>OZ025291.1:415945979-418552646 GCA_964019185.1 Maratus speculifer | reverse complement strand
TTCTCATAAAGGGTTGAAACAAATTCGAGTGAAAGATTTATTTTAAGCAGTTTAAATCAAAATGAGTTAAATATTTAAAAAACAACTCATTCACGATCGAATAAATTACAACTCTTTATTTAGCAGCCAAATCCCCTCTTTCGTTTTAAGATTGCATATTATGTTTTATAAATTAGAAAAAATAGTATTAATGAAATATACCAATAAAAATCTTGATTTGGTTTTCCCAAGTGGTTGCCACGTTTGGCTTTAAAATATCGATTCGGGATCTAACGGACCCAATTTTATAATGTAATCGAAAATTAGTTTCTTGATTTTTTATATTATACTAAAAGAATTGAACACATTAATAAATGGAACAATACAGTTACTGCTAATTATTTTAAAGTGTGATAGTAGTGGAAGAGAAAATACTGAAATACGTACTGGAGATCTTTTACGAAATTTTCTTTCCATTTTAATTCTGTTATTTGTAGCTCCTCATCTTCAGGAATACGGCACAATGTGGTGGGCTCCCATTTGAGTTTTTGAAGTTTCTCTTCCCTGAAATTTAAATAAACACGTCACTTAAGATTTTAAATGGTACTGTGTAAATAATCTATTTGTGTATTTTGTCTAATTTATAAGCAACGTGACTTTCCGCAACTTTAGTGACGCTTGCTATACAGCAAATTCATGAAGTACTTTTGCAATACAAATTGAGCATAATAATTTACACGTCTAACGGAAATCGTTTTCGATTGTGTTGCAGGTGTGTTGCACTAGGAACAAGATTGTGCAAAAAGTGTTGTTAACTATGTGATTATAGATGACGCCTAAAAAAAAGCCAAACTTCACAATTTTTCAAAAACTGCAGTTTTTGATATTTATTGGTAAAAATTAGCCAATTCATTCAGTAATCACCTGCATATTTTTTTAGTATAAAAAGTAGTCCCTTATTTCTTTTTTTAATTGTGTAATTTTAAAGGAACCATGCAGAAAGTGCTTTGATATATATTAAAATTAATATTAATTGATTTAAAATATTTCAGCACATCAGCTTGAAATCCTGTTTTTGTCTTTGTTCCAGATAAGGAACATAGAGCATAAAGCTCATAAAACATTCTAAAGAAAAATGGTGCGCAAAGGGCTAACGCAAGGTTAAATCAATGCAATCTTATTTGCATCTGATAGTGATGATCAGTCCTTACGAGTTTCTGATGATAGCTAGGATTATTCAACATACATTCTAGCTAACAATAACTGTAAATGCTATTTCTTCATATGAATCAGACGTTGACTGCAACAAATGTGATCCAAGAAATTGATTCAGCTGCCACAGGAGATATATTTTTGTAATTAATATTAAAGTAATTTCAAATTTCGTTAAAAGTACCATATAAAAGTTAAAATCAACAAGTCAAACAACAATTGAAGTCAGACGTTTTTCCGCTGCCGGACATTGTTATGAGCCGGGAGTGTATGTGGGGATATCAGTATGTGGATTAAATTTCTAAACCAACCAAATTTTCAACTTACCAGTGTGATTACATGTAAATTTTTCTCGACGAATGCTCCCCCTCCCTGACACTCTGAATTCAAAACTGAATATATACAATGAGAAGCATCAATTTAGAGGAAAGTTTTTATTCTTTCAGTTTATTCTTTCAGATGCTGCAGATATCCCTGCTGGACCCAGTGTTAATAGAAAAATGTCGGAAAGAAAAGACAAATATCTGAAGAGCAAATAAGCATAAGAGAGAAAGCATTTCATTATGGAAACTTCCTATCAGTTTTTGCCCTTTTTTTTAACACTAGACTTTTTAATCTTATTTCAGAAGAGAGACATAGATACAGCATAGGAAAGTATTTTTCTCTACCTTTACAAGTTTCCATTACGGATACTATTGAAGTGATGTTTTAGGAAACCAAACAATAAAAAATAAAATGTCTGTCAATGAATTTGAAAATAATCCGACAATTCTAAATAAATTCCGAAAGGCATGAAGGGCCGTGATAGACTTTTTGAATTAAGGTCTGTAATAGAGAGTATAAGGGCAGTGGGATATATTATATACCACGTGATTTGAATCAAGATTCGAACCAGAAGCTTTTAATTAAATTTTATATTTCTAACTTTGGCGAAAAAAGTGTTTCAAAATTGTTTCTTTCTTTATGTTTTTTTTTCGAATATTCCGGTGTAAATTTAACATAAAAAAAGCAATTAAATTCCTGCAATAAAAATTTAATACATATTATGCTATTTTTGTATATATAATACACAAGTACTCTGAGCTTCATGCCACATTTGATAGAAAATGAAAATATCTCATTGTGTGCTTTGGGACACATATGGCACATACCATAAAAATCCACATTAAAAAAATATATATGAAGTCATAATTTTTTTTATTGTTTTTCCTTCATTTGTGACTACCTAAAGGAATCAAAATAAGTTTTTCATACAGAAAACAAAAATCGTGCAGTGAAGGGATAAAAGAGTATGGTGACAAAATATTTCCACATTGTTGATCCTTAATTTTTATTTTGATTGTTTGCCTATTTTGCTCTTTTCAATTCATAAAATCTCAATCCGAAATTTAGTGAACTATAGTTTCGAGAAATACCATGCTATATTTTTAAAAACAAATATCATAGTTCATTTCACGTAATTTGCATTTAATCTATGATTAACATTACACAGACAATTCGATTGCTTAATATAAGCGCATAATCTAAGCATTTCAAACTTCAGATTTTTAGCACTGATGTAAATCGGACATATTGGCCTGAAGTTATCCCTGTTAATAACATTCAACGAGAAAAAATTATGCATACTATGAGTGATTTTTAGCAGTCTATACGATTCTTTATGAGTAGACAACATCCCTGGTTAAGTTAGTAATTTCAGATGTTCGAATATTAAATTTGAGGGGTCAAGTCAACCAGATATTTAATCTGAAAACACGTGCATAAATTTGATCATGGATAAGTAGGATCACACAGAGGGTTTCGTTTAAAATTTCTTTCAAAACAACTTATCCTTTAATTAATAAATACAAATTGTCAATGTATAAATATTGAATTTTTACATAGATGGTAGAATCAATCAATTTCATTTTAAAATATTTATTAAAAAAACGTTATTTATTTTAATCAAATTAAAAATATTCAAAGCAAATTATTTAAATAAAACACAAAATTCTAAATTTTTTGAAAATTAAAAAAAAAATAGCAGAAATAAAAATAAAAATTTAAATTTCTGAAAACAACAAAAATTACTTAAACAAAATTTAAAATGACGAATCAGTAATAAATTGTAATAGTTTTTCAAACAGAAAGATAACTGAATTCCAAAAAATATTATGAATATCAGTGATAAAACAAAATAATTAAAAACATTAAATTGGAAAGAATTAATTGATTTTAATGACATAGATTTTAAAATGAAAATTTCAAGTTCCAATACTTGGATTCTAACAAAGAACCATCTGTATACTAACGTGATGCTTTTTCTCCAAGCTATGATGTTTACACGAAAAACATTGAAATAGCGAATCTTTTTTTATATTTTAAATAGCAAAAATGAACGGATGACATTGATAAAATTGACTTATTCAAAATAATGGTTTTTTTTTCAAAATTTTAAGATTTACGTAAGACACAAGTTATTCAGCTGTAAGTACTCGGAATTCGAAGTCCCTGACTTATACAGTTTTGTATGCGGACTCTGTGTCAGACAGACATACAAAGGACAAAGAAAAATAGAATTTCTTCAGATGAACAAAATTTCAAAGTCTCTTGCATTCTATTTTACACAGATTTTCTTCAATTTCAATCTTTTCAAATCGTGAAGCGTGATGTCTGAAATTTACTGCTTATATTTTCGAAAATTACCTCACAGTATTTCACAAAACACGTATATTTATTTATTTATTTCAATAACTTATTTTTCATCTATGATTGACATTATGCTGCTAATACAATTGCTTATTGATGATATAAACATCGAAAATTCTAGGCTTTCGGCACTGATATAAATTATTAATTACATCACATTGGGCTAAAGTTGTCTTTGTTTCACCTTTAATGCAATCACCGAAAAAAATCTATTAAATCTACTAATTATTATTTCATGTTTGTCATGATTCTTTGTGAGTAGTTAACATACTTATTTAAGTATGAATTTCTGATGTTCGAAAACGCATTCGGAAGGATTAATTTCAAGTATATGAAAGTGCATGATGTATTTGAAAATAGAGGATAAAAAACATCATATCTTAAAAACCGAAATCGACTATTTGCTTTTCTTTGGTGATATAAATAGTTTTTAAAGCAATTAAATAGATTTATACACGTATGAAAATACTTCATTTAAGCTCAACTATTATTATAACTATACTAAGTAAACAAACTATTTTAAATTCGAAAAAAATTACTTACATTTTTTGATGCCCCTTACACTCCTTTTTGTAGACTATCACTTTATTCTTTTTGTAATTTTTCTTCATCCATTCTTTTAAGTCAGGGATATTTATAGATCTTAACAATTCCTGAAAAGAAATGAAAATAGAAGCACTTATATCAACAGTACATAATCACTGTTATATTTTGAAACACAAAAGCTATTACTTTAAAAACTTACATATATATATGATGCAGAGAGGCAAACCCTATTCAAGCTTCAAGTACCACAGTTGTTTGAAGATAATTCATTCCAATAGTCCTGTTCTGGACATTTTTAACTGCGTTGGAAATAAACCTCACATGTACTACTCCAAAGTTCTTCTAAAATCGCATTTCTCTCAATATTTTTTTAAAAGTTATAAACGCAACTCAGAGAAATACTAGTTAATTTAGATCATTGTTCAAAAGCAGATTTATGTAAAGTTTTAGTCAAAAGTAAAATTTTGGACAGTGAAACATCTAATTAATTAAGTTTCAAACGTTTTGATAAACTTTAAGCATTTTGAGAGAGAATATTTTTTCTCAAGTTCTGGGCCTAAATAATTTTCTTTAACCAAAGTTATAATTTTTAAAAATGCAGAAATTTTACATAAAGAAATGTAATTTTAACTTTTAAGAAGTTAAACATAAAAGTAACAATGTTTAGAATTAGATTTTTGCAGACCGATTTTTTTATATCTTACTTGCATACCACGATGTACAAGTTTCATAATTTCGATGATAGCGCATATCATTTTAGAAATGATAGAAAATATGTTAAATTACTCCTTTCGAATCTGCATGTAGAGATTTGCGCACTAACATTTATAATTGTTATATTCTTTTGTTTCTGAAACTTGATGCTGAGTGTATTACAGAGAGTAAATGTACCCATTCGTAATGCCGATGTCGTTTTAACGGCAGTAACACCAAAAATTAGATTTTAGCATAATATTTTAAACTGCTAAACATCATACATTTTCAATATTTACACTGTCGAATAGGGAGGCACTTTAAAATGCAATTGGTTTGGAAAATGTATCGTAAATTATTTTGAAAACTGTACGCACATTCTACATTTTTAATAGTTTTGAAATGCAAATTAATTTTAAAATTCAAACAATCGTGTGCAGCCGATTAGTTCATAAAAATATCTCAGCATTTAAACAAATAGTTCTGTTCATGTAAGCATATTTCTTTCTAGCTAATATCCTATAAAGAAATTAAAACTTTATAAATGAACAAAAAAAATGTATTTATGAAATAGATATAAGACATTTAATCGAACTATATTCGTAAACCATTGAAAGGATCAAAATCTGTATTGAATTGAGAGGTGGCCCAGAGGGACATCCCATTAGAGAAATTATCCCCCCCCCCCCCCTCTGTAACGTAGATTTTTGGGTGGTGTCGTTCCAAGTCATGTATAGATGAATTTGGGTGCCGTTATATTGGCCGCTACTAAGAGCTCCTTTTTAGACGACAGAATTCGGATAAATATAGTTCTCAGGTTGAGAGGAAATAACACAGGTATACCGAAGCAATGAGGGACACCGCAAAAACTCTTCTTGGTTTTTTATTATTATTATTATTAAGAGATGCAGTAATATGCAGAGAACTACAGTCCTCAGGGAGTGACTCCTTGGAAACACCGTTTATGAGAGCTACATGAGGCAATAGGTCTTTACAGGACAATAGTTAAAATCAAAGTCATTACAATCAGTACAGATGTTGATTAGCGATTTGGCTTACGGTTTTCGCCAAAACTCTTTGTATAATTGCCGACCTTGACAATAATTATGCAGAGAGAGACAGAACGCGTTGTTAAATACACAGCCAATTGATAATCTGTAAATTATGGGAGACAAGCACAAAAGGGTTAATAGAGTAATTTCGTGAAAACTGCATCAACTCTAAACGGAACAATGAAAGACATCTGCTTACATTCACATATTATGCCCTAAATTAGAAGAATCAATGAGACGCACCCACGAAATAATTTGCAGGACAAAATGTTTATGAAGAGAAAGAAAACCGTCATCAGCTGTACAAATAGTAGATTTTATTTTAGTTATTGAAATCGGAATAGCTTTCAACGGAACTAGGAGAAGCGCAGATTGAGAAGAATTGTTTGTTTTTTTAATTTTATTTCAGTTAGTCATTACATCAGAAAAATTCATGTAAGAGAAAAGAATTAATGAAAGCCTTTCCATACTTAATAGAATATTACACTGTGGGAAAAGGGCGCAATGGATACCTAATTCCTAAATTAAAAAGATTAACTGAAATGCAATTTTATAAAAGAAATGAATTTTAACCAAAAACTATATATAACGGAACCTCCATTATAACCCCTCCCCCGTGAATTTGAATATTGTATTTTTTCAATGATATTCTGCAGAAATTCATAATGTTTCCCTTGGAGCGACAGAAATCCCTCCCGGAAAAAAATGTCTGAATTCAACACTATTCAGAATTATCAAGTCTGACATTGTACGTAAACTGTGGCAAATGAGAACCGTTCGTTCTATAATTAGTTATATAAATATTCATATCTTAGTACAACAGCTGTTGCACTCTTATGCAAAAATGCTGCAATATAATTGCTTTGCGTTTATATGTACATTAAACGCAATTCTATAGAAGTAATATACAGTAACTTAAATATATTTAATGTCTTTTGCAAATCCACCGTTAACTGATTAAACACATTCTTTGGTTAGTTCAAGGTACGAACGCAAAACGAAATTAATAAGTTTTAAAACATTATTTGAATGCATAATAGATGCTCGTACACAAAATGATGTTTATATTCTTAGTGATCATTCTAAATAACATATTAAATGTAAAACTATCTCTTGTGTTTTCAAAAAAAAAAAAAAAAAAAAAAAAAATGGTTTTCTTTATATTTTGTAACCCGCGAAATCAGGAAAATCCCTTTTCTCTTTAATAGTATTTATTTTTACGTTTTTGAAAATATTGTCTAATTTCATAAAATGTTTTTATTTCATTATTTTTTCAAATCAACTTAGATTCTACAAGGTACAAAATTTGACTTACATATAGTACGTATGTTTCAACATCATCTTCATACATGAATCTTGATCTTAAGATACTTAAATCATCACTGAAAAGTAAAAAACATTCGCAGATTAATGTAAAATGAAATCATGAACTTAAACAAATACACATTAGTATTTAGATGAATTATAAAACTATAAAATTCCATATTCAAAAATAAGATTCTTCACTACTGAATGCTTATAGTGGAAAATTCCCATATAAATTTAGCTTCAGTTTGGCTCATTCATTGCCAAACTATCAACAAAATTGGAAAATTGACAATTTCAAAATGCCATGCTTAATATAAATTTAGAGAACTCTCTTTTCTACCATTTTACGAACTCTCCGTGTAGTGAGAATGTCAAATTCAGCAGATTTTTCTTTTCATTCCTTACAAATCTACCAGAATTTACGAATTGTAAAAATAGGCTTATTTAATCTATGATTAAATAAAATGATTTTTTTAAATAGAAATTCTGTAGATTTCTGAATAAAAACAAATCCTCATATTTGGGCACAGTGGACACGTAAGTTAAACGAAACGCTTACACATTTTCTAACAATTTCTTTGAAAATTTATGTTGCATAATTTTCTTAGAAAACCTTTCAAATCTTTCTTTCCGCAATATCATATAACTTTTGTAACGCATTTCTAGATACTGGCACAGTCCTCAATCACAATAATATTTTTGAAAAGTGTGTAATGCAAATTGATATTTAAGACGAATAAAACATGACAAATCGAACAGGCCTCCGTGTTGAAATTTTTAAAGCTCGTTTAACAATAAATGTACCAAAGAACACGAAGAGTATCAAGTAAATTCATAAAATGAAAAAACAAGGAAAATTAAATTTAGAAAATTTTAGCCTATCTTCATTAAAAAAATTCTAAGTGTGAAACTGCTACGAACGTCATTTTACGAGTTTTAAAATTGGTACCATTTTTTTTTTACTTCTTGCATCATTAATATACTGTGTATAAGAAACTTTTACACATTTAAGAAGGCAAGCACTTCGTTGCCAATAAAATTATACGTTTCCGAATTTTCACCCGTTTGATAGATTTATTAAATTTTAGTTCATTAACCCTTTATTATATTTTATAATGTCTGCTAAATTCAAACAATGAATGTTATTATACAGGGTGAGTCATAAATATCGAAACAATAGGCTATCTCCTTAAATATTGCTCCTAGACCCATACTTCCAATTGCAAAAATTCCTAAAAAAGATGAAGTTTCAGATAAGATAAGTTGCAACTCCATGGGTGGTCTATTAGAAAAAATACAAAAATTAAATTTTTATACGGCCCCCGTAGGGCAAAATTCCCAATTAGGAAATTATTCCTTATCCATTCCTAAAATGAACAAAAAAAAATTCATCTAAATATCTAAAAATCTGACAGAGATATTAAAATCTGAAATTCTCCAAAATTCGTGACTTACACCACTTTACCATGCCTGTAAACAAAGAATTTTTCGCTAATTTTCAAAGCAAGTAAGGGGTCATCCATATATTGTCCATTATTAAATATCGTTTTAAGATAGTGCTTCTCATTTGGACATAACAAAGCAATGTATAAAATTAAATCTAAACTTTTTCAAAATATGTTGGTAGTCTGCACTGGAGGTCTGCATGGATCGAAATATCTTGATTCGGTCCCAAACCGACCCATAGAAGGAAAAGTTCAGCCCGGCCTGAAAAAATGTTAAAATCATAACCCGGACCGGTCTGAAAAATAGCTTAAATCATAGCCCGGTTCAGCCGCAAATTTCTACATAGTTTTTTACTTCGGTGTGGGAGAAAATTGTTTTGTATGGAAGAGTTTTGACCAAAAATTTATTTTATAGCTTTTAGTTTTTTCTATTTATACTTTTTATTATTAAAGAAGCTCAAAGGGCTGTAATATTTATATTTTATCAATGAATCTCTATTTACATATAAATGTTTCACTTATATTTTAATATCGTTAATCTCAACGCATCCCACGTTGGAGACTTTGAAAAATGTTATACAGTAAAACCTTTTAAGACGGAATCACATAGTAAAGAATAAATACGTTATAAAAGGATGCCCTCCGTAGGAGGTGTAGTTAGAGTTTAATTTTTTCCTCGGGTATCATTGGATTTATTTTGCATGAATCAACATATTTTCCGTTTAAGACAGAATTCCGTCATAGGCAGACTTTTTTTCACTGGTTTTATTGTATTTAATTTTTCAGCCTTTGAATATACTATTCTTAAAAAAAAAATGAATTTATTTATTTATTAATTTTGTAAAATTAAGATTTTAAAATCTATGTGTTTTTGAAAATATTTCGATTGAGCCGAATTTAATTTATTTTAAGTACGTATTAAGCCAATCAGAGACAGTGATTTTAATACGGGTTTGTGGAGACCGGGATTGGAAATTTCGTCCAATGTACACCTAGGAAGAAGACAGCAGTCCCCTCCTTTAGGCTCGGTTTGGCGGGTCTTCAGTAAAAAGGAACCTCTCGGTCCTGGCCCGGCCTGGGCCCAGAATACAGATTTTTTAACAGCCTCTCCAGGACGATAAAAAGCCTGAAGTTGTGAGAGCTAAGTTTATAAAAAAGACTTAATCTGCATCTTAGAAAAAGCATTCTTTTAAATAAATGACATACATTTAAACAGTACACTTCGTTTTTCTGCATACTGAATTTTTCCCCCATTATTTCTTGTCCTTAAATTATTAAATGGTAAGAATTTTCAAAGGAAAAAGAACTTGAAACATGTCATTTTTAATTTTTTTTACGTTAGTTTTCTTTCGGCAAATTTGAAAAAAAAATATTTACTTTTGAAAATATGATTTTTAAAAAAGTTGTATTACTTTTTCAATAAATATTTTTAATATTTTAAAAATTAATAATAAAAAACAAAAACCCTGGAACAAAAATAAAATCAGATTTTCATCATTAATTAAATGGAAAGAAACTGAAATCCGATAAATAATGTTACGAGTTATTACGATTTTTAATTATCCCATTTTTAATTAAACAAGTACTAACCACATGAAATTTTATAAATTGTATGAGAAATTTTAGAATGTGATTTTCTTATCAAACTATAAGGCTAACCATCACAAAAAAAGAAAAAAAAATCAAAATTCGACCCCAAAAAATAGATTTTTACGCGTTTCCTAGAACTGTTAAAGCAACGTTGTTTTTTGAATTGTGCACATTTCAATTTGTGTCTAATCCCTTAAAACCTGATGAATTTTTTAAACGGCCATAACTTAGCGAGTTTTAAAGATATGAAGATGCAACTTTTTGTGTCTTATTCAGGACTAAATAAGGAAAATTTTTCTAATTGGAATTTTAGAAAAAATTAAGTGTACGAAATGCAGTGACAGAAAAGAGAATAGCTGCTGAGCAGTATTCCAATTTACAAATTAAAAGAATTCGCTAATTTTAAATCATAATAAAAATAAAGGAAATTTCTACCAATTAATCTCTTTTATCTCTCTTTTAATATGAAAGAAGATAACAATGCATTTTTCCAGACAAAAGATATATTATGCAAAAGAATGTAATGAAACATTGAAGTATCTATTCTTCTTTAAGTACTATTGTGTAACACTTTATTATAAGAACATCCCAAAATACCGAAAATACTTTCTACGGTTTAATTGATTGCCTTTGAAGATGTTTTACCTAAAATGCAATTTCGATTCCGCAGAAGCAGGAAATTTTATAGTAATTGTTATCCATTTAGCTTTAATAAATTAAACAGAACAAGTATTTTGGGACTTTATATTATTGTTTCCTATCTTAAATCAAAATTATACAACATAAGAAGAGTAAAATTAATGTCAACAATCACCTATCAATATCTGAATACTGGTATAAATATGATCGACGCATTTTTTTTTCTTTTTTTAGTTAGGTTTTTGACGTTTTGCTAAACAATAGAGTCATAACAAAGCGGAAGTAGTATAATACTAAATTAAACTGATTAAAATTATTAGCACAAATCAAAAACTGTAAGTAATTTGTACGCTTTTTTTAAAATAGGGCTAAAGTTTTCAAAATACTTACTGAAAATAATAACTTTCCATGTCATATGTTTTGTTAAGTCTTTCTCGTTCAATGCGTATTGCTTGTTCATGTTTGAAACGGTCATATCTCCACTTGATGGTCTTCAAAAATTCTCTCCTGGAAAAATAAAGAAGCACATTTCTTAAATGTTTAAATAAAATTATAAATAAGTAAATGCATATTTATGTTTTCTTGAGGTGCTATCCGTGATTTTAGTTGCGTTTTAGTCGCGAATCCTTTCAGATGCCCGTCAGTGTTGAGAATGAAAAACTTCTCTACATCGAAAAAAAAAAAAAAAAAAAAAAAAAAAATTGCCAAAATAATCAAACTGCTCAGACAAAAACTTGTTTAAACCAAAATATGCTTCGGTCTTAAAGGTTATTTTCTACGGATTTTACAGTAACTTGTTTATTGAATCCCACGCAATTGGAACATTTTGATAACAGAAGCTTGTCCAAATCCAAAATATAACTTATTGTTTTCCAAGGAAAACCATGCAGTTTTTATTCAAAAACCTCGCAAGAAGGGGTAATTGCTACCGTCCTTATAGATTTTGTTATCAAAGATTTTACTGTTTTAGATTGTATATTGCAGTCAAAGATTCTGTTTCAGCGATGTTTTTTTTTTCTTAGTACGTAAATTTGTTTTGTACGTTTTATGTAGGGAGAATGATTTTTAAGCGTTTAATACAGATGCGCATTAAAGACAGTTGCTAAAGACAGATTAAGACTTATTTTATTCTTAATCACTAAATTATTAATCTCATCCTTGTTTTTTTTCTCTCTTTGTCATTTTATTGTGACAGTGGACCAGTTAAAAATAATGATCGGAGACTTCAATGTGTTGGCGATGTTATGCTTCATCATGACTCGCTTTTAGTTGATGTCATACGATATCGTTATGTTTCATGTGCTGTATATGCGGCAACCATGAACAAAGAATAGTATAAGGCTATTTATTGTTACCAGTTTTGGAAGAAAAAAATTGTTTCTCGGAATATGTTTGAAATAGATGGCATATTACTGTTAAAAATCTGTTACATTTTTCGCCAAGTCACTCCATCGCTTTTATAGAATATCTATATTTTGAACAATTAAAGTGCTCCAAAATATCGTCAAGTAAAGTTTTTCTATAAAAGCGGTGGAATGACCATGCAAAAAAAATTGCTACAAATTACTAACAGTGAATACAGCACTTTACTATCAGAAGTCACTATCAGAAGTCAAGTCCAGCATCGTTTTTAGGAATAAAACTACTTTAACATAGTTTCACGTTATGTTAATTGAAATTAGCGTCTCTATATTAACACAATTGGCAGTTCGGATTGAACTACTTTTGCATTCTATGCTCGTGATAATAACCGAAAGACAGGCAAAAGTTCAGTTTATCATATTTCGACTTGTGTGCTTGACATTAACTGCCTTCGTCGAAACTATCATCGATGTAAGGAAGGGATAGACGCAATAAAATATACAACTGCAAAGGATTACATCCGGGAACCGCACAAAGTATATGCAACTCAATCACCGGGAGTTGAATCCGGCAGCACTCCTAACGTAACAAGACAAAATCTTTACCAAAATGAGACCTTGGTATCAGCAGCTCGTTTGAACATGCGAAGCTTTCCACACTTTTTGTCGATTTCACGAAAACATATTTTAGGTGCGTTCGTAATTATGTAAATAAGTAGCACCTATAGTTGTTGTTCAGGCCGTCTGTCTGTCTGTCCGTCCGTCTGTCTGTCCGCATATAACAACGCAAAAACTAACAAACCGAATCACTTGAAATTTAAAATACATAATTGTTACATAATTTTGTCCAATCATCTCAATTTTTATGCAAATCGGATGCATAGATCAATTACAAGGACAATCAAAAGGATTCCGGAACATTACGGTCAATGGGGGAGGGGGGGGGAGTTTCAAATGCATTTTAATCGTTTGAAATTTAAAACATATAATTATTACATAATTTTCTCGAGTTATTTCACATTTTATCAAATTCGAATGCATAAATCAATTAAAGGGACAAACAAAAGTATTCCGTTACATTACGTTCAATGGGAAAAAAGTTTCAAATGCATTTTAATGGTGTTACGAACATTCAAACATAATACTACGAACATAATAATTCGAATTAAAAGTATTCCATTACATTAAGATCAATACGAAAAAAAATTTCAAGTATATTTTAATGTGTTAAACTCTTTCGAATATAATAAAATTGACATGAACCTATGAAGTATATATGTATACTAAAATATACATTCTCTACAATCTGCGATGCGAAAGATATTTATTATTAAATTTCAGGGTCACACCAAATTATTCCATTACATAATGCTATACGGGGAAACATTGTTTGGGGCTTGTTTTAATTATATTAAACAACTTCACATTTTAATAAAATATATGAATATGATATACGTTACTGAGGTGTAATAAAAATTACTTCCTGTATATTTACAGGAACACAAAAATTTTGACCACTATACTGTATTCGAAGTACTGTCTACTATAACAGCAAGATCTGAATATATTTAAAACTTCGTTATCGTACGAACGCACCTCATTTGCTAAGCTTCATGTGCAATTTCGAACTTGTTTTATTAGGATGCATCGATTTGTATCTTACTTTTTAAGACATCATTAGTTTTAGGGTTTCGTACTTAAAAACACCATCAGTTTGTCTATCACAGCCATTTTACACATAAACTATGGAAAGTTTAAATTCGAGTAAGTAATTATGAAATTCTTTTAGATATTTGCATATTATCAGACGTTCACAAATATATTTAGGGAAGATGTAGAAGAACTAATAGTTATTTGAAAAAAAATTCTCTTTGTATATCGTATGGGATATCGTATAAAAGTACTTTTAATCCAAACTCAAAAATATATTTCTTTTAATTTTAGATATTGTAATTCCAGAGACAATGTTGAACATGTAGTGCAAACAAATATCCCCCCCCCCCAAAAAAAAAAAAAATGTTTTTCTAATCTGCTAAAACTAAAATGATGATAAAGTTAGAATTAGTAAAAATTAAAATAAAACAATTAAAAAAATGAATTTATTAAAAATATTAAGAAAAACAATTATGAAAAAAATTACAGGTAGTAGATCTTGCAGGAAAACTATAACGATACCCTACGTCACATAACCTTGGGAAAATCGCATTTTTCCGCAGGACAAAAATTTTGATTTGGAATTCAACAAAAGATTGTGTAGAGCTGGAGATACCTATTGTAGTAGAAATATAAATGAATTGTTTATAATGATTTTGGAAAAAAAAATCGATTTTGATTACCCGACATATTAACTCTTAAAGACACGGGCGATTGGACATACGTAATAACAGGGGTGGCCTATTATTTGTACCACCAGCTTTTAAAGCCTTGATAGCAATTTTTAGATTTAGCAAAGTACTGTACTGTAATTTCAAAGAACATTTCTTAATGTCTTTCTAGTAATTTATATGTAATCCGAATTAACGATTGAGCACATAATTTATTCCATTTTAGTACAGCTAAACATTTAATGTTAGATGTGGCAACGTGGGCATGATTTTACAATGTGACTCTGCTGATTCTTGCAATTCACCTTCCAAAAACTAACGTTTACTTGAATGAATGTCTGCATCTTTGAAAATACGTTCAATTAGGTTCACTCTAGCAGAGAGAAATTTCCAAAACTACATTTTAATTCCATTTTAATGCATTTCAAAATTTATTATATAATTTAAATAATACGTTACATAATACATCTAAAAGTTAAAAAGCAAAGAAAATTCAAGAAATCAACATTGTTTGTAAAAAAAAAAGTCTGAATTCAAAATAACCTATCAAACTAAAGGTAGAATTATGATTGAGATGTTTTAAGAAACAGAGACGTGGATGAAATTTGACAAGAGCTAAAACTTAGAAATCATAAATTGCTTTTTACAAAATAGTCTATGGCCAATTACTTCGTGGCTTCAGTTACTCCAATTCATTCATTAGTTTAGATTTTCTTTGCTCACATATGGATGTCCTAGCTTTAACTGTACTTAAAACTACTCTTTGATAAAAACTTTATCAACATATATTAGTTTTCATTCGCAAGATACGATTTAACATAAAAAACATGTTCCCAAATTGCTTAATATCTAAGTAAGAAATTTATGAATCTGAAAAACTTTTTGAGAGAATTAGTGTGTGTTAGAACGTAATTTTTTAAAACTTTTAAATAAACAAACTTCTAATTCTTACATAAGAATAATCTACTTTCCTTTCTCGAATAAACGATTTTTATACAAAATGTTTTGAATTTGTGTTTTATAAAACTTTTCAAAATACTTAGATTAACTTAAATAGAAGTTAAAATAATTAAGTTTAGAAGCTATTCTACAAAATTATAATATTTTTAAGTTCCTAAATGTAATAAAAGAATATTTGTACATACATATTCGAGTATCCACTGTCTACGTCCTTAAACAAATTGTCTTTAAGGTATGTATATGCTCTACTCATGTGGGATTTCAATGCCCTTATTTCAGATGCGGACAATGGTTCCTAAAAAAGAAAAAAATAATAAACACTTTTACACTTTTTACTCATAGCTACAAATGAATATACAAAAACATGTCTTTTTAAAAATTACTTATGTAAATGGGAGAAGTGATGCAAAAAATTCTTTTTTAGCCAAATTTCTCACGGGAAAAAATTAATTTATTGTTAATTTTTAATCGTGTTTGTTTGATTTAAATTTTTATTAAAAAGAAATTGTTGTGCTGATCGGGGCTTGTTGTTCAATTTTTTTCAATATATTTTTATTCTTTTTTTTTTTTTACTTAATTATAATTTTTATTTTTCCTTACTTTATATAGTAATAATTTGCACAATAAAATAACGTTTGAAATGAGCAAAAATTCTGAAATAATAATAATAATTATTATTATTATTATTATTAATTAATAGTTTCTATATTGAGCTCAAAAGCACATCAAGTAACTGATAAAGCCTGCTCTATCGAGAGAAATAGGTAGGCAATCTAAAATAATTTTATTTTGTGAAAGCTAGTGGAATTGGAAGAAAAGAAATAAAATAGTAAATGAAATTTTAGTGTAGTACATGAAACATATATAGGATATGAAAAGATATTGCGTTCAACTTTACTACAGCCTTTGTTGAGATTTTTCCGATCAACGCAAGAATGCAAATAGAAAAGATTATATATCCAATCACACACAATTCATGTGTTAATATTTGTATCTGACATACACTGATTCTACAAAATTATTTTTGTCGTTCAGTAAATACCGCCTTGACGAATAGCACACACAAGTCTGGATTTTCATTGACTTTTACATGCATATAATTGTAAAAAACAAGCATTTAAAATGCAAGAAAACCTTCCTCGTATTAAATAGGTCAATTTGCCCCATATCGCCATTTTGTTTTTTATTGGTGGTATCAACATAAGTCACTATATTTTTTTACATTAATACTATTTTTTTTGTATCTGAACAGAGATCTTTTAGATAATTATTTACAAAATTGAAGCTTTAATTTCGAAACAAATCAGAAGCCATTATTTTCAGATTTAAAAAAAACCTTCTGTGACTGAAAATATGAAAAATTTCAGTTACATTCACTTGATTACTTTTCCCTGTTGATTTTGTTGAAAGAATACGTAATAAGAGACACGACACCTTGATCAGATAGTGATGCCATTTAACGTTTATTTTGAAAAATAGGGTAGATGCGCCAACTTGTTCCTATGGTCAACATGACCAGATCACTCTGCTTCTATGGACACAGCAATACAGGTTAAAGATGAATTTGGTCGTTTTTTAAGGAGTCCGAACTCAACGATTTAAAATTAGAATCCGACCGACCGTTTTAAAAGCATTTTGTGACATCAGTGAACAATCTCGATAACAAGAGAACATAGTACAAAGATGCTAATAATAATTAAAAATGTACTGAAGATTGTGTTATTCATTTAAAAATCTCTGCTCTGATAAAATTATCAGTATTAAATAAATGCTCCTTCTAATGGCAACATCTACTAATTTTCATGTCCTTACCAATCTGATTAAGAAAGGAAATTTTTTATTTTTACGAAAATTATCCGAAATCTACAAAATTCAACATTTTTTTCACTTTGAATGCTGTACATCCATGAAAAAAAGTGTTATGTTCCTGAGGATTTTTGTAAAAGAATTTCAAAAAGAACGCAAAAATAGAGAAAGGATATCCTACGGTTACTTTATGCTAATAAACTGTTAATTAAAGTAATCAGAACAAGATTATGTCTCCTGATATGTCATAAGTGAATTTTCAACTACCTTCCAAATTTACCCTTGAAAGATTTTAAAGCATTTAAAGAAACTAAAACTATATTTGTTTCATAAATAATAATTTTTTTCTCCTTTTGTTCAATTTACCAATAAAATTTTCACTCAGTTTCTTAGACTTACTTGAGCTTTGTGACTTGTATAAATGTCGACCCGGACCATTTCTGTTTCTCGGTCCCGGGATGATTCAATTTATAATAATGCTCAAATTTCAGGCAAAAATTCTGAATTTAAAATTCTTAGATCTGTTAAAAGTAGGTTAATCATTTTATAAATACTTTTGTCATGTTTTTCATTGAGACCTATTCTGCGTACCGTTTACAGATCCGATGATTGTAGATATGCTTTAAATAATGTTGAAAGCTATAATATATTCCTTGAAATTCTTGTTGCTGTTTAGCGCTGATATTTCTAAAAATTAAACCCTCTATTCCTGCATCTTTAAATACTTTTTCATACTTTGGAAAGTAAATTATCTATTTCATACATTTGACAATCTTGATATTTACACTAATTTTTATTATTTATACTTTTTACATAATTTTTTTTGTTTAATTAAATACATATATGTATTTTAATCCGTATAATATTACAAAAATGCTTTAACAACGTAATCTAGAATGATATGATTTTACTTACTAAAGCATTTTCATTAGTAGTTTCTTCACCAGCATCTCTGTCAACACTGCATGATGGCCTTAAATTAGCTAGTTGTACATCATTAACTTCAACAGCATCTCTGTGAAAACTGGATGATGGCCCTTTATCAGCTAGTTGTACATCATTAATTTCATCTCCAGAATGAGTACTTGATTCTGATTCGTTTTCCAGCTCGCTGTTAGAATAAGAATAATAATAAAAAAATTGCATAAATTTGTATAAAATCATTGATTGTGATATTATGATATACAGCATTAAAAAAATCTTTTTGATACTTTCAATCTATGTATGCAATCATCTAAAGAAAAATTTTCAGTAGTATTTTTCGTCAATAAAAGTTACTGTTTTTTTAACTGTTAAAAGCTAAATGCGCTATTCGTTGTAAAAGCACCTTGTTCACAGGTAGACTTTATTGTTGTGTTGTGGAGGAAAATCTCACATTGTTTCATCCATTTTTGATCATCTTGAATTAAACTTCTACCAACTACTGCAATTTTTCCCATTAAACTGTTAGAATAATTATGATTTATACAGATTAGGCTTATGGAATATTTCCATTAATCTTCTTTACAATCGTTTGTTGAAAATGTTTTGTTACGTTGGCTACACGCCATGGAAATTTTTGTCTATGAATACTTATGATATTATACGATTGATATCAGTTTTAGAGAAGGGATGAAAGCAGGATAGGAAAACATGAGTATAACTATGAAAATAACATATCAAACACGGAGTAATCAAAATAAAGTTATTTAATACATATAAATATCTATATATGTAATATCTGAGCATAGTTATGATGAATACTGTCGGTAAATAGTAAAATTCTTCTCTAAATAACACCATTTAGTTTTGAAGAATACTCGTACCTTTTGCAGTCATGTGGCACCAGGTCGTAAAGCAACAAATGAATATTCTTTGACATGATTCCCGTTTAAATTAAAGAGACGCATCGAATATTTTTAATCATATTTATTCATATTCCACATCACAGAAAAAAAATTCCACTCATGGCGTAACATGCAGCCATTATAAGTAAAATATGTTATTACCATAGTACTTCATCAGATAGATTCTTCTAACTTGCTGACAAGAGCTTTATTAGCACAAGATAAAACGCAAAAATCTCACTCCGTAACCAACTTAACAAAGTTTTATAAGATTCTACGCTAGAACACAGAAAATTATGGCTAAGTCCTAAGTTGCCGAATAATTATTTAGAAATAGTAATCTTAAACAATCCAAAGTTTTGCTACCCGAAAAAGAAAAAGTCTTCTCTCAATTCACTCAGAAGATTTTATGATGCAATCCAGCTTTCAGCGTCACTTACAAAAGGATTGTTGGTAATCAAATAATTTTTTAGAAAATACAAAAGATATTATGCAACAGATAAAAGAATAAATTTTAACAATGTGATTTAAAGAAAAAAAATGTTCTGATAGAATAATGTTTCTTATAAAATTAAATTAGAATGATTAAAGGTATGAATTAAAAAAATATATATTAAAATATTATGAAAACAAAAGTTAAACGGTAAATATTATAAGAATTTGAAAATAATTAATTTAAAATTAAGGAGAAAAAGAAATTTATTATTACATATATATGTGTGTACGTACCCCAAACACTTTACGTTAAAATTAAATATACCAATAAACACAAATTTTGCTGCCTGATTTAACTTCTTTAAAATTTTACAAACTTGAAAACTTAACACACAAAATATTGATGGATTTTTTTATTATTCTGTACTATAATATATTTTACTTCCAAGAGCAAACTCGTTCTTCCTAATGTAGTGTCGCAAGGTTTTACTCCTCTCTTCTGCAATTACAATGTGTGAAGTCTAAGATACACGCAGCAAAAGTACAGATGTTTCATTATAATTGTTATCTATTAAGGTCTAGCAATTCAAACATCATAAGCATTTTGTTATTTTATGGTGTCATTTCAAATATTATAAAATTTATATCTCGAAATGTATTTATTAAATACTCGTGTCTAATATTAAATAATAGCAATCGTAATAACACACAACTTCTAATTATTTTTTAACAATTAAAACTAGAATAATAAAAATAATATTGCCCAGTTAAACTGATGACATAGAGCTTCACAGGCTATGCAAACTAATTGTATATTAAAGCCGTATATGATGATGCTCTTTGAAAAACAAATTAAGAGAAGAAATAGCCCTCCCCCCATTTCCTTTTTTATACTTAATCATAGAACCCTCAAAAATAATCAGGAATATGCCTTGTCATATAATAAACCTATATCCAAACTTCGAAGCAATTCGAATAATTTTGCATAAAAACCCATTTATGTAATTTAAGAAGCGTTGGTCCCAGTTCCCTCATTCATACTTAACCATTAAATCACCAAAACTGTTCAGAAATTCCCTTATCAGAAAGAATCTAAATCAAAAATTTAAAGCAAATTGGATAACTCTACAGAAAACAATTTAGCTAACTTAAGGGTGGGGGTAATCGCACGTACCCCTTTTATACTTAACAAAAGAACACCAGAACTAATGATGGAAGTTTCCTATTTCTAAGATCAGGTATAAAAATTGAAACAAATCGATTAATTCTGCATGAAAACTATTTACCTAAATTATGAGGGATAGTTCCCCCTGTTCTATCTATTTATACTTATCCTATGAATTCCAAAAATAAATCAGGGAAGCGCCTTTTCAGAATGAACCTATATCCAAAATTTGAAGAAAATCGGTAAATTTTGCGTGAAAACCCCATTAACCTAAATTAAGAGCGGATAATTACCCTCCATTTCCCCACTTTAAATTTATCTAATAAACACCCAATCACGGAAGCTATGATCCTATACCTAATATTTGAACGAAATCTGATAATTGTGCAAGAAAAAACAATTTATATCAATTAAGGGGAGAGGCATTAGCACCTGTTCTCCCTTTTTAATACTTATCCAATGAATACCCAATACTCATCACAGAGGTGTTTCATCAGAATGATCCTATAGCTAAATTTTGAACAAAAACTGATAATTCTATATGAAAAACCCATTTATATCAATTAAGGGAAGGGCCATGAGCCCCCATTCTCCCTCTTTATACTCCTCCAATAAACACCTAATACTAATCACGGAGGTACCTCATTAAAATGATCCCACATCTGAATTTTGAAAGAAAACTTATAATTCTGCATGAAAAGCCCATTTGTATAAATTAAGGGGAGGGGCATCAGCCCCCGTTCCTCATCTTATACATATTGAATGAACTCCAAAAACTAATCAGGGAAGTGCCGTATCAGAATATACAGATATCCAAAATTTCAAGTGAATCGGATATTTTAATCATGAGTTATCGCGTTATGCACATACGCACATATAGAACGGACGGGCACATAAGCTCCCAGGCTTTTATAGCCTGTGAGCAAAATAAAAAGAATATTGTCCAGTTAAACTGATGGCATAGAGCTCACAGGGTATGTATACTAATTATATGATACAACCTTATATAATAATGCCCTTCGAAAATACGCACGTAGGCCGCTCGTTCTGTATGTATGTACGCACGTACATACGCCCGTAAGTACATACATACAGATCGGGCGGTCACATAAGCTCTCAAGCTTTGATAGCCTGTGAGCTAAAAAGGACAACATTGTTTGACTTAATTGTTCCTTAGACTAGATATTAACCTTAATCATATTCGCACACCTTAAATGAGATATGTGTTGCGAACTGTTATTCCAGGGTGAAATTTTTCCATTTTTATTCGCAAAAATTTTCATTCAAGCAATTTATAATTTCTGCTAATTAATCGCTGTTCATCGCTGTCGACAACCACGGCTGTTGAATTATATGTAATGTGCTGAAGTTATTGCACATATTGTTAAAACAGCTTGTGTTTTCTGTGTATCAAAATAATTCATAAATTAAAATATTTAACTTTAAAGTATTAAATTCTTTTAAATTTTTAAAGTTAACTATGTACGGCAACACTTGTATCTTTTCGTTTCATTATGTCAGGCATTTAATCTTTGCGTTCTCTGTTGAAACTGCTCTCTTAAAAACTCAAACAAAAAATAATTCAAGTCGAATCCATTTATCTCACGATTTGAAAGACTGCTTCTCGTGAAGAATTGAAACAACTCGAGTGAAAGAGTTGATTTTAAGAAATTTTAATAAAAACGAGTAGTTTAAATAAGAAATTTAAATTAAGATATATATAAAACATTTTAAAAACAATTCATTTACCATTCAGTATTTTACATCTCTTTCTAAAGAAGCAAAATTCACTCTTTCGTTTTAAGAGAGTATATCAAAATCATACAAGTTATATAAATAAAAAAAAATTATGATTAAATATTTTTCCCTTTCTTATAATGAATACTTTAAAATATATATATACATTTATTTTAAGATTATGTTTTGGGGTTTATTCTTTTTTACAGGCTCGAAAATGCATTTCAGCACACAAAAGCTTTTTGAAGGATCATTGGGTATGCTGCAATCATGAGAGCAAAAGTTGCTCATTTTAAGAAAAAAAACAGATTTACGTTGTTAATTTTCATATTAACGATACTGTGATGGGATTTTTAAAAAATACAGCTTAATCTGTATAAAATATGAATTGAAAATTTTTCCAAAAAGTTGACGTCTATCCGTTTCCAAAGTATATTGATATAGATATTTTGACATTCAGAACATTTCTTACAATTTTTAAGCTGTCCCTGAACTCATAATAGTGAACTTTCCCCGATGTCATCCCATTTCGAACAAAATAAAGAAAGCCGTGATAGAATTACAAAACTTTTCGATAGATTTCGTATGAAATACAACCTACTGCGTTCAAACTCGTATTTTGGATCTTCTGAACATTTTTTGGATATCTACACCGATAATGAATCCTAGACCCCAAAACCACCGTCAGTAAAAAAGTTTACCTATCTATTTATCTATATATATATACATGTACATAGATATATATATCACTTTTTATGGACACGATAATTTCTCTAATTCTGCACAAAATTCTTTTAAACTGATACATAAAATCAAGGGAAATCTCAGTCAAGATCGTTAATGGGCAAAATCGGATCAAGTGGGTGTAAATAGGAAGGGTTTTTGTTAAAACCGAAAAAACGCCATAACTCCTTAAATAAAATAGATATTGAACAGGTTTAAAGTTCATTTTACTTCTAAAATGAGGCCAAAATTTTAGGCACAACAATATTTTATAAAGTTAACACTGTGCTCAAGAGGCAAAATAACAGGGTTTCTGGAAACAAATTCAAAACTTCACCAATTCTCAAAATATCAAATCTAACTAATTTTTTTTTTATAAATGATCTAAAGGTTATCTACAACTTTTGTATTTACAAGTTTTTGATTGGATCAACTTTTAACGATGGAAAAAAATTAAAAACAAAAAGAAAAAGAGGGTTGGAAAAAGAAAAAAAATCCATAACTTCGTCAGTTTTTAAGCTATCAAATCCGATTTTATTTATTTTAGATCTAAATAATAGCTACAACTTTTATACTGACAAGTGTTTTATACACATTTTATGTATTCTTACAGGAAAAACAAATTAAACTAAAGTTGGAGTTAAAGAAAAAATCTCATATCCAAACTGCTTATATTCTGACTCATTTTTAAATTCATTTTCTATTTTATACGCTTCCAAATAGCAGGTTCTCTTATTTAGGAACTAAATAATTTGACATATTGGTCAGTTACTTGATAAAGACAGAATAAATTTCAAAAACTGCTGCCAAAAAAGGATTTTGAACTGAATTTCCCGAAAACATCGTAACTGAAAAATTGAGGAAGTATTAAAATAATAAACTGCTTATTTTCCGATTCTATTTTAAAGCTAATTTTGCTCTCAAAGGTATCCAATTGATAAGTTTTCTTATTTAAAAACTGTATAATGTACCGTATTGGTCAGTTTTTCGATAAAAACAGAATATATATTAAAAATGCTGTCAAAGTAGCCATTTTGAGCAAAATTTCCCGAGGCGATCGTGATTGAAATTTGATAATGCATTCAAATAACAAATTGCTTATTTCATCACTTATATTTAAATTCAATTTTGTTCTCAAATGCATTCAGTTGTCAGTTTCTTTTATTTAAGAAATATATAATGTGCGTGCCGTATTGGTCAAATTTTTATAAGTCAGAATATATTCCAAAAAATGCTATCAAAGTGCCTATTTGAGCCAAATTTAGCTTAAGATGATTCTGAAAAAACCGGTTCTTACAGAAAAATAAAATTAAAATTTCTATAAAAGCGGGAAAATAAAATTTTTAAACTGGATTTTTCTCTAATTACATTTTATTTTTTGCTGTTGAAATGAGCCCTTAATGAAATCTGCTACCGCCTATACGCCAAGTGGACAGGGATTTTCTGATTGATCGAATCGTGTCTTAAAGAAGTTATCGAGCAAAATACAAATTTTGAGGTGTTCAATTTTGATGTTTTCTAAAAAGGACTATAGCCAAAACAATATGATGATTTCATCTTAATCGGCCGATTTGTTACAATCGAATTTCCGCACAACGTGTTTTATTGCACAGATCTTATTTTTTCGACTTATTGTTTCGAAATAACCAAAACTCGTTGTCGGAATCAGAAAGCTCTCAGCATACTATTGAATAATTTTCTTTTAAATTTTAAAATAGAAAAAAAAATTAGAATTTTTACGTTTTATACCCTGAGTTGTTAAATTTTTGAGCGATAATGAAATTTAGTTTGGAGAGAAAAAGCTCTTTTGAGAATTGATTAGCAGACTGGAGCCTTCCCACTAAAAATAATCTTAAGAATATCTGAAGAAATCTCCGCCATCTTCAGAAATTTTGCTGGTTTAGCTTTATTTTAAAAATATATGCAGATTTTTTAAAGATATTCTTTTAAATATCTGCAGAATGGGCCAAATACCTACACTTTTTCTACTGATTTTTGTACCAAATACCTACAGATTTTTTTTAGAAGGTCAGGCTTTTGTTCGGAATATGTGAGTATATGTATAATGCATTTTTGCCCCTTAATGTCGTTTGCGAATGATGTACAAATATCTTAATATCATCACAATATTTTCCAAAATTTGAAGTGTTGTCACGAATGTCTATAAATAACAATGCATAACATATTCCAGTTATAAGGGAATTTTTCTTAAATAAATAGAGATAACTTTTGTGTTGCTCTGCTGTATGAAATAACAGTAAAAGCATTTTTGTTAAATTTGCTTACCTTTCGTTTTCATCGTCCCCTGGAGCATCATTCAACACTTCTTGGTGCTCTACATAATAAAGCTGGAAAGTGGTTTGTTCTTGTTCCACTATTCCTATGGAACTGTAAATAACAGATATAAAAAACATAAGCGACTCATTAAAGAGACTGGTATATTTTAATATAAAATGTAAAACAGATCATAATTTCTTAAACGCGTAAAACTTTTAAAACGCCCTCAACGTAAATTATTTTAAGAACTGGTTCTTGTACATGGTTCAACATTTTTCATGCTTAACAAAACAGTAAAAATCCCTTTGCCGATCATTGTTTCAACATTTATAAATTTAATACTTAGGTGATATTAATGTGAATGACCATTTGAATGAGGTATCTTCAATTTACAACAGAAAACTAAATTCTTAATGGCTATACTTGCTAAATAAAATCAGAACGATAAAAAGAAATATTTTTATTATTTTTGAACAAATTTGTATTTTATACACTGTTACACTCTAAGACTAATCCGTTAAATTTACCCCCAAAACTGCTGGCAGCAATCTTGCCCTGAGTTTTGCCGTAAAATTTGCAGCAAAATTAGATGTAATAAAATAATTTGCATCTCTTTTTATTGCAATTTTTACGGGAAAAAGCTGGCAGCATTGCTGCCAGAAGTTTTTGCTGAAAGTTTAGTGGATTTTTTTTTTTAAGTGTAAGTTTGCACGTGAAAATTTTCTATTTGCTTCAATAACAACACCCCGTTTTAAGCTAATATGCACAGATCAAAATTTACAAAACAAAAATGTAGTTCAGTAAGCATAATACAAAGAACTGCAGAGATTCAAAGCTTACTTTGACTAATCTTCTGACAAATTACAAACGGATAATAAACAGGTATGGTAATCACGACAATTATAAATTTTTTCTTTTGAGCATGATTTAACGACATGATATTACCTTAGTTACTCTGTAATATAAAGTATAAAACACTCTCGATACTTCAACTGCTATAAGTCATAGATGGATTACTTATGGAAAAAAAAGTTTTGGACATCACTTTTCGCAGTCGATTATCAAACCTCGTTACAATTTTTTTTCGATATCGACTAAAATAGTACATAGGGCTCGTACAGATACCGCAAATTTCTCAGGTTTCCCATGTCAAATACCAATATTTTTTGATAAAAAAACAAATCTAGATCAAGAGCACGAAATCTCCCCTTATTCAAAATGGATTTTTACCTAACAAAATGCTGGTACTGAAAAGTTTTCCGATCTTGATATTCCAAGGCCCGTACGAACATTCATCATTTGCAGACGCTTGTAAAAATACTTTTGAAATATCAATAACTGTGATGTTTTAAAGACTGTTCGCCTTTTTGTGAAAATCATATAAATTCCCTTTACCTTGAAAACAAATAGCATTGATGGAAAAACATTCAAATTAGTAACCTGCTAAAAATGAAATTGTACAAAAATAGTGTTTCTTGCCACTGTCAATCACGACTCTAAATTTTAATATTGTACTTTAAGTTAACTATAATACGCATAATGCGATATACAACCAAAATTCATGAAAAAAACCGTCCATAATAGTTTATGCATTACAATAGTTTTATGTAACATTTGATTGCTCCAATAAATATCATGAACAGTACAAGCTGTGCCAAAACTGAACTCAGTTGAGTGAATGAATACAACTGGAAATGCAATGACAACATTTAGCACCTATATACGGTAATGCGTGCGAATTATTATCTGTAGCTACTTCAATTTTGTCAAGTAGATATATACAATAATCCGACCTCATTATACAGATTATAAACCTTGGAAGCTTCATTTTACTAATAAATTTCATCTGGAACATATAATGTATATCCATTATTTTCTATTATTTGTAATTTATTTTATTTATAAGAAAAAAATATAATAAGTATGTAAATGATTGAAATTGTCGGTTTTCCACGAATTTATATGTTTTAACGTGGAATTTAATGAAACTTTAGATTCAGTTAAATTCTGGCATAAACTCGCTTTGACAGATTTAAATGTAAATCATTTCGAAGATGGCTTTGCTATGCTGCATTTTTCATGACTTCCACGATAACTAATCTGGAAAAAAATGGAATAGTCAAAAATGAGTAAATCGATGTATTCTTATCGAATTGAGTATGTTTAGATAAAAAATGAACGCATTATTTTCTCAATTTTGAAGCATCACTTGTTATCAAATCCTAACAAATGATAATTTTGATCTCTATAATGGTTTATTTAATTCATGGTGGCATAAAAAATGCTTATTAATGTAAATATTAAATTATGAACTGAATTCTAAACCAATTTAAAAACGCTTGCAAATAATGCTCTTGTTAAAAGTATTCGATTCGGATGTTTTGCTAATAATTTTGCAAGTTTTCTTAGTAAATAATCAATTAAATGTTTATTGTTAATAATTTTGAGCAGAAAATAATACGAGTGTTACTCTAATTTGTAATTTAGGATAGCAAGAAATAACGATGAACACAACCATGGAATAAAAAATAAGTAATTCACAATTTTAAGAACATTTGGAAGAGAGCTATTCCAAGTATAACGCGTAATTAAAATTGAATACATTTTACTCAATTTTGAAAATTTATTTATTTTTCAGCTTCTATATTAAGAAACAGTCCACTGAATTAAAAAAAAAATCTTTCTATTAAAAAAAGACGTAAATGGCGCCACTAAGATGTTAGTGTAAATCGCGCAAGATATGGCGTTACTGCAACTGCTGTAGTAAAATGCTATGTCACTACGTAATAGTGACACTAATAGTGGTAAGCTGAATTTTTTTACGATTGGTCGATAGTTATGTGTCAAGAATTATATCATGAATTTTCATCAAACATCTACAGGGTGTATCTAAACTACTGGGCCAAACTTTGAGCGGTGATAGTACACATCAGAATAAACAATATTAAATAGGAAACTAAGGGTCCCAAACATCTTCCGAAGGAGATAGGCGACATTAAAGTTTAGGGTCCAAAAATTCAAATAAACATAGAAGACGGGAAAAATTGGTCGATTGATTTGCTGTTTTCACTAAAACTATTCATTATTTTCTTGAAATTAAATTATAAAGATAATTTTCAAAAAACACCGATAGAGGTCGATTTAGACTTTAGAGTAACGAGCAACTATTTTTTGCCGTTATTTTTCCATCTCATTAAATGTTTTCGGAAGCTTAGATTTAAACTTAAATTTTGAGCTCAAAAAGTGAATAGTTTGGAATGGTTAAGTAGCGCAAATTCAACTGTGTTCAGAAATTCAAATTTCAAATGATTATAAAAAAGGGAAAAATTGGTCGATTCGTTCGAGGTTTTCACTAAAACTCTTCTGTAAATCAGTATTTTCTTAAAAATAATTGTAAAGATAAATTTCAAAATATGCCGATAGAGGGTGCCTTACACTTTGGAGTTACGTACAACTATTTTTAATCGTTTTTTTTTTAAATCTCATTAAATGCTTGAAAAAGCTTAGACTTAAATTTTGAGCTCAAAATCTGAATCGTTGGGAGCAATTAAGTAGCGCAAAATTGAACTGTGTTCGAGGGGGGGGGGGGTATGTTTCAACTACTGAACACAGTTCAACTTGCGCTTCTTAATCCCTCTCAGCGATTCAGATTTTGAGCTCAAAATTTAAGTCAAAGTTTTTGCAAGCATTTAATTAGATTTAAAAAATAACGATTAAAAATAGTTCCTGGTTACAATTAAATTCTTCCTAGCGCTTGCTAACGATTTTTTTTAATTTATTCTTAAAATTTATTTTTAAAAAAATGCTGGCACAAAGAATAGATTTAGCGAAAACCGCAAACGAATCGACCAAATTTTCCGTTTTTTATAATCATTTGAAATTTGAACCTCCCCCCCTCCCTTGAACAAAGTTCAGTTTGCACTTCTTAATCCCTCCCGACTATTCAGATTTTGAGCTCAAAATTTAAGTTGAAGTTTAAGCTTCCGAAAACATTTAATGAGATGCAAAAAATAACGGCAAAATGTAGTTGTTTGTTACTCCAAAGTCTAAAGCGCTCTCTATCGGCATTTTTTAAAGTTTATCTTTATAATTTATTTTCAAGAAAATACTAACATAAAGAATAGTTTTAGCGAAAACCGCAAATCAATCGATAAATTTTCCCGTCTTTTATGTTTATTTGAAATTTTGTACCCTAATCTTTAATGGCGCCTATCTCCTTCGGAAGACGTTTGGGACCCTTAGTTTCCTATTTAATATTGTTTGTCTTAATGTGTACTATCACCCCTTAAAGTTTTGCCCAGTTGTTTAGATACACCCTGTATCTGATCTAGACATAGTAACATACTTATAATGTTTCGATGTACACTGCTAACAAATAGCGCTAGCACACTCTGTTTCTCACGATTTCAGAGATAGATATTTAAATATACACTGTCAAAATTTTTTGTCTCAAATGATTTCACTTACATACTGTTGCAGCGTATATAGGGTTCTTTCGATCTTATGGTTAGACAACTTCAAACTCTTTTCTCTTAGAAAAGTAGAAAATAATTTATTTACAGATCTTCAGAACAACAGAGTCTTCGAAACTCACAAATATTACTTGGTATTTCAAAATAACTGCTCAAATCTATCGAACAAGTACAAATATAGGTCGCAGAGACTCTTTATACAATGTCTCAACACTATATCACATTCGAAACAACGTAGATAAAACTCAATACATCAAGCAAACTTGCTTGGACAATCTCTAGTAGCTCACTCAATGCCTGACTGGTAAATAATAATAAAAACAGCTCGTATCGCTCTCCTTATATAGGCTCGCAGCAGGTGCTGGAAATTTCTAGAACCATCTCGAAAAACTGGAAAACAACGGAACAACATTCAATGTATCAGTAGACCTAAGGGGGGTTACCATAAATAGGGAAGGGTTACCATCGCCAACAATCGCCAAGATTGTCGCCAACTTGGCGATATCTCTAATATTTCGCAAAGCTGCCATAGACATTCACTGAAAATAATAGACAAGTTTACTTGATAACAGAGACAATGTAACTAAAACTAATATTAGTAAAGAAATGGAGCTTAATAAGATTATTTACGTTATTTTATAGTACAAACACTAACTATTTACAAAATTCGTAACAATACAAAAGAATTTGTGATGGCTGCAACAAACGACATTTGTTTGATGTAGCATAATGTTCTTAACCCTTCACTGCATTATGTGTCACATTTGGCAAATATCTATAAATACTATAATTCTCACTATGCGCCATTAATATGGCTAATGTGATCACTGTAACTTCTCAAGAAAATCCAAAGAAGAGAATAAGACTTTTGTCCATGCCAGATGGCTGCATTTGACAAAAATATAGAATTTATTTCTCGAAAAAAAAAATGATGAAACTATTAAGGAAAAATTTACTTTTATAATTTTTACTGAATACTTAAAAATATTAATATATAGAAATTTGTAGAGTTTTAAGCAGATAAAATGAATCAATTTGAGTCGATTTAATTGCAAAATATAGTAAAACAATATTTAAAAACCAATTATGTATATAGGACACACACCATAAAATTTTAAATTTTAGCTGAAAATTTGAAATTAATTTTATTTTTAGTATTTTTACCAATATTATACCAATATATTTATTTCAAAAAATATTTTTTCATAAAAATAGAAAATATTGTACAGTGAAGGGTTAAAAGGACTTTTAAATGTGGTACACATGTCCTAATGTAAGCGGCAATCCGTCATTTTAAATCTTAAATGTTTTGAATCAAATTTCAATTACAAAAAATAGAGAGTGGAAAGACAGAAAGAACTATTTTCTTTTCAATTTTATTTCAAATCTAAATAAACATCCTTATCATTAAAATGGCTTTTTATATGTTATTTTCAGATGCCATACTTCGTTTGTGGTTGGTTTCTTTGTTGTATGAGTTTTTATGGTACAAAATCCTTTGTTTGTGCCTTTCACGTATGTGAATTATTTATTGCACTGAAATTAATGCTTGGGCCTAAGTAATACAAACCCAGGGTTTCTTTAAAATAAATAACAATAAATTAGTTTAGGTATAAAAATAAATTAAATTTAAAGTTTGATACAAAGCCAAAAATTTCATAACATCATAAAAATTTAAAAAAAAATCATAGGAATAACAACAATTAGGTTATAACTGCAATTAACATTTCATGAGAAATATAAAACAAAGTAGCGTTTTTAGCAGAAGCAACCCTGCTTACGGTATAAAATTTAAGATCTAATGAATTAGTTTACGCAAACAATACAATGATTTATTTACCTGTTATCAATGTTGTATAGGTTGCTTTCAAATTCTTGAAAGGTATCAACATTCTGTTCCAAGGTGGAAGACATCGTATCACTTTCATAGAGATAGATTGGATCAGCATGGTAGGAAATATCACTAACATCATATGTATTAGCTGTTGTGTAGTATGAGAGATTCGGTACGTAATAATATAAATTCACTGGAACGTAAACATAATTGTCACAATCGGGATACTCAGGACTGTACTGGGGATAAGTCAAAGGATAGTAACCCAGATAACTAGAAGAAATGAGAAAGAAAAAGAAAATTCATGCATTTCATGATACCTTTAAGAAAATGCATTTAATGCAAAATGTGACGAATTCTTTCATGATAATATAATTATATATTTAAGCAAAATATCTACAAATGGTTTTTATAGAAAAGGATTGTGCAAGTGTCTTTTTTTTTTCACACGAGAAGAAATACACAAATTTCATACAACTAAATCAAAAACCAGATTTACAATAAACTTGTCAAATAGAACTGATTCTTTTGCAATTTCTTTTAATGTTAATGATTTTAAGAGGCTGCGTCTATCACTGATGCCTACAGTATAATACTTGTTAAATCTTTGAATTAATAAAAGAGTCTATTAGATAGTCTGCTATAGTCTATTAGATGCTGCGCTATAGCACTATAGATGCTATTACGCTGCTTTGATATTACTTATTAAATTAAAATGGTTTAACTAATTGACCGATAAAATCTTGTGCGTAAAATTACAATCATTAAAATCAACGTTTAACACATAATAAATAAAAACACGACACAGACGTATACGTTTCACGAGCACCAGGGCTCGCTTCCTCAGTGTACAAAAGGTAAAAAAGTTAAAATCGGAAACCCCCCCCCCCCCTAACTGACAGCAAGTCAGAAACCAAACTGACTGCAAACACAGTATTAAAATTTCATCAAGCCTCAGCAACCAATAGATTCAAATCGGAAATGAGGTGTTATGACACAATAAATCTAACCAGAAAGTTGAGATGTACGGTATACTAGATAAATCATTAACCAAGGAGTTTTTTACTTTATTGATATGGAGTGCTTCAAAAAAGTCTAAGTCAAGCGGAGTAGTGCATTTTTGGATAATCGTGGCCGAGGCAAAATTAAAATTATGACCTTCCTCCCAACAATGAGAAGCAATAGAGGAATTCTTCAACTCTTTTCTCTTAACATAACCTATGTGTTCTGCGACTCTTTTTCTGAGTTTACGTTTTGTTTGTCCAATGTAGGACAAACCACACTGACATTGTATATTGTAAATACTCCAATAATCCAGAGGAGAAATTTGATCTTTTAATTCAGAAAAAGTTAATTTATTGACTGGTTTGAATATTACTTTGAAATCATAATGTCTCAAAATATTTGCAACTTTAAAGCTAATGCTATGCTGAAACAAAAATCTTCTGCTTTTCTTTATTTGATTAATAGAGCTCACTTAATTTGTTCAGATAACAATTGCATTTTTTTTTAAAATGATCTCCATTATAATTAAAACGCATGTCATAACATCGTACAGAGTTTGAAAAAAAAACGCTTTTCATTAAAATATGAAATTTATGGTCGCCGATAAATAGCCCAGTCATTTTAGCAAAAATAGGGGAAAAAATTAGAACAAAGCTGGGTTTTTGCATAGGTGCTAGTTAGGTTGTGTAGTTAAACATTCTAAAAGTCCCCATCGATCCGATGTGAGCTTTCACCGCCAGGGGGTGCTAATGAGCTTGAAAATTGGTTTTCTGTGAATATCTCACGAACAATGGCATTTAGAAATAAAAGTTCAATTACAAAGTTGTAGATAATTTAATTTCCTATAAAAAGTGTCATTAACATTTGTTTGTTACACCAACCCTTCCCTGTCAATAATATAAAAAAGTTAACTTAATTGAAAGTAAAATTATAAAAATACGAAAAATCTGCTGCTACTTTGAAAAAAAATTATGTCTCACCTTTGAATGGCGAAAGTGAATATATAATATACATTTATGCTTATTTCCACACTACCCTTGAGGTAAAGCATTTAGCGCTTTTGTTATGTTGGTTTCTCCCTTAGGCATATTCCACTTATAGTGTCTGGCTTAGTTCAATTTCAGTCATTTGACTGCTTTTGTAGTTCTTTGCATAGCTTCAAATTCTACACGCGATGTAGATTCATCATTATCTGTATTTCTTTCTTTCGTTCTTGTTCTGCTTTCAGTATTTTTGTTTGCCTTTCGATATCATTGAATTCAGAAGTAGCGCTTCCCTCCTTACTTGCAGTGGACATGATACTGTCAATATCTTCCTCGTCTTCAAATTCAATTTTATTTCCATTATGACATGAAACCCCTCAGCAATTTATGCAAATATCAGAACATTTCAATCCAATTTTTCGGCATTCACATGCATTTGCACATCCTTTGGAGCAAGTACAAAAAATTGAATCAATAATATTTTTTGGTGCGGGCTTACCGTCCGCACCAAAGTAGCTGGAATTGGAGACAAATTAGGTACATTTTGCCAGCCGCAGTCCTTAGGAAGTAGTTTATTGCCCAAGCAGTATTGTACTTAATGATAAATACGTAATATAGCTGCATCTTCGGTAGGCGGCAGTGTTGCCAGTAGGCTACTTTTTAAAATTCAAATTTCTTGACTGGCACCACTTTTTTGAAACTTTAAAATTCTCTTTATTCTCGCCATAATTAATATGCCATTAAATAAGGCGTATTTCACCATTTCAAAAAAGTGGTGCCAATAGAATTTGGATTTTAAAAAAAGTAGCCCATCTGGCAACATTGGTAGGCGGCAACGATGAATGACTTTTTTTACCAACAGCAATTCCTTTTTTAAAACATACATAACGGTGCTTCTTCAGAGAAATTTCTGCTTTATCACCTTATAAAGCAAGAAAAATAGTTTTTCCTGCCTCGGAAATTACAAATTGGGGTGATCACTTTTAGTCCGTGATCACTTTTTAAAATGCTGGCAGCTTGTAAGTTATAATCTTCTCCCTTTTTCAAAAATTTTGCTAGCGACATTTTACCTTTCGCAAACGTTGCTGATGTCGAGTCACAACCTGAAAAAGCGTGAAGGAACAATATATGATCTTTCAGAACAGCATCATTGTTAAGACTGTGCGATGAATACAGGGTGGTTGCAATTCGTCCTCTTCCAGGCTTAATAAAAAATATCTCTATCTCTGGAGGTGCTAAAGCAGTCAACAATAAGAGCAAGTCACCATCATCGCCAACAACAGCAATAAGCGCACCAGACTTTGCTACTTCAATAGCTGTGTTAACAATTAGTGTGTCTGCATCATCTTTTGCTTGTTTCGCTTCGAAACCATTCTCCATAAGCATAGATATGAGATGTCTTATTTTAATGATTAGATTTAAAAAAATCTTTTTTGCGATATTTTAGAGTTTTTATTTTTTCCTTCTGTATAAAAGCTTCGTCTGATGTATCAGATCATAACAAACATTTTCCTTAAATTCAAACAACGGACTGTCATTACTCAATTTTTCTTTCAATGGAGTAATTTATGCGGACGTTGATGGTTTTTCTGCAATATATTTACTGTATAATTTAATAGAATTCTTTCGTGTATAATTTTTCCTACACTTTGGGTGAACTGTAAATTTACTATTGTTTTTAGCCATTTCTTCAAATATTTTCCACTTATGGTCACCTCTTTCCGAACTTGCAAGACAAGGGATTTGAGTCTCTTTTTTTCCTATTTTTATATAGTCTTTCGAAATGCAGTCCTCACTGCATACAAGACAAACTATTTTGTCAATCTCCATTTTTCGCTCACAATCAGCAATTAAGAGAGTCATTTTAAACTGTCATAACTACTTAAAATTTTCCACAATATGCGTTGAAAATAAAATTATTTCCTTCCTAAAACTTCCAAAGAATACTTTGTTCAGTAAATTAAGGTGATTTCATGCTAGCGAAATTAACACTAATTGAAAATAAAACATTGGAAACGGTACCTGCACGTGGTACATTTCGACGAATGAAAGCAGTGTTGAATTCAGACACTTTTCGCCGGGAGGGACTTCCGTGGCTTCGGGGGGAGGATACAATACAGTTCCCGGGGGGGGGGGAGAATTACACATTTTTACCATTGAAAACACAAAATCTCAATTTTTCCGGGGCGGGGACATTTAATAGCTCTGGGGGGAGTGTCCCCACCCGATCCATCCCCTGAATCCAACACTGATGCAAAGGCAGACAGGACAATGGCTATTGCACAAGCGTGCGAAAACGGCATACAAACAATGGTGGAGAGGTGGGGGAGGGGGAGATCGAAAGTTGTTCGTTATTTGTTCTGCCCATTAGCCGCGTTATGATTGTGCTTCCACATTTTTTTTCAATAATGTTTACTTTATTTTAATTTTCGGCTGGGAAGGATTGGTATGACAAAAAAATATTAATGACACTTTTTGTAAGAAATTAAATTATCTACATCTTTGTAACTGAACATATTTGTCTAGATGCCATTGTTAGTGAGATATTTACAGAAAACCGATTTTCGAGCTCATTAGCGCCCCCTGGAGGTGAAAGCTCAAATCGGATTGATGGGGACTTTTAGTATGTTAAACTACATACCCTAACTAGCACCTATGCAAAAATCCAGCTTTGTTCTAATTTTTTCCGCTGTTTGTTAAAAAACGTGCTAAAATGACTGGACTAAAAAGTAGCACCCAAAAAAAGATTGTTTGGAATGATTAAAATCTTTTACATAAATTTTGCGTTAATTACAATGAAAGAAATTCATAAAATGTTTTAAATGTACATTGCAAAAAAGATGAGAGCACTTTGTCCAGAAAGATAAAACATAACCAAAAACAAAAATAAACAATAACTTTAACTTCTTCTGAACAACGAATAATTCCGAAAAGCGATTATTATTTTTCGAGCCCTCTAAAAAGTATAAAATTGGAAATTTTAAGAAATATATATATATATATATGTATATAAAAAAACTTTTTGTCACCAGTGACTTTCAGAATGTAACTCAATCGTTTTCGACACATTATAAATTTTCTCAACACATAGTACATTGATTTTTGGATGGCATACATTCCCATGTAAACATATTCACATTTAGTAAGCATATTTTGCAGAAAACATGTTAAATTAACGGATGTTAACGACAATTATAACGTTAAAATTACTATTTATTTATTATCCTTGCATCTTTGCATTCCATTCCACAGCTGAAATTGTTAATTGTTAGTTGATTGTATCTCAAGAACCAATATTTTCTTCATAAAACGATTAATGTGACTAAAAAAACTGCTCAAACATATCGCAAATTAGTGACAACGAAAGAAACTTTATAAATGCTTTTATAACATGTATGCTCTAATATGTATGGGTTTTTAAATAAACAGCACCCTTTTTGTAACTGTATAACTTGAAAGGGGTTATTGACTGTTATTGTTTCCGGTTATAATTCATTTATATCAGTAAGAAACATGTGTTTTTAGGATTTCGTTCATCTATAAAACCCTATTCGCCTCTATCCTCTGTCAGCCCGTCTCAAAAACTGTGTACCGAAGTCCGTACTGAAAAACTGTCTCAGAGACTTCAAATTTTGTATAATTAAAACTGATTTTTTTAAATTTCAGATTTTAAAAACTATAGAATTTTGGATTTTCTTTAAATGTTTTGATTTTAACATCTTAAATTTGATTAAAATAAATAAGTTCTTTTTATAGCCATTTTTAAATTACATTTATTGGTGCCACCATTTATTTAATAATTTAATAATTATAAAATAACAATTTGGATTTACTAATTAAGGGTGTATTCGAAAAAAAAAAATATTTTTCACCTTCAACAGCTCGAAATTGTAGGATACAATTTCAGCGCATTTTTAAAAGTAGAAACATGAAACTTGCTGAAGGGATTTTTGAAGAGAATGTATAAAGTGCCGTGTGATGTCATTTTACTCTCCATTCATTAGAATTGGATTGATAAACAATTACCTTCTCAGTAGGATCTTTTTTTTTCGTTCCCAGATCTCTCGCTTCGGAAAAATCAGTCCAAAAGGACAACTTTGACTACATTTTTGTAATATTTTCTGCATTTATCAAAAAATTGACAGACACGGAACCTTGAGTCGTTTCTAAACAAGAGAATCTGCGATTTTGATGCGTTTGAACGTAAAAGTGAATTAAAAAATAAATCGGAAAATAAGCAGTTTGAATCGAAATAACCCTTAAAGGAAAATAGCTCTGAAACAAACATTAAAGGAATCACTCTGTGCGATACCCGGTCACAATTAACTAATTGTTTTTATAACTGTTTTTATAATATGTATATTCTAACATATATGGGTTTCTAAATAAACAGCACCCTTTTCGAAATCGTTTTACTCGAAAGGAGCTATAGAATGCTATTGTCTGTGGCTTTAATTAATTTGTATAATTAAAAAGTAGGACATTTTCATTCGTTATTGATAAAAATAAAATAAATAAAAAGTTTTTTTGCAATGAACACAATTCTTAGTTTTTCAAACATACTGAAAATGTCTTCCGAATCGAATAGCCAGTTTCACTTGCACACTTTAAACGTAATGAATTTAATTTAGCAAAACATTCAACTGACTGACACTGCTTTCTTTGAAATCGGATGACGTCATCTGAAACTCAAATAGTATACTATAATTCAGGTATAAGCGTGGCTATACCTGTGAGTAATAGCTACACTGTTAAAAATAAAAGTGACAAGCCAGTTGCATTTGGCGCCCAGGGGCAATAAGGAGTAACTATTCGACACCCGCGGGCTTGAAAATGTGTTTGGGGTGCCATTTGATATCTCACTGGGTGATTGAGGCTAATTAGGGTGCCACGCAATGCATACCGTTGGAAGATTTTTACCCTTTAGTCATTTGCGCATGCTCTGTGACTTGTATTCTTCCCCTTCAACTACAGCAATTTCTCCCTACGGTGACTATCACCGCTATGCGCTATTCCAATTTCGTTTAGAATTTCGGATAGCTAACTTTTGGCGAGCTTTTTTATGTAAAGCAACCTTTAAATTTCAGGACACTTGAACATTTCAGGGAGACTTTGAAGGTGAACTCGATGGCCGAGCGGTTAGAACGCTGATCTTGCAATCAGAAGTTGTATGTTCAAATCCTTGAAGGGCCAAAAGTCAGTTTATGTATTTTTTAATTTTTTACTATTGGGCACTCTGGATTAAGGGTGCCAATTTTTCACCCTAATAAAAGGTCCATTCTGGCTCCCTTAGGGGTGTCACCAGTGAGACAAGCCTTTCATCCCTAAAAGATAGAATGTGTCCCCATTAGTTTTAACAGTGTACAGATTTCAGACGTAAAAGTTACATTTCAAATTATCCAGCGTTTAATTCAGTATTGTTCGAATGTGAATGTGGCAATTCTTATCATTCTTTGTTTATTCCAATTTTCAGAAAAGAAATTGGAATTGAGGAAAAAAAGGAAAAATCCAGGTGATAGTCATTTACCACTCAGGTGCGTTAAAATATTTTGCACGAACAGTCGCGCAAAGTGCGTTTTATCTATGCACTCTTGCGTACTAGTTACGCTGCTTCAAGGACAAGATAATGTGTAATGGTCATTAAAAATCATTAGAAAAACAATTACACATATCAAATCAAAAACGAAATATTTGTGTTATTTATAAGTACACACAAAAAAAAATTTTTAATTTGTTATACATAATTTATAAATGAGTTACATAATTTATAAATTAATCATAACGCATGATTTAATAAATGATTTCTCGATACAAAGATAAGATATTTTATTATTTTTTAAAAATACCTACTATTTAAAAAAAGGATTTAATTTATTAAATTCTTTTATTAAATTTTTGATTTTTCATTAAATTAAAAAAAATTCTTTTATACAGTATCATTAAATTATTTATTATTATTATTTTAAAGTCTAAATCGATCTCTTGCTATATAAATGCGAGTATTGCGATATAAATGCAAGTATTACGATCTAACTAACGTTATAATGCGTGAGCACTTTTTTATGGCCAAGCTCTGACCACTTATACATTAATTATGACAATTTACTCTTTATTTAAATAGTAACAATTTAAAATATTATTAAAATGTTTACACAACAATTTAAGTATAACAATTTAAAATATATACTTGTGATTAATAATAAACTTCTGTTTTCTGCCGTCACGTAAGTTAGATATCTATCTGCATATTCTTCGATTTTATAGCAGATTATTCCGGCCTATATAATCTGTCAGCATTTTAACATACGATATTTGTCCGAGAGGTGTCATGTTCACATCCAGACGTATTGAACTCTGCTATTGATGTTTTTGTGATTTGTCTGCAATGCATTGCTATTTTTGATGGTGTTTATATGGAATACATACAGCTGTAATAAACGATTTGGAGACATTTGTTTCGTTATTTAATGATCTTTTCCAATGGTTTGGATAAGTCAGCGCCATCTATTGGTTCTTTTTGAGTTATTTTTTCCACTGTTTGAAATAAATTCCTTGACCTATACATCTTAACCCTTAAATCGTTTTTAATTTAGGTTATTTTTCTGGTTTTAATGAATTTTTAAAGTTTTTACGTACTTTTTGCTCAGCTAGTATATTCTGCATTCTATTTCCATGTTGCCATTCCTTTTATTATCTGATGATAAATCCAGCCAATATCAGTTCCCGATGAGTTGGCATTGGATTTTAGACATGTTAGGATAAACAAATGCATAAAATAACCAGTAAGACAGGTTTATTGAATATTTGAAGAGAGAATGAATCTCTCCTTTTCGTAAACTGCTGCTGCTTCGAGTAACGGAAAGAAGATTAAGATGTTAACTTTTGAAAACACAATTTCTTCATAAGATGTAGGAGACTGCTGTAAATTTTATATCCAAGTTTAATCAAATGTAATTTTTTTCCATCATGATTTACTCTTTCTATTCTAGTAAAATTTCTTATTATAGGATTGTGGGCATACACGAGTTCGAAAATTAAACTTTAATTTTTGAAAATTCAATTTTCTTTATGAAATCATTTAAAATGTGGCTGCCTGCATACATATTCTTTACTGAATATATAATTTTTTCTTACATTGATGCAATTTTTCGTCGGTAAAGAAAATTCTCATTAATTTCTAAATTATTCAAATAACACAGCTCATCTGAAATGATAAGAGATTTGAGAGAAACATCTCAAATTGCTTATGTATCTCAAAGTATATAATTTAATATAAAATTAAATTTGATAAATAAAATCAGTCTCAACCGTTAGAGATACATACTTGAATTACATTTAACGTCCCTTGGAACGGAAGTAGAATATAGATCTAATTTTTATACAGATTATTCTTTTTAGTTCAACAATATTTAACGATATCAAGAAGATTTCTTTTATTATACTTACGTCTGGTGTACATAATAATATTGTGGATAATACTCATAATGGTCAGCTCCAATGTCATATGTAGGGTCTTGATTGTTAAAGATATAACCTCCGCTAAAAGATGGTGATTGCGGGACTCCATAATAGTGATATTGATCCAAAAGACTGAAAATATAAATTACACACATTTTAAATTAAATTTATAAAAATGCAAAAAATGGGATTGAATACAATTTTTTTTTTCATTTTAAGGAGGTTGAGTCGGAAGTTGGTTGAGACTCCCTACCAAATACGATAGTATATTTGATGACTTGCTAAGTAAACGCAGAATCTACAATAGTAGATACATTTTTATTTACCTTTAAAGTCACCTGGAGCAATAAATAAATAAATGTTTGATTTCGGCAACTAAATTTTAAGTCGATGATAAGTATGTGAATGTGGGGAGCAGACATAAGGTATGTTCCAGTCCTACGCAACCTTTCATTTATAAATCAATAATAATTGTTATTTCCAGTGTATTAAGCTTTGGATGTGATAAGAAAGCACGTGATCTTAAAAAATATTCAATACGCCATTAAAGAAGAAAGCAGCAATATCGCAAGCGTGGTAAAAGAATTGTAATTTTTAACAATATACCATGAACCGACAGCACAAAATTCTAAAATCAAGCTCGAGAAAAAACTTTTATTTTATAGCAAAGTAAGAATAGGGAAATCTAATGGTTCATGTCCGCCACAAGTGAAGTGGGGCATAAGTCAAAAATTAATACCACCAGTGATTGATTCATAGGTTTGTTTTTCTGCACCCATTTTCCATGTTGACTTAATTTGATTGTAGGACAAAAGTAATGATAAATCTACGAGTCAACCACTGGTGGTATTAATTTATGGCTATTTCTACTTTTCCAAAATTTAAAGTTTTTTTTTGCTTGATATCTTAGGGTTTTGTGCTGTCGGTTCTCGAACTACAAGATTTCATGAGTATTTCATTTCAGCCAGTAAATTTTTGCAAAACTCATGCTTCAAGTATCGGGTTCAGTTAATAACTTTATAAATTTACATTACACAATCAATTAGTTAGAAAATTATCACAGGTGTGTTATATGAATATATTATTTACAACTTGCTGCATTACTACATGCTTATACAAAATTGAATGGATTTTGTTTCTGAAATGTTTTAAAAGTAGTTCAATGGACATCAATTTTTACTCTAAAAATATTATCTCTTTCAATATCTCCTTACGAGAGAAAACGTTATTTATGCCCAAATCTTCAGTGTTCGATAAAAAGTCGTTATTCAAATCGACATTTCGATACTTTAAATCTTTATTTTTCATAAAAAGTGTAAAACAGAATAGGAATATCAATGTTTTATTGCAATGAATTTGACGCCATTCATGAAGGAAAAACGTGGCTTTAACTTTAATAGGGAGATAAAATTGCATGTTTGCTTTTGTTTGTTTCTCAATGTGTAAATTCTTATCGCTATCTGTATAAATTCCTACGCATCAGTCACATAACTGTTTGAATTGAACTGTTTGAATAACTTTTTCATTCTTATGTCCCAAAGAAAAAAAAATGAGATTGTTTCATTATAAGTGCAATAGTGACCGAATTTAACAAATTATGTTGGTAATGAATGTTACTGAAATATTTTTCGCATATTACTTCATATTTATAAATTCTACACATCATATACAAGGCTCATCAAAAGATCCTAAGTACATTACTATGCATTTACGGAATTGCTAAGTAACAATTTCCAACTGTGCCATGCGTTTCATAACTGAAATAACTTATAGAATCCAAATATATGTAGCATAGATATAAATCTATAGATTATATAAATATTAGAGATATAACCATTAGAGATCGTACAGACAGTATTTTTTCACCTTATTGGTCCAAGAAGTTTTTTTCACAGAATTCCAAATGTGTTTGAAAAGTTTTTCATGTTCAATTGTCATACACGCTTCTTTGTTAATTTTTTGTTGTTAATTTGTTATCATTTATATAACATGTATATATATAAATACTGTTGTAAATAAACCTAATTCAACAATATATATACATATATGCATTTTATATAAATATGTTTGATCAAAAATAGCTTACCTAGGATCAACATAGTCGTCAACTTCATAAATCTAAAAGTAAGAAATAAAAAAATATTATTCAGTTGCAAAGCTATTTTTAATATAAATATAAATAGTAAAAAATATAAAAAAAAAATATTTTTTTCGAAAAATTATTTAAAATGCCAAGCGATAGAGAGATTTTTGTTTTCGCCGCCAATATATTTTTGCTTAATTTTACAACAAATGGTTTTTTTTTAGTTGGATTTCAGCAACATTTATAAGGAATTATTAAATTACTGAAACATTTGAAAGATAAATTTAAAAAGAGACTTTTCTTAAGAAAATTATAGTCCTCACAATTTTCATAAGTTGTCTTTTAAAAGTGCTTCGAATATTAGGACACAAGTCATACAGTATTTACCTTAAAACAATTTCCCATTTAGAAAACAATAGCCGGCTTTTAAACAAAAAATTGCATCCAAGAAAAAAAAAATATGTAGCTATCACTCTACACATAACCGCAGAACTTATCTTTAAATAACATCCGAAGGTGTTATATAACCTAAGAAGTCATCGCACACAGTCACACACACACACAAAAAAAAAAAATCGTCAATATACATGAAGTCGTTCTTCATTTTTTCACAAATAATTTCCGTAGTCATAGAAAACATGTTTAATCCGTGAATTTTTCCAGAAAATATTAATAAAAAGTTCTAAATTCGTCTGTTACTCACATGCATAAACATTGGTTTTATTAATGCTAAAATCTTTATTTATTTGAAAATGAAAAACCAAAATTATTATAAATTAAAATTTGTAATTTCATTAAAAAAGTTTTAAAAAAGTTTTCGAATTCAAAAGTAAATATGAATTACTTTTCTCATTCATTCAAAAGTGCGCATAATTTACTTTTTCATGTTGAATACGTTAAATAAATTTGAATTAGTAAAAGTGTTTATAGATAAAGATTATCATTTAAAATTGATTTTAAATGAACATATTTAAATATATTGAATGGAAAATAATCGATTTCGCTTACAAAAAAACTTTGAATAAAATTAATATATTCATATTTTGCATTTGGCAATCAACTTAAATATATTTTAATTTACATTTTATCACGTATTATTTGTAAAATATTAATATCTAGGCCACAATGTCATTAAAAGCAACATTATTCCGAAATAAAATTTTAAAAGAAACTAGGTTTTAAAGAAATTGATCAAGCCGTATCCATTGGAAACAAACAAATTTACTTCAAAGTGCTTCTCTAGTTTAAGAAGGCTACTTAAGGAAGGAGGGAGAACCAGCTTTAGTGGAATTTATTTTGAAACATTACACTAACCTGATTACAGCATTAAATTTAAAAAAGAAGTTAATAATTCCCTCCCATTTCTGATTATTTTAATCATTAAATCAGATTCTTCACTTTCAAGGAAAATTTTTTGGAACCCAATAAAAATCTATAGTATTATTCCAGTTACACCTTTCATTCCTTGAAATTATGAAATGTCAACGCTAATTCCTTTATTGAAAGAGAGCACATTTATTTTGAAAGAAGAAGAATGAGAATTATAAAAAATTATAAGAAGAAAAATTTGAGAGAATTTTTTAAAAACAAACTGGACCATATTATCAAAATTGGAATTGACCATGGATATATTCAGGAAGTTATCCAGACGTTAATCTAAAAGTACAACAAATATTTTCAATGTGGTCGGTCAGTTAACCTGTCCATCTTATTGAAAAATTGCATATATCCCAATAAGGTTCGAAAGATCAAGGAGAATTTTTGATAAATTTGGCATCCATCTAGTTGTCTCCTCCAAAAAACATTATGTTTACAGCTGTAATCAGAAACATATGACCCAATTCCACTTTTATTTCATTTGGGGTTTTATGAAATGCATGTACAACTGAATAATGACAGAAGTAATTTATTCCATTTACTATTATTGGGTGAAAAAAGTCCGGGCCAGGATTCGAACCAGGGATGTATTGGCTGAAGCCGCCAATGCTCTACCAACTGAGCTGTCCCGGACACGAAAACTGGAGGACTATTTCACCCAATTAACCTCAACGATCACTTTATCTGGTCTGATACACTGGATCAGCTCAACAGAATAAATCGAAGGTCAGTCTATGGAACTGCAAAAAATCGTTGCATACGAAAATCTAACTGAATAATGGTTTGTGTGAATGGTTTAATGTTTGTCAATTGAACATTGACAAGACTATGAGATGAATGTTAGAGAGAGTTAAGGACGTAAAAAGGATTTAAGATTTATTACACAATAATAGACAAGATTTAATAGCTTTGTCTAAATTAACGTTGCAAGTGAGTATAAATACAGTTAATTTGGATGACGCAAAGGTTGTTTCAGGATGTTCCAACCCTTAAAAGGGAATCTATAGAAATTAGTTTAAGGAAGGCAAAGGTGCATAACATATGCATTTGAAATCCCTAAAATTTTCTTGAATATTTTGAAAGAAATACTTTGTAAAAATGAAAATTTTTGAATTCTTTTTATTCATTATTTTTCTAATAGTGTCATGCGCCATGTCCACGACACAATTTTATTCTTCATGTTGTGATACTATACAGAAATGTACTCAGTTTAATGTGTGTTACTACATTGTAGTGTATGTTTTTCTCCATTAATATCATGCAAATCCTCTGAAGGTGACTCGTTAGAATAAGTACAAAACATTAGTTGTAAACATGTTTTATGTGTGATTAATATACTGTTTTTATCTATATTGCACACTGATGAGTATCGAAGTTTGCTTTTAATTAAGGAGTTGAATCATGTTTGTATCGATTTCTCCGTCCCTGATATGCTTCGCCCCTTACCGGTATTTTAAAATTTTAACAATATATTTAAATTTTAGATTTTTTTACCTTTATTGCCCACATTACTCACTGTAAATTCAAAGTTTCGTTAATTAAATTCAAAATATGTTTAGCGGTAATGCTGTCACGATTACTTTGTTTTTAAGGATAGCGGCCTGCCTGTCTATTGGTGCGGGTGCAGCGAAGAGGGATCACATTGACAAATAATGAGCTGCACCTTACTGCAACGAGATCTTTTTGTGCATCTGAAATTTTATCGGTCAGAAAATTTCGCATAAAAATCGGCCACGATCGGGAAAACTCTTTTCTTCCAAAACAAGATTCAAGTAAAGACGGATTTATTATTAATAATTTTCTCCACATTTTTAAAAAAGAACACCAGTCAAAGTAAGAATTCATTTTTTTTCATTCAACTGCTTGACCAAAAAAACGAAAAGAGGCAATGCTTTCACAACGCAATAAATTCTTTCAAAGTCATAATAATTTTATTTAGTAATTTTAATACTTAGAGCGAGAAGTACCACCACAGTGAGAGGATGTTTTTGGAGCTTGTGGAGCAAGATTTGTGACAGTGGATGAGACATGTCTACTGTTGTTTGGACTCAGAATCATTGGAACGTAGCCGTGTTTCATTCACTGTCAGAAATCATGCTCTATAAGCTTAATACCAAACTTCCCCTTTAATCCCAATTTAAAAGTCATTTAAAAATAAGTCATATAATAAAGAACACGTAAATTAACCGCTGAATGTTTAAATAAAAAAAGATCTTTAAAATACCCCCTTCCAGAAATACGTTAATATAGCATCTACGGCTCACGAATATTTGAGCATATAGCATCATCTATTATTCACATCAACCACTGTAGTACAAATATTCTATACTTACTAGGAACAATAATTATTGAACCAAACTACGTATAACTCATTAGACATTAGACACCATTAAGCGTGGACTTCTGTACGAAAATAATATCATTATGTAATTTATTCACTGTCTATATGCCAATTATTTTCTGAAATAAACGTGCTTTAACTTAACTTCTACGAAATCATCAAAGACTCAGTGTAGGGCCATACAAGTCTGTTGTCTGAGCTCTCTTGATTTTCATTTCATTACTAAAGCATTTTTATATGATAAATAATAAAACTGTAAATTTGAAAATTATATGAAAATGATGAGCATAACTTACCGTAAGTGAAAACATTTTGAAAGAAATATTTTTTTCGCTCGTATTTGCGTTTAATATCTAAAAGATAGATGCAGTAAATATCATACGTGAATTCGGAAGACGGTGAAAGCCTCAAAGGAAACTTTTCTTAAAATTTTACAATCCATCCGACAATCCATTGTTGAAACCATTGTTGAAATCATTGTTGAAACCATTGTTGAGAACAAAATATTTGTTCATAATAAAGAAGTCTTATAGTACTAAAACAAGCAATTGAAAGTTTTTCATTGTTGAAATCAGTGTTTACGATGAATCTTTTCTCATACAACATTTTCTTATATTGTTGTATCAAACAGAGTTTTACTCTAGAAATTTTCAAATTGAAGTATTTTAACACCTCCAAATCGATACACAATTGAGAAAAAAGTTAAACACCCCCCATTAACTCCGCCAGTCATTAAAATAGAAGAAAATTACTGGTACCAAACAACTGGAATTGAAGTCTCCTTTTAAATGATACATACAAAATTTGCTTAGAAGGCCATTTACAAATCAAATGCTGGCCATTTTTTTAATGCTAACACCCAATATTGGCAATGTATTTTAAATATTCTGTTTACACTATGCCCAGAAACGAAAATTTAAGTCATGTGGATGAAAAGTTTCTGAATTATGAACAAAATTTACAACTTCTAATATTAAATAATATTTTTATACTTTTGTTAATAATTCCTTCTATGAAATAGTTTTTTGTATGGCTATAATTCTAAAAGACACAAACATAAATACATCAAGTTTGTAATTTAAAAAAATGTATAATATTGATTAGAAAATTAAAATTCGGAAAAAATACCAGTTGTAAACTATATATTAAGCAATTGCATAGCTTTTATCGCGGGCTTTGAGCGCGGCGACCAAATCCAGAAATTCCGTAACGAGAAAAAAAGCTAACACTCCGGCTAAAATCGTTTCAGTTCGGCAATCTTCGGCACATTATCCTTTGGTAGACTTCGGCAGATTTCTCATTTATTCAATAAAAGAAAATTGAATTGAACTTAATAAGTTTTGGAGAGAAGAATTATGGGTAAAATGTCATGGTTACAATGAGTTGCCAACTTCTAAATACTAAACAGTAAACATATGGCTGCGGGTACAGCGACTTTATTGCTAGAACCTACCTATTATTGTAATAAAAACATGAAATAATATTCAAAATATCTTTAAATCAATTTTTTGGGGGTTAATAATGTTTTAAATGGTCCGGAATTTTCTGGCCCAGCTGGGTCCGAACCGACTTTTTCCGTTCTTTGAATTGGCTATCTCCATTTTTTGATATCTACAGGGTGAGCAAAGATATGGGGGCATCCTGGGGAAAACCTATGAAAATCACCAATTACTCTAAAACTGAACTAATAAACATTTTTTAAAGCTTATTTTATTAAAACAGTTTAACTTTTAAACATGTTTTCAAATTTTGGTTGCTACCGATTTAAAACGAAATTTATAACTTTTTCGACTTCTTTAATAACTATTTAAAAATCATAGTGTAAGGTATCATTAAACTTGTCTCTTTATCTAGAGTCTGTCCCAATCCATAAATCTAGGATTACAGCGCCCCCTAGCGATTTTTGGCAAGACCAAGTTTTTTGTCATTCTTAAATCTTAATAAAAGACTTTAGTGTCACATATATCAGAGTCAGCATGCTCATTTGCAGTTTATTTTATCTTAGGAGTATTCGCTGTTGTATTTACTCATCATTAATACAAAATACTGGTGTTAATTATCATTGCCATGAAGAATAAAAGTAGATAACTCTACTCACAAAATCTTTTAAAATCTTTAAATCAGTTTTTTAGGGGTTATTAATGCTTTAAATGGACCGGAATTTTCTGGGCCAGCTGTCCGAACCGATTTTTTTTTTCTCTTTAAAATGGCTAGCTCTATTTTTTGATATCTACAGGGGGAGCAAAGATATGGGGGCATCTTGGGGTAATCCTATTAAAATCACCAATTACTTTAAAACTAAAATAATGAACAACTTTTAAAGCCTAGTTTATTAAAACAGTTTAAATTTCAATCATTTTTTTATATATACAGTTTTATTTAATATGTCCGGTTATTTGCGAATTCCCAATTTCTAATTTTTTTGAATTGTGCTTTAGAAAAGTCTAAATGATGTCTAAGGGATTGTGTATAAAATGCAGAAAAGGATAACTTAGTATATATATATATATATATATATATATATATATATATATCAGGGTGTTTCGAATTTTTTTTTTTTACAATAAAAGAGGGGTGATAGTACACATTAAGACAAACAATATTAAATAGGAGACCAAGGGTTCCAAACGTTTTCCAAAGGAGATAGCCGCCATTAAAGTTTAGGGACCAAAATTTCAAATAAACATAAAAAACGGAAAAATCGGTCGATTTATTTCCGGTTTTCACTAAAATTATTCTTTATGTCGGCATTTTCTTGAAATTAAATTATCAAGATAAATTTCAAAAAATGCCGATAGAGGACGCTTTAGACTTTAGAGTAACGAACAACTATTTTTTTGCATCTCATAAAATGTTTTCGGAAGCTTAGGCTTAAACTTAAGTTTTGAGCTCAAAATCTGAATAGTAGGGAGTTGTTAAATAGCACAAACTGAACTGTGTTTAAGGGGGGGGGGGTGTTCCAATTTAAAATAATTATAGAAAATGGAAAAATTTGTCGATTCCTTTGCGGTTTAAAATAAAACTATTCTTTAAGTCAGTATCTTCTAGAAAATAAATTTTAAAGATAAATTTTTAAAAATTCCATTAGAGGGCGCCTTAAACTTCAGAGTAACCAACAATTAATTTTAACCGTTATTTTTTTGTTCTAATTAAATGCTTGCAAAAACTTATTAAATGTTTTCGGAAGATTTAAACTTAAATTTTGAGCTCAAATTCTGAATAATTAGGAGTAGTTAAGTAGCGCAAATTGAAGTGTCTTCAGGAGTTGAAATTTAACACTCCCCCCCTCCTCGGACAGAATTCAATTTTTCGCTACTTAAACACTCCCAACGATTCAGAATTCGAGCCTAAAATTTAAGTTTATGCATTTGAAAGCATTTAATGAGATTAAAAAAACAACAGTTAAAAATAGTTGTACGCTACTCCAAAGTCTAAGGCGCCCTCTATCGGCATTTCGTGAAATTTATCTTTAAAATTTATTTTCAAGAAAATGGCCATTTAAAAATTAGTTTTAGCAAAAACCGCAAACGAATCGACCAATTTTTCCGTTTTTTATAATAATTTGAAATTTGAACTCTCTGAACACAGTTCAGTTTGTCTACTTAACTACTCCCAACTATTCAGATTCTGAGCTCAAAATTTAAGTTTAAATCTAAGCTTACGAAAGCATTTAATAAGATGGAAAAAATATTGCTAAAAAAGAGTTGTTCGTTACTCCAAAGTCTAAAGTGCCTTCTATCGGAATTTTTTGAAAATTATCTTTATAATTTATTTTAAAGAAAATACCGACATAAAGAATAGTTTTAGTGAAAACCGCAAATCAATGAACCAAATTTTCCGTTTTTTATAATCATTTGAAATTTGCACCCTCTGTACACAATTCAGTTTGTGCTACTTAACCTCTCCCACTTTCAGATTTTGAGCTCAAAATTTAAGTTTGAGTGTAAGCTTAAGAAAAAATTAATGAGATGCAAAAAATACCGGCAAAAAATAGTTGTTCGTACTCCAAAGTCTAAAGCGCCCTGTATCGGCATTTTTTGAAATTTATCTTTATAATTTAATTTCAAGAAAATGCCGACATAAAGAATAATTTTAGTGAAAACCGCAAATCAATCTACCGATTTTTTGAAATGTCAGTGTGATTTACATCGATGTGTTTGTGCTAGAAAGATTCAGATTAGAATTGAAAAAAAAAATACGTTTACATTATAGACCAGGCATTTGGTCGAAAATAAATGCCAAGTTTTGGTGTAGTTTTGATATTTGGTACCTTTATGTTTTTTGGGTCACTGAACACGAATCTGGAATTGTACAACAAAATTTATACCCGGAAATACTTTTTTTTGGCAAAAAACGTGACATTTCTTTTTTTTTTAGCACTTCTAACAAAGTTGAAAAGTGCTTATGCATTTGGTTTTTCTGGCCGTCTGTCCGTCTGTCCGCACTCTAACTCTCGTAAATATACTCGGATTGTCATGAAAGTTTTGCACGCTAATGACGTTTACCCGAGCATGAACCCTATTGAAAATGAAGTTTCTGGCCATGATTAGTTTATTTACAGGGACAGTCAAAAATATTCCATTATATTACGGCCTATGGGGAAAAATCGTTTCAAATGAATTTTAAAGGTGTTACACCCTGTCAAACATCTTAAAATTTATATGCATCGTTTAAGTACGCTAATATATGTATTTTGTAAAGTATGCAGCGAAAAGAATAGTTATTATCCATTTTCAGGGCCGCACAAAATAATTCCAACACATAACAAAAAAGAAGAAATTGTTTGAAATATATATATTTTAATTATGGTAAACGATTTCATATATATATTCAAATTTATATACGTTGCTGAAGAATAACATGAGTTATTTCATGCATAATACGTAGTGCATAGCATTTACAGGGACACACAAAAGATTTCAAATAGTATATTCTATCCCAAGTCCTGAATATTACCGAAGATGGCTGTTAGATGGATGAAATGCATTTTTTTAACTATGATATACGCTTTTAAGTTTCGCTAGATGTATGCATATTATATGGTTTATATAAATGCTAATTGTTACACAATTTAGATATACAGGGTTACACAAAAGATCTCGGAAAGGCTACTGAATGTGAGAGTAATTTACTTAAAGGTGGTTTTTAAATATGTCATGCCTTTTTACGTAGACCTGCATTTAGTTTACTAGGAAATGTTTGTAGAATATAGATAAAATGATATACAGGGTCACATAAAGAACTGGAAACATGGTCACCTTTGGATGATCATTTCTGGAAATTTGATTTAAGTACTTTAAAGATAAGTTTTTTAAACTAAACTTTAGCAAAATACTTTCGTGCGTTAAATGTACTATGTATTTTACAGGGCTAAACAAAAGTATTCAAGTATGTTTACATCTATTAGCATAAATTGATGAATGGAAAATTTGAAATAGTTAGGCGTTTTCTTTCTAAACTAAATTTTACCATTATATAGTCTATATATTAACTGACAGATCAAATACAGAGCTTTTCAAAAGTATTGGAATAATATTTGGTATGGATAATAATATGTTATTTCCTTAAATAACGAAGTTTTGTTAAAGATTTCAAGAAGTGTTGGAAAGTGCTTCATAATCTATGCTTAACGCATGATTTTCCTTACTTGTTTCAAAATAACTTCAAAATTATACATTTTACATAAAAGTCCTCAGTACATAAATTTCTTACATTTTATGCATTAAAAGTTTTTTTCTCTGATCAATAGTTTAGCCCTGACAGTGCCGCAAAAATGTATGTGAAAAGCAAAAAATTTTGAAAAACGCTGATTACAGCACTGTAACGTCGATGAAACCTGAAAAATAACCATTCTACGCAAATTTTGACCACTTAATAATACTAAATATAATATTATTGATTATATTTTATAAATGTGATGTTAATTGTTTACTTCATAACTCAAAAATAAGTAACAAGAAAGAAAAATAATGCTTTAAGCATAAATTATAAAGCTCTTTCCAACACTTTTTTCTGAAAATGCAGTTTTGAGCTTGGCTTATGGTGCATGTTATACTAAAGAAACGGAACCTCAAATTTCCTCTTTATTGTTGAAAAATGTAAGAAAAATCATGCGTTAAGTATGGACTATGAAACACTTTCAAACACTTCCTGAAATCTTTAACAAAACATCGTTATTTAGGGAAATAAGGTTATTGTAAATAGCCAAATATGTATTCCAATACTTTTGAACATCCCTGTATTTAACCTGTCGGTTGATATATATATATTATGTAATGGGAAAATTTAATTTGCAAGAAAATGCCTAGCAGGTTGAAATTTCTCTTTCAGCAATTTATACTAATAGATGGAAACATAATAGAATACTTTTGTTCAGCCCTGCAGTTTAACTTGTACCTTTATGTTCTAGTTCCTTTCATACTTCTAACTAAAAAATAAATAAAAAGGAGCATATCTGTAATAAAAATCTTCATTTGCTATTACAAATAACCCAATGAACCAGTGGATCCAATGAAAGGGGAAATAGACATGCCGCAAAGTTTCAAATAAATACTATTAAAAAACCATTTATCTTATAATATTGGCAGTAATAAAAACACCCATTAATCCCATATGTCTATTTTTTATACTTTGTAGATGTCGGTGAAAAGTACGGACCTTCAAGTAAAAGAAAGTGGAAATAGTATTTTTTGTTTTTTAAGTAAATGTACTTATTAATAATGTACATAATTATTTATAGTTAAATAATGATTCATAATGAGTTGTCATATGTATTGTTAGCAACCTCATTGTAAAATGTAGTCAATCATATAACCTTTAATATCTTTGCGTAAAATAGTCAGTTTTCATGTTAAATCTATGTTCAGTGCCGTAATTCCTGTTTTCCTGAATTTAGTGATTTTCACACCCACTTTTGAACATTAAGAACTTTAAAAACTAGAGTCCGTGTCACCTTTTATCAATTAAAGTATGTTTTAGTTAAGTTAAGAAATGCTTTATTATTATTAATATTGTTTTCTAATCGCAAATGAAGATTTCGATCACAGATATACTCATTTTTGGTACTTTCCAACAAAGCTAAAAAGTGCTTATGTATTCGGTTTGTCTGTTCGTCTATCCACGTTCTAACTCCTGTAAATACACTCGGATTGGACTGAAGTTTTGGGACGTTATTGACGTTTACCCTAGCACGAACCCTATTTCAAATGAAGCTCTTAACATGATTAGTTTACTTGCACAGGGGCAGTCAAAAGTTTACTGTTACATTACGGCCTAAGGGAAAAAATCATTTCAAATGAAATTTAAAGATGTTGCACTCTGTCAAACATATTAAAATTTATATGCATTTACAAGGTGCATTAAAATATGCATCGGTAAATTATGCAGTGAAAAAATAGCTATTATTCATTCGCAGGACTACATAAAAGAATTCCATTTCATAATAGTAAAGAGGGGAATTGTGTGCGACATATTTTAATTATATGAAAACTATTTCATACATAATAAAATTGATATATGTCGCTTAGTCTTAATATAAATTACGCGATAGAGTCATGCATAATATGAAGTGCATAGCATTTACAGGGACACGCAAAAGATTTCAAATAGTATATTCTTTTGGAGTACTATATATGTATCCAATGACGGCTGATGGATGGATGAAATGTAATTTAATTTATTCTAATTTCACTAAATCTATGCATATTATTTGGTAGCAATGGTTGATACACAGGGAAATCCAAAAACGAGCTCGCAAACGCTACTGAATATGAACGTAAATTACTTAAAGGAAGTTTTTAAATAAGTTATGCATTTTTATCCTGAATTGCATTCAATTTACTAAAAAATGTTTGCAGAATATAGATAAAATGAAATAGAGGGCCACGCAAAAAACTGGATACATGGACGCGTATGAATGATAATTTCTGAGAATGTGATTTCTGTAGTTTGCTTAAACTATATTGCTGTAATTTCTGTAGTTTGCATGCTTAACGCATGATTTTTCTTTCCTGCTATTTATTTTTTAGTTATGGAGGAAACAATGAACATCAGATATATAAAATATAGTCAATAATACTATATTTAACATTATTAAGTCGTCAAAATTTGCTTAGAATAGTTGCCATTTCACGTTTCACCGACGTTACAGTGCCGTAATTAGCGTTTTTTAGCATTATTTGCTTTTCACACACATTTTAGCGCACTGTCACGGCTAAACTATTGATCAGAGAAAAAAAAAACTTCTACTACATAAAATGTAGGAAATTTTGTCCTCTTTAATTTATGTACTGAGGACTTTTACGTAAAATGTATAATTTTGAAGTTATTTAGAAAAAACAAAGAAAAGTCAAGTTTTTTGCCCCCCAAAAAAATGTTTCCGGGGATAAATTTTGTTGGATAATTCCAGATTCATATTCAGCGACCGAATGAGCATAAAGCACCAAATATCAAAACTACACCAAAAACTTTTTGAGCACCAAATGCCTGGGCTATTATCTAAATGATTGGAAGGTCAAAGATGGCATGTATATAAGACACGAGATATTCCGAAATAAAAAAAAATCTAAGAAAAAAATTCGTGGAAGAAAAAGAAATTGAAAAGCGTTGTCTTTATCTACAAACTGGCACACTTTTTTTTCAAAAAAGAAAAAAAAATGATTCTTAACAGAAAAGAGATAAGTCCGGTCATATTACGTTGGAAAAGCATAAAAGTTGATTATATAAATTGTTACTTCGAAATTAAATCGAAACTAATATAAAAATAAGAAAAATTGCATGCTTGAAAGCAAACATACGGGCAAATGCGGCATCTATGATCGAAGTTAGGAAATAATATTTTTACTCGTTTGAAGACAATATTTCTTCAGGAAAAGCATTTTAGTCTAAACCGCATTCATGTTCCACAATTACTTAATTTTACATTGAATTTTAAAATTTATCAATAACACTGTGTACACCTTGAATTTTACAAGTGTGCGATTCTAAGCTATAAGTGTCTTAATTTGGTCCTCAATGGTGATTCGTCACTATTGTGTAAAAAAAAAAACGATCAGGTGATATAAATTAAATTTGAAAAAAACTAATGATTGACATAAAACGCTATGGAATTTAATTTAAAAATAATAATAGGACGTATTTTTTTGCACATCAATTTACTTTTTAAATAAAACACACTTTAACTTAACACTTGTGAATTCTTACGAGACTCTGCGTATCAAACATTTAAAAAAGATAGGACATGTGTAGTGTATTTTCCCTATTTCCCTATATTTTTTATGTATTTTTTTATTTGAGTTCTTAGTAAAAACTGAAGTGTTAGTGTTACAACCAGTTAAAAAATGTTAAAAAATATTCGACGGTGTAAAAATTTAAAATGTTTAATGTTTAGAAGTGTAACATTTGCATAGCCAAAAATTGCAAAAACGAAATTACAGGGGAAATGTGTTGTTATTCGGAAAATGACGTATGCGTTACGCACAGATACGTTTGGCCTTTATAATATAGATACAAATGTGAAATTCTGAAACAATTCTATTTATTAAATTTGAAACCACTTTATCAGTTAATTTCTGTTAGGTAATCTGTTATACGCTGACAGATGGACAGACAGACGAAAAATATATTTTAGAGAAAAACATTGCCGTCCGTCTGCCTGTCTGTCTCTGTGTCTGTAAACGCTCTATCTCCCGAACAAAGATAGAGACTTGAAATAGAGAATTGAGAAAGAGACTTGAAATTTTCTATGTACTTAGTATGTAAGAATCGTACGAAGTATATTTAATATCAGTAACCTCGATTATCCGAAACTATTTTTTCGGACTCTCAAAAAAATCGTTCTGGTGGAAAGTATATAAAAATTTTCGCTATTTTTTATTTTAGGGAAAGAACTTAACCACTTCAACGGCTGCCCCGAGATAAGTCGGGGGTTAAAGCACTGTTTTCCCATACCCGTCGCCGGTTAAGTGGTTAATAGGAAATAAAATAACAAAAATTTTGCTTTAAGAACGAAGTCGGTCGTATAACTAGTTTCTGAGATATTTGTAATCCTGTTTTTCTCATACATGACAGTCAATAAGAAAAAACAGTTTCAAGTGTAACTTAATGATGTTACACTCTTTCGAACATAATAAAATTGGTATTCATGTATAAAGTATATACTAAAATATATATTCTGTATAATCTAGAATGCAAAGAATATTTGTTATTAATTTACCGTTCCTCACAAAAGTATTCCATCACATAACGATATTGAAGAAAACATTGTTTGGTGCGCGTTTTAGTTATATTAAACTTCACATTTTATGAAATTGATAGGCGCCACTAGGGTTTACTACAAGTTGCTTCCTGTATAGTAGAAAGCAGACAACACACAAAAAATTTCGACAACTATAATGCATTGAAAGATCTGTATACTATTACACCAAGATCTGAATATTTTTAAAACTTCGTTATGGTACGAATGCACTTGATTTGCTACACTTGACGTGCAATTTCCGAGTTGTTTAGCTAATTTATATTTAAACACAGATATTTAATATTGCATAGAACTGTAGTCCATCTCTGTTAATCCCTTTAAATAAGGAATTTCTCGAAACGAATTAGCTTGGGTTAGATCTAAATGTTATACTCGTACTTTCTAAGAAATTATTTGCTGTCCATATACACAATTTTATACTTCTGTGATTTTGCATTTTGTTGTTTGTATATATATAGTGGCGGTCAAAAGTTTTCCGGCCAGTTAATTTCTTCAATTTATTTACCAAAAAGTTTCACCAAAGAAGAAGCACAATTGCTTCAAAAGTTCGGAATATGTGAATGACTTCTGACCACATGATGATTTTGATTGGATACTGAAGGTACTTCAAGCAAAGGAATAAAATTCGAAGTTCGCGTGTGCAAAAGTTTCCGGCCACTTATCATTCTTTAGTTTTTTTCTATCAGTAAACTGTTTTTTGTTTGTGTTTATGAATGAATAAACGTGTATAGTATAGTCTGAATTCAAAATTGAAAAGTTTAACAGTTATTGTTCATAAAGGAGTGATTAGTTTGTCGCTAAAAAGCCAATCATCTCGAGATATTGCGGCAAAGATATCGATCGGTAAAATCGACCGTAAACGATATTTAAAAATTATATAAAGATGGCCGTGGCCTTCAGGGCTTTCAGAGGCGCGGGAGATCCCGGAAAATTACTATTCCGATGGACAGAATTATCAGGAGAAAAACAATTGATAATCCGCATAAAAATTCCGCTGCAATATACTGCGATTTACGAAATGCAAATATTGCTGAAATAAGTCCGCATACCATATCAACATGCTGATGTGATGCATAACTTTATAGAAATGTCGGTGTTAAAATTTTTTTTAAGTTAAAAAAAATACAAACGTACCCGACTGGCGTTTTCCAAAAAAATAAAAGTCTGGTCAAGTAAAAACTGCAAAAAAGTTCTATTTTTCCATCAATCGAATTCGAAACAGTTTTAGAAGTGATGACAGACACAACGTCCGATAACCTAACAACAAAAGATATAATTCGAACAATGTTATTAATACAATGAAGCATGGCAGAGGACACGTTATGCCATGGGGAGAATTTTCTTCAAAAAGTGTCGGTTCGTTATTTGAAATCTACAGCCTGGTGAATGATACAATGTATAAGGATATCTTGCAGGACTGTTTTCTGACTTATTAGAGAAAAAAAATTTGGTTACAACTATTTTTCTTAACATGATAACGACATAAATAATGTATGCAAACCTCGATAATCAATGGTTTTCCCACAAAAAATTTCGTTTTTGAAATGATAGCCCAAGCGGCCAACATGAATCCAATAAAAAATCTTTGAAAAGAAGTTGACAAAAGTCTGAGGAACTATAAATAATCCAACTCAGTCGAAATTTCGCCAAAATTGTAAGAAATGTGGAAAAAACGTACCATTGACGATCTTTAACCGTTGATTGTATGAATGTCACGTTCTGCGCCACAGTACTGATTACTAAAGCTAATAAAATAGTAATACGATAAAATACTAATTGCAAGTGTTGTTGATCACCGTAATTTCCTATTACAATACCACTTTTTTACAAACTTGTGAAGGTGGCCGCAAACTTTTGAAAACATCGTTTTCCTTTATACTTAATTTTGTCACTAAAAATTCATTGATATTTACATGTTCTTCTATAAGTAACTTCCTAATTATTATGTCAATAAAATGTATAAATATCTCTTTGAGCTTCCTCTTCATATGGGTTTATTTACAAATTAACTGAAAAATTTTTGCTGGCCGGAAACTTTTGATCGCCATTGTATATAAAAATACGGCATATGTAATATTTACAAAAAAGAGCTAGCTATACACTGAGTGGCTAATTATTTATGATCACCTGCAATGCATCACTAATATCGTGTTTTCTTTGATACTGATGACAGAAAATATTCTTGAGGTCAGTTTATAGGTATAATTTAATGACTCACAGCATTATAATGCTGTATTACGTCACCTTGTATCGTGATTTATTCCTTTTTTATAGTAAACAATCTATGATAATATCTTGGCTCCTCTTTTGCACACATGGAAATTTCACTAACTGCATTATTTGACAGAGATTTTTTTAATGTAATATTTTTAGTCTTAAGCCATTCTTGTACGAGACATGTCAAGACATCTATCATTTTAAGATAAATTGGAATTGTCGTTTATGCTTTTGCAATCATGAAGCTTTCAAAATCACTTATTCTTTCCATAAACAGGCAAAATGCAAATTTCAGAGGTGCTTCTGACCTGTTTGAAAACTTTTTACATAAAATCGGATTTATTGCATCAGCGCATGTGCTCAAGATCGAGTCGAATTTTCCTAGAAAAGTGTTCATAATGTTTGTTCATTCAGTGTACATTTTAATCAATCGAAAAGCAATTGGATTTTCATTTTATTCAGGGTATTTGTAATTTCGAAGCGATTTTACTGTGTTTAGCTTCATCTAATGTATCCAAAAGCACACATTTATTAATCCGACGCTTTTACACTTAAGACAGCAAGTGGCAAACAACAATATACAAGCAAAATAATAAAAATACACAAATTCATTTTGCATAATTACACTACAAAAATATATATATATTCATAAAATCAAGCTACCAGTCACCATTTATCAGTAGATCATTTTATAGTTAAGGTTGTATAAGGAACAAGCTCATATAACATAAATAATAGCTGTAAATATTTAATACTTATATGAAAATGTGGAAAATAACTTACATCAAAAGAAAACATTCCACTGTAGGATGTAAAATCGCTTTGATCCATGATAAGAGGAAAAATAGGATGCTGTAAATTGCTTACTAACATCAATGAAGGCGGTTAAAGTCTCAAAGAATATATTTTTTTTAAATCTATTTATTATGATTTTACATTGTTGAAATCATTGTTTACTAACAATTATTTCAACAATGATGTTTTAATGGCAACAATGAAGAAGTATTCATATTTTAAACAGTAACGTACCTCAACAATTATGTGTTATTTTTATTACGCCATCGTTAAAGTTGTAGTTTACAAAAATTCATCGCTTGTTTTATAAGCGGTTTTGATTGAAAGAGGGTAGAAAAATTAAATATTGTGTAATGCTTGCTAAAAGAATCAATTAATTAGGAAGAGAGAAGCGAATCCTCCACTAGGCCACTCAAATTACTTTTTGTCGTACACTTTACAAAAAAACTATACAGTATTTTGACTTGAAATTAAACGCAAATATAAATTATGATCTGTAGATTTGCACAATATTATTTTTTTTACAGAATTACCTTTAAAAATTATTATTTTAATTAATTTATTTTGCATGTTTTTCCATTACGGACGAATTTTTGGACATAAAAAATGAAACGTATATTTTCAGAAGAAAAAAAATCATGGAGTTATCAATTACAGGTAGAATCATGATTAATCCGCTAAAATCGTTTGCGCTTATGACGCATATTAAAAGAATTATGTTATATTTTTTTTTAAATTGGCAACAAAAGAATTATAAAAAAATAAAATTTATTGTTAAATTCGTTATATAACAAAGAGTTATTTGAATTTCGAAGGTTGAAATTTGAACCAAATGAAATATATATTATTATTTTGGTATATGTAGTATTATTTTTAAATAGTTTACCGTGTTATTTTAAACAATTTGCCGTTTTAAACAATTTATGGAATATATTAGCTCTGTTATAAAAAAAATGCCAAGAAAACGTACACTCACTGGTTGAAAAGAGCGCGAATATGATATATCTTTAAAGCAAGAGGTTAGATATCAGCGATGACACAAAAAACGACGACACAGATGTCATATACACATCACATTGGTGCAATTTTTTTCGACGCCAATTTGGCAAAAACCTCGTTTTCAAATACCAGTTACCATACATATTTTTTAAAAGTGACTAACAATAAATTTTAAAAAGTTTAATTTATATCTAATAGAATAAAACAATTTATATAATTTGAAAAAAGAAAATAAAAGTAAATAAACAATTTATTAATAAATAAGCAATATCCGGGTTACCATGTCAAGCAAAATAACGACACTTTGTCGCCAGATACGTATACCGGTGCGTATACGTAAATAACGTCTTAACGTCTGAAAAAAAAATAACGCCTATGTGGTGCGTATATGATATCTGTGCCAAAACGACGACATGATGAATCTATTCTAACAGGGAATGCATGTGCTCGATAAAATGCTTTAAATTTCGAAGATGCACAAAAAAAATTAAAATTATATTTTTGTAAAATTTGTCATCGTGTTTAGTTTGGAATGCATATTCAATCTGACGGATCTTGTAAGATTTCCCATAAATATATAGTAAATAGTGAACTAAAAATTCTCTCTGTAACTAATGTTTTGGTATATAAATCTTGGTCCACATCTCTAAATATAGAAGAGTTTAACTTTCGTTGAGGATAAATTAATTCCCTAATTTCCTCCAGTTATTACTGTTTATCGCATTAAATTTGTCAGCTTGAATACAGTAGGCAAATTATTAATTTTAATCAAGATATTATAGAATTTTGCACTTTATTACCTCATTCCATTGATACTATATCACAGTACATTTTTGGGTACTACTTGGTTATCCCGTCGACCAATTTCCCCAAATTCTACAAATCGTCAAACTAATAGCTAAATTATACACATTGAGAATTTTTTTATTTTAAATACGAAAAAGCAAATAATTAGTAGAATATTAATAAAAATACAAATAAAAAGTCTAAATAGAATCACGTAATGATGTTTTAAACACCTTTATCTGTGTAATGTCATTGAATGCGACATTCAACGTCATCTATTATTGGCACTTACTGTTATAGTTTGGAGATAATTATTTGGTCGACAGGATAACCAAGTAGTATCAATTGGTTGTCTACTATTGATTAGTACTATTTGGTTATTCCGTCAACCAATTTCGCCGAATTATACAAATCGCCAAACTATTGGCCAAATTAACGTAATTTTTATTTTAAATAACAAAAGAACAAATAAATTAATAAAACATTAATAAGGATACAAATAAAATTTCATATTAAAAATCACTTGATGGCGCGGGATGTAGTGGAGAGTATACGAGGGTATCCACCCTATACCTTCTGGATTTTTTAAAGGAAAACCGTATATCCTCTGCTTTTCAAGAAAGCTATAGTACATAGATTCTAGGGTACACCCTCTGTATTGAGCGTATATCCTCTGTTTTTTCTTTTACGACTACGCCACTGTATGATGGCGTAACAAACACGTGATACGAGTTTAATGCTATGTGAATGTCAAATTTTTTATCATCATTATTGGCATTTAATCTATTAGTTTGGCGGTACCTTTTTTGTTCGACGGGGTAATCAAGTAGTACCAAATAATAAAAAAATATATTGTTACTTTGAAATAGTTATCTAATGAAATAATGCTTTGCGAATCCAAACAAAGCATGGCTTCTGCTAGTTTATTTATCAATTATGTATACTGGCCAACAACCAACAATACAACCATATTCTTATATTGTAGCATTCTGGTCACAATCAACAGTACAACCGTTACTTATATAAGACCAAAAATCGAAAACCTATATATATAAAAGTTTTTTGGAATGATTAAAAATACAGACAAACACGGTAGCATTGCTCCACTTTTGCGAAACTTTGATCCATTGTGCCATGGAGGAAATTAGACGAATTAATTTCAATGAGCTGCCAAAGTCACACAAGTGTAGCTATATATATTTTGAGACCAAAACTTTGCCGTTAACTCGTGTGATGTTGGAGATTTAAACTTTTTTATTTTTCTTTCTCTTGGCGTAAAGTTGCCCTGATTGATTGTACTATCTACACATATTCAAAATAGGGTACTACTTTGTTATTCCGTCGACCAAATTATTGTCGACGAAATTATTGTGTAATTCTAAGATTAAATGTCAATAGCGGTGATCGCAAATATCACATTCACTTGATATTAAACATTATACAGGTGTTTGTTACGTCATCAAATGATTTTTAATTTGATTTTTAATTTATATTTTTTTAAATGTTCTACTAAAATAATGGTTCATTCGTTATTTAAAAAAATCGTGTCGATTTGGCCAACAGTTTGGCGGTTTCTAAAATTTTGCAAACTTGGTCGACGGGATAACAGAGTAGTGCCTAAAATAGTTTGTCCTGATTGACTGATAACCAACGCACAGCACTAACTGCTAAATGTAGAAGCATGAAAATTGGGGCAAATATATTTCTTATAATGTAAGCGTGCACTAAGATGGAATTTTGAAAACTCCCTCTTTAAGGGGGGCAAACGGGGGGGTGTCGAAAATTCTCTGGAACATCTTCCTACATCTCAGCAGCCATTTAAGGTAGCAGTGTGAAATTCCAAAAAATAAATCTAATGAAGAAATAATTAAACACATATTTCAGCGATTATAGAAATTTCTCCCCTGAGGAGGTTAAAATGGGGGGTCGATCAATTTGGAACGTTTGGCACATCTCAGCAGTCATTTTACATATTAGCGTGAAACGGGCAGAAAATAAATCTATTAAAATAATTAAACAAGTTTTTTAGAAATTTAAAAAAATTCCCTCCACCCCCCCCCCCCCCGAGGTCTTAACCCCTTGGGGACGAGTGACACGTATACGTGCCGCAAAAAGGCTTAAAAATCCTTGTTTATTCCCACCGATAAAATTATACGATAAAATTTGCCTTATTCAAACGGAGCATTTTCTCGATTTAAGAAGACACAAATTTCTGATTTTTAAAACCGGTGACAAAACATTAAAAATTTCGTAAAAGGCTTCCGTCGCGCAGGGGTTAAAGTGGGGGGGGGGCAAAAATTCCAAATTTTTCTTTGAGCCATCATGTGACATATCATCGAAAACCCTCGGACCGCTCTTTCATATTAGGAAATTTTCTTCTCGCACCCCATGTTGTCCCCCCCCCCTCTTCCCGATTGGGGTACAAAATGGGGTTTTTCAGTTTTCGAATTATTTTGAAACTGTAGCGTTCTATCATTACAGATCAGATTTTTTTACTGGGTCATATCATACATATTAGTTATGATACTTAAAAATTTAAAATCGCTATTGCAGCGCCTCCTTCCGACGGATTTTTTTCAAATTCAGGACCAACTAGCCATAGCCAAACACACAAAAAGTTTGGTTCAATTTGATGCATAACACCATACACTTTTAGTCGGTACAATATTGAAAATGGCACAAAAATTGCTATAGCAGCGCCCTCTTCCGGCGGAATATTTCAAAATTGAAGGAGAACCTGCTTGCCACAGATAAAAACATTCACAAAAAAATTGGTCCAATTCTATGCATATCTTCATACACTTTTTGATGGTAGAATGGCAACATACGGACTCACACACAGACACACGGACAGACACACATTTTGTAAAAAAACATGTTTTTTGGAATCTCTGACCCCTAAAACGTGTTAATCCGTCAATAACCGGAAGTCAGAAAAAAATTCGATTACAGTACTTTCTTCTATTGAAGATAGAATACAGTAAAAATTGACATTATTATTTAAAAATCTGATGCTTTTATAGGAAAAGAGGACACACTGATCAATTGCATTCTATCGGAATAACATGGTAATTATGTTTACTAAAGAAGTAAAGTGACTTCAAAAATGTTCAGCGTCCTCAGCATGATCAGAGTTCATGATGATGGTGACAAATAGATATAATAATCAAAAAAATTATTTTTATATAAAAAACGACTATGACTCGTGCACAATAGAAGATTAAATAATTTGCAAACCTCTAAGTTAATACTCGTCTGCTAAAAACAGAAAAAAAATTTCTCTTCGCGTTACGTAACGAAATAATAAATAAGTAATCGATTCGATCAAAAACCACCTTCTGCTAACGAAATCTAACTAAACGCAAATTCATTGATGAGTTTGTTTTGATGAACGCCATCTGAATAGATCGTCGCCGGAAATTCCGTAGGCATAAATCTGTAATTATCGCAAATTTTCGTTTGAAACAGCAGTGAAATACTAAAATAAATAAACACGATTGCGGTTCCCTTGTCATTTTAATGACTAAAATAATGCATTAAAATAACTTGAAAAAGAATAAGTACGAAATTTTAAGCGGAAAAAAATACTTTCAATATTTTCTACATATGAATAAATAAAATTGACCGGTTTCAGGAAAAAAAAAGAGCCCGAGACAGTCCGAGCACTAAAACTAGAATAAAAATAGAGTTCAAACCCATGTCCGGATCGGACTCGGCCTCGGTTTAGGATGATCGATACTGTCTCATCTCTACGACTTATACGCGAGTCAATTAAAGAATAAAAAATAAACACCTTGAATACATTACTTTATATACTTACAATACTGTTCTGGCTTTTTACACATATGAATTATTAAATAATGTATAAAATATACGAATAATAATAATTTATCATTAAAAATCATTTCAGTGATTTTTTTTTGTTTACTTATCACCATTTTCGCATTGGAAAGGGAAATTTTTCTTTGGTTGGATTTTGTGCAAAATTCAAGTAAAAATTAGGAGGTCGATTTAAACGCGGATTTTTTTATTTTTTGCAGAATTTGCATTCCAAACGTTAGGGGATAGCTTAGGGTTAAAAACTTAGGGTCCAAAAGACAGGGAGTAACTTATACGCAAGTATATACGGTAGTGGAAATTTAAGGCTCCTGTCCATAGCAGAGGAAACGCTCGCGAGCTAATGCTATTCCTATGGGGAAGTTATTTTCCAATATTTGGTTTGCATTTTTATTTTTATTTATTTATTTATTTATTTATTCATTGGATAGATGAAGCGCATGCCGACATCGCTCCTTTTTTATTTTTATTTATTTATTTATTGATTTTGATTTCGGTTGTAGATATTTTTTGTAAAAGAAATTTCTCTTTCGAAACCGGTTTTGAAACTGAAACTAATTTTATAAAAAAAATGTCTGCAACCAAAATTGAGAAAAATAAAAAAGGAACAATGTCGGCATGCAGCTCAGTTATACAGTGAAAAAAAAATTAATAAATAAAATATTAAAATGGAAACAAGTTATTAGAAAATAACCTCCCCATAGGAATAGGATTAGCTCGCGAGCATTTCCTCGACCACGGACAGGAGCCTTAATGGTGCCAGCCCTTGTTCAACAATAGGCTATATTTTGATGATGCCACTTCACCCAAGAGGGGAGGGGGAGGAGCAGGAGTGAAACGCGTTCTGAAATTTCGATTTTTGAATATTGAAGGAAATGGAAATTTTAAATTTGGTATGGTAGTTATTTATGTTATGTAAATGCTGTTTAAGTACGTTTCCTGAAAATTTCGAAATTTAAAAGTGTGAAATGCCAAAAAACATTCATAAAATGTTTAAATTACGATATTTATGGAATCGTCAAGATCGAATGTGGAAGTTTCACATGGCTACTAAATTTAAAAGAAAGGTTACACATAACAGTTAAAAAATAAATAAAAGTGTGTATAATAGGGAAAAAAGTTCTAAATTAAGATTTTTTTTTATATTTAAATTGAAGGAATTAAAAACTATAAATTTTGTATAGCGTTCACTTTCAAAATACAAATGCTATCTAAGTTTGGTTTGTAAAAAAATAGAAATTTAAAAGAATGAAATGAATGGAAAACCTTCTAAGTTATGATTTCTATGGAATTGGAGAACTTGATCAATGATATAGTAGACAAACTTGAAATTTGACATGGCTGATACTTATGAACGTAAATGCTCGTATTAACTTAAACATAAAAAAAAGGAGAGAGAGAGATAGAAGAAGGGAAAAAAAGAAAAGAGAAGAAAAAAGAAAAAAAATTGAAATTAAAAGGATGAAATACGCCAAAGGCATTCTGAAAATATTCTAAATTACTTCTGTATGGAATTGTTAAGGATGGAAACTTTAAATGCCTTCTACTTTTAAAACAAAAATGCACACACGAAACAACACACACACAAAAGAAAAAAGAGAAAGAAAATTAAAAAAGTACAGGAGAAAAAAAAATTCTATACTTACGATATTTGCGATTTCTGAAAGAAATGAAAACTTGAAATGTTGGTATTTTTAACGGTCCGTACTTAAAAAAGGAAAAAATATACCTTTATAAGACCGTTCCTGTGTCTGTCTGTCTGTTACAGCTATTTTACTCATAAACTATGGGACGCGGAAAGTTCAAATTGGAGGAAATAATATTGACCTTTGACCTATATATTTACGTATCATTAAACATTCACAAATTCATTTAAGAAAAATGTACATTACATTTTGAAATTACTCGAAATCAAAAAAAAATTTCCTTTGTATTTCGTGTGGGATATAATGTGAAAGTTTTCGTAACGCTGAATAGAGATCTGCACGGGTCGGGTTCGGGCTAATTTCCATTAACGACATTCGGGCCGGGCCGAGCTCGGGCCTTAATTTTTTTTCCTGGAGTATCGGGCCGGGCCGAGACTAACTTATAATTTCTATACGAAGCCGAGACTGATTTCGTACTTCCTAATTTTTACAGGCCAAAACAATCAGTTCCTGTTGAATCTTTTCGTATGAAAATCTTTTTCTCGACGTGGAAAAGTCTGTTCATAAATCATTAAAGTTTGGCTTGGTCCATAAATTTGTGAATTATAGGCTTTTAAGTCGTCATTATTCTACAATTAAACATTAGAATTTATTCTTTTTAAAGAATCGTAGATCACTGGGAATCTTAAAATAGAATTAAACACATAAAAAAAAGAAAAAAAAACATGATTATGACGGAATTTTCGTTTAAACTAAAAACTGCAAATTTCTTTTAAACGGTTCATTCATGCAAAATAAACAATACGCGAGAAAAAAAATATCTATTAAACATTTGCATCTGCTAAGAAGGAAACGTATTTTTTTCTTTCCAATGTCTTAGAAGATTTTACTTTTACCATATACCATTTTTTAGATTTTTTTTAATGTATTAATAATGCTAATGATAACTGAAACATTTACATACAAGAAAGATAGGTTCATTAAAAGCGTAAATATCGCAACCTATGGCACTTCTGCATAAATAGATATTATAAACATGAAAAAAAGACTAAGATAAGTTTTTTTGGTCTGAACTCTTCCGTTAGAGTAAAGATCAACGTTCTGTTGAAATTCACCCGGTTCGGGCCGAATTTTTAACTTTTTTCCTGGCCGGGCCGAGCTCGGGCCGAAATTTTATTTTTCGGGCAACTTTAAATTGCCCGAAAATTTTAAACATCGAAATTTGAACTTTCGATATCTAGATTTCTACAACTTTGAAGGTGTTTATAATTATTCAAAACTTACTTTTGTAGACTCATGTAATTGTAATGTCTCAGGGCTAAGGAGGTCAATCCTTTATCTACCGCATTATGAATTCATGAAAATTTTACCTAACTAATTTTAGCCTTTTACGCAAATTGCTTAAACTAAATTAAAAGATTTACATAACCATTTAATAAATATTTGTAGGATTTTAGAAGGATTAATTAAGTTTGAATTTACAGGTATTTTGTGCAATTTTTATAACCTAACTGAAATCTTTTGTTCTTGATTATTTTCTTAGTATTTTGTAGAATTATAAAATAATACAAATATGACGCTCTTACAATATAAATATAGAAATATTTCTGCATTGAAAAATCCCCAACCCCCTCCTTCAGCACCAAGAAAGCTGAAAAGATGCAAAAGCAAAAGAAATCATCCTTTTAAAAATATTTTTGTTTTGTGTAACCAATAATGCTTTTGAAACAAGATAAAGTAATGTATCTGTAACCAATGATGTAGTCGTAAAAAAAAAAAAAAAACTAGAAAGTATACGTTCTAAGCAGAGGATATACTCTAGAATGTTTATAATATAGCTTTCTTGAGAAACAGAGAGTATACGGGGTTTCTTATAAAATTCCATAAGGTATACGGCGTATACCCCCGTATATCCTCCATTATATCCTTGTCTGTAATTCATTCTAAACAGTATTACAACTAACTGACGTATTAAAAGAATTTTATAATAAGGGATTTTAACCTCTTCAGACCCGAGGTGCACATTTGTGTACCTCTGATTTCAACTGCGTATCTCACTTAATATTTGAAATTTTTTTATTGAGACGAGAGGATGTTATTTGTGTACGTTAGCCTTTTCTAGTTTCAGCAAGAAATGGCACTTGCAATCATATGAAATTCATAGCAAATTCATATGATTTTGGAGAAAATAAATGAGCAATGGCTAAAAATATAAAACTTTAAAAAAGTAAGTACATTTTTATAATTAAAAAATTAATATTTATTCATAATATTTTTTAAGAAAGCTTATAAACTCTTCAGTATTAAATAAATCATTTAATTTTTTTTAACTAGATCATAATGTCTATATAAATTAGATGTAATTTGTAAGGTACACATATGTGCACCTCCGGTTTCAATTCTGTGTTTTTAGAAAGAAGTCATCTCACACAAAACATTTGTACTGAATGGTATCTAATTGGTGCAGTGCTAAAATTGTTGAATTATTAAAAATATATACTTAATTATAAATAAGAATTCACTTTGTTGATGTTTTAGATTAAAAAATAATTTTTAAAAATCATAATTATTATATCTTTGTAAAAGCAAATAAACTGATGAGGACAATTGTGATGGTGAGTCTTCTGGCAATGAAACTTTAGATGATACAGATATAACCATTGAGTATATTGCTCCAGTACCTGTCCCGAATCCATGTAACAATAAAGTTTAACCTAAAAAGCCATTGTTATGAAAAGCTGAAAATAAGTAAATTTTTAAAACTGTGTTACAGCACACTAGAATAAAAAAATCTTATATTTTCGCGAATATTTATTTAATCTTTTTTTTCTTCTAATAGTATTTCGAGGATAATTGATTGATGAGGATTATCTAAAAGCAGATTTTACAGCATCCTAAATTCTTTCGAATCATTTCTAGATTAGTTAAATGAAGATTTTTGAAAAAAGTTTCATATGACACCAGTTCCGTTATATTCCGCTCAAACACGAAACCGTCACTCAATAAATGCATCTAAATATAAAATTTTAAAAATTGCAAGCGTACTCGAAGGAAGTTTAAAATATCTCCAAAAAGACTTGTCAGTACTTTGCATTGCAGCTAATATGTCACGTGATCGATTTTTTTAGATTAGAAAATTTCTTCATTTTGCAGATAAATCAAATGACTTTTAAGCAGATGACAAATTATAGAAAGTAAACCTTATCTTTAATGCAGTAAGAATAAAATGTTTTTCCCTGCCCCGTCCAAAACCTTTATCACTAGATGAACAGAGATCACTAGATCCCATTTGCTGGACGTTGTGGATCTAGACAGTTTGTGCCGTTAAAACCTAATCTATTGGGATTAAAAAACTTTATTTTATTCGCCGGAATGGCCATAGACTTGACTGCCAAATATATCATGGAAAAGGAATTGTACCAGCTGATGATTTAAAATAATTATGATTAGGTCTAGGTGGAGGCATTGTCAAATTGTTTTTTAAATTTATACCAAAAAGACAACACACGGGTGATTTAGTAGGACAGTTTTTTTACTAGTATAAAATGTGTCGATTTTTTATTGAGAAACAATATCTACTAAACTGGAATGATTATGAACAAAAGACTAGGAGGAGCAGATAAAAAAATCAAGAATGTTCGAGATTTGTAACAATGGGTCGTTGTAAATTTGTAATTTGTAACAATGAGTGGGATGAGTGACTAAGAGAGGGATATGTGTATACTGAACTAGAAAGATAAGAAATGTGTAACTTTGCTTTCGATATGCATCGATAGCGATCCCAAGAGCAGTTGTGTTAGGTGGTCTAAAGATCAAAACTGTAAAATTAATGTAACACAACCTGCAATTCTGAATACAGAACGTGTATGGGTGGTACAAATTTAAATGATAGATGTTTAGCTTACTACCGTTATTCTATTCACACAAAAAAGTAGTCAACAAGAGTTTCATATACATTTTATAGATTTGGTTATATCATTTTGTTGGATAATGTATATCAGAAATTGCAAAACAGGTGAAGATCCTCGAAAAGACAGACTGTCTCTCTTGCGGTATGATGAAATGTAATTGCAAAGAAAGGGCAGAACGGTGACCATGGAGACCACGCAAAATTTATTCATCTGAAAATTGTTCTGAAGACGATTCCGCAAATAAACCACAGCGAAAACAACGTAAGGATATTTAGAAGCAAATTTACTATATTAGATACGAAAAAATTGGACAGTTTCCTCGTTCAACAAATGATAACTTTGTTTCAAAATGCAAGTATGAAAGCTGCAAATCAAAAACAAGAGTTATTTGTACAAAATGCAATATATATTTCTATATATATTTTAAAAAAATATTTTTTTTTCGAAAATAGCACGTAAAATAAGCTTATATGTATCAACTGTCCATCAGATTCCTCGTTTAAATAATTTTTTGAAAAGTGAAGTGTTTTTTTTTTGCAGTATGAACCCGAGGTGCACATATGTGTACCTGCTAGTAAATATAAACTAATAATAATTATTTTACTTTTTGTTACAAAATTATGTTTCTATACGTATAAACAGATAGAACAAACTGTGAAATAATTTTTACGATGGCTTAAAATGTGTCAGGTCTGAAGAGGTTAATGGTACTTATAAGTACCGTCGGTAGATAAAGGGTTGTTAAAGGGTGACATTTAGTACCTCCTACTGGTAAGATTGGAAAGGATCGCAAATGCCATGCTCTGAGATAAACGGCCCCACCAGTGGCCGAGAGGGTCCGACCTCTCAACTGGTAGACGGCAGGTGCTGGGTTCGAACCCAATCGCGGCCGTCGGCCTAACCGTTCGGAGTTTTCGTGGTTTTCTTCGAACCTTGCGTAAATACGGGTTAGGTTCCCTTAGAAAGACCCCCACGAAGGGCATCCCTCCCCCGGGCCTATATCCCTAGCGCAGATAATCGGCCGTCACAAAAATACAAATACAAATACTGAGATAAACATTTCTGTTTACGGCCAATAGATGGCAGCACTGCCAATATTGTATTCCATTTCGTAATTTAATTTTCAAAGAATAATGAAAAGTCGCAGTCATGTGCTTATATCTCTACTCATTTTTTAGCTCTTTCCAACAAAGTTGAAAAGTGCTTATGCATTCGGTTTGTCTGTCCGTCTGTCCGCGCTCTAACTCCCGTAAATATACTCGGATTGCTATGAAATTTTTATATGCTATTGAGGTTTACCCTACCACGAATCCTATTGAAAATGAAGTATCTACCATGATTAGTTTATCTACAGAGAGAATCAAAAGTTTCCCATTACATTACGGCCTATGGGGAAAAATCGTTAATATACTTCGGATTTCCATGAAATTTTAGGACGTTATTGACGTTTACCCTAGCACAAGTGCTATCGAAAATGAAGTTTCTACCATGATTAGTTTATCTACAGGGCGAATCAAAAGTTTTCTATTACATTATGGCCCATGGGGAAAAATCGTTAATATACTCGGATTGCCATGAAATTTTAGGACGTTATTGACGTTTACCCTAGCACAAGTCCTATCGAAAATAAAGATTCTACCATGATTAGTTTATCTACAGGGCGAATCAAAAGTTTCCCATTACATTACGGCCTATGGGGAAAAATCGTTTCAAACGAATTTTAAAGATGTTATACCCTGTCAAACATATTAAAATATGCATTCTATTAAATATAAGGTGAAAATGTAGCTAATATTCATTTACAGGGTCACACAAAAGAATTCCATTAGATAATGGTAAAATGGGGAATTGTATGTGACATATTTTAAATATATTAAGCTGTTTCATGTATAATAAAATTGATATATGTCACTGAAGCTTAATATAAATTATACGCTACTGTCTTGCATAATATGAAGTACATAGCATTTACAGGGCCATACAAAAGATTTCAAATGGTATATTCTTTCCGAAGTACCATATATGTGCCCGATGACGGCTGATGGAGGGATGATATGCGCGTTTATATTTCGCTAAATATATGCACATTATGTGGTGTGTATAAATGTTATAGTTGATATACAGGGCTACCCAAAAGAGCTCACCAGCTTTACTGAATATGAGCGTAAATTATTTAAACGTGGTTCTTAAATAAGCTATGCATTTTTACGCTGAGCTTCATTCAATTTACTGAGAAATGTTTGCAGAATATAGATAAAAGGATATACAGGGCCACGCAAAGAATTCGGTACATGGACGCCTATGAATGATAATTTATGAGAATGTAATTTCAGTTGTTTTAAAAGTGTTTTACTTTACAATAAATTTTAGCTTAATGCTGACGTGTAATAAAAGTACAATGTTAACTACAGGGCGGAACAAAAGTATTCAAGTATGTTTCCATCTAATAGTATGAATTGCTGAAAAAGAAATTTCAAGCTACTGGGTATTTTCTTGCTAAACTAAATTTTCCCATTATATCAACTGACATATGGAATACAGGGCTTTTAAAAAGTACTGGAATACATATTTGGGTATATTTGGCTATACACTATTATTTCCCTAAATAACAAAGTTTTGTTAAAGATTTCATTAAGTGTTGGAAAGTGCTTCATAGTCTATGCTTAACGCATGATTTTTCTTACTTGTTAACACTTTCCAAGAAAGTTGAAAAGCGTTTATGCATTCGGTTTGTCTGGCCGTCTAGCCGTCTGTCCGCGCTCTAACTCCCGTAAATATATTCGGATTACTCTGAAAATTTTATATGTTATTGATGTTTACCCTAGCACGAACGCTATTGGAAATGAAGTTTCTACTATGATTAGTTTATTTACAGGGATAGTCAAAAGTTTTCCGATAGATTACGGCCTATGGGAAAAAATCGTTTCAAATGAATTTTAAAGGTGTTACACCCTGTTAAAGTTATTCAAATTTACATGGATTCGCAAAATGTACTAAAATACGCACTCTGTAAAATATGCTGTCAAAATAATAGTTATTATTCATTCACAGGGCCACTCAAAAGAATCCCATTACACAATAATAAAAGAGGGAATTGTTTGCGACATATTTTAACAATGTTAAACGGTTTCAAGTATCATAAAATTAATATACGCCGCTGAGACTTAATATTTAACGCATAATATAAAGTGCATAGCTTTTACAGGGACACACAAAATATTTCAAACCTTATATTTTTATCCGAAATATTGTGCATTATCGATGATAGCTGATGGATGGTTGAAATGCATTTTCAATTATGATATGTGCTTTTAAGTTTTATAAAATGTCAGCAAATTATATGGTGTATATAAATGTTATAGTTGATATATAGGGTTACACAAAAGAGCTCATAAAGGTTACTGAATATGAGAGTAATTAACTTAAAGGTGGTAATTATGCATTTTTACATCGAACTGCCTTCAGTTTACTAAGAAATGCTTGTAGAATATAGATAAAATGATATACAGGGTCATACAAATAATTAGCTATACGTAACCCATATGTGATAATTTCTGGAAATGTGATTTACGTAGCTTTAAGAATCTGTTTGTTTGAACTAAGTTTTAACAAAATACTGGCGTGTAATAAAGATACTGTGTAAATTACAGGGCTGAACAAAAGTATTGAAGTGTTTTCCATCTATTAGAATAAAGTGTTGCAAGGGAAATTTCAGCCAGTTAAGCATTTTCTTGCTAAACTAAATTTTCCCGTTATATTGTATATATATATATGAACCCACGGATCAAATACAGGACTCTTCAAAAGTATTTCAATACATGTTTGGCTATGGACAGTAGTATCTTATTTCCCTAAATAACAAAGTTTTGTTAAAGATTTCAGGAAGCGTTGGAAAGTGTTTCATAATCTATGCTTAACGCATCATTTTTCTTACTTGTTATTGGTAAAAGTCGGTTTTTGTTTTAGTGCTTATCTTCAGGGGCATAGCTACCGTGGAGCAATTGGAGCAAACTGCTCCAAGTAACAAACCAGCAAATCCTAAAAAGTCAAAATTAGAAAGGACAGAATTAAAAATATATAGAAATATTTGTGTATTTTCTTTCATTATTAATCAAATATTATGGATAGATCAGAAATGCTATACTGAGCATCAACTGCGGGCGAAGAGAAAACTGAGCCCGGGGCTTTTGGTTTTGTTTGGTTTATTTTGTGTCGGCCGATTATCTACTCGAGCGATATAGGCCCAGGGGGGGGCGGTAATGCCCTTCTTGGAGGGCTTCCTAAGATAATCTAACCTGTATTCACGCAAGGTTCGAAGAAAGCCACGATAACTTAGAACGGTTTGGCCGAAGACCGCGTTTGGGTTCGAATCCAGCACCTGCTGTCTACCAGTTGAGATGTCAGAACCTCTTGTCAACTGGTGGAGCCTGCGACCGGGGCAAAGTTTCAATTTGGCGCTCCCCCCCCCTCCCTTCCGAAAAAAAAGACGTTGGTAGTATAAATTCCCCTCCGCTTAAATTTCTGCGCCCGGGATGACCGGCCCTTTCGCATGGTGCTGCTCAGCATGTTTCTTAGTAACTCCTACAGGTGAGACTGGGAAGGATCGCAAATCCCACGTGCTGAGATAAACATTTCGGTTTGTTGCCAGTAGATGGCAGCACTACGACTATTGCATTCCATTTTGTAATTTAATTTTCAAAGAATAATGAGAAGTCACAGTCATATTCTTATATCTCTGCCCATTTTTCATTGGTAAGCGACAGATTTTCTTTTAGTGATGATTTTCAGGTTCAGGGACGTAGCTACTGTGGGACAATTGGAGAAAACTACTCCAAATGAGCAATTTCTAAAGGTGCAAAGTTAAAAAAAGGGCAAAATAAAAATACAGTCGGCTGTCGTTAATTCGAAAGCGGATAATTCGAATCCTCGCTTAATTTGAACTAAACATGAAGTAACGAAATTTTCAATGGTAGAATATTTTTAAATTTTTCCATTTATTCGAGCTCATTCTCTATTGACTTCGATTAATTCGAACAACCGAGAATTCCACTTTTTCATTTTCCCTTATTTTCTCATGAATCCTTGAAAAAAAAACTTTCTTTTATTTTTTGTTACAATTGTTCTGAACTAGTATATGTATAATCCCATGCATTTGATATCCATTTTCTTAGTGGCCTGTCTGTCCGTCATCGGACAAAGAACTTAACTACTTGTTACAAATACAAAAACTGGCTAAAGTGTCAAAAATGAATAGGAATTTGTAAATATCAATTGATTATTTTTTTTTTCACAACTGTGTTAAATAGAGTAAATAATTTCTTAAAAGTTAATCGAATTTCATGTAAGAAAATTTTAATACAAATAATTTAAATTTTGAAATGCAGTTGTTTTATACTGTACTAGCTGTCCTTCCCGGCGTTGCCCGGGCCCGTGATGTTTTTGTTTTCAAATGTGTTATTTACTTTCTAAATGACCGTTAAATTAAACTCCAATTTCTATGATTTTATATCTTTAAGTCCATTTTGTCAAAATTTATATTTTTAAAACGGAAAAATCGTGAAAAGATATTGAATTGAAAGCACATGCTGTTTGGTTTTTTGTTTTCTATGTAATTTGTTTTTTTGGAAACTATGCGAACCGAGAGCGAACGAAACCGCGCAATCATTCAGGTTTTTACTGAATTCGTAAAAATTTTCACACATTTTATTTTGTAAAAAAAGAATTCTATCCATACAAAAGTTCCAGAATTTTTGAAAGTAATGTAAATCTAGTTTATTGAAAGGCTCTAAAAAGATTGTGCTGAAATATGGGCATCTAGTTACTTTTAGCCGGGATGTAATTCGTGTTTGTCGGTGTATTTTTTTAAACAAATTGCAACATAAATTATGAGAATGTTTTAGCTTTAAGAAAATATTTTCGGTTTGTCAGGACGTATATAGAATTGAGCCCTGCAAAGGCGAAACCGCAATGAAACGATCTGGTTTTTATTGATTTTCTCAAATTTTTCGCAATTTTTATTTTGTAAAAATTATTTCTACTTGTCCGAACGTTTTAAAAAATTTTAAGAAGGTGTAAATTGGATCCATTTAGATGCTTTTAAAAGTTTGGGCTGAAATATGTACGCTTAGATACTTTTAGCGTAGAAAAAAATATTCTATTTGTGAGTCGCAAAGTGCCTCCTTTTGCCGGTGTATTTGAAAGGGTTAAATCTTATATTTTAAAAACCGATTGCAACATAGATTATAAAAATGTTCTTAAGCTTAAAGAATATAATTTTTTTTTACCGGTACCTATAGGATTGCGTTTTGCTAAGTGAAAACCACAATGAAAACGATCTGTTTTTTATTGATTTCATCAAAATTTTCGCACATTTTATTTTGTAAAAAATATTTCTATCCGTCCGAACATGTCGAATTTTTTGTAGGGAGTATAAATTTGGTCTATTGAGAATATTTTAAAAGATTGATTTGAAATATGCACTTTAAGATAATTTTAGCATGGGAAAAATACCCTCTCTGCGAGTCGCAAAATAACCTTCATTTGCCAGTGTATTTGAAAGAGTTAAAATCCAAATATTTTAAAACCAATTACACCATCAGTCAGAAGAAAGTTTCAACTTTAAGATCTTCTTTTTGGTTTGTTTATATCTTAAAAATTACGCCCTGGAGGGTTTTGGTTTTGGTTTTAATTTTGTCGTCCGATTATCTACGCTAGGGATATGGGACCAGGGGGGGAGTGCCCTTCGTGGGGGTCTTTCTAAGGGAACCTAACCCGTATTTACGCAAGGTTCGAAGAAAACCACGAAAACTCCGAACGGTTAGGCCGACAGCCGCGATTGGGTTCGAACCCAGCACCTGCCGTCTACGCCCTGGAGGGACATTGACAAAAGGGAGAAAAATAGTTTTGGAAAAAACGACCGTTTTTGAATATTTGTTTTCAAAGGGTTAACTGCAACATTTTTTCGAATTGATTATTGCATTTGAAACCTAAAAATATGATCTTTCGAAATATTTCTCTTAAGTTTAACTACGTCGAGCAGTTTGGTTGATTTGGATTTAAACAAAATGATCCAAAAACAGAAATAAACGGGGGAAAAAGGTTCTTCCTCCGATTAGATGCGTAATTGAGTTTCTGCGCATTTGCAAAAGTTTTATTTCCCAGAACATTTAAAAAATGACTTTTTGATGAGAGTGAGTTCCGCTTCATAATTAATATCTATGAAACTAATCAAAAAATTAAAACTCTGAGCCTCAGGTGCATCAAGAGAGGTATTGGGCTACTCTCAAAAAAATTTTGAGCTTCGTACGTGCTGTAAATTTTGCTAGCCATCGCAGACACACACACACGCAGACAGAGCGTTTTGTTCTTTTATTAGTATAAATTATTAATTTCCTTGTTTTATTTCTTCATTTTAATATTAATTATTAGTTTATGTATTTACATATTTTTTAAATTTAATATTAATTTATATTCAAGCGATACAACCCAAATAAATTTTAAAACTACTATAATATTAGTTAATTTGTAATAGTACCCCTTTAAACATGTTTTTCTCTCACACTTTTCATAATTCGAACCCCTGATAGTTCGAACATTTCTTGTGGTCTCGACGAGTTTGAATTGAAGAGAATTGAATGTATTTAGAAATATTTGCATATTTTCTTTCATTATTAATCAAATATTATCGATAGATCAGAACTGATATACTCAACATATTCCTGTGACATTTTACATTTTCTTTCAGCTTCAACTATTTTGACTTCAAACAAGTTTTTATACCCAATTAAAAGAAATTACTTCTATTCACATTTTTATTTTATTTCATACTATAATGCCAGAGCATAAAGTAAGTAGTTCTTGTAACACCGCTTCAGGGTTTTTTCTTTCTTTTTAGAAGAATTGCAATTTTTTCAATCTTAAATTAATTAAAACTTATTTACAGGGTTCTCAGCGGTCACTTTAGTGGCCACACACTATTATTTACAAACAATAATTTTTCTATTTACGAAAAATGTATTCATTTTTTATAATGTTCATTTAATAAATATGTTCTTCCATAATTGTAGATTCGTAATAACTGCATTTTTTGTTTTATTCATTTATTTATTTATTTTTTAAAATTACAATTTAGCTATAGGCAAAACTACATTAAAAAAAATGCATTGGAATCACTTCATTATCTTCCCGAAAAAACAAATGAAAATAATTCGCTATCAGCCGTTTCTCCAAGAAATATGGTAAGTGTTGTTGCATTTATTATCCTAAAGTTGAACGGCATCTTAAGAGCCCACACTACTGATTGAAAGAGACCCGGATGTTAATGTAAAGTCTATGGGGGCGTCCTTTTAAAATATCTTGCTCAAATTTTAACATTTTGACGTTTTTTTTTTTTTCATAGGATAGCTGAGGACGATCCATAATTGGCCTAATTTTTACTTTTTTGATTTTGGTTACATCCTTTTTATATTAGGATAGTTTTATAACCGGTTCAAACCGATTATGAAAGTTAAACTATTTAAAAAAAACTGACTCCAAAATCGAAAAAGTAAAAATTAGGTCGGTTATGGATCGTCCTCAGCTATCCTATGAAAAAAAAAAAAATCACGTCAAAATATTAATATTTAAGCGAGATATTTTAAAAGGACGCCGCCATAGACTTTACATTATCATCCGGGTCTCTTTCAATCAGTAGTGTGGCGTCTTAAAGGTAAACACACACACAGAAAACAACGACACAAAAAATGGACACACAAATACAAAATAAAGAGTCTAGAAATAGGTTACTATTGTGGGGGTTTATTGTTAACAGATTGAGGTAGTTACCACTATTTTCATTATGGTACATTTAAAGCATAAAATTTCACATAATATTTTTGTTCATTACATTGTTTTTTTTTTTTTTTTTTTTTTTTTGTATACATTTGGAGGGAAGGTTCCAAGGATATTGATTAATTTCCATTTCTTATGACGGTGGAGACTTTGTGCAGCAGCACATCCTTGACAATAGTTTTCTGATGGACGAAAATCTTTTCTTAGGACGATCCTGCAAAGAAAAAATACACGATCGATTAGTGTACAATATTTAATGTGGTAAAATAATCAAATAATGAAGCATAAATCAACGCTTTACATTTCTACATTATAAAAAAATGAAAAAAAAAATGGACCCATTTTTAAGCAACTTCAAATAAAGATTAAGCCTTGTGTGTGTTATAGGGTCAAATTATATTGCAATTGAAAATTGACATATTGAAATAATATTGACTGGGATGTTGGCATTTGTATCAAATAAATATTTTGGTAGATATAGAGGGTAAAATATATTCAAAGGTAAACACTATAATTTTGAAATATATACAGGGATTCAAGCGCTGTGTCCAAAATTGTCGATTTTCACCACTAAATTTTACGAGTATTCTTCGTTCTGTTAAATCTCAGAAAATCTGTTATCAAATAAGGTGAGACATACTATAAAAATTTAGTTTCAGTTATCAGCCACTATGGCACAGTGTTTGCATCCCAGAATATATGATTCCTAAAATACGATAGATTCATTACAGATAAAGTTTAATTGCGTTTGCGAATACGATAATAGATCTGTTCTTGCATTATTTATTAGTCATCAGTATTGTACAGTAAAAAAAAAAAAAAAAAAAAAAAAAAAAAAAATACCTATTGGCATTACCTACAGGCAGAGGTAAATTTCGAAATAAAATACTAAATTAATCAACAAAAACTAAATGAAGATCGGAAATACTCACAGTTTAATGATTTTATCGGGCATTTTTTAAGGAATTTTTTATTTTTTTCTATAAGTTTATAAGGATTTATAAAGATTCCGTTTCTATCGCACTTTATAACATTTCTTGAAAAACAAATAAAATTTGGTTAAAACTCTGCGTATATGCGAAAAAAGAATCTGAATTTTTTTTAATTCATTTTAAATAAAGTTTTTTTTTTCTGAAATACTTGTTATTATGAACATATTTGCTGTACCGGAGTTACATAGTCATGTTCTATAACAGCAAGTAATTTCTAGCAAATTATTTTTCAGAATGATTTGCAAAAATCTTTTTTTTTATATAGAATTTGTTGTTGGCATCATAAATGACCACACGACTAACCTGTCACTGAAACGCATGTACTGAGGCATGTTCCAATCATTCCCAACGTTCCTAATTGTTCCCAGTATTCAGTAGTACAAGTGAAGGCAGATAAACATGGGTATATACAGTCGAGTCCCTGTATAACGAAACTCCATTCAACAAATTTCTGTATATAAAGACTTTTATTAGGAATGGCCAATTTTTCATTGATTACCTTACACATATTATCTATATAGCGAAGTTTATATCTCCATATAATGAATTTTTTCAGAAATGTTCCTTCATTTTTTTCTGAAGATGCTTCAATTTATTTGTGAAATTCATTTTCCTGTGCTGATTCCTGGTATGTGTTTTATAGCTGCATACCTGCTGTCTTATCCATGTTCAAAACAGGCATTCATCCCTACCCCCTAAAAACTGACTTCTTCATAAAATGTCTTTCAAATTCTTTCATGGTCTCGCTTGACTTAATTTCAACAATGATGAGTATGCGATTTTGTAAATTTTTGTTATTCCTCTGAAAGAAGGCAAATTTTCGCGCGTTTGAGCTAAATTTACTTTTTTATATATATAAAAAAAAAGTTTATATTTTACCTAAAAAAAAGTACCTGTACAAACGCTGATAAGCGTTAATTTTCTGTTTGAAACAGTTTAAATAAAAAAATAATATATGAAATTTATGTTTAGCGTTAAACATTCCAAAAACTTAATTAAATAACTCAAGCATTTAAAAAAAAAATTACTTATACATTGTAAATTTTTTCGCTTTTTTCTATTCAGCGAATTTTTCTATGTATCGAATTTTTTGACTGAACCATGAATTTCATTATATAGAGACTCGACTGTATTCCAATTCTTTCAAGAGCAATGGAACGAATTTGAGCGTTACATGTTATGCCACATTTTTTGTATACTAAAGAATGTTTTAAGTGGAAATTATTGTTAATATCGTGCACAGTTTTTTTACAGATTTATGTCACAAAATAAGTATTGATTGTTTATTGCTTTTCAAATGTGTTCTTTAAATTACAAGTAGCTGAAGAAAAAACTGCACCTGGTTATTTATTTAAAGGTATATCTTGCACCTGTTTTCGTGATAGTTTATTTTAGGCAAATTAAATATGTCGTTTTTGAATCATTTTTTAAGCTGGACGAGTCATAGAAATTGTTGTCTCTATTCGAAAGTTAATAATGTAACTTTCTTAAAATGAAGAATGATGGTTTCTTAAAAGGTTATCCCGAGCACTAATTTCCATAAATAGTAAAGTTATTATACCATCGACCAAAAAATTACTGCCTTCACGTGATTAAAATGTCATTAAGTGATTTTTATTTTGACTTTTTATTAATATTTTTATTAGTATTCTACTAATTATTTGTTTTTTTCGTTATTTAAAATAAAAATAATGTCAATATATACAATTTGGCTATTAGTTTGGCGATTTGTAAATTTGGCGAAATTGGTTGACGGGATAACAGAGTAATACCTTTTGCGTGTGTGTGTGTGCGTGCGTATTAAAATTAATTGATGAGGACCTTTACCCAATATAATATCAACTTTATAAAAATTTAACAAACTGATATTCAAAAAAGACCGAAGTTATCTGTTTGTTTTGAATGTCAAAACGTAATATACAAAAATTAAAAAACTGCTTATGAAAACTTAAGTTGCGATTTTTTTTTTGTTGCAAGTTGCTATACATTGTTGTGCATTTTCATTTGGAAGTATATTTTCTTATTAAATTGTAAATTTTAAAGGTATCATCCATATTTTTTCTGTTTTTGCCCAAAATGTTAAAAGCTTTTTTTTTTTTTTTTTCAAGTTTAACCACTTGAGTGCAGAAGAAATCTGTTTGTTATATGCGAAAAATGTGAATGTGTTCGGATATAGATGTATAAAAAATTAATAAAATTAGTTAACTAATTAAATCACAAATTTTGTCTTTTTTTTTTCAATTATATTTTGCCGTCTAAACTGCGTGAAGTCCTTTTTTATAGAACAAAGTTTTCAGAGCTCTTTTATAGAAACGCTATCGCTCTCCTCGGCACTCGAGTGATTAATAGTATGTCCAAACGCAAAGTCAGAGAGAAAAAATTAAGCAAAATTACATTTAATAATAATTTTTTCCATTGTAATATTATAATATTAGTAATTTTAACCCTTCGGACTCCGGTGCCTCTTACACAAATTTTATTTGATTAGCACCACTTTTTAAAAAGGACTTTCCTTTTCCTTTATTACTGGTGCCAAAAACAAATTTTGGAAGGAAAGATGATGTCTCTGCAGCGGAGTGCCAAGGGTTAAAATAAAAAAGATAACTAATTCAAGTTTATAGCTTTTTAATTCTCGATTTAATATGAAACATTCATAAGATAATTATTTTATTGAAATTTTTCTATTAAACTGGCGTGTGAAATGTATCAAATTCTAACCAACCTTTTATAACAACCGCATTTGAAAAGCTTGAAATGAATTCCTATGCAATAATAAAAAAAATTAAATAGTAATAAGTGTTTTGTCAGTCACATCATTCAGATTTTAATGCACGGATTTTTTACTCTTATCATGTTATATGAAAACAAAGTGCAACAAAAAATACAGCTTACTTTTTTAACTGCTGCTGCTAATGGCTTTTCTGTATCATCAGGAGAGGAAAAGCGTTCATTTTCTTTGTCTTCAAAAGGCATGACAAGGGCAGAATCTTGAACCATTTTTTCAGATATACAGTTCAGTTCTTCTTCACTTGATTGCACTTCTGTCATATCGTCTGACATATTTGTGTATTCTACTGGTGGATCAAGATCTTCCATAATCTTATTCACTTCTTCTTGTCTTAAGTATATTTCAGGATTGTATTTTTCAGGATTGAATTCGTCTTTCCTTTCATCAGAAGCTGGGTGTGGATGAAGATCTTCCATAGGCATCAGAGATTCACAACCCAGATCATCTTGGCTTGATGTTTCTATTTTTTCAGGATTGATTTCGTCTTTTCTTTCATCAGAAGCTGGGTGTGGATGAAGATCTTCCATAGGCATCAGAGATTCACAACCCAGATCATCTTGGCTTGATGTTTCTATTTTTTCAGGATTGATTTCGTCTTTTCTTTCATCAGAAGCTGGGTGTGGATGAAGATCTTCCATAGGCATCAGAGATTCACAACCCAGATCATCTTGGCTTGATGTTTCTATTTTTTCAGGATTGATTTCGTCTTTTCTTTCATCAGAAGCTGGGTGTGGATGAAGATCTTCTATAGCCATCAGAGATTTACAACCCAGATCATCTTGGTTTGATGATGTTTCTATTTTTTCAAGATTGATTTCTTTTTTCTTTTCATCAGAAGCTGGGTGTGGATAAAGATCTTCCATAGCCATCCGAGATTCACAACCCAGATCATCTTGGCTTGATGTTTCTATTTTTTCAGGATTGGTTTCGTCTTTCTTTTCATCAGAACTTGGGTGTGGAGGAAGATCTTCCATAGCCATCAGAGATTCACTACCCAGATCATCTTTGTTTGATGATGTTTCTATTTTTTCAGGATGGATTTCTTCTTCACTGATATCAGAAGCTGAGGATGAGTGGAGATCTTCATCAGTTTTTTCAGATTTACAATCCATCTCAATCACAGCAGACTTCTTCTTTTTCTTCTTTTTCTTTTTATGTATGAATTTCTGCCTTTGAATATTTCTATGTGATAAATAATATTTGTTAATTAAAGGTGTTATCTGTAATTTAATAAGAAATTACATATTCATTTTTTTAATTAATATGAGAAAGGGAGTTTTTATGCTATAACCCACGAAATGAAATGTATATATATATATATATATATATATATATATATATATATATACACTATATGGCCATTGATTATTGGACACTTGCGATTTTAGACATTTTGTTAAATATCTAGACAAATGCATGAGGAATAATCTCGAAACTCTTAGATTATAAATATAATAGTATACGTCATACATCTCCGTGAAGATTTTTTCCCGAAACTCCATAGGGGATCGTCAACAAATTAATAAAGAATGAATATCTTTTGAATAACCCTGTCAAAACTAATGTAGCAAAAGCGCTCAAACTCTAGATTAAGATTAAATGCCTTATTGTAATACACTTTGTTCATTTTTATGCAAATAGCATGCATACTCGCAGAGTAATTAAGGTTTTTATAAAAATGGTCCCACATTTTTCCAAGTTTTTTCCTTATAATTTTCAGAGTTCTTAATATAAAATAATATTTTTTCAGAAAATATGAGAAACAACATTGCACACAGTACCCTGTAATCAGAATTAAAAAATAATGAAAATTGTATACAAAATGAGTTGGTTTACTAAATATTTTTTACTGCGCATGCGTCAACGATATCAAAATTTCATTTGCATATTATGTTAGCTAAATGTATAAAGCAACTTTTGTGAAAGTCCCAAAACCATAACTTGAAAATTCTGAAAATAATCGTCAATTGAATAAGTTGAAAATCCGTTATTCTCAAAATGAAGCAAAAACAAGAGGGGTTATATCAATATATTCATTGATTAGTGTCAATATAGAATACACAATACGGGATGTACTACTACATTTGGATAAAATCCCTCATTTTTTTGCTTCATTTTGGAAACAATGGATTTTGTCCTTTTTCTATAGACGATTACTTTCAGAATTTTTAAGCTATGATTTTGAGACTTTTACAAAAGTTGCTCTATACATTTAGCTAACATAATATGCAAATGAAATTTTTATATCTTTGACGTATACGCAGTAAAAAACTATTTAGCAAACTTACTTATTTTTCATACAATTTTTATTATTTTTTAATTCTGATTACAGGATACTATGTGCAATGTTGTTTGTCATATTTTCTGAAAAAAATATTATTTTATATTAAGAGCTCTGAAAATTATAATTGAAAAACTTGGAAAAATTTGGGACCATTTTTATAAAAACCTTAATTACTCTGCGAGTATGCATGCTATTTGCATAAAAATGAACACAGTGTATTACAATAAGGCATTCAATCATATTCTAGAGTTTGAGCGCTTTTGCTACATTAGTTTTGACAGGGTTATTAGAAAGATATTTATTCTTTTTTAATTTGTTGACGGTCCCCTATGGAGTTTCGGTAAAAAAATCTTAGTTTCGAGATGATTCCTCGTGTATTTTTCTATATATTTCGTAAAATGTCTGAAATCGCAAGTGTCCAATAATCAATGGCCATATAGTGTATATATATATATATTGTTACGAATTTTGTAAATAGTTAGTGTTTGTACTGTAAAATAATGTAAATAATCTTATTAAGCTCCATTTCTTTACTAATATTAGTTTTTGTTACATTGTCTCTGTTATCAAGCAAACTTGTTTATTATTTTCAGTGAATGTCTATGGCAGCTTTGCGAAATATTAGAGATATCGCCAAATTGGCGTCACTTTTGGCGACTAATTCTGGTCGCCAAATTTGGCGATATATCGCCAAGTTGGCGACAAACTTGGCGATTGTTGGCGATGGTAACCCCCCCCCCTATTGATATACTGATACATTGAATGTTGTTCCGTGGATTTTTCGAAATGGTTCTAGAAATTTCCAGCACCTGCTGCGAGCCTATATAAGGAGAGCGATACGAGCTGTTGTTGTTATTATTTACCAGTCAGTCATTGAGTGAACAAGGCGTTTGTTAAGCGAGTTTGCTTGAGTTTCATTTATGTTGTTTTGAATGTTATTAAGTGTTGAGACGTTGTATAAAGAGTCTCTGGGATCTAAAGCTGTACTTATACGATAGATTTGAGCAGTTATTTTAGAATATCTAGTAACATTTGTGAGTTTTGAAGACTCTGTTGTTCTGAAGATCTGTAAATAAATTATTTTCTACTTTTCTAAGAAACAAGAGTTTGAAGTTATCTAACCATAAGATCAAAAGAACTATATATACGCAACATTTGGTGTGAGGAGTCGGGATCTTATGGCGAAAACAAGAACGATGGACGGACAACTGAAAGAACTGTTAGAAGCTATTAACGGATTAATGACAGATCTGACCAATAAAATCGAAAAAGGCCAAGAAGAGTTGGCGGAAAAGATGAATAAAGGCCAAGAAGAGTTATCAAAAGGCCAAGAAGAGTTGGCGGAAAAGATGAATAAAGGCCAAGAAGAGTTGGCGGAAAAAATGAATAAAAACGAAGAAAGAATGGAACAGTTGACAAATAAAATTGACAAATGCCAAGAAGATGTGACTGAAAAGATTAATAAAGGCCAAGAAAAAATGAAGAAAACTTTAGAAGAAAAGTTCTCGTCGGTAGAGAGAAGAATAGGCTCGGTAGAAGAGAAAATAGAGGAAGTAGAAGAGAAAATTCAGAATGAAGTTAGTAATGTTGAACAGAAAAAGGAAAGGAAAATGGCGGAAGTAGAAGAGAAAATTCAGAATGAAGTTTGTAACGTTGAAGAGAAAATCAGTAACGTTGAAGAGAAAATCAGTAACGTTGAAGAGAAAATCAGTAACGTTGAAGAGAAAATACTAGGTGAAGTAGATGAAAAGCTAAATAAAAAAGTACAAGATCTTGAGAAGAAGCTTTCAGCGTCCAGTGGTAATTATGAAGAATTTAGGAATCCGCCTGCTTCTCCCGTGCACATCAAGCTGTCGACATACGACGGAAAGAGTTCCTGGCAAGTTTACAAGACCCAATTCACTATTGTAGCCGAAGCGAACAAATGGAGTGACGAGGTGAAAGCTTGTCAACTGGCAGCATCTTTAAGAGGAAAAGACGCCGACGTGCTGCAAACATTGCCCGATATGACGCAATTCAATTTTGAGACTTTAAGTTGTGCACTTGAAATGAGATTCGGAGAAATTTTTTTCAAAGATTAAAGGAGAATACAAATGAAGTGCCGCCATCAAAAATCGAGTGAAACCCTTCAAGAGTTTGCCTCAGAAATAGAACATCTGGCAAATTTAGCTTTCATAGACTGCCCAACAAATGTACGGGAAATGCTCTCATTGCAGTACTTTGTAGACGGAATAAAAGATCCGGAAGTGCAGAGAGCGGTACGAATGGCAGATGTGCAGGATTTAAAGGCTGCATTACTATATGCCTTAAATTTGGAAGCAGCTACACAAGCCAGCCGAAGAGATCGTCATTCAGTCCGAGGGGCAACGGTGAACAAAAGCTCAGAGACTGAGAGCGATGTCTTGAAAGAAATTAGGAAAATAAATCAAGAGATTGAAGCTTTAAAATATGGAAGAACAAGCTCAAGAAGACAGAATCTCACGTGCTGGGGATGCGGTGATACAGGACATCTCCGAAGAAATTGCCCCAAAATCCACGAACGTGAGATAAATTCAAACAGTCATCGGGGAAACTAAATGTTGGCCATCTCGCGGGGCGGAGGTTACCAGAGAATTAAAAGCCCCACCTGAAGATCCTCCAGATATCAAAAATGAGTGGCGGTGATAATGAATTATATGTGATAGGCGTTATTAACGGAATTCAGTGCCGTATGATCGTAGATACAGGAGCCAATGTAACAATAATAAGAGAAGATTTGGCTCGAAAACTGAAATCTAAACTCATCTGGACTCCACCATGCGTTACCCTGCAAACTGTGACGGGCGACAAGATTGGCATATATGGAAAGGCCAATTTAACCATCAACTTTGGAGGAAGCAAATATTATCATACGGCATATGTGGCTGACATAACAGATCCTTGCATAATCGGGCTAGATTTTCTGAAGAAGTATGGCTTCAAACTTGATTTTAAAAATAATGAAATGCTATCTAAATTTCAAGAAATAAGCCTTTTTGGATTAAATAACGAAATTGAATATAAACAAACAGTAATAGCCAAAGAAGACATCAATCTAGGTCCAAGAACAGAATTTTTAGTTCCAGCTGTAATTAACAATGAAACTAATTATCGATTTGGCCATATAGATTATCCCGAAGACAATAGTAAACAAGCAGGAGTATTGGTGGCTTCATCTGTAGTGGACCTCTCGAAGAAGACCATTCCAGTCAGAATTGCTAACATCAGTGAAAAGACGAGGACTATCAAGAAAGGAAAGGTGATAGCATCATGTGCTCCAGTGACGTGCATAAATCAAAATTCCAATCACTCTCAGAAATCTTCAGAAAATTTAGTCAAGGATTTGTTACAAAATACGGACTTAGATCCAAATCAAAGGGATGCTGCGGAAAGTTTAATTAGAGAATTCCAAAGTTTATTTTCCCAAACATCTGAAAACTTTGGACGAACTAAAATGACACAACACCGAATTGACACGGGAGATCACTCTCCTATTAAACAACACCCTAGACGATTACCTTTTGCCAAGCAAGAAGAGGTGCAGAATTTAATTAAAGATATGGAAGAAAATGACTTCATCGAACCATCAAAAAGTCCATGGGCGTCTCCCATTGTATTAGTAAGAAAGAAGGATGGTTCTACAAGATTTTGTGTAGACTACCGCCGACTGAATGACGTCACCAAAAAGGATAGTTACCCCCTACCAAGTATTGACGATACTCTCGACACACTTGCGGGCAACACTTGGTTCTCGACTCTGGATCTGAAGAGTGGTTACTGGCAGGTAGAGATCCATCCGGACGACCGCGAGAAGACTGCCTTTACAACGGGACAAGGATTATGGCAGTTCAAGGTAATGCCTTTTGGTCTGTGTAACGCACCTGCAACTTTCGAACGGCTTATGGAAACGATTCTCCGGGGGCTGTCATATGAAGCACGTCTTGTTTATTTAGATGATATCATAATCATAGGAAAATCTTTCGATGAACATCTGAACAACCTCAGGCGTGTGCTACAAAAGTTAAAGGAAGCTAATTTGAAGTTAAGCCCTTCGAAATGCAGTTTGTTTCGCAGTGAATTCGCCTACCTTGGACACATCATTTCGGCGGATGGAGTCAGGACTGATCCGGAGAAGATATCAGCCGTGAAAAATTGGAGTCGTCCAGCAGATGTTCACCAGCTTCGAAGTTTTCTAGGATTATGCACCTATTACAGAAAATTTGTCAAAGGCTTCTCGATGATTGCAAGACCAGTTCATAAATTAACAGAAGCTAATCAAAAATTTATGTGGACACAGGAATGTGACGCTGCTTTCGAAAAGCTCAAGGAGGCCTTAACATCCACTCCAATTCTGTCATATCCTCAAATCGATAAACAGTTTATACTTCATACGGATGCAAGTAATGAAGGCATTGGCGCTGTACTGTCCCAGGAAATCGACGGTCAGGAGCGTGTTATCGCCTATTTCAGCAAGTGCTTATCAAAGGCTGAGCGAAACTACTGCGTAACAAGAAAAGAGCTTCTTGCTGTAGTGAAAGCCATAGACCATTTTCATCACTATCTTTACGGTCGAAAATTCCTGATCCGAACTGATCATGCTTCTCTAACTTGGCTATTGAATTTTAAGAACCCAGAAGGCCAGATAGCCAGGTGGATACAAAAGCTTCAAGAGTACGATATGGAGATACGCCATCGAAAAGGCTCATCACATGGAAATGCAGATGCTCTCTCAAGAAGACCCTGCTCAGAGAATTGTAGATACTGCGACCGGGTTGAGAAGAAATTTAATGTCAAAGGTCCTGTAGTAAGACAAGTTACAACTGGTTCTACATCATCGCAAGATCCGTAGAGTGACGAGAGCCTGCGTAAAGATCAACTTGCTGATCCTGAAATTAAGCCAATTCTAGAGCTGAAAGTGGAGTCCAACAGGAAGCCCAACTGGCACGACATGGCCCATTACCATCCTACGACTAAACGTTATTGGGCTCTCTGGGATTCCTTACATTTGAAGAACGGCATCTTGTACCGAAAATGGGAGTCTGACGATGGAAAGACATGTAGATGGCAACTACTACTCCCTAAGTCGAGAATTTCTATGGTCCTTCAAGAACTGCATGGTAGTCCCACAGGAGGTCATTTTGGTGTAATGAAGACCCTGCAAAAGGTTCGAGAGCGTTTCTACTGGAATAATGTTCGCACTGACGTGGAGAAGTGGTGTCGAGCTTGTGACACCTGTGTAGCACGTAAAGGTCCTAAGAGGCGCACCCGTGGACGATTGCAACGTTATAATGTAGGAGCTCCTTTCGAACGAATTGCCCTAGACATCCTGGGTCCACTTCCTAGAACATCTGATGGCAATAAGTACATCCTCGTTGTCATGGACTACTTCACTAAGTGGCCTGAAGCCTACGCCATTCCTAATCAAGAGGCGGTAACCGTAGCAGACATACTGATTCAACACTGGGTTTCCAGATACGGAGTTCCTCTTCAAATCCATTCCGATCAAGGAAGAAATTTTGATTCGGCTATGTTCAAGGAAATGTGTGAACTACTCGGCATGGACAAAACTCGAACAACACCTCTACACCCTCAATCGGACGGCATGGTGGAGCGGTTCAATCGTACCATCCTAAATAGCCTCTCTCTCCTGGTGTCTGGAGACCAACAGGACTGGGACAAGAAATTGCCTCTTTTCCTGCTTGCCTACAGGAGTGCCACTCATGAGGACACTGGTTACTCCCCTTCTCAAATGCTCTTTGGTCGTGATCTTCGTTTGCCTGCGGATCTTTTGTTTGGCCGTCCTCCTGACGCTCCTTTGTCGCCTGAAGAATACGTGGATGGACTCTAGGCACGGATTGAGGAGATTCATCGTCTAGCGAGGAACCGAATCGGACTGGCATCGGAAAAGATGAAGACACGGTACGACACAAAGGTAACTGGACATGAGTTCAACGAAGGTGACAAAGTTTGGTTGTGGAATCCCATACGTCGTAAGGGACTGTCGCCAAAACTACAAAGAAACTGGGACGGTCCTTACACAGTCGTCAACAGGCTGAATGACGTCGTCGTTCGCATACGAAAATCGCCACACACCAAGCCCAAGGTCGTACATTATAACCGGCTAGCCCCTTATTTTGGCCAAAGTGATTAGAAATTCAAAACTGGAATTTCAGACCATGGTTATGAAAGTCACTTTTTGTAAATATGTAAATAGTAATTAGTTCTTATTTATGTAAATTTTATTATTATTATTATTATTATTTATTTATTTATTTGTTTGTTTATTTATTTTAAGTGTTTTCCTCTAACTCAAGGATTGCACTACCCAGGACGTGCAGTCTTTGAGGAGGGGGTAGTGTTACGAATTTTGTAAATAGTTAGTGTTTGTACTGTAAAATAATGTAAATAATCTTATTAAGCTCCATTTCTTTACTAATATTAGTTTTTGTTACATTGTCTCTGTTATCAAGCAAACTTGTCTATTATTTTCAGTGAATGTCTATGGCAGATTTGCGAAATATTAGAGATATCGCCAAGTTGGCGACAAACTTGGCGATTGTTGGCGATGGTAACCCTTCCCTACTCTATGGTAACCCCCCCTATTGATATACTGATACATTGAATGTTGTTCCGTGGATTTTTCGAGATGGTTCTAGAAATTTCGAGCACCTTCTGCTAGCCTATATAAGGAGAGCGATACGAGCTGTTGTTGTTATTATTTACCAGTCAGTCATTGAGTGAACAAGGCGTTTGTTAAGCGAGTTTGCTTGAGTTTCATTTATGTTGTTTTGAATGTTATTAAGTGTTGAGACGTTGTATAACGAGACTCTGGGATCTAAAGCTGTACTTATACGATAGCTTTGAGCAGTTATTTTAGAATATCTAGTAACATTTGTGAGTTTTGAAGACTCTGTTGTTCTGAAGATCTGTAAATAAATTATTTTCTACTTTTCTAAGAAACAAGAGTTTGAAGTTGTCTAACCATAAGATCAAAAGAACTATATATACGCAACAATATATATATATATGCGTACATCTATATACACACACACATATATATATAGCGAAAAAAAAAAAAATTAGTTACTGATGTTATATATTAAAAAAAATATACATAAGATACCACAAGTAGTAAAAAATTCATTATCAAAATGAAAGATACCATGTTATCAAATATCAAAGTGTACATACATTCATAATTAGTATACGAGGGCTGTAAATTAAATAATGGCAACATAAGTCAATTTTTAATGAACTTACAAGTACAGTTGAATTACATTCCTTCTATGTAATCTCCAGAAAAGCTTATAACATTTTGCCGAATGTCGGGAAGCCGTTGTAGACCAGTTGCAAGGTGTTGATTGTTGATGTGAGCGACCGAGCGCCCTATTGCGTGGTTTACAGATGAACGCCATGACTCAGACCAACCTCTAAGGATAATTCTAGGACTGTCCATCAGTGGTATATTGTAAGGAGACCGCTCAGGATGTTTGAGGAATGGAGGGCCGGCCTGTGCGTTGCAGATCCGCAGTCTCATTCCGACCCGAACGAAATGCTCGAACCCATCGTCCTACTGTCCTATACGGTAAAGCATTTGTGCCACAGACTTTCACTAATCCTCGACAGCATTCTGTTGCATTTTTGTCACGGGCAAACTCGATTTTAAGCCACGACTTCTGGTCACTTTTTGAAAACATGCTTTAGAGTAATGGAAAGGAAGCACCTCACTTTGATGCCACACAACAACTACCCTTCTAAGCAAATCGACTGTTTTTTTCACTCTACACATCGACAACAGCACCACCTCACCTTTCCCATATCCTATTTGTGCGTGCCCGCCTTTCTGCGAGTTTCAAGGTTAAGTTGCCACTATTTAATTTACAGCCCTCGTATATATATATATATATATATATATATATATATTGTGTGTGTGTATACATATATATGTATGGAGATTGCTTGAATTCTTCGCTTCGTCTAAATACCATACCAGGTTCTTTGGACGCAAATCAAGAAATAAGTAAAATACTTTCGTTTTCAATTAAAGAAATTGCTGTATTATCTCTATATAATAAAACATGGTGCGCATAGCTCACCATAGTGCACCAAGCAGATTTTTCAATCCAAAAAGTATTATAAAAAATAGTATAAATTATTAATTATTAGCGTTATTTCAGTAGTTGGCGCAGGCTTTTTTAATTACTCAGTAATATAGCTCATTATTTAAAATTTTGTTTTATTAAGAAATCTTAATATTCTAATGATATATTAGCCGAAGCTTCACTCTTAAAACGAAAGAGCTGATTTGGCTTCTCATGAAAGAGCTGTAATTTTTTCGATCATAAAAGAGTTGTTTTTCAAACGATTAAATCTCCTTGATCTAAATTGGTTATTTAAATAGCTCAACTTCATTTAAATTGGTTAAAACTCGAGTTATTTCAACTCTTTTTTGAGAAGCTGCCTTTCAACATTGAGATGAGTGGATTTCAGCTCAACTTGAGCTATTTTGTGGCTGACTTTTTAAGAGAGTTGATTTACCCAGAAGTATGGTAAATTCTAATAGTGTTTTGGAACATAAACTAGCCATAAAAACCATAAAATTATGGTCATCTAAACCCTTCCATATTGTCAATTTTATAAGTTTTTTTTTTCAACTTTTTTTCAGAAAAACACATTTTTTGCGCATCGTCTTAGATTGGGTGTCTACACTATTAGAAAAAAACGTTGTATAACTAATTTTGTTGATTTCTGGTGCATAAATATTTAATTTAAGTTACTGAAGTTTAGTAGTCACTCTTCCTAATTCCTGTTAGTAATGTTATGTCTATTTTCGATTAAAATATTTTTAGGTTGAAAATATCACCGTAGGAAATTAACACTTTTAAATCCTTCATTCAGTGTTTTCTTTTTAAAGCATGTCACTTTTTCTTTTAGTACTTAAAATATTTTTAAAATCTAGGCTTAATTTAATATTTTATGCTTTAAAAATAGACGAACTGGGAATAAAATATTAGCACATCATATAAAAAAAAAAACGTTGATTTTAGACATATTAAAAAAAAGCGACTTTCTTTTTTATAAGTATAACAGCAAAAATATCATCAGGGCGTGCGAAGAGAAAATTGCGCTCAGGTCAAAGTTAGAATTTAGCGTTCTCCCCCCTAACTTTCTTCTTGTGACAAGCCAAAAATGATACTGGTAATATAAATTTGGCGCTCCCTAAATTCCATCACCTAGGGCGACCGACCCCTTCGTCCTTCCCCCCTTTTCACAAGGTGTTATATCACAAACAAGAAATTTTGATTGATATATACATAAATAACGATGAACTGGAAACACCAAGCCGATCACTTTCATCGTGTTACTCGAATCAATATGACACAAATTGGTAATACATATGCCGATTGCATCATGTTATCGCTCTTTTTCTGATAAACTAATATCATTTTAAACATCTTCTACCAGACTTCAATGCTTTCAATGCATTCGAACAATCTGTAATTTCCTTGGCAACAACGCATTCCTTTGAAATCATATCGAATGAGTCCAGAATCGGGACCTGAGAGCAAGACTGTATGAGACAAATCCATAGCTGTAATCTCCTTCTTTTCCGTCAAAGCTGATTGAAGTAAGTTTCGGCGTCCACTGGCCGCCAGCCGCCATCAGCGCCATCTGTTGTTTGAAATTCGAACTAAAATCAAGAATTTTGGTAAAAAAAAAAAACTCCTGACATTATACATAGCCCTCCTGCAAAATTTTTTTAATAGCTGTCACCGTTTGCAAGTTATTGAACTTTAAAATCCATCAGTCATTTTTGGGACTCCCGATATATATATATAAATATATACACTATATTGCCATTGATTATGGGACACTTGCGATTTTAGACATTTTACTAAATATCTAGAAAAATACATTAGGAATCATCTCGAAATTCTTAGTGTATAAATATAATAGTATACGTCATACATCTCATTGAAGATTTTTTACCGAAACTCCATAGGGGACCGTCAACAAATTAAAAAAGAATGAAAATCTTTTGAATAACCCTGTCAAAACTAATGTAGCAAAAAAGCTCAAACTCTAGATTATGATTGAATGCTTTATTGTAATACACTGTGTTCATTTTTATGCAAATAGCATGCATACTCGCAGAGTAATTAAGGTTTTTATAAAAATGGCCCCAAATTTTTCTAAGTTTTTCCCTTATAATTTTCAGAGTTCTTAATATAAAATAATCTTTTTTTCAGAAAATATGACAAACAACATTGCACACTGTACCCTGTAATCAAAATTAAAAAATAATAAAAATTGTATGAAAAATCAGTAGGTTTACTAAATAATTTTTTACTGCGCATGCGTCAAAGATATCAAAATTTCATTTGCATATTATGTTAGCTAAATGTATAGAGCAACTTTTGTAAAAGTCTCAAAATTATAGCTTGAAAATTCTGAAAGTAATCGTCTATAGAAAAAGGACAAAATCCGTTGTTTCCAAAATGAAGCAAAAAAATGAGGGATTTTATCCAAAAATAGTCGTAACATCCCGTATTGTGTATTCTATATTGACACTAATCAATGAATATATGGATACAACCCCTCTTGTTTTTGCTTTATTTTGAGAATAACGGATTTTCAACTTATTCAATTGACGATTATTTTCAGAATTTTAGAGTTATGATTTTGTGACTTTCACAAAAGTTGCTCTATACATTTAGCTAACATAATATGCAAATGAAATTTTGATATCGTTGACGCATGCGCAGTAAAAAATTATTTAGTAAACCAACTCATTTTGTATACAATTTTCATTATTTTTTAATTCTGATTACAGGGTACTGTATGCAATGTTGTTTGTCATATTTTCTGAAAAAAATATTATTTTATATTAAGAACTCTGAAAATTATAAGGGAAAAACTTAGAAAAATTTGGGGCCATTTTTATAAAAACCTTAATTACTCTGCGAGTATGCATGCTATTTGCATAAAAATGAACACAGTGTATTACAATAAGGCATTCAATCATAATCTAGAGTTTGAGCGCTTTTGCTACATTAGTTTTGACAGGGTTATTCAAAAGATATTCATTCTTTTTTAATTTGTTGACGGTCCCCCATGGAGTTTCGGTAAAAAATCTTCACGGAGATATATGATGTATATTATTATATTTATACACTAAGAGTTTCGAGATGATTCCTAATGTATTTTTCTAGATATTTAGTAAAATGTATAAAATCGCAAGTGTCCCATAATCAATGGCAATATAGTATATATAACGAAAAAAATAACAAATTTTAGTTACTAATGTTACATATTAAAAAATATATATAAGATAACATAAATAGTAAAAAATTCATTATCAAAATGAAAGATACCATGTTATCAAATACCAATAAGTACATACATTCATAATTACTATACGAAGGCTGTAAATTAAGTAATGGCAACAGAAGTCAATTTTTAATGAACTTACAAGTACAGTTGCATTACATTCCATCTATGTAATCACCAGCAAATCTTATGACCTTTTGCCAAATGTCGGGAAGCCGTTGTAGACCAGTTGCAAGGTGTTGATTGTTGATGTGAGCGACCGAGCGCCTTATTGTGTGGATTACAGATGAACGTCATGACTCAGACCAACCTGTAAGGATAATTCTAGGACAGTCCGTCGGTGGTATATTGTAAGGCGACCGCTGAGGACGTTTTAGGAATGGAGGGCCAGCCTGTGCGTTGCAGATACGCAGTCTCATTCCGACCCGAGCGAAATGCATGAACCCATCGCGTTACCGTCCTGTTCTGTAAAGCATTTGTGCCACAGGCTTTCATAAATCCTCGATAGCATTCTGTAGCATTTTTGGCATGAGCAGCCTCGATTTTAAACCACGACTGCTGATTACTTTTTGAAAACATGCTTTAGAGCAATGGAAACGAAACACCTCAGTTTGATGCCACACAACAACTACTCTTCTAAGCAAATCGACTGTTTTTTGCACTCTACACATCGACAACAGAATCCACTCATCTGACAGAATCCACTTATCTGACAGAAATCCCCTCATCTGACGATTTGAAAGTCTGCTTCTCATAAAGGGTTGAAACAAATTCGAGTGAAAGATTTATTTTAAGCAGTTTAAATCAAAATGAGTTAAATATTTAAAAAACAACTCATTCACGATCGAATAAATTACAACTCTTTATTTAGCAGCCAAATCCCCTCTTTCGTTTTAAGATTCCATATTGTGTTTTATAAATTAGAAAAAATAGTATTAATGAAATATACCAATAAAAATCTTGATTTGGTTTTCCCAAGGGGTTGCCACGTTTGGCTTTAAAATATCGATTCGGGATCTAACGGACCCAATTTTATAATGTAATCGAAAATTAGTTTCTTGATTTTTTATATTATACTAAAAGAATTGAACACATTAATAAATGGAACAATACAGTTACTGCTAATTATTTTAAAGTGTGATAGTAGTGGAAGAGAAAATACTGAAATACGTACTGGAGATCTTTTACGAAATTTTCTTTCCATTTTAATTCTGTTATTTGTAGCTCCTCATCTTCAGGAATACGGCACAATGTGGTGGGCTCCCATTTGAGTTTTTGAAGTTTCTCTTCCCTGAAATTTAAATAAACACGTCACTTAAGATTTTAAATGGTACTGTGTAAATAATCTATTTGTGTATTTTGTCTAATTTATAAGCAACGTGACTTTCCGCAACTTTAGTGACGCTTGCTATACAGCAAATTCATGATGTGCTTTTGCAATACAAATTGAGCATAATAATTTACACGTCTAACTGAAATCGTTTTCGATTGTGTTGCAGGTGTGTTGCACTAGGAACAAGATTGTGCAAAAAGTGTTGTTAACTATGTGATTATAGATGACGCCTAAAAAAAACCAAACTTCACAATTTTTCAAAAACTGCAGTTTTTGATATTTATTGGTAAAAATTAGCCAATTCATTCAGTAATCACCTGCATATTTTTTTAGTATAAAAAGTAGTCCCTTATTTCTTTTTTTAATTGTGTAATTTTAAAGGAACCATGCAGAAAGTGCTTTGATATATATTAAAATTAATATTAATTGATTTAAAATATTTCAGCACATCAGCTTGAAATCCTGTTTTTGTCTTTGTTCCAGATAAGGAACATAGAGCATAAAGCTCATAAAACATTCTAAAGAAAAATGGTGCGCAAAGGGCTAACGCAAGGTTAAATCAATGCAATCTTATTTGCATCTGATAGTGATGATCAGTCCTTACGAGTTTCTGATGATAGCTAGGATTATTCAACATACATTCTAGCTAACAATAACTGAAAATGCTATTTCTTCATATGAATCCGACGTTGACTGCAACAAATGTGATCCAAGAAATTGATTCAGCTGCCACAGGAGATATATTTTTGAAATTAATATTAAAGTCATTTCAAATTTCGTTAAAAGTACCATATAAAAGTTAAAATCAACAAGTCAAACAACAATTGAAGTCAGACGTTTTTCCGCTGCCGGACATTGTTATGAGCCAGGAGTGTATGTGGGGTGGGGATATCAGTATGTGGATTAAATTTCTAAACCAACCAAATTTTCAACTTACCAGTGTGATTACATGTAAATTTTTCTCGACGAATGCTCCCCCTCCCTGACACTCTGAATTCAAAACTGAATATATACAATGAGAAGCATCAATTTAGAGGAAAGTTTTTATTCTTTCAGTTTATTCTTTCAGATGCTGCAGATATCCCTGCTGGACCCAGTGTTAATAGAAAAATGTCGGAAAGAAAAGACAAATATCTGAAGAGCAAATAAAATAGAGAGAAAGCATTAACTTCCTATCAGTTTTTGCCCTTTTTTTTAACACTAGACTTTTTAATCTTATTTCAGAAGAGAGACATAGATACAGCATAGGAAAGTATTTTTCTCTACCTTTACAAGTTTCCATTACGGATACTATTGAAGTGATGTTTTAGGAAACCAAACAATAAAAAATAAAATGTCTGTCAATGAATTTGAAAATAATCCGACAATTCTAAATAAATTCCGAAAGGCATGAAGGGCCGTGATAGACTTTTTGAATTAAGGTCTGTAATAGAGAGTATAAGGGCAGTGGGATATATTATATACCACGTGATTTGAATCAAGATTCGAACCAGAAGCTTTTAATTAAATTTTATATTTCTAACTTTGGCGAAAAAAGTGTTTCAAAATTGTTCTTTCTTTATGTTTTTTTTTTTTAATATTCCGGTGTAAATTTAACATAAAAAAAAGCAATTAATTTCCTGCAATAAAAATTTAATACATATTATGCTATTTTTGTATATATAATACACAAGTACTCTGAGCTTCATGCCACATTTGATAGAAAATGAAAATATCTCATTGTGTGCTTTGGGACACATATGGCACATACCATAAAAATGTACATTAAAAAATATATCTGAAGTCATAATTTTTTTATTATTTTTCCTGCATTTGTGACTACCTAAAGTAATCAAAATAATTTTTTCATACAGAAAACAAAAATCGTTCAGTGAAGGGTTAAAAGAGTATGCTGACAAAATATTTCCACATTGTTGATCCTTAATTTTTATTTTGATTGTTTGCTTATTTTGCTCTTTTCAATTCATAAAATCTCAATCCGAAATTTAGTGAATTATAGTTTCGAGAAATACCATGCTATATTTTTAAAAACCCATATCATAGTTCATTTCACGTAATTTGCATTTAATCTATGATTAACATTACACAGACTATTCGATTGCTTAATATAAGCACATAATCTAAGCATTTCAAACTTCAGATTTTTAGCACTGATGTAAATCGGACATATTGGCCTGAAGTTATCCCTGTTAATGACATTCAACGAGAAAAAATTATGCATACTATGAGTGATTTTTTAGCAATCTATACGATTCTTTATGAGTAGATAACAAAACTGGTTAAGTTAGTAATTTCAGATGTTCGAATATAAAATTTCAGAGGTCAAGTCAGTCAGATATTTAATCTAAAAACAAGTGCAAAAATGTGATCATGGATAAGTAAGATCACACAGAGGGTTTCGTTTAAAATTTCTTTCAAAACAACTTATCCTTTAATTAATAAATACAAATTGTCAATGTATAAATATTAACTTTTTACATAGATGGTAGAATCAATCGATTTCATTTTAAAATATTTATAAAAAAAAAGTATTTATTTTAATCAAATTTAAAATATTCAAAGCAAACTATTTAAATAAAACACAAAATTCTAAATTTTTTGAAAATTAAAAAAAAAATTCAAATAAAAATAAAAATTTAAATTTCTGAAAACAACAAAAATTGCTTAAACAAAATTTAAAATGACGAATCAGTAATAAATTGTAATAGTTTTTCAAACAGAAAGATAACTGAATTCCAAAAAATATTATGAATATCAGTGATAAAACAAAATAATAAAAAACATTAAATTGGGAAAAAGATTAATTGATTTTAGTGACATACATCTTAAAATGAAAATTTGAAGTTCCAATACTTGAATTCTAACAAAGAACCATCTGTATACTAACGTGATGCTTTTTCTCCAAGTTATGATGTTTACACGAAAAACATTGAAATAGCGAATCTTTTTTTTATATTTTAAATAGCAAAAATGAACGGATGACATTGATAAAATTGACTTATTCAAAATAATGTTTTTTTTTTTTTCAAAATTTTAAGACTTGCATAAGACACGAGTTATTCAGCTGTAAGTACTCGGAATTCGAAGTCCCTGACTTATACAGCTTTGTATGCGGACTCTGTGTCAGACAGACATACAAAGGACAAAGAAAAATAGAATTTCGCCAGATGAACAAAATTTCAAAGTCTCTTGCATTCTATTTTACACAGATTTTCTTCAATTTCAATCTTTTCAAATCGTGAAGCGTGATGTCTGAAATTTAGTGCTTATATTTTCGAAAATTACCTCACAGTATTTTACAAAACACGTATATTTATTTATTTATTTCAATAACTTATTTTTCATCTATGATTGACATTATGCTGATAATACAATTGCTTATTGATGATATAAACATCTAAAATTCTAGACTTTCAGCACTGATATAAATTATTAATTACATCATATTGGGCTAAAGTTGTCTTTGTTTCACCTTTAATGCAATCACCGAAAAAAATCTATTAAATCTACTAATTATTATTTCATGTTTGTCATGATTCTTTGTGAGTAGTTAACATACTTATTTAAGTATGAATTTTTGATGTTGGAAAACGCATTTGGAAGGATTAATTTCAAGTATATGAAAGTGCATGATGTATTTGAAAATACAGGATAAAAAATATCATATCTTAAAAACCGAAGTCGACTATTTGCTTTTCTTTGGTGATATAAATAGTTTTTAAAGCAATTAAATAGATTTATACACGTATGAAAATACTTCATTTAAGCTCAACTATTATTACAACTATACTAAGTAAATCAACTATTTTAAATTTGAAAAAAATTATTTACATTTTTTGATGCCCCTTGCACTCCTTTTTGTAGACTATCACTTTATTCTTTTTGTAATTTTTCTCCATCCATTCTTTTAAGTCAGGGATATTTATAGATCTTAACAATTCCTGAAAAGAAATGAAAATTAGAATCACTTATATCAACAGTACATAATCACAGTTATATTTTGAAACACAAAAGCTATTACTTTAAAAACTTACATATATATATGATGCAGAGAGGCAAACCCTATTCAAGCTTCAAGTACCACAGTTGTTTGAAGATAATTCATTCCAATAGTCCTGTTCTGGACATTTTTAACTGCGTTGGAAATAAACTTCATATGTACTACTCCAAAGTTCTTCTAAAATCGCATTTCTCTCAATGTTTTTTTTTTTTTTTTTTTAAATTATAAACGCAACTCAGAGAAATACTAGTTAATTTAGATCATTGTTCAAAAGCAGATTTATGTAAAGTTTTAGTCAAAAGTAAAATTTTGGACAGTGAAACATCTAATTAATTAAGTTTCAAACGTGTTGATAAACTTTAAGCATTTTGAGAGGGAATATTTTTTCTCAAGTTCTGGGCTTAAATAATTTTCTTTAACCAAAGTTATAATTTTTAAAAATGCAGAAATTTTACATAAAGAAATGTAATTTTAACTTTTAAGAAGTTAAACATAAAAATAACAATGTTTAGAATATTGATTTTTGCAGACCGATTTTTTTATATCTTGCTTGCATACCACGATGTACAAGTTTCATAATTTCGATGATAGCGCATATCATTTTAGAAACGATAGAAAATATGTTAAATTACTCCTTTCGAATCCGCATGTAGAGATTTGCGCACTAACATTTATAATTATTATATTCTTTTGTTTCTGAAACTTGATGCTGTGTATATTACAGAGAGCAAATGTACCCATTCGTAATGCCGATGTCGTTTTAACGGCAGTAACACCAAAAATTAGATTTTAGCATAATATTTTAAACTGCTAAACATCATACATTTTCAATATTTACACTGTCGAATAGGGAGGCACTTTAAAATGCAATTGGTTTGGAAAATGTATTGTAAATTATTTTAAAAACTGTACGCACTTTCTACTTTATTTAATAGTTTTGAAATGCAAATTAATTTTAAAATTCAAACAACCGTGTGCAGCCGATTAGTTCATAAAAATATCTCAGCATTTAAACAAATAGTTCTGTTCATGCAAGCATATTTCTTTCTAGCTAATATCCTATAATGAAATTAAAACTTTATAAATGAACAAAAAAAATTGTATTTATGAAATAGATATAAGACCTTTAATCGAACTATATTCGTAAACCATTGAAAGGATCAGAATCTGTATTGAATTGAGAGGTGGCCCAGAGGGACATCCCATTAGAGGAATTACCCCCCCCCCCTTCCGTAAATTTGAATATTGTATTTTTTCAATGATATTCTGCGAAAATTCATAATGTTCCCCTTGGAGCAACTGAAATCCCTCCCGAAGAAAAATGTCTGAATTCAACACTATTCAGCATTATCAAGTCTGACATTGTACATAAACTATGGCAAATGAGAACCATTCGTTTTAAAACTAGTTATATAAATATTCATATCTTAATACAACAGCCGTTGCACTCTTATGCAAAAATGCTGGAATATAATTCCTTTACAATTATATGTATATTAAATCCAATCCTATAGAAGTAATATGCTCCAACTTAAATATATTTAATGTATTTTGCAAATCCACCGTTAATTGATTAAAAACATTCTTTGGTTAGTTCAAGGTACGAAGGCAAAACGAAATTAATAAATTTTAATACAATTTTTTGAATGCATAATAGATGCTCGTACACAAAATGATGTTTATATTCTTAGTGATCATTCTAAATAACATATTAAATGTAAAACTATCTCTTGTGTTTAAAAAAAAATGGTTTTTTTTATATTTTGTAACCCGCGAAATCAGGAAAAATCCCTTTTTAGCTCACAGGCTATCATAGCCTGAGAGCTTATGTGCCCGTCCGTTCTGTATGTATGTGCGTATGTGCGTAACGCGATAACTCATGATAAAAATATCGGATCCACTTGAAATTTTGTATGTAGGTATATCCTGACAAGGCGCTTCCCTGATTAGTTTTTGGAGTTCATTCGATATGTATAAGAGGGGGAACGGGGGGCTCATGCCCCCCGTTAGTTGATATAAATGGGATTTTCATGCAGAATTAAGTTTTCGTTCAAAATTTAGATTAGGATCATTCTGATGAGGCGATTCCGTGACTGTTATTAGGTGTTCATTGAATAAGTATAAATAGGGGGACAGGGGTTCTAATGCCCCCCCCCCTCCTTAATTTATAGAAATGGGATTTTCATGCAGAATTAAGTTTTCGTTCAAAATTTAGATTAGGATCATTCTGATGAGGCGATTCCGTGACCGTTATTAGGTGTTCATTGAATAAGTATAAATAGGGGGAACAGGGGTTCTAATGCCCCCCCCCCCCCGTTAGTTGATATAAATGGGATTTTCATGCAGAATTAAGTTTTCGTTTAAAATTTAGATTAGGATCATTCTGATAAGGCGATTCCGTGACTGTTATTAGGTGTTCATTGAATAAGTATAAATAGGGGGAACAGGGGCTCTAATCCCCCCCCCGTTAGATGATATAAATGGGATTTTCATGTAGAATTAAGTTTTCGTTCAAAATTTAGATTAGGATCATTCTGATGAGACGATTCCGTGACTGTTATTAGGTGTTCATTGAATAAGTATAAATAGGGGGAACTGGAGTTCTAATCCCCCCCCCCCGTTAGTTGATATAAATGGGATTTTCATGTAGAATTAAGTTTTCGTTCAAAATTTAGATTAGGATCATTCAGATGAGGCGATTCAGTGACTGTTATTAGGTGTTCATTGTATAAGTATAAATAGGGGGAACAGGGGTTCTAATGCCCCCCCCCCCTTAATTTATATAAATGGGTTTTTCAAGCAGAATTTTCAGATTTCGTTCAAATCTCTGAATAGTTTTGGAAGTTTAATGGTTAAGTATAAAAGAGGGGGATAACTCCTTTTAAATTATATAAATGCTAAATGGGTTTTTATTAAGAATTATTTAATTTGCTCTGAATTTTGGATATAGATTTTTTATATGATAAAGCATGTCTTTGATAGTATAGGAGGTTCAGTGATTAAGTATAAAAAAAGAGGAAAGAAGAGAGCTGTTTCCCTTTCTTAACTTTTTAACGGAATTAACCCTTGAAAATATAAGGCTTTAATGTACAATTAGTATTTGTAGCCTGTGAGCTCAATGCCATCAGTTTAACTGGGCAGTATTCTTTTTTTACTTTAATATTATTTATTTTTATGTTTTTGTAAATAATATTGCCTCATTTCATAAAATGTTTTTACTTCAATATTTTTTCAAATTAAATTAGATTCTACAAGGTACATAATTTGACTTACATATAGTACGTATGTTTCAACATCATCTTCATACATAAATCTTGATCTTAAGATACTTAAATCGTCACTGAAAAGTAAAAAACATTCGCAGATTAATGTAAAATGAAATCATGAACTTAAACAAATACACATTAGCATTTAGATAAATTATAAAACTATAAAATTCCATATTAAAAAATAAGATTCTTCACCACTGAATGCTTGTAGTGGAAAATTCCCATATAAATTTAGCTTCAGTTTGGTCCATTCATTGCCAAACTTGAAAAATTGGCAATTTTAAAATGCCATGCTTAATATAAATTTAGAGAACTCTCTTTTCTACCATTTTACGAACTCTCCGTGTAGTAAGAATTTCAAATTCAGCAGATTTTTCTTTTCATTCCTTACAAATCTACCAAAATTTACGATTTGTAAAAATAGGCTTATTTAATCTATGATTAAATAAAATGATTTTTTAAAATAGAAATTCTGTAGATTTCTGAATAAAAACAAATCCTCATATTCGGGTACAGTGGACACGTAAGTTAAACGAAACGCTTACAGATTTTCTAACAATTTCTTTGAAAATTTATGTTGCATAATATTCTTAGAAAATCTTTCAAATCTTTCTTTCTGCAATATCATATAATTTCTGTAACGCATTTCTAGATACTGGCACAATCCTCGATCACAATAATATTTTTAGAAAGTGTGTAATGCAAATTGATATTTAAGACGAATAAAACATGACAAATCGAACAGGCCTCCGCGTTGAGATTTTTAAAGCCCGTTTAACAATAAATGTACCAAAGAACACGAATAATATCAAGTAAATTCATAAAATGAAAAAAAAGAAAGAAAATTAAATTTAGAAAATTTTAGCCTAACTTCATTAAAAAAATTCTAAGTGTGAAAATGCTACTAACTTCATTTTATGAGTTTTAAAATTTGTATTATGGCCATGGTACCTTTTTTTCACTTCTTGTATCAATATTATACTGTGTATGAGAAACTTTTACATATTTAAGAAGGTAAGCACTTCGTTGCCAATAAAATTATAGGCTTCAAATTTTCATCAGTTTGATAGATTTATTAAATTTTAGTTCATTAACCATTTACTATATTTTATAATATCTGCTAAATTCAAACAACGAATGTCATTATATATGAGCCAATAAAATAAATGCAAACATGTAAGTATGAGTAAATCTCACTAACATAAGTAAAGAAAAATTGAAATGTACGAATTGCAGTGATAGATATAAGAATGGCTGGTGAGCAGCATTCCAATTTACAAATTAAAAGAATTCGCTAATCTTAAATCATAATAAAAATAAAGGTAATTTCTACTAATTAATCTCTTTTATCCCTCTTTAAATATGAAAGAAGATAACAAATGTATTTTTCGAGACAGAATATATTTTATATGCAAAAGAATGTAACTAAATATTGAAGTATCTACACTTCTTTAAGTAATATTGTGTAACATTTTATCAGGAGAAGATCCCAAAATGTCAAAAATACTTTGTAAGATTTTATTGATTGCCTTGAAAATGTTTTACCTAAAATGTAATTTTTATTCCGCGGGAAATTTTACAGAAATTTTTTTCTATTTAGCTTTAATAAATGAAGCATGACAAGTATTTTGGGATTTTATATTATTGTTTCCCATTTTAAATCAAAATTATACAACATAAGAAGTATAGAGTAAAATTAATTTGAACAATCACCTATCAATATCTGAATATTGGTATAAATATTATCGACGATTTTTTTTGGCTCTTCTTTTAGTTAGGTCTTTGAATTTTTTTTTAACAATAGAATAATAAGAAAGCGGAAGACGTATAATACTAAATCAAACTGATTAAAACCATTAGCACGAATCAAAAACTCTGAGTAATTTGTACGTTTTTAAAAATAGGACTAAATTATTCTAAATACTTACTGAAAATAATAGCTTTTCATGTCATATGTTTTTTTAGCTTTTTCTTGTTCAATGCGAATTGCTTGTACATGTTTGAAACGGTCATATCTCCACTTGATGGTCTTCAAAAATTCTCTCCTGGATAAATAAAGAAACACATTACTTAAATATTTCAGTAAAATTATAAATAATTTAACGCATATTTATATTTTCTTGAGGATCCATGACTTTAGTAACATTTTTGAGATTCCTTTCAGACGCCTGTCAAAGCTAAGAATAGGGAACTTCTTTATACCGAAATGAATCAAACTGCTCTGAAAAAACACTGTTTAAACCAACCTATTCTTCTGTTCTTAAAGGTTTTCTTTCTACGCATTTTATTGTAATTTGTTCAATGAAATTAGAACATATAGATAACGGTATATTTCTCAAACGAAAAAATAACTGATGATTTTTGCAGGAAATGCCATGCAATTGTTATTCGAAAACCTCTCCAGTACTGAATCCTTATGCCTAACCTTATGCTTAACCTATTGCTTCCATCCTTACAGATTTTGTTACGAAACATTTTACTGTTTTAGATTATATGGTATAATAAAAGTTTCTGTTTCAGCGATTTTTTTTTTTCTTAGCATGTAGATTTGTGTGGTACGCTTTAGGTAGGGAGAATGAATTTTAATCGTTTAATACACGTACGCATTAAAGATAGGTTCGGTTTCCATAGGACTTTTTTTTTTTTTTTTTATCCACCAACTTTTTAGTCTCATCTTTGTGTCTTTTTTTTTCTTCTTTTGCTCCTTCTGTCTTTTTTATGACAATGAAGCAGGCAACACTGATGATCGGAGACTTCAATATGTTGTCAATGTCAGGCTTCATCATGATTCGCCTTTAGGTGACGTCACACAAAATCGGTGAAAAACATTTGAAAAAGTATGACATTATTTTACAATATATATTTGTGGAAAAATTCATATTAAGGGGGTTCAGGGGTTGATCGATACGGAAAAACATGTAAACAGAGCTCTCGCTTCGAGTCCATATAAAAACAGAAGTATTCAGTGTAATTAATTTAAACTTTCTTATATTTGTAGTCTTATAAAATTATAAAATGAAGTACTTCAATGTAATATAATAAAAAATATAGCAAAATTTATGTAACACAATTTTCGAAAAAAAAAAATTCTGTGTTATATTACCAACACCAAGATATCTTAACGTTGAATTGAGTTAAGAACCTAATTTTTGCTGTAAAATGATCAGGAAACTTTACTCTATAGAAAGAATTAAGGATATAACAATGACTCGAAAAAAATATTATTAAAATAACTCTCAAACTTAAAAATTATAAAAAACCGTAAAAAATACAACTTTTTTTGCATTAAAAATACTCAAAATATTAAACTATCTAAACTATATTAATTCATTCTATAGATAATGATGTTATATGCATGCAAAAAAAAAAATATTAAGCCATTCCATCAAATAGTTTTTTTTAAATCTTGGTGTTAGTCGTCAAAAATAAAGTTTCGAGAAAACGCGACTTAAAGTTGAAATTATATGGGTGCGGCTATGAAAGTGTTGATATATAAATGCTTATAACTCCGTTAAAAATGCAAATATTTTTATGCAGTTTTTTGCATTGAGTTAAGAATTAATTGAATAATCAAACTAGATCATAAAAAAATCGATTTTTTGAAAAGGTTTCAACCCTTGAGCCCTCTTAAAGCTAAAAATTAAATATTTGATTAAAATTTTTTAAATATTAACTCATATCTATATAATTTACGATTGAATATTAAAATATATTCCAAAATTTATTTTCAATTGAAAAAAAACAACATTATTGCGACTATTAAGAACCCAAGTCAGGCATTAAGTCAATAACGCATTTTGTCTTAAAAACACATTCTTTGGCGACAAAAGCAAATGAAAATCATTCACAGCTTACAGTCTCTTTTACAGTCAGATCTCCTTTTTTCTTCTGTAAGTTATAAGGTATTTGTACCCTATATGGACAGGGCTCTCAATATGGACACCCCTAATATTTTTAAAGATAATAATTTTGATCGAGAGATCGCTCAACATTTTCGCGAAGAAAAGCAGTTGAAAGGATAATTAAGTTTGGAAAGTGTAAAAAAGCGCGCTGTTCGCCATTTAGGTGGAAACATGTTCTTTCGAGATGTGCTGATCTTAATTACTTGTAAGCTTAAATTCTTTTTAGATAGGGTAAAATTACATAAAATGTTGAAAAGTGGACGATTTTTGAAAGCTAATAAAACATATTTTCGATTGATATTGCATATTTTGTTTAAAAATATTTTTCTTATTAATTTGTTACAAGATTTAGTAAAACTACGCCCGGTTCTCAATATGGACAGCTTATGTCCCCATCGGAAGAAGAAAATTCAACGTTGCCAAGAAATAAATTGAAAAGACATCAAAGTGGTAAAATCTTTGTTCAACAAGATGCCATTTGAACAATCCCCCAAAAACCTTCCTCCAAAAAACCCTCGCAAAAAATAAAAAGAAGCCCCCCTCCCAGTAGGATATCTGTTGGCGAAATCGTGGGTACCAATGGTATGACTTCCTCAACAAAGGAGAGCTGGTACTGCTTCTTTTGCAGTATTGGTGCTTTTTCAAACATGCGGCCATGCAATACATGTGGCATATATGTTCATGAGGATTATGTGGGACTTACTGCCCATGGCGAAAAAGTTTCTTTTTGTCCATGCTGTGAGGACTGAGTAATAACAGATGAAAATTCGCAGACAGATGCAATAAAGCAAGCAAAACCAACAATATTATTTCATAATATTTACTAGAAACTAAGGGGCTTTGCATGGGTCTTCGAAGGGTAAAAACCGAGAATGACCCCCGCCCCTTTCAAAAATGCATGTTCTGAAGATATTTACTGTCCCCCTCCTCCTCGGAATACTTTAAGATACATTTTTTCTTTCCTTTCCTCTAAAATCCTTTGGAAAAGTGGCTCTTCCATACACACTGTGTAGAAAGTCACTAAGGAAACACCTGTCCATAATAGGGACAGATAGTTCCTTATATGGACACTTGTAAACATTTTTTTTGTTTTTATCATTTAAATTAAACCGTAAAATTACAAGGTCGCTAATTTTAATAATGATAGTCAATAGTCCAAGGATAGTGGTCACATATTTTTGGAGTCCTATGACTTGTAGATGGGGGTGAAAAAAATACATTTTCCTTAGGGTGTTCATATTGGGCACAGGTACCTTATTATATGGCAATTCGATAAAAAAGAGAACGAAAATAACAAAAAGGGAAATAACTATCATTCAAAATTCATTTAATCAAATTTTCAAATTCATGTTTTTATTCTAACGCCAGGGATAAGTCGCCGAAAGTTGAAACAATTGTTATATTTCGCGTTAATTTATATTTTGAGCATTACAAATATTTTTTCCTTTTCGAGATAAATATATTTTTATAATATTACGCTTCATTTAAGCGGTTTTTCTTTATTATTATTATTATTATCAGTAGTTATTTTCTGATTTTATTTGCAAGATATTTGTAATATTTCTAACAGATATAGCCATTTTAATTCTTTTATCAATTATAATTTTCGCCAAAAATAACTACTGGCAACCCTTTCGTCAAAAATAACCGAAAAATACGAAATTTATTACGAAAAATCAGAGTTATCCCTGTATATTTGAATCACAAACCTTCGCAAAAATATTTCCTATCGAATGATGCAATCTGAAAAAAAAATCCGTCGGGTACATTTTGAAAACACTCGAGCCGAAGTTTCAGAACTTCTGCTTTATAATATATGTGATGAACCCTCTAATAACGAGTTATGCTCGAAGTTGACTGTTTCTTTTTAATTTTTTGCAGAGAGAAAATTCATCTTGCATAAAATGTTTCAAATGAAAATCAAATTTCAAACTGTTAACTGCTTGAGAAGCGCAAATACCAACCTACTGGAAAAGATTCCATGCTGGGACACGAACATGGTCCATTATTCTAGCGCACTGAACTGCAGTTTTTTTTTTTTCTACTAAGTTTCTATTTGCACCTCTTGAGCAATTAAAATTGTGAAATTTGATTTTCTTTCGAAATGTTTATTTTTTATTTATTTTGTTCGCGTTCTCATAAAACCTGCATTTTAAATGCAGGTACAGATTTTTATAAATTACAACATCGCAATTTCAAAGAACATTTCTAAATCTCTATCAAGTATTTTGTCTGTAAATCTGATATTAAGGGTGAGCCAATAATTTATTCCACTTAAGTACCGCTAAGCATTTATGGTTTGCTATGACAACGTGGCCCTGATTTTACAATGCGACTGTAGAAATTCAGGCAGTTCAGAATCTAAAATCTAATGTTCACTGAAATTTATGTCTGATCTTTCGTAAATGTATTCATTTAGGTTCACTCTATCAGATAGAAATTTCATGAAATTACACATTAATTACATTTTAATACATTTAAAATTTTATTATTTAATTTAAGTAATATGTTACCTAATTTCCTTTACTGCAAGCAAAGCATTTTAATAAAAAACAGAGAAAGGTTAACAATCTGACATTGTTTGTAAAAAAAGAAAAAAAAAGGCCTGAATCGTTACTTTTTATATACTAATCCATCACAGAAAAGGCAGAACCGTTATTGAGTTCTCTTGAGAAGTAGAAATGGAGATGCAAAGTTGACAAAAGCTGAATTTGAATGATATTAACAGCTTTTTATGAAATAGTCTATGGCCCAATTACTTCGTGGGCCCAGCTAATAAAGATCCAATATTATCAGTTTACCTTATTAGAGGAGATTTTTTTTTACTCACATTTGGAATGTTCTAATCTTGAAATCTTCTAACTTTCTGAATCAGAAAATATTTTTGAGACAGCTGTGTGGGTTCTAACATAAGAGATTTTTTAAAAATCCAAATAAACAAATTGTTAATTTTTGCATAATAATAATCAACTTTCCTTTCTTGAATAAACGATTTTTGTACAATTTGTTATCAATCTGTGTTTTATAAAACTTGTAAAAGTATTTAGCTTAACTAATACAGAAGTAAAAATACTTAAGTTTAGATGCTATTCTACGAACTTATAATATGTTAAAGCTCCTAAAGATAATAAAAAGATATTTATACATACATATTTGAGTATCCACTGTCTACATCATTAAACAAGTTCTTTTTAAGGTTTGTATAGGCTTTACTCATTTCTGATTTAAATACCCTCATTTCAGATGCGGACAATGGTCCCTAAAAAAAGAAAGAAAAAATAAACATTTTATAACTTTTACTCACAATTACTAATCAATATGCGAAAACACGTCTTTTTGAAAACTACCTATACAAATTGAAGAAATGATGCAAAAAATATTTTTTTAACAAATTTCGCATTGAGAAAAAATAATTTATCGCTAATTTTTAAACGCGTTTGTTTGATATAAAATTTTATTAATAAAAAAATTGCTGTTTAGACCGAGGCTTGTTGCTCCATTTTTTTTCAATATTTTTTATTTTTTACTTAATAATTATTTTCATTTTTCCTTAGTTTATACAATAATAATTTGCACAATAAAATAAAGTTTGAAATGTGAGAAAAAATATAATAATAGTTTCAATATTGTGCTCAAATGGACATCAACTTTATGATCGAGCCTGATCCATAAACAGGGGTACGTTGGCTCTCTAAAATAATTAGATTTTTTAAAAAACTACTGGAATTGGAAGACAACAAATAAAATAGCAAATGAAATTTTAGTGTAGTACAGAAAACATACATAGGATATGCTTCTGTTCAACTTTATTACAACCTTCGTCGAGATCTTTCTGATCATCGCAAGAATGCAAATACGAAAGATTCTATTCCCAGTCACACACAATTCGTGTGTTAAATTTGTATATGACATACATTGATTCCTCATTTTTATTTTTGTGATTCCGTAAATACCGTTCAAATCAATAGCACGTATAAATCTACGATTTCATTGACTTTTATACGCTTATAAATGTAGAAATCAAATTTTTGAACTGCCGAAAATCATGCCTCTTATTATATAGTCTAATTTCCCCCATATCGCCATTTTGTTTTTTAACGGTAGCATCAACGTAAGTGACTGTATTTTTTAATATCGGTAAGTGGGAAAAAACTCTTAACAAAGGTATTTTAGATAGTTATTTACAAAAGTGAAACTTCAATTTAGGAGCGACTAGCCAGAAGCCATTATTTTAAAAAAAACCCCTTCTGTGACTGAAAATTCAAATTAAGTGACTTTCACTGATTGTTTTTTCACTGCTGACTTTGTTGAAAGAAAACATGATTAGAGGCACGACACCTCGCTCAGCTAGCAGCATGGCCACATTAATGTATGAAGTCTCCCGCCAGAGGACTCTGATACTTTGCCCAAGTTAATCTGACCAATTGTGCAAACCCTGAACCAAAACAATGACCACATGTGTAAACGTGTGCATAGAACAGAAATCAGCTTATTCAGTGCTAATTTGGGCAGGGTATGCGTCACGTGATCCAATGAAATGGTTCAGGGTTTGAAGCTGAACCCGACTTCACTTTTTCGGCGGTTTTTAGCGAAATGGCTCGGCCATATATTGTTGGCTATGCTAGCGGTGCCATTTAACCGCTCAGTTTGAAAAATAGGGCTGATGCGCCCACTTGTCCCTATAGTGAAAAAGACCCAGATTACACTACTTATATGGACACAGCCACTTACGCTAAAGATGAGTTCGGACACTTTTTAAAGTGTACGAACTCAACGATTTAAAATCAGAAATAGAGCGTTATAAAAATATATTGTGTCATCAGAGAACAATCCCGATACCCAGAGCACATATAACATAACTGCTCAAAATAATTTAAAATGTACTGATGAGCGTTTTATTTATTTTAAAAACTCTGATCGGGTAAAAAAATATCAATATTAAATATATGCTCCTTCTCATGGCAACATCTGCTGATTTTTATATTCCTGCATATCTGTTGAAGATAGGAAATTTTTAATTTTTACCCAAAATTGCCAGAATTTCGCAGAAGTCAACATTTTTTTTTCATATAAAATATTAAATTAACCATAAAAAAGCGATTTGTTCCTGAAGATTTTTGTAATATAACTTCAAAAAGAAGGCAAGAATAGACAAAGAATATCCTGCGGTTTCTTTATGCTAATAAACTGTCATTTAAAGTCATTAGAATAAGATTATGTCCCCTTATATACCATAAATAAATTTTAAATTCTCTTCCAAATTTACTTTTAAAAGATTTCAAAACATTTTAAGAAACTGAGACTACATTTGTCTCATAAACAATAATCTTTTTCCCTTTTTTCAATTTGTCAATAAAATTTTTACTTAATTTCCTTGACTACTTGAGAGCTCGGTGACTTGTACGAATTTCGATTCCGAACCAGTCCCATTTCTGTTCCCGGAATGATTCAATTTATAATAATGAGCAAACTTCAGGCGAAAGTCTTCATTTTAAATGCTTAAATCTTTAAAAGTAGGTTAAACATTTCGTAAATACGCTTGTCATGTTTGTCATTGAGACTTATTTTGCGTATCGTTTAAAGGATCGATGATTTTAGATACGCTTTAAATAATTTTTAAAGCTAAAATTTATTCCTTCAAACTCTTGCAGCTGCTTAGCGCTCACTTTCCTTTCACACCTCCGATACTTCTAAAAATTAATTCCTCTTTTCCTTCCTCTTTTCCTTATTTTAAATTCTTTTTTAAACTTTTGAATGAATACTTTTTCATACATTTGAATATTTTGATATTTAAACTAGTTTTCATTATTTATATTTATTAATTAATTTATTTGTTTGTGTGTTGATTTAAATATATATTTATTTAAATACATCTAATATTATAAAAATGTGTTAACATTGTAATCTAGAATAATACGATTTGACTTACTAAAACGTTTTCATTATTATTTTCTTCGACAGCATCTCTGTCAACACTGGATGATGGCCCAGGATCAGCTAACTGGACATCATTGACTTCATCCCCAGCACTTGATTCTGATTCATTTTCCAACCCGCTATCAGAATAAGAATAAAAATTAAAAAAAAAGAAACCTTGCATGAATTTGTATAAAATTATTTAATGTGATATTATGGTACGTCACATAAAAAAGTGCATTAATACATTCAATATATGTATACATTCATCTAAAAAATATTCAATAGGATTTTTCGTCAATATAGTTTATTAATTATTTTTAACTGCCAGAAACTAAATGTGCAATTCCTCCTAAAAGCGCCTCGTTCACAGACAGATTGTTGTGTTGTGGAGGAAAATCTCACATTCTTTCCTTCATTTCTGATTATCTCAAATAAAAGTTCTACCAACAACTACAAATCTTCACATGAACTTGTTAGATTTATTATGATTTATATAGACTGGGATTATGGAAGATTTCGATTAATCCTGTTTATACACGTTTATTCAACATGTTTTATTACGTTGACTGCACGCCATGGAAATTTTTGTGTGTGAATGTGGATGGATATTACTCGATTGATATGAGTTTTAGAGAAGGAATGAAAGCAGGATAGGAAAAGATGCATGTAAATATGGAAATAACACATTAAACACGGTGTAATCAAAGTTATTTAATAAATATAAATATGTACATGTGTAATATCTGAGCATAGTCATGATCAATATTGTTGATAAAATGTAAAATTGTGCTCTAAATCACACCACTTAGAATTCAAGAACACTCGTAGATTTTGTAGTCGAGTGTCACCGGATCGTAAAGCAAGAGATTATTATCCTTTGACATTTTCCCCACTTAAATTAAACAGAAAAGTCGAATATTTTTAATCACATTTATTCATATTCCACATCACAGAAAAACACTTCCACTCATGGCGTGAGATGCAGCCATTATAAGTAAAATATGTTCATATCATAGAACTTCATCAGATAGATTCTTCTCACCAGCTGACAGGACTTTTATTGGCGCAAGATTAGACGCAGAAATTTCACTCCGTAGACAATGTAACAAGGTTTTATCACATTCTACGCTAGAATACAGGGTTTTATGGCTAACTTCTAAGTTGCCAAATATTTATTTAGAAATTAAAATTTTAAACAATGCGAAATTTTACCCCGCGAAAAAGAAAAAGTGTTCTCTCAATTCACTCGGAAGATTATATTTTTCTATCCGGCTTTTAGCGTCGCTTAGAAGGAAATTGTGGGTAATTGAATGATTTTTTTTAGAACGTAAATATAAAGTATATTATGCAACAGATAAAAAAATAAATTTAAGTAATGTGATTTAAAGAAAAGAATTGTTTTGATAGACTAATGTATTTGAGTATAAAAAACATTAGTCTGTCAAATTAATTCTCAGTAATTTTTCAATCAACTCTTTTTTTATATTATTTTTGCGCTTTTTTATTTTATTTAAAAAGCGTTGATTAAAGGTACGAATTATAATAAATATATGTTAAAATATTACAGAAAGAAAGAAAACAAGTTAAATATTATAAAAGTTTGGAAAAAATTAATTTTGAATTAAGTAGAAAAGGATTTTACTTACCCATCATACGTAGTATAGGGTAAGTCTTGCAATCGTTTCGAAAATCGAAAAAAAAATTTTGACAGATTTGCACGTTTTAGATAGTGGAGATTCCGAAAAACATATTTTTAGAAAAAAAAAATTGCCATCCGTCTGTCTGTCTGTCTGTCAGTCTGTCTGTAAACGCTCTATCTCCCGAACAAATTGAGATAAAGACTTGAAATTTTGTATGTAGTTAGTATGTAAGAATGGGACGAACCCTATTAAATATCAGCAACCTCGATTATCCGGAACTATTTTTTTCGGACTCTCGAATAATTCGTTCTGATGAAAGGTATATAAAAATTTTCGAATTTTTTTGTTCTAAAGAATGGACGTAAAAGGCAATAAAATAACACACATTTTGCATATAGAACGAAGTCGATCGGATTATTAGTTGCCGAGATATTTGTAATCTTGTTTTCCACATTCTTCGATTTTTCATGATCCTGTATTTCATTCAAATTTCAATTCAGAAATATATTTTAATTGGAAATGAGACGCTTAATCTGACGCAGTTAATTGTTAGTTAATAGAATTATTATTTTTGGAGTTATAAGGATGTTTCTTTTACGCAGTTCGGTACTACTTGAGTAGTTTGGCGTTTTATATAATTTGTCGAAATTGGTACATCAGCAGTTCTTTAATATAGCATTACTATGTATATTAACAATATTTAAATTTTGTTTATGAATTGCAATGCATTGTATAAATAGTTTCACATGTTTTATTTTCATATACATATCCATGATGGGTAAGTATTACGGTGGCCCCCAACGACTAGTTATTATTTCATGTATATGAGTGTGTGTGGACCACGTTGAAATTAAATGCTCCAATAAATGCTCCAACCCTTTTGTTGGCTTATTTAACTCCTTATTACCATTTTATTTTTGAAAACTTTACAAAATATTGATGGAGACATCTATTTTTACTCTACATCGCAGATGATTTTCTTTCAAGAACAAACCCATACGACAAAATGTAATAGGGAAACATTTTACTCCCCGTTTCTGCAATTGCGATGTGTGAAATTTAAGTTACGTGCAGCAGAATTACAGGTGTTTCATTAAAATTGTTATCAATTAAGACCTAGTAATTATAAGCGTTTTGTTATTTCATGGTGTCATTTAAATATTATAAAATTTATATCTATATTTACTAAATACTCATCCCTAATACATAATAATAGTAATTATAATAATAAATAATTTCTAATTGTTTTATAACAATGTAAACTAGAATAAAAATTATAACATTGTTTGAATTAATTGTTCCTCAGACCAGATATTAAACTCAAGCATTCTCTCACACCTTAAATGAGATAGATAACTAGTATTTTTCTGTTTTTATTCTGAAAAAATTTCAATTAAGCAGTTCAGTGTTTTCTGCTAATTAAACGTTCTGCCAAAAAAAAAAAAAAAAAAAAAAAAAAAAAAAAAAAAAAAAAATCGCTGATACACATACGCATTATATCATTATCTGTTTGCATTACATCATTATATGTAATTATGTTGAAAAATTTTCACATTTTGTTAAAAGAGTCAGTGTTCTATTTGAATCAAAATAACTTATATATTAAAATATGTAATTTTAAATTATTAAACTCTTTTAGATTTTTAAAGTTAATTCTCTCCCTAGTTATAAATTTTACGATTGACTGTGTACCGAAACATTTGTATCTTTTCATTTCATTATGTCTTTGCGCTCTCTGTAATAACTACTCTTTTAATAAACCTCAGCCACGAAAAAACTCAAATCGAACCAAAATCCGGTCAACTCACGTTTTGAAAGTCGGCTTCTCATTAAAAAAAAAAAATGAAGTAACTCGAGCGAACGAGTTGTTTTTAAGAAATTAAAATCAAAACGATTAGTTTAAAAAGAAATTTAAATCAAGATGAGTAAAACATTAAAAAACAACTCATTTACGATCCAATAAATTACAGCTATTTCTTGAGAAGCCAAATGCACTCTTTCGTTTTAAGAGAGTACACCTAAATCATACAAGTTATACAGTTTAAAAAAACAGTAAAAATCAGTCATTTGTCATTATATTTTTAAGAATAACTACAGTTATCTGCATTTATCTTAACATTGTGTTTTGGGGCTAATTCGTTTTTACAGGCTCGAAAATGTATTTCAGTTCAAATAGAGATTATACATACATTTGATATTCTCAAAGGCTGCTCTTGGCAGTGCAAAAATTCTACATCGTTTTCCTTGAAACTAAAATATTCTAAAAAATAATAGACTATTAATGAGGTCTAATCGTTGCTGCGAAGCTTGGCTACATCAAATACCATTTCGCTATGCTTGGCACATTTTTATGTATTTTGCACGCACTCCGTTTAAAAAATTATCAGTGTTGCTCGATTGTGCCTCATTCCAGTATTATGTAATTTAAAAAAAAATAGTGCATACAATATAAAAAAATAAGCATACTTGTTAGAAACTTGTATTACTATTTTTATTTTAACTAACTGAAGAACCTGAATATTAATGTATTACGCGAATAATGAGCTACAATTCTTTAAAATTTTGCGCTCTAACACATCACAGTAGAAAGTAATATTTTTTTCTTTAAGCAAAACTTAAAAAGACACATATTTTAATTACTTCACAAATATTAGTAAAGAATACTAGTTATATTAATTATAATTCTTTTAATACGCATGGAAATCCGAATGGTTATTTAAAAATCTTAAAGAATCATTGGGTATGCTGCAATCATGAGAACATAAGTTGCTCATTTCAAGACAAAAATAGATTTACGATTTTTTGATAATTTTTATAATAAGGATACTGTGATGATATCTTAAAAAAGGTACTGTTTAATTTATATAAAATATAAAATGAGATAATTTCCTAAGAATTTACGTCTATCCGTTTCCAAACTTCATTGATATAGATTCTTTGACATTCAGGCTGTTTCTTACAATTCATAAAATTTCCGTAACCTCATAACAGAGCACTTCCCTTGATAGCATTCCATTTCGAACAAAATAAAGAAAGCCATGACAGAATTACAATAACTTTCTAATTGATGGAATCGTGTTTTAAAGAAGTTATTGAGCAAAATACAAGTTTTGAGGTGTTCAATTTTGAAGTTTTGTGAAGAGGACTATAGCCAAAACAATTAGGATGATTTCATCTAAAATAGTCGATTTGTTATAACCAAAAATTCCGGTAACAATTTCCTTGCAAAGTGTTTTGTCGGACCGACCTCATTTTATTCGACTTATTGATTGAATAACCGAAACTGGTTGTCAAGATCAAAAGTCTCTCAGCATACAATTAAAAAACTTTCATAAAAAAAATACGTTTTATTTCTTTGATTTTAAAATTTCTGAACGATAAAGAAATTAAGTTTGTAGAGAGAAAACTTTTAAGAGAATTCATGATTTGAAAAAGCGGATTGAACCATGGCTTTTGTGCAGAATATTTATGTATAGATATGTATGCATTTTCTCCCCTTAACGATGATGCACGCGGTACAAATATCTTGATACCATCATAATATTTATCAAAATTTATTTGTCACGAAAATCCTTAAATAATAATGCATATCATTATCTGCTTATAAGGGATTTTTTTATTCTTAAATAAATAAAGATAACTTTTGTGTTGTTCTGCTGTGTGAAATAACAGGAAAAATGTTTTTATTAAACTTGCTTACCTTTCATTTTCATCGTCCGCTGGAGGAGCATCATTCAACACTTCTTGGGGTTCCACATAATAAACCTGGAAAGTGGTTTGTTCTTCTCCCACAATTCCTGTGGAACTATAAATAAAAAATATAAAAAACGTTAACGAGTTATTAAAAAAACTTAAATTGGCATGTATTAATATAAAATGTATTACAGATTAGCATTTCTAAAACACATAAAACTTTCAAAAACGACCTGAACGTATATAATTTTGTGCATCGCTTCTTTAACACGGATAACAGTTTCAATGTTTAATAAACGATTGAAATCCCCCTATCTGATCCTTTTTCCAACGTACATAACTTAATACTTAGGTAAAATTAACATAAATATCATTTCTAATGGCGTATCTTCGATTTAAAACAGAAACTAAATTCTTAATTGTTGTACTTGCTTAACAAAATCAGAATGATAAAAAAGAAATATTTTTATTATTTTTGAACAAATTTGTGTATTTTTTTTTTAATTTACACTTGAATTTGTTCAGTTTGTTTCAATAATGTCACTGCATTTTTAGTTAATTGGCACTGATCACAATTTATGTCACAAATGGGCCGTTCAGTAAGCAATATACGAAGACTTGCAGAGATTTAAAGCTCACGCGGTAATCTTCTAATGAATTACTAATGGATAAAAAACAGCTACGGCAGATTTGGCTAATTCCACGATAGTTATAACTTTTTCTTATAGGCATGCTTTAACGAAATGATATTTCAATAGTTTATCTATAATATAAAATCTTAAACACTTTCGATACATCTGCTGTTATCAGACATAGATGTGTGATTTATGAAAAAAACTGTTTGACATCATCTTTTGCAGCCGATTATCAAACATAGACACAAAACTCTTTCTCGATACTAACTAAAATATTAAATTCGTCATTTGCTGAAGCTCGTTAAAACTCTTTTGAAATATTAATAACTGTGTTGGTTGGAAGACTATTCACCTTTTCGTAAAAATTATAAAATCTTCTTTACTGCGAAAACGAATAGCATTACTGTAAAAACATACAAATTAGTAACCAGCTAAAGAGGTAAATGTACGGAAATAGTGTTTCCCACCATTCTAAATCGCGACTCGAAACGCTGCATAATATAACTTAATTCAGGTATACCGTATAAGAAATAATTTATAGAAAAGTAGATTATCCATAAAAGCTTATGCATTACAATATTTTTATGTGACATTTGATTGTTATAATAGATATCACGCACAATACAAATCTGGATTTAAATTTAATTTAATTGGGGGAATGAATACAATTCAAAACGTAATGATTGGCACATATACAGGGTGAGTCATAGATATCGAAACAATAGGCTATCTTCTCAAATATTGCCCCTAGACCCATACTTCCAATTGCAAAAATTCATAAATAAAAGTGAAATTTCTGATAAGATAAGTTGCAACTCCATGGAAGGTCTATTTGAAAAAATACGAAAATTAAATTTTTACACGGCCCCCGTAAGCCAAAATTCCCAATTAGGAAATTATTCCTTATCCATTCCTAAACTGAACAAAAAAAATTTCATCTCCGTATCTGAAAATCCCACAGAGATATTAAATCCCAAAGTCCTCAAAAATTCCTGACTTACACCACTTTTCTCTTCCTCTAAACTGTGATTCTTTGACTCAATTTCAAAGCTTGTTAGGGGACATTCACAAATTGCAATTTATTAAAAATTCGTTTAAGATAGCGCATTTTCTTTGGACAAAAAATAGCAGCGTATAGTTTTTACGCTAAATTGGTATACCAGACGACTGTCCGGGTCAAAATATCTAGGTCAGGTCCCAAACCGACCAATAGGGGAAAAAGTTCGGCGTAGCCTGAAAAAATGTCAACATCATAACCCGGACCGGTCTGGAAAATAGTTTAAATCATAGCCCGGTTCAGTCGCAAATTTCTACATAGTTTTTTAATTCGGCGTGGGAAAAATAATGTTTCATATGGAGGAGTTCTGACCAAAAAATTCTTTTATAGCTTTTCATTTTTATATATTTATACTTTTTATTATTAAAGAAGCGCCAAAGGCTGTAATATATTTATTTTATCAATGAATCTCTATTTATATGTAAATGTTTCACTTATATTTTAATATCGTTAATCCATATCCCATGCGTTCGAGATTCTGAAAAATGTTATACACTAAAACTTTTTAAGACGGAATCACATAGGAAAGAAAAAATACGTTATAGACAGATGCTCTACCTAGAAGATGTAATTGGAGCTTAATTTCTTTTCAGGTACTATTGCATTTATTTTGCATGGATCAACATATTTTCCGTTTAAGACAGAATTCCATCATAGGCAGATTTTTTTTACTGGTTTTATTGTATTTAATTTTTTTAGCCTTTGAATAATCTATTTAAAAAAATAAACTTTAAAAGTTTTTTTTTTTTTTTAAGATTTTAAAACCTATATGTTTTTCGTAAAAAATTCGATTGAGCCGAATTTTATTTATTTTATGCACGTATTAAGTCAGTCAGAGACAGTGATTTTAATACGGGTTTTGTCGAGACCGGGTTTGAAAATTTCATCCAGAGTGCACCTAAGTTGAAGGAAGTCCCCTCTTTTATGAAAAGTACGCTAGGCCCGGCCTGGTGGGTCTTCAGAAAAAAGTAATATCTCGGTTATGGCCCTACCTGGGCCCAGAATACAGATTTTTTAACATCCTCTGGAGGACGATAAAAAGCATGAATTTGTCAGAGGTAAATTTAAAAAGAAAGAAAAACTTAATCTGCATCTTAGAAAAAGCATTTTTTAAAAAATAACTGGCGGACATTTAAACAATACACTTCGTTTTTCTGCATAATGAATTTTTTATCCTCTATTTCTTGTCTTTAAATTATTAAATGTTAAGAATTTTTAAAAGAAAAAACAACTTGAAACACGTCATTTTTGATTTTTTTACATTAGTTTTGTTTCGGCAAATTTGAAAAAATGTTTACTTTTAAAAATATGATTTTTTTAAAGTTATATTATTTTTTCAATAAACATTTTTAATAGTTTTAAAATTAATATAAAAAAACTTGGAACAAAACTAAAATCAGATTTTCATCTTTAATTAAATGGAAAGAAATTGAAATCCTATAAATAATGTCACGAGTTATAACGATTTTTGATTGTCCCATTTAAACCAGTACTAACCACATGAAACTTTTATAAATTGCATGAGAAATTTTAGAATGTGATTTTCTGAGCAAATTATAAGGTTAACCATCACAAAAAAAAGAAAAAAATCAAAATTCTAACTCAAGAAATAGATTTTTTACGCGTTTTCTAGGACTGTCAAAGTAACATTGTTTTTTTAATTGCGCGCATTTCAATTTGTGTCTAATCCCTTAAAACCTGATGAATTTTTTAAACGGCTATAACTTTGCGAATTTTGGAGATATGAAGATGCAACTTTTTGTGACTTTTTCAAGACTGAATAAGGAAAGTTTTCCTAATTGGACTTTTTGTCCTAGGGGGCCGTATAAAAATTTAATTTTCGTAACTTTTCAACTAGACCCCCACATCGAGTCGCAATTTATCTTATCAAAAATTTCACACTTTTTTTATGAATTTTTGCAATTGGAAGTATGGGTCTAAGGGCAATATTTAAGGAGATAGCCTATTGTTTCGATATCTATGACTCACCCTGTAGATAATAATATGTGCGATTTATTATCTGTAGCCACTTGAAGTTTGTTAAGTGGATACATATAATATTTCACGCCGATTATAGAGACTATAAAACTTAAAAGATGCATTTTTCTTATAAATAAGATCTGGAATTCATAATGTAAATCCATTTTTTTTTAATTTATTTTATTTATAAAGAAAAAGATAATAAATTCGGGAATAATCGAGGCTATCAGTTTTCGAAGGATTTTTATATGTTTTAGCATGGAATTTAATGAAACTTCAGATCCAGTAAATTTTGACACAGATTCGCATTATTAGATTCTGTTGTAAATAATCACGAAGATGGCGTTGATTGCATTTTTCATGACTTCCATGATAACTATACATGAAGAAATAATCCACTGAATTATATATATACAGGGTGATTCATAAAAGATGGGCAGAACTTTAAGGGGTTATAGTACACTTAAAGACAAATAATATTAAATAGGAGACTAAGGGTCCTAGACGTATTCCCAAGGAGATAGGGGGCATTAAAGTTTAGGGTCCGAAATTTCAAATGATTATAAAAAATGGAAAAATTGGTTGATTCGTTTGCGGTTTTTGCAAAAAATTTTCTTTATGCCAGTATTTTCTTAAAATAACATTTTAAAGTTCAATTTCAAAAAATGCCGATAGGGGGCGCATTTGACTTTGGAGTAACAAACAACTATTTTTTAACGTTATTTTTTGTATTTCTTTAAATGATTTCGAAAGCTTAGACTTAAACTTAAATTTTGATCTAAAAATCTGAGTCCTAACGAGTAGTTAAGTAGCGTAAACTGAAATTTGAAATTTGAAACCCTTCTCCCCCCAGAACAAAAATCAGTTATTCCCGATCTTTGTGTCGTAGATTAGGCTCTAACTACTGCCGCGTTTTGCTAAAATTATTCTTTATGTCAGTATTTTCTTGAAAATAAATTTTACCGATAGAGGGCGCTTTAGATTTTGGAGTAACGAACAACTATTTTATACCGTTATTTTTTGTGTCTCATTAAATGCTTTCTAAAGCTTAGACTTAAACTTAAATTTTCAGCTCAAAATCTGAATCGCTGAGCGTGGTTCAGTAGCGAGGGGAGGGGGTTCAAATTTCAACTTCTGAACATAGTTCAGTTTGCACTACTTAACCATGCCCAACGATTCTGTGCTGTGATACGAGACAAAAATACAACTTTCGTCAAGGACTGCATAGTCGGAATTCACTCATAAAGGCACTGGCACAGTTGGAAACGTCGCTCATGCAAACGTTAAAGCTCCATTCCTGACGCTAGTCACCGGGTGAAGAAGGAGACAGAAAGTATGCAAATGTCAAATGGGGAAGAAGAAGAACACGTATGCAAAATTTCGACACGATTCAGGCATAAAAACCACTGAACGGTGAGTCAAGTGTAAGTCGCCGTAGTAATGAATCGGAAGATGATGCCCTTCACGAATAAGGAAAAGGCTGAGATGCATTTAATTTACGGAGCGGCAGATGGAAATGGTGCAGAGGCACAACGAATGTACGGAGAGCGATTTCCCAACAGGCGGTTGCCTAACCGCAAAACTTTCGAGCGCTTGCACAGACAGTTGTGTGAGACGGGATCATTTCTCGCTTCCCGGTCAAATGCAGGTCGTGCAAAAAAGGACGAATCAGTAGTTGTTGCAGAAGCCATTCTGGATGTAGTAGCGGCGCAGCCAAGTACAAGTACACGAACAGTGGCTAGGCAGGTGGATACCTCACAGTCCATGACTTGGAGGGTACTGAAGGATGAACATTTGCTCCCGTTTCATGTGCAACGAGTCCAGAAACTGTCTCCAGGGGATTATCCAAATCGTATTGAATTCGCCCGCTGGTTTCTGCAGCAGAACGCGCTAAATCCACATTTTGGACGAACTGTGCTTTTCACCGATGAATGTACCTTCACACGTGAAGGTACATTTAACACACACAATGCACATGTATGGGCGGAAGTCAATCCACATGCTACGTATCCACATGCTCATCAGAGACGCTTTTCCATCAATGTTTGGGCAGGAATCCTCGGAGACCACCTAATCGGACCGTACCTTCTTCCTGAACGCCTCAACGGGAAAACATACCTCACATTTCTGCAACATGTGCTGCCAGACCTGTTAAACGTGCATCCGGGGGGTCATGTGGTTCCAGCACGATGGAGCGCCAGCCCATTACGTACGAGACGTCCGCAACTATCTGGACATCACATTTCCGAACAGATGGATTGGTCGAGGTGGTCCTGTTGCTTGGCCTGCTCGCTCGCCAGATCTTTCACCCCTCGATTTCTTTTTTTGGAGACAATTGAAGGCTCTTATGTATGAGACACCCATTGAATCCCCCGAGGAACTGGTCGCCAGACTTTCCGCCGCTGTAGGGGAAGTGCTCGAAAAGCCTGATGTTTTCGCGAATGTTCGCCGTTCCATTCTTCGCCGTTGTTCTGCGTGCATAACCTCTGGTGGTCACAATTTTGAACATTTATTGTAATTACATGTTAATAAATATGCTTTGGTAACATAATCCTAATTTGTGTCTTTTTACCTCGTATCACAGCACACAATGTGTGGACATGGTAAACTGAACTGTGCTCAGGAGTAGAAATTTCAAACCCCTCTCCCCAGAAACTTAACCACGTCTAACGATTCAGATTTTGGGCTGAAAATTTAAGTCTAAGCTTTAGAAAGCATTTAATGAGACACAAAAAAAAACGGTATAAAATAGTTGTTCGTTACTCCAAAGTATAAAGCGCCCTCTATCGGAATTTTTTGAAACTTTTCTTTAAAATTTATTTTCAAGAAAATACTGACATAAAGAATAATTTTAGCAAAACGCGGCAGTAGTTAGAGCCTAATCTACGACACAAAGATCGGGAATAACTGATTTTTGTTCTGGGGAGAGAAGGGTTTCAAATTTCAAATTTCAGTTTACGCTACTTAACTATTCGTTAGGACTCAGATTTTTAGATCAAAATTTAAGTTTAAATCTAAGCTTTCGAAATCATTTAAAGAAATGCAAAAAATAACGTTAAAAAATAGTTGTTTGTTACTCCAAAGTCTAAAGCGCCCCCTATCGGCATTTTTTGAAACTGAACTTTAAAATTTTATTTCAAGAAAATACTGGCATAAAGAAAATTTTTTGCAAAAACCGCAAACGAATCGACCAATTTTTCCATTTTTTATAATCATTTGAAATTTCGGACCCTAAACTTTAATGCCCCCTATCTCCTTGGGAATACGTCTGGGACCCTTAGTCTCCTATTTAATATTATTTGTCTTTAAGTGTACTATAACCCCTTAAAGTTCTGCCCATCTTTTATGAATCACCCTGTATATATATATACACTATATTGCCATTGATTATGGGACACTTGCGATTTTAGATATTTTACTAAATATCTAAAAAAATACATGAGGAATCATCTCGAAACTCTTAGTGTATAAATATAATAGTATACGTCATACATCTCCGTGAAGAGTTTTTACCGAAACTCCATAGGGGACCGTCAACAAATTAAAAAATAATGAATATCTTTTGAATAACCCTGTCAAAACTAATATAGCAAAAGCGCTCAAACTCTAGATTATGATTGAATGCCTTATTGTTATACACTGTGTTCATTTTTATGCAAATAGCATGCATACTCGCAGAGCAATTAAGGTTTTTATAAAAATGGTCCCAAATTTTTCCAAGTTTTTTCCTTATAATTTTCAGAGTTCTTAATATAAAATAATATTTTTTTCAGAAAATATGACAAACAACATTGCACACAGTACCCTGTAATCAGAATTAAAAAATAATGAAAATTGTACACAAAATGAGTTGGTTTACTAAATAATTTTTTACTGCGCATGCGTCAACGATATCAAAATTTCATTTGCATATAATGTTAGCTAAATGTATAGAGCAACTTTTGTGAAAGTCACAAAATCATAACTTGAAAATTCTGAAAATAATCGTCAATTGAATAAGTTGAAAATCCGTTATTCTCAAAATGAAGCAAAAACAAGAGGGGTTGTATTCATATATTCATTGATTAGTGTCAATATAGAATACACAATACGGGATGTTACGACTACTTTTGGATAAAATCCCTCATTTTTTTGCTTCATTTTGGAAACAACGGATTTTGTCCTTTTTCTATATACGATTACTTTCAGAGTTTTCAAGCTATAATTTTGAGACTTTTACAAAAGTTGCTCTATACATTTAGCTAACATAATATGCAAATGAAATTTTGATATCTTTGACGCATGCGCAGTAAAAAATTATTTAGTAAACCTACTCATTTTTCATACAATTTTCATTATTTTTTAATTCTGATTACAGGGTACTGTGTGCAATGTTGTTTGCCATATTTTCTGAAAAAAATATTATTTTATATTAAGAACTCTGAAAATTATAAGGAAAAAACTTGGAAAAATTTGGGACCATTTTTATAAAAACCTTAATTACTCTGCGAGTATGCATGCTATTTGCATAAAAATGAACACAGTGTATTACAATAAGGCATTCAATCATAATCTAGAGTTTGAGCGCTTTTGCTACATTAGTTTTGACAGGGTTATTCAAAAGATATTAATTTTTTTTAATTTGTTGACGGTCCCCTATGGAGTTTTGGTAAAAAATCTTCACGGAGATGTATGACGTATACTATTATATTTATACATTAAGAGTTTCGAGATGATTCCTCATGTATTTTTCTAGATATTTAGTAAAATGTCTAAAATCGTAAGTGTCCCATAATCAATGGCAATATAGTGTATATATATATAGAGGATCTATTACAAACTGACATAATTGGTGTTGCTACGGTGTAGGCATAAATCGCCCAAGATGTCTCTCGGCTTCTGTTGTACTATACTGTGCCATTACATAATAGTGACGCTAATTGTGGCAAGTTGATATTTTAACGATTAGTCGATAGTTATGGCTCAAGAATTCTATCACGGATTTTCATCGAACATTTTATGACCTTGACATAGTAAGATACTTATTAAGTTTGGACTATAGTGCCAATAGGTAACGCTAACACGCTCTGTGACTCATGATTTCAGATATAGCTATATTTAAAGAAAACAAGTTGGAAATTGCACGTGAAGCGTAGCAAATTAGGTGCGTTCGTACGATAACGAAGTTTTAAAAATATTCAGATCCTGGTGATATAGTAGAGCGTACTTCGGATACAGTATAGTAGTCGAAATCTTTGTTTTTCGGTAAATATGCAGGAAATAATTTTTATTACACCTCAGCAATGTATATCTTATTCATAAAATGTGAAATAGTTGAATATAATTAAAACACGCCCCAAACAATGTTTCCCCGTATAGCATTATGTAGTGGAATACTTTTGTGTGGTCCTGTAATTTAATAAAAAAAAATTCTTTGCATCACAGATTGTATAGAATGCATATTTTAGTACATACTACATAGATTCATGCCAATTCTATTATGTTCCAATGAGTGTAACATCATTAAAATGCATTTGAAACTTTTTTCCCATTGACCGTAATCTAATGGAAAACTTTTGATTATCCATGTAAATGATCTATGCGTCCGACTTTCATAACATTTGAAATGATTCGTCAAACTATGTAATAATTATATGTTTTAAATTTCAAACGATTAAAATGCATTTGAAACTTTTTTCCCCATTGACCGTAATGTAATAGAATCCTTTTGATTGTCCCTGTAATTGATCTATCGATCCGATTTTCATAAAATTTGAAATGACTCGACAAAATTATGTTATAATTATGTATTTTAAATTTCAAACGATTCGGTTGGGTAGTTTTTGCATTGTTATATGCGGACAGACAGACGGGCAGACAGTCAGACAGACGGACAGACAGACGGACGGACTGAGCGACAACAATAGGTGCTACGTATTTACATAATTACGAACGCACCTAAAAAGAATGCATTGACAATGCAATTTTGTAGCAGAAGATTTCAATTACTTGTCCGAAAATTTCGTGATGGCTATAACGTACGAGATTTGTTTAAAGTAACTTTGTGCTCTTAAACTGATATTTTAAATGATATTTTAAATATATAAAAAAGGCAATATACCATTTTAAATCTGTAAAATTTTACACGAAGTATCAATAACTTATGATATTTCTATGGATCTACCAATTAAAAAAAATACAGATTATAAAGACAGAAAGGACTACAAATTTTTTCCATTTTATTTTAAACCCAAATAATCATCCTTTTCATTAAAATGTGTTTTAATATGTTATTTTCAAATGCCATACTTCGTTTGTGGTTGGTTTGTTTGTTGTACGGGGTTTTACGGTATAAAACCTATGTTTGTACCTTTCACTTAATTGGACTACTTATTGCGCTTAAATTATTGCTTGATTCTAAGTAACACAAACTCATAATTTCATTAAACTAAAAAACAATAAATTAGTTCAGATATACAAAATAAATTATAGTTTGATACAGGGAAAAATGTTTCACAAAACAATAAAATTTAAAAAAAATCATAAGATCAATAAAAATTCGGTTATAACAGCAATTAACACTTCGTGCGAAATAAAACAAAGTAACGTTCTAAATACAAGTAACCCCGATTACGGTATAAAATTTAAAATCTAATGAATTACTTTATGCAATGATTTCTTACCTGTTGCCAAGATTGCATATGTTGCCATTAATTTCTTCAAAGATGTCAAAACTCTGTTCCAAGGTGGAAGACATCATCTCACTTTCATACGGATGGGCTGGATCAAGATGATAGACAATGTCACTAACATTATATGTTGTTTCTGTCGTAAAGTATGTGAGATTTGGGACGTAATAATAGATGTTAACTGGTACATAAACATAATTGTCCCAGTACAGATACTCATTACTATATTGAAGATTTGTCAAAGGATAATAACCCACGTAACTAGAAGAAATAAGAAAGAAAAAGAAATTACATAAATTTTATGGTGCCTTTGAAAAAATGTATTTGAAATAAAATGTGACAAACTCCCTCATTATAAAAAATTATAGACTTCAGCAAAAACACCTACAAACAACTTTTATAGAACAAGAATTGTGTAATTGTAGTTTTTTCTCAAGAGAATAAATATACAAATATTATACAACTAAGCTAAAATCCAGATTTATGATAAGCTTGTCAAATAGTATCAACTGCTTTTTTGAGATTCCTTTTACTGTTAATGGCCTTATATTAATGCTAATGCATCTATAACTGTTTAAATAAATTTAGAATTTAGCTTTTATTTAAATGATTTTATTTGAAAATTTATAATTTGATTAAAATAAGCAAGTTCCGTTTATATTTATTTTTAAATTAAATTTATTGGTAATCTATGTAAAAATTTAATAGTTATAAATTAACATTTTGGATTTATTACTTAAAAATAAATGTTTTTAGAGAACTATTAAACGAAATCCTCTGTGTGGTCGCAGATCACACTTATCCACAAGTTTTTACAAATGTTCTTATAACATGTATGCTTTAACATGTATTGGTTTCTGAATAAACAATGCCCTTCTCGAAAGCATATAACTAGAATGGAGTTGTTGAATGTTATTATTTGCGGTTAATTTAATTTATATGATTAAAAAGCATGTCTTTTCTTGCAGATTACTCTTAAATTAGTCAATGAAACTTGCCTCATAAAGATACATTACTAATTCACATCAAAATCGTAAAATAAGGAAGTTTTATTTCTGGTTTTACCAGACTTAATAATGAAAAAAAAGTAGGTTAATGCTTAAATATATTTCTCAAAAAGATTGTGATTAACATTGATATCAGCAATATCTTCATTTTTTTCAGAAATTAATTTATACTTCATTTATGAACAAAGATGAATTCAGTAACATTAACGAAAATTAGAAATTTAAATAACTATGAAACTGATATAAAATTAAAAAAGTTAAATTTTGTCAATACATTTGAACTGAAAGTTTCATTGTTTGCATTTGTAAATTACGTGAGGATTTTTTAAGTTGCGGATTTTATTGAGTCTACTGTATTACCACTTATATAGGGCATATGGAACCTTACAGCAGTAAAAAACAATTCTGAGACATTCGGTTCGTTATTTATGAGCCTTTTTAGTTGACTTGGATACATCAACGCCATATATTGGCTGATTTTTAGTTATTATTCCCCTGTTTTAAAAAAAATTCCTTGACTTATAGATGTCAACCTGACAAACCGCTTTTTATTTCGGTTATTTTTCCGAGTTTTATGAACTTTTAAAGTTTCTATGGTCTTGTTTCCCACCCGGTATATTCTAAATTCTATTTCCATGTTCCATTCCTTTTTTTATCTGATGATAAATCCAGCCTATAGCAGTTCTCGTTGAGATGGCATTGTATTCTAGATATGTTAGACTAAACACAAATTCATAAATTAATCAGTAGGAAATGTTTATTGAATACTTGAAGACAGAATGAAGTTGTCCTTTTTATAAACTGCTGGTGCTTAGCGAGTTAGAGAAAGAATCTTAAGATGTTAACTTTTGAAAATGCAATTGCTTCATAAGATGTAGTAGAATGTCGTAAACTCCATATGTAGGTTTAATCGAATCTAATTTTTTTTTTCCATAATAAAGTATATATCTTCATATTAATAAAATTTCTTATTGTAGGATAGTGTATATAAACGAGCTCGAAGATTAAATTTTAATTTTTGAAAATTTAATTTTCTTCGTAAAATCCTCTACAATGTATATTCTTCACTGAATATGCATTTTTTTTTACCATTTTCAGATAATTTTCCTTCGGTAAAGAAAATTCTCGTTAACTTTTAGATTATTTAAACAAGACTTTAATTTGATTACTTTAACTAGACTTTAACAAAATTGTAAACAAACAACTTAACAATTTTTATCTGAAAGAATAAGAGATTTGAGAGAAACATTTCAAATCTCTTATGTATATGAAAGTATATCGTTTATTATAGAAATAATTTAGCTAGATAAAATCAGTCTCATCTTTAAGAGATAGATACCTGAATCACATTTAACGCCCCTCAGAATGAAAGTACAATATACATCTAATTTTAGTACAGATTATTTTTTAAGTGCAAAAATATTTAATGATATCAAGAAATTTTCTTTTATTATACTTACGTCGGGTATTCATAATAATAGACTGGGTGATACTCAAAATGATAAGCTCCATAATCATAAGTGTAGCCTTGATTGTCATATACATAACCTCCGCTAAAAGATGGTGATTGCGGGGTTTCATAATAATCATATTGATCCAAAAGACTGAAAGAAAAAAATATACAAAGTTTAAGTTTAATTTAAAAAAGGCATGAAATATTACTGAGTACAAATTACCCACACTTTAAATTTACGAAGGTTAAGTATGATTCCCTTCAAAACTTTGATAATGTATTTGTTAATATGCTAGGTAAAATCAGACTCTATAATAACAAATACGTTTCTTAATTATCCTTAACATCACCCGGAAAGAAAAAGAGAATAAATGTCTAATTTTCTTAAGATTCTTTTTTTAAAATGCTCAGAAGAAAGTGCGTGCATGGAGCTGGAAGAAGGCTACAGTTGTTGGGCCTATACAACCTTTTATTTATAAATCAATAATAATTGTTATTTTCAGGGTATAAAACATTGGATATGTTAATAAATTACATGACCTTAAAAAGTATTCAAGACGCCACTAAAAAAGAGAGCAGTAATGTCGCATGCGTGGTAAAAGAATCGTTTTTTTAACAAGATATTAATAGTATGCTATTTCAGTCAGTAAATAGATTTGCATAACTCATGCGTCACGTGTCGGGTTCGGTTAACAACTCAAAACTTGTACTACATACATCACAACCAAATCATCGAAGATGAAACGATCTCAAGAATGTTATTAAAAGTTGTTATTTCCACCTTGCTGCATTACTGCAGGTTTAAACAGTAGTGAGAGGATTATATTTCTGCAATGTTTTAAAACTAATGCAATGGATATCATTTTCTACTTTAAACGTTATTCATTTCAATATGTCTTTTTGAGAGTAGACGTTTTTATGCCTACTTATTTAGTGTTCATTAAACATGTCGGTATTTAAGTCGACTTTTTAATTCACGACTTTTTTCAATATTCTAGATCTTTATTTTTCATAAAAAAGCAAAAAATAGTATAGGAATACCAACAAAAATTTTTGACAACATTTATGATGGAAAAATGTGGCTTCAACGTTAACAGGGAGATGTAATTGCATGTAATATTTAAGCTGTATTTTTTTTTATAGTTTGCCACTGTGTATCGCAAACTATGTAAAATCCTACGCATCAGTCACATAACTGATTAGACTTTTTTTCAGTCTTATGTCCCAAAATAAATGGAGCTTGTTCCATTACATGTGCAAGAATGAGTGAATGCACAAAGCGAGGCTGCTCACAGGTGACAGATTGTTTTAATTAATTACATTACAAACCCATTAATAAATCTAATAAATGTTTTCATTTACAAACTTATAAGTGTCGATATCAGTGTTAGTTGTGATCTCATTTTGTGTACAGACAAATGAAAATGAAATAAAACACCAAAATTGGCAGGCATCTGGTAAAGTCATTTTGGTAAAATTGCCATTCTGGTAAAGGGTTTTAATTAAATTTGTATATAAGTGTCTCACAAAAGTGATGGGACACTTGTTCTTTATAAAAAGAAACTGCAATAAAATAAATAAACAAACATGTGCAAAAATTTTTCGGGTGTGTTTCATATTTAAAGTTAGTAACAATTATTACTAAACATACATTTTGTCAAAATATTAAATATTAATTTAGTAAAAATACAATTGTTCAAAACGGAGCAAAAAATGGCTCACATAAGTGATGGGACACTTACTTTTTCATCAAATATTTATCCAAAAATTTTACTTTTTAAAAGTTTTTAATATTTTGTTGGATTTCATTTATTCATTTCAATATGTCTTTTTGAGAGTAGACGTTTTCTATCCCTACTTATTTAGTGTTCATTAAACATGTCGCTATTTAAGTCGACTCTTCAATATTTTAGATCTTTATTTTTCAGAAAAAAGTAAAACATTGCATAGGAATACCAACATAAATTTTTGACAACAGTTATGATGGAAAAATTTGGCTTCAACGTTAACAGGGAGATGTAATTGCATGTAATATTTAAACTGTATTTTTTTACAGTTTCCCACTGTGCATCGCAAAATGTGTAAAATCCTACGCATCATTCACGTAACTGATTGGATTGTTTTTCAGACTTATGCCCCAAAATAAATGGAACTTGTTCCTTTATATGTGCAAGAATGAGTGAATGCACGAAGCAATGCTGCTTACCAGTGTCAGATTGTTTTATTTAATTACATTACAATTCCTTAATTAATATAAATCTAATAAAATTTTTCATTTACAAATTTATAAGTGTCGATATCAGTGTTAGTTGTGGTCTCATTTTGTGTACAGACAAATGAAAATGGAATAAAAGACCAAAATTGGCAGGCATCTGGTAAAGTCACTTTGGTAAAATTGCCATTCTGGTAAAGGATTTTAATTAAATATTTATATATATTATAAGGTTTGACATGTCATGCCATTATCGTCACACTACTGTTTGTTGACACCTATCTTGTGAAATCGAAATAGATTTGATGAGAAACCAGTCGAATTCCAGCAAACCTTTAAACATGCGTTAACATAGTAGTTTGGACGCGGAATTAACACGCGTGTGCATGTCGTCATTATTATAGACTCTAAAAGTCACACTAATATCATCGTACATTATTCAACCATTACGAACTGACGTCATCATCACAAGATTTTTTCGCTATGTAGTGACATTCTTAGAAAAGTATGATTAGTGAAAATTAATAAATAGAATTTTATGTTAATTAGAGGTTTTTTTAAATGTACATGCTTCGGCTCTTGCTAACATGTCGAACTGTAGCCGAAAATTGACTTCATTGTGAAACAATTCAGGTAGATTACTATGATATACCGTCTGATACCATTCGCTAAATATGAAAACATATCCCATTAATTTGAATAGGATTAAAAATATTAAAAGAATATAATTTAACGTTGATTTCTCGCTGTATTATTTTCAAGATGTTGATTATAACCATCCATAAAACTGACAATTAATCATTTTCTAAGTGAAATATTTATCTTAAATATTACATTTTCAAGACTTTCCAATACAGTTGAAAAAAGTTTATGATTTCGGTTTATCACAACGCCGTCTAATATTCTAATATGCATTGTATATTCGTATTTTAATCAAATTTATATATTTTATAAGGTTAGCCATATCATGTTTGGTCTTGCAAATGAAGCATAGAGAATTCACTGCTTGTTTACAGGGATACTCAAAAGAAGCACGTTCCATTACGGTGTATAGAGAAATATCATTGAAATGACTTTTAATGATGTTACACTATTTCAGGCATATTTAAATTGATTTAATCACTGAACTGCACTACAAGGTACTTACTATAAACTATCGTGAGCATAAAATTTTCTGTTTCTATTACAGGGACATATCAAAGTATTCATTTAGTCTGCTCTCTGTGAGCAAAAATAGCTAAGAGAATGTTTTTAATTGTAGTATACATATTGTTATTGAAATATGTTTCGCATGTTACTTCATATGTATAAATTCTACAGATCATATACAAGGCTCATCAAAAGATCCTAAGTATATTACCATATGCATTAACGGAATTGCTACGTAACAATTTCCAACTGTGCCATGCGTTTCATAACAAATAACTTATAAAATCCAGATATATGTAGCATAAATACTAATCAATAGATTATATAAACATTAGAAATATAATCATTAGAGATTATACAGACATTATTTTTTCACCTTATTGGTCCAAGAAGCTTTTTTCACAGAATTCCGAATGTGTTTGAAAAGTTTTTCATGTTTAATTGTCACACATGCTTCTTTGTTAATTTTTTTATTAATTTGTTATCATTTGAATAACATGTACTATATATATAAAAACTGTTGTAAATAAACCCAATGCAACACTACATATACGTATATGCATTTTACACTGGTGTCCAAAAGTTAAGCATAATTGGTAATTAAGTAAGTAATGAAAGAAATATAAATCGAAATGTGGTGAAACTCCAGGTGTGTAAACAAAATAGTATGCGTAATATATTTTCGCGAAGAGTTTTCCCCGAAATCGAACAGGGGACCGTCAACAAATTGAAAAAGAACGAAGATCTTTTGGATAACCCTGTCAAAACTAATGTAGCAAAAGCGTTCAAACTGCGCATTATGATTAAGTGGCTAATTGTAATGTACTGTGTTTATTTTTATAAGGATAGCATGTATACTCGTAGAGAAATTAAGGTTTTTATAAAAAGAGTCCTAAGTTTTTTTCTTATAACTTGCAGAGTTCTTAATATAAAATAACGTTCTTTTCTGAAAATATGACAAACATCATGGTACACAATACCCTGTCATCAGAATTTAAAAATAATAAAAATTGTATGACAAATGAGCAGGTTTAGTAAATAATTTTTTACTGCGCATGCGTGAACGCTATTAAAATTTCATTTGCATATTATGTTATTATGCACTAAATGTGTAGAGCAACTTTTGTGAAAGTCTCAAAAACATAGATTAAAAATTCTGAAAATTATCGTTGATAGAATGAGATCAAAATATTTTATTCCCTAATGAAGCAAAAAGATGAGGGGCTGTATCCATATTCCATTGTTTCGTGCCTAGACAATATTGCACGTACAACTGGTATTTGGATAAAACCCTTGATATTTTGCTTCCATTTAGGAATAACGGATTTTGAGTTGATTCTATAGACGATAATTTTCAGAATTTTCGAGCTATGTTTTTGAAACTTTTACAAAAGTTGCTCTATACATTTAGCTAACACAATATGCAAATGAAATTTTGATATCGTTGACGCATGCGCAATGAAAAATTATTTACTAAACCCACTCATTTTTCATACAATTTTTATTATTTTTAAATTATGATGACAGGGTATTGTGTACAATGATGTTTGTCATATTTTCAGAAAAGAACATTATTTTATATTAAGAACTCTGCAAATTATAAGCAAAAAACTTAGGACTGTTTTTATAAAAACCTTAATTTCTCTACGAGTATGAATGCTATCCTTATAAAAATAAATACAGTACATTACAATAAGCCACTTAATCATAATGTGCAGTTTGAACGCTTTTGCTACATTAGTTTTGACAGGGTTCGTTCTTTTTCAATTTCTTGACGGTTCCCTGTTCGATTTCGGGGAAAACTCTTCGCGAAAATATATGACGCGTACTATTTTGTTTACACACCTGGAGTTTCACAACATTTCGATTTATATTTCTTTCATTACTTACTTAATTACCAATTATGCTTAACTTTTGGACACCAGTGTATATAAATATGTTTGATCAAAAATAGCTTACCTAGGATCAACATAGTTGTCAACTTCATAAATCTAAAAAAAGAAATAAAAAAATATTATTCAGTTGTAAATCTATTTTTAATATAAATATAGATAGTAAAAATTAAAAAAGTAATATTCTTTTCAAAAAATCATTTAAAATGCCGAGCGACAGAGAGAGATCTTTGTTTTCGGCGCCAATGTATTTTTGCTTAATTTTACCACAAATGTTTTTTCGAGTTGGATTACAGCAACAGCTATAAGGAATCATTAAATTACTGAAACATTTGAAATATAAATTTAAAAAGAGATTTTTCTTAAGAAAATTATAGTCCTCACAATTTTCTTAAGTTGTCTTTTAAAAGTGCTCCGAATGATAATACACAAGTCATATGGTCTATATTTTTCCAGGAAATATTAATGAGAGGGAGAAATTCGTTTATTACTCGCATGCATAAATATGGGTTTTATTAATACTAAAATCCTTATTTTTTTTTTTTAAATGAAAAATCAAAATTACTATAAATTAAAATAAATAATTTGATTAAACATTTTTTTAAAGTTTTCGAATTGAAAAATAAATAACAAATACTTTTCTCATTCATTCAAAAGTGCTCACAATTTATTTTTTCAAGTTGAATACGTTAAATGAATTTGAATTCGTAAATTTGTTCATAGATAAATATTATCATTTAAAATTTATTTTAATTAAAACTATTTTAGTTAAAATACTTAATGGAAAATAATAAAAATTAAATGAATAAAATTCATGCATTCATATTTTACATTTATCAATCTACTTAAAAATATTTATAATTAATAATTTGTCATGTATTAATTCTGAAGTATTAAAACCTCAGCCACAATGTCATTAAAAGCGACATTTTTTCCGAAATTAACTTTTGAAAGAAACTAGGTTTTTAAAGAAATTGATCAAACCGTACCTATCGGAACCGAACTTAATTATTTGGAAGTGCTTCGTTACTGTAAAACTGTAACCCAGTGGTCAACGCACACTTTCATAATCCTATGATAGATAATTTGATTCCAAAAAAGCAAAATTTATTTTTTTCGCTTTTTTTTCAAGTTATTTATCTTTTAGTAACCAAAAAAAACAAAAAAAAGGGAGCGTATATTCATCAAATAACGGAGAATTTATGGTGGCATTGCTGCCAAGGAAATTTCCGTGAATTCAAGAAAGTATTTTAGAAAATTCAATGCTTTAAAAATTCCTTTTCCTTTAGCATTTTAAAAAATGTGATTTATATTTAATTGTATCAACTGTAGAGTTTCAGTTATATTATAATTCGTCCCATACCGAATTTTCATACCTGTGGAACTCACATTGGTACTTTAGATTTTGAAATATTTGCGAAAAAGAGAAACAGGTGTTGGATAAGAACGTTATAAAATTAATGAAAAGCCATCTACAGATGTTTTGCAAAAAGCAATAAACAAACAAACAAACAAAAAAAACTTTGAAGGTTTTATTCTGGAAAATGCCTTTCAAGATTGCTCTCGAAATAAACAAACAAACAGAAATATACAATTCAAAATGTGTGATTTTTTAAAAAGATATTACTATTTTAAACATGAGGATTTTTCCAAAAACACACACACAAAAAAAGAAGATATTTAATGAAAGAATTTATATTTTTTATAGAACATATTTGATTAAGTAACTATCATGATGATACCTATAATTTTTTTAATTCATAATCAACATGAGATTTTTCAAAGTAAGTATTGCAACAATTTAATGGATGATCTAGATGCTTTTAAAGTATTATTAATGTTCTACATCGATGAAGTCTCAGTTGGTGTGTCATCACGTTCAATAATGTAGTAAAATGTGTCGCTTTTGATTTTAAGCCATATTGCTGCCTCTTTTGTAGCTGGAGTGATTATAAAAATGTTAAATTCCTTAGAAAAGATAAAAAAACAACCGTCAAAATCATCGACATATTTAGATAAAATCAAATTATAAACCGTTTATCAGTAATAAACAAAAATGAACCTTTAATTATCATTATTATTATTACTATTATTATTTGCATTTAACTAAAAAATTATTAAAGTAATTTGTTTGTATTTGAACTTTGCATTGGCTTATAAAGTTGGCTTACGGACGAAGAATGATACATCACCCTGAAAAACCAAAAGAAACATCACATTTATCAAATTATTTATATGAAATGAAATTTTTAAAAGCCTAAAAATACACATGTTTTTACACAAAATTTGATCTTTCTGTTGAAGTTTTAAAAAATAACATTACTGAAATATTTTCGATAAAATTGTCATATGTATTCCGATTCAAAGCCGAATAACAAGCAATAAAACAGCCAATAATAATAATGTTGAAAATTCTAATCCTGACGAAAATAGCAGAAGAAAAAATATTAGCATCACACTTTCTAATTGAAAATTATTCAATCCCTTCTAATATTAAATTACTGAATTTTTCCTTAGGTCTTTAGAAGATTTTGTTTTTAGTACTTTTAAATATAAACCTAGACATTGGTTACGGTTTATTGATGATATTTTTATAATTTGGGAGAATGGAAATCTAGATTTATTGTACTTTTTATTTTTATTTTTTTTTTTATTCATTTATTTATTTTGAAAATTAAAACAATTTGATGACAGCATTAAATTAGCAGTGGAAATACCAGTTAATAATTCCCTCCCATTTCTGGATGCATTAATCATTAAATCAGGTTCTTCAATTACAAGGAAACTATATAGAAAACTAATGAAAATTGATAGTATTATTCCAGTTACATCTTTCACTCATTGGAGATATAAAATGTCAGCGCTAATTCCTTTATCAAAAGAGCGCACATTGTTCCGACGAATTCTTGAAAGATGAACTAGACCATATTATTAAAATGGGAATTGACCATGGATATAGTAGGGAAGTTATCCACACTTTAATCAAAATGTACAATACTAATCCCAATACTAATATCTGAGCCTCAAGTTGCTCTGGTGACCCGCCCGTCTTATAGAAAAATTGCATATATCCAAATAATGTTCGAGAGATTAAGTATATTTTTTTATATAAGTTTAGCATTTATCTGGTTGCCCCTGAATAATGGTTTATTGACTTCATACACTGGCACGACTTGAGATGGCTAGTAGACAGAGTTAAGAACATAAAAGGGATTTAAAATTTAATAGATATAGATTGAAAATCCACAGCTTTCTTTAGATTAACATTGCAAATGAGTATTAATACAATTAATTTTGATAACGTAAAGATTGTTTCAGGACGTTCCTACCCTTAATAAGCCTTTATAAGGGAATCTATAGAAAATGGCTTAAGGAAGGAGGAAGTGTTCTTAAATAGACAGTAAATCTTTTTAAATTCCTAAATTTTTCTTCAATAATTTGAAAGAAATACTTTCGTATTTTTTTCTCATATTTTTTCTCATAGTGTTATAGCCTGCCAAGAGATGGCGCCATGGCTACGATACAATTTTCTTCTTCATGTTGTGATACTAAACAGAATTGTACTCAGTTTAATGTGTGTGACTATATTGTAGTGGGACTCGTCAGAATAAGTTCTAGAGGTTAGCTGTAAAAATGTTTTATGTATGATTAATACTATTTTTATCTATATTATACACTGATGAGTATCGAGGTTTGCTTTTAATTAATGAGTTGAATCATGTTTGTTTCAATTTCTCCGTCCTTGATTATCTTCGCCCATTATCGATACTTTTGAATTTCATAAATAGATTTAAATTTTACATTCGTTTACCTTTTCGCCTCCATTGCTCAATATAAATTAAATATTTTGCTAGTTAGAATCAGAATATGATTAGCGGTAAAGCTGTCACGAGTACTTTATTTTTAAGGATAGTGGGGGCGCGAGACCCAGCCTGCCTGTCTACATATGCGGGTACGGCGAAGATGCTACGAAGAATTCTGTCATCTTTTAGAATTTTTGATGTTGTAAAAAGTCTTTATTTAAAGTTAATTCAGAGGAGATCACGTTCACGAATGTTAAGTTGCACCACACTGCTAAGAGATCTTTTAGTGCATCTGAAGTTTTATCGGTCAGATAATTTTGCATAAAAATCAGCGACGATCGGGGTGACTATTTTTTTCCTAAACAAGATTCAAGTATGGATTTCTTATTAATAGACTCCTCATCATTTTTAATAAAAAGATCACCAGTCACATTGAGAATTTTCATTTTAATCTTTTTCTTTCAACTGCTTGATCAAAAAGAACGAAAAGAATCAATGATTTCACAACACCATTAATTCGTTCAACGTCATAATCGTTTTATTTAATAATTTTACCACTTAGAGCAAGAAATACCACCACAGTGTGAGGATTGTTTGAAACTTATGGGGCTAGATTTGTGACAGTGGATGAGACGTGGTTATTGTTGTTTGGACTCGTAACCATGGGTTATTCACTGTCAAAATCTAGCTCTAAAAGCTTCAAACCAACCTTTCTCGTTCATTCCAATTTAAAAACCATTTAAAAAGAAGTCATATATAATAAGAACATGTAAATTAACGTCTGAAGTTTTAAATGAGAAAAAGATCTTTAAAAGCAATCCTCCCAGAAATATGTTAATATAGCATCTACAGCTCTAAAACATTGGAGCATATACAGTGGCGGTCAAAAGTTTCCGGCCAGCAAAAATTTTTCAGTTAATTTGTAAATATACCCATATGAAGAGGAATCTGAAAGCGATACTTGTACATTTTATTGACATATTAGTTGGTAACTTACTTATAGAAGAACGTGTAAATATCAATAAATTTAATTGACAAAATTAAGTATACAAGAAAACGCATGTTCTCAAAAGTTTCCGGCCACTTATCACTCTTTAGTTTTTTTTCTATCCGTGAAGTGTTTTTTGGTTGTGTTTATGAATGGATCAATGTGTATAGCATAGTTTGAATTCAAATTTGTAAAGTTCAACAATTATTGTTCATAAATGAGTGATTAGTTTGTCGCTAAAAGGCCAATGTTCCTGAGATATTGCGGCTAAGTTATAGATCGGAAAAATCGACTGTAAACGATATTTAAAAATTATATAAAGATGGCCATGGCTTTCAGGACTTTCAGAGGTCCGGGAGACTATTCCCGTTCCTTTACTATTCTTGTGGACAGAATTATCAGAAGTAAAACCACTGATAATCCGCATGAAAATTCCGTTGAAATATACTGCGATTTACGGAATGAAAATATTGCTGGAATAAGTTTGTCTACCGTGTTATGATGCCTACATGATACAGAACTTTATGGAAGATTCGGTGTTAAAAAATTTTCAGAGGTAAAAAAAAAAAAATACCGACGAACCCTACTGGCATTTTCCAAGGAACACAAAGTGTGGTCAAGTGAAAACTGGACAAAAGTTCTATTTTTCCGTTAATCGAATTCAAAACATTTTGTAAGTGATGGCAGACACAACGTCCGATGATCTAACAACAAACGATATCATTCGACCTATGTTATTCTTACAATGAAGCATGGCGGAGGACACGTTATGCCGTGGGGAGTGTTTTCTTCAAAAAGTGTCGGTCCGTTTATTTGAAATCCACAGCCAAGTGAATGATACAATGTATAAAGATATCTAATAAGACCATTTTCTGCCTTATTAGAGAAAAAAAATTGGTTGCAATTATTTTTCTTAACATGATAACGACATAAATAATGTATGCAATCCTCGATAAGCAATGGTTTTCACACAAAAAAATTCGCTTTTGAAATGGTCAGCCCAAACGCCCAACATGAATCCAATAGAAGATCTTTGGAAAGAAGTTGGCAAAAGTCTGCGGAACTATAAATATTCCAACTTAGCCGAAATTTCTCCAAAATTGCAAGAAATGTGAAAAAAACGTACTATAGACGATCTTTAACCGTTGATTGTATGAATGACACGTTGCTGCGCCTTAGTACTTATTATTAAAGCTAATAAAATAGTAATAGGATAAAATACTAATTGTAAATGTCGTTTATCACTGTAATTTTCTGTTACAATGCCACTTTTTTACAAACTTGTGAAGATGGCCGAAAACTTTTAAGAACATGCGTTTTCCTTTATACTTAATTTTTTCAATTAAATATATTGATATTTACACGTTCTTCTATAAGTAAGTTCCTAACTATTATGCCAATAAAATGTATAAGTATCACTTTGAGATTCCTCTTCATATGGGTATACTTACAAATAAATTGAAACATTTTTGCTGGCCGGAAACTTTTGACCGCCACTAATCTGATCTAATGCATTAGGCTTCTATATTCCAATTCAACCACTGCAGTACAAATATTCTATATATGCTGGAGACAATAATTATTGAACCAACCCACGTATAACTCTTCAAACATTAGATACCATTACGCCTGGACCTCTGTGTAGAAAATAGTATTATTATGTAATTTATTCACTGTCTATAGCCAATTATTTTCTGAAATAAACGTGTTTTAACTTAACATCTGTGAAATCATCAAAGTCTCAGTGTGGGGCTAGAGAAGTCTGTTGTCTGTGCTCTCTTGATTTTCATTTTATTACTCAAGCGTTTTTATGTGATAAATAATAAAACTATAAACTTGAAAATTATATGAAAATGATGCACGTAACTTACCGTAGGTGAAAACATTTTGAAAGGAATATTTTTATCGCTTTTATATGTAAATAATATAAAAAAACTTAGATGCAGTAAAGATTATACGTACATCCACAAGACGATGAAAGCCTCAAAGGAAAATTTTCTTAAAATTGTTTTCAATACGACAGTCCATTGTTGAAATCATTGTTGAAACCATTGTTAAGAACAAAATAATTGTTCATAATAAAGAAGTCTTATAGTACAAAAACAAGCAATTGAAAGTTTTTTCATTGTTGAAATCAATGTTTACGATGACTTGTTATTCATACAACATTTTCTTATATTGTTGCATCAAACAGAGTTTTACTCTAGAAGTTTTCAAATTGAATATTTTTTAACACCTCCAAATCGATACACAAGTGGGAAGAAAAAATTACCCCCCCCCCCACTAACTCCGCCACTCATTAAAATAGACGAAAATTAGTGGTACCAAACAACTGGAATTGATGTCTCATTTTATATGGTACATACAATTTTTTTTAGAAGGCCATTAGCAAATACTGGCCTTTTTTTAAATGTTCGCTCCCAATTTCATCAATATATTTTAAATTTTCTGTTTAAAATATACCCAGAAACGAAAATTTTAGTATGTGGATGATAAGTTTTTGAATTATAAACAAAATTATAGCTTCTAATATTAAATTACATTTTCATACTTTTGTTAATCATTCCTGAAATTTTAACGTCTATGAAATATTTTTGTATGGCTACAATACAAAAAGTCACAAACATATATACATCAAGTTTGTAATTTAAAAAAATCTATAATATCGATTAAAAAATTAAATTCGGGAAAAATATCAGTTGTAGACTACATATTTTTTATACAGTTACATTTAATATGTCCAGCTTTTAGCGAATTCCCAATTTTAAATTTTCTTCCAAGTCGTTTTTAAATTATGCTTTAGAAAAATCTAAATAATGTCTAAGGGATTGTGTATGAAATGCAGAAAAGGATAACTTAATATATACATTCTTTATTATAACTCATTTTATTGAATTATTTAGACTACCAATAGTCGAAACATAGTGCCAAACATGAATTTGGATACAACCCCTAAAATAGGCTAATTAAAAAAAACTAATTGCTCAAATTATATGAAAATTGGATTTAGGCTAATTGGAGTGCCTGTAATTTATGCATTTAGTCAAATTTGGGTTTTGTATTTAAAAAAAAAACAAAGTTTGGGTTAGTTTTACTATGTAGATAGCATTCTGAGAGAATTTTATATACATCCTTTAAAAGTAGACTGTATTTTAAATCGTTTGTTATTGGTAACTTTCGTCTAACAACATTTGTTGTAGTGATAGTAGGGGATGGTTACTTTTTTTTCGACGACTGTGCATATAGAAAATAACACTTAAAAACAAAGTATAAATACAAAACATTTACACTATTGTTAATTTTAATCTGTCATAATTTGTATTAAAATACCTTTTCTTCCGTTTTCTATGTCAACTAACTATTATTAATTTATTAACTGGTTGCGATTCCTCATTATGTTCTTCATACTAACGCCTCCAATACTTACAAGCCTCCCATTTGACGGGGATTTTTTTTTTTTTTTTTTTTTTTTTTTTTTTTTTTTTCGGGGAACACTAAAAATTTTTTCTGAACGTTGTGAGGATCAATTTTCTCGGTTGTTTATGATTTCGACAAATTAGGTTCAGGTTCCGAATTTTAAAGATTTAGAACTTTTCGCTAACGACACACAATATGATGTTCTGTAGCTTTGCTCGCCACCTATTAGATAATAATCTACGCTGTTTAGAGCAACCTTTTGTCCTATTTTCTCATGCTTCAAAAAACAGTTTCAGTTGTAATTGAAATATAAGACAGTATTGTAAATGGTTTATTCATTTTTTATTTTTTCCGATTTTGTTTCGCTGCCTTATCTTACTAATCTTGCTATGTAATCATATGAAATATGTTCATTTCATAAAATTGTCAATGTACACAACATACTATCAAGCATAATAACGCGTATAACGGCAATGCATTTCATAAAATTGACAACAATAAATCGTCACTTTCCTTGCAGGGGAGAGATATGGAAGAAATCTTCCCTATATTGTAACCTTTAATTTATTGAATTTGATATTAGACTGCCTCTCAAAAGCATATGCGCCATCGATTTTTTGAAGTAACAATTCAAAAAATGAAATAATGATGACGGAAAAAAAATTAGCATATTGAATTACACGTAAGCTTAATGCAACACAGAAACATCAGGCTTATATCATATATTGTTTATTAAAAATAAAATTCAAAATAAGCTGTCCCGAAAATATGGACAATCAAAACAATTGCTTTTATTACCACCGTATGAAAAAAATTGCATATTTTGTGTTCGGTAAATGTGACGCAAGCACATCGAAATGTAAAAACACTGTCCGTTTTTAGGTGCGTTCATAATTATATAACTACGTAGCACCTATAGTGGTCGTTCAGTCCGTCCGTCTATCTGTCTGTCTGTCCGCATATAACAACGCAAAAACTACCCAACCGAATCGTTTGAAATTTGAAATGGATAATTATTGCAAAATTTTGTCGAGTCATTTCAAATGTTATAAAAATCGGATGCATAGATCAATTACAGGGACAATCAAAAGTATTCCGTTACATTACGGTCAATAGAGAAAAAAATTTCAAATGCATTTTAATCGTTTGAAATTTGAAATATATAATTATTACATAATTTTGTCGAATCATTTCAAATTTTATGAAAATCGGATGCATAGATCAATTACAGGGACAATCAAAAGTATTCCGTTACATTACGGTCAATGGGGAAAAAACTTTAAATACATTTTAATGGTATTACACTCATTCGAACACAATAAAATTGTTATGCATCTATGAGTACATATTATAATATACATTTTGCATAATCTGGGGTGCAAAAAACTTTTGTTATTGATTTACAAAGCCACACAAAACTATTCCATTACATAATTGTATAGGGAGAACAATTTTTGTTGCACATTTCAATTGTAATTGACTATTTAACATTTTATGAGATTGATATACGTTGCTGAGAAATACTATAAATTATCTCCTATATAAAAAAAAGCATATATAGTATAGCGTATGATATATGTTGCTGAGCTGTAAGAAAAGATACTTCCCGTATATTTACAGGAAACAAAAAAATTTCGACCATTATACTGTATCCAAAATACTATCTATTATAACTGCAAGATCTGAATATATTTAAAACTTCGTTATCGTACGAATGCACCTCATTTGCTACGCTTCACGTACAATTTCCAACTTGTTCAACTCTAAGTAGTACGAAAATGCCTTACAACATTAATTCTCTGCTGTTAATACAGCTAAATTTTCACATTTAGTCACTCAAAATATTAAAATTTCTGATATTGCTAAAAACAAATGAAACGTAGCAATTCTGCAGTTAAGACATTTTATTGAAAGGTGACAATGCAATTACAAAAAAAGTCTTCAAACAGACCAAGATAAACATCTCAGCGACAATATAGAGAGCTGTTGCGAGCAGTTTCATCTTGAAAGAATTCTGTTCGTGAATTTCCGAGATATTTAGAATTCTCTATTTCGAGATCTGCTGTTCCTCGTCGTATACAGGGGAAGCAAATTTCAAAAATATCGCAAAATGTTTTGGGCAGCTATGATGAAATTATGTCACAGAATACCAAACGTTTTTTACGTTGAAAAACAACACATACTTTGGACGGATGAATTGTTAAATGTTTTATATAGTGACCATAAAAAATATAAATAAATCAATTACACCGTTAAAAAAAAAAAAAAAAAAAAAAAAAAAAAAAAAAAAAAAAAAAAAAAAAACGTAAATTTACGGGAAAAGCTTTGCAGAAGAGTTGCCGGAATGTTTCCATTTTTGAGGGAAATTACGGCTGTATATATAGTCTCCGTATTTTGCAACAGCATTTTGAAATGTATGAAGAGCATGCGTTGCCATCAAAAATACAGCATTCTCATTGGATGGTAGATTTTTATAGTAATAATTCCGTATTTGAAACTCTGTAATATTAAAATGGCAACATGTAAAAAATAAGAAATTCCAATTTTTCTAACAAAACGGAAAATTTCTGGTCAAATTTCACGGAAGACAACCTGTCAATAAGAGAAAATTTTTAACATTGTAGGTTGTCAATGACGGCTGGGCATACTGTAGGCATGATCTGCTACAAGAATATTGCAAGTTCTTTAGGTGACTACAAGGAGGTCGTTATCTAATGGTGTGGGCGTGTTCTCTTTCAGCTGAACAACGTGTATTGTTTTTCTTAACTATCGACAGTGCTGTGTTGACTATTAAAATGTCTTAAAAAGCAATCTGCTTCGAATTGGTAAAATCTTATAAGAGAAAAACTGGAAATTCGAACAGAAGATGCATTGATTAGAAACTATCACTAAAAAATCAGCTTGTTTCAAGCAAAGTAAAAGGACTATTATAGACTGGTAAATTTTCAGCTCACACCCAAATCCAAGTGAAAACCTTAGGGAAGTTCTTGCACGAAAGGTGTATGCGTATGATCGTCAGTTTTCGATTATTCAGGAATGAATCAACAAATAGCGCAGAGTTTGATCTCTTTACCACCACACATTCTCCAAACATTAGTTCGAAGCTTGCTTGATAAGATTACAAGAAAAATTAACAGAGTGGATCCAAAATTTGAATTTTAATGTAAAATATAACAAAATTATGTATACTTTGGAGATCACCTATTTTGTATTCTAGATTTTTTAGATTTTTCTTTCTCTGAAAATTATACTGTATTTCTTTGGTTCAATAAAGTTGTCATGAATCTATATGCTCATTTTTTTTTAAGATCATTTCTGCAATTTTTAACTGCTATTTCAAAAATACCCCGTCTATATTTTTTTGAGACGCACAGCAAAATTGACAACTTTCTAAAAAAAAAAAAAAAAAAAAAAAAAAAGCTTATTGGTTTATTTTAATTATTTTCTTTCATAACCAATTCATAGGACCTCATACGCAGTCAATTGCCGACATTTATTGTTACTTCATGCCACATTTATGTAATAACTTTAATCGTATTCTAAGATAGTAAACACAATTATAATAAACAATTCACAACTTCTCATTCTTTCCATGAATAGGCAAAATGCAAATTGCATAGATGTTTTTGACCAGTTTGAAAAAATTTACCATAAAATCGGATTTATTGCATTAGCGCATGTGCTCACGATCGAGTCGAATTTTTCTAAGAATGAGTTCAAAACGTTTGCCCATTCAGAGTACATACAATCAATCAAAAAATAAAATAATTGGATTTTTATTTTATTCAGTGCATTTGCAATTCCAAAAAGATTGCCGATGTTTCATTCATCTCATGAAGCCAGAAGTATACATTTAATAATACGACGTTTTCAAAATGGTGATAGCAAGTGAGAAATAACAATACACAAACAAAATAACAAAAATACACATATTGAATTTGCATAATAATATTACAAATAATATCCCTTCATAAAATCAAGTTATTAGTCACCATTTATCAATAAAGCGTTTTATAATTAAGGTCGTAACCAACAAGTCCATACAAGAGAAAAAATAAAGATAAATTCTTAAAATTTATATGAAAATGTTACAAAAAACTTACATCAAACGAAAACATTCCGCTGAAGGAAGCAAAATAACTTTGATCCATGATAAAGTAAAAAAATTGGATGCTGTAAATAGTTTACTAACATCAATGAAGACGGTTAAAGTCTCAAAAAACATTTTTTCTTAAAATTTATTGATTCGATTTTACATTGTTGAAATCATTGTTACCAACAATGATTACAACAATGATGTTGTAACGGCAACAATAAAGAAATATTCATTTTTAAACACAGTTTTACGTTAATTTTAATGCTCCATTGTTAAAACTATTGTTTACGAAAAATCATGGCTTGTTTTCATAAAGCAGTTTTATTGATTTAAGGGGGGGGGGGAGGGAGAAAATATGGTGTAGTGCTTGACATAAAAATCTATTAATTATTTATATGAAGATTTTTCAAAAGGATAATATACAAGGTGGTCATAAAAAAATTTTGCCGATATATGGAGCTCTAGCGGCCAGTCCGCTCGAACGATCGAGGTGAAATTTCAGATATAGCTATTCAGAGGTATAAGTTCGAGATTCTGTGAAAGGCAACAAAATGGCGCTCACGGTTACGGTTATAGTTACAGAAACTCGAAAATTTCCAATGGAAACACCCATTTTTTCTCATCGCAAAATGCTCAGCGCATGCGAAAATCCTACAGAACATTGGAACCGTACATGTATCGCAAGAAACGGACATGTTATGCACACACACACAAAAAAAAATTCTGGGAATCCTCTCCCCCATAGAAAAAACTCGATTGGGGCGCAAGGAGGAAATTTGGATATGACACAGACTCGGTACACTAATCTCTGATTACAATACATATAGGAGAAACTAAAACTTTTAATTTGATTACACATTTTCCATATGGGTGCCATCACCATGCAATGTGTAATTGCCTGTATATTTTAGTATATACTTTATAGATGAATACGAATTTTATTATGTTCGAAAGAGTGTAACATCATTATGTTACACTTGAAACTGTTTTTTCTTACTGACTGTCATGTATGAGAAAAACAGGATGATAAATATCTCAGCAACTAGTAATACGATCGACTTCGTTCTTTATGCAAAATTTTTGTTATTTTATTTCCTTTTAAAGAGCTTAAAAGGAGCCATTTTGCTGTCGTTCACAGAATCTCGAGCTCATACCTCTGAATAGTTATATCTGAAATTTCATTTCGCTTGGTTGAGCGGTCTGGCCGCTAGAGCTCCGTATATCGGTAAAGTTTTTTATGACCACCCTGCATATTATTTGTTAATAACATTCTGGGCATCAACCATCACTATAACGATATTCTAAATAAGACCAAGAATTGAAAAACTATATAAAGGCTTTTTGGAACGATTGCGATTGCTATTACTTATACATGATGGTAAAAATCAGATCGTAAATTGTACGTTAAACGTGGCAAATAAGGCGCGTTCGTACTAAACGGTAGTATTCTAGATATTCATATCTTGCTGCCGTAGCAGTTACACACTTATGCAAAAATGCATCAATTCTAAAATAATTACGATTGTATATACTGATTCAGTAATACGGAAATAATCGGACTCCACCTTAAATAAGACGTCACTAACATGGCATTTTAGAATCATTACCTGTTATGGGATATCATTGATTCATTACATGTCATAGAATTTAAAAGAATGAAGAAAATTTATATCAATATATTTTCAAAGTTTGGATTTTATTTTCACGAAAACCTGTCAAAATTTGACGATTTTTTTTTATTTATTTTTTTTCTTTTTTAAGAACTGTTTTATTGATTTATCATAAATCTATAAAATTAGTTATAGTAAAAATGTATCTTATATTGGTCAAGGTAACCGTCAAATAAATATTATTTTTAGATTAAAATCAACAAAATACTATAAAACTCAGTTATCCAAATTGTTAAACGAAATAAAACCGAAATTCACCTGATTTTATAACAAATGATAATTTTGAAGTAGTATACGCATTTTAATGTCTATTTTTTTTTCAGTTTTAAGAGAAAATGGTGTGATTCTGTTGCCACAATTATAAAATTGGAATCAAAAGTTATAAAAAAAAATTAATATCTCAAAAATAAAATGAGATACAGTTTTGAAATAAATTGCATTTCAAAGAACGTTTTTTCTCTATACGACAGTGTATAAATTTAAAAGGTACAATGTTTAAAAATGTAAAATTTGCAGTTACGAAAATTGCAAATCGGAAATTGCATGGGAAAGCATTGCGCATTATAATTTTTATTCCTTCCCCCTCAATTTCAAGAAAAAAATGGAGTGAGTTTATTGCCACAATTACAAAATTGTTACTAAAAACTATAAAAAAAGTTACTGTCTCAAAAATAAATTGAAATACAGCTTTCAAACAAATTGTATTTGAAAGTTCATTTTTTTCTCTATTCGACGGTGTAAAAATTTAAAATGTTCAATGTTTAGAAGTGTAAAATTTACATTAGCCAAAAATTGCAAAACCGAAATTACAGGAGAAAAGTGTTGCCATTCGCAAAATGGCGTATGCGTTACGCACATATACATTTGGCCTTTATAATATAGATACAAATGTGAAATTCTACAACAATTATTTTTATTAAATTTGAAACCATTCAGTCAGTTAATTTCTGTTAGGTAATTATGTTAGGTAATCTGTTATACGCTGACACATGGACAGACGGTAAACGGAAAAAAAAGCGACCGGAAAAAAGTGACATAAACTATAAAAGCGGAAAAAAGATGACACGGAAAAAAAGTTACCGGAAAAAAGTGACAAGGAATTGATTTTGGAGATTTATTATTGATTTTGGAGATTCATTGGTTAAGTATGAAAGGGGGATCGGGGGGGGGGGTTCATAATTTAGGTAAATGAGTTTTTCATGCTAAACTATATGTTTTGATTAAATTTTTGGATATCCGTTCATACTGAAAAGACGCTTGCCTGATTAGTTTTGGGAAGGAACGATTACCCCCCCCCATCCACCCTAAATTAGATAAATAAATTTTTATGCAGAATTATCCAACGTGTGTCAAATTTACATATAGGTTCTTTCTGATAAGACTTATATATAGTATACAATGTCTGAAGAGATTTGGGAGTTTAATGATAAAGTATAGAAGGGGAATAACCTCTCTTAAATTAAATTATTAGCTTTTTACGCAGAATTATCCGATTTGCTTCAAATTTTGGATATGGGTTCATTATAATAAGACCTATCTCTGATTAGTTATGGGGTTATTGTGTTAATTAAAAAATGGGGGCGGGTGAATATTTCCCCCCTTAAATTAGATAAATTGTTTTTTATGCACATATATCCATATTTCAAATTATGGATATAGTTTCTTTCTCATTAAGTGAATCCCTGAATAGTTCTAAGGGTTTAATGTCTAAATATAGAGGGGGGAACGGGGAATAACCCACAATTAATCAAGGATCCACCTTATCATAATGAGCCTACATCCAAAATTGAAGCAAATCGGATAATTCTGCGTATAAAGCCATTTATTTAATTTATAGGGGGGGTTATCCTCCGTTTTCCCTCTCTTTACTTAGCCATTAAACCCTTAAAACTATTCAGGGATTCCCTTTATTAGAAACAACGTATATCCAAAATTTGAAATACATCAGATTAGTGTGCATAAAAAACAATTTATCAAATTCAAGGAGGGGAATAATGCCCCCCCCCTTTTTAATTAGCAAAATAATTCCATAACTAATCAGAGATACGCTTTGTCAGAATGAACCTAAATCCAAAATTTGAAGTAAATCGGATAATTCTGCTTAAAAAGCCATTTATTTAATTTAAGGAGGGTTATACCCCGTTCCTCCCTCTATATTTACCCATTAAACTATCAAGCTATAAACTAAACTATTAAAACTATTCTGAAATTTATTTTCTGAGAAAGAACTTACATCCAAAATATGAAATACATCGGATATGTGTACATAAAAAACAATTTATCTAATTTAAGGGGGGTGGGTAGTAATCAACCGCTCCCCCTTTTTAATTAGCAAAAGAACCCCCATATCTAATCAGGGATACATCTTATCATAATGAATCTATAATCCAAAATTTGAAGCAATTTCGATAATTCTGCGCTAAAAGCAATTTATTTAATTTGAGGGGTGTTAAATTCTATTCCGCTTCTATACTTAGCCATTAAACCCTTAAAACTATTCAGGGATTCATCATATTAGACAAAACCTACATTTAAAATTTGAAATACATCGGATATTTCTGCATAAAAACGAGTTATCTAATTTGAGGCGAGATAATTCCCCGTCCCCGCCTTTATTAATAAGCAAAAAACCCCCATAACTAATCAGAGATACGCAGAGATAGAGCATTATCATAATGAACCTATATCGAAAATTACAAGTAAATCGGATAATTCTGCGTAAAAAGTTATTAATTTAATTTAAGAGAGGTTATTCCCCCGTTCCCCATCTATGCTTAACCATTAAACTCCCAAATCTCTTCAAGCATTATATACAATATATAAGTCTTATTCAGAAAGAACCTATATCCAAAATTTGACACACGCTGGATAATTCTGCATAAAAACCCATTTATCTAATTTACGGCGGATGGGGGGGGGTAATCGTTCCTTCCCAAAGCTAATCAGGCAAATGTTTTTTCAGTATGAACATGCCAGGCGATTTTATTTAAAAATTTAATCATTTACTTTAATCAAATTTAGTGAAATTTAATCAAAACGTTTGGTTTAGCATGAAAAACTCATTTGCGTAAATGATGAATCTTCGCCGATCCCTCTTTCATACTTAACTAATGAATCCCCAAAATCAATAATTAATCCCCAAAATCAATTCCTCGTCACTTTTTTTCAAGTAACAATTTTTCCTTGCCACTTTTTTGCCGTGTCACCTTTTTTCCGCTTTTATAGTTTACGTCACTTTTTTTCCTAGATTCGGACAGAGAGACGAAAAATATATTTTTAGAGAAAAACAATGCCGTCCGTCTACCTGTCTGTCTCTGTGTCTGTAAACGCTCTATCTCCCGAACATAGAGACTTGAAATAGAGAATTGAGATAGGGACTTTAAATTTTTTATGAACTTAGTATGTAAAAATGGGACGAAGTCTATTTAATATCAGTAACCTCGATTATCCAGAACTTTTTTTTCGGAAAATCGAAAAATTCGTTCTGATGAAAATTATATAAAATTTTTCGATTTATTTTTTATTTTTTTATTTACGGAAAGAGCTTAAAAGGAAATAAAATAACAAAAATTTTGCATAAAGAAAGAAGTCGATCATATAACTAGTTGCTGAGATATTTATAATCCTGTTTTTTTCATACATGACAGTCAATAAGAAAAAACAGTTTCAAGTGTAACATAATGATGTTACACTCTTTCGAACATAATCAAATTGGTATTCACCTATAAAGTTTATACTAAAATATACAGGGTGGTCATAAAAAAACTTTGCCGATATACGGAGCTCTAGTGGCCAGTCCGCTCAACTGATCGAAATGAAATTTCAGATATAGCTATTCAGAGGTATGAGCTCGAGATTCTGTGAACGACAACAAAATAGCGCTCACGGTTACGGTTATAGTTACAGAAACTCGAAAATTTCCAATGGCATCACCCATTTTTTTTCATCGCAAAATGCTCAGCGCATGCGAAAACCCTCAAGAGCGTTGGAACCGTACGTGTATCGCAAGAAACGGACATGTTATGCACGCACAAAAAAACATTCTGGGAATCATCTCCCCCATAAAAAAACTCGATTGGGGCGCAAGGAGAAAGTTTGCATATGACACAGAGTCAGTACACTTATCTCACATCACAATACAGATCGGAGAAACTAAAACTTTTATTTTGATTAACATTTTCCACATGGGTGTCATCACAGGAAATTACACATTGCATGGTTATGGCACCCATATGGAAAATGTGTAATCAAAATAATAGTTTTAATTTCTCCGATCTGTATTGTAATATGAGATATGTGTACTGACTCTGTGTCATATGCACATTTCCTCCTTGCGCCTCAATCGAGTTTTTTCTATGGGGGGGGGGGGAGGATTCGCAGAACAGTTTTTTGTGCGTGCATAACATGTCCGTTTCTTACGATACACGAACGGTTCCAACGCTCTTTAGGGTTTTCGCATGCGCTGAGCATTTTGCGATGAAAAAAATGGGTGTTGCCATTGGAAATTTTCGAGTTTCTGTAACTATAACCGTAACCATGTGCGCCATTTTGTTGCCGTTCGCAGAATCTCGAACTCATACCTCTGAATAGCTATCTGAAATTTGACCTCGATCGGTTGAGCGGACTGGCCGCTAGAGCTCCATATATCGGCAAAGTTTTTTATGACCACCCTGCATATTTTGTATGATCTAGAATGCAAAGAATATTTGTTATTAATTTACCGAGCCTCACAAAAGAATTCCATCACATAATGGTGTTGGAGGAAACATTGTATGGTGCGCGATTTAGTTATATTAAACTTCACATTTTATGAAATTTATATACATCACTGAGGGTTCACTACAAGTTACTTCCTGCATAGTAAAAGTAGAAAACATTTACAGACACACAAAAAATTTCGACTACTATAATGTATTGAAAGTACTGTATACTATTACACGAAGATATGAATTTTTAAAAAACTTCGTTATGGTATGAATGCACTTCATTTGCTACACTTGAAGTGCAATTTTCGAGTTGTTTAACTAATTTATATTCAAACACAAATATTTAATATTGCATAGAATTGTAGACCATCTCTGATAATCTCTTTAAATAAGAAATTTGTCGAAACAAAATAGCTTATGTTAGATCTAAATATTATACACGTACTTTCTAGAACCCTATTCGCTGTTCATAAACACAATTTTATTCTTCAATGATTTTGCATTTTGTTTTCTGTATGTATATAAATATGGATTATCTAATATTTACAAAAAAGAGCTAGCTATACACTGAGTGGCCAATTAGTTATGATCACCTGCAATGCAACACTAATATCGTGTTTTTTTTTTTTTTTTTTTTTTTTTTTTTTTTACACTGATTGCAGAAAATATTCTTAAGGTCAGTTTATAGATACAGTTTAATGATTCTAATGCTGTATTACGTCACCTTGTATCCAGAGCCTGATTATTTACGGGCAATCTCTGACCAGCAAAACGTTATAGAAATTTCCGTCTTCTTTAAACGCCCTTTTCATTCAAAATTACTGTCATGATTAAGGAAATTTTCTTTCTTTTTTCTGGTGGGAGTGTGCCCCGTTGATAATCAGCCTCTGCTTGTATCGTAATTTATCTTTTTTTTACAGCAAACAATCTATGATAATCTCTTGGCTTCACTTTTGCTCACATGAAAATTTCCCTAATTGCATTATTTGTCAGAGATTTTTTTTATGTAATATTTATACAGTAAAACCTCTAAATAACGGGCACCTTGGGAGCACAGCAATTGTCCGCTATTCGGAGGTGTCCGCTATTGGGAAAACCTCAGATATAGAAAAATTGCTAATGAATGCCGAATGTTTCTTTAGTCGATTTTATTATGTCCTAAAACCTCTATTATATAATTAACCAGAAATGAAAATAATTTTTAAAGCAATAAAACTGAAATAAAATTGTGCATACTTTTATCCTTTGTTTATTACATTCTTACAAAAATTGTTTTTACAAAAGTTTGCTTCTACTTGCGATTACATGTAATTTGTTTTACAATGTGAAGTTTTAACACTGTCAGTAATTTTAATCCTTTTAAATCACCTTTTTCTAAGAAAAAAATGTATAAATGTTTATTGTATTTTTCTGCTTCTTGAAAGCATACAATCTCAAATCATCCGAGGGAGGAGGGGGAGGGGGGTCACAAATGATCACAAACAGATGTAGGGGGAGATGTGGTTTTCTCCAGTTCATCCCCATATTTATCTGTGATCACAAAATTTTTTACACATGGCCCTGATAAATTTAGAGGATTTTTATTTATTTTTTTCCTCGTTAAAAAATAATTTTTCATTCTTTTCTGCCAAAATTACTGTCCGCTATTCGGAATGTCCGTTATTCGGAGGTTAAACATACAAAAATTTAAGTTTTGGGAGTGGGGATTTGAAAACTGTCCGTTAAATAGAGGTGTCCGCTATTCGGGAGTGTCCGTTATGGAGGTTTTACTGTAGTCTTAAGACATTCTTGTACGAGACAGGTCAAGACATCTATCATTTTAAGATAAATTGGAATTGTCGTTTATACTTTTGCAATCATGAAGCTTTCGAAACCACTTATTCTTTCCATAAACAGGCGAAATGCAAATTTCAGAGGTGCTTTTAACCAGTTTGAAAGTTTTTACCATAAAATCGAGTATATTGCATCAGTTCATGTGCTCAAGATCGAGTCGAATTTACCATGAAAAGTGTTCACAATGTTCATTCAATGTGCTTTATAATCAATCAAAAATCAATTGGATTTTCATTTTATTCAGGGTATTTGTAATTTCGTAGCGATTCCCTGTGTTTAGATTCATCTATTGTATCCAAAAGCACACATTTATTAACACAACGCTTTTACACTTAAGATAGCAAGTGGCAAAAAACAATATACAAGCAAAATAATAAAAATACACAGATTCATTTTGCATACTTATACTACAAAAAATATATATTCATAAAATGAAGCTACAAGTCACCATTTATCAGTAGATCATTTCATAGTTAAGGTTGTATAAGGAACAAGCTCATATAACATAAATAATAGCTATAAATATTAAATATTTATATGAAAATGTTACAAATAACTTACATCAGAAGAAAACATTCCATTGAAGGATGTAAAATCGCTTTGATCCATGATAAAAGGGAAAATAGGATGCTGTAAATTGCTTACTAACATCAATGAAGGCGGTTAAAGTCTCAAAGATTATTTTTTCTTAAAATCTATTTATTATGATTTTACGTTGTTGAATTCATTGTTTACTAACAATGATTTCAACAATGATGTTTTAATGGCAACAATGAAAAAGTATTCATATTTTAAACAATGATGTACCTCAACAATTATGTGTTATTTTTATTACTCCATTTTTAAAATTGTAGTTTACTAAAATTCATCGCTTGTTTTATAATCGGTTTTGATTGAAAGAGGGTAGAAAAATTAAATATTGTGTAGTGTTTGCTATAAGAATCAATTAATTATTTAGACAATTAATTATTAATCAATTATTTATACTGGCCAACAACCAACAATACAACCATATCCTTAGATTGTAGCATTCTGGTCACAATCAACCGTTTCTTATACACTATATTGCCATTGATTATGGGACACTTGCGATTTTAGACATTTTACTAAATATCTAGAAAAATACATGAGGAATCATCTCGAAACTCTTAGTGTATAAATATAATAGTATAAGTCATACATCTCCGTGAAGATTTTTTCCCGAAACTCCAAAGGGGACCGTCAACAAATTAAAAAAGAATGAATATCTTTTGAATAACCCTGTCAAAACTAATGTAGCAAAAGCGCTCAAACTCTAGATTGTGATTGAATGCCTTATTGTAATAAGCCTTGTTCATTTTTATGCAAATAGCATGCATACTCGCAGAGTAATTAAGGTTTTTATAAAAATGATCCCAAATTTTTCCAAGTTTTTTCTTTATAATTTTCAGAGTTCTTAATATAAAAAATTATTTTTTTCAGAAAATATGACAAACAGCATTGCACACAGTACCCTGTAATCAAAATTAAAAAATAATGAAAATTGTATAAAAAATGAGTTGGTTTACTAAATAATTTTTTACTGCGCATGCGTCAACGATATCAAAATTTCATTTGCATATTATGTTAGCTAAATGTATAGAGCAACTTTTGTGAAAGTCACAAAATCATAACTTGAAAATTCTGACAATAATCGTCAATTGAATAAGTCGAAAATCCGTTATTCTCAAAATGAAGCAAAAACAAGAGGGGTTGTATCCATATATTCATTGATTAGTGTCAATATAGAATACACAATATGGGATGTACTACTGCATTTGGATAAAATCCCTCATTTTTTTGCTTCATTTTGGAAGCAACGGATTTTGTCCTTTTTCTATAGACGATTACTTTCAGAATTTTCAAGCTATGATTTTGAGACTTTTACAAAAGTTGCTCTATACATTTAGCTAACATAATATGCAAATGAAATTTCGATATATTTGACGCATGCGCAGTAAAAAATTATATAGTAAACCTACTCATTTTTCATACAATTTTTATTATTTTTTAATTCTGATTACAGGGTATTGTGTGCAATGTTGTTTGTCATATTTTCTGAAAAAAAATATTATTTTATATTAAGAACTCTGAAAATTATAATGGAAAAACTTGGAAAAATTTGGGACCATTTTTATAAAAACCTTAATTACTCTGCGAGTGTGCATGCTATTTGCATAAAAATGAACACAGTGTATTACAATAACGCATTCAATCATAATCTAGAGTTTGAGCGCTTTTGCTACATTAGTTTTGACAGGGTTATTCAAAAGATATTCATTCTTTTTTAATTTGTTGACGGTCCCCTATGGCGTTTCAGTAAAAAATCTTCACGGAGATGTATGACGTATACTATTATATTTATACTCTAAGAGTTTCGAGATGATTCCTCATGTATTTTTCTAGATATTTAGTAAAATGTCTAAATTCGCAAGTGTCCCATAATCAATGGCAATATAGTGTATAAGACCAAAAATCGAAAAGCTATATATATAAAAGTTTTTTGGAATGATTAAAAATACAGACAAACACGGTAGCTTTGCTCCACTTTTGCGAAACTTTGATCCATTCTGCCATGGTGGAAATTAGACGAATTAATTTCAATGAGCTGCCAAACTCGAACAAGTGTAGCTATCTATATTTTTAAGACCAAAACTTTGCCGTTAACTCGTGTGATGTTGAAGATTTAATCTTTTTTTTCTCTCTTGGTGTAAAGTTGCCCTGATTGATTGTACTATCTACATATATTCAAAATAGGGAACTACTTGGTTATCTCGTCGACCAAATTATTTCTAAGATTAAATGTCAATATCGGTGATCGCAAATACACATTCACTTGACATTAAACATTATACAGGTGTTTGTTACTTCATCAAGTGACTTTTAATTTGACTTTTAATTTATATTTTTATAAATGTTCTGCTAAAATAATGGTTCATTCGTTATTTAAAAAAATCGTGTCAATTTGGCTAATAGTTTGGCGGTTTCTAAAATTTGGCAAACTTGGTCGACGGGATAACAAAGTATTGCCTAAAATAGTTTGTCCTGACTGACTGATAATCAATGTACAGCACTAACTACTAAATGTAGAAGCATGAAATTGGGGAAAATATACTTCTTATGATGTAAGCGTGAACTAAGATGGGATTTTCGAAAACTCTCTCTCTAAGGGAGGCAAACGGGGGGTGTCGAAAATTCTGGAACATCTTCCTATATCTCAGCAGCCATTTAAGGTAGCAGTGTGAAATTCCAAAAAATAAATCTACTAAAGAAATAATTAAACACATATTTCAGCGATTATAGAAATTTCTCCCGTGAATCCGTGAGAAAGTTAAAATGGGGGTCGCTTAATTTGGAACATTTGGCACATTTCAGCAGTCATTTTAAGTATAAGCGTGAAACGGGCAGAAGATAAATCTATTAAAATAATTAAACAAGTTTTCAGAAATTTAAAAAAATTCCCTCCCCCCCTCCCGAGGTCTTAACCCCTTGGGGACGAGTGACACGTATACGTGCCGCAAAAAGGCTTAAAAATCCTTGCTTATTCCCACCGATAAAATTATACGATAAAATTTGCCTTATTCAAACGGAGCATTTTCTCGATTTAAGAAGAAACAAATTTCTGATTTTTAAAACCGGGGACAAAACATTCAAAATTTCGTAAAAGGCTTCCGTCGCGGAGGGGTTAAAGTGGGGAGCAAAAATTCCAAACTTTTCTTTGAGCCATCATGTGACATATCATCGAAAACCCTCGGACCGCTCTTTCATATTAGGAAATTTTCTTCTCGTACCCCATTTTGTCCCCCCCCCTCCTCCCGATTGGGGTATAAAATGGGGTTTTTCAGTTTTCGAATTATTTTGAAACTGTAGCGTTCTATCATTACAGATCAGATTTTTTTACTGGGTCATATCATACATATTAGTTATGATACTTAAAAATTTAAAATTGCTATTGCAGCGCCCTTTTCCGACGGATTTTTTTCAAATTCAGCACCAACTAGCCATAGCCAAAGACTTACACAAAAAATTTGGTTCAATTTGATGCATAACTTCATACACTTTAAGTCGGTACAATATTGAAAATGGCACAAAAATTGCCATAGCCGCGCCCTTTTCCGGCGAAATGCTTCAAAATTGAAGGAGAACCTGCTTGCTACAGTTAAAAGCATTCACAAAAAAATTGGTCCAATTCTATTCATATCTTCATACATATTTTGATGGTAGAATGGCAACATACGGACTCACACATGGACACACGGACAGACACACATTTTGTAAAAAACATGTTTTTTGAAATCTCTGACCCCTAAAACGTGTTAATCCGTCAATAACCGGAAGTCAGAAAAAAATTCGATTACAATACTTTCTTCTATTGAAGATAGAAGAGAATAAAAATTAACATCATTATTTAAAAATCTGATGCTTTTATGAGAAAACAGGAAACACTGATCATTTGCTTTTTATCGGAATAACATGGTAATTACGTTTACTAAAGAAATAAAGTGCCTTCATAAATGTTCAGCGTCCTCAGCATGATCAGAATTCATGATGATGGTGACAAATAGATATAATAACCAAAAAAATATTTTCATATAAAAAACGACTATGACTCGTGCACAATAGAAGATTAAATAATTTGCAAACCTCTAAGTTCATTCTCGTTTGCTAAAAACAGATAAAAAATTTCTCTTCGCGTTACTTAACGAAATAATAAATAAGTAATTGATTCGATCAAAAACCAACTTCTGCTAACGAAATCTAACTAAAAGCAAATTATTGCTGTGTTTGTTTTGATGAACGCCATTTGATTAGATCGTCGCCGGAAATTCCGTAGGCATAAATCTGTAATTATCGCAAATTTTCATTTGAAACAGCAGTGAAATACTAAAATAAATAAACACGATTGCGGTTCCCTTGTCATTTTAATGACTAAAAAAATGCATTAAAATGACTTGAAAAAGAATAAGTACGCACTTTTAAGCGGAAAAAAATACTTTCAATATTTTCTACATATGAATAAATAAAATTGTCCGGTTTCAGGAAAAAAAAGAGCCCGAGGCAGTCCGAGAACGAAGACTAGAATAAAAATAGAGTTCAAACCCATGTCGGGATCAGACTCGGCCTCGGGTTTAGGATGATCGATAGTCTCATCTCTGCGACTTATACGCGAGTCAATTAAAGAATGAAAAATAAACACCTTGAATACATTATATACTTACAATACTGTTCTGGCTTTTTACACATATGAATTATTAAATAATGCATAAAATATACAAATAATAATAATTTATCATTAAAAAACATTTCAATGATTTGTTTTTGTTTACTTATCACCATTTTCGCATTGGAAAGTGAAATTTTTCTTTGGTTGGATTTTATGCAAAATTCAAGTAAAAATTAGGAGGTCGATTTAAACGCGGATTTTTTTATTTTTTGCAGAATTTGCATTCCAAACGTTAGGGGATAGCTTAGGGTTAATAAAAAAGAATATTGCCCAATTATACTGATGGCATTGAGCTCACAGGCTACGCATACTAATTGTACATTACAGCCTTATATTTTCAAGAATTAATTCCGTTGGAAAAAAAAATTAAGAAAGGGAAACAGCCCTCTCCTTTCCTCTTTTTTTATACTTAATCATTAAACCTCATAAACTATCAAGAACATGCTTTATCATATAAAAAATCTACATCCAAAATTCAGAACCAATCGGATAATTCTTAATAAAAACCCATTTAACATTTATATAATTTAAGAGGAGCTATCCCCCTCTTTTATACTTAACCATTAAACTTCCAAATCTATTCAGAGATTTGAACGAAATCTGACAATTTTGCTTGAAAAACCCTTTTATATCAATTAAGGGGAGGGGCATTAGAACCCCCGTTCCCCCTGTTTATACTTATTCAATGAACACCTAATAATAGTCACGAAATTGCCTCATCAAAATGATCGTAAATCTAAATTTTTGAACGAAAACTGTTAATTCTGAATGAAAAACCCATTAAATCAATTAAGGGGTGGGGCATGAGCCCCCCGTTCCCCTCTTATACATTTCGAATGAACACCAAAAACTAACCAGCGCCTTATCAGGATATACCTATATACAAAATTTCAGGTGGATCCGATATTTTTGTCATGAGTTATCGCTACGCACCAACGTACACACAGAACGGGCGGGCACATAAGCTCTCAGGCTATGATAGCCTGTGAGTCCAAAAGACAGAGAGTAACTTGTACGCAAGTATATACGGTAGTGGAAATTTAAGGCTCCTGTCCCTGGCCGAGGAAACGCTCGCGAGCTAATGCTATTCCTACTGGGAAGTTATTTTCCAATATTTGGTTTGCATTTTTATTTTTATTTATTTATTTATTTATTTTTTCATTGGATAGCTGAAGCGCATGCCGACATCGCTCCTTTTTTATTTTTATTTATTTATTTATTGATTTTGATTTTGGTTGTAGATATTTTTTGCAAAGGAAATTTCTCTTTCGAAACCGATTTTGAAACTGAAACTAATTTTATAAAAAAAATGTCTGCAACCAAAATTGAGAAAAATAAAAAAGGAGCAATGTCGGCATGCAACTCAGTTATGCAGTGAAAAAAAATTAATAAATAAAAATATTAAATGGAAACAAGTTATTAGAAAATAACCTCCCCATAGGAATAGGATTAGCTGGCGAGCATTTCCTCGACCACTGACAGGAGCCTTAATGGTGCCAGCCCTTGTTCAACAATAGGCTAGCTATATTTTGAGGATGCCACTTCACCCAAGAGGGGGGAGGAGGAGCAGGAGTGAAAAGCGTTCTGAAATTTCGATTTTTGAATATTGAAGGGGATGGAAATTTTGAATTTGGTATGGTAGTTATTTATGTTATGTAAATGCTGTTTAAGTACGTTTCCTGAAAATTTCGAAATTTAAAAGTGTGAAATGCCAAAAAACATTCATAAAATGTTTAAATTATGATATTTATGGAATCGTCAAGATCGAATGTGGAAGTTTCACATGGCTACTAAATTTAAGAGAAAGGTTACACATAACAGTAAAAAAATAAATAAAAGTGTGTATAATAGGGAAAAAAGTTCTAAATTAAGATTTTTTTTTTTTTTATATTTAAATTGAAGGAATTAAAAACTATAAATTTTGTATAGCGTTCACTTTCAAAATACAAATGCTATCTAAGTTTGGTTTATAAAAAAATAGAAATTTAAAAGAATGAAATGAATGGAAAACCTTCTAAATTATGATTTCTATGGAATTGGAGAACTTGATCAATGATATAGTATACAAACTTGAAATTTGACATGGCTGATACTTATGAACGTAAATGCTCGTATTAACTTAAACATAAAAAAAAGGAGAGAGAGAGATAGAAGAAGGGAAAAAAAGAAAAGAGAAGAAAAAAGAAAAAAAATTGAAATTAAAAGGATGAAATACGCCAAAGGCATTCTGAAAATATTCTAAATTACTTCTGTATGGAATTGTTAAGGATGGAAACTTTAAATGTCTACCACTTTTAAAACAAAAATGCACGAACAAAACCACACACACACACACACAAAAAAAAAAAAAAAAAGAAAAGAAAAGAAAAGGGAGGGAGAGAGAGAGAGAGAGAAAGAAAATTAAAAAAGTACAGGAGAAAAAAAAAATTCTATACTTACGATATTTGCGATTTCTGAAAGAAATAAAAACTTGAAATGTTGGTATTTTTAAAGGTCCGTACTTAAAAAAGGAAAAACTATACCTTTATAAGATCATTCCTGTGTCTGTCTGTCTGTTACAGCTATTTTATTCATAAGCTAAGGGACGCGAAAAGTTCAAATTTGAGAAAATAATATTGACCTTTGACCTATACATTTACATATCATTAAACATTCACAAATGCATTTAAGAAAACTGTACATTACATTTTTAAATTACTCGAAATCAAAAAATTTTTCCTTTGTATTTCGTGTAGGATATACTGTGAAAGTTTTCGTAATGCTGAATAGAGATCTGCACGGGCGGGGCTCGGGCTGATTTCCATTTACGGCATTCGGGCCGGGTTCGGGCTGATTTCCATTAACGGCATTCGGGCCGGGTTCGGCTGATTTCCATTAACGGCATTCGGGCCGAGCTCGGGCCTTATTTTTTTCCCTGGAGTATCGGGCCGGGCCGAGACTAACTTATAATTTCCGTACGAAGCCGAGACTGATTTCGTACTTCCTAGTCTTCACAGGCCAAAACAATCAGTTCCTGTTTAATCTTTTCGTATGAAAATCTTTTTCTCGACGTGGAAAAGTCTGTTCATAAATCATTAAAGTTTGGCTTGGTCCAAAAATTCGTGCATTATAGGCATATACTTTTAAGTCGTCATTATTCTACAATTAAACATCAGAATTTATTCTTTTTAAAGAATCATAGATCACTGGGCGTCTTAAAATAGACTTAAACACATTAAAAAAAATGATTATGACGGAATTTTCGTTTAAACTGAAAACTGCAAATTTCTTTTAAACGGTTCATTCATGCAAAATAAACAATACGCGAGAAAAAAAATATTAAACATTTGCATCTGCTAAGAAGGAAACGTATTTTTTTCTTTTCAATGTCTTAGAAGATTTTACTTTTACCATATACCATTTTTTAGATTTTTTTTAATGTATTAATAATGCTAATGATAACTGAAACATTTACATACAAGAAACATAGGTTCATTAAAAGCGTAAATATCGCTACCTATGGCACTTCTGCATAAATAGATATTATAAACATGAAAAAAAGACTAAGATAAGTTTTTTTGATCTGAACTCTTCCGTTAGAGTAAAGATCAATGTTCTGTTGAAATTCACCCGGTTCGGACCGAATTATTAACTTTTTTCCAGGCCGGGCCGCATTTTCAGAAAGAATCACGTTTTGAGCACCAGCCTTGGCGAGTTGGCGAAAGCGAGAACGTTCAGCTAGCTGCATCGCCAAACACAAAATAAGCTAAGTTCAAATGTGTCATAAAACGTATGATTAACAGAATTATATTTGTTACAAGAGACTCTTTACTACTGTTTTTAATTAACTTCTCATTTTCTCCGAACATAGCGAGTTAAGGAAATAATATTTTTGAATTGGGGGAAAAAAAAGAAAAAAAACCTATGTTTAGATGTTCTGTGAAATTTAAAGCATTTTAATCTGAAAAAGCTCTTTGTTTTAAACTATGATTTATCATAAACAACGGTGAATAACAGTTCCTCATATTATAGTCTTAGCTTGATAACATTTACGGAAAAACAAATGAACAATAAGCGCGATCTCTTTGCAGAAGGAAGAGTTGCTATTCGCTAGGCGTTTGACATCACAAACAAGAAAGGGTGCGTAGCATTGACTTCATCTCCGCGCCAATCGTTGTTCTGGCGATAAGGTGCTCAAAACGTGATTCTTTCTGAAAATGCGGCCGGGCCGAGCTCGGGCCGAAATTTTAACTTTCGGGCAACTTTAAATTGCCCGAAAATTTTAAACATCCAAATTTTAACTTTCCATATCTAGATTTCTACAACTTTGAAGGTGTTTATAATTATTCAAAACTTATTTTTGTAGACTCATGTAATTGTAATGTATCAGGGCTAAGGAGGTCAATCCTTTATCTACTGCATTATGAATTCATGAAAATTTTACCAAACTAATTTTAGCCTTTTACGCAAATTGTGAAATTAAAAGATTTATATAACCATTTAATAAATATTTGTAGGATTTTAGAAGGATTAATTAAGTTTGGGTTTACAGGTATTTTGTGCAATTTTTATAACCTCACTGAAATCTTTTGTTCTTAATTATTTTCTTAGTATTTTGTAGAATTATAAAATATACAAATATGACGCTCTTACAATACAAATATAGAAATATTTCTGCATTGAAAAATCCCCAACCGCCTCCTTCAGCGCCAACAAAGCTGAAAAGATGCAAAGGCAAAAGAAATCATCCTTTAAAAAATATATTTTTTTTGTGTAACCATTAATGCTTTTGGAACAAGATAAAGTTATGTATCTGTAACCAATGATGTAGTCGTAAAAAAAACTAGTAGGTATACGTTCTAAGCAGAGGATATACTCTAGAATGTTTATACTATAGCTTTCTTGAGAAACAGAGAGTATACGGGGTTTCTTAAAAAATGCCATAAGGTATACGGCGTTTTTCCCCGTATATCCTCCATTATATCCTTGTCTGTAATTTATTCTAAACAGTATTACAACTAACTGACGTATTAAAAGAATTTTATAATAAGGGATTTTAACCTCTTCAGACCCGAGGTGCACATTTGTGTACCTCTGATTTCAACTGCGTATCTCACTTAATATCTGAAATTTTTTTATTGAGACGAGAGGATGTTATTTGTGTACGTTAGCCTTTTCTAGTTTCAGCAAGAAATGGCACTTGCAATCATATGAAATTCATAGCAAATTCATATGATTTTGGAGAAAATAAATGAGCAATGGCTAAAAATATAAAACTTTAAAAAAGTAAGTACATTTTTATAATTAGAAAATTAATATTTATTCATAATATTTTTTAAGAAAGCTTATAAACTCTTCAGTATTAAATAAATCATTTAATTTTTTTTAACTAGATCATAATGTCTATATAAATTAGATGTAATTTGTAAGGTACACATATGTGCACCTCCGGTTTCAATTCTGTGTTTTTAGAAAGAAGTCATCTCACACAAAAAATTTGTACTGAATGGTATCTAATTGGTGCAGTGCTAAAATTGTTGAATTATTAAAAATATATACTTAATTATAAATAAGAATTCACTTTGTTGATGTTTTAGATTAAAAAATAATTTTTAAAAATCATAATTATTATATCTTTGTAAGAGTAAATAAACTGATGAGGACAATTGTGATAGTGAGTCTTCTGGCAATGAAACTTTAGATGATACAGATATAACCATTGAGCATATTGCTCCAGTACCTGTCCCGAATCCATGTAACAATAAAGTTTAACCTAAAAAGCCATTGTTATGAAAAGCTGAAAATAAGTAAATTTTTAAAACTGTGTTACAGCACACTAGAATAAAAAAATCTTATATTTTCGCGAATATTTATTTAATCTTTTTTTTCTTCTAATAGTATTTCGAGGATAATTGATTGATGAGGATTATCTAAAAGCAGATTTTACAGCATCCTAAATTCTTTCGAATCATTTCTAGATTAGTTAAATGAAGATTTTTGAAAAAAGTTTCATATGACACCAATTCCGTTATATTCCGCTCAAACACGAAACCGTCACTCAATAAATGCATCTAAATATAAAATTTTAAAAATTGCAAGCGTACTCGAAGGAAGTTTAAAATATCTCCAAAAAGACTTGTCAGTACTTTGCATTGCAGCTAATATGTCACGTGATCGATTTTTCTAGATTAGAAAATTTCTTCATTTTGCAGATAAATCAAATGACTTTTAAGCAGATGACAAATTATAGAAAGTAAACCTTATCTTTAATGCAGTAAGAATAAAATGTTTTTCCCTGCCCCGTCCAAAACCTTTATCATTAGATGAACAGAGATCACTAGATCCCATTTGCTGGACGTTGTGGATCTAGACAGTTTGTGCCGTTAAAACCTAATCTATTGGGATTAAAAAACTTTATTTTATTCGCCGGAATGGCCATAGACTTGACTGCCAAATATATCATGGAAAAGGAATTGTACCAGCTGATGATTTAAAATAATTATGATTAGGTCTAGGTGGAGGCATTGTCAAATTGTTTTTTAAATTTATACCAAAAAGACAACACACGGGTGATTTAGTAGGACAGTTTTTTTACTAGTGTAAAATGTGTCGATTTTTTATTGAGAAACAATATCTACTAAACTGGAATGATTATGAACAAAAGACTAGGAGGAGCAGATAAAAAAATCAAGAATGTTCGAGATTTGTAACAATGGGTCGTTGTAAATTTGTAATTTGTAACAATGAGTGGGATGAGTGACTAAGAGAGGGATATGTGTATACTGAACTAGAAAGATAAGAAATGTGTAACTTTGCTTTCGATATGCATCGATAGCGATCCCAAGAGCAGTTGTGTTAGGTGGTCTAAAGATCAAAACTGTAAAATTAATGTAACACAACCTGCAATTCTGAATACAAAACGTATATGGGTGGTACAAATTTAAATGAATGATGTTTAGCTTACTACCGTTATTCTACTCACACAAAAAAGTAGCCAACAAGAGTTTCATATACATTTTATAGATTTGGTTATATCATTTTGTTGGATAATGTATATCAGAAATTGCAAAACAGGTGAAGATCCTCGAAAAGACAGATTGTCTCTCTTGCGGTATTTTTAGAGATTGCATAAGTACTGATGAAATGTAATTGCAAAGAAAGGGAAGAACGATGACCATGGAGACCACGCAAAATTTATTCATCTGAAAATTGTTCTGAAGACGATTCCGCAAATAAACCACAGCGAAAACAACGTAAGGATATTTAGAAGCAAATTTACTATATTAGATACGAAAGAATTAGACAGTTTCCTCGTTCAAGAAATGATAACTTTGTTTCAAAATGCAAGTATGAAGGCTGCAAATCAAAAACAAGAGTTATTTGTACAAAATGCAATATATATTTTTATATACATTTCAAAAAAATATTTTTTTTCGAAAATAGCACGTAAGATAAAACTTATATGTATCAGTTGTCCATCAAACCCCTCGTTTAAATATTTTTTTGAAAAATGAAGTGTTTTTTTGCAGTATGAACCCGAGGTCCACATATGTGTACCTGCTAGTAAATATAAACTAATATTAATTATTTTACTTTTTATTACAAAATTATGTTTCTATACGTATAAACAGATAGAACAAACTGTGAAATAATTTTTACGATGGCTCAAAATGTGTCAGGTCTGAAGAGGTTAATGGTACTTATAAGTACCGTCGGTAGATAAAGGGTTAAAGGGTGACACTTAGTACCTCATACTGGTAAGATTGGAAAGGATCGCAAATGACATGCTCTGAGATAAATATTTCCGTTTACGGCCAATAGATGGCAGCACTACCACTATTGTATTCCATTTCGTAATTTAATTTTTAAATAATGAAAAGTCGCAGTCATATGCTTATATCTCTACTCATTTTTTAACACTTTCCAATAAAGTTGAAAAGTGTTTATTCATTCGGTTTGTCTGGCCGTCTAGCCGTCTGTCCGCGCTCTACCTCCCGTAAATATACTCGGATTACTCTGAAAATTTTATATGTTATTGATGTTTACCCTAGCACGAACCCTATTGGGAATGAAGTTTCTACTATGATTAGTTTATTTACAGGGATAGTCAAACGTTTTCCGATACATTACGGCCTATGGGAAAAAATCGTTTCAAATGAATTTTAAAAGTGTTACACCCTGTTAAACTTATTTAAATTTACATGGATTCGCAAAATGTACTAAAATACGCAATGTGTAAAATATGCTGTCAAAATAACAGTTATTTTTCATTCACAGGGCCACTCAAAAGAATTCCATTACACAATAATAAAAGAGGGAATTGTTTGTGACATATTTTAACAATGTTAAACGGTTTCAAGTATCATAAAATTAATATACGCCGCTGAGACTTAATATTTAACGCATAATATAAAGTGCATAGCTTTTACAGGGACACACAAAATATTTCAAACCTTATATTTTTATCCGAAATATTGTGCATTAACGATGATAGCTGATGAATGTTTGAAATGCATTTTCAATTATGATATGTGCTTTTAAGTTTTATAAAATGTCAGCAAATTATATGGTGTATATAAATGTTATAGTTGATACATAGGGTTACACAAAAGAGCTCATAAAAGTTACTGAATATGAGAGTAATTAACTTAAAGGTGGTAATTATGTATTTTTACATTGAACTGCTTTCAGTTTACTAAGAAATGCTTGTAGAATATAGATAAAATGATATGCAGGGTCATACAAAGAATTAGCTACACGTAACCCACATGTGATAATTTCTGGAAATGTGATTTACGTAGCTTTAAGAATCTGTTTGTTTGAACTAAATTTAAACAAAATACTGGCGTGTAGTAAAGATACTGTATAAATTACAGGGCTGAATAAAAGTATTGAAGTGTTTTTCATCTATTAGAATAAAGTGTTGCAAGAGAAATTTCACCAGTTAAGCATTTTCTTGCTAAACTAAATTTTCCCGTTATATGAACCCACGGATCAAATACAGGGCTCTTCAAAAGTATTTCAATACATGTTTGGCTATGGACAGTAGTATCTTATTTCCCTAAATAACAAAGTTTTGTTAAAGATTTCAGGAAGCGTTGGAAAGTGTTTCATAATCTATGTTTAACGCATCATTTTTCTTACCTGTTATTGGTAAAAGTCGGTTTTTGTTTTAGTGCTTATCTTCAGGGGCATAGCTACCGTGGAGCAATTGGAGCAAACTGCTCCAAGTAACAAACCAGCAAATCCTAAAAAGTCAAAATTAGAAAGGACAGAATTAAAAATATATAGAAATATTTGTGTATTTTCTTTCATTATTAATCAAATATTATGGATAGATCAGAAATGCTATACTGAGCATCAACTGCGGGCGAAGAGAAAACTGAGCCCGGGGCTTTTGGTTTTGTTTGGTTTATTTTGTGTCGGCCGATTATCTACTCGAGCGATATAGGCCCGGGGGGGGGGTTAATGCCCTTCTTGGAGGGCTTCCTAAGATAATCTAACCTGTATTCACGCAAGGTTCGAAGAAAACCACGATAACTTAGAACGGTTTGGCCGAAGACCGCGTTTGGGTTCGAACCCAGCACCTGCTGTCTACCAGTTGAGATGTCAGAACCTCTTGTCAACTGGTGGAGCCTGCGACCGGGGCAAAGTTTCAATTTGGCGCTCCCCCCCCTCCCTTCCGAAAAAAAAGACGTTGGTAGTATACATTCCCCTCCGCTTAAATTTCTGCGCCCGGGATGACCGGCCCTTTCGCATGGTGCTGCTCAGTATGTTTCTTAGTAACACCTACAGGTGAGACTGGAAAGGATCGCAAATCCCACGTGCTGAGATAAACATTTCAGTTTGTTGCTAGTAGATGGCAGCACTACGACTATTGCATTCCATTTTGTAATTTAATTTTCAAAGAATAATGAGAAGTCACAGTCATATTCTTATATCTCTGCCCATTTTTCATTGGTAAGCGACGGCTTTTCTTTTAGTGATGATTTTCAGGTTCAGGGACGTAGCTACTGTGGGACAATTGGAGAAAACTACTCCAAATGAGCAATTTCTAAAGGTGCAAAGTTAAAAAAAGGGCAAAGTAAAAATACAGTCGGCTGTCGTTAATTCGAAAGCGGATAATTCGAATCCTCGCTTAATTCGAACTAAACATGAAGTAACGAAATTTTCAATGGTAGAATATTTTTAAATTTTTCCATTTATTCGAGCTCATTCTCTATTGACTTCGATTAATTCGAACAACCGAGAATTCCACTTTTTCATTTTCCCTTATTTTCTCATGAATCCTTGAAAAAAAAAAACTTTCTTTTATTTTTTGTTACAATTGTTCTGAACTAGTATACGTATAATCCCATGCATTTGATATCCATTTTCTTAGTGGCCTGTCTGTCCGTCATCGGACAAAGAACTTAACTACTTGTTACAAATACAAAAACTGGCTAAAGTGTCAAAAATGAATAGGAATTTGTAAATATCAATTGATTATTTTTTTTTCACAATTGTGTTAAATAGAGTAAATAATTTCTTAAAAGTTAATCGAATTTCATGTAAGAAAATTTTAATACAAATAATTTAAATTTTGAAATGCAGTTGTTTTATACTGTACTAGCTGTCCTTCCCGGCGGCGTTGCCCGGGCCCGTGATGTTTTTGTTTTCAAATGTGTTATTTACTTTCTAAATGACCGTTAAATTAAACTCCAATTTCTATGATTTTATATCTTTAAGTCCATTTTGTCAAAATTTATATTTTTAAAACGGAAAAATCGTGAAAAGATATTGAATTGAAAGCACATGCTGTTTGGTTTTTTGTTTTCTATGTAATTTGTTTTTTTGGAAACTATGCGAACCGAGAGCGAACGAAACCGCGCAATCATTCAGGTTTTTACTGAATTCGTAAAAATTTTCACACATTTTATTTTGTAAAAAAAGAATTCTATCCATACAAAAGTTCCAGAATTTTTGAAAGTAATGTAAATCTAGTTTATTGAAAGGCTCTAAAAAGATTGTGCTGAAATATGGGCATCTAGTTACTTTTAGCCGGGATGTAATTCGTGTTTGTCGGTGTATTTTTTTAAACAAATTGCAACATAAATTATGAGAATGTTTTAGCTTTAAGAAAATATTTTCGGTTTGTCAGGACGTATATAGAATTGAGCCCTGCAAAGGCGAAACCGCAATGAAACGATCTGGTTTTTATTGATTTTCTCAAATTTTTCGCAATTTTTATTTTGTAAAAATTATTTCTACTTGTCCGAACGTTTTAAAAAATTTTAAGAAGGTGTAAATTTGATCCATTTAGATGCTTTTAAAAGTTTGGGCTGAAATATGTACGCTTAGATACTTTTAGCGTAGAAAAAAATATTCTATTTGTGAGTCGCAAAGTGCCTCCTTTTGCCGGTGTATTTGAAAGGGTTAAATCTTATATTTTAAAAACCGATTGCAACATAGATTATAAAAATGTTCTTAAGCTTAAAGAATATAATTTTTTTTTACCGGTACCTATAGGATTGCGTTTTGCTAAGTGAAAACCACAATGAAAACGATCTGTTTTTTATTGATTTCATCAAAATTTTCGCACATTTTATTTTGTAAAAAATATTTCTATCCGTCCGAACATGTCGAATTTTTTGTAGGGAGTATAAATTTGGTCTATTGAGAATATTTTAAAAGATTGATTTGAAATATGCACTTTAAGATAATTTTAGCATGGGAAAAATACCCTCTCTGCGAGTCGCAAAATAACCTTCATTTGCCAGTGTATTTGAAAGAGTTAAAATCCAAATATTTTAAAACCAATTACACCATCAGTCAGAAGAAAGTTTCAACTTTAAGATCTTCTTTTTGGTTTGTTTATATCTTAAAAATTACGCCCTGGAGGGTTTTGGTTTTGGTTTTAATTTTGTCGTCCGATTATCTACGCTAGGGATATGGGACCAGGGGGGGAGTGCCCTTCGTGGGGGTCTTTCTAAGGGAACCTAACCCGTATTTACGCAAGGTTCGAAGAAAACCACGAAAACTCCGAACGGTTAGGCCGACAGCCGCGATTGGGTTCGAACCCAGCACCTGCCGTCTACGCCCTGGAGGGACATTGACAAAAGGGAGAAAAATAGTTTTGGAAAAAACGACCGTTTTTGAATATTTGTTTTCAAAGGGTTAACTGCAACATTTTTTCGAATTGATTATTGCATTTGAAACCTAAAAATATGATCTTTCGAAATATTTCTCTTAAGTTTAACTACGTCGAGCAGTTTGGTTGATTTGGATTTAAACAAAATGATCCAAAAACAGAAATAAACGGGGGAAAAAGGTTCTTCCTCCGATTAGATGCGTAATTGAGTTTCTGCGCATTTGCAAAAGTTTTATTTCCCAGAACATTTAAAAAATGACTTTTTGATGAGAGTGAGTTCCGCTTCATAATTAATATCTATGAAACTAATCAAAAAATTAAAACTCTGAGCCTCAGGTGCATCAAGAGAGGTATTGGGCTACTCTCAAAAAAATTTTGAGCTTCGTACGTGCTGTAAATTTTGCTAGCCATCGCAGACACACACACACGCAGACAGAGCGTTTTGTTCTTTTATTAGTATAAATTATTAATTTCCTTGTTTTATTTCTTCATTTTAATATTAATTATTAGTTTATGTATTTACATATTTTTTAAATTTAATATTAATTTATATTCAAGCGATACAACCCAAATAAATTTTAAAACTACTATAATATTAGTTAATTTGTAATAGTACCCCTTTAAACATGTTTTTCTCTCACACTTTTCATAATTCGAACCCCTGATAGTTCGAACATTTCTTGTGGTCTCGACGAGTTTGAATTGAAGAGAATTGAATGTATTTAGAAATATTTGCATATTTTCTTTCATTATTAATCAAATATTATCGATAGATCAGAACTGATATACTCAACATATTCCTGTGACATTTTACATTTTCTTTCAGCTTCAACTATTTTGACTTCAAACAAGTTTTTATACCCAATTAAAAGAAATTACTTCTATTCACATTTTTATTTTATTTCATACTATAATGCCAGAGCATAAAGTAAGTAGTTCTTGTAACACCGCTTCAGGGTTTTTTCTTTTTTTTTAGAAGAATTGCAATTTTTTCAATCTTAAATTAATTAAAACTTATTTACAGGGTTCTCAGCGGTCACTTTAGTGGCCACACACTATTATTTACAAACAATAATTTTTCTATTTACGAAAAATGTATTCATTTTTTATAATGTTCATTTAATAAATATGTTCTTCCATAATTGTAGATTCGTAATAACTGCATTTTTTGTTTTATTCATTTATTTATTTATTTTTTAAAATTACAATTTAGCTATAGGCAAAACTACATAAAAAAAAATGCATTGGAATCACTTCATTATCTTCCCGAAAAAACAAATGAAAATAATTCGCTATCAGCCGTTTCTCCAAGAAATATGGTAAGTGTTGTTGCATTTATTATCCTAAAGTTGAACGGCATCTTAAGAGCCCACACTACTGATTGAAAGAGACCCGGATGTTAATGTAAAGTCTATGGGGGCGTCCTTTTAAAATATCTTGCTCAAATTTTAACATTTTGACGTGATTTTTTTTTCATAGGATAGCTGAGGACGATCCATAATTGGCCTAATTTTTACTTTTTTGATTTTGGTTACATCCTTTTTATATTAGGATAGTTTTATAACCGGTTCAAACCGATTATGAAAGTTAAACTATTTAAAAAAAACTGACTCCAAAATCGAAAAAGTAAAAATTAGGTCGGTTATGGATCGTCCTCAGCTATCCTATGAAAAAAAAAAAAAATCACGTCAAAATATTAATATTTAAGCGAGATATTTTAAAAGGACGCCGCCATAGACTTTACATTATCATCCGGGTCTCTTTCAATCAGTAGTGTGGCGTCTTAAAGGTAAACACACACACAGAAAACAACGACACAAAAAATGGACACACAAATACAAAATAAAGAGTCTAGAAATAGGTTACTATTGTGGGGGTTTATTGTTAACAGATTGAGGTAGTTACCACTATTTTCATTATGGTACATTTAAAGCATAAAATTTCACATAATATTTTTGTTCATTACATTGTTTTTTTTTTTTTTTTTTTTTTTTTTGTATACATTTGGAGGGAAGGTTCCAAGGATATTGATTAATTTCCATTTCTTATGACGGTGGAGACTTTGTGCAGCAGCACATTCTTGACAATAGTTTTCTGATGGACGAAAATCTTTTCTTAGGACGATCCTGCAAAGAAAAAGGACACGATCGATTAGTGTACAATATTTAATGTGGTAAATTAATCAAATAATGAAGCATAAATCAACGCTTTACATTTCTACATTATAAAAAAATGAAAAAAAATGGACCCATTTTTAAGCAACTTCAAATAAAGATTAAGCCTTGTGTGTGTTATAGGGTCAAATTATATTGCAATTGAAAATTGACATATTGAAATAATATTGACTGGGATGTTGGCATTTGTATCAAATAAATATTTTGGTAGATATAGAGGGTAAAATATATTCAAAGGTAAACACTATAATTTTGAAATATATACAGGGATTCAAGCGCTGTGTCCCAAATTGTCGATTTTCACCACTAAATTTTAAGAGTATTCTTCGTTCTGTTAAATCTCAGAAAATCTGTTATCAAATAAGGTGAGACATACTATAAAAATTTAGTTTCAGTTATCAGCCACTATGGCACAGTGCTTGCATCCCAGAATATATGATTCCTAAAATACGATAGATTCATTACAGATAAAGTTTAATTGCGTTTGCGAATACGATAATAGATCTGTTCTTGCATTATTTATTAGTCACCAGTATTGTACAGTAAAAAAAAAAAAAAAAAAACCTATTGGCATTACCTACAGGCGGAGGTAAATTTCGAAATAAAATACTAAATTAATCAACAAAAACTAAATGAAGATCGGAAATACTCACAGTTTAATGATTTTATCGGGCATTTTTTAAGGAATTTTTTACTTTTTTCTATAAGTTTATAAGGATTTATAAAGATTCCGTTTCTATCGCACTTTATAACATTTCTTGAAAAACAAATAAAATTTGGTTAAAACTCTGCGTATATGCGAAAAAAGAATCTGAATTTTTTTAATTCATTTTAAATAAAGTTTTTTTTTTCTGAAATACTTGTTATTATGAACATATTTGCTGTACCGGAGTTACATAGTCATGTTCTATAACAGCAAGTAATTTCTAGCAAATTATTTTTCAGAATGATTTGCAAAAATCTTTTTTTTTATATAGAATTTGTTGTTGGCATCATAAATGACCACACGACTAACCTGTCACTGAAACGCATGTACTGAGGCATGTTCCAATCATTCCCAACGTTCCTAATTGTTCCCAGTATTCAGTAGTACAAGTGAAGGCAGATAAACATGGGTATATACAGTCGAGTCCCTGTATAACGAAACTCCATTCAACAAATTTCTGTATATAAAGACTTTTATTAGGAATGGCCAATTTTTCATTGATTACCTTACACATATTATCTATATAGCGAAGTTTATATCTCCATATAATGAATTTTTTCAGAAATGTTCCTTCATTTTTTTCTGAAGATGTTTCAATTTATTTGTGAAATTCATTTTCCTGTGCTGATTCCTGGTATGTGTTTTATAGCTGCATACCTGCTGTCTTATCCATGTTCAAAACAGGCATTCATCCCTACCCCCTAAAAACTGACTTCTTCATAAAATGTCTTTCAAATTCTTTCATGGTCTCGCTTGACTTAATTTCAACAATGATGAGTATGCGATTTTGTAAATTTTTGTTATTCCTCTGAAAGAAGGCAAATTTTCGCGCGTTTGAGCTAAATTTACTTTTTTATATATATAAAAAAAAAGTTTATATTTTACCTAAAAAAAGTACCTGTACAAACGCTGATAAGCGTTAATTTTCTGTTTGAAACAGTTTAAATAAAAAAATAAAATATGAAATTTATGTTTAGCGTTAAACATTCCAAAAACTTAATTAAATAACTGAAGTATTTAAAAAAAAATTACTTATACATTGTAAATTTTTTCGCTTTTTTCTATTCAGCGAATTTTTCTATGTATCGAATTTTTTGACTGAACCATGAATTTCATTATATAGAGACTCGACTGTATTCCCAATTCTTTCAAAAGCACTGGAACGAATTTGAGCATTACATGTTATGCTACATTTTTTGTTTACAAAAGAATGTTTTAAGTGGAAATTATTGTTAATACCGTGCACAGTTTTTTACACATTTACGTCACAAAATAAGTATTGATTGTTTATTGCTTTTCAAATGTGTTCTTTAAATTACAAGTAGCTGAAGAAAAAACTGCACCTGGTTATTTATTTAAAGGTATATCTTGCACCTGTTTTCGTGATAGTTTATTTTAGGCAAATTAAATATGTCGTTTTTGAATCATTTTTTAAGCTGGACGAGTCATAGAAATTGTTGTCTCTATTCGAAAGTTAATAATGTAACTTTCTTAAAATGAAGAATGATGGTTTCTTAAAAGGTTATCCTGAGCACTAATTTCCATAAATAGTAAAGTTATTATACCATCGACCAAAAAATTACTGCCAAACTGTAAGATTAAATGCCAATAATGGATGATTGTGAATGTCACATTCAATGACATTTAATACAATTCACGTGATTAAAATGTCATTAAGTGATTTTTATTTTGACTTTTTATTAATATTTTTATTAATATTCTACTAATTATTTGTTTTTTTCGTTATTTAAAATAAAAATAATGTCAATATGTACAATTTGGCTATTAGTTTGGCGATTTGTAAATTTGGCGAAATTGGTTGACGGGATAACAGAGTAGTACCTTTTTTTGTGTGTGAGTGTGTGTATTAAAATTAATTGATGAGGACCTTTACCCAATATAATATAAACTTTATAAGAATTCAACAAACTGATATTCAAAAAAAGACCGAAGTTATCTGTTTGTTTTGAATGTCAAAATGTAAAATACAAAAATTAAATAACTGTTCATAAAAATTGCGATTTTTTTTTTTTTTTTTTTTTTTTTTTTTTTTTAATGCAAGTTGTCATACATTGTTGTGCATTTTCATTTGGAAGTATATTTTCTTATTAAATTGTAAATTTTAAAGGTATCATCCATATTTTTTCTGTTTTTAACCAAAATGTTAAAAGCTTTTTTTTTTTTTTTTAAGTTTAACCACTTGATTGCAGAAGAAATCTGTTTGTTATATGCGAAAAATGTGAATGTGTTTGGAGATAGATGTATAAAAAATTAATAAAATTAGTTAACTAATTAAATCACAAATATTGTCTTTTTTTTTTTTTCAATTATATTTTGCTGTCTAAACTGCGTGAAGTCCTTTTTTGTAGAACAAAGTTTTCAGAGCTCTTTTATAGAAACGCTATCGCGCTCCTCGGCACTCGAGTGATTAATAGTATGTCCATGATGTCTCTGCAGCGGAGTGCCAAGGGTTAAAGTAAAAAAGATAACTAATTCAAGTTTATGGCTTTTTAATTCTCGATTTAACATGAAACATTTCATAAGATAATTCTTTTATTGAAATTTTTCTATTAAACTGGTGTGTGAAATGTATCAAATTCTAACCAACCTTTTATAACAACCGCATTTGAAAAGCTTGAAATGAATTCCTATGCAATAATAAAAATAATTAAATAGTAATAAGTGTTTTGTCAGTCACATAATTCAGATTTTAATGCACGGATTTTTTATTCTTATCATGTTATATGAATAGAAAGTACAACAAAAAATACAGCTTACTTTTTTAAGTGCTGCTGCTAATGTCTGTTCTGTATCATCAGGAGAGGAAAAACGTTCATTTTCTTTGTCTTCAGAAGGCATGGCAAGGGCAGAATCTTGAACAATTTTCTCAGATATACTGTTCAGTTCTTCTTCACTTGATTGCACTTCTGGCATATCTTGAAGATCTTCCGTAGCCATCAGAGATTCACAACCGAGATCATCTTGGCTTGATGATGTTTCTATTTTTTCAGGATCGATTTCGTCTTTCCTTTCATCAGAAACTGGGTGTGGATGAAGATCTTCCATAGCGATCAGAGAATCACAACCCAGATCATCTTGGTTTGATGATGTTTCTTTTTTTTCAGGATTGATTTCGTCTTTCTTTTCATCAGAAACTGGGTGTGGATGAAGATCTTCCATAGCCATCTGAGATTCACAACCCAGATCATCTTGGCTTGATGTTTCTATTTTTTTAGGATTGATTTCGTCTTTCTTTTCATCAGAAGATGGGTGTGGATGAAGATCTTCCATAGCCATCAGAGATTCACAACCCAGATCATCTTGGTTTGATGATGTTTCTATTTTTTCAGGATGGATTTCGTGTTTCTTTTCACAAGAAGCTGGGTGTGGATGAAGATCTTCCATAGCCATCAGAGATTCACAGCCCAGATCATCTTGGTTTGATGATGTTTCTATTTTTTCAGGATGAATTTCCTCTTCACTGATATCAGAAGCTGAGGATGAGTGGAGATCGTCAGTTTTTTCAGATTTACGATCCATCTCAATCACAGCAGACTTCTTCTTTTTCTTCTTTTTCTTTTTATGTATGAATTTTTGCCTTTGAATATTTCTATGTGATAAATAATATTTGTTAATTAAATGTGTTATCTGTAATTTAATAAGAAATTACATATTCATTTTTTAAAATTAATATGAGAAAGGGAGTTTTTAATGCTATAACCCACGAAATGAAATATATATATGTACATATATATATATATATATATATATATATGCGTATATGTATATACACACACACATATGTATATAGCGAAAAAAAATTAGTTACTGATGTTATATATTAAAAAATATATATAAGATACCATAAATAGTAAAAAATTCATTATCAAAATGAAAGACACCATGTTATCAAATATCAAAATGTACATACATTCATAATTACTATACGAGGGCTGTAAATTAAGTAATTGCAACATAAGTCAATGTTTAATGCACTTACAAGTACAGTTGCATTACATTCCTTCTATGTAATCCCCAGAAAAGCTTATAACATTTTGCCAAATGTCGGGAAGCCGTTGTAGACCTGTTGCAAGGTGTTAATTGTTAATGTGAGCGACCGAGCGCCCTATTGCGTGGATTACAGATGAACGTCATGACTCAGACCAACCTCTAAGGATAATTCTAGGACAGTCCATCGGTGGTATATTGTAAGGAGACCGCTCAGGATGTTTGAAGAATGGAGGGCCAGCCTGTGCGTTGCGGATCCGCAGTCTCATTCCGACCCGAACGAAATGCTTGAACCCATCGTGCTACTGTCCTATACGTTAAAGCATTTGTGCCACAAATCCTCGATAGCATTCTGTAGCATTTTTGCCATGAGCAGCCTCGATTTTAAGCCACGACTGCTGATTACTTTTTGAAAACATGCTGTAGAGCAATGGAAACGAAACACCTCACTTTGATGCCACACAACAACTACCCTTCTAAGCAAATCGACTGTTTTTTGCACTCTACACATCGAGAACAGCACCGCTCCGCACAACTACACATCGCACCGCTCCCATTTACTATTTGTGCATGCCCGCCTTTCTGCGAGTTTCAAGGTTAAGTTGCGACTATTTAATTTACAACCCTCGTATATATATATATATATATATATATATATGTATATATAGTGTGTGTGTGTGTACATATATATGTATGGAGATTTCTTGAATTCTTCGCTTCGTCTAAATACCATACCAGGTCCTTTGGACGTAAATCAAGAAATAAGTAAAATACTTTCGTTTTCAATTAAAGAAATTGATGTATTATCTCTATATAATAAAACAAGGTGCGCATAGCGCACCATAGTGCACCAAGCAGATTTTTCAATCCAAAAAGTATTATAAAAAATAGTATTAATTTTTAATTATTAGTGTTATTTCAGTAGTTGACGCAGGCTTTTTTAATTACTAAGTAATATAGCTCATTATTTAAAATTTTGTTTTATTAAGAAATCTTAATATTCTAATGATATATTAGCCGAAGCTTCACTCTTAAAACGAAAGAGCTGATTTGGCTTCTCATGAAAGAGCTGTAATTTTTTCGATCATAAAAGAGTTGTTTTTCAAACGATTAAATCTCCTTGATCTAAATTGGTTATTTAAATAGCTCAACTTCATTTAAATTGGTTAAAACTCGAGTTATTTCAACTCTTTTTTGAGAAGCTGCCTTTCAACATTGAGATGAGTGGATTTCAGCTCAACTTGAGCTATTTTGTGGCTGACTTTTTAAGAGAGTTGATTTACCCAGAAGTATGGTAAATTCTAATAGTGTTTTGGAACATAAACTAGCCATAAAAACCATACAATTATGGTCATCTAAACCCTTCCATATTGTCAATTTTATAAGTTTTTTTTTTTCAACTTTTTTTCAGAAAAACACATTTTTTGCGCATCGTCTTAGATTGTGTGTCTACACTATTAGAAAAAAACGTTGTATAACTAATTTTGTTGATTTCTGGTGCATAAATATTTAATTTAAGTTACTGAAGTTTAGTAGTCACTCTTCCTAATTCCTGTTAGTAATGTTATGTCTATTTTCGATTAAAATATTTTTAGGTTGAAAATATCACCGTAGGAAATTAACACTTTTAAATCCTTCATTCAGTGTTTTCTTTTTAAAGCATGTCACTTTTTCTTTTAGTACTTAAAATATTTTTTAAATCTAGGCTTAATTTAATATTTTATGCTTTAAAAATAGACGAACTGGGAATAAAATATTAGCACATCATATTAAAAAAAAACGTTGATTTTAGACATATTATAAAAAAGGGACTTTCTTTTTTATAAGTATAACAGCAAAAATATCATCAGGGCGTGCGAAGAGAAAATTGCGCTCAGGTCAAAGTTAGAATTTAGCGTTCTCCCCCCTAACTTTTTTCTTGTGACAAGGCAAAAATTATACTGGTAATATAAATTTGGCGCTCCCTAAATTTCATCACCTAGGGCGACCGACCCCTTCGTCCTTCCCCGCTTTTCACACGGTGTTATATCGCAAACAAGAAATTTTGATTGATATATACATAAATAACGATGAACTGGAAACACCAAGCCGATCACTTTCATCGTGTTACTCGAATCAATATGACACAAATTGGTAATACATATGCCGATTGCATCATGTTATCGCTCTTTTTCTGATAAACTAATATCATTTTAAACATCTTCTACCAGACTTCAATGCTTTCAATGCATTCGAACAATCTGTTATTTCCTTGGCAACAACGCATTCCTTTGAAATCATATCCAATGAGTCCAGAATCGGGACCTGAGAGCAAGACTGTATGAGACAAATCCATAGCTGTAATCTCCTTCTTTTCCGTCAAAGCTGAATGAAGTAAGGTTCGGCGTCCACTGGCCGCCAGCCGCCATCAGCGCCATCTGTTGTTTGAAATTCGAACTAAAATCAAGAATTTTGGTAAAAAAAAACTCCTGACATTATACATAGCCCTCCTGCAAAATTTTTTTAATAGCTGTCACCGTTTGCAAGTTATTGAACTTTAAAATCCATCAGTCATTTTTGGGACTCCCGATATATATATATAAATATATACACTATATTGCCATTGATTATGGGACACTTGCGATTTTAGACATTTTACTAAATATCTAGAAAAATACATTAGGAATCATCTCGAAATTCTTAGTGTATAAATATAATAGTATACGTCATACATCTCATTGAAGATTTTTTACCGAAACTCCATAGGGGACCGTCAACAAATTAAAAAAGAATGAAAATCTTTTGAGTAACCCTGTCAAAACTAATGTAGCAAAAAAGCTCAAACTCTAGATTATGATTGAATGCTTTATTGTAATACACTGTGTTCATTTTTATGCAAATAGCATGCATACTCGCAGAGTAATTAAGGTTTTTATAAAAATGGCCCCAAATTTTTCTAAGTTTTTCCCTTATAATTTTCAGAGTTCTTAATATAAAATAATCTTTTTTTCAGAAAATATGACAAACAACATTGCACACTGTACCCTGTAATCAAAATTAAAAAATAATAAAAATTGTATGAAAAATCAGTAGGTTTACTAAATAATTTTTTACTGCGCATGCGTCAAAGATATCAAAATTTCATTTGCATATTATGTTAGCTAAATGTATAGAGCAACTTTTGTAAAAGTCTCAAAATTATAGCTTGAAAATTCTGAAAGTAATCCTCTATAGAAAAAGGACAAAATCCGTTGTTTCCAAAATGAAGCAAAAAAATGAGGGATTTTATCCAAAAATAGTCGTAACATCCCGTATTGTGTATTCTATATTGACACTAATCAATGAATATATGGATACAACCCCTCTTGTTTTTGCTTCATTTTGAGAATAACGGATTTTCAACTTATTCAATTGACGATTGATTTCAGAATTTTAGAGTTATGATTTTGTGACTTTCACAAAAGTTGCTCTATACATTTAGCTAACATAATATGCAAATGAAATTTTGATATCGTTGACGCATGCGCAGTAAAAAATTATTTAGTAAACCAACTCATTTTGTATACAATTTTCATTATTTTTTAATTCTGATTACAGGGTACTGTATGCAATGTTGTTTGTCATATTTTCTGAAAAAAATATTATTTTATATTAAGAACTCTGAAAATTATAAGGGAAAAACTTAGAAAAATTTGGGGCCATTTTTATAAAAACCTTAATTACTCTGCGAGTATGCATGCTATTTGCATAAAAATGAACACAGTGTATTACAATAAGGCATTCAATCATAATCTAGAGTTTGAGCGCTTTTGCTACATTAGTTTTGACAGGGTTATTCAAAAGATATTCATTCTTTTTTAATTTGTTGACGGTCCCCCATGGAGTTTCGGTAAAAAATCTTCACGGAGATGTATGACGTATATTATTATATTTATACACTAAGAGTTTCGAGATGATTCCTAATGTATTTTTCTAGATATTTAGTAAAATGTATAAAATCGCAAGTGTCCCATAATCAATGGCAATATAGTATATATAACGAAAAAAATAACAAATTTTAGTTACTAATGTTACATATTAAAAAATATATATAAGATAACATAAATAGTAAAAAATTCATTATCAAAATGAAAGCTACCCTGTTATCAAATATCAAAATGTACATACATTCATAATTACTATACGAAGGCTGTAAATTAAGTAATGGCAACATAAGTCAATTTTTAATGAACTTACAAGTACAGTTGCATTACATTCCTTCTATGTAATCACCAGCAAATCTTATGACCTTTTGCCAAATTTCGGGAAGCCGTTGTAGACGAGTTGTAAGGTGTTGATTGTTGATGTGAGCGACCGAGCGCCCTATTGTGTGGATTACAGATGAACGTCATGACTCTGACCAACCTGTAAGGATAATTCTAGGACAGTCCGTCGGTGGTATATTGTAAGGCGACCGCTGAGGATGTTTTAGGAATGGAGGGCCAGCCTGTGCGTTGCAGATACGCAGTCTCAATCCGACCCGAACGAAATGCATGAACCCATCGCGTTACCGTCCTGTACGGTAAAGCATTTGTGCCACAGGCTTTCATAAATCCTCGATAGCATTCTGTAGCATTTTTGGCATGAGCAGCCTCGATTTTAAACCACGACTGCTGATTACTTTTTGAAAACATGCTTTAGAGCAATGGAAACGAAACACCTCAGTTTGATGCCACACAACAACTACTCTTCTAAGCAAATCGACTGTTTTTTGCACTCTACACATCGACAACAGAATCCACTCATCTGACAGAATCCACTTATCTGACAGAAATCCCCTCATCTGACGATTTGAAAGTCTGCTTCTCATAAAGGGTTGAAACAAATTCGAGTGAAAGATTTATTTTAAGCAGTTTAAATCAAAATGAGTTAAATATTTAAAAAACAACTCATTCACGATCGAATAAATTACAACTCTTTATTTAGCAGCCAAATCCCCTCTTTCGTTTTAAGATTGCATATTGTGTTTTATAAATTAGAAAAAATAGTATTAATGAAATATACCAATAAAAATCTTGATTTGGTTTTCCAAGTGGTTGCCACGTTTGGCTTTAAAATATCGATTCGGGATCTAACGGACCCAATTTTATAATGTAATCGAAAATTAGTTTCTTGATTTTTTATATTATACTAAAAGAATTGAACACATTAATAAATGGAACAATACAGTTACTGCTAATTATTTTAAAGTGTGATAGTAGTGGAAGAGAAAATACTGAAATACGTACTGGAGATCTTTTACGAAATTTTCTTTCCATTTTAATTCTGTTATTTGTAGCTCCTCATCTTCAGGAATACGGCACAATGTGGTGGGCTCCCATTTGAGTTTTTGAAGTTTCTCTTCCCTGAAATTTAAATAAACACGTCACTTAAGATTTTAAATGGTACTGTGTAAATAATCTATTTGTGTATTTTGTCTAATTTATAAGCAACGTGACTTTCCGCAACTTTAGTGACGCTTGCTATACAGCAAATTCATGAAGTACTTTTGCAATACAAATTGAGCATAATAATTTACACGTCTAACTGAAATCGTTTTCGATTGTGTTGCAGGTGTGTTGCACTAGGAACAAGATTGTGCAAAAAGTGTTGTTAACTATGTGATTATAGATGACGCCTAAAAAAAAGCCAAACTTCACAATTTTTCAAAAACTGCAGTTTTTGATATTTATTGGTAAAAATTAGCCAATTCATTCAGTAATCACCTGCATATTTTTTTAGTATAAAAAGTAGTCCCTTATTTCTTTTTTTAATTGTGTAATTTTAAAGGAACCATGCAGAAAGTGCTTTGATATATATTAAAATTAATATTAATTGATTTAAAATATTTCAGCACATCAGCTTGAAATCCTGTTTTTGTCTTTGTTCCAGATAAGGAACATAGAGCATAAAGCTCATAAAACATTCTAAAGAAAAATGGTGCGCAAAGGGCTAACGCAAGGTTAAATCAATGCAATCTTATTTGCATCTGATAGTGATGATCAGTCCTTACGAGTTTCTGATGATAGCTAGGATTATTCAACATACATTCTAGCTAACAATAACTGTAAATGCTATTTCTTCATGTAAATCCGACGTTGACTGCAACAAATGTGATCCAAGAAATTGATTCAGCTGCCACAGGAGATATATTTTTGTAATTAATATTAAAGTAATTTCAAATTTCGTTAAAAGTACCATATAAAAGTTAAAATCAACAAGTCAAACAACAATTGAAGTCAGACGTTTTTACGCTGCCGGACATTGTTATGAGCCGGGAGTGTATGTGGGGATATCAGTATGTGGATTAAATTTCTAAACCAACCAAATTTTCAACTTACCAGTGTGATTACATGTAAATTTTTCTCGACGAATGCTCCCCCTCCCTGACATTCTGAATTCAAAACTGAATATATACAATGAGAAGCATCAATTTAGAGGAAAGTTTTTATTCTTTCAGTTTATTCTTTCAGATGCTGCAGATATCCCTGCTGGACCCAGTGTTAATAGAAAAATGTCGGAAAGAAAAGACAAATATCTGAAGAGCAAATAAGCATAAGAGAGAAAGCATTTCATTATGGAAACTTCCTATCAGTTTTTGCCCTTTTTTTTAACACTAGACTTTTTAATCTTATTTCAGAAGAGAGACATAGATACAGCATAGGAAAGTATTTTTCTCTACCTTTACAAGTTTCCATTACGGATACTATTGAAGTGATGTTTTAGGAAACCAAACAATAAAAAATAAAATGTCTGTCAATGAATTTGAAAATAATCCGACAATTCTAAATAAATTCCGAAAGGCATGAAGGGCCGTGATAGACTTTTTGAATTAAGGTCTGTAATAGAGAGTATAAGGGCAGTGGGATATATTATATACCACGTGATTTGAATCAAGATTCGAACCAGAAGCTTTTAATTAAATTTTATATTTCTAACTTTGGCGAAAAAAGTGTTTCAAAATTGTTTCTTTCTTTATGTTTTTTTTTTCGAATATTCCGGTGTAAATTTAACATAAAAAAAAGCAATTAAATTCCTGCAATAAAAATTTAATACATATTATGCTATTTTTGTATATATAATACACAAGTACTCTGAGCTTCATGCCACATTTGATAGAAAATGAAAATATCTCATTGTGTGCTTTGGGACACATATGGCACATACCATAAAAATCCACATTAAAAAAATATATATGAAGTCATAATTTTTTTTATTGTTTTTCCTTCATTTGTGACTACCTAAAGTAATCAAAATAATTTTTTCATACAGAAAACAAAAATCGTGCAGTGAAGGGTTAAAAGAGTATGCTGACAAAAGATTTCCACATTGTTGATCCTTAATTTTCATTTTGATTGTTTGCACATTTTGCTCTTTTCAATTCATAAAATCTCAATCCGAAATTTAGTGAATTATGGTTTCGAGAGATACCATGCTATATTTTTAAAAACCCATATCATAATTCATTTCACGTAATTTGCATTTAATCTATGATTAACATTACACAGACAATTCGATTGCACATAATCTAAGCATTTCAAACTTCAGAATTTTAGCACTGATGTACCGTAATTTCGGGTGTATAAGCCGCAGATCAAACAATTGTTTTTCGACCCAGAATTTTTAAGAAACAAATGTAACTAGTCAGATCGCCGTAAATATTTGTCTTCAATCACTAAATAAGATTTCTGGGTCCAAAGAGAATTGTTTGATCCGCGGCTTATACACCCGAAATTACGGTAAATCGGACATATTGGCCTGAAATTATCCCTGTTAATAACATTCAACGAGAAAAAATTATGCATACTATGAGTGATTTTTTAGCAGTCTATATGATTCTTTATGAGTAGAAAACATCTCTAGTTAAGATAGTAATTTCAGATGTTCGAATATAAAATATAGGGGTCAAGTCAATCAGATATTTAATCTAAAAACAAGTGTATAAATGTGATCATGGATAAGTAAGATCACACAGAGGGTTTCGTTTAAAATTTCTTTCAAAACAACTTATCCTTTAATTAATAAATACAAATTGTCAATGTATAAATATTAAATTTTTACATAGATGGTAGAATCAATCAATTTCATTTTGAAATATTTATATAAAAAAAGTTATTTATTTTAATCAAATTTAAAATATTCAAAGCAAACTATTTAAATCAAACAAAAAATTCTAAATTTTTTGAAAATTAAAAGAAAATAGCAGAGATATAAATAAAAATTTAAATTTCTGAAAACAACAAAAATTCCTTAAATAAAATTTAAAATGACGAATCAGTAATAAATTGTAATAGTTTTTCAAACTATTCCAAATTCTATTCTATATTAGAATTCCAAAAAATATTATGAATATCAGTGATAAAACAAAATAATAAAAACATTTAATTGGAAAATTAATTGATTTTAATGACATAGATCTTAAAATGAAAATTTCAAGTTCCAATACTGAGATTCTAACAAAGAACCATCCGTATACTAACGTGATGCTTTTTCTCCAAGCTATGATGTTTACACGAAAAACATTGAAATAGTGAATCTTTTATTTATATTTTAAATAGCAAAAATGAACGGATGACATTGATAAAACTGACTTATTCAAAATAATGGGGTTTTTTTTCAAAATTTTAAGATTTCATAAGACACGAGTTATTCAGCTGTAAGTACTCGGAATTCGAAGTCCCTGACTTATACAGTTTTGTATGTCAGACAGACATACAAAGGACAAAGAAAAATAGAATTTCGTCAGATGAACAAAATTTCAAAGTCTCTTGCATTCTATTTTACACAGATTTTCTTCAATTTCAATCTTTTCAAATCGTGAAGCGTGATGTCTGAAATTTAGTGCTTATATTTTCGAAAATTACCTCACAGTATTTTACAAAACACGTATATTTATTTATTTATTTCAAATAACTTATTTTGCATCTATGATTGACATTATGCTGCTATTACAATTGCTCATTGATGATATAAACATCGAAAATTCTAGACTTTCATCACTGATATAAATTATTAATTACATCATATTGGGCTAAAGTTGTCTTTGTTTCACCTTTAATGCAATCACAGAAAAAAATCTATTAAATCTACTAATTATTATTTCATGTTTGTCATGATTCTTTGTGAGTAGTTAACATACTTATTTAAGTATGAATTTCTGATGTTTGAAAACGCATTTGGAAGGATTAATTTCAAGTATATGAAAGTGCATGATGTATTTGAAAATACAGGATAAAAAATATCATATCTTAAAAACCGAAGTCGACTATTTGCTTTTCTTTGGTGATATAAATAGTTTTAAAAGCAATTAAATAGATTTATACACGTATGAAAATACTTCATTTAAGCTCAACTATTATTACAACAAGTATACTAAGTAAATCAACTATTTTAAAATTGAAAAAAATTACTTACATTTTTTGATGCCCCTTGCACTCCTTTTTGTAGACTATCACTTTATTCTTTTTGTAATTTTTCTTCATCCATTCTTTTAAGTCAGGGATATTTATAGATCTTAACAATTCCTGAAAAGAAATGAAAATTAGAAGCACTTATATCAACAGTACATAATCACAGTTATATTTTGAAACACAAAAGCTATTACTTTAAAAACTTACATATATATATGATGCAGAGAGGCAAACCCTATTCAAGGTTCAAGTACCACAGTTGTCTGAAGATAATTCATTCCAATAGTCCTGTTCTGGACATTTTTAACTGCGTTGGAAATAAACTTCATATGTACTACTCCAAAGTTCTTCTAAAATCGCATTTCTCTCAATGTTTTTTTTTTTTTTTTTTTTTAAATTATAAACGTAACTCAGAGAAATACTAGTTAATTTAGATCATTGTTCAAAAGCAGATTTATGTAAAGTTTTAGTCAAAAGTAAAATTTTGGACAGTGAAACGTCTAATCAATTAAGTTTCAAACGTTTTGATAAACTTTAAGCATTTTGAGAGAGAATATTTTTTCTCAAGTTCTGGGCTTAAATAATTTTCTTTAACCAAAGTTATAATTTTTAATAATGCAGAAATTTTACATAAAGAAATGTAATTTTATCTTTTAAAAAGTTAGACATAAAAATAACAATGTTTAGAATTAGATTTTTGCAGACCGATTTTTTTTTATATCTTACTTGCATACCACGATGTACAAATTTTATAATTTCGATGATATCGCATATCATTTTAGAAACGATAGAAAAAATGTTAAATTATTCCTTTCGAATCTGCATGTAGAGATTTGCGCACTAACATTTATAATTGTTATATTCTTTTGTTTCTGAAACTTGATGATGTGTATATTACAGAGAGCAAATGTACCCATTCGTAATGCCGATGTCGTTTTAACGGTAGTAACACCAAAAATTAGATTTTAGCATAATATTTTAAACTGCTAAACATCATACATTTTCAATATTTACACTGTCGAATAGGGAGGCACTTTAAAATGCAATTGGTTTGGAAAATGTATCGTAAATTATTTTAAAAACTGTACGCACTTTCTACTTTATTTAATACTTTTGAAATGCAAATTAATTTTAAAATTCAAACAATCGGGTGCAGCCGATTAGTTCATAAAAATATCTCAGCATTTAAACAAATAGTTCTGTTCATGTAAGCATATTTCTTTCTAGCTAATATCCTATAAAGAAATTAAAACTTTATAAATGAACAAAAAAAATTGTATTTATGAAATAGATATAAGACATTTAATCGAACTATATTCGTAAACCATTGAAAGGATCAGAATCTGTATTGAATTGAGAGGTGGCCCAGAGGGACATCCCATTAGAGGAATTACCCCCCCCCCCCCTTCCGTAAATTTGAATATTTTATTTTTTCAATGATATTCTGCGAAAATTCATAATGTTCCCCTTGGAGCAACTGAAATCCCTCCCGGAGAAAAATGTCTGAATTCAACACTATTCAGAATTATCAAGTCTGACATTGTACATAAACTATGGCAAATGAGAACCATTCGTTCTAAAACTAGTTATATAAATATTCATATCTTAATACAACAGCCGTTGCACTCTTATGCAAAAATGCTGGAATATAATTCCTTTACAATTATATGTATATTAAATCCAATCCTATAGAAGTAATATGCTCCAACTTAAATATATTTAATGTCTTTTGCAAATCCACCGTTAATTGATTAAACACATTCTTTGGTTAGTTCAAGGTACGAAGGCAAAACGAAATTAATAAATTTTAAAACATTATTTGAATGCATAATAGATGCTCGTACACAAAATGATGTTTATATTCTTAATGATCATTCTAAATAACATATTAAATGCAAAACTATCTCTTGTATTTAAAAAAAAATGGTTTTCTTTATATTTTGTAACCCGCGAAATCAGGAAAAATCCCTTTTTACTTTAATATTATTTATTTTTACGTTTTTGTAAATAATATTGCCTTATTTCATAAAATGTTTTTACTTCATTATTTTTTCAAATTAAATTAGATTCTATAAAGTACATAATTTGACTTACATATAGTACGTATGTTTCAACATCATCTTCATACATAAATCTTGATCTTAAGATACTTAAATCGTCACTGAAAAGTAAAAAACATTCGCAGATTAATGTAAAATGAAATCATGAACTTAAACAAATACACATTAGCATTTAGATAAACTATAAAACTATAAAATTCCATATTAAAAAATAAGATTCTTCACCACTGAATTCTTATAGTGGAAAATTCCCATATAAATTTTGCTTCAGTTTGGCCCATTCATTGCCAAACTATCAACAAAATTGGAAAATTGGCAATTTTAAAATGCCATGCTTAATATAAATTTATAGAACTCTCTTTTCTACCATTTTACGAACTCTCCGTGTAGTGAGAATTTCAAATTCAGCAGATTTTTCTTTTCATTCCTTACAAATCTACCAGAATTTACGAATTGTAAAAATAGATCTATGATTCAATAAAATGATTTTTTAAATAGAAATTCTGTAGATTTCTGAATAAAAACAAATCCTCATATTTGGGCACAGTGGACACGTAAGTTAAACGAAACGCTTACACATTTTCTAACAATTTCTTTGAAAATTTATGTTGCATAATTTTCTTAGAAAACCTTTCAAATCTTTCTTTCCGCAATATCATATAATTTTTATAATGTATTTCTAGATACTGGCACAGTCCTCGATCACAATAATATTTTTGAAAAGTGTGTAATGCAAATTGATATTTAAGACGAATAAAACATGACAAATCGAACAGGCCTCTGTGTTGAGATTTTTAAAGCTCGTTTAACAATAAATGTACCAAAGAACACGAAGAGTATCAAGTAAATTCATAAAATGAAAAAACAAGGAAAATTAAATTTAGAAAATTTTAGCCTATCTTCATTAAAAAAATTCTAAGTGTGAAACTGCTACGAACGCCATTTTACGAGTTTTAAAATTGGTACCATTTTTTTTTACTTCTTGCATCATTAATATACTGTGTATGAGAAACTTTTACACATTTAAGAAGGCAAGCACTTCGTTGCCAATAAAATTATACGTTTCCGAATTTTCATCAGTTTGATAGATTTATTAAATTTTAGTTCATTAACCCTTTATTATATTTTATAATGTCTGCTAAATTCAAACAATGAATGTTATTATACAGGGTGAGTCATAAATATCGAAACAATAGGCTATCTCCTTAAATATTGCTCCTAGACCCATACTTCCAATTGCAAAAATTCATAAAAAAAGATGAAGTTTCAGATAAGATAAGTTGCAACTCCATGGGTGGTCTATTAGAAAAAATACGAAAATTAAATTTTTATACGGCCCCCGTAAGGCAAAATTCCCAATTAGGAAATTATTCCTTATCCATTCTTAAAATGAACAAAAAAAATTTCATCTAAATATCTAAAAATCTGACAGAGATATTAAAATCTGAAATTCTCCAAAATTCGTGACTTACACCACTTTACCATGCCTGTAAACAAAGAATTTTTCGCTAATTTTCAAAGCAAGTAAGGGGTCATCCATATATTGTCCATTATTAAATATCGTTTTAAGATAGTGCTTCTCATTTGGACATAACAAAGCAATGTATTGAATTAAATCTAAACTTTTTCAAAATATGTTGGTAGTCTGCACTGGAGGTCTGCATGGATCGAAATATCTTGATTCGGTCCCAAACCGACCCATAGAAGGAAAAGTTCAGCCCGGACTGAAAAAATGTTAAAATCATAACCCGGACCAGTCTGAAAAATAGTTTAAATCATAGCCCGGTTCAGCCGCAAAGTTCTACATAGTTTTTTACTTCGGTGTGGGAGAAAATTGTTTTGTATGGAAGAGTTTTGACCAAAAATTTATTTTATAGCTTTTAGTTTTTTCTATTTATACTTTTTATTATTAAAGAAGCTCAAAAGGCTGTAATATTTATATTTTATCAATGAATCTCTATTTACATATAAATGTTTCACTTATATTTTAATATCGTTAATCTCAACGCATCCCATGCGTTGGAGACTTTGAAAAATGTTATACAGTAAAACCTTTTAAGACGGAATCACAAAATAAAGAAAAAATGCGTTATTAAAGGATGCCCTCCGTAGGAGGTGTAGTTAGAGTTTAATTTTTTCCTCGGGTATCATTGTATTTATTTTGCATGAATCAACATATGTTCCGTTTAAGACAGAATTCCGTCATAGGCAGTCTTTTTTTCACTGGTTTTATTGTATTTAATTTTTCAGCCTTTGAATATACTATTCTTTAAAAAAAAATGAATTTATTTATTTATTAATTTTGTAAAATTAAGATTTTAAAATCTATGTGTTTTTGAAAATATTTCGATTGAGCCGAATTTAATTTATTTTAAGTACGTATTAAGCCAATCAGAGACAGTGATTTTAATACGGGTTTGTGGAGACCGGGATTGGAAATTTCGTCCAATGTACACCTAGGAAGAAGATAGCAGTCCCCTCCTTTAGGCTCGGTTTGGCGGGTCTTCAGTAAAAAGGAACCTCTCGGTCCTGGCCCGGCCTGGGCCCAGAATACAGATTTTTTAACAGCCTCTCCAGGACGATAAAAAGCCTGAAGTTCTGAGAGCTAAGTTTATAAAAAAGACTTAATCTGCATCTTAGAAAAAGCATTCTTTTAAATAAATGACATACATTTAAACAGTACACTTCGTTTTTCTGCATACTGAATTTTTCCCCCATTATTTCTTGTCCTTAAATTATTAAATGGTAAGAATTTTCGAAGGAAAAAGAACTTGAAACATGTCATTTTTAATTTTTTTTACGTTAGTTTTCTTTCGGCAAATTTGAAAAAAAAAAAAATATTTACTTTTGAAAATATGATTTTTAAAAAAGTTGTATTACTTTTTCAATAAATATTTTTAATATTTTTAAAATTAATAATGAAAAACAAAAACCCTGGAACAAAATTAAAATCAGATTTTCATCATTAATTAAATGGAAAGAAACTGAAATCCGATAAATGATGTTACGAGTTATTACGATTTTTAATTATCCCATTTTTAATTAAACAAGTACTAACCACATGAAATTTTTATAAATTGTATGAGAAATTTTAGAATGTGGTTTTCTTATCAAACTATAAGGCTAACGATAAAAAAAAAAGAAAAAAAAAATCAAAATTCGACCCCAAAAAATAGATTTTTACGCGTTTCCTAGAACTGTTAAAGCAACGTTGTTTTTTGAATTGTGCACATTTCGATTTGTGTCTAATCCCTTAAAACCTGATGAATTTTTTAAACGGCTGTAACTTAGCGAGTTTTAAAGATATGAAGATGCAACTTTTTGTGTCTTATTCAGGACTAAATAAGGAAAATTTTTCTAATTGGAATTTTAGAAAAAATGAAGTGTACGAATTGCAGTGATAGAAATGAGAATGGCTGCTGAGCAGTATTCCAATTTACAAATTAAAAGAATTCGCTAATCTTAAATCATAATAAAAATAAAGGAAATTTCTATCAATTAATCTCTTTTATCTCTCTTTTAATATGAAAGAAGATAACAATGCATTTTTCCAGACAAAAGATATATTATGCAAAAGAATGTAATGAAACATTGAAGTATCTATTCTTCTTTAAGTAATATTGTGTAACACTTTATTATAAGAACATCCCAAAATACCGAAAATACTTTCTACGATTTAATTCATTGCCTTTGAAGATGTTTTACCTAAAATGCAATTTCGATTCCGCAGAAGCAGGAAATTTTATAGAAATTGTTATCTATTTAGCTTTAATAAATTAAACATGACAAGTATTTTCGGACTTTATATTATTGTTTCTCATCTTAAATCAAAATTATACAACATAAGAAGTGTAGAGTAAAATTAATTTCAACAATCACCTATCAATATCTGAATACTGGTATAAATATGATCAACGCATTTTTTCTTCTTTTTTTAGTTAGGTTTTTGACGTTTTGCTAAACAATAGAGTCATAACAAAGCGGAAGTCGTATAATACTAAATTAAACTGATTAAAATTTTTAGCACAAATCAAAAACTGTAAGTAATTTGTACGCTTTTTTTAAAATAGGGCTAAAGTTTCCAAAATACTTACTGAAAATAATAACTTTCCATGTCATATGTTTTGTTAAGTCTTTCTCGTTCAATGCGTATTGCTTGTTCATGTTTGAAACGGTCATATCTCCACTTGATGTTCTTCAAAAATTCTCTCCTGGAAAAATAAAGAAGCACATTTCTTAAATGTTTAAATAAAATTATAAATAAGTAAATGCATATTTATGTTTTCTTGAGGTGCTATCCGTGATTTTAGTAGCGTTTTAGTCGCGAATCCTTTCAGATGCCTGTCAATGTTGAGAATGGAGAACTTCTCTACATCGAAAAAAAAAAAAAAACTAAAATTCTGCCAAAATAATCAAACTGCTCAGACAAAAACTTGTTTAAACCAAAATATGCTTCGGTCTTAAAGGTTATTTTTTACGGATTTTACAGTAACTTGTTTAATGAATCCCACGCAATTGGAACATTTTGATAACAGAAGCTTGTCCAAATCCAAAATATAACTTATTGTTTTCCGAGGAAAACCATGCAGTTTTTATTCAAAAACCTCGCAAGAAGGGGTAATTGCTACCGTCCTTATAGATTTTGTTATCAAAGATTTTACTGTTTTAGATTGTATATTGCAGTCAAAGATTCTGTTTCAGCGATGTTTTTTTTTTTCTTAGTACGTAAATTTGTTTTGTACGTTTTATGTAGGGAGAATGATTTTTAAGCGTTTAATACAGATGCGCATTAAAGACAGTTGCTAAAGACAGATTAAGACTTATTTTATTCTTAATCACTAAACTATTAATCTCATCCTTGTTTTTTTTTTTTTTTTTTTTTTTTTTTTTTTTTTTTTTTCTCTCTTTGTCATTTTATTGTAACAGTGGACCAGTTAAAAATAATGATCGGAGACTTCAATGTGTTGTCGATGTTACGCTTCAACATGACTCGCCTTTAGGTGACGTCATACGAAATCGTTATATTTCATGTGCTGTCTATGCTGCAACCATGAACAAAGAATAGTATAAGGCTATCTATTGTTACCAGTTTTGGAAGAAAAAAATTGTTTGTCGGAATATGTTTGAAATAGATGACATATTACTGTTAAAAATCTGTTACATTTTTCGCCAAGTCACTCCATCGCTTTTATAGAATATCTTTATTTTGACCAATTAAAGTGCTCCAAAATATCGTCAAGTAAAGTTTTTCTATAAAAGCATTGGAATGACCATGCAAAAAAATTGCTGCAAATTACTAACAGTGAATACAGCACTTTACTATCAGAAGTCACTAGTCCACCTGCTTCGCCATTTAGATTACATTTCCAACATCGTTTTTAGGAATAAAACTACTTTAACATAGTTTCACGTTATATTAATTGAAATTAGCGTCTCTATATTAACACAATTGGCAGTTCGGATTGAACTACTTTTGCATTCTATGCTCGTGATAATAACCGAAAGACAGGCAAAAGTTCAGTTTATCATATTTCGACTTGTGTGCTTGACATTAACTGCCTTCGTCGAAACTATCATCGGTGTAAGGAAGGGATACTCGCAATGAAATATACAACAGCAAAGGATTACATCCGGGAACTGCACAAAGTATATGCAACTCAATCACCGGGAGTTGAATCCGGCAGCACTCCTAACGTAACAAGACAAAATCTTTACCAAAATGAGACCCGGTATCAGCAGCTCTTTTGAACATGCAAAGCTTTCCACACTTTTTGTCGATTTCGCGAAAACATATTTTAGGTGCGTTCGTAATTATGTAAATAAGTAGCACCTATAGTTGTTGTTCAGGCCGTCGGTCCGCATATAACAACGCAAAAACTAACAAACCGAATCACTTGAAATTTAAAATACATAATTGTTACATAATTTTGTCCAATCATCTCAACTTTTATGCAAATCGGATGCATAGATCAATTACAAGGACAATCAAAAGGATTCCGTAACATTACGGTCAATGGGGGAGGGGGGGGGGAGTTTCAAATGCATTTTAATATCGTTTGAAATTTAAAACATATAATTATTACATAATTTTCTCGAGTTATTTCACATTTTATCAAATTCGAATGCATAAATCAATTACAGAGACAAACAAAAGTATTCCGTTACATTACGTTCAATGGGAAAAAAAGTTTCAAATTCATTTTAATGGTGTTACGAACATTCAGACATAATAGTACGAACATAATAATTCGAACTAAAAGTATTCCATTACATTAAGATCAATACGAAAAAAAAATTTCAAGTATATTTTAATGTGTTAAACTCTTTCGAATATAATAAAATTGACATGAACCTATGAAGTATATATGTATACTAAAATATACATTCTATACAATCTGCGATGCAAAAGATATTTATTATTAAATTTCAGGGTCACACCAAATTATTCCATTACATAATGCTATACGGGGAAACATTGTTTGGGGCTTGTTTTAACTATATTAAACAACTTCACATTTTATGAATATAATATACGTTACTGAGGTGTAATAAAAATTACTTCCTGTATATTTACAGGAACACAAAAAGTTTGACCACTATACTGTATTCGAAGTACTGTCTACTATAACAGCAAGATCTGAATATATTTAAAACTTCGTTATCGTACGAACGCACCTCATTTGCTAAGCTTCATGTGCAATTTCGAACTTGTTTTATTAGGATGCATCGATTTGTATCTTACTTTTTAAGACATCATTAGTTTTAGGGTTTCGTACTTAAAAACACCATCAGTTTGTCTATCACAGCCATTTTACACATAAACTATGGAAAGTTTAAATTGGAGTAAGTAATTATGAAATTCTTTTAGATATTTGCATATTATCAGACGTTCACAAATATATTTAGGGAAGATGTAGAAGAACTAATAGTTATTTGAAAAAAAATTCTCTTTGTATATCATATGGGATATCGTATAAAAGTACTTTTAATCCAAACTCAAAAATATATTTCTTTTAATTTTAGATATTGTAATTCCAGATTGAACATGTAGTGCAAACAAATATCCCTTCCCCCCCAAATGTTTTTCTAATCTGCTAAAACTAAAATGATGATAAAGTTAGAATTAGTAAAAATTAAAATAAAACAATTAAAAAAATGAATTTATTAAAAAAATTAAGAAAAACAATTATGAAAAAAATTACCGGTAGTAGATCTTGCAGGAAAACTATAACGATACCCTACGTCACATAACCTTGGGAAAATCGCATTTTTCCGCAGGACAAAAATTTTGATTTGGAATTCAACAAAAGATTGTGTAGAGCTGGAGATACCTATTGTAGTAGAAATATAAATGAATTGTTTATAATGATTTTGGAAAAAAAATCGATTTTGATTACCTGACATATTAACTCTTAAAGACACGGGCGATTGGACATACGTGATAACAGGGGTGACCTATTATTTGTACCACCAGCTTTTAAAGCCTTGATAGCAATTTTTAGATTTAGCAAAGTACTGTACTCTAATTTCAAAGAACATTTCTTAATGTCTTTCGAGTAATTTATATGTAATCCGAATTAACGATTGAGCACATAATTTATTCCATTTTAGTACAGCTAAACATTTAATGTTAGATGTGGCAACGTGGGCATGATTTTACAATGTGACTCTGCTGATTCTTGCAATTCACCTTCCAAAAACTAACGTTTACTTGAATGAATGTCTGCATCTTTGAAAATACGTTCATTTAGGTTCACTCTAGCAGAGAGAAATTTCCAAAACTACATTTTAATTCCATTTTAATGCATTTCAAAATTTATTATATAATTTAAATAATACGTTACATAATGCATCTAAAAGTTAAAAAGCAAAGAAAATTCAAGAAATCAACATTGTTTGTAAAAAAAGGGCTGAATTCAAAATAACCTATCAAACCAAAGGTAAAATTTTGATTGAGATGTTTTAAGAAACAGAGAGTTGGATGAAATTTGACAAGAGCTAAAACTTAGAAGTCATAAATTGCTTTTTACAAAATAGTCTATGGCCAATTACTTCGTGGCTTCAGTTACTCCAATTCATTCATTAGTTTAGATTTTCTTTGCTCACATATGGATGTCCTAGCTTTAACTGTACTTAAAACTACTCTTTGACAAAAACTTTATCAACATTTCCTCGTGTTATTAGTTTACAATCACAAGATACGATTTAACATAAAAACCATGTTCCCGAATTGGTTAATATCTAAGTAAGAACTTTATGAATCAGAATAACTTTTTGAGAGAATTGGTGTGTGTTAAAACGTATTTTTTTTTAAATATTTAAATAAACAAACTTCTAATTATTACATAACAATAATCAACTATCCTTTCTCGAATAAACGATTTTTATACAAAATGTTTTGAATTTGTGTTTTATAAAACTTTTTAAAATATTTAGATTAATTTAAATAGAAGTTAAAATACTTAAGTTTAGAAGCTATTCTAAAAAATTATAATATTTTTAAGTTCCTAAATGTAATAAAAAAATATTTGTACGTACATATTCGAGTATCCACTGTCTACGTCATTAAACAAATGGTCTTTAAGGTATGTATATGCTCTACTCATGTGTGATTTCAATGCCCTTATTTCCGATGCGGACAATGGTTCCTAAAAAAGAAAGGAAAAAATAAACACTTTTACTTTTTTTACTCATAGTTACAAATGAATATACAAAAGCATGTCTTTTTAAAAATTACTTACATAAATGGGAGAAGTGATGGAAAAAATACTTTTTTAAGCAAATTTCGCAGTTTCGTAATTTATTTAAGCAAATTTCGCAGGAAAAAATTAATTTATTGCTAATTTTTAATCGTGTTTGTTTGATTTAAATTTTTATTAAAAAGAAATTGTTGTGTTGATCGGGGCTTGTTGCTCAATATTTTTTTCAATATATTTTTTTTTTTTTTTACTTACTTATAATTTTTATTTTTCCGTAGTATATACAGTGATAATTTGCACAGTAAAACAAAGTTTGAAATGTGCGAAAATTTTAAAATAATAATAATAATAATTAATATTTTTTATATTGAGCTGAAAAGGACATCCAGTAACTGATCAAGCCTGCTCTATCGAGAGAGGTAGGTAGGCAATCTACAAAAAATTTATTTTTTGAAAGCTAGTGGAATGGGAAGAAAAGAAACAAAATAGTAAATGAAATTTTAGTTTAGTACATGAAACATACATAGGATATGAAAAGATATTGCGTTCAACTTTACTACAGCCTTTGTTGAGATTTTTCCGATCAACGCAAGAATGCAAATAGAAAAGATTCTATTCCCAATCACACACAATTCATTGGTTAATATTTATATCTGTCATATATTGATTCCACATAATTATTTTTGTCGTTCAGTAAATACCGCTTTGACCAATAGCACACACAAGTCTGGATTTTATAAGCATATAATTGTAGAAAACAAGCTTTTAAAATCGGGAAAACCTGCCCCATATCGCCATTTTGTTTTTTAATGGTGGTATCAACATAAGTGGCTATAATTTTTTTTTTATATCAGTAAGCGCAAAAAAAAAAAAAATTGAACAAAGATCTTTTAGATAATTATTTACAAAATTGAAGCTTTAATTTAGAAACAAACCAGAAGCCATTATTTTCACTTAAAAAAACCTTTTGTGACTGAAAATATGAAAATTTTCAGTTACATTCACTTGATTACTTTTCCCTGCTGATTTTGTTGAAAGAATACGTAATAAGAGACACGACACCTTGATCAGATAGTGATGCCATTTAACGTTTATTTTGAAAAATAGGGTAGATGCGCCAACTTGTTCCTATGGTCAACATGACCAGATTACTCTACTTCTATGGACACAACCATATAGGTTAAAGATGAATTTGGTCACTTTTTAAGGAGTCCGAACTCAACGATTTAAAATCAGAAACCGACCGACCGTTTTAAAAGTATTTTGTGACATCAGTGAACAATCCCGATAACAAGAGAACACAGTACAAAGATGTTAATAATAATTAAAAATGTACTGAAGATTGTGTTATTCATTTAAAAATCTCTGCTCTGATAAAATTATAAATATTAAATACACGCTTCTTCTCATGGGAACATCTACTGATTTTCATGTCCTTACAAATCTGCTTCAGAAAGGAAATTTTTTATTTTTACTAAAACTAGCCGAAATCTACAAAATTCAACATTTTTTTTCACTTTAAATGTTGCACTCCATGAAAAAAAGTGTTATGTACCTGAAAATTTTTGTAAAAGAACTTCAAAAAGAACGCAAAAATAGAGAAAAGATATCCTACGGTTTCTTTACGATAATAAGCTGTTAATTAAATTCATCAGAACAAGATTATGTCTCCTGATATGTCATAAGTGAATTTTCAACTACCTTCCAAATATAACCTTTAAAAGATTTTAAAGCATTTAAAGAGACTAAAACTATATTTGTTTCATAAATAGTAATTTTTTTCTCCTTTTGTTCAATTTACCAATAAAATTTTCACTCAGTTTCTTAGACTTACTTGAGCTTTGTGACTTGTATAAATGTCGACCCGGACCATTTCTGTTTCTCGGTCCCGGGATGATTCAATTTATAATAATGCTCAAATTTCAGGCAAAAATTCTGAATTTAAAATTCTTAGATCTGTTAAAAGTAGGTTAATCATTTTATAAATACTTTTGTCATGTTTTTCATTGAGACCTATTCTGCGTACCGTTTACAGATCCGATGATTGTAGATATGCTTTAAATAATGTTGAAAGCTATAATATATTCCTTGAAATTCTTGTTGCTGTTTAGCGCTGATATTTCTAAAAATTAAACCATCTATTCCTGCATCTTTAAATAATTTTTCATACTTTGGAAAGTAAATTATCTATTTCATACATTTGACAATCTTGATATTTACACTAATTTTTATTATTTATACTTTTTACATATTTTTTTTTGTTTAATTAAATACATATATGTATTTTAATCCGTATAATATTACAAAAATGCTTTAACAACGTAATCTAGAATGATATGATTTTACTTACTAAAGCATTTTCATTAGTAGTTTCTTCACCAGCATCTCTGTCAACACTGCATGATGGCCTTAGATTAGCTAGTTGTACATCATTAACTTCAACAGCATCTCTGTGAAAACTGGATGATGGCCCTTTATCAGCTAGTTGTACATCATTAATTTCATCTCCAGAATGAATACTTGATTCTGATTCGTTTTCCAGCTCGCTGTTAGAATAAGAATAATAATAAAAAAATTGCATAAATTTGTATAAAATCATTGATTGTGATATTATGATATACCGCATGAAAAAAATCTTTTTGATACTTTCAATCTATGTATGCAATCATCTAAAGAAAAATTTTCAGTAGTATTTTTCGTCAATAAAAGTTACTGTTTTTTTAACTGTTAAAAGCTAAATGCGCTATTCGTTGTAAAAGCACCTTGTTCACAGGTAGACTTTATTGTTGTGTTGTGGAGGAAAATCTCACATTGTTTCATCCATTTTTGATCATCTTGAATTAAACTTCTACCAACTACTGCAATTTTTCCCATTAAACTGTTAGAATAATTATGATTTATACAGATTAGGCTTATGGAATATTTCCATTAATCTTCTTTACAATCGTTTGTTGAAAATGTTTTGTTACGTTGGCTACACGCCATGGAAATTTTTGTCTATGAATACTTATGATATTATACGATTGATATCAGTTTTAGAGAAGGGATGAAAGCAGGATAGGAAAACATGAGTATAACTATGAAAATAACATATCAAACACGGAGTAATCAAAATAAAGTTATTTAATACATATAAATATCTATATATGTAATATCTGAGCATAGTTATGATGAATACTGTCGGTAAATAGTAAAATTCTTCTCTAAATAACACCATTTAGTTTTGAAGAATACTCGTAACTTTTGCAGTCATGTGGCACCAGGTCGTAAAGCAACAAATGAATATTCTTTGACATGATTCCCGTTTAAATTAAAGAGACGCATCGAATATTTTTAATCATATTTATTCATATTCCACATCACAGAAAAAAAATTCCACTCATGGCGTAACATGCAGCCATTATAAGTAAAATATGTTATTACCATAGTACTTCATCAGATAGATTCTTCTAACTTGCTGACAAGAGCTTTATTAGCACAAGATAAAACGCAAAAATCTCACTCCGTAACCAACTTAACAAAGTTTTATAAGATTCTACGCTAGAACACAGAAAATTATGGCTAAGTCCTAAGTTGCCGAATAATTATTTAGAAATAGTAATCTTAAACAATCCAAAGTTTTGCTACCCGAAAAAGAAAAAGTCTTCTCTCAATTCACTCAGAAGATTTTATGATGCAATCCAGCTTTCAGCGTCACTTACAAAAGGATTGTTGGTAATCAAATAATTTTTTAGAAAATACAAAAGATATTATGCAACAGATAAAAGAATAAATTTTAACAATGTGATTTAAAGAAAAAAAATGTTCTGATAGAATAATGTTTCTTATAAAATTAAATTAGAATGATTAAAGGTATGAATTAAAAAAAAATATATTAAAATATTATGAAAACAAAAGTTAAACGGTAAATATTATAAGAATTTGAAAATAATTAATTTAAAATTAAGGAGAAAAAGAAATTTATTATTACATATATATGTGTGTACGTACCCCAAACACTTTACGTTAAAATTAAATATACCAATAAACACAAATTTTGCTGCCTGATTTAACTTCTTTAAAATTTTACAAACTTGAAAACTTAACACACAAAATATTGATGGATTTTTTTATTATTCTGTACTATAATATATTTTACTTCCAAGAGCAAACTCGTTCTTCCTAATGTAGTGTAGCAAGGTTTTACTCCTCTCTTCTGCAATTACAATGTGTGAAGTCTAAGATACACGCAGCAAAAGTACAGATGTTTCATTATAATTGTTATCTATTAAGGTCTAGCAATTCAAACATCATAAGCATTTTGTTATTTTATGGTGTCATTTCAAATATTATAAAATTTATATCTCGAAATGTATTTATTAAATACTCGTGTCTAATATTAAATAATAGCAATCGTAATAACACACAACTTCTAATTATTTTTTAACAATTAAAACTAGAATAATAAAAATAATATTGCCCAGTTAAACTGATGACATAGAGCTTCACAGGCTATGCAAACTAATTGTATATTAAAGCCGTATATGATGATGCTCTTTGAAAAACAAATTAAGAGAAGAAATAGCCCTCCCCCCATTTCCTTTTTTATACTTAATCATAGAACCCTCAAAAATAATCAGGAATATGCCTTGTCATATAATAAACCTATATCCAAACTTCGAAGCAATTCGAATAATTTTGCATAAAAACCCATTTATGTAATTTAAGAAGCGTTGGTCCCAGTTCCCTCATTCATACTTAACCATTAAATCACCAAAACTGTTCAGAAATTCCCTTATCAGAAAGAATCTAAATCAAAAATTTAAAGCAAATTGGATAACTCTACAGAAAACAATTTAGCTAACTTAAGGGTGGGGGTAATCGCACGTACCCCTTTTATACTTAACAAAAGAACACCAGAACTAATGATGGAAGTTTCCTATTTCTAAGATCAGGTATAAAAATTGAAACAAATCGATTAATTCTGCATGAAAACTATTTACCTAAATTATGAGGGATAGTTCCCCCTGTTCTATCTATTTATACTTATCCTATGAATTCCAAAAATAAATCAGGGAAGCGCCTTTTCAGAATGAACCTATATCCAAAATTTGAAGAAAATCGGTAAATTTTGCGTGAAAACCCCATTAACCTAAATTAAGAGCGGATAATTACCCTCCATTTCCCCACTTTAAATTTATCTAATAAACACCCAATCACGGAAGCTATGATCCTATACCTAATATTTGAACGAAATCTGATAATTGTGCAAGAAAAAACAATTTATATCAATTAAGGGGAGAGGCATTAGCACCTGTTCTCCCTTTTTAATACTTATCCAATGAATACCCAATACTCATCACAGAGGTGTTTCATCAGAATGATCCTATAGCTAAATTTTGAACAAAAACTGATAATTCTATATGAAAAACCCATTTATATCAATTAAGGGAAGGGCCATGAGCCCCCATTCTCCCTCTTTATACTCCTCCAATAAACACCTAATACTAATCACGGAGGTACCTCATTAAAATGATCCCACATCTGAATTTTGAAAGAAAACTTATAATTCTGCATGAAAAGCCCATTTGTATAAATTAAGGGGAGGGGCATCAGCCCCCGTTCCTCATCTTATACATATTGAATGAACTCCAAAAACTAATCAGGGAAGTGCCGTATCAGAATATACAGATATCCAAAATTTCAAGTGAATCGGATATTTTAATCATGAGTTATCGCGTTATGCACATACGCACATATAGAACGGACGGGCACATAAGCTCCCAGGCTTTTATAGCCTGTGAGCAAAATAAAAAGAATATTGTCCAGTTAAACTGATCGCATAGAGCTCACAGGGTATGTATACTAATTATATGATACAACCTTATATAATAATGCCCTTCGAAAATACGCACGTAGGCCGCTCGTTCTGTATGTATGTACGCACGTACATACGCCCGTAAGTACATACATACAGATCGGGCGGTCACATAAGCTCTCAAGCTTTGATAGCCTGTGAGCTAAAAAGGACAACATTGTTTGACTTAATTGTTCCTTAGACTAGATATTAACCTTAATCATATTCGCACACCTTAAATGAGATATGTGTTGCGAACTGTTATTCCAGGGTGAAATTTTTCCATTTTTATTCGCAAAAATTTTCATTCAAGCAATTTATAATTTCTGCTAATTAATCGCTGTTCATCGCTGTCGACAACCACGGCTGTTGAATTATATGTAATGTGCTGAAGTTATTGCACATATTGTTAAAACAGCTTGTGTTTTCTGTGTATCAAAATAATTCATAAATTAAAATATTTAACTTTAAAGTATTAAATTCTTTTAAATTTTTAAAGTTAACTATGTACGGCAACACTTGTATCTTTTCGTTTCATTATGTCAGGCATTTAATCTTTGCGTTCTCTGTTGAAACTGCTCTCTTAAAAACTCAAACAAAAAATAATTCAAGTCGAATCCATTTATCTCAAGATTTGAAAGACTGCTTCTCGTGAAGAATTGAAACAACTCGAGTGAAAGAGTTGATTTTAAGAAATTTTAATAAAAACGAGTAGTTTAAATAAGAAATTTAAATTAAGATATATATAAAACATTTTAAAAACAATTCATTTACCATTCAGTATTTTACATCTCTTTCTAAAGAAGCAAAATTCACTCTTTCGTTTTAAGAGAGTATATCAAAATCATACAAGTTATATAAATAAAAAAAAATTATGATTAAATATTTTTCCCTTTCTTATAATGAATACTTTAAAATATATATATACATTTATTTTAAGATTATGTTTTGGGGTTTATTCTTTTTTACAGGCTCGAAAATGCATTTCAGCACACAAAAGCTTTTTGAAGGATCATTGGGTATGCTGCAATCATGAGAGCAAAAGTTGCTCATTTTAAAAAAAAAAACAGATTTACGTTGTTAATTTTCATATTAACGATACTGTGATGGGATTTTTAAAAAATACAGCTTAATCTGTATAAAATATGAATTGAAAATTTTTCCAAAAAGTTGACGTCTATCCGTTTCCAAAGTATATTGATATAGATATTTTGACATTCAGAACATTTCTTACAATTTTTAAGCTGTCCCTGAACTCATAATAGTGAACTTTCCCCGATGTCATCCCATTTCGAACAAAATAAAGAAAGCCGTGATAGAATTACAAAACTTTTCGATAGATTTCGTATGAAATACAACCTACTGCGTTCAAACTCGTATTTTGGATCTTCTGAACATTTTTTGGATATCTACACCGATAATGAATCCTAGACCCCAAAACCACCGTCAGTAAAAAAGTTTACCTATCTATTTATCTATATATATATACATGTACATAGATATATATATCACTTTTTATGGACACGATAATTTCTCTAATTCTGCACAAAATTCTTTTAAACTGATACATAAAATCAAGGGAAATCTCAGTCAAGATCGTTAATGGGCAAAATCGGATCAAGTGGGTGTAAATAGGAAGGGTTTTTGTTAAAACCGAAAAAACGCCATAACTCCTTAAATAAAATAGATATTGAACAGGTTTAAAGTTCATTTTACTTCTAAAATGAGGCCAAAATTTTAGGCACAACAATATTTTATAAAGTTAACACTGTGCTCAAGAGGCAAAATAACAGGGTTTCTGGAAACAAATTCAAAACTTCACCAATTCTCAAAATATCAAATCTAACTAATTTTTTTTTATAAATGATCTAAAGGTTATCTACAACTTTTGTATTTACAAGTTTTTGATTGGATCAACTTTTAACGATGGAAAAAAATTAAAAACAAAAAGAAAAAGAGGGTTGGAAAAAGAAAAAAAATCCATAACTTCGTCAGTTTTTAAGCTATCAAATCCGATTTTATTTATTTTAGATCTAAATAATAGCTACAACTTTTATACTGACAAGTGTTTTATACACATTTTATGTATTCTTACAGGAAAAACAAATTAAACTAAAGTTGGAGTTAAAGAAAAAATCTCATATCCAAACTGCTTATATTCTGACTCATTTTTAAATTCATTTTCTATTTTATACGCTTCCAAATAGCAGGTTCTCTTATTTAGGAACTAAATAATTTGACATATTGGTCAGTTACTTGATAAAGACAGAATAAATTTCAAAAACTGCTGCCAAAAAAGGATTTTGAACTGAATTTCCCGAAAACATCGTAACTGAAAAATTGAGGAAGTATTAAAATAATAAACTGCTTATTTTCCGATTCTATTTTAAAGCTAATTTTGCTCTCAAAGGTATCCAATTGATAGGTTTTCTTATTTAAAAACTGTATAATGTACCGTATTGGTCAGTTTTTCGATAAAAACAGAATATATATTAAAAATGCTGTCAAAGTAGCCATTTTGAGCAAAATTTCCCGAGGCGATCGTGATTGAAATTTGATAATGCATTCAAATAACAAATTGCTTATTTCATCACTTATATTTAAATTCAATTTTGTTCTCAAATGCATTCAGTTGTCAGTTTCTTTTATTTAAGAAATATATAATGTGCGTGCCGTATTGGTCAAATTTTTATAAGTCAGAATATATTCCAAAAAATGCTATCAAAGTGCCTATTTGAGCCAAATTTAGCTTAAGATGATTCTGAAAAAACCGGTTCTTACAGAAAAATAAAATTAAAATTTCTATAAAAGCGGGAAAATAAAATTTTTAAACTGGATTTTTCTCTAATTACATTTTATTTTTTGCTGTTGAAATGAGCCCTTAATGAAATCTGCTACCGCCTATACGCCAAGTGGACAGGGATTTTCTGATTGATCGAATCGTGTCTTAAAGAAGTTATCGAGCAAAATACAAATTTTGAGGTGTTCAATTTTGATGTTTTCTAAAAAGGACTATAGCCAAAACAATATGATGATTTCATCTTAATCGGCCGATTTGTTACAATCGAATTTCCGCACAACGTGTTTTATTGCACAGATCTTATTTTTTCGACTTATTGTTTCGAAATAACCAAAACTCGTTGTCGGAATCAGAAAGCTCTCAGCATACTATTGAATAATTTTCTTTTAAATTTTAAAATAGAAAAAAAAATTAGAATTTTTACGTTTTATACCCTGAGTTGTTAAATTTTTGAGCGATAATGAAATTTAGTTTGGAGAGAAAAAGCTCTTTTGAGAATTGATTAGCAGACTGGAGCCTTCCCACTAAAAATAATCTTAAGAATATCTGAAGAAATCTCCGCCATCTTCAGAAATTTTGCTGGTTTAGCTTTATTTTAAAAATATATGCAGATTTTTTAAAGATATTCTTTTAAATATCTGCAGAATGGGCCAAATACCTACACTTTTTCTACTGATTTTTGTACCAAATACCTACAGATTTTTTTTAGAAGGTCAGGCTTTTGTTCGGAATATGTGAGTATATGTATAATGCATTTTTGCCCCTTAATGTCGTTTGCGAATGATGTACAAATATCTTAATATCATCACAATATTTTCCAAAATTTGAAGTGTTGTCACGAATGTCTATAAATAACAATGCATAACATATTCCAGTTATAAGGGAATTTTTCTTAAATAAATAGAGATAACTTTTGTGTTGCTCTGCTGTATGAAATAACAGTAAAAGCATTTTTGTTAAATTTGCTTACCTTTCGTTTTCATCGTCCCCTGGAGCATCATTCAACACTTCTTGGTGCTCTACATAATAAAGCTGGAAAGTGGTTTGTTCTTGTTCCACTATTCCTATGGAACTGTAAATAACAGATATAAAAAACATAAGCGACTCATTAAAGAGACTGGTATATTTTAATATAAAATGTAAAACAGATCATAATTTCTTAAACGCGTAAAACTTTTAAAACGCCCTCAACGTAAATTATTTTAAGAACTGGTTCTTGTACATGGTTCAACATTTTTCATGCTTAACAAAACAGTAAAAATCCCTTTGCCGATCATTGTTTCAACATTTATAAATTTAATACTTAGGTGATATTAATGTGAATGACCATTTGAATGAGGTATCTTCAATTTACAACAGAAAACTAAATTCTTAATGGCTATACTTGCTAAATAAAATCAGAACGATAAAAAGAAATATTTTTATTATTTTTGAACAAATTTGTATTTTATACACTGTTACACTCTAAGACTAATCCGTTAAATTTACCCCCAAAACTGCTGGCAGCAATCTTGCCCTGAGTTTTGCCGTAAAATTTGCAGCAAAATTAGATGTAATAAAATAATTTGCATCTCTTTTTATTGCAATTTTTACGGCAAAAAGCTGGCAGCATTGCTGCCAGAAGTTTTTGCTGAAAGTTTAGTGGATTTTTTTTTTAAGTGTAAGTTTGCACGTGAAAATTTTCTATTTGCTTCAATAACAACACCCCGTTTTAAGCTAATATGCACAGATCAAAATTTACAAAACAAAAATGTAGTTCAGTAAGCATAATACAAAGAACTGCAGAGATTCAAAGCTTACTTTGACTAATCTTCTGACAAATTACAAACGGATAATAAACAGGTATGGTAATCACGACAATTATAAATTTTTTCTTTTGAGCATGATTTAACGACATGATATTACCTTAGTTACTCTGTAATATAAAGTATAAAACACTCTCGATACTTCAACTGCTATAAGTCATAGATGGATTACTTATGGAAAAAAAAGTTTTGGACATCACTTTTTGCAGTCGATTATCAAACCTCGTTACAATTTTTTTTCGATATCGACTAAAATAGTACATAGGGCTCGTACAGATACCGCAAATTTCTCAGGTTTCCCATGTCAAATACCAATATTTTTTGATAAAAAAACAAATCTAGATCAAGAGCACGAAATCTCCCCTTATTCAAAATGGATTTTTACCTAACAAAATGCTGGTACTGAAAAGTTTTCCGATCTTGATATTCCAAGGCCCGTACGAACATTCATCATTTGCAGACGCTTGTAAAAATACTTTTGAAATATCAATAACTGTGATGTTTTAAAGACTGTTCGCCTTTTTGTGAAAATCATATAAATTCCCTTTACCTTGAAAACAAATAGCATTGATGGAAAAACATTCAAATTAGTAACCTGCTAAAAATGAAATTGTACAAAAATAGTGTTTCTTGCCACTGTCAATCACGACTCTAAATTTTAATATTGTACTTTAAGTTAACTATAATACGCATAATGCGATATACAACCAAAATTCATGAAAAAAACCGTCCATAATAGTTTATGCATTACAATAGTTTTATGTAACATTTGATTGCTCCAATAAATATCATGAACAGTACAAGCTGTGCCAAAACTGAACTCAGTTGAGTGAATGAATACAACTGGAAATGCAATGACAACATTTAGCACCTATATACGGTAATGCGTGCGAATTATTATCTGTAGCTACTTCAATTTTGTCAAGTAGATATATACAATAATCCGACCTGATTATACAGATTATAAACCTTGGAAGCTTCATTTTACTAATAAATTTCATCTGGAACATATAATGTATATCCATTATTTTCTATTATTTGTAATTTATTTTATTTATAAGAAAAAAATATAATAAGTATGTAAATGATTGAAATTGTCGGTTTTCCACGAATTTATATGTTTTAACGTGGAATTTAATGAAACTTTAGATTCAGTTAAATTCTGGCATAAACTCGCTTTGACAGATTTAAATGTAAATCATTTCGAAGATGGCTTTGCTATGCTGCATTTTTCATGACTTCCACGATAACTAATCTGGAAAAAAATGGAATAGTCAAAAATGAGTAAATCGATGTATTCTTATCGAATTGAGTATGTTTAGATAAAAAATGAACGCATTATTTTCTCAATTTTGAAGCATCACTTGTTATCAAATCCTAACAAATGATAATTTTGATCTCTATAATGGTTTATTTAATTCATGGTGGCATAAAAAATGCTTATTAATGTAAATATTAAATTATGAACTGAATTCTAAACCAATTTAAAAACGCTTGCAAATAATGCTCTTGTTAAAAGTATTCGATTCGGATGTTTTGCTAATAATTTTGCAAGTTTTCTTAGTAAATAATCAATTAAATGTTTATTGTTAATAATTTTGAGCAGAAAATAATACGAGTGTTACTCTAATTTGTAATTTAGGATAGCAAGAAATAACGATGAACACAACCATGGAATAAAAAATAAGTAATTCACAATTTTAAGAACATTTGGAAGAGAGCTATTCCAAGTATAACGCGTAATTAAAATTGAATACATTTTACTCAATTTTGAAAATTTATTTATTTTTCAGCTTCTATATTAAGAAACAGTCCACTGAATTAAAAAAAAAATCTTTCTATTAAAAAAAGACGTAAATGGCGCCACTAAGATGTTAGTGTAAATCGCGCAAGATATGGCGTTACTGCAACTGCTGTAGTAAAATGCTATGTCACTACGTAATAGTGACACTAATAGTGGTAAGCTGAATTTTTTTACGATTGGTCGATAGTTATGTGTCAAGAATTATATCATGAATTTTCATCAAACATCTACAGGGTGTATCTAAACTACTGGGCCAAACTTTGAGCGGTGATAGTACACATCAGAATAAACAATATTAAATAGGAAACTAAGGGTCCCAAACATCTTCCGAAGGAGATAGGCGACATTAAAGTTTAGGGTCCAAAAATTCAAATAAACATAGAAGACGGGAAAAATTGGTCGATTGATTTGCTGTTTTCACTAAAACTATTCATTATTTTCTTGAAATTAAATTATAAAGATAATTTTCAAAAAACACCGATAGAGGTCGATTTAGACTTTAGAGTAACGAGCAACTATTTTTTGCCGTTATTTTTCCATCTCATTAAATGTTTTCGGAAGCTTAGATTTAAACTTAAATTTTGAGCTCAAAAAGTGAATAGTTTGGAATGGTTAAGTAGCGCAAATTCAACTGTGTTCAGAAATTCAAATTTCAAATGATTATAAAAAAGGGAAAAATTGGTCGATTCGTTCGAGGTTTTCACTAAAACTCTTCTGTAAATCAGTATTTTCTTAAAAATAATTGTAAAGATAAATTTCAAAATATGCCGATAGAGGGTGCCTTACACTTTGGAGTTACGTACAACTATTTTTAATCGTTTTTTTTTTAAATCTCATTAAATGCTTGAAAAAGCTTAGACTTAAATTTTGAGCTCAAAATCTGAATCGTTGGGAGCAATTAAGTAGCGCAAAATTGAACTGTGTTCGAGGGGGGGGGGGGGTATGTTTCAACTACTGAACACAGTTCAACTTGCGCTTCTTAATCCCTCTCAGCGATTCAGATTTTGAGCTCAAAATTTAAGTCAAAGTTTTTGCAAGCATTTAATTAGATTTAAAAAATAACGATTAAAAATAGTTCCTGGTTACAATTAAATTCTTCCTAGCGCTTGCTAACGAATTTTTTTAATTTATTCTTAAAATTTATTTTTAAAAAAATGCTGGCACAAAGAATAGATTTAGCGAAAACCGCAAACGAATCGACCAAATTTTCCGTTTTTTATAATCATTTGAAATTTGAACCTCCCCCCCTCCCTTGAACAAAGTTCAGTTTGCACTTCTTAATCCCTCCCGACTATTCAGATTTTGAGCTCAAAATTTAAGTTGAAGTTTAAGCTTCCGAAAACATTTAATGAGATGCAAAAAATAACGGCAAAATGTAGTTGTTTGTTACTCCAAAGTCTAAAGCGCTCTCTATCGGCATTTTTTAAAGTTTATCTTTATAATTTATTTTCAAGAAAATACTAACATAAAGAATAGTTTTAGCGAAAACCGCAAATCAATCGATAAATTTTCCCGTCTTTTATGTTTATTTGAAATTTTGTACCCTAATCTTTAATGGCGCCTATCTCCTTCGGAAGACGTTTGGGACCCTTAGTTTCCTATTTAATATTGTTTGTCTTAATGTGTACTATCACCCCTTAAAGTTTTGCCCAGTTGTTTAGATACACCCTGTATCTGATCTAGACATAGTAACATACTTATAATGTTTCGATGTACACTGCTAACAAATAGCGCTAGCACACTCTGTTTCTCACGATTTCAGAGATAGATATTTAAATATACACTGTCAAAATTTTTTGTATCAAATGATTTCACTTACATACTGTTGCAGCGTATATAGGGTTCTTTCGATCTTATGGTTAGACAACTTCAAACTCTTTTCTCTTAGAAAAGTAGAAAATAATTTATTTACAGATCTTCAGAACAACAGAGTCTTCGAAACTCACAAATATTACTTGGTATTTCAAAATAACTGCTCAAATCTATCGAACAAGTACAAATATAGGTCGCAGAGACTCTTTATACAATGTCTCAACACTATATCACATTCGAAACAACGTAGATAAAACTCAATACATCAAGCAAACTTGCTTGGACAATCTCTAGTAGCTCACTCAATGCCTGACTGGTAAATAATAATAAAAACAGCTCGTATCGCTCTCCTTATATAGGCTCGCAGCAGGTGCTGGAAATTTCTAGAACCATCTCGAAAAACTGGAAAACAACGGAACAACATTCAATGTATCAGTAGACCTAAGGGGGGTTACCATAAATAGGGAAGGGTTACCATCGCCAACAATCGCCAAGATTGTCGCCAACTTGGCGATATCTCTAATATTTCGCAAAGCTGCCATAGACATTCACTGAAAATAATAGACAAGTTTACTTGATAACAGAGACAATGTAACTAAAACTAATATTAGTAAAGAAATGGAGCTTAATAAGATTATTTACGTTATTTTATAGTACAAACACTAACTATTTACAAAATTCGTAACAATACAAAAGAATTTGTGATGGCTGCAACAAACGACATTTGTTTGATGTAGCATAATGTTCTTAACCCTTCACTGCATTATGTGTCACATTTGGCAAATATCTATAAATACTATAATTCTCACTATGCGCCATTAATATGGCTAATGTGATCACTGTAACTTCTCAAGAAAATCCAAAGAACAGAATAAGACTTTTGTCCATGCCAGATGGCTGCATTTGACAAAAATATAGAATTTATTTCTCGAAAAAAAAAATGATGAAACTATTAAGGAAAAATTTACTTTTATAATTTTTACTGAATACTTAAAAATATTAATATATAGAAATTTGTAGAGTTTTAAGCAGATAAAATGAATCAATTTGAGTCGATTTAATTGCAAAATATAGTAAAACAATATTTAAAAACCAATTATGTATATAGGACACACACCATAAAATTTTAAATTTTAGCTGAAAATTTGAAATTAATTTTATTTTTAGTATTTTTACCAATATTATACCAATATATTTATTTCAAAAAATATTTTTTCATAAAAATAGAAAATATTGTACAGTGAAGGGTTAAAAGGACTTTTAAATGTGGTACACATGTCCTAATGTAAGCGGCAATCCGTCATTTTAAATCTTAAATGTTTTGAATCAAATTTCAATTACAAAAAATAGAGAGTGGAAAGACAGAAAGAACTATTTTCTTTTCAATTTTATTTCAAATCTAAATAAACATCCTTATCATTAAAATGGCTTTTTATATGTTATTTTCAGATGCCATACTTCGTTTGTGGTTGGTTTCTTTGTTGTATGAGTTTTTATGGTACAAAATCCTTTGTTTGTGCCTTTCACGTATGTGAATTATTTATTGCACTGAAATTAATGCTTGGGCCTAAGTAATACAAACCCAGGGTTTCTTTAAAATAAATAACAATAAATTAGTTTAGGTATAAAAATAAATTAAATTTAAAGTTTGATACAAAGCCAAAAATTTCATAACATCATAAAAATTTAAAAAAAAATCATAGGAATAACAACAATTAGGTTATAACTGCAATTAACATTTCATGAGAAATATAAAACAAAGTAGCGTTTTTAGCAGAAGCAACCCTGCTTACGGTATAAAATTTAAGATCTAATGAATTAGTTTACGCAAACAATACAATGATTTATTTACCTGTTATCAATGTTGTATAGGTTGCTTTCAAATTCTTGAAAGGTATCAACATTCTGTTCCAAGGTGGAAGACATCGTATCACTTTCATAGAGATAGATTGGATCAGCATGGTAGGAAATATCACTAACATCATATGTATTAGCTGTTGTGTAGTATGAGAGATTCGGTACGTAATAATATAAATTCACTGGAACGTAAACATAATTGTCACAATCGGGATACTCAGGACTGTACTGGGGATAAGTCAAAGGATAGTAACCCAGATAACTAGAAGAAATGAGAAAGAAAAAGAAAATTCATGCATTTCATGATACCTTTAAGAAAATGCATTTAATGCAAAATGTGACGAATTCTTTCATGATAATATAATTATATATTTAAGCAAAATATCTACAAATGGTTTTTATAGAAAAGGATTGTGCAAGTGTCTTTTTTTTTTCACACGAGAAGAAATACACAAATTTCATACAACTAAATCAAAAACCAGATTTACAATAAACTTGTCAAATAGAACTGATTCTTTTGCAATTTCTTTTAATGTTAATGATTTTAAGAGGCTGCGTCTATCACTGATGCCTACAGTATAATACTTGTTAAATCTTTGAATTAATAAAAGAGTCTATTAGATAGTCTGCTATAGTCTATTAGATGCTGCGCTATAGCACTATAGATGCTATTACGCTGCTTTGATATTACTTATTAAATTAAAATGGTTTAACTAATTGACCGATAAAATCTTGTGCGTAAAATTACAATCATTAAAATCAACGTTTAACACATAATAAATAAAAACACGACACAGACGTATACGTTTCACGAGCACCAGGGCTCGCTTCCTCAGTGTACAAAAGGTAAAAAAGTTAAAATCGGAAACCCCCCCCCCTAACTGACAGCAAGTCAGAAACCAAACTGACTGCAAACACAGTATTAAAATTTCATCAAGCCTCAGCAACCAATAGATTCAAATCGGAAATGAGGTGTTATGACACAATAAATCTAACCAGAAAGTTGAGATGTACGGTATACTAGATAAATCATTAACCAAGGAGTTTTTTACTTTATTGATATGGAGTGCTTCAAAAAAGTCTAAGTCAAGCGGAGTAGTGCATTTTTGGATAATCGTGGCCGAGGCAAAATTAAAATTATGACCTTCCTCCCAACAATGAGAAGCAATAGAGGAATTCTTCAACTCTTTTCTCTTAACATAACCTATGTGTTCTGCGACTCTTTTTCTGAGTTTACGTTTTGTTTGTCCAATGTAGGACAAACCACACTGACATTGTATATTGTAAAAACTCCAATAATCCAGAGGAGAAATTTGATCTTTTAATTCAGAAAAAGTTAATTTATTGACTGGTTTGAATATTACTTTGAAATCATAATGTCTCAAAATATTTGCAACTTTAAAGCTAATGCTATGCTGAAACAAAAATCTTCTGCTTTTCTTTATTTGATTAATAGAGCTCACTTAATTTGTTCAGATAACAATTGCATTTTTTTTTAAAATGATCTCCATTATAATTAAAACGCATGTCATAACATCGTACAGAGTTTGAAAAAAAAACGCTTTTCATTAAAATATGAAATTTATGGTCGCCGATAAATAGCCCAGTCATTTTAGCAAAAATAGGGGAAAAAATTAGAACAAAGCTGGGTTTTTGCATAGGTGCTAGTTAGGTTGTGTAGTTAAACATTCTAAAAGTCCCCATCGATCCGATGTGAGCTTTCACCGCCAGGGGGTGCTAATGAGCTTGAAAATTGGTTTTCTGTGAATATCTCACGAACAATGGCATTTAGAAATAAAAGTTCAATTACAAAGTTGTAGATAATTTAATTTCCTATAAAAAGTGTCATTAACATTTGTTTGTTACACCAACCCTTCCCTGTCAATAATATAAAAAAGTTAACTTAATTGAAAGTAAAATTATAAAAATACGAAAAATCTGCTGCTACTTTGAAAAAAAATTATGTCTCACCTTTGAATGGCGAAAGTGAATATATAATATACATTTATGCTTATTTCCACACTACCCTTGAGGTAAAGCATTTAGCGCTTTTGTTATGTTGGTTTCTCCCTTAGGCATATTCCACTTATAGTGTCTGGCTTAGTTCAATTTCAGTCATTTGACTGCTTTTGTAGTTCTTTGCATAGCTTCAAATTCTACACGCGATGTAGATTCATCATTATCTGTATTTCTTTCTTTCGTTCTTGTTCTGCTTTCAGTATTTTTGTTTGCCTTTCGATATCATTGAATTCAGAAGTAGCGCTTCCCTCCTTACTTGCAGTGGACATGATACTGTCAATATCTTCCTCGTCTTCAAATTCAATTTTATTTCCATTATGACATGAAACCCCTCAGCAATTTATGCAAATATCAGAACATTTCAATCCAATTTTTCGGCATTCACATGCATTTGCACATCCTTTGGAGCAAGTACAAAAAATTGAATCAATAATATTTTTTGGTGCGGGCTTACCGTCCGCACCAAAGTAGCTGGAATTGGAGACAAATTAGGTACATTTTGCCAGCCGCAGTCCTTAGGAAGTAGTTTATTGCCCAAGCAGTATTGTACTTAATGATAAATACGTAATATAGCTGCATCTTCGGTAGGCGGCAGTGTTGCCAGTAGGCTACTTTTTAAAATTCAAATTTCTTGACTGGCACCACTTTTTTGAAACTTTAAAATTCTCTTTATTCTCGCCATAATTAATATGCCATTAAATAAGGCGTATTTCACCATTTCAAAAAAGTGGTGCCAATAGAATTTGGATTTTAAAAAAAGTAGCCCATCTGGCAACATTGGTAGGCGGCAACGATGAATGACTTTTTTTACCAACAGCAATTCCTTTTTTAAAACATACATAACGGTGCTTCTTCAGAGAAATTTCTGCTTTATCACCTTATAAAGCAAGAAAAATAGTTTTTCCTGCCTCGGAAATTACAAATTGGGGTGATCACTTTTAGTCCGTGATCACTTTTTAAAATGCTGGCAGCTTGTAAGTTATAATCTTCTCCCTTTTTCAAAAATTTTGCTAGCGACATTTTACCTTTCGCAAACGTTGCTGATGTCGAGTCACAACCTGAAAAAGCGTGAAGGAACAATATATGATCTTTCAGAACAGCATCATTGTTAAGACTGTGCGATGAATACAGGGTGGTTGCAATTCGTCCTCTTCCAGGCTTAATAAAAAATATCTCTATCTCTGGAGGTGCTAAAGCAGTCAACAATAAGAGCAAGTCACCATCATCGCCAACAACAGCAATAAGCGCACCAGACTTTGCTACTTCAATAGCTGTGTTAACAATTAGTGTGTCTGCATCATCTTTTGCTTGTTTCGCTTCGAAACCATTCTCCATAAGCATAGATATGAGATGTCTTATTTTAATGATTAGATTTAAAAAAATCTTTTTTGCGATATTTTAGAGTTTTTATTTTTTCCTTCTGTATAAAAGCTTCGTCTGATGTATCAGATCATAACAAACATTTTTCCTTAAATTCAAACAACGGACTGTCATTACTCAATTTTTCTTTCAATGGAGTAATTTATGCGGACGTTGATGGTTTTTCTGCAATATATTTACTGTATAATTTAATAGAATTCTTTCGTGTATAATTTTTCCTACACTTTGGGTGAACTGTAAATTTACTATTGTTTTTAGCCATTTCTTCAAATATTTTCCACTTATGGTCACCTCTTTCCGAACTTGCAAGACAAGGGATTTGAGTCTCTTTTTTTCCTATTTTTATATAGTCTTTCGAAATGCAGTCCTCACTGCATACAAGACAAACTATTTTGTCAATCTCCATTTTTCGCTCACAATCAGCAATTAAGAGAGTCATTTTAAACTGTCATAACTACTTAAAATTTTCCACAATATGCGTTGAAAATAAAATTATTTCCTTCCTAAAACTTCCAAAGAATACTTTGTTCAGTAAATTAAGGTGATTTCATGCTAGCGAAATTAACACTAATTGAAAATAAAACATTGGAAACGGTACCTGCACGTGGTACATTTCGACGAATGAAAGCAGTGTTGAATTCAGACACTTTTCGCCGGGAGGGACTTCCGTGGCTTCGGGGGGAGGATACAATACAGTTCCCGGGGGGGGGGGGAGAATTACACATTTTTACCATTGAAAACACAAAATCTCAATTTTTCCGGGGCGGGGACATTTAATAGCTCTGGGGGGAGTGTCCCCACCCGATCCATCCCCTGAATCCAACACTGATGCAAAGGCAGACAGGACAATGGCTATTGCACAAGCGTGCGAAAACGGCATACAAACAATGGTGGAGAGGTGGGGGAGGGGGAGATCGAAAGTTGTTCGTTATTTGTTCTGCCCATTAGCCGCGTTATGATTGTGCTTCCACATTTTTTTTCAATAATGTTTACTTTATTTTAATTTTCGGCTGGGAAGGATTGGTATGACAAAAAAATATTAATGACACTTTTTGTAAGAAATTAAATTATCTACATCTTTGTAACTGAACATATTTGTCTAGATGCCATTGTTAGTGAGATATTTACAGAAAACCGATTTTCGAGCTCATTAGCGCCCCCTGGAGGTGAAAGCTCAAATCGGATTGATGGGGACTTTTAGTATGTTAAACTACATACCCTAACTAGCACCTATGCAAAAATCCAGCTTTGTTCTAATTTTTTCCGCTGTTTGTTAAAAAACGTGCTAAAATGACTGGACTAAAAAGTAGCACCCAAAAAAAGATTGTTTGGAATGATTAAAATCTTTTACATAAATTTTGCGTTAATTACAATGAAAGAAATTCATAAAATGTTTTAAATGTACATTGCAAAAAAGATGAGAGCACTTTGTCCAGAAAGATAAAACATAACCAAAAACAAAAATAAACAATAACTTTAACTTCTTCTGAACAACGAATAATTCCGAAAAGCGATTATTATTTTTCGAGCCCTCTAAAAAGTATAAAATTGGAAATTTTAAGAAATATATATATATATATATGTATATAAAAAAACTTTTTGTCACCAGTGACTTTCAGAATGTAACTCAATCGTTTTCGACACATTATAAATTTTCTCAACACATAGTACATTGATTTTTGGATGGCATACATTCCCATGTAAACATATTCACATTTAGTAAGCATATTTTGCAGAAAACATGTTAAATTAACGGATGTTAACGACAATTATAACGTTAAAATTACTATTTATTTATTATCCTTGCATCTTTGCATTCCATTCCACAGCTGAAATTGTTAATTGTTAGTTGATTGTATCTCAAGAACCAATATTTTCTTCATAAAACGATTAATGTGACTAAAAAAACTGCTCAAACATATCGCAAATTAGTGACAACGAAAGAAACTTTATAAATGCTTTTATAACATGTATGCTCTAATATGTATGGGTTTTTAAATAAACAGCACCCTTTTTGTAACTGTATAACTTGAAAGGGGTTATTGACTGTTATTGTTTCCGGTTATAATTCATTTATATCAGTAAGAAACATGTGTTTTTAGGATTTCGTTCATCTATAAAACCCTATTCGCCTCTATCCTCTGTCAGCCCGTCTCAAAAACTGTGTACCGAAGTCCGTACTGAAAAACTGTCTCAGAGACTTCAAATTTTGTATAATTAAAACTGATTTTTTTAAATTTCAGATTTTAAAAACTATAGAATTTTGGATTTTCTTTAAATGTTTTGATTTTAACATCTTAAATTTGATTAAAATAAATAAGTTCTTTTTATAGCCATTTTTAAATTACATTTATTGGTGCCACCATTTATTTAATAATTTAATAATTATAAAATAACAATTTGGATTTACTAATTAAGGGTGTATTCGAAAAAAAAAAATATTTTTCACCTTCAACAGCTCGAAATTGTAGGATACAATTTCAGCGCATTTTTAAAAGTAGAAACATGAAACTTGCTGAAGGGATTTTTGAAGAGAATGTATAAAGTGCCGTGTGATGTCATTTTACTCTCCATTCATTAGAATTGGATTGATAAACAATTACCTTCTCAGTAGGATCTTTTTTTTTCGTTCCCAGATCTCTCGCTTCGGAAAAATCAGTCCAAAAGGACAACTTTGACTACATTTTTGTAATATTTTCTGCATTTATCAAAAAATTGACAGACACGGAACCTTGAGTCGTTTCTAAACAAGAGAATCTGCGATTTTGATGCGTTTGAACGTAAAAGTGAATTAAAAAATAAATCGGAAAATAAGCAGTTTGAATCGAAATAACCCTTAAAGGAAAATAGCTCTGAAACAAACATTAAAGGAATCACTCTGTGCGATACCCGGTCACAATTAACTAATTGTTTTTATAACTGTTTTTATAATATGTATATTCTAACATATATGGGTTTCTAAATAAACAGCACCCTTTTCGAAATCGTTTTACTCGAAAGGAGCTATAGAATGCTATTGTCTGTGGCTTTAATTAATTTGTATAATTAAAAAGTAGGACATTTTCATTCGTTATTGATAAAAATAAAATAAATAAAAAGTTTTTTTGCAATGAACACAATTCTTAGTTTTTCAAACATACTGAAAATGTCTTCCGAATCGAATAGCCAGTTTCACTTGCACACTTTAAACGTAATGAATTTAATTTAGCAAAACATTCAACTGACTGACACTGCTTTCTTTGAAATCGGATGACGTCATCTGAAACTCAAATAGTATACTATAATTCAGGTATAAGCGTGGCTATACCTGTGAGTAATAGCTACACTGTTAAAAATAAAAGTGACAAGCCAGTTGCATTTGGCGCCCAGGGGCAATAAGGAGTAACTATTCGACACCCGCGGGCTTGAAAATGTGTTTGGGGTGCCATTTGATATCTCACTGGGTGATTGAGGCTAATTAGGGTGCCACGCAATGCATACCGTTGGAAGATTTTTACCCTTTAGTCATTTGCACATGCTCTGTGACTTGTATTCTTCCCCTTCAACTACAGCAATTTCTCCCTACGGTGACTATCACCGCTATGCGCTATTCCAATTTCGTTTAGAATTTCGGATAGCTAACTTTTGGCGAGCTTTTTTATGTAAAGCAACCTTTAAATTTCAGGACATTTGAACATTTCAGGGAGACTTTGAAGGTGAACTCGATGGCCGAGCGGTTAGAACGTTAATCTTGCAATCAGAAGTTGTAGGTTCAAATCCTTGAAGGGCCAAAAGTCAGTTTATGTATTTTTTAATTTTTTACTATTGGGCACTCTGGATTAAGGGTGCCAATTTTTCACCCTAATAAAAGGTCCATTCTGGCTCCCTTAGGGGTGTCACCAGTGAGACAAGCCTTTCATCCCTAAAAGATAGAATGTGTCCCCATTAGTTTTAACAGTGTACAGATTTCAGACGTAAAAGTTACATTTCAAATTATCCAGCGTTTAATTCAGTATTGTTCGAATGTGAATGTGGCAATTCTTATCATTCTTTGTTTATTCCAATTTTCAGAAAAGAAATTGGAATTGAGGAAAAAAAGGAAAAATCCAGGTGATAGTCATTTACCACTCAGGTGCGTTAAAATATTTTGCACGAACAGTCGCGCAAAGTGCGTTTTATCTATGCACTCTTGCGTACTAGTTACGCTGCTTCAAGGACAAGATAATGTGTAATGGTCATTAAAAATCATTAGAAAAACAATTACACATATCAAATCAAAAACGAAATATTTGTGTTATTTATAAGTACACACAAAAAAAAATTTTTAATTTGTTATACATAATTTATAAATGAGTTACATAATTTATAAATTAATCATAACGCATGATTTAATAAATGATTTCTCGATACAAAGATAAGATATTTTATTATTTTTTAAAAATACCTACTATTTAAAAAAAGGATTTAATTTATTAAATTCTTTTATTAAATTTTTGATTTTTCATTAAATTAAAAAAAATTCTTTTAAACAGTATCATTAAATTATTTATTATTATTATTTTAAAGTCTAAATCGATCTCTTGCTATATAAATGCGAGTATTGCGATATAAATGCAAGTATTACGATCTAACTAACGTTATAATGCGTGAGCACTTTTTTATGGCCAAGCTCTGACCACTTATACATTAATTATGACAATTTACTCTTTATTTAAATAGTAACAATTTAAAATATTATTAAAATGTTTACACAACAATTTAAGTATAACAATTTAAAATATATACTTGTGATTAATAATAAACTTCTGTTTTCTGCCGTCACGTAAGTTAGATATCTATCTGCATATTCTTCAATTTTATAGCAGATTATTCCGGCCTATATAATCTGTCAGCATTTTAACATATGATATTTGTCCGAGAGGTGTCATGTTCACATCCAGACGTATTGAACTCTGCTATTGATGTTTTTGTGATTTGTCTGCAATGCATTGCTATTTTTGATGGTGTTTATATGGAATACATACAGCTGTAATAAACGATTTGGAGACATTTGTTTCGTTATTTAATGATCTTTTCCAATGGTTTGGATAAGTCAGCGCCATCTATTGGTACTTTTTGAGTTATTTTTTCCACTGTTTGAAATAAATTCCTTGACCTATACATCTTAACCCTTAAATCGTTTTTAATTTAGGTTATTTTTCTGGTTTTAATGAATTTTTAAAGTTTTTACGTACTTTTTGCTCAGCTAGTATATTCTGCATTCTATTTCCATGTTGCCATTCCTTTTATTATCTGATGATAAATCCAGCCAATATCAGTTCCCGATGAGTTGGCATTGGATTTTAGACATGTTAGGATAAACAAATGCATAAAATAACCAGTAAGACAGGTTTATTGAATATTTGAAGAGAGAATGAATCTCTCCTTTTCGTAAACTGCTGCTGCTTCGAGTAACGGAAAGAAGATTAAGATGTTAACTTTTGAAAACACAATTTCTTCATAAGATGTAGGAGACTGCTGTAAATTTTATATCCAAGTTTAATCAAATGTAATTTTTTTCCATCATGATTTACTCTTTCTATTCTAGTAAAATTTCTTATTATAGGATTGTGGGCATACACGAGTTCGAAAATTAAACTTTAATTTTTGAAAATTCAATTTTCTTTATGAAATCATTTAAAATGTGGCTGCCTGCATACATATTCTTTACTGAATATATAATTTTTTCTTACATTGATGCAATTTTTCGTCGGTAAAGAAAATTCTCATTAATTTCTAAATTATTCAAATAACACAGCTCATTTGAAATGATAAGAGATTTGAGAGAAACATCTCAAATTGCTTATGTATCTCAAAGTATATAATTTAATATAAAATTAAATTTGATAAATAAAATCAGTCTCAACCGTTAGAGATACATACTTGAATTACATTTAACGTCCCTTGGAACGGAAGTAGAATATAGATCTAATTTTTATACAGATTATTCTTTTTAGTTCAACAATATTTAACGATATCAAGAAGATTTCTTTTATTATACTTACGTCTGGTGTACATAATAATATTGTGGATAATACTCATAATGGTCAGCTCCAATGTCATATGTAGGGTCTTGATTGTTAAAGATATAACCTCCGCTAAAAGATGGTGATTGCGGGACTCCATAATAGTGATATTGATCCAAAAGACTGAAAATATAAATTACACACATTTTAAATTAAATTTATAAAAATGCAAAAAATGGGATTGAATACAATTTTTTTTTTCATTTTAAGGAGGTTGAGTCGGAAGTTGGTTGAGACTCCCTACCAAATACGATAGTATATTTGATGACTTGCTAAGTAAACGCAGAATCTACAATAGTAGATACATTTTTATTTACCTTTAAAGTCACCTGGAGCAATAAATAAATAAATGTTTGATTTCGGCAACTAAATTTTAAGTCGATGATAAGTATGTGAATGTGGGGAGCAGACATAAGGTATGTTCCAGTCCTACGCAACCTTTCATTTATAAATCAATAATAATTGTTATTTCCAGTGTATTAAGCTTTGGATGTGATAAGAAAGCACGTGATCTTAAAAAATATTCAATACGCCATTAAAGAAGAAAGCAGCAATATCGCAAGCGTGGTAAAAGAATTGTAATTTTTAACAATATACCATGAACCGACAGCACAAAATTCTAAAATCAAGCTCGAGAAAAAACTTTTATTTTATAGCAAAGTAAGAATAGGGAAATCTAATGGTTCATGTCCGCCACAAGTGAAGTGGGGCATAAGTCAAAAATTAATACCACCAGTGATTGATTCATAGGTTTGTTTTTCTGCACCCATTTTCCATGTTGACTTAATTTGATTGTAGGACAAAAGTAATGATAAATCTACGAGTCAACCACTGGTGGTATTAATTTATGGCTATTTCTACTTTTCCAAAATTTAAAGTTTTTTTTTGCTTGATATCTTAGGGTTTTGTGCTGTCGGTTCTCGAACTACAAGATTTCATGAGTATTTCATTTCAGCCAGTAAATTTTTGCAAAACTCATGCTTCAAGTATCGGGTTCAGTTAATAACTTTATAAATTTACATTACACAATCAATTAGTTAGAAAATTATCACAGGTGTGTTATATGAATATATTATTTACAACTTGCTGCATTACTACATGCTTATACAAAATTGAATGGATTTTGTTTCTGAAATGTTTTAAAAGTAGTTCAATGGACATCAATTTTTACTCTAAAAATATTATCTCTTTCAATATCTCCTTACGAGAGAAAACGTTATTTATGCCCAAATCTTCAGTGTTCGATAAAAAGTCGTTATTCAAATCGACATTTCGATACTTTAAATCTTTATTTTTCATAAAAAGTGTAAAACAGAATAGGAATATCAATGTTTTATTGCAATGAATTTGACGCCATTCATGATGGAAAAACGTGGCTTTAACTTTAATAGGGAGATAAAATTGCATGTTTGCTTTTGTTTGTTTCTCAATGTGTAAATTCTTATCGCTATCTGTATAAATTCCTACGCATCAGTCACATAACTGTTTGAATTGAACTGTTTGAATAACTTTTTCATTCTTATGTCCCAAAGAAAAAAAAATGAGATTGTTTCATTATAAGTGCAATAGTGACCGAATTTAACAAATTATGTTGGTAATGAATGTTACTGAAATATTTTTCGCATATTACTTCATATTTATAAATTCTACACATCATATACAAGGCTCATCAAAAGATCCTAAGTACATTACCATGCATTTACGGAATTGCTAAGTAACAATTTCCAACTGTGCCATGCGTTTCATAACTGAAATAACTTATAGAATCCAAATATATGTAGCATAGATATAAATCTATAGATTATATAAATATTAGAGATATAACCATTAGAGATCGTACAGACAGTATTTTTTCACCTTATTGGTCCAAGAAGTTTTTTTCACAGAATTCCAAATGTGTTTGAAAAGTTTTTCATGTTCAATTGTCATACACGCTTCTTTGTTAATTTTTTGTTGTTAATTTGTTATCATTTGAATAACATGTATATATATAAATACTGTTGTAAATAAACCTAATTCAACAATATATATACATATATGCATTTTATATAAATATGTTTGATCAAAAATAGCTTACCTAGGATCAACATAGTCGTCAACTTCATAAATCTAAAAGTAAGAAATAAAAAAATATTATTCAGTTGCAAAGCTATTTTTAATATAAATATAAATAGTAAAAAATATAAAAAAAAAATATTTTTTTCGAAAAATTATTTAAAATGCCAAGCGATAGAGAGATTTTTGTTTTCGCCGCCAATATATTTTTGCTTAATTTTACAACAAATGGTTTTTTTTTAGTTGGATTTCAGCAACATTTATAAGGAATTATTAAATTACTGAAACATTTGAAAGATAAATTTAAAAAGAGACAGTATTTACCTTAAAACAATTTCCCATTTAGAAAACAATAGCCGGCTTTTAAACAAAAAATTGCATCCAAGAAAAAAAAAATATGTAGCTATCACTCTACACATAACCGCAGAACTTATCTTTAAATAACATCCGAAGGTGTTATATAACCTAAGAAGTCATCGCACACAGTCACACACACACACAAAAAAAAAAAATCGTCAATATACATGAAGTCGTTCTTCATTTTTTCACAAATAATTTCCGTAGTCATAGAAAACATGTTTAATCCGTGAATTTTTCCAGAAAATATTAATAAAAAGTTCTAAATTCGTCTGTTACTCACATGCATAAACATTGGTTTTATTAATGCTAAAATCTTTATTTATTTAAAAATGAAAAACCAAAATTATTATAAATTAAAATTTGTAATTTCATTAAAAAAGTTTTTAAAAAGTTTTCAAATTCAAAAGTAAATAAGAATTACTTTTCTCATTCATTCAAAAGTGCGCATAATTTACTTTTTCATGTTGAATACGTTAAATAAATTTGAACTCGTAAAAGTGTTTATAGATAAAGATTATCATTTAAAATTGATTTTAAATGAACATATTTAAAAATATTGAATGGAAAATAATCGATTTCGCTTACAAAAAAACTTTGAATAAAATTAATATATTCATATTTTGCATTTGGCAATCAACTTAAAAATATTTTAATTCACATTTTATCACGTATTATTTGTAAAATATTAATATCTAGGCCACAATGTCATTAAAAGCAACATCCTTCCAAAATAAATTTTTAAAAGAAACTAGATTTTTAAAGAAATTGATCAAGCCGTATCCATTGGAAACAAACAAATTTACTTCAAAGTGCTTCTCTACTTTAAGGAGGCTACTTTAGGAAGGAGAGAGAGCCAGCTTTAGTAAAATTTATTTTGAAAAACTACACCAACTTGATGACAGCATTAAATTTACGATGGAAAAAGAAATTAATAATTCCCTCCCATTTCTGGTTATTTTAATCATTAAATCAGATTCTTCACTTACAAGAAAAAATTTTTGGAAATCAATGGAGATCGATAGTATTATTCCAGTTACATCGTTCACTCCTTGCAGTTATAAAATGTCAACGCTAATTCTTTTATTGAAAGAACGCACATTTATTTTGAAAGAAGAATGAGAATTAGAAAAATGGTAATGAGAAGAAAAAATTGAGAGAATTTTTTAAAAACAAACTGGACCATATTATCAAAATTGGAATTGACCATGGATATATTCAGGAAGTTATCCAGACGTTAATCTAAAAGTACAACAAATATTTTCAATGTGGTCGGTCAGTTAACCTGTCCATCTTATTGAAAAATTGCATATATCCCAATAAGGTTCGAAAGATCAAGGAGAATTTTTGATAAATTTGGCATTCATCTAGTTGTCTCCTCCAAAAAACATTATGTTTACAGCTGTAATCAGAAACATATGACCCAATTCCACTTTTATTTCATTTGGGGTTTTATGAAATGCATGTACAACTGAATAATGACAGAAGTAATTTATTCCATTTACTATTATTGGGTGAAAAAAGTCCGGGCCAGGATTCGAACCAGGGATGTATTGGCTGAAGCCGCCAATGCTCTACCAACTGAGCTGTCCCGGACACGAAAACTGGAGGACTATTTCACCCAATTAACCTCAACGATCACTTTATCTGGTCTGATACACTGGATCAGCTCAACAGAATAAATCGAAGGTCAGTCTATGGAACTGCAAAAAATCGTTGCATACGAAAATCTAACTGAATAATGGTTTGTGTGAATGGTTTAATGTTTGTCAATTGAACATTGACAAGACTATGAGATGAATGTTAGAGAGAGTTAAGGACGTAAAAAGGATTTAAGATTTATTACACAATAATAGACAAGATTTAATAGCTTTGTCTAAATTAACGTTGCAAGTGAGTATAAATACAGTTAATTTGGATGACGCAAAGGTTGTTTCAGGATGTTCCAACCCTTAAAAGGGAATCTATAGAAATTAGTTTAAGGAAGGCAAAGGTGCATAACATATGCATTTGAAATCCCTAAAATTTTCTTGAATATTTTGAAAGAAATACTTTGTAAAAATGAAAATTTTTGAATTCTTTTTATTCATTATTTTTCTAATAGTGTCATGCGCCATGTCCACGACACAATTTTATTCTTCATGTTGTGATACTATACAGAAATGTACTCAGTTTAATGTGTGTTACTACATTGTAGTGTATGTTTTTCTCCATTAATATCATGCAAATCCTCTGAAGGTGACTCGTTAGAATAAGTACAAAACATTAGTTGTAAACATGTTTTATGTGTGATTAATATACTGTTTTTATCTATATTGCACACTGATGAGTATCGAAGTTTGCTTTTAATTAAGGAGTTGAATCATGTTTGTATCGATTTCTCCGTCCCTGATATGCTTCGCCCCTTACCGGTATTTTAAAATTTTAACAATATATTTAAATTTTAGATTTTTTTACCTTTATTGCCCACATTACTCACTGTAAATTCAAAGTTTCGTTAATTAAATTCAAAATATGTTTAGCGGTAATGCTGTCACGATTACTTTGTTTTTAAGGATAGCGGCCTGCCTGTCTATTGGTGCGGGTGCAGCGAAGAGGGATCACATTGACAAATAATGAGCTGCACCTTACTGCAACGAGATCTTTTTGTGCATCTGAAATTTTATCGGTCAGAAAATTTCGCATAAAAATCGGCCACGATCGGGAAAACTCTTTTCTTCCAAAACAAGATTCAAGTAAAGACGGATTTATTATTAATAATTTTCTCCACATTTTTAAAAAAGAACACCAGTCAAAGTAAGAATTCATTTTTTTTCATTCAACTGCTTGACCAAAAAAACGAAAAGAGGCAATGCTTTCACAACGCAATAAATTCTTTCAAAGTCATAATAATTTTATTTAGTAATTTTAATACTTAGAGCGAGAAGTACCACCACAGTGAGAGGATGTTTTTGGAGCTTGTGGAGCAAGATTTGTGACAGTGGATGAGACATGTCTACTGTTGTTTGGACTCAGAATCATTGGAACGTAGCCGTGTTTCATTCACTGTCAGAAATCATGCTCTATAAGCTTAATACCAAACTTCCCCTTTAATCCCAATTTAAAAGTCATTTAAAAATAAGTCATATAATAAAGAACACGTAAATTAACCGCTGAATGTTTAAATAAAAAAAGATCTTTAAAATACCCCCTTCCAGAAATACGTTAATATAGCATCTACGGCTCACGAATATTTGAGCATATAGCATCATCTATTATTCACATCAACCACTGTAGTACAAATATTCTATACTTACTAGGAACAATAATTATTGAACCAAACTACGTATAACTCATTAGACATTAGACACCATTAAGCGTGGACTTCTGTACGAAAATAATATCATTATGTAATTTATTCACTGTCTATATGCCAATTATTTTCTGAAATAAACGTGCTTTAACTTAACTTCTACGAAATCATCAAAGACTCAGTGTAGGGCCATACAAGTCTGTTGTCTGAGCTCTCTTGATTTTCATTTCATTACTAAAGCATTTTTATATGATAAATAATAAAACTGTAAATTTGAAAATTATATGAAAATGATGAGCATAACTTACCGTAAGTGAAAACATTTTGAAAGAAATATTTTTTTCGCTCGTATTTGCGTTTAATATCTAAAAGATAGATGCAGTAAATATCATACGTGAATTCGGAAGACGGTGAAAGCCTCAAAGGAAACTTTTCTTAAAATTTTACAATCCATCCGACAATCCATTGTTGAAACCATTGTTGAAATCATTGTTGAAACCATTGTTGAGAACAAAATATTTGTTCATAATAAAGAAGTCTTATAGTACTAAAACAAGCAATTGAAAGTTTTTCATTGTTGAAATCAGTGTTTACGATGAATCTTTTCTCATACAACATTTTCTTATATTGTTGTATCAAACAGAGTTTTACTCTAGAAATTTTCAAATTGAAGTATTTTAACACCTCCAAATCGATACACAATTGAGAAAAAAGTTAAACACCCCCCATTAACTCCGCCAGTCATTAAAATAGAAGAAAATTACTGGTACCAAACAACTGGAATTGAAGTCTCCTTTTAAATGATACATACAAAATTTGCTTAGAAGGCCATTTACAAATCAAATGCTGGCCATTTTTTTAATGCTAACACCCAATATTGGCAATGTATTTTAAATATTCTGTTTACACTATGCCCAGAAACGAAAATTTAAGTCATGTGGATGAAAAGTTTCTGAATTATGAACAAAATTTACAACTTCTAATATTAAATAATATTTTTATACTTTTGTTAATAATTCCTTCTATGAAATAGTTTTTTGTATGGCTATAATTCTAAAAGACACAAACATAAATACATCAAGTTTGTAATTTAAAAAAATGTATAATATTGATTAGAAAATTAAAATTCGGAAAAAATACCAGTTGTAAACTATATATTAAGCAATTGCATAGCTTTTATCGCGGGCTTTGAGCGCGGCGACCAAATCCAGAAATTCCGTAACGAGAAAAAAAGCTAACACTCCGGCTAAAATCGTTTCAGTTCGGCAATCTTCGGCACATTATCCTTTGGTAGACTTCGGCAGATTTCTCATTTATTCAATAAAAGAAAATTGAATTGAACTTAATAAGTTTTGGAGAGAAGAATTATGGGTAAAATGTCATGGTTACAATGAGTTGCCAACTTCTAAATACTAAACAGTAAACATATGGCTGCGGGTACAGCGACTTTATTGCTAGAACCTACCTATTATTGTAATAAAAACATGAAATAATATTCAAAATATCTTTAAATCAATTTTTTGGGGGTTAATAATGTTTTAAATGGTCCGGAATTTTCTGGCCCAGCTGGGTCCGAACCGACTTTTTCCGTTCTTTGAATTGGCTATCTCCATTTTTTGATATCTACAGGGTGAGCAAAGATATGGGGGCATCCTGGGGAAAACCTATGAAAATCACCAATTACTCTAAAACTGAACTAATAAACATTTTTTAAAGCTTATTTTATTAAAACAGTTTAACTTTTAAACATGTTTTCAAATTTTGGTTGCTACCGATTTAAAACGAAATTTATAACTTTTTCGACTTCTTTAATAACTATTTAAAAATCATAGTGTAAGGTATCATTAAACTTGTCTCTTTATCTAGAGTCTGTCCCAATCCATAAATCTAGGATTACAGCGCCCCCTAGCGATTTTTGGCAAGACCAAGTTTTTTGTCATTCTTAAATCTTAATAAAAGACTTTAGTGTCACATATATCAGAGTCAGCATGCTCATTTGCAGTTTATTTTATCTTAGGAGTATTCGCTGTTGTATTTACTCATCATTAATACAAAATACTGGTTTTAATTATCATTGCCATGAAGAATAAAAGTAGATAACTCTACTCACAAAATCTTTTAAAATCTTTAAATCAGTTTTTTAGGGGTTATTAATGCTTTAAATGGACCGGAATTTTCTGGGCCAGCTGTCCGAACCGATTTTTTTTTTCTCTTTAAAATGGCTAGCTCTATTTTTTGATATCTACAGGGGGAGCAAAGATATGGGGGCATCTTGGGGTAATCCTATTAAAATCACCAATTACTTTAAAACTAAAATAATGAACAACTTTTAAAGCCTAGTTTATTAAAACAGTTTAAATTTCAATCATTTTTTTATATATACAGTTTTATTTAATATGTCCGGTTATTTGCGAATTCCCAATTTCTAATTTTTTTGAATTGTGCTTTAGAAAAGTCTAAATGATGTCTAAGGGATTGTGTATAAAATGCAGAAAAGGATAACTTAGTATATATATATATATATATATATATATATATATATATATATATATATATATATATATATATATATATCAGGGTGTTTCGAATTTTTTTTTTTTACAATAAAAGAGGGGTGATAGTACACATTAAGACAAACAATATTAAATAGGAGACCAAGGGTTCCAAACGTTTTCCAAAGGAGATAGCCGCCATTAAAGTTTAGGGACCAAAATTTCAAATAAACATAAAAAACGGAAAAATCGGTCGATTTATTTCCGGTTTTCACTAAAATTATTCTTTATGTCGGCATTTTCTTGAAATTAAATTATCAAGATAAATTTCAAAAAATGCCGATAGAGGACGCTTTAGACTTTAGAGTAACGAACAACTATTTTTTTGCATCTCATAAAATGTTTTCGGAAGCTTAGGCTTAAACTTAAGTTTTGAGCTCAAAATCTGAATAGTAGGGAGTTGTTAAATAGCACAAACTGAACTGTGTTTAAGGGGGGGGGGTGTTCCAATTTAAAATAATTATAGAAAATGGAAAAATTTGTCGATTCCTTTGCGGTTTAAAATAAAACTATTCTTTAAGTCAGTATCTTCTAGAAAATAAATTTTAAAGATAAATTTTTAAAAATTCCATTAGAGGGCGCCTTAAACTTCAGAGTAACCAACAATTAATTTTAACCGTTATTTTTTTGTTCTAATTAAATGCTTGCAAAAACTTATTAAATGTTTTCGGAAGATTTAAACTTAAATTTTGAGCTCAAATTCTGAATAATTAGGAGTAGTTAAGTAGCGCAAATTGAAGTGTCTTCAGGAGTTGAAATTTAACACTCCCCCCCTCCTCGGACAGAATTCAATTTTTCGCTACTTAAACACTCCCAACGATTCAGAATTCGAGCCTAAAATTTAAGTTTATGCATTTGAAAGCATTTAATGAGATTAAAAAAACAACAGTTAAAAATAGTTGTACGCTACTCCAAAGTCTAAGGCGCCCTCTATCGGCATTTCGTGAAATTTATCTTTAAAATTTATTTTCAAGAAAATGGCCATTTAAAAATTAGTTTTAGCAAAAACCGCAAACGAATCGACCAATTTTTCCGTTTTTTATAATAATTTGAAATTTGAACTCTCTGAACACAGTTCAGTTTGTCTACTTAACTACTCCCAACTATTCAGATTCTGAGCTCAAAATTTAAGTTTAAATCTAAGCTTACGAAAGCATTTAATAAGATGGAAAAAATATTGCTAAAAAAGAGTTGTTCGTTACTCCAAAGTCTAAAGTGCCTTCTATCGGAATTTTTTGAAAATTATCTTTATAATTTATTTTAAAGAAAATACCGACATAAAGAATAGTTTTAGTGAAAACCGCAAATCAATGAACCAAATTTTCCGTTTTTTATAATCATTTGAAATTTGCACCCTCTGTACACAATTCAGTTTGTGCTACTTAACCTCTCCCACTTTCAGATTTTGAGCTCAAAATTTAAGTTTGAGTGTAAGCTTAAGAAAAAATTAATGAGATGCAAAAAATACCGGCAAAAAATAGTTGTTCGTACTCCAAAGTCTAAAGCGCCCTGTATCGGCATTTTTTGAAATTTATCTTTATAATTTAATTTCAAGAAAATGCCGACATAAAGAATAATTTTAGTGAAAACCGCAAATCAATCTACCGATTTTTTGAAATGTCAGTGTGATTTACATCGATGTGTTTGTGCTAGAAAGATTCAGATTAGAATTGAAAAAAAAAATACGTTTACATTATAGTCCAGGCATTTGGTCGAAAATAAATGCCAAGTTTTGGTGTAGTTTTGATATTTGGTACCTTTATGTTTTTTGGGTCACTGAACACGAATCTGGAATTGTACAACAAAATTTATACCCGGAAATACTTTTTTTTGGCAAAAAACGTGACATTTCTTTTTTTTTAGCACTTCTAACAAAGTTGAAAAGTGCTTATGCATTCGGTTTTTCTGGCCGTCTGTCCGTCTGTCCGCACTCTAACTCTCGTAAATATACTCGGATTGTCATGAAAGTTTTGCACGCTAATGACGTTTACCCGAGCATGAACCCTATTGAAAATGAAGTTTCTGGCCATGATTAGTTTATTTACAGGGACAGTCAAAAATATTCCATTATATTACGGCCTATGGGGAAAAATCGTTTCAAATGAATTTTAAAGGTGTTACACCCTGTCAAACATCTTAAAATTTATATGCATCGTTTAAGTACGCTAATATATGTATTTTGTAAAGTATGCAGCGAAAAGAATAGTTATTATCCATTTTCAGGGCCGCACAAAATAATTCCAACACATAACAAAAAAGAAGAAATTGTTTGAAATATATATATTTTAATTATGGTAAACGATTTCATATATATATTCAAATTTATATACGTTGCTGAAGAATAACATGAGTTATTTCATGCATAATACGTAGTGCATAGCATTTACAGGGACACACAAAAGATTTCAAATAGTATATTCTATCCCAAGTCCTGAATATTACCGAAGATGGCTGTTAGATGGATGAAATGCATTTTTTTAACTATGATATACGCTTTTAAGTTTCGCTAGATGTATGCATATTATATGGTTTATATAAATGCTAATTGTTACACAATTTAGATATACAGGGTTACACAAAAGATCTCGGAAAGGCTACTGAATGTGAGAGTAATTTACTTAAAGGTGGTTTTTAAATATGTCATGCCTTTTTACGTAGACCTGCATTTAGTTTACTAGGAAATGTTTGTAGAATATAGATAAAATGATATACAGGGTCACATAAAGAACTGGAAACATGGTCACCTTTGGATGATCATTTCTGGAAATTTGATTTAAGTACTTTAAAGATAAGTTTTTTAAACTAAACTTTAGCAAAATACTTTCGTGCGTTAAATGTACTATGTATTTTACAGGGCTAAACAAAAGTATTCAAGTATGTTTACATCTATTAGCATAAATTGATGAATGGAAAATTTGAAATAGTTAGGCGTTTTCTTTCTAAACTAAATTTTACCATTATATAGTCTATATATTAACTGACAGATCAAATACAGAGCTTTTCAAAAGTATTGGAATAATATTTGGTATGGATAATAATATGTTATTTCCTTAAATAACGAAGTTTTGTTAAAGATTTCAAGAAGTGTTGGAAAGTGCTTCATAATCTATGCTTAACGCATGATTTTCCTTACTTGTTTCAAAATAACTTCAAAATTATACATTTTACATAAAAGTCCTCAGTACATAAATTTCTTACATTTTATGCATTAAAAGTTTTTTTCTCTGATCAATAGTTTAGCCCTGACAGTGCCGCAAAAATGTATGTGAAAAGCAAAAAATTTTGAAAAACGCTGATTACAGCACTGTAACGTCGATGAAACCTGAAAAATAACCATTCTACGCAAATTTTGACCACTTAATAATACTAAATATAATATTATTGATTATATTTTATAAATGTGATGTTAATTGTTTACTTCATAACTCAAAAATAAGTAACAAGAAAGAAAAATAATGCTTTAAGCATAAATTATAAAGCTCTTTCCAACACTTTTTTCTGAAAATGCAGTTTTGAGCTTGGCTTATGGTGCATGTTATACTAAAGAAACGGAACCTCAAATTTCCTCTTTATTGTTGAAAAATGTAAGAAAAATCATGCTTTAAGTATGGACTATGAAACACTTTCAAACACTTCCTGAAATCTTTAACAAAACATCGTTATTTAGGGAAATAAGGTTATTGTAAATAGCCAAATATGTATTCCAATACTTTTGAACATCCCTGTATTTAACCTGTCGGTTGATATATATATATTATGTAATGGGAAAATTTAATTTGCAAGAAAATGCCTAGCAGGTTGAAATTTCTCTTTCAGCAATTTATACTAATAGATGGAAACATAATAGAATACTTTTGTTCAGCCCTGCAGTTTAACTTGTACCTTTATGTTCTAGTTCCTTTCATACTTCTAACTAAAAAATAAATAAAAAGGAGCATATCTGTAATAAAAATCTTCATTTGCTATTACAAATAACCCAATGAACCAGTGGATCCAATGAAAGGGGAAATAGACATGCCGCAAAGTTTCAAATAAATACTATTAAAAAACCATTTATCTTATAATATTGGCAGTAATAAAAACACCCATTAATCCCATATGTCTATTTTTTATACTTTGTAGATGTCGGTGAAAAGTACGGACCTTCAAGTAAAAGAAAGTGGAAATAGTATTTTTTGTTTTTTAAGTAAATGTACTTATTAATAATGTACATAATTATTTATAGTTAAATAATGATTCATAATGAGTTGTCATATGTATTGTTAGCAACCTCATTGTAAAATGTAGTCAATCATATAACCTTTAATATCTTTGCGTAAAATAGTCAGTTTTCATGTTAAATCTATGTTCAGTGCCGTAATTCCTGTTTTCCTGAATTTAGTGATTTTCACACCCACTTTTGAACATTAAGAACTTTAAAAACTAGAGTCCGTGTCACCTTTTATCAATTAAAGTATGTTTTAGTTAAGTTAAGAAATGCTTTATTATTATTAATATTGTTTTCTAATCGCAAATGAAGATTTCGATCACAGATATACTCATTTTTGGTACTTTCCAACAAAGCTAAAAAGTGCTTATGTATTCGGTTTGTCTGTTCGTCTATCCACGTTCTAACTCCTGTAAATACACTCGGATTGGACTGAAGTTTCGGGACGTTATTGACGTTTACCCTAGCACGAACCCTATTTCAAATGAAGCTCTTAACATGATTAGTTTACTTGCACAGGGGCAGTCAAAAGTTTACTGTTACATTACGGCCTAAGGGAAAAAATCATTTCAAATGAAATTTAAAGATGTTGCACTCTGTCAAACATATTAAAATTTATATGCATTTACAAGGTGCATTAAAATATGCATCGGTAAATTATGCAGTGAAAAAATAGCTATTATTCATTCGCAGGACTACATAAAAGAATTCCATTTCATAATAGTAAAGAGGGGAATTGTGTGCGACATATTTTAATTATATGAAAACTATTTCATACATAATAAAATTGATATATGTCGCTTAGTCTTAATATAAATTACGCGATAGAGTCATGCATAATATGAAGTGCATAGCATTTACAGGGACACGCAAAAGATTTCAAATAGTATATTCTTTTGGAGTACTATATATGTATCCAATGACGGCTGATGGATGGATGAAATGTAATTTAATTTATTCTAATTTCACTAAATCTATGCATATTATTTGGTAGCAATGGTTGATACACAGGGAAATCCAAAAACGAGCTCGCAAACGCTACTGAATATGAACGTAAATTACTTAAAGGAAGTTTTTAAATAAGTTATGCATTTTTATCCTGAATTGCATTCAATTTACTAAAAAATGTTTGCAGAATATAGATAAAATGAAATAGAGGGCCACGCAAAAAACTGGATACATGGACGCGTATGAATGATAATTTCTGAGAATGTTATTTCTGTAGTTTGCTTAAACTATATTGCTGTAATTTCTGTAGTTTGCATGCTTAACGCATGATTTTTCTTTCCTGCTATTTATTTTTTAGTTATGGAGGAAACAATGAACATCAGATATATAAAATATAGTCAATAATACTATATTTAACATTATTAAGTCGTCAAAATTTGCTTAGAATAGTTGCCATTTCACGTTTCACCGACGTTACAGTGCCGTAATTAGCGTTTTTTAGCATTATTTGCTTTTCACACACATTTTAGCGCACTGTCACGGCTAAACTATTGATCAGAGAAAAAAAAAACTTCTACTACATAAAATGTAGGAAATTTTGTCCTCTTTAATTTATGTACTGAGGACTTTTACGTAAAATGTATAATTTTGAAGTTATTTAGAAAAAACAAAGAAAAGTCAAGTTTTTTGCCCCCCAAAAAAATGTTTCCGGGGATAAATTTTGTTGGATAATTCCAGATTCATATTCAGCGACCGAATGAGCATAAAGCACCAAATATCAAAACTACACCAAAAACTTTTTGAGCACCAAATGCCTGGGCTATTATCTAAATGATTGAAAGGTCAAAGATGGCATGTATATAAGACACGAGATATTCCGAAATAAAAAAAAATCTAAGAAAAAAATTCGTGGAAGAAAAAGAAATTGAAAAGCGTTGTCTTTATCTACAAACTGGCACACTTTTTTTTCAAAAAAGAAAAAAAAATGATTCTTAACAGAAAAGAGATAAGTCCGGTCATATTACGTTGGAAAAGCATAAAAGTTGATTATATAAATTGTTACTTCGAAATTAAATCGAAACTAATATAAAAATAAGAAAAATTGCATGCTTGAAAGCAAACATACGGGCAAATGCGGCATCTATGATCGAAGTTAGGAAATAATATTTTTACTCGTTTGAAGACAATATTTCTTCAGGAAAAGCATTTTAGTCTAAACCGCATTCATGTTCCACAATTACTTAATTTTACATTGAATTTTAAAATTTATCAATAACACTGTGTACACCTTGAATTTTACAAGTGTGCGATTCTAAGCTATAAGTGTCTTAATTTGGTCCTCAATGGTGATTCGTCACTATTGTGTAAAAAAAAAAACGATCAGGTGATATAAATTAAATTTGAAAAAAACTAATGATTGACATAAAACGCTATGGAATTTAATTTAAAAATAATAATAGGACGTATTTTTTTGCACATCAATTTACTTTTTAAATAAAACACACTTTAACTTAACACTTGTGAATTCTTACGAGACTCTGCGTATCAAACATTTAAAAAAGATAGGACATGTGTAGTGTATTTTCCCTATTTCCCTATATTTTTTATGTATTTTTTTATTTGAGTTCTTAGTAAAAACTGAAGTGTTAGTGTTACAACCAGTTAAAAAATGTTAAAAAATATTCGACGGTGTAAAAATTTAAAATGTTTAATGTTTAGAAGTGTAACATTTGCATAGCCAAAAATTGCAAAAACGAAATTACAGGGGAAATGTGTTGTTATTCGGAAAATGACGTATGCGTTACGCACAGATACGTTTGGCCTTTATAATATAGATACAAATGTGAAATTCTGAAACAATTCTATTTATTAAATTTGAAACCACTTTATCAGTTAATTTCTGTTAGGTAATCTGTTATACGCTGACAGATGGACAGACAGACGAAAAATATATTTTAGAGAAAAACATTGCCGTCCGTCTGCCTGTCTGTCTCTGTGTCTGTAAACGCTCTATCTCCCGAACAAAGATAGAGACTTGAAATAGAGAATTGAGAAAGAGACTTGAAATTTTCTATGTACTTAGTATGTAAGAATCGTACGAAGTATATTTAATATCAGTAACCTCGATTATCCGAAACTATTTTTTCGGACTCTCAAAAAAATCGTTCTGGTGGAAAGTATATAAAAATTTTCGCTATTTTTTATTTTAGGGAAAGAACTTAACCACTTCAACGGCTGCCCCGAGATAAGTCGGGGGTTAAAGCACTGTTTTCCCATACCCGTCGCCGGTTAAGTGGTTAATAGGAAATAAAATAACAAAAATTTTGCTTTAAGAACGAAGTCGGTCGTATAACTAGTTTCTGAGATATTTGTAATCCTGTTTTTCTCATACATGACAGTCAATAAGAAAAAACAGTTTCAAGTGTAACTTAATGATGTTACACTCTTTCGAACATAATAAAATTGGTATTCATGTATAAAGTATATACTAAAATATATATTCTGTATAATCTAGAATGCAAAGAATATTTGTTATTAATTTACCGTTCCTCACAAAAGTATTCCATCACATAACGATATTGAAGAAAACATTGTTTGGTGCGCATTTTAGTTATATTAAACTTCACATTTTATGAAATTGATAGGCGCCACTAGGGTTTACTACAAGTTGCTTCCTGTATAGTAGAAAGCAGACAACACACAAAAAATTTCGACAACTATAATGCATTGAAAGATCTGTATACTATTACACCAAGATCTGAATATTTTTAAAACTTCGTTATGGTACGAATGCACTTGATTTGCTACACTTGACGTGCAATTTCCGAGTTGTTTAGCTAATTTATATTTAAACACAGATATTTAATATTGCATAGAACTGTAGTCCATCTCTGTTAATCCCTTTAAATAAGGAATTTCTCGAAACGAATTAGCTTGGGTTAGATCTAAATGTTATACTCGTACTTTCTAAGAAATTATTTGCTGTCCATATACACAATTTTATACTTCTGTGATTTTGCATTTTGTTGTTTGTATATATATAGTGGCGGTCAAAAGTTTTCCGGCCAGTTAATTTCTTCAATTTATTTACCAAAAAGTTTCACCAAAGAAGAAGCACAATTGCTTCAAAAGTTCGGAATATGTGAATGACTTCTGACCACATGATGATTTTGATTGGATACTGAAGGTACTTCAAGCAAAGGAATAAAATTCGAAGTTCGCGTGTGCAAAAGTTTCCGGCCACTTATCATTCTTTAGTTTTTTTCTATCAGTAAACTGTTTTTTGTTTGTGTTTATGAATGAATAAACGTGTATAGTATAGTCTGAATTCAAAATTGAAAAGTTTAACAGTTATTGTTCATAAAGGAGTGATTAGTTTGTCGCTAAAAAGCCAATCATCTCGAGATATTGCGGCAAAGATATCGATCGGTAAAATCGACCGTAAACGATATTTAAAAATTATATAAAGATGGCCGTGGCCTTCAGGGCTTTCAGAGGCGCGGGAGATCCCGGAAAATTACTATTCCGATGGACAGAATTATCAGGAGAAAAACAATTGATAATCCGCATAAAAATTCCGCTGCAATATACTGCGATTTACGGAATGCAAATATTGCTGAAATAAGTCCGCATACCATATCAACATGCTGATGTGATGCATAACTTTATAGAAATGTTGGTGTTAAAATTTTTTTTAAGTTAAAAAAAATACAAACGTACCCGACTGGCGTTTTCCAAAAAAATAAAAGTCTGGTCAAGTAAAAACTGCAAAAAAGTTCTATTTTTCCATCAATCGAATTCGAAACAGTTTTAGAAGTGATGACAGACACAACGTCCGATAACCTAACAACAAAAGATATAATTCGAACAATGTTATTAATACAATGAAGCATGGCAGAGGACACGTTATGCCATGGGGAGAATTTTCTTCAAAAAGTGTCGGTTCGTTATTTGAAATCTACAGCCTGGTGAATGATACAATGTATAAGGATATCTTGCAGGACTGTTTTCTGACTTATTAGAGAAAAAAAATTTGGTTACAACTATTTTTCTTAACATGATAACGACATAAATAATGTATGCAAACCTCGATAATCAATGGTTTTCCCACAAAAAATTTCGTTTTTGAAATGATAGCCCAAGCGGCCAACATGAATCCAATAAAAAATCTTTGAAAAGAAGTTGACAAAAGTCTGAGGAACTATAAATAATCCAACTCAGTCGAAATTTCGCCAAAATTGTAAGAAATGTGGAAAAAACGTACCATTGACGATCTTTAACCGTTGATTGTATGAATGTCACGTTCTGCGCCACAGTACTGATTACTAAAGCTAATAAAATAGTAATACGATAAAATACTAATTGCAAGTGTTGTTGATCACCGTAATTTCCTATTACAATACCACTTTTTTACAAACTTGTGAAGGTGGCCGCAAACTTTTGAAAACATCGTTTTCCTTTATACTTAATTTTGTCACTAAAAATTCATTGATATTTACATGTTCTTCTATAAGTAACTTCCTAATTATTATGTCAATAAAATGTATAAATATCTCTTTGAGCTTCCTCTTCATATGGGTTTATTTACAAATTAACTGAAAAATTTTTGCTGGCCGGAAACTTTTGATCGCCATTGTATATAAAAATACGGCATATGTAATATTTACAAAAAAGAGCTAGCTATACACTGAGTGGCTAATTATTTATGATCACCTGCAATGCATCACTAATATCGTGTTTTCTTTGATACTGATGACAGAAAATATTCTTGAGGTCAGTTTATAGGTATAATTTAATGACTCACAGCATTATAATGCTGTATTACGTCACCTTGTATCGTGATTTATTCCTTTTTTATAGTAAACAATCTATGATAATATCTTGGCTCCTCTTTTGCACACATGGAAATTTCACTAACTGCATTATTTGACAGAGATTTTTTTAATGTAATATTTTTAGTCTTAAGCCATTCTTGTACGAGACATGTCAAGACATCTATCATTTTAAGATAAATTGGAATTGTCGTTTATGCTTTTGCAATCATGAAGCTTTCAAAATCACTTATTCTTTCCATAAACAGGCAAAATGCAAATTTCAGAGGTGCTTCTGACCTGTTTGAAAACTTTTTACATAAAATCGGATTTATTGCATCAGCGCATGTGCTCAAGATCGAGTCGAATTTTCCTAGAAAAGTGTTCATAATGTTTGTTCATTCAGTGTACATTTTAATCAATCGAAAAGCAATTGGATTTTCATTTTATTCAGGGTATTTGTAATTTCGAAGCGATTTTACTGTGTTTAGCTTCATCTAATGTATCCAAAAGCACACATTTATTAATCCGACGCTTTTACACTTAAGACAGCAAGTGGCAAACAACAATATACAAGCAAAATAATAAAAATACACAAATTCATTTTGCATAATTACACTACAAAAATATATATATATTCATAAAATCAAGCTACCAGTCACCATTTATCAGTAGATCATTTTATAGTTAAGGTTGTATAAGGAACAAGCTCATATAACATAAATAATAGCTGTAAATATTTAATACTTATATGAAAATGTGGAAAATAACTTACATCAAAAGAAAACATTCCACTGTAGGATGTAAAATCGCTTTGATCCATGATAAGAGGAAAAATAGGATGCTGTAAATTGCTTACTAACATCAATGAAGGCGGTTAAAGTCTCAAAGAATATATTTTTTTTAAATCTATTTATTATGATTTTACATTGTTGAAATCATTGTTTACTAACAATTATTTCAACAATGATGTTTTAATGGCAACAATGAAGAAGTATTCATATTTTAAACAGTAACGTACCTCAACAATTATGTGTTATTTTTATTACGCCATCGTTAAAGTTGTAGTTTACAAAAATTCATCGCTTGTTTTATAAGCGGTTTTGATTGAAAGAGGGTAGAAAAATTAAATATTGTGTAATGCTTGCTAAAAGAATCAATTAATTAGGAAGAGAGAAGCGAATCCTCCACTAGGCCACTCAAATTACTTTTTGTCGTACACTTTACAAAAAAACTATACAGTATTTTGACTTGAAATTAAACGCAAATATAAATTATGATCTGTAGATTTGCACAATATTATTTTTTTTACAGAATTGCCTTTAAAAATTATTATTTTAATTAATTTATTTTGCATGTTTTTCCATTACGGACGAATTTTTGGACATAAAAAATGAAACGTATATTTTCAGAAGAAAAAAAATCATGGAGTTATCAATTACAGGTAGAATCATGATTAATCCGCTAAAATCGTTTGCGCTTATGACGCATATTAAAATAATTATGTTATAATTTTTTTTAAATTGGCAACAAAAGAATTATAAAAAAATAAAATTTATTGTTAAATTCGTTATATAACAAAGAGTTATTTGAATTTCGAAGGTTGAAATTTGAACCAAATGAAATATATATTATTATTTTGGTATATGTAGTATTATTTTTAAATAGTTTACCGTGTTATTTTAAACAATTTGCCGTTTTAAACAATTTATGGAATATATTAGCTCTGTTATAAAAAAAATGCCAAGAAAACGTACACTCACTGGTTGAAAAGAGCGCGAATATGATATATCTTTAAAGCAAGAGGTTAGATATCAGCGATGACACAAAAAACGACGACACAGATGTCATATACACATCACATTGGTGCAATTTTTTTCGACGCCAATTTGGCAAAAACCTCGTTTTCAAATACCAGTTACCATACATATTTTTTAAAAGTGACTAACAATAAATTTTAAAAAGTTTAATTTATATCTAATAGAATAAAACAATTTATATAATTTGAAAAAAGAAAATAAAAGTAAATAAACAATTTATTAATAAATAAGCAATATCCGGGTTACCATGTCAAGCAAAATAACGACACTTTGTCGCCAGATACGTATACCGGTGCGTATACGTAAATAACGTCTTAACGTCTGAAAAAAAATAACGCCTATGTGGTGCGTATATGATATCTGTGCCAAAACGACGACATGATGAATCTATTCTAACAGGGAATGCATGTGCTCGATAAAATGCTTTAAATTTCGAAGATGCACAAAAAAAATTAAAATTATATTTTTGTAAAATTTGTCATCGTGTTTAGTTTGGAATGCATATTCAATCTGACGGATCTTGTAAGATTTCCCATAAATATATAGTAAATAGTGAACTAAAAATTCTCTCTGTAACTAATGTTTTGGTATATAAATCTTGGTCCACATCTCTAAATATAGAAGAGTTTAACTTTCGTTGAGGATAAATTAATTCCCTAATTTCCTCCAGTTATTACTGTTTATCGCATTAAATTTGTCAGCTTGAATACAGTAGGCAAATTATTAATTTTAATCAAGATATTATAGAATTTTGCACTTTATTACCTCATTCCATTGATACTATATCACAGTACATTTTTGGGTACTACTTGGTTATCCCGTCGACCAATTTCCCCAAATTCTACAAATCGTCAAACTAATAGCTAAATTATACACATTGAGAATTTTTTTATTTTAAATACGAAAAAGCAAATAATTAGTAGAATATTAATAAAAATACAAATAAAAAATCTAAATAGAATCACGTAATGATGTTTTAAACACCTTTATCTGTGTAATGTCATTGAATGCGACATTCAACGTCATCTATTATTGGCACTTACTGTTATAATTTGGAGATAATTATTTGGTCGACAGGATAACCAAGTAGTATCAATTGGTTGTCTACTATTGATTAGTACTATTTGGTTATTCCGTCAACCAATTTCGCCGAATTATACAAATCGCCAAACTATTGGCCAAATTAACGTAATTTTTATTTTAAATAACAAAAGAACAAATAAATTAATAAAACATTAATAAGGATACAAATAAAATTTCATATTAAAAATCACTTGATGGCGCGGGATGTAGTGGAGAGTATACGAGGGTATCCACCCTATACCTTCTGGATTTTTTAAAGGAAAACCGTATATCCTCTGCTTTTCAAGAAAGCTATAGTACATAGATTCTAGGGTATACCCTCTGTATTGAGCGTATATCCTCTGTTTTTTCTTTTACGACTACGCCACTGTATGATGGCGTAACAAACACGTGATACGAGTTTAATGCTATGTGAATGTCAAATTTTTTATCATCATTATTGGCATTTAATCTATTAGTTTGGCGGTACCTTTTTTGTTCGACGGGGTAATCAAGTAGTACCAAATAATAAAAAAATATATTGTTACTTTGAAATAGTTATCTAATGAAATAATGCTTTGCGAATCCAAACAAAGCATGGCTTCTGCTAGTTTATTTATCAATTATGTATACTGGCCAACAACCAACAATACAACCATATTCTTATATTGTAGCATTCTGGTCACAATCAACAGTACAACCGTTACTTATATAAGACCAAAAATCGAAAACCTATATATATAAAAGTTTTTTGGAATGATTAAAAATACAGACAAACACGGTAGCATTGCTCCACTTTTGCGAAACTTTGATCCATTCTGCCATGGAGGAAATTAGACGAATTAATTTCAATGAGCTGCCAAAGTCACACAAGTGTAGCTATATATATTTTGAGACCAAAACTTTGCCGTTAACTCGTGTGATGTTGGAGATTTAAACTTTTTTATTTTTCTTTCTCTTGGCGTAAAGTTGCCCTGATTGATTGTACTATCTACACATATTCAAAATAGGGTACTACTTTGTTATTCCGTCGACCAAATTATTGTCGACGAAATTATTGTGTAATTCTAAGATTAAATGTCAATAGCGGTGATCGCAAATATCACATTCACTTGATATTAAACATTATACAGGTGTTTGTTACGTCATCAAATGATTTTTAATTTGATTTTTAATTTATATTTTTTTAAATGTTCTACTAAAATAATGGTTCATTCGTTATTTAAAAAAATCGTGTCGATTTGGCCAATAGTTTGGCGGTTTCTAAAATTTTGCAAACTTGGTCGACGGGATAACAGAGTAGTGCCCAAAATAGTTTGTCCTGATTGACTGATAACCAACGCACAGCACTAACTGCTAAATGTAGAAGCATGAAAATTGGGGCAAATATATTTCTTATAATGTAAGCGTGCACTAAGATGGAATTTTGAAAACTCCCTCTTTAAGGGGGGCAAACGGGGGGGTGTCGAAAATTCTCTGGAACATCTTCCTACATCTCAGCAGCCATTTAAGGTAGCAGTGTGAAATTCCAAAAAATAAATCTAATGAAGAAATAATTAAACACATATTTCAGCGATTATAGAAATTTCTCCCCTGAGGAGGTTAAAATGGGGGGTCGATCAATTTGGAACGTTTGGCACATCTCAGCAGTCATTTTACATATTAGCGTGAAACGGGCAGAAAATAAATCTATTAAAATAATTAAACAAGTTTTTTAGAAATTTAAAAAAATTCCCTCCACCCCCCCCCCCCCCGAGGTCTTAACCCCTTGGGGACGAGTGACACGTATACGTGCCGCAAAAAGGCTTAAAAATCCTTGTTTATTCCCACCGATAAAATTATACGATAAAATTTGCCTTATTCAAACGGAGCATTTTCTCGATTTAAGAAGACACAAATTTCTGATTTTTAAAACCGGTGACAAAACATTAAAAATTTCGTAAAAGGCTTCCGTCGCGCAGGGGTTAAAGTGGGGGGGGGGGGCAAAAATTCCAAATTTTTCTTTGAGCCATCATGTGACATATCATCGAAAACCCTCGGACCGCTCTTTCATATTAGGAAATTTTCTTCTCGCACCCCATGTTGTCCCCCCCCCCTCTTCCCGATTGGGGTACAAAATGGGGTTTTTCAGTTTTCGAATTATTTTGAAACTGTAGCGTTCTATCATTACAGATCAGATTTTTTTACTGGGTCATATCATACATATTAGTTATGATACTTAAAAATTTAAAATCGCTATTGCAGCGCCTCCTTCCGACGGATTTTTTTCAAATTCAGGACCAACTAGCCATAGCCAAACACACAAAAAGTTTGGTTCAATTTGATGCATAACACCATACACTTTTAGTCGGTACAATATTGAAAATGGCACAAAAATTGCTATAGCAGCGCCCTCTTCCGGCGGAATATTTCAAAATTGAAGGAGAACCTGCTTGCCACAGATAAAAACATTCACAAAAAAATTGGTCCAATTCTATGCATATCTTCATACACTTTTTGATGGTAGAATGGCAACATACGGACTCACACACAGACACACGGACAGACACACATTTTGTAAAAAAACATGTTTTTTGGAATCTCTGACCCCTAAAACGTGTTAATCCGTCAATAACCGGAAGTCAGAAAAAAATTCGATTACAGTACTTTCTTCTATTGAAGATAGAATACAGTAAAAATTGACATTATTATTTAAAAATCTGATGCTTTTATAGGAAAAGAGGACACACTGATCAATTGCATTCTATCGGAATAACATGGTAATTATGTTTACTAAAGAAGTAAAGTGACTTCAAAAATGTTCAGCGTCCTCAGCATGATCAGAGTTCATGATGATGGTGACAAATAGATATAATAATCAAAAAAATTATTTTTATATAAAAAACGACTATGACTCGTGCACAATAGAAGATTAAATAATTTGCAAACCTCTAAGTTAATACTCGTCTGCTAAAAACAGAAAAAAAATTTCTCTTCGCGTTACGTAACGAAATAATAAATAAGTAATCGATTCGATCAAAAACCACCTTCTGCTAACGAAATCTAACTAAACGCAAATTCATTGATGTGTTTGTTTTGATGAACGCCATCTGAATAGATCGTCGCCGGAAATTCCGTAGGCATAAATCTGTAATTATCGCAAATTTTCGTTTGAAACAGCAGTGAAATACTAAAATAAATAAACACGATTGCGGTTCCCTTGTCATTTTAATGACTAAAATAATGCATTTAAATAACTTGAAAAAGAATAAGTACGAAATTTTAAGCGGAAAAAAATACTTTCAATATTTTCTACATATGAATAAATAAAATTGACCGGTTTCAGGAAAAAAAAAGAGCCCGAGACAGTCCGAGCACTAAAACTAGAATAAAAATAGAGTTCAAACCCATGTCCGGATCGGACTCGGCCTCGGTTTAGGATGATCGATACTGTCTCATCTCTACGACTTATACGCGAGTCAATTAAAGAATAAAAAATAAACACCTTGAATACATTACTTTATATACTTACAATACTGTTCTGGCTTTTTACACATATGAATTATTAAATAATGTATAAAATATACGAATAATAATAATTTATCATTAAAAAACATTTCAGTGATTTTTTTTTTGTTTACTTATCACCATTTTCGCATTGGAAAGGGAAATTTTTCTTTGGTTGGATTTTGTGCAAAATTCAAGTAAAAATTAGGAGGTCGATTTAAACGCGGATTTTTTTATTTTTTGCAGAATTTGCATTCCAAACGTTAGGGGATAGCTTAGGGTTAAAAACTTAGGGTCCAAAAGACAGGGAGTAACTTATACGCAAGTATATACGGTAGTGGAAATTTAAGGCTCCTGTCCATAGCAGAGGAAACGCTCGCGAGCTAATGCTATTCCTATGGGGAAGTTATTTTCCAATATTTGGTTTGCATTTTTATTTTTATTTATTTATTTATTTATTTATTCATTGGATAGATGAAGCGCATGCCGACATCGCTCCTTTTTTATTTTTATTTATTTATTTATTGATTTTGATTTCGGTTGTAGATATTTTTTGTAAAAGAAATTTCTCTTTCGAAACCGGTTTTGAAACTGAAACTAATTTTATAAAAAAAATGTCTGCAACCAAAATTGAGAAAAATAAAAAAGGAACAATGTCGGCATGCAGCTCAGTTAGACAGTGAAAAAAAAATTAATAAATAAAATATTAAAATGGAAACAAGTTATTAGAAAATAACCTCCCCATAGGAATAGGATTAGCTCGCGAGCATTTCCTCGACCACGGACAGGAGCCTTAATGGTGCCAGCCCTTGTTCAACAATAGGCTATATTTTGATGATGCCACTTCACCCAAGAGGGGAGGGGGAGGAGCAGGAGTGAAACGCGTTCTGAAATTTCGATTTTTGAATATTGAAGGAAATGGAAATTTTAAATTTGGTATGGTAGTTATTTATGTTATGTAAATGCTGTTTAAGTACGTTTCCTGAAAATTTCGAAATTTAAAAGTGTGAAATGCCAAAAAACATTCATAAAATGTTTAAATTACGATATTTATGGAATCGTCAAGATCGAATGTGGAAGTTTCACATGGCTACTAAATTTAAAAGAAAGGTTACACATAACAGTTAAAAAATAAATAAAAGTGTGTATAATAGGGAAAAAAGTTCTAAATTAAGATTTTTTTTATATTTAAATTGAAGGAATTAAAAACTATAAATTTTGTATAGCGTTCACTTTCAAAATACAAATGCTATCTAAGTTTGGTTTGTAAAAAAATAGAAATTTAAAAGAATGAAATGAATGGAAAACCTTCTAAGTTATGATTTCTATGGAATTGGAGAACTTAATCAATGATATAGTATACAAACTTGAAATTTGACATGGCTGATACTTATGAACGTAAATGCTCGTATTAACTTAAACATAAAAAAAAAGGAGAGAGAGAGAGAGAAGGAGAAGGGAAAAAAAAGAAAAGAGAAGAAAAAAGAAAAAAAAATGAAATTAAAAGGATGAAATACGCCAAAGGCATTCTGAAAATATTCTAAATTACTTCTGTATGGAATTGTTAAGGATGGAAACTTTAAATGTCTACCACTTTTAAAACAAAAATGCACGAACAAAACCACACACACACACACACAAAAAAAAAAAAAAAAAGAAAAGAAAAGGGAGGGAGAGAGAGAGAGAGAGAAAGAAAATTAAAAAAGTACAGGAGAAAAAAAAATTCTATACTTACGATATTTGCGATTTCTGAAAGAAATAAAAACTTGAAATGTTGGTATTTTTAAAGGTCCGTACTTAAAAAAGGAAAAACTATACCTTTATAAGATCATTCCTGTGTCTGTCTGTCTGTTACAGCTATTTTACTCATAAGCTAAGGGACGCGGAAAGTTCAAATTTGAGAAAATAATATTGACCTTTGACCTATACATTTACATATCATTAAACATTCACAAATGCATTTAAGAAAACTGTACATTACATTTTTAAATTACTTGAAATCAAAAAATTTTTCCTTTGTATTTCGTGTAGGATATACTGTGAAAGTTTTCGTAATGCTGAATAGAGATCTGCACGGGCGGGGCTCGGGCTGATTTCCATTAACGGCATTCGGGCCGGGTTCGGGCTGATTTCCATTAACGGCATTCGGGCCGGGTTCGGCTGATTTCCATTAACGGCATTCGGGCCGGGCTCGGGCCTTATTTTTTTCCCTGGAGTATCGGGCCGGGCCGAGACTAACTTATAATTTCCGTACGAAGCCGAGACTGATTTCGTACTTCCTAGTCTTCACAGGCCAAAACAATCAGTTCCTGTTTAATCTTTTCGTATGAAAATCTTTTTCTCGACGTGGAAAAGTCTGTTCATAAATCATTAAAGTTTGGCTTGGTCCAAAAATTCGTGCATTATAGGCATATACTTTTAAGTCGTCATTATTCTACAATTAAACATCAGAATTTATTCTTTTTAAAGAATCATAGATCACTGGGCGTCTTAAAATAGACTTAAACACATGAAAAAAAAAATGATTATGACGGAATTTTCGTTTAAACTGAAAACTGCAAATTTCTTTTAAACGGTTCATTCATGCAAAATAAACAATACGCGAGAAAAAAAAATATTAAACATTTGCATCTGCTAAGAAGGAAACGTATTTTTTTCTTTTCAATGTCTTAGAAGATTTTACTTTTACCATATACCATTTTTTAGATTTTTTTTAACGTATTAATAATGCTAATGATAACTGAAACATTTACATACAAGAAACATAGGTTCATTAAAAGCGTAAATATCGCTACCTATGGCACTTCTGCATAAATAGATATTATAAACATGAAAAAAAGACTAAGATAAGTTTTTTTTATCTGAACTCTTCCGTTAGAGTAAAGATCAATGTTCTGTTGAAATTCACCCGGTTCGGACCGAATTATTAACTTTTTTCCAGGCCGGGCCGCATTTTCAGAAAGAATCACGTTTTGAGCACCAGCCTTGGCGAATTGGCGAAAGCGAGAACGTTCAGCTAGCTGCATCGCCAAACACAAAATAAGCTAAGTTCAAATGTGTCATAAAACGTATGATTAACAGAATTATATTTGTTACAAGAGACTCTTTACTACTGTTTTTAATTAACTTCTCACTTTCTCCGAACATAGCGAGTTAAGGAAATAATATTTTTGAATTGGGGAAAAAAAAAAAAAGAAAAAAAACCTATGTTTAGATGTTCTGTGAAATTTAAAGCATTTTAATCTGAAAAAGCTCTTTGTTTTAAACTATGATTTATCATAAACAACGGTGAATAACAGTTCCTCATATTATAGTCTTAGCTTGATAACATTTACGGAAAAACAAATGAACAATAAGCGCGATCTCTTTGAAGAAGGAAGAGTTGCTTTTCGCTAGGCGTTTGACATCACAAACATGAAAGGGTGCGTAGCATTGACTTCATCTCCGCGCCAATCGTTGTTCTGGCGATAAGGTGCTCAAAACGTGATTCTTTCTTAAAATGCGGCCGGGCCGAGATCGGGCCGAAATTTTAACTTTCGGGCAACTTTAAATTGCCCGAAAATTTTAAACATCCAAATTTTAACTTTCCATATCTAGATTTCTACAACTTTGAAGGTGTTTATAATTATTCAAAACTTATTTTTGTAGACTCATGTAATTGTAATGTCTCAGGGCTAAGGAGGTCAATCCTTTATCTACCGCATTATGAATTCATGAAAATTTTACCAAACTAATTTTAGCCTTTTACGCAAATTGTGAAATTAAAAGATTTATATAACCATTTAATAAATATTTGTAGGATTTTAGAAGGATTAATTAAGTTTGGGTTTACAGGTATTTTGTGCAATTTTTATAACCTCACTGAAATCTTTTGTTCTTGATTATTTTCTTAGTATTTTGTAGAATTATAAAATAATACAAATATGACGCTCTTACAATATAAATGTAGAAATATTTCTGCATTGAAAAATCCCCAACCCCCTCCTTCAGCGCCAAGAAAGCTGAAAAGATACAAAGGCAAAAGAAATCATCCCTTAAAAAATATTTTTGTTTTGTGTAACCAATAATGCTTTTGGAACAAGATAAAGTAATGTATCTGTAACCATTGATGTAGTCGTAAAAAAAAACTAGAAGGTATACGTTCTAAGCAGAGGATATACTGTAGAATGTTTATACTATAGCTTTCTTGAGAAACAGAGAGTATACGGGGTTTCTAAAAAAATCCATAAGGTATACGGCGTATACCCCCTTATATCCTCCATTATATCCTTGTCTGTAATTCATTCTAAACAGTATTACAACTAACTGACGTATTAAAAGAATTTTATAATAAGGGATTTTAACCTCTTCAGACCCGAGGTGCACATTTGTGTGCTTCTGATTTCAACTGCGTATCTCACTTAATATTTGAATTTTTTTTTATTGAGACGAGAGTATGTTACTTGTGTACGTTAGCCTTTTCTAGTTTCAGAAAGAAATGGCAGTAGCAGTCTTAATTCATATGATTTTGGAGAAAATAAACGAGCAATGGCTAAAAATATAAAACTTCAAAAAAGTAAGTACATTTTTATAGTTAAAAAATTAATATTTATTCATAATATTTTTAAGAAAGCTTATAAACTCTTCAGTATTAAATAAATCATTTAATTTTTTTAACTAGATCATAATGTCTATTTAAATTAGATGTAATTTGTAAGGTACACATATGTGCACCTCCGGTTTCAATTCTGTTTTTTTGGAAAGAAGTCATCTCACACAAAAAATTTGTACTGAATGGTATCTAATTGGTGCAGTGCTAAAGTTGTTGAATTATTAAAAATATATACTTAATTATAAATAAGAACTCATTTTGTTGATGTTTTAAATTAAAAATTAATTTTTAAAAATCATAATTATTATATCTTTGTAAGAGTAAATAAACTGATGAGGACAATTGTGATGGTGAGTCTTCTGGCAATGAAACTTTAGATGACACAGATATAACCATTGAGTATATTGCTCCAGTACCTGTCCCGAATCCATGTAACAATAAAGTTTAACCTAAAAAGCCATTGCTATGGAAAGCTGAAAATAAGTAAATTTTTAAAACTGTGTTACAGCACACTAGAATAAAAAAATCTTATATTTTCGCAAATATTTATTTAATCTTTTTTTTCTTCTAATAGTATTTCGAGGATAATTGATTGATGAGGATTATCTAAAAGCAGATTTTACAGCATCCTAAATTCTTTCGAATCATTTCTAGATTAGTTAAATGAAGATTTTTGAAAAAAGTTTCATATGACACCAATTCCGTTATATTCCGCTCAAACACGAAACCGTCACTCAATAAATGCATCTAAATATAAAATTTTAAAAATTGCAAGCGTACTCGAAGGAAGTTTAAAATATCTCCAAAAAGACTTGTCAGTACTTTGCATTGCAGCTAATATGTCACGTGATCGATTTTTTTAGATTAGAAAATTTCTTCATTTTGCAGATAAATGAAATGACTTTTAAGCAGATGACAAATTATAGAAAGTAAACCTTATCTTTAATGCAGTAAGAATAAAATGTTTTTCCCTGCCCGGCCAAAACCTTTATCACTAGATGAACAGAGATCACTAGATCCCATTTGCTGGACGTTGTGGATCTAGACAGTTTGTGCCGTTAAAACCTAATCTATTGGGATTAAAAACTTTATTTTATTCGCCGGAATGGCCATAGACTTGACTGCCAAATATATCATGGAAAAGGAATTGTACCAGCTGATGATTCAAAATAATTATGATTAGGTCTAGGTGGAGGCATTGTCAAATTGTTTTTTTAAATTTATACCAAAAAGACAACACACGGGTGATTTAGTAGGACAGTTTTTTTACTAGTGTAAAATGTGTCGATTTTTTATTGAGAAACAATATCTACTAAACTGGAATGATTATGAACAAAAGACTAGGAGGAGCAGATAAAAAAATCAAGAATGATCGAGATTTGTAACAATGGGTCGTTGTAAATTTGTAATTTGTAACAATGAGTGGGATGAGTGACTAAGAGAGGGATATGTGTATACTGAACTAGAAAGATAACAAATGTGTAACTTTGCTTTCGATATGCATCGATAGCGATCCCAAGAGCAGTTGTGTTAGGTGGTATAAAGATCAAAACTGTAAAATTAATGTAACACAACCTGCAATTCTGAATACAGAACGTGTATGGGTGGAACAAATTTAAATGATAGATGTTTAGCTTACTACCGTTATTCTATTCACACAAAAAAGTAGTCAACAAGAGTTTCATATACATTTTATAGATTTGGCTATATCATTTTGTTGGATAATGTATATCAGAAATTGCAAAACAGATGAAGATCCTCGAAAAGACAGATTGTCTCTATTGCGGTATTTTTAGAGAATGCATAAGTACTGATGAAATGTAATTGCAAAGAAAGGGAAGAACGATGACCATGGAGACCACGCAAAATTTATTCATTCGAAAATTGTTCTGAAGACGATTACGCAAATAAACCACAGCGAAAACAACGTAAGGATATTTAGAAGCAAATTTACTATATTAGATACGAAAAAATTGGACAGTTTCCTCCTTCAACAAATGATAACTTTGTTTCAAAATGCAAGTATGAAGGCTGCAAATCAAAAACAAGAGTTATTTGTACAAAATGCAATATATATTTCTATATATATTTTAAAAATATTTTTTTTTTTTCGAAAATAGCACGTAAAATAAGCTTATATGTATCAATTGTTCATCAAATTCCTAGTTTAAATAATTTTTTGAAAAATGAAGTGTTTTTTTGCAGTATGAACCCGAGGTGCACATACGTGTACCTGCTAGTAAATATTAAACTAATAATAATTATTTTACTTTTTATTACAAAATTATGTTTCTATACGTATAAACAGATAGAACAAACTGTGAAATAATTTTTTCGATGGCTTAAAATGTGTCAGGTCTGAAGAAGTTAATGGTACTTATAAGTACCGTCGGTCGGTAGATAAAGGATTATTAAAGGGTGACAGTACCTCCTACTGGTAAGATTGGAAAGGATCGCAAATGCCATGCTCTGAGATAAACATTTCTGATTACGGCCAATAGATGGCAGCACTGCCACTATTGTATTCCATTTCGTAATTTAATTTTCAAAGAATAATGAAAAGTCGCAGTCATATGCTTATATTTCTACTCATTTTTTAATACTTTCCAACAAAGTTGAAAAGTGTTTATGCATTCGGTTTGTCTGGCCGTCTAGCCGTCTGTCCGCGCTCTAACTCCCGTAAATATACTCGGATTACTCTGAAAATTTTATATGTTATTGATGTTTACCCTAGCAAGAACCCTATTGGAAATGAAGTTTCTACTATAATTAGTTTATTTACAGGGATAGTCAAAAGTTTTCCGATACATTACTGCCTATGGGAAAAAATCGTTTCAAATGAATTTTAAAGGTGTTACACCCTGTTAAACTTATTCAATTTACATGGATTCGCAAAATGTACTAAAATACGCACTCTGTAAAATATGCTGTCAAAATAATAGTTATTTTATTATTCATTCACAGGGCCACTCAAAAGAATCCCATCACACAATAATAAAAGAGGGGATTGTTTGCGACATATTTTAACAATGTTAAACGGTTTCAAGTATCATAAAACTAATATACGCCGCTGAGACTTAATATTTAACGCATAATATAAAATGCATAGCTTTTACAGGGACACACAAAATATTTCAAACCTTACATTTTTATCCGAAATATTGTGCATTATCGATGATAGCTGATGGATGGTTGAAATGCATTTTCAATTATGATATGTGCTTTTAAGTTTTATAAAATGTCAGCAAATTATATGGTGTATATAAATGTTATAGTTGATATATAGGGTTACACAGAAGAGCTCATAAAGGTTACTGAATATGAGAGTAATTAACTTAAAGGTGGTAATTATGCATTTTTACATTGAACTGCTTTCAGTTTACTGAGAAATGCTTGTAGAATATAGATAAAATGATATACAGGGTCATACAAAGAATTAGCTACACGTAACCCATATGTGATAATTTCTGGAAATGTGATTTACCTAGCTTTAAGAATATGTTTGTTTGAACTAAATTTTAACAAAATACTGGCGTGTAGTAAAGATACTGTATAAATTACAGGGCTGAACAAAAGTATTGAAGTGTTTTCCATCTATTAGAATAAAGTGTTGCAAGAGAAATTTCAGCCAGTTAAGCATTTTCTTGCTAAACTAAATTTTCCCGTTATATTGTATAGATATTATATGAACCCACGGATCAAATACAGGGCTCTTCAAAAGTATTTCAATACATGTTTCGCTATGGACAGTAGTACCTTATTTCCCTAAATAACAAAGTTTTGTTAAAGATTTCAGGAAGCGTTGGAAAGTGTTTCATAATCTATGCTTAACGCATCATTTTTCTTACTTGTCATGGGTAAAAGTCAGTTTTTGTTTTAGTGCTTATCTTCAGGGGCATAGCTACCGTGGAGCAATTGGAGCAAACTGCTCCAAGTGACAAACCAGCAAATCCTAAAAGGGCAATATTAGAAAGGACAGAATTAAAAATATATAGAAATATTTGTGTATTGTCTTTCATTATTAATCAAATATTATAGATAGATCAGAAATGCTATACTGAGCATCAACTGCGGGCGAAGAGAAAACTGAGCCAGGGACTTTTGGTTTGGTTTGGTTTATTTTGTGTCGGCCGATTATCTACTCGAGGGATATAGGCCCAGGGGGAGGGGGGTGATGCCCTTCGTGGAGGTCTTCCTAAGATAATCTAACCCATATTCAAGCAAGGTTCGAAGAAAACCACGATAACTCAGAACGGTTAGGCCGAAGACCGCGATTGGGTTCGAACCCAGCACCTGCTGTCTACCAGTTGAGAGGTCAGAAACTCTCGGCCACTGGTGAAGCCTGCGACCGGGGCAAAGTTTCAATTTGGCGCCCTTCCCCCCCCCCCAAAAAAAAAAAAAAAAAAAAAAAAAAGACGATGGTAGTATAAATTTCTCTCCGCTTAAATTTCTGCCCCCGGGATGACCAGCCCTTTCGCTCGCATGATGCTGCTCATGTTTCTTAGTAACTCCTACAGGTGAGACTGGAAAGGATCGCAAATCCCACGTGCTGAGATAAACATTTCTGTTTGTTGCTAGTAGATGGCAGCACTACGACTATTGCATTCCATTTTGTAATTTAATTTTCAAAGAATAATGAGAAGTCACAGTAGTGATGGGCGATTTCGATTTTTTAAATCGATTTAATCGATACTACGGCCAACTCGATTTAATCGATACTTTAAAATTTTTAATCGATTTCTCTGAAGGTAATATAATTTTCATTTTCCTTCAAAAGTCGAAGATAAAATAGACGGATGTGCCAATTCCAAAATTTCAGTGTATTAGTTTCTAAGATAGAAGAATTAAAGAAACCTCAGAACCCGCCCACCCCCCCCCCCCCACCTTGCAAATAGCGTTTTTTTTTTTTGTTTGAGTGATGTACACCAAAAATTGATCAGGATCAATTTTTATTAATTACCAGCTGAATCTGAATTTTGATGAAAATCCATGAAAGCGCGAGATACAGCTATTGCGAAATCATAATAAAAAGAATATTGCCCAGTTAAACTGATGGCATTGAGCTCACAGGCTACGCATACTAATTGTACATTACAGCCTTGTATTTTCGTTAATTCCGTTCGAAAAAAAAAATTTAAGAAGGGGAAACAGCTCTCCCCTTTCTCCTTTTTTATACTTAATCATTGAACTTCCTAAACTATCAAGTACATGCTTTATCATATTAAAAAATCTATATCCAAAATTCAGAGCAAATCGGATAATTCTTAATAAAAACCCATTCAGCATTTATATAATTTAAGAGGAGTTATCCCCCTCTTTTATACTTAACCATTAAACTTCCAAAACTATTCAGAGATCTGAACGAAATCTGACAATTTTGATTGAAAAATCCATTTATGCAAGTTAAGGGGAGGGGCATTAGAACCCCCGTTCCCCCTGTTTATACTTATTCAATGAACACCTAATAACAGCCACGGTATCGCCTCATCCGAATGATCCTATATCTAAAATCCCGTTTATATCAATTAAGGGGGGGGGAGGCATGAGTCCCCCGTTTCCCCTATTTATACTTATTCAATGAACACATAATAACAGTCACGGAATCGCCTCATCAGAATGATAATATATCTAAATTTTGGACAAAAACTGTTAATTCTGCATGAAAAACCCATTTATATCCATTAAGGGGAGGGGCATGAGCCCCCCGTTCCCCCTTATACATATCGAATGAATTCCAAAAACTAATCAGGGAAGTGCCTTATCAGGATATACCTATATACAAAATTTTAAGTGGATCCGATATTTTTATCATGAGTTATCGCGTTAAGCACGAACATACAGAACGGACGGGCACATAAGCTCTCAGGCTATGATAGCCTGTGAGCTAAAAAATGCAGCATATCAACGTCACCTGCTGGGCAATTTACATCAAGAACTAAATAACACTAATCTATGTCAGAGATTTACTGAATCTGAATTTTGATGAAAATTCGTTCTTGAGATAGCGCTATTGCGTTAATCATGAATAATGCAGTATAGCAGCGCCATCTCTTAAGCGATTTCCACCAAAATGTAATTAGCAGCAAATAATATCAAGGACTAATTGAATCTAAATTTTTATGAAAGTCCGTGCATTAGTTCTTGAGATAAAGCTAAAATGGAAACAGGGGCGTGCGAAAAGAGAACTGCGCCCGGTTCAAAGTTCCAATTTAGCCCCCCCCCCATTAACTTTTTCTTGTGATAGGCTAGAAGTGATGTTAGTAGTAAAAATTTGGCGCCCCTAAATTTCCGTGCTCGGAACGACCGCTTCCTTTCGCCTCCCCCCCCCCTTTCACATGGCGCAGAGTGGAAATTGTGAAAAATTCAGTATAGCAGCGCCATCTGAGAAGCTATATACATCAAAATGCAGAAAACATCAATTCATGTCAAGGACTAACTGTATCTAAAATGTGATGAAAATCCGTTCATTCGTTTATCAGATATAGCTGTTGCGCAAATCGCAAAAAATGCAGAATAGCAGCGCCACCTGTTAGGCTATATGCACCAAAAATTAATTAGATTCAGTTTATATCAAGGTCAAACTAAATCTAAAGTTTTGTGGAATTCCGTGCATTTGTTCTTCAAATAGAACGGTCAGAAATTTTTGTCGTATACAGACGCACAGAGTGACAGACACACACACAGACAGATATTTCTTTAAAAACATGAAATCGTGTTAAAGACCTTCTAAAATATATAAATCCATCAAAAACGGGGTCAAAATTTTTCACGAATCTAATACTCTCTTTTTGTAAAGTTACAAAAGAAAGTAAAACTGTAAAATCGATTCTGCCCGTAAGATCGGTCTTTAGATTCGATGTCGATCTTTAGATTCGATGTCGATCTTTAGATTCGATTTCGATCTTTAGATTCGATGTCGATCTTAGATTCGATGTCGATCTTTAGATTCGATTTCGATCTTTAGATTCGATGTCGATCTTTAGATTCGATGTCGATCTTAGATTCGATGTCGATCTTTAGATTCGATTTCGATCTTTAGATTCGATTTCGATTTTTTTTTCTTTCTAGGCTAAATCAGTGTTGAATGCAAGTATTTTTCTGCGACTCCGGAGAGAGGCATCATGTTTTAGAGCTCTGTAAGAGAGGGGGAATCGCAATTTGTGCACGGGTGCCCAGAGAGGGGTTTGGTGACGCAAGATGCGTCATACAATTTAGTTTTTTTTTTGGTGGGGGGGGGGGGGAATTTGAAAAAAAGTACATTTTTTGGAGGGGTGGAGATTTTTAATTTTTTAATATTTCAAAATTTAATTCCAGAAATGTTCCTATGTTTTCAAATTCTAGATAAGGGCAATATAAGCTCATTCTGCTATTCTCATTTCGCTATCTCTTGAATGTGCAGTAGATTATAAGTAGAATATAATTTACAATTTGTATTATGTTTGGGGGGGGGGGGGGAATGTTAAAGTATGAAGGGTTTTTTTGCGGGGGGAGGATTTGCGTCATTAGGTTTGGAGGGGGATGGTCACCACTGGGGAATCGCAATTTGTGCATTAAAAAGCATAAAATCTCATAACTTCTGGGGGGGGGGATAATCCCCTGCGGGCCACCCCATTAATTCGACACTAGGTTAAATCGTTATATTTTTGCTTAGAAGTCCAGTTATTTGAAGTATTAGTTTATTATGTTTTATTTTTCACGCTCGTCTCTTCTAATCCCCCCTTCCACGTCAGTTTTAACTTACAGGGCCGTTTGAAATATGCATAGTTTTAAAAATGTCCAATTCTCGGTCTATTTTATTTTAGATCCACATTTTAAATCCTTGACAAAAGATAAATAAAAAGTCGCCCTTCCGCCCGTTTGGGGTTTATCTGCGCCCTGCCGGGGGGCATATTTTTTTGTTTCTTCAAAAGAAACAAAAAAAAATTTGAGGGGGGTGGGCTTGCACCCTCCACCAATATACACCTTTAAATTTCGCTCATTTAATTTTCTACCATTTTTAACTTAAAAGTTTAAGCTACATGGCACCCCCAGAGCTGTGGATTCTCTCCCCCCCCCCCCCTGTCGATCACTCACCTAATTTTGCTTATTTCTTCACTTCATTTCAATCTTTAAAAGGCTATAACTTTGCTTCTATAGGAATTACAGTGATGAGAAAAATTCTAGTATAGCTAACCATTTCTCGCCGTTCTTTTTGCTTTTCCAGTTTCCCGGTTTTCCCTATAGGACCTTTTTTTTTGGGGGGGGGGGGGGCAGAGGGGGTTTTTGTTGATACAATATGTCTATTGAAAGCTTATGCTTCATACATTACAAATATAGCAAAAGAAATTTTCTCCCATCATTTCAGGTCACATTATGGACCCATAATGTATTAAAATTTTAATTTTTCAAACTTCTTCAAAAAAAAAAAAAAAAAAAAAAACATTGATACATATCAGCAAAACTGGGGTTCGAACCCACATTCGTTTGATTGCACACATAATCCCTAAGCTTTTTGGCCTCCGAGTACTCAGCAGCGCTATTATTTCTTTAGATTGTCATTTTTAAATTCGTAATATCTTTTGAATGGAATGTCCGATTTGAATAATTCAAAAAGTAATCTATAGATATTGTAACAGGCATTAATACAAAATGATTTATTTGGATAAGGATTAAGGTATCGATAGTATGGTCTAAATTTGGTTGGTGTATTTATCGCGTTTTAAAATGTAGGAAAGTAGTTATAGTGAGTTAACTACAATAGCTGGACATATGGTATCGCGCGCTTTTTTTTTTTTTTTTTTTTTTTTGTTAGACATTAATATTTTCTTTAATATTATAGAACCTTTTTTTATTCATTTAAAAGTATTTCCTGGCGATTCAAAATTATACATCCTAACGATTCAAAAATGCACACGTAATTGTTCAAGGTTTCACTTCTATCGGCACTGTCAGAGTGCCACTATTTTTTTTTTTTCATGTTCGCCCATTCTACTCCTCCCACCCCCCTTCCTCACCAATGTTAACTTACAGGTTCGTTCAAATTATGACTGCGATTTAAAAAAAGTCTAATCCTCGTTCTATTTTGTTATAAATCCATATTTTGAAACCTCAACAAAAGATACATTTGGGCCGGGGTCGCCCTTCTGTCCGTTTGGGATTCACCTTGCCCCCCCTTGGTGGGGGGCATATTTTTTGTTTCTTCCACACCATCTCATGTAACATATCGTTATAAAGCTTTTATCTCCTCGTTTTTTTCTGTCACTACCCTCTCTCCACCTAGTTACATGCTCTTGGCACTTTTTATAGTTTCAAAGAGTGCATGTTCCCCGCGGGCCACCCCATGAATTCAACACTAAGTTAAACACTATATTTTTGTTTAGAAGCTCAGTTATTTGGGTTATTAGTTAATTATTTTTTTTCAAGTTCGTCCGTTCTAATCCCTCGCCCCCCTCCCTTTCCTCGCCAATCTTTACTAAATGGGCCGTTCAAAGTATGCATGCAATTTTTAAAATGTCCAATTCTCGTTCTATTTTATTGTAAATCCTCATTTTGAAACTTCGACAAAAGATACATTTGGGCTATGGTCGCCTTTCCGTCAAGAGTGGGGGTTACCTGACCCCTTGGGAATGGGGCATATTTTATGTTCTTCCAAACTATCTCGTGTAACATTTGGTTGGCATTAAAAAAAAAAAAAAAAAAAAAAAAGTTTTTTTTTTTGTTTTTTTTTTGTTTTTTTGTTTTTTGTTTTTTTTTTTTTTTTTTGTCTATACTCCTTGTTCCCCATCCTAGTTACACGCTCTTGGCACTCTTTATACTCGGTTTAATGCAAAGTTACTCAGTGTTGTTATTAGTTGAGTTATGTCTCTTAAATTTGTCAAAGTTTTTGCGTAACTGAAAACCATAAGTGACAATCATTTTAAATTTTAAAATTCTTATTATCCAACTCTAAAATCTGCAATAGCTTAATTCTATGCCTCCCTAAATGGGGATGGGGGGGTGGGAGGCGGTAATTACGGTCCTGCTGATTGTCTAAGTTTTGGAATTAGTAATTTGGATCTTTTCTGTGTGAACCTAAATATCGAAATATCGATTCTAATATCGATTCTAGAACTGAGAAATCGATTCTTATTATGATCGATGTTGTTTTATACGATATCGATTTTAATCGATTCTCAAAATTTCCAGAATCGCCCATCACTACAGTCATATTCTAATATTTCTGCTCATTTTTCATTTGTAAGCGACGGCTTTTATTTTAGTGATGATTTTCAGGTTCAGGGGCGTAGCTACTGTGGGACAATTGGAGGAAACTACTCCAAATGAGCAATTTCTAAATGTGCGAAATTAAAAAAAAGGGCAAAGTAAAAATACAGTCGGCTCTCTTCAATTCGAAATCGGAGAAATCGAATCTTCGCTTAATTCAAACTAAACATGAAATAACGAAATTTTCAATGGCAGAATAATGTTAAAATTCTCCCTTGATTCGAACTCATTCTCTATTGATTTTGGTTAATTCGAACAACCGAGAATTCTATTTTTTCATTTTCCCTTAATTTCTCATGAATGCTTAAAAAAAAAAAAAAAAAAAAAAAAAAAAAAAAAAAAAAAACTTTTTTTTATTTTTTGTCAGAATTGTTCTGAACTAGTTTACATATAATCCCATGCATTTGATATCCATTTTTTTAGTGGCCTGTCTGTCCGTCATCGAACGAAGAACTTAAGTACTTCTTACAAATACAAAAACTGGCTAAAATGTCAAAAATGAATAGGAATTTGTAAATATCAATTGATTATTTTTTTTTCACAATTGTGTTAAATAGAGTAAATAATTTCTTAAAAGTTAATCGAATTTCAAGTAAGAAAATTATAGTACAATTAATTTAAATTTTGAAATGCAGTTGTTTTATACTTTATTATTAATTTCCTTGTTTTATTTCTTTATTTTAATATTAATTATTAGTTTATGTATTTACATATTTTTTAAATTTAATATTAATTTATATTCAAGCGATACAACCCAAATATATTTTAAAACTAATATAATATTAGTTAATTTGTAATAGTACCCCTTTAAACATATTTTTCTCTCACACTTTTCATAATTCGAACCCCTGATAGTTCGAACATTTCTTGTGGTCTCGACGAGTTTGAATTGAAGAGAATTGAATGTATTTAGAAATATTTGCATATTTTCTTTCATTATTAATCAAATATTATCGATAGATCAGAACTGATATACTCAACATATTCCTGTGACATTTTACATTTTCTTTCAGCTTCAACTATTTTGACTTTAAACAAGTTTTTATACCCAATTAAAAGAAATTACTTCTATTCACATTTTTATTTTATTTCATACTATAATGCCAGAACATAAAGTAAGTAGTTCTTGTAACACCGCTTCAGGGTTTTTTCTTTCTTTTTAGAAGAATTGCAATTTTTTCAATCTTAAATTAATTAAAACTTATTTACAGGGTTCTCAGCGGTCACTTTAGTGGCCACACATTATTATTTACAAACAATAATTCTTCTATTTACGAAAAATGTATTCATTTTTTATAATGTTCATTTAATAAATATGTTCTTCCATAATTGTAGATTCGTAATAACTGCATTTTTTGTTTTATTCATTTATTTATTTATTTTTTAAAATTACAATTTAGCTATAGGCAAAACTACATTAAAAAAAAATGCATTGGAATCACTTCATTATCTTCCCGAAAAAACAAATGAAAATAATTCGCTATCAGCCGTTTCTCCAAGAAATATGGTAAGTGTTGTTGCATTTATTATCCTAAAGTTGAACGGCATCTTAAGAGCCCACACTACTGATTGAAAGAGACCCGGATGATAATGTAAAGTCTATGGGGGCGTCCTTTTAAAATATCTCGCTCAAATTTTAACATTTTGACGTGATTTTTTTTTCATAGGATAGCTGAGGACGATCCATAATTGGCCTAATTTTTACTTTTTTGATTTTGGTTACATCCTTTTTATATTAGGATAGTTTTATAACCGGTTCAAACCGATTATGAAAGTTAAACTATTTAAAAAAAACTGACTCCAAAATCGAAAAAGTAAAAATTAGGTCGGTTATGGATCGTCCTCAGCTATCCTATGAAAAAAAAATCACGTCAAAATATGAATATTTGAGCGAGATATTTTAAAAGGACGCCGCCATAGACTTTACATTAGCATCCGGGTCTCTTTCAATCAGTAGTGTGGCGTCTTAAAGGTAAACACACACACAGAAAACAACGACACAAAAAATGGACACACAAATACAAAATAAAGACTCTAGAAATAGGTTACTATTGTGGGGGTTTATTGTTAACAGATTGAGGTAGTTACCACTATTTTCATTATGGTACATTTAAAGCATAAAATTTCACATAATATTTTTGTTCATTACATTGTTTTTTTTTTTTTTTTTTTTTTTTTTTTTTTGGTATACATTTGGAGGGAAGGTTCAAAGGATATTGATTAATTTCCATTTCTTATGACGGTGGAGACTTTGTGCAGCAGCACATTCTTGACAATAGTTTTCTGATGGACGAAAATCTTTTCTTAGGACGATCCTGCAAAGAAAAAAGACACGATCGATTAGTGTACAATATTTAATGTGGTAAATTAATCAAATAATGAAGCATAAATCAACGCTTTACATTTCTACATTATAAAAAAATGAAAAAAAAAAATGGACCCATTTTTAAGCAACTTCAAATAAAGATTAAGCCTTGTGTGTTTTAGGGTCAAATTATATTGCAATTGAAAATTGACATATTGAAATAATATTGACTGGGATGTTGGCATTTGTATCAAATAAATATTTTGGTAGATATAGAGGGTAAAATATATTCAAAGGTAAACACTATAATTTTGAAATATATACAGGGATTCAAGCGCTGTGTCCCAAATTGTCGATTTTCACCACTAAATTTTAAGAGTATTCTTCGTTCTGTTAAATCTCAGAAAATCTGTTATCAAATAAGGTGAGACATACTATAAAAATTTAGTTTCAGTTATCAGCCACTATGGCACAGTGTTTGCATCCCAGAATATATGATTCCTAAAATACGATAGATTCATTACAGATAAAGTTTAATTGCGTTTGCGAATACGATAATAGATCTGTTCTTGCATTATTTATTAGTCATCAGTATTGTACAGTAAAAAAAAAAAAAAAAAAAAAAAATACCTATTGGCATTACCTACAGGCGGAGGTAAATTTCGAAATAAAATACTAAATTAATCAACAAAAACTAAATGAAGATCGGAAATACTCACAGTTTAATGATTTTATCGGGCATTTTTTAAGGAATTTTTTATTTTTTTCTATAAGTTTATAAGGATTTATAAAGATTCCGTTTCTATCGCACTTTATAACATTTCTTGAAAAACAAATAAAATTTGGTTAAAACTCTGCGTATATGCGAAAAAAGAATCTGAATTTTTTTAATTCATTTTAAATAAAGTTTTTTTTTTCTGAAATACTTGTTATTATGAACATATTTGCTGTACCGGAGTTACATAGTCATGTTCTATAACAGCAAGTAATTTCTAGCAAATTATTTTTCAGAATAATTTGCAAAAATCTTTTTTTTTTTTTTTTTTTTTTTTTTTTAGAATTTGTTGTTGGCATCATAAATGACCACACGACTAACCTGTCACTGAAACGCATGTACTGAGGCATGTTCCAATCATTCCCAACGTTCCTAATTGTTCCCAGTATTCAGTAGTACAAGTGAAGGCAGATAAACATGGGTATATATAGTCGAGTCCCTGTATAACGAAACTCCATTCAACAAATTTCTGTATATAAAGACTTTTATTAGGAATGGCAAATTTTTCATTGATTACCTTACACATATTATCTATATAGCGAAGTTTATATCTCCATATAATGGATTTTTTCAGAAATGTTCCTTCATTTTTTTCTGAAGATGCTTCAATTTATTTGTGAAATTCATTTTCCTGTGCTGATTCCTGGTATGTGTTTTATAGCTGCATACCTGCTGTCTTATCCATGTTCAAAACAGGCATTCATCCCTAGCCCCTAAAAACTGACTTCTTCATAAAATATCTTTCAAATTCTTTCATGGTCTCGCTTGACTTAATTTCAACAATGATGAGTATGCGATTTTGTAAATTTTTGTTATTCCTCTGAAAGAAGGCAAATTTTCGCGCGTTTGAGCTAAATTTACTTTTTTATATAAAAAAAAGTTTATATTTTACCTAAAAAAAAGTACCTGTACAAACGCTGATAAGCGTTAATTTTCTGTTTGAAACAGTTTAAATAAAAAAATAAAATATGAAATTTATGTTTAGCGTTAAACATTCCAAAAACTTAATTAAATAACTCAAGCATTTAAAAAAAAATTACTTATACATTGTAAATTTTTTCGCTTTTTTCTATTCAGCGAATTTTTCTATGTATCGAATTTTTTGACTGAACCATGAATTTCATTATATAGAGACTCGACTGTATTCCAATTCTTTCAAGAGCAATGGAACGAATTTGAGCGTTACATGTTATGCTACATTTTTTGTATACTAAAGAATGTTTTAAGTGGAAATTATTGTTAATATCGTGCACAGTTTTTTTACAGATTTATGTCACAAAATAAGTATTGATTGTTTATTGCTTTTCAAATGTGTTCTTTAAATTACAAGTAGCTGAAGAAAAAACTGCACCTGGTTATTTATTTAAAGGTATATCTTGCACCTGTTTTCGTGATAGTTTATTTTAGGCAAATTAAATATGTCGTTTTTGAATCATTTTTTAAGCTGGACGAGTCATAGAAATTGTTGTCTCTATTCGAAAGTTAATAATGTAACTTTCTTAAAATGAAGAATGATGGTTTCTTAAAAGGTTATCCCGAGCACTAATTTCCATAAATAGTAAAGTTATTATACCATCGACCAAAAAATTACTGCCTTCACGTGATTAAAATGTCATTAAGTGATTTTTATTTTGACTTTTTATTAATATTTTTATTAGTATTCTACTAATTATTTGTTTTTTTCGTTATTTAAAATAAAAATAATGTCAATATATACAATTTGGCTATTAGTTTGGCGATTTGTAAATTTGGCGAAATTGGTTGACGGGATAACAGAGTAATACCTTTTGCGTGTGTGTGTGTGCGTGCGTATTAAAATTAATTGATGAGGACCTTTACCCAATATAATATCAATTTTATAAAAATTTAACAAACTGATATTAAAAAAAGACCGAAGTTATCTGTTTGTTTTGAATGTCAAAACATAATATACAAAAATTAAAAAACTGCTTATGAAAACTTAAGTTGCGATTTTTTTTTTTGTTGCAAGTTGCTATACATTGTTGTGCATTTTCATTTGGAAGCATATTTTCTTATTAAATTGTAAATTTTAAAGGTATCATCCATATTTTTTCTGTTTTTGCCCAAAATGTTAAAAGCTTTTTTTTTTTTTTTTTTTTTTTTTTTTTTTTTCCAACTTTAACCACTTGAGTGCAGAAGAAATCTGTTTGTTATATGCGAAAAATGTGAATGTGTTCGGATATAGATGTATAAAAAATTAATAAAATTAGTTAACTAATTAAATCACAAATATTGTCTTTTTTTTTTCAATTATATTTTGCCGTCTAAACTGCGTGAAGTCCTTTTGTATAGAACAAAGTTTTCAGAGCTCTTTTATAGAAACGCTATCGCGCTCCTCGGCACTCGAGTGATTAATAGTATGTCCAAACGCAAAGTCAGAGAGAAAAAATTAAGCAAAATTACATTTAATAATAATTTTTTCCATTGTAATATTATAATATTAGTAATTTTAACCCTTCGGACTCCGGTGCCTCTTACACAAATTTTATTTGATTAGCACCACTTTTTAAAAAGGACCTTCCTTGAAGAAGACAATTTCAAAAATTCTCTCATTAAATAAGGTAAATTTTATTTTCCTTTATTACTGGTGCCAAAAACAAATTTTGGAAGGAAAGATGATGTCTCTGCAGCGGAGTGCCAAGGGTTAAAATAAAAAAGATAACTAATTCAAGTTTATAGCTTTTTAATTCTCGATTTAATATGAAACATTCATAAGATAATTATTTTATTGAAATTTTTCTATTAAACTGGTGTGTGAAATGTATCAAATTCTAACCAACCTTTTATAACAACCGCATTTGAAAAGCTTGAAATGAATTCCTATGCAATAATAAAAAAAATTAAATAGTAATAAGTGTTTTGTCAGTCACATCATTCAGATTTTAATGCACGGATTTTTTACTCTTATCATGTTATATGAAAACAAAATGCAACAAAAAATACAGCTTACTTTTTTAACTGCTGCTGCTAATGGCTTTTCTGTATCATCAGGAGAGGAAAAGCGTTCATTTTCTTTGTCTTCAAAAGGCATGACAAGGGCAGAATCTTGAACCATTTTTTCAGATATACAGTTCAGTTCTTCTTCACTTGATTGCACTTCTGTCATATCGTCTGACATGCTTGTGTATTCTACTGGTGGATCAAGATCTTCCATAATCTTGTGAGATTCATTATTCACTTCTTCTTGTCTTAAGTATATTTCAGGATTGTATTTTTCAGGATTGAATTCGTCTTTCCTTTCATCAGAAGCTGGGTGTGGATGAAGATCTTCCATAGGCATCAGAGATTCACAACCCAGATCATCTTGGCTTGATGTTTCTATTTTTTCAGGATTGATTTCGTCTTTTCTTTCATCAGAAGCTGGGTGTGGATGAAGACCTTCCATAGGCATCAGAGATTCACAACCCAGATCATCTTGGCTTGATGTTTCTATTTTTTCAGGATTGATTTCGTCTTTTCTTTCATCAGAAGCTGGGTGTGGATGAAGATCTTCCATAGGCATCAGAGATTCACAACCCAGATCATCTTGGCTTGATGTTTCTATTTTTTCAGGATTGATTTCGTCTTTTCTTTCATCAGAAGCTGGGTGTGGATGAAGATCTTCTATAGCCATCAGAGATTCACAACCCAGATCATCTTGGTTTGATGATGTTTCTATTTTTTCAAGATTGATTTCTTTTTTCTTTTCATCAGAAGCTGGGTGTGGATAAAGATCTTCCATAGCCATCCGAGATTCACAACCCAGATCATCTTGGCTTGATGTTTCTATTTTTTCAGGATTGGTTTCGTCTTTCTTTTCATCAGAAGCTGGGTGTGGAGGAAGATCTTCCATAGCCATCAGAGATTCACTACCCAGATCATCTTTGTTTGATGATGTTTCTATTTTTTCAGGATGGATTTCTTCTTCACTGATATCAGAAGCTGAGGATGAGTGGAGATCTTCATCAGTTTTTTCAGATTTACAATCCATCTCAATCACAGCAGACTTCTTCTTTTTCTTCTTTTTCTTTTTATGTATGAATTTCTGCCTTTGAATATTTCTATGTGATAAATAATATTTGTTAATTAAAGGTGTTATCTGTAATTTAATAAGAAATTACATATTCATTTTTTTAATTAATATGAGAAAGGGAGTTTTTATGCTATAACCCACGAAATGAAATGTATAGATATATATATATACACTATATGGCCATTGATTATTGGACACTTGCGATTTTAGACATTTTGTTAAATATCTAGACAAATGCATGAGGAATAATCTCGAAACTCTTAGATTATAAATATAATAGTATACGTCATACATCTCCGTGAAGATTTTTTCCCGAAACTCCATAGGGGATCGTCAACAAATTAAAAAAGAATGAATATCTTTTGAATAACCCTGTCAAAACTAATGTAGCAAAAGCGCTCAAACTCTAGATTAAGATTAAATGCCTTATTGTAATACACTTTGTTCATTTTTATGCAAATAGCATGCATACTCGCAGAGTAATTAAGGTTTTTATAAAAATGGTCCCACATTTTTCCAAGTTTTTTCCTTATAATTTTCAGAGTTCTTAATATAAAATAATATTTTTTCAGAAAATATGACAAACAACATTGCACACAGTACCCTGTAATCAGAATTAAAAAATAATGAAAATTGTATACAAAATGAGTTGGTTTACTAAATATTTTTTACTGCGCATGCGTCAACGATATCAAAATTTCATTTGCATATTATGTTAGCTAAATGTATAAAGCAACTTTTGTGAAAGTCCCAAAACCATAACTTGAAAATTCTGAAAATAATCGTCAATTGAATAAGTTGAAAATCCGTTATTCTCAAAATGAAGCAAAAACAAGAGGGGTTATATCAATATATTCATTGATTAGTGTCAATATAGAATACACAATACGGGATGTACTACTACATTTGGATAAAATCCCTCATTTTTTTGCTTCATTTTGGAAACAACGGATTTTGTCCTTTTTCTATAGACGATTACTTTCAGAATTTTTAAGCTATGATTTTGAGACTTTTACAAAAGTTGCTCTATACATTTAGCTAACATAATATGCAAATGAAATTTTTATATCTTTGACGTATACGCAGTAAAAAACTATTTAGCAAACTTACTTATTTTTCATACAATTTTTATTATTTTTTAATTCTGATTACAGGATACTATGTGCAATGTTGTTTGTCATATTTTCTGAAAAAAATATTATTTTATATTAAGAACTCTGAAAATTATAATTGAAAAACTCGGAAAAATTTGGGACCATTTTTATAAAAACCTTAATTACTCTGCGAGTATGCATGCTATTTGCATAAAAATGAACACAGTGTATTACAATAAGGCATTCAATCATATTCTAGAGTTTGAGCGCTTTTGCTACATTAGTTTTGACAGGGTTATTAGAAAGATATTTATTCTTTTTTAATTTGTTGACGGTCCCCTATGGAGTTTCGGTAAAAAAATCTTAGTTTCGAGATGATTCCTCGTGTATTTTTCTATATATTTAGTAAAATGTCTGAAATCGCAAGTGTCCAATAATCAATGGCCATATAGTGTATATATATATATATTGTTGCGAATTTTGTAAATAGTTAGTGTTTGTACTGTAAAATAATGTAAATAATCTTATTAAGCTCCATTTCTTTACTAATATTAGTTTTTGTTACATTGTCTCTGTTATCAAGCAAACTTGTCTATTATTTTCAGTGAATGTCTATGGCAGCTTTGCGAAATATTAGAGATATCGCCAAATTGGCGTCACTTTTGGCGACTAATTCTGGTCGCCAAATTTGGTGATATATCGCCAAGTTGGCGACAAACTTGGCGATTGCTGGCGATGGTAACCCCCCCCCCCCCCCTATTGATATACTGATACATTGAATGTTGTTCCGTGGATTTTTCGAAATGGTTCTAGAAATTTCCAGCACCTGCTGCGAGCCTATATAAGGAGAACGATACGAGCTGTTGTTGTTATTATTTACCAGTCAGTCATTGAGTGAACAAGGCGTTTGTTAAGCGAGTTTGCTTGAGTTTCATTTATGTTGTTTTGAATGTTATTAAGTGTTGAGAAGTTGTATAAAGAGTCTCTGGGATCTAAAGCTGTACTTATACGATAGATTTGAGCAGTTATTTTAGAATATCTAGTAACATTTGTGAGTTTTGAAGACTCTGTTGTTCTGAAGATCTGTAAATAAATTATTTTCTACTTTTCTAAGAAACAAGAGTTTGAAGTTGTCTAACCATAAGATCAAAAGAACTATATATACGCAACATTTGGTGTGAGGAGTCGGGATCTTATGGCGAAAACAAGAACGATGGACGGACAACTGAAAGAACTGTTAGAAGCTATTAACGGATTAATGACAGATCTGACCAATAAAATCGAAAAAGGCCAAGAAGAGTTGGCGGAAAAGATGAATAAAGGCCAAGAAGAGTTATCAAAAGGCCAAGAAGAGTTGGCGGAAAAGATGAATAAAGGCCAAGAAGAGTTATCAAAAGGCCAAGAAGAGTTATCAAAAGGCCAAGAAGAGTTGGCGGAAAAGATGAATAAAGGCCAAGAAGAGTTATCAAAAGGCCAAGAAGAGTTGGCGGAAAAGATGAATAAAGGCCAAGAAGAGTTGGCGGAAAAAATGAATAAAAACGAAGAAAGAATGGAACAGTTGACAAATAAAATTGACAAATGCCAAGAAGATGTGACTGAAAAGATTAATAAAGGCCAAGAAAAAATGAAGAAAACTTTAGAAGAAAAGTTCTCATCGGTAGAGAGAAGAATAGGCTCGGTAGAAGAGAAAATAGAGGAAGTAGAAGAGAAAATTCAGAATGAAGTTAGTAATGTTGAACAGAAAAAGCAAAGGAAAATGGCGGAAGTAGAAGAGAAAATTCAGAATGAAGTTTGTAACGTTGAAGAGAAAATCAGTAACGCTGAAGAGAAAATCAGTAACGTTGAAGAGAAAATACTAGGTGAAGTAGATGAAAAGCTAAATAAAAAAGTACAAGATCTTGAGAAGAAGCTTTCAGCGTCCAGTGGTAATTATGAAGAATTTAGGAATCCGCCTGCTTCTCCCGTGCACATCAAGCTGTCGACATACGACGGAAAGAGTTCCTGGCAAGTTTACAAGACCCAATTCACTATTGTAGCCGAAGCGAACAAATGGAGTGACGAGGTGAAAGCTTGTCAACTGGCAGCATCTTTAAGAGGAAAAGCCGCCGACGTGCTGCAAACATTGTCCGATATGACGCAATTCAATTTTGAGACTTTAAGTTGTGCACTTGAAATGAGATTCGGAGAAAATTTTTTCAAAGATTATACGAGAATACAAATGAAGTGCCGCCATCAAAAATCGAGTGAAACCCTTCAAGAGTTTGCCTCAGAAATAGAACATCTGGCAAATTTAGCTTTCATCGACTGCCCAACAAATGTACGGGAAATGCTCTCATTGCAGTACTTTGTAGACGGAATAAAAGATCCGGAAGTGCAGAGAGCGGTACGAATGGCAGATGTGCAGGATTTAAAGGCTGCATTACTATATGCCTTAAAGTTGGAAGCAGCTACACAAGCCAGCCGAAGAGATCGTCATTCAGTCCGAGGGGCAACGGTGAACAAAAGCTCAGACACTGAGAGCGATGTCTTGAAAGAAATTAGGAAAATAAATCAAGAGATTGAAGCTTTAAAATATGGAAGAACAAGCTCAAGAAGACAGAATCTCACGTGCTGGGGATGCGGTGATACAGGACATCTCCGAAGAAATTGCCCCAAAATCCACGAACGTGAGATAAATTCAAACAGTCATCGGGGAAACTAAATGTTGGCCATCTCGCGGGGCGGAGGTTACCAGAGAATGAAAAGCCCCACCTGAAGATCCTCCAGATATCAGAAATGAGTGGCGGTGATAATGAATTATATGTGATAGGCGTTATTAACGGAATTCAGTGCCGTATGATCGTAGATACAGGAGCCAATGTAACAATAATAAGAGAAGATTTGGCTCGAAAACTGAAATCTAAACTCATCTGGACTCCACCATGCGTTACCCTGCAAACTGTGACGGGCGACAAGATTGGCATATATGGAAAGGCCAATTTAACCATCAACTTTGGAGGAAGCAAATATTATCATACGGCATATGTGGCTGACATAACAGATCCTTGCATAATCGGGCTAGATTTTCTGAAGAAGTTTGGCTTCAAACTTGATTTTAAAAATAATGAAATGCTATCTAAATTTCAAGAAATAAGCCTTTTTGGATTAAATAACGAAATTGAATATAAACAAACAGTAATAGCCAAAGAAGACATCAATCTAGGTCCAAGAACAGAATTTTTAGTTCCAGCTGTAATTAACAATGAAACTAATCATCGATTTGGCCATATAGATTATCCCGAAGACAATAGTAAACAAGCAGGAGTATTGGTGGCTTCATCTGTAGTGGACCTCTCGAAGAAGACCATTCCAGTCAGAATTGCTAACACCAGTGAAAAGACGAGGACTATCAAGAAAGGAAAGGTGATAGCATCATGTGCTCCAGTGACGTGCATAAGTCAAAATTCCAATCACTCTCAGAAATCTTCAGAAAATTTAGTCAAGGATTTGTTACAAAATACGGACTTAGATCCAAATCAAAGGGATGCTGCGGAAAGTTTAATTAGAGAATTCCAAAGTTTATTTTCCCAAACATCTGAAGACTTTGGACGAACTAAAATGACACAACACCGAATTGACACGGGAGATCACTCTCCTATTAAACAACACCCTAGACGATTACCTTTTGCCAAGCAAGAAGAGGTGCAGAATTTAATTAAAGATATGGAAGAAAATGACTTCATCGAACCATCAAAAAGTCCATGGGCGTCTCCCATTGTATTAGTAAGAAAGAAGGATGGTTCTACAAGATTTTGTGTAGACTACCGCCGACTGAATGACGTCACCAAAAAGGATAGTTACCCCCTACCAAGGATTGACGATACTCTCGACACACTTGCGGGCAACACTTGGTTCTCGACTCTGGTTCTGAAGAGTGGTTACTGGCAGGTAGAGATCCATCCGGACGACCGCGAGAAGACTGCCTTTACAACGGGACAAGGATTATGGCAGTTCAAGGTAATGCCTTTTGGTCTGTGTAACGCACCTGCAACTTTCGAACGGCTTATGGAAACGGTTCTCCGGGGGCTGTCATATGAAGCATGTCTTGTTTATTTAGATGATATCATAATCATAGGAAAATCTTTCGATGAACATCTGAACAACCTCAGGCGTGTGCTACAAAATTAAAGGAAGCTAATTTGAAGTTAAGCCCTTCGAAATGCAGTTTGTTTCGCAGTGAATTCGCCTACCTTGGACACATCATTTCGGCGGATGGAGTCAGGACTGATCCGGAGAAGATATCAGCCGTGAAAAATTGGAGTCGTCCAGCAGATGTTCACCAGCTTCGAAGTTTTCTAGGATTATGCACCTATTACAGAAAATTTGTCAAAGGCTTCTCGATGATTGCAAGACCAGTTCATAAATTAACAGAAGCTAATCAAAAATTTATGTGGACACAGGAATGTGACGCTGCTTTCGAAAAGCTCAAGGAGGCCTTAACATCCACTCCAATTCTGTCATATCCTCAAATCGATAAACAGTTTATACTTCATACGGATGCAAGTAACGAAAGCATTGGCGCTGTACTGTCCCAGGAAATCGACGGTCAGGAGCGTGTTATCGCCTATTTCAGCAAGTGCTTATCAAAGGCTGAGCGAAACTACTGCGTAACAAGAAAAGAGCTTCTTGCTGTAGTGAAAGCCATAGACCATTTTCATCACTATCTTTACGGTCGAAAATTCCTGATCCGAACTGATCATGCTTCTCTAACTTGGCTATTGAATTTTAAGAACCCAGAAGTCCAGATAGCCAGGTGGATACAAAAGCTTCAAGAGTACGATATGGAGATACGCCATCGAAAAGGCTCATCACATGGAAATGCAGATGCTCTCTCAAGAAGACCCTGCTCAGAGAATTGTAGATACTGCGACCGGGTTGAGAAGAAATTTAATGTCAAAGGTCCTGTAGTAAGACAAGTTACAACTGGTTCTACATCATCGCAAGATCCGTGGAGTGACGAGAGCCTGCGTAAAGATCAACTTGCTGATCCTGAAATTAAGCCAATTCTAGAGCTGAAAGTGGAGTCCAACAGGAAGCCCAACTGGCACGACATGGCCCATTACCATCCTACGACTAAACGTTATTGGGCTCTCTGGGATTCCTTACATTTGAAGAACGGCATCTTGTACCGAAAATGGGAGTCTGACGATGGAAAGACATGTAGATGGCAACTACTACTCCCTAAGTCGAGAATTTCTATGGTCCTTCAAGAACTGCATGGTAGTCCCACAGGAGGTCATTTTGGTGTAATGAAGACCCTGCAAAAGGTTCGAGAGCGTTTCTACTGGAATAATGTTCGCAGTGACGTGGAGAAGTGGTGTCGAGCTTGTGACACCTGTGTAGCACGTAAAGGTCCTAAGAGGCGCACCCGTGGACGGTTGCAACGTTATAATGTAGGAGCTCCTTTCGAACGAATTGCCCTAGACATCCTGGGTCCACTTCCTAGAACATCTGATGGCAATAAGTACATCCTCTTTGTCATGGACTACTTCACTAAGTGGCCTGAAGCCTACGCCATTCCTAATCAAGAGGCGGTAACCGTAGCAGACATACTGATTCAACACTGGGTTTCCAGATACGGAGTTCCTCTTCAAATCCATTCCGATCAAGGAAGAAATTTTGATTCGGCTATGTTCAAGGAAATGTGTGAACTACTCGGCATGGACAAAACTCGAACAACACCTCTACACCCTCAATCGGACGGCATGGTGGAGCGGTTCAATCATACCATCCTAAATAGCCTCTCTCTCCTGGTGTCTGGAGACCAACAGGACTGGGACAAGAAATTGCCTCTTTTCCTGCTTGCCTACAGGAGTGCCACTCATGAGGCCACTGGTTACTCCCCTTCTCAAATGCTCTTTGAACGTGATCTTCGTTTGCCTGCGGATCTTTTGTTTGGCCGTCCTCCTGACGCTCCTTTGTCGCCTGAAGAATACGTGGATGGACTCTAGGCACGGATTGAGGAGATTCATCGTCTAGCGAGGAACCGAATCGGACTGGCATCGGAAAAGATGAAGACACGGTACGACACAAAGGCAACTGGACATGAGTTCAACGAAGGTGACAAAGTTTGGTTGTGGAATCCCATACGTCGTAAGGGACTGTCGCCAAAACTACAAAGAAACTGGGACGGTCCTTACACAGTCGTCAACAGGCTGAATGACGTCGTCGTTCGCATACGAAAATCGCCACACACCAAGCCCAAGGTCGTACATTATAACCGGCTAGCCCCTTATTTTGGCCAAAGTGATTAGAAATTCAAAACTGGAATTTCAGACCATGGTTATGAAAGTCACTTTTTGTAAATATGTAAATAGTAATTAGTTCTTATTTATGTAAATTTTATTATTATTATTATTATTTATTTATTTATTTGTTTGTTTATTTATTTTAAGTGTTTTCCTCTAACTCAAGGATTGCACTACCCAGGACGTGCAGTCTTTGAGGAGGGGGTAGTGTTACGAATTTTGTAAATAGTTAGTGTTTGTACTGTAAAATAATGTAAATAATCTTATTAAGCTCCATTTCTTTACTAATATTAGTTTTTGTTACATTGTCTCTGTTATCAAGCAAACTTGTCTATTATTTTCAGTGAATGTCTATGGCAGCTTTGCGAAATATTAGAGATATCGCCAAGATGGCGACAAACTTGGCGATTGTTGGCGATGGTAACCCTTCCCTACTCTATGGTAACCCCCCCTATTGATATACTGATACATTGAATGTTGTTCCGTGGATTTTTCGAGATGGTTCTAGAAATTTCGAGCACCTTCTGCTAGCCTATATAAGGAGAGCGATACGAGCTGTTGTTGTTATTATTTACCAGTCAGTCATTGAGTGAACAAGGCGTTTGTTAAGCGAGTTTGCTTGAGTTTCATTTATGTTGTTTTGAATGTTATTAAGTGTTGAGACGTTGTATAACGAGACTCTGGGATCTAAAGCTGTACTTATACGATAGCTTTGAGCAGTTATTTTAGAATATCTAGTAACATTTGTGAGTTTTGAAGACTCTGTTGTTCTGAAGATCTGTAAATAAATTATTTTCTACTTTTCTAAGAAACAAGAGTTTGAAGTTGTCTAACCATAAGATCAAAAGAACTATATATACGCAACAATATATATATATATGCGTACATCTATATACACACACACATATATATATAGCGAAAAAAAAAATAGTTACTGATGTTATATATTAAAAAAAATATACATAAGATACCATAAATAGTAAAAAATTCACTATCAAAATGAAAGATACCATGTTATCAAATATCAAAGTGTACATACATTCATAATTACTATACGAGGGCTGTAAATTAAATAATGGCAACATAAGTCAATTTTTAATGAACTTACAAGTACAGTTGAATTACATTCCTTCTATGTAATCTCCAGAAAAGCTTATAACATTTTGCCGAATGTCGGGAAGCCGTTGTAGACCAGTTGCAAGGTGTTGATTGTTGATGTGAGCGACCGAGCGCCCTATTGCGTGGTTTACAGATGAACGTCATGACTCAGACCAACCTCTAAGGATAATTCTAGGACTGTCCATCAGTGGTATATTGTAAGGAGACCGCTCAGGATGTTTGAGGAATGGAGGGCCGGCCTGTGCGTTGCAGATCCGCAGTCTCATTCCGACCCGAACGAAATGCTCGAACCCATCGTCCTACTGTCCTATACGGTAAAGCATTTGTGCCACAGACTTTCACTAATCCTCGACAGCATTCTGTTGCATTTTTGTCACGGGCAAACTCGATTTTAAGCCACGACTTCTGGTCACTTTTTGAAAACATGCTTTAGAGCAATGGAAAGGAAACACCTCACTTTGATGCCACACAACAACTACCCTTCTAAGCAAATCGACCGTTTTTTTCACTCTACACATCGACAACAGCACCACCTCACCTTTCCCATATCCTATTTGTGCGTGCCCGCCTTTCTGCGAGTTTCAAGGTTAAGTTGCCACTATTTAATTTACAGCCCTCGTATATATATATAGTATATATATATATATATATATATATATATATATATATTGTGTGTGTGTGTATACATATATATGTATGGAGATTGCTTGAATTCTTCGCTTCGTCTAAATACCATACCAGGTTCTTTGGACGCAAATCAAGAAATAAGTAAAATACTTTCGTTTTCAATTAAAGAAATTGCTGTATTATCTCTATATAATAAAACATGTTGCGCATAGCTCACCATATTGCACCAAGCAGATTTTTCAATCCAAAAAGTATTATAAAAAATAGTATTAATTTTTAATTATTAGTGTTATTTCAGTAGTTGACGCAGGCTTTTTTAATTACTAAATAATATAGCTCATTATTTAAAATTTTGTTTTATTAAGAAATCTTAATATTCTAATGATATATTAGCCGAAGCTTCACTCTTAAAACGAAAGAGCTGATTTGGCTTCTCATGAAAGAGCTGTAATTTTTTCGATCATAAAAGAGTTGTTTTTCAAACGATTAAATCTCCTTGATCTAAATTGGTTATTTAAATAGCTCAACTTCATTTAAATTGGTTAAAACTCGAGTTATTTCAACTCTTTTTTGAGAAGCTGCCTTTCAACATTGAGATGAGTGGATTTCAGCTCAACTTGAGCTATTTTGTGGCTGACTTTTTAAGAGAGTTGATTTACCCAGAAGTATGGTAAATTCTAATAGTGTTTTGGAACATAAACTAGCCATAAAAACCATAAAATTATGGTCATCTAAACCCTTCCATATTGTCAATTTTATAAGTTTTTTTTTTCAACTTTTTTTCAGAAAAACACATTTTTTGCGCATCGTCTTAGATTGTGTGTCTACACTATTAGAAAAAAACGTTGTATAACTAATTTTGTTGATTTCTGGTGCATAAATATTTAATTTAAGTTACTGAAGTTTAGTAGTCACTCTTCCTAATTCCTGTTAGTAATGTTATGTCTATTTTCGATTAAAATATTTTTAGGTTGAAAATATCACCGTAGGAAATTAACACTTTTAAATCCTTCATTCAGTGTTTTCTTTTTAAAGCATGTCACTTTTTCTTTTAGTACTTAAAATATTTTTAAAATCTAGGCTTAATTTAATATTTTATGCTTTAAAAATAGACGAACTGGGAATAAAATATTAGCACATCATATAAAAAAAAACGTTGATTTTAGACATATTAAAAAAAAGCGACTTTCTTTTTTATAAGTATAACAGCAAAAATATCATCAGGGCGTGCGAAGAGAAAATTGCGCTCAGGTCAAAGTTAGAATTTAGCGTTCTCCCCCCTAACTTTTTTCTTGTGACAAGCCAAAAATGATACTGGTAATATAAATTTGGCGCTCCCTAAATTTCATCACCTAGGGCGACCGACCCCTTCGTCCTTCCCCCCTTTTCACACGGTGTTATATCACAAACAAGAAATTTTGATTGATATATACATAAATAACGATGAACTGGAAACACCAAGCCGATCACTTTCATCGTGTTACTCGAATCAATATGACACAAATTGGTAATACATATGCCGATTGCATCATGTTATCGCTCTTTTTCTGATAAACTAATATCATTTTAAACATCTTCTACCAGACTTCAATGCTTTCATAAACAATGCTTTCAATGCATTCGAACAATCTGTTATTTCCTTGGCAACAACGCATTCCTTTGAAATCATATCGAATGAGTCCAGAATCGGGACCTGAGAGCAAGACTGTATGAGACAAATCCATAGCTGTAATCTCCTTCTTTTCCGTCAAAGCTGAATGAAGTAAGTTTCGGCGTCCACTGGCCGCCAGCCGCCATCAGCGCCATCTGTTGTTTGAAATTCGAACTAAAATCAAGAATTTTGGTAAAAAAAAAACTCCTGACATTATACATAGCCCTCCTGCAAAATTTTTTAAATAGCTGTCACCGTTTGCAAGTTATTGAACTTTAAAATCCATCAGTCATTTTTGGGACTCCCGATATATATATATAAATATATACACTATATTGCCATTGATTATGGGACACTTGCGATTTTAGACATTTTACTAAATATCTAGAAAAATACATTAGGAATCATCTCGAAATTCTTAGTGTATAAATATAATAGTATACGTCATACATCTCATTGAAGATTTTTTACCGAAACTCCATAGGGGACCGTCAACAAATTAAAAAAGAATGAAAATCTTTTGAATAACCTTGTCAAAACTAATGTAGCAAAAAAGCTCAAACTCTAGATTATGATTGAATGCTTTATTGTAATACACTGTGTTCATTTTTATGCAAATAGCATGCATACTCGCAGAGTAATTAAGGTTTTTATAAAAATGGCCCCAAATTTTTCTAAGTTTTTCCCTTATAATTTTCAGAGTTCTTAATATAAAATAATCTTTTTTTCAGAAAATATGACAAACAACATTGCACACTGTACCCTGTAATCAAAATTAAAAAATAATAAAAATTGTATGAAAAATCAGTAGGTTTACTAAATAATTTTTTACTGCGCATGCGTCAAAGATATCAAAATTTCATTTGCATATTATGTTAGCTAAATGTATAGAGCAACTTTTGTAAAAGTCTCAAAATTATAGCTTGAAAATTCTGAAAGTAATCGTCTATAGAAAAAGGACAAAATCCGTTGTTTCCAAAATGAAGCAAAAAAAATGAGGGATTTTATCCAAAAATAGTCGTAACATCCCGTATTGTGTATTCTATATTGACACTAATCAATGAATATATGGATACAACCCCTCTTGTTTTTGCTTCATTTTGAGAATAACGGATTTTCAACTTATTCAATTGACGATTATTTTCAGAATTTTAGAGTTATGATTTTGTGACTTTCACAAAAGTTGCTCTATACATTTAGCTAACATAATATGCAAATGAAATTTTGATATCGTTGACGCATGCGCAGTAAAAAATTATTTAGTAAACCAACTCATTTTGTATACAATTTTCATTATTTTTTAATTCTGATTACAGGGTACTGTATGCAATGTTGTTTGTCATATTTTCTGAAAAAAATATTATTTTATATTAAGAACTCTGAAAATTATAAGGGAAAAACTTAGAAAAATTTGGGGCCATTTTTATAAAAACCTTAATTACTCTGCGAGTATGCATGCTATTTGCATAAAAATGAACACAGTGTATTACAATAAGGCATTCAATCATAATCTAGAGTTTGAGCGCTTTTGCTACATTAGTTTTGACAGGGTTATTCAAAAGATATTCATTCTTTTTTAATTTGTTGACGGTCCCCCATGGAGTTTCGGTAAAAAATCTTCACGGAGATGTATGACGTATATTATTATATTTATACACTAAGAGTTTCGAGATGATTCCTAATGTATTTTTCTAGATATTTAGTAAAATGTATAAAATCGCAAGTGTCCCATAATCAATGGCAATATAGTATATATAACGAAAAAAATAACAAATTTTAGTTACTAATGTTACATATTAAAAAATATATATAAGATAACATAAATAGTAAAAAATTCATTATCAAAATGAAAGATACCATGTTATCAAATACCAATAAGTACATACATTCATAATTACTATACGAAGGCTGTAAATTAAGTAATGGCAACAGAAGTCAATTTTTAATGAACTTACAAGTACAGTTGCATTACATTCCTTCTATGTAATCACCAGCAAATCTTATGACCTTTTGCCAAATGTCGGGAAGCCGTTGTAGACCAGTTGCAAGGTGTTGATTGTTGATGTGAGCGACCGAGCGCCCTATTGTGTGGATTACAGATGAACGTCATGACTCAGACCAACCTGTAAGGATAATTCTAGGACAGTCCGTCGGTGGTATATTGTAAGGCGACCGCTGAGGACGTTTTAGGAATGGAGGGCCAGCCTGTGCGTTGCAGATACGCAGTCTCATTCCGACCCGAACGAAATGCATGAACCCATCGCGTTACCGTCCTGTACGGTAAAGCATTTGTGCCACAGGCTTTCATAAATCCTCGATAGAATTCTGTAGCATTTTTGCCATGAGCAGCCTCGATTTTAAACCACGACTGCTAATTACTTTTTGAAAACATGCTTTAGAGCAATGGAAACGAAACACCTCAGTTTGATGCCACACAACAACTACTCTTCTAAGCAAATCGACTGTTTTTTGCACTCTACACATCGACAACAGAATCCACTCATCTGACAGAATCCACTTATCTGACAGAAATCCCCTCATCTGACGATTTGAAAGTCTGCTTCTCATAAAGGGTTGAAACAAATTCGAGTGAAAGATTTATTTTAAGCAGTTTAAATCAAAATGAGTTAAATATTTAAAAAACAACTCATTCACGATCGAATAAATTACAACTCTTTATTTAGCAGCCAAATCCCCTCTTTCGTTTTAAGATTGCATATTGTGTTTTATAAATTAGAAAAAATAGCATTAATGAAATATACCAATAAAAATCTTGATTTGGTTTTCCCAAGTGGTTGCCACGTTTGGCTTTAAAATATCGATTCGGGATCTAACGGACCCAATTTTATAATGTAATCGAAAATTAGTTTCTTGATTTTTTATATTATACTAAAAGAATTGAACACATTAATAAATGGAACAATACAGTTACTGCTAATTATTTTAAAGTGTGATAGTAGTGGAAGAGAAAATACTGAAATACGTACTGGAGATCTTTTACGAAATTTTCTTTCCATTTTAATTCTGTTATTTGTAGCTCCTCATCTTCAGGAATACGGCACAATGTGGTGGGCTCCCATTTGAGTTTTTGAAGTTTCTCTTCCCTGAAATTTAAATAAACACGTCACTTAAGATTTTAAATGGTACTGTGTAAATAAAATGTGTAATGTGTGTAAAATTTTGTCTAATTTATAAGCAACGTGACTTTCCGCAACTTTAGTGACGCTTGCTATACAGCAAATTCATGAAGTACTTTTGCAATACAAATTGAGCATAATAATTTACACGTCTAACTGAAATCGTTTTCGATTGTGTTGCAGGTGTGTTGCACTAGGAACAAGATTGTGCAAAAAGTGTTGTTAACTATGTGATTATAGATGACGCCTAAAAAAAAGCCAAACTTCACAATTTTTCAAAAACTGCAGTTTTTGATATTTATTGGTAAAAATTAGCCAATTCATTCAGTAATCACCTGCATATTTTTTTAGTATAAAAAGTAGTCCCTTATTTCTTTTTTTAATTGTGTAATTTTAAAGGAACCATGCAGAAAGTGCTTTGATATATATTAAAATTAATATTAATTGATTTAAAATATTTCAGCACATCAGCTTGAAATCCTGTTTTTGTCTTTGTTCCAGATAAGGAACATAGAGCATAAAGCTCATAAAACATTCTAAAGAAAAATGGTGCGCAAAGGGCTAACGCAAGGTTAAATCAATGCAATCTTATTTGCATCTGATAGTGATGATCAGTCCTTACGAGTTTCTGATGATAGCTAGGATTATTCAACATACATTCTAGCTAACAATAACTGAAAATGCTATTTCTTCATATGAATCAGACGTTGACTGCAACAAATGTGATCCAAGAAATTGATTCAGCTGCCACAGGAGATATATTTTTGTAATTAATATTAAAGTAATTTCAAATTTCGTTAAAAGTACCATATAAAAGTTAAAATCAACAAGTCAAACAACAATTGAAGTCAGACGTTTTTCCGCTGCCGGACATTGTTATGAGCCGGGAGTGTATGTGGGGATATCAGTATGTGGATTAAATTTCTAAACCAACCAAATTTTCAACTTACCAGTGTGATTACATGTAAATTTTTCTCGACGAATGCTCCCCCTCCCTGACACTCTGAATTCAAAACTGAATATATACAATGAGAAGCATCAATTTAGAGGAAAGTTTTTATTCTTTCAGTTTATTCTTTCAGATGCTGCAGATATCCCTGCTGGACCCAGTGTTAATAGAAAAATGTCGGAAAGAAAAGACAAATATCTGAAGAGCAAATAAGCATAAGAGAGAAAGCATTTCATTATGGAAACTTCCTATCAGTTTTTGCCCTTTTTTTTAACACTAGACTTTTTAATCTTATTTCAGAAGAGAGACATAGATACAGCATAGGAAAGTATTTTTCTCTACCTTTACAAGTTTCCATTACGGATACTATTGAAGTGATGTTTTAGGAAACCAAACAATAAAAAATAAAATGTCTGTCAATGAATTTGAAAATAATCCGACAATTCTAAATAAATTCCGAAAGGCATGAAGGGCCGTGATAGACTTTTTGAATTAAGGTCTGTAATAGAGAGTATAAGGGCAGTGGGATATATTATATACCACGTGATTTGAATCAAGATTCGAACCAGAAGCTTTTAATTAAATTTTATATTTCTAACTTTGGCGAAAAAAGTGTTTCAAAATTGTTTCTTTCTTTATGTTTTTTTTTTTCGAATATTCCGGTGTAAATTTAACATAAAAAAAGCAATTAAATTCCTGCAATAAAAATTTAATACATATTATGCTATTTTTGTATATATAATACACAAGTACTCTGAGCTTCATGCCACATTTGATAGAAAATGAAAATATCTCATTGTGTGCTTTGGGACACATATGGCACATACCATAAAAATCCACATTAAAAAAATATATATGAAGTCATAATTTTTTTTATTGTTTTTCCTTCATTTGTGACTACCTAAAGGAATCAAAATAAGTTTTTCATACAGAAAACAAAAATCGTGCAGTGAAGGGATAAAAGAGTATGGTGACAAAATATTTCCACATTGTTGATCCTTAATTTTTATTTTGATTGTTTGCCTATTTTGCTCTTTTCAATTCATAAAATCTCAATCCGAAATTTAGTGAACTATAGTTTCGAGAAATACCATGCTATATTTTTAAAAACAAATATCATAGTTCATTTCACGTAATTTGCATTTAATCTATGATTAACATTACACAGACAATTCGATTGCTTAATATAAGCGCATAATCTAAGCATTTCAAACTTCAGATTTTTAGCACTGATGTAAATCGGACATATTGGCCTGAAGTTATCCCTGTTAATAACATTCAACGAGAAAAAATTATGCATACTATGAGTGATTTTTAGCAGTCTATACGATTCTTTATGAGTAGACAACATCCCTGGTTAAGTTAGTAATTTCAGATGTTCGAATATTAAATTTGAGGGGTCAAGTCAACCAGATATTTAATCTGAAAACACGTGCATAAATTTGATCATGGATAAGTAGGATCACACAGAGGGTTTCGTTTAAAATTTCTTTCAAAACAACTTATCCTTTAATTAATAAATACAAATTGTCAATGTATAAATATTGAATTTTTAAATAGATGGTAGAATCAATCAATTTCATTTTAAAATATTTATTAAAAAAACGTTATTTATTTTAATCAAATTAAAAATATTCAAAGCAAATTATTTAAATAAAACACAAAATTCTAAATTTTTTGAAAATTAAAAAAAAATAGCAGAAATAAAAATAAAAATTTAAATTTCTGAAAACAACAAAAATTACTTAAACAAAATTTAAAATGACGAATCAGTAATAAATTGTAATAGTTTTTCAAACAGAAAGATAACTGAATTCCAAAAAATATTATGAATATCAGTGATAAAACAAAATAATAAAAAACATTAAATTGGAAAGAATTAATTGATTTTAATGACATAGATCTTAAAATGAAAATTTCAAGTTCCAATACTTGGATTCTAACAAAGAACCATCTGTATACTAACGTGATGCTTTTTCTCCAAGCTATGATGTTTACACGAAAAACATTGAAATAGCGAATCTTTTTTTATATTTTAAATAGCAAAAATGAACGGATGACATTGATAAAATTGACTTATTCAAAATAATGGTTTTTTTTTCAAAATTTTAAGATTTACGTAAGACACAAGTTATTCAGCTGTAAGTACTCGGAATTCGAAGTCCCTGACTTATACAGTTTTGTATGCGGACTCTGTGTCAGACAGACATACAAAGGACAAAGAAAAATAGAATTTCTTCAGATGAACAAAATTTCAAAGTCTCTTGCATTCTATTTTACACAGATTTTCTTCAATTTCAATCTTTTCAAATCGTGAAGCGTGATGTCTGAAATTTACTGCTTATATTTTCGAAAATTACCTCACAGTATTTCACAAAACACGTATATTTATTTATTTATTTCAATAACTTATTTTTCATCTATGATTGACATTATGCTGCTAATACAATTGCTTATTGATGATATAAACATCGAAAATTCTAGGCTTTCGGCACTGATATAAATTATTAATTACATCACATTGGGCTAAAGTTGTCTTTGTTTCACCTTTAATGCAATCACCGAAAAAAATCTATTAAATCTACTAATTATTATTTCATGTTTGTCATGATTCTTTGTGAGTAGTTAACATACTTATTTAAGTATGAATTTCTGATGTTCGAAAACGCATTCGGAAGGATTAATTTCAAGTATATGAAAGTGCATGATGTATTTGAAAATAGAGGATAAAAAACATCATATCTTAAAAACCGAAATCGACTATTTGCTTTTCTTTGGTGATATAAATAGTTTTTAAAGCAATTAAATAGATTTATACACGTATGAAAATACTTCATTTAAGCTCAACTATTATTACAACAACTATACTAAGTAAATCAACTATTTTAAAATTGAAAAAAATTACTTACATTTTTTGATGCCCCTTGCACTCCTTTTTGTAGACTATCACTTTATTCTTTTTGTAATTTTTCTTCATCCATTCTTTTAAGTCAGGGATATTTATAGATCTTAACAATTCCTGAAAAGAAATGAAAATTAGAAGCACTTATATCAACAGTACATAATCACAGTTATATTTTGAAACTCAAAAGCTATTACTTTAAAAACTTACATATATATATGATGCAGAGAGGCAAAGCCTATTCAAGGTTCAAGTACCACAGTTGTACTACGTTGGAAATAAACCTCATACGTTCTACTCCAAAGTTCTTCTAAAATCGCATTTCTCTCAATGTTTTTTTTTTTTCCTTTTTTTTTATTATTATTATAAACGTAACTCAGAGAAATACTAGTTAATTTAGATCATTGTTCAAAAGCAAATTTATGTAAAATTTTAGTCAAAAGAAATATTTTGGACAGTGAAACATCTAATTAATTAAGTTTCAAACGTGTTGATAAACTTTAAGCATTTTGAGAGGGAATATTTTTTCTCAAGTTCTGGGCTTAAATAATTTTCTTTAACCAAAGTTATAATTTTTAAAAATGCAGAAATTTTACATAAAGAAATGTAATTTTAACTTTTAAGAAGTTAAACATAAAAATAACAATGTTTAGAATTAGATTTTTGCAGACCGATTTTTTTATATCTTACTTGCATACCACGATGTACAAGTTTCATAATTTCGATGATAGCGCATATCATTTTAGAAACGATAGAAAATATGTTAAATTACTCCTTTCGAATCTGCATGTAGAGATTTGCGCACTAACATTTATAATTGTTATATTCTTTTGTTTCTGAAACTTGATGCTGTGTACATTGCAGAGAGCAAATGTACCCATTCGTAATGCCGATGTCGTTTTAACGGTAGTAACACAAAAATGTGTTTTTAGCATAATATTTTAAACTGCTAAACATCCCACATTTTCATTATTTACATTGTCGAATAGGGAGGCACTTTAAAATGCAATTGGTTTGGAAAATGTATCGTAAATTATTTTGAAAACTCTACGCACTTTCTACTTTTTTTAATAGTTTTGAAATGCAAATTAATTTTAAAATTCAAACAATCGTGTGCAGCCGATTAGTTCATAAAAATATCTCAGCATTTAAACAAATAGTTCTGTTCATGCAAGCATATTTCTTTCTAGCTAATATCCTATAACGAAATTAAAACTTTATAAATAAGCAAATAAAATTGTATTTTTGAAATAGATATAAGACATCCAATCGAACTATGTTCGTAAACCATTGAAAGGATCAGAATCTGTATTGAATTGAGAGGTAGCCTAGAGGGACATCCCATTAGAGGAATTATCCCCCCCCCCTTTCTGTAACGTAGATTTTTGGGTGGTGTCATTCCAAGTCATATATAGATGAATTTGGGTGCCGTTATATTGGCCGCTAGTAAGAGCTCCTTTTTATACGACAGAATTCGGATAAATATAGTTCTCAGGTTGAGTGGAAATAACACAGGTATGCCGAAGCAATGAGGGACACCAGCAAAAACTCTTCTTGGTTTTTTTTTTTTATTATTATTTATTAAGAGATGCAGTAATAAGCAGAGAACTACAGTCCTCTGAAGCCTTGGAAACACCGTTTATGAGAGCTACATGAGGCAATAGGTCTTTACTGGACAATAGTTAAAATCCAAGTCATTACAATCAGTACAGATGTTGATTAGCGATTTGGCTTACGGTTTTCGCCCAAACCCTTTGTATAATTGCCGACCTTGGCGATAAGTATGCAGAGAGAGACAGAACGCGTTGTTAAGTACACAGCCAATTGATAATCTGTAAATTATGGGAGACAGGCACAAAAGGGTTAATAGAGTAATTTCGTGAGAACTGCATCAACTCTAAACGGAACGATGAAAGACATCTGCTTACATTCACATATTATGCCCTAAATTAGAAGAATCAATGAGACGCACCCACGAAATAATTTGCAGGACAAAATGTTTATGAAGAAAAAGAAAACCACCAGAAGCTGTACAAATAGTAGATTTTATTTTAGTTATTGAAATCGCAAAGACAGCTTTCAACGGAACTAGGAGAAGCGCAGATTGAAAAGAATTTTTTTTTTTTTAATTTTATTTCAGTTAGTCATTACATCAGAAAAATCCATGTAAGAGAAAAGAATTAATGAAAGCCTTTCCATACTTAATAGAATATTAAACTGTGGGAAAAGGACGCAATGAATACCTAATTCCTAAATTATAAAGATTAACTGAAATTCAATTTTATAAAAGGAATGAGTTTTGACCAAAAACTATATATAATGGAATCTCCATTATACCCCCCCCCCTGTGAATTTGAATATTGTATTTTTTCAATGATATTCTGCAGAAATTCATAATGTTCCCCTTGGAGCGACAGAAATCCCTCCCGGAGAAAAATGTCTGAATTCAACACTATTCAGAATTATCAAGTCTGACATTGTACGTAAACTGTGGCAAATGAGAAACGTTCGTTCTATAACTAGTTATATAAATATCTTAGTACAACAGCTGTTGCACTCTTATGCAAAAATGCTGGAATATAATTGTTTTGCGATTATATGTATATTAAATACAATTCTATAGAAGTAATATACTCCAACTTAAATATATTTAATGGCTTTTGCAAATCCACCGTTAATTGATTAAACACATTCTTTGGTTAGTTCAAGGTACGAAGGCAAAACGAAATTAATAAATTTTAAAACATTATTTTAATGCATAATAGATGCTCGTACGCAAAATGATGTCTATATTCTTAATGATCATTCTAAATAACATATTAAATGTAAAACTATCTCTTGTATTAAAAAAAAAAAAAAAGGTTTTCTTTATATTTTGTAACCCGCGAAATCAGGAAAAATCCCTTTTAATTTTAATATTATTTATTTTTACATTTTTACGTTTTTGTAAATAATATTGCCTCATTTCATAAAATGTTTTTACTTCATTATTTTTTCAAATTAAAATAGATTCTACAAGGTACATAATTTGACTTACATATAGTACGTATGTTTCAACATCATCTTCATACATAAATCTTGATCTTAAGATACTTAAATCATCACTGAAAAGTAAAAAATATTCGCAGATTAATGTAAAATGAAATCATGAACTTAAACAAATACACATTAGTATTTAGATGAATTATAAAACTATAAAATTCCATATTCAAAAATAAGATTCTTCACCACTGAATGCTTATAGTGGAAAATTCCCATGTAAATTTAGCTTCAGTTTGGCCCATTCATTGCCAAACTATAAAAAAAAATTGAAAAATTGGCAATTTTAAAATGCCATGCTTAATATAAATTTAGAGAACTGTCTTTTCTACCATTTTACGAACTCTCCGTGTAGTAAGAATTTCAAATTCAGCAGATTTTTCTTTTCATTCCTTACAAATCTACCAGAATTTACGAATTGTAAAAACAGGCTTATTTAATCTATGATTAAATAAAAGGATTTTTTTAAATAGAAATTCTGTAGATTTCTGCATGAAAACAAATCCTCATATTTGGGCACAGTGGACACGTAAGTTAAACGAAACGCTTACAGATTTTCTAATAATTTCTTTGAAAATTTATGATGCATAATTTTCTTAGAAAACTTTTTAAATCTTTCTTTCCGCAATATCATATAATTTTTGTAACGCATTTCTAGATACTGGCACAATCCTCGATCAGAATAATATTTTTGAAACGTGTGTAATGCAAATTGATATTTAAGACGAATAAAACATGACAAATCGAACAGGCCTCCGTGTTGAGATTTTTAAAGCTCGTTTAACAATAAATGTACCAAAAAACACGAAGAGTATCAAGTAAATTCATAAAATGTAAAAAGAAGGAAAATTAAATTTAGAAAATTTTAGCCTATCTTCATTAAAAAAATTATAAGTGTGAAACTGCTACGAACGTCATTTTACGAGTTTTAGGTAGCTTTCATTACAAAAAATAAAAAGCTACCTATTGCAGCCGTCCGGAGGAAAGCACTCCCAGAAAATTTTGGTATATTTTCACCGATCATGACCCCCAGACCCCAAAACCACCCTCCGGTCAAATGTTGACATATATATATATATACATATATATATATATATATATATATATGTATATATATACAGGGTTGTTATAATTAAAGTTCGCCTATTCAGAAGGCTCTAGAGCCGGTTCTATGGCTCCAAACGGAACGAAATTTCACTAGTACGTAGTTGAACAGATGCGCTCTGAGAAAATCGAAAAAAAAATTTGTCAAAATTTTTGTCACTAGGTGGCGCTGCGCCAATATTTAAAGTGATGTATGCAGATTTATTATACCGATATCAGTCAATCCAGACGAAACAGAAATTTAAAAGTTTCAACAAGCTTCGACGAACTGCGAATTGTTATAATTAGATTCACCTAATCAGACAGATCTAGAGCCTGACCTATGACTCCAAACAATACAGAAAAATGAATATCATTTCATGTGATGTAATCTGCATCAACAAAAATAAAACATGTCGCTCGGCAATGAGGAAATAACGAAGAATAACATTACGCATGCTCAATTAATCCTCCGCCATTTTTAATAATGCATTCCATTCTAAGAATTGTGCTTTCACAACATTGCGTAAATTGTCCTGTTAGATTGAGCGAATGTGAAGTCTAATACTGTCTTTCAGATCAGAAATTGTCTGACATCTGTCTTTAGATACAGAATCTTTCAAAAATCCCCAGAAAATAAAGAAATCTGCAAATGTCGGCTTAAATATTGGCCCAGCGCCACCTAATGACAAAAATTTTAACTAGTTTTTTTTTCGATTTTCGCAGAGCGCATATCTTCAACTACGTACTAGTGAAATTCTGATTCGTTTAGAGCCACAGAACCGGCTCTAGAGCCTTCTGAACAGGCGAACTTTAATTATAACAACCCTGTATATATCTGATTTTTGTCATGCGATAACTAACGTATTTATGAACCGATTTGAATGAAACTTGGTATGTACATAGTATATACAAATGTCTCGATCGAGTTCGTTGGTCAGCATCATCCGCCTTTTTGTTTCAAAATGACGGCCATTTTAAATTTAAAAAAATAATTTAAATTTAAAATTCAATGCGAAAAAATTAGAAATTGAAAAATATTTTTCTTTTACGTATTAGAACTTAAAACAACAAATCCAGAACATTTTTTGTTTTGTCTATATCTTAAAAAATGATTGAATTATAGCACTTTGAATTTTTCTTATGGCTGACATTTTGAAACAATTTGATTTTTGTCACGTGATAACACGCGTATTTATGAACCGATTTGAATGAAACTTGGTATGTACATAGTATATATAAATGTCTCGACCGAGTTCGTTGGTCAGCATCATCTGCCATTTTGTTTCAAAATGACGGCCATTTTACATTTTTTAAAAAATTTAAAATTTAAAATTCAATGCGAAAAAATTAGAAATTGAAAAATATTTTTCTTTTACGTATTAGAACTTAAAACAAAAAATCCAGAACATTTTTTGTTTTGTCTATATCTTAAAAAAATGATTGAATTATAGCACTCTGAATTTTTCTTATGGCTGACATTTTGAAACAATCTGATTTTTGTCACGTGATAACACGCGTATTTATGAACCAATTTGAATGAAACTTGATATGTACATAGTATATACAAATTTCTCGACCGAGTTCGTCGGTCAGCATCAGCCGCCATTTTGTTTCAAAATGGCGGCCATTTAAAACTAAAAAAAAATCAATTTAAAATTCAATGCGAAAAAAATAGAATTTGAAAAATATTTTTCTTTTACGTGTTAGAACTTAAAACAACGATTCCAGAACACTTTTTATTTTGTCTATATCTTAAAAAATGATTGAGTTATAGCACTTTGAATTTTTCTTATGGCTGACATTTTGAAACGATCTGATTTTTGTCACGTGATAACACGCGTATTTATGAATCTATTTGGATGTAACTTGGTGTGTACATAGTATATACTGAGGCCTGAATCGAGTTTGATACTCAGTTCTATCCGCCATCTTATTTCAAAATGGTGGCCATTTAAAAAAATTTATAAATTTTAAAATTTAAAATTAGGTACAAGAAAGTGAGAAATTGAAAAAGATTTTTCTTTTATGCATTTGACCTTGATACAAAGATTCCAGAGCATATTTTGTTAGGTTTGTATCTTAAAAAATGACTGAGTTATCACATTTTTAATTTCTAGTGTTGCTCATATCTTGAAATGATCTGATTAACGTCATGTGATAACTCGCGTATTTATAAACCGATTTGGATGAAACTTGGTGCGTACATAGTACATACCAATGTTTGGATCGAGTTCGTTGGCCAAATGCATCCTCCATCTTGTTTCAAAATGGTGGAGTATTAATTTTTTTTTTTTTTTAATTAGGTGCAAAAAAGTAAGAAATTGAAAAAGATTTTTCTTTTGTGAGTGTGACCTTGATACAAAGATTCCAGAGCATTTTTTGTTTCATCTATATCTTGAAAAATGACTGAATTATAGCACTGTCAATTTCCAGTGTTGTTGATATTTTGAAAAAGTCTTAAATTTGTCCCGCGATAATACGGATATTTATAAGATGATTTGGCTATAACTTCGTGTGTACATAGTACATATCAATCCCTTGACCGGGTTCACTGTCAAACTTCATCTGCCATCTTGTTGCAAAATGGCGGCCATTTAAGTTTCTCAAAAATCTTTTAAATGTATAAGGATGTACAAACAAAATTTAAAATTTGAAAAAAAAGTTCTTTCTAAAGTATTTATCTTAATAATGAATTCCGGAGTGTTTTTTGCTTTGTCTTTATCTTAAAAAACGCCTGAGATATAGCAGTTTGAATTTCTAATGTGGGTGATATTTTTTTAAAAATCAATTTTCCCGCGACAGCACTCGTATATATTAATCATTTCGATATGAGTGTGCATGAATTAAGTTCATATGAATTAAGATTTCGAACAAGCTTATTGGTTTGTTTTATCCATCATTTAGCTTTAAAATGGAATACACTTCATGGTATCGTGGAATTTGACGACTCTCTAAATCGCTGAAAACGAAACCAAGTTGAATAAAATATGACTAATATCTAAATAGTCCTATTAATATTAATTTTTGACAAAAACTAGCAATCAATCTTATAAAATCGGGTTCCACTAATCTGAGCTTCATATGTTTGAATAATATAACTTAATTTAAAATAAATAAATAAATAAATAAGTATATGAAAGCTACTTCTTCCTCCCGGCATTGCCGGAAGGACTTTTAAAATTGGTACCATTTTTTTTATCTTCTTGCATCATTATTATACTGCGTATGAGAAACTTTTACACATTTAAGAAGGCAAGCACTTCGTTGCCAATAATATTATACGCTTCCGAATTTTCATCAATTTGATAGATTTATTAAATTTTAGTTCATTAACCCTTTATTATATTTTTTAAGGTCTGCTAAATTCAAACAACGAATGTTATTATACAGGGTGAGTCATAAATATCGAGACAATAGGCTATCTCCTTAAATATTGCTCCTAGACCCATACTTCCAGTTGCAAAAAATCCTAAAAAAAGATGAAGTTTCAGATAAGATAAGTTGCAACTCCATGGGTGGTCTATTAGAAAAAATTCGAAAATTAAATTTGTATACGGCCCCCGTACGCAAAATTCCCAATTAGGAAATTATTCCTTATCCATTCCTAAAATGAACAAAAAAAATTTCATCTAAATATCTAAAAATCTGACAGAGATATTAAAATCTGAAATTCTCCAAAATTCGTGACTTACACCACTTTACCATGCCTGTAAACAAAGAATTTTTCGCTAATTTTCAAAGCAAGTAAGGGGTCATCCATATATTGTCCATTATTAAATATCGATTTAAGACAGTGCCTCTCATTTGGACACAACAAAGCAGTGTATTAAATTAAATCTAAACTTTTTTCAAAATATATTGGTAGTCTGCACTGGAGGTCTGCATGGATCGAAATATCTTGATTCGGTCCCAAACCAACCCATAGGGGGAAAAGTTAGGCCAGGCCTGAAAAAATTTTAAAATCATAACCCGGACCGGTCTGAAAAATAGTCTAAATCATAGCCCGGTTCAGCCGCAAATTTCTACATTGTTTTTTATTTCGGTGTGGGAGAAAACTGTTTTGTATGGAAGAATTCTGACCAAAAATTTCTTTTATAGCTTTTAGTTTCTTATATTTATACTTTTTATTATTAAAGAAGCTCAAAGACTGTAATATTTATATTTTATCAATGAATCTCTATTTATATATAAATGTTTCACTTATATTTTAATATCGTTAATCTCCAACGCATGGGATGCGTTGGAGACTTTGAAAAATGTTATAAAGTAAAACCTTTTAAGACGGAATGACATAGTAAAGAAAAAATACGTTATAGAAGGATGCCCTCCGTAGGAGGTGTAGTTAGAGTTTAATTTTTCCTCGGGTATCATTGCATTTATTTTGCATGAATCAACATATTTTCCGTTTAAGACAGAATTCCGTCATAGGCAGACTTTTTTTTCACTGGTTTTATTGTATTTAATTTTTGAGCCTTTGAATATACTATTCTTTAAAAAAAGGAATTTATTTATTTATTTATTTTGTAAAATAAATATTTTAAAATCTATGTGTTTTTGAAAAAATTTCGATTGAGCTGAATTTAATTCATTTTAAGCACGTATTAAGCCAGTCAGAGACAGTGATTTTAATGCGGGTTTTGTCGAGACCGGGATTGGAAATTTCGTCCAATGTACACCTAGGAAAAAGATAGCAGTCCCCTCTTTTAGGCCCGGCTTGGCAGGTCGTCAGTAAAAAAGAACCTCTCGGTCCTGGCCCCAGAATACAGATTTTTTAACAGCCTCTCCAGGACGATAAAAAGCCTGAAGTTGTGAGAACTAAGTTTATAAAAAAGACTTAATCTGCATCTTAGAAAAAGCATTCTTTAAAATAAATGACAGACATTTAAACAGTACACTTCGTTTATCTGCATAATGAATTTTCCTTCCATTATTTCTTTTCCTTAAATTATTAAATGGTAAGAATTTTCAAAGGAAAAAGAACTTGAAACATGTCATTTTTGATTTTTTTTTATATTAGTTTTCTTTCGGCAAATTTGAAAAAAAAAATATTTACTTTTGAAAATATGACTTTTTAAAAAGTTGTGTTACTTTTTCAATAAATATTTTTAATATTTTTAAAATTAATAATAAAAAACAAAAACCCTGGAACAAAATTAAAATCAGATTTTCATCTTTAATTAAATGGAAAGAAACTGAAATCCGATAAATAATGTTACGAGTTATTACGATTTTTAATCATCCCATTTTTAATTAAACAAGTACTAACCACATGAAATTTTTATAAATTGTATGAGAAATTTTAGAATGTGATTTTCTTATCAAACTATAAGGCTAACCATCACAAAAAAAGAAAACAAAATCAAAATTCGACCCCAAAAAATAGATTTTTACGCGTTTCCTAGAACTGTTAAAGCAACGTTGTTTTTTGAATTGTGCACTTTTCAATTTGTGTCTAATCCCTTAAAACCTGATGAATTTTTTAAACGGCTATAACTTAGCGAGTTTTAAAGATATGAAGATGAAACTTTTTGTGTCTTATTCAGGACTAAATAAGGAAAATTTTTCTAATTGGAATTTTTATTCTACGGGGGCCGTATAAAAATTTAATTTTCGTAATTTTTCAACTAGACTCCCCATGAAGTCGCAATTTATCTTATCAAAAATTTCACCTTTTTTATGAATTTTTGCAATTGGAAGTATGGGTGTAAGGGCAATCTTTAAGGAGATAGCCGTTTCGATATTTATGATTCACCCTGCATATGAGCCAATAAAATAAATGCAAACATGTAAGTATGAGTAAATCTCACTAACATAAGTAAAGAAAAAATGAAGTGTACGAATTGCAGTGATAGAAATGAGAATGGCTGCTGAGCAGTATTCGAATTTACAAATTAAAAGAATTCACTAATCTTAAATCATAATAAAAATAAAGGAAATTTCTAGCAATTAATCTCTTTTATCTCTCTTTTAATATGAAAGAAGATAACAATGCATTTTCCGGACAAAAGATATATTATGAAAAAGAATGTAACTAAATATTGAAGTATCTACCCTTCTTTAAGTAATATTGTGTAAAACTTTATTATAAGAACATCTTAAATACTGAAAATACTTTCTACGATTTAATTGATTGCCTTTGAAAATGTTTTACTTAAAATGCAATTTCGATTCCTCAGAAGCAGGAAATTTTATAGAAATTGTTGTCCATTTAGCTTTAATAAATTAAACATGACAAGTATTTTGGGACTTTATATTATTATTTCCCATCTTAAATCAAAATTATACAACATAAAAAGTGTAGAGTAAAATTAATTTCAACAATCACCTATCAATATCTGAATACTGGTATAAATACACTGTTAAAAATCTTGTTCTAGTTTGAACTAAAAAAGTTTGTTTTTTGGTGCTCAATATCTGCCACCGTAAGATGGTGAAATCTTGAACCAAAATTTGGAGCTCCCATTGAAGCATAGTTCCAATACTTGGAACGAGGTTGAACTAGGAAGCTCCAAATGTTGGTACGAAAATTCACCATCTTATGGTGGCAGCTATTGAGCACCAAAAAACAAACTTTTTTGGTTCAAACTAAAATAAGATTTTTAACAGTGTATGATCGACGAATTTTTTTTTTTTTTTTTTTAGTTAAGTTTTTGACGTTTTGCTAAACAATAGAGTCATAACAAAGCGAAAGTCGTATAACACTAAATTAAACTGATTAAAATTATTAGCACAAATCAAAAACTGTAAGTAATTTGTACGCTTTTTTTAAAATAGGGCTAAAGTTTTCAAAATACTTACTGAAAATAATAACTTTCCATATCATATGTTTTGTTAAGTCTTTCTCGTTCAATGCGTATTGCTTGTTCATGTTTGAAACGGTCATATCTCCACTTGATGTTCTTCAAAAATTCTCTCCTGGAAAAATAAAGAAGCACATTTCTAAAATGTTTAAATAAAATTTTAAATAAGTAAATGCATATTTATGTTTTCTTGAGGTGCTATCCGTGATATTAGTAGCATTTTAGTCGCGAGTCCTTTCAGATGCCTGTCAATCTTGAGAATGGAGAACTTCTCTATATCGAAAAAAAACTAAAATTCTGCCAAAATAATCAAACTGCTCAGACAAAAACTTGTTTAAACCAAAATATGCTTCGGTCTTAAAGGTTATTTTTTACGGATTTTACAGTAACTTATTTAATGAACCCACGCAATTGGAACATTTTGATAACAGAAGCTTGTCCAAATCCAAAATATAACTCATGGTTTTCCGAGGAAAACCATGCAGTTTTTATTCAAAAACCTCGCAAGAAGGGGTAATTGCTACCGTTCTTATAGATTTTGTTATCAAAGATTTTACTGTTTTAGATTGTATATTGCAGTCAAAGATTCTGTTTCAGCGATGTTTTTTTTTTCTTAGCATGTAGATTTGTTTTGTCCGTTTTATGTAGGGAGAATGATTTTTAATCGTTTAATACAGATGCGTATTAAAGACAGATGCAGTCACCATAGGAATTGTTTTATTTTTAATCACCGTATTATTAATCTCATCCTTGTTTTTTTTTCTCTCTTTGTCATTTTATTGTGACAGTGGACCAGTTAAAAATAATGATCGGAGACTTCAATGTGCTGTCGATGTTACGCTTCATCATGACTCGCCTTTAGGTGATGTCATTCGCAATCGTTATATTTCATGTGCTGTATATGCTGCAACCATGAACAAAGAATAGTATAAGGCTATCTATTGTTACCAGTTTTGGAAGAAAAAAATTGTTTCTCGGAATATGTTTGAAATAGATGACATATTACTGTTAAAAATCTGTTACATTTTTCGCCAAGTCACTCCATCGCTTTTATAGAATATCTTTATTTTGACCAATTAAAGTGCTCCAAAATATCGTCAAGTAAAGTTTTTCTATAAAAGCGGTGGAATGACCCATGCAAAAAAATTGCTGCAAATTACTAACAGTGAATACAGCACTTTACTATCAGAAGTCACTAGTCCACCTGCTTCGCCATTTAGATTACATTTCCAACATCGTTTTTAGGAATAAAACTACTTTAACATAGTTTCACGTTATGTTAATTGAAATTAGCGTCTCTATATTAACACAATTGGCAGTTCGGATTGAAGTACTTTTGCATTCTATGCTCGTGATAATAACCGAAAGACAGGCAAAAGTTCAGTTTATCATATTTCGACTTGTGTGCTTGACATTAACTGCCTTCGTCGAAACTATCATCGATGTAAGGAAGGGATACACGCAATGAAATATACAACAGCAAAGGATTACATCCGGGAACTGCACAAAGTATATGCAACTCAATCACCGGGAGTTGAATCCGGCAGCACTCCTAACGTAACAAGACAAAATCTTTACCAAAATGAGACCCGGTATCAGCAGCTCTTTTGAACATGCAAAGCTTTCCACACTTTTTGTCGATTTCGCGAAAACATATTTTAGGTGCGTTCGTAATTATGTAAATAAGTAGCACCTATAGTTGTTGTTCAGGCCGTCGGTCCGCATATAACAACGCAAAAACTAACAAACCGAATCACTTGAAATTTAAAATACATAATTGTTACATAATTTTGTCCAATCATCTCAATTTTTATGCAAATCGGATGCATAGATCAATTACAAGGACAATCAAAAGGATTCCGTAACATTACGGTCAATGGGGGAGGGGGGGGGAAAGTTTCAAATGCATTTTAATCGTTTGAAATTTAAAACATATAATTATTATATAATTTTCTCGAGTTATTTCACATTTTATCAAATTCGAATGCATAAATCAATTAAAGGGACAAACAAAAGTATTCCGTTACATTACGTTCAATGGGAAAAAAAGTTTCAAATGCATTTTAATGGTGTTACGAACATTCAAACATAATAGTACGAACATAATAATTCGAACTAAAAGCATTCCATTACATTAAGATCAATACGAAAAAAAATTTCAAGTATATTTTAATGTGTTAAACTCTTTCGAATATAATAAAATTGACATGAGCCTATGAAGTATATATGTATACTAAAATATACATTCTCTACAATCTGCGATGCGAAAGATATTTATTATTAAATTTCAGGGTCACACCAAATTATTCCATTACATAATGCTATACGGGGAAACATTGTTTGGGGCTTGTTTTAATTATATTAAACAACTTCACATTTTATGAATATGATATACGTTACTGAGGTGTAATAAAAATTACTTCCTGTATATTTACAGGAACACAAAAATTTTGACCACTATACTGTATTCGAAGTACTGTCTACTATAACAGAAAGATCTGAATATATTTAAAACTTCGTTATCGTACGAACGCACCTCATTTGCAATTTCGAACTTGTTTTATTAGGATGCATCGATTTGTATCTTACTTTTTAAGACATCATTAGTTTTAGGGTTTCGTACTTAAAAACATCATCAGTTTGTCTATCACAGCCATTTTACACATAAACTATGGAAAGTTTAAATTGGAGTAAGTAATTATGAAATTCTTTTAGATATTTGCATATTATCAGACGTTCACAAATATATTTAGGGAAGATGTAGAAGAACTAATAGTTATTTGAAAAAATTCTCTTTCTATATCGTATGGGATATCGTATAAAAGTACTTTTAATCCAAACTCAAAAATATATTTCTTTTAATTTTAGATATTGTAATTCCAGAGACAATGTTGAACACGTAGTGCAAACAAATATCCCCCCCCCCCCAAATTTTTTTCTAATCTGCTAAAACTAAAATGATGATAAAGTTAGAGTTAGTAAAAATTAAAATGAAACAATTAAAAAAATGAATTTATTAAAAATATTAAGAAAAACAATTATGAAAAAAATTACAGGTAGTAGATCTTGCAGGAAAACTATAACGATACCCTACGTCACATAACCTTGGGAAAATTGCATTTTTCCGCAGGACAAAAATTTCGATTTGGAATTCAACAAAAGATTGTGTAGAGCTTGAGATACCTATTGTAGTAGAAATATAAATGAATTGTTTATAATGATTTTGGAAAAAAAATCGATTTTGATTACCCGACATATTAACTCTTAAGGACACGGGACGTGATAACAGGGGTGACCTATTATTTGTACCACCAGCTTTTAAAGCCTTGATAGCAATTTTTAGATTTAGCAAAGTACTGTACTGTAATTTCAAAGAACATTTCTTAATGTCTTTCTAGTAATTTATATGTAATCCAAATTAACGATTGAGCACATAATTTATTCCATTTTTGTACAGCTAAACATTTAATGTTAGATGTGGCAACGTGGGCATGATTTTACAATGTGACTCTGCTGATTCTTGCAATTCACCTTCCAAAAACTAACGTTTACTTGAATGAATGTCTGCATCTTTGAAAATACGTTCATTTAGGTACACTCTAGCAGAGAGAAATTTCCAAAACTACATTTTAATTCCATTTTAATGCATTTCAAAATTTATTATATAATTTAAATAATACGTTACATAATACATCTAAAAGTTAAAAAGCAAAGAAAATTCAAGAAATCAACATTGTTTGTAAAAAAAGGGCTGAATTCAAAATAACCTATCAAACCAAAGGTAGAATTTTGATTGAGATGTTTTAAGTAACAGAGACGTGGATGAAATTTGACAAGAGCTAAAACTTAGAAATCATAAATTGCTTTTTACAAAATAGTCTATGGCCAATTACTTCGTGGCTTCAGTTACTCCAATTCATTCATTAGTTTAGATTTTCTTTGCTCACATATGGATGTCCTAGCTTTAACTGTACTTAAAACTACTCTTTGACAAAAACTTTATCAACATATATTAGTTTTCATTCGCAAGATACGATTTAACATAAAAAACATGATCCCGAATTGCTTAATATCTAAGTAAGAAATTTATGAATCTGAAAAACTTTTTGAGAGAATTAGTGTGTGTTAGAACGTAATTTTTTAAAACATTTAAATAAACAAACTTCTAATTCTTACATAACAATAATCTACTTTCCTTTCTCGAATAAACGATTTTTATACAAAATGTTTTGAATTTGTGTTTTATAAAACTTTTCAAAATACTTAGATTAACTTAAATAGAAGTTAAAATAATTAAGTTTAGAAGCTATTCTACAAAATTATAATATTTTTAAGTTCCTAAATGTAATAAAAAATATTTGTACATACATATTCGAGTATCCACTGTCTACGTCCTTAAACAAATTGTCTTTAAGGTATGTATATGCTCTACTTATGTGAGATTTCAATGCCCTTATTTCAGATGCGGACAATGGTTCCTAAAAAAGAAAAAATAAATAAACACTTTTACACTTTTTACTCATAGTTACAAATGAATATACAAAAACATGTCTTTTTAAAAATTACTTATGTAAATGGGAGAAGTGATGCAAAAAATTCTTTTTTAAGCAAATTTCGCACGGGAAAAAATTAATTTATTTCTAAATTTTAATCGTGTTTGTTTCATTTAAATTTTTATTAAAAAGAAATTGTTGTGCTGATCGGGGCTTGTTGCTCAATTTTTTTCAATATATTTTTATTCTTTTTTTTACTTGATTATAATTTTTATTTTTCCTTAGTTTATACAGTAATAATTTGCACAATAAAGTAACGTTTGAAATGAGCAAAAATTTTAAAATATTAATAATAATAATTAATAATAATAATAATAATTAATAGTTTCTATATTGAGCTCAAAAGCACATCAAGTAACTGATCAAGCCTGCTCTATCGAGAGAGGTAGGTAGGGAATCTAAAATAATTTTATTTTGTGAAAGCTAGTGGAATTGGAAGAAAAGAAACAAAATAGTAAATGAAATTTTAGTGTAGTACATAAAACATATATAGGATATGAAAAGATATTGCGTTCAACTTTACTACAGCCTTCGTTGATATCTTTCCGATCATCGCAAGAATGCAAATAGAAAAGATTCTATTTCCAATCACAGACAATTCATGTATTTGACATGCACTAATTCTACAAAATTATTTTTGTCGTTCAGTAAATACCGCCTTGACCTATAGCGCACACAAGTCTGGCTTTTCATTGACTTTTATATGCATATAATTGTAAAAAACAAGCTTTTAAAATGCAATAAAACCTGCCTCGTATTAAATAGGCCAATTTGCCCCATATCGCCATATTGTTTTTTATTGGTGGTATCAACATAAGTGACTATATTTTTTTACAGTACTACTATTTTTCTGTATCTGAACAAAGATCTTTTAGATAATTATTTACAAAATTGAAGCTTTAATTTCTAAACAAATCAGAAGCCATTATTTTCACATTAAAAAAAACCTTCTGTGACTGAAAATATTAAAAATTTCAGTTACATTCCCTTAATTACTTTTCCCTGCTGATTTTGTTGAAAGAATACGTAATAAGAGACACGACACCTTGATCAGATAGTGATGCCATTTAACGTTTATTTTGAAAAATAGGGTGGATGCGCCAACTTGTTCCTATGGTCAACATGACCAGATCACTCTGCTTCTATGGACACAGAAATACAGGTTAAAGATGAATTTGGTCATTTTTTAAGGAGTCCGAACTCAACGATTTAAAATCAGAATCCGACCGACCGTTTTAAAAGTATTTTGTGACATCACTGAATAATCTCGATAACAAGAGAACTTAGTACAAAGATGTTAATAATAATTAAAAATGTACTGAAGATTGTTTTATTCATTTAAAAATCTCTGCTCTGATAAAATTATCAATATTAAATACGTGCTCCTTCTCATGGCAACATCTACGGATTACAAATCTGTTTAAAAAAGGATTTTTTTTTCGAAAATTGGCCGAAATCTACAAAATTCAAAAAAAATTTTCACTTTAAATACTGCACATGCATGAAAAAAAAAGTGTTATGTTCCTGAGAATTTTTGTAAAAGAACTTCAAAAAGAACGCAAAAATATAAAAAAGATTTCCTACGGTTTTTTTACGCTAATAAACTGTTAATTAAAGTCATAAGAACAAGATTATATCTCCTGATTTGTCATAAGTGAATTATTTTCAACTACCTTCCAAATTTACCTTTAAAAGATTTTAAAACATTTAAAGAAACTAAAACTATATTTGTTTCATAAATAGTAAATTTTTTCTCCTTTTCTTCAATTTGCCAATAAAATTTTCACCCAGTTTCTTAAACTTACTTGAGCTTTGTGACTTGTATAAATATCGACCGGGACCATTTCTGTTTCTCGGTCCCGGGATGATTCAATTTATAATAATGCGCAAATTTCAGGCCAAAATTCCTAATTTAAAATTCTTAGATCTGTTAAAAGTAGGTTAATCATTTTATAAATATTTTTGTCATGTTTTTCATCGAGACCTATTCTGCATACCGTTCACAGATTCGATGATTGTAGATATGCTTTAAATATGTTGAAAGCTATAATATATTCCTTGAAATTCTTGTTGCTGTTTGGCGCTGATATTTCTAAAAATTAAACCCTCTATTCCTGCATCTTTAAATACTTTTTCATACTTTGGAAAGCAAATTATCTATTTCATACATTTGACAATCTTGATATTTACACTAATTTTTATTATTCGTACTTATTACATAATTTGTTTGGGATTTTTTTATTTAATTAAATACATATATGTATTTAAATCCGTATAATGTTACAAAAATGTTTTAACAACGTAATCTAGAATGATATGATTTTACTTACTAAATCATTTTCATTAGTAGTTTCTTCACCAGCATCTCTGTCAACACTGCATGACGGCCTTGGATTAGCTAGTTGGACATTATTAACTTCACCAGCATTTCTGTCAACACTGGGTGATGACCCTTGATCAGCTAGTTGTACATCATTAACTTCAACAGCATCTCTGTGAAAACTGGATGATGGCCCTTGATCAGCTAGTTGTACATCATTAATTTCATCTCCAGAATCAATACTTGATTCTGATTCTGATTCTTCCAGCCGGCTGTCAGAATAAGAATAATAATAAAAAATTGCATAAATTTGTATAAAATCATTGATTGTGATATTATGATATACCGCATGCAAAAAAAATCTTATTGATACATTCAATCTATTTATGCAATAATCTAAAGAAAAAATTTCAATAGGATTTTTCGTCAATAAAAGTTACTATTTTTTTTAACTGTTAAAAGCTAAATGCACTGTTCATTGTAAAAGCGCTTTGTTCACAGATAGGCTTTAGTGTTGTGTTGTTGAGAAAAATCTCACATTGTTTCATCCCTTTTTGATCATCTTGAATTAAAGTTCTACCAACTACTGCAATTATTCACATTAAACTGTTAGAATAATTATGATTTATAAAGATTAGGCTTATGGAATATTTCTATTAATCTTCTTTACAATCGTTTGTTGAAAATGTTTTGTTACGTTGGCTACACGCCATGGAAATTTTCGTCTATGAATACATATGGTATTATGCGATTGATATGATTTTTAGAGAAGGGATGAAAGCAGGATAGGAAAACATGAGTATAACTATGAAAATAACATATCAAACACGGAGTAATGAAAATAAAGTTATTTAATACATATAAATATCTATATATGTAATATCTGACCATAGTTATGATGAATACTGTCGGTAAATAGTAAAATTCTTCTCTAAATAACACCATTTAGTCTTGAAGAATACTCGTAACTTTTGCAGTCATGTGGCACCAGGTCGTAAAGCAACAAATGAATATTCTTTGACATGATTCCCATTTAAATTAAAGAGACGCATCGAATATTTTTAATCATATTTATTCATATTCCACATCACAGAAAAAAAATTCCACTCATGGCGTAACATGCAGCCATTATAAGTAAAATATGTTATTACCATAGTACTTCATCAGATAGATTCTTCTAACTTGCAATACTAACTAACTAAATACTTATCCAATTTTGATGATTTTTTTTTAAAATATTCGTCTGACCAAGAAGCACAACATAGCACAAAAATTATTTTTTTTTTTTATGGCATACTGTAGGTGTACTGTAGAGTATTCTGAAAATCGACAAAAATTTTGTGTCACAGCACTTTTCTCGAAAACTACTAAAGATAAAAACTTAATTTTTTTTAAAACAAAAGACAAACTTTAGTCATCGAGAAAACGTTATTTCGCTGGGCGGTTTTTCTGAAATTGCGTATTTTCCAAACTTGGTCATAAATGGGTATATCTAACGTTCTATTGCAGATAGAATGTTGCGGTAAAGTTTATTTTAAAGATTTTGCGATGCTAATTAATCCTGCAAAAATTCATAGCTTTACGAAATGTAGCTTTACGTTAAACAGTTTTTTTACAAGATGAAATAAAAGAATGGCAGTCATCAATCTAAGGTACTTGTGATCATCGGAGAGAAAAACCAGTTACACCATTCGATTAAGCATAAAAAAATACAGAATGCTTTTTTTTCTCTTATTTTTAAATTAATTTTTTAACGAATTATGAATTTTTTTGAAATTTTTGACATGCTGATTTTTGTCATTTTTTAATGAATCATTTACTGAATAATTATGCACGGTGTCTAGCCCTGGTGGCTGTTAAATTTGATTTTTTATTTTAAATTAGGCAATTTTTTGCACCATACCAAATTTATATTTTATAGATTTTTTTCATTTATTTATATTTTGTTTTTAGCACAATGGCATCAATGGCAAAAATGCCTGGCATACCTGTCAAATATTGGGGCCTTGTAGTTTAACAAAGTGTATTTACTATAAGTATATACCGTATTTATTCTAATAGAATGCGCCCTCTAATAGAGCGCGTCTTCTAATAAAGTGCGCACCTTGGTGCTGATTGAAAAAATAAATATACGGAAACGATATAGTAGATAAGTAGAAAACGATTACTTAAATGCATTATCGAGGATTCTCATCGATGAAAATAGAGATATTCTATCAAAGCGATGGAGTGGCGATGCAGCAAAAGTTTCAAATTTTGAACAATGTACCACTCCTGTAAACTATAGCGCCAAGGATATGCACACTGTTAAAAATCTGCTGCATTTTGCTGCAACGCACTCCCCTGCTTGTATAGAAAACGGTTACTTGGCCGTGAAATGGCGCTTTTTCATTGGTTGGAATCATTGTAAACGCGGCAGCGCGCAACAATAATATGATTGAGCGATATGCTTAAGCATAGGAAACCGCAAAAACACGGATTTTTCAATTTTTCTTTTTGCAATAACTAACTAAATACTTATCCAATTTTGATGATTTTTTTTTAAATGTTCGTCTGGCCAAGAAGCACAACATAGCACAAAAATTATTTTTTTTTTCATGGCATACTGTAGGTGTACTGTAGAGTATTCTGAAAATCGGACAAAAATTTTGTGTCACAGCACTTTTCTCGAAAACTACTAAAGATAAAAACTTTATTTTTTTTAAACAAAAGACAAACTTTTTATCCCGGGAACATTTTTTATTTCTATATATAAAATACAAAACAAGTTGTGCAGTATCCCAGTGGAATATGGAAAAATAGAAGGACTAGTGAAAAATGCTCCAAGGAGCAGTGCAAAAGCAGAATATGATTTTAATTGAGCATTAAAAAGTAATGGACAAGTGCTTCTGTTAATTACTGATCATGAGGAAGGATAAGGGATCCCTTCTTGGCTACAACTCACTTCAATGCCAACTTTGAAAAAAGCATATTTGCGCTTTTTCCGTGAAAACAAATCAGTCGCAGTTACTATAAAAATGTATAGTGTAAAGACGTAACCAGTAAAGATGCAGCTTAATTAGACATAAATGTAAAGGAAGGCGACATAATGCCAGATACCTAGTTCCTGCAGGTATCACATTCATGCACTGCCACCAAGCATACCCTAAGTGTATAATTGCACAGAAAATTGATTTGTAGTATAGTGCAGAGTGAACAGTGCAGTTAACATCAGAGATGTAGTACAGGCTATACGCCGTACACCTTCTGGACTTTTTAATAGAACACCATATACCCTCTGTTTTTCAAGAAAGCTTATAGTATACACATTCTAGAATATCCCTCTGCTTAGAGCATATATCTTATGTTATTTTTATGACTACACCCCTGGTTAACATCTAAAGCACGGTGGAAAATTCTACTAAAGAACCGCAAATTTCTTTTATATGGAAAAAGCGCAAATATGATTTTTTCAAAGTTGGCATTGAAGTGAGTTGTAGCCAAGAAGGGATCCCTTATCCTTCCTCATGCTCAGTAATTAACAGAAGCACTTGTCCATTACTTTTTAATGCTCAATTAAAATCATATTCTGCTTTTGCACTGCTCCTTGGAGCATTTTTCACTAGTTATACATTGTTTTCGCTTAAATTAAAATGTTTAAAAAAATAGCAGACTATTAATTAGGTCTAATCGTTACTGCGAATCTTGGCTCCCTCAAATAACATTTCTCTATGTTTGGCACATTTTTATGTTTCTGGTAAGCACTTAGCTTGAAAATTTTTGACTGTTGCTCGATTGTGCCTCATTTTAATGTAATTTTTTTAAAAAAAAATAGTGCATCTATTTATCATAGAATATAAAAAAGAAATAGGCATATTTGCTAGAATATTGTACTACAATTTCTTTGAACAAAGTGACGAACTCGAATATTGCAATATTATACAAATAATGGGCTAAAATTCTGTAATCTCCTGAGCTTCTTGTAAATAGGTGAAATAATAATGTTTTCTTTTAATTTTGTTTTAAATGCCCAAAAATATGTTTCTTTCAACATTATACATATAAAAAATATATAAATATGATTGTAATCTTTGAGATATTAAATCTATAGAATTATATTATATCAAATATTGCAGTGAAACTTGGAACTTAGTGAATGGAATATTATGTTCCAAATACGTCGAGGACTAAAATAGTACGCACTCTGACACATAACCATAGCAAATAATACTTTTTTCTTCAAGGAAATCATGAAAAGAGACAAATTTTATTTATTTCATAAATATTAGTAAAGAATATTAGTTATATTAGTTATAATTCTTTTTAATATGATGAATTCTCCGAATGATTATTAAAGAACTTTGAAGGATCATTGGGTATGCTGCAATCATGAGAGCAAAAGTTGCTCATTTTAAGAAAAAAAAAACAGATTTACGTTGTTAATTTTCATATTAACGATACTGTGATGGAATTTTTAAAAAATACAGCTTAATCTGTATAAAATATGAATTGAAAATTTTTCCAAAAAGTTGACGTCTGTCCGTTTCCAAAGTATATTGATATAGATATTTTGACATTCAGAACATTTCTTACAATTTTTAAGCTGTCCCTGAACTCATAATAGTGAACTTTCCCCGATGTCATCCCATTTCGAACAAAATAAAGAAAGCCGTGATAGAATCACAAAACTTTTAGGTAGATTTCGTATGAAATACAACCTATTGCGTTCAAACTCGTATTTTGGATCTTCTGAACATTTTTTGGATATCTACACCGATAATGAATCCTAGACCCCAAAACTACCGTCACTAAAAAAGTTTACCTATCTATTTATCTATATATATATACATGTACATAGATATATATATATCACTTTTTATGGACACGATAATTTCTCTAATTCTGCACAAAATTCTTTTAAACTGATACATAAAATCAAGGGAAATCTCAGTCAAGATCGTTAATGGGCAAAATCGGATCAAGTGGGTGTAAATATAGGAAGGGTTTTTGTTAAAACCGAAAAAACGCCATAACTCCTTAAATAAAATAGATATTGAACAGGTTTAAAGTTCATTTTACTTCTAAAATGAGGCCAAAATTTTAGGCACAACAATATTTTATAAAGTTAACACTGTGCTCAAGAGGCAAAATAACAGGGTTTCTGGAAACAAATTCAAAACTTCACCAATTCTCAAAATATCAAATCTAACTAATTTTTTTTATAAATGATCTAAAGGTTATCTACAACTTTTGTATTTGCAAGTTTTTGATAGGATCAACTTTTAACGATGGAAAAAAATTAAAAACAAAAAGAAAAAGAGGTTTAGAAAAAGAAAAAAAAATCCATAACTTCGTCAATTTTTAAGCTATCAAATCCGATTTTATTTATTTTAGATCTAAATAATAGCTACAACTTTTATACTGACAAGTGTTTTATACACATTTTATGTATTCTTACAGGAAAAACAAATTAAACTAAAGTTGGAGTTAAAGAAGAAATCTCAAATCCAAACTGCTTATATTCTGACTCATTTTTAAATTCATTTTCTATTTTATACGCTTCCAAATAGCAGGTTCTCTTATTTAGGAACTAAATAATTTGACATATTGGTCAGTTACTTGATAAAGACAGAATAAATTTCAAAAACTGCTGCCAAAAAAGGATTTTGAACTGAATTTCCCGAAAACATCGTAACTGAAAAATTGAGGAAGTATTAAAATAATAAACTGCTTATTTTCCGATTCTATTTTAAAGCCAATTTTGCTCTCAAAGGTATCCAATTGATAGGTTTTCTTATTTAAAACTGTATAATGTATCGTATTGGTCAGTTTTTCGATAAAAACAGAATATATATTAAAAATGCTGTCAAAGTAGCCATTTTGAGCAAAATTTCCCGAGGCGATCGTGATTGAAATTTGATGATACATTCAAATAACAAATTGCTTATTTCATCACTTATATTTAAATTCAATTTTGCTCTCAGATGCATTCAGTTGTCAGTTTCTTTTATTTAAGAAATATATAATGTGCGTGCCGTATTGGTCAAATTTTTATAAGTCAGAATATATTCCAAAAAATGCTATCAAAGTGCCTATTTGAGCCAAATTTAGCTTAAGATGATTATGAAAAAACCGGTTCTTACAGAAAAATAAAATTAAAATTTCTATAAAAGCGGGAAAATAAAATTTTTAAACTGGATTTTTCTCTAATTACATTTTATTTTTTGCTGTTGAAATGAGCCCTTAATGAAATCTGCTACCGCCTATAGGCCAAGTGGACAGGGATTTTCTGATTGATGGAATCGTGTCTTAAAGAAGTTATCGAGCAAAATACAAATTTTGAGGTGTTCAATTTTGAAGTTTTGTAAAAAGGACTATAGCCAAAACAATATGATGATTTCATCTTAATCGGCCGATTTGTTACAATCGAATTTCCGCGCAACGCGTTTTATTGCACAGATCTTATTTTTTCGACTTATTGTTTCGAAATAACCAAAACTCGTTGTCGGAATCAGAAAGCTCTCAGCATACTATTGAATAATTTTCTTTTAAATTTTAAAATAGAAAAAAAATTAGAATTTTTACGTTTTATACCCTGAGTTGTTAAATTTTTGAGCGATAATGAAATTTAGTTTGGAGAGAAAAAGCTTTTTTGAGAATTGATTAGCAGACTGGAGCCTTCCCACTAAAAATAATCTTAAGATTATCTGAAGAAATCTCCGCCATCTTCAGAAATTTTGCTGGTTTAGCTTTATTTTAAAAATATCTGCAGAATTTTTAAAGATATTCTTTTAAATATCTGCAGAATGGGCCAAATACCTACACTTTTTCTACTGATTTTTGTACCAAATACCAACAGATTTTTTACAGTTTTTTTTAGAAGGTCTGGCTTTTGTTCGGAATATGTGAGTATATGTATAATGCATTTTTGCCCCTTAATGTCGTTTGCGAATGACGTACAAATATCTTAATATCATCACAATATTTTCCAAAATTTGAAGTGTTGTCACGAATGTCTATAAATAACAATGCATAACATATTCCAGTTATAAGAGAATTTTTCTTAAATAAATAGAGATAACTTTTGTGTTGCTCTGCTGTATGAAATAACAGTAAAAGCATTTTTGTTAAATTTGCTTACCTTTCGTTTTCATCGTCCCCTGGAGCATCATTCAACACTTCTTGGTGCTCTACATAATAAAGCTGGAAAGTGGTTTGTTCTTGTTCCACTATTCCTATGGGACTGTAAATAACAGATATAAAAAACATAAGCGACTCATTAAAGAGACTGGTATATTTTAATATAAAATGTAAAACAGATCATAATTTCTTAAACGCGTAAAACTTTTAAAACGCCCTCAACGTAAATTATTTTAAGAACTGGTTCTTGTACATGGTTCAACATTTTTCATGCTTAACAAAACAGTAAAAATTCCTTTGCCGATCATTGTTTCAACATTTATAAATTTAATACTTAGGTGATATTAATGCGAATGACCATTTGAATGAGGTATCTTCAATTTACAACAGAAAACTAAATTCTTAATGGCTATACTTGCTAAATAAAATCAGAACGATAAAAAGAAATATTTTTATTATTTTTGAACAAATTTGTATTTTATACACTGTTACACTCTAAGACTAAACCGTTAAATTTACCCCCAAAACTGCTGGCAGCAATCTTGCCCTGAGTTTTGCCGTAAAATTTGCAGCAAAATTAGATGTAATAAAATAATTTGCATCTCTTTTTATTGCAATTTTTACGGCAAAAAGCTGGCAGCATTGCTGCCAGAAGTTTTTGCTGAAAGTTTAGTGGATTTTTTTTTTTAAGTGTAAGTTTGCACTTGAAAATTTTCTATTTGCTTCAATAACAACACTCCGTTTTAAGCTAATATGCACAGATCAAAATTTACAAAACAAAAATGTAGTTCAGTAAGCATAATACGAAGAACTGCAGAGATTCAAAGCTTACTTTGACTAATCTTCTGACAAATTACTAACGGATAATAAACAGGTATGGTAATCACGACAATTAAAATTTTTTCTTTTGTGCATGATTTAACGACATGATATTACCTTAGTTACTCTGTAATATAAAGTATAAAACACTCTCGATACTTCAACTGCTATAAGTCATAGATGAATTACTTATGGAAAAAAAAGTTTTGGACATCACTTTTTGCAGTCGATTATCAAACCTCGTTACAATTTTTTTTCGATATCGACTAAAATAGTACATAGGGCTCGTACAGATACCGCAAATTTCTCAGGTTTCCCATGTCAAATACCAATATTTTTTGATAAAAAAACAAATCTAGATCAAGAGCACGAAATCTCCCCTTATTCAAAATGGAATTTTACCTAACAAAATGCTGGTACTGAAAAGTTTTCCGATCTTGATATTCCAAGGCCCGTACGAACATTCATCATTTGCAGACGCTTGTAAAAATACTTTTGAAATATCAATAACTGTGATGTTTTAAAGACTGTTCGCCTTTTTGTGAAAATCATATAAATTCCCTTTACCTTGAAAACAAATAGCATTGATGGAAAAACATTCAAATTAGTAACCTGCTAAAAATGAAAATGTACAAAAATAGTGTTTCTTGCCACTGTAAATCACGACCCTAAACTTTAATATTATACTTTAAGTTAAGTATAATACGCATAATACGATATACAACCAAAATTCAAGAAAAAGCCGTCCATAATAGCTTATGCTTTACAATAGTTTTATGTAACATTTGATTCCTCCAATAAATATCATGAACAGCACAAGCAGTACCAAAACTGAACTCGGGTGAATGAATACAATTGAAAATGCAATGACAACATTTAGCATCTATAGACGGAAATGCGTGCGAATTATTATCTGTAGCTACTTCAATTTTGTCAAGTAGATATACACAATAATCCGAACTGATTATACAGATTATAAACACTAGAAGCTTCATTTTACTAATAAATTTCATCTGGAACATATAATGTATATCCATTATTTTCTATTATTTGTAATTTATTTTATTTATAAGAAAAAAATATAATAAGTATGTAAATGATTGAAATTGTTGGTTTTCCACGAATTTATATGTTTTAACGTGGAATTTAATGAAACTTTAGATTCAGTTAAATTCTGGCATAAACTCGCTTTGCCAGATTTAAATGTAAATCATTTCGAAGATGGCTTTGCTATGCTGCATTTTTCATGACTTCCACGATAACTAATCTGGAAAAAAATGGAATAGTCAGAAATTAGTAAATCGATGTATTCTTATCGAATTGAGTATGTTTAGATAAAAAATGAACGCATTATTTTCTCAATTTTGAAGCATCACTTGTTATCAAATCCTAACAAATGATAATTTTGATCTCTATAATGGTTTATTTCATTCATGGTGGCATAAAAGATGTTTATTAATGTAAATATTAAATTATGAACTGAATTTTAAACCAATTTAAAAACGCTTGCAAATAATGCTCTTGTTAAAAGTATTCGATTCGGATGTTTTGCTAATAATTTTGCAAGTTTTCTTAGTAAATAATCAATTAAATGTTTATTGTTAATAATTTTGAGCAGAAAATAATACGAGTGTTACTCTAATTTGTAGTTTAGGATAGCAAGAAATAACGATGAACACAACCATGGAATAAAAAATAAGTAATTCACAATTTTAAGAACATTTGGAAGAGAGCTATTCCAAGTATAACGCGTAATTAAAATTTAATACATTTTACTCAGTTTTGAAAATTTATTTATTTTTCAGCTTCTATATTAAGAAACAGTCCACTGAATTAAAAAAAATCCTTCTATTAGAAAAAGACGTAAATGGCGCCACTAAGATGTTAGTGTAAATCGCGCAAGATATGGCGTTACTGCAACTGCTGTAGTAAAATGCTATGTCACTACGTAATAGTGACACTAATAGTGGTAAGTTGAATTTTATGTTTATTTGAAATTTTGTACCCTAATCTTTAATGGCGCCTATCTCCTTCGGAATACGTTTGGGACTCTTAGTTTCCTATTTAATATTGTTTGTCTTAATGTGTACTATCACCCCTTAAAGTTTTGCCCAGTTGTTTAGATACACCTGTATCTGATCTAGACATAGTAACATACTTATAAGGTTTCGATGTACACTGCTAACAAATAGCGCTAGCACACTCTGTTTCTCACGATTTCAGAGATAGATATTTAAATATACACTGTCAAAATTTTTTGTATCAAATGATTTCACTTACATACAAAAGAATTTGTGTTGGCTACAATAAACGACATTTGTTTGATGTAGCATAATGTTCTTAACCCTTCACTGCATTATGTGTCACATTTGGCAAATATCTATAAATACTATAATTCTCACAATGCGCCATTAATATGGCTAATGTGATCACTGTAACTTCTCAAGAAAATCCAAAGAACAGAATAAGACTTTTGTCCATGCCAGATGGCTGCATTTGACAAAAATATAGAATTTATTTCTCGAAAAAAAAAATAATGAAACTATTAAGGAAAAATTTACTTTTATAATTTTTACTGAATACTTAAAAATATTAATATTAAGAAATTTGAAGAGTTTTAAGCAGATAAAATGAATCAATTTGAGTCGATTTAATTGCAAAATATAGTAATACAATATTTAAAAACCAATTATGTATATAGGACACACACCATAAAATTTTAAATTTTAGCTGAAAATTTGAAATTAATTTTATTTTTAGTATTTTTACCAATATTATACCAATATATTTATTTCAAAAAATATTTTTTTCATAAAAATAGAAAATATTGTGCAGTGAAGGATTAAAAGGACTTTTAAATGTGGTACACATGTCCTAATGTAAGCGGCAATCCGTCATTTTAAATCTTAAATGTTTTGAATCAAATTTCAATTACAAAAAAATAGAGAGTGGAAAGACAGAAAGAACTATTTTCTTTTCAATTTTATTTCAAATCTAAATAAACATCCTTATCATTAAAATGGCTTTTTATATGTTATTTTCAGATGCCATACTTCGTTTGTGGTTGGTCTCTTTGTTGTATGAGTTTTTATGGTACAAAATCCTTTGTTTGTGCCTTTCACGTATGTGAATTATTTATTGCACTGAAATTAATGCTTGGGCCTAAGTAATACAAACCCAGGATTTCTTTAAAATAAATAACAATAAATTAGTTTAGGTATAAAAATTAATTAAATTTAAAGTTTGATACAAAGCCAAAAATTTCATAACATCATAAAAATTAAAAAAAAAAAATCATAGGAGTAGCAACAATTAGGTTATAACTGCAATTAACATTTCAAGAGAAATATAAAACAAAGAAGCGTTTTAAGCAGAAGCAACCCCGCTTACGGTATAAAATTTAAGATCTAATGAATTAGTTTATGCAAACAATACAATGATTTATTTACCTGTTCTCAATGTTGTATAGGTTGCCTTCAAATTCTTGAAAGGTATCAACATTCTGCTCCAAGGTGGAAGACATCGTATCACTTTCATAGAGATAGATTGGATCAGCATGGTAGGAAATATCACTAACATCATATGTAGTAGCTGTTGTGTAGTATGAGAGATTCGGTACGTAATAATATAAATTCACTGGAACGTAAACATAATTGTCATAATCGGGATACTCAGGACTGTATTGGGGATAAGTCAAAGGATAGTAACCCAGATAACTAGAAGAAATGAGAAAGAAAAAGAAAATTCATGGATTTCATGATACCTTTAAGAAAATGTATTTGATGCAAAATGTGACGAATTCTTTCATGATAATATAATTATATATTTAAGCAAAATATCTACAAATGGTTTTTATAGAAAAGGATTGTGCAAGTGTCGTTTTTTTTTCACACGAGAAGAAATACACAAATTTCATACAACTAAATCAAAAACCAGATTTACAATAAACTTGTCAAATAGAACTGATTCTTTTGAAATTTCTTTTAATGTTAATGATTTTAAGAGGCTGCGTCTTTCACATCACTGTTGCATACAGTATAATACTTGTTAAATCTTTGACTTAATAAAAGAGTCTATTAGATAGTCTGCTATAGTCTATTAGATGCTGCGCTATAGCACTATAGATGCTATTATGCTGCTTTGATATTACTTATTAAATTAAAATGGTTTAACTAATTGATCGATAAAACCTTGTGCGTAAAATTATAATAATTAAAATCAACGTTTAACACATAATAAATAAAAACACGCAACAGACGTATACGTTTCACGAGCACCAGGGCTCACTTCTTCAGTGTACAAAAGGTAAAAATGTTAAAATCGGACCCCCCCCCCCCCAACTGAGAGCAAGTCAGAAACCAAAATGACCGCAAACACAGTATTAAAATTCCATCAAGCCTCAGCAACCAATAGAGTCAAACCGGAAATGAGGTGTTATGACACAATAAATCTAACCAGAAAGTTGAGATGTACGGTATACTAGATAAATCATTAACCAAGGAGTTTTTTACTTTATTGATATGAAGTGCTTCAAAAAAGCATAAGTCAAGCGGAGTAGTGCATTTTTGGATAATCGTGGCTGAGGCAAAATTAAAATTATGACCTTCCTCCCAACAATCAGAAGCAATAGAGGAATTCTTCAACTCTTTTCTCTTAACATAACCTATGTGTTCTGTGACTCTTTTTCTGAGTTTACGTTTTGTTTGTCCAATGTAGGACAAACCACACTGACATTGTATTTTGTAAATACCCCAATAATCCAGAGGAGAAATTTGATCTTTTAATTCAGAAAAAGTTAATTTATTGACTGGTTTGAATATTACTTTGAAATCACAATGTCTCAAAATATTTGCAACTTTAAAGCTAATGCTATGCTGAAACGGTAAAATGATTAGACTAGAATAAGAAACTGGTGTAGCAGAAGAATCGGGATCATTGATATATTTATTGAAACTATGAGAAATTAATTTGTTAATGTATGATAAACTGAAGCCGCGATCTATAGCAACTGATCTAATGTAATTTAACTCATCACTAAGATAATTGCTATCTGAACAAAAATCTTCTGCTTTTCTTTATTTGATTAATGGAGCTCACTTAATTTGTTCAAATAACAATTGCAACTTTTTTTTTTTGAAATAATCTCCATTATAATCAAAACGCATGTCATAACATCGTACAGACTTTGAAAAAAACCGTTTTTCATTAAAACATGAAATTTATGGTCGCCGATAAAAGAAGCAAGCAAAAAAAGATTGTTTGGAATGATTAAAATCCTTTACATAAATTTTGCGTTAATTACAATGAAAGAAATTCATAAAATGTTTTAAATGTACATTGCAAAAAAGATGAGAGCACATTGTCCAGAAAGATAAAACATAACCAAGAACAAACATAAACAATAACTTTAACTTCTTCTGAACAACGAAATAATTCCGAAAAGCGATTATTATTTTTGAAGCCCTCTTAAAAGTATAAAATTGGAAATTTTAAGAAATATATATATATATATGTGTGTGTGTGTGTGTGTGTGTATAAAAAACTTTTTGTCACCAGTAACTTTCAGAATGTAACTCAATCGTTTTTAACACATTATAAATTTTCTCAACATTGATTTTTGGATGATATACATTCCCATGTAAACATTTTCACGTTTAGTAAGCATATTTTGCAGAAAACATGTTAAATTAACAGATGTTAAAGACAACGACAATAATAACGTTAAAATTACTATTTATTTATAATTCTTGCATCTTTACATTCTATTCCACAGCTGAAATTATTAATTGTTAGTTGATTGTATCTCAAGAACCAATATTTCCTTCAGAAAACGATTAATGTGACTAAAAAAACTACGCAAACATATCGCAAATTAGTGACAACGAAAGAAACTTTATAAATGCTTTTATAACATATATCTTGTAATATGTATGGTTTTTTAATAAACAGCACCCTTTTTGTAACTGTACAACTCGAAAGTGGTTATTGATTGTTATTGTTTCAGGTTATAATTCATTTATATCACTAAAAATATGTGTTTTTAGGATTTCGTTCATCTATAAAACCCTATTCGTCTCTATCCTCTGTCTGCCCTCTCAAAAACTGTACTAAAGTCCGTACTGGAAAACTCTGTGAGAGACTTTAAATTTTGTATACTTAAAGCTGATTTCTTTTCAGATTTTAAAATATATAGAATTTTGGATTTCCTTTAAATGTTTTGATTGGAACATCTTAAATTTGATTAAAATAAATAACCTCTTTTTGTAGCTATTTTTAAATTAAATTTATTGGTGCCACCATTTATTTAATAATATAATAATTATAAAATAAAAATTTGGATTTATTAATGAAAGGAAAATAGCTCTGAAACAAAGATTAAATGAAACACTCTGTGCGATATCCGGTCACAATTTTTAACTAATTGTTTTTATAACTGTTTTTGTAATATTTATATTCCAACATGTATGGGTTTTTAAATAAACAGCACCCTTTTCGAAATCGTTTTACTCGAAAGGAGCTATAGAATGCTATTGTCTGTGGCTTTAATTAATTTATATAACTAAAACGTAGGACCTTTTCATTCGTTATTGATAAAAATAAAATAAATAAAAAGTTTTTTTTGGAATTTTCTTAGTTTTTTCAAACATACTGAGAATGTCTTCCGAATGGAATAGTTAGTTTCACTTGCACACTTTAAACGTAATCAATTTATTTTAGCAAAATATTCAACTAACTGACACTGCTTTCTTTGAAATCGGATGACGTCATGTAAAGCTCAAATAGTGCACAATAATTCAGGTATAAGTGTGGCTGTACCTGTGAGTAATAGCTACAGATGTCAGGCGTAAAAGGTACATTTCAAAATATCCAGCGTTTAATTCAATATTGCTTGAGTATGAATGTGGTAATTCTTATCAATCCTTCTTTATTCCAATTTTCAGAAAAGAAATTGGGAGGAAAAATTCATATGATAATCATTTACTACTCAGGTGCGTTAAAATATTTTGCACGAACAGTCGCGCAAAGTGCGTTTTATCTACGCTTTTTTGCGTACTAGTTACGCTGCTTCAAGGACAAGATAATGTGTAATGGTAAAAAAAATCATTAGAAAAAGAATTACACATATTAAATCAAGAACGAAATATTTGTGTTATTTATAAAATCAAACAATAAAAATTATTTAATTTGCAATACATAATTTATAAATGAGTTATATAATTTATAAATTAATCATAACGCATGATTTAATAAATGATTTCTTGATACAAAGATAAGATATTTTATTATTTTTAAAAAATACCTACTATTTAAAAAAAGGATTTAATTTTCTATTTTTCATTAAATTAAAAAAAATTCTTTTAAATAGTATCATTAAATTATTTATGATATTTACACTTTTTTACACCTGTATTTACGCCTTTTAAAGTCTAAATCGATCTCTTGCGATATAAATGCAAGTATTGCGATCTAACTAACGTTGTTATACCAGAACACTTTTTTATGGCCAAGCTCTGACCACTTATACATTAATTATGACAATTTTCTCTTTATATCAATATTAACAATTTAAAATATTATTAAAATGTTTACTCAACAATTTTACTATAACAATTTAAAATATATACTTGTAATTAATAATAAACTTCTGTTTTCTGCCGTCACGTATGTTAGATATATTTGCATATCCTTCGATTTTATAACAGATTATAAAGTAATATATTACACTGAAATTCTGAATCGCTACAGAAAGTTTATATATGAAATTATGAAGTTATTATATATGATGACCCCAAAAGCCAAGGGGTATAAGTGACAAAATTGAAAAAAATAAACTAAATACACAGACGACCTAAAAATATGCTTTTTTCATTTCAGGTAAAGAAATATAAGTGATTTTCTTATTATTTGCTGAGTTATAGAGGCAAACCACTTTTTTCGAAAAACAAACAATTTTGATTAATTATACATTTAAAGAAAATTGTACTTTATTTTTTAACAGTTATTGAAATAAGAGTTTAAAGACCAGAATGCAACAAGCAGAAATTTTCTATTTCAATTCACTCAATTGTTATTGATGTTCCAATTTAACATCAATTATCTTTAAACTCAATTTACTCCAAATCGAAATTTTGTCACTTGTACCGCTTGGCTTCTGAGATCTTTATATGTATTTATATGTAAACGAGATTCAAACTTAAAAATCTCATTGGATAAAAGGATTTTTGGAATAACTCGGTACACTTGCATTATCTCAGATTTAATGTTTTTTACCTTTCCTTGTTGGTCTAATCAAACTTGTTTCAGAGAAAATTGCCACGTTTCAGCAGATTTGTTATCATTTTTTTAGCAAAGAACTTTCAGTATGAGAAAAGATACAAGGTGGACAAAAAGTCCGAACTAATTTTAAAAATTCATAAAAACCGAAAAAATAACCAAAATAAAGTACGATTTGGAGTAATGGATTCTATAAGTCATGGGAATTGTTTCAAGACACGAAAAAAATAACTCAAGAAAAGCCGACAGGTGGCTCTCATACGTACAACATCTATGGAAACATGGAAATGAGTAGGTTACAAGAACTTGTGTTCTTAATCTACAACTAGCTCATTGTTGTAATTTGTGTATGTGAAAAAGATGCTGACGGCGTAGGATAAAACTTTTTTGGTGAAGTTTTTTTATTTGACTAGAAATCAGTGAGTTTACGTTTTGTAACTTATGATTTCAAGAGAATGAAAAGACAAAAGACAGGCCTTGTTGAAACAGTGACAGGCCTTGTTGAAAATCCCCAGTTTAATCCGGCCTATATAATCTGTCGGAATTTTAACATACGATATTTGTCGGAGAGGTGTCATGTTGACATCCAGACGTATTGAACTCTGCCATTGATGTTTTTGTGATTTGCCTGCAATGCATTGCTATTTATTATGGTGTTTATATGGAACACATACAGCTGTAATAAACGATTTGGAGACATTTGGTTCCTTATTTAATGACCTTTTCCCATGGTTTGTATAAGTCAGCGTCGTCTATTGGTTCTTTCTGAGTTATCTTTTCCCCTGTTTGAAATAAATTCCTTTACCTATACATCTTAACCCTTAAATCGTTTTTAATTTAGATTATTTTTCTTGTTGTAATGAATTTTTAAAGTTTCTACGTACTTTTTGCTCAGCTAGTATATTCTGCATTCTATTTCCATGTTGCCATTCCTTTTATTATCTGATTTTATTATGTGATAAATCCAGCCAATATCAGTTCCCGATGAGTTGACATTGGATTTTAGACATATTAGGATAAACAAATGCATAAAATAACCAGTAAGACAGGTTTATTGAATACTTGAAGAGAGAATGAATCTCTCCTTTTTGTAAACTGCTGGTGCTTCGAGTTACGGGAAGAAGATTAAGATATTAACTTTTGAAAACACAATTACTTCATAAGATGTATTAGACTGCCGTAAATTTTATATCAAAGTTTAATCAAATATAATTTTTTCCATCATGATTTACTCTTTTTATACTAGTAAAATTTCTTATTATAGGATAGTGGGCATACACGAGTTCGAAAATTAAACTTTAATTTTTGAAAATTCAATTTTTTTATGAAATCATTTAAAATGTGGCTGCCTGCATGCATATTCTTTACTGAATATATAATTTTTTTATTACTTTGATGCAATTTTTCGTCGTTAAAGAAAATTCTCATTAATTTCTAAATTACTCAAACAACACAGCTCATCTGAAATGATAAGAGATTTGAGAGAAACATCTTAAATTGCTTATGTATCTCAAAGTATATCATTTAATGTAAAATTAAATTTGATAAATAAAATCAGTCTCAACCGTTAGAGATACATACTTGAATTACATTCAACATCCCTTGGAACGGAAGCAGAATATAGATGTAATTTTTATACAGATTATTCTTTTAAGTGCAACAATATTTAACGACATCAAGAAGATTTCTTTTATTATACTTACGTCTGGTGTACATAATAATATTCTGGATAATACTCATAATGGCCAGCTCCAAAATCATATGTAGGGTCTTGATTGTTAAAGATATAACCTCCGCTAAAAGATGGTGATTGCGGGGCTCCATAATAGTGATATTGATCCAAAAGACTGAAAATAAAATTTACACACATTTTAAATTAAATTTATAAAAATGCAAAAAATGCGATTGAATACAATTTTTTTTTTCATTTTAAGAAGGTTGAATCGGAATTTGGTTGAGACTCCCTACCAAATTCCGATAGTATATTTGTTGATTTGCTAAGTAAACGCAGAATCTACAATAGTAGATACATTTTTAAGTACCTTTAAAGTCACCTGGAGCAATAAATAAATAAATAAATAAATAAATAAATAAATGTTTGATTTCTGCAACTAAATTTTAAGTCGATGATAAGTATGTGAATGTGGGGAGCAGACATAAGGTAGGTGCCAGTCCTACACAACCTTTCATTTATAAATCAATAATAATTGTAATTTCCAGTGTATTAAGCTTTGGATGTGATAAGAAAGCACGTGATCCTAAAAAAAATTCAATACGCCATTAAAGAAGAAAGCGGCAATATCGCAAGCGTGGTAAAAGAATTATAATTTTTAACAATAGACCAAGAACCGACCATAATTTGGTCCAGATTTCACATAATGTTATTTTACGAGAAAAATTAAAACGTGCATAGATGTATTGAAATGTATTGATTCATAATTACTCCATTTATTAGTTTTTTTTATCACAAAATGCATTTATTTATATCAAATGTACCAGAATATAGAAAATCATAACTTTGAGTTTATAATTTTGTCCAGGTTTCACGTAATGTTATTTTTTTTAAGTTGTGTGTTTTCTTATTTAAATTACTTACTCCATTTTATTTATAAGTTACATTAATTTTAGATGTCTTATTATAAATATTCATGATTATTTTATTAATGTAAAGCTAATCTTATTCTTATTATGATGTAAACAAATAAAAAAAAATTGAGTTTATAATTTTGTCCAGGACTGTATTCAATACGCCATTAAAGAAGATCGCAAGCGTGGTAAAAGAATTGTAATTTTCAAAATAGACGAAGAACCGATAGCACAAAATTCTAAGATCAAGCACGAGAAATTTTTTTTATTTTATAGCAAAGTAAGAATAGAGAAATCTAATGGTTCATGTCTGCCACAAGTGAAGTGGCGCATAAGTCAAAAATTAATACCACCAGTGATTCATTCATAGGTTTGTTTTTCTGCACCCATCTTCCATGTTTATTAATTTGATTGTAGGACACAAATAATGATAAATCTACGAGTCAACCACAGGTGGTATTAATTTATGACCATTTCTACTTTTCCAAAATTAAAAGTTTTTTCTTGTGCTTGATACCTTAGGGTTTTGTTCTGTCGGTTCTTGAACTACAAGATTTTATGAGTATCGGGTTCAGTTAATAACTTTATAAATTAACACTACACAATCAATTAGTTAGAAAATTATCGCACATGTGTTATCAAACTATATTATTTACAACTTGCTTCATTACTACATGCTTAAACAAAATTGAATGGATTTTGTTTCTGAAATGTTTTAAAAGTAGTTCAATGGACATCAATTTTTACTCTAAAAATATTATCTCTTTCAATACCTCCTTACGAGAGAAAACGTTACTTATGCCTACATCTTTAGTGTTCAGTAAAAAGTCGTTATTCAAATCGACATTTCGATGCTTCAAATCTCTATTTTTCATAAAAAGTGCAAAACAGAATAGGAATATCAATGTTTTATTGCACCAAATTTGACGCCATTCATGATGGAAAAACGTGGCTCTAACTTTCATAGGGAGATAAAATTGCATGTTTTAGTCTAAGAGCTAGCAACGTCAAAAATCACGTCATTTTATCAAAGCTCATTTTTAATATGTTTTTCCCTTTTATAGTAGAATACGTTTGCAAGCGGTCTGGCAGTTGGGAGACGTTGCGTTTACCTGTGGCAGAAGGGGTTATGCAGGTCAAAAAGCTTCAAAATCACGTCATTTTATCAAGGCTCATTTTTAAATATGTTTTTCCCTTTTATGGTAGAATACGTTTGCAAGCGGTCTGGCAGTCGGGAGACGTTGCGTTTACCTGTGGCAGAAGGGGTTGTGCAGGTCAAAAAGCTTCAAAATCACGTCATTTTATCAAGGCTCATTTTTTAATATCTTTTTCCCTTTTATGATAGAATACGTTTGCAAGCGGTCTGGCAGTCGGGAGACGTTGCGTTTACCTGTGGCAGAAGGGGTTGTGCAGGTCAAAAAGCTTCAAAAATCCGACATTTTATAAAGGCTCTTTTTCTTATATGTTTTTATCAAGCTTAAAAATTACAAGATATTACTCTTTGGACAGAAGACAACCTATAATAAATTTTCCAGACACAAATTCGGTTGCAAAGTTAATGCCAGACGTCTTTAAATATGGCAACGAAAGTGCCTGTTTCTAGAGTGGTTTATAATTTAAAAATTATAAGACATCTTTACATCATTTTATCAAGCTTAAAAATTACAAGATATTACACTTTAATGGGCAAACAACCTATAATTAATTTGCTAGACACAAATTCGGTTGCAAAGTTAATGCCAGACGTCTTTAAATATGGCAACCAAAGTGTCTGTTCCTAGAGTGGTTTATAATTTAAAAATTATAAGACCTCTTTACATAATTTTATCAAGCTTAAAAATTACAAGATATTACACTTTGGTGCGCAGACAACCTATAATTAATTTCCTAGACACAAATTCGGTTGCAAAGTTAATGCCAGACGGCTTTAAATATGGCAACGAAAGTGCCTGTTCCTGAAGTAGTTTATAATCTAAAAATTATAAGACCTCTTTACGTCATTTTATCAAGCTTAAAAATTACAAGATATTGCTCCTTGGATAGAAGACAATCTATAATTAATTTGCCAGACACAAATTCGGTTGCAAAGTTAATGCCAGACGGCTTTAAATATGGCAACGAAAGTGCCTGTTCCAAGAGCAGTTTATAATTAAAAAATTATAAGGCCTCTTTACGTCATTTTATCAAGCTTAAAAATTACAAGATATTACTCTTTGGATAGCAGACAACCTATAATTAATTTGCCAGACACAAATTCGGTTGCAAAGTTAATGCCAGACGGCTTTAAATATGGCAATGAAAGTGCGTATTCTAAGAGCGGTTTATAATTGAACAAATTATAAGACCTCTTTACGTCATTCAACTGAATTTGCAACCCTGGATTTTTCTGAGTCTTATTGATTAGATTCACTATTTTTCTGCACCTGATTTTTTGCACGACACTTTTTCAGAGCCTGATTGAGTAAATTTGTGATACTTTGTGCTTGATTGACGAAAGTTGCATTTTTTTAAGTTCTACCGACAAGCCTCTGCATGTGATGAACATTTGTGCAGCTGGGGAAAGGTTAAAGTGTAAGAATTCATATAATTTGTCAACATCGACTCACAGCTTAAATATTGAACAAATAAATTCCAGTGTGGCCAAAACCGGGGCATCCACCCTAATATTTAATAAAAGAAACTTATATTTTGATAAACCAGAGCTTTTTATAAGTAAACTTTATATTGAAAAAAAAATTGCCGAATTCGCCGAATGCAACCGAATTTGTGTCTGGCAAATTAATTATAGGTTGTCTGCTATCCAAAGAGTAATATCTTGTAATTTTTAAGCTTGATAAAATGACGTAAAGAGGTCTTATAATTTTTAAATTATAAACAACTCTTGGAATAGGCACTTTCGTTGCCATATTTAAAGTTGTCTGGAATTAACTTTGCAACCAAATTTGTGTCTGGCAAATTAATTATAGATTGTCTTCTATCCAAAGAGTAATATCTTGTAATTTTTAAGCTTGATAAAATGACGTAAAGACGTCTTATAATTTTTAAATTATAAACCGCTCTTGGAACAGACACTTTCGTTGTCATATTTAAAGCCGTCTGGCATTTACTTTAAAACCGAATTTGTGTCTGGCAAATTAATTATAGGTTGTCTTCTATCCAAAGAGTAATATCTTGTAATTTTTAATCTTGATAAAATGACGGAAAGAGGTCTTATAATTTTTAGATTATAAACTACTCCAGGAACAGGCACTTTCGTTGCCATATTTAAAGCCCTCTGGCATTAACTTTGCAACCGAATTTGTATCTGGCAGATTAATTATAGTTTGTTTGCTATCCAAAGAGTAATATCTTGTAATTTTTAAGCTTGATAAAATGACGTAAAGAGGCGTTATCATTTTTAAATTATAAACCGCTCTTGGAACAGGACTTTCGTTGCCATATTTAAAGCCGTCTGGCATTAACTTTGCAACCGAATTTGTGTCTGGCAAATTAATTATGGGTTGTCTTCTATCCAAAGAGTAATATCTTGTAATTTTTAAGCTTGATAAAATGACGTAAAGAGGTCTTATAAAATTTAAATTATAAGCCACTCTTGGAACAGGTACTTTCGTTGCCATATTTAAAAACGTCTGGCATTAACTTTGCAACCAAATTTGTATCTGGAAAATTAATTGTAGGTTGTCTGCTGTCCAAAGAGTAATATCTTGTAATTTTTAAGCTTGATAAAAACATATAAGAAAATGAGCCTTTATAAAATGGCGGATTTTTGAAGTTTTTTGACCTTCACAACCCCTTCTGCCACAGGTAAACGCAACGTCACCCGACTTCCAGACCGCTTGCAAACGTATTCTACCATAAAAGGGAAAAACATATTTAAAAATGGGCCTTGATAAAATGACGTGATTTTGAAGCTTTTTGACCTGCACAACCCCTTCTGCCACAGGTAAACGCAACGTCTCCCGACTGCCAGACCGCTTGCAAACGTATTCTACCATAAAAGGGAAAAACATATTAAAAAATGGGCCTTGATAAAATGACGTGATTTTGAAGCTTTTTGACCTGCACAACCCCTTCTGCCACAGGTAAACGCAACGTCTCCCGACTGCCAGACCGCTAGCAAACGTATTCTATCATAAAATGGAAAAACATATTAAAAATTGAGCCTTGATAAAATCAGGTGACGAAAACGTTGCTAGCTCTTAGACTATTTGCTTTTGTTTGTTTCCCAATGTGTAAATTCCTATAGCTAACTGTATAAATTAATACGCATCAGTCACATAACTGTTTGAATTGTTTTTCATTCTTACGTCCCAAAGAAAAAAAAGTATTTGTTTCATTATAAGTGCAATATTGACCGAATTTAACAAATTATGTTGGTAATGAATGTTATTATTTTTCGCATTTTACTTCATATTTATAAATTCTACACATCATATACAAGGCTCATCAAAAATCCTAAGTATATTACCATGCATTGACGGAATTGCTAAGTAACAATTTCCAACTGTGCCATGCGTTTCATAACTGAAATAACTTATAGAATCCAAATATATGTAGCATAGATACAAATTTATAGATTATATAAATAGTAGAGATATAAACATTAGAGATCATACAAACAGTATTTTTTCATTTATTGGTCCAAGAAGTTTTTTTCACAGAATTCCGAATGTGTTTGAAAATTTTTTATGTTCAATTGTCACACATGCTTCTTTGCTATTTTTTTTATTAATTTGTTATCATTTGAATAACATGTATATATATATAAATACTGTTGTAAATAAACCCAATGGAACAATATTGTATTCATATATGCATTTTATATAAATATTTTTGATCAAAAATAGCTTACCTAGGATCAACATAGTCGTCAACTTCATAAATCTAAAAGTAAGAAATAAAAAAATATTATTCAGTTGTAAAGCTATTTTTAATATAAATATAGCTAGTAAAAATTAAAAAAGTAATATTTTTTTCAAAAAGGCAAGCGATAGAGAGATTTTTGTTTTCGCCGCCAATATATTTTTGCTTAATTTTACCACAAATGTTTTATTCGAGTTGGATTACAGCAACAGCTATAAGAATCCATTAAATTAATGAAACATTTGAAAGATAAATTTAAAAAGAGACTTTTATTAAGAAAATTATAGTCCTTAAAATTTTCATAAGTTGTCTTTTAAAAGTGCTTCGAATACTAGAGGACACAAGTCATACAGACTTTACCTTAAAACAATTTCCCATTTAGAAAGAAATATCGAGCTTTTAAAGACAAATTGCATACAAGAAAAAAATATGTAGCTATCACTCTACGCATATCCGCAGAACTTATCTTTAAATAACATCCGAAGATGTTATGTACCCTAAGAAGTCATCGCACACAGTCAAATACATACACAAAAGAAAAAAAATCGTCAACACGAAATCGTTCTTCATTTTTTTAAAAATAATTTCCGAAGCCATAGAAAACATGTTTAATCCGTGAATTTTTCCAGAAAATATTAATGAGAGGGATAAATTCGTCTATTACTGGCATGCATAAATATTGGTTTTATTAATGCTAAATTATTTTTTAAATGAAAAACCAAAATTACTATAAATTAAAATTTCTAATTTCATTAAAAAATTAAAAAAGTTTTCGAATTCAAAAGTAAATAAGAATTCCTTTTCTCATTCATTCAAAAGTGCTCATAATTTACTTTTTCATGTTGAATACGCTAAATAAATTTGAATTCGTAAAAGTGTCATGATTCAACTGATTGACCAAAAAGAACGAAAAGAGGCAATGCTTTCACAACGCAAGTCAAGTTCTTTCAAAGTCATAATCATTTTATTTAGTTAATTTTACTATTTAGAGCGAGAAGTACCACCAGAGTGAGAGGATATTTTTGGAGCTTGTGGGGCTAGATTTGTGACAGTGGATGAGACATGACTACTGTTGTTTGGACTCAGGATCATTGGAACGTAGCCGTGTTTCATTCACTGTCAGAAATCATGCTCTATAAGCTTAATACCAAACTTCCCCTTTCATCCCAATTTAAAAATCATTTAAAAATAAGTCATATAATAAAAAAACACGTAAATTAACCGCTGAATGTTTAAATTAAAAAAAGATCTTTAAAATACTCCCTTTCAGAAATATGTTAATATAACATCTACGGCTCACAAATATTTGAGCATATAGCATCTTCTATTACTCAAATCAACCACTGTAGTACAAATATTCTGTATTTACTAGGAACAATAATTATTGAACCAAACTACGTATAACTCTTTAGTCATTAGACACCATTAAGCGTGGACTTCTCTATGAAAATAATATAATTATGTAATTTATTCACTGTCTATAGCCATTTGTTTTCTGAAATAAACGTGCTTTAACTTAACATCTGCGAAATCCTCAAAGACTCAGTGTGGGGCTATACAAGTCTGTTGTCTGTGCTCTCTCGATTTTCATTTCATTACTAAAGCATTTTTATATGATAAATAATAAAACTATAAACTTGAAAATTATATGAAAATGATGCACATAACTTACCGTAAGTGAAAACATTTTGAAAGAAATATTTTTTTCGCTCTTATTTGCGTTTAATATCAAAAAGATAGATGCAGTAAATATCATACGTGAATCGCAAGACGGTGAAAGCCTCAAAGGAAACTTTTTCTAAAATTTTACAATCCATCCGACAATCCATTGTTGAAACCATTGTTGAAATCATTGTTGAAACCATTGTTGAGAACAAAATATTTGTTCATAATAAACAAGTCTTATAATACAAAAACAAGCAATTGAAAGTTTTTCATTGTTGAAATCAGTGTTTACGATGAATCTTTATTCATACAACATTTTCTTATATTGTTGTATCAAACAGAGTTTTACTCTAAAAATTTTCAAATTGAAGTTTTTTAACACCTCCAAATCGATACACAATTGAGAAAAAAGATAAACTTCCCCCACTAGCTCCGCCAGTCATTAAAATAGAAGAAAATGACTGGTACCAAACTACTGGAATTGAAGTCTCCTTTTAAATGATACATACAAAATTTGTTTAGAAGGCCATTTACAAATCAAATACTGGCCATTTTTTCAATGTTAACAACCAATATTAGCAATATATTTTAAATATTCTGTTTACACTATGCCCAGACGAAAATTTAAGTCATGTGGATGAAAAGTTTCTGAATTATGAACAAAATTTACAACTTCTAATATTAAATAACATTTTTATACTTTTGTTAATAATTCCTTCTTTGAAATAATTTTTTGTATGGCTATAATTCTAAAAAACACAAACATAAATACATCAAGTTTGCAATTTTAAAAAATCTATAATATGGATTAGAAAATTAAAATTCGGAAAAAATACCAGTTGTAAACTACATATTAAGCTATTGCATAGCTTTTATCGCGGGCTTTGAGCGCGGCGACCAAATCCAGAAATTCCGTAACGAGAAAAAAAGCTAGCACTCCGGCTAACATCGTTTCAGTTCGGAAATCTTCGGCACATATCCTTCGATAGACTTCGGCAGATTTCTCATTTATTCAATAAAAGAAAATTGAATTAAACTTAATAAGCTTTGGAGAGAAGAATTATGGGTAAAATGTCATGGTTACAATGAGTTGCCAACTTCTAAATACTAAACAGTAAACATATGGCTGCGGGTACAGCGACTTTATTGCTAGAACCTACCTATTATTGTAATAAAAACATGAAATAATATTCAAAATATCTTTAAATCAATTTTTTGGGGGTTAATAATGTTTTAAATGGTCCGGAATTTTCTGGCCCAGCTGGGTCCGAACCGACTTTTTCCGTTCTTTGAACTGGCTATCTCCATTTTTTGATATCTACAGGGTGAGCAAAGATATGGGGGCATCCTGGGGAAAACCTATGAAAATCACCAATTACGCTAAAACTGAACTAATAAACATTTTTTAAAGCTTATTTTATTAAAACAGTTTAACTTTCAAACATGTTTTCAAATTTTGGTTGCCACCGATTTAAAACGAAATTTATAACTTTTTCGACTTCTTTAATAACTATTTAAAAATCATAGTGTAAGGTATCATTAAACTTGTCTCTTTATCTAGAGTCTGTCCCAATTCATAAATCTAGAATTACAGCGCCCCCTAGCGATTTTTGGCAAGACCAAGTTTTTTGTCATTCTTAAATCTTAATAAAAGACTTTCGTGTCACATATGTCAGAGTCAGCATGCTCATTTGCAGTTTATTTTATCTTAGGAGTATTCGCTGTTGTATTTACTCATCATTAATACAAAATACTGGTGTTAATTAACATTGCCATGAAGAATAAAAGTAGATAACTCTGCTCACAAAATCTTTTAAAATCTCTAAATCAATTTTTAGGGGTTATTAATGCTTTAAATGGCCCGGAATTTTCTGGCCCAGCTGTCCGAACCGATTTTTTTTTCTCTTTAAAATGGCTATCTCCATTTTTTGATATCTACAGGGGGAGCAAAGATATGGGGGCATCTTGGGGCAACCCTATTAAAATCACCAATTACTTTAACACTAAAATAATAAACAACTTTTAAAGCCTAGTTAATTAAAACAGTTTAACTTTCAATCATTTTTTTTATATATACAGTTTTATTTAATATATCCGGTTATTTGCGAATTCCCAATTTCTAATTTTTTTTCCAAGTCGTTTTTGAATTGTGCTTTAGAAAAGTCTAAATGATGTCAAAGGGATTGTGTATAAAATGCAGAAAAGGATAACTTAATATATATATATATATATATATATATATATATATATATATATAAATATATATATACAGGGTGTTTCGAAAATTTTTTCCAATAAAAGAGAGGTGATAGTACACATCAAGACAAACAATATTAAATAGGAGACCAAGGGTCCCAAACGTTTTCCAAAGGAGATAGCCGTTATTAAAGTTTAGGGACCAAAATTTCAAATAAACATAAAAAACGGAAAAATCGGTCGATTTATTTCCGGTTTTCACTAAAATTATTCTTTATGTCGGCATTTTCTTGAAATTAAATTATCAAGATAAATTTCAAAAAATGCCGATAGAGGACACTTTAGACTTTGGAGTAACGAACAACTATTTTTTGCATCTCATTAAATGTTTTCGGAAGCTTAGGCTTAAACTTAAGTTTTGAGATCAAAATCTGAATAGTAGGGAGTTGTTAAGTAGCACAAACTGAACTGTGTTTAAGGGGGGGGGGGGGTTCCAATTTAAAATAATTATAGAAAATGGAAAAATTTGTCGATTCATTTGCGGTTTAAAATAAAACTATTCTTTAAGTCGGTATTTTCTTGAAAATAAATTTTAAAGATGAATTTTAAAAAATTCCATTAGAGGGCGCCTTAAACTTCAGAATAACCAACAATTAATTTTAACCGTTATTTTTTTGTTCTAATTAAATGCTTGCAAAAACTTATTAAATGTTTTCGGAAGATTTAAACTTAAATTTTGAGCTCAAAATCTGAATAATTAGGAGTAGTTAAGTAGCGCAAATTGAAGTGTCTTCAGGAGTTGAAATTTAACACTCCCCCCTCCTCGAACAGAGTTCAATTTTTCGCTACTTAAACACTCCCAACGATTCAGAATTTGAGCCTAAAATTTAAATTTATGCATTTGAAAGCATTAAATGAGATTAAAAAAATAACAGTTAAAAATAGTTGTACGCTACTCCGAAGTCTAAGACGCCTTCTATCGGCATTTTGTGAAATTTATCTTTAAAATTTATTTTCAAGAAAATGCTCATTTAAAAATTAGTTTTAGCAAAAACGGCAAACGAATCGACCAATTTTTCCGTTTTTTATAATCATTTGAAATTTGAACCCTCTGAACACAGTTCAGTTTGTCTACTTAACTACTCCCAACTATTCAGATTTTGAGCTCAAAATTTAAGTCTAAGCTTACGAAAGTATTTAATAAGATGCAAAAAATATTACCAAAAAAGAGTTGTTTGTTACTCCAAAGTCTAAAGCGCCCTCTATCGGCATTTTTTGAAAATTATCTTTATAATTTATTTTTAAGAAAATACCGACATAAAGAATAGTTTTAGTGAAAACCGCAAATCAATGAACAATTTTTCCGTTTTTTATAATCATTTGAAATTTGAACACTCTGAACACAGTACAGTTTGTACTACTTAACCACTCCCACTTTCAGATTTTGAGCTCAAAATTTAAATTTGAGTCTAAGCTTACGAAAAAAATTAATGAGATGCAAAAAATACCAGCAAAAAATAGTTTTTTGTACTCCAAAGTCTAAAGCGCCCTGTATCGGCATTTTTTGAAATTTATCTTTATAATTTAATTTCAAGAAAATGCCGACATAAAGAATAATTTTAGTGAAAACCGCAAATGAATCTACCGATTTTTTGAAATGTCAGTGTGGTTTATATTGTTATGTTTGTGCTAGAAAGATTCAGATTAGAATTGCAAAAAAAAAAAAAAAAAAAAAAAAAAAATCGTTTGCATTATAGTCTAGGTATTTAGTGGAAAATAAATGTAAGATTTGGTGTAGTTTTGATATTTGGTACCGTTATGTTTTTGGGTCGCTGAACACGAATCTGGAATTGTCCAACAAAATTTATCCCCGGAAATACGTTTTTTTTGGCAAAAAACGTGACTTTTCTTTTTTTTAGCACTTCTAACAAAGTTGAAAAGTGCTTATGCATTCGGTTTGTCTAGTCGTCTGTCCGTCTGTCCGCGCTCTAACTCTCGTAAATATACTCGGACTGCCATGAAAGTTTTGCACGCTAATGACGTTTACCCGAGCATGAACCCTATTGAAAATGAAGTTTCTGGCCATGATTAGTTTATTTACAGGGACAGTCAAAATTTTTCCATTATATTACGGCCTATGGGGAAAAATCGTTTCAAATGAATTTTAAAGGTGTTACACCATGTCAAACATCTTCAAATTTATATGCATCGTTTAAGTACGCTAATATATGTATTTTGTAAAGTATGCAGCGAAAAGAATAGTTATTATCCATTTACAGGGCCACACAAAATAATTCCAACACATAATAAAAAGGGGGAAATTGTTTGAAACATATATTTTAATTATGGTAAACGATTTCATATATATACGAATTTATATACGTTTCTGAAGAATAACATGAGTTATTTCATGCATAATACGTAGTGCATAGTATTTACAGGGAAACACAAAAGATTTCAAATAGTATATTCGATCCGAAGTCCTGAATATTACCGAAGATGGCTGTTAGATGGATGAAATGCATTTTTTTAATTATGATATACGCTTTTAAGTTTCACTAGATGTATGCATATTATATGGTTTATATAAATACTAATTGTTACACAATTTAGATATACAGGGTTACACGAAAGATCTCGGAAAGGTTACTGAATGTGAGAGTAATTTACTTAAAGGTGGTTTTTAAATATTTCATGCCTTTTTACGTAGACCTGCATTTAGTTTACTAAGAAATGTTTGTAGAATATAGATAAAATGATATACAGGGTCACATAAAGAACTGGAAACATGGTCGCATTTGGATGATCATTTCTGGAAATTTGATTTAAGTACTTTAAAGATATTTTTTTAAACTAAACTTTAGCAAAATACTTTTGTGCGTTAAAGGTAGTATTATTTTACAGGGCTAAACAAAAGTATTCAAGTATGTTTACATCTATTAGCATAAATTGATGAATGGAAAATTTGAAATAGTTAGGCGTTTTCTTGGTAACTAAATTTTACCATTATATAGTCTATATATTCACTGACAGATCAAATACAGAGCTTTTCAAAAGTATTGGAATAATATTTGGTATGGATAATAATATGTTATTTCCTTAAATAACGAAGTTTTGTTAAAGATTTCAAGAAGTGTTGGAAAGTGCTTCATAATTTATGCTTAACGCATGATTTTACTTACTTGTTTCAAAATAACTTCAAAATTATACATTTTACATAAAAGTCCTCAGTACATAAATTTCTTACATTTTATGCATTAAAAGTTTTTTTCTCTGATCAATAGTTTAGCCGTGACAGTGCCGCAAAAATGTATGTGAAAAGCAAAAAATTCGTAAAAACGCTAATTACAGCACTGTAACGTCGATGAAACCTGAAAAAAACCATTCTACGCAAATTTTGACCACTTAATAATACTAAATATAATATTATTGACTATATTTTATAAATGTGAAGTTAATTGTTTACTTCATAACTCAAAAATAAGTAACAAGAAAGAAAAATAATGCTTTAAGCATAAATTATAAAGCTCTTTCCAACACTTTTTTCTGAAAATGCAGTTTTGAGCTTGGCGTGTGCGATTCTTCAAAAAAAATTTTATATTATTTTTCGAATGTATGGTGCATGTTATTCTAAAGAAACGGAACCTCAAATTTCCTCTTTATTGTTGAAAAATGTAAGAAAAATCATGCGTTAAGTATGGACTATGAAACATTTTCAAACACTTCCTGAAATCTTTAACAAAACATCGTTATTTAGGGAAATAAGGTTATTGTAAATAGCCAAATATGTATTCCAATACTTTTGAACATCCCTGTATTTAACCTGTCGGTTGATATATATATATATTATGTAATGGGAAAATTTAGTTTGCAAGAAAATGCCTAGCAGGTTGAAATTTCTCTTTCAGCAATTTATACTAATAGATGGAAACATAATAGAATACTTTTGTTCAGCCCTGCAGTTTAACTTGTACCTTTATGTTCTAGTTCCTTTCATACTTCTAACTAAAAAATAAATAAAAAGGAGCATTATCTGTAATCAAAATCTTCATTTGCTATTACAAATAACCCAATGAACCAGTGGATCCAATGAAAGGGGAAATAGACATGCCGCAAAGTTTCAAATAAATACTATTAAAAAACCATTTATCTTATAATATTGGCAGTAATAAAAACACCCATTAATCCCATATGTCTATTTTTTATACTTTGTAGATGTCGGTGAAAAGTACGGACCTTCAAGTAAAAGAAAGTGGAAATAGTATTTTTTGTTTTTTAAGTAAATGTACTTATTAATAATGTACATAATTATTTATAGTTAAATAATGATTCATAATGAATTGTCGTATGTATTGTTAGCAACCTCATTGTAAAATGTAGTCAATCATATAACCTTTAATATCTTTGCGTAAAATAGTCAGTTTTCATGTTAAATCTATGTACAGTGCTGTAATTCCTGTTTTCCTGAATTTAGTGATTTTCACACCCACTTTTGAACATTAAGAACTTTAAAAACTAGAGTCCGTGTCACCTTTTATCAATTAAAGTATGTTTTAGTTAAGTTAAGAAATGCTTTATTATTATTAATATTGTTTTCTAATCGCAAATGAAGATTTCGATCACAGATATACTCATTTTTGGTACTTTCCAACAAAGCTAAAAAGTGCTTATGTATTCGGTTTGTCTGTTCGTCTATCCACGTTCTAACTCCTGTAAATACACTCGGATTGGACTGAAGTTTTGGGACGTTATTGACGTTTACCCTAGCACGAACCCTATTTCAAATGAAGCTCTTAACATGATTAGTTTACTTGCACAGGGGCAGTCAAAAGTTTACTGTTACATTACGGCCTAAGGGAAAAAATCATTTCAAATGAAATTTAAAGATGCTGCACTCTGTCAAACATATTAAAATTTATATGCATTTACAAGGTGCATTAAAATATGCATCGGTAAATTATGCAGTGAAAAAATAGCTATTATTCATTCGCAGGACTACATAAAAGAATTCCATTTCATAATAGTAAAGAGGGGAATTGTGTGCGACATATTTTAATTATATGAAAACTATTTCATACATAATAAAATTGATATATGTCACTTAGTCTTAATATAAATTACGCGATAGAGTCATGCATATTATGAAGTGCATAGCATTTACAGGGACACGCAAAAGATTTCAAATAGTATATTCTTTTGGAGTACTATATATGTATCCAATGACGGCTGATGGATGGATGAAATGTAATTTAATTTATTCTAATTTCACTAAATCTATGCATATTATTTGGTAGCAATGGTTGATACACAGGGAAATCCAAAAAACGAGCTCGCAAACGCTACTGAATATGAACGTAAATTACTTAAGGAAGTTTTTAAATAAGTTATGCATTTTTATCCTGAATTGCATTCAATTTACTAAAAAATGTTTGCAGAATATAGATAAAATGAAATAGAGGGCCACGCAAAAAACTGGATACATGGACGCGTATGAATGATAATTTCTGAGAATGTGATTTCTGTAGTTTGCTTAAACTATATTGCTGTAATTTCTGTAGTTTGCATGCTTAACGCATGATTTTTCTTTCCTGCTATTTATTTTTTAGTTATGGAGGAAACAATGAACATCAGATATATAAAATATAGTCAATAATACTATATTTAACATTATTAAGTCGTCAAAATTTTCTTAGAATAGTTGCCATTTCACGTTTCACCGACGTTACAGTGCCGTAATTAGCGTTTTTTAGCATTATTTGCTTTTCACACACATTTTAGCGCACTGTCACGGCTAAACTATTGATCAGAGAAAAAAAACTTCTACTGCATAAAATGCAGGAAATTTTGTCCTCTTAATTTATGTTTTGAGGACTTCTACATAAAATGCACAATTTTGAAGTTATTTAGAAAAAAAACAAAGAAAAGTCAAGTTTTTTGCACGTTTTTTACCTCCCAAAAAAGTGTTTCCGGGGATAAATTTTGTTCGATAATTCCAGATTCATATTCAGCGACCCAAAAAACATAAAGCACCAAAAATCAAAACTACACCAAAACCTTTTTGAGCACAAAATGCCTGGACTATTATCTAAATGACTGGAATGTCAAAGATGGCATGTATATAAGACACGGGATATTCCGAAATAAAAAAATCTAAGAAAAAAATTCGTGGAAGAAAAAGAAATTGAAAAGCGCTGTCTTTATCTACAAGCTGGCACAATTAAAAAAATATATATTATTAACAGAAAAGAGATAAGCCCGGTCATATTACACTGGAAAATGTACCCCGCATGTGTGACAAGTTTTGTTCTGAAAATGTGCAGGGGAAAATTTTCTAATTATATTTTAAATAGATCAAAGGTAATGAATCTTGCTTGTTAATTAATAAATACTTTGCATTTTAAACTGAAAAGGCATAATAATAGTACTGAGATAACTAAATGATTATAGAAAACAAATGCTACTATTGACTTTACAAAACCTGTCAGTTAACAATTTTATGAAAACCGATTTAAATAAAAGCCAATATCATTGTTTGAATCACAATAAATTCACACATATAATGTTATATCTTTTTGCCTTTTTGGGTGCATTATTACAAGCATCCATTTCTTGCATTTAGTGCACCGCCCAGACTTTTTATTTGCCTTAGATTTACAGTAAATTTCAAAACAATAAATGAACTCATCATCTTCTTCATCACTTGAATGTAAGCTTTTTATATCTTTTAAGGCTTTGATGTTTTAATGCCTTTTACATTTGAAGACGAAGGTCCAATCAGCTTTCTCGGCGAAATTGGAATTTGTTTTTTCTCGGCCCTATTTGAATTAATTTGCAATTTCCTTTTTTTCTAAATAAATCTTTATCCATTTTCAGCCATTTTTAACTAAGAATCACTCAATATGAATGAAGTGATCAATATAGAAGAAGAAGATGAAAGAAAAAATAATTATTTTTTCTTTCCACGCCCTGTTTTCCTCCTAGGTGCAGTTTTTTTTTTAAGGCCTAACTTCTTTTGGTATAGAGAAAGTTTGCTTACATGTTGAAGGAACACACTTTTCACATGAAAAAAAGTAAAATTTGAATGGAATTTGAAGAAACAGCTCTTTCAAAGGTGCTAACCTGAGTTGCTAAAGAAGCATTTGGTGCTTTCTATTGGTTTGTAGCATAAAATTTTGGCATTGCGACACACGAATGACGACTCTTAGCATAAAAGTTAATTATATAAATTGTTACTTCGAAATTAAATCGAAACTAATATAAAAATAAGAAAAATTGCATGCTTGAAAGCAAACATACGGGCAAATGCGGCATCTATGATCGAAGTTAGGAAATAATATTTTTACTCGTTTGAAGACAATATTTCTTCAGGAAAAGCATTTTAGTCTAAACCGCATTCATGTTCCACAATTACTTAATTTTACATTGAATTTTAAAATTTATCAATAACACTGTGTACACCTTGAATTTTACAAGTGTGCGATTCTAAGCTATAAGTGTCTTAATTTGGTCCTCAATGGTGATTCGTCACTATTGTGTAAAAAAAACCGATCAGGTGATATAAATTAAATTTGAAAAAAACTAATGATTGGCATAAAACGCTATGGAATTTAATTTAAAAATAATAATAGGACGTATTTTTTAGCACATCAATTTACTTTTTAAATAAAACACACTTTAACTTAACACTTGTGAATTCTTACGAGACTCTGCGTATCAAACATTTAAAAAAGATAGCACATGTAGTAGTTTATTGCCCTTATTTCTCTGATTTCTTTTTTATGTATTTTTTTTATTTGAGTTCTTAGTAAAAACTTAAGTGTTAGTGTTTCGGCAGGTAGGGGCCTGGTCATCGGTTAGAAAGAAAGAAAGAAAATGTTAGTGTTACAACCAGTTAAAAAATCTTTTGTATTCATGAACAACATTAAATCAACGAATTACTAAAAATGCATAATTTTGAAGTTATTTAGAGAGTTATCTCGTACAAGAATGTCTTTAGACTTAAAATATTACATTAAAAATATCTATGTCAAAAAGCGCAATCAGCGAAACTGTCATGTGAGCAGAAGAAGTGCCAAGCGATTATCACAGATTGTCTATAGTATCAAAAAGGATAAATCATGCGCTCATGGGGTCGAATTTTCCATGAGGTGTGTTCAAAATGTTTGTCCATTCAGAGTACATACAATCAATCAAAAAATAAAATAATTGGATTTTTATTTTAGTTAAGGCATTTGCAATTCCAAAGAGATTCTCGATGTTCAGATTCATCAAATAAAGCCAGCATTATATATATTTAATAACACAACGTTTTCAAAATGGTTTGGTTATAGCAAGTGAGAAATAACAATATATAAACAAAATAACAAAAATACACATATTAAATTTGTATAATAATATTACAAATAATATCCCTTCATAAAATTAAGTTATTAATCACCATTTATCAATAAAGCGTTTTATAATTAAGGTCGTAAAAAACAAGCCCATACAAGAGAAAAATAAAGATAAATATTTAAAATTTATATGAAAATGTTACAAATGACTTACATCAAACGAATACATTCCGTTGAAGGAAGCAAAATAACTTTGATTCATGATGAAATAATAAAAAGTTGGATGCTGTAAATAGTTTACTAACATCAATGAAGGCGGTTAAAGTCTCAAAGAACATTTTTCCTTAAAATTTATTGATTAGATTTTACATTGTTGAAATCATTGTTACCAACAATGATTTCAACAATGATGTTGTAACGGCAATAATAAATATTAATTTTTTAAAATATTTTTATGTTAATTTTAATTTTCCATTGTTAAAACTATTGTTTACGAAAAATCATGGCTTGTTTTATAAAGCGGTTTTGATTAATTGAAGGGAGGGGGGGGGGTAAATATGATGTAGTGCTTGACATAAAAATCTATTAATTATTTATATGAAGATTTTCCAAAAGGATATTATATATTATTCGTTAATAACATTCTTGGACATCAACCATCACTATAACGATATTCTTAAATTATACCAAAAATTGAAAAACTATATAAAGGCTTTTTGGAACGATTGAGATTGCAAATGAGATTGAGAACGATTGAGATATGATGGTAAAAATCAGATCGTAAATTGTACATTAAATGTGGCAAATAAGGCGCGTTCGTACTACAACTATAGTTTTATAGATATTCATATCTTGGTGCCGTAGCTGTTGCACTCTTATGCAAAAATGCATTAATTCTAAAATAATTACGATTGTATATACAGAAATACACAGAAATATACAGAAATACGCAAATAATCGAACTCCACCTTAAATAAGACGTCACTAACATGGCATGTTAGAATCATTACCTGTTATGGGATATCATTGATTCATTACATGTCATAGAATTTAAAAGAATGAAGAAAAGTTATATCAATATATTTTTAAAGTTTGAATTTTATTTTCACGAGGTGGGACCCGTCGAAATTCGACAAAAAAAATCTTTAAGAATGAAACCGTTTTATCGATTTATAATAAATCTACAAAATTAGTTACAGTAAAAATGCATCTTATATTTGTCAATCTAACTCCCAAATAAATAGTATTTAACGTTAAAATTAATTAACAAAATACTATAAAACTCAGTTATCCAAATTATTAAACGAAATAAAACCGAAATACACCTGATTTTATAACAAATGATATTTTTGAAATAATATACGCATTTTAATGTCTAGCTTTTTCCGTTTTAAGAGAAAATGGAGTGATTCTATTGCCACAATTATAAAATTGGTACTAAAAATTTTAACAAATAAATTAATATCTCAAAAATAAATTGAGATACGGCTTTGAAATAAATTGCATTTCAATGAACATATTTTTTTCTATACGACGGTGTAAAAATTTAAAATGTGCGATGTTTAGAAGAGTAAAAATTGCAGTAAAGAAAATTGCAAATCGAAAATTCCTTGGGAAAGTATTGCGCATTTTAATTTCTATCCCCCCCCCTCTCAATTTTAAGAAAAAAATGGAGTGGTTTTGTTGCCACTATTACAAAATTGTTACTAAAAACTATTAAAAGAAATTACTGTCTTAAAAATAAATTGAGATACAGCTTTCAAACAAATTGCATTTGAAAGTGCACTTTTTTCTCTATTCGACGGTGTAAAAATTTAAAATGTTTAATGTTTAGAAGTGTAAAATTTGCATAGCCAAAAATTGCAAAACCGAAATCACAGGGGAAATGTGTTGTTATTCGGAAAATGACGTTTGCGTTACGCACAGATACGTTTGGCCTTTATAATACAGATACAAATGTGAAATTCTGCAACAATTCTATTTATTAAATTTAAAACCACTTTATCAGTTAATTTCTGTTAGGTAATCTGTTATACGCTGACAGATGGGCAGACAGACGAAAAATATAGTTTAGAGAAAAACATTGCCGTCCGTCTGCCTGTCAGTCTCTGTGTCTGTAAACGCTCTATCTCCCGAACATAGATAGAGACTTGAAATGGAGAATTGAGATAAAGAGTTGAAATTTTCGAAGTACTTAGTATGTAAGAATCGGACGAAGTATATTTAATATCAGTAACCTCGATTATCAGAAATTATTTTTTCGGACTCTCGAAAAATTCGTTCTGGTGAAAAGTATATAAAAATTTTCGATTTTTTTTTATTTTAAGGAAAGAACTTAATAGGAAATAAAATAACAAAAATTTTGCATTAAGAACGAAGTCGGTTGCATAACTAGTTGCTGAGATAGTTGTAATCCTGTTTTTCTCATACATGACGGTCAATAAGAAAAAACAGTTTCAAGTGTTATTTAATGATGTTACACTCTTTCGAACATAATAAAATTGGTATTCATCTATAAAGTATGTAGCAAAATATATATTCAGTATAATCTAGAATGCAAAGAATATTTGTTATTAATTTACCGGGCCTCACAAAAGTATTCCATCACATAATGATATTGAAGGAAGCATTGTTTGGTGCGCGTTTTAGTTATATTAAACTTCACATTTTATGAAATTGATATACGCCACTAGGGTTTACTACAAGTTGCTTCCTGTGTAGTAGAAAGCAGACAACATTTACAGATACACAAAAAAATTCGACTACTATAATGTATTGAAAGTACTCTACACCAGAGGCTCCCAAAGTGTGCTCCGCGGAGCCCTTGGGGCTCCGCCTGAACTTTCCAGGGGCTCCCCGGCGTTCCAGGAAAATAAAAAAACATGAAAGAAATTAGTATATTCCAAGTGAAAGATTTTCAGAAGTATGTGAGATTTTTGTGTGTGTGTGTCAAAAATAAATATATCTCTAACTGGGTTGAAAAATAAAATAATGCACTTCAAAACTGTTTAAATATTTGTATTATACATTTATTTATTTTCTGTATAATATTTTTGGTTAGAATTGCTTTATTTTATGTTTCTGAATTTAATATGTTTTAAAAATTCAATTTAAAATGAGCTGAAAGAAATAAATAGTATTCTGAATCGAATGCACAAAGTGTATCGAAACAGAAAAGGCCCACAAGTTCTTGCCAAACAAAAGGGGAGAACAGTTTTGTTCTTTGGAGCTTCGCTTATTGGTATGTTTATACTCAATTCTTTTTTGCTTAGTAACGAGGTTCAAACATCCTAATACGTTCATTGGTTTTTCTACGAAACCACAATTTTCAATTCCGATATGCAAAAACGACACCGAAATTTTAATTTAAAAAATTTATTTTATTATGTATGTGAAAAATCACTTTTTCTTATTTATAAATATATTTGTTCGCAATTACCAGTGTCATTCATTTATTTCAACCCCAGAGCAATGAAAATGCTTTGTCCGTTAAAGGGTAAAAATATTCTTTTAATTAGTTTTTGCCACATTTTCCAACCAGACATAAGTCTGTAGCAATTTAAAAAATACATATTGGTTCTATACATTTGTCATCAGACTAAGAAGCAGCCTACTGGAATAATACAGAAGAATCTCTCTGCAAACGAAAACTTACCTTTTGTTTGATAAAATGCTATTTAATTTTCTACTGGCCGTGTCGCCTAGCAACCAAGATATACCTAATTATTTCAAAATGTAAAAAGTTTTCTGTGCAAACGATAATTTGTGATAAATACATTATCTGTTTATTTCTTCAGTTTTTACCTAAGCTGTGTGAAACAATATTCTTTTTGTTTTTGAGTGTGATTAGAATGTTTTTTATGAGTATATGTGAAAAAATGCTACGGTTTTTTATTGTAGTTGTGTTTTGTTAAATTATCTATGTTCGAAAGAATTTGAGATGAGTGTTCTCATGAGAATAAACTGTTTAAAACCAGATATGAATAATTAATTTTGAGTTGAGTAAGAAATTAATTATAAACTTTCGAACAATTGAAGTATTCATATGGTCCGTCGAGCCGGAGAAAAATCAGCGAGTTGTTGTTCTACGTCAATAACTGAAGGATAAATGGTGAATATTTTGTTGTGTTTTCCTATTTCTTCGTATCTAGAAATCATCTTTTAAAGATTCAAGAGGAGTAAGTGCACCCATTTAATTTTTATTCATTAAAAATGAGTATGAAAGAATTAAAAGCAAAAAAGAAAATTTTCAAATCAAACTTGACAAAATTAAAAGAAAAATTATCGAATTCTGAGCTAGAATTAAATGAATTAATTCTCATAAAGGAGAAACGGAATAAATTAGAGAAAAACTTTTCTGAGTTATTTGAGTCTATTTATAAGATAAGTAAAGAAGATGAAATTGAGGATTTTATTAAGGAAAACGAAGAAATTAATGAAATATTAGAAATAATGGAATTTGAACTTACCAAAAAGTTATCAAAAATGAAATTGCAAACTGTTAATTTAGAAAACGCCACAAAGTCTGAAAATAACATAAAATTGCCGAAGTTAACTCTTCCTGTATTTACGGGTAATTTGCATGAGTGGCTTTCTTTTAAGTATATATTTAAGGCTACTGTACATGAAAATTCTAATTTGTCAGTGGCAATGAAATTACAATATTTGAAATCTTCATTGAGAGGAGATGCCTTTCGTATAATTCAATCTATTTCAATCATGGATTCTAATTATGAAGTTGCATGGTCGCTTTTGGAAGAACGGTTTTCAAATTCGAGAGAACAAGTTTACGCGCATTTAAAACGTTTTTTAAATATTCCTGTTATTCAGAATGAGTCCCCAGCAGCATTATTAAATCTAATAGATATAACAAATGAATGTATTAGGTCGTTAGAGATTTTAGAACAAAAAGTTGAGGGGTTTTCTACTACTATGTTTGCTTATATTTTGGCTCAAAAATTAGATGTAAATACAAAAATGTGGTGGGAAAGACATCTTAAGCGGGATAATTTACCGAGTTTAACTGAATTGCTAGAATTCTTGAGAGACCACGCGCGTACACTAAGTGCGTCCAAACAAGTAAATACGAAACGAAATTTTCAAAACGAAAGCCAAACAAAGCATAGCTTTTCAAAGGTAACATCCATGGTTGCGAGTTTAAATGAGAAAAATATGCGTAAATGTGTTGTATGTAACCAGGATAATCACAGTGTTTTTAAATGTCCCAAATTTCAAAAAATTAATGTACAGGAAAGAGTAGAATTTGTTAAGAAAAACAATATGTGCTTTAACTGTCTTTCAGAATTCCACTGCGTCAAAAAATGTAACTCTACATTCTCGTGTTCAAAATGCCATAAACGCCACAATATACTTCTTTGTTTTGATAGGTGTGAGAGAAATTCCAATGCCGTGGGAAACACAAAAAATTATAGTGATAAGGAAGTGCCAAATGCATTGTCAACGAATGAAAGTAAACCAACATTAAATGCTGACGCCATACCATTTGAATTAAATAACCAAATTCAAAATTTCACTGGTACTTCAAATGTGAGATCGAATAATGTTAAAACAGTTCTTCTTTCCACTGCTATTGTTTATATGAGAGATAAATTCGGAAATAAAGTTCCGGTGCGTGCTTTACTGGACAATGGTTCAATGAGCAATTTTTTAACATTGCAGTTAGTTGAAAGATTAGAAATTCGAAAAGAAAAAAGTAATATTTCGGTATCGTGTTTAAGTTGATCCTCTGTAGCTGTAAAAAATAAAACTTTGATCAGTAATAATTCGAGAGATTATAGCCGAGAGTTAGATTTCCCTATCATACCAAAGATTTCGCAAATTATGCCCTCGAAATATATTAATATTTCAGAGCTAGGAATTCCAGAGTCTATTATTCTTGCTGATCCTGAATTTAATAGGCCAGGGAAAATAGATCTTTTGCTAAGAGCTGAAGTATTTCCAGAATTGATAAAGGTGGGTCGTATGAAGTTACCAAATTCTAAATTAATACTGCAAAATACGGTGTTCGGTTGCATAGTAAGTGGGAGTGTTTACGATTGTAACAATCAGGAACAAATACATTGTGGGTTAATTACTGAAACAGATTTAAATTTTGAAATGAAAAAATTTTGGGAAATTGAAAGAGTAGAAGAAAGTACACCATTGAGAAATACAGAAGAATTAGCATGCGACACCCACTTTATAAACACACATCAGAGAGATATATCGGGCAAATTCATAGTACAAATGCCGTTGAAAAAAGATCCTAGTTCTTTGGGAGAATCAAAGCAATTTGCGGAAAATAGATTAAATTCACTTTGGAATAGGCTAGTCAAAAATCCAAATCTTTTAGAGTTATATTGCGCATTTATGGCGGAGTATAGAGAGTTAGGCCATATGGAGGAAGTAGAGAAAACAGATGAGTCAATACATGCGAATTATCTACCTCATCATGCTGTTTATCGCCCAGATAAAAGTTCTACAAAATCGAGAGTTGTCTTTAATGGTTCACATGCAACTTCATCAGGAGAATCCCTAAATTCCATGCAGCTGAATGGAGGTGTCATTCAAGATGATTTGTTTAGCATAATACTTAGATTTCGTACACACCGCTATGCATTTACAGCAGATGTAAAAATAATGTATCGCATGATACTTATCGATAAAAGTCAATGTGATTTACAGCGCATAGTTTGGAAAGATACTGTAAATGGCGAGATGAAATATTACAGACTATGTACAGTCACATATGGCACAACTAGTGCCCCTTATTTAGCCATGCGCTGCCTTAAACAGCTTGGTATAGATGGTGAATCTCAATTTCCGTATGCTTCTGGTGTGGTACAATCAGACTTTTATATAGACGATGTCCTGACTGGAGCAGCTGACCTAAAATCGGCTAAGAGACTGCAAATTGAGCTTATTCAACTATTAAATACGTGCGGCATGAACTTACATAAATGGTTTAGTAAGCATCCAGAATTAATGGAGCCAGCCTTTAAAAATGAGAATTACACTTTTGAAAATATGAGTGAAACTAAGGCACTAGGACTTTGTTGGAATGCCAATGATGATACTTTTACTTTTAGTGTATCATTCAGTGAGCAAACCAAGGTAACTAAAAGAAGTGTGCTGTCAAATATTGTTCGCATTTTCGACCCCTTGGGTCTACTAGGACCAGTTGTGACGAAAGCAAAAACTTTCCTACAAAGACTGTGGAGACTGCAAATTGGTTGGGATGAAAATCTCCCTACAACTGAGCTTGATGATTGGTTGCAGTTTCTAGACTCATTAAGAGCCATCAACAATATAAGTGCTGTTAGATACATTTTTATAAATAATCCAGTGCAAATTAAAATTTGTGGCTTTTCAGATGCTTCGGACAAAGCCTACGGTGTTGCATTGTATGTTGTGTCTTCAAATTCTTCAGGAGAGCAAATTTCTCAGTTGCTTTGCAGTAAAAGTCGAGTTGCACCAATCAAAACAATCACTATTCCTCGCTTGGAGCTCTGTGGTGCAGTTTTATTAGCCAAATTGATGAATAAGGTTGCCAAAACCTTAAAAGTTCCTAAAGAAGCTGTCTACTACTATTCAGATAGTACTATTGTATTATGTTGGATTCGAAAACAGCCGTGTGACTTAAAAACCTTTGTGGCATCACGTGTGGCTACGATTCAGAATCTTTCTGATATCAGTCATTGGGGACATGCGGCTTCTGCTGACAATCCTGCTGATCTTGTGTCACGAGGTGTAGATCCAGACAAACTTCTCCAGAGTAGCTTATGGTGGAAGGGTCCACTATTCCTAACACAACAAACTGCACATTCTTCAAATATTTTTGAACTTGAGCAAAATGATAAGGATCTATACATAAGTGAACTTAAACATACAGCTTCAAAGACTTTTTCAGAGACTACACTTTTAATATCAGACTGTTCATCTTTTATTGACTATTTTTTGCAATTGAGTAATAATTATGCTAAATTAATAAGAATTCTTAGCTATGTTTTCAGGTTCATTCAGAATGTCAAGAAGCCAAAAGAAAGGTATTCAGGTAAGTTAACATCTGCTGAATTGAAGAAAGTTGGGCAGTTTATCATAAAATCTGTTCAAGAAAAAGAGTTCAGTTCTGAATTCACATTGTTATCTAAGGGTAAGGAGTTACCAAAAAATAGTAGATTACTTTCATTAAATCCCTTCTTGGATAAAAATAATTTAATCAGAGTTGGAGGTCGTCCCCAAAATAGCACGGTAAATTATGCCCCAAAACACCCAATTGTACTGCCCTCTAAACACAAATTAACAGAATTAATTATTGAGTTTTATCACAAAAAATATCTACATATAGGACCACAAAATTTACTTTATTGTGTTCGAAGAGAATTTTGGCCTTTAAATGGTAGGGCTATTTGCAGAAAAATTGTACATAAATGTATTACATGCTTTAGGGCCAAACCTAAATTGTTAGAGCAAATTATGGGCGAACTCCCGAAAGAAAGAATAAATGTAGACTTTGTTTTTAACTGCACAGGAACTATTTTCTGTGGTCCATTTTTGATTAGATATAAAGGTCAACGTAAAGGTATTTTTCATAAAGTTTATGTTTGTATTTTTATTTGTATGGTAACAAAGGCAGTGCATTTGGAATTAGTTACTGATTTAACGTCTGAGGCTTTTATTGCCACATTAAAGAGGTTTTTTGCCAGATGAGACAAACCTCGAGAAATTTTCAGTGATAATGCAGGCAATTTTGTGAAGACTAATGTAGAGCTTAAAAGGTTGCATTAATTGGTAAACAAACCAGACCAGAACCTTACTAATTACTTATTATCTGAATGTATTGCTTGGGAATTTATTCCCCCTAAAGCTCCAAATTTTGGAGGTTTATGGGAATCGGGAGTCAAGTCCTTCAAGTACCACTTTAAACGTGTTGTGGGCAACTCTAAATTAACTTATGAAGAAATGTTAACTATAATTGTCCAAATTGAAGGTATCTTAAATTCGCGCCCGCTTACTCCCTTGAGTACAGATATTGATGACTTGAAGGTCTTGACCCCGGGACATTTTCTTATTGGTCGCCCACTTAATGCCATTGCTGAATCTGACTTGAGTAATATTGAAGATAATAGACTTAACTTATGGCAAAAGGCCACTAAAATGGTTCAGACCATCTGGAAAAAGTGGAAAAATAGTTATTTAAGTACATTGCAGCAAAGGCATAAGTGGATGATATCAAAAAACAACCTCAAAATAGGAGATATGGTTGTAATAAAGGAAGATGATCTTCCAGTGTCTAAATGGTTATTGGGGAGAATTGTAGAGGTATTTTTTGGTAATCATAATAGAGTAAGAGTTGTAAATATAAAAACCCCAAATGGAATATATAAAAGAGCAGTATCCAAAATTGCTGTATTACCTCTTGAAAAGTAATTCAGTTTTTATAAGAAAGTGTACATTATTGTAAAATTTCTTTATTTATTATGTATTATGTAAAATTGTTTAAATATTTGCTTAAATTTTACTTAACTGTGACTCATTTATATTGTATTTAATTGTATTATTATTTATATTTTTTTACAATGGTTGTAATTGCAGTGTTTTAGTTTGAAACCCCCCTCAGAGGTTTCAAGAGGGGCGGTATGTTTGATAAAATGCTATTTAATTTTCTACTGGCCGTGTCGCCTAGCAACCAAGATATACCTAATTATTTCAAAATGTAAAAAGTTTTCTGTGCAAACGATAATTTGTGATAAATACGTTATCTGTTTATTTCTTCAGTTTTTACCTAAGCTGTGTGTAACAATATTCTTTTTGTTTTTGAGTGTGATTAGAATGTTTTTTATGAGTATATGTGAAAAAATGCTACGGTTTTTTATTGGAGTTGTGTTTTGTTAAATTATCTATGTTCGAAAGAATTTGAGATGAGTGTTCTCATGAGAATAAACTGTTTAAAACCACACATGAGTAATTAATTTTGAGTTGAGTAAGAAATTAATAATAAACTTTCGAACAATTGAAGTATTCACCTTTTATACTGTGTGTGTGTGGTTTTCGCCATAAATAATAATAATTTTACGCATTCATAATACGAACATGGTTCCATTTTGATCTTTAATTCCAAGTTCATACTAAAATTCCCTCCCCCTTCCACCCCCCCAAAAAAGAATTTAAAACTGGATGTCATTAACCCCTTAAGAGTACTGCTTAAACATCGGTCTGCTAAAAAAGAGTTTGTTTTCTTTGTTACTAAAAGCTTTCAGAAATTACAATTTTTTAACTATAATTTTTGCTGTATTTGAAGGAATCTCGATTATACAAAGTAGATATTTTAACACAAAAAAGAAGGGTTTAATACTTATTTTTATTTTATTGTATCCGATAAGAGTAATATTATACAGGGTGTCCCAGAAGTAATGGGACAAATTTTAAGGTTAGGTAGGGGACATCACAAGGATTCAGAATTGCATAGCAACACATGGTCGGAAACGTCATGGGAAGGTAGTATGACAGGTACAAGGGACAAAGAGACACAAGACTGAGATCATCTGAAATAATTTGTTGGTCAAAAATATTACATTTACTGTGGTAGATGATATGTGAAAATGTTACAAAAGATGTTCAAAGTTTCCACCATTGCTACCGATGCATGCATTACATCTTCGACTCATTCGGACTCGCTCAAATACACCTGGAATTTGTTGGATATCCGCAGTAGCACAGATGAGTCTTGCAACCAGATCCATTTCAGATTCCACAGATGTTGCGTACACAGAGTTTTTCAGTGCACCCCAAAGAAAGAAATCGATGCTTCTTAAATCAGGAGAGCGAGGTGGCCAGGGAACCGGTCCTCCACGGCCAATCCATTGGACCCAATGCTCTTGTGAACAACACAACCTATCGACGAACGAAAACATTTCCGACCATGGGTTGCTATGCAATCCTGAATCCTTTGTGATGTCCCCTATCTCCCTTTTAATTTTGTCCCATTACTTCTGGGACATCCTGTATAAAATTGTTAAAGAGTTATAGGGTAACATCCCCAGCAATTGGCAGGCACCAGTGATTGACACATCCTACAAAAATGTCCTAAAATAAGATTTATATTCAGTCTTTTAAAAATGAAAGACCATATACCAGTTATATGCTCATTTACTTTACAGATTATAACTTTGCTTTATGCTTCTAGATGACAATAGTGCCTAGGAAAGAGAAACAATTATGGCTTGTATCAAATTAGCCATTTTTGTTGCAAATGCTTCTTCTCTGGCTTAAGAAAGGCATGCATTTCAATTTATTATCTGATTTATAGTATATTCTAAATTTTAATTGACAACTGTTTTGTTTAGTTGAAAAGGGTTACTTTAATTGTGTAAAAGTCTAAGTGCCAATTACTGGTGATTACAGCAACTTTTTATAAATATATTTTTATAAAAATACTTTTTCAAATATTTTTGCTTTTAGTGGGCAAAATAGATGCACAGATATGCACTCTTTGATTTAAAAATATTTGCAAGTAAATATTTAATTTCTTGGTAATGAAAATAGAAGTAAGTTTAAAGACAAATCCTTAATATGCCAATTACTGGGGGTTTTACCCTATAATAGAAAATTTTATTTTTTAAATTTCTAGTATGAATTAAGAATTTCTGCATCAGGAAAGGACCAAATTGAAAACCTTGGTCCAATGTTGGAAATTACTGTCTCGGATTTTTATCCAACTGATTTTTCTCGGCTCCATAGGCATAAAAAGTATTAATTTGTAAACCACAGAGTATCGTTGGCTTCAGGGGCTCCGCACTTAGACATTCTTCCCAAAAAGGGCTCCACGAGCCCAAAAGTTTGGGAACCGCTGTTGTATACTATTACACCAAGATCTGAATATTTATAAAACTCCGTTAAGGTACGAATGCACTTGATTTGTTACACTTGACGTGCAATTTCCGAGTTTAACTAATTTATATTCAAACACAGATATTTAATATTGCATATAACTGTAGTCCATCTCTGATAATCACTTTAAATAAGGAATTTGTCGAAACAAAATAGCTTGGGTTAGATCTAAATGTTATACACGTACTTTCTAAGAAATTATTTGCTGTTCATATACACAATTTTATTCTTCTGTGATTTTGCGTTTTGTTATTTGTATATATACAGTGGCGGTCAAAAGTTTCCGGCCAGTCAGTTTCTTCAATTTATTTACCAAAAAGTTTCAGCAAAGAAGAAGCACAATTGCTTCAAAAGTTCGGAATATGTGAATGACTTCTGACCACATGATGATTTTGATTGGATACTGAAGATGCTTCAAGCAAAGGGATAAAATTCGAAGTTCGCGTGTGCAAAAGTTTCCGGCCACTTATCATTCTTTAGTTTTTTTTCTATCGGTAAACTGTTTTTTGTTTGTGTTTATGAATAAATCAACGTGTATAGTATAGTCTGAATTCAAAATTGAAAAGTTTAACAATTATTGTTCATAAAGGAGTGATTTGTTTGTCGCTAAAAGGCCAATCTTCTCGAGATAATACGTCAAAGTTATCGATCGGTAAAAACGACCGTAAACGATATTTAAAAATTATATAAAGATGGCCGTGGTCTTCAGGGCTTTCAGAGGCGCGGGAGATCCCGGAAAATTACTACTCCTATGGACAGAATTATCAGGAGAAAAGCAATTGATAATCCGCATAAAAATTCCGCTGCAATATACTGCGATTTACGGAATGCAAATATTGCTGAAATAAGTCCGTATACCGTATCAACATGCTGACGTGATGCATAACTTTATGGAAAAGTCGGTGTTAAATTTTTTTAAAAGTAAAAAAAAATACAAACGTACCCGACTGGCGTTTTCAAAAAAAACAAAAAGTCTGGTCAAGTAAAAACTGCAAAAAAGTTCTATTTTTCCATCAATTGAATTCGAAACAGTTTTGGAAGTGATGGCAGACACAACGTCTGATGGTCTAACAATAAAAGATATGATTCGAACAATGTTATTAATACAATGAAGCATGCCAGAGAACACGTTATGCCGTGGAGAGAATTTTCTTCAAAAAATGTCGGTTCGTTATTTGAAATCCACATCCAGGTGAATGATACAATGTATAAGGATATCTTGCAAGACTGTTTTCTGCCTTGTTAGAGAAAAAAATTTGGTTACAACTACTTTTCTTAATATGATAACGACATAAATAATGTATGCAAACCTCGATAAGAAATGGTTTTCCCACAAAAAATTTCGTTTTTAAAATAATAGCCCAGGCGGCCAATATGAATCCAATAAAAAATCTTTGAAAAGAAGTTGACAAAAGTCTGAGGAACTATAAATAATCCAACTCAGCCCAAATTTCGACAAAATTGCAAGAAATGTGGAAAAAAGTACCATAGACGATCTTTAACCGTTGAATGTATGACTGTCACGTTCTGCGCCACAGTACTTATTACTAAAGCTGATAAAATAGTAATACGATAAAATACTAATTGTAACTGTTGTTTATCACCGTAATTTCCTATTATAATACTACTTTTTTACAAACTTGTGAAGGTGGCCGGAAACTTTTGAAAACATGCGTTTTCTTTTATACTTAATTTTGTCAGTTAAATTTATTGATATTTACATGTTCTTCTATAAGTAACTTCCTAATTATTATGTCAATAAAATGTATAAATATCACTTTTCATATGGGTTTATTTACAAATTAACTGAAAAATTTTTGCTGGCCGGAAACTTTTGACCGCTACTGTATATATAAATAGGGTTTATCTGATATTTACAAAAAAGAGCTAGCTATACACTGAGTGGCCAATTAGTTATGGTTAGTTAGCAATGCATCACTAATATCGTGTTTTCTTTGATACTGATGACAGAAAATGTTCTTGAGGTCAGTTTATAGGTATAATTTAATGACTCACAGCATTATAATGCAGAATTACGTCACCTTGTATCGTGATTTAATCCTTTTTTTAAAGAAAACAATCTGTGACAATCTCTTGGCTCCTCTTTTGCTCACATGGAAATTTCACTAACTGCATTATTATTTGACAGAGATTTTTTTTTATGTAATATTTTTAGTCTTAAGACATTCTTTTCGCGACAAGTCAAGACATCTATAATTTTAAGATAAATTAGAATTGTCGTTTATGCTTTTGCAATCATGAAGCTTTCAAAACCACTTATTCTTTCCATAAACAGGCGAAATGCAAATTTCAGAGGTCTTTCTAACCAGTTTGAAAGTTTTTACCATAAAATCGAGTTTATTGTATCAGCGCATGTGCTCAAGATCGAGTCGAATTTTCCGTGAAAAGTTTTCATAATGTTTGTTCATTCAGTGTACATTTTAATCAATCAAAAAGCAATAGGATTTTCATTTTATTCAGGGTATTTGTAATTTCGAAGCGATTCCCTGTGTTTAGATTCATCTAATGTATCCAAAAGTACGCATTTATTAACACGACGCTTTTACACTTAAGATAGCAAGTGTTAAACAACAATATAAAAGCAAAATAATAAAAATACACAGATTCATTTAGCATACTTATACTACAAAAAATATATATTCATAAAATCAAGCTACAAGTCACCATTTAGCAGAAGATCATTTCATAGTTAAGATTATATAAGGAACAAGCTCATATAACATAAATAACAGCTATAAATATTTAATATTTATATGAAAATGTTACAAATAACTTACATCAAAGGAAAACATTCCACTGTAGGATGTAAAATCGCTTTGATCCATGATAAAAGGAAAAATAGGATGCTGTAAATCGCTTACTAACATCAATGAAGGCGGTTAAAGTCTCAAAGATTATTTTTTCTTAAAATCTATTTATTATGATTTTACATTGTTGAAATCATTGTTTAGTAACAATGATTTCAACAATGATGCTTTAATGGCAACAATAAATAAGTATTCATTTTTAAAAAATAATAATGTACCTCAACTGTTATGCGTCAGTTTTATTACGCCATTGTTAAAACTATTGTTTACGAAAATTCAGCGCTCTTTTTATAGTAACGGATAGGGACAGCTTAATGCAATAATGTTAAAACTTAGACTGCATAATGAAACGGGGAAAAAATCAAAAAATCCCTACCCGGTTTTGGCGAGTTGTTTTCTTGGTACTGATGTTCTTTCGGCTACTTTTCCCTGTGTTTTACATTGTATTGTGCATTTACATTTTATTTTTCTCATAATTATATTACCCTTAATATTATAATGTGAAATATTAATACGGTAGCGCATTCCTATATCAGAAATACTTTTTTCCTTATTTAAAAATTAGCATAATATTTATGCCTCATAAATATTAGAAAAATATTTAAAATTTTTATCGCATATTTTTGAACAAACCTATGCATATTTTAATAGTTTGATCCCGGCGTTAATAACCGCGGCATTGACGAGTTTTGTCCATTTTAGAAATTTCTTCAATGCGACTTTCATGCATTCAGAGATGTTTCTTTGGGTTTTAGTGTAGTTAAAAACAGCAGCTTTGACGAGTTTCATTGTTGCACAATGAGTTGCGTGCATCCAGTAATGATTTTTTTTTGCTGTTGTTGTTTAAATGGGCGCGCAGCGCTCATACGTACATTAATGACCACGGCATTGACTAGTTTCATGCACTTTAGAGGTTGCTGCACAGCAATTTCATGCATCCAGTGATTTTTTTTGTTTAAATGGGCGAGTAGTGCTTATACGTACGTTAGTGACTGCGGCATTGACGAGTTTCGTTCACTTTAGAGATTGCTGAACAGCGAGTTTCGTGCGCTTTAGAAATTGCTGCACAACGAGTTTCATGCATCCAGTTTTGTTTTTTTCTGTTTAAATGGGCGCGTAGCGCCCATATGTACGTTAGTGACTGCGGCATTGACGAGTTTCGTTCACTTTAGTGATTGCTGCACAGCGAGTTTCGTGTACTTTAGAGATGGCTGCACAGCGCGTTTCGTGCACTTTAGAGATTGCTGCACAGTGAGTTTCGAGCACTTTAGAGATTGCTGCACAGCGAGTTTCATGCATCCAGTGATGCTTTTTTGGTTTAAATGGGCGCACAGCGCTCATACATACGTTAGCGACCGCGGCATTGACGAGGTTTGTTCGTTTTAGAGCCTGCTGCAGAGTCAGTTTCTTGTGCCCAATGATGTTTTTTTTGTTGTTGTTTCGTTTTAATAGGCGTGCAGCGTTTAGGAATCATCGTTGGAACTGTTCATGTCGTTAATTGTTTGCCGAAAATTCCGCGTTTTGATTGTGGAGAATTTTTAGGTTTCGAAAAATTCAGTTCGCTCGAGAGTGCTTGTCATTAAAGTCGACAAAATCCAGTGTCTGGTTTGGTTTAGGATTACGTCATAATTATTTGAAGAGAATGCATTATAATTATTAATATTCTAATAATAAAAATATTATAACATGCTTTCATTATACATTTCTATAAAATAGCAATTAAAATCATCATTAAAAAATAAAATTGAAGAAATAATATTTTTTTATAACCTTTGTCTAAATTTATAAATGTATAACATCACATCAATAACAAAGAAAACAACTCGCCGAAAGGGTGTAGGGATTTTTTAATTTTTCCCCCGTTTCGTTATGCAGTCTAAGTTTTAACATTATTGCATTAAGCTGTCCCTATCCGCTACTTTGTTTTATTAAGCGGTTTTGATTGAAAGAGGGGAGAAAAATGAAATATTGTGTAGTGCTTGACATAAGAATCAATTAATTATTTATACAATTAATTATTTACCAATCATTAATACTGGCCAACAGCCAACAGTACAACCAGATTCTTAGATTGTAACATTCTGGTCAGCAATCAATAATACAACCATCTTCTTAGATAAGACCAAAAATCGAAAAACTATGTGTATAAAACTTTTTTGGAATGATTATAAATATAGACAAACAGGATAGCTTTGCTCCACCTTTATGAAACTTTTATCCATTCTGCCATGGTGGAAATTCGACGAATTATTTTCAATGAGCTGCCAAACTCACACAAGTGTAGCTATCTATATTTTGAGACCAAAACTTTGCCGTTAACTCGTGTGATGTTGGAGATTTAATCTTTTTTTCTCTTTTGGCGTAAAGTTGCCCTGATTGACTGTGCCATCTGCACATAAATAAAATAGTTTGTCCTAACTGATTGATAATCAACGCACAGTACTAACTACTAAATATAGAAGCATGAAAATTGGGGAAAATATATTTCTTATGATGTAAGCGTGCACTAATATGGGATTTTTGAAAGCTCCCTCTCGAAGGGGGGCAAACGGGGGGGCGAAAATTCTGGAACATCTTCCTATATCTCAGCAGCCATTTAAGGTAGCAGTGTAAAATTCCAAAAAAAAAAAAAAAGAAATCTACTAAAGAAATAATTAAACACATATTTCAGCGATTTTAGAAATTTCTCCCCTGAGAAAGTTAAAATGGGGGTCGATCAATACGAAACATTTGGCACATCTCAGCAGTAATTTTAAGCATAAGCGTGAAACGGATAGAAAATAAATCTATTAAAATAATTAAACAAGTTTTTCAGAAAAAAAAATTCTCCCAGAGGTCTTAACCCCTTGGGGACAAGTAACACATATACGTGCCGCAAAAAGGCTAAAAAATCCTTGCCTATTCCCACCGATAAAATTATACGATAAAATTTGCCTTATTCAAACGGAGCAATTTTCGATTTAAGAAGAAACAATTTTCTGATTTTTTAAAACCGGTGACAATACATTTAAATTTTCGTAAAAGGCTTCCGTCGAGAAGGGGTTAAAGTCGGGGCAAAAATTCCAAACTTTTCTTGGATCCATCATGTGACATATCATCGAAAACCCTCGGACCGCTCTTTCATATTAGGAAATTTTCTTCTCGTACCCCATTTTGCCCCACCCCCCCTGCTCCCGATTCAGATACGAAATGGGGTTTTTCAGTTTTCGAATTATTTTGAAACTGTAGCTTTCTATCATTACAGATCAGATTTTTTTACTGGGCCATATAATAAATATTAGTTATGATATTCAAATTTTAAAAAGAAAGGGGAAGATTTTATACCGGCGAAACGTGATAGTTGGAACTCTGGAAAGTAGGACAATTTTCTAAATTTGTCCTGCACCCCTCATATAATATATCATTGGAAATCTCTCTAACCATGATCTATGATTTCAAATTATATACCTCAATTGCCTCTGAGATATTTTGTCAGATCTCAGTAGCAGGTTTAGGTAGAAGCGGGAAAATCACGATAACACCCTTACAAAAAAAATAGTTAAACATAGGTACTTCTGTGAATTCAGAGGTTTTTTGTCTATTATGTCGTCAACATCGACTTTGATCAGGATAATATAAGATTATATCAACAAGACAACAATTATGGATGTTTGATTAGATATTATTATTTTTTAAATCTCTACTAGATGTATTTTGAATAATTCATGATTCCTTAAGAAAAACCGACCAACGTAGCGGGCAAATACAGCTAGTTTATTTAGTACGTACGATAAAGAAACACAAATCACAAAATCAACGTGAAACGTGGCAAATAATGTGCGTTTCTACTACAACCATATTTTTATAGCTATTCAGATTTTGGTGCCACTCTTATGTAAAAATACATGAATGCAAAATTTATTACTATTGATATACTAAATACAATAAAACGGAAATAATGTTACTCTTTCTTAAAAATGACGTCACCAACATCGTAGCTTAGAATCATTACCTGTTATGGGATATCATTGAATTCATTACGTATCATAGATTTTAAGAGAATGAAGAAAAATTTTATCAATACCTTTATAAGTTTGGATTTTATTTTTATAATATTTGAAATTCTGAAAAGTTTCTATATATTAAATTTAAAACCGTTCTGTTAGGTAATTTTCGCTGTTATACGCAGATAGATAGACAGACAAATACGGACAGATGAGTTCAGCGTAATGAAAGCTTTCACACGTTATACAAAGGAAATATATTTTTTCTTCAGGTAACTCAATTACCCCCCTACCTTCCTCCTAAATATGTTTATAAATGCTTAAAAATCTGTAAATATGTTGATCAATAGTCTTTATTATTTCCCCCAATTTGAGTTTTCTTCATTTAATACTTCATGAGTAATATGCCTGTGATAGACAGACAGACTGACACAGAAATGATCTAATAATGATTCCGTTTACATTTTATAAGTACGGAACCCTAAAAATGGTTTAAAATTTCATTTTATTTGTAGAACTCTATTAATTTAAATAATACTTCTACGGCAATGAAACTTGCAGCTTAGTGAATGAATACGTCAGAGTTGCGGAAAAAAGGTCAAAGAAAAGAGAATAATTTCATAAATTCCGTATATGAAGCATTACATACATGGAGGTATAAAACTCATGAGGTATAGTTATTGTTAAAATCACGTAGATCGTTGAAAATGCAGCACACCTGTGCCATCTGTTTGGGTAATTTATGTAATAAAAAAGAATGATGCCCAGTTAAACTGATGGCATAGAGCTCACAGGCAATGCAGACTAATTGTATATTACAGCATTATATAATAATGCCTTTCGAAAAAATAAGGAAGGAAGTACTTCCTCCCCAATTCCTTTCTTTATACTTAATACATTGAAGCCCCAAAACTAATCAGGGACACGCCTTATCATATAATAAACCTGTATCCAAAATTCGAAGCAAGTCGAATAATTCTGCCTAAACACCCATTTATGTAATTTAAGACACATTGCCACCCGTTCCCTCCTTTATAATTAACCATTAAACCTCCAAAACTGTTCAGAAATCCATCTTATCAGAAAGAACCTATATGCAAAATTTAAAGTAAATCGGATAACTCTGCATAAAACTTTATTTAGCTAACATAAGGGGGAGGTAATCGCCGGTATCCCCTTTATAATTAACAAAAAAAACACCACAACACAAGAGCGAAGCTTTTTATCACTATGAACCCGTATCCAAAAATTGACACAAATCGGTTAATTCTGCATGAAAAGCCTTTTACATGATTTATGAGGGGTAGTTTCCCCTACCCTCCCTTTATACTTATCCAGTGAATTCCAAAAACAAATCAGGGAAGGGCCTTTTCAGAATAAACCTCTATACAAAATTTGAAGCAAATCGGTAAATTATGCGTGAAAACCCTAAATTAAGACGGGGGGATTACCCCCCTCTTAAACTTATGCAATGAACTTTAAACTTATCCCTCTCTTTAAACTTATCCAATGGACACCCAATACTAATCACGGAAGCACTTCATTAGAATGATCCTACATCTAAGATTTGAACGAAATCTACTAATTCTGCATGAAAAACCCATTTATATAAATTAAAGGAAGGGTCAATAGCCCCCGTTCCCCTTCTTATACTTATCGAATGAACTTTTAAATAACTTTTTATAACTTTTATATAACTTTTATCATAATAAGCCTATATCCAAAATTTCATGTAAATCGGATATTTTTATCATGAGTTATCGCGTTACTACGTACATACACACAGAACGGGCGGGCACATAAGCTCTCAGGCTTTGATAGCCTGTGAGATAAATACCTATTCAGCAACAACTTACGCCGATTTCTAATTGAATATAAAATTTGGTAAAATTTGTACGCTAATTTTTGAGACAGAGCAATTGCGAAAATCTAGAAAAATCCAACATAGCAGTGACTCTCTGACACTAAAACGTAATAAGCAGCAACCTGTGTCAACGTCTAATTGAATTTGGAATTGGACGAAAATTTATGCATTAATTCTTGATATAGAAATATTGCGGAAATCGGTAAAAATGTAGCATAGCAAGTTACCGGTCGAGTGTTTTAAAAATAAACGTAATCAGGACCAATCTGTATGAAGTATTCATTGAATCGGACGTTTAAAGAAAATCCGTGCAAAAGTTCTTGAGACAGACCTGTAGCGGAAATCGTGAAAATGCAGTGTGATAACGTGTTCGGTGATTTACATCTGCACAAATTTATATGTAGGACTAATTGAAGATTTATTTTCATTAAATTCCGTGCATTATTTCTTGAGATAGAGCCCCCCAAAAATTGAGTCCCGCAAAGAAAAATAATCAGAGTCACAGACAGATATTTTGTAAAAACATGTTTTTCGAGATTTCTGAACCAAAAACGTGTATATTTGTTGAAATCTGGATGTAAAAAATTTTCATACATTCAATAATTTCTTTTTATGTAAGAAAAAGAAAAGTGATGATCACAACACTTGCCTGATTTTTATCAATGCTAACAACTGTACCGAAATGAAAAACATTCTAAAAAAGAATTAAAGTTCATTTTTATTACTATTTTTGTTAGATTATTCTATTCAAATGTTAAAATAATTCAAAGCGTTATTCAGAGAAAGAAACTGCTTAGAAAATGAACAGAATATTACAAGATATTTTCTTTAATTTGATGGTTCTTTAAAAGAAATTAAGCGGAAGTATTTTTTTAAAAGTTAATCTTCAAAGATTGCCCCCTTTAAACATAAATAGTTGATTTTGAAGAATTTACCATTATATGTAGGAAACAAAATGCAGTAATAATCTCATATGACAGAGCTAAGTTCTTATTCTAAAATAAGTAAAAAACGATGTTGATGTTTGGGCGAGAATGAAGCCATTGTACGCAACAGCATGCATAAAAATCAGCGTTACAGAAAAATTACAGTCAATGTTTTATACTTTTATATTTACAGTAGGATGCGTTTGGGCTATGGATTGATTTCCCAAATGTTTGCATGATCCTTTATATCTTACGTCATTGAATGTATTTAATTTTTTTCTGACAGCATATAAAAACGGAATCGGAAGCAGGGGATAAATGAATGTCAGCCATTGTGGCTGAAATTCATTTAGAGTCACATTTCACATGCCGCCACAAACAAACAAACAAAAAAAAACATTATTTATATCTTAGAATATACATACAAATGAATATATGCATCAAAAATTCTCTATATTGGTCACAAAACTTGAAAGTGTTCTTTTTTCAGACTTAAAAGTATACAAATAGGCGCTTGTTGTGGATCGAAAAAGGTCATCACTAAATACAGATGCTCGCTATTCGAGACTATCTACTGAATTTTACTGTAAAAATACAGGGTGCCCGAGAAAGATCCGAACAACTTCAAAAAATTATTGAAAAAGAAACAATAGGGTTACAGCGAAACTAATTAGTACATTAGATAGAATAACTCAAAAAAAAAAAAATTTCCTATAACTTAAGTTATTACCTTAGGAAATATCTACATGAGACCCTTTCGTAGCACGAACAATATCAAGACGATATTCCGATTCCATCCACGACCGTTTCAGCATGCTAACATCAACATTAGCTACAGCTGTTTGGATGTTTTGCTTTAATTCTTCGAGACTGTTAACTTGCGTTCGGTATACAGTATCTTTAACATAACCCCAAAAGAAAAAATCCAGTGGTGTTAGGTCAGGAGACCGGGGTGGCCATGCAATGGGACCATCCCTGCCAATCTAACGCTGTGGAAAAGAATTATTCAGCGACTCACGAGCTGTCAATCCCCAATGAGGAGGCGAACCGTCTTGTTAGAAAAGGACATTCGGTTGAAGGTCTTGCAGTTGTGGGAATGCATAAATCTCAAGCATATCTAAGTAGGTACTTGAGATCACAGTCGTTTCTGAGAAAAAAAAATGTTCCAAGGATGCGATCGTGAAGCAATCCGCACCACACGTTCACCTTTTCACTGCTCCGTTGCAGTTCACGTACGGCATGTGGTTGTTCGGAGCCCCAAAATCGAACGTTATGTTTATTAACCATTCCGGACACATGAAACGTTGATTCATCGAAAAACAGTATCCGTTTCAGAAAATGTTCATCGGCATCCAAACGATGCAGCATGTCAACTGCAAATCCATAACGCTTCGCATAATCATCCGGGTGTAACGCATGCAAAATCTGAACTTTGTAGGCTGTAAGTCGCAATCGTTTATGAAGCACATCGTGTACAGTGGATCTTGGCATTTGTAGCTCCCGGGATGCTTGTCGAACTGATTTGTAGGGCTCCTACAAAATGTTTCACGTATTCGTTCCACACTTTCTTCGCTAGTTCTAGGGCGACCATATCCTTTTTTATGTTCCACACTACCCGTTGTCATAAATTTGTGATACCACTCAGGAATGCTTGACCGAGATGGTGGCGATTCCCTATACGTCGTTCGATAATTCCGTTGTGTTTGCGTATCGGATTTTGCTTCGATAAACCACGCAACACCATCTATGGTCAGAAACACATGCAGCGCCATCTATGGTCAGAAACATACTGCAGAAAAAAAACTTTTTGAGTTATTCTATCTAATGTCCTAATTAGTTTCGCTGTTACCTTACTGTTTCTTTTTTAATAAATTTTTGAAGTTGTACGGATCTTTCTCGGACACCCTGTATATCATTTATCGATAAACATGTCTAATGAAACATAAAGCAAGTTTTGATTTCTTCCACAAGCAGAACCTAATTAATGCATAAGCAAACAGAGCCATGGGCATGTTCTTATCCGATTTTCAAGCTCCAAGATTTGGTTTACAATTTTCACAAAAGTGACATTATACTTAATTTCGACATTCAATTGATTATAATCCTCACTTTTAACGTTTAAGAGCAGAATATGGTATATAGATACAGATTTATCTAAAAGCAGTGAAACATTTCAATAACGGATACATCAGGACTGACTGCGGAAATTTGAGATGTTCACGTTCAGTCTACTGCAGATAGAAACAAGTAAGAAAAATCATGCGTTAAGCATAGATTATGAAGCACTTTCTAACATTTCATGAAATCTTTAACAAAACTTTTTTATTTCGAAAAATAATAGTGTATAGCCTAATATACCCAAATATGTATTCCAGTACTTTTGAACAGCCCTGTATTTCATCTCTCAGTTGATATAATGGGAAAATTTAGTTTAGTAAGAAAATACACATTAGCTTGAAATTTCTTTTTCAGCAACTCATACTATTAGATGGAAACAATCTTGAATACTTTTGTTCAGCTGTGTAGTTTACCTTGTAGCTTTATTACACGTCAGCATTAGGCTGAAATTTATTGTAAACTAAAACACTTTTAAAACAACTGAAATCACATTCTTATAAATTATCATTCATAGGGGTCCATGTACCGAATTCTTTTCGTGGCCCTGTATACCCTTTTTATCTATATTCTGCAAACATTTCTCAGTCAATTTAATGCAGTTCAGCGTAAAAAATGCATAACTTATTTAAGAACCACGTTTAAGTAATTTACGCTCATATTCAGTAACGTTGGTGACCTCTTTTGGGTAGCCCTGTATATGAACTATAACATTTATACACACCATATAATGTGCATATATTTAGCGAAACATAAACGCGCATATCATGATTAAAATGCATTTCATCTCTCCATCAGCCATCATCGGACACATATTCGGTACTTCGAAAAGAATATACTATTTGAAATCTTTTGTATGGCCCTGTAAATGCTATGTACTTCATATTATGCAAAACAGTATCGTATAATTTATATTAAGCTTCGGTGACATATATCAATTTTATTATACATGAAATAGTTTAATATATTTAAAATATGTCGCACACAATTCCCGCTTTACCGTTATCTAATGAAATTCTTTTGTGCGGCCCTGTAAATGAATAATAGCTATATTTTCACTGCATACATTACAGAATGCATATTTTAATGCACTTTGCGAATCCGTATGAATATGAAAATATTTGACAGGGTATAAGACCTTTAAAATTCATTTGAACGAATTTTCCCCATAGGCCTTAATGTAATGGGAAATTTTTGACTCTCTCTGTAAATAAAATAATCATATTAAAAACTTCATTTTCAATAAGGTTCGTGCTAGGGTAAAACTCAATAATGTATAAAAATTTCACAGCAATCCGAGTATATTTACGGGAGTTAAAGCGCGGACAGACGGCCAGACGAACATCCGGACATCTAACCAGACGGCCAGACAAACCGAATGCATAAGCACTTTTCAACTTTGTTGGAAAGTGCTAAAAAGGGTCAGGCTGTGGAAGTTTTGTTGTAAACTTCTATGAAAGAAATTTACAAATTGTAGACATCGTAATTTAGCAAAAGCCTTTCTCAATTTATAACAATTCTATATTTGTCTATTTTTACCCCTGAATGGATACCTCAATTGCAATACAAAGTATTACTCCAGTTATCCGCCTTTAAGATGTTTTACTGTATTGTAGATAAAAATATATCTTATCCTACTGTAAGAGTTAGAAATATCAATTACAATCAGTAGAATATCGAAAGAAATTTATAATATTATTTTTACGAAAATTTCAAAACAAATTTAGGTTCAAGAATCGGGGAAAGGAGGCATGGCCCAATTTGCCTACGCTTTAATGAGGTTCTACATCTAAATCAAACCCAGCCATTATAAAAAACTTTTCCATTTATGGGTAAAAATTCAGCAGGCCCAAAATTGGTCACTATTCAGACATTCCATGTGTCAAAATTTCAGACGCAAAAAGTGGCTGAAAAATTAAGACATTTTTATATTTTTTCAAATTTAACACTCCATTTATAATAAGTGAATGTTTGAATAACAGATATTTCAAAATGTTAAGGGTAAGTTGTCATTATTTTACAAAAAAAATGATACGTGAGATTGGTAATCGTATTTTTATCTAAGTTAATATATTTCTTCTTTTAAATGTGTCTTTCATACTAGTGCTTCTAGTATCAAATACAAGTCGAATAAAAAATTAAAAACGCGTTTTTTCTTTTTAAAAAATCTAGATTACTGTGGCCAAAATAAACATTATTGTTTAATCATACTAAATTTATATACTTCTTCGTTTAAAATTTGATCCAAAGAAAGATAGATATCCCGATATTTACAAATAGAACCGGCAGGTAACCATAAATTTCAGATAATAATAACAAAGCAATTATATTCCTCATTTTATAGGTCATTTTAAGAATGAACAACTAATTAACGCACTAATGAACGATTTTGAAAAAAAAATTACATTTAAAACGATAATTTAAAAGGTCAGAATAATAACTTTCTCATATCTTCATTCTCATCCTATCGAACAAACAAGCTTAGAACTGAAAATTTGACTTTAAAACTAAAGAAGAAAAAGTAAGGCATGGCAATGAATTACATCCAGTTAAATGTATTTTAGATAGATTTCGTATGAAATACTACCTATTGCATTTTATCCCATGTTGGAATTTCTGAAAAATTTTTGCAGATCTACACCGATCATGACTCCTAGACAATAAAACTACCATCAGTAAAAAAGTTTATATAAGAGTGTATCTAAACTATTGGGCAAAAGTTTAAGGGATGATAGTACACATCAAGACAAACAATATTAAATGGGAAACTAAGGGTCCCAAACGTCTTCCAAAGGAGATAGACGCCATCAAAGTTTAGGGTCCAAATTTTGAAATGATTATAAAAAGCGGAAAAATTGGTTGATTCATTTGCGGTTTTCACGAAAACTATTCTTTATGTCAGTATTGTCTTGAAAATAAATTATAAAGATAAATTTCAAAAAATTCCGAAAGAGGGCGCTTTAGACTTTGGAGTAACGAACAACTGTCTTTTACCGTTATTTTTTGCATCTCATTAAGTTTTTTTAGAAGCTTAGATATAAACTTAAATTTTGAGCTCAAAATCTGTGGTTAAGTAGCTCTAATTGAACTGTATTCAATGGGGGTGGGAAGGTTCAAATTTTCAAGTGATTATACAAAACGGAAAAATTGATCGATTTGTTTGCGGTTTTCTCTAAAACCATTCTTTATGTCAGTATTTCCTTGAAAATAAATTTTAAATATAAATTTCAAAAAATTCCGTTAGAGGGCGCCTTAAACTTTAGAGTAACCAACAACAATTTTAAACTGTTATTTTTTGTATCTAATTAAATGATTGCAAAAACTTAGATTTAAATTTTGAGCTCAAATTCTGAATCGTTGGGAGGGTTTAAGAAGCGCAAACTGAACTGTGTTCAAGAGTTGAAATTTTACCCTGCCCAGCCTACGAACACAGTTCAATTTTCCGCCACTTAATTACTCACAACGATTCAGGTTTTGAGCTCAAAATTTAAGTCTAAGCTTTTAAAATATTTATTTAGATTTTTTTTTTTTTAAATAGCGGTTAAAAATAGTTGTTGGTTATTCTAAAGTTTAAGGTGCCCTCTAACGGAATTTTTAGAAATTTATCTTTAAAACTTATTTTCAAGGAAATACTGACATAAAGAATGGTTTTAGAAAAAACCGCAAACGAATCGACCAATTTTTCCGTTTTTTATAATCATTTGAAATATGAACCTCCCCACCACGATTGAACGCAGTTCAGTTTACACTACTTAACCTCTCTCAACGATTCAGATTTTCAGCTCAAAATTTAAGTTTATGTCTAAACTTCTAAAAAAATTTAATGCGATGCAAAAAATAACGGTAAAAAATAGTTGTACGTTACTCCAAAGTCTAAAACGCCCTCTATCGACATTTTTTTTAATTTTTTTTTTTTTTTTTTTTTTTTTTTTTTTTTTTTTTTTGCATAATTTATTTTCAAGACAATACTGACATAAAGAATAATTTTAGTGAAAATTGTAAATCAATTGACCAATTTTTCTATTTTTTTAAAATCATTTGAAATTTGAACCTACCCACTCCCATTGAACAACGATCAGTTTGCGCTACTTAACCACAGATTTTGAGCTTAAAGTTTAAGTTTATGTCTAAACTTCTAAAAAAATTTAATAAAATGCAAAAAATAGCGGTAAAAAATATTGTTCGTTACTCCAAAATCTAAAGCGCCCTCTATCGGCATTTTTTGAAATTTATCTTTATAATTTATTTTCAAGACAATACTCACATAAAAAATAGTTTTTGTGAAAACTGCAAACGAATCAACCAATTTTTCCGTTTTTTATAATCATTTCAAATTTTGGATCCTAAACTTTGATGGCGCCAGCTCCTTCGGAAGATGTTTGGGACCCTCAGTTTCTCATTTAATATTATTTGTCTTGATGTGTACTATCACCCCTTAAAGTTTTGCCCAGTAGTTTAGATACACCAAGTATATATATATATATTTATATATATATATATTTATATATATATATATTTCACTTTCTTCTAGACGCTATAACTGCCATAATTATGCTCAGATCTTCTTCAAACTTTTACATAAAATCGAGGGGCATAAAATCTCGGTCGAGTTAGTAAATGGGGAAAATCAGACCAAGGGGGTGGAAATAGGGAGGAGTTTTGTGAAAACAGAAAAAACGCGACAACTTCTTAATTAAAACAGATATCGAATCAGTTTAAAGTTTATATTACTTCTAAATAGTGGGTTAAAAGCTTCTGTATGATAGATTTTTGATAAAATTAAAAATGGGGTCAACGGACGAAAAAAACAGGGTTTTTGGGAGAAAAAAAATCATAACTTCGTCAATTCTCCAAATATCAAATCCAACTAAATTTTGTATAAATGTTCTCCATATTATCTAAAACTTCTGTATTTACAAGTTTTTGATAGGACCAACTTTTACCGATGAAAAAAATTAAAAACGAAAAGAAAAAGGGGGTGGAAAAAGAAAAAAAAATCATAACTTACTCAATTCTTAAGCAATCAAATCTAATTAAATTTATTTTACATCTTCTCAATAATATCTACAACTTTTATATTAACAAGTTTTTCATAGGACAATTCTTATAGCAGAAATAAATTAAACGAAAATCGGAGTTGGAGAAAAAAACCTCAAATCAAAACTGTTTATATTGTGACTCATTTTTGGAATTAATTTTTCATTTTAAACGCATCCGAATGGCAAATCCTCTTATTTAGAAACTGTATAACGTGACGTATTGGCCAGTTTTTTGGTAAAGGCAGAATATATTTCAAAAAAGCCTGTCAAGAAAGGTACTTTGAACAGAATTTCTCTTAGTGGTCGTGATTGAAAAAATTGAGGAAGTATAACAAATTGCGTTTTTTCCGAGTCATTTTTAAATCGATTTTTGTTCTCAAACACATCCAATTTACAGCTTCTCTTATTTAAAAACGATATAATGTGATGGATTGGCCATTTTTTTGATAAATTAGAATATATTTCAAAAAAGGCTGCCAAAATGGGCACTTCGCACAAAATTTCTCAAAGCAATTATGATTGAAGAATTGAGGATGTATTCAAATAACAAATTGGTTATTTTTATGACTCATTTTAAAATCCAATTTTGCTCTCAAATGCATTCAGTTGACAATTTTTTTGTTATTTAGGAACTGTGTAATGAGCCGTATTGGTCAGTTTTTGATAAAGGCTAAATATATATTTTTTTAAAGCTGCCAAAGTGGGCACTTTGCAAAAAAATTTCCCAAAGCGATTATGATTAAAGAATTGAGGATGTATTCAAATAACAAATTGGTTATTTTATGACTCATTTTTAAATTCAATTTTGCTCTCAAACGCATTCAATTCACAATTATTTGTTATTTAGGAACTGTGTAATGTGCCGTATTAGTCAGTTTTTTGATAAAAGTTAAATATATATTTTTAAAAAAGCTGTCAAAGTGGGTACTTCACACAAAATTTCCCAAAGAGATCTTACTTATGGAATTGTGGTTACATTCAAATAACACATTGGTTACTTTATGACTCATTATTAAATTCAATTTTGGTCTCAAACGCATTCAATTGACAATTTTTTGTTAATTAGGAACTATATAATGTGCATATTGGTCGATTTTTTAATAAAGTCAGAATGTATTTCAAAATATGTTGTCAAAGTGGGCGTTTGAGCCGTATTTTGCTAAGTTGATTTTGATAAAACCACTTCTTACAGAAAAATGAAATTAAAAAATTTTCAAAAGCGCACATTATAGTAGTTAAATTGGGTTTATCATTAATAATATTCTATTTAGTGTTGTTGAAAGAAAACTCTTCGAAATCTACCTCCCACTATAGGCCAAGCCGACAGGGATTTTTTAGCTTAAAATATGTTTGTTTGATCCGAAAAATATGTATCAAAATGTATGATGCATTTTGATACATGCAGAATAAATGAAATTGAATGTAGTTCAATCCACGCTACAGTATTTTATTCTCACCGTTACTCGCTGATACTGCAATTTTTTACATACCTGTTTGGAGCATTTGAAAGATGACTCTTGGTTGTATAATTGATTTCTTCTCATTTAAGAAGAGAGAGTGAGTTAACAATAATAGAATAATTATCTACACTGTAAAACATTTGTGTAAGCTTGCCATCATTTATGTGTGTAACGTTCCTCAAATTCTGGAGAAAGTCATTCTGATATTTTAAAAAACACACAAAACCGGAGGATATTTTCACAGAGGTTCGTGGAACTTTCCACTTGAAGCATGACGTATGATGTAGTACTCCAAGCGCATGCTCAGTGGTAAGTGTCGACATAGGCGACATGGGGAACTGAGAAGGAAAACATGAAACATGTGATCAACATCAACATCTTCCGGCACTATTTACAAGGAAACCAGATATGAAGTAAATTGTCATTTTCTTAATATTTTATTGATAAAATATTGAGTATTTCAAATATATAAGTTGTTATAATCTAAAGTTTTGAAACCAGTGTCCATTACTGAAATGCTTATTTAACTAATTTCCAGTAATGAACATCCAATGTAGACATTACTAAAAATAATTTAGTAAGTTCATAGTATATAAAATCTTCTCACTTATTTGGAAAAATCTGAAAGTAATTATTTTTAAATTATACTTAAAAAAACTCATTACTGTAGGAGTGAGTGGAAAGAGTAGGACAGCGGGAGGGATGGGACAGTAGATTTTTCTCTTTATGTATATACTAAACATTTCATCAATCAAACGTAACACGATAGCCCAAGCAATCATAACCAAATCTTCAATTGAAAAAAATGATCAGTATAAACTTGCAATCGTATAACGGAAAAGATTTATTCAAGAATCAAAAATAAACTCGCTTAATATAATTTATATGCTTTTCGTATATAAATGACTTGTATATGCATAGCTATAATAGTTTCCTTATTTATGGAACAATATACTGTACGTTATCCATAATTTAAAATAAGCTTAAAAGACGTATTTTTGTTTATGCATAAAGTTTAACACAAAACAAGGAAGTGGGGAGGAATGGGACATGGTAATAAAAGGAAGAACTTGCATGTCGACATGGTGAATTCGACATGTGCAATTCTTTTTTTTTTTTCATAAGATGAATCTAAATTGCTACCATGCAAACATTTTTAGAGGATAATATATTATAACTTTGATTATAAATTAATTTACTTCAAAATGTAAATAAACTGAAGTGATGATTTTTTAATGTCATCTACGACTAAAAATCTTGAATTTTTATTCATGATTCTCATTGAATCATAAAGATACAAGAATTTTATGATGTGGCACATACATTATCATCCTACAATGTTTGTTTGATTGTATATTTAGCCGACACTAGCCTATTTATGCTTTATAGGTTTGTTTTATAGCTGTCTCATACCTCCTTGTAAGTGAAGAGATATGGGGCACATTTTGAAATGTACATTTCTTTAATTATAAAATAAATTTTTATGTTATGTTTCTATATTGTTCAGGGAGATTAAAAAGTCGTCCTTAATGCCCTGTATAAAGTGAAATTTTAGTGTTTGTGTCAAACAAAGTTGATTTTCTTACTTTTGTAAATACTTTTGTAACTGTCCCACACCATCCCACCCCCCTTATAGTCTAATAAAAAGCTTCTTTCAATGTTTTAATTAATGTTATCTGATAAACAATTTTTTCTAAATATTGTAATCAAATCATTATTATTTACATCTCTGCTTTTGATATTTTTTACAATAGCAAACAATCAAACCAATCGGAAAGTAGACAATATTATTTATGGTTATAGAGAAAGAAGGGGCTAAAGGGGGATGGAGCTAGAAACAAATTCAATTGAAAAACGACAATTTTTTAAAACTACACAAAATCTGTTTGCTTCTTGAATGTTTGATTATTCATCTATTATGCACATAAAAATTAACATTAAGTTATTAAATTTACAGCATAGTATTAAAACAATTTTATTTGCAGATCCGTGGCTTCCAACATCAGTTTTGTAATTTTATTTTGAAATAGTTTTCATAGTATTTATTAAACATCAATAAATCTGTGATATTTTCATATTTTTAATATTAATTACTATAAATAATTCATCAATAAACTTAACTCTCAATTGCAAATTATACAACTTCACTCGCCTGCTCTTTTCTTTTTTTTTTCTTTTTCTACTAATCCTTCTAACTTTCTCCCATTATTTCAATTTTATGACTGTAATTCTGATATTTGATGTTTTGAATCATCTATTGAAATAATTAAAATAAACGGATAATATATATATGAAATAGATGTGCAATTAATCGATACCCTTAATGAATTTCTATAAAAAAAATTTTAATTCATACTATTTATATTACAATTTTTTCAACATTTTATTCACCACTCAACAATTTTTAACCATTCTCATAATGCCATCTCTCCTAAATCAAAATTTAATAGTAAATAAGAGAAAAATATCAAAACACCCACACTCCAGTAATGGATACACCTCAAAATGTAAAAAAAAAATAGGGGAGACTAGGGATGGTTGACCACGGCGGAGGCTTGACCCATTCCACACATTCAAATTTAAATATTTTTCAGACTTTTGTCGCAAGATGATAACCAAAGCTAGGGAAATTATCAAGCAACAAGCTTCATTTCATGCAGGCAATTGAAGCAGATGAAACACAATCAGCTGTGAAGACTTTTTAACATAAAATTTGAGTTTTTTAAAAATATTTTGCAAGAGTTTCCCAGTTAAAATATCATGGAAATTTAAGTTGGTAGGTTTTAATTTATATAGAAATATTGAGCTTTAATTATAGACATGAATTTTGTACAGGTATATTATATGTATAAAATTTTATATGTAAAAATGTTTTTTTTTCTTTAGAATATAGCTTAGGGAGAGAGGCTTGACCTAGTCAATATGTTGGAGGGTTGACCTTAGGGTCATTCCATGTCAGATCACCCAGACCATGGCACCCACCATCACCAATTTTGATAAAATTCAGTGAATTTGTAGAATTTCTGATGCTGATTCCAAAAACATCAATTATATTGAAATTGATCAAACAGTTTGTGAGTTATGAGCTTTTAAATAGCTCCAAAGATGGCCGATTTGCCGCCATTTTGAATCGCACATGTGACAACAAAAAAGTCCATAACTTCTTTCAGGTTTAAGCTAGAGCTTTCAAATTTTTTTTGTTTTGTTCAGAATAAAGTAAACTTTCATTTAAACAGATTTTTGTGAACCTCATTTTATAAAAATGCTGTCAAAAAATGACTTTTTGTCATTTTTTTAAGTAAAAAAAGAGGCAACTTCAATGGCTGATTTCCCCCAATGTACCCCCTTCAATTTTCATCTAATTGCATAAATAAGCAACTCAAAGTGTGTTTTGATGACTAATAAAAAAAACTTAATGGGCAGTTTACAGGTTTTTATTTAAAAAAATAAATTCAATTTTACTGACTTTCCCCAATAACAGAAAACGCAAGATAATGAGTTGACATTTCTTTTATTACCAGAAGTATCCAAAAGTTTGATAAGGTTTTATGTTACTTAAATATGTATGTTTAATATGGCTAAAAAAGGGGAATCCCCTATAAAAAAGGGAATTAATAGGAATGCGAATAATGGATTTTTGCAAGACACAGAAGTACTTTCCGGACAAATTGAAATCTATAGCAGAGTTTAAATAAATTATAAGTGAAAAAGAAACGATAGAAAAAACTCTACAAATAGGTACATTATATAACAAAATCATACTTGTATATAATAAAAAAATGTGATAAAATTAAAACTCTTAAATAAAAAATATAGTAAGTAAAAGTTACACTAGTCTACATATCAGATGATTAAGAACCAATGCACCCCTTTAATGTATTTTTCTATGCTAATTGCACAACTGTTCTTAGTTTTCTTCTATCACATATAGTTTGTTTGCGATTAACCAGAGGTGATTTCTAAGATTCATTGCCGAGAACAAGCATCATGTAATAGTCACAGATAATGTAAATGTGTACTTGTGGATGCTTGCAAACTTATTTAACGACTTTTAGAATACAATCTGATTGTATTTAGCATGAGATAGACAAATGGTTTAGCAGTGACTTCAAATGTACATTAATATTATTGGCACAAAAAGCTGTGCATACAAAAATGCCTTGCTTTCTATGTGAAAGGGACAGTTCGGCAAAGCAAAATCATTGGATTTTCTGATTCATTTTTAAATCCATTTTTGCTCACAAACACATTCAATTGACAGGTTCTATATATATATATATAAGGCATACTATATTTTAAAAAATGCTGTCAAAGTGGGCATTTTGAATTGAATTTAAGCGATAGTACTGGAAACGGAAAAAAATGGTCATACTGAGAAAATAATTGTTGTAAATCAAGATCTAATTCATTGAACAAAAAATAAAAACACAGGTTGCAAGGCTGCCACAGGCGACTATTTTTTAATTCTAACTGGCACCAACCACTTTTTTAAAAATGAAATCTATAATAGATGCTTTGATAACATTTGGAAGTAAAATATACTTCAAATTTTATATTAAAAAAATATTGGTGCACACAGAATATAAAAATAGTTGCCTGTAGCAGCCCTGAGGTCGCTTATAAATCACTGGAAAAAAAAAAAAAAAATCACATCGACAAGTATCATGTTTTCACTTTTAAAAATGAATCTGAAAATGTATTAGAAAATTTTGAGTTGTTGAGGGTACAAAAATATTTTTTTATATACACTGCCTTAACATAATTGTGATAAAACCAGTTCTTACAGAAAAATTAAATTTAAAAAAGAACCAGGTAAAATTGTTGAACTAGGTTTATATCTAAATTTGATTTGGTTTTTGTTACTGAAACAATTACAGTAAACTATCTCAAATCCGAAACCCTAAAATCCACAACTCTAAAAAATCTGCATATAATTTATGGATGTAAATAATTAAATATTCAGTTCAGATATAGGGACAAAATTTGACTTTAATAATTTTATAACAATTCTATTTTATTTTAATTTGTAACTTTTGTTAATAGTACTGAATTCATGTTTTTTTTTTCCTATAAAGGAAAAGAAATATATTCTGAAAAAATTCAGATTTTTCTTATATCATTGGTAATCACAATCTTCTTATCAAATATATTTATGTATTAATCAAGCTTTTTTTGTTATTAAATCTAAATCTGGCTAAACCTGAAAAAAAACTTCTTTTTTTTATGATTTTGTTGAGCATTAGTAATGTATCTTTATGAGGTACATTAGTAACTACATTGAAGAATTTATGAATGATATATTTCATGTTTATAATGAATATTTAATCATATATTATTGATTATTAACTTGATCCTTACTTTTAATATTTTAATCACTTTGAAAATTATCTACATTTTTATTATTTTAATTTATTACTTATTTTAATATTTATTATATTGTAAAGCATTCGTTTTAGTTTTGATTGCATTATTAATTGCATTCAAATTCCTGTTTAAAAAAAGGTAAACAAAGTAATAACCGGAAATCGGCAAAATTCTAAAATCCACAAAACTTCTGGTTCCAAGCTGTGCGGATTTGAGGGAGTCTACTGTATTTAACTTCAAAATTTACATCTGCCTGTTGGCAGGGATTTTTACAAATATTAATTACCTTTACTTTAAATTATTATTGATGTAGATATATTTTTAATAGCATGTGTTTATTGTGTATGTGTATGTTATTTTGTATTAATTTAAAGTACCGTAATTTTTATTTAAGGGTTGCAATTTTATTGTATTTTGTATAACAAAAGTATGATTTTGTCATAAAATTCAACTATTTGTAGAACTTTTTCCATCATTTCCTTTTTATTCATAATTTATTGAGACTGCAATAGATTTCAATTTGTCCGATTGCAAGAATCCATTGTTGGTATTCCTATTTATTCTTATGGTATTCCTATTTTTTAGGCACATTAAAATATATATTTATGTAACATTAAACCTTATAAAACTTTTAGATGTAAATATGTATGATATTTCTGGTAATAAAAGAAATATCAATATTATCTCGTGTTTTTTGTTATTGTGAAAAGTCAGTAAATTTGAATTTATTTTTTTAAATAAAAACCTGTGAACCGCCCATTAAGTTTTTTTTATTAGTCATCAAAACACACTTTGAGTTGCTTATTTATGCAATTAGATGAAAATTGAAGGGGGTACATTGGGGGAAATCAGCCATTGAAGTTGCCCCTTTTTTTACTTAAAAAAATGACAAAAAGTCATTTTTTGACAGCATTTTTATAAAATGAGGTTCACAAAAATCTGTTTAAATGAAAGTTTACTTTATTCTGAACAAAACAAAAAAAATTTGAAAGCTCTAGCTTAAACCTGAAAGAAGTTATGGACTTTTTTGTTGTCACATGTGCTATTCAAAATGGTGGCAAATCAGCCATCTTGGGAGCTATTTAAAAGCTCATAACTCATAAACCGTTTGATATATTTCAATATAATTGATATTTTTGGAATCAGCATTAGAAATTCTACAAATCCACTGAATTTTATCAAAATTGGTGATGGTGGGTGTCATTTTTGGAAAAATCTGGGTGATTTGACATGGAATGACCCCTTAGTGAAAGCTGCCTTAATTAAATGTTTTTGAAATCTGTTTATTATACTTGGTATATAATGAAAGTTTAATGTTCATATTTATAAAAGAACGTAAATTTATTCTGCAAATATAAAGGAGCTATACAAAAAATTTTATTTAAAATTAACCTTTAAATGATGTGACATAAATCACCACTTAACTACTGTAAACCAGTCTGCCACACCGCTCCATCGAAAGATGAATAAAAGGGGATATTAACTTATTGGATACTGTTTTTGTACTTAACATTTTGTAAAGAGCTGTTATAATTTAAATGTACCTATTCAAATGGCACTGGTGATAGTATAAATTTCCAAAAGAAACAAAATTACGGTAGTGTTTATAAATAAACAGAATGTTAAATGTTAAACTATAAAAATTTAAAAATGCAACGGTCTGTAAGACTTGTAACATCAGTTAAATGTTGAAGATACTTCGGGATTTAAAATCTTTGTAGCTTTGTAAAGATAAAAACTTCGTAAAGATATTTTGAGTTTATAAATTATTTTATTTGTTTTAACCTTGTATCTTAAAAATATTCTGTTTTTTTCTTAAACTTATTTTATTTCTTTAAACTTTGTTTCTTCTTAGTTTTTTAAATATTTGGGGGATTTTCAAATTTATTTTATTTGTTCAAATCTTGTAGCTTAAAGGTATTCTATATTTTTTAAAACTTATTTTATTTCTTTAAACCTTACAGTTTATAGGTATTCTGGGTTTAAAATTATTTGAAAATGAGATTTTTAAAATTAATTTATTTGTTTAAACTTATAAAATAAATGTATTCTGCATTTCTAAAAATGATCTTATTTGAAGGGATCTCGCAAAGACTTTTTATTTATGGGGGAGAGAGCCTGAAATCGCCAAGTAAAAACTCAGTATTTGCCAACTCATTGAAAAGCAAACATAAATACTTCTCGGGGTTTGTCAACTGTTTTTATTACACAGTTTTATATACAGTTATATAATAGCTTTTTTAAATTATTACAATTAGAAAATGTAATATAGCTTTTATTTGTAAAAAGTTTAGTAATATTTCTAATTATATTGGTGAATTTCGTCCAATTTATCAGAAATAGAAAATGTATTATAGTTTTTAATTAAAGTTTTGAACTAATTTGTCAATTCAGTTTGTAAGTTTGCCAAATGTAACAGCATGTGCAAACGTTTGGGGGGAAGTGGTGTAGGCTCCCATCTGTACCCCATCTTAGCGAGGCCCCTGTTTATTTGTACATTTCTTTACTTTTGCCTGTATATCTACATAAAATGCAGAGAGTCATGACTCTTATGACTGAGGAGCCTTGAAAAGTTATTTTTTCATGATTAAAATCTATCTTTCTTCAAATATATTGCACTTATGTCGCAGGTTTATTCTGATAACTGATTGTATAACGAATAAAATAATACATAAAACGTTGTTCAAGGTTCAATATTAAAAAAAGTTAAAAATGATTTAGTTAAAAGTGGGTCAAACATGCCTAATTTCATCTAGTTGTTTTTATGACTGTAATTAGTTCTAGAATTAAATGAAAGTTCTCTAATGAAACAAAATAGCTATTTTTAAATAAATTTCACAATTAGGATACAAAAATTAATAAAATATTTCAGAATTATTTACAATTTAAATTTATTACTGTGATTATCATAATATCAATATTTTAATTATTTTAGATAATGTTTTAAAGTACTAAATGTCATTTAATTACAGTTATCAAATTGTGTGCGTATGAGAGAGTGAGCAAATGTGTAGGGGAGGACTAATCTACTGACAACCCTTTAAGGGGCAAGGTACCTCCATTCGTAAAAATCTTAAAAGAAAGATCGACACCAGAAATTATAAAAAAAATTATTCGAAAGTACATAAAAGCTTTCATTCTTGCCAGGTGTCTCCGATGTGCTAGTAACTAATCTAGTATATAGTTGAGTATAAAGATATTTTTAGCTGTTTTTAAAATAATCGGCGGATGTCAGAACGATGTAAAAGAAAATTGAATTCAATTCGAATCATTTTTGAAAATGCTGAATCATAGGCCCCAAGAAGGTGATTATAAATCAAAATGAGTCAAAGCTAATATATATATATATATATATATATATATATATATATATATATATATATTATTAGTTAAAAAAGTTAGCTAACAGGACCATTTTTAAGGGAGCTATAATAAAGGACCCAAAAGGGAACAAATGATAGTTAAAAACAGGACCATAACATCAAAAATATTAAAATTCCTTTGTACTTAACACTTCATATTTACAATTAGTCAAAAATAAACATAGGTTAAGAATTATTCGTTAGAACAATATTTTAAAGAAATGCATTAAAAAATTGAGTAAATGCTTTAAAAAAAGCCCTAGGACTCCAATAAAAATATCAGGTTGTGGGTCGTGGAAGAAGAGTCCAAAACCTAACTTTAAAGTTACGCACTGAGAAGATGGAAAAGTAGGGGGTGGAAGATGCATGGCGAACAGAACTTTAAGGGCCCTACGGGACACAGAAGGCCCCAGGGTCTTTAACGAAATGTAAGAAAGTGGAAAAAACTAAATAAAAAAAGGATTTAATAAAGGAAGATTAAGAGGGGGCAATTTAAGAACAATTTAAGGTACAAAACTTCAAGGATCCCTGTGGCATGTTTAAAGAGGCTAAGAACTTCTTTCGCGTGTAGTTGGGCAGAATTTTTTAAATATATATTTATTAAAGTAATAGAAGGATGCTAAAACTAAAGAAAATTACATGGAATTCGTGTGGATCCTTTTTTTAAAAGTTCCACCAAGGGCCCAAGAATGCGATTAATATTTAAAATTCGTTGTAGTTCAAATCTGATTTTTTTCCGTTCATGTAGTTGATGAAGGATTTAGGAAGTTGTTGAAAAAAAAGGCTAGTGAATTGGACCATTTATAAAGGAAGTGTAATAAGTGCTCTAAAGAGACCAACTGACAGTTAAAAAGAGGGACTTAACAGGAAAACATGTTAAAATGTCTTAGTACTTAGCGGAATATATCTACAATAGTAAAAATTAGGCATACGCATAGGATATGAAATATTCGTTAGAATATTATTTTAAAGAAATGCATAAATTGATTGGGAAAATTTTTAAAAAAGCCCTAGAGCCCAAGTAAGAATGTGAAGGTGTTGACCCTGGAAAAAGAGTAAAAGACTCAACTTTAAAATTTTGCTCTAGGAGGGTGAGAAATTAAGGGGATGAAAAATGTTTAGCGTACAAAAAGTTCAAAGGCCCCTGTCGGAGTCTATTATTCTCTAGGGGGCCTCAGTGCATTATTTAATGTGAAATCTTGAAAATATCTAAATGGAACAGGAATTCCAGAAATGAAGATCGGATTGAGTGGAATCAATTTATTATCTCAAAAACTTCAAGGGGCCGTGAAACGGGCCCCAAGGATCCAGCGTATATACTGAAAAATAAAATAGCAAAAATAACTAAGTGGAGAAAGGTCCCTCACAATGAAAAATATTAGATAAAAAGGGGTCGCGTTGTTAGCAATTTAGTGCATAAAAATGTTAAGGGGCCCAGAGATCTTGGCCCTTAAAATATTAAAAGTCTGAGTCTCAGCTGCATAAGGATCTGTCTAAGAATATCTTTACCTAAATTTTCAGACTTCTGCGTGCGGTAGATTTTGCTAGCCATCGCAGATATTCACAGATATTTTTTATTTTATTAGTATATATGTGTACCAGTACCGTAAAGTATAGCTTTAACATTATTTATAACGGGTATTGATTTATTGTTTTCCATTTGTATTTTCTACATTTAAAAAACAAATACAAATCATTTTTAAAGAAATATCGTACTTCAAAATTGGTCAAATAATCTATTTTTTTCTTTAAATGTATACATATATATATATATGCAAGTGATATATATATGTAATAATTCGACGAAGGCTATGTTCCATAAACTCCTAAGAATGTTACTTCTAAGAATCAGCAGCAGCACGAGCAGAGCAGTAGCTCCGGCAGTTAGCAAGCAGTGGAAGAGTTGCATTGGGTTATTTCCCCATTGTAAAAACAAAATCCATCAGTCTTTCAATTCCTTTATTTATTAACTCATAAACTACGTAAGTTCTTCCCCACATTCACCTTGGTATGGTCATTGAATATTCCAAAACTTCGTGATTAAGTTGCATTCCAAGATATTAGGATTTTTCGGGGAAAAAGAAACAGCATCCTAATATTTTAAAAGTCTGCCCTCTCAAAAAAACCAAATGAGAAATCCACATCTGCACGACAAACTAGCCCCTTTCCACTCCGCGTCAATCATTTTAAAAATCCAACCATGATTAATCTGAGTCTACGCAATAAAAATGATCACCTCTGATTGGCCTAGGAGGCGTGGACCTCGGGTATGAATTATATCTTGTCTCGCAAATAGACAAGCCTTTTAACATCCGCGTATTAACACAGATCACGTGATGTTAAATAAAAAATAAAATTAAAATTCCAAAAATATTCTAAAAAGGAAAGATTACGAAACATTTTCCGCCTTTTTGAGAAACAAGCAATAGATTATTAATAAGTTAAATAAAAAAAGAAAAAGGATTTTAGCTGTTAAAAGATTAATATATTACGAAACTAAGATTAAAAATATGTTCCACAATTTTAGAATTAAAAGCTCAGAGAGAGCAAAATGGCGCAATTTTTTACTACACATATATATACATGTATCACTATATATTCTTATATTTCATTTTTACCCAAAAAGAAATTATATCTCGAGATATTGTAAATACACCCAACACAATTGCCCACACAAATTAAAACTTTAACCAGGGAGAACGCGCGCTTACCCAAGGTAGAAATGGTTTTAACTTTGTAACCAACAAAATTAAGTTATAACCGTCATTTTATTTAGGCAGAGACAATCCTTCAAATTTTGCGATAAAATAAGTTGAAGATTACTTTTAAAACATAAGTGATTACAGTTGCACAAATCATACGCACTCCGGATCAAAAAGACCCGGCGCGTGTACTTTCGGATTAAATGACTTTTTCTGAACGTTTATATTTTATTACGTTCATGTTTTAAAAATGACAAGGCTTTTTTTCAATTTGAAATAGAGATTTGACCGTTTTTGTACATTTTCTTTTTTATACACTTGATAAATATATACATGGTATTAGCATTCAAATTTTCTTTATTAAAAAAAAAAAAAAAGTATATGAAGATGTGTGAAATTCCATTTTTCATTATGTATGTTTCAGTGAAAAAAAATATTAAATGCAATAATAGATTTATCTAAAAATCCATTTGCAATCTCGTATAGTACACATTTAAAAATGTTTAAAAAGGTAAAAAAATATAAATGTTTAAAGTAGTAGAAATCTTAAAAAATTAACTTTTTTCAATAATTTTATTTTTAATATGCAGTTTTTCAGAATGTACTTTTAGTAGAACATCAAAATGCATTGAGTTTATCATTTGAACCATATTATAAATGGCTAGTACCATAGGTTTTGTAGTGTAAGTCGCATTACCTTATAATTGCTATGCTTGTTTGCCCCCGTTATTTTCGAAAAGTCTGCTTGGCCTTATTGAATTAATGAGAATGTGCCGATAAAATAAATCACATTTTTTCGTACTAAAATAATGGTAGCCAAAAATCGTAGCCTGTGACTTACACTAAAAGTACTCATGGAAATAGCCAAAAAAGAAATAAAATTTCTGAAAAAGTAAACATTCACCTTAATGTATTTAAAAGTTCTTTTTTGATTATTATTATTATTAATGCTTAAAGAACAAGAAAAATAAACATAAATCAAAAGTTTAAAAAGGTACTAAATGACACCTTCCACTAGTAATTTTGCTGAGATACTCATAAACGTTTATATCAGACAAAATTACGATTAAAAAAGAAAAGTCATGTGTTTAATTTTAAAATTTTCTTTTTTTTTTCCCATTATGTTTCTAAGAAGGCTAACAGTTTATAATTGTATTTGTCCAGAGATTGTATTTCATGTAGTATCTAGTATATGAGGTAGTATTGGGGTGATGATTGTATTTGAAAATTGTATTCGATGTAGATTTGCCCTAAATATTATAACCCCTCCCCCCCTCGTAAATATTCTTGTATATAATATATTGTTTAAATTAGCTCAAGTCAATCACATTGCTATTTTAGTGCATTATAACTTTTGAAATTTATTATTTAATCAAAATAAAGTTAATTTAAAGTATATCAAAACTAAACATTTTATTAAGATGCAATAAACTAATTATGATGTTTCATTTAACTAGGTGTCACAAATTTGCGAAGATTGCCGTGGCCATCGCCTTTCACCCTCTGCCATAAAAATTTTTCCAGTGAGTAAAAAAAAATGATAAATGGAGAAATTGAATGATCCAACGAGAGCGAAATATTGTACACGGAGAACCCAAATTCTGTGCAAAGAAAGAAAATTGCTATCGCTTTTGGGAGCAAATACCCTAGGTTAAGATAATCTTCTGGAGATGGCATGCATGAATGGTAATTTCAAGCGCAGTCAACTTCCAGGATTTTTCTACAAAATTTTATAGAAATTCCCAGAAACTGTGTCTCCTGACGGTGAAGTTACAATCAACATATTTTATCATCATATCTAATAAATGTGCATGCATACTTTATAACCGAATTTAAAAGAAGAAAAAAAGCTATTGAGTTTTGCTATCCCATAATTTGTTTGCACTTCAGTGTATCAATTTTTTGGTGATGTTATTGAACTTTTATTTTTCTAGTAGAGTTTTTATAATGATAGTCTTGTATTTTATGTTATATGTCTGCCCCCTCCCCTGTTTAAAATTAATGGTGAGAGCGAGACTGTACACATTTGTTCAGAATTATTTTTTTTGTGTGTGTGTGTGTGTGATGTGTAAATTTCTTTAAATTTTAAATAAACAATGCTGGTAGCTGGTTTTCATAAATGTAGATGTTTTCTTAAAAAATTTGGAAGTATTTTTTTAAAATAAAAAAACAATGGAATAGAAATTTATGTTAATTTTCTGTATTTGGTGTGAAAATATATTTCAATTTGAAATAACCAATTGTGCAAGCTGCTTTCATAAATGTAGATGTTTTCTTGTTTATTTTTTTATATTAAAAATGAAATATTAATACGTGTTCTGTACTCTAAAAATAAACAGATTTGATATCCATAACTAAGCTGTAGTAAAAACAAGATTTTATGTGGGTACCTTATGCTGATAGTTCAGGATTTCCATGAATGGAAATTACTACCTTGAATTACTACCATGAATGGAAAGTACCAGAGGTATTCTAAACTAACTTAAAGAAATTTGAGTGAAATGTGAAAACTTACTGCAATTTCAATTTAGAGGTGTACCGAATATTTGATTAACAGCAAGAGGATAGAAAGCCAAATATTCTATTCCTTCTTAATATCTGACTACTAAATTTAAGCATTAAGTAAAAACGTGTATCAACCATATTAATAAAAAAAACACATAAAGATTAAAACATATAAATTATTTAGAAACAATGAAAAATTTCAGATATAAGTCTAAGTTTTAAAAATTATTTTATAAAAATTTGCTAAATATTATTTTTTTTAAACAAAATACACTTTTAAATTTTAATAGATTCTTCAAAGTAACTTTTTGTTCATTAAACCTTTAACACAGTTACAGAAATATTTAAAACTAAAGGCAATCTAATTAAGTTGTTGTTACTTGAATAAACATAATTTTGCAAAATAATTCACTATGATTAATTTTAATTGATATTAAGTATCAGTATTGTTCAAATATTCAATATTTGTCTTAAACTGATTTTCATTGCATTCCTTATTTTAATATGTTTATTAAAAAATGAAATTACAATATTATTTTCAATGGAACATTTTTTAACAGATTTTGTTGCACCCAGAATTTCAATAGGGTAACATTTTAATAGGGTATCTGCTCAGTAAGACGGTATGCAGATATGTTTTGTTACCAACCACTTGGCTAATAGTCTATCGGATTATAGAAGATAACCCTATGCAACTTTTTTTTCTTAATGGATTCAGAGTCCATCATCTGGAACCAATCTGGCATATAAATATTTTTCCATCTATCTCGAATCTTTTAAGCTTTGTTAAAACTAACTTGTCGGCCAGCTCATATGCAGGATGTTGATTCATAACATTATGGCCTATAAGTCCATATAAGGCTGTGCAAGACAATCTCAAGTAGTTGATAAAAGTCAAAGTTGCCTGTTTTAAAAAACATTTAGATGAAAGTACAATTTCTTAGGTATCCCATAAATATGATATAAATTATGTAATTAATAAAAGCAATTTCTCTATTTGAAACAAAACTATACAGGAGTTACAAATATAGAGACTTTTACTTTTACAAATATAGAGAATGTTCCAAATTCCTTTTTATTTGTTTAAGATATAAAATCAATTCTATAACTTCTAAAAAGGGACATTTGTTGGTACAAACAACTGCAATCTCTTGTAAGCTGGATCATTTTTTATTAATTGATATAATATATGTGTTTCTTTCTGCAACACAGATTACTCTAATTTTTATTTTTATCATACCATAAAAAAAGATTAAAATCACGCAATTGCTTTTTTTTATTAGTAATACTTAGCTGTATTCTAAATGAATGTAATCTTAAAAAGATTAGATTATAAGTTTTTTATATCTGCAGTAGCTGAAAATTGTCCATCTGCGACAGACATTTTATGGATAGAAAATAATCTGCATGTAAAATGTTACAATTGAACAGTTAATTATTTAAAGAATCACTTACTTGTACTATCTTTATGCATTTTGTTAACTTAAATTTATAATAAAATTAAGTATTAAAGAGAAAGCAGTACTATAAATCCAAAAAAGGTCCGTTGAAAGCTAAAACCCGCAAAAGAGAAAAAGATTGCGACATTCGGTCGCCCATCATGAACTTTCTGCTTTTGGGTTTATTGCAAACAAAAATAAAGGTATATGATCTCATTACACAAAAGATGTTCTTTCATTTTCAATGTGCTCCTTTGCATTTTTTCTGTTGTAGACCCACTGAAGAGATAAAAGAGAATTCACTGAATGTGATAATAAAGGTATCCCAAAGTAAATACAAAACAAATGAGAATTGTCTTATTTTTAACACCAAACAGCAGGTACTAAATACCTACTATTTAAGTACACATGAAGGAAAGTACTTGAACCAACTATTAAAAGTTTAGAAATGTACTGTTTACTAAACCATAGGTAGCAAAAGTACAAGTTAGCAGTAATTGTAATTTTCTTAGTGACCCAGATATTTTCAGCCAAGGGGGGAAATTACAATTAAAGTCATTCATTCACCATTAAAATGATTGTATTAAAATTATTTTAGTACAATTTCTTATCCACCATTTACTGGATTTATATTACATGCAATTCATTCTGTTGAGCTGACCAAATGCTGTAATCAATAAGGTTAGCTGGGTGAATTAGTTTTTCCAGATTGATCCAGAAGTAATTGACAGTTTCAGGTAAGAAAATGAAAGATTGAATTTTGTCTCAAACATTTTTCAAATTCGAAAACAAAATTAGAAGATTACAATTAATATAGCTATTTACCAATTAGAATAACTGTGTTAAAATTCTTTTAGTACAGGACAAATTGGATATATTTTTAACACATAAATAGGATATTTTGAAGTAAGAAAAGTGATCCCTTATATCTCCATTTTATAGAAATTGCAAGATTCCAAGACTAAAAAAAACTATCACCCTAAGGAATTTGTATTATAAAAGAACATTAGTATACAATATGATAGGTTATAAAATTAATATTTTTGTTGTACATTGATCTTCAGACATTTTTGAAAATGTACAATCAAGTTCTGATATTTAGTGGCATTCGATATTACACAATTTGTCAAATATCTATATCTATAGAAACTCTGTTGACGAATTAAAAGGGACATCCTTGAAATTGTGGAATATAGAATATGATAGTTAGTTTTTTTTTTTCAATGAAGTTTTAATCGCGACGACAAATAGAGGATAATAAATGGAAATATAAAGTACATCTGCTCGCCGATGTAATGGAAAATGCTCAAATTGGTCTATCACTGTAACAAATGACTATGTGGGTCCTGATTGGTATTCTTGTAAGCATGACATGCAAATTCAAAAACATGTTATCATTTCTGTGCAAAATACAAACAACCAAACTTATACCAAATTTCAAAAGACTTTAAATATACCCGTAAAACGGCATATTTTAGTTAAAACATGAATATTTGATGAGATATGGACATTTTAACAAGTAATTTTCAGTCTAAGGAAAATTATAAATTGTTCCACATTTTTCAGATATAATGAAAAAATGGATTATGTTTACGGTAATATTTTTCTATAGCTAAACAAATAAATCTGGTTTAATCAAACATACAAATACTGTATAAATACACACATGTTGCGTAACTATACAAAAATACATAGTGAAATATTATGTCGAATGCTGTGAAAAGTTGCAGATAATTATTGTTACCTTGCTAAAATGTTCTGTGTAACCTTGCTTACATGATGTGAAACTGCACAGTCAAATGTAATTAATACTTACATATAAAAATGGATAACTTTCTAGGAAAGTGTGGGGAAAACTTACTCTTACTAATGTATAAACTTACACGCAATGATTGTGTGTCATTACAGAAATATGTGGGGGAAGCTTACTTCTACAGATGTGTAACCTTACAAACTATTATTGTGGAAGCTTACAGACAATTGTACTGTGACCTTACGCAGGAATTGTGTTATGTTTCACAATATTGTGGTGAAACCTGTCGCAAAATTACTGTGAAAGATTACAGACATATTTGGTGTAACCTTACTCAGGAATTTATGTTATGTTTCACATTATGATGTAACCTTACAAGCAATTACTGTGTAAAGTTACAGACAAATGTGGTGAAAGCTTACTCCTACAGATTTGTAACCTTACACGCAATTACTTTGAAAGCTTACAGATAATTGTTGTGTAACCTCACACAGTAATTTGTGTCACGTTTCACAATATTATGGTATAATATTACACCTAGTTAATGGGTAAGATTACAGACACATGTAGCGTAACCTTACACAGGAATTCGTGTTATATTTCATAATATTATGGTGTAACCTTACACGCAATTACTGTATAAGATTATCTGCAAATGTTGTGAAAGCTTACTCCTAAACATGTGTAACCTTACACAGAGCTTCTGTGTAAGCTTACAGGTAATTGTGGTGTAACCTTACACAGGAATGGTGTAACCTTACTCATAATATGGCGAACACTTACACAAGAATTGAGTATTTTTGCTCCGTTTATATCGGTTACAAACCACCATAAGATTGGAGGCAGCAATGCTGCCACCAGTCTTATGGAGTAACGTTACACCAAATGTTTTACAGTGTAGTGATGATACTCTTTTTTTTATTCGGAAATATTAAAGCGACAGCAATATATGTATATATTACATTATATTCAGTAATTTTCATTCAATAACTATGCTGTTCCATAACTTTAGATGCTAAATACTGCATTGTTCATTTTTATTATTTTTTACAAATGGTTTATTTACAATTTAGCTATTGGCAAAATGATATTAACAAAATATAGTAAAACTCCAATATCCCCCCGAAAAGAAATAAGAAACGAATTCTCTAAGGAATTTTCGGAAAGAATATAGTAAATATTGTTGCTTCTTTTATCCTAAAGCTTAACGACATCTTAAAGATAAAAACACACTCACAAAATAATACACAAAAAAGATTACTATTGTGGGGGTTTATTGTTTAACAGATGGAGGTAGTTACCCACTATTTTCAACATGGTATATTTACAATATAAATTTCACATATTACTTTTGTTCATTACATTATTGTTGAGATTTTATATGTACATTTAGAGGGAAGATTAGTAGGATATTGATTGTTTTCCACCTTTTATGACGGTGGTGTCTTTGTGCAACAGCACATCCTGGACAATAATTTTCTGATAGATGAAAATCTTTTCTCAGGTTGATCCTGAAAAAAAAAGACACGATCAATTAGTGTACAGTATTTAATACAGGAAACTATCCAAATAATTAAATGTAAATAAAAGTAAATAAACTTCTGGCAAATAAATGGTCGAGCACCATTAAGAATTGACTTTCCTGCATTGCTCTAATGCCACTGTCGCCACGTGACCAGTAATGCCGAAGAAACAGGCAACCATTTGCATCGATGTGCTTTTTCCTGGAACAACTTTTGTTGGATTTGGCTCACTTGGAAGACCCATACAGTCGATTGCTGTTTTATTTCGGGCACAGATGCCTATATCCATAATTTGTCACCTGTGTTGATGTTATACACAGCTTTTGATGAACCTTGAAAGTATTTCTTTAACATTTTCTTGTTCCAATCGGTACAAGCTTCATTTTGAGCGTTTGTCAGATTATGGGGCTCCAACTCAAACAAATATTTTTTTTTTTACTGTCAAATGTTCTGGAAATATCTTATTGATGCCTGTCATACTAATGTCCAAAGATTTTTAAATCTCACGGTATGTCACATGGCGATCTTGCTTTATCTGTTCAGGCACAGCGTCAATATTTTCTGACACAACAGCCAATTTTGGTAGATCTTCACGGATTACGTCCTGAAGCGAACATCAACCAGAATGAATTTGTTATACCAGTTTTTTTACAGTGCTTTAGGATGGTGTTTTATTGCTGTATAAAGAATTAAGTTCAATGGAAGTACTCTTGTCTTGACATTCCACGTCGAAATTTATGAAAAATGATCGCGCAAAAATGTTCACGAGTCAATTCCATTTTTTGCACAAGATGAATTTTTCAATTTGCTTTAAATAACACAAATCAAGCTAAAATAGAAAATCGTTCTGAAGAATTTATAGTTAAAAATATCATTTTTTCAACTGAAATCGTCAGCGGTCGCCTAAGAACACCCGTTGTTGCCAAGGCCAGAAATATAAATAGCAACCCTCGTACAGTGACGGTCAAGAGTTTCTTGTCAGTTAGTTTTTTGTTGTTGTTGTTGTTGTTGTTGTTGTACTTGTTTTTAATTTATTTCCCAGACCATTTCAGAAAGGAAAAAGCACAATTGCTCCAAAAGTTAGAAATATGTAAATAATCTCTGACCACGTGATCATTTTGATTGGGTACTGAAGAAACTTGATGCAAAGGGGAGGAATTCGAAATTCGGATGTGCAAAAGCTTCCCGCCATTGATCATGCTTTTGTTTTTGCTACCAATAAAGTGTTTTTATGGCTTTGTTTGTTTATTAATCAACATGAAAAGTATAGTTGAAATCCAAAAATGAAAATTTCAACAGTTATCGTTCGTAAACGAGTAATTTGTTTGCCGCTAAAGGACCAATTCTCTCGTGAGATCGCGGCAAAGTTATCTATCGCGAAATCTGCTGTGAAAAATATATTTTTCAAATATACAGATGGCCATGGACTCCAGGACTTACCACGGTCCGGGAGACGTCAAAAAATTACTATTCTTGTGGATAAAATTGTCAGGAGAAAAGCTGTCCCGCATAAAATTGCAGCTGCAATAACGCGCGGTTTACGGAGGGAAAATAATTGCTGAAATCAAGGCTAACTTATCATAATATAAAGGCTTGTCATTTACCAAGTTTCCTTTGACCGCAGTACAGGGGGCGCTGAACTACATGATTTTCACGTTGGTAGCGCCATCTAATGTTAGAAACTGAAATGTTTTCCATTATTTCCTATGGGATTATTAGCAGTAGTATGCACCAGGTGGCGTTACATACGAGACAAAGCCATATAATAAGTTGGCAATTATAGGGACAATTTCAACAATAGATTTTCTCCTGAATGCGAGGCCTTGATATTATGATAAGGGGGCCTTGGCTGAAATAAGTCGGTCTACCTTGTGAAAGCGATTACGTGGTTTAAGATTTTGTGGAAGGTTCGGTGTAAAAAAAACCTTAGGCAAGTAAAAAAAAAAAAATGCGGGATCGACCGGCGTTTGCCAAGGAACACAAATACTGGTAGCAAGAAAACTAAAAAAAAAGTAGTTTCCTGACGAATTAGACTTCAATATTTTTGGATTGATGTTAGGCTCTGTGCTCAAACACCTAAAAACAAAAAACGAGATTTAATATATGTTATTCCTACAATGAAGGATGGTGGAGGACACGTTATGCTATGGGTAGTACTTTCTAAAAAAAGTTTCGGTCTGTTTTTTTTTTCTTTTAGATCCGCGGCAAGATAAATGATTCAATGCATGAGGATATTTTGTAGGATTATTTGATGCCTTATTGGAGGAAAAAGTTTGGTCGCAACTATTTGTTTTAGCATGATAAATGCCTAAAACATACATGCAAGCTCTTCAAGCAGTGACTTTAGCACAAAAAAATCCGCTTTTGAGTTGACCTACCGAATCACTCGATCTGAATCTAATAGAAAATCTCTGGAATGAACTCACCAAACGTGTATGGAATTACAAACGTTCCAATTCAGTAGAATTTTCCAAAAGATTGGAAGAATATTATAAAAAACTTGCCATAGATGATCTCCAACCATTCGATGAGTCAATATCATGTCTTAGTGCCGCATGACTTATTTCTAAAGTTATGACGACAAAATACTAAAAGTAAATGTTGTTGATCACAGCTATTTTCTATTATAACACCATTTTTTCAAAATTCCCAAGAAGGCCGTAAATTTTTGAAAAACATGCTTTCTCCTTTCTAATTAATTTTGTTAGTTAAATTCATTGATAAATTTTAACATTACTCCATAAATTAATTCCTAGCTAATATGCCAATAAAATGTATCAGTATCACTTTGAGATTCCGCTTTCATATGGGTATATTTAAAAAATTAACGAAAAATTTTATGCTGGCCGGAAACTTTTGACCGGCACTTTTTACTCGCAATTCTTTCAAACGCACAGGAACGAAATGGAGTGTAACATATCATACAACAAATCGGGTATACTGGATAATGTTCTAAATTAAAATTATTGTTAATATCGTGTACAGTTTTTTACAGACTTTCGACACAAAATAAATATTGTCTAATGTTTTCTTTGAAGTACACTGTAAAAAAAGAAGTTGATCTACTAAAAAATTTTTAGTGATCCTTGCAATTACTAAAAAAATTTTTGTAATCTTACTCAGTTACAAGAAAATCTGTAAGAGTTACTAGAAAAAAACTAGCAACGAATAGAGTTAATAGTTTTATATTTTTAATAGCTATTACTAAAAGTTACTTAGTGTGGCCATGATAGCCTAAGGGTCACAGCACCGAACTCCAGACTGAAAGGTCTTGGGTTCGATGCTCGACACCGCCAAAGACGCACCGAGTGTATGCAGTGTAAGTATTCGTTAAGTAAAAGGGTTCTGAAAATCCTGTCGTAGCAGTTACTATGGGTAATGATCTAAGGAGAATCCCTCCCTTTCAGAAGCATATCAAAATTGAGCAGGTGGCAATGTGTGATGCTGCCATCTACTGAGGCGTTGCCGAAAATCTACCACTGCAAGTCTGTCTTTTTACCCGCTGGATGCAGTTCAAAGGAAGCTCCTGCCCTTCGGGCACACGTTAATAAAAAAAAACTCGTTTGGTGGCTCTCGCTAAAAAGTTTTTAATTTTTAATACGAACAATTCATTTTTACAGTTTACAAAATAAATGTTTGTTTCACGTGCTAAAATTGCGTTTGGAATAGCTACTAGAAATCTGTGAGTAATGGTTACTAAAAATAATTTTGGAACTGTTGTTAAAATTTGCTTGGTGGCTCATACTAAAAATTTTTAAGGTAGTTATACAAAAAATTCTTTTGTTCGGTTTACAAAAGAAAAATTTGTTTCACTTGCAAAAAAGTTTGGAATGGTTACTAAAAAATTGTGTGGGATACAAATTTACTAAAAATTTTTTAGTAACCTCATCAATTTTTTTTACAGTATAGAGGAAGATGAAAAAAAGTACACGTGGTTATTCTTCCACATATGAACATAATGGTTGTACTAGATCTGCATAGTAATCTTCTACAACGACAGATCATTTCTAGCAAATTATTTTACAAAATGATACATTTACAAGTATTCATGCACCTGTTCGCGATGCTTTATTTTAAGCAAATTAAATATGTTGGTTTTGAAATTTTTTTCATCACATCGAGCCGTAAAAATTGTTTTTAATGAGACTTTAATGATTTCATTCTTTTTAGAAAAATTATTTTATAAAAAGTTATCTTGGAAGGCAATTTCCCTAAATAGTAAAATAATATCTCGCTTTATTTAATTGAGCATACAGTGTTCATATACAGGGTGAGTCATAAATATCGAAACAATAGGCTATCTCCTTAAATATTGCCTCTAGACCCATACTTCCATTTGCAAAAACTCATAAAAAAAGATGAAATTTCTGACAATATAAGTTGCAACTCCATGGGGGATCTAGTTGAAAAAATACGAAAATTAAATTTTTATACGACCCCCGTAGAGCAAAATTCCCAATTAGGAAATTATTCTTTATCCATTCCTAAATTGAACAAAAAAAAAATTCATCTCCCTATCTGAAAACCTGACAGAGATATCAAAATCTAAAATTCTCAAAAATTCGTGACTTACACCACTTTATCATGCCTGTAAACGAAGTGTTTTTCATCCATTTTCAAAGCAAATAAGGGATCGTCCACAAATTGTAACGTTGTTATATGTCGGTTTAAGACCGTTCCTCTTATTTGGCCATAATAAAGCAGTGTATTGATTTAAAATTGAAACTTGTTTCTAAAACATGTTGATCGTTAGCACTGAAGGTCTGAATAAATCGTAATACATAGGCCCGGTCCTAAACCGACCCATAGGGAAAGAAGTTCAGTCCGGCATGAAGTAATGTTAAAATCATAATCCGGACCAGCCTGGAAAAAAGCTTAAATCGTAGCTGGCTCAGCCGTGAATTTCTACATAGTTTTTTACTTCAGTATAGTTAAAAATTGTTTTGAGTGGAGGAGTTCTGACCAAAAATACTTAATATAGTATTTCGTTTTTTATATTTATACTTTTTATTATTAAAGAGGCGCCAAAGGCTGTGATATATTTATTTTATCAATGAATCTATGTTTATATGTAAATGTTTCACTTATATTTTATTATCGCTAATCCATATCCCGTGCGTTGAAGATTTTGAAAAATGTTATAAAGTAAAACCTTTTAAAACGGAATCACATGGGAAAGAAAAAATACGTAATAGACAAATGCCCTTCCCATGAAAGTTAAATGGAGTTTATTTTTTTTCTCAGATATTATTGTATTTATTTTGCATGAATCAACACATTTTCTGTTTAAGACAGAATTCCGTCATAGGCAGATTTTTTTTTCTCTGGTTTTATTTTGTTTAATTTTTTAACATTTAAATATACTATTCTTAAAAAAATAAATTGTAAAGTTTTTTTTATTGTTTTGTAAAATAAAAGAGGTTTTAAAATTTTTGCGGTTTTCGTAAAAATATTGATTAAACCAAATTTTACTTATTTTATGTACGTATTAGGTCTATTTTAATACGGATTGTTCGAGACCGGGATTAAAAATTTCGTCCAATGCAAGTCTGGGAAAAAGGAAGCAGTCCCCTCCGGTATGAAAAATACATTAGACCCGGGTAGGCGAGTCTTCAGAAAAAAGTAACGTCTCGGTCCTGATCTGACCTGAGCCCAGAATACAGATTTTTTAACAGCCTCTACAGGACGATAAAAAGCTTGAAGTTGTGAGAGCTAAATTTTTAAAAAGGACTTAATCTGCATCTTAGAAAAGCATTTTTTAAATAACTAATGGGCAGTAAAACAGTACATTTCGTTTTTCTGGTATAATGAATTTTTTTCCCGACTATTTCTTGTCTTTAAATTATTAAAAGTTAAGAATTGTTAAAGAAAAAAAATACAAACTTGAAACATGTCATTTTTAATTATTTTACCTTACTTTTGTTTAAAAAAAAAAAGAAAAATTATTTACTTTTGAAAATATGATTTTTTAAAAGTTATTATTTTTTAAATAAATATTTTTAATAGTTCTAAAATAAATATTGAAAAACAAAAGCCTCGAAACAAAACTAAAATCAAATTTTCATTGTTAGTTAAATAGAAAGAAATTTTAATCCGATAAATAATGTTTGGAGTTATAACGATTTTTAACTATCGCATTGAAACCAGTACTAACCATATGAAATTTTTATAAATTTTACGATAAATTTTAGCATGTAATTTTCTTAGCAAATTATATGGCTAACATACACAAAAAAGAAAAAATCAAAAATCTAACTCAAAAGATAGATTTTTTACGCGTTTCCTACAATTGTTAAATTAACATTGTCTTTTGAATTGCGCGCATTTCAATTTGTGTCTAATCCCTTAAAACCTGATGAATAATTCAAACGGTTATAACTCCGCGAATTTTTAAGATATGAAGATGCAACTTTTTTGTGTGTTATTCAGGACTGGATAAGGAAAGTTTCCCTCATTGGAATTTTTATCCTACGGGGGCCGTATAAAAAGTTAATTTTCGTATTTTTTCAAATAGACCCCCCATGGAGTTGCAACTTATCTTATCAAAAATTTCACCTTTTTTAATGAATTTTTGCAATTGGAAGTATGGGTCTAGGGGCAATATTTAAGGAGATAGCCTATTGTTTCGATATTTATGACTCACCCTGTATATGTGACTAAACAAAGTTCATCGCCGTCGATACTAAATTCGAAACTTGTTTCCCAAAGATGAAATTCGAGATTTCTTCTTTGAAGCCAACATGAAGCCCTCGCCAAAAGAATACGTTCATATGTTCTTTAATTTCATGAGAAAAATTGCTATTTATTATTATACTTCAGACATGCTATTTAAAAAAATGAAGCCTTTCGACACTCTAAGTTACTACGGCCCCGACTTTTACCTTCTGTCTTTGTGGATAGCCAGTTTTTAAGATTTGAAATAGGCGAAATTCTTCGAAATATAGAATACAAGATATAGGAATTAATGGATACGAATAAATTAGTGACATCATGATATTTAACATTAAAAACGTTACATACTTTTGGAAACACAGATCTCCATTAATACACTTTCCTCTATTTGTATTGTGAAGCAACACAAGTTTTATGATAAAAAGTTAATTAAATCCAATTGATTTTTTTTAAATCATCAGATTTTAAAACATTCACATTTTATATAAACATTTTAATAAAAATTTTAATTTTTCTTAAGAAAGGTGTTATAATAAAAATAAAATACATTGACATGTTTCGGAATCGTCAAATAAGTTCCATAGCCATCTATACTAATAAAAGAACAAAACGCTCTGTCTGCGTGTGTGTGTGTGTCTGCGATGGCTAGCAAAATCTACAGCACGAGTTAAAATTTTTTTGAGAGTAGCCCAATACCTCTCCTGATGCACCTGAGGCTCAGAATTTTTATTTTTTTGATTAGTTTCATAGATATTAATTATGAAGCGGAACTCACTCTCATCAAAAAGTCATTTTTTAAATGTTCTGGGAAAGAAAACGTTTGCACATGCGCAGAAACTTAATTACGCATCTAATCGGAGGAAGAACCTTTTTTCCCCGTTTATTTCAGTTTTTGGATCATTTTGTTTAAATCCAAATCAACCAAACTGCTCAACGTAGTTAAACTTAAGAGACATATTTGGAAAGATCATATTTTTAGGTCTCAAATGCAATAATCAATTCGAAAAAATGTTGCAGTTAACCCTTTGAAAACAAATATTCAAAAATGGTCGTTTTTTCCAAAACTATTTTTCTCCTTTTTCTGTAATTTATTATGAGATTGTTAATTTTTGGTGACAGGAGACCCCCCACGGTGAGGGTCGAAAATTTTAAAATGCTTATAACTCGCGATCTAATCTTCGTAGCGCGGCCAAATTTTGTTTGGTAATTTATTATGAGACATTGTTAATTTTTGGTGACAGGAGACCCCCCACGGTGAGGGTCGAAAATTTTAAAATGCTTATAACTCGCGATCTAATTTTCGTAGCTCGGACAGATTTCGTTTGGTAATTTATTATGAGACAGTGTTAATTTTTGGTGACAGGAGACCCCACACGGTGAGGGTCGAAAAATTTAAAATGCTTATAACTCGCGATCTAATTTTCGTAGCGCGGCCAAATTTTGTTTGGTAATTTATTATGAGACATTGTTAATTTCTGGTGACAGGAGACCTCCACGGTGAGGGTAAAAAAATTTAAATTGCTTATAACTCACGATCTAATTATCGTAGCGCGGCCAAATTTTGTTTAGTAATTTATTATGAGACTGTTAATTTTTGGTGACAGTAGACCCCCCACGGTGAGGATAGAAAAATTTAAAATGCTCATAATTCACGATCTAATTTTCGTAGCGCGGCCAAATTTTGTTTGATGATTTATTATGAGACATTGTTAATTTTTGGTGACAGGAGACACCCCAAGGTGAGGGTCGAAAAATTTAAAATGCTTATAACTCGCGATCTAATCTTCGTAGCGCGGCCAAATTTTGTTTGGTAATTTATTATGAGGCAGTGTTAATTTTTGGTGACAGGAGACCCCCCGAGGGTCGAAAAATTTAAATTGCTTATAACTCACGATCTAATTATCGTAGCGCGGCCAAATTTTGTTTGGTAATTTATTGTGAGACTGTTAATTTTTGGTGACAGGAGACCCCACACGGTGAGGGTCGAAAAACTTAAAATGCTTATAACTCGCGATCTAATTTTCGTAGCTCGGCCAAATTTTGTTTGGTAATTTATTATGAGGCAGTGTTAATTTTTGGTGACAGGAGACCCCAAACGGTGAGGGTCGAAAAATTTAAAATGCTTATAACTCGCGATCAATTTTCGTAGCGCACAATTAAAGGAGCAATTTCGAGCAATGCCAAAAGAGCTTATAATATAACAATAAAAAATAAGAACTTAAATAAATAAGAACTTAATAAATGAAATTGCTTAATAATAAATACTTAATAAATGCGAGCAATGTAGCGCAAATTAATTATTACAAATTTTGTTTGGTAATTTATAATGAGGCAGTGTTACTTTTTGGTGACGAGAGACCCCCCCACGGTGATTGTCGAAAAATTTAAAATGCTTATAACTCTCGATCTAATTATCGTAGCGCGGCCAAATTTTGTTTGGTGATTTATTATGAGACATTGTTAATTTTTGGTGACAGGAGACACCCCACGGTGAGGGTCGAAAAATTTAAAATGCTTATTACTCGCGATCAATTTTCGTAGCGCACAATTAAAGGAGCAATTTCGAGCAATGCCAAAAGAGCTTATAATATAACAATAAAAAATAAGAACTTAAATAAATAAGAACTTAATAAATGAAATTGCTTAATAATAAATACTTAATAAATGCGAGCAATGTAGCGCAAATTAATTATTACAAATTTTGTTTGGTAATTTATAACTAGTGAAAAATGCTCCAAGGAGCAGTGCAAAAGCAGAATATGATTTTAATTGAGCATTAAAAAGTAATGGACAAGTGCTTCTGTTAATTACTGAGCATGAGGAAGGATAAGGGATCCCTTCTTGGCTACAACTCACTTCAATGCCAACTTTGAAAAAATCATATTTGCGCTTTTTCCATACAAAAGAAATTTGCGGTTCTTTAGTAGAATTTTCCACCGTGCTTTAGATGTTAACCAGGGGTGTAGTCATAAAAATAACATAAGATATATGCTCTAAGCAGAGGGATATTCTAGAATGTGTATACTATAAGCTTTCTTGAAAAACAGAGGGTATATGGTGTTCTATTAAAAAGTCCAGAAGGTGTACGGCGTATAGCCTGTACTACATCTCTGATGTTAACTGCACTGTTCACTCTGCACTATACTACAAATCAATTTTCTGTGCAATTATACACTTAGGGTATGCTTGGTGGCAGTACATGAATGTGATACCTGCAGGAACTAGGTATCTGGCATTATGTCGCCTTCCTTTACATTTTTGTCTAATTAAGCTGCATCTTTACTGGTTACGTCTTTACACTATACATTTTTATAGTAACTGCGACTGATTTGTTTTCACGGAAAAAGCGCAAATATGATTTTTTCAAAGTTGGCATTGAAGTGAGTTGTAGCCAAGAAGGGATCCCTTATCCTTCCTCATGCTCAGTAATTAACAGAAGCACTTGTCCATTACTTTTTAATGCTCAATTAAAATCATATTCTGCTTTTGCACTGCTCCTTGGAGCATTTTTCACTAGTCCTTCTATTTTTCCATATTCCATAGGGATACTGCACAACTTGTTTTGTATTTTATATATGGAAAACAAAATCTTATTTGTATTGAAATTAAAAAATGCTACATACTCTAATACTCTGGTATTACAAATTAAAAAAAAATTTTAAACAGGTTTTTCTATGCCAAAATTCTACGGTGGTTTTCAAAAAAAAAAAAAAAAAAAAAATCAGTTTTTTACTAAAGTGAATAAAATAATAAATCCTTTCAAAGAATAGATTTTTCATTCAAATATCCATTATTTTTGCCAAAAACAGGAACTTTTTTTATGCAAGAGTAAAGTTTGATACAAAAACCATGCTTCTTTTTTTTCTTAATCCGTATTTATTACGGACTTATTAAAAACGTACTCCACCGCTTTTATAGGAAACTATTGCTTTACTGTGTTATGGAGCATTCTCATTGGCCATAAAGAGACATTCTATAAAAGCTGTGGAGTGACTCTGCAACAAATGGGTCAAATTTTTAACAGTGCACTGTTAAAAATCTGCTGCATTTTGCTGCAACGCCCTCCACCACTTGTATATAATATCTCTATTCCAACCAATAAAAAGCGCCATTTCACGGCCAAGTAACCGTTTTCTATACAAGCAGGGGAGTGCGTTGCAGCAAAATGCAGCAGATTTTTAACAGTGTGCATATCCTTGGCGCTATAGTTTACAGGAGTGGTACATTGTTCAAAATTTGAAACTTTTGCTGCATCGCCACTCCATCGCTTTGATAGAATATCTCTATTTTGATCGATGAGAATCCTCGATAATGCTTTTAAGTAATCGTTTTCTACTTATCTACTATATCGTTTCCGTATATTTATTTTTTCAATCAGCACCAAGGTGCGCACTTTATTAGAAGACGCGCTCTATTAGAGGGCGCATTCTATTAGAATAAATACGGTATATACTTATAATAAATACACTTTTTTAAAGTACAGGGCCCCAATATTTGACAGGTATGCCAGGCATTTTTGCCATTGATGCCATTGTGCTAAAAACAAAATATAAATAAATGAAAAAAATGGATAAAATATAAATTTGGCATGGTGCAAAAAATTGCCTAATTTAAAATTAAAAATCAAATTTGACAGCCACCAGGGCTAGACACCGTGCATAATTATTCAGTAAATGATTCATTAACACTAGAACGTCCGGAAATTCTACTCAAGTTTAAAAATAATATTTCTCACCAGAATTTTTATTCAAAATTATTTAATTGATTTATTTAACGTAAATTTGCGTGGATTAGATTTAAATTATTTCAAGAAAATTTTTCTGGTTCGAATTGAAATTTAGTTACACTAGCTGTTACCCGTGACGTCGTTCACGTAGCATAAAAAAAAAGATAAACGCTTTAATTAAGCAAAACATTTCATTAACAATAATTTAAAATATATATAACACATATCTTATACCAGGCTATGGAGTAGTTTATTTTTATTATTATTATTTTTTTTTTATAGGGGACTTAAAGAACTCAGTCAAATAAATGGAAAATATGTTAGATAATATTAACGATCGCGAAAATGAAATTGCAACCATTTATACTATAGAACACCTGTAACGCACCCCAATGTAACAGAAATCATGTTGTAGTGCATTTCAGAATTCCATATCAAAGAAAGAAAAATCAAGTGTTAAACCTATAGGTAATAAAAAAAATATCCAACATTTCCATAATACATAACTTCGCCGGCCCATTCTTTTCTGCATCTGTGTATGTGATCTATGTGCTTGTAAATATTCTAAATACAATGTTAAAATTTTGCTTAGTTAGAAAAAGTATAACGAAGATTAAAATTCACCTTTAGCAATTTCTAATAATAGACAGAAACGTACTTGAATTCTTTTGTACAGTCCTGTATATCACGTGCAAATATTTATACGACCGCTTATTTAGCTTAAATTATTCAAGCAAAAAACCCGATTCAAATTATTGAATTCATATTTCCGGAAATCGCTATTGCACAGGTGACCATATATCCAGTTTATTGTATAGTCCGATACATGATTTATTTAAATTCTACAAACATCTCTTATTATACCAAATGTAGCTGAACTTCAGGATGCATTAGTTTTCCTTAAAATACATACTACAATTGAAAAAGCTCTTCAGCAATCTTTTCTAATAGACCATACTTTGGATACAATATCTGAGATCTGGACACAGGTCCAAAATCTTTTATGCGTCTCTGTAAATGAACAACAAATGTGATGCAAATCATACTTTACTGCAAGCATATTAGTAAATTTCAGTATTTATCATTGTATTGATTATCTCAGTATATTAATTTCATCATGTTTGAAATAGTGCAACGCAATTAAAATACGCTGGGAATATTTTTTCCCCGTAGACTATTATATTACCGAACATTTTTTCTGTTATCTTGTAAAAGAATGTTAAACCTTTTCACCCCATTTTCTACAGAAATCCTGTTTTAGTGCACTTCAGAAACTGATATCAATTTCAATATTATTAAAATAACCTTAATAAAATAACATTATTAAAATATGCTGCAAATGGTTTTACTTCACAGACTATGATATATTGAAATACTTTTGAGCTCACTGTACGCACACTATAAGTACTATACTTAACATATTCGATAGTAACCATGTTCTTGTGAACCTTAAAAATGCATGTAAATTTCATTACATTTAAAATTATGTAACATTATCAAAATACACCACAAATGATTTTTTCGCCGTATATTATAATGTAAAGTCTCCTTTTGAGAGCTCATGTGATTCAGCTATAATTGCTACCTGGTTCATTTTCAATGCCGCACATGCTATAGCAAATTTCAATAACGTATGTTATTTTCGTATGAATCCCACTATATTTACTCAAGTTGAAACACGGACAAACAGACGGCAGACCCCAGGCACTCGGCATCTGGTATACAGACAGGTTGAAGTCGTAAACACTTTTAGACCATGTTAGAAAGTGTCAAAAAGGGGGTAGTTTCCGTAAAACGAAAAAAAAAACAGAATTTTTGAAAATTTAAAAACTTATACTTTGTTTCAGATATGACGTTACATTGATATTTTTAAAATTCTTAATGGAAAGTATTCCTGTGACGTCACAATTGGTAAAAAGTTGAATTTTATAGCCTTGAACCGAAAGAAAGAAAAAGGTTCATTTTTATTACGGATTAATATCTGGAAAAACTACTAAAATATTCATATTCTTGTAAAGTGTGAAGTTATATTCTTGTGAAGTCTTCAAAGTGTAAAAGAAATTTTATATAATCGTCTGCGTGATATAAGACGAAAAACAGTATTCCTCTGACGTCACAATTGCTAAAATCGCGGTTTTTAACCTCGAACCGAAAACAGAATAGGATCCATTTATTTATTTCATTTTCTTTTATCACGTGAAAATCTTTCAGTTGAAAATTAATTACAGAAGAGAAATAATTATTCCGGTTTTTTTTATTTTTTGGCAACGAAAAAAGAAAGGTGATTAAATATTATGAAATTTTTTTCAATTTATTCTGTATGAAAAATAGTGAAATGTTGAATTATTAAGAAAAATATTTGAATAAAATAAATAAAAATTAGCCTATGTTCATTTCAGACCAATAATCTAACTATATACAAAAATTCAAAGACATTAATCCATCCGTTTTGAAGCCAAGTTCATTCCAATTTTCGGACACACTTTCACATTTATAATATATATAAGGATGATTGGAGTCGAATCGACTCCATCCGGGCATTCTAGTGTTAAAAAATGACAAAAATCAGCATGTCAAAAATTTCAAAAAATTCATAATTCGTTAAAAAATTAAGTTAAAAATAAGAGAAAAAAAAGCATTCTGTATTTTTTTATGCTTAATCGAATGGTGTAACTGGTTTTTCTCTCCGATGATCACAAGTACCTTAGATTGATGACTGCCATTCTTTTATTTCATCTTGTAAAAAAACTGTTTAACGTAAAGCTATGAATTTTTGCAGGATTAATTAGCATCGCAAAATCTTTAAAATAAACTTTACCGCAACATTCTATCTGCAATAGAACGTTAGATATACCCATTTATGACCAAGTTTGGAAAATACGCAATTTCAGAAAAACCGCACAGCGAAATAACGTTTTCTCGATGACTACCTCGGGATAAAAAGTTTGTCTTTTGTTTAAAAAAAAAATTAAGTTTTTATCTTTAGTAGTTTTCGAGAAAAGTGCTGGGACACAAAATTTTTGTCATATTTTCAGAATACTCTACAGTACACCTACAGTATGCCATAAAAAAAAAAAAAAAATTGTGCTATGTTGTGCGTCTTGGTCAGACGAACATTTAAAAAAAAAATCATCAAAATTGGATAAGTATTTAGTTAGTTATTGCAAAAAGAAAAATTGAAAAATCCGTGTGCACCATCGCTCAATCATATTATTGTAGCGCGCTGCCGCGCGCACAATGATGAGGCAGTGTTACTTTTTGGTGACGAGAGACCCCCCCCCCACGGTGATTGTCGAAAAATTTAAAATGCTTATAACTCTCGATCTAATTATCGTAGCGCGGCCAAATTTTATTTGTTAATTTATTATGAGACTGTTAATTTTTGGTGACAGGAGACCCCCCCCCCCCCCCACAGTGAGGGTCGAAAAATTTAAAATGCTTATAACTCGCGATCTACTTTTCTTAGCGCGGCCAAATTTTGTTTGGTAATTTATTATGAGACAGTGTTAATTTTTGGTGACAGGAGACCCCCCCCCCCACCTTGAGGGTCGAAAAATTTAAAATGCTTATAACTCGCGATCTAATTTTCGTAGCGCGACCAAATTTTGTTTGGTAATTTATTAAGCTATTGCATAGCTTTTATCGCGGGCTTTGAGCGCGGCGACCGAATCTAGGAATTCCGTAACGAGAAATAAACCTAACACTCCGGCTAACGACGTTTCAGTTCGGCAGACCTCGGCACGGTATCCTTCGATAGACTTCGGCAGACATTGGCGCGGTATTTTTGCATAAGTTGATAAAAAATGCTATGCAATAGCTTTACCGCGGCAGTCCCCGAGTGCCACACACATTTTTTGAAGAACGGTGTATGCGGGTTTCGTTAACATTATTTAAATGCAGAGACCGTAGAAATAAAACGATCAATGTGGGAAAACGATAGATGCGGTAACGATAGATCGGGCTTTCATTGTATCCACAAGTAATTACCGCTAACTACAGAATTTAGCTTCAAACTTATGTTTCGCGAATAAGGTTTATTATATGCAACGAGCAATAAAAGTGAAAGGGTTTTTTTTTCGAAGGTGCGTTTATAATTATGCAAATATGTAGTACTTAAAGTCGTTTTTCAGTCCGTCCGTCTCTCTGTCCATTTGTCCACATGTAACAGAGCAAAATCTACCCAACTGAATCGTTTGAAATTTAAAATATACAACTTTTTGGATAGTTTTGTCGTGTCATTTCAAATTTTATGAAAATTGGATATATAGTTTAATTACAAGGACCTTATTCGCTACGTTTTAACTTGCAATTTCTGATTTCTTTTAAGAGTTTAAGTATTTTATCTCTGTACGCTTTCGATTATCATTAAAACAGGCGAGTTTGAAAAAAAATGTTTCTTCAATTAAAAAAAAATGAAAAATCTTTTTTTTTTTTTTTTTTTTTTTGTAGAAGTTTTTTAATTTTAGTCGATTTTATTACTTAGCAGACACTGTGTTACAAACTTTTATACAGCTGATTGAGCTGTAGGTTTTTTTTTAGGTGCGTTCGTAATTATGTAAATACGTAGCACCTATAGTTGTCGTTCAGTCCGTCCGTCTGTCTGTCCGTCTGTCTGTCCGTCTGTCTGTCCGTCTGCCTGTCCGCCTGTCTGTCCGTCTGCCTGTCCGCATATAACAACGCAAAAACTACCCAACCGAATCGTTTGGAATTTAAAATATATAATTATTACATAATTTTGTCGAGTCATTTCAAATTTTATGAAAATCGGATGCATAGATCAATTACAGGGACAATCAAAAGTATTCCATTACATTACGGTCAATAGGAAAAAAAATTTCAAATGCATTTTAATCGTTTAAAATTTAAAATATATAATTATTACATAATTTTGTCGCGTCATTTCAAATTTTATGAAAATTGGCAGCATAGATCAATTACAGGGACAATCAAAAGTATTCCGTTACATTACGCTCAATTTGGAAGAAAGTTACTAATGCATTTCGATGGTGTTACACTCATTCGAACATAAAATTAATATGCATCTATGAAATATGTATTATAATGTACATTTTGCACAATTTGTGATGCAAAGAACATTTATTTTTGATTTACAAGACCACTCAAAAGTATTCCATTACATAATGATGGTATAAAGAAAATATTGTTTGGTGCGCGTTTTAATTGTATTAAGCTATTTAACATTTTATGAGATTGATATATGTTGCTGGGGAATACTGTAGGAGCGATCTTTCTCCTACAGCAGACTAGCAGTGTGTCTTGTAGCTTCTCCATGTCACTAGTCTGTGAAAAAGGTTCTCCAGCAAGGCAGACGATTCAAGGAGTACATCAAATTCAAGAGAAATGCCGCAGAAAAGAAGTGAGATGAAAATAACGTTTGATGGAATGTTTTGTGTTTAGGTCGTAAAAAAGAATGTTGGATAAAGATGACTTCCCGCATAAGACGTTTCGTAATTAACTAAAACTTATGAGTGGTTAAATAGTAAATAGATTTGTGTAAATATTACTTTTGTAAATAGTAAATGTTTGAATATAAGTTTCTAAAAGTTTTAACGGTGTCAGACTCCATTACATGTTTCTGAGTTAATTATGATTTCGAAAGAACTTTTAGAAGAATTTCGACAACACTACAAGATATTTCCTGTATAAAAAAAGGAGATAGTATTTACAGGGACACACAAAAGATTTTGGGTACTCTGTATCCGAAGTACTATCTACTATAACAGCAATATCTGAATATTTTTAAAACTTCGTTATCGTACGAACGCACCTCATTTGCTACGTTTCACGTGCAATTGCCAACTTGTTTAACTTTAGCATACAGTAAGATATTAGCTTTTAATTGTAGTTGAAAGTCCATATAGATAAGTTACTTTCGATTTGAGATTCCGTATTCACACAGTAAGATATTAGCTTTCAATTGTAGTTGAAAGCCCATATAGATAAGTTGCTTTCGATTTGAGATTCCGTATTCTTGTTTTCGTTTGGAATCGTACGAAAGTTGCTCATTAGTTATTCCTGGGCTATTTATCTGTTTAATAAGTAAGTATATTGGATTTTTTTTATACCAATTGATAGTTTATTTATTAAGTTCTTATTTATTTCATTTCAGTTCCTTTATTAAATTCTTATTTATTTCAATAGAGTTCATTTATTAAGTTCTTATTTATTTCATTATAGTTCATTTAATATAAATTCTTATTTAATTACAGTTCATTTATTAAGTTCTTATTTATTTAAGTTCTTATTTTTTAATATTATATTATAAACTCCTTTGGCATTGATCCAAATTGCTCCTTTAATTGTTCGTAAATTGCTAAATATTTAACTCCTGATCAATGGGGCGTCTGCGACAACGTGCGTTTTGACACCAAGTGTGGTGTAGTCAGGGTACACATATTTGTACGTGTTTTACAAAATCTAGAATTTTAGTCTTTGAAATAAAAAAAAAAAAAAAAGAAAGAAAGAAAAAAGATTTTACACAGAAAAGGCGAGATAAATTTAAAAGAGCATTTAAATATTTCAAAACGTTTATTTCTGTGGTATTATTCAGCAGGAATTGCATTGTTATAGAGAAATGGAAATAAGAAATTGTTTCGTAGCTCTCAAAATAATAATATGATCGTAAACAATTATAGCTCATAACTATACATGATTTGGATAATACAATCAAACATCCTCTTATTTTAAAAAGTTTTCTACTTAACAAAATTTTCTGCTGAACCTTGATTTGGACCACAAATTAACATGTTAATCAATCTCCATACTGTTTCGATAAATGTGTGAATTTATTCCAGCTTATTACATGAAATTATTTATTTATTTAAACATCTTTATTCAAAAGAAGAAATGCTAAAAGCCTTCGATACAATAAGGATTTGCAGTTTCACGAAAATGTTGTACGTACGTTGTTCGGAAACTTACAAAAGTACGAAAACTTTTATGAACAGCGAAGTTTTTTTAGAGAAGAAATCTTTATAAAGTAATATTACAGACCTTGCTGATAAAAAAAAGAGAGAAGGTACGTTACGTTTCAATTTTTATTTACCTCTCTTTATTGTGTGTGCGTTTTTTTAGACATTATCCTAATTATTTTAGTCTCATATGTTTACATTGCATGTAAAAAGTTCCTGCCAGAATTAGAGTTCGTTTCCCCAATATTTCCATTTTGTGCGCATTTTTAGTGCTGTGATATAGAATCACATATAGTTTTCTTAAATTATACATTTTTCTAAATTTCAGTTTAAACTAATCTTTAATTACATACCTATTTTATCCTAACTTTTATTTCGGTTACCACAGTAATTTTCCTTTGGAAGAAAAGAAAGAAAACATATTTAACATTTCAGTGTGGAAAATAACACTAGTAAGACTAGATTAGGTCCATTAATAACTATATCGTAATATTAATAATACAAGGTTAAACCCGTCGAATTTCGACTAAAGAAAATGTTAAAAAAGGAACTGTTTCATTGATTTATAATAAACCTACAAAATTAGTTATAGTAAAAAATGCATTTTATATTGGTAAGTCTAACTCTTAAACAAATGATATTTAACGTCAAATTAATAAAATACGATTTCTATAAAACTCAGTTGTAGAAATTGTTGAAATTAAACTTTGATCGTATATGTAAGCAGTAAAAAAATAATAAAGATCTGTTATTATGATAAAGTTATCAATTAAGGTTTTTATGCTAGTATTACAGAGTAAAAAAATGCAAAATTTATTCAACTTTGACTCAATCATAGAATTTCATTCCAATGAAATCTAAACCCGGCATCATTTTAATCGTATCAAAATTTGCAAATGCACATTTCATATCTGTATTCACCTTTTCAGAAAAAATTGGCATTTTAATTTGATCATTTTGATTCAAAACTTGAAGTCTCAATGCTATTAGCTGAAACAGATATTATACTGTTGGTATTCTTTTATGTGTAAATCAAATTTTGTAAATGAAATCAAAATTCATCAGGTTTTATGACAGAAGATATTTAAATTACATTTTTTTTCCTTTTAATGAGAAAATGGCAACATAAAGATACAGTAATCAATTTCTTCCCCTTTTTTCCTTTGCATTTAACAGAAATTCAGTACTCATGTTGCCACAATTAGAAAAGCTGTATTAAAAACTACAAAAATATTAATATTTGAAAAACAAATTAAGATAGAGCTTTCAAACAAATTTCATTTAAAAGTAAATTTTTTCCCCTACACGATGGTGTAAAAATTGAAAATGTGCGATGTCTTTAAGTTTAAAAATTTGTTGTAGCAAAATTTGCAAAACTGAAATTTCATTTAAAATTTGAAAGTGTTGCCATTCGCAAAATGACGTATGCGTTACGTACAAAATTTGCAAAACTGAAATTTCATTTAAAATTCGAAAGTGTTGCCATTCGCAAAATGACATATGCGTTACGCACAAAATTTGCAAAACTGAAATTTCATTTAAAATTTGAAAGTGTTGCCATTCGCTAAATGACGTATGCGTTACGCACAGATACGTTTGGCCTTTGTAATATAGATGTATTCCACAACGAAAAAGTAAGAATTAATACTATAAATAAATATTTTGCTCATGAAACATTTTGTATTAATAAAAACATTTAAAATTTTTATTTACAAGTTTCAACTCTTTTTTTAATCGAGTCATCTGAGTCATTCGAGTCATTTGAGTCGAAGATGACTCGATTAAAAAAAAGAGTTGAAACATGTAAATAAAAGTTTTTAATGTATTTTAAATGTTTTTATTAATACAGCAACAAAATATTTTTCATAATACAAATTCTTACTTTTTCGTTGTGGAATGTATATTATTAATATTACGATATATTTAACATCTGCCTTTATCACTGAAGCGGGTCTTTCTATGGAACGTTTCCAGGTGCAAGTTGTGAATTTGGACAAGTGTGGTATCAAAAGAAAAATCTCGTCGTATACATTAAAAAGTGCAATGGTCCCGTCAAAAAAAAAAAGTCCAAATCCAACCGTTTCCGAGTTATCAGCACTTGAAGTGTAAATGATGTCGTATGGGAAAACTTCCGGGAAAACTTCGTAGGATGTGAGGTGCCTGTCTAAAAGAGGGGAAATAAGCGACAATGAGTGGGTGTAAAGGATTTTGCTCGTAGCTCGGGAAAAGTTATTGGAAGGAGGATTAAAAACAATGAAAAGAAACTTTTAACTTACGAACAATTTATATATCTGCCTGTGTATTTATTTATTCATTCACACTTCAAGTGCTGATATCTCGAAAACGGTTGGATTCGGACGGGCAGTTCCATTTCACTTTTTAACGTACATGACGAGATCTTTCTTTTGATACCACACTCGTTCAAATCAATAACTTACACCTGGGAACGTTCCCTAATCAGATAAATAGCATTCATTAAGATGAATATTCACCCTCGCTAGAAATAATAAAAAAAAAGAATAAAGATTTACTTTGGTCTCGGTCAGTAATGATATATTTTTCTCTGCTTAATTTTTGAGTTTTGATTCCTCGTTAGATCATAATCTTTTCATGTACATGCGGTATGTTTGGTCTTTCCCAGTATTTTCTCAAAACAGTTCCCTAACGTATGATTTGGCGTCGAATTCTTTTTGGCTTATTTTTTAGGACTGCTAACAGAGGCGTAACAGAAAATTTTGCGTAGATGATATCATTCATTTTTCGTATGTTCTTTGTCGCCAATTTGTAGTGTCATAGTGTGAATTATAGAATGATTATTTTCAATCGCCTCGCTCTCGCTCATGATGTCAGTCATGTAGAAATTCTCTTAAAAAATGCTTTCAGTCCCTTTTCATTTCTGTTTGAAATATTTTTCCATTTTATTTCTACTTCAAATAAATTGATTTTAAAAGCTTTTATTCTTATAATTGATCACAGCCTTCAGTTATACATGAATTTTCAGCGAATGCATACTTAAAAGGAACCTGGTCAACATTCATCTTCAAATATTTTATAGTACTGAACTTCTTTACAGGTGCGTTCGTAATTATGTAGTAGAGATGGGCATTATTTAACATATTAGGATAAATAACAATGTTATTGTTATATAGTTCATTATTTAATAACAGATTAACGGTAAGTCCCTGTTAAATTTAGAACACGATCCCAGTAACGTATTAAAAAAATAAAGATTTGAAACAATCGTTTTTTAGAAGTATACACCTTTCAACGTTCTGATTTTTACTTATTTTCTTATTTACTTCTAATTTTTATACCTAATAAGTACTGAAACAAATTTCAATGTATTAAAAATGATTCAGAATCGCTTTGATCTAAAATTTACAAATAAATGAAAATGTGTTAAAAGGTGTCATTTGAAATTGAGAAATATAGTGTTGACAATAAAATGTTTCACATTTACTGTATTATTAAAATTCACATTACTGTATTATTTTTAAAAAAATCTTCAGAATGGACATGCGTGAATAACGAACGCCTCTATTTAACGGACAGTTTTCCAACTCCCGTTGCCCAAACCTAATTCTTTTGTATGGTTAACCTGAATAGTCGACTATCATTTGAAAAGCATCAGAAATTATTTTATCGATAAGAGGAAAACTGTAATGAAAAACAAAAGCGAAGTAAAATAATCAGGGCAATGTGTCACAGATTTTGTGATCAAAGATAAATATAGGAGATGGGCTCGGGAAAATCCCTCCCTCTCATGTCTAGTGTTGACTCCAGGGGTGTGCAAAGAGATAATTGCCTTCCCCCCCCCACCCGCCCCCCGCCCCTCTCCCAACTTTGTCATGTAACAGTACTACCAAAAATGATGGTAATATAATCATAAATTTTACATGCCCCCTAAATTTATTTTTATTATACATTAAAATTATAATAAAAATAAATTTTCCGAAATTTGTTTTCTGCATTTGTAAAAAAAGAGCTTAAAATTGTGCTTAAAAAGAATCATATTTCAAACGCTTATAGCGAATCGGTGGATGCAATGAACCAGCCAACGATTGGATCTTCTTCTTTTGAGCGTGTTTCCCAGCAGAGCTGTTTGCACTGTTTCAGTGGTTACGGTTTCCAAAGCCTTCGGTTCTTCCCCTCTAAGTTCTTTGGCCATTCACTGGCGAGGAAAAACGGTTATTTTATTATTCTTTTTTTGGCTGTCTTGTTGTTTATTCTGTTATCGCTTCTGTTATTTTATTCCAAATAATCGGTATGTAACAAAAGATCGTTTTACTCTTCAGGGTTATAAAATCACGGATCGCGGTTAAAACTTAAAATAACGCTAATTTATTGTGCAGATAAATTGAGTTTGTTGAACAAATTGAGTGGTATAGAATATTTTGCAACAAAAATGAAAAAGAGTTCTCGCGTTTTTTTTTTTTTTTTTTTTTTTTTTTTTTTTTTTTTTTTGTAATTGAAAGGAAAATGAAAATGATTTGAACGAACAATGGATATGGATACAGGAATGGTTTGTGTAGTGTAAAGGTGTGTTTTAATTTCGTCTCTTTGGACAGGGCGGAGTGAGGGAGGGGGGGATAAACAGAGGCGGCATGTGCCTCGGGCAACAGACAAAACGGAGGGGGTGGTGGCGCTAAATGAAGATTTTATTTGTCTATTTTACTCAAGTTTATGTTTAGTACGATATTGTTAAAGTAGTTCTGTCTGGAATTTACAAATGATATAGGATTATAAGGATTCTACCTATATAATGCGGAATGTTTTTCTATTCTTTTCGATTCCATTTTCAAGGTTTTAATGAATCCATATTTGTCAAAGCTGGTTACGTTGTTCAGTACAACATATTTAATGATTGTGCTTTTTAAATGTCATCTGTTTGAAACTTAGAAATATTACCTTTGTAAATTTAATTTGCGTAGGTGGGGATGGGGGCAAAATTCATATTTATCCCGGGGACAAAAAAAGACTAGTTTCAGCCCGTGCTTAGCAGATGGTAGTTTATTTGGTTTTAAATATTCGAAATTGGAAGAGGATATTTCTGATACTAGATTTTTTTTCTAGTAAAGGGCGGGGCGAATGATTTATTATTTTTTTTTCCCTTTTTTTTTTCCTTTGTCATTATTGAGTCTTTAAAAAATGAGAGATGAAAGCTTTTTTTTTTATTTCCTTGTTTTTAATCTATTGAAAAAATTAAAAGAAAAGAGAAAATGGCATTTTAGAATTTGTGAGGAGGTGGTAGCAAAGACATTTACCTCATCAAGTTCTCGGATGAAATTCCAAGATTAGTTAAATCTCGATTCGTATATTAAAATGCAATCGGTCTGCCAATCATATCTTGTAGGAAAATACCGAAAGCCCGATTTTAGCGATTCATTCGTAAGTTTGCCATTACGTTTTTCTGCAACCTTCTGACCTGCAATCCTTCAACCTGCAATCTTCTTTTTATAGTAATGAAAGCATGAAAGACTGGGACCAGGAATACACAATGGTAAAGCTACGAGTCAACCTTTTAAATCGGTATTCCAAGATATGACTTGGCAGACAATTTTAAAATGCGAATCGCGATTTAACTAATCCTAGAATTTCCTCCGTGAACTCGCTGAGGTGATTGTCTTTGCTGTCACCTCCCGATCAATTAGTTTTAATACAATTGTAATTAATTTGAAAAACATATTTGTGCGTAAGAAATTTATTTGCATGAATTGAATTTGATTAAAAGTGTATAAATAATATTTTCATATTCTTAATATTCACTTTAAATATGCGTTCATGGATATGACTGCAATTTTGTTTTTGTTTTTAACAATCGGGCTTTTAAAGTTGTGTCTATTGTTATGCAGGGTATCTCTTATTATTGTTTACTTATAGTTAATAACCATCAGTTTTAGAGGTGTAGTTCAAATTACAAAAATCTCTTACATTTTGTTCTGCATTATTTTAAAAATCGATCTATGTTAAAATAATGCATTTTTAATTGGTTAAAAAATTCCGAATTTTATACAATGTCTCGTTTCGATCATAAGTTTTATTTAGAAAATGTTCCTCCATGTTCTAACAAGTAAACAGTAAAAATTGATTCTTATGTGACCAAAACTTACTGAGTTATGATACTTTCGGTTTTATGAATGTTCAATGTTTTAATCACAGCAATGGAAAATGTGTTTTTAGTGAAAATAATAATAATAAAAGAAAAAGAAACGCTAAAAATGCATGAAATTTATACCATCATAATTAGAAAAATTTTTGTTTTGCAGAATTAAAGTTTTTAACCACAAACTAATTTAATGGTGTAAATTCATTTCAAAGAAAAACTGCGTCTAAAATTGCATCCAAAAAGTATTTCAAGCATTTTGAATAAATGTCTTCTAATTAAAACATTCGTTGACATCATACGGAGCAATTATTTATATGTTATAAAAATAACAGGTTTTTGGAACCTGTTATTTGTGCAAGAATGTAACAATGAAACCTGTTAATCAAAATTAACTATATTTCCCATCTCTATTATGTAGATATTTAGCACCTATAGTTGTTGTTCAGTCTGTCCGCCTGTCCGTTCATTCATCTGTCCGCATATAACCGAAGAAAAACTACCCAACCGAATCATTTGAAATTTAAAATATATAATTTTTACATATTTTTGTCGGGTCATTTCAAATTTTATGAAATTCGGGTGCATATTTTAATTAGAGGGACAATCAAAAGTATCCCATTACATTGCAGTCATTGGGAAAGAAAATAGTTTCAATCGCATTTTAATGGTGTTACACCCTTTCAAACATAATAAAATTGATATGCATTTATGAAGTGTATACTGAAATATAAATTCTGTGCAATTTGTGGTGCAAAGAATATTTGTTATTCATTTACAGGGTTACATAAAAGTATTCAATTATAAAACGGCATAGGGAGAAACGTTGTTTGAGGTGCGTTTCAATAATATTAAACTATTTCACATTTTATGAAATTGATGTACGTTGCTGAGCTTTGCTACAAGTTACTTTCTATATAATATAAAGTAGATTGTATTTACAGGGACATACAAAAGATTTCGGATACTCTACTGTATCCGAAGTACTGTATACTATTACAGCATGATCTGGATATTTTTAAAATTTACTTATAATACGAACGGACCTCATTTGCTACGTTTGACGAGCAATTTCCAACTTGTTCATTTTATGAATGTGTATTTTATTTTTAAAAAATTCATGAATTTGAGTGAATTTCTATTTAAAGAATTTTTTTTTTTATCATAACGATAAGTCTTCGTTAAATGGAAGTTTCATTGTGTACTTTGGATATACTTATCCTTCCTATTTTTTTGACGACCATAATATGGACGCATTTTATTTTCTTCTGCACTTTGCTTTAAACCATTTTAAATTTATTCTAGAAAATATCTATTCTCTTTGATAATTGGAAGCTCGAATGTTAAAGAAAATTAACTTCTATGTTTTTAGTAAGGTAAAATGGGTAAAGATGCCGTAATTTTTGATTTAAAGAAGTTCAGGATACAAAAATCTACGAATTTTCTAAAATAAAATTTATTGCATTAAAATTTTCTCTGATTTTTACGCTTATAATGACGTTTAACCTTTTATCTATTGGCGGTACTTATAAGTACCATTAAAATAACTTATTATAAAATTCATTTAGTACATCGATTAGTTGTAATACAGTTTAGTATGAGTTATAGATACATTACTTTATCTTCTTCCAAAAACATTATTGGTTACACAAAACAAAAATATTGTTGAAAGGATGATTTCTTTTGCCTTTCCATCTTTTCAACTTTCTTGGCACTGAGGGAGTGGGATGGGGATTTTTCAATGCAGAATATTTCTATGTTTATATTGTAAAAGCATCATATTTGTACATTTTATAATTCTACAAAATGCTAAGGAAATAATTACAAATAAAATATTTGAGTGCAAATATAACAAGTTGGAAATTGCACGTGAAGCGTAGCAAATGAGGTGCGTTCGTACGATAACGAAGTTTTAAAAATATTCAGATCTTGATGATATAGTACTTTGATATAGTACAGTGGCCGAAATCTTTATGTTCCTGTAAATATGCAGGAAGTAAATTTATTATACTTCATTAACGTATATCTTATTCAAAAAATTCGAAGTAGTTTAATATAATTAAAACACGCCCCAAACAATGTTTTCCCGTATAACATGATTTAGTGTAATACATTTGTGTGGCCCTGTAATTTAATAATGAATATTCTTTGCATCACAGATTGTACAGAATGTATATTTTAGTACATACTTCAAAGATTCATGCTAATTCTATTATGTTCAAATGAGTTTAACACCATTAAAATGCATTTGAAAATTTTTTTCGCATTGATCGTAATGTAACGGAATGCTTTTGATTGTCCCTGTAATTGATGTATGCATTCGATTTTCATAACATTTGAAATGACTCGACAAAATTGTGTAATAAATATATGATTTAAATTTCAAACGATTAAAATGCATTTGAAACTTTTTTCCCCATTGTCTGTAATGTAACGGAATCCTTTTGATTGTCCCTGTAATTGATCTATGCATTCGATTTTCATAACATTTGAAATGACTCGACAAAATTATCTAATAAATATACGATTTAAATTTCAAACGATTAAAATGCATTTGAAACTTTTTTCCCATTGATTGTAATGTAACGGAATACTTTTGATTGTCCCTGTAATTGATCTATGCATTCGATTTTCATAACATTTGAAATGACTCGACAAAATTATCTAATAAATATACGATTTAAATTTCAAACGATTAAAATGCATTTGAAACTTTTTTCCCATTGACTGTAATGTAACGGAATACTTTTGATTGTCCCTGTAATTGATCTATGCATTCGATTTTCATAACATTTGAAATGACTCGACAAAATTATGTAATAAATATATGATTTAAATTTCAAACGATTAAAATGCATTTGAAACTTTTTTCCCCATTGTCTGTAATGTAACGGAATCCTTTTGATTGTCCCTGTAATTGATCTATCCATCCGATTTTCATAAAAATTGAAATGACTCGACAAAATTATGTAATAAATATATGATTTAAATTTCAAACGATTAAAATGCATTTGAAACTTTTTTCCCCATTGTCTGTAATGTAACGGAATCCTTTTGATTGTCCCTGTAATTGATCTATCCATCCGATTTTCATAAAAATTGAAATGACTCGACAAAATTATGTAATAATTATGTATTTTAAATTTCAAACGATTCGGTTGGGTAGTTTTTGAGTTGTTATATGCGGACAGACGGACGGACAGACAGACGGACGGACTGAGCGACAACAATAGGTGCTACGTATTTACATAATTACGAACGCACCTAAAAATTGCACAAAATCTCTGTGTATTCAAATTTAATAAGTCCTTCTAAATCTTTCAATCCTTCTAAAATCCTTCAAATATTTATTAAATGATTATGTAAATATTTTAATTTAGTTTAAACAATTTGCGTAAAATGTTTTAGAATGCAAAATGTTCATGAATTCATAATGCGGTAGATAAAGGGTGAAATCAGGTTTCTATCTTTATTAGAAGAGGAAATATATATATATATATTTTTCATTTTGGTTTATTTTTAAAATCTAGCTTACAAGCAATGATCGTCATGGAAATGATTTATTGTGAAAGTGCGTTCTTCTTCATGGTGGTGTGACAAAAAAATGTTTAGAAATCGTAATTAGCCAAAAAAGTAGCTGCTATTTCACACTACAAAAGCCGGAGGTTTAGTCAAGTTTTATAAACATAATCCACACCAGAATTCTTATTTAAAACAATTTGACCTTTTTATTGAACACATTTCTTCTTTATATCTTTTAAATTTGATAATAATAAAATTTCTGGTTTGAATCAATTTATATTCTTATAGCACAGTCCAAAATGATTGTTCACGGCTGTTCTAATGTTAAAAATAACAATAATCTTAAATTAAAGCATTTTATCTTTGATTATAGTTTAATTACAGTAATTACAGCATAATGTAGTTATAGAACTCGAAAGATAACTGAATATGGGAGCGATTTTCTGTGGCACGTTCTGTGATAAAAAACGTTTTATTCTTTAAAAAACAATCAACTATCATAATACGTAAAGATAAAAATTCTTATTATATAAGATGTAAGTTATTAAATATACTTCTTTGTTGCCAACAAACCATTATATTTAATGGCTTTTCATCAGACTATAAAAATCTACCAAGGATATTATTGTATGGAAATATTGGTTGAAAAAAATCACTATATAATAGTGATATTTTAACAGTGCTAGAAATCATTAAAATGTAATTTTTCAATGCAATTTTTATATTGCTTTACTGGTTAGCTTTCATTCATTTTTTTCAATAATAAAAATATCTCGATTAAAAAAAAGCACTTACTGTTGCAGTAATTGACCTTATTGTGATCTTTTGGCTTTCTCCGATCATAGTAAGAAAATTATTTCTGATAAAATTATTATAACTGGTAGTTTTTTTAGATTAATTTATGATAAAAACGATGTATAAAATAGTTTTAGTATCGAAGAATTATTTTAAGCTCCATTTAATGATGTTGAAATAGGTTAAATTCATTCAGTTAAATACGTTTTATGGGATTAAAAAAAGGGTCTAACAATTAAACCATATTTTGGAAGCATATATCGAATTAAGCTGCCGATGCAGTACCCAAACATTTTTTTTTAATTTATCTAATGTTTTAGGGGGGGGGGGGTTCTTTCCAATTTTTAAAGTCATTTTTTACTATTTTGATAGGGATGTAATTCATATTTTGAACTTTTCCATTTCCCTTATTGTTGTTATTTAAAAACAAGTTGGAAATTGCACGTGAACGTAGCAAATGAGGTGCGTTCGTAAGATAACGAAGTTTTAAAAATATTCAGATCTTGCTGATATAGTACAGCGTACTCCGGATACAGTATAGTAGTCGAAATCTTTACGTTTCTGTAAATATGCAGGAAGTAATTTTTATTACACCTCAGGAACGTATATCTCATTCATAAAATGTGAAACAGTTGAATATAATTAAAACACGCCCCAAACCATGTTTCCCCGTATAGCATTATATAGTGGAATACTTTTGTGTGGCCCTGTAATTTAATAATAAAAATTCTTTGCATCACAGATTGTACACAATGCATATTTTAGTATATATTTCATAGATTCATGCCAATTCTATTATGTTCGAATGAGTTTAACATCATTAAAATGCATTTGAAACTTTTTCCCCATTGACCGTAATATAACGGAATCCTTTTGATTGTCCCTGTAATTGATCTATGCATCCGACTTTCATAACATTTGAAATGACTCGACAAAATTACGCAATAATTATATGTTTTAAATTTCAAACGATTAAAATGCATTTAAAACTTTTTTCCCCATTGACCGTAATGTAACGGAATCCTTTTGAATGTCCCTGTAATTGATCTATCCATCCGATTTTCATAAAATGTGAAATGACTCGACAAAATTATGTTATAATTATATATTTTAAATTTCAAACGATTCGGTTGGGTAGTTTTTGCGTTGTTATATGCGGACAGACGGACGGACAGACGGACAGACAGACGGACGGACAGAGCGACAACAATAGGTGCTACGTATTTACATAATTACGAACGCACCTAAAAAGCCTCAAATGATAATATATATATAGTGTCATTTCCTATTGGAAACAATATTTACACATGAATATTAAATGAGAAAGAAAACTTTAAAAAAATAAAGTTGTTGCATTCCAAAAGTATTTAATAGTGAAAATTAAGTAATATTTTAAAACTGAAAATAATAATGTTTTCAAACACTTTATGCGTGTATATATCAAAAGAGAAAGGAAACTTTAAAATATTTATATTCAAAAAGTGTTAAAAGGGAAATTAGTTAATCACGAAAATAGCAACTGTTGCGACAGCAGGAGATGTGGCCTTGGAAAACAAAATACAGTCGACTCTCGTTAATTCGAAATCGGATAATTCGAATCTTCGCTTAATTCGAACTAAACATGAAGTCCCGAAATTTTTAATGACAGAATAACATTTTTTTCATTAATTCGAACTCATTTTCTCTTGACTTCGTTTAATGCGATCTTACGAGAATTCAGATTTTTCATTTTTTGTTTCTTTCTCATGGATTTCAGACCATTTGAATAACTTTCTTTCTTTGGTTTTTGTGAAAATTGTTCCGAACGAGTATACAAAGAATTTAATGCATTTGATATCCACTTTCTTTAGTGCCTCGTTCGTCCATCAGTGATGTTTTAAATTTTTCTTCCATTGTGCTTTTTTTCTAACCTTTTAATTGGTTTATCTACTTATATATCCTAATTTAATATCAAGTCATATTCTAATGATTAGAGACGAAATAAATTTAAAAAACGCTATAATATTAATTCCTTTGTAATAGTACCGTATTGAGCATGTCTTCATTTCATGTTTTCCAAAATTCGAACTTCGGATAATTCGAACATTTCTTGTGGTCCCGACGAGTTCGAATTAACGAGAGCCGACTGTATCTCTCAGTCAAAGGCAACTAACTGATTAGCGGCCCGATCGTCAGGGGTCGTGAGAATATAATTCGAACTTTCTTAGCTCGGTTTACTTTTATAATACTTTCGGGTCCGAAATTTTTTTCCGTTTTGAAAACAAAATCATTATTACTTTAATAATGTTAATCGCAGTTATCCAAATAGACTTCCTGATGTTTAAAAACATCTCATTATGTAAAATGCAGCGAATATGCTAATTTTGTATATACTAATTAATTCACATTTATATGATAACAAGCTGAGGAAGAGTTTTTAGAGACCTTTGGAAAATATCGCATTACATGAGGGTTTAACAGATATTACTACCACATATGATTCGTTTAAAAAAGTAACTTATGTTTTAAATTTATAGAGTGAGATAAGGTACCCTGGGGTAATAACGCCACGTTAAGGTTCAACCAATTTTCACGGCCAATTTTCACCAATTTTCAGTTTTAGATTGTATTTTTCAAACAAATATATGATTTGATACAGCAACTCATTGACTATCTATATAAAAAAAATAATTTAACAGATATGTATTCATAAAATGTAATGGCGTGATTTCTTGACCAATGCTATTTGGCGTTATTACCCACCTATATGGGTAATAACGCCATGCAAACAAAACTATGAAATAAGATGGAATAATTGCATGTAGATTGCCCAAATCTAAAAATACAAACTCTACAAACTTAGAAATTGACAAATTGCATTCTAAGCTATTGGAAATGTTCAATTTTTTGTGAAAGTGTAAGAAAAAACAAAGGTATGGTGTGTGGTGGGGGGGGGGGGAGGATGAGGCAAAAGAATATCAGACCGTGAGCTTCTTTTTGCTTGAAAAGGACCGCTTAAATAGAATTATTAGAAACATTGCACAGTTCTAACTGTGTTTATTTGAATCAGTATTTAGGATGTAGCTCGGCCACTGTAGGGAATCAACCGGGGTAAAAATTACAAGGATTGGCGTTATTACCCCGTTATAGTTATTGCGCTGTACATTTTAAATGACAAATTATCGCGAGAAGATATCCAAAATCTTCAACAACATTTTGAAATTCCATGAAGTGTACTAAAAATTTATGTAATTAGCAAAGTATTTCCGGATTTAAAAAAAAAATAGTCTTCACATCACAAAACGTATCTCGCAAATTTTAGATCAAGCGTTAATTTTAGTTGCTTGTAAAAACAATAAGACCTAAAAATGAAACAAATTAAATTGAAGCTGTTTTTTGCGATTTATATGACTCAAAACCCTCCTGCGCAGAGCACATGGGTGTCATTTACCAGATTATTTCATAATTATGCATAATATTAGCACTTAGCGTTATTACCACGCCTGGCGTTATTACACCAAACCACCTTATAATGTAAAAAAAAAGGAATCGCCAACGGTGCAAAGAGAATTAATTAAAATTGTATTATTATTGTTATTACTAAATGTCAAACATAAATGAAATCATAATAAGGGAGGCATAGACATATATACAATCATTTTTATGTGCAGAAAGTAACAAAAACAATAGTTAAAATAAGATAATACTCGATGAAAAGACGCGTACTATTAATAGTACACGTAACCCGAAAGGGTTAAAACAAAGAAAATTAGCATGTTTTTAGAGTTTGTGGGTCTGGTTGAAGGTTGGAGAGTGTAGCTCCTAGAATTAAGAGAACCCTGTCTATAAGAGGAAAAGCACGAATTACAGCGTACTTTATTTCTAAATGAATTTTAATTTGAAAGCAATGCTTTCAAATATTGTATCCTATATAACCTATATATTTATATCTTTATAAATGAAATGGACATTAATCGCTGTGCATATGCAAAGTTATTAACTTTATGGTAATATTGGAGCTCCTTCCTCTTAACGATATCATACGTTATCATTATTCGACACCCCCTTCTCCTCTGCTCTTATGATATTGTTATCAGTGTCTATAAAATCTTTTTTTTATTTTTTAGATTTTTAGCTCACAGGCTATCAAAGCCTGAGAGCTTAAGTGCCCGCCCGTTCTGTATGTACGTGCTTATGTGTGTAACGTGATAACTAATGATAAAAATATCCGATTCATTTGAAATCTTGGATATAGGTTTATTATGATAAGGCGCTTCCCTGATTAGTTTTGAGAGTTCATTCGATAAGTATGGGAAGGGGAACGGGGGCTAATGCCCCTCTCCATAATTTATATAAATGGGTTTTTCATGCAGAATTATCAGTTTTCGCTCAAATCTTAGGTATAAGATCATTCTGATGAGGCGCGTGATTAGTATTGGGTGTTCATTGGATAAGTATTAAGAAGAGGAATGGGGGCTATTTCCTCCTTTAATTTGTTTTTCGAAGAGCATTATTATATAAGGCTGTAATATACAATTAGTGTGCATAGCCTGTCAGCTCTATGCCATCAGTTTAACTGGGCAATATTATTTTTTTTTTCCTTTCCTTTTCTTTTTATACTTTGGTGATCTACAGACATGGTTATACATTTATTTTCACATACTTTACTGATTCAAAGGAGAAGTCAATAAAATCTCACAATTACACATAAAATAATTTTGTACCAATAATTATTTAAAACTAGGACTTCCCTCAGAGGGATTAGTCTGAGCGATATTGCTGAGAATACACATTTAATAACTTGCGATAAGTAAAGAAAATGAGATGTTACCTTTAATAGGTCATTCATTGTGATAAAATATAATGATGAAAATAAGCATATCGAATCGTAGAACTACAAAATCTTGTTGCATATACTATTTTTATAAAAGAAAAGCAAACCATGCATGGATATAAAATTGGAAATATGCAAAATGTTAAAAATAATACAGAAAATAAAACACCAAATTTTCCTATATTGGAAATATAGCTTTTTGAAATAATGTCATGAGCATAAACAGAAGCTTCGCACCGATTTGAGAAACTATAAATAACATAAACTATTATGTTTGAAGAGAAATGGAGTGTATTTTATATGGTGCGAAATCCGTCCGAATAGTTTATAATGTTGAATATCTGTTTTCCACGGATGCAATGAGGTTGTCGATAAGAGTTAAGGAATCCTTTTTTAAAAATTTGTCCTAAACGAGCACTTACATCTTATAAGTTACTGTGATGCCAAAGTTATAGTTTCTGACCCCAACAGTATCCTAGAAATTGTAATATTCTCGATAAATTGGGTTTAAAACTTTTTCTAGAAAAAAAAAGTTTAATATGTGAAATTAAATTGTCGAATGTTTTAGAAATCGTTCATAACGAGAATATTATATCTTAAAAATTGCCACAAAAAAAAAAAAAAGATTTTAATTTTTTAGTCATATTAACATCAAAGAATTCTTAATTTTAGAACTTTTTTTGCTCGTGCATTGATGGTGATTATTGTTCCTACGCAAAATATAGTATATTTTGCAGCAAAGATGGTTACCAACATTTTTTGTTCACATTATTTTTTTAATCGGCTAGGTACTCCCAATGCTAACGAAAAACACACAAACGTTAATGCTTTATAGCATAGAAATACAGATTCAAAAGCTATTTATCTCCTATTATATACACATAAACAGGGGTGGGGAAATACATCATTTTGCTAGCCAATGGCGAGTGGATTTTCTCATAAGGCGAGTGCATTTTTAATTTTTGAAAAACTGTACGCAATAGGCACATTATCAGAAACACTTTTTTAATCTAGATATTTTAACTTTCCAAATTATTACAGTGTAAGTATGGTACTAAGTTCTATCTAATATTAATCTTACCTTTGTTACATATATTTCTTAATATTATACAAAAAAGAATTATGAAAATGCATTGTAGTAATAGTAATTTTGTCTGTAATCGCGTGCGATTTTGTCATAACTATTTTCAACTGCGTGTGTTGCATCTTGCGGGCTGGCGAAATAAATCCTTGGCTGGTAAGAATTTGGAAAATTTCCCCACCCCTGCACATAAATTATCTAATTAGTGCTAGCAGATGAATTTCTAAATATACATAGATCAATATAATGCTTCATTTTTCTTTTATTAGTATTTCTTAGTATTCATTTTTCATTTATTTGTATTATTCAGTAAAAAACTCACTTTCTTAAGCCCGAATTACGTCAAACTTTTTATAAAAGCGCCTAAGTCCATATAACAGCGAAGTATTGTGAAGAGTATTAAATACAAGGTAGTAAGACACTTAGCCAAACGCAGGTAATAAATCGCCAAATATTGTCCTTTTCTCCCTCTCTCAAAATGCATTTTTTTTCGTATATTTAAAAAACACGATTTTGAGTCATCTTATTTAAAATTCAAATAAATAAATGAGAGGAAGCAATAATAGCATAAGTCAAAACATTCATAAGTCAACATCAAGGAATTGTATCGTAGTTACACATGTGGAAAAAAGCTGCTTTCGGCCAAAAAACGTTGTCTTCACTAAATTTGAATCCGATTTAAAAAAGTACCGTGATTAATTAAAATGTTATAGGCAGAGCTGCCAAGTCTCCGGCATTTTGGGTACCGGTATTTTAATACAGAAAATGTTTTATTAAATTGGAACATTCTGCGGATTTAAAAAATAACTTTTCCTATTAGAAAATTTTGCTATGCAATAAGCGAGGGTTTGGCATCTCTATATAGGAATATTTCGTAATCTACTTTTTAACCTTAAAAAAAGCAACGACCATTTTTCGGGTACAAAAAGTATTGCTAATTGTTCCATTTTGCATACAAGGTACTGATTGTAATATTGATACATCTATGGTGATAAATTTCCAATAATTTTTCAAATCCCATTTATTTCATTAAAAATATAAATCTTTTATTCATTTAGTTTAAAATAAATGGTTTTTAACTAATTTCATAATACTTTTGAAATATCACTTTTCATTGAAATATTCATACTTAATCCATAACGTACATAATATATGACTCTGTTATACATAAGTCACCTTTTTATCATCATAAAAATTATGTTTTTACTGATTTTTATTAACTCAATAGGAAAAATTTTGTGTTTTGAGCAATAGATGTCCGCATTTCCTATTATTTATTTATTTTAACAAAATTTTTTGTATTTAGAAGAATTTTTATTTAAATAGGAAATCCAGATGTCGCTGTTAATAAAGAAGAAAGTTACAAAAAAGGGTACAAAACGAGTAGACACATACTATCAAATATGGAAAAACGACGAATCCCAAAAAGACGTCGTATGAAATATCATCTTTTAAAGCAAAAAAACGAGGTCTGATTATCAAGTCTACTGATTACAAAATGTGCATTACATTAAAAAAAAAAAATGCTGCAAATATTGATTATTTTTTCTTTTGTGCAGTTTTGGCTTCGAAAGGTGCGCTATGTTGCAAAAAGATATAAGCGCCTATGAAAACACAACTGGTAAACTTTCATGCTCAGTTTTATAAATAAATATGGCACATATATGCCCTATATACACCGAGGTACCTAATTGGTGCCAAAATGGCGTTTAGTTGCCTAACATGCTGGTTATCATATAAATGTTATAATAAATTGTTTGTTCTAAAAATATTATCATTTATTGATTGTTATTTTTTTTTTATAACAGTAAATGTTTCATTTATTCTTTTTTTTTTTTTTTCATTTTGAAAAAAATAAATAACGTGTTGTTAAAGCATGCTATATGCATCTGGTAATCAAAACGATGTTTTCGCCTAATTGGCATAAAAAATCTCGCCAAACCCAGTGCTTATATCTCTAGTATATTATCTCAAGTATTTTATTTATGTATACTATAATTGTTTTTACATACCACTTACTTCTTCTGGTATATAGAAATAGGTAAGTGGCTCCTTTATGCAGTATAAATTGTATAAAACTTTAAAAAATTGCCCCTTTTTGGATCGAATTAAAAAAAAACAATGTCTAATTCCAGTATTGCTCCCAGGTATGCATACATACTCTATATTTCAAAGTTGTATGCCAACAGGAAACGGATGAAAAATGGGAAAAAATGTCACATATGCACCAGAGTACGTAATTGGCGTCAAAATGGCATTATTTTACCTGAGATGGTAACCCGGCTTTATTTATTTATTATTTGTTTATTTACTCATAAAATGTTTATTTACTTTCACTTCCTTCTTTTAATTATATATAATTTTTCTTTTTATCATTGTGCGCGCGGCAGCGCGCTACAATAATATGATTGAGCGATGGTGCACACGGATTTTTCAATTTTTCTTTTTGCAATAACTAACTAAATACTTATCCAATTTTGATGATTTTTTTTTTTAAATGTTCGTCTGACCAAGAAGCACAACATAGCACAAAAATTATTTTTTTTTTATGGCATACTGTAGGTGTACTGTAGAGTATTCTGAAAATCGGACAAAAATTTTGTGTCACAGCACTTTTCTCGAAAACTACTAAAGATAAAAACTTAATTTTTTTTTTAAACAAAAGACAAACTTTTTATCCCGGGGTAGTCATCGAGAAAACGTTATTTCGCTGGGCAGTTTTTCTGAAATTGCGTATTTTCCAAACTTGGTCATAAATGGGTATATCTAACGTTCTATTGCAGATAGAATGTTGCGGTAAAGTTTATTTTAAAGATTTTGCGATGCTAATTAATCCTGCAAAAATTCATAGCTTTACGTTAAACAGTTTTTTTACAAGATGAAATAAAAGAATGGCAGTCATCAATCTAAGGTACTTGTGATCATCGGAGAGAAAAACCAGTTACACCATTCGATTAAGCATAAAAAAATACAGAATGCTTTTTTTTCTTTTATTTTTAACTTAATTTTTTAACGAATTATGAATTTTTTTGAAATTTTTGACATGATGATTTTTGTTATTTTTTAATGAATCATTTACTGAATAATTATGCACGGTGTCTAGCCCTGGTGGCTGTTAAATTTGATTTTTAATTTTAAATTAGGCAATTTTTTGCACCATACCAAATTTATATTTTATCCATTTTTTTCATTTATTTATATTTTGTTTTTAGCACAATGGCATCAATGGCAAAAATGCCTGGCATACCTGTCAAATATTGGGGCCCTGTACTTTAACAAAGTGTATTTACTATAAGTATATACCGTATTTATTTTAATAGAATGCGCCCTCTAATAGAGCGCGTCTTCTAATAAAGTGCGCACCTTGGTGCTGATTGAAAAAATAAATATACGGAAACGATATAGTAGATAAGTAGAAAACGATTACTTAAAAGCATTATCGAGGATTCTCATCGATCAAAATAGAGATATTCTATCAAAGCGATGGAGTGGCGATGCAGCAAAAGTTTCAAATTTTGAACAATGTACCACTCCTGTAAACTATAGCGCCAAGGATATGCACACTGTTAAAAATCTGCTGCATTTTGCTGCAACGCACTCCCCTGCTTGTATAGAAAACGGTTACTTGGCCGTGAAATGGCGCTTTCTCATTGGTTGGAATAGAGATATTATATACAAGTGGTGGAGGGCGTTGCAGCAAAATGCAGCAGATTTTTAACAGTGCACTGTTAAAAATTTGACCCATTTGTTGCAGAGTCACTCCACAGCTTTTATAGAATGTCTCTTTATGGCCAATGAGAATGCTCCATAACACAGTAAAGCAATCGTTTCCTATAAAAGCGGTGGAGTACGTTTTTAATAAGTCCGTAATAAATACGGATTAAGAAAACAAAGAAGCATGGTTTTTGTATCAAACTTTACTCTTGCATAAAAAAAGTTCCTGTTTTTGGCAAAAATAATGGATATTTGAATGAAAAATCTATTCTTTGAAAGGATTTATTATTTTATTCACTTTAGTAAAAAACTGATTTTTTTTTTTTTTTTTTTTTTTTTTTGAAAACCACCGTAGAATTTTGGTATAGAAAAACCTGTTTAATTTTTTTTTTTTTTAATTTGTAACACCAGAGTATTAGAGTATGTAGCATTTTTTAATTTCAATACAAATAAGATTTTGTTTTCTATATATAAAATACAAAACAAGTTGTGCAGTATCCCTATGGAATATGGAAAAATAGAAGGACTAGTGAAAAATGCTCCAAGGAGCAGTGCAAAAGCAGAATATGATTTTAATTGAGCATTAAAAAGTAATGGACAAGTGCTTCTGTTAATTACTGAGCATGAGGAAGGATAAGGGATCCCTTCTTGGCTACAACTCACTTCAATGCCAACTTTGAAAAAATCATATTTGCGCTTTTTTCGTGAAAACAAATCAGTCGCAGTTACTATAAAAATGTATAGTGTAAAGACGTAACCATTAAAGATGCAGCTTAATTAGACATAAATGTAAAGGAAGGCGACATAATGCCAGATACCTAGTTCCTGCAGGTATCACATTCATGCACTGCCACCAAGCATACCCTAAGTGTATAATTGCACAGAAAATTGATTTGTAGTATAGTGCAGAGTGAACAGTGCAGTTAACATCAGAGATGTAGTACAGGCTATACGCCGCACACCTTCTGGACTTTTTAATAGAACACCATATACCCTCTGTTTTTCAAGAAAGCTTATAGTATACACATTCTAGAATATCCCTCTGCTTAGAGCATATATTTTATGTTATTTTTATGACTATACCCCTGGTTAACATCTAAAGCACGGTGGAAAATTCTACTAAAGAACCGCAAATTTCTTTTATATGGAAAAAGCGCAAATATGATTTTTTCAAAGTTGGCATTGAAGTGAGTTGTAGCCAAGAAGGGATCCCTTATCCTTCCTCATGCTCAGTAATTAACAGAAGCACTTGTCCATTACTTTTTAATGCTCAATTAAAATCATATTCTGCTTTTGCACTGCTCCTTGGAGCATTTTTCACTAGTAGTTATTAATTATTATTATTATTTTATTTTCTGTAAGTTCTTTTTGAAAATAGAAAATAATTTAAAAATGTGTATGTAAGCGTTATTTGAAAAGGGAGTTTTCGCCAAATGGGCTTTGAAAAAAATTGTACCAATTGTCGCTTGTGGTATCCGTGCCGAAAAATTAGTGACCAGAATTGACTTCCATACACAAACAAAATATAAGTTAAAAGAAAACATGCAACGAAAATAAATATAAAGGGAAAATGATGTCATAAAAGAAACTTTTTATTTAAAAACGTAATTGTTTCTAATTTTCACACGCGAAATATGTAAAACATTCTTTTAGCGATCAAAAAGTGCTGTTAAGAGATTATCACAAAATCTCAAAATCAAAGTTTTTATGACATCTTTTAATATAAAAAAATAACAGTTTTATTTTCCTGCATGATTAAATTTTAAAATGTTTTATTGCATTCAATATTTCTGAGTGCGAAAATGATTACTATTTACTCCATGTACTGATTCGGTTATCTACGAAAATGTCCAGCCGGTGAAAATCACGCTCACCAAATTTCTGTGACGTATGCACATAAATTGTGCTTTTTTATCAGTTTTTTTTAATATAACTTTTAAACTATTTGGAATTAATTTTTAAAAGTAGGTGCATTCACTAGATTACCTTCATAGGTACCTATTGGTACAAACAGAATCAAAATCCGACAAGTACTTTTTGAGATTTGCTTGACGAAAGAATTTTTTTGAATTTTAATATCGTTACGTATCTCTGAGTATAAAGACTTCGCTTCGCTCAGACAATAAATAGTTATTTTTAAAAGAATTTTCCATTACTTTTTTGTTACACATTGCATTTAACGTAATTCTGTTTTCATGCATTTGCCTCCTATGTGGAGAGAGAAGAGGCAGAACTTTTTATAAACAAAACAATTAAGCAATATTTTTACTTTCTCCTATCTTCAACAGAAGAAAGAAGTATTGTAATCGAAATTTTTTTCGACTTCCGGTTTCCAACGGATTTACACGTTTTAGAGGTCAAAGATTCCAAAAAACATGTTTTTACAAAATGTCTGTCTGTTCGTGTGTCTCTGTGTCTGTGTGTCTATGTGTCCGTATGTCGCCATTCTATCATCAAAAAGTGTATGAAGATGTGCATAGAATTGAACCAAGCTTTTTATGAATGTTTTTGGCTGTGGCAAGCAGGTCTTCCTTCAATTTTGAAATATTCCGCCAAAAGGGGACGCTGCAATCGCGATTTTTGTGCCATTATCAATATTGTACCGACCAAAAGTATATGAAGTTATGTATCGAATTGAACCAAATTTTTTGTTTAAGTGTGCGGCAATGATTAGTTGGTTCTCCCTGAATTTGAAAAAAATCCACCGGTAAGGGGCTCTTCAATAGTAATTTTTGTGCTCTTTTGAATATTGTACCACCTAAAAGGGTATGAAGTTATGCATAGAATTGAACCAAATTTTTTTTGTAAGCGTTTGACTATGGCTATTTGGTCCTCCCTATATTTGAAACAAAATCCGCCGGAACGGGGCGCTGCAATGGCGATTTTTGTGCCATTTTCAACTTTGCACCACCTGAACTAAAATATTTTTGTATGATTATTTTTTGGTATGGCAAGTAGGTCCTCCCTGAATTTGAAAAAAAAATCTGCCTATCATTCTATTGTCTCTCGGCTCGTGTAGAGACAGAAACTCGTTTTTACTCCGATTAATTGACTGAAGCAAAAATTTAAGATGAAAATCAAAGTTGGTATAGTATTGAATTAAAATTTTTAAAGCATTAACATGAGGAACTATTTTTTTAAATATTAAGATATACGTATGAGATAGAAGAAAGTTTTGGGATTGTCAAATCCAACTAGTTTCTCTTTATTTTACTAATAAACACAAGTATACTTTCAAATATACTTCGTACCTGTTTTTTCCAACATCGGATTATGTACACACGGGGTAGAAGAATAAGTGTGCCAAATGCTGGGGTATTTCACATTTTGGAATGAAAATTATTGTTTAATCATTTAATGGTTTGATTATAACCTTGTATTATCATAAAAATAGATAACAGACTAAAATTAAGATAACAGGCAATCTGGTGTAAAGGGAAAAAAGAAAATTTCTTTTTGATCAAAAATGATAACGATATCAAAAGTCAATTCCTCCCTCCACCTACAGATATTTTAGGATATCAAGTACCAGACATCACCCTTTCTCCTAAAGTGATAAAGCTATGTGTAGCCGCTGATAGCAATATTTTATCAAACAATAAATAGATAACTATTTGAGTAAAATACAATTTCAATTTCCGCCCTATAGGATGAATATAAATTTTTAAATTCAAAGCTTTTAATGTACAAATCTGAATATATTTCAAAAAGAAAACTATTATTAAACTTTGAACAAGTACGCCGACGACCAAATATTTAATTTTCACTGTTTTCGATATTAGATTTTTTTTCTCAATATATTTTTTTCTTTTCAATATCTGTGGGTTATTTTGTTTTTAAAATATCATACTCTTCTAATTTCTCTAGTACTGGAAAACTTTTTCTAAAACAACTTTTAATGTACCTTCTAAAATTAATTAGTTGTTCATTTTGAGTATTATAAAATTCATTAAATATTCAGAAACTGGAAAATGTTGAAAAGAATTATAGATTTAATTTAACATAATATAATTTAGAAATTTAATTGCTGTTCGAACTTATTTCTTGTTTCAAGTTCTTATAATTACATGATTCAATAAGACGAATAAAGTTGGGAATATTTCTGCAGATTATAGAGGACTTCAAGATCCTTTTTGCAGCCCGAGTTTAACCCCTTGAAGGGAGGTGGCATGCCTATGAAACCACTTAATTTTAACTACCAAAGGCCACATTGGCACCAGAATTTTAGTAAACAAAATTTCGTTTTATTATAAATGTGAATTATAGCTTTTTCGTACTTGGAATTAAATTTGTTTTCTAATTCCGGTGTTATTCATTCATTTCTAGATTTTCACAATGGAAATGCTCTGCGCCGTAAAGGTTTAACTATTTTAAATCAAAGACCGAAAGTATGCAGCAGAAAACTGCTAATAACGTTTTAAAACTCTTTCAAAATTAATTTTTTCTTTTAATAATTTCTCCCAAAAATAAGTATTAATTTTAAATATTAACTCATGAGAACGTTCCTCGACTTTCATGTCCCTGAAAATCTGTTTTTAATTATAAAAGCAAATTTGTTATTCATACCCAACGACTGGCAAAAATCTGCGAAATCCACAATATTTATTATTTTAAAATATCACTGTGCAACCATGACTGAAAAACCTAATTTCTATTTTTCAGTCATTTAGGAAAAGAACTTCAAACAGGAAATGGGTATAGATAAGGGATATCCAACGGCTTCTTTATGTTATTAACACTTATCGAGCCAATGGTTCATAGTCAAAAAACTGTTTCTATGTCATCCGTAAAAAAATTCCTTCTGAAACGGTTTTTTAAAAGATTGTAAAATACTCTAAGGTACTTTCAATACATATGGTTACTCAAATAGCAACTTTTTTATATTTTGCTTGATTTGTGAATAAGTAAAAATTTCAATTTTAACTCTATCTCACCAAGGAGTCCCAGTTTTATAACAACTAAAAAAAATCGACCTCTAGCCCGTCTTGTTTTATCATATACATCTCTAGGATTTGGACAATATTTAAACCAATGTTTATCAACCTGTGTGCCGCGGCATACCAGTGTACCATGGGAGATTGTCAAATGTGCCACGAGATTTTTTGACAAATAACTTAAATTGTATGGGATCGTACAATTATACGACATTTTCTATTTATTATGTGCTTAACATTTATAAACTACTTTCCTTCGCTTTCAGTTGACGAATATGAATGATTAATGGACCCATTTGTAATTTGCAAAACAGTAAATTTAATAACAGTAAAAAAACAGCTAATTCATTTGAAAAGTGATAAGTTTTGCAGTTCAACAAGTCTTCAAGAAAAAAATCGGATACGTCAAAAAAGCGCATCACGCAATCTCAATGAAAAAAACTATTAAAATTCTACTGCTTTTTGTATCTTCATGAATCTGCGAATTTGGATTTTCAACATTGGCAGAAATCAAGTCCAAAAAGTGAGTAAGGGTTTAAAAGTTGATGATAAAATGCGAACTTGTCTGGCGACTTAAAAATCTTAATTTCATTTAACTTGTTAAAGAAAATTCGGTGGATCCTCTAACTGAATAAATGTTGTAAATAAATATATAACTTTTTTTGGATCATACAACTTTCTCATTTTTTATATTCAGGTATACCGCAAATAATTCCTGCTATATTTAGTGCACCCCGTCAACCAAAAAAGGTTGAAAAAAATTGATTTAATCAGATAATGCAGGCAAAATATGCTTAAAAAAACTGAGGCCATTCTTGAAAAATTGGGATGAATATCGTTTTGGCAGTAGAAATGAAGATTCGATAACTGCCCCCTCCCCCCAAACCCCACCCATCAAAAAAAATTGTTTTACCATGCGTGGGATGATGAAGAGGTACATTTTCGGAAAGGGGGGCAAAAAGCTAAATACTAGCATATTTTTTTAAGTTCATTTTCTGAAAATTGCAACGTTATTATTTATGTAGTTCTTTTCTGCTCTAAACAGGATGTAAAACTATGAGAGTTTTTTAACTACGTGATACATTTCACTTTCTTATTTATTGTGTGCCCTTGAGTAATTTATGAGTCTGTGTTTAATTATTTCAACCAGTATGCTAACATATTAATAAAACGAGGTTAATTACCTAGTAGAATTGCTGTGTTTTGAAGATGAAGTAGGACATTTTAAATGGGGAGGAAGAGAATTGAACTTTTTTTTTATTAGGTCAAGTGGGATTTTGTTTAATTATTAATCGAATTACACCATTGCAAGTAAAAATTTATTTTACCTGCATAAAGTATAATTGTTGGCTTGTTTTTCATAAAACCTGCCATAACTTTGAAAAAATGATCGTATCGAATTGCGAATGATGTCATACGATTCAGAATTAAAAGATACATAAGAAACGATAACCCGCTTGACCTACTTAAAAAAATTTTATTTTACTCCTACTTTTGCCAACCCATCCCACAAAAAAAAAAAAAAAAAAAGTAAAACAATTTTATTTTGGGAGGATTCATCCGATCTTCATTTTTATTGCAAAAATAAATATTTTCTTAAATTTTCCTGAATGGCCATCAGTTGTTGCATTTTATTTAATCTTTGTTTTATTTTGTCTGTATACTGTTAGTTTTAAAGATATAATAGTTCCAATTGAAAGAAATTTTTCAAATGTTGTCATCCATTATTTCTATTATTCAATTATTGTTAAAAAACTTTTACTTCAAAATAATTGCTTCCATAAAAGAGACAAAACTTATATGGTATATAAAAATAAAAACTTAGTTTAAAACTAGTCTATAAGTTATGTTTTAAAACGATTCCCAACCTCTAGCAAGTAAACATAGAAAATTTCACTATTTGATGAGCAAACGTACCACGTTTTTAATGCCTAAAAACTATTAAAATTCGTAAAATTCAAAATATTCTATCTCAGTAGTTTTTGTTCTAAAAAGGGGGATTTTTTTTCTTTGTATTATTTTTTAAAACATAGAGAAAAAATTTTTGTATGTGCAAATTATATGTTCCACAGACCATATAACAATTTAAAACTCTTACACTCTTAGAAAAATATTCATTGTTCTGTTAATTCCCTTTAAATATGATGCGAGGTAATATTTACAGTATTTTTGTCATCTGAATTATATTTTCGATTTAGAAATCAACCATGGTAGAATGATAAGATGAGACAGCATACATATCACAAATAATCTACTCGCAATTCCATTTTAAATGTAAAGTGTGTTTTATCGCTGTTATTGCTGAGAAAATAAAAGCATTTTATACTTTCATTATTATTTTTATTAGGTCATGTCTTGATTTGAAGAAATAACGGAACGGAACCTGTTTGTTAGTGATAGATGAACACTTGGAACGTTTATTCTATATTAAGCGGGGAAAGAGGGATCTAAACAAAAAGTCCGCCGGAGTAGGGGGAGGGGTGTTAACAATTAGGGAAGATTTTTCTTAAAAAAACATCCTGTTCAAAAACATTTTGAACTAATTTGTTTTAAGTTCCCTTTTATTAGCAGTATTGCAACACAAAAGCGAACTGATTTAATTCCATTTGTAAATGACAGTGTTTAGTCATACCTACTATTTTTAAAGATTTATAGTACTGATAAACCACGTTTGAGAGATACCTGGACAGAACTGCGCATGGGCGAAAAGAGCGAGTCCAATGCGAAAATGGGAGAGTTCGTACCATCTCGAGGATGAGTTTATTTATTAAACATCCTAGATATGTCGAATTTTATGGCGAATACCTTTTTGTTTCTCTAATTCAATTATCTGTTTCTAAACATTACATTGTAATTCAATTACACTAAAATAAGTTAAAAAAAGACAAATATAATAAAAAAGATGATTTAAAGGTATGGTTATAACTTTTTCCCTCGCAATATAGCGTTGATTTTAAAACTTGCCAGATTAGCAATTTTTTAAAATTATTTCGCTACATTATTGTGTACATTATTTATTTATATTATTTGCATACATTGGATATGAAAATGAGAAATGACGCAGATATCATATACGCGCAAGGTTTAGTAAAAAAAAAAAAAAAAAAAAAAAAAAAAAAAAATATTAACGTCAATTTGGCGAAAACCTCATTTTCGAATGCTGGTTAAATATACATTTTTAAATTATTTTTTATTATTAAAAAAATAACAATATAAAACAATTTTTAAATATAATAAATTTTAAAAACAAATAACAATAGAGCAAAAAACATTTTATACAATTAAAAAAAAATAAAGTAAATAAACAATTTATAAAAAAATAAACACTATCAGGGTTGCCATATTAGGCAAAATAACGCCATTCTTGCGCCAAGTAAATCCCAGTGAGTATATGACACACAAGTGCCCTGAATATTTAGGTTGTTAGTATTGGCGAATTTCTTGCATAGCCGCCAAGTCAAATGCCAAGCAGTCGTTAAAACTGCATTTTAGCCATAAATATAAATGTAAAAAAAAAAAAAAAAAAAAAAAAAAGACATATTTTTATTAAAATTCACAAAAATGTAGGGGAAAATATATATTTTGGAAAGATTATTCCGAGAACTAATAATAGGTCCACAATCTATTTATTTTAAAATAAAATTTCACTCGGAACAAAAAATAGAAAACAATATTTAATATCATTTCTCGGCCTTATAGGCTATTACCCCCAAAGTCCGAATGGAATCGGCTTGGCATTCTACCAAGTGAAGACCATACAAAGCTGGTATATCAGTAATATTCGGTTCTGACACATAATGTAATAAGATGTCTACTATTTCTAATTAATGCCAGAAACTCTAAATAATAATTTTTGCTCTACTTAAAATAACAAACGTTCGGTGATTGTATAAAATAAAAATTCTCCAACGGCTGCTCAGATACGCCAATTTTACTAAAATTTTCGATACCTCCCCCTTTTAATTAATTTTTAAATTCGCTAAAGCATTATTTAAATATTTTTTAGTAGTTTTAATTTCCGAAATTTCACTCTCTTACTTAAAGTGACTGCTGAAATATGGCAACATACTTAAAATTTTCGATAGAGATCTGCACGAAATTTCCAGGCCCGAAAGTTAAAATTTTGGCCCGAGCCCGGCCCGGCCCGAACGAAAAAAATATTAGCCCGACCTGGCCCAGCCCGAAAGTTAAAATTTCGGCCCGAGCTCGACCCGGCCCGAAAAAAAGTTAAAAATTCGGTCCGAACCCAGCCCGGCTCGGGTGAATTTCTACAGAACATTGATCATTACTCTAACGGAAGAGTTCAAACTAAAAAAACTTATCTTGGTCTTTTTTTCCCATGTTTATGATCTCTATTTATGCAGAAGTGCCATAGGCTGCGACACTTACGTTTTTAATGAACCTTTGTTTGTTGTATGTAAATGTTTCAGTTAATCAGTAGTATTATTAATACATTAAAAAAAATAAAAAAAATGATGTATGGTAAAAGTAAAATCTTTTAAGACATTGGAAAGAAAAAAATACGTTTCCTTCTTAGCAGATAAAAATGTTTATTTATTTTTTAATTTTTATTTTTTTTAATTACGTATTGTTGTATTTATTTTGCATGTTTTGAACAGTTTAAAAGAAATTTGCAGTTTTCAGTTTAAACGAAAATTCCGTAATCATGTTTTTTGTTTTGTTTTTTTAATGTGTTTAATTCTATTTCAAGACGCCCAGTGATCTACGATTCTTTAAAAAGAATAAATTCTAATGTTTAATTGTAGAATAATGACGACTTAAAAGTATATGCCTATTTTGCAAAACTTTTTGAACCAAGCCAAACTTTACTCATTTATGAACAGACTTTTCCACTTAGAGAAAAGGATTTTCATACGGGAAGTTTCAAAAGGAACTGATTATTTTGAAAGAACGAAATCAATCTCGGCTTCGTACGGAGAAAATAAGTTAGGCTCGGCTCGGCCCGGCCCGATACTCCAGGAAAAAAATTGAGGCCCGAGCGCGGCCCGGTCCAAATGCCATTAATGGAAATTGGTCCGGGCCGGGCTCGGGCTTCGGGCCGAGACCCGGCCCGTGCAGATCTCTAATTTTCGACCCTTTTTTAACCCTTAAAGCTGTTATCAGATTCATGGACTTTAGGCGAGAAAAACTTTTCAGCCGATTTTAACCCCAACATTTTCCCGTTCAAAGAGAGAAAAAGGTTACAATTGTTTTTGAAAAAGTTGGAGGAAAAGCCGAAAAACCAGTTTTTACTAGTACCAGGCGTCAATATTTATCGCCTACTCGTATCAATCGCTTATCTCTGATTCGTTGAAATGTTCGATGGTGGATGAAATGTCTTGACTAGAAGAGACTTTTTTGGAAAAGCAGAAAAATGTTGGGGAAACATTTCTGTTTGCTATCACACTGGATTTTGGGACGACATTTCGCGAAAAGTTGGAGGAAATCAAGTGTTGGCTCAAAAGTGTCACGAAATGTTGGTGAATCTGATAGCAGCTTTAGAGGGATAATTTTTAAAAATCCTTCCTTACCGCTTACTTATAGGAAGTGTATTTTCTCCAATTTTCACGCTTCTTGGTTCAGTAGTTTGGGTTGTGCGATGTTGAGGCAGTGAGCCGGACGTTGCCTTTTAAGTATAGAGATGATGATGCGTAAGTACGTGGATGTACGTGGTGTTATTTGTCACTTCAAAAACGTTATTCGCAATATTTGCGCACGGCTAACATAAAGATACCCATTTTCCCTTCTTATCCAGGAACAAATGACAAATCGCCAAATTTAAATTTAAATCTTTGAAAATGAACACATTTTTTAAGCTGTACAAACATCATTTTTACTATATTTAAATATTTTTTTTTTTTCGTTTTACAATATTTATTTCTTAATCAGCATTTTTTTCTTTGCATTTGAAATAAAATTAGTAACTGTTTTTGTTCTTATCTGTTATGCCAACACCATTGTTGCCAAGCGTAATAGTTAACGCAAAATAAAATGAAACTTTTGGTAAAAAAAAAGTTATAATAAATTCGATGGTAAAAAAAGAACCATTTAAAATAATATAGCTTTTGCAAATTGCAGATATTGACCAACCATTTTTTAAAATTGAAAATGATAAAATATTTTGAAAGTAGTAAACTATATTCAATTTAAGGCTTGAAACTTAGTTTAGTGCGCGTTTTAAATGCATTAAGTCATTTAGCGTTGCCGAGGATTAGTACAAATTATTTTCTGTGTAATAGAAAGCTGATAGTATTTACAGGGACACGAAAGATTTCGTCTATTACACTGTATTAGAAATATTGTATATTATTACACCAAGATCAGAATATTTTTAGGTGCATTCGTATTTCTATAAATACGTAGCACCTATAGTCATCGTTCAGTCTGTCCGTCCGTCTGTCCACATATAATAGAGAAAAAACTACCCAACTAAATCGTTTGAGATTTAAAATACATTATCCTCCAAAAATTAAGGTACAACATGTTTTTCGAAGCTCGCCAGAAAAAGAAATGGCAGCCAGATTAAACTTCATAGTTTATATGAATGACAATAACATGCTTTAAAAAAACTTGCGCAAAAATTACTGCTACCTTTTTTATTTTATAGAAAAGAATGAGCATTTTTGAATGAGAGAAAAATATGCAATTACGAAGCTTTCGTAATTTCGTGTGTAAGTTTTGTTGTATTTGAACTATTGTTGTCAATTTTGTTCAGAATAACCAGTAGAGTCTAGAAATGTCTAGAAGAAGTCGTTTGCCCGATTCATTAAGGTGGAAGACGGTAGGATGGATGGAAATGGGGTTGTCATAGGCCGATACTGCTAGACGGCTCAATGTGTCTCACAGTGTAGTCCAACGACTTTAGAATCAGTATGAATCCGAAGATTCATTCTCCAAACGGCATGTTCCAGGCCGCTTACGTGTTACAACATCTGCAGAAAACCGGTTTCTAGCTCTTTCGGGGAGAAGAAGAAGACGAACTACTGTACCGCAACTCATTGCGATTGCAGACCACTTTGCAGCATCAGGGAGAAGAATCTCCGCTACTACGGTGCGAAGACGTCTCACAATGCAGGTCTCTATGCAAGGCGACCAGTTGTGTGTGTCCCCCTCAACAGACGACAGAGAAGGGCCCGCTTATGTTGGCCAAGATAACAAGTTTCCTGGACCAGACAATAGTGGGCTTCTGTACTCTTTACAGACGAGTCCAAATTCACACTAGAGAGCGATTCGTGACATCTTCTGATCTGGAGAGAACAGTGCACTCGATACCATCAATCAAACACTGTCAAAACACGCAGGTACCAAAACGGTAAAATCATGGTTTCGGCAGGGATCTCACTCGACCTGCATGTTTTCCATGGAAGAACTCTGACTGGTGCGAGATATCGAGATGAGATCCTTGATTCATATGTGCGCCCATATGCCGGTGCTACTGGCAATGATTTCATTCTAATGAATGGTAATGCGAAACCACGCCGAGCTGTTGTTGTAGAGGATTATATTGAGGATCATGGTTTGGAGATAATGGAAGTGCCAGCTCACTCTGCAGACTTGAATCTGGTAGAACATATTTTGCCCTATCTTTGAAGACAGGTTGCGGCTTTAAGTCCTCCTCCAAGGTCATTAAATGAGCTGGAACAAGGCTTACTTCATGCCTGGTCAGCACTGCCTATTTCGATGTTCAAAAATTTAATTGAAAGCATGGAAAGTCGATGCCATCAATTCATTTGAGTTCAGGGTAGACATATTCCGTATTCGAACCAGTTTTTTAATGTTTCTGTCATATTTTACTGCATAATACTGCGGTGTACTGATTTCTCCAAGAATGGAATTTTGTTATAATTTCATTTATACGTTTAACTTAAGTAAATTTTTATGTCGCATTTAATAAATAATAGTTTAGCGCGCATTTTCTCTAAATTTGTTGTTTCTATATTCATCCATTTGAAAATTAGACGCAAAAAACCAGTTGTACCTAAACTTTTGGAGGCCGTTGTATATAATTGTCGCATAATTTTGTCGAAGCATTTCAAATTTAATGAAGATCGGATGATTAGTTTAAGTACAGAGACAATGAAACATATTCCATTAGATTACGGTAAATAGAAAAAAATAGCTTCAAGCACATTTTAATTATGTCACATTCTGTCGAATATAATAGAATGGACATGAATCTAATAAGTATGCATTCTATACAATCTATGATAGAAATAGTAGTTATTATTAATTAACAGGGCCACTCAAAAAATTCTACTACATAATGGTATACAAGGAAATATTGTTTGGGGTGCTTTTTAAATAGATTAAACTATTTCACATTTTATGAAATTGATATACGTTGCTGAGGTTATAAGTTACTTTCTATATAATATAAATCAGATAGCATTTACAGGAACACACAAAAGATTTCGACCACTTTTACTGCATCCGAAGTACTGTATACTATAACAGCAATACCTGAATATTTTTAAGTTTCGTTACAGTACGAACGCGTTTCATTTGCTACACGTCACGTGTAATTTCCAATTTATTTTACTACCCTTAGTGGTGGAATTTTCAAATTCTTTCTTAGCAGCACTCAATGCCATAAGAGGTATTTTGTATTCCAATTTTAACGATTTTAGGTTCAGTAGTTTTGGCTGTGCGTTGATTAATACGAAATCCAGATTTTATTTTATATATATAGATATATAAGTATGTGTGTCTATTATAAATGTCGAATATTTTTTTTTCTAATACTTAAACTTTTAAATGAAACAATTTTAAAATTAAGTTTAAAAATATTTTTTTATTTTATTTTAGAAATTTGTGTGCATATTGTCTATTAAAATCTATAAAGATGCTTTTTCACAAATGACAAAATAAAAGGGCAATGTAATTTAATAACTAAAATACAAATTATCTCAGAAAAAAATCATAACCTATTTAGGAGAATTTCAAAAAAATCCATTTAATAAAACAGGCTCCTTCACAAAATTATTAAAACAAGTCTCTGCACAAAATTCTTTTTTAATGAAACAAGATTCTTCGCAAATTTCCTCTTGAAAACAATGGTCCTTTCCCAAAATTCCATACTATAAAAGCATACTGTTCATTATTCTTTCTTTGTTACTAATCTGTTTAGGTTTTTAAATGTGTAATTTGAGAATAAAAACAAGTTCACGGGAAATGAACACTTTAGCAGAATGTCTTAAAAAGTTATGATTAATAAATGTTTGATTCAAATTTGAGTAATTCGATTTCATGCTTCGTTACAAAATATTATTATTTACAAAAAAATAATAAATTTCATAAAACAACATCCATTTTCACAAAATGGAGCTCAAGAAAAAAACCCTGCATTGATCCCTGATTATTTATGCGGTGTGGACTTTTAAACCCTTGGGTTCTAACGCTTTTGGCGAATGCAAGTCACTAAATCACTAGGTCGCTGCATCTGACGATTTTTTTCTAGAAATTTTGAATGTACACCACAAAAATTTAATTAGTAATGATTTTTTTTCTTTATTTATAGAAAATTAATCATACTGTAAAGCAAAAACAGGGCCACAGCTAGAAGTGAATAATAGGGGAGGGGGGCTCAAGAAAATGTAGGGGAGGCTCCAGGGGCGTAGCTTGAAATTTTTATTGGGGGGGGGGGAGACCAAAATTTGGCGCCTTTTAATGTTTTGCCGCCCTTAAATTATTTGTAAAGTTTTTAGGGGGAGGAGGGTTAGTAATGCTACTTTTTATCTTTAGTTACTTATTCATGGTAATATGGCATCTATTTAGGTGATGTAAGTGATGCAGCCATGGTTGGATTTCGATTTTAAGAGTGCTTGCAACTGTGCTGATAAAATATCTCTCCCAGCTCTTGTTTTTTCAAAGCTAAAAAGGCAACGGGGAATGTTTATAGAGAAATCGAATATTGGATCCTTAAATCCGTTTTCCTGACATGATAAGAACAATTGTATTTGGAAGAGAAATAAAAATACAGAACGCAAAGTTAATTACAATAGAGTTAGAGGGGTTTCAAAGCCGCACCTCCCGCTCGAAACTTGTTGGTCAATATAATTGAATTTAGCCTTCAATTTTTTGTGGTGAGATCCTCCGATATCGGGCCCACTACCATCGCTCCTATCAATGTAAACAAGTTGGAAATTGCACGTGAAACGTAGCAAATGAGGTGCGTTCGTACGATTACGAAGTTTTAAAGATATTAAGATCTTGCTGATATAGTAGAGCGTACTTCTGATACAGGATAGTGGTCGAAATCTTTGTGTTCCTGTAAATATGCAGGAAGAAATTTTTGTTACACCTCAGCAACGTATATCTTATTCATAAAGTGTGAAGAAGGTTAATATAACTAAAACACGCCCCAAAGAATGTTTCCCCATATAGCATTATGTCGTGGAATACTTTTGTGTTGTCCTGTAATTTAATAATAAATATTCTTTACATCACAGATTGTACAGAATGTATGTTTTAGCATATATTTCATAGATTCATGTCAATCCTATTATGCTCGAATGAGTGTAACACCATTAAAATTCATTTGAATTATTTTCCCCATTGACTGTAATGTAACGGAATACTTTTGTTTGTCCCTGTAATTGATCTATCCATCCGATTGTCATAAAATTTGAAATGACTCGACAAAATTATCTAATAATTATATGTTTTAAATTTCAAACGATTCGGTTGGGTAGTTTTTGCGTTGTTATATGCGGACAGACAGACGGACGGACTGAGCGACAACAATAGGTGCTACGTATTTACATTATTACGAACGAACCTAAAAATTAACAAGTTGGAAATTGCACGTGAGCGTAGCAAATGAGGTGCGTTCGTACGATAACGAAGTTTTAAAAATATTCAGATCTTGCTGATATAGTATGGCGTACTCCGGATACAGTATAGTAGTCGAAATCTTTACGTTTCTGTAAATATGCAGGAAGTAATTTTTATTACACCTCAGCAACGTACATCTTATTCATAAAATGTGAAATAGTTGAATATAATTAAAACACCTACCAAATCATGTTTCCCCGTATAGCATTATATAGTGGAATACTTTTGTGTGGCTTTGTAATTTAATAATAAAAATTCTTTGCATCACAGATTGTACAGAATGCATATTTTAGTATATATTTCATAGATTCGTGCCAATTCTATTATGTTCGAATGAGTGTAACATCATTAAATTGCATTTGAAACTTTTTCCCCATTGACCGTAATGTAACGGAATCCTTTTGATTGTCCCTGTAATTGATCTATGCATCCGCTTTTCATTACATTTGAAATGACTCGACAAAATTACGCAATAATTATATGTTTTAAATTTCAAACGATTAAAATGCATTTAAAACTTTTTTCCTTATTGACCGTAATGTAACGGAATCCTTTTGAATGTCCCTGTAATTGATCTATCCATCCGATTTTCATAAAATTTGAAATGACTCGACAAAATTATGCAATAATTATATGTTTTAAATTTCAAACGATTAAAATGCATTTAAAACTTTTTTCCCTATTGACCGTAATGTAACGGAATCCTTTTGAATGTCCCTGTAATTGATCTAGCCACCCGATTTTCATAAAATTTGAAATGACTCGACAAAATTATGTTATAATTATGTATTTTAAATTTCAAACGATTCGGCCGGGTAGTTTTTGCGTTGATTTATGCGGACAGACGGACAGACAGACAGACGGACGGACGGACTGAGCGACAACAATAGGTGCTACGTATTTACATAATTACGAACGCACCTAATAATTATATGTTTTAAATTTCAAATGATTAAAATGCATTTATAACTTTTTTTCCCTATTGACCGTAATGTAACGGAATCCTTTTGAATGTCCCTGTAATTGATCTATCCATCCGATTTTCATAAAATTTGAAATGACTCGACAAAATTATGTTATAATTATGTATTTTAATTTTCAAACGATTCGGCTGGGTAGTTTTTGCGTTGTTATATGCGGACAGACGGACAGACAGACGGACAGACAGACAGACAGACAAACAGACGGACGGACGGACTGAGCGACAACAATAGGTGCTACGTATTTACATAATTACGAACGCACCTACTAATTATATGTTTTAAATTTCAAACGATTAAAATGCATTTATAACTTTTTTTTCCCTACTGACCGTAATGTAACGGAATCCTTTTGAATGTCCCTGTAATTGATCTATACATCCGATTTTCATAAAATTTGAAATGACTCGACAAAAGTATGTTATAATTATGTATTTTAAATTTCAAACGATTCGGCTGGGTAGTTTTTGCGTTGTTATATGCGGACAGACGGACAGACGGACAGACAGACAGACGGACGGACGGACTGAGCGACAACAATAGGTGCTACGTATTTACATAATTACGAACGCACCTAAAAAGGAATGTTAAACCTCTCGATGAACATTCGACTCTTTTCAAGGATGTAACGGTGGTCTATATATCAAATATACTGAATATTCCAGTTTCTGTTAAATGAAATGACATATTATTCCATTTATTATCTTAGTTCCCTAGATGTAAAGAATAAATAAAATATTTTGATGCTTTCAAATGTATAAGTCGATCTAAGGGACTCTTTTAATAGGTAACAACAGTTTTAAGGCTCTATGGCCTGAAAAATATGTTTTCTTTTTTTTTTTTTCTCGGAAATTATTGGAAGTATTTCTTTCTATATATATGTAAAGCAAAAAAAGATAAATGCTATAAAATTTTGCTTTTTAAATTTATCCGGCTTAAGAAAAAAAAAAATGCTATCAAAACATCACTTTCTTGACCCTTGTTCTAATTTTATTGTGCTCACTTGGAACCCCATGTCTGAAGGATATTGCATTACTTGCTCACATTTCTTTTAAATCATTCTTTTATTCTTAACCTAATAGACATTTCATGTATTACCCATTTAAACAATTAAAGGGCAGCATAATGCAATTATAAATTGTTTAATTAAGATTTAAATAAATAAAACATACAACAAATCACTGAATGTGTAATTTGGATTAAGCATTTATGTCATACTCATTTCTTATTCCATCAAAATATATATTTTTAAGATATTTTTTTGCAATTAAATTTAATATAACAAAAGTAAGAAAAAATACAATTTAAAATGAATATATAATAATATTATAAAATGCTAATTGTTGCAGATTGTTTTAATTTTTCTATTTTTTTAAAGTATTCCATTTCGTCACAGCTGAGGTTAGGTCCATTGTTTCTGCCAATGATTTTTCGCATTTTAGTATCATTAAATTATTCATCCGTTCATCTGTCATTGTTGTTCGTAAGGAATGTTTAATGAGCTTAAGTTGACTGAAAGAACGTTCATTTGAACTTACACCAAAACCAGCTGTTATTATAAATTTTATTATGCGAAAATTTTCTTTGAGTACTGAACATAATTTTTTAGATTCCTCAATAACTTCATTTAATGTATTGGAAGTTCTACATCGGTCAAATAAAATTTCCATTTCAAACTGTAGGGTACATTTATCTGGTTTTAAAACAGATGGAAGCATCATGGAAATCAGAGCTTCGACATTAGAAATTTCTAAATTTGTTTTTGAGAGTGGAAAGTTAAAAATATCGAAAATGGGTGTGGCGGAATCAACAACTGCTGTTATATTACACTTTAATTGCATAATTAAAGTATCCAGAACGCATTTGAATTCTTTTCGGTAAAATGTATGTATTAATAATGTAAAAGTTTCAAAAATCCCCATTTATCAAAAAATAGCGATCTGTTTAGGAAATAAATAATAAAAATCATTAAAACTTAAGGTACAGATGTCATATACGCACCACATTGGCGCGATTTTTTTTCTGACGCCAGTTTGGAAAAAACTTCGTTTTCAAATATCAGTTACATATATATTTTTTATTATTTTAATTATTTTAAAAAGGAAATACTAATAAACTACAAAAGTTTAATAATTATAAAGCAAAATAATTTATATCGATTTATAAAAGAAAATATAAAGTAAATAAACAGTTTATTAATAAATAAACAACAATGGCCAGGTTACCATATGAGGAAAAAAAATCGCCATTTTGTTGCACTCGCGCAAATGTGGTGCGTATATGACATCTGTGCCAAAATTAAATTTAACGGAAAACTGATAATGCTATTCGATTTTTTCCACTAATAATAGAAATAATAATAAATGAACTCACAACTGCGTCAGAAATATAAACATTGTACTTTAAGAACATGCTTAACTAAAGGAAAATATGTACATTTTTTACCTTCCACTGCATTGTCATTTTTCATCCACTTTTTCATAAATTTCCATCCTTTATCCGCTTTATAACTCTTTTTTCTGTTTTCTTACCTGTAGTAAGATCCTGGCTTTTTGTTTTTTATGTTTTATTTCAGTCAGATCACTCATGACTGAATTTCTTCTCTCTGGACGACTACGAAAAACAGCTTTTTATTTTTATTTTAAAAATTGAACGAAATAAATCTCTAGTTTTAAAAAGTCGCGCAATCAGCTTCAGTATGACAATCTGACAATACTGGATGCTGGACAACCAAGATGTGTGTAGATGACGCCCGGAAATTATCTAACCTACACACGGAAGGGCATAAGAGGGGAGTTAAAACAGTCTAAAGGTCAGATGACCCTCTCGAGGACCACCAACCTTGGATTGGAGGGGAGAGCTTTTCTCCGAAAGATCAAGTTACATACAGTGATCGAACTATGCCCATTTCCGGAATGTGTTCTTGTTTTCGCACTAGGGATAGCGCCTGGTAGTAATCTTAAAATGTCTCAAATGTAATGGATCTCCTATATATTTTTTGAAACCATAATTTATTTTCTTATAAATTTACTGTAATATTAGTTCCAAATCATGTTTCTGTTATCTGATTTTTTTTCATTTTTTTGTGTAAATAAGAATCACATTAATAATAAAAATTTTAGGTGCCTAACGGCGCCCTTAAACGTTCCATCGCGCCCTTTTTGAAACCCCTATTTTAGGTGCCTGACTGCGCCCCTAAACCTACTGAGGCGTCCTACTACTAAAACATATTATACAATCATTCAAACGCACTACAGTCGCTTCCACGCATATTTTTCCTTTCTATCTATATCTAAGAGCTACCAACAACTACTATAAGAAAAAAAATAACTGTATATCTATGCCGGAATTGATTACAAGTCTGTTTTCAAAATTTTTTATTTCAGATGCATAAATTTTCTTCGGGATAGGAGTGGGAGAATAAAGGTAGTAACAAGTCTAAAATTAAATGCCTTATTCATGTTTTGTAAGTGAAAAATAACTTACTTTGTAATTTTACATTTAAAATTAAGTTATTTTATAATTACTTTTAACAACTAACAAAGCCTTTTATCCGAACGCTTGGCGGCGCCCTTAAACCTTCTTTGGCGCCCTATTGCATGAATATATTGCGGGGGGGATACTCCCCCTCCCCCCCCTAAAGCTACGTCCCTGGGAGGCTCATATATTCTATCATGCAGAAAGATAAATTAGTGCATATTCACACTGTAGTTACTATGTTTCTCATTAAACTGTTGTAATAACTTCATTTTAAGATAAGAAAGTAATAGAATGATGAAAAATTCAAATGCATAACTAGTGCAATATTAAACATCATGTTAGCTTCATATGTGCAAATAAGATAAGCAAGCGTTGAAACACTTATTTTAGTAACAATTTAGTATTTTTGCAAAAGTGTGAAAGGACCTCAAAACTAAATTAGATTTTTGAATAAAATTTCATTTGGATTTTCGGAACATAAACTCATTTAGTGACCTTGGATTCTTTTCCAAGGGGGGGACTCAAATGTTTTAGGGGAGCTGAGCCGCCCATAGCACCCCTTTAGCTACGGCCCTGAACAAAAATAAGAGTCAAAACTTTCTCGTGAGAATTCGAAATGTCTAATTAAAAAATCCGTTAGATGAAATGAGGTATGCTGCGCACTTCATTGTCGGAAATGACCAAAATAACGCCATACAGCGCAAGAGGTTAAACTGATATTGTAGTGTGGTGTGAAAGATCCTGAAATGAATATTACCTTTTTCTAAAAAATAATAACTAACTATAAGTGTCTTGATTTGTTCGAATGTTTGTTATGCAATGAATACTGATGACAATAATTGTACTGTTGACAATAATTGTACTGATGAGGCCTTGAGTGTAGCTTGGCGAAACGTTTACTCTTGTATTTTTAAATGCTTTTTAGTGTTTTATTTTTTGTATATAAATTTATTTATTTTTAAAAAATATATTTAAGTCTGTCTTAGCTTATATTATTCAATCTTTTAATAGTTTTTTTTTAAATTCAGATGTTAAATATATGTGGAATGCAAATCCTGAAACAGAGTTCATCTTCATCTTATGTTACTTGATTATATTGTTTCTACGAAGATAATTTGGACTACGTGCAAAGTTAATTTACGTTTATGAAATTACTTTTGAACAAATTTGTATATCTTCATGTGAATCAAAGTATTTCGTCAGCATACGACATTTGTAACCAAATGTTAAACCACTGGAAGCGTTCTCTATAAATTTCTCGTTTACATTTCGATATTTTTAAATGATTATTTTTGCTAAGATTATTTGTGGTCGAAGGCTACTGTAATAGTTCAGTACTTTTTCATATTTATTCTGGTTACACTTTCAACTTCGAAATCTCTGGGGATAATCGGCTAAGAATGAATTTGCAAACAACAAATTTTTACAGAACGTTTTCATTAATTTAACGTTAGTTTGCAAATCTCGTATGCTGACGAGCTTAATGACTGCCAATATCCATATCCAATTGCCATATTGCCAACTTTTAAGAAAAAAATAAAAGATACATATCAGTTATCTAAAAATTGATCGTCTTTTTCTTTCATTTTAGCAACTTTTGCTCCTATTGACACGTCAATAAAACAGAATTCGTGGCACGTTTACAAGAATTTAAGAATACTGAATATACTAACATAACTATTGACCGTGTAGCAGTGTCAAGACAGAGAAGGCTCTCAACTTAATGTTCCAAATTGGCAGAAAACGCTGTAATTTCACCGAGGAATAGAAAAGGAATATCAGCAACCTGGTAGTCGATGTGATCAAGCGCGTATAAAACTCAACGTAGACAGCACTGGCCGCTGCGATAGATCTAGACTTGACACTTCCCTGCTTATAAAAAGATCGGCACTGCAATTTTTAGGCGAGGACTAAGCGCATATTATTGCCAAAAGTACAACTTTAATGAACCAACTGGAGCATGTCAACATAAAAGAAATCATCAAGATTTTCGACGACCTCATCACTATTGGCACGATATATCTGATTCCGACAAAGACAAGAGTAATCCTGAAGACGCTGGTAAATTTGATGTGCCAGGTTTACACACTTGGTAGTTTAAATAATTTAAGCTTACTACTAAATAATTATAAAGACATCAAGGTTTTCGAAAACATCATTGAAAAGCGACATAGTTTACTTGATTTTTAGATAAGACAGAGTGATTAAAAAAGAAAACACCGGTGCATCCAATATACCAAGGACGTTCAGTTGATAGTCACAGAAAATTTAGTTGCTTATTAATACTTGTAAATTAGAAAATGAATTTCATGTCCAACTTAATCAACGGTATTCCAATAGTAGGACATGTAAAAGGAGTTATTCATTATGCCGTCGGAGACAAAGAGGGGGGAAATAAAGCGATGTACCAGTCGACCAGATCGTTAACAGTCATGGCGGGAGCTACTGTGGGTGGAGTTATTGGTGGGCCTGCAGGAGCTGTTGGTGCTGCCATATATGCTGGATGTGTGTCTGACACGATCGCATCCGCAGCAATGGAGGAACCACAAGGAATTCTTAAACATTGTGCGAATATCGGTGAAGACATCCAACAAGGAAGAAATCCAACTGTATCTCTCCTTTCTGCTGGTGTTCACGTTGGATTCGATGCAGTTTCGGGTGCTTTTCAAATAGGTGGCATTGCTAGTGTTGGTGGGAAGATAGTGGGGGAAGAAATCGTCGAGGAATCTGTGAAAATAACGGCAAAAGAAGTTGTCCAGCTAACTGCTCGACAAGCATCCGAAACAGCTGTGAAGAAGACTATAGAAAAGACTGCTGAAAACGCCATAATTCAAACGATTAATGCAACCACCTATATTGCAGAACGTGCTGTGCTAGAGACTTTGTTAGAGGAAGAGGAGACGGAAGAACAGAGAAACGCTGAAACAAAAGCTATTAAACATTAATAATAATGACAAAACTGTTGATAAAAATAAAAATAGCTAAAAAGAAAGATTTCTAAATTTGGAACAAACGTGAAAACATGGTTAGAACGTCAGCCTACAACAGGAAATAAAGATAATAAAAAAGCCCCATTATTGCAACAATCCAAGCAGTTTTCCAGATTTCCTGAGTTTGTTAAAAGAGATTTTATTAAACGGTATTTGAGAATCTTTCTCTAAGACAGAAAATGTCTTTGATAAAATTAAGTAACAAATTAAACTAATTACGGTGCAACGGAAGAAGTACTGAAATTGGTGATTCGAATACTGGCTCGACATTCCACTCATATTTCACATTTTCAAATTTTTTCAGTTTGAATTTGTAAAAACTTGCATTGCTAACAAAATAGAAATAAGAAGTTTGATTTTCCTTGGAACTGAAGCAACAACTTTAACAGTTCAATTTAACCTATCTAATGAATGTTGACACAGGTAATGTCGATATTCTAAGAAAACCTTTTCGTAGTTTTTATAAAAGTGACTTGAAATTGATTCCGAAAATGCAAGCAAGTTTGTGGATTCTTATTTCAGGGACATGTTTCCAGCAGTGTATCGTTTTTTCAAGCATAGAACTGTTCCTGATCATGAAACATTTTCTGTAAGATTATACTTTGTATGGCTGAGACATTTCCTATTTAGGGTTTAAATGCTTGCCTGAATGTTCTTATCTTTGCGATCGCCAAACTCCAAGGAAAACATTGTCTATGAATTGTATGCCGTTTCTTTCGATAAAAGACTAAGAATTGATGTTAAATTTAAAGGGGATAGAACAGAGTTATCATCATTTGATGTTGTTTCTACGAATTTCAAAGATGATGAAAAAGGAGGTGTATTCATAGACGGAGTTCGTAGACGATAAATTTAAGACAGAAGTAATCCTCATTTACGAGTTAATTTTTATACAAAATGTATTATTTATATTGTTTTGAATAATTTTGTATTTAATATGTAAAATATATTTTTTATATCTGTGTAAATTCATTTATAAAATCACGATAGTTTTTTTTTTTTTTTTTTTTTTTTTTTTTTTTTTTGCAGTTTTATTACTTAATATCATGTAATACGAAAAAGCAACAATGTAAAACGTGACACAATAATTTATTTTCGATAAATTAAAGCTTTTAAAAACTTATTGTCCATTAGGAGGGGGGGGGGCATCAAGATATTAATCTGATTAATATGTTTTTACTATTAAATATCTAATTTAAGAAATAAAATAGACAATATTGATTTTTTTCTTTTCTTGTATAAAAATTGTAACAGTTAAAACTTAAATGTTCGTCAGAAGATTATTTGTCTCTCATAGTAATGTATAGTTTCATATAAAATATCTGTTTAGATAAATATTATGGGGGAGAAATATACACAACTACAGGAAAGTGTATCTGTAAGAAAGCCTCTTAAGAGGCTACTTCATTCAAATAAAAAGACCCGTTCACTAATGCTAGTCTCATGGAAGAAATTTATAAAAATATCTCGGTTGCAATTTTTTTTTATTTTTTTTTTATTTATTGATTTTTTTTATTTTTTTTATTTTATTTATTTATTTTATTATTATTATTATTATTATTATTATTATTATTATTATTATTATTATTTTTTTTTTTTTTTTTTTTTTGCATTGGATAGTTGAGATTGATCTGCATGCAGGCCGCTTTTCACTTTTTCCGATTTTGTTTACAGATATTTTTTTATGGGGGCGCTTTTATTTTCGGAACCGGTTTGAAAAGCGAAAGCACCCTCACAAAAAATATCTGCAATCAAAATCGGAAAAGTAAAAAACGGCCTACATTCAGATCAATCTCAGCTATCCAATGCAAAAAAAAAAAAAAAAATCACTTAAAAATATTGAAATGCAATCGAGATATCTTTATAAATTTCTTCCATAGAATTAGTATTAGCGAACGAATCTTTTCATTTGATTGAAGTAGCCCCTTAATCTCCTCGGTCTCTGGGTCCCCATTCGAAAACCTCTGTTCTTTTACTTATAAAAACTCTAATATTCTTAATAGCTGAATGTTTTTTGTGTTGAAAGCAAACGAATATAAGCCCGCATCTAAGCTTAATCTCCCATAAAATAAATGTTATTTTAATCCGAGTTTGCAAAATACCTAAAAAAGTCCAAAAGGCAGTTTGACCAAGAAAACAATAAATTTTCATAAGTATTTAATTTAAATCTTTTTCAATATATATATATATATATATATATATATATATATATATATATATATATATATATATATATATATTTTTTTTTTTTTTTTTTTTTTTTTTTTTTGAGAATTTGTAGTTCATTTACTCGTTTAAAGCTCTTAAATTTGTGATGGCGTTCATTTAGGTTAAAATTTTAAATTGGTAGTTTTGGAGTCTAGGAGTCATGAGCGGTGTAGTTCTGCAAAACTTTTCAGAAATTCCAACGTAGGGCAGAATGCAATAGGTAGTATTTCATACGAAATCTATCTAAAATGGTGTGGCGACAACTTTCGTGCAAGATAAGTTGATTAATGGAAAAGATTTTGGACAATAAACATCGCATTATATTTATCGACCTTTTCTCCTTGTCTAACTGAACTTATCAAGGCAAATATTACTAGCAAGGAAGGTCTCCATACGGGCATACTCCGAAAAATCTGAAAAAAATTAGAGAATGTTCTACTCATGAGGATATATACGTTTATAAAAAAAATTTCGGCGGAACCTCCGTACTCTATCCGTAAAAAATAATGAAAATTTCGATATATGGCAATTTATCATCGGTTGGCAATGAAAAGCAATTTCAAAAATTATTTTTTTTTTTTTTTATGCCAAATACATTTTAAAGGGAAAATGTTTCATGTCCAACTTGTTTAGGTAAATTAAATATCTTTCGTTTTGTCAGATTTGTTTGTTTTAAGTATAATTTTGTTATATCGATATTTATATGTATTTATATTTAAATTTTACCATTAAAATTTGAGATTTAAAACGAACTTCAAATTTAAACTAATTAAAATTATTTTAAGTTCAAAGCCCAGTTGAGCATTGTCAATTCGATTTTGTTGCTATAGAAACATTTGGATTTTATTTTTGAATACGCGTAAATGTATGAAAATAATTTATCTGAAAAAGAATATTTTATATATGAAAATATTTTTCCAGAGGTAAATTAAATAACTACAACAACAAATAATGTATATAAGGAATACAAAAAATATACATTTGTATATAATATATTAAACTCTCTCATTGTTTATGTTTAAATTCATTAAATACCATTTACGCGCATTTTAAAAATCCAAAAGTTTTCAGTTGCATTAAAATCGCTTGCTTTTCGCAGGGAAAAGTGCTGCTCGCCAATTCACGTGACACTTTCGTCTTTTTACGCCAAATATTCGAAAGTATTTTATTTTATTTTATTTTATTTTTTTTACAGATTTTCTACTGTAATTCCGCCGCTAATTTTGATTGATCTTTTATTTCATACATAAGTAGTTTAATTCGTATATTTTTCAAAAAATTCTGAATATGCCCAGTATGGAGACCTTCCTTGTAAGTTACAGAATTTGCGTTGCCTTTGTTTTTGACAAAATCTGAGCATTCGCAATGTGCTTATGTCGCCCCTTTTTATTTGTCAGCATTCTCTACTAGAAATAAAATAGATTCGTTAATTAAACATGTATAAAGTGTTGTCACCAAATAATTGAAACTGTTCACCATTTTTTTTTTTAATATTTTCGTGATAAAATCTTAAATTAGAAATAAAGAGATTTTTTTTATTTACTGGGGATAAATAAAGTGTCCACAGCTGCATTTCCCCCCTACAATTGCAAGGCTACATTGCGACGATGGTTCGCCAGGCCATCGAAGGGACCGTTAGCGACACCTTTTTTTTTAACCCAGGTGCCATTCAGCTCTCGCCACGGTACCCACAGCTTAGCTTGTAGGATTTTATGTTAATTTTCTCTTATTTTCTTTTTCTTTCTTTCTTTTCTTTTCTTTTTTTTTTTTTTTTTTTTTTTTTTTGACATTTATTCTTGACATCAGTTGTTCACATCAATTTTTCTTTTCTTTTTTCTTCTTCTTTACTTTAAATAGATCCAAAATTTATTTTCGTCGGGCTTTACGGTCATGTGCCTTTATTGGTACTATTTTACTTTGTGATGTTGTATCATCAATGGCTCGCTAAATAAATAAATAAAGAATATTGCCGAGTTAAACTGATGGCATTGAGCTCACAGGCTACAAATACTAATTGTAGTTTAAAGCCTTATATTTTCAAGGGTTAATTCCGTTCGAAAAAAAATTAAGAAGGGGAAACAGCTCTCCCCTTTCCTTTTTTTTTTTTATACTTAATCATTGAACCTCCTATACTATCAAAGACATGTTTTATCATATAAAAAATCTATATCCAAAATTCAGAGCAAATGAGATCATTCTTAATAAAAACCCATTTAGCATTTATATAATTTAAAAGGAGTTATCCCCTCTTTTATACTTAACCATTAAACTTCCAAAAGTATACAGAGATTTGAACGAAATCTGAAAATTCTGCTTGAAAAACCCATTTATATAAATTAAGGGGAGGGCATTAGAACCCTTGTTCCCCCTATTTATACTTATTCAATGAACACCTAATAACAGTCACGGAATCGCCTCATCAGAATGATCCTAATCTAAATTTTGAACGAAAACTTAATTCTGCATGAAAATCCCATTTATATCAACTAAGGGGAGGGGCATGAGCCCCCCATTCCCCCTCTTATACATATCGAATGAACTCCAAAAACTAATCAGGGAAGCGCCTTGTCAGGATATACCTACATACAAAATTTCAAGTGGATAGGATATTTTTATCATGAGTTATCGCGTTACGCACGAACGTACATACAGAATGGACGGGCACATAAGCTCTCAGGCTATGATAGCCTGTGAGCTAAAAAAATAGTTAAAAAATTTCGAATTACGATTATACTTTGCGCAGTACAATACAGGCAGAAAAAGCAATGTTTTGAGCACTAAAACTTTTTTATATTTATATCTATATCTATATAGGGTAAAAATATTATTTTTTTTTTCATTTATTTATATTTTTTATATTAGTTTTGTTTTCATTTTCTCCTTTTTTTTCTTCACTTTAAATATACCCAAAATATTTTTACGGTGGGGTTTACGCTCATATGTTAAAGAGTAATTTCTTTCTTTCAGCAATCCATCAGTAATTTATTAGTAATTATATTTCTTTATAAAATTCCATCTATGTTATAATTGACGCTCTAAGTGAAAAAAGAAAATAATTAAGGAATATATAATATATGAGGATACTTGACGCAGTATCTATAAAAGCCAAACGTATCTGTGCGTAACGCATACGTCATTTTGCGAATGACAACTTGAAATTTCAAATGAAATTTCGGTTTTGCAATTTTTGCTGTGGACAAATAGCGACATCTATCGGAGAACAAGCAAAACAAAAACTAACTAACAAACACAAACTTTTTTTTTCACTCGTTTTTTAGTTTTTGTTTTGCTTGTTCTCCGATAGATGTCGCTATTTGTCCACCCAGTTGTTTTGGCTGTTTTCTTCTCATTGGTTGCTTTTCTTTAGGCGGGATTGTTCCCATAGCGGGTATATAAGCCTACGTCTCTCTGTCTCTTTGCTCAGTTTTGCTATTTTTTAACTCGCTGAGTTTTGCACTGATGAAGAATCTCGATATTAGATTCGAAATAGTTATTTGCTACCTTCTCATACTTTATTTGTGCATTTATAATCGTTGGTTTTCGATTTTTAAACATTTATGTACAAAGGCTTTAATGCTATTTTAATGTATTTGGCGTCAACGGGCCTTGATTCAACTATTGCTGTTTTTATTTTTCTTCTCTTTGCTATGTCACAAATCAATAGATTTTGTAATTTAAGGCTGAAAAATTATAGGTTTTTGGAGCACTTACATTTTCTACGTGACTGTAGACGCAAAAAAGTGATTCCTAGATTTATTTCTATACGTTGTAATTTATTTAATTCAAGTAGGATAGATAAGGTCTTATTTCGATCGAAATTAGCTCTTTTAAGGGCTTTGATTCAAAGAGACTCGCCAGAAAATTGCTCATATAGAGCGCGAGTTAGGGGAAGATGGGGATACTTGAGCCATTTTTTGAATTTTATTTTTTTTAAATTTTTTATATTTTTTTAGAATAAAATAAAATATTGAAAATGAAAATTTGATATTTTTCCTTCAACTAAAAACCACTTTCAATAAATTTTGAACTATTTTTCTATGCATAATAAATGTTTATTTTTTGTTTTACATCATGGCTCAAGTATCCCCATGGCGGGGATACTTGAGCCATAGTGAAGGGATACTTGAGCCACTACGGAAAAATACCTACAAAAGTAATTTTTTTCGCTTTATTTTTGCACAAATATTTTACAGAATGATAAATTATGAAACGTAAAGTGTTTCAAAACCAATTAAGAAAACAAAGCTAGTAATACGATCATTTTTTGTCGTTAAAACTGGTTGTCGAAGGATAATTTGAACCTCAGTTATAACGACGGTAGAAACATCCTCAGTTCAGAGCCATTTAAATTTGGAATCTGCAATTCTTCTTGCAAATTTCATTTTCAAAATATTAAGCACTTATCCAACAAATATTTTTACAGTTTTCTTTCTGGCATATTTTATTAGTAACCAACCATCAATAGAAGGTTTTCTTTCACATCATCACCATCGACAGAATTTTCCTCTAATGATATTGTCGAACTCATGCTTTTAGTTTAGTAGCTGTCGGAATTTAAGCCAGATGTATCATTCTACTATTTCAAACACTTTTTTGATTTCACAGGAAAAGATTTTGTCTTCCTCTTTGGCTCCATGTAGGTAAGTTTGAACTGGGATTTTTGTTGCTTTTCTTGTTTTTGTGCGCTCTTTTTACCAATTTTTCTTCAATTTTCTTAGTTAAAAAAAAAGTTACAGCAACAGAGGTTACGATTTCAATATAAAATACTAATCTTAATATGTTATATTAAAAAATAAATATTTTATTATGTTGGACCTAACTAATTAAAGTATTAGAGATTATAGCCTGTAAAACCGTTTTAAAAAGTTATTTTCATTTAATGAAAATTAAATTGAAAACTATGTTTACATTTATCTAGACAGACTATTTTGTTCGAATTTTGGTCGTTTGTCAAATCGAACAAATCGAAAAATAAAATAGACATTTTCATTTAAAAAATATGCATTTTTAAACATTTTTAGGTCTTTATTTTTTTAAGAAAAAAAAATAAAATGAAAAATTATTCTCCCTTTTCTCCAGAAAAATATCTATTAGTGAATATAAGGATGGAATTTTATTTTTTGTTTGTTTCACCCATGTTTAATTTCTAGTGAGGATGGTTAAGACATGGCTCAAGTATCCCCACTCTCATTGGCTCAAGTATCCCCACTATCACTATTTTTGTTTCCCAGAGTTTTACTAAATAAAGCATGCAGCAATTAGAACTATTTTAGACTCAAAATACAATTGAAATTATGCTTATTGAATGTATGTATATAGTTGCAACTTTAAACAAAACTTTGATTACAAAAAAACAAAAAAACCATGCACCCAAATATTTTTTTTCAGATAGGGAAAAGACAACTATTAATCACTATACTTTCAAAATGGTACCAAGATGTGTGATTTCTTTTTTACATGTTCAGAACTATAAATATGTTATCATATTGGCAGTTTTAGAAAGAAAAATTAATCAACTGTAGAGATAATAGGGGTGGCTCAAGTATCCCCTATGCTCAAGTATCCCCACTCTCCCCTATATTACTTACATATCTCTCTTGGTAATCCTTCTCCTGATTTTGATTCTATAGACAGAATTTCATGGAATAGAGTCCTCAAAGCTTCTTCGATTCATTGCGCAATTCTAAAAAGGAAATTTAATACGCTTTGTAATAATTCTTTCGCCAACAACTCTATAAATTTACCTACTGTTAGCAAAAATGCTGTTGTCAATCTTTCTAGTGTCGCTTTAAGTAATAATCAGCAAAATGCTCTAAAATTAAACAACAATTTCTCTGTTTCTGCCCCTCCTTCGTTACCCCGTCTGATTGCTCCTATTGAAAAAGCCTTTAAGCATAGCGCTATTTCTCCTTCTCAAAAAGAGTCTATTAGGCATCTCATTGCCAATACTGTTGATTTCAATTCGAATGTTTATAAGCCAAATCTTAATAGTTCAGTTAAACATTGTCTGAAAAGTTTGTGTTCTGATCCGAATATGATCATAACTAAGGCTGACAAAGGTGGTCAGATTGTTGTTCTTGACAAGTCTTTATATTTAGAAAAATCCCATAAATTAATTAATGATGGTCCCTATGTGGATATCCACAAAGACCCTTCCTCTAATGAAATTGAAACTATCAGATCTGCCATTAAGTCTTCACACATTATTCCTGCTAAATTAAAGAGGTCTCTTATTCCTTCAATTGCTCATTGTGCTAGGTTTTATGCTTTACCTAAGGTCCATAAACCTGACATTCCTTTTAGACCCATTGTTTCCAGTATCTGTACGGCTTCTTATAAACTTGCAAAATATCTTGTTTCCATAATTTCTCCTCTCTCAAGCAGCAATTCTTTCACTGTTAAGAATTCTTTTGAATTTGCTAAGAAACTTCACAGTTTTAAGCCACAAGGCCACATGATTGTTTCTTTTGATGTTAAATCATTATTTACTAATGTTCCTGTCGAAGGTGCTTTAGATTGCCTTAAGAAAAGGCTCTGCGAATTTCATTTTTCCTTTTTCGAAATCGAGGAGCTCATTCATCTAACTCGTGTTTGCTTATCTCAAAATACTTTTGTATTTAACGGGAATTTCTTTCATATGATTGACGGTTTGGCTATGGGTAATCCTCTTAGTCCGACTTTATGCGATTTGTACATGCATTATTTTGAAATAAAACTGTTTGAAGTCTTAAAATTTCCGTTCTATGTTCGTTACGTTGATGATATCTATGCTTTAGTTGAAGTGAATTTAGATATAAATCATATTCTCTCTGTCATGAATTCTATTGACTCTTGCATTCAATTTACTTTTGAAACTGAATCGAACAATTGCCTTTCTTTTCTGGATGTTCTTGTTATTCGCAATGAAGATAATTTTCAGACTACTGTCTTTCGCAAACCTTTTGCGGTCAGTCTTCCACCTCACAAATATTCTTCGCATCCTCCTAACCAGAAAGTTGCGGTTTTTAAAACTTTTGTTTTCCGGACTTCCAATATTTGTTCAACTCCTGAGTTACTCAGTGATGAACTTAATTATCTAAAAGCTATTGCTGTTGATCGTGGTTATTCCCCCTAATATTATAGATTCAATTCATAGAAAATTGACAAAATCCACCCAATCTGAAAGAAAAAACTTTAATTTGAAGTCCAATGCTTTGGTTGTTTTGCCTTTTTTCCCCAAAATTAGTCAGCAAGTTGCTAAAATTTTAAATAGGTTCGATTTCAATGTTTTCTCCTGTTAATAAAACTGATTTTTCAAATCTTAAGCACCCCATTGATCGCTTAGATAACTGGGGTATTTACCAAATTTCTTGCCAATGTGGTCTTTCTTATATTGGTCAGACTAAACGTGCTCTCAGATTTCGTTTAATGGAACATAAAAGGTATGTCAAAAATCAAGAACTTAAACGTTCCTCTATTGCTCAACAATGTTGGTCTTCACAACATAAGTTTAACTTTTCTTCAGCCACCATCATCCATAAATGTCCTTCCATTCTTGATCTTGATTTTTGGGAAGCTTACCACATCATAAAAAATTCTCACTCCTTAGTCTATGACTTATCTAGTACTCCTTATTTTCCAAGTATTTGAAAATCTTTAATTTAATACTTTTTTTTCACTCGCTTTTTAGTTTTTGTTTTACTTGTTCTCCGATAGATGTCGCTATTTGTCCACCCAGTTGTTTTGGCTGCTTTCTTCTCATTGGTTGCTTTTCTTAAGGCGGGATTGTTCCCATAGCGGGTATATAAGCCTACGTCTCTCTGTCTGTTTGCTCAGTTTTGCTATTTTTTAGCTCGCTGAGTTTTGCACTGATGAAAAATCTCGACATACTTTATTTGTGCATTTATAATCGTTGGTTTTCTATCTTTAATCATATTGTTATGTTTGTCTTAAGTTGACTGCACTTCTGTTTTTCTCTTTGTGAAATCTGAAAGATGCCAATGGACTCTATTCTCCGCTTGAGTTCGAGGCTGTATTTCGGCAATATTTCCCCAAAACACGTGATCTCACGTCACAAAAATATGCTCCGTTACTATTCTACGGCATACGACTACGAGTTGGGAAACGAGTCGTTGCATAATTAATGACTATGATGTGGGGAATGTTTCCCCAAAGCACGTGACTTTGACGTCACAAGAATAGGGTCCATAAAGCGATCACCGCCAAAAAACGGCATTTTTTCGCCAAAGATGTTGGATTCGAAACCACGCCGAGAGAACAATGGGATGTGGCGTCTACGTAGTTTAGAAAGTCAATGGGTGGTGCTGTGTTACTGCTAGGAAGCGCGACAAGCACACAAAATAGTATGTTTTCATTGGTTATTTACTCTCCTGAACTTAGTCGGCATTTTAAACGTTCAGTAAGCTTAGGTGCGTTCCGTAATGCAGTTTAGTTTTTTACTGTTAATAAAATAAAAGAGTAAAAAAAAAAAAAAAAAAAATACATGTTTTAGTATGATTTTTATTAAATTTTTTATTATTTGTTTAAAAAAATCTTTTTTTAATCATTTATTTGTAAATTTTCTTAACTGTTTATTTCTTTCTTTACATTTGTAAAGTAACGCGGATTATGGAAAATTGCGGATTATGGGTGCGCGGATTATAGATCCTTGCCTGTAGATATATATTGTTCCAACGAATAGTTCATATCTTATGCTCTATTTTTGACAAATTAAAGATTTAAAGCACTACGTACTAAGACATTTTAACATGTTTTCATGTTAGGATCCTCGTTTAAATGTCATTTGGCCTCTCTGAAGCTCCCAATTATAGCTCCCTTAAAAATGGTCCAATTCACTAGCTTTTTGTTTTCTAACAATTTCTTAGTCCTCCAACAACTACATAAACGACAAAAAAAAAAAAAAAAAAAAAAAAAAAAAAACAGCTTTTAACTACTACCAATTTTGAAAGTTAATCGCTTTCTTGGTGCCTTTGTGCAGCTTCTTTAAAAATGATCCAAATTACTTGCAATTTTATTTAACATAGTTTTAGCATCATTATTTTAATATCTGCAAAAAATATTTTTATACTCAATTACATGCGAAAAAAATTCCTGCCCCTTGAGGCCCGGAACAGGGAAGTTTTTGTAATAATAAATTGTTAATAGCTTCCTTTCAATCCGATCTTCATTTTTAGAATTCTTTATCCATTTAGATATTTTCAAGTTTTGACATTCCATATAAGACACTGTGCCCTCGCCCCCCCCCCCCCCAAAAAAAGGAATCATAGAGTCCATGCCAGGGCCCCTTGAACATTTTGTGAAGTAAACATACTTCACTTTTTAAATTTCTCATCTTCTCAGGGCAAAACTTTAAAGTTGAGTCTTAGCCTCGTCTTCTAGAACCAACACTGTCAAATTTTTATTGGGGCCCTAAGGCCCTTTTTTTAAACATTTACCCAATCAATTTGTACATTTCTTTAAAATGTTATTCTAACAAATAATTCATGACTAATTGTAGATTTGAAGCGATAAGTACTAAGACATTTTAACATGTTTTTATGTTAGGGCCCTCTTTTTAACTATTTGTTGGCCTCTTTAAAGCTCCTTATAGAATGTCCTTAAAAGATGTCCAATTCATTAGCTAAAAAATTCTCTGATTTACCACCAATCTTGAATATTAATCGCGTACTTGGTATCCTTGATGCAACTTCTTTAAAAATGATCCGAACTGCTTGCAAAGTTTTAATGTCCTCCCATTACTTTAATAACTATAAAAAATATTTATTTAGCCATTCTTACATTCCATTTAAGACCCTAGGGACGGCTATGGTCCCATAGATTCAGATTCAGGACCCTTGAATTTTTTGTTCGTCGGGCATATTTCCCCCCCCTCATTTTCCTATCTTTTCACTGCATAGTTTTGAAGTTGAGTTTTGGACTCTTCTTGTAGGACCTACACCCTGATTTTTTTTATTGGGTCCTAGGGCCTTTTTTAAAAATTTACTCAATTTTTTATGCATTTCTTTAAAATATTATATAGCCTTCCTCAGTGGTCAGTACAATAAAGACTACCCAAACTAGTCTGCTCGAAGTTTGCATATTTTGGCATTTTTAATGTGGTTTTTAAATTTATATTATTTTGCACCAAGTAGCATCTTAATAATTAATTTAGTATTTAGTTTACTTAAAGTCCCTTAATCTTTGAAGCGTCCTAACCAGGTTTTTTTCATAAAGTAACTTTTAGAAACAAAGGTTGATTTAACACAAAATCAATATTAAAGCTAATTTTTTGAAGTGAATAAGATAAATATGTAAAGTTATCAAGTAAAAATTCTCAAACAAATATTTTTCGTAGCTGCTATTTTATGAATCTCATATGAATGGAAAGATACTGGAGGATACTTAAAGGTTAAAATTTTTCTGTGCAACCCATTCAAGAGAAATATTATGCTGTTCTCTTAAATTATAAAGCAGAAAAGAGAAAAAAAGAGACAATCACAATAATTTTTCAGAAAAAAAGGCCTCTTGCAATTATGTTGAAAGTTATATATTTGGTGATAAAATATGCAATTTATAATGAAATTCAGATGATCATCAGTTCGAATCGGTCAAATGGGTTAAATTTTTGATACAGCATTAAATTAATTTTAATGTATGTTTGGTTTGGAGTGAGAGGATCAAGTATGCAGGTTAATTTTTTACAATCAGCTTTTGGAACTGAAAATTAGCTTTATGTACTGGCATGGAAAAAAAAATGTGTATTGAAATACATAACAGTAGAAATTTATAGCTTTCTTGGATGACAATAACGGGCCAAAAAAAAAAAAAAAAGAAAAAGAAAGAAAGAAATATTTAACTTCTGATATTTAAATATACAATAGTTTATGATTTAAAGTTTACTAAATAGAGTATGAACATGAAGCATTAGATGTTATTTGATAAATAATATTTTCATTTGATTCCAAAAAATTTTTTAACGTTTGGAAAATGGTTGTTTCTGTCGGTCAGAAATAGAGGTATCAAAAATCTTGTGATGTATGGGCTTTATTTGTATTCTGATTGATCTATGTCTAATGTCCAAAAATGGGATACTTCTGTTGCCACAATGACAAAAAAGTATTAAAAACTACAAAATAATAATAATAAATAAATAACTCAAAAACAAATTGAGATAGAGCTTTCAAACAAATTGCATTTAAAAGTACATTTTTTCCCTTATACAACAGTATAAAAATAAAAAATGTGAGATGTTCAGAAGTTTGAAAATTTGCAGTATCAAAAATTCTAAAACTGAAATTTCATTTAAAATTTGTTTATGATGGGTACAGGAATATTAATGTTTAATCCATGGTGAACATAATATCGGATTCTGTTATTACATAAGCCATGTTTTGATCATCATAAAAATTATGTTTATTATTATTTTTTTTTAATACAGAATTTATTCATAAGTCTAAAATTTTAGTTTTTGGAAATATCATTTTCCAAAGAGTCATTGTAATTTGTTAAATTGAAACTTTTTTTTTCCCCCATCACAAAGAGCTTTTTACTTTACTACAATCCGGAATCATTTTACAAAGAGGATGTCGATAACTTGCCAAGCTTACAAATTAAATAAATAATCCAATGTTATTTTTAACTCAATAATATTGTTTGGTAAAGGCACATGAATTAAATTTTTTTCAAACTGAGTGTAAAAGTGCCGCCAAACAAAACCTTTGGCTGAAATTGACAACTATGCCTTCTCACTATTTTAGACCCAAAACCACCCAACAGGTTTCACACAGGAGAAGGCCAACCTTGATAATCACGGATTTTTGATATAATTTTAATATATGTTGTAGGTCGGAGACCCTTTAGCTTCAATATCAATGGATTTTGTACAATGCTTCTTAATTATTTTGAAACAGTGTGGGGGGGAAGTCTATTATGACAGCTTAAATACAGTAGAGTCCCTCAAATCCGCACAGCTTGGGACCAGAGGTTGTGCGGATTTTAGAATTTTGGGGATTTCTGGTCATTGCTTTGTTCATATTTTTTAAAAAATAATTTGAATGTAATTAATAATGGAATCAAAAGTATAATGAATGCTTACAATGTACTAAAATATTAAAATAAGTAATAAACTAAAATAATAAAAATTCAGATATTTTTAAAATGATTCAAAATACAAAAAACAAAAGTCAAGTTAATAATCAATAATGTACAGTTAAACAATCATTATACAGATGAAGTGTGTTTTTCCTAAATTAGTCAATGAAATGTGTCTCATAAAGGTACATTTCTAATTCACACCAGGAGAGTAAATTATCAAAGCTTTATTTCAGGTTTAACAAGACTTAATAACTAAAAAAGCTTGATTAATGCATAAATAAATTTGGTAAGACTATGATTACCAATGATATCAGCAATATCTTGATATTTTTAGAAATAAATTATTCTTTCTTCATGAAAAAACATGAATTCAATAACTTTAACAAAAATTACAAATTAAAAAATGTATAAAATTGATATAAAACTAAAAAAAGAGTCAAATTTTGTCCCTATATCTGAACTGAATGTTTCGTTGTTTACATCCGTAAATTATGTGCGGATTTTAGAGAGTTGCAGATTTTAGGAGTGTAGATTTGAGGGAGTCCACAGTACTTACTTTGAAAAGAATTGGTGTACTTGGTCATGGCTCAGTTGGATAAACTTTTCACTCATAGTCCAATGGGTCTTGAGTTCAATATCGAGATGCACCATACTTATTTTTCTTTTTTTAGGTGCGTTCGTAATTATGTAAATACGTAGCACCTATTGTTGTCGCTCAGTCCGTCCGTCTGTCTGTCTGTCCGTCTGTCTGTCCGTCTGTCTGTCTGTCTGTCTGTCCGTCCGCATATAACAACGCAAAAACTACCCAACCGAATCGTTTGAAATTTAAAATACATAATTATAACATAATTTTGTCGAGTCATTTCAAATTTTATGAAAATCGGATGGATAGATCAATTACAGGGACAATCAAAAGGATTCCGTTGCATTACGGTCAATGGGGAAAAAAGTTTCAGATGCATTTTAATCGTTTGAAATTTAAAACATACATTTATTGCGTAATTTTATCGAGTCATTTTAAATGTTATGACAATCGGATGTATAGATCAATTACAGGGACAATCAAAAGTATTCCGTTACATTACGGTCAATGGGGAAAAAAGTTTCAAATGCATTTTAATCGTTTGAAATTTAAAACATACATTTATTGCGTAATTTTATCGAGTCATTTTAAATGTTATGACAATCGGATGTATAGATCAATTACAGGGACAATCAAAAGTATTCCGTTACATTACGGTCAATGGGGAAAAAAGTTTCAAATGCATTTTAATCGTTTGAAATTTAAAACATATAATTATTGCGTAATTTTGTCGAGTCATTTCAAATGTTATGAAAATCGGATGCATAGATCAATTACAGGGACATTCAAAAGGATTCCGTTACATTACGGTCAATGGGGAAAAAATTTCAAATGCATTTTAATCGTTTGAAAGTTAAAACATATAATTATTATATAATTTTATCGAGTCATTTCAAATGTTATGAAAGTCGGATGCATAGATCATTTACAGGGACAATCAAAGGTATTCCATTACATTACGGTCAATGGGGGAAAAAATTCAAATGCATTTTAATGATGTTACACTCATTCGAACATAATAGAATTGGCATGAATCTATGAAATATATACTAAAATATGCATTCTGTACAGTCTGGGATGCAAAGAATATTTATTAAATTACAGGGCCACACAAAAGTATTCCACTATATAATGCTATACGGGGAAACATTATTTGGGGCGTGTTTTAATTATATTCAACTATTTCACATTTTATGAATAAGATATACGTTGCTGAGGTGTAATAAAAATTACTTCCTGCATATTTACAGAAACACAAGGATTTCGATTACTATACTGTACCCGAAGTACGCTCTACTATATCAGCAAGATTTGAATATTTTTTAAACTTCGTTATCGGACGAACGCACCTCACTTGCTACGTTCACGTGCAATTTCCAACTTGTTGTTTCATAAATACACTTGTAATTATAATGTAATAATCTCATTGTCAATGAAAAATTATAATAATATATATATCAATTCTAAATTTAACCTATTTATCTTTTTATTTGTAACTAAATACTTGTATAAAACATCATAAATAAATCCAAAACTATTAATTTTTTAAAAATCATTTTTTAAATGTATTTCATACATTCTGTATTGATGCAATGATAATGAACAATTGTATCAATTCATGATTTAAAGAAACATCATTTATGTATCGCTTTAACAAGGGAAATCAATACGATGATAAAATTACTCTGTTTTTAAAATAATAAACACATTAAAAATAAGCATAAGAATTAAATCTATGTTTTACATATTCAAGATTTTTAAATTTTGTAAAATGTATTCTTATTTTTTTTAATTATTTTACTTAACATTTATCTTCTTCCTGCTTTTATTTTAGTTTTACTTGAATACGATTCATTTTAGAATAAATAGACAGTGCCACAACAGATTTTTGTAACGAGTTTGAAATTTTTATTATTGAATAACAAATCACCTTTTTTAGAAAAAATCTTCGTAAATGATGAGAAATAATGGTTCAAAATCAAAAATTCTAAATTGATGTTTAACTATGCTAATTGTAGTTAAGGTGCAATATTAAGATTTTTAATTAAGATTATTCAATTACAAAAATGGAGAAAGGCAAATGAGTGCCTCCTGGCATCAAACTGGGGCTTGCTGGACTATGGGAGAATGCTTAAACAAATGAGGTACAATCGAGCACATCTTTCATTTACAAAGTAAGTACAGTAGACTCCCTCAAATCCACACACCTAAAATCCGCAACTCTCTAAAATCCGCACATAATTTACAGATGTAAACAATGAAACATTCAGTTTAGATATAGGGACAAAATTTGACTTTTTTAGCTTGATATCAGTTCCTTATTCATTTTAATTTGTACTTTTTTTAAAAAAATATTTCTGAATTCATATTTATTTATAAAAGAATAAACTTACTTCTGAAAAAATTCAAGCTGTTGCTGATATCATTGATAATCACAATGTTCTTACCAAATATATTTATGTATTATTTTAAGTATGGTTGAACCTGGAATAAAAGTTCCTTATTTTATGATTTTGATGTGAATTAATAGTGTATTTTTATGAGGAAAGTTTCACTGAATAATTTAGAAAAAATGCATTTAATCCTTTCAATAAATATTTAATCATACATTATTAATTATTAACTTGATTTTTGCTTTTAAAACTTATATCATTTAAAAAATCATCTAAATTTTTATTATTTTAGTTTATTACTTATTTTACTACTTTATTATGTTTTAAGCATTCATTATATTTTTGAGTACATTATTAATTACATTCAAATTACTGCTTTAAAAATGTAAACAAAGCAATGATCAGAAATTTGCAAAATTCTAAAATCCGCAAAACCTTTGGTCCCAAGCTGTACGGATTTGAGGGAGTCTACTGTATTTAAGTTTTGTCATGATATTAGACTCCCCCCCTTCTCTTTTTTTCTCAAGAACTAATTAGCTTTGTATAAAATTCAATGACCCTGAGGCTAAGTGGCCTCTGCACTACAACATACATTGAAATTATCAATATCTGAATATCAAGGTTGGCCCCATCCTTGTCAGATAAACCTATAGGGAATAACATTTAATTTTATAAGGAAGAAGAAAAAAAGAAAAAAAAAAGATATGTGATGTCTGATGATAAAATTATCTGAGTGAAATGTGTCAGACAGTTGCTGCTCCAGGTAGCTAAATAAGCAGGCTATTTAGCAATTTAAGCCAAAAATCTTAGGTTTGATTCCTGCCTAGACTTTTTCACTCAGTTGGAAAAATCTTAAGTCCATTTGCAATATTATCCACATTTGTTTCTATGATTTTAGATGCAATATTATGATTCAATGAAATTTATTTTGATGCAATAAACCCAGTTAGTTAACTTACTCAAAAGGAAAATATATTTTTTAAATTAATAAATTATAAAGTAAAAATAAGAATCACAAAATATATTTTTTCTTTTATTTTGCACTTTTTTTTTACAACTGTACATAACATTTTGATTGCATTCAGATAAAATATATTTACTATAAACAAATATTTTGCTTTCAAAACAGAATGCAAATTGTAAATCTCGAAGAAACAAAAAAGAAAATTAGACTTTCATTCTAAATAAACATTTCTTTATAAAAGAAAAAAAAAAAAAACTTCTGTATATAATCAAATATCAAATTCAAGAAATAACTGAAAAACTTAATTTCGTCCAGGAACAGTAAAACTGACCTATTGTAAAAACAATCAAAATAATAAAACAGAAAAAAAAGTCAACAAATCACACAAAATAAGATATTAAAATATAACAAACAATTCTGTAAAAAATATAGGAATGAAGGTGTTTACAGGGAAAATACTAAAATGTTCCAATCACAAGTCAGTAAAAGTTTAAAAGACCAGGGTGAAATGAAATACATGATTCAGTAAAGAACAGTAGAGTGAACAATGCACAATATAAAAATGAGCACTAAGTAAATGCAGGGGTGCAGAATATGTCCGATCCGACGATCTAGGATCGCGGGAAATTTTAACCAACCGGGGAAATTTTACAAAACATATACAATTGATTTCGATTTTAACAATGAATTCCATAATTCCCTGAGATAGAAAATTCACTACAAACAAGAAGATCCGTATGGCGACCTTCTCAAAATTGAAGTATACCGTATGTCACGGGTGATTCCATTATATTCTGTGTCCGAATTTGCCGAAAATTTAAAAATAGTCATCAATCTGAAAATTCGGATATAAAAATACCGTGAATTTTGTCCAAGAATGAAGGGGAAAACGCAAATTTCATCACGAGATCGCAAAATAACTGCAAATTTTGTCTAAAGAACTGCAAGTTTCGTCAAAAGATCACGAAATAAACACAAATTTTGTCAAAAGACCGCAAAATCAACGTCCATTTTTTTAAAAGATCGAGAAAAAACTGAAGATTTAGACAAAAGAACACAAAATAACCACAAATTTAATAAAAAAATCGCTAGATTTTATCAAAACATGGCAAAACAATCACAAATTTCATTATAAGATTGCTAAAGAACGCAAATTTCACCTAAGAATGATGAAAAACTGCAAATTTTGTCAAAAGATCGCAAAACAACCATAAATTTCGTCAAAAAAATCTCTAAACGACGAGACATTTCGTCAAAGCGGCCTGCAAATTTCGTTAAAATATTGCAAATATCGTCAAAAGATCACAAAATAAATGCAAATTCCGTCAAAGTATCAAGAAACAATTGCAAATTTTGTTAAAAGATCACGTAATAACTACAAATTTCGTCAAACGATCGCTGAAAATAGCGAATTTAGTCAAAGGGCCACGAAAAAAAAAAGTTAATGCTGCGAGTGGATTCCCCCTCCCCTTCCTTGCTTTAGAAAATTTGATGTAAATTTCAGATTTTTTTTTTCACTCAGAATCACTCTTGCATTACATACTTGCGCATAAGTTGAGAAATAATGGAAAAATGGATTTTTGATACATATAGTAGTACAGCATTTATCTATAACATACCGTAAAGTTTTGGGGAAATTTTCATATGGATTGGGGGAAATGTTGAGAGTAGAAACATTTTATGCACCCCTGAGTAAATGATTATAGACACTGATTTTACAGTATGAATCATACGCAAAATACATTCCATATAAACTAACATTAAAGTGACTTAGATGATATAGAACTTTTTATTCAAACTACTAAAGATAAAAATCCTTCTTTGGCATTTGCAAAACAACAATAAATGCAATTATATTTTCCGAAGAAATTTGCAACTTAGCAGTTGAACCAGAATATGCTTTTACTCCAAGGGAGAATCAAGACTAATTGGTAAAAACTCCATCTTTTCTTTACTGCTATAACTAATTAATAGCTCTTGAAACTTAAAAAGATTAATTTTGAACACAATTTTCAATAGGTAAAAAAAGTTCAGGCTTGAATTTGTACCAGAGATGTCTTGGCTGGAGCTGCCAATGCTCAATCTTACTAAGCCAGCCTGGATGAATCTGGAAGATAATATAACCCAGCTAACCTTTTAATGATAACAGCACCTGGTTTAATATCTGAATCAGCTCAATAGCATAAATCACAGGTTTTACATGGAACTACAATAAACGTGGCATGTATAATTACAACAGATTAATTTCTAAAACCAGATAAATTAATCTATTATAAATACGCATGCATCATTTAGACATGTTCCATTATATACAGTTTATTCTGTTGAGCTGATTCAGATATTAGACCAAAAGTTGTGATTGCAGGGTTACCACTCTAATCTTGAAAAAAAATTCCCTGTATTTTCCCTGTACTGCAATGCATTTATTCCATGTTGAGTGTGAAAAAATATATGCGTGTATGAAGGCTAATTAGAAATGTTATAATTTGCCATTACCAAATCCCCTGTGTTTTCCAGATTTTTTAGGATTTTTAAAGAAATTCCCTGGATTTTCTCTGTTTTGAGAGGGGATTTAAAATTCCCTGTGTTTTCCCGGTTCTCCAGGTGGCATGGCAACCCTGGATTGTTATAGGCTAACTGGCTTAAATAGTTCTTCAGATTTGTCCGGATTGGCTCAGTAGCTAGAGCATTGGCAGCTGCAGACAATACATCCACAGTTGAAATAATCCCTTTCAGACTTTTTTCACCCATTTGCATATTTACAACTGATTTGAAACTTTAGTCACTTTTTTTATTGTTTAAGGCTAAACATGGTGGCTGGGAATTAAGCTTTTTTATTTTTCTTCAAATCTCCAGAACATTTTCCTCCACTTTACTATGCAACTTTTTTGAAGTGTAATCATTTAACAATCATGACATCATAAAGGCAATTTAGAACTGATTTTGCCCACAATCTGCAAAAATAGCAATTTGTTTGATGCATGAATTAAAACACAATATTTCTTACTTTCTCTCGCAAGAAAATGTGTCATGAGTGGCAATGCATTGAAATTTACAGATTTCTATCGATTCTCCCGATTATTTCAAATTCTCCTAAATTCTTTGGCCAAGTTGCCATGTTGAAGAAGGATTTTCATTTATACATCAGTGATTCCCAAACTATGGGTTGTGGTACAATAGGGAGAGGGGACATGGACAATGCAATGATGGGTTGTGGAATGATTGATCAATCTTCAAAAATATGTTATTAATTCTATCTGCTATAAAAATTTAACAAACACACTATATAAAACTTCTGGGAAAGATGTTAAAGCTTTACATTCTGGTCTCTGAGATGAGTTGTCTTTCATAGATAGTCAACACATTAAAGCTTTAAAGGGGAAAATTAAAAAGGTTTCCCTTAAAAAATGAAAGCTGCATTTAATTTTTATCTGTTGGAGATAAACAGGTAATATAAATCGCAAAAATTTTGAAAATAATGCAGGAATTAAGATTATGTTGATGAAATAGTCCAGCCATTTAAAAAGTTACACTATCTAATTTTTTATACAGTGTGTAAATCCTATAAATTATATTTAGGAAAAAAATTCTCCATGTCCTGGCAACTAAAACAGTAAAAATATTTTCTTCTACAACCAAGAAGAAATTCTTTGGTTGCCCCAAAATTCATAAAGATGTCACACAAAGAATCTTATGAATTTTTGCAACTATTTAACATTAAAAATTTATCTGTTTATAATGCTAAAAGTTCCAAAATTCGATAAAATCTGATATATAACTTGGACAGTTTTTGATTGAAAAATAATAGAATACTCTTTATTTCACTTTTCATAAAATAAAAAAAAAAATTCAGTAACTTATAGAACCTAAAGACTAAAAGAAATTTAAAAAATAACATTTTGAAAAATAATAGCAGTATTTATATATACTTATATACCAACAGAATTTTAAATAATATGTTATTTTGAACACCTTTTCTATTCATAGAACATATATCTCCATAGATAAAAAAATTAAAACATGTTACATTTTTTAAATAATTAGTAAGAATACAGCATTTAGTCAAATTTAGTACAATGAACTACTTGCAGCCAGATTTAGCAAATTTCAAGACTAAAAAAGATACAAACCTATATCATAAATCTCATTTACTTTTAAACTATATTTTTTACAATATGTTCATTAATAAACACATCTTTAATTTTTTCATAATGAAAAAATACATGGATTAATATAAAGTTTTATTATTATTCGAGTTTTATATAATTACTTATCAGTATTTCTGTATGCATGTTTTGTACAAAAATTTGTTTTTTCTGTAGGAAAACTTTAGGGAAAGCTATAACCCTTTAAGACTTGAAGAGTTTTGGTAGAAATTAAAAACCCTACTTAATAGGATCACACTTGATTTTTAAAAAATTTTGATGTCAAGTCACATCAAGGGGAGGGGGGGGGGGGACCACACAGTTGTATGGTACAGGCTCAATTTTAAATAACAGAAAAAGAGGAGATTGTTTTTTCTTTTTCTTTTCTCTTCATAACCTACACAATTGTGTAGATTATGCCTTAAGGCTCATGACCCTGCAAGCGAAAACTCTTGCGAGCTAATGTTATTCCTAGGTTATTTTCTAATAACTTCTTTGCATTTTGACATTTCTTAATTTTTTTTTTTTTTCGCATTGGGTAGATAAAGTTCCTCTCATATAGCTTTTAACTTTTTAGATTTTGGTTGCAGATATTTTTCATAAAGTTAGCTTCACTTTCAAAACCAGTTCTGAAAATAAAATTACCTACATTTAAAAAAACATCTGCAACCAAAAATGAAAAGTAAAAAAATAAACTTTGTGGAGAGAGATCTCGCCAAGAAGAAAATTTAAAAATATCAAAATATGCAAATCAGTTATTAGAAAATAACCTCCCCATAGGAATAACATTAGCTCGCAAGTCTCTTTGATAGTAGGGACAGAGCTTTAAAGGGTACTACTACAACAAATTTTACTACATATTAGGTGGATCACAATACAATAAAGTTTGGGAACCACCAATTTACAGTGATTATGAAAATTAGAAAACTGGCAAAAAAAAAAAAAAAAAAAAAAAAAAAATTAAAACAACATATTTTATAGCTTAACTATTCCCAAAAGGATATTTTTAAAATAAAGTGTCAATGAAAAAAAAAAAAGAATTTGATATTTTTCATTTTTAAGCTTTCAATATTTTTACAATAGGAAAAAAAAATATTATAAATAGAATATCATATTTTCAAATCATCTAAAATGAAAAGATAAAGTCTTTGTTAGCTAGAAGTAAACACATATTACACAGAATTTCAAAATAAGCAACACAACCGTTTTAATTTTAAGGTGAATCACCAAACTTTTCTCCATTTAAAAACAAACAAACAAAAAAATCCTTTGCTTGTTTGACTTTACTTTTACAGAGCTGAAAATTTTTGTTTTATTACTACATTAATAAAAAGGTTGCAAAAATGTATATTTCATTATAAAATAAAAGAGATTTCATCAGACTTTGTAAAATGCTTCCAAAACAGAGAGACCAAATAAGTGATGTTTGCAATTACTTAATTTGGACACTTCACAGTAAAAATGTTTGAAGATTACTAATTTAGTTAACCGATTTAAATTTCTTGTATGACTATGAATCTATATTATTGGTAATGAAATTGATATTGTGTAGGGCTAGAAATTTGAAGGCCTTTAGAAATAACAAGTACATCAAAGATCAATTTCAGGATATATATTTTTTTCTGTTATCTGTTGTGTCATTTACAATTATGTAAAAACAGCACTTAACACATATATATTTATAAAATTAATATTTAGAAGTATTTTGATTCAAGTCTGAAGAAAATAAGAAAGTTGATTTCATACACATATACATTTTTTTCTCCTTTTAAGGGGGCTCAGAGCTTGAAAACTTTTCAAAAAATCAATTTTTTTTATGATCTAGTTTGATTACTTAATTCTGAACTCAATGCAAAAAACCACATAAAAATATTTGCATTTTTAACGGAGTTATAAGCATTTATGTATCAACACTTTCAAAGCCGCATCCATATAATTTCAACTTTAAGTTACGTTTTTTCAAAACTTAATTTTTGATGACTAACACCAAGATTTAAAAAAAAAAACTATTTGATGGAATAACTTAAATTTTTTTTTTTTTTTTTTTTTTTTGGCATGCATATAACATCATTATCTACAGAATGAATTAATATATTTTAGATAGTTTAATATTTTGAGTATTTTTAATGAAAAAAATGTTGTATTTTTTAAGGGTTTTTTTAATTTTCAAATTTGAGAGTTTTTTTTTTTTTTGAGTGATAGTTATATTTTTAAATCATTCTATAGAGTAAAGTTTCCAGGTCATTTTAAAGCAAAAATTAGGTTCTTATGTCAATTCAACTTTAAGATATCTTGCAGCTGGTGATATAACACAATTTGTTTTTCAAAAATTGTATTACATAAATTTTGCTACATTTCTTATTAAATTACATTGAAGTACTTCATTTTATAATTTTATAAGACTACAAACATACCTTTAAAATATCAGAAAGTTATTAAGAATTAATTACACTGAATACTTCTGTTTTTATATGGACTCGAAGTGAGAGCTCTGTTTACATGTTTTTCTGTATCAATCAAGCCCTGAGCCCCCTTAAATACATCTCTATCAGGAATATTAATATACTCTTTAATTCTTTGTGATCCATTGTCTAATAGTATGGAATACTAGATTTTGTTTGAACATAATTTTAGGACAAATTTGATTCAGTCTGAGTATATTTTCAAGCTGTTTTAAATAAAGCTTTACTACCCAAGCTTCTTGAGGGCTTTCCTGCATTTTCATGTAAATATTTATAAAAGTGATCTTAAGGGTACACACTAAAAATAATTACTTGCATTATTAATTAAATATTTAAAAAAAAATAAGTGGAAAGACTATTCAATATGTTGATTTGAGATTCAACATCAAAACAATTCAAAAAGAAAAAAAGATAGGCTTGGATAAAGTACCATAAAATCTGCCACAAAATGTACAATTTGAGGCTACTTTTTTTTTTTAACTTTTAGATATAACACTCACCCTTTTCATTACAAAAAAATCTGTAAATGAACACAGATATGTGATACTCTTATCTTTAAAGTCATTAATTCCAAAAAATTTTCTAGGGTTTCGAAAAATGGTATGTTGAAGTGACAAGTGATAAGAGGGACAATATTTTCAAAAACAAGCACTTTTTACTCATAATGTGACAAAAAATATATTTTTCATTTATCTACTGAATTCTAATTGAATCAACTCATACAACTAAAATTATTAAAGCTATTATTTATCAAATTTTATTAAATGTGAAAGTTAATTTTTTATTCTTATCTTTTAAATCTATCATTTTTATATTCAGCCTGTGATGTGCACCTGTAAATTTCTATCTTATTTTTGTATTATATACTGGATTTTACGGTAAGTCATTTTACTCAACACAGACTAAAACCAGTTACAATATTTCCATTTGTCATATTTAGTTGCATGCTTTTGATAATTTATTACCCATAAATCTACTTAGAAGATCCAGTGACTCTGAAGAATGTGTCCATATTTAGTTTTACTAGAAGACAGCAAAGGATTACAGTAGAATTCAAATTTGGATTCTTTATCAAGAAAATTACAAGACAGCTACTTAAGAACAAAACAGTACTGATTAAGTAAGCGTTTAGAAACAATGTGATAAAAAACTTCACAAAATGGTACAAATGTATCTGGTGATGAAAATTTTAAGACATGCAGGCTGTGCTTGTGGCTTGTTGCTATATATATATATATATATTTATTTATTTATTTATTTTTTTATTTTTTATTTTTTTTTTCTGGAATAAATAAATGTATCACTAAAAATAAATAAATGTATTGAAAAAACTCATAATACAAATGTATGACAACAGAATAGAATTTTTCATGCTTTACAGATGTTTTTCAGACTGACTAGCAGTACAATTCAATACACTTTACTGAAATTATTGTTAAACTTTTTTTTCCCCTTATGTAGAATTGTTTGGATACAAGAAAGAAATTTAGTATAGCAAGCACACATATCTGGTAAACCTTAATCAAAAGCCAGACCTTTTTTTTTTATTGTTATTATTAAGACATGATTCAGTAAAATTTGAAATTTCAGTCTCAATGACTAATTTAAAAATACATATAATTCTACTTAATGATTTTGATAGGGACTCCATAAATACAGGATCATATTCTGATAAATTGCTAATGTTTATAACACAAGGCATAGTCACATTTCATACTTTACTAGCATAGTTCAGTATCTGAAAATTATTTGAATTAGAAATGTATAAACATTCTTAATAATTATACTACATTTTAAACATTACTTATAAAATATTATTTCTGTCTTTTATATGTACATAATATATACAACAATAAATATTATATTGCATAGATGTCTGTAAATAGTAATCTAAAACGGTATAGATACCTTCTAACTCAGGTTTAAAACAATAAATAATGTAAAACAAAAATAACGAACAGATTAAAAGGTATCAAGTAGAAGTTCAGGAAGTTGAAAGCCTAATTATTTATATCAAAAAACTTTGCTTTGAGACTATCTTGAGAGCATATCATTTTAAATTCATTCACAGCAATTACTACAATGTTTCCCGGAAAATTAGCAATTGTTTCAGAAGCAATTACAATGTGCAATGACAGTTTGAAGTTTCACTGTTCTTAAGCAATAGCTTTTTAATAATTAAAAAACAGCATTAAATTTTAATATAATATAAAATTTTGTATCATTTAATGTTTAATCTGATATTTTTGGCAGTAGATATAACTTTAAAATATTGTCTGTGAATTCTACAATAATAAAATGAGTAAAATATTTTTATATAAGTAATTCTAAAAAACATTCATACATACACACACTCAAGCATACACACACATATAAACTTTGACAACACAACTTATTAGCTTTTCAATGCTATAATAATACAAATATATAAAAAATGAAAATAACAGGTGCAAATCTTTAGAAAAGATAAAGTTATAATCTTGGACTACTTCTTTTTCAGTGTGAAATGCTTTTATTAATTTGAATATATAGAAAAGGAACAAATAATAATATGACATAGGACATAAAACAAAAATGAGTATTTTCAAAGTCTTGGTATTATTAAAAAATAATAATTATTATATACCGAAGCTCACAAGTAATAAAATAAAACAAAGTATAAAAATAAGAATTAGAATCAAGAAAAAATTTACTTGATTCAACCAGAGCTCTGAAGCATCATAGTAATATCAATGATACAAAATGCATTTAGTATCAAAAATCTTAAGAATTAAATATAATATTTATTTTTTTTTTCTTATCCCCATTTAGACAGAATATTTGCAAGTTTTGAGTATTATATATATTTTTTAATATTTTAACAACTTAACACATCCATTTATGTATAAAACAAAGTGGCCTAACAAAAATCCCCATTTTTCTGAATACAAATGATCAAACACTAAGAATTTTTGAAAGGCATTTTTAGTCATTTCTTGACTATAATCAGCCATTTCTTATGGATTTTCACACGGCAAATAGAGTTTGATTAATTTTAAATTAATTTGCAACTTATGTTATTAATCCTTTTAGATATATTATGCAAGTTGAGGCCAAATTACACACCTGTGAAAAAATATTTCTCTTCAAACAATATTGGTCTAACTTGCTTCATGTCAAGATAATTAAAAACACTCACTTTTGCTCATTCTTATATTTTTGTTTTCCATATCTTTGAACAAGTAAACACTCAATGCACCAACAACCTTAGTAATATCAAAATACTTTCACCATCCTCTTTCAGTTGAATAGAGTTCATTTAAAGCATCACATGATGGTGTTTTCAAGGCCTTAGCATTTTCTTCCAGAGCTTTATCACGGAAATTCCTTGCTCTCCAAATCATAGTCTCCCCTACAAATATTATCAACACACATATTATCAACACTGTAGCACTTAAAATTAATATTGATAGAAAGATAATTAAACATAAATGGAAGTAGAAAATTAATATAATATGGATTCAATAAAGCATAGAGCAATTCATTATTTTATTATTTATAAAATTCAATAACTATATTACTGCATATATAAAGTAGAGATGAATTGAATATTTAGTATTCAGACGTACTACCAAATACTTTATTAAGCTGATTATATAAATATTTGGTTTGCCAAATATTCGGTTTGGCCAAATATCAAAATATTCAGCCAAACAAAATGCTTTAAAAACCTTATACAACTATTAGTTTTAACTTTATTGTCAATTAATTAGATATTCAGAAGAATTAAGAAATAGAATCATTAATTGAAAGATTGCTTAAACATTATTTTTTTACAGTTTGAAATGTGAAAATTAAGAAAATTAATTATTATTAATAACTTTCATAGGAATTAAAAATGTAATAACTGGAGATTGTTTGGTAATAATCTGCTTCTTAATTTTCATAAACAGATTGTTTCTAGCACAATGAAAAACTGTCAGAATTGTAATTATATTTTGAAAAGATTTGAAATACGGCAATATGATTAGATTGAAATGTTGAGCTTTGCAGCTGACAGTGCCTATACTACGTCATTGACCAAATTCAATCATGTTCAATGATGTCATTACATTTCATACAAAGCAAATTTAACATGATTAAAATCTTGCCAATCTTGCCTTATTGTTAACAAAAATTTGATTTCAGTTTGTAGTGACACACCTTGTATTTTTTGATGCAATAAACAGTTTGTTATGCTACTTTTTAATGAACAAAAAATGTGTGCCTTGATCATATTGTCCTGCTCAAAGATTTTAGGAATACTCTCTAAATTTACAATCTCTGAAAATAATTGCACACTAAAGATATTGTTCTCTGATCAGGGTTTGCCCAAGTGGGCCCAGCCTGAAAATATCTGCCTGGGTTTTTTCAGGTGAGTCAAAACCATATATCAAAAAACCCATTGTAGGTTTTTAAAAAATTTTGTGCTTTCACAACTATATCATTATTTAATCTAAGGTATGAGAATGTAAAGGTAAAAGCCAATTTAAATATATTTCAAAAGAACCACGTTTAAAGGAAATTTTTAAGCATTGATAAAATGACCAAAAATAAAATTGCTGTAAAGAAGGAAGATTTTCATGCCTGCATTCTAAAATGCATCCAAATGCTTTAGATCTTAATGCATGCCTAAAAAGTTTTCAGCTGATTTATGATTTGAATGAATGAAAGAAACTATATAAATTTAGCATGTTTATCTTAAGGTAGGGTTGTTATTATTTTGCCCAACCCAAAAAACTCAGGTTGTTATTTTCTAAAGAAAAAAAAAAAAAAAAAAAAAAAAATAATATTATTATTATTATTTTAACTTTAAATTATATAAGGTCAATTTCTTAATATAGATATTAAGATCTTAATACAGATATTAAGATATATTTCTTAATATCAACACCACTCATAAAATTTATCACTTCCCACCACACGGGGAAGAAAAAAGTCTTAATTTTGAAAATACCAATTTTTTAAAGAAATAATTGTAATTTAATTTTCTATAAGTATGTGTATAACTATCACAAACACAAAAACTAACTTTTTTCTATTAAAAATACTTTGACATGTAATCCATGTTATATTAAATATTATACAGTTTAAACTCATACCAAAATACCACTTATGCTAAGAATCCTAATTTAAAAAGGAGATATATAAAATTATTTGGTTTATTCTATTAATTATTTATAATAAAAAATACTTACTAATTCTGATTAAGTACTAGTATTAGTATAGTACTTCAATGACAATTTCATTGTTAAAATCGTTACTAGTAATCAAATTGCTAAAGCAAAACATTATTTTGATTATTGTCAATGATTTACATATTTCTGTAATCAATTAGTTACTTTGAGTTGTATTCAGTAATAGATACATAAAAAACATTCTGAAGCACCTTCATTAACTTAAAAAACCCTGATAAAACCCAGTGGATTGGGTTTTTTCTAAAAAACAGACATTTAAGAACTGACTTAAGGTATCTTACCTGGTTTCCTGTTTTACATAAAATAATTCATTTATAGTTGGCTTAGTATAAACCTGAATACAAAATAGTCCCATGAGACAAAAATGTACCTTTTAAATTTACTTGATTTTTTTTAATATATATATTTTGTTAATTCATACTTAATGCAAAATTTAACCCAAGTTTCACCAATGCATGAAGAATTTAGGTATTATGTATCTGAAAATTACATAAGGTCTAACTTTAAAGTTTTTTCCAAAAAAATTGAATAAACACAAAATAGTCTTTCTTTCTTTCTTTTTCTGTTTTCAGAAAAACTTTAAAATAAACTCAGGTTCTAGTAAATCCAATGGGCTTTTTTTTTTTTTTTTTTTTTCCCCTCAAACACTGTTTTTGGCACATTTAAAAGTTTTCTTGGTGCATTAAAAATAGCAAGAAAATTATTCTTGCAGAGTTGTCACATGCTCCGGTTGATATAAATAAATAAATATATACACACACACACACACACACATATATATATACTTTTGCTCCTATATATGACTAAAATCTTCTCTTCTAATTCCTTAAAATTTCTCTTTGATTTTAAAATGTTTGTTTTAAAAATAAGAAAAATGTATTCATTTATTTTAACTCGCAGAAAATGCTGTTAAGTTTAAAATTGTAATAATCATAATTTTAAGACTGCCCTACTCCTAAATAATAACTCAAAGCATACTTTAAGTGTAAAATTTACCTGAGAAAAGGTTTTGTTCATTAAAATGAAAACAGTATGTGTTTTAAACAGAGATAGGAATGCTCGGAAAAAACCCGGAAAAATTGGGGAAAAAACGGGGGGGTTTTCAGTTTTTTTTTCCGAAGGCTTATTTTTCAATTTTTCCGAACTGGAAAAATTTAAATTTCATTTATGAAATAATATAGTGAAAATTTTGTAATAGCTACATTTATTTATTTTTATGTTGAGTGTCCCACATGAAAACTTTAATGTGGGTAATCTGATCTCTGAGCAGAAATCTGTTTGAGAAGACTTGAAAGGATCCTTCAGATTTTTTCTTGTTTGAAATACAAGACCCTTCGCAAAATTTCTCTTGAAAATACCTCTTGACATTTCAAAAAAAAGTTTAATCGACAAATTGAATCTTTCGCAAATGCAGTGATTGAAGAACAAAAAAATCTCATGCCATATAGCAGCCGGATCTTATCAAGTTGTATATATGCATAAATAACCTTATTAAAAATGTCTAAATAGGAACGTAAATATAGTAATAATTTATTATTCAGAAATTCTGATTATATTTTGTACAAGTATATACAAGAAGTTCACAATTTCACAAAAACAGGATTACATGAAAAAATCTAGATATATAATTAAATGCAACTTCTCTTTTTAAAAATTAATTCATGTGCAAAATTATTTCAATAATATGCCGATTAATGGAAATGGTAAAATTAAAAATTTAACATAAAATTTGAAGCATGCATTTATTACTTTTTTCTATCTTTTCAAGAAGTAAGCATTGAATTCGTGAAAAATTTGACTTCCAATTTTTGGTGTATTTTTAAACGTTTTAGAAGGTCCTGAACACGATTTGATGGTTTTTGGAAAATATCTGTCACTCTATGAGTCTGTATGTGACAAAAATTTAATGGGCACTCGATGTCAAGAACTGATGCACATAATTTCACAAAACTTTAGATTCAGTTACACCTTGATATATAAACTCTATGTTTAGTTATTAGTGTATATCGCCCAATCGATGGCACTGCTATGCTGCATTATTCCTAATTTCCACAATAGTTTAGCTCAAGAATTAATGTATGTATTTTCATAATACTTCAGATTAAGTGCTCATTACTTTTTGATGTAAATCGCTCAACTGATGATTCTGCTATGCTGCATTATTCATGATTATCACAATAGCTCTATCTCAAGGACTAAAGGACAATTTTTTTTTATCAAACTATAGCTTCAGACAGTTCCTGATATATATTAATGTTGTTTAGTTTTTGGTGGAAATTGCCCTATAGGTGGCCCTACTATGCTGCATTTTCAAGATTTCGCTATAGCTGATTAATTGAATGTTTTTCCAAGGTATTGAATCTAAAATTGACCTTCATTTTACCTCTATAATGTACAGTAATGTTGCAAAAACATGGGCAGTTTGCATTAGAAAAGTACAAGTGCGATGGAAAAAAAAAAAAAAAAAAAAAACATATTTTATTACAAGTAACTATATTCCAAATTATGCTTTCCCTCTTGATTAAACTTTGAATTTTTGTAGTTTTCTAAAACACAGTTGAAATTTATCTCTGTATGTAACTGCTTTTGTTAATTCCTCAAATAGCGAGCATTTTCTATTTGTTTTCATAACTTTTGAGTTCCATTCTTAGAAATATAAAATTACCGAATGGAAACATTATTGAATATGGTTTCTTACTTAAGAATAGAATACCAGATTCCAGGATAAAAAGAGAAAAATTACGTTTAATTAAACTTAAAAAAAAAAAAAAAAAAAAAAAAAAAAAAAAAAAAAAAAAATCTGGTTTTGGTGAGTAAAAATCTAACAATCAATAAATCCTATGCTATTTTTTAGTTGCAGACCTGAGTAAGCCAAACTAAAACTTAGTTTTGTTTGAATTTATATTATAAACCTAAATCAAAACTTTGAGTTGAGATTGGAAAGCTATACTAAAATTAAACATATTTTTATTATTAACATTTAAAGGAAGTAAATTATAATTGTAAGAAAAAAAAACATAATAATGTAAAAATGTATTTTTTTTTAAACAAACAATGGAATTATGAATACTGATATTGATAATAATGACAAAACCGCAACAGTTTCTTTATACAAGCATCATTTACTTAAAAGCTATACTTATGTAAATGGAATGCATAATTTATTTCATTCCAAATTGCAGACATATTGGCTCAGGTCTTTACATTAGGTCAATTGGTAATCATGTAACTGAAAAATCATTTAAACAGAGATATGATATAACAAACAATAGCGTTTAATAAAAATTCTTTGGCTGTGGAAAAAAAACTAAACTTTTAAAAGCAGGCTTTGCTACTTTCTTTTTATTTTGTATGTGTAAAGTAAAATAATTTTCATTTAATACAAATAAAAGGGAAAAAATGTTTATTATTCAATATTCTCTAAGAAAATATAATTTATTTGGGAGAAAGTCATGAAAAATCAATTTTTCCAAATTTTCAATTTTTTTTTTTTCGAAAAAAAAAAGGGTAAAAAACCAGTTTTTTTCCACTACTTATATTTTCCCGGAAAATTTACATGTCTAGTTTTAAATGTTATGTTACATTGTTTTAAATTTTAACTTTTAAAAATTTTTAAATTCTAAAAATATAGGAGTATTTGGCCATATTATTATTCAGCTGAATGAATATTCAGTATTTCAGTATCAGTACCTGCATGCCAAATGTTCAGCCATAATCATTACGTGATGCAAAGCTAATACAAAGCAAAACAATTAAAACTTTAAGAGAGAACATTCCTTGAAATCTGTCAAAATATCAATTTTCATTTTTTTTTTTTTTAATAATTGAAAGCTTCTTTAATTGTGAATATTCTGATACCTCATTTTTTTCTATACAACTATTGTATTGTGAAATATTGTAAATTTTGTTAATAGGTTCAGCGCAATGACCCATACAAAAGAAAACTTTAAAACAAGTGATTTTTCTCCCTGTTCTAATTTTTACAAATTGCTTGTTCAAAAAATACTGAGGCCTTTTTTTTTTTTTTTTTTTTTTTTTTTTTTTTGGGGGGGGGGGGGGGGCTAATTTAGATAGAGGTTGAAAAAAAATTTATTTGTTCTCCATGGTGTATTTACTATTTTTGTGTATGAATTTAACATTCAAGTTTATAGATATTTAATGAAAACCCATTTAAATTGAGTTTTTGGACTTTTCTTCAATTTTTAATATACATGAGAAAAAAAAAAATCATATTAAATGTAAAATCCAACACATCTAAAAATCCATGCACAGTTTTATGTAGTACATTCTAATGAATATGGAAAAAAAAAATCAAAGCAAAAATATTTATATTTTAAAAAATGATAGGGACTTTTAAAGATATTTTTTTTTAATTTAAATTTTAGTAAAATAAGATAATTTATTTTTTATTTAAATTTTAGTAAAATAGGCATAATCTTCAAAAAAAAATATTTAATTATTATTTTATTCAATTTTTAGTATTAAGTATTGTGCCACCACATATATTATGGTATTATTCAAAATTGAAGAGATGGTTTTAAAGCTAACATGTCCCCTTAAAACATGTACAAATAGACAAATCATACATGCATCTTTAAAAAAAACGGTCAAATTTTCTTGATAATGAGGTTTTGTTACTTTTAAAATAATGCAACTTGGGGTTATTACTACCCAGGATAGGATTATTTGAACCCAAATAAGTTTTGTGCACATTGCAATACTAATTAGTGGAGTTACCTGAAAAGTATGGACGAATTACGACAAATAAGTTTTGTTTACACTGCAATACTAAATAGCAGAATTATCTGAAAAGTATGGGCGAATTACACAAATACTTTCAATCTTAGAGCGATTTAAAATACTCTTATTTTAGATTCGAGTAGATTTGTTTTATAATAAATTTTTTCTGAAAGAATTCTGGTAAAAACATTTTTAAAGTAACATGGCAAATTAATTTTTAAGAGATGTCTACATAAAAATTTTAAATAATTGAATTTTAACAAAAAATTTGAAGCTGAGAACATCTTACAACATAAAGCCGTGCTTCAAAACAAGTATTTTAACTGTTCATAAAGGAAACATTAACCAAAATTTTCAAAATTAAAAATATTGATACAATTTTTTTTAATAAGAAAGATATAGAAAGAATCATAAACTTAAAATTTCTGAGAATGCAGAAATTTGTTCAAAAATTTTCTACAAAAACCTGTTGAAACTGAATGATGAGAAGATGTAAGTTTCAAAACTCACTTAATCTAAAATTTAAAAAATTGAGTTTTCTCTGAAACTGCACAATCTTGATTTAGAATAAAAACTAATGGACGCAGCCAGAGATTTTACACGATTTCCCAAAATTTGTTTTTCTGAATAAGGAAAGTTTTGAAACTCATGTCCTCATATGAACACAAACACTTCAAAAGATTTATAAATTTATTTTATAAGGTTTTGATGCCTCATTTATAATACAGTAAAATCTCTAAATAACGAACACCTCGGGAGCGTAATAATTGTCCGCTATTCAGAGATGTCCGCTATTGGGAATACCTCAGAGATTAAAAAATGGCTAAGAATTGCTTAATATTCTATTAATTGACTTTTATACGTACTAAAGCCTCTATTATATGATTAATCAGAAATTAATTTTTTTCAAATCATAAAACTGAAATAAAACTGTGCAAACCTTCATCCACTGTTTATTACATTATTACAAAAAGAAATCTTATTTCCTGGAGCATTTAAATGTCCCCTCGGAAATTTTGAGATTTGTGTTTTCAATGGTCAAAATGAGCAATCCCCCCCCCCCCCCCTTCCGGAACCAGAAATATCCCTCCCGGAGAAAAGTGTCTGAATTCAACACTGAATAAAAGCTTTCTGTTCTGGGCTTTAAAAATATGTATACGCCTTGATCAAGTGGCTGGCATACTGTAGTTATGCTTGGGGGAAAGGGGAATGCAATTTTAACATTGACAGATAACAAATACTTCAGATAAGAACGTAAATCCACCCGCTCCCTACATTTATTTGTGATCACAAATCTGTGACAAAAATTGTGACACATTACACTAATAAATTTAGAGGCTTTTTACATTTTTTTTTTTTTTCCTCGCTAAAAAATATTTTTTCATTTTTTATCGCTTTATCGCCAAAATTACTGTCCGCTATTTGGAATGTCCGTTATTTAGAAGTTAAACATTCAAAAAGTTAGGTTTTGGGAGTGGGGATTAGAAAAATGTCCGCTAAGTAGAGGTGCCTGTTATTCGGGAGTGTCCATTATGGAGGTTTTACTGTATATCTCATTTCTAATGTATTAAAAAATTTCTTTAAAAAAGTGAACAAATCTATTTACAAAAAGAACTAAACTTTCATCTATCAGCTTGTCAGCCCTATAACAAAGGAGTACCAAAATAATTATTCAGTAAAAAAGAGATCATAAAATAGTAAAAGCTCACTGTAGTTTTTCTCCTTGAAACAGGAACCCCTAAGATTTGCAATATATTCTTCTTCTACCTGAGCCTCTAACTTCCTTATACTTCCTTGATAATCAACAGCAAAATTTTCTTTCACATAATATGGCACTCTTAAGTTACTAGTCCTTCGTTCAAATGAATATTTCCTATAAAGTAATTCAAATTAATAGCATTATTCATTCAAAATTTTATGTTTATGAACAGTTTCTTTAAACTGATAAATATGAGATTCATACAAAAATAATTTGCTCTAAAAAGTAACTTAACTACCAGAATTTGAGTAAAGTTTTAAAAAATTATTTCACACCAGAATTTTGATTTTAGAACAATTTAACTTTATTATTTAACATTTTTATTCTTTGTATCTTTAAAACGATATTTAAAAAAATCTTTTTAACATATGGTACATAAAATAAACATATTTAAATGGTAGCTGTCAAAATGACGGCGCATGGTAATTCCAGTGTTAAATGTAGTAAAATCTGTTAACACAGAATTTGTATTTAAGGTCTGCATGGATCTGTGATTCAGCTAAAGCCCATGATTTTTGTAACAGTAGTTTTGCAAAGCTTACATAAAATATGATTTGCTGAATTTTTAAGACACTTTTAAAAACACCAATAACCCCTGGTTTCTTTTTATGAGTTGTTAAAGAATCATCATTTTAATCCCCTTGGAGAATATGGCTGCATTCTGAGATGAGCTTATAGCCAAAACAATAAAATAAGGATGTTAAATAATTGAGGGAGGGAGGGGGGGATGAAATGAAATTTTTATTAATAAACAAAAAAGTGCTACTACAAAGCTGATTAAATCAATAAAGAGTATTGGTTATTAAATATTAATAAAACACCCAATAAGCAACAGAAAAATTTCACAACTTAATGATTTAAAATTTGTGAACTGATGGGAGGAGAAAAAAAAGAAATCTTGAAAGGGAAGAAGTATGTCAATTTAGGAAAAAGAATGGAAGATATTTGTCAAGACACGGCAGATTTTAACTACAATTTTTTCTTTTTTCTTTTTTTTTTTTTTTTTTTTTTTAAATCCTGCAAGGGTTGTTTTGCAATCAAGAAGCATAGTTAGGCTAAGGGCAAACAGTTTTAAATACAGATTAGTCTTTGTTCAAGCATATTTAACTACAATGTGTAAATATGACTTTCAAGATAATGTTTGAATTTTTGATTGCAAATCTGTTTGGACCATGTCAAATTGTCAATAGAACATGTTAATAAACATGTTAATAGAACACTGTGCACAAGGGCTGGGTTTTTGCCGGCAGAAAATAGTTTCTGCCATGCTAGTGGCAGAAAGTGGTTATAACTGGTTTTAACTGGCAGAAACTGGCATAAACTCATTTCATGACATAATCTGAGACTTTTTTAGTAGTATTAAATTGCTTAGATACATTTTATTAAGAATAAATTGCAAATAAAATATTGTGAATATTTTAAAATATAAATAAATTTACATTAAAATTTAATAGTTTTGAAACTTTCACAGAAAATCAACCATATTTGCAGAACACTGAAAATCATGAAAATGACATTAAGGACACAGCAGTTGTTAAAATTGTAAATAAATATCATGATTTATAAAGAAGTTAAATACTTGTTACAAATGCTAAAATCTATTGCTATTGCTTTAGACAAAAGTGAAAAACCTGACTGTTCTATTAGCTGCTCATAAAATTTTCTTAACTTTATTTAATAATGGAAATATCATTGAAACTTACAAATGCAAGGTTCAAATCTCATTTAATGCAGTGTTAGCTTTTATGCTAGCTTATTTACTTCATCCTAAGTATTTGCAATCAAAATTGATATTTAAGCATAAAGAAAGAGCAAGAAAATACTCCTTTTTCAGAAACATATTTCACACAGGAAGTCCTAGAAAATGTCTTACCTTCTAACAAATACCAGTGAAAATGAGGACTTTTCAAATTTTACATCATCAATAATGACATTACCAGCAAGCAGGGTTCAATTTAAGCAGTATCGCATCGCAATTTGAGATTCAAATTTAACTAAAATGTGATCCAAGAAATGCATTAAATCGCAATCATTGCGATGCATATTTCCCACACTTTTTGTTATCTCATGTACACTTAAAGTTAAAATTTACACGACATACATTGCGTTTTCACTCTCCCCTAGTATTTATTTACAATGGAAGTACAGCGAGACGCTGCTGGGCACAGTTTTTCCAGTAAACACATGATTTGTTCCCGCCCTGACGCTGTGATTGATTACTGAATCCCTGTTACTCGCTAATCACTGCGTTTGCTCATAGAAGTTTGATGTGCATGTTGTAGTGGTTCTAAAATGAACACTCACCGTTACGATCTTTATACTTTATATTGCTTAATTGTACATTTTCAAGATTTAAAAGTTACTTTAGCTATTTTTTACTTGCTATACAAAAGTGTCTAACTGCTATTCAAAACTCACTTTGTTAGCAGTTACTGCTATGCAACTTTCTTTTTCTAAATCGACTCCTGCCAGCAAGTAATGCTGGTCTTGAAAGAATATTTTCTAACTTTTTTTTTCATTCAGAACAAATTAAAAAGCAGTCTGGGTTAAGAAAGATTAGCAAAATTAATCCTATATTATGTAATGCCCTCAATATACTATTAATTTTTCCACAAACAAATTTATTCTTTCAATTTTTAAATTAACAGTATAAAATATTGCATCCATTTTTTTCTTTTATTTTTGTGCTACAATTATTTACTTATATGTTTTTACAAGAACCATTTCTCTTTCTATGTAGTAGTAGATAATTTTTAAATTATGATAAAATATTATAGAATTTTTCATTTTTTTAAAATTTAAATAGAAATTTAACCGTAAACAGTAATATCAATAGTTAAACTTATACAGCATCAGATTAGCATTATGAAAATTTCTGTTTTTCGAGTGACAGAGAATTTTTATATTAACAAAGTATATTTATATGATCCTTTTGTAACTTTTTGCTACTTTAAATAACATTTATTATCTTTATTTTAATTTTTTATCTAAATTCTTTACATATTAAATACATCAGTGAATTATGAATAACTGCATTTATTAGTATTATTTCTTAGTTTCCACCAGTTTTTACCATTTACTGGCAGAAACTAGTTTCTGTCATGCCAGTTTTAACCTGTTATACCCACTGGTTTTAACCACCCCGGCAGAAACTTGCCAGCCCTGTTGTGCACCCATCTAATGAACATTACTGACTGAGAGAAATTGTAGTTCTTTATTAAAAAAATTAGACTGACAATATACAATGCGAGTAATGTACTTATAATGAGCATTGAAAGCCTGCAATGAAGATCGCTCAGTTGGATGTATTCATGAAAATGGCTAATACAAAGGAAATATATTTAATATACAATAAGAAACAAAAGGTTTTGAAAAAGAAAATATACATTAATTATGTTAAAACTCATTTTTTATTGATAGTTATAAATATTACACATGTAAAATAAATTGCTTTATAAATTATTAATAATTTTTAAAGATGTTATGACTAATTTTTTAATATTTTGTTTGCAAACGAAACATATCAAGTCATTGAGAAGAGTGAAAAAATTACTATACATATTAATATTCACAGCAAAGTATTAATCCAAGAGTCAGCTGCACAAAACCCTATGTCATCGAGCATAAGAAATTCTTTATTTTATGAAAGAGTAGTAATAGAGGAATCTAAAAATCCATGTCTGCCAAAAGCAAAGTTGTGAATGAGCCAAAAATTGTTACCACTGGTGAATGACTTGTGATTTTAGCATTGCGTTTGCCGTACAATTAAAGGTTGGAAAACTGTGTGCAGGAAAATTTAGTAACCTTTCATACACACATACTTAATTATTTTATGGTTTACAAAGTAGCCTCATTTTTTAATTTAAGATAAAAAGTTGAAACTGGTGTCAATCATTCAAAGTGAAAAAACTTCTTAAACACACCATAAAATACACTAAAATGTGCTAGATCTTAAAAAAAAAAAGAGTATTTCTTCGTTAGGCGCAAAGAAGACGTATGTCTACAATGAATGTAGCAGCACAACTCAAATGGAAAGGTGGGAAAGGGAGCAAGCTGAAGGAAAGCCAACAAGAAAATAAAAGGCAGCAACCAATCATGGAAGAATATAATTAAAATTATTTGAGCTTAACGAAAAATGACTCAGTTCTTTTGAAAGGCCTAGCACATTTTAGTATATTTTATGGTGTTTTTAAGAAGCTTTTTCACTTCAATTTTTTTAATTTGTCTAATTTTTTTTTTTTTTTTTTTTTTTTTTTTCAAAATTTTATTACTAAGATTTTTTTTTAACTCTTGTTATATTGCTGCCAAATTTTGTAAAAGTACAAATAATAATACTTCCAAATATTTTACAATTGAAGAATATATTTCAGGGTTGGGTTTCTTCCGGTAGAAACCCATTTCTTCCAGGACAATGGAAGAAACTGGAAAAAACAGGAAGAAATGGAAAATACCACCAGAATCCAAAACAAATGCTTAAAGTTAAAATATATTAACTATGTAAAAGAATTAAAGTATAATTACACGAAATCTAAATTAGAAAATTTTATTATTATTAAAAATATTATTTTTAAAAAGATAAGTTAATTTTTTAATAGCAAACTTCAGGTTCAGAAGACATTTACAGGTGATGGATTTTTACTACTCTAGAGGTAGAGTAAAGAAATGTTTTTTTTTTTTTTTTTTTTTATTTATTGCTCCATTTATAAAAGAAGAAAAAGAAACTACATACAAATTGTTTATTTTTCATATAAAAATATATTATTGTCATATAAAAGTGCATTATTTTAAACTGCAACACAGCAAATAAATTTGTAATTTTTAAATTTTTCATCTAGCATGAATATCTCAATGATGAATGGAAATAGTGTTCTAAAAATAGATTAGTGTTCTAAATAGTGTTCTAAATGTTCAGAATAGATTAGTGTTCTAAAAATATCTATAGGTATGTTAAAATGCTTTTAAACTATCCTGAAATGTAGGAATTAAAAAAAAAATCTTAATTATTTGCTTTTATCCAATTTAAGTTTAGAAATTAATTGCAGCATCCTACTGCTAAAAAACTTCTTTTTTTAAACTAAGGATAGACCGAAATAGGTTCTTAAAGGCCAAAACCGAATTTAGGTGACCTTCCTACTTTTTGGCTGAAAACGATAACATCCAAAAAATTTTTTAAGTAATTATTGTATGTTTTAAAGTAATTAATACATACATAAATATACATAATTGTAAATTAATTATATGTATAGTATTTAATAATTATGTACAACTATTAATATTCCAAAAACTTATTTTCATATACAGTAAAATGTAATTAATTCATCCATGACACAAAACGATTTTCTAATCATACGAATTTCATTTAATTAAAAAATATTTTAGTTTTAGGTATGCACACCTTGATTTTTCATCTATAATGATTTTTGTAAATATAATCATTTGTTATTCTAGAACTTTCTCAAAGAATATTTGAAATCTAATGCAGTTTAAAATAATTTTCTATGAGATGATTGAAAATTCATGACTGATAATTATAAACAATGAAGTTCACTGCAACACATTCATTTGAGCTGATACAGTTCAAATCAGTGACTAAGGTTGAAAATTTCTGAAGGAAGAAACAAGATTTTTGGAGTACTGAGTGTTTCAGTCAGGCCCAATTTTAGCCCACGTTTTTGGCAAAATTCTGATTTTGGGCTGAAAACAAAACCATATTTTTCGTTGATCTCTATTTAATACAATAATTATTATACATTATTTACATTAATAAAACTGATGTAATTTAAAACCTTTTATTTAAATGGGTTTCATTCTACCATTAGTAAAGAATATCTACTATTTATTACTAGTTTCAGAAATTTAATTAATAAAAAAAATGTTGGTTAAATTGAAATGGATAACATTTAATTGATTTTGTGTATTTTGGATAAAATTTCTTTTCAGTTAGCCAATGGTTGAAGATCTCTAGATAAGTGTTGTGTATGATCTTGGCTAAAAAGCTGATGTAATTATTAATTTAGCATATATACTTAATTAAATTTGTTATGGTCCAGTGAAATTAATTTATATAAGATTATAGGAAGAAGATATTTATTATATCTAACAAAATTGAAAATATATGATAAATTCTTAAAGAAAAAGTGTTTCTTCCACTTGGAAGAAACCTATTTCTTCCAGCTGGTTTTTTCCATGGTTTTTTCCCACTGTGGAAGAAACTTGCCAACCCTGATATATTTACATGTGGATATTAAAAGAGAAATAAAATATATATTAAAATAATTAAATTATTACTTATTGTGAAAAGCCTGAAAAATGGAAAAAATTAAATCATATTTAAAAGGATTTTCTTATATAGTGTCTAAAAGAAAAATTTCCATTTCAATACTTAGAGGGAAAACATGAAAAACATGAGAGTACTCTGAAATTTTTAAGGCAAAGAAGTCAATAACTGGCAAAAAAAATAAATAAAAAATAAAAAAAAATAAATAAATAAATAAAAAATAATAATAATAATAATAATAATAAAATAAAAATAACGGTCAGATAAGTAAATTTGAACTCTTTTATGACTGCAGATATTGTGGCAAAAATTGCAATCCAGTCATTGTAGAATTTTTTTTAAAGAAGATAAAATGGAATTGATGCAAGAGCATTATCAAGCTATGATTTTCTACGATTTTAAAGTGGGGATAAATCAAGAAGAATGCCTTCAATGTTTACAATTAGCATGTATGGAAATGAAATTCCATCTCGTGCCACAGTATTCAGATGGTTTAAATTACTTAGAAGTTGTCGAAATTCTCTTTAGTATGAAGAACATATAGCAAGACCATTGTCAGCTGTAGTCCTAAAAAATGCACCGGCTGCCCGAAAAACATTAAACAATAATTGTTGTGCCTTACCAAACGATTCAGAAGGAGCTTGGCATTGGATCTGCGGTGGTACACAAAATTATTCATGAAGCATATGAAAAAAAATTAGTCATTGGACCCCTTATAATTTAACAGAAGACTAAAAAGCTGATCAGTAAAGAAACCCTAAAAATACTTAATGATAATGGGCATCACATCATTTCTAAAATAATAAATTGGAAATGAGATTTAATACCTTTTTTAGATGTTCCAATATGACAAGAAAGTAAAATACGCATCTTTGAAGACAATCCCAAACCAATAATGTGAAAAGACAACAAGCAATGAAAAAAGTAATGTATGCTGAGTTCTTCAGAAATACAGGTCTAATCAAAACCATTAAGCTAGAATGACACAAGGCGGTTACAACTAACTGATACATCACTAAGTGTCTTCTAGAAATTCATCAAATGAATGTTAGTAGACTTATGCTTCACCATGACAATGTATCTTCTTATTCAGTAAAGATTACAGTTGAATTTCTTGAACAAAAAAAATCATCACAGTGATAGAACATTCACCTTAATTTCCTGATCTTATTAAATGTAATTTTTTGCTTTTTTAATATTGGTGTCATTTTTATTCTGAAGATGAGATTGATGAAGCTATAAAAGAATATTTTTCACTTATTCCAAGAAATGGATGGCTAGTCATTTAATCTTTAGAAAATTTGCTTACATTTATCTTGGAGGGAACTATTTTGAACACTTCTTACAGTAAGTTTAACTTGTACCACTTAGTTGTATCTTAAAAATTTCAGTGTAACCAATTGTGTGGCAATTGACATTGCCTATCGCTATCTACAACTCTTTGACAAGTTCTGTGTAGCAAATTTCACTCCGACAAAATAGTACCAAAATTTTATGATTTTTTTTAAAAATGTGAATTGACTTTCTTATTATACATAATATATTATATAAAACATTATATATTATAAATTTTCTTATTATACATAATTTTCAAAAGCTCATAGTATTTTAAATGAAAAAGTTTTGAGTTACTTACTGAGTTCTGGCAAGGTTATATGGAGGGTCACCAACGAGAAGACTACTAACAATAGACAGACAAATAAGAAAGAGTAAGGGCAGCAGTTGTACAAAAAGAGTATAAGTTGCGTGCCTCTGAAAAAAAGAATTTTAAAAATGAAATTAAATGACTGCTTTCAGAATATAAGTTCAAATATTCAAGTAAAACAATGCCAATTAGGAAAATTACTATATATACCATTGATACAAGAAAATTGGTCAAAATTTACAGGTGTGTGTTATGCACCAGTTATAAAAATGAAAGAATAAAATTTCAGGGAAAAAAAAAAACTATGATTATAGAAAAGTGCAATTTCTACATTATTGAACATGCTACTTGTAACAAACATAATTGCTCACTATCAGATTGCATGAAAAATATGTAATAATACATTTAAAAGTTCATTATTCTACATTTTAAAACATATATCATAAGGCAAAGAATGGGTGCATGTAAATATGGCAAATATGCCTAGATGTGCACTATATGCTGGAATACATGATAATTATATTAATTTGGGAAAAATAATTTTGAATACTAGTGATATGCAATAAATAAAATAAATAAATATATATATATATATATATATATATATAATTACACACTTATACAATTACTTCAATATTATCTAAAAAAGAAAAAAAAATGTAAGAAGCTACATTTGATTTAGAAGTTATATTTAATTTAGAAGTTCATTTACAGATTTAATTATGATTTTTTGTTACATGTCTTTATCGATTTTACATTGTTTTTTTTCCTGTCTCAAAGGGCTCTAACATATAAATGTAACAGAGTAAAATTGGTCTTTTTGTTAAATTCTCAACTATCGTTCTTTTATGCATGTTTGAGAAAAATGTCTGATTTTGTCCAAGGAAATTTATTGCTTGTTTCTTCATTAAAATATGTGGCTCTTTTATTTTAACAAATACTAATGAGGTTAAACATAAAACTTTATGTTCTGCAGATACTGAATCTAACTTCAGTTGCATGATACAGTGTCGTACCAGATACACTAAAGCACAAATTTGACAAAACCAATTTTTTTAATTTCAAACAATTACATTGTTCTAAAAGAAATTTTAGAACGAAACAATATTTTTAAAAAGTCACATGTAAAACAGCTGACATTGGTATATCTTTTACTCAGATATTACTCAAAAGATTCTAAACCTTTTGTCAGTGGTTAAACTTTGATAATTTGGTAAAGAGCAAAAATTAAAAATATAACAGTTTGAAAAGATTCTAAACCTTTTGTCAGTGGTTAAATTATAAATTGATAGTTTGGTAAAGAACAAAAATTAAATATATAACAGTTGTATGATTTTGTAAATAAAAACCTATCCAAGACAGCTGATGCTGGTGTATTTTTCCTTCGGGAACTACAGAATGAATTTTAATATTTTAAAAAGTTTTGGCAGAAGCAGTAAATTGATTATTTTATAAAAAGTAAAAATAAAAAAATGCAATAATTGTGTTAGTTTAAAAAAAAAAAAGAAGGAAAGAAAACTAGATTTTGTTTGCATCCCCCCCCCCCCAAAGCTATGTGACTATTGTATTATTTATTTATTTTACTTTTGAACAATTAATTTATAGTTTAGCTTTTGCTACAACTGTCAAAAATGCTGAAATCCATTCAGTAGTAAAATAGGGAATATATATATATATATGTGTGTGTGTGTGTAAATTGTTTTATTTATTTATTTATTTTCCCTGCAAAATTGCATGGTGTTTTTTTCCCCTCCTTTTTAACTTTTATTTCTTACTGAACTATCAATTTACAATTCAACCACTGACAAAACTGTAAAAAAAGAAAAAAAAAAGCATTGAAACTTCTTTACTACTACAAGTACTGAACAAATTTATACTAGTAATTCTCAGAAAATTAGTAGCTTCAATTACTAGTAATCCCCCCCCCCCCCCCCAAAAAAAAAAGGTATATTAATGTCAGAAATTTTCCATGTGATTTCATAACTTTGTAACCTATTTAAACTGTTGATGCTACTCTGCATGAGAAGATTTGTTTTCAAGTTTACTTGTAAGGAATATGTAAAATGTTATGCAAATGCAATCAACTCTGTAAAATTTGCTCATTTTCGGACTAAGGGTTTTGCAGATCATACATTTTTGTGGATTATAGATTACCCCTTTGTTTACATATTATTAAACATTTTATTTTAGTTAATCTGATTATAAATTAAGAATAACTGCATAAAAATTACAATTATAATGGAAAAGAAAAACATAATGCTACATTGGTAGGATACATTTAATAACTAATATTTAAGAAAATTAAATTACATACCAGTACACATTTTATAAATTAATCATTATTTTAAACACTGGCACAACATAATGATAGTTTCAGTTTTGGTTTGTTGTCAACAATCTTATTTCTGTAGTCTATGAACACTCATTACTTGAGACAAAATTTGTTACTCAAGGACATTTAAATATTTAGATCCAATTTATGTTTAAATTTTTATTCACTGGAAAATTGATAACTGAAAAAAATATATACTAAATTTAACTTTATATGTTTAACTGCTAATGACAATTTTCATTGTTTACCTTCCAACTTGTAATGTGAATCAGCAGATTTCACTGAGTTAACTATGTTTAGCTAAAGTACTGCATATATACTCACGTATAAGTCGAGAAATTTTAGACAAAAAAATAACTTCAAAGTGGGGGGTCAACTTATTCGTGAGAGTTTAAAAAAAAAATTATAAATAAAATATCAGAAAATGATTTGCTAGCAAATTGGTGCTGCAGCATCTCATTGTGTTTCTACAATCCAAAATCTGGAACCCTTCCAACATCGACGATTCTGAATTTAAGATCATTTTTAGTTTATTTTTCAAGAAAATAATCCACCCTACCCGTTGCAAAGAACAAAAAGAAAAAGTGTGTGATTTATATCAAGAACACATTTTCAATATTAAAAGACTGATTAAAGTTAACGTTAAAGTAAGTTTAAAATAGCTAACATATTATACTGTTGTTTTTACCTTCTCCAAATCAACAGCAAACTGCATTCGAGCGGCATTATTTCTCGCTGTCGGCATGCAGATAATTTAAAAAATGAGACTTCCTAATGTTCCTGACCTGTGATCATCAAATCATCGGTTATTTCGTTATTCACAGCAGTCAAAAGGAAGTTTGACGTCACGGCATACGACATGCATTCAGTATTTTTCAGCCAATGGCATTTTACATGAGGTTTTCTTTTTCAATGGCAGCACTTGTTTGTTATGTAGAATTTCTGTTAATTTGTATGGATAAATAATTATATTTCTCGCATAAAAAAAAAAAAAAAAAAAAAAGTTTTTTTTTTTTTTGAAAGGGGGTCGATTTATATGCGGGTTCTGAATTTTTTCTCATTTTTAACAACATAAGTTAGGGGGTCGACTTATATGTGAGTATATACGGTATATTCTTTATTTTAATAACTTCCATATAGGATGTTAGATATTAGAAACTACAGTGAGGGTAGCTTTAAAAAAATTCATTGGATTTTCATCTATGTTTAAAAAAGGAAAAGGTTCTACTAAGGAATTATTTTTTCTTTTTTAGATGCTTAAAAATACATTTTAGACATATAATATAATTTTTAGATATATAATTTTATAATATAAATTTTTAGATACATAATATAATTTAGATATATACATTATAATATAAAGAATTTTTTGGTAGATCCTTAATGGCATTAATAAGACACTTTTTTAAGATGCAGCAATGAGTCAGTTTTAACTGCAAGAAAATTTTTTAGTATAAAAGACAGTAAGGGAACAATTACTTTGACTGAAGAATAATAATTTTTGAAAAAACGATTGGGTGCTATTTTCTGGATGAAGGACAAGAAGGATTAAAATTTTTAAGTCTAAGGGCAGGCAGGATGCAGCACTCTTTTGAAACTGCCTGGGAAAAATGCCAAATAAATCTGAATTTTTAATTTTAACAAAGATGGTTGAATGCTATCCAAAATTCTTTTATATGTGAAAATATGAAACAAAAAATCATTTTAGCATTTAGGTAAGATTCTTTAATATTACACGAAATGCATTGTCAACAACCATTACCCAATTTGTTTTCATTTTATTTACATGTCTTATATTATTATCCAAATCAGAAATGTATAAAAAGTGCTTTACTATACAGAAGATTCTGGCCAACCAGGGAACATTGGTTTGTGAATTTTGTCTTAATTGATTGAGTGACCAAATTATCAGATGTGAAATCAATGATTTTCTTTAATTTTGTTTATGACATTTTGTATCAATTAAATAGTGTCCTAAATAGCTAAAAGCTACTGCATTTTAATACATTGCATAAAACAATCATGGAAAAAATGCTGTAAACTGGTGGCAAGTTGTTTAAAATGGAAAGTTCCCACTCTTTCAAATTAACAATAGATTAAAATTTTATTTTAGATACTACAGTATTTTTGAAATTATGAGAAAAAATAGTTGAAGAACAATAAATAAATTTATCTTAAGAAATTAAAATTTGATCATCTTTTTATTTTAAATAAAATAAGTACATAAACTTTAATAAAGAAAAAAGTAAAACAACTTAAGAAATTTTTGCACATAACATGCCAATAATATCAAAATAGTAAAAAAAAAAAAAACTCAAGAAATCTTTCAACTTCTTCGATTCCCCTCCCCCTCAAATACACAGTCTTAATTTCTTTTTAGAGCATTCTGTTATATTAAATTATTTCATTCATTCTTATCCTTTTTATTCAGATTTTATAGTTGAGAAATAAAAATGATATAGTCATTAATTATCAGATACCTTCAATTTTAGACATTTAGTCGAATATTTAGAGACAGATTTTTTTGGAACTTCAAGATTATGAAGAACATATTTGATTTCATTTTTATCAATGGCAATTTGATCAGAAGGACAATTAGGGGGGCAACAAAAAATCAAAGAAAAATAATAATATTTGAGTGCATCCTGTAAAGTGCATGAAATGATTCATAGCTATAGTATATGAATACATGGATATTGTACAATATGTGCATTCATGTGTAAGAATAGAGGTTTTTTTTTTTTTAGTTCAAAATATTCTTGCATGTCTTTTGTTTATATCATGCAGGGTTTCCTACCAAATTTAACATTTGAGAAAATTTGCATTTTATTATTTCTACTACATTTTATCAATCAGAATGTAAATATATTAAACATTGATGAAATATGAGCAGTTGTATGAATTAGTTTTGGTCTTCACATTCCCTCCCCCATGTTGTATGTGTAATTTTTTTTTTTTTTAATATTTAGTTTAGTTGTTAAAAATAACAGGCTCGAAGCATTTTTTAAACATATTATAATGAAGCCGCTATAGATTTTGTAGATATGCATTTGGTAGCAGAAATCAATCATAAATTATTTCGTGGAATTTCAAATCAAATAAATTAAAAATATCTATGTGCAGCTTAAAAAGGTGTCAATCATGGAAGATTTCAATACTAACTTATTCTGTTTAATTGCATTCTTAAAACGTAGCTGGTTTATATATATACATATATATATATACAGGGTGATTCAAAAAAGATGGGGAAAATTTTAAGAGGCGATAGTACACATCAAGACAAATAATATTAAATGGGAAACTAAGGGTCCAAACGTCTTCCGAAGGATATAGACACCATCAAAGTTTATGGTCCAAAATTTGAAATGATTATAAAAAACGGAAAAATTGGTCGATTCGTTTGCAGTTTTCAAAAAAACTATTCTTTATGTCAGTATTGTCTTGAAAATAAATTATAAAGATGAATTTCAAAAAATGCCGATAGAGGGCGCTGTACACTTTGGAGCAACAAACAACTATTTTATACCGTTATTTTTTGCATCTCATTAATTTTTTTAGACGTTTAGACATAAACTTAAATTTTGAGCTCAAAAACTGTGGCTAAGTTGCGCAAACTGAACTGTGTTCAATGGGAGTCAGTAGATTCAAATTTCAAATGATTATAAAAAAACAGAAAAATTGGTCAATCGATTTGCGGTTTTCACTAAAATTATTCTTTATGTCAGTATTGTCTTAAAAATAAATTATACAGATAAATTTCAAAAAATGTCGATAGAGGGTGATGGGTGTAAAACCCCCACATCACTCAAACCAGACAATTCCGTAAAGAAAACTAACTATTGGAAATAAATTATTAAAAAAAAAAAAAGGAACAGAGGTCAGTCGATTTACAGCTCAGACAAGAAATTTATAGCGGCAATAAGACTGTGATGGACGGCCATAAATAAGACGACAAAACAGAGACACTTTCACTAAGAGTGTATTTACGACAGGGCAAAGGGGGAAATCTCTGTGTGGAGTAATAATTATCAACCATACAGACACTCCGACGGCTAGGACTTTACAAGCCCCTAGAAAATTAAAATTAGGGGGTGTTCAATTTAATAGTCAATTTAAGGACAGCCAATAACAGTGTACTGCCTTAAAAGAAGCACAAATGAAATAACACGAAACTGGAAGGGGAAAAAAATATGTTAAAAAGAAAACTGTAAATGGTCGAAGGATATTCGACTACAGAATTATCATACATTTTGCTTCTTGAGTTTTTGAGATAATAGGAGTCAGTCAGCCAGTCTACCAAGAGTGCTCGAGTGAGGTGTGCCAATATGGGTAACGAAGGTGCTCAAGACTTCTCCTCATCTGTCCGGATATACATTTGCCTATGGTGTCAGCAACTTTAAAAAAGGTATGCAATTTACCGACTTATTTCCCCTTATATTTGCCCACAAACATAGAGTATGATAGAACAATCCAATAATAGGGAAACACTTGCACGCCAATGATCCCGAAGGTTAATTCATTTTGGTGATGATTACTCATGAATTTATGAAATCAATTTCAATGTTGAAAATATCGTGCTACAAAGCATAAAATGTAATTATGCAGCAATGCCAACAGCTATAAAAAAAAAAAAAAAAAATAGATTTTGAATTGATTATTTTGTATTTTTGTAATTTATTTATGTGCATGTATATATTTAGTGTATTATGTGTGTTCTGTGTTGTACAATAAAATGTTTTTTTTTATAAATGACAAAGCATGGTAATGATTTATGGAGTATGTGTCGAAATTACTATAGGTGCATGCTGATCAACGTTTCATAAGGATCTGATAGCATCGAAATAACACAACGCATAAATTAATCTAAATTTTTTGGATGAGAATATTTTTTTTGGTGTGAAATTTTAATTGGGAGTATTTTGTGAGGAATGTTATCATTTTTATTAGTATTATTGTTATTATTCCTTATGCCGCAGAAAATATTCTTTTCCCTGATCAGATCCTAGAAACATAATACGATCATTAACGGATTTAATTATAATTAGTATAAAATAAAAAAAATTGGTTGATCAAATTGATGCACACAATTTTGGGGGAGAGAAATCTCAGAGAAAAATCAAAGATAATAAGAAATTAATATAATTACAAATTATTTCTAGGTATGTAAAAATCTCTCCATCAGAGGGCGCTTTAGACTTTGGAGTAATGTACAACTATTTTTACCGTTATTTTTTGCATCTCATTAAATTTTTTTAGAAGCTTTGACATAAACTTAAATTTTGAGCTCAAAATCTGAATCGTTGAGAGTGGTTAAGTAGCGCAAACTGAACTGTGTTCAATGGGGGTGGGGAGGTTCAAATTTCAAATTATTATAAAAAATGGAAAAATTGGTCGATTTGTTTGCGGTTTTCTCTAAAACTATTCTTTATGTCACTATTTCCTTGAAAATAAATTTTAAAAATAAATTTCAAAAAATTCCGTTAGAGGGCACCTTAAAATTTAGAGTAACCAACAACTATTTTTAACCATTATTTTTTTTTTTTTAATCTAAATAAATGTTTTAAAAGCTTAGACTTAAATTTTGAGCTCAAATTCTGAATCATTGGAAGGGGTTAATAAGCACAAACTGAACTGTGTTCAGGAGTTGAAATGTTACCCTGCCAACTCTATGAACATGGTTCAATTTTTCGCTACTTAATGACTCACAATGATTCAGAATTTGAGCTCAAAATTTAAGTCTAAGCTTTTAAACATTTATTTAGCTTTTTTTAAAAAAAAAAAAAAAAAAAAAAAAAAAAAAAAAAAAAAAAAAAAGGAAAAAAAATAGTTGTTGGTTACTCTAAATTTTAAGGCACCCTCTAACGGAATTTTTTGAAATTTATTTTTAAAATTTATTTTCAAGGAAATAGTGACATAAAGAATGGTTTTAGAGAAAACCGCAAACGAATCTACCAATTTTTCCGTTTTTTATAATAATTTGTAATGTGAACATCCCCACCCCCATTGAACACAGTTCAGTTTGCGCTACTTAACCACTCTCAACGATTCAGATTTTGAGCTCAAAATTTAAGTTTATGTCAAAGCTTCTAAAAAAACTTCATAAAATGTAAAATATAACGGTAAAAAATAGTGTAACGTTACTCCAAAGTCTAAAGTGCCCTCTATCGGCATTTTTTAAAATTTATCTGTATAATTCATTTTCAAGATAATACTGACATAAAGAATAATTTTAGTGAAAACCGCAAATCAATTGACCAATTTTTCAGTTTTTTATAATCATTTGAAATTTGAACCTACCCACTCCCATTGAACACAGTTTAGTTTGCGCTACTTAACCACAGGTTTTGAGCTCAAAATTTAAGTTTATGTCTAAACTTCTAAAAAAGTTTAGTGAGATGCAAAAAATAACGGTAAAAAATAGTTGTTCGTTGTCCCAAAGTCTAAAGCACCCTCTATCGGCATTCTTTGAAATTTATCTTTATAATTTATTTTCAAGACAATACTGACATAAAGAATAGTTTTCATGAAAACCGCAAACGAATCGACCAATTTTTCCGTTTTTTATAATCATTTCAAATTTTGGACCCTAAACTTTGATGGCGCCTATCTCCTTCAGAAGAAGTTTGGGACCCTTAGTTTCCATTTAATATTATTTGTCTTGATGTGTACTATCACCTCTTAAAATTTTTCCCATCATTTTTGAATCACCCTGTATATATATTTTTTTTATCTGAAGGAAACATTTGAAAGTATCATGAAAGCAGAAGTAGAATATAGCAAAAAATAAGAGTATATATTTACAATGAAAAAAATTATCAAGGATCGTAACTTTTAAAAATCATCATGAAAAAATGCTCTCCAACTCTATTTCATAAAACTACTTCTGATATTTATGGAGAAACATTATTTAATTTTCTTAACATTCTTTTTTAACTGACAAGATTTAAAACAATAACTATACATAGGCTTAAAAATCATAACATTTGCTCTTTCAGTCATTTTCTGTGTGATATATTGTCCCAATTATACTTCAATTGTGTTGATTATATTGTTTAACAATAAATCCATTAAACATTATAAAAATATTTTAACTATAAAGATAGAAGGAAATGTTACTTATTTACTTTAAATAAAGAATTTTATTTAAAAAATATTTTTCTTTTAATATAATTTACTGAACAGATTCCAGAGCAATCAGATTGTAGTTTGTAATTAAAGATAAAATTTATGCACTGACATATTACTAGATTAATTAAGGTTCATATCCTTAAAATTTATTAACATTAAATGTTTTCATTCCATAAAATACACATAATTGTTTCTTGTCTACAGACAAGCCTTTCATTTCTTGCTATTTATCCATGAATCGCAAAATTTTACCAATATGTTTTTACGATTCCCAGCTGAGGCCTGAATATCCCCAAAGAAGCAAGAGAACGAATTATCACATACATCTCCAACAAGATTCTAGCCAAAATCCAGCAGCATAAAAGTTACAATCCTCATTACTGCTATTTTGTGACAATATAGTGACTGTACATCATAGTTTATACCACATGTAGCATGTTTTGCAAAAAGATAGAATTTTAGTTTAGGCTACTGCAGTTTGCATCAAAATCCACAATGTAAAATATTTAGAATATGAGCGAAAAGATTTAATTAAAAAAGCCACAAGCAGCTACCAATTAATATATTGATTTTTATACTTATTTAAATTATCACTTATCAAAAATTTTAAAACTAAAAAAACATTAGCTTATCAGACACATTTTAGCACTTTTACATCCTCTTTAGTTGCCCCTTTAAGCACATCATGCTGGTAGCAAAATGGAATGGATCACTACTAGAAATGTTAAGACAAATCCTCCCCTCCCCTTGATTCCCAGAAACAATTTTTTATATGTATATATAAATGGAAAAATATTTTTAAAATGTGCATGAGAGGGAAAAAAAATGAACGAAAAATTTTAATTTGTTGTCAAAAAACAGATAATTACCATGGGAATTTTACATAATACAAAACATATATTCAGGGGTGGGGAAATACATCATTTTACTCGCCATTGGCGAGTGGATTTTCTCACTAGGCGAGTGCATTTTTAGTTTTTGAAAAACTGTAGGCAATAGGCACATTATCAGAAACACTTTTTTAATCTAGATATTTTAACTTTCCAAATTATTACAGTGTAAATATGGCATTAAGTTCTATCTAATATTAATCTTACCTCTGTATATAATTCCTAATATTATAGAAATAAGAATTATGAAAGTGCATTGTATTAATAGCAATTTTGTCTGTAATCGCATGCAATTTTGTCATAACTATTTTCAACTGCGTGTGTGTTGCATCTTGCGGGCTGGTGAAATAATTCCTTGGCTGGTAAGAATATGGAAAAATTCCCCACCCCTGCATATATTACCTATTACATAACAACTATTGGTTGCTAAACAATAAAAAATAAAACCCTTAAATCAATCTTAATAGATGCATACTTTTGGAAAAAAAAGGGCCATAAAAAAAATAATATCAAGAATAAAACCATCTCATTCCTGCCCCACCCTAGCTACACAACTGTTTTGACATTGTGCTTATCCGTCATTGCTGGTTTGGTAACAGATCATCTTTATACATGCAAAGTGGTAAAAAAAAAAGTAAACAAGCATCTAATCCTTAACCATATTTTAAGAAAAGCTTACTATTAGTTTTTTTTAATCAGAAAACAATAAATAAAAACTGCACAAAGCTGTACAGACCCTGGATTACTCACATCATCATCAGCATGTTCTCTAGCAGCGTACCTTCTTTGAGGTCTTCGAGCATAGTGATTGTTAGCTAAAAAATAGAACAATAGTTATAAAAAAAATAATAGAAAAGTGCAAATCTAATGAAAATCCATTGAGTAGATGTCATATTATAAGCAGCCAGAATGAAATTCTGATTTACATTTTATATATATACCGTAATTTCTGGAAGAAAGCTGCATCGCAAAAAATCACTCAAAAAAATTTAGAAAATGCTCGTATACGCCGCAGTTGAAATTTCCGCGGTAATCGCGATTGACGTGCTAAACAGAAACACATTAATAAGCTGTATTAAGAAAGCATTAAAATGAAATTATTAATTAGAAAATAATAATTTAAATACAAATTTCGAAATTAATAATATTATTTAAATACTGTATTTTCAGGAATAAGCGGCGCGGCGCATACGAGTTTAAAAGTAATAAATATGCTTAGTGCGGCAAGGCGAATACGGTAATTTTTTTTCCTTACAGCAATACGTATTAAAGAGGTGATTCTGTTCCAAAAATTGTGAAAAGGCAGTCATTAATACAAAAATTTGAAATGTAAAAAAATATCGCGAAAATCAACAAATGGTCATTAAAAAAAAAGTTTATTCGCAGAAAAAATAGCTAGCTTCATGAAAGATCGCAGCAAAAGCAAGTTACTGTTTCTTATTTGCATAGCAAAACATTATCAATGAATCACTTATCGGATTTTCACGATGTCGCTGCAGCTAAATAAACAAGTCATGATAACGGGATTTTTTATCCAGTGAGTCAAACAGTGTGCTTTTTGATGGGTACCTATAATAGCCTTAAAACTTAATATATTTTAATTATTATTATTGCCAATTGCTGAAAACTTGAACAAAATCGGCTAATTAATAATGAATTTTTTTTTTTTTTCGTTTTTTAAAATATTTTCAGATTTTTTTTTTGAAAGATTATAAAAGATGGGGGGGGGGGGGGGGGGAGAGAAGAGGGAAATCCACTTCCTGCAATAACTATGCATTTTTCCGTGCCCTTTTGATGCAATTTGCATTTTTTTGCAATCTTATGCGAAATTTGCGTACTTTTTTTGCTATCTTTTAATTTAATTTGCCATTTTTTTCGCGATAGTTTGACAAAATTTGCCATTTTTTGTGATCTTTTGTCAAAATTGGCAATTTTTCTTTGAAAGATTAACGAAATCAAAATTAATTTTTTTCGTGACCATTTGTTGGAATTCGCGATACATTTTATGTCCAAAATTTTGGATTTATGACTGATTTTTTTTTTAAATTTTCGGAAAAATAAAAAATATATATCACTCTTGTTTGAAGAAAAAAAAAAAAAATGCCCGTAAACGCCGCATTGCTTGAAATTTTATTTTAAAACACGTAAACGCCGCGGCGTTTCTTCCGAAAATTACGGTAGTAGATAGACATCCGATTTTGTCATACAATAGTACTTGCATATATAAACCAATATAAATGTGATCAAGCTTATGTTTCAGGCTTACCAAGACCTTCACAAAATTTGTTAATCTGTTTGATTTATCATTTTGTTTCAAAAAGATGATGAATACCAATGTACATGAAATATATACAAAAATGTATAACAGTTTTTTTTCCCATCTTATGTGTTAACCCTTGATACAAAGATCAAGTTATTTTTTTTTAGTCTATCTCAGAAAATGGCTAAGATATATAAGCTTGAAATTCTAGGATGACAGTCATTTTTACAAATAAGGCAGAAGATTAAAAATAAGAGAATATTTTATAATCAGGTTTAATTTAAAGAGTTTTAGTGAATGTAATTTGTTGCAAGTTTACTTTCATTGATGCGGAAATTGTTGCAAGCTTCATATGCAAATAAGCATTAAATAATCCTACCATAAAATGACCTCATATTTAACAAAAAAAATACATTGGTTTTCATAAAATATTTGCATACACACATGAACATGCACAAACTTATTTATGTAACAGTGTTTGCCACCATCTCAATTTCTCCCCAACTTGAGAATATAGCAATAAATCTGGCAGAGAAAAAAAAAAAAAAAATAGTCTCTATAAGGTCAACAGCTGACTATTTAACAAAATTCCATTTGAATTAGTATTGATGAAAACTGGGAATCTTCTATAATCAAGTTCAATGCATTTTAAATTCATGTTTTTAAGTAAAATTAACTGAATTCTTAAAAACATAATATTTTCCTTCCAGAAGGGCTACTTCTAAAACTAAACAGCCAGAAATATTCAACTCCATCCTATTCTCTGGGTGGAGTGTATTGTCATCACTAATTTTAATAGTACTCTTCACTTTATTAAATCTCAGAAATTCTATCACTGAACAAAGCAAAAATTATTATTATTTTGTAACAATCAATCATTTGTGCTACAGAGCTTTTGTATTTTATAGCTAAATCAATTCGTTTTCAAAAAATAAGTATCTTGGATAGTAAAAAGAAGTTTTGATTGGTATCACTGATACATAAAAGATTACCCAATCTCCTTTTAATGTGGAAAGATAAAAAATAAATGTAAATGAAATTTTTAAGACCAAAAATGCCTTTCAATGTACTGCCAGATCCAATAATACAAAAATTTCATTAAGGACAATGAGATTTTTTAAAACTAATTTTGATAAGAAATGATTATTTAAAGGCCCATTGCAAAAAAAGATTATTTTAAGAAGGTTCAGGCACTACATTTATTTCAAATTTCTGAACAGCAGTATGTAAAAGGCAAAAGAAAACTTGAACAGGCTTTCTTTGAAGAAGAGGACCTGTAATGGTGGAATGCATTAAATTCATTGATGAATAACTTATAATATATTAAACTATTTACTTTTTCTGAAAATTCTTTTTTTCCCCTCCTACAAGATATGGCTTTGAAATTTTTATCACGCATTTTTATATCATATATACATAGTAAACATGAGCTTTTTGTAATTAGAAGCTTCATTACTTTTTAATCTACTTTTAAGTTTTGTTTTATTTATTTTTTTAATATTTTGCAGTAAAAATTATTACAATCAATTTTAAGGAATTCATGTGTTAAATTATGTAGAAATATAAGGGAGTAAGATTTGAAAATATCAGTTGATTTCTTGGAACAGTTCTTGAGATAAAAGATGATTTATATAACAAATTTAACATTGAAAAGATACAAATGTCTAACATTTCCCTCCCTCTTAATTTAAAAAAAAAAAAAAAAAAACTTAATTTGAAGCCAGCAATCATTATTGGAAATTTATAGAACACACATTTTCATCCTACTTTTCAAAATTATAAAAATACAGCAGTTTTTCTGCAAATTATTCCAATTTCATTTTTAAAGCAGGCTATGATATGATTATTTCTTGTCACTTGACAATAACAAATAAGCAAGATTTTATTTTATTTTTTTAATTTTTATAGCTTTGTATATTTTTAATTTTATGTGCTTGTGAAGGCAAAGGAGGCAGAACCAACAGTTTTGGAAGGGGATTCCATCAATAGACAGAAATTTACTCAAATCCTCTAGCGCAGTCCTCTACACGACCTATTGAATTTATACACACAAAGTAATATGCAAAAAATAAAAAATGCATACCACAACTGGAAATGAACTTCCAGCAATTATCGCTCATAGACTGAACTATAATCAAACATTTTTGTGATGTCTTTGCAACTGAAGGTATGCTTTAAAATATTTTAGAAGCCATAAAAAAGCAGTAAGTTGAGATGCTTTCAATATAAATTGCATTTAAAATTACATATGCTGATTTACATACTATTTGATGTTGTAAAAATTAAAGTTAAGTAATGTTTAGAAATAATTAAATATATGAGAAATGAGAAACCAATTGTTTAAATAACTGCTACAATTGATATAATGTAAGCATTATTCACGAATTAGATGTAAAAAACTATGAATAATTTGACATCTAAAGGAGGTTAAAAAATATTACATTAAGTATCAATAGAGTGAAATCTAGCAATAATTTATCTTTGTTTTGTTTATGTAATGTGTTAAATAATGTAAAATAAATAAAAATGCATTATTAAAAGTAAAATAAAAAAGAACATTCAAATGTTTATGAAACAAAAAATTGTTGAAATATTCTGACAAAAGAATACTTAACACTAAAGTATCTTTTTAGTTCCATTATAGGATAACATTTTAACAGTCAACTATATATTACCATTTTTACAGCTATGCATCACACACAAAACATTCAGATGTAAATGTTTTAAACAGTAAAATTAAAAGTGATTTTCAGTTTACATGGTTAAAACAAAGAAACAGCTTAAAAAAGAAAAGAAAATTATAATTTACCTGCCATACCAGTAGTAAATCCACCTCCAAAAAACATATTAAAGAGTTCTTCTGCAGATATATCACCTAAAAATTATTAATTATGTAACTCCTATTAGTAAATTGTGAAAAGAATCAATATCATAATTTTAAATTAAAACCATTTTAATTTATGCATAGCTTGCATAGAAAAAAAAATCAAAATACAAAAAATCATAATTTCAAGGATCTCCTGATACAGCATATCTTTTAACAAAGTTAGCTTAACTTAATATTAATCTCGGGTTAATTTTTACTCTACATTAATTTTTTTTATTTTAAATTTGGTTATTGTTTATGTTTCTTAATGTAAGAAAAGTAATTTCTGCAGTTTTTTTAATGCTCTTGCAGGGCTGCCACTGTCAAATGGCATCAAATTTAGTTTCTTTAATAACCTACAATGAAAAAAGAAATAGCTAAAATAGTAGCCAAAATAGTCACATGCTCACTTGAAAAAAAGGGAGAAGCAATAGGGGTAAAAGAAAATAATAACTAAAATTATCTCATGAAAATTCACATATTATTTTACATTTTATGTTTCCACTCTAATTAGCCACTTTTTTGTACCTTTAATATAAAATCACATATCAATTATTTTTAAAAGATTGCAGTTCAGTTTTCCTAAACTAAACTGAATATTTACTTAACATTACTCTGATACAAGTGGAATGAAAAAAAAAAAAAAAAAAAACTTGTTATTTATTATAATCAGTACATGATTCAAAAGTTAAAAATATACACATTTTTCAAAAACAGAACCTTAAATTAGACGTTCTCATAAGTCAAAAGACACCAGCCCATCGGATTCTGCTTTAATCAGGTGTTTATTCTAAAAGAAAATCTTCTTATAAGCTATAAGTTTAAATGCAATAGCTACAATTTTAATGAATTAAAGAAGGAAATTTGTCTATAAAAATCACTAAGATGCATTTGATAAAGAAAAAAAAACAGGTGTGTGCAACTTTTGCATACAAAACTTGTCTAAGCTTTACAAGAAATTTATGTAAAATAGCAAAATTGGCACAAAGTTGGATTTTATAGACACCAATGGATTAAACAAGAAATAAAAACTAAATTGTTGTTATTAAAATAAACAATAATTATTGATAAAATAATAATTATTGAAATAAATTAAATTGTTATCTGAATTGTTATTATTAGCATTTTAAACCTATTATTAAAATTTAAAGACTATTAAAAAAACATTTTTTTTTTAATAATCAATGCCTGATTAATAAATCACAAGCCTTCTGTCCATTGATTTCTCAAAATACCAAATTATTGTTAAAAAAAAAAAAAAAAAAAAAAAAAAAAAGTATCTTTTAATGAGTCTAACAATGATCTATATTTTAAACTTTTAGAATGGAAATAGGTTAAAAACAGAAATGTGTTTATAACTAGGCATTTATTTGTCCTCACATGTATTGTAATCCATCAAATTTTAAGTTTGGTGCTGGTATAAGAAGTAGGCTCTAACGAATACTAGACTGCCATTTTTTCTTCATCAACCTGCCATAGATAGTGACATTTTTGTTGTGAAGAAAAAAAAAAAAAGTCACTCAGAATTTCAGTGAAAAAATGTGTTTATGCATAAGTCAGCAATTTTAACAGTTAATTATCAATATTTTAGCACAAAAATTACATAGCTATCAAACACATACCAATCCCTCCCCCTCCACACTGCCTTTTATATCTTGTTGCAGTTATTTGGAGCCTTTTTTAAATATCAGGATTTTTATTATTTTATTCCTTTTTATATGTATACTTTTAAGAGATTTTTCTCATGGACAGAAGGCACACATTTGAGACAAAATAAATTTTGAGTTAAAGGTATAAAATACTAATTTAATCCTTTAAGAGTGGAAGGTTTTTGGTAGAAATGAAAACTTGTGGTTGTTTTCGCTAATTAACCCTTTAACCATCAAAGCATTTTCATTGCTAAGATGTCGAAATAAATGAATGACACCTGTAACTAAGAACAAATATATTTCTAAATAAGAAAACGTGATTTTCACATACAAAATAAAAGGGATAGTTTTAGATAAAAATACCGGTGTCAGTGTTGCGTATCGAAATTAAAATTTTGTGGTTTCGTGGAGAAAACAATGAACGTTAAAGGGTTAATAGCATCATATTTGATTGGAAAAAATACCCGATGACAGTTTATGCAAGGAAGGATCCATGCAATTTTATAGACTCAACTTTAGGTATCACAAAAAGAGGAAAATGTTTCACTTTCTTTAAAATCACCTACACAATTGTTTAGGTAAGGTTTAAAGGGTTATTGTTCGTTTAAGAATAATACCAAGTTCCCAGGCAGGTCAGCCAGTGTATGATAAATTGTAGCATCATGATATTGGGTTAAAGAAATAAAAAAAAAATAAAAACAGAAGAGTTAGTAGATTTGTGTTTATGAAAAATCCGTTTTTTCTAAAAAATAGTGGCTGGAATTAAAAAAACTGTCTCCTTTTTTCCTCATTTTCTTCCAAAATAGACACTTTTGAAGGATTTTGGGCTAAAATAGTACCATTGTAGCCTGATGCTGAAAATAGGCGCTTTTAGTAGCAAGTGGAATGTTCTTGAAACTGATCCTACATTTGAAAAACTGTGATAAATTCAAATGGTGATCTGAGCAAATCCCCCCCCCCCCCCAAAAAAAAAAAGTCTAAATTGAACAATGTTTGGAAAATATTTTATTTTTTAAAATCTTTTATCAGATATAAAAATTACATACCAAACAAGGAAAAACTCTCTCTCTCTCTCTCTCTCTCTACATATATAAGTTGTGATATTTTGGAGAGAACAACCAAGAATCCACGTTATATGAACTATTTAATATCTGAAGTTGGTTGCAGTCAAAGTAGAGGCATAGATGAGACTTCACATCGGGTATTTTGCCAAAAATAATACCATCGTTTATGGAGCAATAAGGTTTTTATTAAAATTGTCACACATCACAACTAGTGTTTTTCACAATTAACATTTATTTCTCTAATCAGCTTACTGACAACTTTATGTTGGTGGCCTGTTGGTCAATCAGGTTCCATTATAGTCGCAAAGTAAATACTTATCCAGGACTATGGAGTTGGAATCAAGTCCATTTTTGAGTAAAAGAGTCAGAGTCGCTGAAAAATAAGCCGGCCCAGAGTCTGGCTTTTATTTTGAGGGATGCACCGAATATTCGGTATCTATTTGGGATTTGGCCTATTCAGCAATGCTACCAAATATTCAATCAAGCTGAATATCAAACTATTTGGTTAAACTGAATATTCAGCTTGGCCGAATATGAAACTATTTAGCCTACCAGATATTTGGTTTGGCCGAATCCAATACTTAATAAAACCTTTTAAAAACTTTTCACAATTTCTATTTTTAGCCAGTAATTTATAAATATATTTAAAATAATTTGAAAAAAAATCATATTTAAATAAAATAGAATGTTTTTACATTATTTAGTTGCTGTTTGTAAAGCATAACTTAAGAAAAGTAACATTGAAAAGAATTAAAATGGTGATTAGTTAAGATTCTAGTTCATAAATTTTTCTTGGTAAATGATTTGTTTCTTACTTTTCCCAAATAAAAGTCTTTAAACAAGAAAGAAAAACTTTTGGGATTGATAATAGCTCTCAAGACAGACAATTTTTGTTCATGAAACCCTAATCCTAATCAATTTATTGAGTGATAAGTACATTGTATTTCATCTCACTCTTGGTCAAACTTGTATTTTCGTTTGTTACATTAACAATAATGAAGATACTATAACTATACAGGGTGTCCACTCTCAACGGTGGCCAATGGCTAATTTCTAAACCGTTAGTCATAGACATATAGTTCCAATTGCAAAAATGCTTTAAAAAAGTTAAAGAATTGTTTTTCAAGCAATTTAGTTCAAAAAAAGATTTTATTAAAAAATTACAAAAATTAACTTTTTATACGGTCTCCCGGTCCTATCAGTGATATTTAGTAAAAATTTTCCATCACCCTATCAAGCAATACAAAAAAGGTCCCATTCATCTAACATTAAAATTGACCGAATTATGAAACTTTAAATTTCATGACTTAAACCACTTTTCTGTAGCTGAAAGTGAAGGAGTTGGACTAAGTTTTCAGGGAACGTATACTAAGTGCTTAAATTATTATAAAGGGCGTCCATTTCCAACGCTGTCCAATAGCTAATTCTTAAACCATTTGTCACAGACATATAGTTCCAATTACAAAAATGTTTTAAATGAGATAAAGAAATATTTTAAAAACAATTTAACTGCAAATGCTACCACCGTATAAGTTTTATGATAGTGTTAATTTTTATTAATTAACTTCTAGATTTGCTAAAATAGTTGAAGACGTGAGTTTTAAAATTCTCTTTATCAAGAAAATCAAATTTTGGGAAATCACGATTTCATTTTAAAAAGGTGTGTTATTTTGCTTAAAACAATCCTACATATGTTTCCCTAATTCAAAATTTCTATTTAAATTTTAACTCACTTCCAAATAACCGATCGAGGTTCAATCTGCACACTTATTTATTATCCAATGACAATGTAATATTAATACAATTTTAGGTGCGTACCATATATTTATTTTACAGGACTACACAAAATTTTGTTAGGTTAAGTAACCTAATAGAATTTTAAATGTGTGTCATTTTGTAACGAATCATGATTGTTGCTTTTCATAATTTAAATCAACTAACTTTGTGGTTTTTTTACTTATATTTTTAGTAAAAATTTTGCTTTAATATGTAATCAACAACATAAATTTAAAAATAATATTGTAAAAATTATTTTACTCTACTCTCAATGTTTAATGTTAAATTTTATACCTTGCATTTATTTTTATTTTCAGTAAATTTGTGACTGACCCCTAATTTGCAGCAAAAAAGCAGTTAGTTTTAACCGCAGAGGAATGGGACTTTTTTTGTAATATTTGTTAGAGTAGTGGTAAAAATTTACTAAATATCACTTATAGGACTGGGGGACCGTATAAAAATTTAATGTTCATAATTTTTTAATAAAAACTTTTTTTTGACCTAAATCGCTTGATAAACAATTCTTTACCTTTTTTAAAGCATTTTTGCAACTGGAACTATATGTCTATGACTAACGGTTTAGAAATTAGCCATTGGCCACCGTTGAGAGTGGACACCCTGTATTTTCATGTGACATGCATTGATTTCTGTAAAATATGATATGATGGGAAGAATGGAAATTGCCACCATTCATAAGAAAGAACTAGGAGTTAGACATTCCTTTATTCAGATTAAGTTGAAAGTATTTGCACTGTGTCACTGATCAAAATTCAGTCATTTTCAATATCATCAGATTCATTACAAACAAATTTAATATGAAACGAATCTTGTTAAAAATATCTTCATTATTCATAAAGTTATGAATAATTATTCAGTTTTGGCTTGTTTCGCACCCAGTATACATTTGATTAAAATGTATTGTAATATTGATGGAATAAATGGATTAAGATATTATTTTGTTAAAATAATGTTCATCTTGACTATATATTGAAAGTTTGTTGCAAGATTTTAAGAAAAACCTGAATGTTTACAAACTCTACAAATGATCATTTATGCCAGATGCTTTTAAAAACTTACTTGCTAAATCGAAAGATGTAGAAAAATATTTTTTATTAAATTGCCACCATTTGATTTTATTTTTAGTTTCTTCATGACAAACAGTAATAAGAGAAACTTACATTTTGATAAACAAGAGCTTTTTATAAGTAAACTTTATATTGAAAATAAATATGTTTTGAGTTATTTCTTTAGAAAAACATTATGAGATTGTAAAGTTTTTCTTCCCATTCTTTCATTATTTCTCTTTGATTTTAAAATGTTTGTTTTAATTCGTAGAAGAGGCCATGAAATTTAAAATGTTATTAATAAAAAAAATTTCATAATTGTCCTTCTTAAATAACTCAAGGCAGATTTCTTCAATACTAAATGTACTTATAAAATGCTCTTGTTTATCAAAATGTAAGTTCTTTTTATTATGTATTATGTAAAATTGTTTTAAAAAGTAACATTTTAATATCTTTAAACTTTGAAATATAAAATGTATTTGGACAACCGAATATTCGGTATTAAAATAGCAAATAAAGCCTTTGTGCAAAAATGTTTAAAGATAGAAAAACCAATGATTATAAATGCACAAATAAAGTATGAGAAGGTAGCAAACAGCTGTTTCAAATCTACTATCGAGATTCTTCATCAGTGCAAAACTCAGCGAGCTAAAAAAAGCAAAACTGAGCTAAGTTTTGTCTGAGCTAAGTTTAGTTCAGTTTTGTTTTTTTTAGCTCGCTGAGTTTTGCACTGATGAAGAATCTCGATAGTAGATTCGAAACAGCTGTTTGCTACCTTCTCATACCTTATTTGTGCATTTATAATCGTTGGTTTTTCTATCTTTAAATATTCGGTATTATGCCGAATAGTTACTATTTGACTGGCCGAATATTCGGTATTCGATTCATATGTCAGCCAAATATTCGGCATTTGGCCAAAACCACTATTTAGTGCATCCCTACTTTTTTTTTTGTTAGAGAGTTTAATTTTAAATCCATAAAGGGAATTATTATTGTTATTTTTGGATTATATCAGGCTATCCAAGTTAGAGATTCGCAATATGCTGCTTGGCATACTTTGAAGATGAAAACTGTTTTTAATTAAAAACTCCAGTAGATCCCCTATTACTTCTGCACTAGCAAAATTTTCATTAATATTATTATTTTTTTTTTTTTTTTCCATTTCATAAAAATTTTTCTGCAATGGAAGGCACAAATTAACATCAAAATTGCAACAATTTTCACTTTGCAAGTGAATGGATCTGAAAATAGTAAAATTTCTGTTTTGTTTTCTTCTTTAGATTTGAACAATTTGATTTTTTGGGCTTGTGGGATGTAAAATTGAAAAATTAGTAATATAGAATTTTTTTTTCCTGTTTTCTTTCAAAGCTCTAAGAATTGAATTAATATCAAGATAGTGAAATTTTTGCCTTATTTTTCTTGTGTTCCTGCATAATTTTACCCAACAAGAACATTACTATAATAGCCAGCCCAGAATTGGAGCCAAAGTCGTTAAAATTCATGGAGCGACAATTTTTCCCACCGACTTTGCAGCCTTGTTGTATTTATCCCATATATAATGTGGATTATAGCTCCCAGGCAACTACAGATTATAATTAACAAGCTGGAAAGAGAAGATATTTGCTCTTCTGAGCTCATGTACTCAGTCTTATACTGGATCTGTGCAGTGATTTTTACACATAGCATAAAGACTAATGTTTGATGTCTTGGGTTCAGCAGAACATTTTACTTATGGGAGTATGAATTTTGAACCAATGCAATACAATCTTGCCAAGGGGATTGCGGGGGAAAAAAACGTTCGAATAAAAAAAACTATTGTATAAAAATAATATTTGAATAAATTCCTGTAGAAAAATTTTAACATTGCAAAATCAAAACCCTTTGATAGTCTTGCAAAAGGGCTATATTGTAATGTTGTTTTCTCTGTATTTTGTTTTAAAAAAATATTTTCAATATTTTTAAAAAATATAACGAATATGAACATAAGCCTTAAAAGCATTAATCATTGTTCAAAGTAATCCATTAAATCAATAAAATTATATTATTTTAAATATTGCTTACATTGCAATGAAACCTGGAGCCTTAGTGAACATATAAACATGGGTTTGCCACAGAGAGAGTTAAGATTTTCTTTTTTTTTTTTCCTCTCCCGAAAAAAAATGTTTTTAGATTAGGCCTTCAAAATAAGATAAATATTAAAATACTCATTTTAAAAGAAAGGGAATTTAAATCGAATAAATGATAATATATTATTTAAGATAAGGGGAAAAGTGAATATCTAGGAATTTCAAGTAATTTAAAAAGTTTTGGGAAATATTGTTATATATGTATACAGTATGGAACCATTTATCCGGAAACCAGTTAACCGGAAAACCAGTTATCCGGAATGATATTTCTAATCTATGATGATGGAATCTTTGCAGAAAAAAGTGTCATACACATCTAATTTTACATAAATATTGCTTGAAACAATTGTATAATTTGATGATTGCATCTAGTATTTGAGATGGAAATGTATTTAGTTATACTTTAGATGTTTTCTATTTTCATGCAGAGGAAACAAGAATTTTTGTTTCTAAAGCATTCCCATAAATTACATTCTATCAAATTTTATTTTTTAATCTTACTTGAATCTTATTCTTAATTCAAGTAATCTAATAATTAATTTAAGATTAGAAGTAATACCACAACCACATATATTACATAAAACTTATCAAAGGGATGCTGCTTTAATGCCCAACCAGTTAACCGGAAAAACCAGTTATTCGGAATGCATCTGACCCCAACCATTCCGGATAAATGGTTCTGTACTGTATATATACAGTTGAGTCTCTCTATAACAAAACTCCATACATCGAATTTCTCTATATAACAAATTTTTAGTAGGAACAGTCCCCTTTTCGCATGATTACATTATAAACAGTCTCTGTATAGCGAAATATCTATCTCCATATAATGAATTTTTTCATAAATTGGTCTTAATTTATTCAGTTTTAAAAAGCTTCGAAATCATATGGAATCAATTTCCCATCACCTATTTTTGAATTATCGTCACTGTTGAGGGGTTTTTTTTTTTTATTATTATTACTTCTCTCCTTGTTCTTTAAATCCAACGAATTCATCCCACCTCCCACATCCTTCTCAAAACAGTGTCAATTGGATTGATACACATGCAAAAGAGGTATCAATGAGAGGCACATAACAGAGGCCTTCAAATGGAGGGAAATGTTAACTAAAATTTTTGATTCCTTGCTAAAATTTGAGCCTTTTTTTTTTTTTTTTTTTTTTTTTTTTTTTTTTTTTTTTTTTTTTTTGGAGAGCGCAACAATTTTAAAATCAAAACAACAAAAAATTAGATTTCTTTGTCTGAAATTAATGCAAGTGTTCCTTATTTGATTTTTATTAAGCTTTCAAATAAATGTCTGCTCTCTTTTTGAAACAGCTTAAATAGTTAAGAAATAAAATATTAGGTTAATATTTACTTTTAAACATTTCAAATTCTTAATTCAAAAGATCAAAAATAATATTTGTTCAAATTTCACACATTAAATACGATTTTTAACAGCATTCTCTATACATCGAATTTCTCTATATAACGAATTTTTTACTGGTATGGTAGATTTCGTTATATAGAGACTCGACTGTATATATATATATATATATAAATTTATTACTTAAACATGCATGAATATTTTCTGTGGAGTACTAACACTCAAAATATCTAGAGTTGAGACTAAATACTTAAAAATAAAAGACCTTTAACCTCTTTAGTCTCATAGTTAATTTAGTGATAGCATGTTGAATACAGATAATATTAAATTTAGTCAAAAGTAGTTTATATCATTATTTTTAATTACATGTAATGTAAGGAAGTGAAAAATAAGTTTATTTATATTATACAAACAGAAATAATGTTCAAAGTAAACTAATACATGTGTAAAGTACATAAGATTTTAGAACTATTGTTACATTGCAATAAAGTGGTGCACATGATACTATCTATTTGGCATGAAAAGAATTATTGCTATAAAGCACTTACAAAACCAAACACAATAGCAATTAGCAACGCAAAAAAAGGCTTAAAATATTGCAATTTGAACTTAAAATGAAGACATATGCACATATATCTAAGTATTTTAAATAAAAGAGTTCATGAAGTATGCAGGTATGTCATAGTGCTTAAAAGGTTAAATCTTGTCACAAGTTAACAGTTTTCAATTATTATTATTTAAAAAAATGAGTAAATAAAAAATTCTGTATCAAACAATTATGGTACAAATGAGCTAATTGATATACTAGAGTGTTGGTTTTGACAAGTAATAGATGGCGCTACATTTTTCAGCCTCAAAAAGGGTAACCATACTGTATTACTTTTTTATGTCCAAAAGAAGAAACATTGCCATTATTTTCCTGCTACCATCTAGCTCGATTTAAACTCAATCCATCATGATTTAAACTCTAATTTAATTATTCTGAGAAAAAAAGAAAAAAAATTTAAAATAGAGAAGCAATAAATATCGTGTAACTTACTTTCAAATCCTCTTGTATATTCATAGTATCCTGAATGCCTCTGATATGAAGGTTGTTTATAATTTTTCTGTTCTTGAGAACCAAATGCATCATACTGTTTTCTTTTTTCAGGATCACTTAATACTGAAAATGCATTTCCTATGGCTAAAAAAGAGTTATGGAAAACCATCAGTATTAGCCTTATGTTAAGACAATATATTTTTTTAATAAGAAATAGTTTTATCACAAAGAAATTTCAGTTTATTCATTATGAGTGCTAAAAAGATTTCTGTTTTTATGAGAAAATGATAAAAATCATCAAACAGCCTTTGCCTTTCAATTTTTTTTTATTTTTTATTTAAATACTTTTTATAACTAACAAAGAAATATTTCTAACTCACAAGTTAAAAAATATATATATATGAATCTTTGGGGGATATTAAAAACCATGGAAGTATGTAAAACATGAAATAATAAATTCAAATCTTATTAAAAGGCAAAATTTAAATTTCTCATATTCTTTTTTTCAAACTTTAAATCAAATTTTGATCAAAATATTTTTGACCCCAGTTAAGTTTGTTTACTGATCTTGCATCCATTACATCCAGATTTTAAATATGTAAAACCTGTAAGATAAAAATTGCTGATCTCTGATTGTATCTCTCACTTTTCTGTAGTCAGTTTTGCTGAAGCTAAATTCCAGATAATTTTGAGCAAGCTGGCACAGACATCAATAAAACGTTATCCAATTAAATTGAAGATTTCTCCCGTTTTACCGACTATTAGAAAAAATAAAAATGACAATACTAAAAATCTCATATAAGAAGAAATTCTGTTTTTTGGTAAAATACTCTTTAGCATTCTGCAAGAAACCCATGAGTACAATTGCAACATTGAAGGAATAAAAAATTGCAGATTAGATTTTCTTATATGACTAAATTTTCAAAATGCTTTTCATTTGCTTATTAAATCCACGTACTTAACAGTTATAGGAAATTTTTTATTTGAAACTGCAGAAGTGTTTCAAATACTTTTTGAATATAGTATAACAGTATAGTCTAGTATAACAGATTATCATTTATAAAAATCATTATAAAAGATAAATCAAATTATGTATATCTAAACATTTTTTAATTAAACAAAATTTGTTTAGTTAGAAAATCATTTTGTGTGACATTTTTTTTTTTTTTTTTTTTTTTTTAAGAAAATAAAATGTTTTGGCCAGAGACACAGAGAGCCAACTTAAGCTGCAGACATAATTAATTAATAATTATGTACATTTATTACGGTGTTTCATTTTTCCAAAAATGTGATTTACATACGACTTTGATTACACCCTGAGTATCAATGTTCTAAAATATATATATGCCAAATTTGAAGAAGATTGGATAATATTTGGTGATTGCACACAGTGTCCACTTTTATCTGGAACTAGTGAAATTTATAATATTGGAGTGTTTTGTACTAATGAGCTTCTCGTGTATTTTTTCCACCTTTTGCTGGTAATTCAACTTTAAAATGGGAACCAAGAAGGGAATTTGGCTGTACGAAAAGTTACCTAGTGGTGAGTTTATAGGAGATTGACTTTCCTTCAAAGAAACAAGTACTTTTAATTTTTATTTATCATCAGAAGGAAATGAAAGAATCATTTTTAGATGCTGCTAAATCTACCAGTACTAAACTATTAAAAGTGCAGAAGAAAGCAAACATCCTTCTTAAGACAGATGAAAATATCCATGTTGGTATACAGAAGGTGTAAAAAGAATAATAAAATCTGGAGAGAGAAATCGAGAAACATGGATAAAGCAAATGTGAAATGGCAGATTTGGAAAGGGATCTCATCGAGTTATTTGATAACTCAATGAGACTATTACTAATTGCTAACTTGATAAGAAGTCATGTATGACAATGTTGGATGAAGAAGGTACCAATGAAGGCTTTCTGAAAGAACAACGAGTGAAAATGATAAATTACCTCCAAAATGTCTTAAAAGACAGGAGTCTTTGAAGAGAAGACTAAGAGTTATTTAAAATTCTCACTTCTGTACCTAGGATGTTGGTCTGAAAAAGACTTCATTTTTAGAATCCCATGAGGTCTGCATAAAGCAAGGTGGATGGCAAAGGATATATATGCATCTGTTAGAGTTATTTGTAATTTATCTTTGAAATGTGGCATCACATAAGTGTAACTATAGAAACGCAATTCGTCTGTTTTTTGTTTGTTGTTGTTTTGATTTGCTAAGAGTAAGCAACGCTTTCGCTATGTATTAAAATAAAGGATGACAGTCTACTAAAGCATGTCAGTTTATTTAATTAAGTTAATATGCATCGCCGCATCATAGTTCTGGTTACGTCGAGCCAAAGTCTATATATTTTTTTTCTTCACTTCGAAAAGAAAAGTTCGAAAATAATGAACTGTTTTCATCATTGAATTTTATAAGAATATTATTCCACAAGCTGTACTGGTGAAAAAAAAAAGAAAGAAAGAAAATCGTCTGCCGCAGCAATCAAGGTAATGAATAATTTATTATTCCTTTTGCTGGTAATATAAGTTTTTGAACATGGAAAATATTGATAAATTAAAAAAGAAGCGTGCAACATTACGCACTTCAATTACAAAATTAATTAGTAAATTAGAAGTATTAATAGAAGATAAAAATAATGATATTGATAATTATTTAGAAATTTCGGAACAATTAAATGACAGAGAACAAACTCTAAAAAACCTAAATAAAGAATCTGGTATTAGTTTAGAAAAAGAATATGAAATTGACATTAGTGCTAGCGAAGAATACCAGGAAAAAATTATAAAGGCCAAATTTCAAATTAAAAAGCAACTTAAACATTTAGAACAAAGTTTCCAATGAAATTCAACCAAATTCTACTCAAATAAACAACGCGATAAATATTAAATTACCCGATATATCTCTTCCGAAATTCTCCGGAAAACCAGAAGAATGGGGTCTATTTAAATTACAATTTAACAACTTAATAACTTCAAATGAGCAACTATCAGATGCGCAAAAGTTGCATTATTTATCAGCGGCATTAATAAGTGATGCAAGAGCTTTGATTAGCACCGAAGACACTTTTTCATCTTTATTTCAAGCATTAAAAGACAGATACGAAAATAATAGAATAGTAACAGAAATACACATCAATTCACTCTTAAACGCAGATAAACTTACACAGCCTTCCGCTAAAGATCTTCGAAATCTAGTCGATAATGTAAAAAAAAGCATTCGCGCCTTGAAGATTTTGAATTATAATAGAAATAATCTTTCAGATGTTTTAATATTGAACATCATTCTCCAAAAGTTAGATAGAGATACTCGAAAAAATTATGAAATGACGATAAGTTCAAAAGAAGTTCCGAAGTTAGATGAATTACTTTTATTTTTAGAAAAACGATCTCAATATTTGGAAAATATTCATACAGTCACGTCTGTTAAACCTTTCAGTAAGGATCAGAAACGTTCATTTAATTCCAAGTCATTGACTTTGTTAGCAGAAAGTCCACACATTTGTTCAATGTGTAAAGGCAATCACATTTTAATGAGATGTTCCCAATTCTTAAATTTACCTGCAAAAAAAAGGTTTAATATTGTTAAAATGAAAAAATTATGCTTCAACTGTTTATCATCAGTTCATAACATTAGCCAGTGCAAAAGTTCAAGCACGTGCAGAAAATGCAACAAACGTCACCACACACTGATCCACCTGGAACGCGGTGAGGAAAATATTGATACTAATCAGACAATAGCAATTCAAGATGAAAATACTATTAGTAGTAATCTATCGCCAACCGCAAACGCATTTACTCCTCATAGTTACACAAATAATCCGATGTCTGTTACCGCTTTGGGTGAAAATACACATTCATTTGATAACACGCATTCAACTATTAACAATACTGTAATGAGTATGACATCATCTTCTAGTAAACAAGTATTGCTTTCAACTGCGATAATATATGTACAAAATGCTAGACGAGAATTAGTTCCTCTTAGAGCATTGTTAGATTCAGGATCGCAAAATAATTTTATAACGAAGGAATGTTCTGAGTTATTGTTCTTGAAAGGAAGGAAAATAAACGCATCAGTTTCAGGGCTAAATGGTTCAGTTATGAATATAAAGGAAAGTATTATAACAACCATAGCAAATAAAAACAGGAGTTTTAATGAAACATTGCAATTTTTTGTTGTTCCTAAAATTACGCGCATAACACCAGCTACATATCTAAACATCATGCCTATTAAGCATTTACAAACTTTTCAGTTAGCTGATCCACAATTTGATAAACCAGGTCCAATACATGTTTTATTATCAAACGAAGTATTTTTTAAATTACTTGGACAAAATAAAATAAATATGCAAAATTTGGTTTTTCAAGAAACTGTTTTTGGCTATGTTGCCAGTGGTTCTACGTCTATGCCCCAACAGAATTTTAATAATTATTGTGGTCTCGTTCGATCTGTGGATGATTTATCCAACGCTATGCAAAAATTTTGGGAAATTGAAGCGATTCATGATAAAAACCCAATAAAAAGTAAAGAAGAGCAGTATTGTGAGGAACATTTCTTGCGTACACATACTAGAAGAGAAGATGGTAGGTATATTGTGGAAATGCCAATTAAATCTCGTGGGCTTGCATGTTTAGGAGAATCAAAGGAAAATGCACTTAAACGATTGAATCAATTAAGCGATTTGCGCACAATCCATCCATGAAGCTGTTATACGAAGAATTTATTAACGAATATAATGATTTGGGACACTTAGAAGAAATCTTGCTGGAAAATAAGCCCGAATTTTCATATTATTTGCCCCATCATGGGGTATACAAACCCGAGAAACCAAGCACGAAATTAAGGGTTGTCTTCGATGCTAGTGCAGCTACTACCAGTGGTGTTTGTTTAAATGATGTTTTATTAAACGGAGGATTAGTCCAAGATGAGCTCTTCGATATCATTTGTCGATTTCGAACTCATAAATACGTCTTTACTGCTGACATCATAAAGATGTATCGTCAAATATTAATTTCGGAAAATCAGAGAGATTTGCTTCGAATTTTGTGGAAAACTGATGAAGAAGAACCAGTCAAAATATTTAAGTTAAAGACGATTACATACGGTACATCAAATGCACCTTATCTTGCCACGCGGACTTTGAATCAGCTTGCAATTGATGAAAAAGACAATTTTCTGCTAGCATCACATGTAGTTCTTCAAGATTTCTACGTGGATGACGTATTAACAGGAGCTGACACTTTAAATAAGGCTCAACAAGTGCAAGCACAATTAATCGCATTGCTTGAACGTGGTGGCATGAAGTTGCAACGATGGTGTGCTAATCACCCCGAACTCTTGAAAATCGCAAATAGCAATCAAGAGTATACATTCAATGATCGTAATGCGGACCAGAGCACTAAAACTCTAGGATTGTTATGGAATCCAATTCGTGACTGCTTTTTGTTTAATTCATCAGTTAAAGAACCAGTTGTATACTCAAAAAGAACTGTTTTATCCGACATAGCGCGTATCTACGATCCATTGGGATTACTCGGTCCTGGAATAGCTAAGGCTAAGATTTTCATACAAAGACTGTGGCTGTTAAAGCTAGATTGGAACGATCCACTTCCAGATGACATTAAAGATGAATGGCGACGCTTTATCAGAACGCTTCAGAATATAAATAATTTAAAAATAAATCGATTTGTTTTAAACGAAGGGCATTCGGAAGTTGAACTGCACGGCTTCTCTGATGCCTCCGAGCTCGCATATGGAGCAGCCATTTATCTACGCTGTTTCACAAAATTTAATACATTTTTAAATTTACTGTGCAGCAAGTCTAGAGTTGCACCATTGAAACCTTTGACAATCCCACGATTGGAATTGTCCGCAGCTGCCTTATTGCCTCAACTCGTATCTAAGATAGTGACTGTACTAAAGTTGAACATCAGTAAAATAATACTATGGTGTGATTCAACCATCGTCTTAGCGTGGATTCAGACTCTCCCTCATCTACTTAAAACTTTTGTGGCCAACAGAGTTTACAAAATCCAAGAGTTGACCCAGACTTTTCAGTGGAGACATGTACGCTCAGAGGACAATCCAGCAGACCTTGTATCTCGAGGACTATCCTTTGAGAAATTAATTGTGAACTTTGGTGGCATGGCCCTCTCTTCTTGAGAGAAAGAGACAGTGAATCCAAACACAGCATTGATTTAGAACAAGTGAAAAACAATATAGACTTTTCATCAGAATTAAAATTGAAAAACAGTACAGCATTATTAAGTTTAAAATCGAGTGAATTTGTAAATGAAATTTTAAGTATCAGCAATAATTATACTAAAATATTACGTGTTTTAAGTTATATTTTCAGGTTCTTAGAGAACACAAGAAAATTAGATGAAAAAAGAAAGGGACACGTAAGTATGGAAGAATTATCACGAGCAGAAATATTTTTAATTTGAGAAATCCAAAAACTTGAATTTAAGGCAGAATATACTGCATTGTTAGAAGGTAAGCAAATTTCTAAGAAAAGTAAATTGCGATTGTTAAACCCCTTTTTAGATGCAGATAATGTGCTAAGAGTAGGAGGGCGTTTAGATAATGCAGACCTAAGGTTTGCTCAAAAACATCAATATATTCTGCCAGCTAAGGGTAAATTGTGTAGCCTAATTGCAATTTACTATCATAAAAAATATCTTCATATAGGTGCACAAGCATTGTTATGCTACTTGAGGCAAAAATACTGGCCTCTACGGGGAAGAAATGTAGTTAGAAAAATAACGCATGAGTGTGTAACTTGTAATAAAAGGAACCCCATAACCATACAACAAATCATGGGTTCTCTACCCACTGAGAGAGTACGTCCTAGCGCATCATTTAATTACGTGGGAACAGATTTTGGTGGCCCCTTTTTCATAAAATATAAGGGACAGAGAAAGGGAATTCTTAATAAGGTGTATTTGGCAATCTTTGCTTGCTTTGTAACTAAAGCAGTGCATCTGGAACTAGTGTCAGAATTGACCACGGATGCATTCATTGCCACCTTAAAAAGGTTCATTGCTAGGCGCGGAAGGTGCGCAGTAATCTTTTCAGATAATGCAAAAAATTTTCTTGGTGCTAACGCCGAGTTACAGAGACTCCATAATTTACTAAGACATCCTGTGAGGAGAAGTTAGCGAATTATTTGTCAGAAGAGAATATTGTTTGGAAATTTATTCCACCCAGAGCACCTAATTTTGGCGGGTTGTGGCAGGCAGGAATAAAATCGGTAAAATATCATCTAAAGCGAACGGTAGGTAATGCAAGTCTAACGTTCGAAGAGTTATTAACTGTAATTGCTCAAATAGAGTCTATATTAAATTCACGGCCAATCACTCCATTGTCTTCAGACGTGAATGACTTGGAGGCCTTAACACCAGGCCATTTCTTAATTGGAAGGCCTATGACAGCCATCGTTGAACCAGAATTAATTAATGTTAACGAAAATAGACTATCTAGATGGCATAGAATTTCAAAATACATTCAATTGATATGGAATCGTTGGAATAAAGAATATTTAAACACGCTCCAACAATGCTCCAAGTGGCAATTTGAAAAAAAATAATGTTAGCATAGGAACCCTAGTGTTGATAAAGGAAGATGACCTCCCTACAAATAAATACTTACTAGGACGCATTATAAATATTTTCCCTGGTGCAGATGGTAAGATTAGGGTCGTCGAAATTAAAACCGCTAGGGGAATACTTAAAAGAAGTATTTCAAAAATTGCGTTATTGCCACAACAAGTCTCAGAAAATTAATTATGAAATGTAAAAAAAAAAGTTTTGTTATGTATTTTTATTTTTAGTTTTCCTATTATTGTATGTTCATAATTGTATTTTTCATTGTTAAAAGAAAATTGTTGTATTGTATCATATTACTTACGCATTTGTAATGTTAATATTTTGTACTGTATAATTTATTGAAGTTGACCCTTAAATGTCGGGGGGTATGTTAGAGTTATTTGTAATTTATCTTTGAAATGTGGCATCACATAAGTGTAACTATAGAAACGCAATTCGTCTGTTTTTTGTTTGTTGTTGTTTTGATTTGCTAAGAGTAAGCAACGCTTTCGCTATGTATTAAAATAAAGGATGACAGTCTACTAAAGCATGTCAGTTTATTTAATTAAGTTAATACGCATCGCCGCATCAGCATCTAAAATTGTTTTCTTCACTAAATAGTTGAGCGTTCCTTGATGAGATTTGAAAGGACTGAAATGGCTAACACATTGTCAGCCTCATATATGGTCATCCAAATAATGATTTGGATATGCTGCAGCTTCTGAACACTTACCCAGATACAGACACAAAAAACAGTACTCTCGCAATTGCTAAGAGACATCTTTGATATCTGTTAGAAATAAACATAGGATTGGTTTTTTAGAATGAACATTTTAATCAGGCTGAGAAGGAAAATAATGATGACTAAAAACTTAAAAACAAAATTTGCAAGCAACAATTAGAACATAAAAACTTAGTTTTTGAAGAAAAAAGCCTAAGACATTTCGTTGCTAATAAAACAAAGATGCTCTTTAAATTATTTGGTATGACAACGATGTAACAAAATATTACAGTGATTCTCTAAGAAGCCAAGTGAACACTCTTAAGATGATCAATGATAACACAGAAAGAGAAATTACTCTAATAAAAAAACTTCACTGAATCGGTCAGGGATGAACAACAAAAACAATTCTTGTTGAGGGTAGTAGAGCATCACAGACAAGTCGTCACCAAACAAACAAAAGAAAGAATTACACTGTTCAAAGTTGATTAATGTAACACATTTTGCCAATCATACTACCTATTAATCTTAGAGTCTAATTTTAGTAGTATTTTAAGTTTCTGATTTCTAGTTTAGCATTGAACAATCATATATATTGCCTACTTTTACAAAACTGATCAAAGTACGCAACTCTAAATATTATCCAATCTTTTTTAAATTTAACATATATATCGTTTACATCACTAAGACTTGGGACGTGAACAAAGTCTGCAAAAATTTTACATTTTATTTTTTGCCTTACAAAATGAAACAACCTGATGCTATATACTAATACTAATTATTATATATATTAATATATACTATATATTAATTATTTAAAAAAATTTTGGAAAATTTCATTTTTAGCCAAAAATTAGAAGACTACCGAAATTCACTTTTGGTTTATCCTTAATTTTCGTATAATATTTTCAATTTGAAACCTAGTTGAACCTAAAAAACATTTTGTTCCTTTTTACAAATTTTAAAAATAGCACTTCAAAAACACGGTGCTTCTGCAGAAGTGCTTTTTTTTTTTTTTTTGCTTCTTTATACAAAACAACAATTTTCAGACTCCATCCAAGCTTTATTTAATTGTTTGCCTATAATTTTGAGGTTTTGTTCATTGAAACTGCTGCTAGCAAGAAGCTGATCACAATAAGACAACCCACAATGTGAACAAAATTCGTTTGTCTGCAAAACTTTGAATATATGCAGTGTTAAAAAATAATTTGATGAATGTATGCTAACATAGAGAAAACTAATTTAAATCTGAAAAATAAATATATACTTGAAATAACTATTAAAATAAAAAGGTTTAGAAACATTAACTTTTTTAAAGTGTTTATAATACAAAACCAATAACAAGAACAATAAATAAAATTTACTAAAAACAATTCTGAGTGCTAAATATATTGCTATTAATGTTTTTTTTTCTTTTTTTTTTAATCTGAATTAACTCACTGGAAGAAAAAATACACTTCATGAATATACATATCAAAAGCAAATGTTGCAATTCTTTAATAGAAATTATATGAGCAATGATACTGAATAGGATAATATTCCATATTATATGTTACCGGATTCGATATATTGAAATACACACTGTATAATTTGTAAATTGCATATCATATGAACAAAAGCAGTAGTAGTATAATTATGCAAGACTTCTTTGTTTTTTGTAAACAGAATTCCATCCATAGACCTTTAATTCAAAGCGAGAAGTAGACAAATCATCGACACATTTTACAGCAAGTGTAGTCAGGAACTTGTTTCAAGATGACTCAAAGATTGTCGTTCTAGAAGCATAAAGAATAATTTCAAATTCAAAAGAAAACAGAGTCAATTCAGTGGATTAACTTGAATAATCACTTAAACTACAAAAATGGTAAGTTGATGCACTATAGTAACTAAACTATTTTTGCAGTTGCATACATTTTGTCATAGCCGTTTTCAACAGTATGTTACATCTTGTTGGTTGGTAAAGTAAATTCCCCATCCTTGCTGCGTATAAAAATAGCAGAATGAACTTTCTCTAATATCATTATGAGGTAATAATAAATAATTATACAGAATGACATAGTAGTCAGAATCAAGGGTGCAGAATATGTCTGATCCAGCAATCTAGGATCGGGGAAAATTTTGCACAAAAAAATACAATTTATTTTGATTTTAACAATGAATTACATAATTACTCAAGACAGAAAAATTCCCAATACAATTAGACAATTAGAAAGATCCATATGGTGATCTTCACAAAATTGATCTCAGAATATATATATTTGCACATAAACTGAGAACGTTTGGGAAAAAAAATAAAGATCTATACTTACAGTAATACAGAATTTATGTAAGTCTATGAATAACATATTGTAAAAGTTTGGGGAAATTTTTATATGGATTGCAGGAAATGTTGAGAGTAAAAACATTTTCTGCATCCCTGGACAGAATTTGAATAAAAGATTTCGGTTAGAAAAATATATTTAAGTCAGTTTTATTTTTTAAATAACAACTTGTTATTCTGTTATTGATTTCCATTATCTACAAAAATCTTGGATTAAATATTAAAATTATATGTCTTGAGTTAGTAACAAAAACTGGTTAACCCAGGAGCAGATGTGCAGGATATGTCATACCCAGAGCTGCATTAATCCTTTCTTATCTTACATCCCTCTTTCAAGAAATGTGTCAAAACCCATGTAGCTGAGGTAGAATTCATCATTTTGAAGGGAAATTCTAGCAACAGTTTTTTGACAATTGTATTCAATAAGTGCAAGATGTCCATATGACTTCTAGAATCAGTCTATTTTCATATGTTGATATCAGTGTTCAGTTTTTTTTTTTTTAAAGATTAAGATTGCAAAATATGATGAAAAACAAGGGCAAAAAAAACTAAATACACATAAAATGTGACATGTACATTAGGGTGGGCCGAAAAAAACTTTTTTTCGATTTTCGATTATGGCGGGTGCAGAAAAGTGGCCACTGGTGGCACTCAGTTCATGCAAAAAATTCGAGATTTTTTGGACATTTCCTTACCCTGCCGCAAACGGCTTGAAATTTTGCAAAAATGTTCATTTTTGAACTTTTTTCGAAAAAAATTAAAAAATGTTAAATTAAATTTATTTTGGTTGTATTTACTAGAAAAGGCATATTTAATGTACCAAATGTTTAAATAAGATCTGATAATGCATTATTTAATATCTATGTGTATTATAACTTAGGCTATTTTTATAGCTTTTTCGCGTATAATAGGCAAAAGTTGTATTTGTTTGAATCGATCGTTAGTTTCTATATTATTTATGTCCCTTGGTCTTCTTTATATATTTTCTATGTGTCAAACGTCATATATTTGGGGAAAAGACAGCAGTATACTTCAAAAACAAATCTGGAAGGTGAGAAAGTGGTGAAGCAGGACTCTAAGTGCGCGCAATGATTCGTCGTGATACTTAGGGAGTGAAGGACGAAATAGTTGAGAGCCAAAATTCGATAAAGGATTCTTATTATTTATCCTTGCTCAGTTACCTGTGACATTTGTTCAGTATTAACGTGAAACCCTTTTGTATTGATATACAGTGCTTTTTGGGTCGTTTAATGTGCCATTATAATGTTTTGTGCGTTTTATTAAAACGAGCTTAGAAATGGCTAGTATAAAGGGCCATGACAATGCAAAGACACGCGATAGCGTGAAAAGTAACTCTTTAGGGGCATCATGCATATTGAAAGGATTGCAAACGCCAACCTATCCTGATAATCATGCGCCACTACTACTGGTTGGTTCAGAGGCGGATTACCCATTAGGCTGAGTAGGCTGAAGCCTAGGGGCCCACAAGAAAAGGGGGCCCGGTGCTAAAATTTTCCTAATATAAAGAACAAGAAAATATTCTTTTACACTGGTCAGACATTAATATTTAATACAAAAGACAAAAGGTGTGCGAAATTCTTTGTCGTAATCATTTATATTTTTATTATCAATGATTTATGAGTTAATGAATTAAGCATGTGTTTTAATTTTTCCAGTATATACCTCTTTGAAAGAGTGAAAGGGGGCCCTAAGAAAGTCAAGCCTAGGGGCCCGGATGGTAGTTAATACGCTTCTGGGTTGGTTCACCATGTAGAAGTTGTGACAGCCGAGGATACGAATCTCGTCATCGATAAAAATAAAGTCAGAAGAGAGAAATAGAAAATTGGAAAGAAGATACAGGCAGAAGAAGTTATTGAAAGAAGGAAAATTAAAAGCATATCTTTTGATGGTAGAAAGGATAAAAGTATATTCAGAGGAAGAAAAATAACAAGCAGCACCGTCGAGAGAAAGGCGTGGAAAACATCACCGCGTTGTTTGAACCTGGTTAGGAATACTTGTGTCACTTGATACCCCGTTCCGTTACCATGATACCTCGTCACTTCAGAAAAGTCTAACTTCTGGTGACTTGGAAGATTGTATAATGATTTTGCTATTTCTTTTCCGTGACCGGAACAAGGTATCAAGTGACCCGAGTATTCCTAACCAGGTTCAAACAACACGGTGATGTGTTCCTCGCCTTTCATTCGACAGTGCCGCTTGATTTTTTTCCCCCTCTGAATATACTTTTATCCTTTCTACCATCAAAAGATATGCTTTTAATTTTCCTTCTTTCATTAACTTCTTCAGCCTGTATCTTCTTTCCAAGTTTCTATTTCTCTCTTCTGACTTTGTTTTTATCGATGACCAGATTCGTATTCTCTGCTGTCACAATTTCTACATGGTGAAGCAACCAGTATTAGTGGCGCATGATTATCAGCATAAGTTGGCAATTGCAATTCTTTCAATATGCATGATGCCTCCAAAGTGTTACTTTTCACGTTATCGCGTGTCTTCGCATTGTCATGGCCCTTTATACTAGCCATTTCTAAGCTCGTTGTAATAAAACGCACAAAACACTATAATGGCACATTAAACGACCCAAAAAGCACTGTATATCACCACAAAAGGGTTTCACGTAAACACTGAACAAATGTCGCAGGTAATTTAGCAAAAATAAATAATAAGAATCCTTTATCGAATTTTGGCTCTCAACTATTTCGTCCTTCACTCCCTGAGTATTACGACGAATCATTGCGCGCGCTTAGAGTCCTGCTTCACCACTTTCTCACCTTCCAGATTTGTTTTTGAAGTATACTGCTGTCTTTTCCTCAAATATATGACGTTTGACACATAGAAAATATATAAAGAAGACCAGGGGACATAAATAATACAGAAACTAACGATCGATTCAAACAAATACAACTTTTGCCTATTATACGCTGTTGGCGCACCTTTGTTGTTATGACGTCGAATGACGTAAGCATATACCCCCCGCCCGCAGATGTTTCCCTCCAGTTTGTTATGGACGCCGCCAAGGCAGTCACTGCTCTCAGAACGCATTTTTAATAATAAAACTATACAGTCTGCTATATCGACATTTTTAAATTCATATTTATATCGCATCGCATCATTAACATTATGGGCCGTCGAGCTCAAAGGTATTTATATTTAAAAGATAATAATAGTTTGTTTAAAATAGTGAATTGACATTGCGGACGAAGAAATTTATTTTTTCTTTCATCGAACAATTCAATCTTCGAACGCATAGAACAACACCTGCAGTTTGATAAAAGTGTTACGCAATCATCGCAAGAAAGAGTAAGCACAAACGAAATACGAAATCACTTGTTTACCAGAAAAGGTAAGAAACATTCGATTATTCCTTTTGATTTCATAAGTTTCTAAAATGGATGCAATTGAAAAAATAAAAAAGAAACGCGCAACTGTAAGGGCAGCTGTAACTAAGCTTATAACTAAAATTGATACTTTAATTAATGAAGAAAATAAGGAAACCGATGAGTATTTAGAAATTTTGGAACAGTTAAATGAAAAGGAAGAATCGCTGAAAAATTTAAATAGCGAGATAGAAGCTGCCATAAGTATTGCGAAAGATTATGAAAATGATATTACCATTAGTGAAGAATATACAGAGAATATTGTAAGAGCTAAATTCAAAATTAAGAAACAAATTAAGCGTTTAGAAGCGGGTAAGGTTCTCAATCAAAGTCAACTAAAACCTACTCTTACAAATGACTCATTTAATATTAAATTACCGGAAATACCTCTCCCGAAATTCTCAGGAAAACCGGAAGATTGGAGTTCATTCAAATTACAATTTGATAATATTATAACATCGAATGAGCAATTATCTGAAACTCAAAAACTTCATTATTTATCAGCAGCTTTAACAAACGAAGCAAAAGTTTTGCAAACGACAGAAGATACATTCGCTTCTTTAATTCAGGCATTAAAAGATAGGTATGAAAACAATAGAATAGCTGTAGAAATACATATAAATTCACTTTTCGAAGCAGATAAAATTATACAACCTTCTGCTAAAGATTTGCGGAATTTAGTTGACACCGTAAAGAAAAGCATTCGCGCATTAAAGGTTTTAGATTACACAAGGAACAATCTTTCCGACGTTCTAATTCTGAATATTATTCTTCAAAAATTGGATAAAGATACGCGAAAAAGTTACGAAATGAGTATCAGTTCAAATGAAGTTCCAGAATTAGACAATTTAATACTATTTTTAGAGAAACGCTCGCAAATCTTGGAAAATATCAGTAAAAACATTTCAGCAAAACCCAAGACAAATCAAGAGCGTCATTCTAAACAAAAATCTCTCTTTGTTAAGTCAACTAATTTAATTAATTCATGTGTGTTATGTAAGCAAAATCATGCAATTTATAAGTGCGATACATTTTTGAAATCAAATGCCTCTCAGAGAAAAGAAATAGCAATGAAACACAAACTTTGTTTTAATTGTTTAAGTAATCAGCACACGATTGCTAATTGCAAATCTAAAAGTTTCTGCAACATTTGTCAGTCACGACATAATACGTTACTTCACAGAAATGCAAACACTTTCTTTCCGAACAAAATTAATGAAGTTAATCCCATCGAGCAAGGTAATAAACTAAATCCGAATGCACAAGAGTTTTTCGGACAGACAGAAGTTAAATCACTTCTATCGCCTTCCTTATCTTGCGTTAATAACGGAAATAAATCTGTTATTCTCTCCACTGCTTTAGTTTGGGTTTTTAACCCTTATTCTGGTAGTTATTTACAAGCACGTGTAATACTGGACTCAGGAAGTATGTCCAATATTGTAACATCAGAATTTGCTGATCGACTAGGAATTCCATTAAAGAGATTGAAAATCGCGATATCAGGATTAGGTGGAAAAGAAATGAACATTAAATACAAGGTGCATGCGAAAATTCTAAATGGAAATGGATCCTTTGAAACATCATTAGATTTCCTTGTTGTTTCAAAAATAACCGATTCACTCCCAGTCACAAAATTGAATATTCATAACTTGAAAATTCCTCATCAGTTAGCAGATCCAAAATTTAGCGTTCCTGGCAAAATTGACATGCTACTCGGAGCACAATCCTTCTTTGATATAATAAAGGATGGAGAAATTCGAATTCCAAACAGCAATTTAGTTTTCCGAAATTCAGTATTCGGATATATCGCAACAGGAACCGCAGATACGATCAATCATACGCAATATTGTGGTTTTATTTCGCAGTCTCAAAGCATTGATGAATGTTTAGAAAAATTTTGGAAATTGGAAACCATTGATGAACCTTGCAAAATTCTGAGTAAAGAAGAAGAATACTGTGAAGAGCATTACAAAACTACGCATAAAAGAAATGACGCTGGTAGATATATAGTGCAGATGCCTACCAAGGATTTGGAAAAGTTGGGTGATTCTAAAGAGCTTGCGAAAAAACGTCTGAATCAGTTGTGGAGAAGATTATCTAAAGACAAAACTATGAAGATATTATACCAGCAATTCATGCAAGAATACTTAGAATTAGGCCACATGGAGAAGGTTACAGATGCTCAATCCGAACATCCAGATAATAATTTATGTTACTACTTGCCACATCACGGAGTTCTCAGACCAGACAAAACCACAACAAAATTAAGGGTGGTATTTAATGCATCAGCGGCAACTACATCTGGTTTCAGTCTCAATGATTGTCTGCTAAAAGAAGAAGTGAAGGAAGACATATTTGAAATTATGACAAGATTTCGTGTCTACAAGTATGCTTTTACTACAGACATTCAAAAAATGTTCAGACAAATTTTAATTCATCCATCTCAACGCGACCTTCTAAGAATTGTGTGGAAGACAGATGAGAACGAGGAAACTGCTGTTTACAGATTGAATACAGTCACATATGGAACTTGCTGTGCACCGTTTCTCGCAATACGGACTCTGAAACAATTAGCCATTGATGAATCATCACAATTCCCTTTGGCTGCTGAAGTAATAAGAGAAGATGTATACATGGACGACATTGTTACAGGCGCACATGACCTAGATACAGCTACAGAACTCCAGCAGCAGTTATGCAACATGCTAAAAACCTGCGGCATGTCCCTTCACAAATGGAATTCCAACTCAAAGGAATTGATGAACAGTAAGCCACAGGAAGTTCAAGAACATAATTTTTCCGTAAATGAAGAATCAACAAGCAAAACTCTAGGGGTTATTTGGAAACCCGTTGAAGATCAATTTATGTTCAAGATTTCAATAACAGAGAAATCATCATATACGAAACGAGACGTGCTGAGCACCATTGCAAGATTATACGATCCCTTAGGTCTTTTGGGACCAATTATTACGCGAGCAAAGATATTTCTTCAGAAATTATGGCTCCTGAAATTAGGTTGGGAAGATGAAATCCCAGATCCAGTTGCAAGTGAATGGATAAATTTTGTGTCATCTCTAAAACTAATCGAAGAAATTAGAATCGACAGATACATTCTAACCGATTCTTTTCAGAAATTAGTGGTGTTAGGATTTTCAGATGCTTCGGAATTAGCTTATGGAGCTGCAGTTTATATGCATTGTACAAGTGAAACAAGTACTGTAACAACTAAACTGATTGCGAGTAAGTCTCGCGTAGCCCCTTTAAAGACAATTTCCATACCCCGCCTGGAACTCTCAGCTTGCCTACTTCTTTCTCAACTAATAGAGAAAATTCGGCTTTCTTTAAAAATGCCAGTAAGTGACATTTATTTGCATACAGACTCAAAAATCGCAATTGCTTGGATCAGTACACCACCAAACAAACTAAAAACCTTTGTTGGCAACAGAGTATCCAAGATACAAACTTTAACTGAAAACTGTCATTGGAAACATGTCCCATCACATTTAAACCCAGCAGATGTTATATCACGTGGACTAGGTCCTCAAGAACTTTCCAACATGAATCTTTGGTGGAATGGCCCCCCGAACTTTCACACACCTTCATCTTCTGATGAATCCAATGACAATATAGACATTCTATCACAAGAACTGTACTCGCATGAACTTAAAAAAACAGACAATATCAATTTAATTTCTACTTCTGAAAATTCATTTGTAAATGATTTTCTTAATTTAAGTAACAACTACTTAAAATTAATACGTATTCTAAGTTTTATTTTCAGATTTATATTTAATGTTAAAAATAACATTCAACGAAGTGGTCCACTCACAACAGACGAACTTCGTAATGCCAAGTACTGTCTTATAAAAATGGTACAGGTAAAATCTTTCGAGTATGAAATCAGAACCCTTGAAAAGGGAGAAATTCCCAAGAAGGGCCAGGTGAGTTGTTTAAATCCCTTTCTTGATAAGCAGAAATTGTTACGGGTAGGTGGTAGGTTAAATAATTCTGACTTATCCTTTGATAAAAAATTCCCAATATTGCTCCCAAAAAATCATAAATTGACTTTATTGATCATGACATATTTTCATCTTAAATATTTACATGTTGGAGCCCAAACTTTACTTTATCTTATTAGGCAAGAATTTTGGCCACTGGGTGGTAGAAATACTGCCAGAAAAATTGTCCATGACTGCATAATTTGTTTCAAAAATAAACCTAAATGTATTGAGCAAATTATGGGAAATCTTCCCTCAGAAAGAATTACTCCTAGTTCCCCGTTCACTAATGTAGGGATTGATTTCTGTGGCCCCTTTTATATTAAATATAAGGGTCAAAGAAAAGGTATTTACAATAAATGTTATGTTGCTATTTTTATTTGTTTCGTAACAAAGGCCATACATTTAGAAGTGGTCACTGACTTAACTTCAGAAGCAATGATAGCAACATTAAAGAGATTTTTCAGTAGGAGAGGTAAAAGTTCTTCTATCTGTACTGACAATGCTAAAAATTTTGTTGGAGCCAGTGCAGAGTTAAAACGTTTGGCAAACATGATTAGAAACCCCCCAGATGTTTTGGCTGATTATTTAACAAGTGAGGAAATCTCCTGGAATTTCATTCCACCCAGGACACCCAATTTTGGTGTTTTGTGGGAAGCTGGGGTGAAGTCGTTTAAGCATCATTTAAGAAGAACTGTGGGAAATTCGCGATTAACTTTTGAGCAATTTTTAACAGTTACCGCGCAAATTGAAGCCATTTTAAACAGTCGGCCCCTCACGCCCATGTCTTCTGACTCCAATGATTTTGAAATTCTAACTCCAGGCCATTTTCTCATAGGTAGACCTCTAAGCAGTGTGTCTGAACCTGATCTCACTGGCGAACGCGATAATTATTTGTCTCAATGGCAAAGATTAAGTAAAATGGTCCAATTTATTTGGCGAAAGTGGAAATTAGATTATCTTAATAATTTACAAGCCAGACATAAATGGCAGTTTGAAAAAGACAATGTTATTCCAAATTCAATGGTCCTTTTAAAAGAGGATAATCTTCCACCCTGCAAATGGACAATTGGTAGAGTTCAGGAAGTAGTTAACGGACCAGATGGTAAGGTTAGAGTGGCATTAGTTAAAACCCCTCAGGGTATTTTCAAAAGAGGCATATCGAAATTATGCTTACTTCCTTGTCAATAAACTGACACATTATTATATGAATATGTTTAACCATTTCACTGTAAACTTATTATGTAACCAAATGTTTGAAGTCTATTTAATTATTCATTGTTCTATTCATTATTATTATATTATGCATCTTTATTGTATTGTATGTTATTTATTGTAAATTTAGATATTGTATTGTATATTGAAATGATATTTCAACGTGGGGCGGTATGTTGGCGCACCTTTGTTGTTATGACGTCGAATGACGTAAGCATATACCCCCCGCCCGCAGATGTTTCCCTCCAGTTTGTTATGGACGCCGCCAAGGCAGTCACTGCTCTCAGAACGCATTTTTAATAATAAAACTATACAGTCTGCTATATCGACATTTTTAAATTCATATTTATATCGCATTGCATCATTAACATACGCGAAAAAGCTATAAAAATAGCCTAAGTTATAATACACATAGATATTAAATAATGCATGATCAGATCTTATTTAAACATTTGGTACATTAAATATGCCATTTCAAGTAAATACAACCAAAATAAATTTAATTTAACATTTTTTAATTTTTTTCGAAAAAAGTTCAAAAATGAACATTTTTGCAAAACTTCAAGCCGTTTGCGGCAGGGTAAGGAAATGTCCAAAAAATCTCAAATTTTTTGTATGAACTGAGTGCCACCAGTGGCCACTTTTCCGCACCCGCCATAATCGAAAATCGAAAAAAAGTTTTTTTCGGCCCACCCTAATGTACATATGTATGGATCATATAAGTCAGTCTGTTTCATGAGGAATATGTCATTAAAATATTATATGTATTTTCATTGTAATAAAAACATGTTTGTCAATTTTTATGAACAAAGGTTTTTCAACATTGTCCTGTTTATTTCTTTGTTACAGAAAATTAGAAACTTGCTTTTCATGACATTAGGTTAAAACACACATTGTATATGACATACCCAGCACACCTGCTTGTGGGTCACTCCATGCCAAATCAACCAGTGACTCAACCTGACCCTTTCCGATTTCAATGAAACTGCTAGGGATCATTCTCTATGATGACATAAATTAGAGCATATAATTATTTTTTGTTTATCGCTTTAAATTTTTATACAATTAATTATTTAAATTTTGAAAAATCATCATTTTTTGACTTGCATAAATATTTTCAATTTTGAATTTCTCAAGTTCTATCAAACATAGAAAATTTTATGACCACTCATTTCAAAGAGGAGTTTATAAGGTTTATTTTGATATGCAAGTCGACTATGTATAGTTAAAATAAATAAAATTTAAAAAAATTTTAAATTTAAAATTTGAAAATTTTTTAGATAGTCATTTTTAAAAATTTTGAAAAAATTGTTTCTTTGTTATAATATTATAAGCTTTAAATTCTGAAATTTTTAGAGTGGAATCTCAATGGGATCAGGAGTTATTAAATAAAAGCAAAAATTACCATTAAAATAGCAATTTAATTCTGTCTATTTTGTTATTTATTTATGATTTGTATGGTAATTTTCAGCTTTTATTTCATAACTCCTGATCCCATTGAGATCCCACTCTAAAAATTTCAGAATTTAAAGCTTATAACATTACAACAAACATACAATTTTTTCAAAATTTTTAAAAATGACTATCTAAAAATTTTTCAAATTTAAAATTTTAAAAATTTTAAATTTTATTTATTTTAATTATACATAGTCAACTTGCATATCAAATTAAACCTTATAAACTCCTCTTTGAAATGAGTGGTCATAAATTTTTCTATGTTTGATAGAACTTGAGAAATTCAAAATTGAAAATATTTATGCAAGTCAAAAAATGATGATTTTTCAAAATTTAAATAATTAATTGTATAAAAATTTAAAGCAATAAACAAAAAATAAAAATATGCTCTAATTTATATCATCATAGAGAATGATCCCTAGCAGTTTCATTGAAATCGGAAATGGTCAGGTTGAATATTGAATTTTTTTGGTTGATTTGACATGGAATGACCCTTGTGTAAATTTTTTTATGTGCTTTCTTGCAGGTTAAATCGGAATGATACCTTTGAAAGCCTCAGTAGCTCCAGGTGCCTTATTTTTGTCAGGATGAAATTGGAGAGCTAATTTTCTGTACTGCTTTTTGATTTCTGATTCACCAGCATCTTTAGAGACTCCTAAGATTTCATAAAAATCTTTACTTTTCTTTATTCTGAAATAACAAATTATAAAATTTTTTTCATTAACTATCAACATATCACAAATTAAAGAATACTTTTGAAACATGTTTAAGGTAATATAAACTGTTTTTGTGTAACAAATAAATCTATATAATATTATATTTGTTTATTATTATGTAAGAATACCTCATTACTAAAAAAAAATATTTGTGCATTGTATATGTGATGGCTAATTACAAAAAGAAAAGAAAACAAGTTAAGTACAGTTGTATTAGATAGATTTCATATTAAATACTACCTACTGCGGTCACTTCTATGTTGGAATTTCTGAAAATTTTTTTGCAGATTTACACCGATCATGACCCCTAGACCCCGAAACTACCATCAGTAAACAATTTTATATACATACTTTAGTTTATTCTGACAAATAAACACTACTTTACTAAAAAAAATTCACCTTGTAATACTTTCAAAATTTTTCTTCTGTTTTAAAATATGCGTTTTAGAATGTAAGAAAATTTTATTCATTTAGTTCATAGAAGAAATAAAGTTTTATTAATTTCAAAAGTTAAGAATATTCTCTTCTTAATTAATAATTTAAAGAATAAATTTGTTTAGCATAAAGTTCACTTGTAAAAATGTTGTATCTATCAAAATAGAAACATTTGTCTTCGAATAATTTTGATACTATTATTCTAATTGGTCAATAATTGATACAAGTTGCCATTTTCTAATTGAGTAAAAAATGAGCCCAAACTCAGAACTGAGCTAGGGACCTTTGATACAAGCTATGAATGCACTGCCAACTGAACTCTCCTGGACAAAACTAGCAGTCACAATTCACCTTAGATAATCCTTTTGATAACAGCATCTATCAGTTCTCATCTGTAACTGCTCAACGGAATAAATTACAGAAAATGGAGTTTCAAGTAAACGTTGGATACACAATAACACTTGATTAATTTGAAAACAATCATTCTAATTGGTAAATACATCACATGATTTGCAATTTTCCAACTGAGTGAAAAATGATATTAGTTGTAATTTTCCATCTGATTGCCTTAACCTTGTCCGTCCTGGACAGTTTTTGAAAGTTTTATTAAAATTTACACTAGTTACACTCTATTAATTTTTCAAAAAACAAATTAAGTCATAAAACTTACTTCAGAACAGCTTCATACTGCTCTTGAGTGTAATCTGCTTTAACATCAGCATTATTTGAAGTTGTTCTTCTTCGAAGTGATGGACTTCTGGGCCTACTTTGATTTCTATCATGACTAGAGCTTCTGTGAGAAGAATATTTATCTCCAGTATCACTCAATTTTTCTAGCAGTTCAATTAAATCTGAAATAGAATAGATATTATCTTAGAAATTTTATGTTAAAAAAATAACTTTTAAGCTAAATAATAACATATAAAAATAAGATTTTAAATAATTTGAAATTAGTAAAATTTGATTTTAAACAAGAAAAAATAAATGTACATCAAGCATAGGCTATGAAACATTTTCAAATACTTCCAGAATACTTTCAAAACCTCTGTTTAAGTAAATAAAGTAAATTAAGTACCTAAATAAGCATCTTAAAAAATCCATAGCACATTTGAAAAAAATATTTCAGCAATTACCATCTACAGCCAAGTATCTGTTTCAATTCTTGTGTGCAACTCTGTATTTTATCTATAGATTGGTACATATTCTATGTACCTAGTATGTAGAAATTTACTTTAGTACGAAAATGCCTAAGTCAGCAGTTCCCAAGCTTTATTGGTACATGACCTAGCCTTAAGTAAAAAAATATCTGCAACCCACTTTATATACGGGTGTATATCAGTATGGAAATCATTGTATGGTTTCTATAAATTGTTGGCTATCCTATCCTACGATAAAAGACAATTTTTCATATGAAAGATACACTATCAACAAAAACAAGAATTGGTAATCCAAATGCTTGCAAGTAGAATAATAATTAAAACAAACCACCAATTACAGAAATAATTAAATATACATATAATTATTATCAAAACATAACTTTATAATCAGTGAGATTTATGGCACTGGTGTTTACCGATATATCAGGGTTAAAAATGGCTAATTTAAATCTTAAGTCACTTTCTACATGCAGTTTGTTTCTGTACTGTTATTTAAACAGAAAGTAGAACTAGTCATTGGTGGCCACCTTAATAAACCATCACGAATTGGCATAATGTAAAATATGAAAATAAAACATGTGTAAACTTATTTATAAAATGCATTGCAATTCCAATTCAAAGATACATTTAAATATTTTCGATTTTCAAAACGATTGCAAGATTTACCCTATACTATGAATGATGGGTAAGTAAAAAGGATGTTCACACAAGTAGGGGAAGATGGGGATACTTGAGCCATTTTTTGAATTTTAATTTTTTAAAATTTTTTATAATTTCTTAGAATAAAATAAAATATTGAAAATGAAAATTTGATATTTTTTCTTCAACTGAAAACCACTTTCAATTAATTTTGAACTATTTTTCTTTGTATAATAAGTGTTTATTTTTTGTTTTACATCGTGGCTCAAGTATCCCCATGGGAGGGATACTTGAGCCATAGTGAAGGGATACTTGAGCCACGACGGAAAAATACCTAGAAAAGTAATTTTTTTTGCTTTATTTTTGCACAAACATTTTACAGAATGATAAATTATGAAACATAAAGTCCTTCAAAACCAATTGAGAAAACAAAGCTAGTAATAAGATCATTTTTTGTCGTTTGAACTGGCTGTCGAAGGATAATTTCAACTTGACTTATAACGACGGTAGAAACCCTCTTACTTCAGAGCCATTTAAATTTGGAATCTGCAATTCATCGGGCAAATTTCATTTTCAAAATATTAAGCACTTATCCAACAAATATTGTTACAGTTTTCTTTCTGGCATATTTTATTAGTAACCAACCATCAATAGAAGGTTTTCTTTTCACATCATCACCATCATTGACAGAATTTTCCTTTGATGATACTGTCGAACTCATGCTTTTAATTTAGTAGCTGTCGGAATTTAAGCCAGATGTATCATTCTACTATTTCAAACACTTTTTTGATTTCACAACAAAATATTTTGTCTTCCTCTTTGGCTCCATGCAGGTAAGTTTGAACTGGGATTTTTGCTGCTTTTCTTGTTTTTTGTGAGCTTTTTTTTTTACCAATTTTTCTTCAATTTTCTTAGTCAAATAAAAAAAAAGTTACAGCAACAGAGGTTACGATTTCAATATAAAATATTAATCTTAATATGTTATATTAAAAAATAAATATTTTAATATGTTGGACTTAACTAATTAAAGTATTAGAGATTATAGCCTGTAAAACAGTTTTAAAAAGTTATTTTAATTTAATAAAAGTTAAATTGAAAACTATGTTTATATTTATCTAGACAGGCTATTTTGTTAGTCAAAATGAAAAATAAAATGGATATTTTCATTTAAAAAATATACATTTTGAAACATTTTTAGGTCGTTATTTTTTTAAGAAAAAAAAATAAAATGAAAAATTATTCTTCCTTTTATCCAGAAAAAAATCTATTAGTGAATATAAGGATGGAATTTTATTTTTTGTTTTTTTCACCCATGTTTAATTTCTAGTAGGGGTGGTTGAGACATGGCTCAAGCATCCCCACTCTCACTGGCACAAGTATCCCCACTACCACTATTTTTGTTTCCTAGAGTTTTACTAAATAAAGCATGCAGCTATTAGAACTATTTTAGATTCAAAATACAATTGAAATTATGCTTATTAAATTTATGTACATAGTTGCAACTTTAAACAAAACTTTAATTACAAAAAAACAAAAAAACCATGCACCCAAATATTTACTTCAGATAGGGAAAAGACAACTATTAATCACTATACTTTCAAAATGGTACCAAGATCTGTGATTTCTTTTTTACATGTTCAGAACTATAAATATGTTACCACATTGGCAGTTTTAGAAAGAAAAATTAACCAACTGTAGAGATAATAGGGGTGGCTCAAGTATCCCCTATGCTCAAGTATCCCCACTCTCCCCTATATCGTGCTGAACCCCATCAAGAACCTCACAGATGATTTAGATATTCCTAGATATTCTATGCATGTGTTCATCCAGGAGGAAATTGAATATATTTTCTAGAATATAATTTACTGTTGAAATAGTTATACATTTTAAACTAATGAAACAAAAGATATTTTTTTTGTGAGAAATTTCAATAGTTCCGCTACCCAGCAAAACATCCGCCGCAGAATCTTGATAGGGGTCATGACTTGTGACCCATAATTAGGGAATTGTGGCCTAATTTATACCAATAGACAGAAACATATTTGAATACTTTTGTACATTCCTGTATTTTATCTACTACTTTGTTATGCATTAGGCATATTAATCTAAAATTTAATTCTACCTGTTACAAGCTTAAAATTTTGAAAAAAAAAAAAAAACTTCCAGAATTTATCATCTATAGATGACAAAGTATCTAATTCTTTGCATAACTTTGAATATGATTTTATCTATATTCTACAAACATCTCTTAGTATACAAAATATAGTTAATTTGAAAATGCATAATTCATTTAAAAACTATCTTTAAGGCTATTGTCTCTGCTGGTGAAGATATTTGCAAGCTAATGCTAAATTTATGGAGAGGCTATTTTCTAATATCTTTTTTGCATTTTGACTTTTTTTTTTTTTTTTGCATTGGAAAGCTGAAATCTGTCTTAAAGAGCTATTAAAAAGTATATCTGCAATCAAAAAAATAAATAAATATATAAACAAGTAATAAAAATTATGCATTAAAGATTAAACATCATAGATTATGAAACACTTTAACCAACACTTCCTGAATCTTTAACAAAACATTGTTATTTAGGAAATAAGGTTACTATCTATTGCCAATTACGTATTCCAATACATTTGAATTGCCCTGTATTTGATTGGTTGATTGATATATATATATATATATAAAATATAATGGGGAAACTTAGTTTAGCAAGAAAATGCCTAGCAAGTTAAAATTTCTCCATCAGAAATTTATACTAATAGATGGAAACATACTTGAATGCTTTTGTTCAGCCCTATAGTTTATAGTTATTACATGCCAGTATTTAGCTAAAATTTATTTAAAACTAAAACACTCTTAAAACTATTGAAATCACATTCTCAGAAATTATCATTCATATGCGTCCATGCATCCAATTCTTCATGTGGTCCTGTATATCATTTTATGTATATTCTACAAACCTTTTTAGAAAATTAAATGCAGTTCAGCATAAAAATGCACAACTTATTTTTAAGTAATTTGTGCTCATATTCAGTAATGTTTGCGACTCTTTTGTGTAGCCCTGTGAGAGCATTTCATTGAAATAACAAATAAATCAGTGTAAGGGCTGTAAAAAAAGTTTTTACATCTGTCATAATGATATCATATATAATAATCACATAGTATAACATATTTAAAAGTTACTTTAATAAATTATTTTTTCATCTGCATCCCTCACTAAGAAACAAATCTTTTATCTTTTATCAATCAAAGGATGCTTGATAATATTTTCAACCTATCTATAGCTCACTGTATACAGCAGTTTCTTCTTTGAACATAATACAGAGCTGTTACGAAAAATATTTTACAAATGATTTCAATTATCTACATTAGGGGTGCACAATCTTTTGAAGAGAAGACCACTTACAAATATGTGTGCGTGTACAAGGGCCACATAAATAACATGGAGAAAATTCAATTTTGAGGAGGTGATCTGTGGCCTATAATCAGGTTAAAAAAATGGATTTAGAGGGGAGTGGGAGAAGTTATCCTTTTAAATTTGTTTCCTTTTAATTTTTCTTTGCATGTTCGACGAAATTTGTGATTTTTATGCAACTGATCAACAAAATTTGCAATTTTTATGAAGTCGATCGAGAAAATTTGAGATTTTTCTGCATCTGATCAGGAAAATTCCACGAATTTAATGAAACTGACTGAAGAAATTTGCAATTTTTCCTCGCATGATTGATAAAATTTACAATTCTTCCATGCCAGATCAACTAAATTTGTAATTTTTCCACCTTTAATTGATGAAATATGCATTTTTCCAGGCCCAATCAACAACTAAATTCGTGATTTTTAAGTAACCTTGACGAAATCTTCAATTTTTTTACACAGTAAGATGAAATTTGAGATTTTTTCTATGCATCATTGCAAAATTTGTGGTTTTTCCATGCCTTAAACAAAATTTGCAATTGTTTCGTCCCTTATCGGCGAAATTTGCTTTCTTTTCCTGAGCTTCATGGGCAAAATTCACAATTTTTCCATATCTAATAATCGAAATTTGTGATTATTCCGAGACACATTGACAAAATTTGCTATTTTCCCTCATTTGATCAATGAAATTCTCGATTTTTCCGTGCCTGATCGTTGACGTGATTTTCCTCAAATGATAGCGGAGAAAACATTTTTTTTTCTCAGAATTGCGGAGAAAACGCGATTTTTTGACAAAGGATCGCGAAAAAATCGCAGGGTGAAAGTTCAGGGGTGAATCTGAGTAAATTTTTTTTTTTTTTTTTAATTTACAGCAAATTTTCTGAAAGTTACAGCAGATTGTGTTAAAGGGGGAGGGATTTACTTTTGACTCTGTGTTTTTCCACGATCCTTTGATGAAATTTGAGATTTGTGTTTTCCTGCAGATTTTTTATGATATTTTCGTTTTTTCTGTGATCAATACCCAAAATTTGCATTTTTTTGCAAATCTTTGGTGAAATTTGTGTTTTTCTTTCATTATTGTTTCACAAAATTCACAGGTTTTTTTTTTTCACAATCTTCAGGTGAAATTTGAGTTTTTTCACAATTATCTAACGAAATTCGCGTTTTCACGCAAACCTCTTACGATATTTATGATTTTTCTGCGAACGATTTGAGAAATTGATTTTTTTAGGTGACAATTTGTCAAAGTTTGTTTTATGTTTTTTGTCTAAATTTCCAAATTAATTACAATTTTTTTTTTAATTGAAAATTTGTGATTTTCGGAAAATACAGAACAGAATTGCCTTTGGATTGCTTCTTAATAAATGCAAAATTCATCAAAGGATCGCTTAATAAACACGGATTGTCACAGAAATCTTGTAAGGCATGCAAATTTCAACAATGCATAGCAGAAAAAAATGGGAATTTCATCAAAGGGCCGTTAATAAATGCCAGCGTTAGAATTCCTAAAAAAAAGTCACTGGTCCTAAGGACCAGTAAGCATGAGAATTTACTGGTCCGCAGACATCACCACTGGTCTGCTATATAAAATTCTATTAAATAATTTTAACACTTAGAGTGGAATTCTTGTCCCCCCCTCCTTGGAAAATAAACCAATCTTACTTTGCATAAATCCAAATTTTTCAGCATAATACAATGTAAAATTAAAATTTGCTAAAAATTAAAAAGAGAAAATTTCTGTATTTTTTAAAGATTAAATGTGCAAGATACAAATTTAATTATAAAATAATGCTTATTTAAGTGTAGAAGATAACAAGTATCACTATTGTTTGCATTTCTTTTAAAATGGGGCAAGACAGGTTTATTGAAAGAGATATTTTTGCTAAAAAAAGGGATATTTTTGTTGAGTAAATGGGTACTTTGTTTGATGAAATTATGCTTTCAGGAGTCACATTCACTCAGAAAGATTTGGAGCAATAAAAATCCGATTGGGAAGCAGGAAAATCAGTTTTTGGAGCAGCAACAACAATTTTTAAGCAGGAAAATTAGTTTTTAAAACAGAAAAATTTTCTCCTGGCATTCATTTTTTTTTTCGTTTTTTCTTTTTGTCGAAATTTCCGTCTTTTCGAGTTATTCTGACGAAATCTTTTGTTTTTTTGGGATTTATTGACGAAATATACCGTTTATCGCGATATTTTGTTTCAAAATTTCCCATTTTATCTCGATTTTTGGACGAAATTTGCCGGTTTTTTTTGCGATCTTTTGAAGAAATATACCATTTTTTCGGGTTTTAGGATGAAATTAGCCATTTTCTCGAGATTTTTTGACAATATTTGCCAGAAATTAGTCATTACTTAGCGCTTTTTTAACAAAATTTGTCATTTTTTGAGATTTTTTTGACAAATTTTGCCACTTTATAGCAATTTTCGGGCAAAATCTACCGTTTTTTGCGATTTTTTTGGGCGGAATTTGCCCGTTTTTTCGCGGTTTTTTGAAAAAATCTGCTTTATGTTTCGGGTTTGGTATAAAATTAGCCATTTTTTCGAGAATTGTTTAACAAAATGTGCCAGATTAGTCGTTATTTTGCAATTTTGTAACGAAATTTGCCGTTTTTTTGCGATCTTTTAACGAAATTACGCGTCTCATGGGACGCGTAAGAACTATTTTTTTGCTTGCATCGCCGTTTTTTTGCGTATTTTACGCTCTATAGCGCGTCCGCGGCATCGCTAAAAAAAATCTTATGTGCGATCGGTTGCTGTTTTTTCAGGGCCTGAAAAAAAGGCACTGGTCCTGTGGACCACAAAATTTTTCAGATTAGTGGTCCGATTGAATTATCGGTGGTCTCGGACCAGCAAGGATTTCGAACGCTGAATGCTAATTTAATCAAAAGGCTTAAAAATCTAAAAACACAAATTTCATTGAAGAATTTCAAAAGAGATGTGAATTTTGTCAGAGGGTTGCTGAATAAATCAAAAGGCTGCTAAAAAAATGCAAATTTCATCACAGAATCACAAAAAAGATGTCAATTTCATCAGAAAATGCAACCTGAACCAAAAACAGAGTTTATTAGACCTGCAACAAAAGTAATAGCACAGGAAGGAAGTTTATCCCTTTGAAAACAAAAAAGACTACATAAAATCCTGACTTGCTCTTTTTTTTTTTAATAAAAAACATATTTTGCATAATTATTCTGAGTTGTTGATGCAGTGCTTGTTGTTATAAAAAAATCAGACAGAGAATATATGTCATGTACTGTGCAGAGTGTATATGCTAGAGTCATGAACGTTCACGGCTAAGATATATGCTATCTTTTTATTTAAGAAACAGGGTGTATACGGAGCGTCTTAAAAAAAATCCAGAATGTACACCCCATATATCTCTATATAACCTAAACTACACCCCTACACTTAATATCAAAAACAAAAAGGCATTTCAGAAGTCACAAACAACATTCACAATGAAAAAAAATCCAGGACAAACATCAACTCCTTAACTGATTCCTTTTTTTACGTACAATAAATTGAAAATGTGGGTTAACACCATTTTTTTCCGCTTATATTCATCATATTTAATCTATATATTTCTGAAATTAAATAGTATGAAATCGTACTTTTTAAAAAATTAGCAGTGTCAAAAAGCTTTAAATGATGAATTAAACAAATTCGTCTTGTCCGAACGGCGTACAAATCAATTACGTGTTTAAAGCTAAAAGCATTAAATTATAAAACATGTTACACAGTACAAAATATGCACATAGAAAATAGCAAACTTTATATATTGTCATAATAAATTATGACAGTATTAGAAAACAAGATCTTGTATAAACCATACTTAACAAAATTATACTTAATTTTCTCAGTTTATTAATATTTAAATTATCAAATTAATAATCACAAAAAACTTTCTTAAGCACGATAAAAGTAAAAATATACAATGTATTTTGAAGGGATGAACACTTTTTCATCAGGTAAAAAAGCATAATGTTACTGATATTAAAGCAGATACTTTTTTGCAAGTTTATCCCTTCAAAACACATTGCATATTTTTATGGTTTTTAATGAAGTGTTTAATGGTTTTAAAAACATTTTACACCATTTTTTTCAGTTTTTTATATTGAAATTCATGTATTTTTACATAATATTTTTGGTATTTCTTCCTTATCCTGTCAATGTGTAACTTCACAGTTTACTACTAGAGGATATGAAACTAAAATTACAAAATTTTAAAAATGAGAAAAAGATATTTTTAGATTTATTTTTGTAAACTAAATTGATTTGGTGAATTTAAAGATTTCCCAAGAGATTCTGCAATAGACATGTGAGAGATTAACTTCTTTCATATACTCTTGCTTAATTTGTAATAACCACATTATAGCAACATAGCTACGATTTTATGCCAAGCTTGGCGAGATGCCCAGTCCACTTACGGACCTTTAACTAAAAATAACAAAACATAAGGTAAAACAACAACGAACAACATGAAATGCGACTTCTTTTTCTTTTCCTTTGAAAACACAAAAGCTAAGTCGCAATTTCTAATTCCGACATCATAAACTCATTTGATAAACATTTATTTCCATATCATGATTAGAGGAAACATTTGTAAGATTAATATAAAACCTTTCTTGAATAATCAAATTAGAAATATGCACAGTCACAAATTTACCTTTTGCTCTTTGCGAAGGGTATAGTTTCTCAGCTTTATATAAAAATTTTAGAGCTTTAGTCCGATCACCTTCATTAATATATTTCTGAGCTAGAGAAATGCAATGTTCGCTTTCATCTTTATTACCATCCATATTAAATGAGCATGATACAAAACAAACGCAAAATAAATTAGCTCAACAAAAATATAATATAAATATATTTAAGGTGAACATGTGAATTATTCAACTATAGAAATTTAATTTTGCAAAAAGAATAGTACTTTGAATACATCAAAAGTTATAAATGAATGATGATTACTAGTTTTGCAATAACATAGAAATTAGAGCAATAAATAAAGTGATTTGTTGGAGTAGTAACAGTACTTTTTTTGCGCCGTCATGATACGAAACCAAAACCTAAAAATAAATGAAACTCTGCTGAAGTAGTAAATTAATGATTTGCTCATTAATCATATATTTATAGCTGATGTGAAGTCAATTTTTGTTCAATAAATTAAATCATTTTTCTCTTTAAGCAATTTCTTCAAGCTGTGTTTTCCTCAAATGTTTCAATTTAGTAAAAATGGCAACACTTTTAAGTGATCTTTCAACATGGTCTGTTTGTTTACATGTTGTGCGAAAGACGAAAACTTTTTTGGTTGATAATTGACATAAAATTGTAGTAAATGGCTCTCCTTGGTTATAATTGTAGTAAGCAATACAAGATTACTACAAGTTTTTTAAACTACTTCCGAAATGTAATGAAATTAAAGAATCCAATTATCGATAGCAATAACAGATTATATTCATTGACATTGTCTCAAAATTTCATAGAAACATGTTCATATAATACATTTAATAATGTTAAATCAAACTCTTTATGCAATAGAAATTTCTTGAAATTAAGCCTTATACAATCTTCTAGATGGACCAGATGTTCAAAAACTGGGTATTTTATGAATACGTATGCCAAGAAGAAAAATAAACGATCTCAGTTTGAAGAAAACTTGAAAGTTCAGACCAATAAACTTCGAGAAACAAAAAGAAGATTCAAAAAGACAATAGTAGATATTGTATGTCAGTGTTTTTATTATTATTATTTAGGGGGGGGGGGTAAACTAAGAATAAATAGATTTTTCTTTCCCATTTCAACTCACTCTCTTTTATTGCTTTATGTTTATATACTTGATAAATTTTTGTATAACTGCCTTCATGCAATTTTAATGATAAACTTTTTACTGAAATCATCTGTAAGGCATGTTTAAAAGGGTGACAATATCAAGAACTAAAGGGCAAAATTAGTATTAGACACCAGCTAAAGTGCCACTAAAGGAAAAAAGTGGCTACTAAAAAACTGTCTGCCAGCAACCACTTTTTATGGCAGAAGAGATTACATTTTTCTTGCATCCCATCACTAGTTCCGTTTTTTCTAGTTGCAATATATAATATTAACATATTTATTTGAGCTATTTAATTTTAGATAAAAACTAATAAAAAAAAAATTAAAAGTAAAAAGTTTATTGAGTATGCTCCCTTTAAATAAAAAGTAAAAGACTGCTACTTTTAAAACTACTACTACTGTCCATTGCCGCTACTGAAATTTCAAAGTTTTGGCCGTTTATCAAAGACATTTGGTGATTAACTCCTTTTGTTCCCAGTGTATGTATTAATAGTATACATGCCTTTATAGAGTAATTTCATCTGGATATTTCATCAAGGGTTTAATATGTTTATATTTCTTGTTTACGGCTAGTATCATGAGTATTTGTAATGTAAATCAGATCACATGCTACGATTTTTGGTTACCAGTATTTTAGAACAGAAGAACTTGACGTATTTTATCAGAGATATCTCATTAATCGAATAAACAAAGCAAACTTTTTCAAAATAACAATAGCTAAAAAGCATAGCAGTTATCAGCTACCCTACCAAAGCCCATGGAACTAATCTTCAAATATTTTCATTTAAATGTTTCTCTGGAAATTTTCATTTTTCATGCATATTATTATATATGCATGGAATCATAGTATTGTTTTTATGGTACTTCTAGGTTATCCCGTCGACCAAAAAATTATCGCAAAACTATAAGATTAAATGCCAATAATGGATGATCGTGAATGTCACATTCAATGACATTAAATAAGATTCACATGTTTAAAATGTCATTAAGTGATTTTAATTTCGTTTTTTTATTCTAATTTTTATTAATATTTCACTAATTTGTTTTTTCGTTATTTAAAATAAAAATTATGTCAATATGTATAATTTGGCGAAATTGGTCGACAGGATAATAGAGAAGTACTTTTTATTACTCAAAATTACTGCACAATAAACTATATAATCATTAAAAAACATTTTACGTAACTTTAATGCTTTTTGTGTATTTTAATGTCATATTAAGTTAAATTAAAATTTTATTCTTTTATGATGCAAAGAAAAAACTAATAAATACCTTTCTGACTTACGTATGTTTTGTTTTAAACAGTAGATGACCTGGAATTCTAAAATGCAAAATAACCTGAAATTCAGAAAAGAATTTTTTCTAAATTTGTAAATTTTTACTGAAATTTTGTAAATTTTTCAAAAATTTTACAGATTTCTATATTTTTTTTCAGTCCATTGTTTCAATATGCAACCACTAAAATAAGTTATTTCAGTTGTGGAGAATTATAGACCCCCCCTGCTTTCAAATTTAAGAAAAAATCTTTTTGTCAAGTTTTAGTTTTAAATTTTATATAATATTATGATGCATTTTTTTTTTAAAAATCATCAGATATTTTGCCCCTTTCCCCTCCTCTGAAAAAATATGGCTGCACCTTTGTATTATTTGAATACAAATGTAATGGGAGAGTTCTGTTTATTTTCTTTTATCCTCCCTCTCTTCTCAGATATTCCAAAGATCAACGATCAGATATTTGATCAATGCTTCTCTGTTCGGTTAATTTTTTCCGACAGAATTCGTGAAAAATGTTTGAAAATCATTGTGGGAAAAATTTTCCTGCATGGACAACAAGCAAAATTATTTAGAAAAATAAGATTTATTAAAATGTCAAAATTTTCTTTGTAAAATATAATAGCTGTAAAGAAAAAAAAGGTTGAGCTTGTAAATAGAATATAGTAAAACCTCTAAATAACGGACACCTTGGGAACGCAGAAATTGTCCGCTATTGGAAAAACCTCAAAGATTCAAAAACCGCTGAGAAATGCTTAACATTTCATTGATTTTTATATGTCCTAAAACCTCTGTTATATGATTAATCAGAAATTAAAATTATTTTTTAAGCAATGGGACTGAAATAAAATTGTACAAACCTTTATCCTCTGTTTATTACATTCTTATGAAAGAAACCTGTTACATAGTTAACTTTTGCTCGCGATTACATGTAATTTTTTTTCCTAAGTGACATTATTGGACATTATAGACTTCCGGGCAGGGAGGGGGATTGCACTTTTTGACTGTTAAAAGCATAAAATCAGAAAAATTTCCGGAAGAATATTTCAATGCTCTGGAAGATGTCCCTCCTGGGCAACCCCTTCAATACCCTCCCCCCCCCCCCTCCACTGAATGTGGGAGGGAGATTTTCCCCAGCCCATTTATCTGTGATCATAAAATTCCCTGATAAATTTAGAGGCCTTTTTACTTCTTTTCATTTTTTTTTCACCTTAAAAAATACTTTTTTATCCTTTATTGCCGTAAATAGTGTCCGCTATTCGGAATGTCTGTTATTCAGAGGTTAAACATACAAAAGTTTAGGTTTTGGGAGTGGGGATTCAAAAATTGTCCATTAAATAGAGGTGTCTGCTATTCAGGAGTGTCTGTTATAGAGGTTTTAATGTATTAGTTACCCATTTCATTTTTTTTTCATTGTTATTATTGTATAATGCAGTAATTTTTGTTTACATAATTTAAAAAATTTCAAAAGATAAGTTTTATTAATTTTCTACACATGGGATTTTTAAAATTTTGTTATTTTTATGTTTTTGAAAAATTCTGGGGAGGGGAAGGTCTGAAATTCTGAAAGCCCTGGTCCCGGATAATAGGGCCTCAACTGTATATATGATATGTGTGACAAATACACTATTAATTTATTAAAGTTTCATTAATTTAATTTAATGACTTCTTTTCTTTTTTTTCCATTTAATCATAATTTTAACTTTTATTCCATTAAAACATCTTTATATAATCGAACTGATGAAAGGCATACTAGCTGCAATAATACAATCAAGTCAAAATGTGTATTCATATGCAGGATAACCAATTCACATTGGAGTCGCAGCATAAAAATGTCGTCTTTTTTTTTAAAAACCTGCACAATTTGACATGTTCGTCAGAAACCTTGGCTGGTAGCTGAGCATTGACAATAATTTTTTTTAAACATCAATTTAATGAATTATATCGCCTTTTTCAGCTTCCTCAATTAGTCTGAGTGGTGGCAGCAAAGACAATCACCTCATCAAGTTCACGGATGAAAATCTAGGATTACAGTACAGAACCATTTATCCGGAATGGTTGGGGTCAGATGTATTCTGGATAACTGGTTTTTCCAGTTTACTGGTTGGGCATTAAAGCAGCATCCATTTGATAAGTTTTGTGAAACATAAGTAGTTGTGGTATTATTTCTAATTTTAAATTGATTATTAGATTACTTGAACAAAGAATCTGATGCAAGTAAGATCAATTGTTAGAGTTTGAAAGAAGACAATTTATGGGGACTCCTTGGGAACAAAAATTCTTCTGTTTTCTCGGTATAAAAATGAAAACATCTATAATATTATAATATTATTTATTAATCTATAATATGTTTATATGCTTCTTCTTTCAAATACTAGATGCTGTTATCAAACTATACAATTGTTTCAAGCTATGTATATGTCAAACTGGCACTGTATGACACTTTTTTCTAAAAATAATCTAACATCAGTCTACTAGAAATATCATTCTGGATAACTGGTTTTCCGGTTAACTGGTTTCTGGATAAATGGTTCCATACTGTAGTTAAATGTTGATTCACAAATTACAACACAACCAGTCTGCCAGGTCATATCTAGCTAAAAAACACCTAAAAACCTGATTTTAGTGGTTGACTTATAGGTTTACCATTATGTTTTCCTGCTCCCAATCCTCTATGCTTTTATACTTTTGGGTGCAGGAAAGATCAGGTCCTTTGGTGTTACCTTTCGGATGCAGCTTTACTTTATCTGTTGATGGAATATTCCTTTTACACTTTCCATCTTTGCTTATTCTCGATTTTACTTGCCAATGAAATCTAAGACATCCAAAATCAATTAGATACTCTATGCATTAATTTTTAAAAGTTATGTTTCAATTGCACAAGAGTTTTCAAAATTTATACTTTCACTAATCAATTATTTGCTTCTGAATTTAATTTTTATGCTTTCATTGCAAGCCGAGGTTTGTGTGGCAGTTTCAGTTCCAAGTTTCAGGATGACTTTAAGCAGAATTTCAGGGTTTGTGTCAAACAGACTTGTATAAAACCAAAAGCCTTCTGTGCACATAAATATTGGTTCAAAAACTTTCTGCAAATTAATTTAATGTTTAGTTTAATAAAATTGCATATTACGTTATTTTGACATGGATGAAATTTGTGTTTTTTATGTGATTCATGCACAAATTTGCATTTTTTATGCAATTCAAGCACATGATTCGCATTTTTTATGAAATTCATGGATGGAATTTGTATTTTTTATGCAATCTTTGGACAAAATTTCTGCAACTGAATGATGAAAATTGCCATTTATTTTCGTGATATTTGATGAAGTTCAAGATATTTTTCCACGATCCTTTCAGAAGATTTTTTCCCGACGAATTACCAAAATTTGCGATTTTCTTTGCACAATCTTTTTTTAATTTCGCGAATTTTTCTGCAGTCGATAGACGAGAATATATATATTTTTTTTTTTCGTGACCGCTTGTCGAAATTCACGAAATATGTTTTTCAGAAACCCATTAATGGAATTCGGTATTTGTTTCAGACATCTTTTGACGAAGTTCGTAATTCTTTTTCACGATTGACTGATGAAAATTTATATTTGTTGCGTGATTGTTTGATTAAATTCTCGATTTTTTTGTATGACTATTTCACCAAATTCACACCTTTTTTGGTCGTGACGGTTTGACAAAATTTACGATTTCCTTTACAAAATCATTTAGCGATATTTACGAGGGATTTTTTTAGACCATTTGTTGATATTCTCAGTTTTCTTTGGGTGTGTGTGTTCCCGACTGACAAAATTCAAGACTGTTTAATTAATTGATTTTGTGGAGTTTCCGAAAGGAAAGAAAATTAAAAAACATTCCTGATCATGAACATGCCTGTGCCAAAATAAATTCATAATAAAATAAAACCATGCAAAATAAATTTGAAATATTCTATAAAAAAAATCTTTATGTAAGATTTTCCTCACTTGTGTGTGATTTGTGATATCCTACACGCAGTGGTGATGCCGTTGTTCCGCATTTTCTGAAAAATTAAGGCATTTGGTTTCAAAATTTTTAAAAAAAAATCAGTCATCAATCTAAAAATTCGGACCTGAAAATTTTCGCAAGTTTTACAAATGGTCACTGAAGAAACAATTTTATCAATCATTCGTAGATTAAAACGAAAAATTGGGAAAAAACACCAATTTTTGTCAAAAAAAGGCAAATATTACTCAAAGGGTTGCAAAAAAATGTTAATTTCGTCAATGAATTGCGGAAAAATGTGAATTTTGTAAAAGGTGAAAGAAAATTTCGTCTACAAACTGCAAAAAACACAAATTTTCTCAAAGGATAAAAGAAAAAAAAATGCAGATTTCGCTAAAAAAGAATGAAAGAAAACAAGAATTTTGTCAAAGGACTGCAGGAAAAATGCATAATTAGCGCTAGGAGGAGATTCCCCTTCTCAACTGTAATCTTTAAGAAAATTTGCTGTGAATCAGGAGTGATTCTGTTCTGAAATTAAGACAATTATTTCCAAAAATGAGAAAAAAAAATCGATCTTAAATCTGATAATTTGAACATACAATGCATCTTGAGTCATAAATAATCGTGAAAAAACATCAATTTCATCAATCATTCGAAGAAAAATTGCCAATTTCGTAAAAAGATAGTGAATTTCATCAGAAGATCGCAAAAAAATGCAAAATTTGGCAAAGGATCACTAAAAATGTGAATTTCATCAATGAATCTGAAAAAACTCAAATTTCATCAAAAGATCACAAAAAATTGCAAATTTCATTAAAAGATTGCGAAAAACGGCAAATTTTGTCAAAAAATCACATAAGTGGCAGAGTAGATTAACCCCCTCTCTCTTCAGAATATTTGTTGCTAATTTCATTTTTTTTTCTTCTTTTAAATCCAGAATCACTTTTTTGTGATTTTCAGATTTTTTTTTTTTTTTTAAATTATTATTCAGAACAACCTCTGCCTACACATTTCTAATCCTGCATTTCAAATAAAACTTTGCTTCAGTCCCTCCAAGAAACTCATAAAATGGAATGGAAAGTGTGTTGGCGATGACCTGGAAGAAGTTTTTACTGCTATGTCTCCTGGTCATTGTTAAGCATGATATCTTTCATTGTGAAAGAATCAAAATATAACTGAAGCATTGGGGACTTATTTTCTGGGTAACTTGCTTTCTGATTTGATTAAATCTCTATATTCTTTATTCAGTGATTTGGGCACGAGTGCAAACTCTAAAATACAATATGGACATTCATAAAGTCCTTCCAGTTATTATGGATACATTTTTTCATACATTTTTTTAAAGTAAGTATGCAACTATTTTGGCTACTATTTTCGAACAAATGCTACTATTTTCTTCGCTGTTGGCTACTAAAGCTACTATTTTCAGTGTCATTTGGCTGTGTCAGCCCTGTATTTTCTACCCCTAAAATATATGTTGCAGACACTTGGAGAATTTCCTGATACTAGGTCTACATACATAAGTTATGAGCAATGTTAGAAATAAAATATTTGTGTTGTTATTGGTTTATATTTTCTTATCTTCTTTGTTCCCTGAGTCCACATACATGAATTTTTTCTTTCCTTTTATTAATGATACTCAAACGCAATTGCAATTCCTATCTTAGAATGATATGCTTCAATTTTTAAAATTTGAAATAAACCAAATAGACTAAAACTCTTGCTTTGAAGTTAAAGTGGGGAAGTAATAATCAATAATACTGCATTAATGCTCAGTAAAGAGATTATGAAATATTTTAAATAAAATGAATATTTTTTCTTTTTTTTTTAATTGTTTGTGTATTTTTTCTAATGGTTTAAAAATAATTTCAATTCTTTCTGGAAGGATGCTGATATGAGCAAATCACCAAAATAAAATTAAAATCTACTATCGGTGAGATCTGTACCTGAATAATGAAAAAATACATTAATAATATTTGTGAAAATGTTAGAAATGCACTGATGTATATTATCTATATTTAAGTCTAAATTTTGTGTGCATGATTAAAATAAATCTTATTAAGAAACTAGAGATAACTTTATTAAAAATGATGATGATCCTTTAACCCTTTAAGCGTCCTACGAAATTTTACATGCAAGTTTAACAATTCATAAAATAACAACTACAGAAAGTATTGATATGGATATTTCTATTCTACAATCTTAGATATTTATTTATATATGCAATTGAAGAAAATAGCATTAAAATAAACTTTAAGTTAAATAAGCCTTTGAATCCAAAAACTATGTGATGGAATAACCTGGTTAGGCCGCTTAAAGGGTTAATGTATTAGCTCATACTTTTTATGATTTTTTTGACAAAAAAAAAAAAAAAAATGCAAAGACTTTTCAGTGTTTCTGGTAATATTATTTACTATTGTAATACTTGTCAAAATTTCAGTCGGTTTCATTGCTTGAAAAACCATTCTTACTCAAATTAATAGAAATTTTCTCTTATTATGACATCATGAAATAAAATCCCCTTTCATGAAGTGTATTTTTCCCCTCTCATGGATTGCTACAAATTTTAAATTATCTTAAAATTAGGCATTTCTTTGTTAATTTGTTTTAGTACAATTCAGTTTTCAGAATTAGCTTTACCAAAAGAGTTTCACATATAGTTTTCTTTCTTAAAGTAAAATATTTACTGTTGAATTGCAAGTTTTTATTTTTTAAAATATGGTTGCTGTGAATTATGTATAAAAAGTATTAGAATATTTTATAGTGTTATGCAACACATAATTTTAAACTGTTTTCATCATTTTTTCATGCTGTTACTGTGTTAAAAAATGAAAATGTTTAACTTTTTTTATTACAGTTTAATAGTTTTTATATAGTCTTCTCCTTTTTTTTCTTTTTTAATATTTAAATCTTCAAAATATTTTTGTGAGTAAAAATAAAAATCGATGTTCAATGCAAATTGTTATTAAACCTTTTTTTCCTTTAATGTTACTGATGTTTTTTTTCTTTGAAATAAAAAAAAAAAAAATTCATTACATTTAAACATTATTTGCTTTTGCAGAAAGAAAACATTCTTACTATACCCAATGGATTATGTGCACTTAGAATATTTTCAACTCCTATCTTAGGATATTTGGTAGTTTCGGAATTTTATTCAGCTTCCTTAGGATTGTTTATATTTGCAGGTTTCACAGATTTGGTGAGTTAGAGCTTTTATATTGTTATTTTAAGAATGTTTTGTAATAAAATGTCATGACAAAATTTATTTCTCCTATTTATTAGATAGTAAAAAACCTCCTTGTTTTCTGGTGATGGTGCAAGGAGGGAGGGAGGAAACGAACTGATACATTTTTTAAATGAAAATATATCTTTATGTAGTTGAACTATTGATGTGATTTAAGTCAATTTGCTCTGTTATATGTGTTTTAAATTGTCATAATAACTATTACTGTTTATTTTAAAGTTTGTTATCTCAAATGATAAATTATGAGAGTTTGACATATTCTTCATCAAAGCTCTTTTACCTTTCTGCTGTTCTTCACTCTATTTGATCACTATTGATCTGTACCACTAAAGTTTATGCTAAGTATACCTTGACAGTGTTCTACTGTTGTGTTTACAAAAGTTTATAGATATAGGAGGATCATTAGATTAGTCAGGCAAAATCATAGTTGCTGATAGAGATTTCTTTATCAGGCATATTTAAACTTTTTTTTTCTAAGACTTACTTAAAAAGATTTCTTTTCTGATAATTTTAATTATTTTTTTTTCTTTTTATGCAAAGACACCTTTAAAATTAAAATCTTATTTTTAGGCAGTTTTAATAACAGTTGTGCAACTTTTTTTAAGCAGCTAATTTGGTCCAAAAATAAAATGGAGGAGGAGTTTCACATTCAACTTTCTGAATATAGACCACTACTAAAAGATTTCAAAAATTTGTAGATTCCATTTCTGTCATTCCAAAGCGAATGATCGATTCAAAACATTTTCATTGATGATGGAAACCAGACAGATTTCGTGCTGATTAGCGAAACGAGTTTGACAAATCAGAAACCTACGTTTTTTGGGCAATTATTGGTGTTTGCAAAAATGCAGTTTTCTGATTAGTCATCTTCCTCTCGCTTATGAGTGAAATGTCTATCTGGATCCCAGTATATTTTTAAAAAGAACACAGCAAAAGCTGGGGCTGAAGTGAAGAGAAGAAGATTAGATATGCACATGCGTTTCGGTTGCTGTTTTTACCACGTGTGAGATCTTGTATTTTATTCATTAACTTATTTTAAGATAATTTTTTTTTCTTATGAAATATCTAAAATATGGAAAAGCAAAAGCATGTTGCACTTACGATACTACAAAAAGTGGAAATCATTAAAAAATTGAAAGATGGAGCAATGCCTAGGTACACATCTGATATATACGGCATTATTATTTTAATGGCCTAAAATCTGCAAAATCCGCACAACGTCCTTTCCCAAACAGTGCAGATTTCTGGCCCTCTACTGTATTTAGATTTCCTTTTTACTATTTTCAAAGAATCTAACATTGTTTTCATATAAAAGTTTAAAGATAAAACAAATACTTTTTTAAACATCTCACTAAATATAGCTGAAATTTTTATGCATGTAAGAATGAAATAAGTTGTAAATGTTTCAAATTTTTCCACTGTTGAATGAGGAAAATAAAATAATCATTTTCATCCCTAAATACTTGTTTTTTTTTTTTTTTTTTTTTTTTTTTTTTTTTTTTTTTTTTTTTATATTCTTATTCACATTTCCAAAAAAATCTACATCACCTTCATGTAAAGGCCAACTACCATTTTTTAAGTCACAGTTCTTGATTTATTTCCAGTGCTGTAATTGGGCAGGAACGGGTGGGAACGCCGTTCCCAGAAATATTTGGCTTGTTACTATTAAAAGAAAAAATTACACACAAGCACAATACTTTTTTCAAACAATAATTATTGTTATTTATCATAACAATAATTATAAATTTTATTGATACTGGTGATGAGCCTAGAACTAGAGAATTAATTCTTTTTCTCCAGAAATTTGCTCTTTATTGAAAAAGCCAGTGAACTTATATTCATAAGCCATGTTTAAAATATTTATTTTTACAAACCATATGTGAACTTTTGACTGTGATCATTAAGAACATAAGCAGACAAGACAACTTGTTGAAAATTAAAGAGCACAGAAAACACCTCTCATTTTCGCTCTTTATCGGAAACTTCTGGGATAGATGTGCCAATAAATAATATCGTGTATGGATTCAATTCGATTAAATTTCGATTTATGAAAGAAATTTTTACAATGAGATTGACTAAAAATTGGTTTTTAGATGAATGTTATACAAATGCAATGCTATAGAAACAAGACTATAATAATTATAACTTTTAATTTTAAAAAAAGTCTGCTTTTGGCTAGATGTTTTAAATTGGCTTTTTGCTTGGCATAAATCTGGTAGTGTCAACATCCATTTTATGAAAAAATGAGTTCCCACAAATATTTTTTTCCAACTACAACACTGTTTATTTCCACTTTTCAGGTATAGTAGCATTAGATTATATCTGCTAATTTTTAAACTTCTTTTGTTATCTCATTTTTTAAGTACATTTTTTATTTCATCATAATTTTCTGCAATTAAGAATTATCAAATTTGTCCTTTTTAAAATACTATTTAATAAAAAAGCATAAAAATTGGCAGCTATTTTAACAGAATCTAATTAAAGAATGTTCCACATTTATAAAGAAGAATTTTTTTTTTCAGCAACTAAATAAGCATACTTAAACATGTTATTGATTTATATATAAATGAAAATTGTTACTATAATTGGTCAATTTTTCCAATGTTGAATGGATGTTGTTTTTCATCACTACATACATATAAATTTTCATTATGCTTATTCAGATTTCTAAAGCGTCTAATGCCATCTTTATAATAATATAAAATCTAATTATCATTTTATAGGTTTGATTATTGCAGGTATAGATTTTTATTATTGGTTTAGACCATAAAAAAAAAGCTCATGATCTAAACCAATTTTTCAGACACGAAAGATTGATAGCTCTATATAGCAGAAAGAAATAAGAAAGAAATGAAAGTATGAGAAATGTATAAAATGTATAAAAAAAGTATGAAATGTATAAGAAAAGAAAGAAAAATCTCCTCAATAGGTATGTCTGAAAATTTCATCCATGTTAGAATGAAAATTATTGTAACTATGTCAAACGTTAAACGTTTGCGTTATTGAGATAAAAATTTTTATTTTTAATATCACTAAATTAAGCATTAAATTATTTTAACTTGGATTGCTAAACAATCTACTACTATCACTGATATCAAAGTTGAGTATAATTTTTTAAAAAGTCATACTTTGTGCTTAGGCACAAAAAAATTGGTTACATATAACAAATATACTATCATTAGATCTGTGCCACATTTAATATGGGATTTTTTTTTTCTTTTTTAATATTTCAATAATTAAACTTGAAAATTTTATCCATATAGGAATAAAAATTATTGCAATTATTTCAAAAGAATATTAAATGGAAATAATACATGATTTTTTTTAAACAGCTTTAGGAATTTTATGTAATATTTGATTATCTAAAAATTATATGTTCAATGTGGTGTTTTTTAACTATTTAAAAAAGTAGTGCATGTTATAATAAAAAAAAAAAAATTATAGCGATGACTGTATGTGTTTTAGAAGATTTCATTACAGAACTAATTTCGCACAAATAATAGTACTTTCTGGTATTTTTATTTTATTTTAAATTTAAATATTTTTGTTACTATTATGCAGTATATCTGTAAACTTATTCTGAAAAAGTAACCAAATAATAAACTTTAAAATTCCTCACAGCATACCATTTTATAATAAACCAGTGTGATGCAGGTGAAAATCTCTGATATAAAGCAAAAAGTAATGAAATATTATATATATATTATATATTATTTTTTGACATGCATAAATAACCTTCATTTAACATTGATTGTGGTCTGCTTTTCACTATTTTACATTTCATTAACTAATTAATCAGAATTGATCAAATTTTGTATTTGCTTGTTTTGCTTTAAATTTTTGGAGTACTAAATATGAATATGAGAAAAGCTATATGAAGTTGTTTCTGAACTTTTTAAACTCATAATTAGTATAATAGGTATGACCTTTTATGGTAAAATAAAACACACAATAATAAACATTTTTTTTTTTTTTTTATCGAATTAAAATAGTGTATTTTTTGTTAAACCTAGCATGAAATTGAGGTTAGACCAAGTTCTAATCCTCTCCTGCCTGCTTCCTCTCCCCATTTCTCTTCCATAATGTATGCTGTAAATCTTTTCTAATTGTTCTTCATTTCTAATAACATTGTTTACATATTTTGATTCTGATCTTTTTAAACTCTGTTTTTAATATCTTTATGTCCTTTCAATTTATGTAAAGAAATTTAATTCAGTATTAATGTGTTGCAAATAGGGCTGAGCAATATCAGAATTCTAATATTCCCTTAGGGAACATATCTCATGTGTTGTCCGTTTGGGAGCATATTTAGCAATTGTTTATTGTACCTGTTACAAAAATAACAGGATATTGGAACCTGTTACCAGTGCTACTGTGGAATGATGTAGCCTGTTAACCAAAAATAACCATATTTCCCACCTCTACTTTCTTGTAATTCTCCAGTAAATAGGAAATCAGTCTTTTAAAGAAATATACAGTTTCCATGTCAACATCATGAGACTCTCCTCCACGTAAAATTTTCTGAGAAATGTCATTTCTTTTCTTGAAAGATTCCAACCAGCCATTAGAAGCAGTAAGATTTTCTACATTGAGTTTTTTTTTTTTTTTTTTTTTTTAAACTCTAAAGCTGCTTCTTGAACAAAGGTCCAGAAACATGAGCATTCATCCCACACATTTTTTTAAACCATTCAAAAGTTGCTTGATTTACTTCGAAATAATTGATTTTTCGACTTTTAAGCTCATTTTCATTTTCTTCAAATCTTTGTAGATATTCCGATTTTCTTTTTAAAACATTGTTCACACAAGTTTTACTGATTTGGAATTTTTCAGCTGCTGCTCTTTAACTATTATTTTTTAGAAAATTAATAACTTCAATTTTATTCTTTAAACACAACTCTTTATACTGTTTAGATTTTTTAAATTTAGTTTTTTTATTCTCCATACTTTAAGAACATAGATAACTGCATTAAAAATTTCTAAGAATATATAACAAAGGAACGCTTTTTAAAACAAACCCAAACAATTGCAAAGTCGTATCCTCAGATAAATGTATTGGTTGGCAAAAAATCTGGTTTTTTCATAATAAAAAAAACCTGGTTTTTTGGTTTAAACCAGGTTTTTTTTTTTTTTTTTGGTTTAAACCTCTTTTTTTTTTTTTTTTTTTTTTTTTTTTTTTTTTTTTTTTTTCTAAACATCTATTTTTTTTACATATGCATGCATATTTATTGATGAAAATAGACATTGTTGGAAGTAATGTAACTTCATTTTAAAATAATTTAAATTATGTAATTATACAGTTAATTTGTGTAGAAAATTGAAAAAAATTCATATTTTAATTTAAACAGTCTTAGCAAACAATCTTATGTTCAAAGAATAAACTGCTCTACACAGTGAAACATTGATACTCTAAAAATCTTTATAAACAATCTTTTGATTACTAATAAATATTTGGATGCAGTTTAATAAATATAATATTCTTTTCCACAGTTATTCAAATAATAAATTTTAAACACTTTTTGGGATATTGTTGTTTGAGTGACAATTTGAAGTCAACATTTTTACTCATTAGATTAAGCAGATAACAGGGGGGGGGGGGGGAATAAGATTATTATTAAAATGCCATAACAAGCACTTTGAGTAATGTAATACTCTCTTATTCGATTTCACATTTTGATTTTAATTCTTCAAGATATTCTGCCCAATCAAGAAAAATTTCTTTTACAAGTTGAACAAAATCTTAAAGATCACCATGTTATGTTAACTGTGTTAAATAATCTGTATTTTTTTTTAAATTAAAATATTTTGTACTAAATATTGAATATTTTTATTTTTAATTGTCTGAGCATAGCAAAGTCTTATACTCAGAGTATGTAACGATATTAAAAGTAAAAAAAATTCTTTCGTCAAGCAAATCTCAAAAAGTGCTTGTCGGATTTCGATTCTGTTTGTACCAGAAGGTACCTATGAAGGTAATCTGGTGAATGCACCTACTTTTAAAAATTAATTCCAAATAGTTTAAAAGTTATATTAAAAAAAACTGATAAAAAAGCACAATTTATTTGCATACGTCACAGAAATTTGGTGTGCGTGATTTTCACAGGCTGGATATTTTCGTAGATAACCGAATCAGTACATGGAGTAAATACGCACTCAGAAATATTGAATCCAATAAAACATTTTAAAATTTAATCATGCAGGAAAATAAAACTGTTATTTTTTTATAGTAAAAAAATGTCTCAAAAATTTTGATTTTGAGATTTTGTGATAATCTCTTAATAGCATTTTTTGATCGCTAAAAGAATGTTTTATATATTTCGCGTGTGAAAATTAGAAACAATTACATTTTTAAATAAAAAGTCTCTTTTATGACATCATTTTCCCTTTATATTTATTTTTATTGCATGTTTTCTTTTAACTTATATTTTGTTTGTGTGTGGAAGCCAATTCTAGTCACTAATTTTTCGGCACGGATACCACAAGTGCATCATATTTGGCGCAATTTTTTTCAAAGCCCATTTGGCGAAAACTCCGTTTTTAAATAACGCTTACATACACATTTTTAAATTATTTTCGATTTTCAAATAGAACTTACAGTAAATAAAATAATAATAATAATTAATATCTATGAAAAGAAATATTTTATATAATTAAAAAAAGGAAATGAAAGTAAATAAACAAATAATAAATAAATAAAGCCGGGTTACCATCTCAGGTAAAATAATGCCATTTTGACGCCAATTATGTACCCTGGTGCATATGTGACATCTTTTCCCATTTTTCATCCATTTCTTGTTGGCATACAACTTTGAAATATGGAATATGTATGCATACCTGGGAGCAATACTGGAATTAGACATTGATTTTTTTTTTTTTTTTTTTTCGATCAAAAAAGGGGCAATGGGAGCTCACTGCATAAAGGAGCCACTTACCTATTTTTATATACAAGAAGAAGTAAGTGGTATGTAAAAACAATTATAGTATACATAAATAAAATTCTTGAGATAATATACTAGAGATATAAGCACCGGGTTTGGCAAGATTTTTTATGCCATTTAGGCGAAAACATCGTTTTGATTACTAGATACATATAGCATGCTCATAACATTATTTATTTATTTCAAAATGAAAAAAAAAAAGGAATAAACGAAACATTTTCTGTTATTAAAAAAAAAAAGAAATAACAATCAATAAATGATAATATTTTTAGAACAAACAATTTATTATAACATTTATATGATAACCATGTTAGGCTACTGAACGCCATAAAAAATCAGTAAAAACATAATTTTTATGATGATAAAAAGGTGACTTATGTAATAACAGAGTCATATATTAAGTACGTTATGGATTAAGTATGAATATTTCTCCACCCTTTATAAATAATAATAATAATAAAATAAAATGCGAACAGACCAAAGTTTATATTTGACTGAAAACAACAACCATTTTCTAAATGCTTTAAAAAAATGGCCAATGAAAAGTGATATTTCAAAAGTATTATGAAATTAGTTAAAAACCATTTATATTAAACTAAATGAATAAAAAATTTGTATTTTTAATGAAATAAATGGGATTTGAAAAATTATTGGAAATTTATCACCATAGATGTATCAATATTACAATCAGTACCTTGTATGAAAAATGGAACAATTAGCAATACTTTTTGTACCCGAAAAATGGTCGTTGCTTTTTTTAAGGTTAAAAAGTAGATTACGAAATATTCCTATACAGAGATGTCAAGACCCCGCTTATTGCACAGCAGAATTTTCTTATAGCAAAAGTTTTTTTTAAATCCGCAGAATGTTCCAATTTAATAAAACATTTTCTGTATTAAAATACCGGTACCCAAAATGCCGGAGACTTGGCAGCTCTGCCTATAACATTTTAATTAATCACGGTACTTTTTTAAATCGGATTCAAATTTAGTGAAGACAACGTTTTTTGGCCGAAAGCAGCTTTTTTCCACATGTGTAACTACGATACAATTCCTTGATGTTGACTTATGAATGTTTTGACTTATGCTATTATTGCTTCCTCTCATTTATTTATTTGAATTTTAAATAAGATGACTCAAAATCGTGTTTTTTAAATGTACGAAAAAAATGCATTTCGAGAGAGGGCGAAAAGAACAATATTTGGCGTTTTATTACCTGCGTTTGGCTAAGTGTCTTACTACCTTGTATTTAATACTTTTCACAATACTTCGCTGTTATATGGACTTAGGCGCTTTTATAAAAAGTTTGACGTAATTCGGGCTTAAGAAAGTGAGTTTTTTACTGAATAATACAAATAAATGAAAAATGAATACTAAGAAATACTAATAAAAAAAAATGAAGCATTATGTTGATCTATGTATATTTAAAAATGCATCTGCTAGCACTAATTAGGTAATTTATGTGTATATAATAGGAGATAAATAGCTTTTGATTCTGTATTTCTATGGTATAAAGCATTAACGTTTGTGTGTTTTTCGTTATCATTGGGAGTACCTAGCCGATTTAAAAAATAATGTGGGCAAAAAATGTTGGTAACCATCTTTGCTGCAAAATATACTATATTTTGCGTAGGAACAATAATCACCATCAATGCATGAGTAAAAAAAAGTTCTAAAATTGAGAATTCTTTGATGTTGATATGACTAAAAATTTAAAATCTTTTTTTTTTTTTTGGTGGCAACTTTTAAGATACAGTGAAACCTCCGAATAAGGGACACCCATGGGACCAGAACTTTTGTCCCTTAAATAGAGGTGTCCCTTATTCGGAGTTTTTACATTTTTTTAAAATTAATCATTCATAAGGACATAAAAAATAACAAAATATTAAAATTGAAGTTTAAATGTACCCGAGGGTATAAATTACATTAATTAGGCACAAAAGTAATAGAGAATTAATTTAATTTTTTAATTGATTACATAATTAGTAAATGATTTGTAGAGTTATTGATTTGTATTTTTTATGCAAATGTTTTTATAATGCAAAAAGTGCAATAACATTTTAAAAAATCTTACTTGTGAAGCAATAAATAAAGAAGTGACTGTTTTGCAGATTTCAATTTTTCTACTATTAAACTTTTCAGACATTCATTTACCATACTTATAAGTTTTAGTCCTTCATTATAAGCAGCATTTACGAAAAAAGTATACAACTGCATTACGTAATGTTGCATTACGTAAATTGTTGTTACCTATTGTTGTCACTCAGTCCGCCCGTCTGTCCGTCCGCATATAACAACACAAAAACTACCCAACCGAATCATTTGAAATTTAAAATACATAATTATAACATAATTTTGTGGAGTCGTTTCAAATTTTATGAAAATCGGATAGATAGATCAATTACAGGGACAATCAAAAGTATTCCGTTTCATTATGGTCAATGGGGAAAAAAGTTTCAAATGCATTTTGATCGTTTGAAATTTAAAACATATAATTATTACGTAATTTTATCGAGTCCTTTCAAATGTTATGAAAGTCGGATGCATAGATCATTTACAGGGACAATCGAAAGTATTCCATTACATTACGGTCAATGGGGAAAAAAGATTCAAATGCATTTTTATGATGTTACACTCATTCGAACATAATAGAATTGGCATGAATCTATGAAATATATACTAAAATATGCATTCTGTACAATCTGTGATGCAAAGAATTTTTATTATTAAATTACAGGGCCACACAAAAGTATTCCACTACATAATGCTATACGGGAAACATTGTTTGGGGCGTGTTTTAATTATATTCAACTATTTCACATTTTATGAATAAGATATACGTTTCTGAGGTGTAATAAAAATTACTTTCTGCATATTTACAAAAACACTAAGATTTCGACTACTATACTGTATCCGAAGTACACTCTACTATATCAGCAAGATCTGAATATTTTTAAAACTTCGTTATCGTACGAACACACCTCATTTGCTATGTTCACGTGCAATTTCCAACTTGTTTGAAATTATGTACTTGAAGAAAACTTTTTTTTTAAAAAGTGGTGTCAACTGAATAAAATTTAGGTAAGAAATGCCCGAGTCGAAAGGGTTAATCTCATTTTCAAGTGTCCCTTAAATCGAGTGTCCCTTATTCAGAGGTAAATACATTACACTTCCTATACCAAGGGACTGGGACCAGAACTTTTGTCCCTTAAATAGAGGTGTCCCTTATTCGGAGTGTCCCTTATTTGGAGGTTTCACTTATAATATTCTCATTATGGCAGATTTCTAAAACATTCGACAATTTAATTTCTCAAATTAAACATTTTTTTTTCTAGAAAAAGTTTTAAACCCAATTTATTGAAAATATTGCAATTTCTAGGATACTGTTGGGATCAGAAACTATAACTTTGGCATCACAGTAACTTATAAGATGTAAGTGCTCATTTAGGACACATTTTTAAAAAAGGATTCCTTAACTCTTATCGACAACCTCATTGCATCTGTGGAAAACAGATATTCAACATTATAAACTATTCGGATGGATTTCACACCATATAAAATACACTCCATTCTCTTCAAACATAATAGTTTATGTTATTTATAGTTTCTCAAATTGGTGCGAAGTTTCTGTTTATGCTCATGACATTATTTCAAAGAGTTATATTTCCAATATAGGAAAATTTGGTGTATTACTTTTAACATTTTGCATATTTCCAATTTTATATCCATGCATGGTTTGCTTTTCTTTTATAAAAATAGTGTATGCAACTTTATATATAAGATTTTGTAATTCTATGATTCAATATGTTCATTTTCATCATATTTTATCACAATGAATGACCAATTAAAGGTAACATCTCATTTTCTTTACTTATCGCAAGTTATTAAATGTGTATTCTCAGCAATATCGCTCAGACTAATCCCTCTGAGGGAAGTCCTAGTCTATTTTATCTTTGATTAATTCACATGTTTGAAGCTTTTTCTTTAATGCAATAGATATGTTCACCAACACATACTGATTTTAATCCTATACATAAAAAAAGACCTAAATCCACTATATCTAATGTATATTGTTGAAATAAAATGTTGAAAGTAGAAATTATTTATATCCAATAATCTGATATGTAAATTATTAAGAAAAAAGAGTAAACATCATTAAACTTTTTCTAAAAAAAAAAAAAAAATATTTTTGAGAAAAAAAAAAACAAAAACAGTTGGTTTAAACCATGATTAAAATCAATTGGTTTAAACCCTGCCAACCCTGTGTATTACTAACACGTGACTTAATTAGCCAATGAGTAACAGGCACAAGATTTCTATCCTGCTATCCATCAATATGTGTATATGTGTGTGGGGGGAGGGGGGAAGTATTCTTCATTCCTTTCACACCTCGAGAGAAAAATGGGAAAGGCTTGACAGGTGCAAATATCATTACAATAAAGCACAAACTGTACATTAAGCAGTTGTTACTAAAAGATAAATTCCAGTACTTTTTTATGGATGAAAATAAATATTTCGGAAAATGGTCACTTTGATCTTTTAGTTTAAAAATTTTTAGCATGCAGAAAAATTGATGGTCACATTTTGCAGGTTCAAATAACATTGACAATGACAGGCTATCTGGTCACTTTACATTATAGTCAAGTGGTCACATTATCAAACAATTCTCATATATTATATTATATTCCTTTGAGACCCGAAACATTTTCATCTATAAATATTACATTCCTCTGGTTATTAACTCTATACTAACCCTAATGACATCTAAAAAATTTTTTTTTAATTTCTCGACCCCCCCCCCCCTCCCTAGAGCATGAAGAGTACCCTCACGAACGTGCAGGTTGGGCTTTTTCTGTGAAAGCCACACCTGCACGATTGTGCGGGTTGGGCTTTTCCTCTGAAATCATTACTTATTACTGTTGTGTTTGGAGAGATAAGAGAAACACTTATTTATTGTTTCATCTCAGAAGTAGGCTAAGTGATCGTAATAATTTTGTGAGGGACATTGTGTTGAATGCAGGCCAGCAAACGACCCAACCATGCTACCATTATAGTACTCTTAAATTATAACAATCTTTAACCATGAAGAATAAAAATTCAAAGCAAAGTTGTAAGAATAAAAATGATAAAAATAAAAGTTACCTGTGATTTTTTGGGTGTTGAGGAACAAAAATCCAGTCAGACTAGTGCATAGGAATCAAGACACAAATTGATGAAGATAAATATTTTTTATTTATGATAACTTGCGAGCTTTGAATATTTCTTTATATATATATATAAATATATTTTGTTTTTCGTGTACATTAAATCATTTACTTTGTTGTAAAATTTTTTACAATGGTGTTATTTTACGAGTAGACATATTCGAAAATATAATTCTTCTTCATAAGGTATTCTTATATGTATCTTTATAGCAAGAATTAAACATTTTTCTTGATCGAAAACAAAGATAATATCATTTTTCAGAAACATCAATTATATATATTTTTCAAAAATATGTTTGAAAAACTTCACACAGAGATATATCAATATTTGCTCCTGGGGCGCTGTTCCATATTCAAAATTTATATATATTTTATGGCCAAATGATAATATGATGAAGAGATTATGAGAAAAAAAAAACTTTATGAAAAATATATCCTCACTTCTTGAATGAGAATCACCACCTCAGCATTTTTTCTTCAGAGGGAAAGCGAGCTTACAAAAAGGCATTGAAGAAATGAGAAATAAATCGGTTAGAGAGATTTCGATGAGAGATTGACGAGTAAAATATTGAAAAATAACCAAGACGTCACTTAACTTATGTTGTGTAGCCAGAAAGAAGCAACAAACAAATGATTCAGGATGCGGTTGAAGAGGAACTTACTCCTGGCTGCCTTAAAAAATCAACCTCGAGAAGCCCTGGCGTGGACATTGAAGAACAAAAAACGGTTGCATTCAACGGTCTCGGGGGCGCACACTTGCCCCGAACTCCGCTAAATTTTTCCGGCATTTCGATCATCCACCAGCATCCATCACGGCTGGGGTCTAACAGCGCAACTCCTCTGACCGCGGGGAGTCAGGAGGGAAAAAGAACTAGGGTTACTGTAAACCAGGCATACGCCAAGTTGGCGACGCACGAAAGAGGGGAGCGAGGAAAATTAAGCCAAGTTACGATACCAAGTATGGTGAAAAATGAATTTAATAAGGAAAGAATTGATAAACACTTAAAGAAGGAAGGCCAAAGCAGGTGGCCAGGCATTCAACGGCTTAAAACACGTCACCTGCAGAATATAATTTGATAGGCCAAGGGGCGTGCCAGACTAACCGGAAATACCACCCATAGAACAAACTAGATTGTTCTAGAAGGTTTTTTAAACCGGAAGGAATGAATTCAAAACAAGATTTTACCGGTTTGGAACATTCAAAAGCTAGGAAAAGAAGAAAACATTACAGGCGACAATATCAAAAGAAACGAAATCGAAATAATATTTAAATTAAGAACATGAATAAAAAAGAGATGATATGAAATAAAATAGTTAATAAAATTGAATTAAACTAAAAAAATATGGGGGGGTTATCGATTAACCACCACATATCTACCCGGGGCTCCCCAAAAGAAAATATTGGTGAGATGACAAAAATGTAACAATTTTTTTCATCGAGACAATATTTTCTAAAACATGTACAAAGATATAAAATAATTACACAAAATAAATGTATCAGAAATAGTTATATGAATATAAATAATTGTTTTACATGATATTTAAATAATAAAAATAATTACTATTATGGTAGTAATCCTTATGTAAATACACCAAATATAGCAAATATTAAAATGGAAGGTATACAAAAATTTTCTTCCAGAGGTATCTTATCATGTATCAAAAAAAAAATTATTACAGTCTATATCTATGTGTAGAAACAACAGTCCTTAACTATGAAGAGTCTCTTGTTAAGCTGTGCAAAATACAATATGATAACTAAATGCTTTAGCATATGTAAAAAAAAATATTTGATTATACAACAACATGTATATTTATATTTTCAGTTGGCAACAAAATGAAACATGCTATAACTGTATATGAATCATACTATAATTGTATATAAAAATGGATGGTTTCAAATACCACATGATAAAATTGAATAAATTTGTAAGTTGAAGATTTGAAAAAGAAAACTACATGCAAATGGTGCAGAGAGATTATTTAGGCTCTCATAAAAAAAAAAAAAAAAAAAAAAAAAAAAAAAAAAAAAAAAAAAAAATTACTTATATCAACATATAGCTTTTTAAGCTTTTAATTAATCTTAAATGAATAACCTTAGCATTATTCAATAACACATTTTCAAAGAAAATAACAAATTCCAAAAAAAGCATATGTTAAATTGGTAGAAAAAGTAATGTTATTTTGCAATGAAAACATCATGAAAATGAATATATCAATTTTCAAATAGCAAATGTTGATACTCTCATAAAAGGAATATTCTTGAACACTTTCAACATAAATTTGACAATAATTGCATAAATACTTTTAATACTATACTTCATTCAAAATAAGCATAAAACATAAGATATTTATATTCTGATAAAAGGAACTTATATGAATATGTCAATCTTGTATATGACTTGATAATGTCAACTTACAAACAAAAAATCAATTATGTCAAAGAATTTATATAAGACCTTTTGAATATGTTTAAATGCAATTTTTCAAACACTTTTAAAAAAAAAAACAAGTGATCATTTTTGTAATTGTTATATAACAAGTATTTTATTTTATATAAATATATAATGACTCAACCAACATCTTTGGATCCAAAGTATAAATACTCATAAGTATACAAAAAAAAAAATATATATATATATATATATATAATACTTATTGTGAGTCATTCATTTTCTATAGTTGAACAATAAGAGAAAAAATATTAATATGCATAAGTTTATCATGCACTTTTATTTTTGTTAAATGAGGTTAAATGTTAGAGCATGCATGCATTGTAAAGAGAAGTCACAATAGGGAAAATAATTTTAAGAGTACTCTTATTCATGTTTATCTTACATCAATTACAATTCCACCTTTCTTATTAGAATAAACATTTGTCACAAAAAAATAACTTTAAATAATGACATAATGTTAGAACAAGCAAATAAAAGGATAAATTCTTTCTCAACTTTAGCACCAACCATTGCAATTAAAGACTTTGTAAGGTTAAAAATAGTAGTGTATGGCATATTTGAGATCATATATACTTATTACAATAATTATGGTTTAGAAATGAATACAGAGAATAATAAAGATATTTGAAACCATACATACATCAGGAGGATGACTGTTGTATTGCTTCAAGGAGAAGAAGACTTAAGTAAAGAAGAAAAAAAAATATTAACAGCTGCCTGCAGCTTGGAGGAAGAAATAAAAAAAAAATAATACCCAGTCATTCTTCTTACTCGAATATCAGTCTAACTAGTATTGACTGAATATACTACAAATCAAGAGTCATCCTGAAAAAGGAAAAAGAAGATTAGTTTATTTTTTATACAATTTATGATTGCGAGGGCGAAGATCATAATTTTTAAATTGAGTAGACTTGTTTTTAACACCAGTATGAGTGCTATCAGGAGGAGCTTGTGACAGTACTGATTTACTTGAACATGAAGATGTTTGTTGGCACTTAGAATGAGAAAGAATTCGAGGAGATGTGTTACAAGCAGCATCATGATTTGAAACTTGAGTAGGAGAGTGTTGTCTCACAGGAGTAGAAGATGCATTATCAACAGGAGCTTGATCACTTGATACACTTTTAGAAGAAACTGAAGGATATTGCAATGCTTCATTTCTCTTTTGAAGCTTCAAGATTCTGTTAGTGTGAATCAACATGGGTGAAGCGTGACTATTATTAGAATCTTGAATTTGAATAAGCACAGGAGAAATTATTTTCTTCACCAGGTATGGGCCTTGTACTTTTTTGTTAAACACAGTGGGAAATTTTACGTAAACAATGTCATTAACATTGATGTTGGCAAATTTTAATTTTTCTCTCGATTTTTGGTACACTTTTTGTCTAGAAGATTCATTATTCTTGTAAGCTTGATAGTATATTTTCTCAATAACATCCATTAATTTATGAATTTCATAGGCAGTATTGAGAATTTTCCAGGAAACTTGAGATTTGTAATTGGAATAAATGTCATTTATTTCTCTTCCAAAATGAAGAAGATTTGGAGTAAACTTTGTAGCTGGATGAGGTGTAGCATTATATATGGATTGGTGAATTTTTAGAGCAGTTGATACATCACATCCTTGTGAAGCCATTGTGTTCACAGACGATTTTATTTGAGAATTAACTCGTTCACTTAATCCGTTAGCCTGGGGATGGGCTACAGAACTGTGTTCCAATTTAATGCCAAGCTTTTTATTAAAGAAAGAAAACATATCACTAGTGAACTGAGAGCCATGATCAGTGAGGGTTAATTCAGGCTTACCATGAGTGGAAATGTAATGTAATAAAGCTTTTGTAACAGACTCAGCGCTGATATTATTCAAGGCATATAATTCTAAATGACGAGAAAAGTGATCTATGATAGTCATCACATATTGACGATTTCTTAATGGGCCGAGTAAATCCATAGAGACTTTTTGATTGGGAGCTGTTGGAAGTGGTGCTGGTAAGTATGGAGCAGTATTTTTTTTTTATGATTTTTGTTTACTAAACAAATTTCACAAGAGTTGACATAATTAATGGTATCAGAAACAAGGGTTTTCCAGGTAAATCTTTTCTTTAAATTAACAATAGTTTTATGAATGCCAGTATGAGTAACATGAGCAATTCTTAAGGCTTTTGCTCTAAGTGACAAAGGTAAAACAGCTTTATGCAGCTCAATATCTTCTGAAGAAAAATGTCCATTGTAGCAAAGTAAATCATTACTTGGATTAATATAATAGCCATTTAAACTTTTAGACTTTTTGTTATTTTTAAGATCTTCATAAATTTGTTTAATTTTTGGGTCTTTTTGTTGTTCAGAGAAGATGGTGTGATCAAGAATTTCTAATAATGGATCTTGATTATTATCATTATTTGGAGGTGAAGAGTCACTTTGAAGATGACATGTGTGGTGGATTTTGTCAACTAAACCACATGGAAAGTGAGGAATGTCATTATGTAAATCTTTTTGATTATCAACAATGGGTAGAGGTTCTTGTGTAGAAATAAGATCTGGATTATTATTGAGATCTTCAGTAGGAATGTGAGGAGTTCTACTTAGAAAATCTGCTAACACATTCTCTTTGCCTGGAACATGTTGGAATGTGTACGAGTATTCTGATAGTTCTAACAACCATCGAGTAGTAATATCAGCTGGAGATGTAGCCTTTTTATAATTATTAAGAGGTTTAGCATCAGATAATAGAATAAAGGGTCGACCAAAAATATAATATTTAAAAGCTGTTATGCCTTCGTAAATGGCATAAAGTTCCAATTTGATGGCAGGGTATTGTCTTTCTGACTGAGATAGAGTTTTGGAATAATAGGAGATTGGTCTGAGTTCACCATCAAATTTCTGCATAAGAACAGCTGATATTGCTGTCTTTGATGCATTTGTATTAACATAGAAAGTTTCATTCCAGTTTGGGAGATTGAGCATAGGTTTTTGGAAGAAAATGTCTTGTAATTTTTTAAATGCATTTTCTTGTTCAGATTTCCAAGAAAATTTATTTTTAGGTTTGGTGACTTCAATGAGAGGAGAAATCAATTTAGCAAAATTAGGAATAATTGACCTATAAAATGAACACAAACCTATAAAACTTTTCGTTTGCCTCTTGGTTTTAGGCGTTGGAAAAGAGGTAATTTTTTAAATGTTACTTGTAATAGGAAGAGTTTTATGATCTGTGAGTTGGAATCCTAAAAAGTTAATAGAGGTTTGCATAAAGGAACATTTTTCAGGAGACAGAGTAATGTTATTAGCAATAAGAGTGTCTAATAGCTTTGTGAGTTTCATAGACATTTCTTCAAATGAATTAGCTCCAACTACAATATCGTCTTGGTATGCATAACATGAATCAATTTGAGATAATTGAATAACTGAGTCAATTAATTGTTGGAAGGTGCTTGCAGCCGTCTTCAAGCCAAATACGAGACGTAGGTAGGTAAAGATTCCCCATGGAGTAGTAAAACTGAGCTTATCCTGCATATCTTTAGGTACAGCAATCTGCCAGTATGCAGAGGGCAAGTCAAGAGTAGTATAATACTTAAATTTTGATAATTGCACCAATAGATTTTGAATTCTAGGAAGAGGATATGAGGATGGTATAATGATCGAATTTAGCAATCTTAAATCTAGAGCCAAACGATACTTTTGAGGCTTGGACATATCAGTTCTCTTCTTTTTAACAAGAAGCATGAGACACGCCCAAGATGAATTTGATCTCTCAATAATGCCAGCATTTAACATTTGATTAATTTGGTCAAGAGCTTCTTGCTCAAGTGCCTGTGGCACAGGAAAAGGTAGCGTTTTGACTGGATGAGAATTTAGCATAGTGAATTGAGGATTGACCAGGTCAGTATGACCTAAAGTGTCAAGAGATTTTGAAAAAGCTAAAGCTTTACTGCACAATAATTTTGTTAAAGATTCTTTTTCATGAGGAGGTAAATGTTTTAGATCAAAGTCATTTGGAGACAGTTCTTGGATACGTTTTCTCTTAACCTCTTCAGATGGCAAAATCAAATTACAGTATTCGTTTTCAAAATCCAAATCAAAAGAGTATTCCTCAATATCTTTCTCATCCACATTAATGCATTCGCCAATAATGGAATTTTTATTTAAATGAATATCCAGCTTTGATATATTCTGACATACAACCAAAAATAAATCATTTTGAATTGAAGACTTGGAATGCAAAGATTCATGTAACACAAGACCTTTATTTTTTAAATTGGGTTTGAAAATAAAATATTCAGATGGAGGATTTAAGTACTTAACATGTAAATAAACAAAAGAATTAGGAGGGATTAATTCCCTATTGAGTAATTGTACCATGTTGGAATTCACCAAAATTTTATTACCAATATTTAAATGAGTTGGCTTTTCACCAACATAACTAAGATCATTAGTATTTTCAGATGTAAAATTCTTGCCAGGCATATTATTATTAGAAGATAAATAGTTCACAACATTACCATAATCAGTTGGAAAACAGTTAGAAAAATAAGTAAAATTACCATCAATATAAGGGTTATGAAAATTCATAGCAGTACTAGCAACATTATTTGTAAACAAACCATTATTTTGAAAATTATAATTGTAAGGATAGGTTGTATAATTGTTGACTAATTGTAAATTTGTATCATCATAATTTGCACATATATTATCAGTATAAATACCATTACTTAGATTATTTGACATAGAATCTTCATAACAAGGCATCTTGTGTACATCTAAAGAATATGGTACATTTGAATTATCATAATTATATTCAGAATTCATGAAATAGCAAGTAGGAGATTCGTTATAACTGTGAAAAGGAATATGTTTATCCTTAATCAAGATAGACTTAAAGCTTGGTGAAATGGTTATGGAATGTTTATTAATAAACTCAAATCCAAGTATGGCTTGAAAATGAACATTTTGTATCTTTGTAAGGTAAAAGACATGATGAAAGAAAAATTTATCAATTTTAAACGCAATCTCTATGCATCCCTTGAAAAAAACTTTGGAATTTATGGTAGACACAGATACATTACGGGATAAGAATTTATAGTGAAGCCTGGATTTAATGCTATTAAAGCATTCCTGATCCAAGAGTGACAAACTTGATCCCGTATCAATTAATGTTGAAATCTCATTATGTTGAATGTTTATGAGAATGCATGGAAGAACATATGAATTATTAAATGAGCTGCAGATGACATGTCTTTCTTGTACATCATCATCAATTTCAAGATTTTGTTTGGATGTCAAAGACTTATAGGAATATGAAGGTTTGTTAAATTTAGGTGTCACAGGGGAAGTTTGGACAGCTGTGGACGATACTAAAGTGACTGAAGAGCTTTTGTCACATTGTTGTTTATGTTTGTTAATAAAGTGTACTGACCCTGAATGAGAATTACGGGAGAGAAGGCGGTCAGTAGAACCAGTCTCCCTTACATGTTTAAATGATAGAGATTGTTTTTATTATTAGAAGAAGAGGTATAGTTTTTCCTTCTGTGAGGGTACGACGCAAATTGAGATAAAGAATTTTGATTTGAAGAACTGATAATGTTCTTAAATTTGTAGCACGTATCCATACGATGATTGAATTTTCCACAGAACGCACACTGCACAACATCTCGTTTATGATAAAAGGAAGCAGAGTTTTTTTTGTGAGAAAATTTGTCGAAGGTGGGTTGATGATAAGGACGTTTCCGATAAAAATTATATTGACGAAAATTATTTTTACGTTTATCTGTAGCCTCTTGTTTATTTGGAGAAGGAGAATATGTTCTCGGTTTTCTTTTAAAATTACGAGAAGCATGAGAGTTGTCTTTTGGAGTTTGCAAAGGTGAGAAGGTAGTTTGAGAATTGACATAAACTTTGTCCTTCGTATGTTTTATAGGAGACTTATGGAGCACATTACTAGAAGCAATAGAATTATCATGGCTTTTTTCAGTATCCAAACAATATGCTTGATTATAATTTTCATACGATTTTTTAGGGGGAGAGTCGTAAATATCTTGAAGAAAATTTGCTCGTTCAAGAGCTAACTCAAAAGATGAAATATTTTCTTCAAGAATTTTTCGTTTAATTTGTTTAGGCAAAGCCTCAAGAAAATGAGTGAATTTTAATGAATTGAGAGCAGGAGGATCCAATTTAGGGTAAGCCAGCCGAAGTTGTTTATCCAGCCGAAAAGCAAAATTTTTGACTGATTCATTTGAATCTAAGCTTAAGTTCTACAAGGACTTAAGAGAAACAGACTTTTTTGAGGGTAAGAAATAGTCTATAAAAGTTTTTCGAATGTCCTGGAAATTAGAGTTCTTGAGCTGAGACTGAGTTTCAAGAAAGAAGAGTAAGGCGTTACCCTCCAGTTTCGATTTGAAAAGAACAAAAAGTTCTTTATCTGTGAAATTATTTAACTCTTGTATATCAGATAATTGATCAAAGAAGAATTCCACAGTCTGAGGATTGCCGTCGAATGGCTGAATTACAATATTTAATTTAGCCTTGGGAGGCATTATGAGATAATTAAAGTGAGAGCTCAATAAATGACAGGTTAGATTTGGACATAGACTGGTCTTATAATAAATAATATATAAATCGACCCATTATTTAAAAATATTGACAAATTTCATTTACGTTATACATCATTTTTATATATATTAAGAAGAAGAATAATTATGTGATGAAGAGGAGAAAAATACCAACATATCTTTGTTAGCATCCGATCAAAATAACATGGCCCAAAAATTTTATGTAAATATATATATCATATGGCTCAAAACAAATGTTCTTATATTTATGACAAGAGGAATTATTTATATTAGCATAATCAATTATATTTACCAGCACCTCCGTTAAATAATACATATATTAGTTATAAATTATATCATGGCAAGAAAAATATATCAATAAATTATGTTATATATACTGTACTGCTCCAAAAGAAAATATTATCTCAGCATAAAATCAAAATATATTATGCATTCATTTATTACACCACACTCAATAAAATAGGAATATAAAATATTGATCACTGCATGAAGATATAACTTGAAAAATAATGAAGATATAATTGAAGATAATGAAGATATTATTGAAGATAATGAAAGATAATTGAAGATAATTGAAGATATTTTTTTTTTTTGTTGGAAATATGTATATATAACGAAAACACAATGGTAGCAAAGGAAAATAGATGGTCAAGCGTTGGTCATTGCACCAAAGGAAAGATTTATACTGTTGTGTTTGGAGAGATAAGAGAAACACTTATTTATTGTTTCATCTCAGAAGTAGGCTAAGTGATCGTAATAATTTTGTGAGGGACATTGTGTTGAATGCAGGCCAGCAAACGACCCAACCATGCTACCATTATAGTACTCTTAAATTATAACAATCTTTAACCATGAAGAATAAAAATTCAAAGCAAAGTTGTAAGAATAAAAATGATAAAAATAAAAGTTACCTGTGATTTTTTGGGTGTTGAGGAACAAAAATCCAGTCAGACTAGTGCATAGGAATCAAGACACAAATTGATGAAGATAAATATTTTTTATTTATGATAACTTGCGAGCTTTGAATATTTCTTTATATATATATATAAATATATTTTGTTTTTCGTGTACATTAAATCATTTACTTTGTTGTAAAATTTTTTACAATGGTGTTATTTTACAAGTAGACATATTCGAAAATATAATTCTTCTTCATAAGGTATTCTTATATGTAGAGATGTAAATTTTCCGGAAAAATATAAGTGGCGGAAAAAAACTGGTTTTTTACCGGTTTTTTTCGGGAAAAAACGGAAAAATTGGAAAAATTGATTTTTCATGGCTGTTTCTCCCAAATAAATTATATTTTCTTAGAGAATATTAAATAATAAACATTTTTTCCCATTTATATGTATTAAATGAAAATTATTTTCACTTTATATTACAAAATAAAAAGAAAGTAGCAAAGCCTGCTTTTAAAAGTTTAGTTTTTTTTTTTTTCCACAGCCTAAGAATTTTTATTAAATGCTATTGTTTGTTATATCATATCTCTGATGAAGTGATTTTTCAATTACATGTTTAACAGTTTAACTACCAATTGACCTAATGTAAAAACCTGAACCAATATGTCTGCAGTTTGGAATGAAATAAATTATGCATTCCATTTACATAAGTATAAGTATAGTTTTTAAGTAAATGATACTAGTTTAAAGAAATTATTGCAGTTTTATCATTATTATGAATATCAGTATTAAAAAATTCCATTGTTTGTTTAAAAAATGTATATTTTTACATTATTACTTTTTTTTCTTAGAATCTTAATTTTATTTCTTTTATAAAATATGTTTAGTTTCGGTATAGCTTTCCAATCTCAACTCAAAAAAGTTTTGATTTAGTTTTATAATCTAAATTCAAACAAAGCTAAGTTTTACTTTGGCTTACTCAGGTCTGCATATATATAAGTTTAATTAAATGTAATTTTTTTCTTTTTAACCCTGAAATCTGGTATTCTATTCTTGAGTAAGAAACCATATTCAATAATGTTTCCACATGGTAATTTTATATTTTTAAGAGTGGAACTCAAAAGTTATGAAAACAGAACACTACAAATAGAAAATGCTCACTATTTGAGGAATTAACAAGAGCAGTTACATACAGAGATAAACTTCTACTGTACTTTAGAAATCTACAAAAATTCAAAGTTTAATCAAGAGGAAAAGTATAATTTGGAACATAGTTACTTGTAATAAAATATGGGGTTTTTTTTTCATTGCAGTTGTACTTTTCTAATGCAAACTGCCCATGTTTTTGCAACATTACTGTACATTATGCAGGTAAAATGGAGGTCAATTTCAGATTCAACACCTTGAAAAATGCAGCATAGTAGTGCCACCTATAGGGCAATTTACACCAAAAACTAAACATTAATATATATCAGAAACTGTCTGAAGCTGTAGTTTGATTAAAAAAAAAAAAAAATTGTCCTTGAGGTAAAGCTATTGCGATAATCATGAATAATACAGAATAGCAGCGTCATCTGATGAACAATTTACACCAAAAAGTAATGAGCACAAAGTTATGTTAAAGATTAACTTAATCTGAAATTTTATAAAAATACATACGTTAGTTTGAGATAGAACTATTGTGGAAATTATGAATAATGCAGCATAGCAGTGCCATCGGTTTGGCGATATACACTAATAACTAAACATCTCGAGTTTATATCAAGGTGTAGCTGAATCTAAAGTTTTGTGAAATTATGTGCATCAGTTCTTGAGATAGAGTGCCCATAAAATTTGTCACATACAGACTCACAGAGTGACAGATATTTTCCAAAAACCATCAAAACGTGTTCAGGACTTTCTAAAACGTTTAAATACACCAAAAACTGAAAGTCAAATTTTTCACGAATTCAATACTTACTTCTTGAAAAGATAGATTAAAGTAATAAATGCATACTTCAAAATTTTATGTTGAATTTTTAATTTTATCATTTCCATTAATCGGCATATTATTGCAAAAAAAGAGAAGTTGCATTTAATTACATATTTAGATTTTTTTCATGTAATCAAGTTTTTGTGAAATTGTGAACTTTTTGTATATACTTGTACAAAATATATTCAGAATTTTTGAATAAGAAATTATTACTATATTTAGGTTCCTATTTAGACATTTTTAATAAGGTTATTTACATATGCAACTTAATAAGATTCAGTTGCTGTATGGCATGAGATTTTTTTTTCTTCAATCATTGCACTTGCGAAAGATTCAATTTGTTTATTAAACTTTTTCTGAAATGTCTACTTTCAAGAGAAATTTTGCAAAGGGTCTTGTGTTTCAAACAAGAAAAAAATGTGAAGGATCCTTTCAAACAGATTTCAGCTCAGAGATCAGATTATCCACATTAAAATTTTCATGTGAGACACTCAACATTAAAATAAATAAAATAAAAAGTATGAGAATGTAACTATTACAAAATTTTCACTATATTATTTCATAAATGAAATTTCAATTTTTCCAGTTCGGAAAAATTGAAAAATAAGCCTTCGGAAAAAAACCGAAAAAAACCAGTTTTTTTCCCAATTTTTCCGGTTTTTTTCCGAGCATTCCCATCTCTACTTATATGTATCTTTATAGCAAGAATTAAACATTTTTCTTGATCGAAAACAAAGATAATATCATTTTTCAGAAACATCAATTATATATATTTTTCAAAAATATGTTTGAAAAACTTCACACAGAGATATATCAATATTTGCTCCTGGGGCGCCGTTCCATATTCAAAATTTATATATATTTTATGGCCAAATGATAATATGATGAAGAGATTATGAGAAAAAAAAAACTTTATGAAAAATATATCCTCACTTCTTGAATGAGAGTCACCACCTCAGCATTTTTTCTTCAGAGGGAAAGCGAGCTTACAAAAAGGCATTGAAGAAATGAGAAATAAATCGGTTAGAGAGATTTCGATGAGAGATTGACGAGTAAAATATTGAAAAATAACCAAGACGTCACTTAACTTATGTTGTGTAGCCAGAAAGAAGCAACAAACAAATGATTCAGGATGCGGTTGAAGAGGAACTTACTCCTGGCTGCCTTAAAAAATCAACCTCGAGAAGCCCTGGCGTGGACATTGAAGAACAAAAAACGGTTGCATTCAACGGTCTCGGGGGCGCACACTTGCCCCGAACTCCGCTAAATTTTTCCGGCATTTCGATCATCCACCAGCATCCATCATGGCTGGGGTCTAACAGCGCAACTCCTCTGACCGCGGGGAGTCAGGAGGGAAAAAGAACTAGGGTTACTGTAAACCAGGCATACGCCAAGTTGGCGACGCACGAAAGAGGGGAGCGAGGAAAATTAAGCCAAGTTACGATACCAAGTATGGTGAAAAATGAATTTAATAAGGAAAGAATTGATAAACACTTAAAGAAGGAAGGCCAAAGCAGGTGGCCAGGCATTCAACGGCTTAAAACACGTCACCTGCAGAATATAATTTGATAGGCCAAGGGGCGTGCTAGACTAACCGGAAATACCACCCATAGAACAAACTAGATTGTTCTAGAAGGTTTTTTAAACTGGAAGGAATGAATTCAAAACAAGATTTTACCGGTTTGGAACATTCGAAAGCTAGGAAAAGAAGAAAACATTACAGGCGACAATATCAAAAGAAACGAAATCGAAATAATATTTAAATTAAGAACATGAATAAAAAAGAGATGATATGAAATAAAATAGTTAATAAAATTGAATTAAACTAAAAAAATATGGGGGGGTTATCGAGTAACCACCACAATTACATGTTAAGATTTATACATTTTCTGGCTCTAAATGGATAGAAGAGAGAAACTGAACCAAAACAAAAATTACAAATGTGGTAATTATTGATGTATTATTTTTTATTTTATGGATTGGTTACTTTTTTACAATGGAAATCTTTAAAACATGTTTTTTTTTTTTTTTTGACATACACAAATAAACGTTGCCTTTTTCACAACGTGTTTTTGAACTTTTTTCGCAGTTTTCAAACCTGCACTTGCGAAGACTTGAAATGTCATCAACACATGGGAAATGGTTCGCTCTAAAGCCTAAAAAAGAAGGAAAAGAATAATATTGGAGAAGTACTTATCAACTTAAAAAAATATTTTAATTAATTTAAAAATGTTGTCATATTTTTAAAGTTTTTATTTATTATATTGATTTAATTTCTTCTATAAGTCTATAACTTTTTTTTGTTACAATTTAAGAAATGAAAAACATACTTGCAGTTGCGTGAAACCTAAAGTTCCAGGATGAGGTACAGAAATGAACTTTTTAACAGTCCACTTGTATTCCTTTTTTTCTTTTTTCATTTTTTTAGTATTTTCCGAAACTGCCTTGAAGGTAGAACTTTGGGAGATGAATTCAGGAGACTTTGAGGAGAAAGAATGATCCAAAATTGTCATTTTTTCTTCATCGAGCTCATTTGAACTTGACTGTCCTTCTAAAAAATCTATTTCAAATGTTTTGTCCGGAGCATCGTCATCATCCAAGAGATCACTAAACTCAGAATCCGATTTATTCATCAATTAAAATATTTCTTCTTGAGTGAGAATTCTTTTCCGTTTAGACATCTGAAAAAATATTTTATTTTGCTTTATTAAAAGTTAACAAAGTACTGCATAAAAAATTAGAAAAAGTATTTGAAAATTTTATTAATTAAAAAGAAAAAAAGTAAAAATTAATTAGAAAAAGGGGGGTTATCTATGACAACACCCAAGAAAATAATATAGTATTAACTATGTAACAGCATACTTTGTTTTATTTTGGCTGTCATCAAAATTGTTGAAACCGAAAACAAAATGAACATTGAAAAACCCTTACCTTTACAGTAGCACTGACAAACGTAACGCCCAAGTTGCACGATCGTGCGGGTGACGAAATCTTGAGTCCTAAGAGCAAAATAAATAGTCTATAATTAATGTTTTTTATTATATTAGACTTATTTAGACAAAAATATTTATCTAAGCAATTAAAAATATATTGATAATTACCTTTTTACGACAGATAAAATGGTGAGCTATATCCATTGTACTTGTAAACAAAGCTAGACATGCCGCCTGAAAGTAAAACATGGACTACTACCGCAATCTGTTGATAAAAAAAGATACTTTATTCTTTCTGCTAACCGGAACAATCGTTCGATTTGGGTTTATATTACATACGACTGTTTCAGAAGCAAAAATTTAAATGTATGTCTAACCCGCACAATCGTGCGAGCTGGGTCTTAAAGGGATATGAGCTTGGGTAAAATTTTGCAAAAGCGGTCACTTTAGCCAGGTGGCTACTTTACCAAGGTGGTCACTTTATCAGGTTCCACTGTATATATATATATATATATATTATATTTTTAATTACTTTATGAAAACTATTCAAGTCCTCTCAGATGTGCAAATCTCACCAACACTTTGACAAAGTAATTACTCTTTCACTATGAAGAGTAAAAATTCCATTATAACAAAACAAACAAAAAAAAAAAAGAATTTCTACTTTTACCTCATTTATTCTAAAAAGAAATGTCTAATAATTTTACAATTCTGTAAAGTTCTAAGAAATGAAATAAAATATTATCTAATATACTGCTGCTTTTATTATTTTGGAAATAAAAGTTAAAATGAAGAAAGGAACTGTTTGAAGGCAAATGTTGTTAAAGAGTTTTAAATACACTTTAAGATGTAATTATCAGTTAAATAATGCTTAATGACTTTATATATAATAATATTCTATCCATATTACTGGATACATTTTTTAATGTATTAAATAGTTTTTTAATTGAATTTTCAATAAATAGTAATTTTGTTTAATATTTTTTTTTTCACTTTCATGTTAAACATTTATAGTATTATAAAATATCAGTAATAATGCAGTCAAAATATCAATAGCTATCAGGTCTATAAAACTGTACCTGCAACAAGTATTATCAATTAGTATTGCTAATTAGATATTAAAAGTTAAATTTAATGAAACTACTTTAAAATGATTCCTAGCAAGTTTTATTAGTTCAATTCTTTATTTGATTTATTCAATTAGTTTTATTATGATTAAAAATTATTTGGTTCAGTAATAAAGTTTCATTTCTGTTTTTTTAGATTGATGGATATATTGCTCGGAATTTTCCAAATCAGCAATCTATGATCGGTAGCTTTTTAGATCCTGCTGCTGATAAATTGCTTATTTCCACTTTGTTTATTACTTTGACTGTGAATGGACTTATTCCTGGTATGTTTTTTATGCAGTCATTTTATAACTGTATAAACAATACAAGTATTTTAATGGTTGTCTTTGTAGTTTGGACTTTCTGTGTGTATATGCATACTTACTTGTTACAAAAAGTACAATTCAACTTCTATTTTACAAAATTTTCTAAGTAAAAAAAAAAAATTCTTCAGAACTTTGATTTTAAAAACTAATAATAATAAAACAGTAATTTTTTTTAAATAGCAAAATTAAATTTATTTTATTTTTATTTATTTATCATTGGACTAAAATTTTAATATTCTTGTTGTTTGCAACCTACCAAGAAAGTCATTTTTGGGAAGATTTTTACATTTTCTTCGTAAATAATCATAATATGCTATTGGCACTTTCTGCTTATGGATGTACTGCACAAAAGAAGATATATGTTTGACTGAATTAAGTACAAAAGCGCTGAAAAAAGAAAAGACAAGCCAAAGAAGAATAATCACAAATCAAATTTTAAGAAATTAATTTTTGTACTTCTGAATGTTCTTCCAATAATGAAATCATGCAATGTGTAATAAAAACTAATGCAGAAGAAACTGTGAAGAAATAATTCCTAAAAATTCCTTTCAAAGAAAAAATTTTAGGAATAGTGTATGAAGTGTGTTGCAGCTTTCAAAAGGTATTTACAAATATATGTTTCAAGAACTTCAAAACTGTGAAATATTTTATTTATTAAAGGCTATTAAGTAAAAAATACTGAAACCATGAAATAAATAAATAAGTAAACATTTTAAAATGCAATGGTTAAAATAAAATAAAAGTGGTGCCCCACCCCCTTTTTTTTTAGGTTATTGCATTGATTTTCCATTTCATATAATTTGTATATTACAAATTATTTAGGAGGAAAACATGAAATTCATTAAATAAAAGTAAATTGTATTTTAATCTACAACCAGTAAATTATTGAAATAGTTTACTCACTCATAAAACAGGCATTATGCAGAAATTCAGTCTAATAAGACATGCTAAAGGGGAATCAATATGGTGTGAAATTATCACAAGCAAACTCCACTAAACTTGAATGAGAATGTAAAAAATTTTGAAATACAGCAAGGTCTAAAAAAATAGAATTTTGATAACTCTGGTGATGTCTTGAAAGCCATTTTAGAATTAGAAGTATAAGATTAAATATAACCTCCAGAAATAGGGCACATAGAGCATCTAAATAAATTTTGGCTATACTACAATTGGTGTCATTTAAACAATTGGGGTAGGTAAAAGATGAAGAATATAAAGGTAGTGGTTTACCATCAAGCACAGAAAAGGCACGCCATAAGGTAACCAGAGGGTCAACTAACACTAAACAGAGAACTATAATTCAGACTAAATAAATGATATATTAGCCAAATTTGAAAATCTTTAATCAGTTTATAAAGTATTAACCAAAAAGCTATATTGTTATTTTTCTTTTGCATGATTCATTTTTTTAAACATATTAAATTTGAAATGATGATTGTTCTCTTTTATCTGAAATGTTACATAAACACAAAAAATAGATCTTTATCTAAACATTACATAATTAATATAATTCATTTATTAAAATATTATGTTCATCTTAGCATGAATCATTGCTTTAGTTGCTCAAAACTCCCCCCCCCCCCCCCAAAAAAAAAAAAAAAAAAAATCTATAAATTTAAAAAAAATCATCATATTTTTAAATTATCATGAAATTTGTTTTGTTTTTCTATGTTAGTTTCTTGAAAATTATCTTAAGCAAGTAAGAAAAATCATGCGTTAAGCATAGATTATGAAGCACTTTCCAACACTTCATGAAATCTTTATCAAAGCTTTGTCATTTAGGGAAATAAGGTTACTGTATATACCCAAATATGTATCCCAGTCCTTTTGAACAGCTCTGTATTTGATCTGTTGGTTTATATACTATACAATGAGAAAATTTAATTTAGCAAGAAAATGTCCAGCATGTTGAAATTTCTATTTCAGCAATTTATACTAATCGATGGAAACATACTTGAATATGTTTGATCAGCCCTGTTGTTTACCTTGTAACTTTATTACATGTCAGTAATAAGCTAAAATTTATTTTAAACTAAATCATTCTTAAATCTACTAAAATCTTATTCTCAGAAATTATCATTCATAGGCGTAAACGAATTCAATTCTTTGCGTGGCTCTGTATATTATTTTATCTATATTCTGAAACATTCTTAGTAAATTGAATGCAGTTCAACATAAAAAGGCATAACATATTTAAAAACCATCTTTAAGTAATTTAAGCTGATATTCAGAAATATTTGCGAACCCTTTTAGGTAGCCCTGTATATCAACTATAGTATTTATACACACCATATAATATGCATAGATTTAGTCAAACTCAAACATGCATGTCATAATTAAAATGCAATTCATTCATTTATCAGGCATCATCAGATACACGTACAATACTTGAAATTATTTGAAATATTTTGTATGTCCCTGTAAATGCTATGTACTTCATATTATGCATGACTGTATCGTATAATTTATATTAAGCCTCAGCTATATATATCATTTTTATTATACATGAAATAGTTTAATATAATTAAAATATGTCGCACACAATTCCCCCTTTTACCATTATGTAATGGAATTTTTTTGTGTGGCTTTGTATATAAATAATAGCTATTTTTTTACCCCAGTTTTTACAAAATGCATATTTTAATGCATCTCGTAAATGCATATAAATTTGAATGTGTTTCACAGGATGTGACTTCTTTAAACTTCATTTGAAACGAGCTTTTCCCATAGGCCGTAATGTAACTGTAAACTTTCAACTATCCCTGTAAATAAACTAATCATGGTAGAAACTTCATTTTCTATAAGGTTCGTGCTAGGATAAATGTCAACAATGCCTAAAAATTTCATGGTGATCTGAGTATATTTACGAGAGTTAGAGCGTGGCCAGACTGACAGACAAATCAAATGCATAAGCACTTTTCAACTTTGTTGGAAAGTGCTAAAAAGAAAGGAAGAGAAAATGAAAATCCCATAAAGCTCATGAAAAGCTCATAAAAATTGCATTTTAAATCATTACATCTTGATTGTCGATAATTATTATCTGCCTTGTCTCCAGAGAAGATGATTCTATATGAATTTTTTAATCCTCTTGCCAAATCAGAGTAAAATTAAAGGACATCTCTGTTTTTTTATTATCTACCTCTGATACAATATGTCTGCTTTTAAAGTAAACGACAAAAGTATCTCAGTAATTTTTTTAGTAAAGAGGCATTGAGATTTAAAAAAAAAAAAAAAAAGCTTGGTGGGAATCAGATTTTATAAAGTGAAATTTATTGTCAAATGATATAATGGTGAATGCTGTTTATAAAACTTTATGTTCTTACAGCCATAATAAAAATATTTGTCTTACTTATACATAATACATTTATGTAGCTTTAGTTTTATCACAATATTTTAGAATTACATTGCATTATTATAAACAAGTTTCACTAATCATCTGAATTTAATGTAAATAATGTGCGCTGAAGAAATTCATTTTAAATTTCAGTTCCTTTAACTTCAATGATTATTTTAAGAGATGTGTGCTTGATGTCAGCTGGCTTTTACATCAGATATGTGTCTCTTCCTCCTCCTGTAAGTAAACTTTTAGATTCTATCTTAAATCATGGCTTTTACTTTGCATAAAATGTTATCAAGTGTCTTTTCAATATTTCTAAAATCATACATGATCTGAAAATTTTTAGAAGGGGTATTGTTCCTTTGAAAATGTTGAATAAATAACAAGAGACCAAACGCATCACTCTTTGACTGATTTTTGCAGCCTCCTTGATTGACTTTGATCCCAAACTTCTGAAAATATAAAAGAGTTTGTTTTAAAACTGGAATCTATATTTTAAAAGACTCTTTGCATTTATTGCTCTGCCATTGGCCGAGGGGTTTTGCTCTCAAAACTTCGAGATGGGAAGTGCTGGGTTTGAACCCAATTGTGTCTGTCAGCCTAATCGGTCAGAGTTTTTCAGGGTTTTCTTTGAACCTTGGATTTTTCTGTGTGGATATAGATGAGGCTCCTTAGAAAAACCCCATGGAAGGCAGCTCCCCCTTAGGCCTTTATACCCCGTGTTGATAATTGGCTGTCATAAAACACACAACTAATCAACTTTTCATTTATTATTCATTTATTTTATTTTAAATATTTAATAATAAATTTTTATAATTATTTATTAATTTAAAATATATAATTTTTTTTCTAGTGTAATCATGAAGAAATTTTTTATATGTCAATAATTAAAAATACAAATATGTTTATGCACATAACGTTCTCCATTTTGAAAGTACATAAAAATGGGCAAATAAAATGTAATTGATTATATATGTGTACATATTTTTATTAATGTTTTGCTACAAAATTAAAAAAAAAAATTTGACTATTAAATTAATTTTTTATTTATTAAAAATGAACAAATTCCTGGTTTAAATTTGATAGTCCTTTGTATTAATGTGGTATTGATATACTCTTCAGCTATTTGTAATTTTTAAATTTTGAACATTAAAAAGACAATTATGTGTATGAATTTTCTGATATTATGTTATTAAATTAAAAGAAAATATTTCTTATATAGTTATATTATAATATAGTTAATTACTTAAAATTTCTGGCCTGTGATACATCCTTTTGATAAAAGGAAATTGATTTTAAAATTACAGCACATTATATACCTGTTATAGCTATGGAAGAAAGCAATTAGATGATCATAAAAATGAAGATTTATTTAATAAACATGCTCCTTGTCTACTAAAAATAATTTTTGCTTATTGGATTACATGGAAAGTAATAGTTAATATAGGTACTTACCTATTAACGCCACTGCAGCAGAAGTTGCACTAATGCGTCTATAAAGGGCAGTCCTTGTGTCCTTGTTGTTTGCTGATTTTGAAGCCATTTTTCTAATGCTTTTTTTAGTGTTTTACTGTTTTTTTTAGTGTTCTTTTTTTTTTTTTTTTTTTTTGCTTATTTTTTAACGCCATTTCTTTGTGCACGTAGGAGCAACAAGATTGATCTTTATTGGTGCATTAGAGCAACTTCTGCTCATTGCCTTATTAGTACATGGGCCTCTAGGGCCTTGGCCCTGGGTCCACAAATTATGTGGCTGATTTTTTTTTCCTTAACCCATTTTAGGCCAAACACAGAAATTTTATAAAATGTAGCATTATTTTTATTGAAATATGCTTAAATTACATACATTAAGACACAAAAAAAGATTTGTGCATGAAAAATAATATTTTATATAAGAAATAATATTTTATATAATAATATAAAATATTATTTCTTATAATGAATAATATGAATATGAATAATATTTTTATGACTTTTGTTTTATTCTTATTTCATATACAGAATTTGCAACTTTAATCTATTTTAAATACATATAATTCATTTCAATTGGAATAATAATATATTTTTAAAAAGTCGAATTTGTCAAAGGCGTTTCAAATTAAAACTCTAGCGTATTTTGAAAATTTTTTAAGAGAAAGTGTTTACTCCAATTGAATTACTAATATTTTATGGATGTCTTCAAAAGCCTTAAAAAATAGAAGAAAAATAAAATTCTTGAAAAAAATGTGTCAGAGTGTTAAAAAAAAATATTTATCGAAATGTTTCGTATACGAACCTTTGGCTGAAAATGGGTTAATCAAGTACTTTTCAAATAGTATTGTTTTATGAAATATGAAATGTAAAATTTAAATATTCTGAATGATTCAATAAAATTTTTAGAAACTTTTAACTTAAGCACTTTTCTGTAAAAGTCCTTTTCATTTTAAGAGTACCTATAATTTTCAAAATATGCCGTATCCAGAATATCAAATTTGGGGAAAATGCCAAAAACTGCCAAACTGTGTCTATTGGACTCAATAGAAAAGAGGATTTTACAATGATTGAAATGATTACTATACTATTAGAAAAAATACAATATTTATGATTTTAGATAAGGCATGTTTTGAAAAAGACCTCCTCATTTATTCTTCAACATAAGCTGGGGATCATAGATATTTGTGAATTATACAAATGCTTATTTGAGAAAGTGGATGGTAATTCATTTTCCTGATTATTCTTCTAAATATATATATATATATATTTTTTTTGGTAAACTTGAAACTTTTACCCAAACAACTTTGTCAAGTCATCAAATAAACCTACTTTTTTCTGAAAGTGTTGCCGGGAATGGGGAGGTAGGGGGGGGCATCTTTTTTAACAGGCCCTGGGCCCAGCTTCAGCTTGATCGGGCTCTGCTTTTGCTGCGGTGGCGTTAATACGTAAGTACCTTAATACATTTTGCAATATTCTTTAATTTATTTTTTTGCAGAAAAGAAGGTGCATATTATATGGTAAACATATCTAAAAATAGAAACATTAAATCTGAAAGTTTAGTGACATATCACATGTCATAATGTACAGTACTTAAGAAAATTTTTCCAAACAAAATCTCTTAGGATTTTTTTTTTTTTCCCTATGAAAAAATTTTTTAGTTACTCACAATGGTACATTCAAATTTACTACTTTGAGAGAACTGATATATATATATTTTTTTTTAACTTAAAACTCCTTAAAAGAATTCAGAAAAGGTTTATATTTTTTATTGTCACTTTTCTGTATGATTCTGTGCTCATAGTAAATCAATATTTTAGTTGTTTTGGAGTTTAATGTCATATTTATTTTAAATAATTCCATAAATATTGCCTGTTTTACTTCCAGTTAAACACCAATAATGGTTAGATATTATATTGAAAATATTTGCATTATGTTTGGAAACTTATACTTTACATTGGAAACATTGAACACTTTCTATCACAAACATTTGCAATAAAGTGCTAATATTATACATATATTGGCCATAAAATGACAACATTTCTTATCACTACTATGCAGTATTGTAAATATATAAGCATTCCAGTTTTGCACAATGTTTTATGCTAGTATTATCAATACTGATTATGGTAGAGCTAATGATGCAATAAATGTCAATATGGCTTATCACCAGACATTGGGTATCTGACCATCCAATTATAGTAAATTTCAATCTCTCCCTTTTATCTTTTTATATTTAAGTAAATTAGTCTTGGTTTTAAATTATCTAACTAATACTGTATATATTTTCTTTCTTTAGAAAGAAAAAAATCTTAATTTTAAATTTTCTATTAGCAATTATTTTTGTCATTACTTCAATTTCAGTGTAAGTTTTCTACAGTACAACTACATCATTTTAAATCATTAATTATATCAGAATCAATTTATTGATTTAGTAATCATTTTTATGAAAATTTTTTTAACAAAATACATTTGAAAGCAGGGTTTGTACTGATTCCTTAGAAACTAAACTTAGAAATGAAAACGTTCCTAAGTAGTACTTAGAACTACTTAGATAAACAAAACACTCCTTAAAAACTCCTTAAATTGTATTGCGGTTTTGCACGCAAGCTATATTGCCCCCTCCCCTTCCAAAAAAAAAATCGCGATTGTAAAACACACAGTAAGCCCTTTATGCATGTCATTCATCAGAAGCACGGCACTGATTGGTTGGGATCATACTAACAGCCACCAAAGTGATTTACTTTTCACGGCCATAAGGGAAAGAAAGGTGAAAAGAATAATCCAGACACACCTTTAAGCTTCTAATTTCAAAAAGTGAGTACACTGTTTAATTCCTTCACAGCTAGATATACAACTTTGATTTTTTCTTCATAATTCTATTCATCATCCTCAATTTTGCAGATAACAGTGGATTCAGGGGTGATTCTCATCCTAAAATTTAAGGCATCCTCTTCCGAAAATTTAAAATTGGGTTATCAGTTCCGCATAGTTGCCAACTTGTACGGTTTTGCGCGTGGAAAAAACAATCGCAGAGAAATGCAAATTTCGGAAAGGATTGCCAAAAAAGCACCATTTCGTCAATGTTTTTGTCAACAAACTTAGTCAAAAAATTGCTGAAAAACGTGAATTTCCTGTATGGATCACGGTTAAAATGGCAATTTCACCAAATATCGCAGATAAAACACTAATTTCATCTGAAGACCATGGGAAAACATAGATTTCGTCTAAAGATTGCAGATATAACGCCGATTTTGTAAAAAGATTGCGGGAGAAATCGCTGTTTTCAATAAAAGATTGCTTACAAATATTTTGTCAAAAGATGATTGAAAAAAAAAAAAAAAGCCGATTTCGTCAAAAAATCGCGGGGATAAAACGTTTTTGAGAAAAAATCATGTAAAAATGCAAATTTTGTCTGAAAATTGTCGAGAAAACAACGATTTCATAAAAAAAAAAAAAAAAACAAGGAAAAACGCCGATTTCGTCAAAAGATCGCAGAAAAACTGACTATTTCGACAAAAGATCGCAGAAAAACCACCAAATTCGACGAAAGATTGCAATAAATTGCCGATTTTGCTAAAATACCGCAGATAAATTGCTGATTTTATTTGAAGATCGCGGGAAAGCGCTGATTTCATCTGAAGATCGCGGATACCCCCCCCCCCCCTTGCAGGGGGATAACTTGCAGAATCCCTGCGGAATTGGGGTTGTGCAAATGCATGCCATTTAATAACAACAACAAAAGTGGTAAGTCCTTAAAACTTTTTTGACTCCTTGGATTTTGTCTTCCCAACTCTGTATGAACCCTATGAAAGGAAATATCTAGTATTTTTCCTTTTTCCTTTAACAGTGATCATATTTTTTATTTTTTTATTACCAATTTTTCTTTTAACCATTTGGGAAATTATTATTGTTCTTGGTCCAGAATGAACTGTGTGGTGTGTTTTTTAACCCTTTTTAACATATTTTAGTTTTTCTTTTTTTTAACATCCATGATCCTTTAACTTTTCTTCTCTTATTGCAACTCTCTAGCCTTTAGCGGAAACCAGGTTGAGATAGAGAAAAAAAAAATCAAAGATTGAAACTGGACAAATTTAAAATAAAAATTGATTAAATCAAAGACGCCAAAAAGCAGGAAGGGTGGGCTCAGGGCTCTGAAGCTACTGAACAACCACAGTTGCATCAAGCTTATTGTTATAAAACCATTAACTGACCATTAGCATGCATTGGTTAAATTCAAATCTAAATCCAATAAACTTGAATCAGGTAAAATTTCATCATCTGAATCTCAATCTGATATGTCACATTGCTTAGAATTTCATTTTCCAAATGGTTGTTAAATTATTATTATTATTTTAACTATTTTAGTTTCAGTATCAATATTATAACTATGCCGTTTTAATCATGAATTATATAAGCCTCAGCTAAAAAGTTTAGTAATAATAAATTATTTTTTTGCAAAAATTTATAACTGAATACATTTGGAAGAGAATATTTAGTAATTTTAGCTTCTTCTTCTTCTTCTTCTTTTTTTTTTTTTTTTTTTTTTTTTTTAGCAGATTATATTCAGGTTGTAAATTCTCTTCATTACCTCTTGCTGATTTGTTCCTTACCACTTAAAAATAAGTTTTGTTTTGAAATAACACATAACATGTTCTTGTTGTTACTAGTCTGTTTAATAACAAAATTAATAATATAATAGAAAATTAAGCAATTAGATTGATAATAATGGATTATTTTTATGAAAAAAAGCTTTAAATTGTATATATTTGTAGCAGAATGTTTCATTTAATATTTTTACATCTTTACCTTATTTCTTTTAGGGAAAATCACTATTAATCAGTTATAAACTAAAAACAAAACTTTATGCATATTTATATTGGAATTGTATAGGATCATCATTGAAATACATATTTATAAACTAAAAACAAAACTTTATGCATATTTATATTGGAATTGTATAGGATCATCATTGAAATACATATTTATAAACTAAAAACAAAACTTTATGCATATTTATATTGGAATTGTATAGGATCGTCATTGAAATACATATTTATAAACTAAAAACAAAACTTTATGCATATTTATATTGGAATTGTATAGTATCATCATTGAAATACATATTTATAAACTAACAACAATACTTTCTGCATATTTATATTGAAATTGTATAGGATTGCCAGTGAAATATTTATACCCATATAAATCCAATGGCCAAAGACACAATGAAAAATTGATGGGGAAAAGAAGTACATGTGTCACATGTCTTTATTTTTGCTTCAGATAGAAGTTGCCATTTCTCTCTGATTTCATCTTGATCATGTGACATTATAATTTCTTTCCAGATGTACTGCCAGATAATACTGTCAATTATCTGGCATACTGATCAGATAGTCCAGATATAATATATTCACTACATGTCTGTTACATCGCTAAGCATAGCCAATATGTTTCCAAATATTATTTTGCTTCTAAGGTAGTTATCCATTTCTTTGAGATTTTTTTTCAATTTGATAATATAAATAAAATTATGTATTTACTTGTAAAAAAGAATGATTAGCTGTTTCATTCATTTTTTGTGATTATAAATTATTTTTTCTTTCTTTAATAGAAAACAATTACCAGGTATTTTGATATGTCATTGATTACTGCTAAGTTACAACCTACAACTATCAGTAAAGTAAGTTTCTAACATCTCTATTTATTTAATTCTAAACATATATAGTTATAATTTCTAATATTACTTGAAATTGTTGAACAATTATAATTGTTGACAACACCATTGTATTACTTGGATACACATATCATAGGAGAGTTCTGTTTATTTTCTTGTATCCGTCCTCCCTCTCTTCTCAGACATTCCAGAGCGTTTATCGTTTACTGTTCGCAACCGGAACACTCCGGACCTCTTCAATTCCAAATTTCAGATCACTTTCAGTTTATTTGTAAAATAAATAAATAAATAAATAAAATAAATAATAATCTACCACCCTCCCTTTACAAAATAAGGGGGGGGGGGGGCTGATTTATGTCACAAATGCATTTTCAATACTAAAAAACGATAATATTAAAACAGATATTTTAATAGAGAAATTAAAAAAAATAGGAAGCTACCTGCATTGAACACCCCATTTCCTTACAAAATATTTATGTTAGTAACGCATTTGCGATATTGAAGAAGGATGATTAAAAATCATAAAAGAAACGAAAATTTGAGATGGGTTTTTTTGAAAGCTAAATATAAATTTTTACAAAATTATCTTTAGTTCAGGAGTGATTGTTTTAATTTTTCAGAAAAATCAAGGTAATAATTTACCAAAAATTAAAAAAAAAAATGGTTATAAATCTGAAAATTTTAATATAAAATCTGTCGCTTATTTCAACGAATGATCAGTCATTCAAGGGAAAAAAATTGCAAAATCGTCAAAGAATCGCGGGAAAAACGGGATCAAACTATCGTGAAAAATTGCAAATTTCATCCATAAGTCACGAAACAAACGCTAATAACTTCAAAAAATTGCAAATTACTTTGGAAAAACGGCAAATTTCATCAAAATATTGTGGGGAAAAAATCGTCAAAAAGGCACAAAAAAAAAAAAAAAAAAAAACATAATGCTAGAATGGATGCTACCATAAGTCTTTGTTGCACCCTTTAGGAAAAATTGCTGTAAATTTCAGAAAATATTTTTTTACTCAGAATTGTCCCTTAAAATCACCTCTTAATTAAAAAGAGAAAAAATAAATAAAAAAGAATTTAGCCATGGCTCCTTTCTGCATAGCAGGGTTGAGTTTCTTCTGGAAGAAACCTATTTTTTCCAGGACAGTGGAATAAACTGGAAAAAAACGGAAGAAACTGGAAGAAATGGAAGAAACCACCAGAAACCAAAACAAATGCTCTAAGTCAAAGAAATGTATAAAAATGAAAGTATAATTACATGAAATCTAAATTGGAAAATTTAATTATTACTAAAAATATTTTTGTAAAAATAATTTTTTTTTTTTTTTTTTTTTTTAATTTAAATAACAAGCTTTAGGTTCAGCAGACATTTTCAGGTGATGGATTTTTGACTGCTGTAGAGGTTGGGATTTTTTTTTATTATTATTATAGAATGGGTTTTTTTATTAATGACTCCATTTATAAAAAAAGAAAAATAAACTACCTACAAATTGTTTATTTTTCATATAAAAATACATTATTATTTTCATATAAATGTGCATTATTTTAAAATGTGGAACACAGTAAATAAATAAATTTGTAATTTTTTATATTTTTCATCTTGCATGAATATTTCAATGCTGATTTTAAAAGGCTAGTGTTCTAAAAAAAACTATGGGTATGTCAAAATGCTTTTACATTATCCTGATGTGTAGGACTTGAAAATAAATCTTAATTTTTCGCTTTCATCCAATTTAAGTTGAGAAATTGATTGCAGCATCCTACTGCTAAAAAACTTTTTTGCTATACTACGTTGCATTATGCGAAGAAAATTAAAGATTTTAATGACTTTTTTTAATACTGAGGATAGAATGAAAAGGCCAAAACTGAATTTAGGTGACCTTCCTCGTAAAGCATGGTGACGTCACTGCAACGTCGTTGTGAAGTCACATTGTGATTTTGTGACCGTCGATTGTCGATGTGACGTCACGTGACATCAATATGAAGTCACAGTGACTAAAATGTGAAGTTGTTATGGCCGTTTTAGAGCTCTTTCGTGACGTTTCACAAAGTGGTCACAATGTGACAAATTTGTGAAAAATGCGTCATTTGTGACTAATTTGACATTAACACTGTGACGAAACTGTGACAAAAGCGACGATATTTCAATTGCCAGAAACATGTTTTTAATAGTAAATAACATGTTTTGAAGGATATTTATAAATTTCTAAAGATTTTTAAGAAAGTCACATCTCGGTCACAATGTGACTTCACTGAGAGGTGGCATTTTGGTCACAGATGTGATGTGACCAAAGTGACTCACAGTGACCATGCATGCTATTAGGGTCCTACTTTTTGGCGAAAATGATAACTGAAAAAAAAAAAGTAATTAAATTGTATGTTTTAAAGTAATTAATGCAAACATAAATATACACCATGACGCAAAATTTTAGACAATGAAGAAATTCTTACATACTTTGAAAAATATTTATTCAATTTTCAAATCACTGCTTGAAATTAATGTGCTGTACATATAAACAATATTTATAACAAAGAAAAGTGGAATTGTGCATATTGCAATAAATTAAATGGTAACAAAAATAAACTGTTGTGTCAAAAGTTTAGACACAAATCAAATAAAATCGAAATAAACAATTTTTAAAACCTGGTTGCGCATCCATGCTTCTGTATTACATCAAATATACAAGACTGCATCGAAGAAACTAAATCTTTCATAGTTTGTGGATCGATATCGTACCATGCATCCTCAATATAGTCTTAAGTTCCTGTACAGAAGAGTATTGTCTAGTGTTGCTATAAACTTTGCGACACATGATGCTCCAAAGGTTTTCTATAGGGTTAAGATCTGGGCTACATGCTGGCCAGTCAAGAACTCTTATATTATGGGAATTAAACCAAGATTTTGAATGTTTTGCAGTGTGAATTGAAGCATTGTCTTGCTGAAATTCCCACTGAGGACCCCCTAGAAGCTCAGCAAATGGCAGTAGGTTTTCTTCTAATGTCTGTGTATAATGCTGTGAAGTTTGACGACCACTAGTGAAGGTCAGAGATACTTGTCCATTATAGCAAAAGGCTGCCCAAACCATCACCGAGCCCCCTCCTTGTCTGCGACTAAAAAAACGTCAAGGTTCCTTCCGCAAGTCATGCCAATACGATAAACAACCATCTGGACCATCCAGATTCCACTTTTTTTCATCGCTAAATATGACTGACTGCTATTTTTCTCCATATGACATATGCTTTCAAGCCCACATCATTCTTTGTAACTTATGATGTGGCTTCAGAGCTGGTTTCTTCTGCATTTTGCTATAAACGATTGTTCCTTTTTCCAAAATTCGTCTACAAATCGTATCCTTTGATACAGAGAGTCCCGATGAGCTTTGAACTCCACGTAAGCTCATTTGTTGAGTACTCGCTAGTCTTTGTATCAGGCGATCCTCTCGTACAGTTGTCACACGTGGCCTCCCAGACCGACATTTTGCTTTATATTCAGAACCACTCAATAAAACTCAATAAATAGATTTTTTTGACCTATTAAGAATAGCAGAAATTTCAGAAACGCTCTTCCCTTCACCTTTCAACTGCCAAATCCTTGAAACCTCATTCACTTGAATTTCTTTAGCTCTCGGCATGTCGACTATGAAGCGCAATCGTTTGCAGAACTCAAGTACTCCAAATTTGTGACATCATCGATTCTAAATTTGCATATGCCAGCGAATATTCAAAGAAATTTAGAATAGTGTCTAAACTTTTGCGACAAGCACATTTGAATTTTTATGAAAAAAATTAGTATTATAGCAAATAAAACGACTGTCTTTTGTACATAGCATTTTAAATCAGTTTTTGAATGTATTTACAGGTTTTTGTAATTCTGACGTCATAATTCTACATTTTAAAGCTGAATGACGTCATTGTCTAAACTTTTGCGTCATGGTGTACATAATGGAAATTAATTATATGTGTAGTATTTATTAATTACATAAAATTTAATAATCCAAAATTTTTTTTTCATATACAAAAATACGTAATTAATTCATCTATGACACAGAAAGATTTTTTAATTACACGAATTTCATTTAATTAAAAAGTATTTTAGTTTTAGGTATATACATCTTGATTTTTCTTCTATAATGATTTTTGTAAATGATCATTTGTTATTCTAGAACTTTCTCAAAGAATATTTGAAATCTGATGCAGTTTAAACTAAAAATTTTCTATAAGATGATTGATAAGTCATGACTGATAATTATAAACAATGAAATTCAATGCAATACATTCATTTGAGCCGATACAGTTCAAATCAATAACTAATATTGAAAATTTCCAAAGAAAGAAAAAAAAATTTTGGTATATAAAGTGTTTCAATCTGGCCGAATTTTCACCCATGTTTTTGACAAAACTTGGATTTTGGGCTGAAAACGAAACCGTATTTTTTATTGATCTCTATTTAATATAGTAATTATTATACATTATTTACATTAATAAAATTAATGTAAATTAAAAGCTTTCATTTAAATGGGTTTCATTCTATCATTAGTAAAAAATCTCTACTATTTATTACTAATTTTAGAATTTTAAATAATAAAAAAATATGTTGGTTAAATTGAAATGCGCAACATTTAACTGATTTTGTGTATTTTGGATAAATTTTCTTTTCATTTAGCCAATGGTTGAAGTTCTCTAGATAAGTGTTGTGTGTGATCTTGGCTAAAAAACTGTTGTAATTATTAACTTAGCATATATAATTAATTAAATCTATGTTGGTCCAGTGAAATTAATTTATATTATATTATAAAAAGAAGATATTTATTATATCTTACAAAATTGAAAATATATGGTAAATTCTTAAAGAAAAACAGTTTCTTCCATTTCTTCCACTTGGAAGAATATTTCTTCCGAATATTTCTTCCACTATTTCTTCCGTCCGGTTTTTTCCATGGTTTTTTCCACTGTGGAAGAAACTTGCCAACCCTGCTGCATAGCAAAACATTATCCATCCAAAGTTCTTGATAATCTGATGAGTAAACATCAAATATCCGATTTCACTTAGCCTGGCGAATAAACACCTCCTTCTTCACAGCTTCTTTATAGTGGACATTTTTGACAGGCATTGTAATTTTTCAAAAACTGGTTATATTTTAACAAAAGTTTATTACACAGCCTAACTAACTGTTATTTCAATTTGCTGAAAAATTGAAAGAAATTGGTAAACTTATGTAGGAGATTTGGATTTTTTCTTTTTTTGTTTGTTTGCAACTCAATAGTATTTTTTTTTTTTTTTTTTTTTTCTGCACTTAAGCAACGCAAATTGGTTGATACATTCATAGGATCATTTTTGTATTCAAAAGAAGAGGCTTCCAATAGTTGATTCTCTTGCAAAAAAAGAAAAAAGAAAGATAATAATATAGTCTAGAATCATTACAGTAAGCTGGGAAAGCAGATCGTACGGATAGATTTTGCTGCTAGACTTTTGAAATAAAAAATATATAAATATCTTAGTTGTTTTTTTTAATTTTTAAATGAGTGCAAGAGGTTTTGGAATCGGTTTTAAGAATTCCAAATTTTTATATAATTTAACATATACATGTATATTTATTTTTTAAAAAAACACGAGTTAGCAAAACATATGGATTTTGAAGAGTTCTGAGTTTTTGATGTCCAGACTTGAGACTTTGTACTGTAGTACAAGAGTCAAAGTTGTAGCATAGTGCTTTTTTCCACAGACTTCTCATACAACACACTTTTCATTCATATTCTAGATGGCAGTGCTATAATTTTGTTGTTGTTTTTTAAATTTTCCTTTTTTTTTGGGGGGGGGGGTGAATTTCAGACAGACCCGAAATCCGGAAAACCCTAGGTCCAGACGATTCCGGATAATAGGTCCTCTACTGTAGTATGATATAAAGCGAAAAAACTGTAATTTTGTCTGAACTGAAAGTTTCATTGTTTACATCTGTTTAATAATTTTCTTATTGAGAATTAAAGCTTTCTAGTACCTTAGCACTAAATTATTCTTAGTCAGGGTTGGAAAAAAACATGTTTTTATGTTTTGTTTTTTTGTTTAAAACATGTTTTAAACATTTTTTTTTCTCATTCAACAGCACAATTTCGATTAAAGTGATAAAAAATTATTAAATATAAAGAATGAAAATATTTTCAAAAAGCAGTAAGGAAGAAAAAATTATATATTAAATACCAAACATTAACTGGCAATTTTATTTTATTCTAAACTAAAACATTTAATTGTTAAGTTCTTTAAAAATGGTAACAAGTTTGGCAGCCTTATCAACACCCAAACGATTTCTGGTTTTGCTTTGCACAAAACCAAAAGTAGAGAAAACTCTTTCTAATCCAGCAATAGAACATACAGCTGTATGTAACTGTTTTATGATATTTATGGCATTTTTATCAATGTATTTTTCAAGGCTTAACCACCACGATAAAGGTGTTACTTCCACTTTATTTGATTCTCCAACGGTAAATTTATGATTGGTAAATGCATCAAACATATAATCGGAAAATGGAGCTGACTTAACTTTAAATTTTATAATTACTGGAATTAGTTCAGGAGATAATTTGGCAGCATTTTTCATGCCTTTTTCAGTCTCATCAAAGAAAAAAATAAAAAATCTTTTTTAACTACTAAACAAATATCTATATAGTATTGCAGGATTATCTATTGATAGAAGAAAGAATTATTTATAGTATATTAAGAAGGCAATTAGCCCAGATTTTTTACTCATTATTATGTTCTCTGTGCACCAACTGCTGAATTTATTCAGAAAAAAGGAGAAATAGATCTCTTATTTAGTTTCCTGAACAGGAGTATGTAAAGGATACCACCTTTAAAAAAAAAAGTAAATCCATAAAGGATATGCATGCTATTAACTTTTAATCTCTAATTTTGTTATAGTTTATGTATACATTTTGAGAATTTAGGAAAAAAGGTCAACGGAAAAAAAGGCAACGGAAAAAACGTCAACGGAAAAAAAGGCAACAGAAAAAACGTCAACGGAAAAAAGGGCAACGGAAAAAAGGGCAACAGATAAAAACGGCAACAATAAATAATAGTAATAAATGTCAGTTCTTCAATAAATCGAAAGTTGATATACATTAGTTATTAAGGGAGGCATCTTAAGTAAAAGAATACCGATTTTATGTTTCAAGTAAGCATGTATCGGTTAGTACACGTGTATTGGTTATTTTAACTCGATTGATGAATAGCTTACGTATAAAAACAGCGACTTTCATATCTTCATGCAAACTTTGACCAAGGACATTCTTTGGAGTGAGAAAAAAGTTTAAAACAGGCAATGAAAAAAAAAAAAAAGGTACAAATACATTTTAAATGGCGTGGAAAAAATGGCAAAAAAAAAAGGGAGCACAAAAAAAATATTTTTTTTTTTTTTTTTTTTTTTTTGTTCTCCTGATATTTAATTATCTAATTAGAAAGATAAGGCAGATAACAGGAAATGAGTCGAAATGTGGAGATTTGGCACAAGAAAACTCAATTTTGGATACAGCAGCATAAACCATTTAAATTAAAAAAAAAAAATAAGGAAATTTGTTATGGTGATTCTATTGATTATAGTAATACTAATAATAAAAATAATAATAATTGGATAAAAAATTGTATGTATAAACATATTATTTAATTTTTCGACAAGTGAATTGCATTTTGTTATAAGGTTGTGTTTTCTCACGATGACTTTTATCAGGCTTTCGTGTGCGAAAATTCTGTCAAAAACACCATTTTGACCGCATTTTCTGAAAGGCCACCTGCATTTACCGAAAAATGAAAACATTATTCGACTTTATGGTTTCTAAAGAAGTCCCCCTTTGTCAAATCCGCCCCACCAGTGGCTAAGAGGCTGTGCTCTCGAAGCTGGTAGACGGGAGGTGCTGGGTTCGAACCCAATCGCATCCGTCGGCCAAATCGTTCGGAATTTTCCATGATTTTCTTCTAACCTTGGGTAACCTTGCGTAAATACAGTTAGAAAGACCTCCACGGAGGGCTCTCCTACAAGGGCCTATATACTCCGGACAGATAATCGGAAGTAACAACAATAACAATCCTTGCCATTTCCAAATCGGTAAACGAAAAAAAAAAATGCCTGGAAAAAAAGGACCGGTAAAAACATGAGCATATATAAATATAATGTAATAATATTAATAATAATAATAATTGAATCATAGAATAATATTTTATTATATTTATATAATTTTATAAATTTACTTATATTTATGTATTTTATATTTTTTTAATATTATTTAAAATAATTATTATATTTAATATTTATATACTATATTATTATTACTACATTATTATTATTAATATTTATTATATTTTATATTTAATTTTTTATATTTATATATTATAATATATATAATATACAGTATAACACATAATAATTAATGCCCCACCAGTGGCCGAGAGGTTCGGACCTCTCAACTGGTAGACGGCAGGTGCTGGGTTCGAACCCAATCGCGGCTGTCGGCCTAACCGTTCGGAGTTTTCCGTGGTTTTCTTCGAACCTTGCGTAAATACGGGTTAGGTTCCCTTAGAAAGACCCCCACGGAGGGCACTCCCCCTGGTCCTATATCCCATTAGCGTAGATAATCGGACGACAAAAATCAACCAACCAACCATAATAATTAATATAATAACATAATAAAAATATATAATAATATATAAATATAAATTAAATATAAAATTATTAATGAATAATTATTATTTAAATATTATTAATTATTAAATATTATAAATTTTTATTCATTTCTTATTCTTCTTCTACAAGTATTATCCAAAAATGAAAACATTATCCGTCTTTATGGTTTCTAAATAAGACTCCCCTTGTCAAATCCGCCCCACCAGTGACTAAGAGGTTGTGCTCTCGAAGCTGGTAGACGGGTGGTGCTGGGTTCGAACCCAATCGCATCCGTTGGCCAAATCGTTCGGAGTTTTCCATGATTTTCTTCCAACCTTGTCTCTTTCTTGCATTGTAATTATTTTTATTAATAGAACCACCATAACAAATTTCGTTATATTTTAAATTTTATTTTAAATGGTTTATGCTGCATGTTGCCAAATTGAGTTTTCGTGTACCAAATTTTTAAATTTCGACTCTTTTTCTGTTATCCGTCTGAACATTCTAAATATCAAGACAACAATTTTTTTGTGTCTTTTTTCCACCCTATTAAAATATATATACCTGTATTTTTTTTTTCACGTTTGCCCCTTTTTTGTCACTTAAAGAATGTTTTTGGTCAAAGTTTACATAAAGATATGAAAGTTACTGTCTTTATACATAAGCTTTTACCTGTTGCCCTTTTTTCCGTTGACGTTTTTTCCGTTGACGTTTTTTCCGTTGCCCTTTTTTCCGTTGACCTTTTTTCCGCGCACCACATTTTGATAACACAAAAATAACAGGGAGTCAAATTATGTATTAAAAAAAAGTTATTGACTATTTTTCATTATTGGGGTAGTACAATACATTAAAAAAAAAAAGTTAAGGGAAATCTACAAGAAAAACAAAAAAACTATCCTACTGCTAGTTAAACTGAACACTAATTGTTCTCAACTTCTGCTCATTTTAAAAAAAGCAGCAATAACCGAGATTGTGCAATCCAGATATTATGCAATCATGGTATTACATAATACTGAGCAACACAATTATAAAGAGATGACTCCTAAATTCTTGGTTTTTAGACAGAAAATCCATGGAAATTAAAGATAGCAGATAGTACAGAAATGAGATAGAGAAACAGAAATGCATGTTTCTAGATAGTCTTTATAAATATATTAACACTGAAATACTGTTAATTTTGAAAATTAGGTTATTAATGTATTATAGAACTTTGATATTATATAAAAAATCATAATTGAGATATTTAAAAAAATAAATTATGTATTTCTAATTTTAGAGGAAATAAATTTACTTTAAATACTTAATTAAAATTAAATAACCAATTTATAATTTTAATAAAATTTGAATATCTTTTAGTATATACAGCTAATTAGAAATTTTTAATACAATTTTATTTCATAAATTTTAATTTGTGACATTAGCAATAGTCATGTTTTACACATTGTTTTAAATGTAATGTTTTAAACGTGTTTTAAACAGCTGTTTTAAACGAAATGTTTTAAACATAACAACCCTGTTCTTAGTTATGTTAAATTGGTCTCCATAGTCATATATAGTTTTATCCTTTGTTTCTTTAACGTTGATGTATCCACATAATGACCTGTGAGGTAAAAATGCTCACTAATAAAGTATTCCCCCCTTTACATAAAGATATTTTTTTTCTGCTTGTTAATGTTTTTTTAAATGTAACCCCTCCCCTCCCTCAATATTAAGAATTGTATTCCCAAAAGCAAATATTTTGAATTCAATAATAATTTTTAGTGTAATTAATTATTTTATTTTATTTTATTTTTAAACAATTTTATTTCAGGCAAATACCTTAATACAGCTAACCCTGGCAGCTGCCTCTCTTGCTGCTCCTGTATTTTGTTTCGTCGATCATTTATGTCTGCACATTCTTTGGTAAGCTATAAATTAAGTTTTACAATGTAAACATTTTTCTCATCATTAAACTATATTTAATTATTATTATTTTTCTTTTTTTGGACCATTTCCTATTCTAAAAAATATTTACAAATAAATATGTGCTTGTGTGTGTGTGATTATGTATGTATATATATTAGAGTTGAGTTTGGCCTCCCTTTTCGGAGAACAGGCCTGTCCAAGTCCAAGGATTTTAAATCCAAGCCCATCCAAACCTGAAAGTTATATTGGCATCCAAGCTCAAGCCTGAAAACAAAAATACAAAAAAAAATTGCATAATACAGTAGAAGCCCGAAATAGCGCAGTCTGATATACCACAAATTTGGATTTAACACAAGGGGGGGAGGAGATTCCCCCCCCCCCCCCCAAAAAAAAAAAAAGATTTTGCATTTAAAATTTCAGTTAAACACAATGAGGGATTTGCAATAACCGCAAGTTAGTGCATCTCAATATCTCTGTTGACGATTTAAATGACAGCATAGAAATTGACCACAGTGAACGAATTTCAGAGGTCAGATAGAGGTCTGCACGGGCTGGAATTTCCAGGCCCGGGCCGTTGTAAAACTCAAAAGTTCGGCCCGAGCCGGGCCCGTAGAGAAATCAAGGAAAACAGGCCCAGCCCGGCCCAGTCCGTTTTGGCCCATTACAATTTCTATGATTTCTAAAAAATCTTCAGATTTTTATCATATAATTAAGATTTTTTTAAAGAGTACTGCATACATATTTATGGAATGATTTTATAGTATATTTTACAGGAAATACACATTAGTAACATTAATGTTTACTAAGATTCTTAGGCTTTCAACATTCAAATAAAGATTCATTAAAAAATTAATATGACTTAGAATAAAAGAAAAAAAAAAGAAATTTAAAAACATCGTAACTTTTAAAGCTGTTTAATAAAGGAAGATTTATAAAAATATTCCTACATCATTTTATTAAAGATTTTAAATCCAAATTCATACGTTAATTCAAAGAAGCTCCTCTCTGATACATTTCTAAATTCATTTTTTTCTCAGAAATGCATAAGATTAGCAGGTGTCTTTATTCAGAAACTATATAATCGAATAGCGTTATCCATTTTTTGATACAAGCAATTTAAGAAGACTGCAAGCAAATAAAATATTATCATAGTTAGCGTTTTGAATAGAATTTCCAGAAGCGATAGCATGGGAAGAGAGAAAAATCTGCAACCATTTGAGAAACTATTGTATCTCAACAAGGTTATACAAGTATTTTATTTACCAAAAATGAAAAAAAATATTCGATTACAAATCCCTTCAATAGTCAGGCTTATCACTTTTATATTTTTACAATTAAAAATTAATGTAAAAATGTGTCAAACTTCCGCGTTATTGAAAAATTAATTTTAAAACCATCAAGAAGTATATATCCAAAGATTAAGCTAACATAAGTTCTTTATCGCTGTTCATAATTTTACAAATTATGTTGTATGCCCTACAGATCTTGAGAGTAATTAAGTCTTCTTTCAGTCCGGCAAGTCTATATGTAGAAAAATAATGCCTTGATCTCCAATTTTGATCTTGGCCCTGCACGAGTCAGTTTAAAAAATATTGAAACGGGTTACACACAATGTAACTGTTCGATGCCGATCTCTACACTGCACAAGTTATGTTTTTATACTGATGCTGTCAAACTAGTATGGCTCGTGACGCACATTTATATTTATTCTTGTTAAAACCATTTTCGTTGAAAATAGGTTTATATTTTATCGTTTATGTTTAAATCTTCGAAATTTTTTATATCATCGAAAATTTTTATATCGGCCCGGCCCGTTCAATTTTTTTGTCGGCCCGGCCCGGTCCATTTCTTTTGTTTGTCGGCCCGTTGAAAAAAACCTTCTAATTCTGCTGGCCCGTTAGCAAATTCGAAACAATTCTGCCGGGTACAGGCCATGGGCCAAGCCCGGGCCCGTGCAGACCTCTAAGGTCAGAACAGATCGGGATATCATTGATGTCCTAACACATAAAAATTGTAGTGAGCAAAATGATAATGATGAAATTGAAAATGATGTGGTAATGAGAGACAAATTTTGTGGATGGAGAGGCAAGACAATTCAGATTGTGTTCATCTTCTTTATCTTGCTGGAATGAAAAGAAACAAAATGCCTCAGTCCGCTAAACAACACTTAGGGACTTTTTTTAAGTGTGATTAAGTTTGTGTTCAATGTTCAATGAATAAGAAAGTTAATTTCATTTCACAAAGCGGATAAGTGTTTTCAACATTTCTTTGACACCATTCTGTTATATTGTGGTTATGTTATACCGCAGGTGTGAAACACGTCTCCCCACAACCATGTTATATCGGGCTTCTACTGTATTTAAAAGTTGTTCTAAATGTAATATCTCATTTTTAACAATTTTTTACATGGAAGTAGCTGTTAATACCCAGAACATAATTAATTTTAATAAATTTAAATTTAATCTCATCAGGGTCATTCTCATGAAAAGGTGCTTTTTACAGTCACATAACAATACATTCCAGAAAATGTATCAAATTTCAGTTTTTTAAAAAATACATATGTATTTAAGTTTTAAATAAGCCATCAAAATTATTTCTGACAAAATAATATTAATAATTGACTTTGATTTTTCAGTAAATATAAGTCAAATGTCTCCTCCGTGGACGTCCCAACATCTGAAACACAAAATAATTTTCATTGATTTTCAACAAATTTAAATTAAAAAAAAAATTTTTTTTTTAGTATTAACTAGTTTAAAGTCTACAGTTAAGCTTTAACTTAATATTTTAAAAATATCTTTTTATTTTTATTAAAGAATTAGTTAGTACACATTGTCCCAAGCCAAATGAGTCCCCCTCCATGGACACAGAAAATAACTTTAAAAAAATACCATAGATGGCAGCATATGTCAAACCATCATGAGACAAGTTTGGAAGAAAGGTAGCCATTTTGATCTTTAGGAATAACTTGTCATTCTGTTGTGAATTTGCTGAATCTTTTCTAGTTTCTTGGCTACATTTAGAGTTTAGCAAAGTTCTCAGTATATACTCCGTGGTCATCACAAATAAGGTAAGGAAAGTTCTTTTATAATTATAATACAAACTTTAGATAGATTTATTATTATATTTATTTAGAATATATGTACAATTTTGGTAACCACAAAACCAAAGTACTTAAAAATCCAAAACTTAATTTTTGTCTCCTCCGTGGAATTCCCCTCCGTGGACTTAGCATGTCCACGGAGAGGATTTCATTGTCCACGGAATAGACAGTATCTTAAAAACTAGAGTATTTTTGACCAATTAATGTAATATGGATAAAAATTAATATAAGTAAATACTTTTTAATGAAATTTAATGATTTTTGTAGTTTCATTTGTATATATATATATATTTAAAACAAAGATGGAAAAATCAAAAATTAAAAAGTCAAAGCAGTCAGATGCTCAAATGCAGAAGAGAAAAGAGCAGAAAAAACTTAGTATGAGACGTGCTAGACTGAAATTAAAAGCAAACTCTTTACTGTTAGAAAAAGCTAAGAAAAAGGAGAGAGAGCGATATTAAAAAAGAAAAAATGCTGGGAAAATTAGAAGTGTTAAAGATATGACTGAACGCGAGAAGAGAATGATAAGAAAAGTCTGGAAAGAAAAAGCAAGGAAATATCGCAAAGAAAGAAAAATTGTGGAAGAAACTGAACTGCATATGAAAGCAAATACTCCTCCAAGTTCACCTTCTGAACTGAATAATGCTGGAGTTGTCCAAGAAAATAATAATAGTGGAATTATGAAAGGAAAGAAGGTTAGAAGAAACCAATATAAATTAAAAATAAAATAAAAGAATTAGAAGAGAGAAATAAAAAAATGAATACTAGACTTGAAAAGTATAGAAAACGATTAAGTAGATCAAAGAAAAATGATGAAAGTAACAATGAATCACCAAGAAGAAAAGTTAGAAGAGAACTGAACAGTAAAGACAGAAATAGTAAATCTAAAGTGTTTAGAAAATTGCTGTTTGCTGAAGCTATTAGCAGACAAAGACATAATAACTTTAAAAGACAAAATTCACGTAAAGTGAAAAAGACAATGTTACAAGTTTTGACTGGTAAAATTGTAAAGAAGTATCGCTTATTCAATCAGCTAAAAAAAATTACTTCAAGTAAAATGCTTAGTAAATGTCAAGATAAAACTTTTCAGATTGTGTCAAACAGGGATAATAAATTTGAAAGAACCAGGTTAAATGTAATGAAATTCCTAGAAAGTGACAAAGCAAGCTGTTTGTGCTCAGGAAAAAAAGAAACAATAACAAGAAAAAAAATTGAAAAAACAAAAACGTTATTTGAATGACACTATGTATAATTTGCATAAAATGTTTAAAAAAGAATATCCTCAGTATCAAAAAATTAGTTATCCAACTTTTTATTGTCTTCGACCTCTTTGGGTTCTTTATCTAAAAGCTTCCGATAGAGAAACATGCTTATGCAAAGTGCATGAAAACATGCTACTTTTAATTAAGAAGATGCATAATTGCAATATAATTAGCGAAAAATGTACATCAGAAGTTCTTAAAGCAATGTGCTGTGATTCCAAAAGTGAACTTTGCTTGAATCGAGAATGTGATCAATGCAAATTGAATAAAATTAAAATAAAAGATTTTCAAGATGAGCCTGTACTTTGAAATGGATCAGTAAAAAAGTTCCTGTGGCGATTAAAGGTGAAATAAAAATGTGCCCCAAAACTATGAAAGTACTAAAAAGGAAATAGTAAAATTATTTTTTTCTGATATTGATAAGTTTTTGAAACATGTATCAAGAATTGTACACCAATACGAAGAGGTTTCGAATATAAAGAAAAATTTGAAAAGAAATGAAATACTGATGCACATCGATTTTTCAGAAAATTATCTGTGCAAATTTAATAGAGAAATCCAATCTGCCCACTTTGGTGGTTCAAAGCCACAGGTAACTATACATACCTGTGTTATGTATTGTCAAAAAGATATTAAAGAAAATCCTGTCTCTTATGCAACAATCAGTGCATGTAATAGACATGATGCAGCAGCAATAGTTGCACATTTGCTTTCACTCAAAGAAGACAAAGTCGCTTATACCTAATTTGAAAAAGATCCATTTTCTTAGTGATGGGGGAAGTGCTCAATATAAAAACAAAACCATGTTCCAGTTGATAGATGGTTATTTATCCTCTCAGTTTAACGTGGATGAAATCCATTGGCACTACAGCGAGAGTTCACATGGAAAAGGTGCACCAGATGGAGTTGGAACAGTAATTAAAAGAACGGCTGACAATTTAGTAGCTCAGCAAATTGATATTCCAAATTGTGAGACTCTAGTTTCAGTACTTCAATAACACTGCAAAAGCATAACAGTTAAAAAAATTGACGAAATTTCTGTAAATAATGTGGAAAAGAACATTCCTAAATATATTTCACCATTTCCTGGAACAATGAAAATTCGCGAGGTTGTGTTCAAAAGAGGTGAGACAAATATTGAAGCAAGATCTCTGACATGTCTCACAAGGAAGGTCTCCATTGGGGGCATACTCAGAATTTTTTGAAAAAAATACGAATTAAACTACTCATGTAGGTAATAAAGGATCAGTGAAAATTAGCGGCGGAATTACATTATCAGATATGTAAAAAAATAAAATAGTTTGGAAAAATTGGCGTGAAAAGCTGAAAGCGACGCGGGATTTGGCGAGCAGTGCATTTCCTCGCCAAAAGTAGACGATTCTAACGAATCTGAAAATTGATTTTAATTGACTTCACCGTTAAAAATCTGCAGCATTTACTGCAACGTCATTCCACTACTTTTATAGAATATCTCCCTTCTGACCAATGAGAATGCTCCATAGCACGGTGAATTGACCGTAAAAATCTGCTGCATTTTGTTCCAACGCACTCCACCGCTTGTATACAATATCTCTATTCCAAACAATGAGAAAGCTCCATTTCACGGCCAAGTAACCGTTTTCTATACAAGCAAGGGAGTGCATTGCAACAAAATGCAGCAGATTTTTAACAGTGTATTTTTCAATTTGGAACAATTTTAATCAATTTAAATTGTATTTTAAATGATAAAATATATTAATTTCATTTTGTTATAAGTACATATAAACATATATGACAAAATTACACTTAAAGTAGAGTAAAAATGCAAAACTAAAATTACTTAAACTAAACTTATTTAAATAAATTGAACATAGAAAGTTTTTTCTTTAAAAAGTATTCGAAGCAAAAAAGCATATTTTTCAAAATTTCGTTTTTTTGCCAACCGGAGATAAATCGCCAAATAAACGAAATTTTTATTATTTTTTTACGGACGTTATAAGGAATTTCCGCCGAAATTTTTTTTATAAACATATATAACTATATGAGAAGAACATCCTGTAATTTTTTCAGATTTTTCTGAGTATGCCTGTATGGAGACCTTCCTTGTCAGTTGCAAAAGTGATAAGTGTGCACATTACCATTTGAGAATGATTAAACTTGAAAAAATGCCAAAGGATAAACTCTCCTATTATGATGTGTATTTAGATTCTGAAAGTGAAGAAGAAATTGAAAACCTAAGAAAGTCTAAAAGAAGTGATTATGTTGTAGTGCAATTTATAGGGAAAAAAGCATCAAACACTACATTGGCTTGATTATGTCAGAAAACAACTCTGAAGAGTGCACTATCAAATTCATGCGAAAATCATCCAGAAAAAATAAATTTATATTTCCAACTGTTGAAGATATTGCTACTGTCAAAATTACTGATGTTGTCCACATTCTAAAACAACTTATGTTGGATGCTAGAAATCATTATATTTTTGAAATCAAAGACATTCAGCGTTTTAAAAATTTAGGCTAATGACTTACAGTTTTGCTGTTTTACTATGTGTATTTTCTTTTGTTTAATTAATAATAAAAGGACTGGTATTGTTCAAATCTAATGTTATGTGATTACTTTCCCGCAAAATGTTTTCCTTTATTTGAATCAAAGTTTAATTAACTAAAACATAGTAAGTGTCATTATTTAAAAAGTGCTATTTGTTTAAAATTGAATTTTTTGTTGCATCCATTTTTAATAGGTATTCTTATTATTTAATTATAAGAAATAAATGTGTACCAATACCAATTGTGGGCAGCAATTACTCATTTATGCTTTCATTCAAAATTTTAAAATATAAATGTCCCCTCCATTGACTATCATGTCTCCTCCGTGGACATATAAAATTTTAAAAAGGTTAAAAACAAAATAGAAAACTTGACTATTGATATGAAGGCATTATTAAGCATAAATGAAAACATCCATGCAATTGAGGAAACATTTTACATACTTTTGTAAAATAACTTTTTTTTTTGCTATTTGTACCTCTTTCATGAGAATGACCCACCAAAAGAAAATTTTAGTATCAAATAAAAATGTACTTTCTTAAAAGGATTCTCATATTTTTTTATTAACACATTAACAAAGTATGTTTTAAGAATAAATGAATGAAAATTGCAGAAATTACTATTTATAGGATAAACAATCGAAATTTTTTTTTCTATTTCCTATAAAAGATGTCATCTTAAATTATAATCGACTCTTCCCTCACAATTTGTCATAATTCTAGTGTTCTTGAAAACTAGCCCTCCCACCCACCTTTAAATTAAAAAATTGACATTGTTGTTTGAAAGATCTGATGTTTTTATAGGAAAAGAAGAAACACTGTTCAGTTGTTTTTATATTGGAATTCATACAATAACCCTGAAACAGCTAATTGAATTTATCATTTATTCAATATGCATAAAAAACAGGGAAAACTGCCATTTTCTCATACTGAAATATTTTTTAAAATATCTGAAATTCATAAAAATTTTTCATGGAAAATATCGGTAACAGAAACTATATAAATACATGTAGATTGATCGATATTTTTAAAATAACCATTAAATTGAGGTAATCATTATTTAAAATAGATGTATTTTCTTGTTTAAATGCAGCAGTTCTCATTCTGGTAATAGATAAAGGAATTGAGGCATATCTAATATAACTTTGTGGTTTGTGCAGAATTATTGGTGTTGGTGTGTAAAAAGTTGCAATGGAAATACCTTTTTATTGTGAATAATTTTAGAATAATAGATTTTATTTGACTTACATGTTTCATTTTTAATTCTAAGCAATGTTTTTTGTAATACTTATTTCAGGTATGTCACAGGGACAACTACAGTCCTGTCTGCAGCAAGTTATGTCTATTATAAGAACTCAACTTATAAATTGTTTAATATTCCTAGTAAAAAACACATTTCATCAGAAAAATGAGAGCTTTGATGACAAGCTTTTAAACGAAAACTAGCTGTTTCACCTGTCTGTAACAAAGATTAGGCTGATAATTTTTTTATATTTTGTAATATATGTAAAGCCAAATATTTTTAAATCTGTTCTATTATGTTTTAATTATAAAAGACCAATCATTAATAAAGTTTTGCATTATCCATATGTGTATTAAAAAATCCAGTTCTTAGAGGTCTTTTTATTTCATGTTCTCTGTTATTTAAATAACATCTGATCATCAGCTGTATTTGTGTATATTTTTTTACAGAGCTTACTCTAAAAACTATGATCAATGGGATTCAATCATCCACCCAATATGAGTTAAATTAAAATCAAAAAAATGTTTTCATTTGTCTCATATTCTCTGTGTTAGTTAAATCGGATCTGATCATCAGCTGTATTAATGTATACCGGGTGATCCAGAAGTCCTGGGACTTTTGAAATGCTAATAATTAGAAAACTATAAACAATAGAAGTATGCGGTTTTCACAGAAATGCTGACAAACTTGTGGGATTTGTTTTTTTGATGAAAAAAACATATTATGTTAGTTGCACTTTTTGACAGCAGGTGGCGCTAAAATTGATAGTAGTATTTTTATAGTATGATACAGCTCATTCAGGGGCGTAAACCACTCTAGTCGCGTAGGGGGGTGTAGGCTCATAAATTTCCGACTTTCAAGAAGGAAAATTTCCGAGTACTGTGGCCAACATGAGGACTAATATATATGTATATATATATATATATATATATATATATATATATATATATATATATATATATATATATGTATATATATATATATGTATATATATATATATATATGTATATATATATATGTATATATATATATATATGTATATATATATATATATGTATATATATATATATATATATACACATATATATATACACACATATACATACATATACATATATATTCATAGATATATCTACATTAATATATATATTATAATTCTCAAGATAATTATGACTTAGTGTATCGAGATAGTCAAATAATCTTATATTATGCTATTATTAGTTCTTATATAACAATATATTTTCCCCATTAGTAGACAATCTCCTGATGGAATAATCGTATCACCCGAGAGGGACATGGGTAGTGCATAATATGAATAAGCAGTCGCAGGGCTTTCCAACGATATATCACACGAAAGGCGTCGGCTAAATTTAAAAAAGCGGTGACTTGTGAGGACTAAGTGGGTATCCAACGATATATCACAAGAGAGATGTAGGCCAAATTTAGGAAATATTTCTCCTCCCAAAGTAGATTCTTCCTCTAACTGTGAATTTTTCATATATATGATAAATAATATTTATCGCAGGGCCCTGAAAAAAAAATCCGATCTTAAATGATAAAACGCTACAGTTTAAAAAAAGATCGAAAATTGTCCACGGTAGGGAAATTGGTGGGGGTCAGGGAGAGGGGAGAAAGGTTTATAATATGAAAGAGTGATTGAGTGAAAAAGTGAGAGGCTCTCTTATGATACGCCACATGGTCCAAAAAGTATGGAATTTTCCACCCCCACTTTAATCCCCTCGGGAGTGGAAATTTATAAATATTGCTGAAACACTTATTTAATTAGTTTTTAATAATTTTATTTTCTGCCGTTTCATGCTATTATTAAAAAAGACTGCTGAGATGTGCCAAATGTCCTAATTTTTCAACCCCCCCCCCCTTTTAATCCCTTGAGGGGGGGGGATTTCGAAAATCGTTGGATTATGTGTTTAATAATATTTTTAGGAATTTTATTTTCTGGAATTTCACGCTCTTACCTTAAATGTTTGCTGAGATATGGTAAGTTGTTCCAAAATTTTTTACCCCGTCCCCCCGCTTGTCCCTCTAAGAGGGGGGGTAATTTCAAAAATTCCATTTTAGTGGACACGTACATCATAAGAAGTATTTTCTCTCCAATTTTCATGGTTCTACATTCAATATTTTGGGCCGAACGTTGATTATCAATCAGTCAGGACAAACTATTATATATAGATAGATAGATAGATATCTCTACTAGCTGACCTGCCCGCCGTTGCCCAGCCATTAGATAAAATATATATACGAAATATATCATATAAATATATTAGATGCATTATATAGATAAATAACAAATTATTAAAGTAAAGTTGTGAGGGAGTGACCTTTGTCATAAAGGCACTCTAGTATTTCTGAGATCGTGACGTCAATAATTTAACATGTGTAAGCGTAAAAGCGACATCTATCCTCTCTTTTACTTTAACTTTCTAGAGTGTGTGTGTCTCTTTCGGGTTCTGCAGTTAGCTCGCGGTTATTAGTAATATATTAATGTGAAGTATCTCAGTTTGCAGCATATAAAAGCTTGGAGTTTGAGTGTGTGGGGAGTATCTCTGGCGTTAGCCAGCGTGTAGAGTATCTCTGGCATTAGCCAGCGAGTGAGTGTCTCTGGCATCGACATTAGATAGCGAAGTGAATCACTGGCGATTAGCCAGCCGAGTGTTCTGGAGATATTAGTCAGCGAAGTGCTAGCAGATTGAAAGTAGTAGCGAGCCTCCAGTGAGTTGTAAAGAAGTTTCGGTATTCGACTTGAGAGTTGGCCGTGGTAAGAAGTTTCATAGTAATTACATTTTGATTATTTGAAAGTGAATAAAGAATTACACACAGCCACGGCCTGTCTAATTAAGTTTTATCTAGCAGCTCAGCCAAGATATAGTGAGAAGTATTAGAAGGTGCCACGATTGAGCTAGTCCGGAGTCTGTGAGTATGCGTTTAGTTTTTTCATAGTATTCTCAGTTGTACAAAAATTAAGACTTGCTCCACTTCCCTTGAGCCCTTATCATTTTAATAAACTGTGTTTGTTTATCTTAATTACTGAGTATGTCTGCATTTAACCCCCACCACGACCAACCAACCGTTACAAATGACACCCAACGTGTGTATAATGTTACAAAGTATGTAAGTTTTCAGGTGCGAATTCATTGTGTTTTCAAATTATACTCAAATTATTCTTAAAAAAATAATAATAATAAATAAATAAGGCAATTAAACAGAGCCAACAGTTTTGCTGTCGCCGTATGAAAACATGCACAAAATACAAAACAAAAAAACGAAATGCGTAAGTCAAAAGTAAAATTCTTGTTTCTCTACAACCCCCCCCCCCCCCCCCTTCCCCTACACACACACACATAGGCACACCAAGCTTAAAAAAAAAAAAAAAAAAAAAAAAAAAAAAAGTATCAATAAAAATTTTTAAATTGCAAAAGAGATTTAAGGGTGTACTTCGATTCAAACTGCTTATTTTCCGATTTATTTTTGAACTCATTATTGCTCTCAAATACACCAAACTTTCAAAATCTCTTATTTGGAAAGTACAAAAGGTGCCGTAATTGTCGATTCTTTGATAAATGCAGAAAATATTGCAAAAAAAGCAATCAAAAACGGCATTTCGAACCGATTTTTCCCAAGCGGGAGATCTGAGAACGAAAAAAGGGGTCATACTGAGAAGATAATTGTTTGTAACTCAAATTCTAATGAATTGAGCATAAAAAGACATCACACGGCACCTCATACGTCCCTTCACGAATCCTCTCAGCAAATTTCGTGTTTTTACGTTTAAAAATGTGTCTGAAATTGTATCGGAAAATTTCGAGCTGTTGAAGATGGAAAAGCGTTTTTTCGAATACACCCTTAAAGATCGATTTAATCATCAATTAGCTTTAAACAATCAAAAGTTGCGCCATTTTATCTTCTCCCAAGACCGAAATTATTTTCAAGTTTCAAATGATTAAATTTTGTTTCTTATCTATACACACACACACACACCAATAAAAAATCTATGTATAAAATAATAATCAAATTATTGTTATGCAGTGAGACAAAATTATTATATCTGGTAATATAACAAAGTTTTAAAAATATAGAATATTTTACATATATTGACTAGCACTGGGCCGATGTAGGAATTTCTTAAATCGATTTATCACCATCCTACATCGCGATTTAAGGCTAAATCACGATTTAGCGATTTTACCTTTAGACTATGAAAACCAGTTTTTTTTATTTATAGAGAGAAAATACAGTATTTATTAACCCCCCCCCCCCCTTTATCCTTTCTTGTGCTATATAGTATACAGTTATTTCGCATCATTAAATAGTATATCTTGGGGGGAAAATAATCCAAGAGCAGAGCATGCAACAGAAATTGAATGTTGAAGATACTGAAATGTCCTTGAAATTTATTTGCATCCAGTGTGAAAAAGAAATAACCACTTTTTTAATTAGATGTATTCAACGTAAAGATGCATGTTTCCATGAAAAAAAACTGCATTTCACTTGGCGATTGAAAATAGTTTTTTTAATTGCTACTTGGTGAGTGACGACTAAGGTGGAGATTGGTGTCCAATAAATTTACTTGAAATGGTGAAATCAAACCTGATGAATTAATATATTTTCCAAAATAAAACTTTTATTTCTTGGAAAAATAATTCCAACTGACCACACTAAAAGAACATGACAAAAAAAACGAAAATATTGAAAACCCAGCAGCAGAAATTTTTTCTGCAGTCTGCAACACAAGTAAAAACTTAAAGAACAGTCTGCAGACCAATCCCTCGCATTACATTATATGCACTCAAACCTCCTAAGTATTTGTGATAGACAAAAGAAAAGTATATTTTTAAAAGAAGTTGTCTTTGTTCTTAGAATTTTTAATACCTCATATATTGTCAAAAAGAGGGGGGGGGGGTCCCCTTTGACGAAACCTGCTGTTTTTTTTTCGCGATCTCTTGAAGAAATTTGCCGTTTTTTCGTGATTTTTTTTGCGAAATTTGCAGTTTTTTGGATTTTTCAACGAAAATTCCCGTCTTCTCGTAATTTTTTGACGAAAATTGCCGTTTTTACGCGATCTTTTGAAGAAATTGGCCGTTTTTTTCATGATTTTTTAAAGAAATTTGCCGTTTTTCGTGATTTTTTGTCGAAATTAGCCATTTTTTTTTTTTTTTGTAATTTATTCATAAAATTTGTCTTTTTTTTTCTTGAGTTTTTGACAAAAACTGCCGTTTTTTCGTGATCTTTTGAGGAAGTTTGCCTTTTTTTGCGATGTTTTGAAGAAACTTGCCGCTTTTTTCGTGATCTTTTGAAGAATTTTGCCTTTTTTCGTAATTTTTTGACGAAATTTACCGTTTTTTACACGATGTTTGAACGAAATTCGCGTGTTTTTCGCGATATATGACGAAATTGATTTTTTCTCGAAGACTATCGAAATTTGCGATGCATTTTATGTCCGAAATTTTGGATTTAAGACAGAATTTTTTTAATTTTTGCTAAATTTTTAAAAGTTAAAAAATAGTTTGTCGCAGCGTTGCGCTGATTCTGCTCCCGGGATTGAAAATACAGCTAAATTATTGAAATCTGTTTGCATCCAGTAGGGAAAAGAAATAACCACTTTTCTAATCAAATGTAATCAATGTAGAGATGCATATTTCCATGAAAAAAGCTGCATTTCACTTCGCGATCGAAAAAAGTTTCTTTAATCGCCAGTTTTATATCTTTAATTACCGCATGGCAAGTGTCGGCCGCTAATTTTTATCTGTATTAAATCAAAACCTGCTACATTGATTTGACACATAGGGGGCGCTATGGGCAGCTCAGCCCCTCCCCTCCCTGAAAAAGATTCCAAGGTCACTCAATGAATTTCTATTCCGAAAATGCAAATGAAATTCTGTTCTAATTTAGTTTTGAGACCCTTTCACAGTTTTGCAGAATTACTAAATTGTATCTAAAATAAGCGTTTCAGCACTCCCTCATCCTATTTGTACATATGAAGCTAACATGTTTAATTTTTCACCAGTTATAGACTCAAAATTTTCATCATCACATACTTTTTTTAGCATAAAATGAAGTTATTACAACAGTTTAATGAGAAACATAGTATCTACAATGTGAATATGTACTCATTTATCTTTCTGTGTCAGAGAAAGATAAAAAACAAATAAGCTCCCCCCCCTACATTTTCTTGACCCCCCCCCCCCCCCATTGTTCACTTCTAGCTACGGTCCTGACCCTGCTAAATCGATTTAACACATACTTGCTCTGTTTTCCCTAAATCGTATTTTTCTTACATCGCCTTTTTCCTAAATCGGAAAGCATTGAGGCAAGGCTACATCGTTTCGCTACATCGTGATTTAAGAACTGGCTAAATCGCGACGTCCGATGTATCTATTGAAAACCAATAGTTAAATCGGATTTCCGATGTAAGCGTTAAATCAAGGCTACATCGTTTCGCTACATCGCGACGTTCGATGTATCTATTAAAAACCAATAGTTAAATCAGATTTCCGATTTCAGATTTCCGTTAAGACGATTTAAGGCTCAGACCAGCAAATTTGAATTTTAACTTTAAACTTGCTCCCCCCCCCCAGGCATAAATAGTGAATTAATTAAAAAAAACACAAATTGTTTTTTGGATTTTAATTAATAAATAAACGCAATGTTGAATTCAGACACTTTTCTCCGGCAGGTATTTCTGTGGCTCCGAGGGGGGGGGGGGGAAGAGAAATTGCACATTTTCACCATTAAAAACACAGAATTTCCGGGGGAGGGACCCCCTTAATAAATGTGTTAGTAATACACTACACACATCACATGCAGTTGACTTCTATGCTAGCAGTAGCGTATGTAGACTTACCATTTCAGAGAGGGCTGAGATACAGCATACATTTCTGAGAGGGTAGCGCCGTGCAGAAGGGCGGGAGGGGAGGGGGGGGGACGAAGGGAGCGGTCGCCCCGGCGCGGGAATTTAGGAGGCGCCAAATTTATACTACCAACGTAATACAGTTGGCATCTATACTGGTGAGTGTATTTCGCATCATTAAACAGTATTATCTTGGGGAAAAAAAAATTAAAGAGCTGAGCATGCAACAGAAGTCGAAAATTGAAGGTACTGAAATGCCCTTGAAATCCATTTGCATCCAGTGTGAAAAAAGGAATAAGTTATTTGAAATGCAAGTAGAATCAAAGCTGATAAATATATTTCCCAGAATAAAGCTATATTTCTTGAAAAAATAATCAAATTGAATATACTAAAAGCACATGGCAAAAAAACCCCCGCAATATTGAAAATACAAAAACGTCATCGAAATCTGCTTGCATCCAATAGAAAAAATAATTAACCAGTTCTCTAATTAAACGTAATCAATGTAGATATGCATATTTTGATGAAAAAAACTGTATTTCACTTGGCGATCAGTAATTATTATTTCAAGTCGCCACTTGGCGAGTGATGACTAGAGTGGCGATCGATGACCAATAAATTACTTGAAATGCACATGGAATCAAATCTGATGAATATATTTTGCCAAAATAAAACTGTATTTCTTGAAAAAAACATCCAACTGAAATAGATAAAAGAATGCGGCAAAGAAAACGAAATATTGAAAATACAGCCATGTCATTGAAATCTGTTTGCATCCAGTAGGAAAAAGAAATAACCACTTTTCTAATTAGATGTAATTAATGTAGAGATGCATATTTCCATGGAAAAAACTGCATTTCACTTGGCGATTGAAAATAGATCTATTAAATCGCCACTTGGCGAGTGACGACTAGGATGGTGATCGATAGCCAACAAATTACTTGAAATGTGTGTAGAATCAATGCCGATGAATATATTTTTGCAAAATAAAATTGCATTTCTCGAAAAAATAATCAAACTGAACACAGTAAAAGAACTCTGCAAAAAAACCAAAATATTGAAAATACAGCTATGTCATTGAAATCTGTTTGCATCCAGTAGGAAAAAGAAGAAAACACTTTTCTAATTAGATGTAATCAATGTAGAGATCCATACTTCTATGAAAAAAAAAACAGCATTTCACTGGGCGACCGAAAATGGATTTTTTTAACCGCCACTTGGCAAATGACGACAAGGTTGGCAAACGAAGGAAATTTTTTAATTGCCACTTTTACATTTTTAATATCCACATGGCAAGTGGCCGCTGCTAATTTTAAATCAAATCCTACTATATCAATTTAACACCAGCTTTCAATGTTTTTCCTAAATAGTCTTTTTCTTAAATCGCCCTTTTCTTAAATCGAAAACACTGAGGTTTGTGATGTGTGTTTAAATCGGATCCTCTAAATCGATTTAACACCAACTTGCTCTGTTTTCCCTAAATCATATTTTTCTTACATCACCTTTTTCCTAAATCGGAAAGCATTGAGGCTTGCAAAGTTTGCTTAAATCGATTTAAAACTAGTTTGACATGCAAGCAGTATATACAAATACACCAAAGTAGATAACTCAATTTTCTGATGCTAACTCTGAATCATTATTTGAAATCGATTTAAAACCAATGGCTAAATCACGATTTAAGACTGACTAAATCGCGGTGTAAGACAATGGCTAAATCACGATGTAAGGCGATGGCTAAATCGCGATGTATAGCATTGGCTAAATCGCGATTTCCGATGTATCGATTTAAGAAACTGACTAAATCGCGATTTCCGATGTAAGCTTTAAATCGATTTAAGAGACAAATCGATTTAAGGCCCAGGCCTAATATTGACATTTGAACTTCAAAAAATAAATTAACTTTCTTAGTATTAATGAAATAATATTGATAAAATATAAAAAGATCCATAGTACAATTTTAACTTCATGCACAATACTAAATACATTGACTTGCGAATTATAAAATGGTTGGCAAAAAAGAAAGCAAATATATTGAAAGAAAAAATTAGTTAAAAATAATAATAACTTCATGAAATTTAAATAATAACTAGCTTGTCATCTCCAGTTTGAAACAAACCTAGCAAATAGTTCGGGAATTGCGATACTAACTGTTAAAAAAAAAAGTTAATATATATCGAATAGCAGTATATTTTTACAAGTTATTAAATAATTTATTTCTCCCCTCAATAAATAAATAAATCTATTATTAAATATGAAAACAATAGCTATTTACACATTTCATATATCTAAAATATTCTGTAATAAAGTAGCTTACTTACTTCAAAAGGTTTTTTTGGAACTCCAGCAATGCAAAATGGTATATGGGCTGAAATTTTATCAGCATGTTTTTGTTTATTATGTGTGTGCCTGTAATCATTATCGAAAATGGAATTACGTAACGCAGATTGTACTTTTTGTCTCTTACATTTAGGTGAGGACATAACAGATGCAAAAATATTGAATTATTAACCAAATACCAAAATATTCTCGCATCAACATTTTGTAATTGAATGATTTCGTACTATGAGCTTGAATACTAACCGGTTTAAACAAAGAGTTTAATGCAGGTGCTGCTTGTTTTGTAATTGACACATAGGACAGGAAGTTCAGCGTCCAGTTGTCTAGGTGCCCAAGTTTTACTTTGAAGAGAAAAAAAAATGTTCTATCTTTCTATTTTTCAGAAGTCAGTTAAAATCTCTAGCTGTTTTTATTATTATTATTATTATTATTATTATTTATTTGTTTGCTTAAGGCAGAGTAGAGGTCTGCACGGGCCCGGGCCTGGCCCGTGGCCCGTACCCGGCCCGGCCCGCGGGCCGGGCCGGGCCGGCGAAATCGTTTCGAATTCTCTAACGGGCCGGGCCGGGCCGGCAGATTTAGAATAGTTTTTTCAACGGGCCGGGCCGGGCCGACAAACAACATAAACGGGCCGGGCCGGGCCGGCAAATAAATTGAACGGGCCAGACGGGCCGGGCCGGGCCGAAAAAAAAATTTTCGGGCCTGCCGGCCCGTTCTGAAGATTTAAGCAGGAACGATAAAATATGAGCTATTTTCAACGAAAATGGTTTTAACGGGAATAGGTATAAATGTGGCCATACTAGTTTGACAACATCAATATAAAAATGTACAGTGTATCGGCATCGGAGAATTACATTATGTGTAACCCGTTTTAATATTTTTTTAGCTGACTCATGCCGGTCCGAGATCACGCTTGCATTATTTTTCTACATATAGACTGGCCGGACCGGTACTAGACTTAATTATTGGCAGAAAACATGATTTTTAAAATTAACAGCGATAAAGAACTTATGTTAGCTTAGTCTTTGGATATATACTTCTTGATGAGTTTTAAATTAATTTCTCAATAGTGCGAAAGTTTGACACATTTTCTGATTAATTTTAAATTGTAAGAGTATAAAAGTGATAAACCTAACTATTAAAGGGATTTGGAATCGAATAGCGTTTTTCATTTTTGGTAAATAAAATACTTGTATAACTTTGTTGAGTTATAATAGTTTCTCAAATGATTGCAGGTTTTTCTTACTTCCCTTGCTATTGCTTCCGGAAATTCTATTCAAAACGCTAATTATGACAGTATTTTATTTGTTTGCAGTATTCTTAAATTGCTTGTATCAAAAAATGGATAACGCCATTCGATTATATAGTTTCTGAATAAAGATATCTGCTAATCTTATGCGTTTTTGAGAAAAAAAAAATGAATTTAGAAATGTATCAGAAAGGAGCTTCTCTGAATTTAAGAATGAATTTGGATTTGAAATCTATAATAAAATGATATAGAAATATATTTATAAATCTTCTTTTATTAAACAGCTTCAAAATTTACGATGTTTTTAGCTTTCTTTCTTTTTTCTTTTATTCTAAGCCATATTAATTTTTTAATGAATCTTTATTCGAATGTTGAAAGCCTAAGAATCTAAGTAATCATTAAGGTTGTTAATGTGTATTTGCTGTAAAATATACTGTAAAATCATTCCATAGATATGTATGCAGTATTCTTTAAAAGAATCTTAGTTATATGATAAAAATGTGAATTTTTTAGAAATCGTAAAAATTGTAACGGGCCAAAACGGGCCGGGCCGGGCCGGGCCGGGCCTGTTTTCGCTGATTTTTGTACGGGCCGGGCCGGGCCTAAAATATAAAAATTATAACGGGCCGGGCCGGGCCCGGGCCGAACTTTTGAGTTTTGCAACGGGCCGGGCCGGGCCGAAATCACTTTCCTACGGGCCGGGCCGGGCCGGGCCTGAAAATTCCGGCCCGTGCAGACCTCTAAGGCAGAGGTTCCCAAAGTGTGCTCCGCGGAGCCCTTGGGGCTCCGCCTGAACTTTCCAGGGGCTCCGCGGCGTTGTAGGAAAATGAACAAAATATGAAAGAAATTAGCATATCGTAATTAAAAGATTTTCAAAAGTATGTAGAAATTTATATGTGTGTGTGTCAAAAATAAGTGTATCTATGACCGGGTTGAAAAAAACAATGATACACTTCAAAGCCAATTAAACATTAGCATTATGAATGTATCATTTCATATATAATATTTTCTGTATAATATTTTCCTGTATAATATTTTTGGTTTAAATTACTTTAATTTATACTTCTGCTCTAAATGTGTTTTAAAAATTAAATTTAAAATAAGCTACAAAAAATAATATTCTGAACTGAATGCACAACGTGAATCGAACAGAATAGGCCCGCCAGTGCTGTTAACTCTGCTTGCCAAACAAAAGGGAGAACAGTTTAGTTCTTTGGAGCTCCGCCTTTTTATACGTTTATTCTTAATTCTTATTAAATACCTAACTCTTACTAAAATGTTTTTAAATGACCATACCATTAAGTTAGAAAAATATATATATCAGAAAGTATTCAAGATCATCTCGAAACTGATAAATTCATTTAAGCATTACTTTCCAACTACTCAAGTAAGATGCTGGACGATTTTAAATGGATACTAAATCCGTTTAGTGTAAAAACAAAACCACACAGCTTAAGCACTGAGGAATACGAATATCTTATTGATTTAGCATCTCAAAGCGATCTAGAAATCACTTTTCAAAGAAAGTGTATCACTGAATTTTGGTGTCATTTGACAGATGAATACGAAATCTTGTCAGTAGAGATGAGACGGGCTCAGCCCGAGCCCGAAAGCCCGAGCCCGAGCCCGGGCCCGACACGGGCTCGGGCTCTATTTTTATTTTAGACTTCGGGCTCGGGCGGGCCCGGGCTCATTTTTTTTAAAGCCGGAAAATTTTACTTAAATCATGTGTAGAAAAGATTGAAATAACTTTTTCCACTTAAAATTGCTTACTTATTCCTTTTCAAGTCATTTTATTTCTTTCTAATCAAAATGACGGGAGAACTGAATGCTTGTTTATTTATTTTAGTATTTCATTGCAGTTTCATATGAAAATTTGTGACAGTTACAGATTTATGTCTGTGGAACTTCCTCCAGCGATATATTTATATGGCGCCAATCATAACAAGCACAACACTAAATTTAATCTTTGTTGGCTTTTCGTTTGCTGAGCATAATTTTTAATGGGATCGTTTATTTATTTATTATTTAGTTACTAACACGAAGATAATATTTTCTTCTGTTTTTGGTAGACAAGTATTAGCTGGAGGTTTTCAAATTTATTTAATACTCGATTGTGCATGAAACATAGTCATTTTTCTTATGAAAATAACTTTAGTGATTATTATATGCAGCTGTCATCATGAATATGAATTCTGCTAATGCTGAGGACGCTGTTCCTTCTCGAAGTCACTTTTCTCCGTAAGTAAATTTTATTACCATATTATTCCAGCAGAAAGCAATCGATCAGTGTTTCCTCTTTTTCTATAAAAACATAGGACCTTTAAAATAACAATGTCACTTCTTTTAATTTACGTTGATTTTCAGGTATCTGTCAATCATGGAAGATTGTTATGACAAAAGAATCCATTATAATGAAATATGTACACTTTTTACAGAAACTTGAAAAACGTTGTTCGATTCGCCAACTTACAAATAGTAATTTCTGCAAATTTCATGCATTTATTCATTAAACAAAAACGTTTCCATGAAATTTGCTTGTTAAAGGAGGAAAGAATATGAGAAAAAATATTTTACATATGGAGTATATTTTTATTTTATACGAATTTTGATAAGAATGAATTTAAATTTTCATTAAAAAATCATATCTATGTAAGAAGTTTTTAAAAGTGAGATATTACTTTTGAAACAATTTGTAAATACAATACAATTTTATTTTGTATATTTTTGGTATCGGGCTCGGGCTCGGGCTCGGGCTCGGGCTCTGGTGACAAACAATTTTTCGGGCTAGGGCGGGCTCGGACTTAAAATAGTCGGGCTCGGGCGGGCCCGGGCCCCGAAAAGCGAGCTCGAACTCATCTCTACTTGTCAGGCAGAGCAAAATTTAATTTTACTCCCATTTTCAAAGACATATCTGTGTGAAGCTGGATTCTCTACTTATACAAATATCAAAACAAAATACAGAAGCCGGTTAATGCAGAACCAGACATTCACTTACTATTGGAAAATTGCACCAGATAATAAAATAACTGTCCAAAATAATTCAAGCATACTAAACTTTTATACAATATTGTTCGTCAAACTTATGCAGAATAATAATACAAAAACTACAGGCATTTAATATTTGTATATGTTGCATATTGTATTATTTTTATTTTTGGAATTATAATTCCTTAAACGTTTATTTTTATTAATTTTTACTTATTTAAATATTCTATCCTAGTTTTCCAATTTCTATTTAATTTTTAAGACAATATCTGTCACTTAAAATGTCTTTATAAAAAATATTTTGTATAATTTAAAAACCCTCACTAGATTCATTTGAGTGTAATGTGTGTATACATTTATTTTTATTTTTATATGTTTGATTTTTTAAAAATCTGTTTATGTTACTTGAATTAATATTTATTTGTTTAGTTTTTTATACTCTTTTTTATAATAAAATAACGTTTGTCGCTGAAAACATAATTTTATTGCATCTTCTATCATTTAAAGACCTTTATTAGATCCATATTACATTTGTGTACATTGTGTATATGTATTTCTTTTTTTATATATAAGTTTAAATTCTATAATCTGCTTATGTTGTTTGTATATTTAAATTTTCTAAACTGTTTTTCTCTGTACAATAATGTTCGTCGATTAAAACACCCCTTTCATGTAATATTTTGTATTATTTAGAAAACCCTCATTAGATTTATTTAATGTTTACGTTGTGTACATAGTTTTTTCTTTTCGTAACTTTAATTGCTTTAATCTGTTTATTATATTTTTATAATTTCTTAGTTATTTAAATTTTCTATCATGTTTTTCATAATTGTACTTAATTTTATAAGCAAAGTATATTGCTGAAACTGGTTTTTTTAGCATCTTGAATCAGTTTACAACCCCAATTTAAAATTTTCTTTTAATTGGTCTCTGCCACATTTCCAATCAGAAATAAGTCTGTAGCAATTTAAAAAATAAATTGGTTCTTTACATTTGTCATCACATTATGAATTTAAAAATTTGCTCAACTCCAACCATTACTTAGACTTTTTGTCAATGTGTACCTGCCCTGATGTAAATTCAATCCCACCCATTTATCCCATTTTATTAGAAAAGCTTTTCTACTAGTTGCAGTTCGTTTAACCCCTTGAAGGGCGATGGGATATATTTTATCTCACCTAATTTAAACGAGATTTTCACCAGAAACTTTAAACGAAAATTTAGATTTTTTAACTTTGGCGGCAAATTTTTAAAAAATTGTCTTTCTTACTTTAAAACAAAACTTTAAGATTTTTCTGGTGAGAATTCAATATTACAGAGCCATTATTGCTTGCCTCTCAAGGGGATAACATGTGTAGTTTTTAACAGCATGTCTGTTTTGAGGAAAAAAAACAATGACGAAAGAAAGTTTCTTTTAAAACTGTAATTAATCGCCAAATACTTTAAATAAAATGTAGTTTTTAACTGCATGTCTGTTTTGAGGAAAAAAAATAGTGACGAAAGAAAGTTTCTTTTAAAACTGTAATTAATCGCCAAATACTTTAAATAAAATGTCCATAAAAGTGAATAATGCTGCACCAAACAATACAGCTTATAGATTTTGCCCCGCCCACTTAAACAATAAAACGATGACATAATTCTAAATGTATTTTTTAAAATTTGCTCAAAAAAAGAAGGCGAAAGACGATTCATTTTCGCTGCATGTTTAGAAGTATTAGAAACTTAAGGATGAACGAAAAAAATATTCCATAATCGCTTGATTCTATTAGGGGTAGGCGGGACTAGCGAAAACGCGTTACATAATTACTCATGGGTGATTAAAACTAGGCTTTTTTTATTTAGGTTTATTATTATTATTATTTTGCGAATAGCCTATGGGAATTACATAGAAGTACTTATCTGTTAACGAAAATGGTACAACTTACTTTGTTTTTCTGTGTCTGTGTGATTTTCGCCATAAATAATAATAGTTTTACGTAAGCCCCAACGCAATATATAATACAGACACGGTTACCATTTTTATCTTTAATTCCGAGTTCATACAGGAAATTCATACTGAATTCAGAATTTCTGTATCAGTAAAAAGCCAAACTGAGAACTTTGGTCCAATATTAGAAATTACTGGCTCGGATTTTTATTTATTATATGCTTGCTCCGTTTTTGCTCCATAGGCATAAAAAAAACATTAATTTGTAAACCACTGAGCATAGTTGGGTTCAGGGGCTCCGCCTTAAAAAAATTTCCCAAAAAGGGCTCCGCGAGCCCAAAAGTTTGGGAACCGCTGGCTTAAGGGATATTTTAGAGACAAAAATTTGTCAAAAATACGGGATTTCTTAATGTAAGTTTTAATTCTTTCTAACGACAAACTTTAAAACAGCGTAACAACTTGATGTTACCCCTTATTTTTCGGACTAAACAAAACGCAATAGTATTAATAAAAATATTTTTTAAAAAAATGAATACAATTGATTCAGGAAAAAAAAAAAAAAAAGGAAGGAACGTATTATTTCTGGGAGAAATATACTCGTATATTGTAAAATATTCATATTATTTCGAGATAAAAATTCAAAGTATTAGGGTATTTTCAATTTTCATCCTATATCATATATATTTCTTAAGCACTTTTTTAAATCAATCCAAAATTACGTAAAAAGGTAAATAAAAACAGTTTCACATTTTTAATTATATATTTTTTTAATAAAATAAACAGAAAACACAATATTAGTTAGTAGGAAAAAATAAAACCATAATTATTTTCAATTAAAGGTAAAATTTGTATAGAGTGGAAAACATCCAGATTTCGAAATGGAAAAATATTAAATATTTGTATTTCAGTTTTGAATTTTCATCGGATACCATTTAAATTCCGTGATACATAGTTCTAACTAAATTTAAAGTTTAGATAAAAAAATAAGAGTTTCTTCACTTCAATCAGTATAGCTTAAAATTTCGAGACTAAACTAAAAACTTTCCTATAATAAATAAATACAAGTAGATTTCGATATTTCGAAGTCAAAAGGCACAGAAAAAAAAAAAAAAAAATCGTAATATGAAGGTTTTACTCAAAATACCACAGTTACAAATAACATTAACATTGCTACAATATGTACATAAATATTTTTTTTTTTTCGTCATATCGAGGTTTCCGAGTACACAATATTTGACAAATCAAAATTTTTCTAAATAGTTTTATAAAAAAAAAAAAAAAAAAAAAAAAAAAAAAAAAAAAAAAAAAATCCTATATATTGATAAGTTATATTAATTAGTAAATTAAACTAATTAATAAATTACCAATTAGTTAAATTAATTAGTTCCTATTAAGAATAAGTTTATGTTTTCTTCGTTATAAATTGTTTTTTCTTATTAGAAACTACAAGGAGAAATAAATCCGACTAAGAAGAAAAATTTATAGGTTTTCTTCGATCTAACTTGTTTTTCTTATTTAATTAAAAACTACAAAAATATTTCTCCTATTCATAAATATTTATAGATTAATACCTTTTTTTTTTCGGCTAAACATATTTTTTTCCGATTGAACAAGAATTTTTCCGTCTGACTTTTCCGTTTTTCCAATTTATAAATTTTTATGGGTTAATACGTAATATTATTTTTTCCGACTAAACATGCCTTTTCTGATGGAACGGAAAAATTTCCGAATGATATTTTTGTTTTTTCAATTTATAAGTTTTTATAGGTTAATACCATTTTTTTCCGATTGGACAAGAAATTTTCCGACTGATTTTTCCGCTTTTCCAATTTTTAAGCTTTTAGAGGTTAATACGTAATACTGTTTTTTCCGACTAAACATGCCTTTTCCGATGGAACGAGACATTTGCCGAATGATATTTTCGTTTTTCCAATTTAGAAGTTTTTATAGGTTAACACCAGTTTTTCCTATTGACTTTTCCGTTTCTCCAATTTATAAATTTTTATAGATTAATACGTAATACTGTTTTTTCCGACTAAACATGCTTTTTTTCCGATGGAAACGAAAAATTTTCCGAATGATATTTTAGTTTTTCCAACTTATAAGTTTTTATAAGTTAATGCCATTTTTTCCAATCGAACAAGAGTTTTTCCGACTGATTTTTCCATTTTTCTAATTTATAAGTTTTTATAGGGTAATACATAATACTATTTTTTCCGATTAAACGGTATGCCTTTTCCGATTAAACGGTATGCCTTTTCCGATTAAACTGTAAATTTTCCGAATGATATTTCCGTTTTTCCAGTTTATAAGTTTTTATGAGTTTGTTAAATCCTAAAAAGAACTAAAAAGAAATCTGCAGTAAAAAGACATTAATTATTTCGGATATATGACTGTAGATGGCAGCACCAAAACTTTTGATCTTGATAAAACGAGACTATTTTGACTTTAATTAATATTATATTTCATTAATTCTCATTCATTTGTACTTTAAAATTCATAATATGTTTTTTCATAGATATAATTTGTATTTATTCATCTCTAATCCATCTTTTTAGATTGTATTCTTTATTCTGAGTTGACTGCGGAACTGTTTTAGAATGTTCTGATTCAAAAGAATGTTTACGTTTTGCTAAGTCTATTAAACCTCTTTAAATCCCTCTAAATCATAATTTTTTTTTGTGTGTGAAGAACCATACGTAAAAGGTATAATATTGCCAGTAGGCAAAATTCATAAATAACTATTTTCAAGATATGAAGAAATCGTAAATTCGAAGACTGGAATTCAAGTTATGAAACATACAATTGCTTATACAAGTCGCCGACAAGAAGAATTGCTCAGGTAATAAATCTCTCTTTGACTATAAGAAATCAATTCCCTAAGTTTAAGCAATTAAATCTCTACATAAATAAATTTTCTGGTCCGTCGTTAGCAGGAGCGTTCAGTGAAATAATATTTTTAAAGTTTAATTATAAAAGTTAATTACTTCAGAATGAAAACGAAAGTAGAAATACAAAATGAACAGAAATTTAATTTCACTATAAAAGAAATTAACAGATATAACATTCAAGTAGCTGAAGCAATAGAAAATAAAAATGTTAAATTAACTGAGAAGCTTAAAACAGAATTAATTAGCTTAGAAGCTGATTTAAAGAAATCTTATTTTGGCATAGCCGAAGAAAGTATTAATACTTTATATGATTCATTTACAAAAGCGAAGGACATTGTTGTTGACGATTTAGTAAAAATCGAGGAATTTTTGTTTGTAAAAATACAAGAAATTACGAGTGAAACCAGTAATAATTCAATTTCTGTTAAGGATAACGCTTTAAAGTTACCTAAATTTGAGTTGCCGATATTTTATGGAGATATCAACAATTGGATTACCTTTAAGGAAACATTTCTGACTGCAATTCATAATAATGAAAATTTATCAGATCAGTTAAAATTTTCTTATCTAATAGCGAGTGTAAAAAATTATCCTGCTAAATTAATTTCGGGATTTTCTATTTCCGGTGATAATTATAAACAAGCGTGGGAAACTTTGGTTAATCGCTATGATAATCGTAAGAATTTGGCATATTCATTACTGTCAAAATTCATTAATGCTAAATCATTAAAATCACCTACGCAAAAATCAATTCTAGAGCTATTGGACACTTGTAATGAAGTTATTCGGAATTTGAAATCTTTAAAATTTGAATTTAATGAATTTGTTGATTTGATTTTAGTTTATTTAATTCAAACAAAATTTGATGATAATTTAAGAAAACAGTGGGAGTTATCATTAAATAATGATTGTTTTCCAACTTATGAAATGGTAATTAGTTTTCTTGAAAAACAAGCACGTAGTCTGCAGAATTGTAATGTTGAATTTATTAAAACTGAATCTAAGTTTAATAATAAATTTGATCCTAAATCTCAACATTTTCCAAAAAGATCGGTATCGAATACTGTCGTAACGGATAATGTGAATAAATCACAAAAAATTATTTGTCCAAAATGTAATGAACCCCACCCACTTCATAGATGCCCATTAATGCAGAATTTATCTGTTGAGCAACGCTGGCATTTAGTAAAATCTAAAAAGTTATGTACGAACTGTTTGCGTTCTAACCATTTTGTTGCTAATTGTTTGATAAATACCACATGTAAACATTGTAATTCGAAACATCATACACTCCTTCATCGTGATCAATGGGCCCCTGCACAACAACAAATTATTGGACAACAAGATCATGTAACAACCCCAAATGCTGTAAGTAATTTAAATGAATCAAATTGTTTTACTAATCAATCGTTTAGTAGAGATTCTCAAACATTGTTGGCTACTGCCATTATGCGTGTAAAATCCAAATCAGGCAAATTCATTCCTTGCAGGGCGATGATCGATAGTGGTTCTCAAAAGAGCCTACTTTCTAAAACTTGTTGTGAAAAATTAGGTCTTTTATCAAGGCCTACAAATCATAAAATCTCAGGTATAAATAATTTAGTTGCAGAAACATCTCTTCAGGAAGTTTCTTTGACATTCTCTCCTCATTTTAATGATGAAATCTTTCAGTTAGACGCGCTAGTTGTTAACCAGATAACAACAAACTTACCAAATTTTCTGATTACGACTACGTTTTGGCCACATATTGAAGGCTTGAATCTTGCGGATCCAAATTTCCATGTGTCCAGTCCCATTGATCTTCTTATAGGTGCAGATTTGTTTGCTAATATCATAATAGGAGAGTCTATTTTAGGACCTAAAGGATCACCGAGTGCTATTAATTCTAAACTGGGTTGGATACTATCGGGAATTATTTATTCGAATGAATCAAACCAAAATTCATCTGTTAGTTGTCATGTTACTACGCAGATTACTTCTCAGCTGCAAAGGTTCTGGGAACTTGAGTCGGTTCCCAGTTCTGATCCAATTTCTCTTGTTGAAGATAATTATTCTAAAACCGTTTCACGCACAGAATCAGGACGATATGTTGTAAACTTGCCTTTTAAATCTAAGCCAATCCTCGGTGATTCAAAATCTCAAGCTCTAAAGCGGTTTTATTTATTGGAGAAGAAACTCCATCAAAACCCTTTGCTTAGAGAGCAATATTTAGCATTCATGCAAGAATATATCGATTTGGGGCACATGGAACTTGTACCAAATTCAGAAATCTCAAATCCGGATCATTTTTATCTTCCGCATCACGGGGTAGTAAAGGAAGATAGTTCAACTACACGACTTAGAGTAGTATTTGACGAATCTGCAGTTGGTTCATCAGGCCGCTCTTTAAACGATTATCTAGAGATAGGTCCAAAATTGCAGCCGGAAATATTTCCTTTATTATTAAAGTTTAGAATTAATCCAATTGCTTTTAGTGCTGATATCGAAAAAACGTTTCGGCAGATCCTCGTTAATCAGAATCATATTGACTATCAACGCATTCTTTGGAGATTTAATTTAGAAGACACTATCAAAGCATACAGGCTGTTAACCGTTACATACGGTTTTTCCTGTGCACCCTTTTTTGGCCATTAGGACATTACGCCAATTGGCCATTGATAATGAACAATCTAATCAAAAGGCCTGCCAAATTATTCAAGAGGAAATTTACTTTGATGATCTCCTTTCTGGATCCGACTCAAGAGAAAACGCTCAGAATTTAGTAACAGAGCTAATTAAAATTATGAAAAGTGGAGGTTTTAATCTACGGAAGTGGGCCTGTAACGATCCTGATGTAATTGCTCACTTACCTGATGAAATGAAGGCTTCCTCAAAAAAGGTCATTCAGGAAGATGATACTGTTAAAGTTCTTGGTTTACTTTGGGACTCTTCCAAAGATATTTTACAAATTAGGTTCGCTGATTTAAAGGATGTACAAACAAAACGAGATTTGTTATCTGTAGTGGCTACAATCTTTGACCCTCTGGGTTTCCTAGCTCCTACAACAATAAAGTTAAAAATTATGATGCAAGATCTTTGGAAGGATAAGATTTCTTGGGATGAGAAAATCCCACCTGCCATACAACATGTTTGGAATGAATTTTCATCTGAAATGCATTTATTGAAATCGTTAGAAATTCCTAGATACATAAATTTATTCAATGAAGCAGTTGTTCAAATTCAACTGCACGGTTTTTGCGATGGTTCGAATAAAGCCTATGCTGCTGTTACATATTTACGTGTGGTTACACCTGAAAGGGTATTTGTTAATTTGATTGCTGCAAAAACTAAGGTGAATCCTATTAAACCTCAAACATTGCCTAGAATCGAGCTTTGTTCAGCTCTTTTGCTAGCTAAGTTATGTTCTGTAATTATTGACACATTAAAAGTAAAATTTGACAATATTTATTTGTGGTCGGATTCCCAAATTGTTCTCAGTTGGCTAAAAGCACCACCTTTAAAGGGAAATCAGTTCGTACTCAATCGAGTATGTCAAATACAGGCATTAATGCCTTCCTATGAATGGAATCATATTCCAGGTGCTTTAAATCCTGCAGATGTAGCTTCTAGGGGAATTCCTCCACGAAAGCTTCTTAATCATTCTCTGTGGTGGCATGGGCCTCCATGGCTACTGTCAAATGAGCAAATCCCAATACCTAAACTCACTGCTCCAATAGGTGAGTTAAATCAAGTAATTGACTCTGTCAGTAATGTAACACAAGTAAGTGCACCTCCTGACTTTCTTCTTAAGTTTTCGAAATTCTCTAACCTGTCAAGAGTCACAGCCTATTGTCTTAGATTTATTCATAATGCTAGACATAGTACATCGAAAAAATTTGGAAATCTAAGTTCAGAAGAAATCTCTAATTCAATTCAATGCATTGTAAAATTAATTCAAAGTTCTGAATTCAACACAGAGCTTAAGTTGTTAAAAGAAAGAAAACCCTTACTAAGCAATAGTAAACTATTACCACTAAATGTATTTTTAGATTCAAGTGATATCATTCGAGTAGGTGGTCGTTTGTCACAACATCAGTCTTTAACCTTCGATAAAAAATATCCGATGCTACTCCCAAAAAATAACTTTGTCACTAAACTATTAATAAAGCATGTACATGAGAAACATATGCACGCAGGTACACAGCTAGTACTTTCTATTATACGTCAACAATTTTGGTTTGTTAATGGTCGTTCTACTGTGCGACAAGAACTCAACAAATGTGTACTTTGCAAACGCCTAAAAACACAAGCTTGTCAACAAATGATGGAAGATCTTCCCGTTGACAGAATCACTCCAATCCGTCCATTTTCCAAGGTTGGCATAGATTTTGCCGGCCCCTGCATAACGAAGCCAAATTTGCCTAGAAGTAAGATAAAATTAAAAACACATATAGCAGTATTCGTCTGCATGTGCACTAAGGCAGTGCATCTGGAAGTGGTATCAGACTTGTCTGTGCAAGCCTTGCTAGCAGCCCTAAAGAGATTTATTGCACGTAGAGGCCTGCCGTCTGATATTTATTCAGATAATGGAAAAAATTTCGTAGGTCTAGCAAATCAACTAAAGCAGTTATTCCAATATTTGAGGGACAGAGAAATTCAAGATTTTCTTTCGAGCCAGAAAATCAATTGGCATTTCATTCCTCCATATGCGCCGCACTTTGGTGGGCTATGGGAGGCAGCTGTAAAGCTTACAAAAAATCATCTGTTAAAGGCATGTAAATCCAGTATTTTAAATTTTGAAGAATTATCTACTTTACTGTGTCAAATAGAAAGTTGCATAAATTCCAGACCTCTAACGCCGATGTCATCAGATCCATCAGATCCGCGCGCATTAACGCCAGGTCATTTTCTAATCGGAGCACCGCTCCTTGATATTCCAGAAGCTTCTAATTCGCGAGCTCTATCATTAAATGCTCGTTGGCGCCTTATTGAAAGGGCCAAGAACCAATTTTGGTATAGATGGTCAAGAGAATATCTCCAACATCTACAACAGCTTCCTAAATGGACTACTCCAAGTGTTAATCTACGAGAAGGAGACTTGGTAATAATTCATGAACGATCCGTGCCCATGAGATGGAAAATGGGCCGCATTCTACAAACTTTCCCAGGACAGGACAATCGAGTTCGTGTCGTCTTAATTAAAACAGCAGACGGTGACATCAAACGTCCTATTACAAAGGTATCCCCTCTACTGCCGGGGGGGGAGGATGTTAAATCCTAAAAAGAACTAAAAAGAAATCTGCAGTAAAAAGACATTAATTATTTCGGATATATGACTGTAGATGGCAGCACCAAAACTTTTGATCTTGATAAAACGAGACTATTTTGACTTTAATTAATATTATATTTCATTAATTCTCATTCATTTGTACTTTAAAATTCATAATATGTTTTTTCATAGATATAACTTGTATTTATTCATCTCTAATCCATCTTTTTAGATTGTATTCTTTATTCTGAGTTGACTGCGGAACTGTTTTAGAATGTTCTGATTCAAAAGAATGTTTACGTTTTGCTAAGTCTATTAAACCTCTTTAAATCCCTCTAAATCATAATTTTTTTGTGTGTGTGAAGAACCATACGTAAAAGGTATAATATTGCCAGTAGGCAAAATTCATAAATAACTATTTTCAAGATATGAAGAAATCGTAAATTCGAAGACTGGAATTCAAGTTATGAAACATACAATTGCTTATACAAGTCGCCGACAAGAAGAATTGCTCAGGTAATAAATCTCTCTTTGACTATAAGAAATCAATTCCCTAAGTTTAAGCAATTAAATCTCTACAGAGTTAATACTATTTTTTTTCCGACTAAAGATACTTTTTCCGAGTGATCTCGTAATTTTCCGACTGATTTCTTCTGGGGGGGTGCTGCACCCCCCCAACCCCCCCCCGGGATTTACGCCCCTGAGCTCATTTAAAAGAAAGAATTAGTGTCCAAGGGTTACGAAATTTAATCATGACGCTCATGGCTTATAAGTACCACCGTGAGCCGATGCAAAACAGCGTGCACAGTATCCTCAGAGCAGAAAGAAATTCCAGAAGAAATTTCAGTTCATCGTGATATCACAAGTGTACTGCACTCACGATGAACTGATGATTTCCACAGAGTATTATCATAGAATCCTACCTAATTTACGATTCTAACAGACATTTGGGATCTCTTGCTTCTATTACGATCTCAAATGAGCCTTTTTCTCAAAACTTGCTTACCATAACATTTCACATTTGCAATGGCCATCGATTCTTTTGCAGTTTTAACTTGACGTATTGTACGATATGAAAAGAACGCGACATGCAAAGATGTGTCTAAACATAGTCTAGACAATGTCTAAACATTGCAGTTCCTCATCAAATTTTGTATCAAATTTCCCTTACAATGCAAGGTAGTTGAATACCTTACAAAAAATGTTTGAACATAAACACCCTTAAAACGAAATCTCATTTGTATCATAGAAAAGAAGTTTCGCAATGAACACATGTGTCTATATAACGCTCGGCATAGGTACATTCAGTCTTATACAACAACGCCACCTGTTGCTAAAAATGGTAACTATATATTTTTAAAAAAATTCATTCTAAACAAAAATCCCACATGTTTCTGAGCATATATCTGAAAACATGTCCTTTGGATTATACATAGTTTCCTAATTATTAACTTTTCAAAACTCCGGAAACCTCTGGATCACCTGGTATTTACAGAGCTTACTGTAATCAATTATGACTCAAAATGATTCACTCATCCATTCAGTATGAGTTAAATTAAGATCAAAAGAATAATTTCATTTGTCTCTTCATATTCTCTGTGTTAGTAAAATAGGATCTGATCATCAGCTGTATTTATGTATATTTACAGAACTTACTCTAAACCAAATTTTGAATGAAAGTAATTCACTCGCACATTCATTCTGAGTGAAATTGAACAAAAATAATAATTAGTTTTAAAGGCTAGTTTTAATGTAGGCATAGTTTTTTAATTCATTGGTTTTATAATTTGTATTTGTTCCAGTTGAAAAGGAAGAAAATGGTTTAACACGAATGTGTTACATTAGATTAATTTATAACAAGATTAATCAATCAGTAAATCAATTATAGCAGTTGTAAATTTTCCAAGTGGGTGAAAAAAGTCCGGGCCAGGATTTGAACCAGGGAGGTATTGGATGAAGACGCAAATGCTCTTCCAACTGAGCCATCCTGGACACAAACACTGGAGGACAATTTCACCCAAATAACCTTAACAATCACATAATCTAATCTGATACTAAGGATCAACTCAACAGAATAAATCGAATATCAATATAAGGAACTGCAGAAAATCACAATTATTATTTATAATTGTGCTATTAATTAATCTAATGTAATTTCTTATGCAGTGATTTTCTGCAGGTCCATATATTGACCTTCGATTTATTCTGTTGAGTTGATCCTTAGTATCAGATCAGATTATGTGATTGTTAAGGTTATTTGGGTGAAATAGTCTTCCAGTGTTCGTGTCCGGGATGGCTCAGTTGGAAGAACATTGGCGGCTTCAGCCAAAACATCCATGGTTGGAATCCTGGCCCGCATTTTTTCGCCCACTTGGAAAATTGACATCTGTTATGAATGTGTTAGTTCTCCACTTTTTGTGAATAGCTGATGCTAAAGTCACAGTAAGGTTAAATAGCAATAAAACATCATTTTTTATCATTAATTACTTTTGCTGTTATTTTTTAGATAAAGATAACACAGCTTGTAACACATAATATAGTAAATTTATTCTGTGGATAAAAGAAAGAACAGACATATGCTGAGTGATTGTTTGAGTGATTTTCTTGTAATTTAAATTATTGTTATTTGTAACTATTCTAAACTGAAAGCTATTAACAAAAAGAAAAGAAAAGATTAAAGATAAAATATACAGATTATTGTTCTTTTTTTCTTCTTTTACATGCTCATAATTAAAAAAATTCTAAGGTTCCGAATTTCTCACACGATGGAAATTCTCATCTCATAAGTAAATGTATGAAGTTTATGAAATTATTCTGCAACTTATATATTAATGTGTTCAGAAAAGTTAAGTGTATAATTTTGCTAAAGTTTGTTTAACAAATTTTGGAATATCCAATTTTAAATCGTGGCATTTAAATGTTGCCAAATCCTGCTCCAAAAGAAATTTTACCGGAGTATTTCTTGCCCCAGACTTGACTAGTGAATTTCAACATAATCTGCATGACAAGTTGTATATAAAGTAGGGTGATTATAAAAAAAAAGAAAATGGAAATTACAGTCCGCACAGTAAAATTCCTATTAAATGTTAAATAATGCAATTTCTTTTGATACATTTTAATGAAAAATATCCTTAGAAGTATTTTCAAGAAACATTACTGATAACATAAATAAAGCAATTAAAAGACTCAGTCAGAATCAATAGCGTAGCTAGCATGGGTGACACCCGGGGCAGATGTAAATGGTGTCCACCCCTAATCCGTCATATTTTTTTCAATCCCAATTCTACATTATTACAACAAATGATCAAACCATTCCTTATTTACCTTCTGTCCTTCTACATAAAAAAACCGTCATTCCAAGAGTGACTCATCATTTATCCCATAGTCCGCATAAGTCAATGTGGTGTCGGTAAGTAGCAAAAAAGTCTTTTCAGGTGCATTCGTAATTATGTAAATACGTAGCACCTATAGTTGTCGTTCAGTCTATCCGTCTGTCTGTCTGCATATAACAACGCAAAAACTATTGAGCCGAATCATTTGAAATTTACAATATATAATTATTACATAATTTTGTCGAGTCATTTCAAATTTTATGAAAATCGGATGAATAGATCAATTACAGGGACAATCAAAATTATTCAGTTACTTTACAGTCAATGGGGGAAAATTTTCAAATGTATTTTAATAGTTTGAAATTTAAAATACATAATTATTATATAAATTTGTCAAATTATTTCAAATTTTATCAAAATCAGATGCATAGTTCAATTACAGGGATAATCAAAAGTATTCCGTTACATTACAGTCAATGGGGAAAAATGTTTCAAATGCATTTTAATGGTGTTACACTCATTTGAATATATTACAATTGATATGCATCTATAAAGTACATATTATAATATACATTTTGCATAATCTGTGGTGCAAAGAACATTTGTTACTGATTTACAAGGCCACACAAAAGTATTCCATTGCATAATGGTATAGGGAAAACATTGTTTGGTGCAAATTTTAATTGTATTTAACTATTTACAATTTTATGGATTGATATATGAGAGTGATATTTTTAAAACTTCTTTATCGTACAAACGCACCTCATTTGCTACGCTTCACATGCAATTTCCAACTTGTTTTTAAGGGTGTTGTTCTCAGCTGCTCTGCTCAACAGCCTAAAAACGTTTTGACATATTTACAAATTCATTTTTTAACAGAAAGATATAAAATTGGAAGAAATGACTATGGAAACAATGTTGAAAGGAATTTAGTTTTCCATTTTATGATAATTAAATTACCTATCCTGTTATAAGCAATTTCGATCATGTGATCACATGTTTTTCTCCCGTTGTAAGATTGGTTTTTCTGCTTTCATAGCGAAATGCGATTCAAAACAGCAAGTTTTGATGGCTTGTTTTGAAATATCTATTGCGTTTGAAAAAAAATGGAAAACAGTGCGATTAGATAGTTTCTGAACAACAATACCCGCTAGTTTCATTCATTTCTGAACAAAAATAAATGAAAATTTATGTCATAAAGTTGCTCTTTTTGATTTAAGAAAAACCTTAAAGTTTGCTTTTGCTATCCACTCGTTGTATAAATTGGTTTTTGTTCCCTGGTGCATATTTTATTTAGACATCCCATTCTGTATAAAATTTCACATTTTCAAAGAAAAGAAAATTAACTCTGACACATCGTGTGTTAGAAATTTCATTTTGTTTCAAAATTCTTTTCCAAAATCTTATAAGATTGTAGATATATATTTGGAAATAAAGATTGAGTGTCACCCTTAGAGGGTGACATCCGGGGCAGACCGCTCCCTCTGCACCCTGCTAGCTACGCCACTGCTTAGAATTTCAAATTATCATTTTCCTGGCATGTCATACTATGATGTGTCATGTGTGCAAAGTAGAGATGAGTTCGGGCTCGTTTTTCGGGGCCCGCCCGAGCCCGAAAAATTTTTTGTCACCAGAGCCCGAGCCCGATACCAAAAATATACAAAATAAAATTGTATTGTATTTAAAAATTGTTTCAAAAGTAATATCTCATTTTTAAAAACTTCTTATATAGATATGATTTTTAAATGAAAATTTAAATTCATTCTTATCAAAATTCGTATAAAATAAAAATATACTTCATATGTAAAATATTTTTTCTCATATTCTTTCCTCCTTTAACAAGCAAATTTGATGGAAACGTTTTTGTTTAATGAATAAATGCATGAAATTTGCAGAAATTACTATTTGTAAGCTAGCGAATCGAACAACGTTTTTCAAGTTTCTGTAAAAAATGTACATATTTCATTATAATGGATTCTTTTCTCATAACAATCTTCCATGATTGACAGATACCTGAAAATCAACGTAAATTTAAAAAAGTGACATTGTTATTTTAAAGGTCCTATGTTTTTATAGAAAAAGAGGAAACACTGATCGATTGCTTTCTGTTGGAATAACATGGTAATAAAATTTACTTAAGGAGAAAAGTGACTTCGAGAAGGAACAGCGTCCTCAGCATTAGCAGAATTCATATTCATGATGACAAATGCATATAATAATCACTAAAGTTATTTTCATAAGAAAAACGACTATGTTTCATGCACAATCGAGTATTAAATAAATTTGAAAACCTCCAGCTAATACTTGTCTACCAAAAACAAAAGAAAATATTATCTTCGTGTTATGTAACTAAATAATAATTAATAAATAAATGATCCCATTAAAAATTATGTTCTGCAAACGAAAAGCCAACAAAGATTAAATTTATTGTTGTGTTTGTTATGATTGGCGCCATATAAATAGATCGTTGGAGGAAGTTCTATCACAAATTTTCATTTGAAACTGCAATGAAATACTAAAATAAATAAACAAGCATTCAGTTCTCCCGTCATTTTGATAAAAAAGAAAGAAAATGATTTGAAAAGGAATAAGTAAGCAATTTTAAGTGGAAAAAGTTATTTCAATCTTTTCTACACATGAGTAAATAAAATTTTCCGGCTTTAGAAAAAATGAGCCCGGGCCCGCCCGAGCCCGAAGTCTAAAATAAAAATAGAGCCCGTGCCCGTTTCGGGCTCGGGCTGAGCCCGTCTCATCTCTAGTGCAAAGTAAAGGATCTTCTGCTATACTGTATCTTTTTCTAGTCTTTTTTTTTTTTCATTTCTAATTAATATTTATATTTTATAAAACAAATATAGGAGAAAGGTAACAAACTCTGTATTTTACAAATAATTTATCATAATTAAAATATGATTGTCATTGAAAACGAATGTCATTTTCCTGGCTTAAATTTTACTTCTTTATCATGTAGGAATATGACACTGTAGAATAATTCTTCTTATTTTTGACATAGTTTGAGTCAGAAGTAATAAAATCATAGCTACCAGCAAGATCTTTTAGATATTTCTTTGAAAATAATGTGTTTGAAGTCTTTGTAAGAATTGAGTAGACTTTTATTATGTCTTTTTCCTGGCTTTCATAAATTAACAAATAAAACTAAGCATTGCAAGGAATTTGAGCTACAATGTTCAACAAAATTAAAATGTTAGACCTAAAAAAAAAAAAAAAAACAAGAAGGTAAAAAATGTTTTAGAATGAAATTGTCCTTATGCTCACATAGATATGCTAAGAAATGACTTGTAACTGCATAAAAAATAACTTATTATTTAAGTTCTTTATGATTTAGTAACTTTACATGGAAAACCTTTTATTCTTTAATAGAAAATATGTTTATCTCTTGAAATTTTGAATTGTTTCCAATGGATACTTTCAGTTATCTTAGATGATCAAAATCTGACATTTTGTTACATTCTCTCAGTAATACCCCCGACTTACACTGGCCTCCAAAAGTTAAAGTACAACCGGTTTTTTGCATCTACTTTGCTAATGAATGAATACAGAAACAATAAATTTGAAGCAAATAAGCGCTAAACTGTTATGTGACATAGAAATTTACTTAAGTGAAACGTATAAATGAAATTACAACAAAAAATCACTCATGGTGCGAAATTCCATTCTTGGAAAAAATCAATACACCGCAGTATTATGCAGTAAAGTATGACAGAAACATTAAAAAACTGGTTCTTCCATCCCGGATTTGAATGCATTGCCGGCATCAACTTTCCATTGCTCTCAATTAAATTGTTGCACACCAAAATACATAGCGATCACCAGACACGGAGTAAGTCTTGTTTTAGCTCATTTAATGACTCTGGAGAAGGACTCAAAGCCGCAACCTGTCTTTCTAGATAGTCTCAAAGATGTTCTATCGGATTCAAGTCTGCAGAGTGAGATGGCCATTCAATTGTCTCCAAACCGTGATCCTCAAGATAATCCTGAATAACTACAGCTTGGTGTGGTCTCGCACTATCATACATTAGAACAAAACCATTGCCAATAGCACCGGCATATGGACACACATAAGAAACAAGGATTTCATCCAGATATCTTGCACCAGTCGAAGTTCCTCCATGGAACACATGCAGGTCAGTGTGATTTCGGGTCAATCCATTTCAAATGGTCCAGCACTGGTCGCTCGACTATTTTTAAAAAATCTGAAATTTTTTGTACAACAACCCTAACATGATGGAAGTTCAAAATGACCGTTATTTTAATTCTACTATTTTTTGTTTGTGCATGGCGGCCATCTTTGTTTCATCGTGTGCAGCGATTTTCTCAGATACTAGGATACACAAAATTGTAAATATATCGTCTTCTATTTTCCCAATTGAAATGGGGTTTGCAGCATTTTGTTCAAAATAAAATAAGCTAAATATACAGTGGAAGAAAAATTTTGAAAAATAAATTTTTACAGGTGAAGTTTTAGCACAAAGTTTACGATTTTTTACAAAATCTATCCGTTTGCAAGAGGAAATTTTTCATCCAAGGGAAACTGTCAACCTTACACAATTTTTTCTACAAATAAGTCAAAAGTGTGTGTACTCATACACCAAGTCCCAGATCTGGGAGTTAATTTCTCTTTGCGAAAAAAATTCCGAAATTCGTCAAAAATTTCAAAAATCGCACTTTTTAGGCTTTGATATCTCTGGTGGGGCACGAGATAAAAATCTGAAATTTTGGCCTATGATTGTATCGTGTAGTAGCGTTATGTACAAAAAATTTCAAGAAGGAGATTTGACTACAAGCTGAGATATGACATGGAAAATATGTGAAAACAATACTGCCAAACTATTGTAAACCTACTATGTAATTGTTCAACAAGACTGTCAACCTTGCACAATTTTTTCTACAAATAGGTCAAAAGTGCGTGTACTCATACACCAAGTCCCAGATCTGGGAAATGATTTCTCTTTGCAAAAAAAATTCCGAAATTCGTCGAAAATTTCAAAAATCGCACTTTTTAGGCTTTGATATCTCTGGTGGAGCACGAGATAAAAATCTGAAATTCTGATCTTTGATAGTATTGTGTAATAGTGTTATGTACAAAAAATTTCAAGAAGGAGATTTGACTACAAGCTGAGATATGACATGGACAATATGTGAAAACAATACTGCCAAACTATTGATACCTACTATGTAATTGTTCATATCTCCAAAATTTTAAATTATTTATGGTACAACGTTAAATGTTAATTACAAATATCTTTTTCAAATGCTTCTGTATGATTTAAACAATTCAGAATGTATGCTAAGCCAATACAAGCCCAGATGAACAAATCTACTAGAAATGCTATTGCAACAATTTTACTCGGAACACATTTCAGGAAAAGTAAATTATAGACAATGGATTGCAACTGATCGAGTTGACATGGCTTCAATTATTAAACCTAAAGAATTTCATTCAAGTTAACAAGGGATGACAAGACTTGGGGGGCTTCAAATAAAATTTTTAGGAAGAACAGCCTGATGGACTGATAACAGTAACTGGTCGAACTCATAACATCTCTCGTAAATATTGTTAAGCTCTTTGTTGAGCATACATAGTATTTTGTAAATTAAATGTTTATTATTTAACTGTTTTCAACAAACGATATTTTCTGTGTAAATATTGTAATAAAAGAGACAAATCTCATTTCTCCTAATGTACTCGTAATAGCATTTCTTAACATTTTTTTAAATCACCGTATCTCAGCTTGTAGTCAAATCTCCTTCTTGAATTTTTTTGTACATAACACTACTGCACAATACTATCAAAGTCCAGAATTTCAGATTTTTATCTCGTGCTCCACCAGAGATATCAAAGCCTAAAAAGTGCGATTTTTGAAATTTTCGACGAATTTCGGAATTTTTTTCGGAAAGAGAAATCATTTCCCAGATATGGGACTTGGTGTATGATTACACACACTTCTGACCTATTTGTTGAAAAAATTGTGCAAGGTTGACAGTCTTGTTGAACAATTACATAGTAGGTTTACAATAGTTTGACAGTATTGTTTTCACATATTTTCCATTTCATATCTCAGCTTGTAGTCAAATCTCCTTCTTGAAATTTTTTGTACATAACGCTACTACACAATACTATCATAGGCCAAAATTTCAGATTTTTATCTCGTGCCCCACCAGAGATATCAAAGCCTAAATAGTGCGATTTTTGAAATTTTTGACGAATTTCGGAATTTTTTTCGCAAAGAGAAATTAACTCCCAGATTTGGGACTTGGTGTATGAGTACACGTACTTTTGACCTATTTGTAGAAAAAATTGTGTAAGGTTGACAATTTCCCTTGCATGAAAATTTTGCTCTTGCAAACGGATAGATTTTGGAAAAAATCGTACATTTTGGGCTAAAATTTCACTTGTAAAAATTTATTTTTCAAAATTTTTCTATCACTGTATATTTAGCTTATTTTATTCTGAACAAAATGCTGCAAACCCCATTTCAATTGGGAAAATAGAAGACGAGATATTTACAATTTTGTGTATCCTAGTATCTGAGAAAATCGCTGTTCACGATTAAACAAAGATGGCCGCCATGCACAAACAAAAAATAGTAAAATTAAAAGAACGGTCATTTTGAACTTCCGTCATGTTAGGGTTGTTGTACAAAAAATTTCAGATTTTTTAAAAATGGTCGAGCGGCCAAAAAAATATTTTCTGGACCACTTGAAATGGATTGACCCTTTCCGAATGAGATCCCTGCCCAAACTATGATTATTCCTTTTCTGTACATGTGTGTTTTGACAGTTTGATTGATAGTATCGAGTGCATTATTATCTCCAGATCAGAAGACGCCCTGAATTGCTCCCAAGTGTGAATCTGGACTTGTCTGTGAAGAGTACAGAAGCCCACTGTTGTCTGGTCCAGGAAACATGTTCTCTTGTCTAACATAATCCGGCCCTTTTCTGTCGTCTGTTGAGGGGGTCATAAACAACTGGTTGCCTTGCATAGAGACCTGCATTGTGAAGACGGCTTCACACCATAGTAGCAGAGATTCTTCTCCTTGATGCTGCACAGTGGTCTGTAATGAGTTGCAGCACAGTAGTGCGTCTTTTTCTTTTGGGCCGAAAGAGCTAGAAACCGGTTTTCTGTAGGTATCATAACATGTGGGCAGCCTGGAACATGTTTTCTGCACATAGAATCTTCTGATTCATACTGATCTCAGAGTTGTTGGACTATACTGCAAGACACATTGAGCTGTCTAGCAGTATCGGCTTGTGACAACCCTATTTCCGTCCATCCTACCGCCCGCCACCTTAATGAATCGGGCAAACGACTTCTTGACATTTCTAGACTCTACTGATTATTGTGAACAAAACTGACAACAGTACCTCAAATACAACAAAACTTACACGCAAAATTACAAAAGCTTCGTAATTGCATATTTTTCTCTTATTCACAAATACTTATTCCTTTCTATAAAATAAAAGTGGTAACTAATTTTTGCGTAAGTTTTTTTAAAGCTTATTGTTGTCATTCACATAAACTATGGAGTTCAATTTGACTGCCATTTTTAGGTGCGTTCGTAATTATGTAAATACGTAGCACCTATTGTTGTCGCTCAGTCCGTCCGTCTGTCTGTCTGTCTGTCTGTCCGTCTGTCTGTCCGTCTGTCTGTCCACATATAACAACGCAAAAACTACCCAACCGAATCATTTGAAATTTAAAATACATAATTATACCCTAATTTTGTCGAGTCATTTCAAATTTTATGAAAATTGGATGGATAGATCAATTTCAGGGACAATCAAAAGGATTCCGTTACATTACGGTCAATGGGGAAAAAGTTTCAAATGCATTTTAATCGTTTGAAATTTAAAACATATAATTATTGCGTAATTTTGTCGAGTCATTTCAAATGTTATGAAAATCGGATGCATAGATCAATTACAGGGACAATCAAAAGAATTTCGTTACATTACGGTCAATGGGGAAAAAAATTTCAAATGCATTTTAATCGTTTGAAATTTAAAACATATAATTATTACGTAATTTTATCGAGTCATTTCAAATGTTATGAAAGTCGGATGCATAGATCATTTACAGGGACAATGAAAGGTATTCCATTACATTACGGTCAATGGGAAAAAAGTTTCAAATGCATTTTAATGATGTTACACTCATTCGAACATAATAGAATTGGCATGAATCTATGAAATATATACTAAAATATGCATTCTATATAATCTGTGATGCAAAGAATTTTTATTAAATTACAGGGTCACACAAAAGTATTCCACTACATAATGCTACACGGGGAAACATTGTTTGGGGCGTGTTTTAATTATATTCAACTATTTCACATTTTATGAATAAGATATACTTTGCTGAGGTGTAATAAAAATTCCTTCGGCATATTTACAGAAACGCAAAGATTTCGACTACTATACTGTATCTGAAGTATACGCTCTACTATATCAGCAAGATCTGAATATTTTTAAAACTTCGTTATCGTACGAACGCACCTCATTTGATACGTTCACGTGCAATTTCCAACTTATTTTTTCTGGTGAGCTTTGAAACACAAGTTGTACTTTAACTTTTGGAGGCCAATGCCGTCAATATGTTTCAAGGATAGTTTATGTACATTTAGAATAGCAAAAAAGGATTTGTAATAAAACTTTCTCCAAAATCTAATGAACATATTCTATTGTATTAGGGATTAAGTTACATACATTTAACGTTCGTAAATAAAATGCATTTTCAATACAAGAATTTCGAATAAATCAATAAGTTGTTAATGTACCAACTAGTACTTTAGTTGTCCCATTCGAGCCTTTGAGCATGTGAAAAAAAAAAATCTTGCAAAATTTGAACCGACAATTTTTTTAGAAGCTCTTTGTAAAAGCATAATGAGTTTTTTAATCGTATCTATACTTTCCTCATTTGAATCAATATACAGGGTGTCCACTCTCAACGGTGGCCAATGGCTAATTTCTTAACCGTTCGTCGTAGACATATAGTTCCAATTGCAAAAATGCTTTAAAAAAGGTAAAGAATTGTTTTTCAAGCAATTTAGGTTAAAAAAAAATTACAAAAATTAAATTTTTATACGGTCTCCCGGTCCTATAAGTGATATTTAGTAAATTTTTACCACTACTCTAACAAATAATACAAAAAAAGTCCCATTCTTCTGCGATTAAAACTAACCAAATAATAGCTGTTTAAAGTTGAAGCATCTTTTTTGCTGCAAATTAGGGGTCAGTCACAAATTTACTGAAAATAAAAATAAATGCAAGATATAAAATTTATCATTAAACATTGAGAGTAAAATAATTTTTACAATATTATTTTTAAATTTATGTTGATGATTACATATTAAAGCAAAATTTGTACTAAAAATATAAGTAAAAAAAATCCCTGTCGGCTGGGCCTATAGGCAGAGGTAGATTTCGAAGAGTGCTCATTTCAACAAAATATATATATATATATATATATATGATTAGAGATAAACCCAGTTTAATAACTTCATTTGGCCGTTTATGAAATTTTTTTAATTTCATTTTTCTGCAAAAACTGGTTTTATCAGAATCATCTTAAGAAAAATTCAGGTCAAATGCCCATTTTGACAACATATTTTGAAATAGATTCTGAATTTATTAAAAAATCGACCAAAACAGTATACAGTTCCTAAATAACAGAAAACTGTCAGTTGAATGCATTTGAGAAAAAAATTGAATTTAAAAATGAGTCATAAAATAACCGATTTGTTGTTTGAATACATCCTTAATTCTTTAATCATGATTGCTTAGGAAAATTTTGTGCGAAATACTCACTTTGACAGCATTTTTAAAAATATATTCTATCTTTATCAAAAAACTGGCCAATGCGTCACAGTATATATAGTTCCTAAATAAGAGGATCTGTAAATTGGATACGTTTGAGAGCGAAAATGGATTTTAAAACGAGTCATAAAAAACGCAATTTGCTGTGTGAAAACTTCCTTAAATTTTCAAATCACGAAGACTTCGAGAAATTCTGTTCAAAATACCCTTTTTGGTAGCCTTTTTCAAAATATATTCTGTCTTTATCAAAAAACCGATCAATGCATCACATTATATAGTTCCTACATAAGAGGATCTGTAAATTGGATGCATTTGAGAGCAAAAATGGATTTAAAAACGAGTCAGAAAAAAAACGCAATTTCTTATTTGAACACTTCTTTAAATTTTCAGTCACGATGATTTCGGAAAATTCTGTTCAAAATACCCTTTTTTGTAGCCTTTTTTGAAATATATTCCGTCTTTATCAACAAACTGACCAATGCATCACATTATATAGTTCCTAAATAAGAGGATCTGTAAATTGGATGCGTTTGAGAACAAAAATTGATTTAAAAACGAGTCAGAAAAAAACGCAATTTCTTATTTGAATACTTCCTTCAATTTTCGGTCCCGATGACTTTCGGAAATTTTGTTCAAAATACCCTTTTTGGTAGCCTTTTTTGAAATATATTCTGTCTTTATCAGAAAATTGACCAATGCGTCACTTTATACAGTTTCTAAATAAGAGGATCTACCATTTGGATGCGTTTAAAATCAAAAATGAATTTAAAAATGAGTCAGAATATAAGCAGTTTGGATTTGAGGTTTTTTCTCCAACTCCTATTTTTGTTTAATTTCTTTTTGCTATACGAATTGGTCCTATGAAAAACTTGTCAATATAAAAGTTGTAGATATTTTTGAGAAGATGTAAAATAAATTTAATCAGATTTGATATCTTAAAAATTGATGGAGTTATGAATTTTTCTCTTTTTTCAGCGCCCTTTTTCTTTTCGTTTTTAATTTTTTTCATCGGTAAAAGTTGGTCCTATCAAAAACTTGTAAATACAAAAGTTTTAGATAATTTTAAGAACATTTACAAAAAATTTAGTTGAACTTGATATCTTGAAAATTGACGAAGTTATGAATTTTTTTTCTCAAAATCCCTGTTTTTTTCGCCCCTTGAGCCCACTTTTAAATTTATCAAAAATCTGTTATGCATATACTTTTGACCCATTTTTAAGAAGTAATATAAACTTTAAACGGATTCCATATCTACTTTAATTAAGAAGTTATAGCGTTTTTTCGCTTTTCACAAAAACGCCCCCTATTCCGACCCCCTTGGTCCAATTTTGCCCATTAACGAACTTAGCCAAGATTTTAACCCCTTTGATTTTATGTAACAGTTTGGTGGAGATTGGTGAAGAATTATAGAAGTTATCGTGTCCATAAAAAAGTGAGATATATATATATATATAGATAGATAGATAGATAGATAAACTGGTGCGATTGCAATAGGTAGTATTTCTTACGAAATCTACCTAAAAAACACAAAGTTAGTTAATTTAAATTATGAAAAGCAACAGTCACGATTCGTTAAAAAATGACACATATTTAAAATTCTATTAGATTACTTAATCTTGCAGAATTTGGTTTAGTCCTATAAAATAAATAAATGGTACCCACCTAAAATTGTATTAGCATTACATTGTCATTGGGTATAAATAAGTGGGCAAATTGAACCTCGATCGGATATTTGGAAGTTAAAATTTGAATAGAAATTTTGAACTAGGGAAACATACATACAAACGTTTTAAGCAAAATAAAAGCGTATCAAAGTAACACATCCTTTTAAAAAAAATCGCGATTTCCCAAAATTTGATTTTCTCGATAAAGAGAATTTTAAAACTCACGTCTTCAACTATTTTAACCAATCTAGAAGTTAATTAATAAAAATGAACACTACCGTAAATCTTATATGGTGGTAGCACCCTCAGTTAAATTGCTTTAAAAAATATTTCTTTATATCATTTAAAGCATTTTTCAGGGGTGATTCTCGTCCGAAATTTCCGAAAATTTAAGGCATCCTCTTCCGAAAATTTGAAATTGGGTTATCAGTTCCGCATAGTTGCAAACTTGTACGGATTTGCGCACGGAAAAAACAATTGCATAGAAATGCAAATTTCGTGATAGGATCGCCGAAATAGCATACATTTCGTCAATATTTCGTGGGAAAACGACGATTTCGTCAATATTTTTGTAAACGAACTTTGTCAAAAGATCGATGAAAAACGCGAATTTTCTCTGCGGATAGCGAAAAAAACGGCAATTTCACCAAATATCGTAGATAAAACGCTGATTTCTTCTGAAGACGGCGGGAAAACGCCGATTTCGTCTAAAGATTGCGGATATAACGCCGATTTCGTCTAAAGATTGCGGATATAACGCCGATTTCGTCTAAAGATTGCGGATATAACGCCGATTTCGTTAAAAAATCGCGGGAAAAACGCCGTTTTTGATAAAAGATCGCTTAAAAATAATTTCTCTAAAGAATATTTAAAAAAAATACGTCGATTTCATCAAAAGATCACGGAAAAAACGCCGATTTCATCAAAAGATAGCGGGAATAAAACGCCATTTTCGAGAAAAAATCGCGTAAAAAAGCAGATTTTGTCTAAAGATCGTCGAAAAAACGCCGATTTCACTTTAAAAAAAATGGGAAAACGCCGATTTCGTCAAAAGATCGCGGAAAAACTGCCGATTTTGGCAAAAGATCGTAATAACTCGCCGATTTTGCTAAAATATTGCTGATTTCGTGTGAAGATAGCGGGAAAACGCCGATTTTGTCCGAAGATCTCTGGAGGGGGGGAATCACGCCCCCTTCTCCCCCCCCCCCGATTTCCGAAAATGCGATGCGAATTTCCGAAAAAAAATTTTCATCCAGAATCACCCCTGGCATTTTTGTAATTGGAATTATGTGTCTGTGACAAATGGTTTAGGAATTAGCTATTGGACAGCATTGGAAAAAGACTCCCTTTATAATAATTTAAGGGTGTATTTCGATTCAAACTGCTTATTTTCCGATTTATTTTTGAATTCACTTTTGCTCTCAAATACATGAAACTCGCAGATTCTCTTATTTAGAAAGTGCACAAGGTGCCGTAAAGGTCAATTCTTTGATAAGTGTACAAAATATTTCAAAAAAAGCAATCAAAAACGGCAATTTGAACCGATTTTTCCGAAGTGGGAGATAAGGGATCGAAAAAAAGGGTCTTCCAGAGAAGTTAATTGCTTATAAATCAAATTCTAATCAATTGAGCGTAAAAAGACTTTACTCGGCACCTCATACGTCCCTTCAAGAATCCCCTCAGCAAGTTTCATGATTCTACTTTAAAAAATGTGTCTGAAATTGTATCGGAAAATTTCGAGCTGCTGAAGGTGGAAAAGCGTTTTATCAAATACACCCTTAAGCACTTAGTATACGTTCCCTGAAAACTTAATCCAAGTCATTCGTTTTCAGCTAGAGAAAAGTGGCTTAGGTCATGAAATTTAATGTTTCATAACTCGGTCAATTTTAATGTTAGATGAAAGGGACCTGTTTTGTATTGCTTGATAGGGTAATGGAAAATTTTTACTAACTATCACTAATAGGAACGGGGGACCGTATAAAAAGTTAATTTTCGCAATTTTTTAATAAAAAGTTTTTTTGACCAAAATCGCTTGAAAAACAATTCTTTACCTTTTTTAAAAACATTTTTGCAATTGGAACTAAATGTCTATGACTAACGGTTTAGAAATTAGCCATTGGCCACCGTTGAGAGTGGACACCCTATATTTTCAAGAATCTTCATTAATGCTTCAATAAGGTTTATTCCTTCGGTTTTAATATTGTAACTGTTATAATCTTATCCCTTCCTCCTTGGCTCAAAATATTTATTATTTCAACAGTATTTTGTTTTCTACTTCTATAAATTTATCGATGGTTAATCAGGAGAATTTTTGAGTTCTATACAACATCTTCAGCACCAATGTCTAAGTTGAGATTTCTTTCATTTTCGACAATTATTTCAATTGAGAGAGATACAGAATCGAAATTTTAAGATGTTTTCTTAGTGTCTGCGAAAGAAAAGTATATCTCTGTTTTCAAGTATCACTTCTATTAAAAGTGGTATATCTGTCTGTGCGCAAAACCCTCCTTAAAGCCGCAAAAACTTTTTTCCTATTTGATGCAAAAATACACGAAATATGTATATAAAAAAAAGCTAATTTTTCAGTACAGCCAAAAATGGCTTTCTCGAAAAAATTTGGCAGTAATTAGCGACGAAATTAATTAAAAATTTCATTTTTTTAATGATTTTCATCTTAAATGCATCAAAAGCAGGTGTCAATTTAACAGAATTTGTGTACTAGGCGAATATTTAAAAGGCGATATCTTTCGTTCTAAAATCGCCACGAACACGCAGCTTGCACGAGAGAGCGTGAAATTGAAAGAGTTCTTCGAAATTCTAAAATTTAATTTTACAGCCCTGGTATTTTTCGAAATATTCTTAAAAATCGATTAAAAATTCATTTTATTGCATTAATTTTTTCAATCTGTTCGTAGATGCATGTCTGAGAGAAGTTGAAAACATTGTATTAAAATTGTGCTATCATCTGACATCTGTTACTACGAGATTTTTGAAGGGGTTTGTAACTTTTTTTCTATACATCACAGAAATTCGAAACTTGCACTACTAGACGCAGAGAAAAATCTACTTTCATATTTTATAAAAATCGTGTTCGTAGCCTAATTAAAAACCAATTTATGAATTTTTATGAAAATCTTAAAAATTATTTTTTTTTTCCATACAGTTCAAACTTTATTCTAAAAGGAGGGGCACATTCGGCAGCGCGTGCATAGCATGCCACTGCAGTTACTTAACTGCTATACGCTGCCGAGGACAGCCGGGACATGATTTGAGGTTCGTTCGCTTCGACATTCGTCCGTTTCGAGATCTTATGAAAAAGGAGGGCCCATTAGTGGCGAGGCCAGCTAATACCTCATTGTTTTTTGCTGTACTTCCCCTCATGAATCCCATAAATCCGATTGCATCTGAGATGTTAAATTTCTTCCGAAAATTTTCACAAAAGTTCTCAGTGCGTTTTAATCAAGGAAACTTTTTTTTCCAGCCTAGATGACATAATTTCTGGATGACGTAAGTCGGATATTATTGTATATAATGAGATGAAGCTTGGTGTCATATGATAGAAATATAAAAGTGAACAATGTTAGAAGCACAATTATATTAAATTGCAAAAAAACTGATTTCGTTAGCATATAGCTTACTGTCATCAGTGCTAAAAGAGATGGAAATTTTCTCATATACAAGGTTGTTATAATTAAAGTTCGCTTATTCAGAAGGCTCTATAGCCGGTTCTATGGTTCCAAACAAGTTTAGTTATGACTTTATCTGAAAGATGGCAGCACTAAAAAATAAACAAAGAAAGACCCAAGAAATTTTACATAACTGCCAACAGATGTCAGCATCACTTATTGTAGTAGAATTTAGCTTGAAATCAGATATATATGACATAAAGAGAAACCTCCTATATAAATAATATAATAATAAAATAAATGCTCAAAACCAATGTTGAATTCAAGGGGTCGCCTGGGGGGGGGGGGGTTTGGGGGGCATTCCCCCGGAGCCACAGAAGTCCCTCCCGGAGAAAAATATCCGAATTCAACATTGCTCAAAATAAATGTTGTTTAAATATATTTTTCCCGTAGAATAACATGGGATTCCACTTTTTAGGTCACAGACTATCAAAGCCTGGGAGCTTATGTGCCCGTCCGTTCTGTATGGGCGTAACGCGATAACTCTTGATAAAAATATCGGATTCACTTGAAATTTTGGATATATGTATATTCTGATAAGACGCTTCCCTGATTAGTTTTTGGAGATCATTCGATATGTATAAGAGGGGGAACGGGGCCTCATGCCCCCCCCCCCCATTAATCTATATAAATGGGTTTTTCATGCAAACTTATCAGTTTCGTTTAAAATTTAGATATAGGATCATTCGGATGAGGCATCTCCGTGATTAGTATAAGTTGTTTATCGAATAAGTATAAAGAGATGGAACGAGAGGCTCATGCCCCTTTCCTTAATTGATATAAATGGGTTTTTCATGCAGATTTATCAGTTTTCGTTATGTAGGTTCTTCCTAAAAGGACACATTTCTGAATAGTTTTGGAAGTTTAATGGTGAAGTATAAAAGAGGGGATAACTCCTCTTAAATTATATAAATGGGTTTTTATTAAGACTTTTCCGATTTAATCTGAATTTTGGCTATAGATTTTTTATATGATAAAGCATATCCCTGATTAGTTCAAGGGGTTCAATGATTAAGTATAAAACGGGAAAATAGAGGGAGCTGTTCCCCCCCCCCTTAATTTGTTTTTCGAACAGAAATAACCCTTGAAAATATAAGGCTGTAATGTATAATTAGTATGCGTAGCCGGTGAGCTCAATGCCATCAGTTTAACTGGGCAATATTCTTTTTATTTTCTTTCCCACTACATAAATACCCTTAATCTTGGGATTTCACTTTTTCCTTCCCCACTTGATAAGTACCCTTAAGGCGCAACACTAGGCACAGAAAAAGACTCGGATGATAATGTAAAATCTGTGGGGCTTTTCAAATATCTCGCTCAAATTTTAATGTATTTACATGATTTTTTTTTTTTTTTTTTTTTTTTTTTTGCATAGGATAGCTGAGGACGATCTACAACCGGCCTAGTTTTTACTTTTTCGATTTTGCTTATATATTTTTTATATTATGATAGTTTCAATTTCAGAACAGGTTTAAACCAATTTTAAAAGTTAAAGTAAATTTTTTTTTTACATATAAATATCTGAAACCAAAACTGAAAAAGTAAAAACTAGGCCGGTTGTGGATCGTCCTCAGCTATCCTATGCAAAAAAAAAAAAAAAAAAAAAAAAAAAAAAAAATAAATAAATAAAATAAAATTTGAGCGAGATATTTAAAAAGATAAGGCCCCCATAGATTTAGCATTATCATCCGGGTCTTTTTCTGTGCCTAGTGTGGGGCCTTAATCTAAAGTTTACAAAATAAAATACTACTTCCATAAACTTTAACTGTTCGAATTATGAAAAATCAAACTGTATTAATAACTATATTAATAAAGTCATCAATTGAGTTTGGTATTACCAAATGAAAATCAGAAAGAAAGATTTCACTTTGACACAGTCATAGAATTATTTTTCGCATTTCGCATAATATCTAAACCTAAACGATATTCTCACAACACGTTCACACGTTCCTCTTTTATTTGTATTCCCCATTTTAAAAATCATTGCAATGTATAATAATATATTAATACATAGGGGAGTTTAGGGACGGATGGGAAATCTGCAATAATGCGTAAAATAAGCTTCATTTTCGATTTATAATTCTTCGATCAGATGTAATAATCATTGAACTAACTATTACTAACAAACTACCTACATTATGCCACAAGTGATACATTAAAATGAAAATGGCAAAAATACCTTTTATATGTTAATATCTATTAAGTGTTATTTTAATGTATCGTAGCATAATATAAGTAATTTGATATTTTAAAGTGATGTTTCATATTATCTATAATGTTGCTATAAATCTTTTTAGTTGCAAGCAACTATGAACTTGTGATTTAAAAAGACAATTTTATAATTTCAAAAGTAAGTAATTACTCAGATTTCTGGTGTAAATTTTCAGTCTCATTCCTTGTTGCTAACTTAACTGTTTTCAGTATTTTGTAAATTCAGCAATGCGCCTTTTATGAATGAACAGTTAAGTTAAATCTAAAAGCTAAAAATATATATGTTTGTTGTAAAAACTTATTGTTTTTATGTTGCTTTAATCCTTTATCTACCGACGACGGTACTTATAAGTAACATTGAAATAACTTATTATAAAATTCCTTTAATACATCAGTTAGTTGTAATACTGTTTAGAATGAGTTACAGATACATTACTTTATCTTGTTCCAAAAGCATTATTGGTTACACAAAAGAAAATATTTTTTAAAGAATGATTTCCTTTGCCTTCGCATCTTTTCAACTTTCTTGGCGCTGAGGGAGGGGGGATGGGAATTTTATAAAAACATCATTTTTATGATGATCAAAACGTGACTTACGTAATAACAGGCTCATATATTACGTACGCCATGGATTCAATATTAATATTTCTGGAACCATCATAAACATATTTTAAATAAAATTTCAGTTTTACAATTTTCGGTACAGCACATTTAAAATTTTTATATTCTCGTATAGGGGGGGGGGGGGTGTACTTTTAAATACAACTTGTTTGAAAGCTGTATCTCACCTTTTTTTTAAGTTATTATTTATTTATTTATTTATTTATTTATTTTGTAGTTGTTGTTGTTGTTTTTAATACTTTTTTAGCTCACAGGCTATCATAGCCTGAGAGCTTATGTGCCCGTCCGTTCTGTATGTACGTTCGTATGTTCGTGCGTAACGCGATAACTCATGATAAAAATATCGGATCCACTTGAAATTTTGTATATAGGTATATCCTGATAAGGCGCTTCCCTGATTAGTTTTTGGAGTTCATTAGATATGTATAAGAGGGGGAACGGGGGGCTCATGCCCCTCCCCTTAATTGATATAAACGAGATTTTCATACAGAACTAACAGTTTTCGTTCAAAATTTAGATATAGGATCATTCTGATGAGGCGATTCCGTGACTGTCATTAAGTGTTCATTGAATAAGTATAAACAGGGGGAACGGGGGGCTCATGCCCCCTCCCCTCTTAATAGATAGGAACGGGATTTTCATGCAGAATTAACAGTTTTCGTTCAAAATTTAGGTATAGGATCATTCTGATGAGGCGATTCCGTGACTGTCATTAGGTGTTCATTGAATAAATATAAACAGGGGGAACGGGGGGCTCATGCCCCCCCCATTAATTGATATGAACGGGATTTTCATGCAGAATTAACAGTTTTCGTTCAAAATTTAGATATAGGATCATTCTGATGAGGCGATACCGTGGCTGTTATTAGGTGTTCATAGAATAAGTATAAACAGGGGGAACGGTGGGCTCATGCCCCCCCCCCATTAATTGATATAAACGGGATTTTCATGCAGAATTAACAGTTTTCGTTCAAAATTTAGATATAGGATCATTCTGATGAGGCGATACTGTGACTGTTATTAGGTGTTCATAGAATAAGTATAAACAGGGAGAACAGGGGGCTCATGCCCCCCCCCCCATTAATTGATATAAACGGGATTTTCATGCAGAATTAACAGTTTTCGTTCAAAGTTTAGATATAGGATCATTCTGGTGAGGCGATACCGTGGCTGTTATTAGGTGTTCATAGAATAAGTATAAACAGGGGGAACGCGGGGCTCATGCCCCCCCCCATTAATTGATATAAACGGGACTTTCATGCAGAATTAACAGTTTTCGTTCAAAATTTAGATATAGGATCATTCTGATGAGGCGATACCGTGGCTGTTATTAGGTGTTCATAGAATAAGTATAAACAGGGGGAACGGGGGGCTCCTGCCCCTCCCCTTAATTGATATAAACGGGATTTTCATGCAGAATTAACAGTTTTCGTTCAAAATTTAGATATAGGATCATTCTGATGAGGCGATTCCGTGACTGTCATTAGGTGTTCATTGAATAAGTATAAACAGGGGGAACGGGGTCTCATGCCCCTCCCCCTAATTGTTATAAACGGGATTTTCATGCAGAATTAACAGTTTTCGTTCAAAATTTAGATATAGGATCATTCTGATGAGGCGATACCGTGGCTGTTATTAAGTGTTCATTGAATAAGTATAAACAGGGGTAACGGGGGTTCTAATGCCCCTCCCCTTAACTTGTATAAATGGATTTTTCAATCAGAATTGTCAGATTTCGTTCAAATCTCTGAATAGTTTTGGAAGTTTAATGGTTAAGTATAAAAGAGGAGAATAACTCCTCTTAAATTATATAAATGCTAAATGGGTTTTTATTAAGAATTATCCGATTTGCTCTGAATTTCGGATATAGGTTTTTTAATATGATAAAGCATATACTTGATAGTTTAGGAGGTTCAATGATTAAGTATAAAAAAGGAGAAAGGGGAGAGCTGTTCCCCCTTCTTAATTTTTTTTTCGAACGGAATTAACGAAAATACAAGGCTATAATGTACAATTAGTATGCGTAGCCTGTGAGCTCAATGCCATCAGTTTAACTGGGCAATATCCTTTTTTATTTTGTTGTTGTTATCTTGGCAACAGAATTATTCCAAAATTGCAGACACCAGAAGGATTCGGACATGTCTCAGATATATCTATCCGCGACTTAGAACAACTACCACTTTCCAAAAAGTTAAAATAAAATCTTTAGAAAATGGCTCTCTATATGTATCGCATATCGATGAATCGATATGCATTACTTATACTAAGAAGCATAAAACAGGCATGGTATCTCCATCGAAATTCAGAACGTTTTGGCTTATCAGCTTACTATATGTAATGTCTCTTTGTCACGATGTCGTAAAATGTATTCTGTCTGTCCAAAAAAAAAAAAAAAAAAAATGTGATAGGATATTTTTGCGATACCATCATTAAATAAATACCTGTTACATAGATTTTATTCATGTAGTTAATATCAAGATTTGAATAGAAATTAGCTTTTATTTGTATTATTTTCGTTGCTATATGCTGTCATTGGATATTTTGCTTAACCATTTGACTACATCGCCACCGAAAAAAATGTAACAATGTTCGTCAGTTTTTTACTTTTAATACCAGTATAATAATACCAGTACTAATAGGTTATAATAAACTTTTTGTTATTTAATCGCAAAATTTCTGTTATTTGAATAAATCCAATATTACTGATGATAAATATTGGTATAAAAATTAAACAAGTTGGAAATTGCACGTTGAAGCGTAGCAAATGAGGTGCGTTCGTACGATAACGAAATTTTAAATATATCACTCTCATATATCAATCTCATAAAACTGTAAATAGTTAATTACAATTAAAATTCGCACCAAACAATGTTTTCCCTATACCATTATGTAATGAATACTTTTGTGTGGCCTTGTAAATCAATAACAAATGTTCTTTGCACCACAGATTATGCAAAATGTATATTATAATATGTACTTTATAGATGCATATCAATTTTATTATGTTCGAATGAGTGTAGCACCATTAAAATGCATTTGAAACATTTTTCCCCATTGACCGTAATGTAACAGAATACTTTCGATTGTCCCTGTAATTGAACTATGCATCCGATTTTGATATGAAATAACTCGACAAAATTATTTAATAATTATGTATTTTAAATTTCAAACGATTAAAATGCATTTGAAACTTTTTTCCCCATTGATCGTAATGTAATGGAATACTTTTGATTGTCCCTGTAATTGATCTATGCATCCAATTTTCATAAAATTTGAAATGAATCGACAAAATTATATAATAATTATACATTTTAAATTTCAAGCGATTCGGTTGAGTAGTTTTTGCGTTGTTATATGCGGACAGACGGACGGACTGAACGACAACTATAAGGTGCTACGTATTTACATAATTACGAACGCACCTAAAAACCGTATTAAACCTGTATCGTTCGAACTACTGCAATAGATTTCATAATAATGCTGTAAATCCTCTTTAGATGGAATCGCAAGTCTGTTATATACAAGATTCTGTTATACCAGGCACGCTCTAAAATTCTTGTAATTAGTTTTAAAATTATTTTCTTAACGCAATCAGAAGTGTTCAAAACATCCTTATTTAAACGTTTATCGAATGCTATCAGTTATGTATATATATATATATATCAATCTTTTTTAATCTGCTCCTTTTTAATTTTAATTTTTTTTTATCTGCTCTTTTTTTTAATTTTAAGTTTTATTTTTTTAAACTTTTACATTTATTTTCATACAGCCAAAGAGCTTCACGGGTCGGAATTTCTGGGTTCGGCCGATTTATACTTTCGCAGTTCATGACTCGGTCCGTTTAGTACAGTATAATCAATGAATTGTAGGACGCCCGTTCAAAAGTCAGGCCCCAAATCAGTCAGCCCCAAAAAGCAAGCCCATCGCGAATCAATTTACACACACACAAAAAAAAAAAAAAAAAAAATTCTATACATCTATACCAGGCATGTCAAACACGTGGCCCGCGGGCCACAATTGGCCCGCAAGGAACTTCTCTGTGGCCCGCGAAGCCTTTGGCATTTTCGTATGTTTGATTACATTCTTAGTTGATGCAGAAAATACACTTTGCTTTGCAATTATTGAAGTATTGCAAAATTGGAGAATGATTTTTTTCAAAATATCTACCATTATTTAAAAATATTAATCTTCATTGCATTTAATTGCAGATATTGACATAAACTAAATTTAATAATCCGCAGTTAAATAAAAAAAAAAGTTTAAAATTTTAAATTAATGGTTGTTATTTTGGATGAATAACAGATGCAAACAACATCGATTCAACACCACTGTGGGATAAAAAATGCAAACATACTGCCTTGAATATGATCAAATCTAATTCAATTTCGTTTCCAAAAGATAGAGTATGCAAAAGTTATCGATAAGAAAGGTAAAAAGAGCATATTTTAATCTGAAAATTTAAAAATTTATAAAAGTTTTATGGGTTTTTTCCTAATAGTTTATTATTTGTTTTATGTTGAAATGAATACATTATTTTACTGCTCCCTTTGATTTACTATAACATTACAAAGTAATGCGTGGTATTTGTTAGGTATTAAAAATGTATCAAAATCAATTAAAATTCGACGCTAATTTCTAATTAAAAGTTTCTAAAAAATCAAAAGAAACAAAAAGATTAAAAGGGAAAATGACGCGATTTCTTGTTTTGTAAAATAATAATAATGACAGTAATAATAATAATAATAATAAATTGTTACCCTGTTTTTATTATTTGGTTTCATGCATAGTAGAAAGCGAGCATTTTGGACATAAACTCATTAACCAAATTCATTCTTAAAGGTTAGTAAACGTATCATTGTAAATTATCCTTGTGTGATCTTTACCTTTCTTGATGATGAAGATATAACATTACAGATTCATGAAAGTCAATTTGAAATAATTTTTTATGCTTAAACAAAGATTGAAAAATTGTGTTTGATATGTAGAAACTTCATTGAAGTTTGCTAAGAATTTACTCACAAATATTTTGAAAAACCTAAAAATATCAAGAAATAATTCGGAAAAATAAGTAAATTTTAAACTGAAACTTTGCTGAAAAAAGTATGTTCGTGGAAGGATATTAAAAATAATCCATCTGTTCGAAAAAACAACGATTGAATGCAACTGCACACATAACTCGAAATCGTTCGAGTTAGAATAAAGGATGTCCAGAAAAGTTAAATAAATTCAAAAATATCCAGGGCCATTTCAAAAAATATGATGTAACCAGAAATTTCAATAATCGCATGAAATTTATAATTTCGATATGTATTGCTATAATTGAAAATTTTCGTTAAACTAACAAATTTTCATTAATAGATAGTAGCCATCAATAGCCACAGACAAATATTTTTTTAATAGCCACTTTTCCTCATTTAGTGACCCTGTGGCCAGAGCTAACGTAAATTTTGTCCTTTAACTTTATAATTCTTGAAAATATAGGTGCAAAAAATTTTACTCTGCGAGCAGTTTTTTTTTTAAATATAATTTTGCTTGTGATTTAAATTTTAAAATGTTCAATGTTGTGCAATATGTGCATGTTTGCATTTTTATTTAATCTTATCTTTTATTACATTTGACAGTGCACTCTCATAAAATACTTTTATTAGATTTGTTTTTATTAATAATTATTTTTAAACATTTTCTGGTGCGTGTTTTTAATTTCTCCAATAAATATGTAGTTTAAAAATTTTTATATGTATTTTTTTTAAACAATGCTGTATTTTTAATGTACAGTTTAGATTTTGTGCGATAATCATCGAATTAATCTGCTTCTTTATTTTCGATAATGTGGCCCGCGGCTTTGTGTATAGTGCTGAATCTGGCCCGCGATGATAGACGAGTTTGACATGCCTGATCTATACTAATAAAATCCGTGCGCCTCTGTCTGTCTGTCTGCTTGAAGCCGATTACAGTTCGCAACGCGGGCGAGTTGGAAGTCGCGAGAGGTGTCTTTCGATTGGAAAAATTCCGGGGAAGTCATTTCGGGCATTTTCGAGACCGTGGGACCAAAATTAAAAAAGTTATGAATTAAAAACCCCTTGGGAATCGGAACGAAAAATGTCTCAATTCCCAAACGGAGCTCCGAAGCAGAACACTGCGCCACCTTGCGGCGAAGGACATGAATTTTTCCCCTTTGGCTAAAAGAAGAAACAGCCGAAAACCTCTTTTTCTACCGGCGTTAATTGCGTTTTTTTTTCGCATCAATTTTTTTGACTTGCCGTAGAATATTTACCGTAGTTTTCGCTAAAATATTGAACTTAAAAATAAAACAGGACTATCGAAACTTTTTTTTTGCGTGTTTTTTCTTAAACCATCATGCAGACAGTTTTTAAAGTAGAAAAAACTGATTACATATTCAGAATATGCGTAAAAATCTGCTTCTGATGAACTAAAAAATACAAGAAAATGTCTTATGGGCACGCAGCGCCAACCGTGCAAAACCAAATATTTTTAACGGGACGATGGCGACCATGGCGCGTAGCGCCGGTGGGCCGTCTTCGCACAGTGGGCGCGTAGCTCCCACTGTGCGAAATCACATATTTTTAACTTTATGGCGAATAACAACCATAGCTCTTTAATTTACTTTTTTTTGTGCTTGAGGATTCGAACACCATGACTTGCTCATTAAATGAATTTTTTTGCTTGTTATATACTGCTTAATATCGAGGTTCGTTTGAAAAAAGTGGCCCAGCTAGCGGGCGTAGCTCCCTAGTACAAATAATATTCTTTGAAATAATATTGCATACATATTTACAGGAAATTTTTAGAATATATTTTAGATTACTTTGTGTTCACAAGACAAAAAATACACAATATCAGCATTAATGATTATTTAAACGCTTAAATTTAAATAAAGATTCATAAAAAGATAATTTAATTCAGAATAAAAGAAAAAAAAAGCATCATGAACTTAAAGTAAACATTATTAGCTGTTGAAACTATATATAATATAAAGTTGATTTTTGAAAATATTTTTCTGTAATTTATTAAAATATATTTATAATAATTTCGTTGAGAGAAATTAATTATTGCTATTGCTATTTTTCAAAAAAAAATATTGCCTGTCCGACGCGTCTTGGGAACAATTAAGTCAAATTCTGATGTTAGACTATGTATAAAATAAACGTTAGCTTGGTCCGAATTCGGCTCGAAGTTGCTGAAAAAATTAAATCCGGGATATGACACAATATAACCGTTCGGATACGGAATTCGGGTCGTTGACCTTTACTTATAATTAGTTCAAAATTAAACTTATTTTTTCATTTGTTTTCCCTTCTTCTATTTTCCATTTATTTTTTTATTAACATAATATTAAAAAAATGTACAATTCACATGATATTTTTAATTAAATAAATCTTTCTCCTAACTTGAACCTGATATCGCTTTTTAGTGCTTTAATGAATTTACTTGGATCATTCATTGCTATAGCTGTATTTGTTTTTGTGTAACCTTATTCTCCCACAATTTTGTGAATGGTATGCTGAAACTGGATCAAAGTTCATCGGCATGAATACTCGGAGAATTTTTTAATAATACGCAGTGCTGTAGTTGGAAAAATATATTTGTGGAAACTCAAATTTTCATAGATAATGATGCTACCGTATTTTTGCTAACCCAAAAACCAATTTGAGACATTTAACCAAAGGCCGACTTTTTTCTTAAATTAACAGTTATAATTATTATATTGAAGTTTTTATAGTAAAGAAGTTTGCTCTCATTCAATAATAATAGGGCAATTCATGTCAGTTCAGAACCTCCGCCCCCTGAATAGTAGGCCTCAGCGCTGACACCGCCCCCCCCCCCAAAATAAAATAAAATAAAATAAAAATAAAAATAAAAATGGCGGCTGCCAAAGGCGGATTTTTTTCAGCGTGTGCACGGTCTTTTCAGTTTTGGTACCTATAATTTTTTAAGTTTTTCGCTTTATTTTTCTGAATTCAAGAAGTCTAAGAAATCTTTGATAAAATACTGGAGTCAAAACTTAGGAGATCGTGCACACTTTTTAAATAATCCGTTTTTGGCAGCCGCTATTTTAGTGTCAACGCTCAGGCCTAGTATTCAAGGGGCGGTGGCAGCACGAAGGTTTCAAAGCATCTGATTGATTGAAATATCTCTTTTTTTGATAAGAGGAAACGGATCTCCTTAAAACTAGCAAAAAATAACGTTTAGCTTAAAAAATAAATAAATTGCGTATTTTTTTTTTTTTTTTTACAGTAGCAAAACTAAATATTTCTGGGAACGGCGCTCCTATGATTTCCGCCCAATTACAGCACTGATAATACGGAAACAAATATGTCTAAGCAAAGTTATTTACCGTATTTAGTCGTAAAATCTGCAAACATATAAATAGTTTAAGACAATTTAACGAAGGTAAATCCATTCTGTCCATCCCCTTATGCAGGGCCCCAAACTGGATTTTCTGCTACGGCACATGGAATTATCACGTTAGAATCTAGGTAGATAGGTTACCAGGCAAGTCGTAAAAAACTAACTAAAATGATGTATTAAGGCAGGGAACAATAACAGAAAAAAAAAATGTGAGAAAAGAAAAAAAAGAAGAGATGTAATTTAACAAATTACAACGACTATTTGGAAAGTTATATTTTCGAAGCTTAAAGTTTTAGTCTTATAAATAAATTCTATATTTAATAATAATAATAAACATCATTTTTATGATGATCAAAACGTGGTTACGTAATAACAGAGTCTTACATTACGTTCGCCATGGACTAAAAATTAATATTCCTGTACCAAGCAAATGCAAATTTTAAATGAAATTTTAGTTTTACAATTTTCAGTACTGCAAATTTTAAAACTTCTAAACATCACACATTTTCCGTTTTATAGAGAAAAAAAAAATGTACTTTTAAATGCAGTTTGTTTGAAAGCTGTATCTCAATTTGTTTTTAAATTATTAATTTTTTTGTAGTTCTTTTATACATTTTTTGCCCTTGTGGCAACAGAAGTATTTCATTTCTGGACGTTAAACATGAACCAATCAAAAAACGAATAAAATAAAAAACAGGAGTATTCCATTTCTAGACATGAAGTATAGACCAATAAGAAAACGAATAAAATAAAATAAAATAGGTTGCAGAATTCAACCAATAAAAAGGTTCAGATATACTTCAGATTTTCCCAATTCTCTAACAAAGACGGTAACTATTTTCCAAATAGTTTTTTAAAAAAAGCATAAAATAATTATTGCACACAAACCTATAGTTAATAATCTATAGGTGATGAAGTATTCGACTTTTTTTATGTGACTCCGTAAAAATACTGCAATTTTAAGTTGATCATTTTTTAAAAGTGGCTCTAATATTTATCGCATAAATATTTCTTAGATTTGAGCTATTTTTGGATAAATTATTAGGGCTTATTGATTCATAGATAAACAAACTGACAGGTAACATTTGCAGACTTTTTAAGTAGCGCTTTAAAAGTTCTCTATTTAAAATTTGCATAGTTTTTAAAATTAATTTAAAACAACTAATTTACGCCTACAAATATTATATCTTTGTTTTATCCCCCTCCTCCTGGTTCCGGCCTCTATTCTTTTTTCCTGTTTTTTCAGGCTTTCCTACTTTAAACTAATTTTAAATTCCTGAATGAGTGTTGAATTCAAACACTGTTTTCCGGAAGGGGGGGGGGCGGACTTTAGAGCGTTTCGGCAGGGAAATTGCACTTTTGGCCATTGAAAAATACAAAATCTCAAATTCACCGGGGAGGAGGAGGACATCTCATTGCTCCGGGCCGAATGTCCCCTGCCCCCTCTGGGCTATTTTGAAAAGAGTTGAACTCAAGGAGTTCTACTCTTTCCAGAATACCATTTTTAATAGATGCTTTTATAATTGCAAAAACATATTCAAATTCATTCTAAAATTTCGTTTTCATGAAAGGGTGATCCATAAAACCTTATACAATTGCCCTAAGGAACGATTTACAAATTTGGAGGCCCTGGGCACAGATGCTTATGGGGGAAGGGGGGCTATCACCGATGCCTACCGAGACCAAGGCCATATCTATATATACACATACATTTATATTTCAAATGGTTAATATTGTTTACTATAATTCAATTTAATTCTTTTATTGATAAAATCCATTGGTGAATCTTGTCTACTTTTAATGGTATTATATATATATATATATATATATATGCATTATTGAAAGCTGTATTTATTGAGTCCACTAATTACCTTAATAACTTATATTAAATATCCATTGAAAAACTAAATTTGATAATTAATAATTTGTTTTTTATAAGTATTTTATTATTATTAAATTTAATTAAATTGATGTTTTCTAAAAAATTACACGGTTCAGATTACTGTTATCTATATAAATTCATATATTTGGAATGATAAATCAGGCAACAAAAGATAATAAATTTTCTACAGTAATAAGCTATAATTATTTTAGATATTTATGATTTTGAACAATGATTAAAAAAACTTCAGTTGCATTTGGGGGATCCTGAAAATATAGGGTCTTGGGCCTATGCCCCGAATGCCCTGCCATAAATCAGGCACTATAAGCTCAAGTTGCCTAGAATAGAATCTACGGTACCTGTATGCTTGTGCATAGCATGGCGACCTATTTGTCAGTCCAATCATTCTGCCTCCTATTTATTAAAGAAAATTAAATATACAGCAATAATTATGGATTAGATAATGCAATATTTGCGATAATAGAGATTTTGCCGTGTTATGTATAACGCAATAAATATAATAGTGTACAGATGATTGCAGACAATCTAGCTAGTCGCATGTGGCAATCCCAAAACTTTCTCCTGTCTCATCCATGTTAATATTTCAGAATCCGCTATCGCAGAGTGTTAAAATTAAATGGCAACCTATGCTCATCATGGGAATTCTAATGATATGAAGTTCGTGAATTAGTTCTTGAGATATGACTATTGCTAAAATAACGTAAGTCATACAAAATGCAGCATAGCAGCGCCATTTGGTGGGTGATTTACACTGAAACCTAAGTTGCAACAACTTATGTTAACATCTAACTGAATCTAAAGTTTTGTGAAAATCCGTGCATTAGTTTTTGAGATAAGGCTACGGTGGAAATCGTGAAAAATGCAGCACGGCAGCGCGATTTGTTGGGAGACGTACACCAAGATGTAAACAACACCAAGCCATAATAAAGAATGGCTGAATCTAAAGTTTGGTGAAAATCCGTGTATTATTTCTGGAGATAGAGTTATTACAGTAATGACAAAAAATGCAGCGTAGCAACATTATCTCTAGAGCGATTTACATCAAAAGGTAGAAAACTTCAAGTAATGTCAACAACTAACTGAATCTAAAGTATGATGAAAATCCGTACAATAGTTCTTACGACAGAGCTATGGGGAAAATCGCGAAAAATGCTGCATGGCAGCGCTACCTGTTGACTTCAAAAATTAATCAGCACTAATTTATAGCAGGGACTAACCGAATATAAATTTTTATTATAATCCCTGCATTATTTCTTGAGATAGAGCGCCCACAAAATTTGTGTCGCAAACATAGAAATAGACAGAAAGAGTCACAAGACAGACATATTGTCAAAACATGTTTTTTGGACATCTCTGACACCTAAAACCTGTAAATCCATCGAAAATAAGAAGTCGAAAATTTTTCTAAACCGATGCTTTCTTCTTGTAAACATAGAAAAAGTGAAAATTAAGTATGGCCAATAATTACTTGAAAGTATTATGAAAATAACTGGAGATCGACCAAAAATTCAGTTTTATTTTCGGCCGAAAATCGGGGTTTAGCCGAAAATTCGTTTTCTGCGAAAATGCTGCCAAAAGTTCGACCAGACCGAAACTCGACATATCTGAATTCCAAAACTCTCATTACTCGGATCTTGTTGTCTCGGAATTTACAACTTTACTCATTGATTTGAACTGTATCGGTTCATATGAGACACTCTTTACTTATTTTTTTTTTATTTATTTATTTTTTTTTTTTTTTGAACTTCACTGTTTATAGTAATCAGTCATGACTGTTTCAAGACGGGACTGCAAATTAAACAAGTCGGAAATTGCACGTCAAACGTAGCAAATGAGGTGCGTTCGAATTATAACAATTTTTTTAAAATATTCAGATGTTGGTGTAATAGTACAGTCCTGGACAAAATTATAAACTCAGAAAATTTTTATTTCTTTACATCATAATATAAATAAGATTAGCTTTACATTAATAAAACAATTATGAATATTTATAATAAGACATCTAAAATTAATGTAACTTATAAATAAAATGGAGTAAGTAATTTAAATAAGAAAATACATACCTTAAAAAAATAGCATTATGTGAAATCTGGACAAAATTATAAACTCAAAGTTATGATTTTCTATATTCTGGCACATTTGATATAAATAAATGCATTTTGTGATAAAAAACTAATAAATGGAGTCATTATGAATCAATACATTTCAATACATCAATACGTGTTTTAATTTTTTTCTTAAAATAACATTATGTGAAACCTGGACAAAATTATAAACTCAAAATTATGAATTTCTACAATCTAGTATTTTTGATATAAATAAATGCATTTTGTGATAATAAACTAATAAATAAAGCAATTAGGGATGAATGTATTTCGATACATCAATGCATTTTTATAACTTTTAGTTAAACAATTTTGTTAAATATGGTTTATTAATATGGTTTTTGTGTATAAAACGGAGTGGTCGATGTCCAAAGATACAGAAAGAAATCGAAGATCTATGTGATGAACAGCATTTAGTACTGGAGCTTCTTCTAGCGGAATTGTAAACATTTTAAAGCTAAATGTAAGCTCTCAAATTGTCAGATGAATTCTTCAACGAGCGCCGAATATGAAATGGAAGAAAATGAAAGCTGAACCAAAACTTGAGCCCCATCACATGAAACCCAGACTTCATTTCATCAAACTCAACCATGACATTGCACAACAGCACATGTTATGGACAACATAGTAGAGCACATTCATCTGGTCAGACAAAAAGAAGTTTAATTTAGATGGCCCAGGTGGCATTAAATACTATTGGAACGATATCAAGCCTAAAGAATTGCATATCTTTAGTCGAAAACCTTGGAGATGGTTGGTTGATTTTTGTCGTCCGATTATCTACGCTAATGGGATATAGGACCAGGGGGAGTGCCCTCCGTGGGGGTCTTTCTAAGGGAACCTAACCCGTATTTACGCAAGGTTCGAAGAAAACCACGGAAAACTCCGAACGGTTAGGCCGACAGCCGCGATTGGGTTCGAACCCAGCACCTGCCGTCTACCAGTTGAGAGGTCCGAACCTCTCGGTCACTGGTGGGGCCGAAAACCTTGGAGAACAATCAGTGATGGTGTGGGCTGGTTTTTCTCAGAATGGTAAAATTGTTTTGCATTTTCTTAATGGAAAACAAAAAGCAGAAGACTACCAGTTAATCCTGGCCAATAATCTTTTGCCATATGGACCGTTGATCGCTGGAGAAAACTAGATATTTCTGCAAGATTATGCAGCAATACACTCTGCAAAAAGTATAAAAGAGTGGCTGCAGCGATAGGTATGTAAATGTCTTGAATTGGCCAGCCCGCAGCCCTGATCTAAAACCCATTAAAAGTTACCGGAGTGCAATCGTTCGAATAGTCTATCGCGATGGACGCCAATATCAAAACACAAATGATTTGAATATGGCTACTTTCAGCCTAGAACCAGTTGTCTATGGAACAGTTGGAATAAATTGTTCAACCAATGCCGAGTCGCATATTCGAAGTCACTCAGAAAAATGGCGGTTCAACACATTTTTGAATGCATGCATTAATATTTTGCATTAGGATTCAAAAGTATGTTCACTTCTTAAACTTTATAATTTTATGTTTTCAATTTACACATGCACTATATTTATATTTTACTCATATTTTTAAAAAATATATATAAAAATACATTGATGTATTGAAATATATTCATCCCTAATAACTCCATTTATTAATGTATAATCACAAAATGTGTTTATTTATATCAAAAAATACTAGAGTGTAGAAATTCATAACTTTGAGTTTATGTCCAGGTCTCATATAATGTTATTTTATGAGAAAAAATAAAATATGCATTGATGTATTGAAATGTATTGATCCATAATGACTTCATTTATTAGTTTATTATCACAAAATGCATTTATTTATATAAAAAACGCCAGAATATAGAAATTTATAACTTTGAGTTTATAATTTTGTCCAGGTTTCACATAATGTTATTTTTTTAAGTTATGTATTTTCTTATTTAAATTACTTACTCCATTTTATTTTACAGTTATATTAAATTTAGATGTCTTATTATAAATATTCATCATTACTTTATTAATGGAAAGCTAAGCCTATTTATATTATGATGTAAACAAATAAAAAATTTTCTGAGTTTATAATTTTGTCCAGGAGTGTATACAGTACATCGGGTACAGTATAGTGGCCAAAATTTTTTGCGTGTCCCTGTAAATACTATCTGCTTTCTATTATACAGGAAATAACTTGTAGTAGACCTCAGCAACGTATATCAGTTTCATAAAATGTGAAATAGTTTAAAAGTATTAAAATGTACTCTAAACAGCGTTTCCCCTCTATACCATTGTGTAGCCCTATAAATGAATAATAAATATTATTTGCACCACAGATTGTGCAGAATGTATTTTTTAGTATATACGTCATAGATGCATATAAATTCTATTTTGTTCGAAAGAGTGTAACATCATTAAAATGCACTTGAAACTATTTTTCCCCGTTGACCGTAAGGTAACAGAATACTTTTGATTGTCTCGGCAATTAAACTGTGCATCTAATTTTCATAAAATTTAAAATGACTCGACAAAATTTTGCAAAAGTTACATATCTTAATTTTCAAATGATTCGGTTGGGTAGTTTTTGCTCTGTTATATGCGGACAGGCGGACGAACTCAACGACGACTATAAGTGCTGCGTATTTATGTAATTACGAACGCTCCTAAAGCAAAAGATGCATATAACACTAAACTCTGAAGACGATTTTCACGTACTCATTAAAAGCATCAGACTCAATTGTAATAGGAAATTTTTAGTTTGAATCCTTAGACGTGTAACTCTTTGAAAAAGTTCTGGTAAACAGCTGGCCATTTACAAAAATCATTATAAAAGAGAAATCGAAGTATGTGTCTCTAAAAACTTTTTTTGATTAGATGAAATTTGTATAATAAGAAAATTATTTTGCGTCGTTGGTGAATTAATTACGTTTTATTTAAAATAAAAAGATTACGTCAGAAGCACAGAGAGCCAACTTGGTTACACGTATAATTACATATATATATATAATTAATAACTGTGTATATTGTTGCACATAATAATTACTTAAAAAAATTTTGGACATTTTCGTTTTCGACCGAAAATTGGAAAATTACTGAAATTTGATTTCGGTTGATCCTTAAATAATTTTTATTAAAAACAACAATAATGTAACGAATATCTCTATAAAAGCTAGCTGCATTTTCGAATGTCCACTCGAAAGCCTTTCTAAATATCATTTTCTTCATACAAATAAAGGGCTTATCTTTTTCTGACCATTATTGCCCCCCCCCCTCCTGCTGTTATTGTCCTGGATACGATTAATCGATTCTATTGCCATGTGGGTGTAATGGATGGGTTCGTGTCTGACATGGATAGATCGGAAGTTAATGGAAGGAGATGAATATTTCTTTTATCTCTCTGAAATGACAGACACCTCAAAAGGGCGATGGCTCGATTTTTTTCCCATGAAAATTAAACATTAATGATCAATATATCGATAGAAGAGGTCATTTTTCAAAGTAAATATTCATTTGCTGTATTGTTTTCTGGCACTTCAGTGATAACCAATTGTAACTATATTTCTTTAACATAATTTCAATCGTTTTCAAACATCCACACACAGGCCTCGCTTGGTAAATAACGAAAATGATATTAATAAATTCATACCAAATTTTTGATTTCATTTTCGTTTTAGTCACAACATGTTAGTTTTGGCGAAAATGCTTTCGAATATTCCATCGGGACTGAAATTTGGCCGAAACTGTCTATAAAATTTTGTTCCTCCCTTCGGGAATTTTCAGCATCACTCATCGATTTAAGCTGTTTAAACGAAAGCCTAGTTATTTATTGCTATGACAGAATAACTAAATTTTGAAAATGCTAATGTTGAAACGCTATGTACTCGTTAAAATTGCCAGACTTAGTAGTGACAGAAAATTTTTAGTTTGAAAACCGCTGAAATGTTTAAAAAAAAAAAAGGTGTAGAATAAAAGTTCAGAGTATAAAAGCTAGTAATCCTTTACAAAAGTTATTAAAAGGCAAAACAAGGTATTTATACCAAAAACATTTTTTAATCTAATAAAATTCATAGATTTAAGATAGCATTTTGTGATACTGATGGACTATATCTTATTTCATACGAAAATCAGAAATTTTGGTGATAGGCACAAAAAAAAAAAAAAAAAAAAAAAAAAAAAAAAAAAAAACTTAGAAATAAATTTTTTAGTCAGAGGCTCATATATATGCATGTATTTGTTAGAAATGTGTTTCTTTATAATTAATGTATAATTATATATATATTAATTACTTTTAAAAAAATAAGACAGTTTCGTTCAATTTCCGTTTTTTGGAAAAATTCATTTACAGTCTTAAATACTTCTTTTAGTTTTAGTTTAACATTACCAATAATCACGAGAAATAATCTACAGGACAATATAATATTCCGAAAGTATATATACTTCAGAAAATGACTTTTACAGCACTATTATTCACGATATACATAATGCACATTTTTTTTTCTACGTGATCTTCAGCTTTCATTCAACCAAAATTTTCAGAAGTGTCATTAGCGTCTCTTTAATACATCTGTAGGTTAGTGTGTGATAGAGAGTGGCATGTCCATTTCTTAGAAATCATCGCGAAAGTAATTTTTACTCCTCGCACACAACTGCAGTTTTCATTTTCCATTTCATGTCCTCGCGTGACGACCTGATTCATAAGCGAATTCTGACTAATAATAAGTGAGGGACCTTGCGAACATTTTTTTCAGATGCCACACAGAGCCGTGGCCCACTAAAAATTCTGATCCTGACCCCAAACTTCTGCCGAGAGTACGTGAACCGAGTGTCGATTCAGTTCTGTGACCTGGAAACTCGGATGCCAATTATAGAAAGTACTTATGCGCCTTTCCTTCCTACCATCATTTTTTTTTTTCTCTATAAACTGATATTGACTCGTTTAGAGATTTTTTTAAAATTGTTAATTGGAGCAACCTGGAGTCGATATTAAATTAGTTTTTACCGTTTTGGACACAAGGGCGTAGCTAAGGGAAGGTTGTTACCCCCAGGATCTGGTCATAAAATTTTTGGATCCTGGGCAAAGGAATTATTTTAAAATTTAATCGTAAACATTTTCAAATAAAATAGCTGTACAAAAACTGCATGGATATATTACTATGCATTACTTAATGCACAAATGTAAGTTATAAACTAATATTCAATGTCTACACAAGGAGGGTTGGCGTTATAAAATGAAAATTCCCGCATTATTTCTAAAAACTTAAAAATGATTCCAACAGATTAATAATTAAATCTCGTTCCGAATTTTTGGGGACACCTTGTATGCCAATTATTAATACATAATTATTATTAATGACCAATGTTAACATTTTAATTTTAAATGCAATTATTATTAGATTTATCAAATGTAAATAATTACAGCATATAATATAAATATGAACGGTTATTACAAAGTTTAAACTTACTTAACTTTTCTGGGTTATTCAACTTTGTGGGAGGGAGGGAGGGAGGAATTTGTAACTGGTTTCATTTATTTTAAAATCAATTAAATACCAGATAACACAAATAAATAAAGATGATGAAATTAATAAATTGATATTAAAATAAAGATGATGAAAATCATTTTATTACGAGATTCTAAATTTGGAACACATTCTACTGCAAAGTTTCAGAAGTCTGTAATATAAAATCCAAAAATCTGTATTCAGTATTTGGGCCGCGTAAATTGAACTTGAAAATGAGAAGTGGAGAATGAAACTCGAGAAAAGAAACCGCCCGAGGGCCTCTTAAGAGAGTACTGAGTACCGCTGCTCTACTTTTAGGGCTGGATCAGATCAGACTTCGTTTTGATACTTTTTACTTTTATTTTTATTCCGTTATAAGACAATAAAATAAGAAAACCACAACTTTATGTTTGTGAAAATCATATTCATTTCACTACAGTATATAAGATATTAAAATAATAATAACAATAATAAAATACTGGCCAGTTTTTAAGGGATCGTAGATAGTGTTGCCAGTGTTCCAATTTACGATTTGTATCCCGATTTTCAGCGGCTCCGTGTCTTATCCCGTGTAATCACTTCACGAGGCGTCAAAAACCCAGACTTTTCATCATAAATTTGTATACATAAGAAAATGTTATAATGCTATGCTTTTGTTAGTCTGCATCGAGTGTTTATTCTCCAGCGGTTGCAAATGCCGCCATTAAAAAAAAAATTAAAATTAAAAACGTTTTAATACTTAAAACTGAAGAAAGTTTTGTAGAAGAGAATCATTTTCACTTTGAAATTCTTCACAGGTGGAAATGGTTCAGTTTTAGAAATAACACAATTGAACTCATTGAATTTCATCGATAATCCGTGCGAAAACAATCGGCAAAATCCGAAGCAATTATTTCCATCTAAATCTATGTAAATTCATTTAATTCGTTGAAAACACTCCAAAATATATACTAAAAACACATTTTATAGAGAATAAGTATAGCGTTTAATATTAAAAACAATGAGCAATTAATATGGTGAGTTCCGCATCTGTAAAATTGTAGGTGTTCCGTACCTGTAATCTTGTAGCATCGCCTTTGGCGACGAACACCACCCACGCATCTATGCCAATCGGCAATCTGGTGTGTAACCCCTTCTCCACGGGTTGTGTGATGCAGTTATTAGAGAAACGATCTCTAAAGCAGCAACAAGCTCTTGCTATCATTAAACTTTTTAATTGATACAGTCCACTGTTATTTCTAATTCAGTACACCTCCGTACATGGTGTTCTAGGCGTATAATAACAAAGCACTATATCTCGGATCACTTGGCTTTTTATTCTTTTGGAACTAATATTGTAGCTTTCGAATCAGAAGACCAAAGTCGTTCAAAATAGTGGTCTGCTTCTGTCATCTTTTTAACATTTACCTGAAATGGGGCAAGATGGTATCATTAAACATGTTACAGACACGGCTTTCAACAGTTTTGTTCACCTCAAAGTCCTATACTCCAGATAGCGAAGATGTCCTTAATCTATGAAGAAGGCACATTCTCCCTTGTCTCTTCCTCCTCATCTGTCATCTGTTGCACTTCTAGAAGAATGTCTTGCAAGTCTTCAGCGGTGAGTTCTTCTCTGTGTTCATTCGACAACTTTTCCACATTATTACCACTCACCTCCAAACCCAAGGACTTCTCGAAATCAATAATCGACATCGAGATCACTCCATGTGTAGTGTTTGGAAATTTTCTTTGGTCCCATAGTAGACCATTCAGAATCAATGTAAAATGCCCCAAAATATTTTGGAAATAAATGAAATAATGACACGTGGAGTGATGCAAACACGGCGAGATGCAACGCCACACTGATCATAGGGTAACGCGTGGTCACCCAGTTCGTTTGCAGAAAATGCAGCGAGATCACTAAAGCTGCTATCAGATTCACAAACTTTACGAGCGACAAACTTTTCAGCCGATTTTAACCCTAACTTTTTCCCTATCAAAGAGAAAAAAGGGTTACAATTGTCTTCGAAAAACTCGGAGGAAAAACAGAAAAACCTTTACTACCAGTACCAGCCGTTGATATTTATCGCCTATTCGTATCAATAGCTTATATCTGATTTGTTGAAATGTTCGATGTTGGATGAAAAGTCTCGGCTAGCGGAGACTTTTTTAAAACTGCAGAAAAAAGTTGGAAGACATTGCTGTTTGCTATCAGATTGGGTGTTGGTGAATCTGCTATCAGCTTAAGAGTACACCGACGAAATCCGAAGCAACCAACGAAAATAAAGACAAATTTTTCGCGGAAAAAATCGATGATAACTGAAGTCAATAAAAACCGAGATATTACTGAACTGATAAAGCGCAAGTTTTACAAAAAAAAAAAAAAAAAAAAAAATAAATAAATAAAAATAAAAATAGAAAAAAAAAATAAATATTAATAATTAGAAAAATAACGAAGTAAAAATAAAATAAAATATCTTTGAAAAGCAGTTTTAGGTTAAAATAATATTTGTTTCAGACTTAGATTAACCAATATGAGATATATTTTTTAATTATTCCAAATTTTGGAGGTTTATTATAAATTAATGAAACAGTTCTTTCTTAAACATTTTCTTTCTTCGAAATTCGATGGTTTCCACTTCTAAATAATATTAATTTTTTTTCCGCATCGGGAACGACACTAAATTCTGAAAAAAGAAAAAATTGTAAAATTCCTATTTCCTACTTGTTTTATTATTTTTTTAATGTTAATATTAAGCTCAAGCAGTAAATGAGATCGCTTATATATGAGTTGTATACTACTCCTGTTGAACACAATATTTTTTTTCTTTTTAGTCTATTTATTTATTTTTTCAATATAGCACATTTAGATTAATTTGAAAAAAAAAATGCATTAAAAAATTTATGCTAGAATAACAGTTATAACAAAAAATAAAATAAAATAAAATAAAATAAAATACTAAATAAAATAAAATACTAAATAAAATAAAATACTAAATAAAAAAAATTATAATAATTGGATTGAGCTTCCTAAAAGTTTTCCTTTCATCCAATTTTTGATTAATTTAAATGCAGGTAATGAAATTTTCACATTTTTAGAAACACGATGCCTTCATCATAACATTTAAATTTTTCATAAATAATTTATGACATATTCTACTAAAGTTCATTTATCATTATGATAAAGACAAACATTTCTTTTCATTTAAAATTAATTTTATATACCTAACTAAATTTTATTGTTTATTCAGTTAGTTTTAGGTGATTAAGATTCTGATTTTCACACAGTTATTCATATTTGAACTGCATAAAAAATATCTAAACCTAATAGTTATAGTTTGTTTTGTTTTTAAAAATGTGAAATAGCTTCAGTTTGCAATGGCCTTGAATTTCAGCATGACAAGGTCGGGAGAAATCAATAATTTTTATTTGTTTTCGAGGAAATATTGATACACACAATCGATAATATGAAATAAGCATTTCTCATACATATAAATGGGTAAAAATTGGTTTTATGAAAAACAAAAAGAAATGGAAACGTTATGAAAAGTATAAATGCCGTGTTCTGTCTCAATTTAAATAAAGGATTTTTTTTACTTACAAACATTATATGTGTTTTCTTGTTTTTAAACATAAAATATCTTTCGTGCTTCAGATCGATAAATCGCATGCTTTCATTCAATTGCAAATAAAAACAAATTGGAAATTGCACGTGAACGTAGCAAATGAGGTGCGTTCGTAAGATAACGAAGTTTTAAAAATATTCAGATCTTGCTGATATAGTAGAGCGTACTTCGGATACAGTATAGTAGTCGAAATCTTTGTGTTTCTGTAAATATGCAGAAAGTAATTTTTATTACACCTCAGCAACGTATATCTTATTCATAAAATGTGAAATAGTTTAATATAATTAAAACACGCAACAAACCATGTTTCCCCGTATAGCATTATGTAGTGGAATACTTTTGTGTGACCCTGTAATTTAATAATAAGAATTCTTTGCATCACAGATTGTACAGAATGCATATTTTAGTATATATTTCATAGATTCATGCCAATTCTATTATGTTCGAATGAGTGTAACATCCTAAAAATGCATTTGAAACTTTTTTCCCATTGACCGTAATGTAATGGAATACCTTTGGTTGTCCCTTTAAATGATCTATGCATCCGACTGTCGTAGCATTTGAAATGACTCGATAAAATTACGTAATAATTATATGTTTTAAATTTCAAGCGATTAAAATGCATTTGAAATTTTTTTCCCCATTGACCGTAATGTAACGGAATCCTTTTGATTGTCCCTGTAATTGATCTATGCATCCGACTGTCATAACATTTGAAATGACTCGACAAAATTACGCAATAGTTATATGTTTTAAATTTCAAACGATTAAAATGCATTTGAAACTTTTTTCCCCATTGACCGTAATGTAACGGAATCCTTTTAATTGTCCCTGTAATTGATCTATCCATCCGATTTTCATAAAATTTGAAATGACTCGACAAAATTATAGTATAATTATGTATTTTAAATTTCAAACGATTCGGTTGGGTAGTTTTTGCGTTGTTATATGCGGACGGACAGACAAACAGACGGACGGACTGAGCGACAACAATAGGTGCTACGTATTTACATAATTACGAACGCACCTAACTAGTCGTTGGGGGGCCACCGCAATACTTACCCATCATGAAAATAAAACGCATGTGAACTGTTTATAAAATTCATCGCAATTCCAAAATGAAATAATTTAAACGCATATTTAAATAGTTTTAATATACATAGGAATGCTTTATTAATGAATGGCTGATGAGTAAATTTCGACACATTATATAAAACGCCAAAATATTCAAGTAGTACTGGATTCCGTAAAAGAAACATCCTTATAACTCCAAAAATAATAATCATATTAATTAACAATTTACTGCGTCGGATTTAGCGACTCATTTACAATTAAAATATATCTTTGAATTGAAATTTGAATGAAATACAGTATTATGAAAAATCGAAGGATGTGGAAAACAGGATTACATATATCTCGGCAACTAATAATCCGATCGACTTCGTTTATTATGCAAAATTTGTGTTATTTTATTTCCTTTTACGTCCATTCCTTAAAATAAAACATTTCGAAAATTTTTATGTACCTTTCATCAGAAAAAATTTTTCGACAGTCCAAAAAAAATAGTTCCGGTTAATCGAGGTTATTGATATTAAATAGGCTTCATTCCATTCTTACATACTAAGTACATACAAAGTTTCAAGTCTCTATCTCAATTTGTTCGGGAGATAGAGCGGTTAAAGACAGACAGACAGACAGACACACACACACAGACGGAAGGACGGCAAAATTTTTTTCTAAAAATATGTTTTTCGGAATCTCCACTATCTGAAACGTGTAAATCCGTCAAATTTTTTTTTCGATTTTCAAAACGATTGCAATACTTACCCTGTATTACGTATGATGGGTAAGTAATACAAGTTAGAATTATTGCGTTTTAATTTGTGTATTGTTTTTTCGACTAAATTTTGTATATCTATATCTATACAAATAAAATAAAAGAGCATGCCAGTGCTTGCGTGCGCGCGCGAGAGCTAAACCTAAAACAAGTAAGAAAAATCATGCGTTAAGTAAGAAACGGATTAACTACCACTCGGGCCCCTAGGCTTGACTTTCTGAGGGCCCCCTTTCACTACTTCAAAGTGGTATATACTGGAAAAATTAAAACACATGCTTGCTTCATTAACTCATAAATCATTGATGATTAAAATATAAAAGATTACGACAAAGAATTTCGCACACCTTTTGTCTTTTGTATTAATGTCCGACCAGTGTAAAAGAATATTTTCTTGTTCTTTATATAGGGAAAATTTTATCCCCTTTTCTTCTGGGCCCCTAGGCTTCAGCCTACTCAGCCTAATGGGTAATCCGTCTCTGGTTATGTATAGATTATGAATCACTTTCTAACACTTCCTGAAATTTTTAACAAAACTTCGTTATTTAAGAAAATAAGGCGATACTGTCTACAGCTAAATATGTATTCCAATACTTTTGAAAAGCCCTATACTTGATTTGTCGGTTTATATTTATACTATATAATGGGGAACTTTGGTTTAGGAAGAAAACGCCTAACAAATTGAAATTCATCATTCAGCATTTATATTAAAGATAGAAACATACTTGAATACTTTTGTTCAGCCCTGTATTTACCTAGTATTTTTATTGCATGCCAATATTTAGCTAAATTTTAATCTAAATTAAAACATCTTAAAACTACTGAAATAACGTTTCCAGAAATTATCATCCATAGGCGACCTTTTATCCAATTCTTTGCGTGGCCCTGTATATCATTTTATCTATATTCTGCAACCATTTCTTAGTACACTGAATGCAGTTCAACCTAAAAATGCATAAACTATTTTAAAAAAACCTTTAAGTAATTTACGCTCATATTCAGCAACCATTATGAGCTCTTTTGTGTAGCCCTGTATATCAACTATTGCATTTATACACACCATGTAATATGGATGAATTTATTGAAATTTAAACGCGCATATCATAATTAAAAATGCATTTCATCCATTTAAAAGCCATCATTTATAATGTACTTTACTTCGGATAGAATATGTTAGTATTTGAAATCATTTGTCTGACCCTGATACCTGAAAAATTTATATTAAGCCTCAGCGACGTGTATCGATTTTATTATACATGAAATAGTTTAATATCATTAAAATTAGGGATGTACCGAATAGTGATTTTGGCCGAATACCGAATGCCGAATATTCGGCCAACAGATGAACCGAATACCGAATATTCGGCTAGCCGAATAGTAATTGTTGGGCCGAATACCGAATATTCGGCTTTCCAAATACTTTTTATATTTCAAAATTTAAAAGTGTTAAAATGTTACTTTTTAAAAGAGTTTTACATGATATTTAATAAAAGAAATTTACATTTTGATAAACAAGAGCTGTTTATAAGAACATTTAGTATTGAAAAAAATCTGCCTTGAGTTATTTAAGAAGCGCAATTATGAAACTTTAATTAATAAAATTTTCTACGAATCAAAACAAACATCTTAAAATCAAATAATGAAAAAATGGCCGAAGAAAAATTTTACAATCTGATATTGTCCTTTTTAAGTAACTCAAGGCAGATTTTTTTCAATATAAAGTACAAATACTTTCAACTTAATTCTGAATAAAAGCATGTTTGGCTCATAGTTCTTTTCTTATGAATGGTGGTATTTTCCACCCTTCCCATCATATCTTATTTTACAGATATCAAAGCATGTGAGTTGAAATTATGTTATCTTATTCATTGTTAATGTAATAAACGAACACACAAGTTTTGACCTAGAGTGAGATGAAATACAATGTACTTATGACTCAATAAGTTGATTATGATTATGGTTTCACGAACAAAAATTGTCTGCCTTGATAGCTATTACTAATCTCAAAAGTTTTTCTTTTTTTTTCTTTTAAAGGACTTTTATTTGGGAAAAGCAAGAAACAGATTATTTACTAAACAAAATTTAGAAACTTGCATCTGCATATGATTTATTCTTAAGGAGAATCCTAATAAATCACCATTTTAATCCTTCTCATGGTTAATTTTCTTAAGTTATACTTTACAAACAGCAAATAAATAATGTAAAAACATTCTATTTTATTTAAATATGATTTTGTTTCTAATTATTTTAAATATAAATTAAAAAATTGACAGTTAAAAGTAGAAATAATGAAAAGTTTTTAAAAGGTTTTATTAAGTATTGGATTCGGCCGAATACTTTGATATTCGGCCATACCGAATATTCGGCAGGCCGAATAGTTTCATATTCGGCCTAACCGAATATTCGGTAACATGGCCGAATAGGCCGAATACCGAATAGATACCGAATATTCGGTGCATACCTAATTAAAATATATCGTAAACAATTTTCTCTTTACCATTATGTAATGGAATATTTTTGTGTGTCCTTGTAAATGAATAATAACTATTCTTTTCACCGCATACTTTACATAATGCATATTTTTGTACACTTTGTAAATGCATCTAAATTTTAATATGCTTGACAGGGTGTAACACCTTTAAAATTCGTTTGAAACGATTTTTTCCCATAGGCCGTAATGTAACGGTAAACTTTTGATTGCCCCTGTAAATAAACTAATAACTCATAACTCAACTAATAAATCAAGTACTTCAGTTGAAATAGGGTTCATGCTAGGATAAACGTCAATAACCTCCAAAAACTTCAGTGAAATCAGGATATATTTACGAGAGTTCGAGCGCAGATAGACGGCCAGACAAACCAAAATCACAAACACTTTTCAACTTTGTTGGAAAATGTTTAAAAGGTGGCTCAGACTGGATATATTTTCATATATCACAATAAAGAAGAGCCTGCATTATTGCTGTTTCCAACTGATAGTTTAAATAAAAAATCCCGATACAAAATCATAGGCGCTCGCAAATATAAAATAAGGACATAACACTTCAGGTAATCTATATTTTTGAGGAAAAACTTGTTGATAGTTATCCGGAAGAGAAAGAAAAAAGAAATAGCCATCCGTTTTTTTATAATAATAAAAAGAATCTTTTCATTAATGAATACATTTGAGCTACACATAGCATTTCATTCTTTTTTTCTTAACAATATTTTCTGAACAGAAGTTAGGCTATCATAAATTATATGCGTGCTAATTCTTCTTTTTCTAATAAATTTTGCTTTATTCCCTTTGCACAGTAATATTTTCAGAAAAAAAAGTTATACATCACAAACTATATGCATACTAATTCTTTTCACTGAAATAAAATTTGCTTTATTCTCTTTGCATATTAACATTTTCAGAAAAGAAGGTATGCCATTATAAACTATATGCGTACTAATTCTCATTCAAATAAAATTTCTTTTATTCTCTTTGCATAAAAACATTTTCAGAAAAAAAAAATACTACCATAACTAAATGCGAACTAATTCTTCTTTTTAATATAAATTTTGCTTTATTCTTTTTGCATAAAAACATGCTCCTCGAAAAATTATATTTATGTAACTAAATGTGAACTAATTCAAATAAATTTTAACTAAATGTGAACTTTTTCAAATAAAATTTGCTTTATTTCCTTTGCATAGTAACATTTTCAGAAAAAAGTTATGTCATTATAAACTATATGCATACTAATTCTGCTCATTCAAATAAAATTTGCTTTATTCCCTTTGCATAACATTTTCAGAAAAGAAGTTATGCTATCATAAACTATATGCGTACTCATTCTTCTCATTCAAATAGTTTCTCTTATTTCCTTTGCATAATAACATTTTCGGGAAAGAAATTACATTACCATAAATAAATGTGAACTAATTCTTCTCATTCAAATAAATTTTGCTTCATTTCATTTGCACAATAATATTTTTGGAAAAGAAATTACACTATCGTAACTAAATGTGAAGTAATTCTTCTGATTCAAAGAAAATTTACTTTATTCATTTTGTATAGTAATATTTTTTGAAAAAAAAAATATATATATATATACATATAAATATATACTATCATAACTAAATGTATACTAAAATTCTTCACAATTAAATATAATTTGCTTTATTTTCTTTTGCACAATAAAATTTTTGGAAAAGAAACTATGCAATCATAACTGTGTACTAATTCTTCCTTTTCAATAAAAGAAAAAAAAAATGCTTATGTTTTCAACATCACAGTTTTTTCCTACTTCGCAAAAATCTTTACCATAAACTCTTCACAAAAATTTTCATATGTAAACAGAACTTTTCACAAAATTATTTGTATTAAATATGAATTTTTCACAAAACATTTTTTATCACTACACGAAAATTTCACAAATTAAATTATTTTAAATTGAAATCTGATCTTCATCAAAGAGTTTAAATTGCCAAATAACTTTTTACTGGCAAAATCTCTTTAAAAAAAAAAAGTAAACGGGAATCCGCATACAACGATAATTCTAAAGAAAAAATAAAGAAAAAACAGGACTTTATGAGAAAAATCTGGACAAAATCCTGGTACATTATGATATTAAAAAAAAAAAAAAAAAAAAAAAATACATTGATTTAAAAAAAAAAAAAAAAAAAAAAAAACATTGATTCAAAAAAAAAAAAAAAAAAAAAAGAACTGCCCCGGGTGAGGATCGAACTCACGACCTTCAGATATCTCAGAGAGATGGATTATGAGACTGACGCGCTGCCTACTGCGCTACCGAGGCTTGACTGCATGGTGAAAATTTAAGTACTGTTTCGTATTTCAACTCCTGCTTTGTGCTTTCAAATAATGAAATTACGATTTTGTATCTCATAATAGAAAGGCTTCTCGAGATTGTTTGATAAATATAAAAAAAAAAAAAAAAAAAAAAAAAAAAAAAAGGGAAAATAAATTATGTTTTACACTGTGAAACAATTTTTTATTACTTTGATTTTACCTTTGCTTACTATGTCAACTAATTTTTAAAATGCAGCTTTTTATTTATTTTTATTGCATTAAATAGTAAAATAAACTTGAGAGGATTAATTACTACTAATAACAAAAACGGAAGTAAACGGGAAACGGTCTGAATTACATTTTGCGTCTATATATAGAACAGAAAAAAAAATGTATTTTTTTTAATTAAAACTAATAAAAGAAAGAAAAAAGAAGGGAAAATATTAAAGATTAACAAAATTTCAGAGCATAAATATTACGGATTAAAAATATATTTGTTAGTATAATTAAAATAAAATAAACTTAGTGTTGTAAAAAGTATAAATCTACTACTTATAAAAGAGAAGAGAGAGAGAGAGAGAGAGAGAGAGAGATTTAAAATTTAGTTTGAGAATGCTAAAATTAAATTTTAAAATGATATTAAAAAGTATAAATGTAGCTTAGCTTTCTGAAAAAAGAGCAAAATATTTATAATATTTAAAACCAGATTTTATTAACCGCTTTTGCGCATAAATATTATTAGCCTAAAAAACAAAATTTTCTATCAGTTCGTTTTTTTTTTTTTTTTTTTTTTTTTTTAATACATTTTTGTTGTTGTTGTTGTTGAAGTTTTTTTTTTGTAATTTTGCTTTTTTTTTATGCAAACTGAAACATTAAAAATCAAATTAACTGAAAATAATAAAAATAAACTATTTTTTAATCAAAATCCCTAAAAATTATTTATTTAAATAGTTTCCACGGGTTACAAAGTGCGTGACAGGCTTTCAGTATTTTGTTATGATAAAAAAGAAAAGAAAATTGTAAAATTTCACAAAGTGAATTTCAAAAAGCAAGTGACGTTATTTTTCATTGCCCAATAGAGTATTATGTTAAAAATGCTTCGAAACAAACTAATACTTAATAACGTTATTTATTCAATAAATAAATAAATAAAATAAATAATAAATGAAAAAAAGTTTATTTTCTTTCTTTTTTTTTTCTTCCTTTGAATTTTTAGATACAAGTAAGACAGTAAAATTGAACATAATATAAAGGTTTTGTGATTTTTTTTTTAAATTGAAATATTGAGAGATTGTTAATTGGAGCAAGGATATTTGTTTATAATTTATAGCTGCTGCTTAAATTGAATTATGTTGTAATTAATTAAACATAGTGACACAAAAGTTTTATTTTACTTTATTTTATTTTTAAAGTTGTTAATTTTGTGGTCAAAGTCTCAGAATGTGCGCAGCTGAGTTGCATGCTGTCAGTATATTTGACGTATTACACTTAATGCCTGCAAAACAAGATTTTCCGCAACACATATACCAAGTCAGTTTAAAACAAAAATACATAAATTGATGGGAAAACATAACGTTCAAATTTTATTTTAATCTCTTTTTTTTTAATTCAATTTTGTTTTTGTAAAAACACAATTCTTAGAAAACAAAGTTCAGTAAAACATTTATTTAAAATGTCGCATTGAAATAGTATCTATTTCAATATTATATTTCAAATTATAATATAAAATTTCGTATTCAAATTTTATTTTATATTATTTATTTATTTTTTCTAAATTTTGTTTCTTTTTTGTAATGCTTGAAAACGTAAATGATTGATAAAATTTTGTAATGAAACGTCAAATTTTATTCTATTTTACATTTCATTTCTATTCTATTCTATATCATTTTTTGTAAACACGTAAAATCTCTAAAACAAAATTTCATGCAACCAATAAAGGCAAGAAAACATTTGTTTACGTTTAAGTTACGTAATGAGTTGAACAAATTTTATGCTATTTCATTTTATTATTATTATTTTATTCTATTAAAAATTTCTATTTCTGTAAAACAAGATTGCCCGCGACGCATATATCAAGGCAGGAAAACATATGTTTAAAGTTCCATAATGAAATTGACGCACGTAATGTCTGTAAAACGAGATTTTCGCAACAAATGTACCAAAGCAGGGAAACAAGCATTTGTTTAAAGTTTCGTAACGAAATGACCAAATTTTATTATATTTCATTTTATTGTTATCATTACAATTATATTTCATTTGTTATTATTATTATTATATTTCATTTATTATTATTATTATTATTATTATTATTATCATTATTATTATATTTCAGTTGTTATTATTATTATGTTTCATTTATTATTATTATTATTATATTTCTTTCTTTTTTTTTGGGGGGGGGGGGGTAGGTAAGCACATACTGCCTGTAAAACAAGTCCAATGTTCCCAATTGGGAACATAAAATTAAAACTTTTGTACAAATATATTTCATCAAAATTAATTTGAAAAAATTAGAACAAATATCCAAAAGATGACTTTATTTTTTTTCAACAGAAGTTACATTCCTATTATTAATGGAGAAATGTACAGAAAATCATAAAAGTTGCCAATAATTACTGAGAAATTACCAAACATAAAAATGATTTTTTAAATAGATAACTTGATTTTTTTATGTATTTTTAAATGCAATTCATTTGAAAGCTGTATCAATTTCTTTGTGAGTTATTATACTAATATTCTTTTTTCTGTAGTTTTTAGCTCACAGGCTATCATAGCCTGAGAGCTTATGTGCCTGTCCGTTCTGTATGTAGTTCGTACGTGCGTAACGCGATAACTCATGATAAAAATATCTGGTCCACTTGAAATTTTGTATGTAGGTATATGCTGACAAGGCGCTTCCCTGATTAGTTTTTGGAGTTCATTCGATATCTATAAGAGGGGGAACGGGGGGCTCATGCCCCTCCCCTTAGTTGATATAAATGGGATTTTCATGCAGAATTAAGTTTTCGTTCAAAATTTAGATTATGATCATTCTGATGAGGCGATTCCGTGACTGTTATTAAGTTTTCATTGAATAAGTATAAATAGGCGGAACAGAGGTTCTAATGCCCCTCCTCCTTAATTTATATAAATGGGTTTTTCAAGCAGAATTTTCAGATTTCGTTCAAATCTCTGAATAGTTTTGGAAGTTTAATGGTTAAGTATAAAAGAGGGGGATAACTCCTTTTAAATTATATAAATGCTAAATGGGTTTTTATTTAGAATTATCTCATTTGCTCTGAATTTTGGATAAAGCATGTCTTTGATAGTATAGAAGGTTCAATGATTAAGTATAAAAAAAGAGGAAAGGGAGGGGCTGTTTCCCCTTCTTAATTTTTTTTTCGAACGGAATTAACGAAAATATAAGGCTTTAATGTACAATTAGTATTTGTAGCCTGTGAGCTCAATGCCATCAGTTTAACTGGGCAGTATTCTTTATTAATACTTTTTTTTTTTTTTACCATCGTGGCAACAAAAAGTATCCCATTTCTGCACATTAAATGTGGACCAATTATAATAAAATTCGGACATTACAAGAAATCAGATATCTCTAGACTTACAGCAACAACCGTTTTTCAAACGGTTAATAATAACAGTATTTAAATTAATACTTATAACGGCCATCTAATGGCTAAAAACGTTTTAGGTATTTTACGATATTTTAATGCATTTTAAATAACTTTATATCATAAGTTTATACCTGAAAGCAATTTTAATACATTTATTTGTACCTTTTATCTGAATTTAATGGATCCTTTCTTCTTAAAATCTAACATGAAACTCGGTACTGCAATTTCGAAGGGTCCCAAACTACATTATTCCCACTCTCTTAAAATACAAAGTAATGCAAATTTCCATTTATAGTTCGCAGGAAAAAAAAATATTTTTTACCATTCATGCAAACTAAACGACTGTCGTATTTTTCACTAACAACAATAAAAAGCAGTATAAACTTCGAAATCCAGTTTAGAATAGATATTACATCAAACATGTTTCATCCCGTCCCTTAGATACACAGTTTTACTCACTCTGACTAGCATATGTTGCAGAAGATTTTACTTTCCCTTAATTTTTTATGAAAATATAATTCTTAATGTAATTCATAAAGATCGAAACAATTGTCTATTTCCTAAAATATCGCGCCTAGACGCAAAATTTCATAAAAAGGGAACAAAATTTTATGGAATAAGTTGCAACTCCTTGGGGAGGATGGGGGGTTATTTGTGAAAATACGAAAACTAAATTATTATACGGCCCCGCAGGGTAAAATTTGCAATTAGAAAATTTTTCTTTATCCATTCTTGAATTAGATATAAAAAATTCAGCCTTATACATGCGTTGGATTTCCCGGTAGCAGAAAGTTCGAGACGGGAGACGGACGTCGCAAATTTTCATTTCTCTTTTGCAGATTATTTTGCCATTGAACCTTTATTTTGCTTTATATTATGTTTAGCTTTTTATTACTTAATACAAAAACTTCAGATTATTAATAAAAATGCTAGAGATAAGTTCTTTGGTTAATTAATGCTTTATTTGTAAAATACTTTATCTGCAGATTATTTTATACCCCTGAAGTATCTGTCGCAGACACTTGCAAAACTTTCTGCTACTGGGTTGGATTTACTTAAACATTACACACAGACACACAGAGCAAAACTTTTTTTTTTTTTTTTAAATTATTATTAGTAGTAGAAAAGTGACTATTTCTATTTCTTATAGATTAGGAGAATAGTGACTGTTTCTTTACGTACAGTAATCAAAGAATTTTTATGAAATGATATAGATCACAGGTAGAAAAGTTATTAATTTAACCCCTTTGCGCGACGGAAGCTCTTTGCTTAGTTTTAATCTTTTACCACCGGTTTTTAGAAACAGAAAATTTCCCGTAGTTGAGTCTTTAAAATGCTCTGATCGCACTGATTAAGCAAGGTAAAATTTACAATAAAACAAGTTGGAAATTGCACGTGAAGCATAGCAAATGAGGTGCGTTCGTACGATAACGAAGTTTTAAAAATATCACTCTCATATATCAATCTCATAAAATTGTAAATAATTACAATTAAAATGAGCACCAAACAACGTTTTCCCTATACCATTATGCAATGGAATACTTTTGTGTGGCCCTGTAAATCAATAACAAATATTCTTTGCACCACAGGTTATGCAAAATGTATATTATAATATGTACTTTATAGATGCATATCAATTTTATTATTTTCGAATGAGTGTAACACCATTAAAATGCATTTGAAACATTTTCCCCGTTAACCGTAATGTAATGCAGCACTTTTGATTGTTCCTGTAATTGAACTATACATCCGATTTTGATAAAATTTGAAATAACTCGACAAAATTATGTAATAGTTATGTATTTAAAATTTCAAACGATTAAAATGCATTTGAAACTTTTTTCCCCATTGACCGTAATGTAACGGAATCCTTTTGATTGTCCCTGTAATTGATCTATGCATCCGATTTTCACAAAATTTGAAACAACTCGACAAAATTATGTAATAATTATGTATTTTAAATTTCAAACGATTCAGTTGGGTAGTTTTTGCAGTGTTATATGCGGACAGACGGACGGACTGCACGACAACTATAGGTGCTACGTATTTACATAATTACGAACGCACCTAAAAATAATAACTGGTGAGAATAATGAAGGGTTCTGAGTACCTTAACCTCTTCGCGGCAGAAGCCTTTTACAAAATTTTTAATATTTTTTCACCGGCTTTTTTTATAATAGAAATTTGTGCTTTTTTAAATCGAGAAAATGATCCGATTAAAGAAAGCAAATTTTAAAGTAAAATTTTACTGGTGGGAATAAAACAAGGATTCTTAAGCCTTTTTGCGGCACGTATACGTGTCGCTCGTCCCCAAGGATTTAAGTTTGCGATGGATCATGCAGATTTTGAATAAGGATTTTTTTTTTTTTATGTGAGCTAAAATAATAATAATAATATAACAATAATAATATAGTAATAAAAATTGCCTTATTTGTTATTTTTATTTTTAAATTTTTGGCCTAAACATATGTTTTAAAAAATAAAATATATTTATTAATCTTAAGCTATTTTAAATCCCAATTAATATTTGGTAAATAAAACATTTTTTTTCTTTTTATAATAACTACTTGAGGATCTGCTCCTTAAGAGCTAAACTCGCCGCCCCCGCCCGAACCCTGCAGGCTCAATACTAGTAATTTGCTCCGTTAAAAAAAAAAAAAAAAAAAAAAAAAAAAAATGATTATGAAAGATTGAATGCTATTATCACAACTGGTGGTGAACTTCTGTAATCAGGTTGCCATTCATTTCCCTTTGACTGAGGGATTATCGGTAACCAAAGCTGCATCTACTGGTGTCGCTGCTGCTGACGTTTTATTTTGTGATTGTTTAATAAAGATCTACCACACATTTAAAAATAAGCTAGTGTAAAATGGTGGTTAAGTAAAAGAAACTACTGTTTCTCGAGTGAATATTTGTAAAATTAGTTATAGTACGAAAGCACTGCATTTGCCACGTTTGACGTATAATTTCCGATTTGTTGAATAAGCTATCTTGTAATAACTTGCAGTCATTCAATTTATTGTCCATTATGGAAAGTCAAATGTATATTGATCACTGCATCATGGTATTATATGATGTAGAAAAAAAGTTCAGTCATTTAACCCATCACTGCGCCATGTGCCACATCTTGCACATACCTAAAAACATTATGTGCAATAAATTCGGCCAAGACGGAATTTTCTGTAAAGCTCAGGCCGAGGGCGCTAGTGTAGCCGCTTTCAGATCATGCTTCCGCTTGTTGTATAAAATATATTGTGTTTACGTAATCTGTATTAAAAAAAGTTAAATAAATAATTCTGTGAGTGTCTATTTTCATTTTTTCTTCTGGTAAGCCATAAATAAGTAAATAATCATGTACATAGTTTATTTATGTTACAATAAAGTATTCGTATATATTTTTATAAGAGTAAAAAAGTTAGAATTCTACCTCCAAATCTGATGAATTGCATTAATCCTTATTTTTGGCGAGTGTACTCGGCGACGTCTGTTTGTTTACAAGTTTGATATAAACGCTGTGAAATCAACACATTTTAAGATTAAAAAAGCTTCGGGAAATACTCCATTGGTTTATTAATGTATTTTTTATTTAGATTGACTGCAAAATAATTATAATAAGAAATCTTAATTAACAACAGTAAAATATATCTGAATACATAATAAATAAAATTACTTCTATATTACTAATTCATTTTTGATTTCATTTTATTTAGTTTTATTGTATAATCAAAAATTCTTTTTCCGTATTTTTCTATTCTGGTATAAATTGTATGTGAAATCATCGATAGATTGATTACAGTTCAATAGTTTTCCAAAAAAGCAATAATCAACTTTTTTAGTTAATATATTTCTTAAATAAACTCTTATTTTTTATATTTAATTGGAATTAAACTAAATACCAAAGTATAAGAAATACGGAAATTGATCGGACTACCTACACTCAAATATTGCCAAAATATACAAATTGTGTTTAAAGGTTTCACAACAGATGCATTTTAAAAATAATAATAATAAGTAAATTAAGCTATTTCCTTTTAATTAATGGAATAAATATATTTTTCTTAAATACCAAATCATTGTAATTGATCAAGACCAGTCCAAAGAATGGAATAACACTGATTTTGTCTATGTCAGATGGCAGCATTGGACAGAAAGTTGGTATTTGGTCTTCGGAAATATAAAAATTTTCGATCAAACTAATAAGGCAAAATTTACTTTTATTATTTTTACTGAATATTTAAAAATATTAATATAAAGAAAGTTGGGCAGGGTATTAAGCATATAAAAGGAATTCGTTTAAGCCCATTTAATTGCAAAGTAGAGCAATACCATATTTAAAAACCCTAATTGTATGTATAGGGTGTATGTATACTATATTTAAAAACCCTTAATTGTATGTATTTTGAATAAGGATTTTTTTTTTTATGTGAGCTAAAATAATAATAATAATATTATAATAAAAATTGCCTTATTTGTTATTTTTATTTTTTAATTTTTGGCCTAAACATATGTTTTAAAAAATAAAATATATTTATTAATCTTAAGCCATTTATCCCAATTAATATTTGGTAATAAAACATTTTTTTTTTCTTTTTATAATAATTACTTGAGAATCTGCTCCTTAAGAGCTAAACTCGCCGGCCCTCGTCCAAACCCTGAAGGCTCAATACAGTAATTTGCTCCGTTAAAAAAAAAAAAAAAAAAAAAAAAAAAGATTATGAAAGATTATTATAAAATATAAAATTTTAGCTAAAAATTTGAAAATTAATTTTTTTTTTACTATTTTTCCATTATTAGACCGATAGATGGATTTCAAATAATTTTTTTTTCATAAAAATAGAAAAAGTCATGCACTGAAGGGTTAAATATACTATAAAATTTTGTATGTATTACATGAGTGTGTACAATAATTACTCGAATATTAATTATTTATTCGAACATTATTACGAATAGAAAGCCCTGTAAAAATAGTTGTATAATACAATCCTCGGAGACAAAACAGTTTTTTTTTCTTTTCTTGACAATAAACTATAATTTGAGATTTCAAAGAAATATTGCTACAGAATCAAATAATGATAAATAATTATTATAAAGAAGTATTTCTAAAGAAGAATTTTCAAATTCACTGTTGACAATGTCATTGTTGACATGGTCAATTATTGACCATGAAATCCATTGCTCCATCGCTGCAAACAATAACAAAAATCCAAAACGATTGTAACAAAAAGACAAAACAAATTAGTGATCAAAAGAATCGATAAAACTAGTTCTTACTTTTCACGCCTTTTGAGTTTGTCTTGTGCACAATGTGGCATTGCCATGTAGACAGACACTTTTCGTTTTGGGAAAATATTTTTTTTATATATATATATAATTCAAGGTTCTTTTTTTTTTTTTAAAGATTTCTCAACATATTTGAAAAATGTTTATAACCATTTCGTCTGCTGATTCCCTGCACTTTAACTCTCGTAAATATATTCGGATCATCACGAAATTGATATGCAATATCGGTGTTGAGATTCGCTACAGTATGTTTCTTATTGGCAATTTTCAGGGCATTATTTATCATTCCTTTACAGGTGTATTCAAAAAGATTCGAAAACATTACGATCTATGTACAAAGATTGTTTGAAGTACGTTTTATTTACATTATTTATTACTATATATTGTGAATTTGTGCTACAATTGTTTTCCATGGAAAATTGTGAGTAGATTATTTATCATTCATCATCATAAGGACAAACAAAAATTCGGATGATTGTGTGAAATTGGCTTTACGATTCAACACAATTCGTAATACAAACATATTTTCATACATTCTTGAGTTTTGCGATTGCATTTTTAGGTGTGTTCATAATTATGTAAATACGTAGCACCTATTGTTGTCGCTCAGTCCGTCCGTCTGTCTGTCTGTCCGCATATAACAACGCAAAAACTACCCAACCGAATCGTTTGAAATTTAAAATACATAATTATAACTTAATTTTGTTGAGTCGTTTCAAATTTTATGAAAATTGGATGGATAGATCAATTACAGGGACAATCAAAAGGATTCCGTTACATTACGGTCAATGGGAAAAAAAGTTTCAAATGCATTTTAATCGTTTGAAATTTAAAACATATAATTATTGCGTAATTTTATCGAGTCATTTCAAATGTTATGACAATCGGATGTATTTACAGGGACACAATTACAGGGACAATCAAAAGGATTCCGTTACATTAGGATCAATGGGGAAAAAAGTTTCAAATGCATTTGAATCGTTTGAAATTTAAAACATATAATTATTGCATAATTTTATCGAGTCATTTCAAATGTTATGACAATCGGATGTATAGATCAATTATAGGGACAATCAAAAGGATTCCGTTATATTACGGTCAATGGGGAAAAAAGTTTCAAATGCATTTTAATCGTTTGAAATTTAAAACATATAATTATTACGTTATTTTGTCGAGTCATTTCAAATTTTATGAAAGTCGGATGGATAGATCAATTACAGGGACAATCAAAAGGATTCCGTTACATTACGGTCAATGGGGAAAAACATTTCAAATGCATTCTAATCGTTTGAAATTTAAAACATATAATTATTGCGTAATTTTATCGAGTCATTTTAAATGTTATGACAATCGGATGTATAGATCAATTACAGGAACAATCAAAAGGATTGGATTACATTACGGTCAATGGGGAAAAAAGTTTCAAATGCATTTTAATCGTTTGAAATTTAAAACATATAATTATTACGTAATTTTGTCGAGTCATTTCAAATGTTATGAAAGTCGGATGCATAGATCATTTACAGAGACAATCAAAAGCATTCCATTACATTACGGTCAATGGGAAAAAAGTTTCAAATGCATTTTAATGATGTTACACTCATTCGAACATAATAGAATTGGCATGAATCTATGAAGTATATACTAAAATATGCATTATGTACAATCTGTGATGCAAATAATTTTTATTATTAAATTACAGGGCCGCACAAAAGTATTCCACTACATAATGCTATGCGGGGAAACATTGTTTGGCGCGTGTTTTAATTATATTCAACTATTTCACATTTTATGAATAAGATATACGTTGCTGAGGTGTAATAAAAATTACTTCCTGCATATTTACAGAAACACAAAGATTTCGACTACTATACTGTATCCGAAGTACGCTCTACTATATCAGCAAGATCTGAATATTTTTAAAACTTCGTTATCGTACGAACGCACCTCATTTGCTACGCTTCACGTGCAATTTCCAACTTGTTAATTATAGAAACCGGTGTATATAGCATTTGGTGTTCTTTTGCAGAACCGCATGTTGAGTACATTGAAAATTTAAATACGAATATCAGATTTCGGCGTCATATTTGGATTTTCAGGAAATTTTACTATAGGATTATTTAACGGAAGTATTTTAGTAAGGATATTTTGAAATTATATATGCTTAAATTTTTGAACTCCTAATATAAATTCTTTTATAATAGTTGCAAATCAAGTTACAAAAAATGCGGAAAGTTTTAAAACTATAACTCGAAAACTATTTAGCTAAATAAGCTATAATGCATTCGCACATTAAAACATCTAGAAATAAATTTCTATTAAAAATTTTATAGTTTACAATGCATGTTTTTAATAAATACTAATTTCATAATTCACATAAGTTGAAAGCAATATTTAAAAAAGTGCGTATTGTAGTCTATAAAAAATTTAAGGGAATCAAGTTGTAGAATCTTTAAATATTGGAATCTAAAATTACATATTGCTGCAATCACCAAGTAGCTTTTATGTTATGTCTAAAAACCTACCTGCATTGTAGTTTATTTTGCAACTATTAAAACATAATTTAAAAATTAAAGTTTAAAACTTTGAACCATGAATCCTAAACAACTTCAATGACTTTTCATTTGGTACTTTATGGTAATATTTTAAAAAAGAATCCATATAGGACGTCAAAATAAGGTGTTCGTATTGAAAATTTTACCATATATTGCAATTTCAGTTTGAAGACGATTCCTAAGTTTATTTTTAAAACATTAGATTTACAGAAGTTTGGGGGTAACTTTTTATTTTGGCTGACTTTACCTTAAAGCATATATGAATTTTGTAATTTTTTCAATTACAAAATGTCAGGCAATCTGATCTATACAGTGTTGCATACAATTGAAGAAAATACACTCGAATTACTTTCATCGGTCCTGTAGAAGAATTTTAAATGTTATACAGACTGTTTTCAATTAATACATACCATATATACTATGTGTACGTTATGTAACCTTAATAATATTTTTAAATTTCTAAAATTTCCAGTTTTAAATGCTACAAAAACATTTCAAAATTCTTCTTAAAACTTTTCAAAAATCGTTATGTAACATGCATGTTATTATTGTCTACAGTCAATCTAGTATGGGAGGTTCCATTACAAAGCAATCATAACGTGATTCACGTGGTCGTGGTGGCTTCCTGGATAGGGTTATACTGAGACAATTAGTTTACGCATGTCATTTTCCCCCACAACGAAACCCCGAGTAAATTTTTTCTTTTTTAAAGTAATTATATCTGAAAAATATTATATTTCTACCTTCAGCCACCAGGGGACACAATATGTTCTTAGATCTCCAATGCTAAGTCTCCGCTGAATGCAGCAACGTATGGACTTTACCCGTGTGACACCAAAGTAGGTATATAAAAGGAAAAAACCTATAAGTGTGCAGAATGTTGCTTCCCCTTCTTTCAATAAACAGTCTTTTTCGGAGGATAGATACCTGCAGAGGCGTGGCTGTTGTCATTCGTGAGTAAAGTCCACTGTAGCGCGTGCATAATACACGCTACAAAATTTATTAGTCGCACACTCTACCACCAGAGAACGCATCTTTCCTAAGCAATACACCTACGATAGGAAACTTCGAAATGTGTCCCCGCTGCCTCTGGCACCGTATAGTACGTGTGCTGCGCATGTTCTGCAAAATCTCTTAGTTATTCTTTCCATCGTCAAGGGATGCACTCTGTTCCAAACAAAGCACTTTCCAATCGCAGCCATCGAAAAGTATACTAGATGAGTCAAACTCCGTTGTGATTGGGCCTATAGAATAAGAGATAGGAATGCAGCCCTTAGTGGTGGAAAGGGATACTAAAATATACATGGTTATTAAAAACAAGTTGAATGAATCAAACCCTGTTTTCATCATGCACATCGAACCTAAGATACTTTGATGTGAAATAAAACTCGCTGCGGACAAAGCCTGCTAGTCGCTACTATAATAATATCTGTCATGTGGACTAACTGCCATAATCAAAAGTATTTCTCCTCCTCTCTCCCAGTCCCCACACATATAATAAATAATACCGTTTCTTTTTAATCCATTTTCAAATCACTTTCTTTTCAGGTCACTCCCTTTTTTCGAAATTTGTATATGGTATAAAAATTATGTATCCGAAGATTCCGTAATAAAAAAAAAAAAAAAAAAAAAAAAAAAACAGGTCTAAAATAAGTACGGTAAAAGCGATTTTATTTAATATTTCTCAAAATTGTTGACCAAATTTCTTGATTTTTCGAAAGTAGTTTTTTAAATTTCAATATGCTTTAAAATTTCAAACTCTGACCTTCGTCTGGGATTTTAAAGTCAGAGCATTTCGTGAAACACCTCGAGATGACAGTCTGGTTCTCTTCCGCTCTGAAAGATGAAACAGATATCGAGTGACTTTCTTTGCCTTCTTCTTCGGGTTCTAGAAAAATCATAAATTCGCACCTTTAATTAATAAGTCAGTTATGGGTGAAACAAAATAACAAACTTGTTTCCGGAACATCCCTCGTATATAAAGTTTGATTAAATTTAAAACTGCAAAAAACTAATTGTTTTTTTACAAAAAAAAAAAAAAAAAAAAAAAAAAAAAACATTCCAAACAAAATTTACGGGTTTCTCCAACAAATAAAACGGCATAACTTAGCCCCCTTCCCCCTTTTTTGAGAATTTATTCTGTTTACAGTTTTATTCCCTAGTTCCTGGTAAAAAATATCGTTGATGAATCAGCTTTATTTGAAAAGAATTTTATGTTAATAACAAAACCACGCTTTTCACGTTTATACATCGTTAGTTATTTTAAGGTAATCTTTCCTGGCTTTAATCTGCATATGCAATGACTTTTTCAAGCATGTGTTTAAATAGTAATTAGTTCTGTTTTTCTTTTACATTCATGTGTTGAGAAATTATATGTAAGACTCTCAAACCTAAAGGAGCTATTTTCTGATATCTTTTTAAAATTCATTTTTGTTCAGACATGCATAAAATTAGCATGTGTTTTTATTGAAAAACTATATAATCAAAAGTCATTTTCCTTTTTTTTTTTTTTTTTTTTTTTTTTTTTAGACACAGGATATTTTAGGAAAAAACAATCAAAGTAGGCGTTTTAAATCAAATTTCCGAACGCGACACCATAAGAAAGGAAAAAATCAATCGTTACTTCACCACAATTGCTTATAACTCAATAAATGGTTTTTATAGAAAAAGGAAAACTCATTTCGATTTCAAATCGTTTCAATAATCAGGCCTGCCAATTTTATGCTTTTATGTTTAAAAATGAATGTCATAAAATTTAACGTTGTTGAACTGGGGATTGTACCGTATGTGGTACGGGCAAATCATGATTGCCAAAAGCAGTTGCCCGTATGACGTACGGGCTAATCAGGAAATCGTTAATGCATATAATCGTAATAAATTTTGTATTTATTCATTTTTGCAACAGCTATTGCCCCAAGATCTGGATATTTATAAAACTAGTTATAGTACGAATGCACCTTATTTGCCACATTTGATGTACAAACTCATTTTTACTTCAATGTTTATTCTAATTTCATAACCGAGGCATAATTTTGGTAAATTAAATTATAAAATATTATAATATTATTCTGTATTATTATTAGCATTATTTGGTAATAAAAGAAAGAGAGAGTTCTCTTTTCTTTTTATCCACCAAGTGTACATTGTGTGCATAGAAAAACAGTAGCGTGACCTAAAACGTCTAGGTCATAGGTTCCCAACCTTTTCTGGACCACCGCCCCCTTTACAAGAGAAAAAAATGCCAACGCCCCCTCTCCCATAACAATTAATTATACATAATGTTAAAGTATTGTTGCATATTACTTATAGTTTTTCCAACCAATAAAAATCATAAAGTAGAAATTAATTAAAACAATCATCAAGTGTAGTAAAATATTGCTTATTAAAAATTGAAAAATAAACACAAAACCAAGAAGAATTTTTAAAAAAATAACGATGTGGTTGTGGCTGATGGAGTTTTAATAATTTGTTCATGTCGCATTCCAATTTCTTTAACATCAGTGAAAAAATTATCAGGTTCAACAATGTCTGTTCCTTTTCTTCGACAGTAAATTAGCAGCTGCACGGAACGCACTCTCAGCCAAACCTGATGAAGGAAAAGAAATTAAAATTTTTATATACTCTCGCTCACAATCCAAATTAGAGAGCTGTATTGGCTTTTGAAATTAGAATTTTTGGTATCCAATTCTGAATTTTACTTTTAATTCTAATTTGCTGTGAGTTCCACGATTTCTTCCTCCAAATATGGTGATATTGCTGTACCATTTGGGAAAAGATCTAAAAACAAACTCGGCATATTTTGTATAAATATCTTAAAATCGTTCTAAGAAAATTTAATGAAGAACATACAAGGGTTGACAGTAAATAAGCAAATTTTCCCGTTTTCACAGACTGCGAATTATGTGGAAAGTGGCTGTATTCTCCTCTACTTAGATTTCATTTGAACAAACTAAGTTTACCCACAGAAGCAGCTATGAGGTTTTTTGTTTTAATTAAATTCAACTCATTATCTTGGAATCATCTTATGTCTTATTATAAATATTTAGAAAGTTTGAATTCATTTAATTAAAGATTCTAAACATGTCTGTCCGATGTAATTTTTTAAAATGTAATCAGGTTTTCCATATTTTTACATTTCTGTTTTCAGTTAAGTGTAATATTGAATCAAATGATTCAGAAAAATACCTTTTCAGAGACAACGAACTTCTGTGTGAGCCAACGATTAAATGTAATCATTTACAAGTTTGACGCAAAGTTATAGTGGCAACTGCCCTACAAAGTGAAACAATTGTTTTACTTTGCTGTGAAATGATTTTCACTATAAAGTTGGCTAAATATCCTGTCATTTAATGAATTGCTTCTATTCTTATTGACTGCTCTAAAAATGTAAGGAGGCGACGTATATAGGAGTTCATTCCAAATTTTTGAAACCAAATGTTGATGATGTGTAACGGAATGTGCAGAAAGCATATTTAGTACTGCTTGTTTGAAATGCGTTCACAAAACTCTTCTGATGTATCGTCGGTCGTTGCTGGAGCAACACCAGTAGCAAGTGAGGAAATACTGTGAAAACGAATTTATTTCTCTTTGACTAACTTCGTGGTATTCAATATCGATTCTCTCTTTGTTTCAATTTCCACATTTTCAGCAAATAAAAACTCTTGATATTTGTTTTCTTCTTTTATCAGTTTTTGTTATTTGGTAACGCTAATAGATCGAGTTGAATGGAAAATTCGCAGGTCTTTAAATAATAACATAGTGATATTTCAATGCCTTTAGCCATCTATTCCTCTTTGCACCGAATTAGTAATCAGGATTTTTTCTGATGTTATCCGACGGATTTTTACAAGTGTTGAATTCTGGGGGTGGCAAAGGGGGGACATTCCCGCCCCCTGGAACAATTAAACGTCCCCCCCGGGAAATTTAAAATTTTACGTTTTCAATGGCCACAAAGTCCAAATTTCCCCCAGGAATTCTATAATGCTCCCCGGAGTCACTAAAGTCTCTTCCGGAGAAAAGTGTCTGAATTCAACACTGGTTTCTTATGATGAAGAACAGATTTTATTTTCTCTCTGACTACCGGCAAGATTAATTTCTCGCCGGTTGTGTGAGGTTTTGAAACTTTAACAATTAACAATATAACACTATAATATTATATGGGGCTCGTAATGCGTCATCTTCTTGTTTAGAAGACGTCTGAAAAAGGTTTAATATACGTAGTTGACTGTTTTAAAATTTTCTTTTCCGATCTTTGAAAAATAAAAAGCATCTTTTTCTTTTCTATCAACACGCATTTATTCAAAAGCTCTTGTAGACTAGAAAACTTCATAATTTCATTAAAAAAAAAAAAAAAAAAAAAAAAAAAAAAAAAAAAAAAAAAACTTTTTGGTAAATTAAGCACATAGGTAACGATTGGTGGGTAGGTTGCGTAGATCTATATTTCAAATACTTAATACTGTAATGCCGGCATTTCTTCTTCGATTACGATATTTGAACTATAATTTTTTTCCTTATTTAAGTTTAAAAAATTTACTTTTGAACAAATTTATAAATGTAATGATTTTCATCACTTTCGCAAAGAATAAACGAATTTCCTGAACTGATTCAAATCAAGAATTCGTTTAAAAATCTCTGTTCAGGCATGTATCCTCATACTTCAGAATTTTCCGAAATACAAATTAATAAAAAACTAGCAGGGGAGACCGAGCTTAGCTCGGTCAAAATTAACTTTGTGTTCAACTCGATATAGTATTTTCACTGTATCATTAACTCTGTATTATTACTGTAAAACATGTTTATAATAGTATTATTTAGAAAAACAATCAATAAGAAAACTATGTTTTTATGCGCATATTTATAAATTTTATTTTATTTTAAATTTTACAACGAAAGGACATCGATCTAAATCACTTTTTTAGCTCGACTCTGATTGGTTTAACCATGCATCTCGTATCCTCTTAAGAATGTATAAAAAAATTCTTTACATTCTGAAAGACAATATATTTTGCTAGATATAGCCAAATTTGGAGGCATTCATTCATTTGGCTCCAAATACGTGTTTTGGTTTTCGTAATTTTTATAGTCGATTTTTTGGCCATATGTCGCCAATATTTTGTCAAATATCACCAAGTTGTTGGCTTTTGCCATATTCTCGTGACCCTGACCCGTATTACCCAAAATGAGCCCCTAATCAAATTTGATCAAGCATGTGACATAGCTCAATCGTCTTCAGGTAATCAAAAACAGTAGAATATAAAATTGAATCAAAATCGTTCAAGCCATTTTTTAGGTAAAATTAGCTTGGCAGCATTCAGCAATGAAGCGAAATGACCCACTAATATAATTTTGTTTAACATGCGACTCAGCCCAATAGTCTTCTCGTGACAAAAAACGTTTTGTTTCAAAATTTAGGTAAAATTGATTGAGTCGTTATTGTATATAATTAGAATGACCCTAGCTCATTAAGACCCAAAATGACCCACTAATCGAATTTTCGCGAGCATGTGTCCAAGCCAAATGGTTTTCTCTTGCTCAAAAACGATATAATACAAAGTATAGTCAAAATGGTGAGTACCATTTTCTATATAAAATTAGCATGACCCATCATGACCAACAAATGACCCTTATAATCGAAATCTCTTAAACGTGTGGCCTAGCTCTTTAGTTTTAGCATGCCGAAAAACATTAGATACAAAATTTAGATAAAATCGATTGAGCTGTTTTTTAGATATAGTTGGTTTGACCCTGACCCATTATAATCCAAAATGACCCATTGATCGAATTTTCACAAAAATCTGTCCTAACCCAATGATTTTCTTGTGACCGAAAACGATAAAATACAAAATTTAATCAAAATTGCGCGAAACGTTGTCAAGATAAAATTAGAATGACCCAAAAGTGGCCCACCAATCGAAATTTCTCGAACATGTGACCTACCCCAATGATTTTCTCATGCCAAAAATATGTTGTATACAAAATTTCGTTAAAATCGACCCACCCATTCTTTAGATATAGCTTGACCTTGACCCATTAAGACCCACAAATGACCCTTATAATCGAAAGCTCTCGAATATGTGACTTAGTCCATTAGTTTTCTCGTTTCTAAAAATTGTTACATACAAAATTTCGTTATAATCCATCACGCCGTTCTTTAAATATAAATAGCTTGACCCAGACTCTTAATGACCCAAAATGACCCATTAATCGAAATTTTTCGAACATGTAACCTAGTCCAATGATTTTATCGTGCCAAAAAAATTTTGTATACAAAATTTCGTTAAAATCGATCCACCTGTTCTTTAGATATAGGTTGACCATGACCCATTATGACCCATCATGACCCACAAATGACCCTCATAGTCGAAATCTCTCAAACATGTGATTTAGCCCATTAGTTTTCTCATGTCAAAAAACTGTCACATACAAAATTTCGTTATAATCCATCACGCCATTCTTTAAATATAAATAGCTTGACCCGGACTCTTAATGACCCAAAATGACCCATTAATCGAAATTTTTCGAACATGTAACCTAGTCCAATGATTTTATCGTGCCAAAAAAATGTTGCATACAAAATTTCGTTAAAATCGATCCACCTGTTCTTTAGATATAGGTTGACTATGACCCATTATGACCCACAAATGACCCTCATAGTCGAAATCTCTCAAACATGTGATTTAGCCCATTGGTTTTCTCATGTCAAAAAACTGTTACATACAAAATTTTGTTATAATCCATCACGCCGTTCTTTAAATATAAATAGCTTGACCCAGACTCTTAATGACCCAATATGACCCATTGAAATTTTTTCTCGAACATGTAACCTAGCCCAATGTTTTTCTCGTGCCCGAAAACCATAGAATGCAATTTTTAGTCAAAATTGCCTGAGAAAATCGCTAGATAAAAATAGCATGACCCACAATAACCCCAAGAATGACCCACTTACCGAATTTTCTCGAACATGTTACCTAACCCATTGGTCTTCTTGTAATCCAAAACGATACAATATAAAATTTGGTCAAAATCGTTAGAGCCGTTTTTTAGATAAAAATGGCTTGACCCATAATGACCCCAAAATGACCCACTAATCGAAATTTTTCGAACATGTAACCCAGCCCAATAGTTTTCTCGTGCCAAAAAACGATTGGATACAAAATTGCCTTAAAATCCATCCAGCCGTTCTCTAGATATAAATAGCTTGATCCTGACCCATTGTGACCCAAAATGACCCAGTAATCGAATTTTCCCGAACATGGGACCTAGCCCAATGGTCTTCTCGTGCCCGAAAATGGTAAAATCCAAATTTTTGCGAAAATCGTTAGAGCCGTTTTTGAGATAAAATTTACCCACACACACACACACCACACACACACCACACACACACAATTTTTGCTCGCATTATAATATAAGATAATTCTGTTTAAAATTTTTATCCAGCCAATTATCGCAAACTTTGTACTCCGCAATTTTTGAATTCATAATGATTTTTAATGCGGGTCATTTGCGATTTTTCGTGTTTCGCTGTGATATATGAATTCATGAAAGAATTACAACAACAATGTTTTTAGCCTGATATAATAAAATTTTGTTCTCCGCAATTTTAGCCCTTCTTTGTGTTTTGGTGGATTTTTTGACATTAGTAATATAAATTCAATTCCCCCCCCCCTCCTCAGATCTACGCTCGTCTGTATAAAATTCCGTTTAAAAGTGCAGTTTAAGTTTTTGTCACGGACTGGGCAATCCAGAGGAGATCAACTATTTTCTCTATATTACTTCCTAAATAGGTAAGTATGCCATCACCGCCCCCCTTGACTCTCCTAACGCCCCCCATTTTTCTCTAGACTCGTTACCGCTCTCCTGGAAAACTCCAACGCCCACTGCGGGGCGGTACCGCCCCCGTTGGGAACATATGGTCTAGGTTAATAACAGAAGAAATCATATGTAAAATTATAATTTATGACATTATTTTGTCAAAACTTTTTTAAAAATTAACTTTTCTTTAATAAATATTGTTAAACTTTTATTCTCACAAAAAATTACCTATTAAAACATATTTACTGTAAAATGGTAATATAACTGTACAGTAAAATGTAATATTGCATTAAAATATAAATCTTATACTATAGTGCGAGCAAAAATTGTGTGTGTGTAAATTTTATCTCAAAAACGGCTCTAACGATTTTCGCAAAAATTTGGATTTTACCATTTTTGGGCACGAGAAGGCCATTGGGCTAGGTCACATGTTTGAGAAAATTCGATTATTGGGTCATTTTGGGTCATAATGGGTCAGGATCAAGCTATTTATATCTAGAAAACGGCTGGATCGATTTTAAGAGAATTTTGTATACAAACGTTTTTTGGCACGAGAAGACTATTGGGCTGGGTCACATGTTCGAAAAATTTCGATTAGTGGGTCATTTTTGGGTCATTATGGGTCAAGCCATTTTTATCTAAAAAATGGCTCTAACGATTTTGACCAAATTTTATATTTTACTGTTTTGGGTTACAAGAAGACCATTGGGTTAGGTAACATGTTCGAGAAATTTCGCTTAATGGTCATTTTTGGGGTCATTGTGGGTCATGCTATTTTTATCTAGAGATTTTCTCACGCAATTTTGGCTTAAAATTGCATTCTATGGCTTTTGGGCGCGAGAAAAACATTGGGCTAGGTTGCATGTTCGAGAAAAAATTTTAATGTGTCATATTGGGTCATTAAGGGTTTGGGTCAAGCTATTTATATTTAAAGAACGGCAGAATCAATTCCATCGGAATTTTGCCTGTAACAGTTTTTTGACACGAGAAAGCTAATGGGCTAAGTCACACGATCGAGAGATTTCGATTATAAGAGTCGTTTGTGGGTCATGATAGGTCATAATGGGTCATGGTCAAGCTATATCTAAAGAACAGGTGGATCGATTTTAACGAAAATTTGTATACAACATTTTTTTGGCCCGAGAAAACTATTGGGCTAGGTCACATATTCGAGGAATTTTGATTAATGGGTCATAAAGGGTCATAAATGGTCTGGGTCAAGCTATCAATATTTAAAGAATCGATTTTAACGAGATTTTGTATGTAGCAGTTTTTTGACACGAGAAAACTAATGGGCTAAGTCACATGTTCGAGAGATTTCGATTATAAGGGTCATTTGTGGGTTATGATGGGTCATGCTAATTATATCAAGAAAATGGCTCTCACTATTTTGACTATACTTTGTATTATCTCGTTTTCGGGCAAGAGAAAACCATTGGGCTAGGATATAGACACACGATTAGTTTTTCATTTTGGGTTCTAATGGATCAGGGTCATTCCAATTATATATAACAACGACTCAATCAATTTTACCTAAATTTTGTAATGAAACGTTGTTTGTCATGAGAAGACTATTAGGCTGAGTCGCATGTTAAAAAAATATATTTTAGCGGGTCATTTTGGCTTCATTGTCGAATGCTGTCAAGCTAATTTTACCTAAGAAATGGGTTAAACGATTTTGATTCAATTTTATATTCTACTGTTTTTGATTACCTGAAGAACATTGATTTAAGTCACATGTTTGATTATATTTGATTAGCATGTCATTTTGAGTAAAACGGATCAGGATTATAAGAATTTGGCAACAGTCAATAAGTTGGCGATATTTGACACAATATTGGTGACATTTGGCCGAAATATCGACTATTGAAATTACGAAAGCCAAAACACGTATTTGGCGCAAAATAAAAGAATGTCGCCAAATTTGGCTATATCTGGCAAAATATATTGTGTTTCAGAATGTTAATTTTCTTTTTATACAATCTTAATAGGATTCGAAATGCATGGTCAAACCGATCAGAATCGAGCTAAAAAAGTGATTTGAATTAATATCCCTTCGTTGTAAAGTTTAAAATAATGTAAAATTTATGAACACGTGCATACATACATAATTTTCTTATTGATTGTTTTAGTAAATAATACTATTATAAATAACATGTATTATAGTAATAATACAGATAAACTGATACAGTTAAAAGGCTATATGGAGTTGAACACAATGTTAATTTTGACCGAGCTTATCTCAGTCACTCTTGCTAGTATATAATTAAAAAATATATACAGGGTGATTCCGAATTTTTTTTACAATAAAAGAGTGGTGATAGTACACATCAAGACAAACAATATTAAATAGGAGACCAGGGGCCAAAACGTTTTCCTAAGGAAATAGCCGCCATTAAAGTTTAGGGACCAAAATTTCAAATAAACATAAAAAACGGAAAAATCGGTCGATTGATTTGCGGTTTTCACTAAAATTATTCTTTATGTCGGCATTTTCTTGAAATTAAATTATAAAGATAAATTTCAAAAAACGCCGACAGAGGGCGCTTTAGACTTTGGAGTAACGAACAACTATTTTTTGCCGGTATTTTTTGCATCTCATTAAAAGTTTTCGTAAGCTTAGACTCAAACTTAAATTTTGAGCTCAAAATCTGTAGTTGGGAGTGGTTAAGTAACACAAACTGAGCTGTATTCAGAGGGTTCAAATTTCAAATGATTATAAAAAACGGAAAAATTGGTCGATTGATTTGCGGTTTTCACTAAAATTATTCTTTATGTCGGCATTTTCTTGAAATTAAATTATAAAGATAAATTTCAAAAAACGCCGACAGAGGGCGCTTTAGACTTTGGAGTAACGAACAACTATTTTTTGCCGGTATTTTTTGCATCTCATTAAAAGTTTTCGTAAGCTTAGACTCAAACTTAAATTTTGAGCTCAAAATCTGTAGTTGGGAGTGGTTAAGTAACACAAACTGAGCTGTATTCAGAGGGTTCAAATTTCAAATGATTATAAAAAACGGAAAAATTGGTCGATTGATTTGCGGTTTTCACTAAAACTATTCTTTATTTAGGTATATTCGTGAAAATAAATTATAAAGATAAATTTCAAAAAATGCCGATAGAGGGCGCTTTAGACTTTGGAGTAACGAAACACTCTTTTTTGGCGTTATTTTTTGCATCTTATTAAAAGTTTTCGTAAGCTTAGACTCAAACTTAAATTTTGAGCTCAAAATCTGTATAGCTGGGAGTGGTTAAGTAGACAAACTTAGCTGTGTTCAGAGGGTTCAAATTTTAAATAATTGTAAAAAACGGAAAAATTGGTCGATTCGTTTGCGGTTTTTGCTAAAACTATTTTTTAAATCAGCAGTTTTCTTGATCAATCAGTGTTTTCTTGGAAATAATTTTTAAAGATAAATTTCACAAAATGCCGATAGAGGGCGCCTTAGACTTTGGAGTAGCATACAACTATTTTTAACTGTTATTTTTTTAATCTCATTAAATGCTTTCAAAGGCATAGACTTAAATTTTGGGCTGAAATTCTGAATCGTTGGGAGTGTTTGACAAGCGAAAAATTGAATTGTGCTCGAGGAGGAAAGAGGGTTAAATTTTAACTCCTGAACACACTTCAGTTTGCGCTTCTTAACTCCTCATAACGATTCAGTATTTGAGCTCAAAATTTAAATTTAATTCTAAGCTTCCGAGAACATTTAAAATGCTTTTGCAAGCATTTAATTAGAACCAAAAAATAATGGTTAGATTGAATTGTTGGTTACTCTGAAGTTTAAGGCTCCCTCTGACGGAATATTTTGAGATTTACCTTTAAAAATTATTTTTAAGAAGATACTGACTTAAAGAATAGTTTTATTTTAAGCCGCAAACGAATCGACCAATTTTTCCATTTTCTATAATTACTTTAAATTTGAACCTCCCCCTCCCCCTTGAACACAGTTCAGTTTGTGCTACTTAACCACTCCCTACTATTCAGATTTTCAGCTCAAAATTTAAGTTTAAGTCTAACCTTCCTAAATCATTTAAAGAGATGTAAAAAATAACGGCAAAAAATAGTTGTTCGTTACTTCAAAGTCTAAAGCGCCCTCTATCGGCATTTTTTGAAATTTATCTTTATAATTTATTTTCATGAAAATACCTAAATAAAGAATAGTTTTAGTGAAAACTGCAAATTAATCGACCAATTTTTCCGTTTTTTTTAATCATTTGAAATTTGAACCCTCTGAACAAAGCTCAGTTTGTGTTACTTAACCACTCCCAACTACAGATTTTGAGCTCGAAATTTAAGTTTGAGTGTAAACTTACGAAAACATTTAATGAGATGCAAAACATACCGGCAAAAAATAGTTTTTCGTTACTCCAAAGTCTAAAGCGCCCTCTATCGGCATTTTTTGAAATTTATCTTTATAATTTAATTTCAAGAAAATGCCGACATAAAGAATAATTTTAGTGAAAACCGCAAATCAATCGACCGATTTTTCCGTTTTTTATGTTTATTTGAAATTTTGGTCCCTAAACTTTAATGGCGGCTATCTCCTTAGGAAAACGTTTTGGACCCTTGGTCTCCTATTTAATATTGTTTGTCTTGATGTGTACTATCACCCCTCTTTTATTGTAAAAAAAATTTGGAATCACCCTGTATACTAATTATATATCAGTATATTATTAAATGCATATCAACTAAAGCGTCTGCATGGGTCTGAATTTCCAGGCCATGCCCTGTGTAAAACCTAAATATTTCTGCCCGGCCCATTTATTTTTTCACAGTTTATGGCCCGGCACTGCCTTACCATGGTAGAAATTAGTAACCTGTACAGAAATTAGTAAAAACAGGGCCGGCCCGATCTGGACCGACTTAATTTTTACAAAAAAATAAAATTTTTCTTAACATATAATTAAGATTCCTTTAAAGAATACCCATATATATTTATGGGATAATCTTACAGTATATTTTAAAATTATACGATATGTTCGCATGATAGAAATACAAAACAATATCCCTAATGATTACTTAGTTTCAAAGAAGCTTCAACGTTCAAGTAGGGATTCGTTAAAAAATTAATGTTGTTTACAATAAAAGAAAATAAGCAGGATTATCATAACTTTTGTAGCTGTACAATAAAATGTAGGTTTATGAAAATATTTTTCTGTCATTTATTAAAGTTTTTCTCAAATCCAAAAGAAGCTACTTTGTGACACATTTCTGAATTCATTTCTTTTCGTAAACACATAATATTAATAGGTTTCTAATTTAGAAACTATGTAATCGAATGGCGTTGTCCATTTTTTGATAAACACAACCACAATATGCCTTTGAGAAAAATATTGTCAAATTTAGCATTTTGAATCGAATTTCCGAAAGCTATAAACCTACAGCTGCATGACAAGAAGCACTTGTATCCCGACAAGTAATTTATCTATCAGAAAGGAAAATGTTATTCGATTCCCAATCCCTTTAATAGTCAAGATTGTCACTTTTATGCCTTTACAGTTAAAAATTAGTCACAAAATGTATCAAAGTTTCGGGTTGTTGAGCAATGAATTTGCGAACCACCTTAAGGTAAATTTCCAGAGATTCCGTTAAGATTCCAGATTCCGATTTCAGAGACTCCTTATCGTGATGAATATTTTTACAAAACATATCTACACATCCTATGAATAATTAAGTCCAGTTCCGGCCTGGTTCGACTATGTAGAAAAAAAAATGAAAGCTTGATTTCTGTCCCGTAGGAGTCTGCTGAAAAAATAAGCCCTAGTCAGACACCATAAAACTGTCCGATGCCGATCTCTACGTTAGGCAAACTTATTCTCACGAAAGTACTATTCATTGAAAACAGCTCATATTTTATCGCTTCGCTAAAATTTTTATCTCGGGCCGATACACCGCCAAATTTTCTTATAAACCCGGTCCAGGCTGGCCCTTTGAATTCATTTGAACATGTTATGTTTCTGTATTGTTTTGTCAAATTAGCATCGGCTCGTGACGCATATTTATACTTATTCTCACGAAAGTTATATTCAGTGTTGAATTCAGGGGGTGGCCAACGAAATGTCCCCACCCGGAAAGTTTGGGTTTTCAATGGTCAAAAAGTGCAATTTCCCCCTCGCCCCGGAACTCCATAATGTCCCCCCGGAGAAAAGTGTCTAAATTCAACACTAGCTGCATTCAGTGAAAACAGCTCACATTTTATCGGCTTCCTTTAAATTATTACATCGGGCTGGTAGTCCCTCTAAATTTTCTTAAAAGCCCGGCCCAGGCTGGTTCTTTTAATTTTTTTCCGTCCCGTCCCGCCCCTTTGAAATAATTATTGTAATTCTGCCGCCCCGGACCGTTTGATAATTTGCCTTTATTCCTACGGCACGGCCCACGAAGACGTCTAAATCAATATGTTATTAAAAAGATATCACATTCCTTTTCATTTATTGAAAAACAGTTTTAAAAATACACTTATAAACTTTTTCCTCAATGGAAAAACCAGGAAAGTTCACCTGGAAAAATCATTTTCTAGTTTCCACTTTACCTGCCGTCAACGACAGGTAAGTTTCTCATAAAACGGACAACAGAACCGGAACGCGTCTTCCTCATTGGACGAACGGGATGACGTCACAGCGCGAGTACGCAAGTTCGCCGAATGTCGGGAATATCAAAATACAGTTAGTCCGCGAAAAGCCGCTGAAGTATCATCAGCTTCCAGAAAACTTTACTTTTTATCCTCAAAAAATTGGCCTCGTCGCTTTTGTGCTATTATTCGATGATATACGAGAGAAAAAAATAGCAGATGACCAAATTTCTTGCAGGACTATCTGATAACAAAAAACTATCATCTTGTGGGACTTGTGGGACATTTGTGGATTTTTGATTTAAAAGTTCCTTTTCATTTTTTCCGGGCTTCAAGGATATATTTTAGTTCCATACAGTTACAAACATTTAAACTCCTATTCTTTAATTTGGTAAGTACTTTTTTTCTTTCATATTTCATGATAAAATATTTGCGTATTAAAATATTAATTTGCTTTAAAATTATTAAATGATAAAAACAATTATTTTCTTGTTAAACGCGAGTTTCTTTATAAAGTAAAAGACTGTAATAAATTTCTGTTAAAAAATTATTTTATTATTTATGAAAAATAAGTTAAAGAGATTTTTTAGAAAATAAACTTACTTTAAATCAGATTTAATTTATTATTTTATAAAGTCATGACATTTAATTTATAGTTTTTTGAGTCGTGTTATTGGTTTGCATGTATTTTTGATTTTTAATGTTAAAAACAAATAAAATGGTTTTTAATAACTTTTAATTAAAGATATAAAAATAAATTTTCTAAGTAATGTATAAAGAGAAAATATAAATAAATAATGAAAAACCGAATAAATTTAAACAATTAAAATGATAAATTTTATAGATGTTAAATCTTTATCTTAAAATGATGAGATTACTTTTAAAATTATTTTTTAATAATTGAACTAAAAGTGATCTTTTGATAAAGTTTTCCAAAGAAAATCTTTATTAAACGCATATTAGATTAAATGCATTTTCTTTTTACATCATCATTAAATATGTATCATGCGTTTAAGTAAAAGCATTAGGAAATTATCAGTGAAATTATAGTTGTTAAAATTAATTATTAGGAATGGCAAATTTCAATAAAAAGGAACTTCTCCTCAGATTTAATTTTAAATTTGATATTTTTGACTAAAAATATATGTTTATTAAATTAAAAGTGCTTTTCTCTAGTATAATTGAAACATTTATAATATAAAAACAGGTATGAAATAGCTAGTACCTAATATCGAAAATGAAAAAATAGAGAATATACAAAAGAAAGGTGAATATAAAGAGCACTCGTTCAAATATGTTACAAGAATAACACTTACTAATATAAAAAAGTTCCTGCATTCTTTATTATTTAAGGTATATTTACACATTTCATCTATATATTTAAAAGATCAAGCTGTTTTTTAAATCATCAGCCCTCAGCCTTCTACTAAAACGATTTTGATATTTTTAATGAAAGTTGTTCGTTTGTAAATGTGCTCGTCTTAGTTATTTTTAAATTTATTTCCATTTTTTATATTTTATTTTTAATTTTAAAAGTTTTTCCCGAAATTTCTTTAAAATGGTGGCAATTAGTTTATTTCTAGTGTTGCAGAGAAAAGAGAAGACAGGGTTTGTTGTTTATTACTTACCCATCATACGTAGTATAGGGTAAATCTTGCAATCGTTTTGAAAATCGAAAAAATTGTTTTTTTTTTATTATTATTATTATTTTTGACGAATTTACACGTATCAGATACTGGAGATTCCGAAAAACATATTTTTAGAAACAAAATTTTGCCGTTCGTCCATTATTTAATATCAGTAACTTCGATTATCCGGAACTATATATTTTTTTTTGGACTCTCAAAAAATTCGTTTTGATGAAAAAATATAAAAATTTTCGATTTTTTTTTCTAAGCAATGAACGTAAAAGGCAATAAAATAACACAAATTTTGCATAAAAAAGAAGTCTATCGGATTATGAGTTGTCTAGATATTTGTAATCCTGTTTTCCACATATGAGGATCACTATAAGGATGCTTCTTTTACGCAATTCGGTACAGTCCTCCCCACTTAATCGGGTAACGGATAATCGAATACCCCGCTTATTCGAATAAAATCCTCCGGAACCGAATTTAATCCCATTGGGCTAATGTTATTTTTCCCCCCTTAACCGAATACTTTTAACGAAATGTCCCCGCTTAATCGAATAACAAATGAGTGAGACAGTTTGAAAAATGGGCGTTAAAAACATGTTTCAATTGGAATTTCCTCAACTTCTTTTTGTCATTTTCGGTTGTTACACAGAAAACAAATTTCCAGAACTCCCAGCATGGATTTCGCCTGGCAGGTGTATAAGTACTGGTCAAGAGAGTTCCCTTCCTTGTTCATTTTTTCGAATTAATTTCAAAAATGGTGACATAAATTGGACAGGAATTTCGATCATGTTGAATTCTGTTTACTTTCGTTTGTCAAAAGACTTCTTTTTCACTTTTTCGATTTTTTTACAATTATTTTTAATGGAGACACTTTCATTTTTAAAACCGGTCCCGAAACAGAAATCGTCCTCATTAAAAATATCCGCGATAAAAATGGAAAAAGTTAAAAACGACGACGTCTTTTGTACAGATCGATCTCAGCTATCCATTGCAAAAAAGATCATTTAAAAATATTGAAATGCAAAACAGATATCTTTATAAATTTTTCTATAGCATTAGCATTAACGATCAAATCCTCGAAGTAACCCTTCAATAATAATGTATTGTCATTTAGAGGTTCAAGATGGTAATTATGATACCATTCGAAAAAAATCTCGTCCATTTTTTACTCTAAAATTTCACATAAGCCATTTTCATCTATTTTTTTAAACCTGTATAAATTACTTAAATTAAAATTTAATAACAAAATTTGGATCCAATTCACATGATCTGCATTAAATGCAATGTAAACAAAATGCATGTGTTTACTGTCATTGAACTATTGCGTATTTACCTGTCATTTTGTTTTTATTTCAGTTTGTATTATTCTATTAAAGTTTTTAACGATTTTCTTACTCTGGTAACTAAATATACTATATTTAATAATTATGTCATTTTATTGCAACTTAAATATTACATTTATATGCCTCCCCGTTTAATCAAATACCCCGCTTAGTCGAATATTTTTTCTGGAACCGTCGATATTCGTTTATGCGGGGACGACTGTATTACTTGAGTAGTTTGGCGTTTTATATAATTTGTCGAAATTGGTTCATCAGCAATTCATTAACTGTAAAAATTTTTAAACTTTGTTTTGGAATTGTCATGCATTTTCTAAATAGTTTACAAGTGTTTTATTTTCATATATTATAATATTCATATCTATGATGGGTAAATATTACAGTGGCCCCCAACGACTACTTATTGTTCATCCTTATTGATATCATTTTCTCATTACAATTAAAAAAACTTTAAACAAAAAAAGGACATTGTTTTAAAAAAGAAAGAAAAAAATCCGAAAAAAACTCAATATTTAGATTTCATGCAGAAAAAATATTTCTTATGATTGTGTTAGGATGAAATATTTTTTGCTGATTTTCTACTTCGTAATACGTAGTATGGAAATCTCGATTGATAATATCATCACATTTACTTATCTTTTACTTATCTTAATTACGCATTTGAATAAGGGAATAAGATTTTGGTAACGTTGGATTAACGTAATATTTGTTTTAAGAGTCAAACTAAGGAATGTTCGATACATTTTTTGCCGTAACTAATTTTGTAGGTTTATTAGAAATTAATGAAACAATTCCTTCTTAAATATTTTCTTATGTCGAAATTCGACGGGTTCCATCTCGTTTATAGTGAACAAAAATGTAAGATACCTGAATCCCGCATTGATATAATTTTGCGCTTCACTTATAGCCTGAAGCATCTAGTATATGTGTGCAAAATAAGCTTAGCAGAATTTAATTAAAGAAGAGCATTTATTGGAGAAAAGAGAGATTTCTTTGATATCAGTTTTTAGCTCACAGGCTATCATAGCCTGAGAGCTTATGTGCCCGTCCGTTCTGTATGTACGTTCGTTCGTATGTTCGTGCGTAACGTGATAACTCATGATAAAAATATCCGATCCACTTGAAATTTTGTATGTAGGTATATCCTGACAAGGCGCTTCCCTGATTAGTTTTTGGAGTTCATTCGATATGTATAAGAGGGGGAACGGGGGGCTGATGCCCCTCCCCTTGCTTTTCATGTAGAATTAAGTTTTCGTTCAAAATTTAGATTAGGATCATTCTGATGAGGCGATTCCGTGACTATTATTAGGTGTTCATTGAATAAGTATTAATAGGGGGAACAGGGGTTCTAATGCCCCCCCCCTTTAATTTATATAAATGGGTTTTTCAAGCAGAATTTTCAGATTTCGTTCAAATCTCTGAATAGTTTTGGAAGTTTAATGGTTAAGTATAAAAGAGGGGGATAACTCCTTTTAAATTATATAAATGCTAAATGGGTTTTTATTAAGAATTATCTCATTTGCTCTGAATTTTGGATATAGATTTTTTATATGATAAAGCATGTCTTTGATAGTATAGGTGGTTCAATGATTAAGTATAAAAAAAGAGGAAAGGGGAGAGCTGTTTCCCCTTCTTAATTTTTTTTCGAACGGAATTAACCCTTTAAAATATAAGGCTTTAATGTACAATTAGTATTTGTAGCCTGTGAGCTCAATGTCAACAGTTTAACTGGGCAGTATTATTTATTGAAACTTAAAGCGCCTCAAGTTTGTTTGTTTTATTATTCTAAATCTGAACAGGCAGTTTTACAATTTAGAGAAAATAGACTTTAAATCAGGTTTAATATGTATTTTTCTTTGAGTGTTGTAATTGCTTCTTTATTTATTGAATTGTTTATTTATTTGCGAAGAGGGAAACAAAAACAAATACATTAAGCATTTAGCTAGGAGTAATTACAAGCAAAACTCAAAAATTTTAATTCAGATTTTTATTTCTTAACATAACTTTAAAGATCGGGGAATAATGATGTAGATTACGTGTTTTCCAAAAACGGTCTGCGGTCCCTATTTTTTTCATCAGGCAAAGATCTTTGCAACAATGAATTTTCTTTTCTATGAGAAATCAAAAATATTTAAACGTTAAGAGGGGTGTGTGTGTGTGGGGGGGGGGAATCTTATAAATTTGGTGATGATCATTTAATAATGCATCTGAATAGTTTACTGCGTCATTCATGTGAGACCGATAGCCATCAAATTATTTTATTACAATTCGGATGATACGTTCATGTCATTTAACCCCTTGCGGTGCGGTGGTTTCATAGATATACCACTTAATTTTAATTCCCAAACGCCACATTCGCACTGGAATTTTGTTAAAGAAAATTGCGGTTTATTGAATGCGTGAAGTATAGGGTTTTCTTATTTAAAAATAAAGTTGTTTTCGAATTCCGGTGTCAGTCATAATTTCAATACCTAAGCAATGAATTTGCCCTGCCCCGCAAAGGGTTAACGGGTGATTACTTGCGGAATGCAAAGATGTTGAAATCCCCTATGCTCTATCCTTTAAAAAAAGGGGGGGGGGAGGGTGATCCGAACCCAATCTGTAAGGTTGCATTCAGATTGCAATACTTTCAGTTCAAACGAATTCTTGGAAAAGCCTTTTGTATAGGACCCATTTGCGGTTTTTTTCATAATAGAACAGAGGGGAATGAACAAAAGAATCGGGAGATAAGCAGTTTACCCTACTTGACGGGAATATTTTTCTTTTGCCGGACAACCGTCCCTTTCCTGCAAAACTCATTAAAGATCAGAAACACTGTATCTCCACAACAAACGAGTCGACATCGAACCTCAAGAAGTGGTCAGGTTTGTTTGGGCCTTAAGTCTGTTGGAGTGTTTTACTGCGGGCGGCCGAAACCCATCCCATAGTCCATCCTTTGATCGGCAGATTTAATTTTTAGGTAAGTTCGTAAATATGCAAATGCGTTGCATCTGTAGTGTCGTTCAGTCCGTCCTTCTGTCTGTCCGCATGTAATAGAGCAAAAACTATCCAACCGAATCGTTTGAAATTTATAATATATTATTGTTGTATAATTTTGCTGAGTCGTTTCAAATTTTATGAAAATCATGTGCATAGTTCAATTACAGGGTCAATCAAAAGTGTTTCATTATATTATGGCCAATTGGAAAGAATAGTTTCAAATGCATTTTAATGATATTAAACTCTTTCGAACATAATAAAATGGATATGCATCTATGAAGTATATTCTAAAGTATACATTCTGTAAAATCTGTGGTGCAAATAATATTTGTTTTACAAGGCAAAAGTTTTCCATTACATATTGGTATAGGGCGAATATTGTTTGGAACGCGTTTTAATTACATTAAACTATTTCATATTTTATGAAAATAATAAACATTGCTGAGGTATACTACAAGTTACTTTCTGTATAATAGAAAGAATATACTAATATTTACAGGGATACACAAAAGATTTCGGATACTATAGTGCACCCGAAATACTGTATACTATTACACGAAGTTCTGAATATTTTTAATTAAAATTTCGATATAGCACGAATACACCTCATTTGCTATGCTTAACGTGCAATTTCCGACTTGTTTTAATTTTACAATGCTTACGATAACTTTTCATACTCATATTTAAGCACATCTTGAATATAATATAAAATCAAGAATAAAAAAAATGAGAATGAGAGAGAAAATACACAATGAATCAAGCGCGTCAAACTAGCAAATGAGGTACTTTCGTATTATAAAGAAGTTTTTAAAATATTAAGATTTTGATGTAATAAGTATGTACAGTACTTCGGATACAGTATAGTAGGCGGAATCTTTTGTATGTACCTATAAATACTAACTTCTTTCTATTAAACAGGAAGTAACTTGCAGTGAACCTCAGCAGCGTATATCAATTTCATAAAACATAAAATAGTTTAATATAATTAAAAGTCGTTCCAAACTATATCTCTCTCTATAATGGAATATTTTAGTGTGGTCCTGTAAATTAATGATAAATATTTTTTATACCACAAACTGTACATAATGTATATTTTAGAACATACTTCATAGATGCATATTAATTTTATCACATTCGAAAGAATGTAACATCATTAAATTGCACTTGAAACTATTTTTCCCCATTGGCCGTTATGCAACGGAATACTTTTGATTGTCACTGTCATTGAACTATACATCCGATTTTCATAAAATTTGAAATGACTCGACAAAATTATGCAACCATTATATATATTAAATGTCAAACGATTCGGTTGGGTAGTTTTTGCATTGTTATATGAGGACAGACGGACGGACTGACGGAAAGATTTCTGTAGGTGCCGCATTTACATAATTACGAACGCACCAAAAAAATGAGGTTGTATCACCATTTAAAAAAATTATCTTACATTCTTCAATGTATTAATGCATGTCGTCCTACGAATCAGCAAGAGTATATGCATAATGCATAAAGATAATATAGAGGAATTATTAATTTAATTGGTCATTATTTCCACGGAGTATTTAAATGTCATGCCTAACATGAAGGTATTATTTCACAAACTGCGCAGATAGATTGCAAAGGTTTTATTAACATTTTTGCGAGAGGATATCGCAGTAAAATTTCCGCCTCAATTGAGATTAATTTTTTAGGTGCGTTTGTAATTATGTAAATATGTAGCACCTATAGTCGTCGTTCAGTCTGTCCGTCTGTATATCCGACTGCATTTTTCATCTCGTGGACTTACTGCTCCTATACTTTAGCTGTCCACGAGTGGATGATTTTTCTATTTCTGTCCGTCAGCATATAACCGAGCAAAATTACCTTACCGAATCGTTTGGAGTTGTCCGCGGTTTTCTTCGAATCTTGGATTTTCTTGCGTAAATATAGGTCAGGTTCCCTTAGAAAGACTCCCGCGGAGGTCAACCTAAAGTTCCTTTAGGGCCTATAACCCCCATGTTGATAATTAGGCATCATAAACACAATCAACCAGCCGGTGTATTTAAAATGATGATCAGAACAAACAAAAAAAGGAGATAATAGATGTGAATATAAATAACTCTTTTATTGGAAATCAAGGCAATCCTCTTATCCAAACGAAAAAAATGCAAGATGTTTCCTACCAATCTGAACCATTCCAATAAATGTAAAAATAATAATTCTTATTTTTAAATCTTCTACAAAATATTTTTATCAAGTGTTAAATGTGCTAAAATCATAAGTAGTGCCAGAAATGGCCATCATCATCATCCACTCTAAATAAAAACAAGACAATACAAAATTGGAAAAGCCACAAAGGCCAGTCCAAACTATGCCACTTATCGAATAACTCTAAATTCTGGTCCTTCCTTCGACATCATAACCTTTCACAAGAATTAAAGTTATTCTGTTGACCGCTAAAATACCTGAGTTATTATTACTGTCATGAACGAAAATATAGGTTCGGCTTGATATGAAACAGGCCGAATTTTTTTTATTGAATAAGTGAAAAGTACATTGTTTTTCTGCACAGTAATTATTTTCCTTTACATGCATTATCCCTACTTACAGATCCGGTCCTCATTTCAAATACACTCACAAGGAAGGTCTGTATGTGGGCATACTCCAAAAAATCTGAAAAAAAAAAATTACAAAATGTTCTCATAAGGATATATATGTTTATAAAAAAAAAAAAAATCGGCACAACCTTCATAGTGCATCCGTAAAAAATAATGAAAATTTCGTTATCTAGTGATTTTGAAGTGGTTGGTGATGGAATGCAATTTCAAAAAATACATTTTTTTAAATATCAAATGCACTTTAAGGAAAAAAAGTTTCATGTTGAGCTTTTTTAGTTAAATTTAATCGAAATAACTTTAGTTTTGTCAGTTTTAGTTTGCTTTAAGTATAATTTTGTTATATCGATATTTAACCATCAAAGAGATTTAAAACGAAATCCTTAATTAAAATTGCTTAAAACTGAAAGTTTAATTAAGCATTGTCGATTCGATTTTGTTGCTATGGAAACATCTGGCTTTTATTTTTGAATAAGCTTAAATGTATGAAAATAATTTTTCTGAATATGATTTTTTTAAATATGAAAATATTTTCCTGTGATAAATTAAATAACTACAGGTACAAACAATATATATATGTAATACAATATATAGATATATGTACATAATATATATAACTCTTTCAATGTTTATTTTTAAATTTATTAAATACCATTTATACGCATACTAAAAATCTAAAAGTTTTCAGTTGAATTAAAAAAGTTTTCTTTTTTGCGAGGAAAAGTTCCGCTTGACGCTTTCGTCGTTTCGCGCCAAATATTCGAAAGTATTTTATTTCTTTACATATTTTCTATTGCAATTCCGCTGCTGATTTTGGCTGATCCTTTATTACATACATAAGTAGTTTAATATATTTTTTTTTCAAACCATTCTGAATATCACCAGTATGGAGACCTTCCTTGTCAGTATTTTCTCAATATATGTCATGAATTTTTTGTAAGTCGTGTTATATTTTGCGTAACACTTACTCATGATTGAGCAATGATGCCTGTAAAAGTATCTTCCCAACACGAGTATTATCTTTGCAAGAAAATTTCGATGACATGACACAGCACTTTTAATCAGACGAATAAAAAGTGTTTTAAATATCAAAATTGGACGGTCGCACATCATTAGCAGATCATAATAGGATAAGAAAAGTTATTTTAATTTTTTCATTGCTTATTTAAATCACAAAAGTAATTGATTTTCTTCAGTTGATTCGAAATTAGCGTTGAAGGGTTTTGATCTGACAGGTTGGATAAGTCCCAGCAACATCTGGATCTGAGATGATACAAGTTCGCTGAAACTCACCATTGAAATTTAATAAATGATGTGGCAATGAACTTGTCCTTGAATCTGTTTACGTAATTTCACGGATTATAATACTGTGCTTAGTGGAACAGGTTCATGTGGTTTTAGATTAACCTCTTCGCTACTGGCGATTATTACAGTATTTTTAATTATTACTGAATTATTTCTTCTCTCGTTTGACTTCAAAGCGAGATTTTTGTTTTATTTTCATTAGCTCGAATCTTAGAATTCGAAACATATAATTCTTATATCGAAATTTCATTTATATTTGAGTATCATTAATAAAATGGGACAAAACTGATGTACCCATTTGGGTACTCAGGTACTGAAGAGGTTAATATTCGCGTTACCTATGTTCGTTTGAGGCGGTGTGTGTGGGGGGAGGGGGAGGGGGGAGGTCTGTGAATTTATTAATCTAGAATTTTTAGTTTTTCGTCATAATATACATTCGAATTTATTAATGATTCTTGAAGAAATTTTTAAATGCAAATTCAAAACTGCGTGCTTGTTAAAGCTTTGATGGATGTTACGAGCCTTGAAAAAAATATATCCTGAATAAAAAAATAAAATAAATAAAGGTATTTTGTGAACGTGAATTTAGCGCTTTTATTTGTCATATTTATGTGCTTTTGATTAAATTATAGCAGTTTTTGTCGATATTAACCTTTTCGTTTGTTGGGTTCGCCTGTGTGAACCTCCATTCTTTCTCTTTTTGTTAATCATACTAAAACATAGTTGCAATTTTGATCTTAGAATGATATGCTTCGATAACTAAGAATCGAAATAACCCAAATACATTTAAAATCCGGCTCTGAAATCAAATTGGAGAAGAAATAACACAATAATAATCAATAATATTGCATTAATACTCAGTAGCAAAAAGTTACAATAACAATAAATTCTCTGTAAAGCAGAGAAAAGCATTTCTGCCTAACTCGGAAAGATTTGTAAGTTTCTGGGAATCCATAGGCATAGAGTAAAAATTTTTTAAGGCGGAATGTTGTCTATTATGGAAATTTTGTTCGGTCTCGATCGATTCCACCTTACACAGAGTTTACTGTAGTTACTTTGAGAACTTCGTTTTTAAAAGAGAATTTTATAGCCTAAATAAGCTTTGCTATTTTTCCCCCCACCGAAAAAGTTGTTTAATGCATTTATTTAATACTTTTGAATAGATTTTCAAAGAAAAATGTTAGCTTTAATATAATTAAATTATATGGCTACAGTGACTTAAAGATTCTAAAAATTCAGAATTTCTCAAAATAAATAAATAAATAAATAAATAATAAATATCTGAAATACGTTTTCAACTGTAGTATTCGTTTTCAAATTGACAAGTTTTTGAACTATTACTTGACAAGTATAAATTTTAATGATTTTACGCAGCGTCGAAAAAAATTTCCAAGAAAATCCGTTTATTGGCGGAAATATCTGAGTGGAAATTTCCAACTATGCGTTTAGTTGAATTAATGTTTAGCATACTATGTAATATGTAGCATAAACTGTGATCTGTAGATCACAGGGATGCACAAAAAGTCACTTATCTTAACGATTGTTCGTGGTAGCATCAAAAATCGGGTTTTCAAATGCGTTAAGCTTTTTTTCCATATTGCTCATTTAGGCATTATCACTCAGTAAACTGTAAAGTTTCGTTATAGTATTTTGAAGGTGTTGGAAAGTGTTTTGTAATTTATGCTGCACGCATGATTTTTCGTTCTTATTTTATTGTAAAGGCGGAATTTTGCAACTGATTTTCCACTTGTTTTTTGATAAAATAGAGTTATAAAAATTATGTATTCAGATATTTTCTCTTATAGTATTTCTGATGACAACATATTCTAGAATTTCTAGGAGTTAATTATAAATGGATAAATTAATTTCAGGGCATTTTCACATTAGTTGGGCGCAAGTGATCAATATTCAAATATTTATTGTTATAACAGTTTAAGAGTTGACAAACTTGTTAATGATGCACCAAAACAGACCACCTGACTCCTGACTGTAAGACTTCAACAGCAATGTACTTTAAGCACTGAAAGTATAAAGTATAATAAAAAATAAATGGTGTAATATTTTTAAAGTATTTTTTATGATTTAATAATTTAATAGTAGTTAAACTATGATTATACGGCGAGAAGCATTTATCAATAGTGAATTGTTTAAAAAATGTTTTTTTTTTCTGTTGCCATATCTCATTAAAAAACACAGAAAATATATAATTTTATAATTTTTATTTAATTTTGTGGGTAGTTCGCTAATTATTGTCCATAGTGTATATAAAATATTTGTAAAATGATGGTTGATGTGGAATATCAAAGCTTAATGCCTTAGATGATTATATGCTCAATTATTTCAGAGCCGTCTCTGCTATATTAACATATATTTTTGGAGGGAGAGGGGAAGTTTTAAAGACCTATTTTTAAAAGGTTTTTAAAGGGGGTGAGGGAGGGAAGGCTGATTTGGAGTTCATGGGTTTAGATTTGTGACAGTGGATAAGACGTGGCTACATCACTATGATCCTGAGTCCAAACGACAGTAGCTACCTCTCATCCACTATCACAAATTTATACCATAAGCTCCAAATCAACATTTTACCCCCCTCTCTCTCTAGAAATATATTAATCTAACGGCTACGGGTCGAAAATTGAGCATATATTCATCTAAGACATTTAGTTTCGATATTCCACATGAACCATCGCAGTACAAATATTTTACATGTACTAGAGACAATAATTATTGAACTAAACTTGTATAATTGTAAGCTTTTCTAACCAATTCATTAGCGTAACTTTTTTTTAAAAACTATGCCATGAAAATAAACAGGACTTTTAAGGTAAGTATCGTGTGCTTATAAAAGTGCGTGAAAAAACTATTTTATTTTTTATACTAACTAGACGGTTGCCCGCCCTCAGTAGCCCGAAGACTATCTGAATGCCAGTTCTACAACCCCACACATTCACGTTTCTGTGCCATGTCTCGTCAGTTTCCGGCAGATATGTTTGAAAATATTTATTAATTAGATTTCTTCTCGGTGTTCTGGGGTTTCGTTTGCATATCTTTTTTTATTGTTAATGAAGAGGTCTTCCATTTGTTCTTCCATCTGTTCTTCTTTCTGTTCTTCCATCTGTTCTTCCATTTGTTCTTCCATTTGTTCTTCCATTTGTTCTTCCATTTGTTCTTCAATTATATTCGACGATTCACTGTTTGAGAGCCTATCTGTCCTTTTATTTATAGAAGTTCAAAATGAAAAAAGATTTTCTTAGCAGACGATTTTTTGTATCTGTGCCTCAATTAATTAATTATTTAATTATCCTCAGAATTCCTTTTATTTATAGAGATTTGTGTTAAATTTCAAAAAGGTTCCTCGTGAATCTATTAGTTTTTAAAATTTATGATTGGTTCTTTTTCTTAAAATATCTAAGAATATTTAAAAACAAGTTGGAAATTGCACGTGAAGCGTAGCAAATGAGGTGCGTTCGTACGGCAGCGAAGTTTTAAAAATATCACTTCCATATATTAATCTCATAAAATTGTAAATAATTACAATTAAAATGCGCACCAAACAATGTTATCCCTATACCATTATGCAATGGAATACTTTTGTGTGGCCTCGTAAATCAATAACAAATATTCTTTGCACCACAGATTATGCAAAATGTATATTATAATATGTACTTTATAGATGCATATCAATTTCATTACGTTCGAATAAATATAACACCATTAAAATGCATTTGAAACATTTTTCCCCATTAACCGTAATGTTACGGAATACTTTTGATTGTCCCTGTAATTGAACTATGCATCCGATTTTGATAAAATTTGAAATAACTCGACAAAATTACGTAATAATTATGTATTTAAAATTTCAAACGATTAAAATACATTTGAAACTTCTTCCCCATTGACCGTAATGTAACGGAATCCTTTGGATTGTCCCTGTAATTGATCTATGCATCCGATTTTCATAACATTTGAAATGACTCGACAAAATTATGTAATAATTATATATTTTAAATTTCAAACGATTCAGTTGGGTAGTTTTTGCTTTGTTATATGCGGACGGACAGACAGACGGACGGACTGGACGACAACAATAGGTGCTACGTATTTACATAATTACGAACGCACCTAAAAAATAGAAAATAAAAAAATCCAGATTCGTAAGGTAACTATGAAGTTACTGAATTTTTGTAAATATTTCTTCTATATTGGGAACCGTTTCCATAATTTATTACAGTGCTGAGTAATTTCGTAATCTAAATAAAATGTGATTCACTAACCATTACGCATCTTCAAAAATTAAAATAAAACAAATTAAAGACCCTCTTTATTAAAACAAGGACACAAATCTGTAACACAAAAGCATTAAGTTGCATTTTACAAACAAAAGCACCAAAATATGATTCCCTAAAAATAAATTTTCTACAAGAATTTTTTTTTTTTTTTTTTTTTTTTTTTTTTTTTTTTTTTTTTTAAATCCTTGATCCCCTATTTTTTAAATTGTGCACGGCGAAAATTTTAAAAGAATATCAGATTAATAAATCATGTTGATTCAAAACCATGTTAATTATAACATTTGCTTCTTTTTATGTAGTTATCCATGTAAATTGACAGTCAATCCAATGGAAAGGAATTATTTGTTTTTCTTAGAGAATAAAATATCGAGTCTGCTTTGTAAACATCATTATAATGTAACTGATTGTCTCATAGTTTTGTCACTTTTAAAAGTACTTGTTTAAAAAGTCTGTTTCGCAATATACTTTTAATACTAAATATTTGAACCATTACTGGCTGCTTATTTTGTAACAGAAATCAAGAAAAGGAACACTTTTCGAATAAATTAAAATAGGACTCACCGTAGCTGAGTGGTTAAAGTACCTCTCCGCTAATCGCTTGAGCGCGTAGGTGGGCTGAGATTTCAATTCCCACTGTCTCCATTGTACATTTATTGTGGAGCTCCCCGTTGTATTTCTCTGGTGTTGTAAATGTCCTTGTTCTACTGCGACTCTGTATATTGATGACAACTTACATCTGATGTCAAGCACACAAGTCAGATGTATGTGTTTAATTAACAAACAAACTAAGCAAAATAAATTCAGATACATTATTATGAATAGCAAAATGCATTAAGTGCTTTTAGTAAGTTTGAATACAGTGTCGGTGAGCGCATTTTTGTAGCAATCTATCTGTCTGTATATCTATGTTATAAAGAACAAACGTATATGTGTTCAATGCTGACGTTATTTTGCGAATGGCAACAGCAGACGACAAAATTTTGATTTTACTGCAATTTTCAAACTTCGCACATTTTCAGTTTTGACCCCGTCGAATAGCTTAAAATATGTACGTGCTGTCAAATGTAATTTGTTTAAAAAGTATAGCGCAGTTTATTTGAAAACTGTATTGCCCTTTACTCAATTTTTATTGTTTAAAAAAAAAAATACTTTTTAAACATGATTTTTTTGAAAAATCTATCTGTATCGTATACACACGGTTACACATAAATTGATATAAATAGTTCACAGTTTTTTTCCAGCTTATATCCTATAACAAAATTAAGAAATTAATCAATCAATGAGTGAAACATTAAAATATAAATAAACAAAAATTTAGGACAAGTTATCGCTTGAACCGCTGAAATGAACCGAATCAAAAAGCTGATTGTATCTTTGAAAATTTATTCGATTGTTAAATCTTGATGCGATACCAAAAGGAATATATCGGTTTTAATACATTTTAAAACTTAATTTGAATGCATGATTCCTGTTTTTCATATGTCCTGTTTCTCTGTAAAAACGCAGAAAAAAAAGCGAGACTCTCTGTCAATTTACACTAGTTCTCGATTAAATGCATTCAATTGAGTTTCTCGGTCATCATTTTACATTCATTTTCCTATTCTTACATCTAATTCCCTGTAGTTATTTCCATGTCTTTATTTAAAGATAATTTTTGTCTTTGTAACTTCTCACTTGTAATTCAAAATACACACTTTTAAAATTATTTTGCAATTTTATTAGAAATATTAAGAAAATTTAATTTAAAGAATTTTTTTTTTTAAATTTAGAATAATCAAGAAAGAGAAAAAACATCTCATCAGATTTAATAGGGATTTTATTCGTTGAATCATAAAAAAAAACGCACTTTGTACTCAATAAAATCCTCCTATCTCTCCGTCTGAAGGTGTTTTTCCACTGTCAAAAGGTCACGAGTTAAAATCCCAGGACGACTAGAAACAAATTCTGTTAAAGACATTAATTATAAACAGAAGTTTTCTTATACGTCCATTAAAAACATTTCAAAAATATGCATTAAAATATTTAATTGCTATAAAGGACGTCAACTACTAATAAAATACATTAAAAGATCTTAATAATTTTTACATGTTTCGATTGAATTTACTCAATCATCATCAGAAAAACAAAATATACAAATAAACACAAAGATGGAAAATGACAATAAACTATTACAAATGAAATTTAAAAATTTTTAAAAAATAAAAATCACGCGCGTTATATTTTAATTATTAATTATAATTAAACTATTAATTATAATAATTATTATTAATAATAATTATTATAATTATTAATTGTAATTATTAATTATAATTAAAATATAACGCGCAGGATTTTTATTTTATTTTTAATTTTTAAATTTCATTTGTAATAGTTTATTGTCATTTTCCATCTTTGTGTTTATTTGTATTTTGTTTTTCTGATGATGATTGAGTAAATTCAATCGAAACATGTAAAAATTATTAAGATCTTTTAATGTTTTTATTAGTATTTGACGTCCTTTATAGCAATTAAATATTTTAATGCATATTTTTGAAATTCTGTTAAAGTTTAATAGTACAACAGCTCAAATTTACTCGGAAATTTCTAATTCATTGAAGCTCACTGAAAACTGAGTATTTCTCTGATTTAGCAAACCAAATTAAATTATTACCGATAAAAGTACACTTACAGAGTCTTCTTCCCTTTTTTTTAACGACGTTAATTTACACAGTCTATTCAAAATTTAGCTAATAATTTCTCTATTATTTAACAGAATGTCGGTTTTTACTATCTCTGTAATTTTACATAAGATTGTAATTAACTGCATTTTTTAAAATAATCAAACAACTTGTTTGACGATGAATAAAAATGCAATATCAAAATCCCCTTCCAGATCCTTTCGAAAACGTTTTTAGATATATGGAAAGAAAAAAGGATACTTATGTCAGAAATAACATATATGAACATAACATAATATAAATATAATATAATAATGTATATGATGAAATAATATGTATAATTTCCACCTACATTCCGTTATCTAGTTACGAAAAAAGTTTAAAAGTGCATTATCTATGCACGTAATTATATTTATAGATGATAATGCCGAGAATTTAAATGTAATAATATATTCTTTTTAAATATATATATTTATATATTTTTTTTTAAATATATTCTTTTTAAATTGCATTATCGATTTTATTGAATAAATCAAATCAGTAATACATCAATGGAATACATCAAATAAAAATAGTAGGAATTTTTTTACATTAATTCCCTTTTTTTTCCTTTAACATTAATTCCTTACCTAATTTTCATTTTAATTAGCAACAACTAAACTAGAGTACATGTGAAAAAAAATCCATCTTTCATAAAAATTTGAACTGATACAAAATTTTCATAAAAGCTTTTGAAAGAATTCAGTATGAGTTGAAAATGTTAAAAAGTGTTCCCGAAAACGAGTTTAAAGCATTAAAAAAAGGCGAACAGATTTATAAATGAATTTCATCTTTAAAAAATTGCGCCCATAACGAAGTTATGGATTATTTTAATTCTGGTGATCTAACTACAAAATAATACAGTTTTGAAAATATGTTTTTTTTTTTTTTTTTTTTTTTACTTAATGGAAAAAAATTAATTTGCATAAGCAAAAAATACAAAAATCAGTAAAATACATCTTTTTTATTTAAAAAAAAAAAGTAAAAAAAGACCTAAGTATTGATCTGCAGATGAATTACTTTTAAAAATAGATCTGAATTAATTTCATTTGACGTAATTTCTAATACTTTTTTTTCTTTGGGGAACCATGAGATTTGTTAAACTGAATCTAAATTTTATTTTATCGCCTTCTATAATCAGTACTTTTATAATAAAATGGAAAATATCTGTGAAAAAAATGCATACGTTTGCTTTTTGTCCTTTAAGGCTGTCCCTTTTAACAAACGTAGGCTTTCTGTCTCATTTTCTGACAATTGAAGCAATTTGAATACGTTTTTCATTTTTTGATAAATAAACTACTCATTGAGTTATTTATTTAACACAAATAAAAAATATATAACTATGATATAAATTATTACTTATCAAGTTACAAGATCTAATTGTCATGTCCCGAAATTTAGTTCAAAATGCCAATTTTAACATTTTTTAAAGATCTTTTGTGTTTTTCTAAAAAATGTAAAACGTCTTTCGATTAAAAAGCTTCTAACAAAGAACATTTATCAATTTCATAAGTTTCCGGATAAAAAAAAAAATTTAAATATATGTCTGAATTTGCGCTTTCGGATTTGAGAACATCCTTAATCGAGTAAGTATCGATTGAAAACTTTTTGATTTTAAAAGGACTTTAATGTACTTTTAAATGCTTTTATATTATGTTTTACAAACCTTTAAGCAATGCAATGCACTTACATTTACTATTTTTATAAGTTTTAATTTTAGCCCTAATCGTTTTGTGCAACATATCGGTGCCGAGTATCTTTATTTAAAAAAGGAATAAAATAAATACTTCCAAGGAGAAAAAAGTAAATAACGAAAATGCAAAAGAAGCACTTTTTAAGGAAAGAAGATATAAGTAAACAAACATCCATAAAGAAAGAAATGATGTAATAGATTCTATCAGTGCGACGCCACAGGCAACTCAACTCCACATATTAGTCAACTCCACTACAAATACGTTCCAAGCAAACATAAAGAGTTAAGAGTGTTTTAGAGATGCAGTGTACCGTCAGAATCACTTGCAATATGATCGTTAATAAAAAAGACAAGAACGTGGAACAAAGACTGAATTTACTGAACTTGGAAAAAGCCACAATTGTTTAGCCGAATTGTGACCCTTTTTTACTATTTCAATTGAGCTTCATGCCTAAACAGTACATTTCATATCTATCTTTTTCTGAACTCTGTTATTTGTTTGGAACACATTTTAAGCTGATTTGTGGAGTTGAGTTGTCTGAAACGTCATCACTGATAGGGTCTATAACTGACGAATTTTAATTTTAGCTTCAATCGTTTTGTGCAACCAATCGGTGCCGAGTATCTTTAAAAGGAATAAAATAAATACATCCAAGAAGAAAAAATATACAATGAAAATGCAAAAAGAGAACTTTTTAGGAAAGTAGATGTATGTAAACAAGCATACATAAAAAAAGAGAATGTGTAATAACTGATGAATTTTAATTTTAGCCTTAATCGTTTTGTGCAACATATCGGAGCCGAACATCTTTATTTAAAAATGATATGTAATAAACACTTCTAAGGAAAAAAAAAAGCAATGAAAATGCAAAAGAAGCACTTTTTTAGGAAAGTAGATGTATGTAAACAAACATGCATATAAAGAAAGAGAAGATGTAATAACTGACGACCCGTTTCGTAACATGGAAAAGCGCATGTAAATCCCCCAGATCAGCCGTTGCATCCTCAAAGAAATTAGCGGCGCTACGCTCCAGTTGAAAACAAAAAGCCGCCGGATAAATAGGTATTCAGAGAAAAACAGATAACTCTGACATAAACAAAGGAAGAAACCATAATAAGGAGTTACGAGGCTTATCTCCAACAGATAGGCGGGTGGCTTAAGCAATGAATAAATTAGTCGTTGATCTGGAGCTATTAACGATCACTGTTTACATTAGTGTCTATACTAAACTTGTGTACTGTTTTTTTTTCTTAATTACTTCAGTTTATTAAAATTTGAGATATGAATTATTGTTATATAATTTGTTAATAACAATATTCTAATAATAAAAGACAAATATTCCAATTCTAAGCAAAACTAAATCAACTTATGCAACTTTTTGATGTATTTCGCTTATGCTGTTTATTATTAAGTGCGTTCGTAATTATGTAAATATGTAGCACCTATAATCGTCGTTGAGTCCGTTTGTCCGCATATAACAAAGTAAAAACCATACAACGGAAGTCATTTTAAATGTTATGAAAATCGGATGTATAGTTCAAAACAGGGACAATTAAAAATATTCCATTACATGATGGTCAATGGGAAAAATAGTTTCAAGTGTATTTTAATGATGTTATCTCTTTAGAACATAATAAAATTGATATGTATCTATGAAGCATATACTAAAACATACATCATGTATAATATGCGGTGCAAAGAATATCTGTTATTAATTTACAGAGCCGCACAAAAGTATTCCATTACATAATGATGTAGGAAGAAAACCGTTTAGAGAGTGTTTTAATTATATTAAACTATTTCATATTTTATGAAATTGATATACGTTGATGAAGTTAACCACAAATTACTTTCTGTATAATAAAAATCAGATAGTATTTACAGGGACATGCAAAAGATTTCGGATATTGTACTGTATCCGAAGTACTGTATGCACCAAGATCTGGATATTTTTTTTAATTTCGTTACAGTACGAACGCACCTCATTTGCTATGTTTGGCGTGCACTTTCCGACTTATTATTATTATTAATATATAGGTGGGGGGGGGGGGTTCTAATCGTAAAGAAAAATTATTTGATTTATCTGAACTACATGTCACTGTAATGTTTTCTGATTATTAATTTTATGATGATATCCGGTTTATTTTATTTTATTTTTTACCAAATTTACGGATGTATTAGTTAATCGATCCTTCGAGATATCTTTTCTGTCTTAGATCATGGGCTGAGCTATATATAAATTTAATGAAGTAGAACATAAAAGTTTTCTAAATCATCACTTAAAGGATGGAAAGACAGCGCGTTTACAAGGAGTGAATCCTTCTTCTGGTCGAATCACATGTAATAGCAGCACTATTCCAATGCTTCTTCTATTTTCAGAATTTACTTAATCTGAGCCTAATGTATAGAAAGTTTCATTACTTCGATAAATGTTGTTTTTTACCTGACATTTAATTTGTCTTAGAAAGCTTTCATTGTATGAAATGTATTTCACAGATTTTTTCCCGCATAATTTATCAATGTTTTAGTTTAAGATTGCTTATCTAGTCCACATTTTAATTTTTATGAAAAAAAAATTGGATAGACAAGAAATTAATGCATCACTATACTGTAAAAAATATATGTAATGTTATTTCATAAAACTGGTGGCAACAGGTTCCAACAATTTTATGAAGTAATTTAACTTTTGTAATAGTGTAATTTTAATTAATTGTCTGAGCGAAGCGAAGTCTTTATACTCAGAGATACGTAACGATATTAAAATTCAAAAAAATTCTTTCGTCAAGCAAATCTCAAAAAGTACTTGTCGGATTTTGATTCTGTTTGTACCAATAGGTACCTATGAAGGTAATCTAGTGAATGCACCTACTTTTAAAAATTAATTCCAAATAGTTTAAAAGTTATATTAAAAAAACTGATAAAAAAGCACAATTTATGTGCATACGTCACAGAAATTTGGTGAGCGTGATTTTCACCGGCTGGACATTTTCGTAGATAACCGAATCAGTACATGGAGTAAATAGTAATCATTTTCGCACTCAGAAATATTGAATGCAATAAAACATTTTAAAATTTAATCATGCAGGAAAATAAAACTGTTATTTTTTTATATTAAAAGATGTCATAAAAACTTTGATTTTGAGATTTTGTGATAATCTCTTAACAGCACTTTTTGATCGCTAAAAGAATGTTTTACATATTTCGCGTGTGAAAATTAGAAACAATTACGTTTTTAAATAAAAAGTTTCTTTTATGACATCATTTTCCCTTTATATTTATTTTCGTTGCATGTTTTCTTTTAACTTATATTTTGTTTGTGTATGGAAGTCAATTCTGGTCACTAATTTTTCGGCACGGATACCACAAGCGACAATTGGTACAATTTTTTTCAAAGCCCATTTGGCGAAAACTCCCTTTTCAAATAACGCTTACATACACATTTTTAAATTATTTTCTATTTTCAAAAAGAACTTACAGAAAATAAAATAATAATAATAATTAATAACTATAAAAAGAAAAATTATATATAATTAAAAGAAGGAAGTGAAAGTAAATAAACATTTTATGAGTAAATAAACAAATAATAAATAAATAAAGCCGGGTTACCATCTCAGGTAAAACAATGCCATTTTGACGCCAATTACGTACTCTGGTGCATATGTGACATTTTTTCCCATTTTTCATCCGTTTCCTGTTGGCATACAACTTTGAAATATGGAGTATGTATGCATACCTGGGAGCAATACTGGAATTAGACATTGTTTTTTTTAATTCGATCCAAAAAGGGGCAACGGGGCTATTTTTTAAAGTTTTATACAATTTATACTGCATAAAGGAGCCACTTACCTATTTCTATATACCAGAAGAAGTAAGTGGTATGTAAAAACAATTATAGTATACATAAATAAAATACTTGAGATAATATACTAGAGATATAAGCACTGGGTTTGGCGAGATTTTTTATGCCAATTAGGCGAAAACATCGTTTTGATTACCAGATGCATATAGCATGCTATAACAACACGTTATTTATTTATTTCAAAATGAAAAAAAAAAGAATAAATGAAACATTTACTGTTATAAAAAAAAATAACAATCAATAAATGATAATATTTTTAGAACAAACAATTTATTATAACATTTATATGATAACCAGCATGTTAGGCAACTAAACGCCATTTTGGCACCAATTAGGTACCTCGGTGTATATAGGGCATATATGTGCCATATTTATTTATAAAACTGAGCATGAAAGTTTACCAGTTGTGTTTTCATAGGCGCTTATATCTTTTTGCAACATAGCGCACCTTTCGAAGCCAAAACTGCACAAAAGAAAAAATAATCAATATTTGCAGCATTTTTTTTTTTAATGTAATGCACATTTTGTAATCAGTAGACTTGATAATCAGACCTCGTTTTTTTGCTTTAAAAGATGATATTTCATACGACGTCTTTTTGGGATTCGTCGTTTTTCCATATTTGATAGTATGTGTCTACTCGTTTTGTACCCTTTTTTGTAACTTTCTTCTTTATTAACAGCGACATCTGGATTTCCTATTTGAATAAAAATTCTTCTAAATACAAAAAATTTTGTTAAAATAAATAAATAATAGGAAATGCGGACATCTATTGCTCAAAACACAAAATTTTTCCTATTGAGTTAATAAAAATCAGTAAAAACATAATTTTTATGATGATAAAAAGGTGACTTATGTAATAACAGAGTCATATATTATGTACGTTATGGATTAAGTATGAATATTTCAATGAAAAGTGATATTTCAAAAGTATTATGAAATTAGTTAAAAACCATTTATTTTAAACTAAATGAATAAAAGATTTATATTTTTAATGAAATAAATGGGATTTGAAAAATTATTGGAAATTTATCACCATAGATGTATCAATATTACAATCAGTACCTTGTATGCAAAATGGAACAATTAGCAATACTTTTTGTACCCGAAAAATGGTCGTTGCTTTTTTTAAGGTTAAAAAGTAGATTACGAAATATTCCTATATAGAGATGCCAAACCCTCGCTTATTGCATAGCAAAATTTTCTTATAGGAAAAGTTATTTTTTAAATCCGCAGAATGTTCCAATTTAATAAAACATTTTCTGTATTAAAATACCGGTACCCAAAATGCCGGAGACTTGGCAGCTCTGCCTATAACATTTTAATTAATCACGGTACTTTTTTTAATCGGATTCAAATTTAGTGAAGACAACGTTTTTTGGCCGAAAGCAGCTTTTTTCCACATGTGTAACTACGATACAATTCCTTGATGTTGACTTATGAATGTTTTGACTTATGCTATTATTGCTTCCTCTCATTTATTTATTTGAATTTTAAATAAGATGACTCAAAATCGTGTTTTTTAAATATACGAAAAAAAATGCATTTTGAGAGAGGGAGAAAAGGACAATATTTGGCGATTTATTACCTGCGTTTGGCTAAGTGTCTTACTACCTTGTATTTAATACTCTTCACAATACTTCGCTGTTATATGGACTTAGGCGCTTTTATAAAAAGTTTGACGTAATTCGGGCTTAAGAAAGTGAGTTTTTTACTGAATAATACAAATAAATGAAAAATGAATACTAAGAAATACTAATAAAAGAAAAATGAAGCATTATATTGATCTATGTATATTTAGAAATTCATCTGCTAGCACTAATTAGATAATTTATGTCTATGTGTATATAATAGGAGATAAATAGCTTTTGAATCTGTATTTCTATGCTATAAAGCATTAACGTTTGTGTGTTTTTCGTTAGCATTGGGTGTACCTAGCCGATTAAAAAAATAATGTGAACAAAAAATCTTGGTAACCATCTTTGCTGCAAAATATACTATATTTTGCATAGGAACAATAATCACCATCAATGCACGAGCAAAAAAAGTTCTAAAATTAAGAATTCTTTGATGTTAATATGACTAAAAAATTAAAATCTTTTTTTTTTTGTGGCAATTTTTAAGATATAATATTCTCGTTATGAACGATTTCTAAAACATTCGACAATTTAATTTCACATATTAAACTTTTTTTTTCTAGAAAAAGTTTTAAACCCAATTTATTGAGAATATTACAATTTCTAGGATACTGTTGGGGTCAGAAACTATAACTTTGGCATCACAGTAACTTATAAGATGTAAGTGCTCGTTTAGGACAAATTTTTAAAAAAGGATTCCTTAACTCTTATCGACAACCTCATTGCATCCGTGGAAAACAGATATTCAACATTATAAACTATTCGGACGGATTTCACACCATATAAAATACACTCCATTTCTCTTCAAACATAATAGTTTATGTTATTTATAGTTTCTCAAATCGGTGCGAAGCTTCTGTTTATGCTCATGACATCATTTCAAAAAGCTATATTTCCAATATAGGAAAATTGGGTGTTTTATTTTCTGTATTATTTTTAACATTTTGCATATTTCCAATTTTATATCCATGCATGGTTTGCTTTTCTTTTATAAAAATAGTATATGCAACAAGATTTTGTAGTTCTACGATTCGATATGCTTATTTTCATCATTATATTTTATCACAATGAATGACCTATTAAAAGTAACATCTCATTTTCTTTACTTATCGCAAGTTATTAAATGTGTATTCTCAGCAATATCGCTCAGACTTCCCTCTGAGGGAAGTCCTAGTATAACTAGTATAATATTGCACATTAGTATAACGTAACACCTGTTACATCGATTAAATTACAACAACAATTAATAATAATAAATAAATAAATTTCACCAATTTTTGGAAATTTTATAATTTATTTAAAAAATTTATTGAAAAGAAACCTGGACTTTTGCCTAAAAAGGAATTCGACACTTTTTGAATCTCCAAGCCTAGTAGTAATGGAACCATATTATTTTTGACTTGTAGCTAAAATTCTAATTACTAGACAAGTACGCAGATATCTTCACATTTCTTATATTGAGAATATATAAAAATATTTCTTTTGCTTTTGTTCTTAAATAGTTTTTTTTTTTTTTTTTGGGGGGGGGGCGGAATTTTAAGGGAGTTACACAGCGGGAAAAACATTAATTATCGCTTATGAAACATTTAATCAGAAATTTATTTAAGGAGTTAATTATCTAAAAATTTAACTACAAACAAAACAAACTACGAACGAAATAAAGCATTATCAGTTCCAAAAGTATGATACACTTCAAATAAAAAAAAATCAATAAACATTTAAAATTTGATACCATATTAAAAAAAGCACTATCATCCTAAGAAAACTTTAACTATCAAATTTTGTACTTATATTAATTCGTACTTTATATTAATTTAAACATTTCTGCATATTTCTAAAAATGAATTAAAAATCTTTAAAAATATTCCGAAATTTATACATTTTTTACATTAACATTTGTATTTAATTAGGTACTTGAATAACAATATCAGGCCAACAAATTTATATTAACTTCATAAAAAATATTAAAGATCTGTCAATATTAAACAATAACATAAACAAAACAACAAACGTTGAGAGCTTCTGAATTCCAGAAATCTCCTTCTGTACGTTTCTTATAACTAGTAGATTTTTATAATACAAATTATTATACATGTATTTACAGTTTGATTTATTAAATATATATGTACATACATATTGCTGTCGTCTCTTTAACTTATTTGTATGCTTTCCGAACATTTATTTTCAATTTTTGTAACTTATAGGTTTAAAAATGCTGATTAACATTAAAAATGTCATAAAAATGTGATATAAACATATTCATAATAAATTAATTTTTTAAATATTTTTATTTACGAAAATAGTATAACATTAACGGACATATTGTTGTTTTATTACAACTGTTTAAATTTAAAATTATTAAATATAAATACATTTTAGGAATTTAATAATAAATATAATAATGTTATACAGGAAAAAAACTATTTTTATGTCAATAAGATGAAAATTTTAAAAGTTATAATAAGCATAAAATAAAAAGATAAACAACGCCTAAAAATCCTGAAATAAAAAAATCATTTACAAATTTAAACTGTGTAACTCATAAGCGTGTCAAATAATTAGAATAAAAATACTCTACTTCCTTTTAATATATATTAAAATATGTATATAATTTAATATATATTATATATATAAATATATTTTTATTATATATAAATATATATTTATAATTATATTATGTAATAAATATATATTTAATATATATAATTTAATATATATTAAAATATTAAGGTTTTGCAGTAATTACGTTATTACAAATTTTCCAAAATAATTTAGCAGAAAAATCGCTTTTGGAAAAAATAAAAAACAGTTTTTAACTCAGTCATTTTTTATTTATTTTTTATTTTTTGAGCTTCTATGAAATATAAATGTTTAAAAAGCTCCAGAATCACGAAGTTTAGTTTTCTTTCTAAAACAGTAACATTTTGAATTGAAATTATAATTGAAATTGGCGTTTGAAAGGCATACAGATGTCTTAAAATGACTTCTCGAATTTGAAAAAATAAGTATTTCCATGATTTTATTTACTATTCATGCTACTATTAATTGCTTATAATAATCCTTTTTTTTTTTTTTTTTTTTTTTTTTTTTTTTTTTTTTTACGAAGCGGATTATTTTAAATCCATAATCTATTTTTTATATATTTTTTGTTGTTACACATTTAATTTTTAGAATAATTTATATATTATTTAAAAAAATTGCTATTAAATAAATAATGTTCAACAGATGGATCGCACAATGGTCGATTTTGAGCTAAATAGAAAAAAAAAGATTATTATTATTATTATTATTATTATTATTATTATTATTATTATTATTATTATTATTATTATTATTATTATTATTATTGAAACTTGTAATTGGATTCATATGTAATCGCATCTATATTATAAAGAAAAAATATGCCTTAATGATTACTTGATAATGGATAATATCCGAAAAACATATTCCAAAAGATAAATAAACTGATTAATAAAGAGTAAAAAGTGCTCAAAAATGTTTCCAAAATTAATGGCTACAAGAGAAATTGTTTTCACCAATACTTTCTCTAAATCTAGCACTCTAAGTGGTTTGCCTGTATTTTTTCGTTTCAATAAAACAATTTTAATCGACTTTAGATAAAAATATTTTTAACAGAATTCTATTTTGAGATGTGTCAAATAAAAATATACATTGAGTATTTTCGAAAAAAAAATGGGGAAAGAAAATTTAAATTAACGATAGTTTTACAAACATTTTTATGCAAACGCAGAAAAGTTAGCAGAAAATCCAGAAGGCTTAAATCCATGTTGGTTTTTGAGTTTCCCAAAGATATTAAATGTTTTTCAGAATTGTGTTTAACTCGAAAGAGATTCATGTAAATTTTCGTTCGTGTTTATATTTATTTTCCCATATTCAGAAAATTTCCTCTTTTTATTTATTGTGCATGTATGCGACTAAAATAACTGAGTTACTAAATATTAAACATATTATTTTCATGAAAAGGAAAATGATCTCAAATTACTGTCAACTGTTTTGCAGAAATGTCAAAAATGAACCAGAAAGGGAAAAATTTCTCCGTCAGTAAATGATTCGCAATTTGAAACATCTTTCACAAAAAAATGAAAAAAAAAAAAAAAAAAAAAAAAAAAAAAAAACCTTCAAATTATTATTCTCTCAAACTGGGTCACACCGATTCTTCATTTTTCTTCGAGACAAAGACAATTACCGCCGCTGCGTGCCAATCTTCGCCGGATTCCTGTTTCAATACAGTCTCTGTTTACTTTCAAACTACCGAAAATTATTAATAGATTTTAGGATTAACTTCACATCACCTGTAATTTATAGAATAGGAGTTACTCGTTAATTGGTTCTTATTTCAGCTTGTATTCTGAGCATGAGGAGGAAAAAGCTTCACTGTCAGAAAAATTCCCTTTTATTATAACTAAATAAATCGTCATTTTTAAACAATTAATTTCCGTGGACCTAAAAAACATGCTTTTTCCGTTATTTATTTCTGAGGCTACCAGTGGAGTCATAAAAGAATCAGAAGGTATACGCTAGAGTTTTGAACCTTCATGGATACAGTAAATGCCGGTCAGTGTTGAATTCAGACATTTTTCTCCGGGAAGACTTCAGTAGCTCCGGGAGGAGGGGAGGGGGGATTATAGAGTTCGGGAGGGGAATGTACTTTTTGACCATTTAAAACGCAAAATTAAAAATTTCCCGGGGGGAGCATTTTATTGCTTCGGGGGATGTCTCCCCCAGGCCACCTTCGGAATTCAACACTGATGCCAGCGGTTAATTTGAGAAGCAGAGGGTTATACAGAACTTCTCAAAATAATCCAGTGGGTAAACGGAGTATACCTCCATATATCTTCCACTACATTCCAGATGCATACTGGCTGTATTAAAACCAAAGATCATTTTTTTAAAAATGAAAATCCAGAAATTTAATTAATTAAAATTTCAAACTTTTTAAAAAGCAAACAAGCGAAAAAAATGCTTTCGAATTCAGTAAAATAATAATTTTTCATTCATTTAAACTTATTCGTAATTTACTTTTTAGTATACTAAAAGAAAATATTAGCTCGAAAAATGTTTTCGAGACGAACACTTAAAAGAATACACACACACATATATATATATATGTATGTATATTCTGTATACTTTGATTGTTAGATATAAATTACGACTATTACATTTTAAATTAAATTCGAAAAGAAATGTTTGCTCTTTTGAATGATTTTTTAAACTACTTTACCAAACTTATATATATATACGTATATAGTAGCTCAGTTACTTATTTTACATCACCAAGAGAAAAGAGAACCGCGCTTATCTGAAAGACAATCACTAAAAGGTCATTTCGTGGTCAGAAAGCTATATTGTAAAAAAAATCCCGTATATATATGTTAGTGATTTTATGTGAAATTTCTCTCTTTTAGCTGGATTTTTTTGTTTTGAGTGGAAATCGTGCGTTTTCTTAGAATAAACGAAAAATTTTATTTATTTTTTGCTTGTTGCATTTTAAAAACAAAAATGTTCCTTTCAAGACAGACAAACGGAACTGTTCATTTTAAATTAAGCGAAAACAGAAAATATTGAGTTAAATTTTAATAATTGATGTTTCGAATTGCAGTTTTCGACAGATTTACTCGTTTTAAAGGTCAGAGATACTAAAAAAAAACATGTTTTTCCAAAATGTCTGTGACACAAATTTTGTGTTTGCTCTATCTCAAAAACTAATGCATGGAATTTAATAAAAAATTGTATTCAGCAGTCCTTGAAATAAATTGATGCTGATAAGTTTTTGATATAAATCGCTCTACAGGTGGCGCTGCTATGTAACCTTTTTCACGATTTCCACAATTGCTCAATATCCAGAACTATTGCATGGAATTTCATCAAGCTTCACATTGGGTTAGTCCTTGACATGAATTGACATTTTACATATTTTAGTGTAAATCGTTCAGCTGATAACGCTGGTATGATGCGTTTTTACGAATTCTGTAATAGTATGTCAAGAACTAATGTAAAATTTCATCTTACTTAGAATTCAGTCAGACGTTGACACAAGTTGTTGCTAATTAGATTTTGATGTTAATCACTCAATAGGTGATGCTGCTAAGCTGCATTTTGTAAGATTTACACGATTTCAGCAGTAGTTATGTACCAAAATGCAATACATATCTTTCGAATCCTCATGATGGGCATAGATTGTCATTTATTTTTTTAACTGTGATAGCCAATTTTGAAGTAGTAATATGCATGAGATAGATGAAAGTTTTGGGATTGCCACATCTGACTAGTTATATGGATTTTTAGAATTTTTTTCTGGGAAAAGTATAGGTTACATGTGAATTCCTTTTTCTGTTTTAATGCAAATGTATGCTTATTTTTAATTTTCTTTATAAAAAGGAAAATTATAATTTCCGTTAATAAATATTATATGGATTTTAATTATATGCATATAAATGTTTACCGAAAGTACTTCATTATAGAATATAGTATGCAGAGCGTTAATCGCCCATTTACAGGGGTAATAAAAAATCGGTTATGTTACTATGTAAGAACAATGGTTGTCTAAGAACTTGGTTAGCAGTAAAAATCGCTGATGCTGTTATAAATCAATATATTAAAATGGTATAAAATAAAGTTATGGGATGGTCACAGAATACTGTCTAAATACTGCGGACATACTGTGTAGGATTATAATGATGAAGCACTTGATTACGCAGCAATCAAGCGTGCTCTCATATTTAAGTAACGAAATATACATATGTCAACACGACCGGTCTTCTTTACTTCCTTTCCAAGAAATTCATGCTAGACATAAAATATATAAGTAAGTAAAAAACTCATGTTCCTTTCAATTGGATGTTTAAATTGCGCATTAAGTTAAATTTCAACAGTCCTTTTGGTTAAATAGCTGTTCCACATAAATATTCTAGGTAGAGGTAATCCTTTTTGAGTCGCTCTATTACATACAAGATTGTCAGGGAAAGGACGTCTGTAAATTATCATTGTGAAAACCTTTTAATATTCAAAATTTATAATGCTCCCATTACGTGTTTAATTTCTAAATATTTCTGACACAATTTACATCATTGAAATAGCGGAAAATATTGAGAGTTTTTAAGCAGTAAAGTTAAATACAAATATGCACAATATAACTCACACTAAAAATATTAAACAATATTAAATACTTAGATAAGCAGCAGAGTTATTCGAAATTAAGATTATGTTTCCTTGATTTCTTGCAATTGTTTCTTGATTTACTTTATCATATTTTACCAAATTATCAGAATGTGTTTAAAAATGTTTTTATTTAATTTTAATAAATTTTAAAAATGATCTTCTCACTTTGCAAATTTTTAAGTATGCATTAAACGTGACAACAAAAAACATCAATAATAATAATAATAATAATAATAATAATAATAATAATAATAATAATAATAATAATAATAATAATAATAATAATAATAATAATAATAATAATAATAATAATATGATAATAATAATGATAATAATAACCAGATGAAAGAAATGAAATGAAATCTTAAAGGTAAAATTATTAAATACACGTAAACGAAAATATTACAATTTATATATATATATGACAAGTATTTATGGATATACAAATATTATAAGTATAATAAACAAATATTAGAAATATTTGCGGAAATATCGTATATCCTTCAGAAAATTTCTGATATATTCCGATAATTTCTGAAGGAATACTAAAAATAGAAATTTTACAAACAATAAGAAGAGGTTTTTAAAATAAATTTCAGGGCAATTATCATTCATTCAACGATTACAATTATCATCAAAGTGAGTAACTGAAGTATGGAAAACAAGTGAACAAATAAAAAAGCAGACTTTTTTTTTTTAGGTGGGTGCATAATTATATAAATGCGTAGCACCTGTAGTCGTCGTCTGGTCTGTATGTCTGTCCGCATATGACAGAGAAAAACTACTCAACCAAATAACTTGAAATTTAATATCCATAATATTTGCAGAATATTGTCGAATCATTTCATATTTTATTAAAATCGAATCAAAACTAATAAAGATATCAATAAAGATTATCTTCATTCTATTACTTTCAAATCAAACGCAGTTAATTCAATTATATCCTATGATAGCTAATGATTCTAAGTTTCCATGGTGATTAAATTTTATTCAAGGTGGACTCATATTACTTCCCAATTACTAAATTTAACATATACAATTGTAATACATTTTGTAGGCATGCATTTTTGTATAAGAGTACGCTATTATACAAAGATCTGAAAATTTATAAAACTAATTACAGTAGGAACGCATATCATTTGCTACGGTTAACATACCATTTCCGGATTGTTAATTATTATTTTTGAAATAAATATAATATCTCATCAAATTCATTACTAGAAAACTATTATATTGCAAAAGTTTTGACGCCTTAAATTGTGAAGAAAATAGAAATTGTGCACAAATTTATTAAGCACTGCTAAATAAACATTCTATTTTATGAAATCGAAAAGGCAATTACAATGACCAGCAAAAATTCTTTTTTCTATGCAGACGACTTTCACGATATGTTTTCCCTTAAAAAACAAACAAGCATACCAAAAACATTTCTGGTTGTTTGTGATCGGTACTTATTATATTTTGCAGTTTTTCTTATTAAACTTTTTTTTCTTTTGTCAGAAACATATTCAGAAAAGTTATTAAGTACGCCGTCACAAGAACAGCTTGTGTAATAACTGTAGTAAATAACTTTTTTTTTTCATTTTGTCTTATTTTTTTTCTTTTCTCATTCTATTACGTTCTTCTAAATTGAAACAAAGATAATATTGCTTTTATTTTTATAGAATCGTTGCATTATCGTCTTCTTCTCTTTTTTACCAAGTTTTACACTTAATGGACTCTTAAATATTTATATAAACTTGTTCGATACCATTTAACTGATAGCATATTTTACAGAAATCGTCTGATAAAGGTTTAAATAAAGAGTTAACATCAATTTGTGTGCATCTGCGTGTTCATAAATCTATATGCATATTTTTTGTTTAAACAAACGAAAATATCAGGTTGTAATTTTTCAACTGGGCGAACGATGTCAAAGCCAGGTTTTGAACTAGGGCTGTCTTGGCCGGCCTAGAATGCCAATGCTATCCCGGACGAACATGGAAGATGTAATTCACTCAATCAGTTTTATTTAACAATTTTTCGACCAATTGAAAAGTTACAATTCGTAAGATTTTGTTTACTAATTAAAATAATTGCGTTGAAATTAATCTAGCGTGATTACATATCGAGTGGACTGGGAGTATACTGGAGTTCCATCACCAGCGATTTATTCTATTGAGGAGATACCAATATCAGACCAAATGCTATAATCAATTTAAGATCCGGTCAGAAACACTTTCTGACTCAGTTTGAAGATTATCAATTCATAAGAATTCTGTTTTATTATGAATTCATTTTGAGACATCAAAATGCTTTGTTTGTGTTCGCAGTAACATTTCAAATGCTTTTCTACTGTCATATATTCATTCCCCCCCCCCTATTCCTCTAAAACTTAATCAAATGAAATAATCACTCTCAATTCTAAAATAAAATAACAAACTTTGCTACTGCCCATATTGAATTCATGATGAGCAGGTTTTTTTTCCACCTTGTATTATAAACTATTGCACATTTAAAACACGAAGAAAGATAATTTATAGAAAAATACATGATAAACCCGGTGAAATACACAGCTTTTAAATCGAAGATTTTTTTAAAGTGCTATGTAATATTGAAATCAACTGAGATGGTTCAGTAAGGGTTGGTTGGGGAAAATTATGAAAATGCGATAGTTCAGAACAAGATCCATTACACTCCAGTGAGAATAGCTGATACTAAAGTGAAATAGAAATAAAAGGTTTACATACTTGTTGATAGAATAAGAGCATTCTCGCTCTTGGTCTAGAGATATCTGAGACATATCTGAATCCTTGTGATGTCCATATTTTATTTGTTTTCTGATTGGTCCATGTTTGATCTATGGCGTACGTAATATATGACACTGTTATTACGTAAGCCACTTTTTTTTTTGGGGGGGGGGGAGGGTCAAGGGACCAATGCAATATATCTTGCAAAAAATAGTGTTAAAGTAAACGAGTGTAAACGCGGCGATTAGGCGGTCACTCACTTCGATATCGTATCTAACGCGTTAAGCTGAGGTAACTCGGCAGGTAGGGGCCTGGTCCAAGGTTTTTAGAAGGAGTCTTATTCTAAAAGCCTTATTCTTATCCTATTCCTATTCTAAAAGCCTTATTCTTATTCTATTCCTTATCTTACTCTAAAAGCCTTGGGCCTGATCATCTGTTTGAAAGAAAAAAACAGCATTCTCGCCTTTTCTGCTTCGCAATTGGCTTCCTTGTTCGCATTTATCAAATAATCGTTATCAGTTTGTAAATTCAAAGTGACAAACAGCTTTATAGAGCTAATGAATATTTTTCGTTTCTGTGATGTAAATCAAAGTAAGTTAGTAAGTCATTATCAAGTTTTAATTACTTCAGCTGAATATCAATAAATTTTGGCTCCAGCTCAGTTACAAAGATCTATAGAATCTTGTTCACAATTGTACCCACACTTTTTGTGATATGGGGTGGTTATAAAAGATACAGTCACCGCCAAAAAAATCTTGACACTTGAGATTTTAGACGTTTTGTTGAATATTTAGAAATATACATGAGAAATTATTCTGAAACTACAGGTGTGTAAACAATATAGCACAGGTTATATATTTTCGTGAAAATTTTTTTCCGAAGTCCCATAGGGGACCGTCAAAAAATTGAAAAAAAATGAATATCTTTTGGATAACCCTGTCAAAACTAATGTAGCAAAAGCATTCAAACTGCAGATTATCATTAAGTGACTTACTGTAATTATGTGTGTTCATTTTTATGTGGATAGCTTGTATACCCGTAGAGAAATTAAGGTTTTTATAAAAACAGTCCCAATTTTTTTCAAGATTTTTGCTTATTATTTGCAGAGTTCTTAATATAAAATAAAGTTTTTTCCTGAACATATGACAAACAATATTATACATAATACCCTGCAACCAAAATTTTAAAAGAATAATAATTATATGAATAATGAACAGGTTTACTAAATAAATTTTCATTGCGCATGCGTAAAAGTTAGGCAAATTTTGATTGCTTATTGTGTTAACTAAAGGTATGGAGCAACTTTTGTAAAAGTCTCACAATCGCAGCTTAAAAATGCTGAAAATTATCGTCGATAGGATCAGATGAAAATCCGTTATTTCCAAAAAGACGCAAAAAGATAAGGGGTTGTATCCAAATATAGTAGTGCGCGCAATATTATGTACAGAGCCGAGACTGCGCGCACTACTTACGCTTGATTGGCCAGGCAACTCACCTGATCTCAACCCTATAGAAAATGCTTGGAATCATATGAAAAATAAGGTACAGGAGTGTCACCCATCAGCATAAAGGAATTGAAAGAAGTATTGGAAACTTTGTGGGTCAATATGGACAAAAACTATTTCCGAAATTTAGCAACTTCTATGCCTAACAGATTGCAAAGTGTCATAAAAGCGAAGGGAAATATGTCAAAATATTAGTTTTGGCAATAAAATTATTTAAAATGTAAGTGTTTACTTTTATAACACTTTTTTTATGAGTGTCAAGATTTTTTTTCTCGGCTCTGTACATAATATTGCGCGCACTACTATATTTGGATACAACCCCTTATCTTTTTGCGTCTTTTTGGAAATAACGGATTTTCATCTGATTCTATCGACCATAATTTTCAGCATTTTTAAGCTGCGATTCTGAGACTTTTACAAAAGTTGCTCCATACCTTTAGCTAACACAATATGCAATCAAAATTTGCATAACTTTTACGCATGCGCAGTGAAAATTTATTTAGTAAAGCTGTTCATTATTCATACAATTATTATTTTTTTAAAATTCTGGTTACAGGGTATTATGTATAATATTGTTTGTCATATGTTCAGGAAAAAACTTTGTTTTATATTAAGAACTCTGCAAATAATAAGCAAAAATCTTGAAAAAAATTGGGACTGTTTTTGTAAAAGCCTTAATTTCTCTACGAATATAGAAGCTATCCGCATAAAAATGAACACACGTAATTACAATAAGTCACTTAATGATAATCTGCAGTTTGAATGCTTTTGCTACATTAGTTTTGACAGGGTTATCCAAAAGATATTCATTCTTTTTCAATTTTTTGACGGTCCCCTATGGGACTTCGGCAAAATAATTTAACGAAAATATATGACCTGTGCTATATTGTTTACACACCTGAAGTTTCAGAATAATTCCTCATGTATATTTCTAGATATTCAACAAAACATCTAAAATCTTAAGGGTCAAGATTTTTTTGGCGGTGACTGTATTTCTGAACATTTTAACTCATATCAGCAGGTCGCATTAAGTTTCATATGAGCACCAACTGCTTGTATAAATAAAATTTGATACCTTATTTGCAAGAAATACTATTAGGAACTGTGCATACATAACGTTATCAATGTTTTGGAAACTTTGGTTTCCTACCCCCTTACGATTTCATACATTATCTTCCTTTGACCCACCCCCTTCTACCTGGTAATGACATCATTATCAATGCATAAAAATTCCATAAATTTTTGGAAGATTTTTCTTTAGTAGTAAACGCAAAGTACCATTTCAAATATACTTCGCATATAGTTTGTCCAACAGCGTATTATATATGCATACAGAAGGAAAAAAATTCCAACCGTTGGGATTTTCCATATTTTGAAATTGAATAATTTTATAATCCTGTAATGGTTTTAGTCATAATTTTTATTTTCATAAAATTAGATAAAAGATAAAAAAAAAGACATGTAACATGTGCTTAGGACAATTGTAAAATTTAATTGTAATGAATGTACTATTTTGATGTGAAAAGTGTAGGCCAAGTTACAAATTAAAACAGGAAATTTTGGTTGGATCACAAGTGATAAGGATATCAAAAGACACTCCCCCCTTTTCTAAAGATATCTTACGCTATCATGGGCCAGACCACCCCCCCCAAATATATATATATATATATAATGCTATAGATGCATAGCCCCTTACTCAAACGTGAAGAAAGGTCCGATGAAGAAGGTAGCTACAGCTTTTTTCAACTCCTATTGCACTCTCCTACTGTAAGGCCTCAATAATGATAATGTTTTGAAATGCTCGCAAAGAGGCAAAAGAAAATTAAAAGAAGCCGCAAATCGACACAAAAACATCCCCCCCCCCTAAAAAAAAAAGGATGAGGCAACATAAAGGAAGTGACAGTGAAGGAAAAGAACTGCTGGACGAACTTTCTAGTGAAAGCGATGATCTAGAAGATTTTAGCTAATATATAAAGGTTGAAAAATTTAGGAAATATCTCAATTAAAGCCATCAATAAATGATGTATCGCAACCCACATTTGTGAAGTTGACCTGACACAAAAATATATATCCGTAATTACCTCATAGTCTTCTGTGTAATTATGAACATCTAAAGTATTTGTGAAGAAAAAAATTAGCACCTTATGTAATTATAAATGAAGTATAGGAACAAAAAATAGAATTATGGTTTTACAAGGATCACGTGCTCCTTAAAGCGTCAGTCCGTCAGTCTCGAAAAAAATTTCACAATTATCTCCAATCGATTTAACATATGTTTTATATCGTTAGAAATTATGAATAACAATTTAATTATCTTTCACCAGCAGCGGCTTTTATTACTTAATCATTTTATTGCGAAAACAGCCGTTAGCTATCTCGACAGCTCTGGATGCGGCCTTGGGAACCAAAAAATTAATCTTGCTAAAGGGAATTTGCATTCAGATTAAAAAAGATCATTCGTTGTCATGATAATATCTTTTAGTCTTCCGTAATGAGGCATTATTTTTAAAACATAGCAAATTAGCGTGTTTTTAATGACCTGCAGGGTCTTTACGGAAGTTTGAAAGCGTAGCTTGTTGAGGGCAGAGCCCAATAGTTTATAGCAATCATCTAAAAGAAAAGTTAGCTTGTTCGTAGGTCTATATATGTTCATGAATAAGGTAATCAGGTGTCACCTTTTTTAAGAATACAATGTTCATTTTAAAGGCATTTTCCTCAGTTTTGAGCGATTGCAATTAGGATAGATTAAGTGAAATTAAGATAAGCCAAAAAATTATTAGTTTCCTCGATAGCTATAGATATATCCTTAAAAATGCAGGCTACCTTTCTAAAAAAGGGGACACCTTAAGAGTAAAATTGAAAAGTAGACGATGTCATGCAGTTTTGATCTTAAAAGTACATTCTGACGCCGAAAAGATTATTCTTAGTCCAAAACTGACCGAAATTATCATCACACGTAAAGAAAACTTGAAAAGATTTGTCTTTTATTGATAGTGTTATGGAAAATAATTTTCGTTTTAAAAATATGTATAACTCTGTTAATGGGCTGCAGTTATAAATTATTCTAAAAAATTATATTTTATTCAATCATGAAAAATTATATACTCGTTAATGATTTTTAAATATTACCACGAATTCTTTAACTTTTAACATCTTCCGGCACACTGCGCTCAGGCCGGCATACTTAATTTTAATTCTAAACTTGAAAGCGATACTATGATGGCAAAATATGAGAATAATGGCGCCCTTTTATGAGATTAGCCGGATCGTATTGCAATAGTGTAGAGAGCCCCAGGTTCATGTTTTACTTTTTTTTTTGGAATCAAGTGATGCACTCATTTTCTGATGAAGAAAACTCAGCTCACAAACATCTTGACTAAATTGTTTTTATTTTTGAAGAATACCAGAAATAAGAGCATTTCAAAACACTTGGAATGCAGTGTATTCACACCAAACGTTCACAATAGGTACTATCGGTTCACAATCGGTACAATCGGTTACAATCGGTATTAAAAGAAACATCATAATTTGTCGACGACCACAAATTGTGCATGTTGACATGTCCGCAATAAAACGTAATCTAAATAATCGTCCACATAAGAATGCAGCACACTAACATAAATGTCATAGAACATAATAATGAAAATATTTATCATTTTTGACAACAGCGAGCGTGTGTGTTTACTTCACCAAGACAAAACGTAAAACTGACGAAATTTTCACATTTCACAAACGCTAAAAAAAGTCTTTTGGCATAGAATAGATTCCCAATCCGAGCAAAAAAAATGTACAGGTAAAAAGGACCGTTATATGATAAGCAAAGCGGAAATTTTTAAAATGAGTGTTGTCAAGAATACAGCATTTATCGCCAGAGGCGAAAATGCGCAACACCCAGCAACCCTGAACGAAATTACACAACCGGTAACAAATTAAGTTCTTTATACAAGACAAAATGAAATGATTGGGAAATAAAAAATAGCAGTTATTTAAAACAGAAAAAATATTTAATTCGTCTGATATTTAATCAACTGAAGAACAAGAAAGAAAAATCTAGAAATGGAATGACATTTTAAAACTCATTTATTATTTGTTTTTTTTTATTTATTATTATTATTTTATATGCAATTGGAGACGAACACACAATAACAATAACTATTAAAAATGCTTTTCTTTTAAAATTAAATTTTAAAAGGGGGGGGAGGGGGACTCACATTTGAAAAATTAATAGAAATATATAAAATAGAATATGTGTTACATCACAGATACCAACAATATTTTAATAAAATTTTGCTTTTACAATGAAAACTTAAATTAAGGGATTCTTAATTTCTAAAGAAGGTCGTTTATAAATTCCAGTGAGAGTCGTTATTTTCGCATTTTACTAACAGAATTTGCCTGTGCCGGAAAGGGTTAAGTCACATTCGCGCAAAATGATTCCCTTCCTAATCATCAAACTTTCCTTTAGTAAAGTAAAGGATGAAATGATTTTCTAATATATTAGCAATCTTAGATCCTGTTTAGCGAAGAGTCGAGTCATCGTGCTAATGGGAAATTTTCCTGACAAAATAGGCGATCTTCTTTTGTGAAATAAGAAAAATTATGCGTTTTAAGAAGAAAATTGCCGACATTTAGCAACGTCATTATACCGAATGATGCAATGTGGAAATTTCATTTCCTAAGGCAGTTTCAACAACAACAACAACAACAAAAAGATTTCCCTGCTGAGCAATACAAACTTTCCGACATATTTTCTGAAATATTTTTAAACGAGCATGTATGACTATTGAAGCGATTTGTAATCAAACAGTTTTTTTATTCGATAAATGAATCACATCTTGTGCTACATAACTATTATTGTCATACGATGTTAGATTTTTTTTCCCTTTCCAGTGAATAATCTTGTATTCGTCTGTCGTTCAAATTATATATTCAGAGTTCTACTCATCAAATAATCCAGTTCTTAGAATACAAACAGTTTATTGTGCACAAACACATAAAAACATACACTATACTACACAAACATATAATAAATAATAGTTTTTCTCGGCTTTGCCGGATCATAACAAAATCTTTCTTTCTTTCTAACCGATGACCAGGCCCCTACCTGCCGAGTTATCTCAGCTTAACGGGTTAGATACCTGGTATCGGGGCGGACGACCGCCTAATTGCCACGTAGCGGCAATAAACTTTGCTTCGCATGCCATCATTTCTGCAGTACTTGCTTGTCGTTGAGCATACTTTGTTTCGCCTGTTAATTAATGGTACATCCTGTTGTTTGAACTGAAAATGGCTTCGCAAGATGGTCTCGTAATTTAGAGCCTTGATCAGATGACGAGACCTTCACCTGGCAAGGCACCTCCAGAGGTATAATTCACAGGTAACTTGGAGGACTTTGCACCCACGACGGATTTTACATGCACCAGGCGTCATTAACGTACATGATGGAATTTTAGCCGGCAAAATGGGGGCGATCTACGCAGACAAGTGCCGAGGTCGGCTGATTGTGGCTAACGGTTGCTGGACTGAGTAGTTTATTGTCTTTGTGAAAGTACTGAGTTTGGCGCCGCACATCACTCCCACTCGCCATGCCAGGTGAAATGGGGCTGGTGCTAAAATTTTTTGAGCGAAACGGTGGCATGTCCTTAGCAGACAACAGGGGGGACAATTTTGAGGGAGATTTAGAAAAATAAATAACCAAAACTAAAATGGCCGAAATGCTAGGTAGTGCCAGAGAAGGAAGAATTTTTGGGCCGAAATGCGAGGCAGTCGAATCGCTGCTGGTGGTGACGAGATCCCGCCTTTCTACCGTACCCAAGGAAGAAAAAAAAAGATCTCCATGGGCTGTCCCATTGGAGCGGGTCCGGTAGCTCGTGCGGACAGAGTCCAAATGCACCTAATAAAGAGGCGTACTGTCACTTATCCCAGCAGAGAAATTAAGGTTTTTATAAAAATAGTCCCAAATTTTGCCAAGTTTTTTGCTTATAATTTGCGGAGTTCTTAATATAAAAAATGTTCTTTTCAGAAAATATAATAAAAAACATTGTACATAACACACTGTAATCAGAATTACAAAATAATAAAAATTGTACTAAAACTAACCTGGTTCACTAAATAATGTTTCACTGGGCATGCGTTAATGCAGTCAAAATATAATTTGCATATTGTGTTAGCTAAATGTATAGAGCAATTTTTTTAAAAGTCTCAGAAACATAGCTTGAAAATTCTTAAAATTACCGTCGATAGAATAAGCTCAAAATCAGTTGTTCTCAAAAGGAAGCAGAAAGATGAGGGACTGTATCCAAATATAGTAACGTGCAATATTGTGTAAGCTATATTGACACTAATCAATGGCTATATGGATACAGCCACTCATCTGATACGATGTCAAAGCAAACTGCATTTGAATGCATTTTTTCCTATGTGTAAAAACTGAAATCGTGCGATAGTTAGAATTTAAAAGAAAAAATTCCTGTAAAGCTGAAATTTATTGCTCAGGTCATTACCACCTTTATAATATAACGCCAGCGTTACTCATGGTAACGTTTCAGCCTTATTATATACAGGATGTTCAGATAGTCATCTCAAGTCAGCATCAAGACGAACAAAAGTTTTAGTGGAAATAGGATCTAAAACCGATTATTAAATCACAAAATCAGGATGTTTTCCCCTATTTGAACTCGGGTTGACGGTAATAATTTTGAAAAAATAAAAATAAAAATATTGCGATGAAAATGTAACAATACGTATCGTGTTTTGTATGAAATGCGATAACAACCACGAAAAATTCTGCAAAAACAGGATGCTCACGCAATGGATGGTACCGTATAAACGGGTAATTTCAGTCTAAAATATGGAGCGTCAAGGGCATACTGGTGGCCCGTATATTATTAAATTTTCTCTATCAGGATCTGCATGTGTGGACATGGACCTCTATTCTTTTCCCCGTGAAAACTAAACTGTTGGATTTTTTTACGTTTTCAAAGCAAACCGATAAATGGCAACATCTTTGCTGATTTTCTCATAAAATAGATGTCATTTTCATCTGAATTTGCGACATGCTTTCAAGACAGTGTGGCCATAAAATTGAAAAATAAATAAATAAATAAAATAAATAAAAAGTAAAAAATCATAATTATTTAAGTCAAATTCTATGCTATAAAATGTTTTGAGAATTTGTATGTCATTTACTTATTTAAAGGTCTTGAATTGTGATTGTGTGAATTTAATTCATATTTAAGGGGATTTGTAATTTAAAATTCCTATTTGTGAACTTAAACGATTCCTAAAGGATCCCTAAAGGATCAATTTCCAAAAAGATCTGTTTTATGTCACCTATGACGACATTTTATTTGTTTAATATACACCGGGAAGTGGCAGTATAGACTACCAAGGCCAATCTGTTTATCAAGCTTTATCTTGGCGGAAAACATCTAAAAACCCGATTTCAGTGGTTGATTCGTAGGTTTACTATTATCTTTTCTTGCTTTCAATATTCCATGTGTTCATACTTTTGGATGCAGGAAAGCACTATCGTAAACCTACGAGTCAATTGCTTAAATCGGGTTTTTAGATGTTTTCCGCCAATATCTGACTTGGCAGACCAATTGTGTTTAAATATGCGAATCGAGTTTTAACTAGTTTTAAGAAATGGAATACTTCTATTGCCACAAAGACAAAAAAAAAATATTAAAAAATACAAAATAATAATAATAATAATAATAACTCAAAAAAATTGAGATACAGTTTTCAAACAAGTTGCATTTAAAAGTACACCTCCCCCCCTCCCCCCGAGTATACGTCAGTGTAAAAATAAAAATGCGTGATGGTCAGAAGTTCAAAAATTGTCAGTACCGAAAATTGTAAAACTGAAATTTCATTTAAAATTTGAAAGTGTTGTCATTCGAAGAAGGACGTATGCATTGCGCACAGATATGTTTGTCTTTTATAATATAGATAAATAGATAGATAGGCTAGATATAACTATATAAGAAATTGAATGAATTCACAAAGGAAGAAATACTATAATCTATTTTATTTTGTTTTTTAAAAATTAAAAAATCCTTTAAGAGGAAAATGACCAATAAAAGATAATCTCTTCGAGATGTTTTACAGTTATTTAAATTTAACAGTAAAATAAACCTGAATTGTTTACAAAAACTGAGGGAAAAAATGAATATTTAATATATAATTTATTTATAAGTCTTACATTTTAGTCTTCAAAAAATCATTTTTCAAATCGTTGTTGCAGTTTTTAAAATAACATTTCTTAAAATTCATTTTTTAATTAAAATCATTTTTTTTTCTTTCACTCTGTAATGCAGAATATTGTTCTGACGCGTATTACAGAAGGGGAAAAAATAGCTTCTTCTAATAGCTGTCAAATCAATTCACGTTTCTTTTCATGCCTGAAAAACGTGCTTTCACGCAGTACATCAAAAAGCAAGTAGAGCACGTCTGTTTTCAATTAAACTGAGCAAGAGAAGAAGATTAAGTCACACGGGGAAAGTCATTAGAAAGAGGAGCTAAGCAGTCATGAATAGGGTGTAATTTTAATATATTATGCATTTTGACATAATAATTTGTACATATAATCTACAAAAAAAAAAAAAAAAAAAAAAAAAAGAAGGGTGATGTATTATGAATATAAAATTGAATCATATTATTATAATATAGCATACTCCCTCAAATCCGCAAAGCTTGGGATCAGAAATTGTGTGGATTTTAGAATTTTGCGGATTTCTGGTCATTGCTTTGTTTACATTTTAAAATATTAATTGCAATTGAGATTAAAACGAATGCTTACAATATAATAAAATATTAAAATAATTAAATAAAATAATAAACTAAAATAATGAAAATTTAGATATTTTTTTAAAAATCATTAAAATATTAAAAACAAAGTTTAAGTAAATAATCAATAATATATAGTTAAATATTCATTATAAAGATGATATGCATTTTTCCTAAATTATTCAATGAAACTTGTCATATTGTCACTTGTAAAAACTTATAATTCATATCAGAATAATAAAATAAGGACGTTTTATTTCAGGTTTAGCTAGACTTAAAAATAAAAGAGGTTTATCAATGCATAAATACATTTGGCAAAAAAGATTGTGTTTACCAGTAATATCAGCAATATCTTGAATTTTTTCAGAAATGAATTTATTCTTCCTTAATGAAAAAGCATAAATTCTGTTATATTAACAAAAATTACCGATTAAAATAGATATAGAATTGATATAAAAATAAAAAAGTCAAACTTTGACCCTACATCTGAATTGAAAATTTCATTGTTTACATCTGTAAATTATGTGTGTATTTTAGAGAGTTGTGGGTTTTAGAGGTGCAGATTTAAGGGAGTCTACTGTACTGAATCATATTATTATTATTATATTGAATCATGTTATCATCTATATTTGAACCATACGTCAGTACTTTCATTTTTGAATATATTGATTACTATAAACGCAAACTAATTATAATAACTAAAGAAAATCAGTCTTTTAAGTTCAAATAAATATTCTCTGTTCTTTTTTGTATAATGATAACACAATTTGTTTTACATTAATTGATTGTCGTTATAAATATAATGGTTAAAACGGAAACTGTTTATAACGGAATGCTACTTTTAATGGATGATCTTGCGCGTTCCACTGCAGCAAATAATAATTTTAATTTAACCTAAAGCTATATTTTTAATTTATGAGAGATTCATTCATTTTTTTATGTTGTATTATTACTTTAATTTCTTCAATTTTATTCTTTTTCGAAAGAAATACGTAAAATGTCTAATTATTTTTTTCTACTTTTTATATGTTTCTATTTCTTCGGACATTTTGTAACTTTTTGTAATAATAAACCATTTTATCAAATGAAATAATTATGGCACCAAAATATATATACACTGTATGGCTAAAGGTGACCACTTGCGATTTTAGACATTTTGTTAAATATCTAGAAAAATACAAAAAGAATTATCTTGAAATTCCAGATGTGTAAACACAATAGTGCAGTAATATATTACCGTGAACATTTTTTTTTTGAAACCCCGTAGGAGACCACCACAAAATTGAAAAATAACGAATATATTTTGGATAAATTTGTCAAAACTAATATAGCTAAAACGTTCAAACTGTAGATTATCATTAAATGGCTTATGGTAATAAATTGTGTTCATTTGTATGTGGATAGCATGTATACTCGTAGAAAAAATAAGTTTTTTTTTTTTTTTTTAAATAAAAACTGTCCCAAATTTTGGCAAGTTTTTTGCTTATATTTTGCAGAGTTCATAATATATATATATATATATAATTGGGGAAAGTATAAAAAACAACATTATACACAATACCTTGTAATGAGAATTAAAAAATAATAAAAGTTGTATCAAAAATGAGTAGATTTACTAAATATTTTTTCACTGCACATGCGTGAATGTTATCAGCATTTCTTTTGGATATTGTGTTAGCTAAATGTATGGAGCAACTTGTGTCAAAAGCTCAAACTTATAGCTTGAAAATTCGAAAAATTATCGTTGATAGAATAAACTCAAAATCCCTTGTTCCCAAAATGAAGAAAAAAAGAGAGAGAGAGAGAGAGAGAGAGAGAGAGAGAGAGAGACTATATCCAAATATAGTAGTACAGTAAAACCCCGATAATTCGGAATAATTGGGACCAGACCCAATCCGGATTATCCGGAGAATTAAAAAAAATGAAATAAAATCACACATACTTACAGAAAATCACCTTTATGTTAAAGTTATTGAATAGTTACAGAGAGTAAAAATGTTTACTTTATTTAATTCTTCCGAAAATATTTCAGAAAAAAGTTGTTTTTAAATTCAGAATACGACGATGAAACCAGTTAATGTTATGGAAATTAGCCAATCGCTTCTCAAACTTGAAAAAATAATCGCCAAATTGCTCCGGATTATCCGGAGATCCGGATTAACGGGTTCCGAATTTGCGGGGTTCTACTGTACGTTCAGTATTGTGCACCCTATATTGACAATAATCAATAGATATATGGATACAACCCCTCATCCTTTTGCTTCATTTTGGAAACAATGGATTTTAAGCTTATTTTATAGACGATCCATTTCAGAATTTTCAAGCTATGTTTTTCAGACTTTCACAAAAGTTGCTCTATACATTTAGCTAACACAATGTACAAATTATATTTTGATTGTGTTCACGCATGCGCAGTGAAACATTATTTAGTAAACTTGCTTATTTTTCATACAATTAATATTATTATTCAGAATTAAGAAAAAAACAGACATACTTTAAGAAGAGTGCACAGAAAAAAAGAAGTTTAAAATATTAATTTCCTGAAGAAATGTTTTAAATATAAAAATAATTCTGTTTATACTTCTGTTTATTTTATCTGTACCCCGTGTCGACAGCGTTAGAGAAAAGTGGACTGATTTTATTATACCATAGGATTTTATTATTATTGCCAGGGGGCAAACATTTATATGAGCCTTCGATTTGAGAGCGAGGGCGCTCGATACAAACGTGTTGTTCGAAGGACAACGAAGCTCAACTGAGCGTTACATCATTTATCAGCTAGGTGGCGCTGATATCTTAATCAAACTTCGGGAGCGCACATACCGGCCCCCATTGAAGTATTCTGATAGTTCAATGATACACAACAATTAAATATACAATAACATACCGATACTATTACAAATTAATGGTTACACATAAAGCACTTAATATACATACAATAATAAGAAATAATAAATTCAATAGAAATAGGTTAAGCTTAATTAATATTTTCGTTATTTACAATTGGTAGAACACAAATATTAGAGATACTTCTTTTGTAAGTTCCGGATGGAGTCCGGACTATTACAACCCTAACATTGTCATCATTTCCCTTGATGATTTCTGAAATACGACCTATTATCCATTTACAAACTGGTAGGTCTCCATCCTTTACCAGAACCATCATACCTGGTGCAACATTTTGTTTTTTAAAGAGCCATTTGGATCTCTGCTGCAAATGGCTTAAATAAGAATTGGACCAATTTTTCCAAATTAGTTGCACGATTTTTTGAGTTTTCTGCCATCGGTCGAGCAAGTTTTCTCTCACATTAATCAAGTTTGGCTCAGGAAGAGCATTAATTGGTCTACCAATCAAGAAATGTCCTGGAGTCAAAACTTCATAATCTTCTAATTCAGAGGATAATGGGGAAAGAGGGCGCGAATTTAAAATACCTTCGATTTGAGTAGTAATAGTTAAAAATTCTTCAATGGTTAATTTCGTAACACCAATAGTTCTTTTTAAGTGGTATTTGAACTGTCCGACGCCTCTCTCCCAGAGTCCTCCAAAATTTGGGGAACGAGGGGGAAGAAATTTCCAGAGAACTTGCTCGGATGACAGAAAATTTGATACATCATCATTGTTTTTATTTATAGAATTTAATAATCTCTTTAGTTCTGCACATGCTCCAACAAAGTTGGATGCATTGTCACAAAAGATAGTATTACTTTTGCCTCTGCGAGCAAAAAATCTTTTAAGTGTTGCAATTAATGCAGCAGAAGTTAAGTCAGAAAGTAGTTCTAAATGAACTGCTTTAGTAACCATGCATATGAAAATGGCCACATAAACTTTATTAAATATCCCTTTTCTCTGGTTGCGATATTTAATAAAAAATGGACCGCATAGGTCAAGACCTGCATTTGAAAACGGTGGCCCTTGTATTACTCTCTCAGGGGGTAAATTACCCATTATTTGACTTACAATTGAAGGTTTTATTTTGAAACATTGAACACACTCGTGTACAACTTGACGCGCAATGTTTCTTCCATTAATGGGCCAAAATAATTGTCTTATACTATTTAATAGCCCTTGAGGACCAACATGCAAATCTCTTTTATGATAATAAAGAAAGATAATTTTAGTCAATTTGCTACTAGGGGGTAAAATAATTTGGTGAGATCGGTCATAGCTTAAATTTGAGTTGGTCAAACGACCACCCACTCTTAACAGATCATCTTTATCTACGAAGGGATCTAAAAATCTCAACTTACTTTTTACAGGGACAGACATGCCCTTTTTCAATGCCGAAATTTCTGATGAAAAATACTCACCTTGAGCTCTCTTAATTAAGAAATTTCTAGAAACTTTCAGTTCATCTAGAGTTAAGGAACCCTTACGTTTACTCTGATTTTTACAGTTGTGGACAAACCTGAAAATAAATGCTAACACTCTCATTAATTTAATATAACTATTTGAAATGGTAAGAAAAGAGTTCAAAAATTCATAGTTTATAATTGAAGTGAGAACCGGAACTGACTTTAGTTCCTTTAAAAAATGTTCGTCTTTGTTATGAGAGTCCTTTTGTGGACAAAAATTTACAATGTCTTGTTTCAGGAAATCGGGTCCTTCAAACCACAGTTTATTTGTAGCAAGCGATTTTGCATCTTGACCTCGGGATAACACATCCGCTGGATTTAGTTTTGACGGCACATATCTCCACTCGTAGTTTTTGGTAAGTTCTTGAATCTTAGCCACTCGATTCGCTACGAAAGTTTTTAGAAGATGTGGGGACATGTTTATCCATGCTAAGGAAATCGTAGAGTCCGACCAAAGTATGACTTTGTCGATTTGAAGTTTCATAGCTCTAATTACCTTTTGAGCAAGTTGGCACAGCAATAGACATGCTGAAAGTTCAAGCCTCGGTATGCTGACAGTTTTGATAGGGGCAACTTTACCTTTGCTGCAAATGAGGTGGCAAACAGGCGAATTTGAGTCAGTGTTCGTTTGAAGATAAAGGCAAGCTCCGAATGCTTTCTCACTGGCGTCAGCAAACCCATGTAAGAGGATAGTTGAAGCATCTTTAATAAGAATACATCTGGGAATTTTGATGGTTTCTATAAGAACTAGTGAATTGAGGAAATTGTCCCACTCTTGAGCAACATGAAGTGGAATTTTATCATTCCAGTCGCACTTTAGCAACCATAGTTGTTGCATGAAGATTTTTGCACGGCAAATTACAGGACCGAGCAAACCAAGGGGGTCAAAGAGTCTTGCAATTTGACTTAGAATTTCGCGTTTTGTATAGTCAGAATTTCTGTTGACGATAACTTTAAAGTTAAATGTATCACTAGTACAGTCCCACAGTATTCCGAGAGTTTTTGTTGAAGTTTCTTCGGCATTTTGATTAAAGGGAAATGTTTGATAATCAGGATTTATTTCTTCAATAACATTAGAACGCCATTTATGCAAGGCCATCTGACCTTTCTTGAAAATGTCTGTTAATTGTTTTTTAATTTCAAAAAATTCGGAAATGTCTGATGCACCTGACAGGCAATCATCCATGTACATATCGTTCTTTACAACTTCGGCAGCTAATGGGAAATTGTTGGCTTCATCTACCGCTAACTGTTGGAGCACTCTAGTGGCAAGGTATGGACTGCTTGCACAACCATAGGTGACCGTTTTCAGAGTGTAGATTTTGTCAGGTTCCTCCCTCCCTTCTCTCCACAATATTTTTTGGTATCTAGTATGCGACGGATTTACTTCTATTTGTCGAAACATTTTATTTACATCAACTGTAAATGCGAAAATATGTTTTCTAAAACGAATCATAATTGAAAAAAGATCATCCTGTATTATCCCTCCTTTAAACAATAAGTCGTTTAAAGACTTCCCATTAGTAGTTTTACAACTCCCATCAAAAACAACCCTCAGTTTAGTTGTAGTACTTGATGGTCTCAAAACACCGTGATGAGGGAAAAAATATCCTTTATCAGGATTTATGTCATCGGAATTTTCTTCCATGTGTCCTAAAGTAGTGTATTCTTTTAGAAATTCTGAGTATAATTCCTTTAATTTGGGATCCCGCTCTAAACGGTTCCATAACTGATTTAATCTTTTAGCGGCAATTTGTTTTGAATCCCCCAGAGAATTATCTAACAATTGAATCTTAAAGGGTAATTCAACTACATATCTGCCGTCCGGTTTCCGATAGTGAGTCTTTAAAAAATGTTCATTACAGTAATTTAATTCCTCACTAACTAAGGGTTTTAATTCACTTACTTGTTCCATTTCCCAAAAAGCACTTATTTCTTTTTCCAAATTTTTATAATCTGTTACTAAAAAACAAGAATCAGAATATTCCCTTAAATTTGAGATAGAATTGCATACAGTTCCTGATATAACATGCCCGAAAAATGTTTCTACTAACATTAATTGGGAATCATCAATTTTAATTTTATTAGACCCTATTAATTCATAGAATAACTGCGCTCCAATCAGTGCATCTACGCGTTTCGGCTTATTCCAATTATTATCCGCTAATTCTATGTTCGACGGCAATTTTAATTTTGACGTATTTATATATTTGGGTGGTAGATTAGCGATTTTAGGAACAACTAACATATCTAATTGATAAGATTTAGTTTTGTTTTCATTAGTTAATTCTGTACTAACAAATGATTTAGCATTTAAACATAAATCATTAAGTCCGGAAATGGAAATATGAGTTTTTTGTTTACGCAATCCTAATAGATTTGCAGCATGAGAAGACAATAAATGCGAAGAGGAACAACTGTCTAATGCAGCAATTAAAGGTTGAAATTCCCCAGAACCGTCTTTCAAATATATCACAGCTGTGTTTAAAATTACACAAGATTTATTTATTTCATTTTCCTTCGCGAAAAATGTTTGATTATCAGGAGAAAGGGAGGGGGGTGAATCCACCTGTCGCCTCTCTGTCTGATCTTCAACAATGAATTGCCTTGTGATATTATTATTTTCATTTAATGGATGAAGTAATGAATTATGCTCTTTGCTGTTACAAGAAAGGCATTTATTTTTAGATAAACAAGGATTAGGTAAATGGCTGTTTAAGCAAGATTGACATAAATTGTTGTTTTTAACAACTTCTGATCTCTTTATCATGTTCATTTGTTTAAATTTCTCACATCTATACAAAGAATGCGAATCTTTACATCCTAAAATACACTCTTTTCGCTGTTTTGATTTTGTTAAAAAGGATTTTTCCATGTTTGGCTTAGTGCCAGATTTCCAGTTATTATACGGAGATTTTTTTTGTTCCTTTGAAATAACAGTATTTTGAAGAATACGACTTCTTTCTTCCAAAAAGCTTAAAAAGCTAGCTAATTTAGGAATTTCGTTTTTATTTAATTTCATTTCGAACGATTTTTTTATTTCAGAATCTAATCTTTGAAACAATATGTGCATTATTAAAGCATCTGACAGCTCATTCGATTCAAATTCAAGTAATTTTAATGCACGCAAATTACATTTTGTATTATCAATTAATTGCATTAAATGATTAGGAGAATCGGGTACTTTTGAAAAATTAAGTAGTTTAATAATATGGCAATCAATGACAGCTCTTTTATTTTCATACCTTTCTTCTAAAGATTGCCAAAGCGATTCGTAAGTATCTTGAGCTGACTCAAGCCTTTTGGCTTCACCTTTTAGACAGCCCTTTAAGTAGCATAACTGCTGAGTTGAATTCAGATTTTTATTATTACCGATAATAGACATAAATTGAGACTTGAAATTTTGAAATTCGTCATATTTTCCATAAAAATTGGGTAGAGGTAAGTCTGGAATTTTAAAGCTATTACTAACAGTAGGATTTTCATTATTCATATTAACACATTCATATTTAGAAAGAATAATGTTAAGTTTTACCTCTGAATCTTCCAGTTCATCTTCTAGATCAGTTGCTAGTTCCAAAGAATCAGTTATGTCGACATCTTCCGGAAGAGTTGTATACGACAATATTAAATTGCGTAATGACGTTTTAATTTCCAAAATAGAAACCTTTTTGCTTTCTAATAGGAGTCGTTCTTCTTGTTGCTTTTCTTGCGATCCTTTTAGATGAATGCATTCAAATTCACTAATGAATTTCGTAATTTTATTTACTTTTGTTTTCAATACGCCGCGTTGGCGATTTAAAGTAGTTAAAGTAGTCATGTTTTATTTAGCTGTCCTCCGGGTCGGTTAGGACCATATGTCGACAGCGTTAGAGAAAAGTGGACTGATTTTATTATACCATAGGATTTTATTATTATTGCCAGGGGGCAAACATTTATATGAGCCTTCGATTTGAGAGCGAGGGCGCTCGATACAAACGTGTTGTTCGAAGGACAACGAAGCTCAACTGAGCGTTACATCATTTATCAGCTAGGTGGCGCTGATATCTTAATCAAACTTCGGGAGAGCACACCCCGGTTTCCGGTTACATAAAAAGTTCTGGCATCTCAATTTCCTAAAAAAATTTTTAGTAACTTTGCAGATATTTAGATTTACAATGTAAACTTTTTTAGATCTACAGTGTGTCTGTAACACGAATTTTTGTTGTTCCCGTTACGTAAAAAGTTCCAGGAATCCCATTTTCCTAAAAAAATTGTAGTAACTTTACAGTTTTTTTTTTCTACAGTGTAGTGGTTAAAGAATTACTTATTTTTTAATTTAAACTAACTGCTTATAATTCTAATGCTATGTTCTTTTTGATGGCGTCCTATTTCAATTTTCTATGAATTAATGTAAATTATTATCTCGTCCAAAATTGGATTGCTGAATTGGTACATGTACTGAATAACAATTGCACAATTTTTAGGAATGAGATTCAACATTACTTTCGTGTGTTCCATATCTCACGAAAATTAGTGTTTTTTTTTTTTTTTTTTTGTCATTTGTGTGATTGATCCATTCTTGCAATAATTCATCACTACTGAATCACAGGTGAATGAGATAAATCGATGAAATTGTTTGGTTAATGTAAAAGCTTATCGATCTTTCATGAGCCAATGGTACACGAAGAGCCGCAAATTAAGCGAAGTGAAACATTTTCTGAGTGACAGATATGAGCCGCGTGAAACTTAAAATTTATGACCTACTATAAATGTAATTGAAAATGAATAAGAAACACTCGTTATATATTGATTTCTGAATTTTCGCAATCTGTTTATGAATTTTTTAGAGAGAATGTATGCATAAAAGAATTTATTGATAGAAGTTAATAAAAAAACTGAAGTAAAGATGTAGAATGGAAAGAAAATCAGGCTAGTTTCAGGACTTGTGATATAGACTACACTGTGAAAAAAAATCTGTAATAAAAATTGTATTTTTTATCGAAATAAAAAACAATTTTAAATAAAAAGTTTTTTCTTTAAAAAAGGTTAGAATTTGTCCTTTTCACAGAAAAAAATCTAAATTTTTTACAGAAGAAAAACTGTTTTAATGGAGAATTACAGATATTTTCTGTAAATAAAATGTTTTTCCACTGGCGCGACCAAAATTGCCAATTTTTTCCTGTTTATTTGAGAGATTTTTTTTTTTAGATTTTTTTATGATGTTATGTAACCCAGTTTTAACCGATATAAACCCGCCTCATTGCTCAAGTCGGGTCCGGTAGGTTTCTACAAAGAAAAGCCTTAATATTTTTTGAAAGAAAAAATCTATGACTGCATATACAAGGTATTCTAAAAAGATCTGACTGTTTTTAAAATTCAATAACTTATAAACAGTGACAACTATCCAGAAAAATTATCACGGGGTTGTTACTTGTAATTTATGTACCGTGGTTCTCAGTTTTAGATCCCAATTTTAGCAATAAATGCGCTGAAATCAGTAAGCGCGGTATCCAAGCAGAAACAGAAATCGCCTAGCAGGATGCCAAGGAGGTTGAACGCATGAAATAAGCCTTATTCTGTTATTCAGTATTACGAGGGTGAACAACTTTCCATCCTATAGAAAATTCCTTAGAACTAAGTTTTGAAGCCACGGTAGATAGACCGATCAACACAGTATTGTACCAATTACATCTAATCACCTGCAATTTTCTTAGTTGTTTACTATTGAGCTGACGTTTTAAGAAGTTGTTTGCTATTTAAAAAAGAAAATTTTTTATCGAAGAAAAAGAAGAAAAAAAAGAGTTGAACATCCCTCCGACAAGAGCAGAGGAACCAATATAACATAATAGAAGCTTTCGCCTTGTATGTGCAGTTGCCCTCCTCCGCCTTGTATGTGCAGGAGTCCTCCGCAAACCAGTCGTATAAGAAGAGTGTAATATATATGAGGAGCCCAGAAGCCAAGGGGTACAAGTGACAAAATTTAGATTTCGAGTAAATTGAGTTCAAAGTTAAACATCAATTGTAATTGAATGAATTGAGATATGAAACTTTTGCTTATATCTTAATGATCTTTGAACTCCTATTTCATTAACTGTTTTAAAAAAAGTGGAGTACAATTTTTATTTTTAATTATAACTAAGCAATGTTTCGGCACTTGTATCCCTTGGCTTCCAAGCAGTAATGAAATGTGCATGGAAGCTATAGGGTACAAGTGCCGAATGAGCACAAGAAATGAAAAATTATGAAATAAAAAATGGTATTTATGAAAAAATTGAGAACATTGTTGATACAAATATATGATAGGACAAAATCTTTTTCAATATAAATTCTAAAAACGAAAAAAATGTGAAATAAAAAATGAATTTACGAAAAAAAATAAACATGAACGATGTTGATATAAATGAATAAAAGAATTTTTTTTTCCTTCTAATATAAGTTTTAAAATTTTGTTAGAAGTTTTGAAGCATTAAAATTTTATATTTTTTAACACTTTACTATAAAGTTGAAAAGTGAATATGATTTTAGTATGTCTGTCCGTGCCCAAACTCTCGTAAATTAATTCGGATTACCCAGAAATTTTTGGGAATTATTCACGTTTACCTCAATACGAACCTATTGCAAATGAAGTTTTTAACAAGATTAGTTTATTTACAGGGACAATCAAAAGTTTTCAGTTAATTTACTAGTTATTGGAAAAATCGTTTCAAATGAATTTTAAAGGTGTTACAACCTCTCAAACATATTAAAATTTATATGCATTTACAAATTGCATTCAAATAAACATTCCGTAAAATATGAGGTGAAAAGAATAGATATGTTTTATTTACAGGGCTGCACAAAAGATTTACGTTACCTAATGATAAAGAGGAAATTTTTACAACATATTTTAATTATATTACAATTTTCATGTATAATAAAATTGATATACACTGCAGAGGCTGAATATAAGTTATTTCGCACATAATACGATGTACTCAGTATTTACAGGGACACAAAAAAAATATTTCAAATAGTATATTCTATCCGGAGTACTGTGTATTATCGATGATGATTGATGGATGGACGAAATGTCTTTTTAATTATGATTTGCGCTTTCAAGTTTCACTAAATTTATACATATTAATATATATGCTATAGTTTATATAAATGATATAGTTCATATACAGGGCTATACAAAAGTTTTCGTAAAGGTTACTGAATATGAGCATAATTTACTTAAAGATTGCTTTTAAATCAGTCATACATTTCTATGCTGAAGTGCATTCACTAAGAATTGCTTGTAAAATATAGATAAAATGATATACAGGGTCACGCACAAGATTTTATACATGGTCAACTATGGATGATAATTTCTGGAAATGTGATTCAGTAGTCTTAAGAGTGTTTTAGTTTGAACTAAATTTTAGCTAAATACTGGCGAATAATAAAGGTTCAAGGTAAACTACATGATAAACAAAAATATACAAGTGTGTTTCCATCTATTAGTAAAAACTGCTAAAACAGAAATTACAAACTGTTATGCGTTTTCTTGCTAAACTAAATTTCCCCATTATGCAGTATATATCAACCGACAGATAAAACATAGGGCTGTTCAAAATTATTAGAAACTATTTGGCTATGGACAGTAACAGTCTATTACCCTAAATAGCAAAGATTTTTAAAGATTTCAGAGAGTGTTGGAAAGTGTTTCATAATCTACACTTAAAGCATGATTTTCTTGCATGTTAACAGTTAAAATACATTTATTTAATGTATAAAAAAGCAAATGGCCTTGTATGTCGTTGGTCGTGCTTCTGCTGTAGGCGTTAACGGATATAATTGCACTTATACCCCTTGGCCTCCACACGTTTCGCAGTTTTGGGAAAGAGGTTAAGTAACTCACCCCTAAAACGCAGTTCAAAATTAAAAAACTCGTTCATAACTTCTTACCTACAAATAAATAGCCTTATTTCCAGATAGTCTGTGCACGTAACTCATTTTTTTCAATTTTGTCACTTATACATGGCTTCTGGGCTCCTCATATATAAACTGTCAATTAAACTTATTTAAATCGGTTCGAAATTTGAAAACCAATGCAGATTACTTGGCATCACACGAGGTTGATTTATATTTGAAATGAAAACCATGTGCATTTTATGACCCAAAAAAAAAAAAAAAAAAAAAAAAAAAAAAAAAAAAAAAAATCAGGAAAAGGAGTATATAAAAGACAAAATATAAAATTGCACTATCTCATCTTACTACTTATCTTCATTCCACTTATATATTGGAGTATATTATTTATTTATGATTGCATTTAAACTTTTTAAATTTCGTCCTGGTTGTTATCTGATTTGCAATTTCCGCATTTCAAACAGATCAATGGAAACATAGTTAAGTAAATCGCGTGCATTTTATGCGTAAAAAAAAAAAAAAAAAAAAAAAAAGACTGAAAAAAGTGAAAGCTTTTGTCTTTATACTACAAAAGCTATTTTTTAACTCCCCATTTCTTATTATCTTACAACTGTCTATAGATCTACATATAGATTGTTTTTAATGCCCAAATTCATATTTAATCAATAAATTTTAATTTTTACGTCTGAATATCATTAACAAATGTCACAGATATTTGAAAAATTTTCAACGTAAGGTGGTGTGGGGTAATAACGCCAGGCGGGGTAATAACGCCAAGTGCTAATATTTTGCATAATTATGAAATAATCTGGTAAATGACACCCATGTGCTCTGCGCAGAAGGGTTTTGAGTCATATAAATCGCAAAAAACTGCTTCAAGTTAATTTCTTTCATTTTTAAGTCTTATTGTTTTTACAAGCAACTAAAATTAACGCTTGATCTAAAATTTGCGAGATACGTTTTGTGATGTGAAGACTATTTTTTTTTTATCCGGAAATACTTTGTTAATTACATAAATTTTTAGTACATTTCATGGACTTTCAAAATATTGTTGAAGATTTTGGATATCTTCTCGAGATAATTTGTAATTTAAAATGTACAGCGCAATAACTATAACGGGGTAGTAACGCCAATCCTTGGCATTAATATCCCGGTTGATTCCCTACAGTGGCCGAGCTACATCCTAAATACTAATTCAAATAAACACAGTTAAAACTGTGCAATGGTTCTAATAATTCTATTTAAGCGGTCCTTTTTAAGCAAAAAGAAGCTCACAGTCTGATATTCTTTTGCCTCGTCCTCCCCCCCCCCCCCACACCACACCTTTATTTTTCTTATACTTTCACAAAAAATTGAACATTTTCAATAGCTTAGAATGCAATTTGTCAATTTCTAAGTTTTTAGAGTTTGTATTTTTAGAATTGGGCAATCTACATGCAATTATTCCATCTTATTTCATAGTTTTGTTTGCATGGCGTTATTACCCATATAGGTGGGTAACAACGCCAAATAGCATTGGTCAAGAAATCACGCCATTACGTTTTATGAATACATATCTGTTAAATTATTTTTTTTATATAGATAGTCAATGAGTTGCTGTATCGAATCATATATTTGTTTGAAAAATACAAACTAAAACTGGGCCGTGAAAATTGGTCGAACCTTAACGTGGCGTTATTACCCCAGGGTACCTTATTTCAGTTCACAATTTCAAAAAATACAAGCATTTTATTCAGTTATATTCATTTTTTTTTCTTTTAACTCTTTGTTAATTAGAAAATAAAAATGAAGTCCGAATTCGTCAATAAAAATTAGTAACCTAGACTGATTGAAACATAATCCTTCCGGAGAATGGCTGCAATTTATTTCTTTTTCAATACATACTTCCCATCGCAACAACAATGCCTCTGCGGATATATAAACCCATCAAAAAAGACTTTTTACTGGACGATACTATACAGACGAAAAATGGACGAAATTATATTTAAATTTATATGTTTTACTGCAGCATTTTAGTGCATTTCACATAAATGTATTTTTGTTTTTTATTGCTAATCAACATACATATTGCTTATATATGTATGCTATATTGCTTATCCAAGAAAAATTTATAAAAGTAAACATTTCAAAACCAGATTTCAGCAATTACCATCCGTAGTCGGAAAAGTGGCCCAATTCTTTGCAGCTTTGTATTTAATTTACAGATTTGTATATAATCTACATAGTATACTAAAATTTAATTCATTGAAAAACCCACACTAGGTTGAAAATTCACAATCAGAAATTTTTACCAATGTATAGAACACATACTTCAAATTTTCTGTATATTATTGTATGTTAGCAATGAATTTTTATATGCGCCACATATTAAGGCAAATTATTCAGCAGGTTTCAACTCACATCTACAGCGAACACCACCTAAAATTTAATTCAGACTAAAACCCGGTTAAAACTATTAAAATCACACTTCCAGACATTATCGACCCTAGGAGACTGTTTATCCCGTTATTTGTGCGGCCTTGTGTATGATTTTATTTATATTGCACGAACATCTTTTTAGTAGGCTAAATATAGTTCAACTTGAAAGTGCATAGCTCACTATAAAGCTGCTTTATGTCACTCTGCGATCCTTACTAATTCTTTTGTTAGCCCTTTATATGATCCATAGTATTTATACACACTACATAGTAAGCAACTCTTTAGCATACCATTAAGGAAACCATACTTCTAACGATTATCGGTAATAGACAGTACTTCTGATACAATACTGTATCAGAATCTGTTGTGTGTTCCTGTAAATGTAAAGAACGATAAACACTATGCACATTAAGTTATATACTACATGTATCTTGTAGTAAGCCTTAGTAATGTATATTGATTTCATAAAATTTGATAGCATAACACAACTAACAGTTTTTTTCCCCTTGACAATTATGTAATGGAATTCTTTTGTGTGGCCCATAAAATGGATAATAAATGTTTTGCATAGCATATTCTACAGAATGCATGTTTTACAGCTTTCCATAAATATATACCGATTTCATCGTACTTTGAGTGCTCTAACAAATGAACTTGAAGTGATTTTTTCCTATTGACTGTAATATGTAACTTTTGACAACCTCTGTAAATGAACTATAAATGTTACACGTTTTATTTAAAATAGCGATCGTGCAAAATATACGTCAATGGCATTAAAAAAATTTAAAGCGATCCGAGTATACTTACAAGAATGACCATTAAAATTACTTTCAATTTTCAGCAAGTGTCCGCTATTTCAAGCGTGGATTGAGTCCTTTGCCAAAATCTGAAACTAGTCGAGTAACAATTGCTTTAAAAAATAGATTTTGGTCATCATTTTTTCAAATAAATAGTTACAGTTGTAGTTATCTACATTTTCGATAAAGTGTAGTTGGCTGCAAAAATAAAGTAGTCTTTTTTATCACTGTTTGTATGTATACGAAAAGAAAAATAATAATCTGCATTCTTATATTTAATTTATCGATTGAAAAATCGTGTCTTTAATTAATCTAATCTGCATTTAGTTTTAAACTGCAGCCTGCATTCTCATTGCCATTTATTCTCGATGAAGCAATTAATTTTTATTTGTGTTCTTAATAAATTAAACATTTAAAAAAGAAAGCCCAGTATAAAGGGGAAAATAATAGAAAGCCATTTGTCATCATTAAAATGACATAAAAGTATGGTAAAGGTAATTGCATCATCATTCATCATGTTGCTTGCAAGAAATAGAATACACAGCATAACACAATGCACATCTTTGGTTTATATTAAAAAAAAAAAAAAAAAAAAAAAAAAACATCTCCGGTTATATTCAGGGCTTTTTTTCAAGAATTGATTTTAATAACTATCGCTGCAATAAGCAAATTTATGAAAAAAAAAAAAAAATAAATGATGTAAATTGTCAAAAGATGATTGCCATAATGAGTAAGAGACTATCATCGCCATCATCATTACCATCGCCATTATTATTTCCACTGTTTATATTGTAATTATCGTTAATATTAATGCGATATTAATTTCTTTGTCAGTAATGATTGTCCATCCAGCTAACAATCAACCGTTTGAATCGAACAGACAAGTGCCACCAACGCAAAACATCACCCGCTATTATCTCTTTTGATCCACCAGCAAAACGAAACGTCTGTCGCTAAACATTGTTATTTATTTTTATAGGCCGCAGCTTTCCCAAAAATAGCCCCATAACCCAGTTGTAGAACTTCGAATCCTGCTGCATAGTTTGTTAATTGGAGACGGGCGAAACGAAAGAAGGGGGAAAAATGATTCCGAAACCGGACAGCTTTTTCGCTTCTGAATCTGTGTCATCAACCTTTCTCTCTCTGGTTTACTGTTTTCAAATGTCCGGTTTGGAAGAAAGGATGCGGAGGCTTTCCACATCGTTCAGCGAAATTACAATGCAAAGTTCACAGATCTCCAAAAGTAAAACAAACAGGGGAAGGAAATCAGAAGTTCGATTCAATGGTTGGAATGAAAGCAAAAGTAATATCCAATGTGAAATCTTATACGGAAATTTTAATGTAGAGGAGGCTAGAGAACTTTGGGACGGGGGAAGTACTGGATGTTATAAGGAGGTACACGCCATATATACCCTGTGGATATTTTAAAAAAATTCCATATACCCTCTGTTTTTCAAATAAAGCTATAGCGTATGCTCTAACTATGAACGTCTATGACTCTATACTGTGTACCCTTTGCCCATAGCTTATGTCTCCTAGAAATCATAGATCCCCAAAATCTCGTTTAGTCTTCCGTTATCTCTGGTTCTTTTACGACTGTAACATTGCTTGGGACTCTTTTCGATTAATACTTTCAGTACATTTTATTTTTTGCTCAATTTTTACACCAAGAATGCTACGATGTCATGTTATATGGATATTGTAAGGAGGTACACGTCGTACATCCTGAGGATGTTTTTAAAAAGCTCCGAATACCCCCAATTTCTCAAATAAAGCTATAGCGTTTACTTTAAAGCATGAATGTTTATGACTCTACCGTAAATAACCTTTGACCATAGCATATGCCCCCTATTCAATTAGAAATATCCAAAATCTTGTTTGGTGATCTCTGACTTATCTGAGACTTTAACATTGCTTGGGACATTTTTCGATTAATGTTTTCTGTACATTTTATTTTTTACTCAATTTTTTCGCTGCAACGAATTGTTTAATCCTTTCACTTAAAAAAGTGAGTGACTATAATGGATAAATTAGAAATGCTTAATTTAAAGAAATGTACACACTTCAAACCATATCTCTTCTTCAATCGTTCCAACCTATTCTAACTTTCCCAAGTACCACACAAACTGACACATATTATTGAACATACATGTTATTTATACTGTACATTGTTCAGTAAAAAAACAATTGTATCGAGTGATATATGATAAAATTCACCAGTCATTAAATAATAAATTAGGAAAATTAAAAAAGAGATTATTTAAAAATTAAAAAAAAAATAGATATTTTAAGAAATTTTCTATTTTAAATATTTACGAATCTATTTATAAATATCGTAGTGTTGCTGGTATATATTATCGATTTATAATTGCATATTACAAGCCCTTAAGGTACTAAAAATTCAAATTTTCTTAACTTGAATATCTTATGCTGTGCGTAAATCAATCCATTACATCTAAGTGTCTCAACCTGTATCCTAAGCTGCTTTCTAGTTTTACAATTTCTGCTTGTTAACCTTGTGACCACAATGATATTTTTACCTTATAATTGCATGATTTAAATGTATGACATTTATTTTAAAAATTGACACTTTATTCTAAAAAAAAATACTTTTCTATAAATTAAATAAGGTTATTGCAACACAATGTTAAAACAAAAGAAAAGTTATATAGTATATTGTCATCTACTTATGCGCTGCATAAATTTTATATTACATTTAAAAGTAGATTACCATTTATCACTTCCTATGAGTACTACTTTTTCTTTACACTACATTTCTTAAAACACAAGGAATCTTAAAGGAGGGAACATCAAAAAGTGTCCCATCCCATTCTACTCTATATAATAACATTTTTTTAAATTTCCAAATATAAAAGTATATATACTATAATTCAATGTATAAATTTACAAAAATAGGTCTACCACAAAAATAAATAAATAAATAAATAAATAAAAAATGCAATATTATAGAATTAAAGCGGCTATTATTGTAAACGTAAAACTGAATTAAATATATAATTGTAATTATACAATAAACTTGCGATAAAAATAATTAATTTTTTTTTTATTGAACTCCAGTGAAATTGTCTTATTAAACTTTATTAGCAATGATATAACTCCTTAAAAGGTAATTAAAAACTTTTTTTTTTCAATTTTACAAGAAATTATAATTTAGAAAATCCGATTCAGACGGATTCTTCTGAAAACTTTTTGCTTAGATAGATGTTTGCTTTACCAGATATAATACAATTGTGTCATTTTTGCCGGAACCATTTCATTTTTAAGTACGTTCGTAATTATGTAAATATGAAACACCTAGAGTCGTCGTTCAATCCATCCATCTGTTCGCATATAACAACGCAAAAACTACCCAACCGAACCGTTTAAAATTTAAAATACATAATTGTTACATAATTTTGTCGAGTCGTTTCAAATTTTGTGAAAGTCGGATGCCTAGTTGAATTACAGGGGCAATCAAAAGTATTCCGTTACATTACGGTCAATGGGAAAAAATATTTTAAAGTTCAATCTAAATATGTTATACGCTTTCGAACATAATAAAATTGATATGCATCTATGAAGTATATACTAAAATATACATTCTTTATAATCTGTGGTGCAAAGAATATTTGTTATTCATTTATAGAGCCACACAAAAATATTTTATTCTGTAATGGTATAAGGTGAAACATTGTTTAGGGTGTGTTTTAATTATGCTAAACTATTTCACATTTTATGAAATTGGTATACATTGCTGAGGTTAAATACAAATTACTTCTTGTACATTAGAAATCTGATATTATTTGCAGGGACACACAAAAGATTTCGGTTACTTTATTGTATTCGAAGTATACTTTACACCAACATTTGAACATTTATAAAACTTTGTTATAGTAAGAATGCACTTAATTTACTACGTTTGACATGCAATTTCCGACTTGCTTCATTTAGGGGTGGATTCAGTTATGACAGTTTCTGTTTTCGTAGATTTTATTTTAATTGTTTGTATTTTCTCTCTTACTTTCGTTTTTTATCCTCTGGAATTAAAAAAAAAAGTTCTCGGAAGTGAGAAAAATAAACTCGTAGCTACCTTCTTAGTTTTCAAAATAAATTAAGATTGTTATAATTTTAGGTGCGAGCAGATAATAGTATAAGACAAAAGCGTATTCTAATCATCACTATATTCAAATGAAAATACTTCTTTTAACTACAGACTGCGACGTTTTCATTGGAATACAAACATTCATTAAGATGAGCAGATATTGCCTTTTGAAATACATTTCGAAAAACATTTCCTCATCATTTGTTTTGGGTGCAATCCAACGTAATGTAACAGCGACTCGTTGTAAATCAGAACTTTTTTTATTCCTTGTTATCTATAAGAGTATCATTATAATTCAGATGTTCTTTTATTTTCGTGTGTCCATAATGATATATGACGTATAATCATTCAACCTTGACATCGCTTAGATCTATTTTTTCAAATAACTTTCAATAATATCAAAACAAAAACAATAAAACACAACACTGAAAAGAAAAGCTGTTGTTCATCTGATTCTGCTGTGATGATCATTAATGTTTCTTTATGTAAGTTCTGATGCACGTCAGGAAAAAAGTAAATAAATAAGGGTTAAAAATAATTACGGAAAAAATAAGCATCCGAATGAGGTAAAATTTAATAATTTAATTTGAATAATTAAATAATTTATGAAGAAGTTTTAGGTTGAGGCAATATTATAACAGGAATTGAACATTTCTTGGACTTCTGTCAAAAATTCATATTTTTAATGAGAATTATCATTGTCTTTTTACATCATGACTTTCTGTTTTTATTAGCAATTTCTAACATGGTTAATAACCTTTATGGGTTGGATTCGTCTATCTGCTTCAGACCGTCTTCTCTGTCCGCGTTCTAACTCTTTCTAACGTTCAATTGAAAAGAAAATTCCTATTTTTGTCTTTGTAACTGGGATAAACATGCCGTAATTATTACTTTTATACTATTTGTATAGAGGTATTTCGAGAAAAAAGTAATAATTAACTAGAAATACACATACTAAATTGGCGTCTTTAAAGACGCCTTTTCAGTCAGAAAAAAAGGTCATGGTATTCTATAATTACAAAGGTAGTAATCAAAGATTAAATATATTTCAATTTTTACTATACGATCCAAAATTACCATCCTTAAAAAGTTACATTGTTACTATCGTTGTAACTACGATAAACGTGCAGTAATTATTATGTTTATACTATTTGCATAGAGATATTTCGGGGAAAAGCAGTGACTAACTAAAAATGTATATACTGGCATCTCCAAAGACCCCTTTGTACTCATGAAAAAAATCATGGTATTCTACAATTACAAGGATAGTAATCAAGCGTTAAATATATCTCAATTTTTACGTTATTCATGTCCACTATATGTAGTCCGTGGGGCGATATGCCAAAAGATGCTTAGAAAATAAGTTTCGTTTGCCAAGTCTGGCAACTACGAATTTTTATTTTTTTTTATAATGGTACATATATATAAATGAGAAAAATGCAATGTTCCCCAAAAAAATAGTTGCACATAATTTTTTTACAAGCCAAAAACTTAACATTTTTTGCAATCTTTCAAAAAAGCTATTTTAATGCTTTAAATTGCTATATTAAAATATTTGCATTCATTTCATCTTGCTTTATACATAGAAGATGCATATAGCTGACAAAAATACAAAGTTCTCCAAAATATAGTTGCACATATTTTTATACAAGCAAAAAACTGAAGATTTATTGCGTTATTTCAAAAAAAAAAAAAAAAAAAAAAAAAATATTTTTATACTTTTAATTGTTATATTAAATTATTTGCATTAATTTAATCTTGCTTTATACATATATGATACATATAGATGACAAAAATATAGTGTTCTCCCAAAAATAGTTCTACATAATTTTTTTTAAAGCTAAAACTTAAAATTTATTGCAATATTAAAAAAAATAATGGCCCAAAATCGTCGTGAACTTTCGATTTTAGGTATTTTATCCAATATCTAGAGAAATTCTTGACGGATGCCCTCGGAACTGTATGAATATAACGAATATGCACGACCTCATATTTTTCACCAAAAATTTGTTTGCGAGAGTAATTAGGGAGCAATCATAATTCAAAGAAAAATTAATTGAGATCACCCTGTAAAATGAAATGCTCGAAATGATCTGTAGCTCTAGCACATGACTAGATATGGCATATTTGTATTTGTATGACATAAAGGTTTCTTTAAAAACTCAAGAGGTTTTCGAGTGTTTTTTTTTTTTTTTTTTTTTTTTTTTTTGTTTCTATCATGCAAGGTTTTCAGCAAAATTTAATCCGTTTTCAGAAAACTAAATAAACTTCAATAGAAAAAACCATACAGCAATTTGAATATAAATACATTAAATTTTAGATGAAATATGAGCATTTGTATGAAATAATTTTTAACTGCGCATGAGCGAATGATATTAACGATTTTTTTTAAAGTCAATTTAATAGAGCAACACACATAAAAACACCAGTCGATTAGCTAAAAAATTCAAAAAGATATCGCTCATTCGGCGATTGAATGAGCTGAATTTCAATTGATCTGTAAAAGAAGCTGTGTAATAAAAGATTTCCTATAAATTTCTTTTTTATTTTATTTTTTTTAACTTTTATTTTCTATTGATGCTTTAGCTCTTCTAAGAAAACAAACTGAAATAATCTATTCCAACAACAAAGGATTGTCAAAATCGAAGCATCCATACCAAATCTATTAGTTGATATTCACTGAATACTAAGAGAGAATTGGAACTCAGTTAATAAACAAAATAGATGATAAATATGATGTAATATGTTGAAATAAAAACAAATAAGCGTGATTTATTTAATCCATTAATTTATGTTAAATGCATAATAATTTTTATATCGATTTAAACTATGGCAACAATTAGGGGGAAAAAATGAACTGATGATGTTTAATAAATATATTTTAATTAAAATAATAATCTTTTTCTAAATTTTATGATTTGTTATGTGACAAGAGGTGCACTGTTAAAAAAAAGGGTCGATCTACTAAAAAAATTTTAGTAATCCTTGTAATTACTAAGAAATTTTTAGTAATTTTACTCGGTTACAAGGAATCTGTAAGAATTACTAGAAAAAAGCTAGCAATGAATAGAGTTAATAGTTTTACATTTTTAATAGCTATTACTAAAACTCACTTGGTGTGGCCTTGATAGCTTAGTGGTCATAGCACCGAACTCCAGGCTGAAAGTACCTGGGTTCGATGCTGGCCGCTGCCAAATATGCACCGAATGTAAATTAAGGGATTATGAAAATCCTGTCGTAGCAGTTATCATGGGTAATGATCTCTGAAATCCCCCCCCTTTGGAAACATGTCAAAATAGAGTAGGTAGCAACGTTTGGTGCTGCCATCTATCCGAAAATCTTCCGTTTCAGAAGTCTGTCTATTTACCCACTGAATGCAGCTCCTGCCCTTCGGTCACACGTAATGGTTACTAAAAATAATTTTGGAGCGATTGCTAAAATTTGCTTGGTGGCTCATACTAAAATGTTTTAAGTTAGCTATACAAAAAATTCTTTTGTTCAGTTTACAAAAGAAATGTTTGTTTCACTTGCAAAAAAAAGTTTGTAATGGTTACTAAAAAATTCTGTGGAATACAAATTTACTAAGAAATTTTTAGTAACCTCTTGAATTTTTTTTTACAGTGTATTCAGCTGTAAGTACACAAAATTTAAACTCTCTGACTTATATAGTTTTTGTGTACGGATTTTGCGATAGATAGACGGAGGACATAGACAAATAGGGCATCGTCAGTTGAACGAAACCCTAAAAATGACAATTTGTGGAACATTTTTTATCACAATTCTACTTTTCGAAGGCAATCGAAATTCATATCGCCAATTATTTTACCAATTTCCGAGATATTTGGATTGGTCTGTTTATATTTAGTGCTTTATAAAAATAACTTCCAAATCATGACAATAAATAAATAAACTTGGTATAATTCTATCATTTGCAGTTAAAAATATTTCGTACTACTACTCATATTTCTTTAAATTTTTAACCTCCTAGTACCAAGTTTCAAATTCTGATGAGCGTTTTTAGTTTTGTATAATTTTAACCAGAAATTCGTTTCGATTGAATGTAGCTTTTACTTATGAACTATCTGTTTGATTTATTTATTAAGTTTAAATTATTATTTTTTATCTTTATTCGAAAAAGGAAAATTTTCAAAAGAAGAAATAATGGGATCAAAATTGACCCCAAATGGTACTACAGGGGTTAATATATTTATAAATTGTACTATACTCTTTCTTTTATATTTTTCCAAGTCTTCTGAAGCTGAAAACCCTACATGCTGAAAACAACAATAACAACAACAAAATTACGGGGTTTTTTATGTCACAGAGTCCGTACACATAAACTGCATAGGTTAGATACTTCAATTTTTTTGTACTTACAGCTAAATACTCCGTGTCATACTATAAATCATAAAAGTCTATTAAACTAATTTTATAAATGTCATCTGCTTATTTTTGCGATTTAAATTGTAAAAGAGAACCTTAATTTTAACGATTTTCATGTAGCCATCATGATTTGGAAGCAAAGCGTTTCACTAATAAACAGGAAGGTCCTGAGATCGAGCCTCGGTGTTGAAACATGTAACCTTCATACTAAGTTGGATTTACTTTTTTTTTTTTTTTTTTTTTTTTTTTTTTTTGTCAATTTAAGCGTTTATTTATTTATTTATATGTTTTCTTTCACATACATTCATGATATTTTTTGGAATTCAATTTTCTTCCTATTTTAAAAACTATTGCGATTCAGCATTGTACATTTCGTTTAAAGATTTTTTTTTTTTTCATTTTTAGAAATTTAAAATTTTATTTACATCTACGCTATATATTTTTTTATTAAGTATTTTTTTTTTTTTAAATTGGAATTTCGGATTTCATTTAAATAATTTGTTTTGAATATTTTTAATTTGATTAAAATAAATAACTTGTAAAAATTGTATAAGTGCGATATTTAAAAGTTTTAAAAATGCAATAAAAATAAAGTTTAATCATCCGCTGTTGTCACCTTCAAAGTGACATCAGAGTTGTGGAAGGACACGTTTGCCTTTTATAGTATAAATATAAATTGATATATATTAATCCACATACTTAAAATATGTAACTAATGTTTTGACTTAATTTTAAATTAAATACATTAACATATGTAAAAGTATTTCTATATCATTTTAAAGAATAAAATATATTTTCTTAGAAAATCTGATATGATATTAAGAAAAAATTCCTTATTGGATTCGACCAAACCGCATATTAGTATTTTTCGAAATAAGTGCAATTTGCGGAAAAATTCTAATTAGTTTGATTTGTTTTGAATGCTTCAAATATTTCAATTATTTTTATGCTTTTGTATTTCATGTCTATCTATTAAGAATTTTTGATGGAATCAATCTATTACAGAAATCCATTGAAAATTTTCAATATTTTTTTGTTATAGATAGAATTTTATCAATCACAATGTCTGAAATTCATTACAGGCCATTAGCATAATAACAAAAAGCAATAACTAACGTTTTTTTTTCTTTAATTTCTCAAAGGACAGACTGTAAGCTCCTTATTGGATTGTTTCTTGGAAAACATAATAAAATTTGAGTTAAGTATGTAATATTATAATAACGAATAAAATTTGATAGTTTCTTCGTAAAAAATATCCATAGCAAAGATTTAAAGCATTCTAAACATTCAATAATTAATACATATAAAAATTTACACTCTTAAAACGAAAGAGCTGATTTGGCTTCTCATGAAAGAGCTGTAATTTTTTCGATCATAAAAGAGTTGTTTTCAAACGATTAAATCTTCTTGATCCAAATTTAAATAGCTCAACTTCATTTAAATTGGTTAAAACTCGAGTTATTTCAACTCTTTTTTGAGAAGCTGCCTTTCAACATTGAGATGAGTGGATTTCAGCTCAACTTGAGCTATTTTGTGGATGACTTTTTAAGAGAGTAAACATTATTTCAAGCATTCAATAACAAATGCATATAAAATTTAAACAACATTAAAACGGTAATCATGTTTAAATCAGTAGGGGCGACCGGGGAGGGTTGAGCACTTTTTTACAAAGTCATTTTCAATTTTTATGTAATAAAGTTGCATTATCATTTTAAACGTTATACAATGTGCTATCAAAGCTGAATTGCAGTGTCAGTGCAATATATAAGAAACTTGAAAAATGAATAATTTTAATCATGAGTAAATTATGGGCCACGTCTTATGATATATGGGAGGCTTGATCCATTTTTAGGTGCGTTCGTAATTATGTAAATACGTAGCACCTATTGTTGTCGCTCAGTCAGTCCGTCTGTCTGTCCGTCTGTCCGTCCGCATATAACAGCGCAAAAACTCTCCAACCGAATCGTTTGAAATTTAAAATATATAATTATTACATAATTTTGTCGAGTCATTTGAAATTTTATGAAAATCGGATGGATAGATCAATTACAGGGACAATCAAAAGGATTCCGTTACATTACGTCAATGGGGGAAAAAAGTTTCAAATGCATTTTAATCGTTTGAAATTTAAAACGTATATTTATTACATAATTTTGTCGAGTCATTTCAAATGTTATGAAAATCGGATGCATAGATCAGTTACAGGGACAATCAAAAGTATTCCGTTACATTACGATCAATGGGAAAAAATGTTTCAAATGCATTTTAATGGTGTTACACTCATTTGAACACAATATAATTGACATGAATCTATGATGTATGTACTAAAATCTACATTCTGTACAATCTGGGATGCAGAGAATATTTATTATTAAATTACAGGGCCACACAAATGTATTCCACTAAATAATGTTATACGTTGAAACATTGTTTGGGGCGTGTTTTAATTATATTAACTTACTTCACATTTTATGAATAAGATATGCGTTAATGAAGTATAATAAAAATTACTCCCTGCATATTTACAGAAACACAAAGATTTCGACCACTATACTGTATCCAAAGTACGCTCTACTCTATCAGCAAGATCTGAATATTTTAAAACTTATACTACGAACGCACCTCATTTGCTACGCTACACGTGCAATTTCCAACTTGTTTTATAATGAAATATTTGTTACGGGAAATAAAATCAGTAAAAAAGAAACCTAAATATCTTTTTGTTATATGGATTAATTATTATTAAAATTTATTTTAGAAAATATGATGAGTCAACAAATTGCTCAGACGGGTCGCAAGAACAGAAAAATTCCGTTTTAAACCTGAACCTGGTAACACTTGTTGTCACATAGTTTTCCTCCATGTTACTATGTTAATCTTGGTGAAATTTGTGAATATATACCTTCTTAAATTTTTCTTGACCAATGCTCTAATTTTTTTTACTCTTTTTCAGCGGCATGATTAGTTTAACGTATCATTAACAACGCTTAAGGCTGCTGCTTTCATCCTTTCTAGTATATTTCACTGTTTCTATTTACCTACAGCAGATATTTAAAATTTAAAAAAATTCCCATCAACTTTTCCGTTTGTGTTTCAGAAAATTGTTTTTTCTTTCTACAGCAATTTTTCGCATCTTTTAATCATTTTCTTTCCTATTATTAATTTTGTTGTAGCTTTGCAAAAATAAGGTCATTTTCTTTTATAAATATAATCGTTAAATCTTCATTATGTTATAAAAGGTTCAAAAAAATATTTAACGGCTAAACAGTAGTTAAATGAAAAATAAATAAATAAATAAATAAATAAACTAGTAAAATAGATTCGGCATGAAAAACTGAAAAATTTTTCTTCAACCCCTTACTGTATCCCTCTCTCATTTTTTTTTTTTTCAATGTGTTCTAAAATGTCCTAATTTTTGTGATTGCTTATAAAATAGAAATTTGACTATTTTCTACAGAAGCTATTAAAAATAAGTATGACGTTCCATTTTCGTTTAATGCAGTGTAATAATGGAATTTAGTTAGACTATCGTACAATTAGTAATTTTTGAATTATTCGAAGCATTGTAATTTCTTCTCATTGAAATAGGCACGCAAGTACTACTTAAAGTATGTACATTGTAAATGTCATTTCTAAATGTGTGTATTTTTCAGACATTCTTTTAGCACTCTAAATAAAAATTCAAAATAGCTGTCTTTGATTTACCGTTGTGAAAATATACACTGAAAATTGTTTTCAGATTTTGACTCTAACCGATTGAAAACATTGATTAGATAATCATGTTTTGATACAACTAATAAACAAAATGGTAAATGACTGATTCAACACCGCATTCCAGTAAAATGTTCTCTATTTGGTGCTTGATTAGAGTAATTTTGTTTTTATTTTTTACCGGCGCATAGATAGTGATCAACCTAAGACAGGGAAATACCTATCTTATAATCCTTTCTGTGTCTTTGACTATTGCTAAATTGGTGTTGATTCAGTATCGATATTATATAAATAGATCAATGTAAATGGCACGGTGCGATTAAATACGTAAAACGGTATAAACCGTTCAGCAACGCGTTCAAGAATCTCGACTATATCGGCAAACATTCACACAAAAGTAGAAATTGAGTAGAGCGGCAGCGAGAAACCTGGAGCGAAAGAAATTAAAATATATTTAATTGAATTATGGTTACGGCATGATGGCTGCTAATGAGTGCTCAGAACGGTTTCTGAAAAATTCAAAACTTGTAATAAAAACTGAAATGAGCGTAAAAGCTTGAACATACTTTCTAAATTATCGTTTATTTCGAGGAAGTTTTAGCTCTTATCATTAATTTACGTCCCATTTTCGCCTAATGCATTATAATAATGAAATTTAGCTAGACTATCGTACAATTAGTAATTTTTGAATTATTCGAAGATATATAATTTCTTCTAATTGAAATAGGCACGCAAATATCACTTAAAGTATTTGCGTATCGTTGTTTTTGCGAAAAATTTAGATTTTTTTAAAATGATTATTTTAAATTTAAGTTACAACATTTAGGATCCCAAAAATGCCTTACTTTTGGTTCAACTATAATTCGAAGCAAAGTTATAGCCGAAAATATAAATCGGAAATGATGTTTTTGAATCCAGAAGTGACCATTAAGGAGCCACAGAAAGGTAAATAATACATTTTAATGTACAGATTAATTTGAATTGAATAATATAGACTTAGAATGCCTATATTTTACTAACATATTTTTGAGTAACATAATTATTAGTGTTAGTCATGTTTTATGATATGTAAAGTGAAACCTAAGTGTACGACTACTTCCATTAAGCGATCACCTCCCTGAACGAACATTTTTTTATGGAACGAAAATTATTCCCATAGCTCAACACTAATTTTACCTTTATTCAGAGACCATCCAGTTTGAACTCCCTCCTCGAGCGACCAATTTTTTTGAAAAAAAAAAAGAAACAATTTCCATTTTTCTTTTTTTTTGGGGGGGGGGAGGGGGGTCGGTTGAAGAAGGTTTTATTCGAAAATTGATTTCGGGGAGCACATTATTCATGAAACTCTAAGTTTAGATTTTTTTTTCCCACTAACTTTTAAGCGTTTAATCCCATTTAATGCTTTAAAGTTAGTGCGTTTTTAAGCAATGAATTTCACTCTGATGACAAATTATGAATGATTATCAATAAACTCTCTTGCGAAATTCTGTCAGAAAATTCTCAGTGAAATAGATAAAGTAATGAAATCGTCATTGTTTGTTCCCGCCCCAAAAAGTTGTATTTATTTGATGAACTTCGAAGGCACTTGAAATGAAAAGTTATAAAAAGTAAAATCGTAAAATGACAGCAAACATCAATGTATTCATTTTTTAAACTCTGATGTAGTTAACTTTTGTTTTGACACTTAAATTTTGATATTTTTTCTAATGTGAAAAAGAATTTAGTAACATTAACTGTTATCTTTTTTAAACAATTAAAATATAAATTTAAACATGACCACCATTAGAAGACCACCTCTTGGAGCTTCATAAAAAGCGTTTAAACAAGAAAAATTATAACAGTAAATTTTTTACCTAACTGTATTAATCTTTAAATTCTAATCAAATCTATATTATATAAACTAAAAAACCCGCAATTTTAAATTTTAGAGAAATAATTTCTTTAAAATAATTAATTCTCCAACAAATAAACACACACTTACACACACACATATTTATATAGATATATTTGCATAATAAAAAAGATGAGTATTTAAAAAATTCTTCGCAAGCGAAAAAAAAAAAAAAAAAAGAGAAAAAACTGCACTGTAAAAAAAAAGGGTCGATCTACTAAAAAAACTTTAGTGATCCTTGTAATTACTAAAAAATTTTTAGTAATCTTAGTCGGTTACTAGGAAATCTGTAAGAATTACTAGAAAAAAGTTAGCAATGAATAGAGTTAATAGTTTTATATTTTTAATAGCTATTACTAAATCTCACTTGGTGTGGCCTTGATAGTATAGTGGTTATAGTAACGGACTCCAGGCTGAAAGGTCCCGGGTTCGATGCTGGACACAGCCAAATACGCCCAGAATATATGTAGTGTAAGTTCTCGTTAATAAAGGGATTATAAAAATCCTGTCGGAGCAGGTAGCAATGTTTGGTGCTGCCATCTATTGCGGTTTTGCCGAAAATCTATCGTTTCAGAGGTCTGGATTCAGCTCGAAGGAATCTCCTGCCCTTCGGGCGCACGTAAAGGTTATTAAAAATCATTTTGGAGCTATTACTAAATTTTGCTTGATGGTTCATACTAAAAATTTTTAAGTTAGTTATACAAAAAATTCTTTTGTTCAGTATACAAAAGAAATGCTTGTTTCACTTGCAAAAAAAAAAAAAAAAAAAAAAAAGTTTGTAATGGTTACTAAAAAATTCTGTGGAATACAAATTTACTAAAAATTTTTAGTAACCTCTTGAATTTTTTTTTACAGTGTGGACCTTTCAGTTTTTTTTTTCTTTTTTTTTCACATTCAAATTCAGCATAAGCGGCTATGACTTCTTTGGTTACTATGTCAAACGACATCTACAGCATCGAGAAAATTTTTTTTCTGCATATTCTAAAGCGGCAAAGCTTATGATAAATGATCACCATCTATTTATTTATTTTTTTTTAATCTTTCAAAAAATCTTTTTTATCTTTTTAATTTCTTATTTTTTACATGATTGTCTTGTGTTTCTTTCAAACTGGGATACAAATTTGTCTTTGGATGACAATTATTAGATACCGAAACCAATTGATAAAGAATAAAGTATCAAAAAATGACTTTAAAAGAATGAGTAAAATTTTTAAAATGCGTGACGATCATCAAATAAAGTTTATTTGGAAAGAAGACAAAATTTACTATTTAGGCTAAAGGATTGAAATCCTGTTCATTTTGTAAACTTCAAAAATTGCCAAAAACACACAAAAATTCATTAATAATAACAATAATATCTAAAATTTCATTCTTGGGTACATTGGGACCTCTTTCCTTCTATCAGGAACTAAATTTGTTGATCTCTACGTGTAGTAGACTTCGTTAGTCTTTACAAAAAAAAAAAAAAAAAAAAAAAAAAAAAAAAAGATACACTTAGAGACAAAAATTCCATTTTTTAATATAAATTAAAAATTTTAAGCATTTAATATTGTATTCATATCTATTATTTTTGTATGTATCAGATTAAAATTTCTCCTTCACCTCTGACCCTTTTTGTGCTTTATCAGTCTTGACATTCTTGTTAAACCATCTGTAACGACTCGGACATTTAACAAGTAATTATATAAAGGACGCGTTTTAATTGTTCTCCTGCTTTGTGTAAGACTTCTGGTCATGCTACTAAAGGGCACTTCCAAGAAAATTCAGACAGCAAATTGAAGAAGTGACTTTTGAATATGAGTTTCATTGTAAAAGAGCAAGCACATCGAATGAACATCCTCCCTTTTTGGCAATGTACACATGTATAATTTGTTTTAATTGTCAGTCATTATACATTTATACAAGACGGAGTAGGCGCCACAGCGCATGGAAGACTTTTTTTTTTTCTAACATGTCGAACCGAAAAGAATACAGATATAGTACTGTCTGGTACTGTGTTCATTTTGAGTAGTATATACTGAAAATAAACTTCTATTTTAATCAGTTTTGATCAACTATATAAATATAAATTTTTAAAAAATGAACAATGGCTTCAAAACTTTGGGATTTTTTTTTTTTAAATTTTTGAAGGAATAATTTTTTGTTATTTTTATCTTTTAATTTTTTCTGTCTGTCATTTTATCTTCTAAATCAGGTCTGTCCAACACGTTGCCCGCAGACGTATTGGCGCCCTTTGAAGATTTTATTGGCACCTTTTTGAAGATTTTCCGTTACTAAACATTTTAGAAGTAAAATTACATTATAAAGAGTTCTTTTTTTAAATCCTTCTTATTTCCATCAGAGATATTTTCAAAACCTGTGAAAACACATTAAAAATCAGAAGCATACTTTGAAAATTTAATCATGCAAAATTTAACGATTTATAGTTATTGTTTATGAAGTGTTATTATGATAGTTAAATTTGGTAATAATTGGATATAGCTCTTTTTAATACTTAAGAAGAAACAGAAAAATAAACCTTTTTCACTTTCCCCTGCCAATTTCAAGACACGTGTGCATATACATGAAAGTGCTTTTTCTGCTATTGTCACACTGCCCTGGCTGTTTTATACGAGGGATAAAGGAGTTTTATTTTTCGTTAAGAAAATAGACTTTTTTTTTTTTAATTTGCTTTAAAAAAAAATAATAAAAAAGTGCAAAACGATTTCCACATATGAAAGCACTTCTAGACTGTCTCTCATAAACCAGCTATATGGATTGATCACTATCATGCATGTGTTTCTTTTTGTTCCCTTAATAAAACTAAATGCACACTTTCAAAATAAGTCAAAACGTATTTTAACATCCTAAAAGAAACAAAGCAATCTCTTTTATCTCTATGTTTATGTCTCTATTTTTATGTTTTGCTATTATGGCTATTATAAGCATTATTAAAGTTTTTCGCACCTTAACCCTACAAACATTATTGAAACAGACCACTGGTAGAAAATGTTATATTTTGAAACTTAATGCATGTAACTCCAGATCCGTAGGTGCCTTTTGTCTATTGCCTAAAGATTCATTTGCATTATGTTAAGACGTGCATGTGAATTAATACTGTGCGATAATACAGCCACATGTTTTCAGTGATATAAAATGTGGCGCTCTTCATTAAGTGTCAAGAACTGAGATGCGTTTCTGCTTACTAAAAGGTGTGTAGCTTACGTGCGCCCTGGTGTAGCTTATGAGTTACATGATCTATTTTTGCCATTTAGCGCTTTCTTTTGATCTTTTGTTAAACTATTATGCGTTATTTACGTATGATAATATGCATTTTAATTCGTTTACTATAACTTTAGTTGATTACTTTGTAAAGCTACATGTTTCAGTAGCTTAACAAAAACCAATTTTGTAGATTTACATCTTTTTTGTACAGTGTATCGATCGAATTTCAGTACACATACAGATTTCGCTAATTTTACATCTGTAAAATTACAGATTTTTTTTTTCAGTGATTTTTTTTTATTTTAATACAAAATTTATAGGTAAAAAAAAAAGTTCCTTTAAATTACAGTACAAAATCACCTTAATTATTCATAAATAAGAAACTTTGAAATAAAAATATTTAAAGCTTGTCAACATTTGGAAATTTAGTCTTAAATCTATTTAATATACATTATTGTCGTATTAATATGTATCAGTAACTAGTTAATTATTACAATTTCTTAACGCTTGATATGTCATATTCGGCGATTTGTTTATATATACATATAAATCTATGTAATCTCATCAAATTTTTGAAATTGCTCATCTTTTCTTGAATCTTTATAAGAAACAAAAACAGGGAAATAGGGATTGACTACTTTTCTGAGAATCTAGCTTTGTTTAACAAATAAAATAAAGTGAAATAATAAGTGTCTTCCTATTTGTTTCTGTTGGGTACTTTTTTATAAGATTAGCAATATACAACAGGATGATAATCTTTTTTTAAATGTCAGGAAATAAGTACCTGAAACCCGCCTAACAAGTAAGTGAGACTTGAAAAATTAGAACGTAAACATATAAACATTACATTTCCTGATTTTTATTTCTGTTATTATTATTATTTTATTCACCGAGAAAAAACTTTCATCACTATATTTAGAACAGTGTTGCATTTTATCCTGTAAACATGTTTTCACTTTCACCGAACTTATGTTGCAGTAAAAAGTGATTCATTCTCTCTTTTAGACGATTGGTCAGTAGAACACAAGGATCTTTTCTAAATTGTCTTTTGTTTCGATATGCTATTTGTTGTGGTCAACACTTGCAAATGCTTTTAAATTGTTTCCGTAGAATTTCTTTATTTTTTTTCTTTTCTGACTTATTATTAAGCGAACGATGGACGTTAATTTTTTTTTTTTTTTCAAATTTTCATCATAGCAACAGGAAATTTTTTGCACATATACATTTCACCAAAAGCATATAGAACACCTTCAAAAAAATTTCCAATCTTATTAAATTTTTAAAATTTTTAAACGAAATTTTAAAATACTCCTCATGTTTTAATTTTTGAGATATTTTCTTGCTTTTGAATTTTTATCACTTAAAACTCTATTATAAACAAATTTGGGTAAGATTTTTTTAATCTATTGAATAGTTAATATGTTACAGATTTTTTTCTAAATTCCATAATGATTTTCGTTAAAATTTTGCCTTTTAATAAGCAAAAAATCAAACTCGACTATCTAAATGGAGACGAATTTTAAAAAGCTTACACAGTTTCTTTCTAAACAATATCAGGATACTTCCTTATCAATTTTTAAAATATTGATAAAAAATTGCGTCGCAAGAAGCATTTCGAAAATCTAAAAATGCTGAAAAATTAGTTTTGAGAAAAACAGATTTAAAGTATATAAATACACTTACCTTTATTATTTACTTCTTAAAACCTTCATGAATGATAAGAAAAAGCTGTTTTGGTACTATTATATTACAGAAATAGACCTTTTTTGCAACAATTTTGCTCAAATAAAGGTCCACTGTCCCTTTAACGATATTAGAGCAAAGTAAAAATTGAAAAGGAAAATCTGAGGCAGTATAAATATATAAAATTGCTTGTTATTGTAATTGGACTGATTATTTCATGATTGAAATAATAATAGTAATGATAATAAAATTAATATAAGTAAATGTTAATTAAAATTGTAAATTTTCTAATGAATTAAAACAAAATGGAAACAGTTTTGATGCTTAAAATAAATTTAATAATAAAAGGAGTAATTCAAAGTTATTAAAAAGTAAAGGAGAAACATTGATAGTAAAAAAAAAATAGAAAAGTACTAAATCAATTATAAAATTGTTATTATTTGAAAAATACATAAGAAACGCCAAATTTAGAAAGGGATAGCAATTTTAAAAATAGTGTAAGTAAAATTAAAGCTACTAATTATTAAAGAAATTTATAAATTTTCTAATGAATTAAAAACAAAATGGAAGCAAAACTTTTTTACTGAAAATAAATTTGTTATGAGTTTGTTATGTTTGTTTCTTACTTGTAAATCCTTGTTTTTGAGAAATTTAATTTTGAAATCAGGGTCTTATTCGCAGGACACCCTGCATTTTCAAAATTATTTTCTTATGTTGGTACCTGTCCGATATCAGATGCCATTTTTTCAGAAAAAAAATCTCTTTCTTGTAAAAAAATATGTTATTTTTACAGCTATTTTATTGCATTCAAATGCTTACAATAACAAAGTAAACAACCATTCAGAATCTTTCTAGAAAGTTATTTTGAGAAAATTTCATACAAAAAATTTTCTTTCAATTTTTAGAAAAAGTTTTTGACATTTTCGATCTTTCTTCGACAATATTTTCTGGTTTCTATGAAAGATGTTTTTGTTATCATTTCAAAAGCCACTTATTCTGTAGTACTTTTACTTTCACAAAAATGCTAAAAAATAGACAATATTTTATTATGTTATGGATCAAACCCAAAAAAAAGATTCACAGAAAATTACAACGACAAGTAGACAAACTATTTTACGGGGCACAAAAAATAATATGAAATTTTTTATCGTTTATGATTCATTCTTCTTTCATTTTTATTTAATAACTATATGTTTTTAATTATAAGGTTTTTAATAGTTAAATTAGTTAATGTGTGTCTCAACAGAACACCTTTTCACTGGAAAATATTCTGTAAAGAAATGGAACAAATACCAAAATAGTTTTTTTTTTTTTTTTTTTTTTTTTTTTTTTTTTACTAATGAAAGATTTCTATTAAAATAAATTGTAAACTATTTCAACATGAAAAAAGGGGAGGGAGTTGAATTATTTAAAAAAAAAGGGAAAGACTCAAATGATATAAAAGAAAAAAAATCAATATCTGTACATAGATTTTAAATTAATATTAGGTCAAGGAAAAAACATATACATATTTTCTGTTGTCAGATTCAATTTTTCTCTACTAATATATGTCGTACAAAAATGTACGAGGTATCAATGGATAGGCTATTTTTTTCCACACTTGTCATCGCATACTGAGTCTAACTAATATGTAACGTACAGTTATAAATAAGGTATGATTATTTGTGTGCTTTTTTATGTTAATTTTTTGTTCACATCTGACATTGTATGCTTAATTTTCGTTATAGTTTCAGGTAAAGTGTCATCATACATATAACTTCTGATGTCAACATCCACTTTTCTAAGCACATACAAAAAGTACAATATAAATAACAAGTTGAAATTGCACATCAAGTGTAGAAAATGATGTGCGTTCGTATTAGAAATAAGTTAAAAAAATATTCCGATCATTGTATAATAGTATACAACACTTCGCATACAGTAGAATATCTAAAATCTTTTGTGTGTTCCTGTAAATAATATCTGCTTTCTATGACACAGAAAATAACTTATAGTATACCTCAGCAACGTATATCAATTTCATAAAATGTGAAATAATTTAATGTGATTAACGCGCCCCAAACAATGCTTTTCACTATAGCATTATGTAATGCAGCACTTTTGTAAGGCCCTGTAAATTAATAACAAATATTCTTTGCACCATAGATTGTACAGAATGTATATTTTAGTGTATACCTCATAGATGCATATCAATTTATTATATTTGAAAGAGCGTAACACAGTTAAATGCCCTTTAAACTATTTTTTCCCATGCAACGGAATATTTTTTATTACCCTGTAATTGAGCTGTACATCTCATTTTCATGAAATTTGAAATGACTGGACAAAATTATGCAACAATTATATATTTTAAATTTCAAACGATTCGGTTGGGTAGTTTTTTTTTTTTTCTGTTATATGCGGACAGATGGACAGACAGAAGGACAGACGGACAGATTAAACGACTACTATAAGTACTATGTATTTACATAATTACGAACGCACCTAAAAAGATTGTACGAACGATTTTTGAACAGGCTTTTGACATAGTACACTCATATTCCGTTAAAGTAAGTGGTTCGTTTAAAAAAATTACAGTTAATAACAAATTAATAAAACAATACTATTTCGACAAAACAAATTGCTTGATTAAAAACTATACTTAATAATAAATTAATAAAAAAAAAAAAAAAAAAAAAAAAAAAAATCAAAGATTGAAAAACGAAAGACTCTCACGGTTTTACTGGCTGATCTACAATACTAAACATATTTGCTGAATTAAAAATGTTAAGATTATTCTCTAATAATAACAATAATTATAATTAAAAAAAACTAAAGAAAATGTTTAAAATATTTTTAGTTGTTTTTCTTTTCTCCCCCCTCTTCCCAATATTTTGTCTATGATAGAAGAATCTAAAATATGGGTCATTCCATGGTAACTTACGTTAAATTATAAAGTATTTTTAGTAAATTTAATAATAAAATACACACACACACGCAAATTATTCAAAATGTCAATTTGACATTGTTTGCGAATTAAACTTATTCAAAGCCCAATTTAGATGGAAATCACGCAATTTTAATGTTATTTCTCATATTTTGGCAATTTTATCTACTATGGTAACTGCCATTATTGAAAAGAGAATGTAAGTTATCATGTAAAGTGCAATTTTCATTATAATTTTTAACCTCTTCAGACCTTAGCATTAAATAACTCTACAAATATATATTTACTGCTTTTGCATAGTCGAAATGATACCATAGATGACACAAAGAGACATTTTTATGAAATCAGTATTTTGGGGAGCTCGTAATTTAGGTTTACAAATATGGATATAAAAGTACTAACCCCCTTAAAACGACAGTTTAACTATTAGTAACATAAATTTACGCAATAACAAAATTAAGGTCTTTAAACAGGTAAATGATCAGCAAATCCTCAAAATTTTTTATTGAAAAGCATTAAGGTTAGATAATCTTGAATATTTCTTACTTTCTTGGCCACAATGACTAGAAGGTATTTTCGAAACTCGGATGAAAATAATATTTATTTTATGAGATAATATTCATTCGTGCTGACATTTATTGGTTTTGTTTTAGAACAAAAAACATTCAGCTGTATAGAAGTAAAGTAAAAATACAAAAAAATCGAACAGTTTAGTTTTTATGAGGAAAAGAATGGAGGTACACATTTATGCACCTCAGGTCTGAAGAGGTTAAGGTAATCTTCATCCAAATTGGCCCCTCGATAGGTTTCATTGACAAATCATGTTAATTTTACATTTGAATATTTTTTTAGTGTTATATTACTGCAGTAAATTGTTCTAAATGTTACTCAAGTTACCATGGAATGACACATATCCTTTAGTAACGGTAACATATTTCGCGCGTTTTCCATTTCTGCCTGTAAACATGTTTTCACTTTCACTGAAGTTATGCTGCAGTAAAACGTGATTCTCTTTACTCTTCAATATCGTCGGTCAGCAAAATTTTAATGAAGGTGTATGAAAAAAGTTCCATTTCGAAAGTTTTCGTTTTTCAGTCGACTTTTGAATTTTTAAGTTTTCTAACCGAAAGAAAAGAAGGAGATTCAGAATTTCAGGCATATATTTTTATTTATTTAATATACGCTCACCAATTACTTCGAAACTACGCCACCGATTCATACAATTTTATTTTCGTTTCGTCTTTTTCTTTTTAGCTTTCGATGCTATTTCTTTCAGACAAGCTAAAAAAATGTCGTGCCATCAGCCCTGAATTTTCTACTGAACCGATTTTGATAATTATTTTTTTAAATGAAAGCTATTTATTTGTAGTTGTGCCCATTTTAGTTATTTTTTAATTTATTTCCATTTTTATATTTTATTTTTAATTTTAAATGCTTTTTACGATATTTGTTCAAAATGGTGGCAACTCAGTTTAGTTTTTCTCTCGATAATAAAAATTTATTTTCCAAAATGATTGCGTATAATTATGCGCACTAATTGAGGTAAAAAAAAATATATTTATTGAGAAATAATATTAATAATGTAAATAAAATAACAGAAAAAAATTTATGATAAAAATTAATGTCTAAAGCAAAATAAGAAAAGTTTCAAATGAGGAAAATGATGTCATTCAGCAACCAGATAAATTGGAATTACAATATTATTACGGTGCCTTTTTCATATTACTAATAACAGTAACTTTTAAAAAACATTTGAAGAGAAAATGACACCACTATTTAAAACATCGCACTTTTTACTCTTAATGATATTAGGTACTACTCTGTTATCCAGTCTACCAATTTCGCCAAATTATACAAATCGCCAAACTAATAGCCAAATTATACATATTGACAAAATTTTTATTTTAAATAACGAAAAAACAAATAATTAGTAGAATATTAATAAAAATATTAAAAAAAAGTCGAAATAAAAATAACTTAATGACATTTTAAACACATGAATCGTATTTAATGTCATTGAATGTGACATTCACGATCATCCGTTATTGGCATTTAATCTTATAGTTTGGCGATAATTTTTTGGTCGACGGGATAACCAAGTAGTATCCGATATTACATTTCAATATTTCTTTTCATTATGGACACTGAGATTGAGATTTTACTTTTAGATGATTTCAGTTAGTGAAAATAATGTCACAATAAAAATAAAATTAGTTTTTTTTTTTTTTTTTTTTTTTTTTTTTTTTTTTTTTTTTTTTTTAATAATATTAAAACTATTTTTCTGTGAGTGCATATAAAATAAAATTTCTTCATTTCGCCGGCACTCAGATTACAATTTTAACTGAAGACGTGCGAATATTTGCATGCTAAATTGTAACTGGCAAATTTGACATTTAGTTTGTAAATATATTTATTATATATTGATTCAATAATGTATTACTTTTGCTTTTATTTTAAACCAAATCGATCGGGTCTTTTAAACATTTCACTCGTCTAATGCAACGGGATTCCACTCGTTTTATTGTTAAATTGCATTTCCTTTTACTCAGAGTCTATAAAAAAGCGTTTAAACTAAAGAAAAAATCCGTTTTTGATGAATCTAGTCAATGAAGAAGTAGCACGTCAAATTGTGTCTCTTTATTATTCCGCAATTCCAATGTCTCAGAGAGAAATTGCTATTCAATTGGGTATTTCACGCCGTTCTGTTTGCTATTACATTGATAAACACAAGAAAAATGAAGTTAGTTCATTGCAATCTAAATGGGATCGCCCTTCTAAAAAACCTCTAACGATTTTTTTTTCTAATCGGAGGCGAAACTCAATTCTGCAATGGCAGAATCTACATTCATCTTGTTCTTCTTCTTCTTTCTTTTTTTTCTTTTTAAGTGGGCTCAATACTTTTTCAGAAATTCAACAAAAAATAAAATAACAATAATTAAAGCCCCAATCTTTAAAATATTTCATTTTCAACGATTTGCACCAAGTGATACATTTTTAACGAGAAAGTCGCTATCCAGCGATTACTGATCTTTTTATTCTGCTTTGTTTCTAGGATTGTTGTTTAAATAGCTAGAAACGTTTATGACATACACAATCGTTAAAAATTAAATAAAACAAAATTATAAAGCGTTTATAAACACTCAAGATTTCAGCGGTATATCAGCTTCGTTTGAAGAACTATATTTTTACGGTGGCGGAGGGGTTTATACGCTAAATATGGAGCGGACCAAAATTCTTTGGCAACTTTTTTAATTTAACATAAAATAAAGTAATTAAAGTCTTTTTTCCCCCCTTCAAATTTATAATTATTATCTATTTATTTATTTATTTTGTGACTTCTTTTGTTGTTGTCGGTAATTAAAAAATATTTTCGCTTATTTCTATTGCTTTAATTACAAGGAGATTTTAATATTTATTCAAGACTAACGATAAGGTAATATTTTATAGATTTCGACTTAGGAGTGTTTTGTAATTATGTCTGCAGTCACTCTGATAATATTTCTTTGAGTATATTAAATTTCTCAAAAATTATAGAAATGAAAGAGAAAATTGTGGCAATTTAAACTATTTAAAAACAAGACTACATTAATGAAGCTGTGTATGTTTATATCTATTAAAAATACTTCTATGTCTCTTTAAAATCGAATGTGGATAATTTTGTCTTACTGGGTCATTTAAACATTAAAACCAAACTTAACTTTAAAAGCTCCAACAGCATTATCACAAATTTATTACACATTTAAGAATAAAATTAAATCAGAAAAGTATAAATATGGATTTTTATTAATTTTAAATAATCATTAGACGAATTAAAAATCGTCTAAATATTACCACATTACCACGGTTCGTATGAGTACCGTTATTTTTCTGGTAAAATTTCAGCATTTTGTTTTCAATTGAAAAATAAATCTTGTTTGAATGCACGAAATTTCACCTTATTTATGAAGATATTTTCTGTAAAAAAAGTTAGCATCAAAGAATTTCATGGTCTAGAAATTGCACCCCATAAGAGCCCTGATTACGAAATATAAACTTTTGAGCCTATCAATGCTAAAGATGAATGATAAGTATTTGAATGTTATGACTATTTTATATGTACATCATTAGTTTTTGTATTACATGATACTTTGTAAAATCATAATTTTACAAAGCATCATCTGGATTTTTTAATTAAACTGTTTCTTAAACGTTGGTTATTAATTAATAATGCAGCTATTAAAAAGGTCATAAATATAAAAGCATGTGTATCTTTTTCATTATTATTCGTATCCGCATAATCGAGGATTCTCCCAAAATAGATCTGAGTTCTTTTCTGAACAATTAGTTGACACGTTAGACTTCATAAATGATTTTTTCTGTCACTAGTTTTTTAGATATGCACTTAACTTCTAATTTTACTGTTAGAAGGCGGTGCATATAGTCTCATAAGAAAGGGCATAGATTCTCTACTATACCTAAAGAATATTTTAATCATTATAGCTGTGGGCATACAAATGTTAAGGATGTAAAGTGTTTTCTGCTATAACATGAAACTTCCCAATATGTTTATAGATATTTTTAATAAACAACTGAATTTTAAACCAAAAATCATTACAACCAGTCTCTAGCTATAAATTTCCGTCTAAACACAATATCTTATGACACTCAATTAACTGTCTAAATGAAACCATATAAAACTAGCAGGGTGTGGCAATTTCAAAACCTTCTTCTATCTCATATATATAAATCCTTAAAATTGTCAAAATTAAACAACAATCTCACTCTCTCAACTCATCATGGGGATTCTAATGATATGAAATTCCGTGCATTAGTTCTTGAGATATCACAACCTTTAAAACCACGTAAGTCATGCAAAAAATCCGCATAGCAGCGCCACTTGTTAGGTGATTTGCACCACATCCTAATTTGTAACAACTTATGTCAAGATCTAACTGAATCTTTCTTATAACTGAAGTTTGAGGGAAATCAGTGCATCAGCTCTTGAAATAAAGCCGCAAAAAAGGCAGAATAGCCGTGCCATCTGCTGAGTGATTTACATCAAAATGTATAAAGCGTCAATTCATGTTCAGGACTAACTAAAACTGAAGTTCGATGAAAATCCGTGCATCAGTTTCGGAGATTGAGCTATTGCAAAAATCGTGAAAAATACTGCATAGTAGTGCAATCTGTTGAGTGATTTACACTAAAATGTAGAAAATGTCAATTTATGCAAAATACTATGTGAATCTGAAGTTTGAAGAAAATAAATGTATTTGTTCTTGAGATAGAGCACCCACAAAATTTGCGTCACGGACAAACAGTCAGACATTTCCTAAAAACATGTTTTTTGGTATTTCCAACCCCTAAAACGTGTAAATCCTTCGAAAACCAGAAGTCGAAATTTCACTAATCCAATACTTTTAATGTAAAAATAGAAAAAAGTAATAAAAAACAAAATATGAAGATCTAATAATTCTAATACGAAACAGAGTTAAGTTGAATGTAATAAGTAAATAGTCATTAAGTATGGGTATGCAATGTAACAATAAGTTGCGGAGAAGGGGAGGAGAATTTATACCCAAGTTTTACCTTGTTTGTTTTTTAAAACTATATGTCTTTCACAAACACTAAGTAATCGTGTTCGTGAGAAAGAAGTATTAAAAACTCATCAAGTGAGTAATTCGTGAAACAATGCAAATACACACCAACTTTGTGATGGCTTTTTGTCGAGGTATGTCACTATCGTTTGTTTTCTCGCCAATTTGTCACGCCATGCAGAAAAAGAAACGAAAAAAAAAATTGTATAACGCGGTCGATTGAAGCTAAATGTACGAAGTAAAGCATTTCTTCGAAAGCAAACCGCAAATCCTCCCTACTTTTTTCCGTGGTCTATTAAGTTAAAAGAAGATTCACTATAATAATGAGAAGGATTTGTATCAGTCATGTTCTGCGATTCAATTTTAGGGCAAGAAGAGAGACACATTAGGTACAAGTGAAACAAAAGAAATTTCGGTTAAGGTAATTTTTCAGTCTGTTAATTTGGAGCTTGGTGCTGTAATTTGCAATCCTTTCGATTTTGTTTTCGTTTTTCTTTAAAACTTTATGGTAACTTCTTTAATTTTGTGCTTAAATATACATTGTGTGTGTTAGAGATAATTTTAGACTTTTTTTTTTTTTTTGGGGGGGGGGGGGGGCTGAAACTTCCGAGTTCGATGTTTTGAAATCCCGAAAAAGTCTGAAAACGTTTCTCTCATCAAATCCAGTTTCCGTCCCAAACCAATACCGAAAGTATAACTTTATCGTTTTAAAGTCTCTTCCTAGATACTAATAAGACTTAATCGTGAGTACCATCTCTTGAGAACGTTTCGTTATTTTCATGTCCCTGAAAATTTGTTTAAACTAGCAAATTTGTTATTTATACTCCAACTACAAGAATCTTCAATAATAGCAGTTCTTATTGTTTTAAAACATTACTGTACAATTATGGCAGTATGATAATTATATGAATTCTATTTTACAGTAATTTTGGAAAAAAATTTCGAATAGAAAAAAGAATAGAGAAAGGACGACTTCTTTAACTTATTACTTATACTGACCGTCCAAATGCTTCAGAATCAAATTTCTTAAACTAGACTCTTGTGTTTTAACTATCAAAGTTTTTTCTCCATGTTTTAATTTGTTAATAAATACAATTTTTATTTTAAACTTAAGCTTAAAAACTGATTAAAAAAAAAAAGAAAAAAAGAAAAAAAAAGCGAGTTTCGGGTGTCCAGCCAGATCTTGTGTTCCCTATTGTGTGTATATGTGACGTAAATGACTAATTTACATTTTTATACTCCTTTTATATTTTGACTTTTTTTTTTTCTCCCAATGAAAAAATAGAAGAGAACACAGTAAAATCATTTATTGCAGAGAGGAAAACAGGATACACACGTATCTAAAGAATAAATATGAATGAAAAAGAATAAGTTTGAAAGAATTAAAAATGGAAAAAATAAAGGATTAATAACGAGATACTACGAAAATTTATTATGGAATGGGAAACACCTACACTGTAAACAAATCCGTTAAATTTAATGCAAAAGCTTTTGACAGCGATGTTGCCATCAGTTTTTGCCGTAAAAGCTGCAATAAAATTCGATGCAATACGAAAAATTTACAGCTAATTATACTGCAATTTTTACAGCAAAAACTGATGGAAACATTACTGCCAGCAGTTTTTGTCATAAATTTAACGGATTTTTTTTTTCTTTACAGTGTACTAAAAAGAAGAGAAGAGAAAAGAAATATATAATAATATAAATATATAAATGAAAACATTGTATATGAATATGAAAACAAGATATTCGAGAGAAAACTCTGGGTGAGTGGGGGGGGGGGGAAGATGGGATAAGAAAACTTTTAGTAGAAAGGAAACTTCAAGAAATTCTTGTTGGAAGAAAATATTCATAATCAAACTATGGAAGCATACTTCAATTTCACTACGCAAATAGTTTCTTGATTTCTCCAGAAAAATTGATAGCTAATAAAAAAAAGGGGGGGGGGAAGAAAAGGAAAGACCTTATCTCATATTCAGTTTTAAAGAAAAACTACACTAGAATATTAAATTTTTGTGAGTATTTTTATTTCTTATTTAGAACTTGCTATGCGGGTTAACTCAGAAGAGGTTATAGAATACTTTTGTCTCTGATGTTATTACATTTTTTTCAGAGATTAAGATACTTTTCTTTTTTTTCTTAACAGTGTATGTAAATTTTGAACGCATTTTGATTCTAGTAATCTGTCATAAATGTCAAATCTGTCAATCTGTAATAAAAAAATAAAAACAACTGAACAAATTTTAACCCTCTAAGCGTTTGGTCCGTAAAATTCCGTACACTAAGCTCCAGGTTTCACTGCAATATAAGCAATGTTTAAGATATTATAATTTTATAAATTTAATGAATTTTCAAAGCATTGAAGAATGATTAAGACTCTCAAGGATTACATTTATATTCCTAAATAAGATTTTTTATGTAATATTGAAAGAATCATATTTTATTAGCATTTAAAACAAAATGCAGAGAAAACAACATTACAATTTTACCCATTTGCAAGACGCTTGGAGGGTTAAATATTTTCTTTCTCAGGAAAGTATTTGCTTAAAAAACATGTAAGTGCATTTTTAAATAAAGGTCAAACTTATCCCGATTAAAACACCCTCGCTGAATGTATTCACAATCACAATGGTACGTTTCGGAAGCAATGAAATATTTCCCTTGAGCGATAGCAATAACAGGTCCGATAAGCTGAAAATTGATTGGCGCGCATGAGTGTCCCTTTTGCTCCCGTTTTCTTGTCTGACATGGTATTAATAACTTTTGCTTAGAAACATCTTAAATTTTTAAAGTAGGGCTATCATATATTTTTCTTATTTTAAACACATCATTGATACTAGATCATGGTATAAAAATTTAATTTTAAGTTTGTTTACTTTCGAAGTATTTTTAAAATCGGTATTTTTAAGTACCCTCGGGATTACATTGAATCCGATTTTTACTTAGATTTGAACACACAGGGTGAATAAAAACGTATGTATTTGCTAGGGAAGCGTAGGTGTAAAGCAGGTAGAATTTGATATAATGTAGGAGAAAATATTGGATGGTTTATGTATGACATTGATGAATAATAAACTATAAAATATGTTGTTTTTATCTTTAAAAAAATACTGTATTTTTATAAAAGCAATAAATGGATATATCTATAAATGAACATGCATACTATAAAATAGGATGATGAAATGCGTGTAAAATATTTACAAAATGCATTGCAATTCCAAAATAAAATTTAAACGTATGTTTAAATATTTTTAATACATATAGTAATGCTCTATTACTGTATTGAAGGTACTACTTGATTATCCCATCAACCCATTTCCACAAATTACATGAATCGCCAAACTACTCATAAATTATACAAATTGGCATAATTTTTTTAATAACAAAAATTCAAATAAATAAGTAAAATATTAATAAAAATACAAATAAAACGTCAAATTAAAAATCATTTGGTGACATACAATCACATATAACATATTCAAGCGAATGCGATATTTACGATAATCCATTACTGGTATTTAATCATATAGCTTGGCGATAGATTTTTGGTCGACGGATTAATCAAGTAGTAAAAGAAATATCTTTATAACTACAAAAATGATAAACCTATATTAACTAACAGTTTACTGAGTCAGAAGATGGGTTTCATTTCCAATTAAAATATTTATTCCTTTGAATTGAAATTCGAATGAAATACGGGGTCATGAAAAATCGAAGAGTGCGGAAAACAGGATTACAAATATTTTGTCAATTAATTACCCGATCAACTTAATTTTTTATGCAAAATTTGAATTGTTTATTGTCTTTAACAGCCATCTCTTAAAATAAAAAAACTCTAAAATTTTCATGTACTTTTCATCAGAATAAATATTTCGAGAGTTTGAAAAAAAAAAGTTTTGGATTTTTGAGATTATTGGTATTTTAACAGGCTTCTTTTCATCGTTACATACTAAGTTCGCATCAAATTTCAAATCTCTATATCAATTTTTTCGAGAGATAGAGTGTTTACAGACAGACAGACGGACAGCAAAATTTGTTTTTCGGAATCTCTAATTCCTGAAACGTGTAAATCCGTCATTTTTTTTTTTCGTTTTTTAAAATGATTGCAAGACTTACCTATACAACGTATGATGGGAGGGTAAAAAATGTATGAGAATTTAACACTCTTTGATTCTTCATACTCTTTAGAAACTATCAAACATATTCATTAGTCAAGGTCGAGAAAGTTAATATTTTTCGAAAGAGAGAGAGAAAAAAAAGATGCATGAGTCCATCTATTATGGATAAAATATTTTGCTAATGCATTAACAAATCAATATCACTATACTGAAAAGGCGAAATAAATGCCGTTCAAAAGATTCTGTGACATTTTCTTTGTCTGGGTAGAAAATAATTGATTTTTACATGCTATAGGTTTAGATGACCTTGAGAAAAACTTTCTTTTGAGAGTGCTTTTTTAGAATTAATTTGCATAATATCCTCATATGAAGTTTTATATAGAGATCGATCGAAAATTCGTTTTCATTTTCGTTTTCGGTCTAAAATCTAATCTGCCGAAAATTCGTTTTCGGCGAAAATGCGGCTGAAAATTCGATCGGACCAAAACTATGTGTATTCCAAAAATCTCATTTGTTCCTTCGGAAATTTTTAGCATTAGTCACCGATTTGAGCTTTATCGGCTGGAATGAGACTATTCATTGCTACGAATTTCATTGTTTATAATTGTCAGTCATGGCTATTTCAAAATGTTCATACAAATTATAAAGCAAGCAATACATATACTTTTTCACGCGTTCACTAAAAGTTGCAGACTTAACAGGAATGGAAAATTTTTAGCTTTGAACCATAGAAGTGTTTCGAATACTCTTAGAAAAAGTTCCAATATAAGAGATGATCATTTACAAAAATTATTATAAAAGATAAATCGAGGCATGTATGCCGAAATTTAAAATATTTTTGAATTAAAGGAAATTCTTATAGTTAGAAAATATTTTTTTGTGGTTGATGAATTAATTACATTTTGTTATATAGGAAAAATAAAAAGTTTTGGAACTAAGGCATAGCGAGTCAATTTTGTCAAGACTTATAATTAATTAATAATTATGTATATTTATTAAGCGTGTATAAAAGTATTTATGCATGTATAATATACACGTTTGATTAATTAATAATCGTGTATGTATTAATTACTTTAAAAAATCGACTTTTTTTTTTCTTTTTTTTTTTTTTTTGCCGAAAATGGTAAAATTATCGAAATTCGATTTCGGTTTTGATCGATCCTATCGATCCTTAACTCTATTATAAATTAATATTTATAATATTTTCTTATGTAATATATTGTATAACATTATTGTATCAGATGTATTATAATTATACAATATTTTCTTATATAATATATTGTATAACATTATTATATCAGCTGTAATATCATAATGTAATATTTTTATGTTACATTATATTATTATTACTATATGTAATTGTATAGTACTTATAGTGTTATAAATTACATAATTTAATTTAATAAAATTTAAAAACATATCTATTAATTACAATTGTTAAAAAGTGAAAAATATAAAATATTCAATTGTTGAAATTAGTCCTGATCAAAATGGAAAAAACCAGTAAAGAACCGGTAGGTCACTTTTTAAGAGCCAAGTGTGGTTCTTACCTTCTAAGTGTTTGGAACATAATATTCCGTTCACTCAATTCCAAGCTATACTGCAATATAACTAATATTTAAGATAATATAATTCTATAGATTTAATGAATATCTAATACATTTTAGAATGATTGATACTGCCAAAGATTACATTCATATTTGTTATAAAGATTTTTTTTTTTTTTTTTCATATTGTTGAAAGAATTTTCGGAGCATTTAAAACAAAATTAAGCAAAAACAACATACAATTTTGCTCATTTGAAAGACGCCCATAGAGTACCCTTTTTTTCTGCAAAATTTGTTATTTAAATTTATTTAAAGGTGTATGAAGGTTGGCGGCTATGTTGCTTTTGTATACGTCCAAATGATTCATTAAAAAAAAAATTACAAAATTAGCTGTATTACTATCACTACGTTAAAGACAAAATATTTTCAACCCATTTAAAAATAATTTTGTTTGAATGGTGAGTTGATTTCTCTTAAAGGAAAATATTTGGCAAATTTATTTAATACTTTTAATTAAAAAGCTTAGATATATATTTAATAGTCAAATATAAAAGAAATATGTGTACAAAAAATTCTGTTTAATAGACAAAGGAAATAAATTTCATTTTTTCTTCTTTTTTTAATCTTTTTTTTTTTACATTGACATGATCTTTTACTGCATCAATGTTTCTGTTAAAAAAGAAAAAAGAAAAGAAAAGAAAATAATACTATTTCGTATAAAGAAGTGACCAAGTGCTTTTAATAAATTGAAACTTTCAAGTATCACTTCTTTGCAGATTTTTAGAAAAATCGCAAATTCTTTTGTAGTATAATATTTTCTTAATAATAAACAACGGAAGAAAACGTTTTCATCTATCCATCTTTAATCAAATCCCTATATACGTGCTTACCGGAAGCGTTCCTGAAATTCTTAAATAAAATGTATACTTATACCAGAAGTGGGATTTTTCTTTTCTTTAAGTAGTGTAGCTGTACATTGAAGAACAGGTGATTGCTTTTTTCCTTTCGTTTTCTTCTTTCATAATCTATTTTTTTTTATGCTTTTTTAAATAAATTTCTTGATTAAATGCAATCTTTGGAACTTGGGGTAATAAATGACTCATGATTAGGTTTTCGATTTTATTTTCTCTGTACTTGTGGAAAGTACCTATGCATAAAAGCTTGTAATGCTCTTTTAAAAGTGGTTGTTGCTGTCTATTTTTCATCGTCTAGCATACTTTCCTTTCAACTCTAATCGAAGTATTTATATTTTAAAATGGAATGATTTGCCCCTTGGAAAGTATAAAACATAATAATATAAAACCAAGAATTGAAGTACAAACAGATGTTGTTGGCTTATATGGCTCTCAGTTTACTTTCTAATTACCTACATGAAAAATATTTAAATGGAAGGTATTTATATATAAATATATAAAAAGGCATAACGCATTGATTTTAGTTTGACTATATTCTAAAGTTATAGCATGCTTAACGTGGAAAAGTACATTTAAATGCTTAATAATTAACAGATATTCGTATTTCGTATACACAATCGATGACTCCGATAATGATAAAAAAATATCGCAAAAACTTAAAAAATGAACCTGATGAACAAACATCACGCTATCACTGATATAATGAAAACAGACGCTTTAATAAAAAAAAAGTCATCTGCGAACTTGAATTATTTTATCCTACTGATCTTAACGCTTTTCAATACAGCTGAAAAGGATTTATGAATTCGGGTTGCCTGTCCATTTGTCTGTCTGATTATGGTCTGAGTTGCGTAAATACAGTATAATACCCAAGAAATTGATACACGTTATTGGAATTTACTATAGCATGTTTATTATTAAAAAGGAAATGTGTAGCATTTACGGTTCATTTACAAGAACACTCAAAAAAATTCTGTTACATCATTATATATATATATATATATTCTGTTACATCTTTATATATATATATACATATAAAGATAAATTAAAGCATATTCATTCACACTGTAGGTACTCTGTTTCTTATTAAATTGTTCTAAAAACTACATTTTATGCTAAGAAAAGAAATATGATGTTAAAACATTCGAGTGTATAACTAATGCAACATAAAACATCATGTTAGGTTCCTATGGAAGCATGTGAAAATAGAATGATGTACAAATAGGATGAGCAAATATGATGAGCGAGTATTGAAACATTTACTTTAGTTACAATTTAGTACTTCTGCAAAACTGTGAAAGGACCTCGAAACTAAATTAAATTTTTGAACAGAATTTCTTTGGATTTCTTTTTCCAGGGGGAGCTCAAAATATTTAGGGGGTGGGTACTGAGTCCCCCCCCCAGCATCTTCCTAGCCCCAGTTCTATATGGAAGCTGAAGAGCACATAATTTATTGTTCATTTACAGAGACACACAAAAGATATTTGGCTACAAGACTGATTACGAAGAATAATTGATCGAAGTGCTTTTATAGCTGTGGTATGCGTTTTGAAATTTAACTATTTTTTTCCAAGTTACTTTGAGTTTATAAATTCTATAGATTATACACAGAGATACACAAAGATTTCTAGTACATTTCCGTTTATTGATGAAAATTGCTGAATGAGAATTTTCAACTGCCCTTATGCAGTTGATTGAATTAAATTTTAGCATGCTATGCAGTATTTAGTATACATACAAATCTATAGATCCTTTACAGGGCTACATAAAAAATTCCTGTAATTGTCTAACTATAAATGATAATTGAAGAAGGTTTTTAAATGCGTCATGTATTTTATAAATTGTTTACTTAAGGTGGAATTACAGATTTAAACTTAAAATCGACTTTTTAACGTATCTCGATTGCCGCTAGTTAAACTAGCTCGCACGTTAAGGGCTCCGGGACACATTTTAAAATAATTTTTATTTGTTGAGTTTTTTTTTTTTTTTTTTTTTTTTTGGAGTGTGTGTGTTGGTTAACCATATCATTTGTTAACAAAATCACATGATACTTTTTATTATATTATTTTTTATTTAAAAATTTAAAATTGTTTTAAAAAGTGGAGTAATTTAAAATCGTTATAACTCAAAATATTATTTGTAGAATTTCTATATTTTACGTTTAAATAAACAGAAATATAATAATTTTAATTTTGATTCAACATTTAAAAAAATATATTAATTTAAAAATATTTAAAATATTTAAAATAAAAAATTGAAAAAAAAATATGTAGTTTTTATTGAAGGCATCGTATTTTAAAAAATAAATATTTTATCTGATTCAAAATTAAAGTAAAGCAAGCAAAAAAGACATGTTTCAAATTTGAAGCATTTATCTTTAACGATTCTTAGTTGTCTTAGTATCTTTAATAATTCATAACTATAACAATTGAAATTCGAGAAATGATAATAATAATAATAATAATAATAATAATAATAATAATAATAATAATAATAATAATAATAATAATAATAATAATAAAAACATCAAGAAGAAAAATGAATTTTCACAAGAAGTCATTTCCATGACAACCATTGCTTGAGAGCTAAATTTTAAAAACAAACCAAAGTGATAAAATTAATATTTCCTCTTCTAATAAAGATAGAAACATGATTTTAACGCCATTTTAAACATTAGAAAACAGTCAAAATTTTGATACAATATTTTTTTTTTTTTTTTTTTTTACAAAATTTGAAGACTTTTGTGTTTCGGACTCCCTTAAATACCTTTCATCTTAATAAATAGAAAATTTCTCGTTACAGTATTCTGAATGCGTGAGAAAGTGTTACCTATTCTATGCTAGGCGAATGATTTTTCGTTACTGTTTATTTTGTAAAGCATCTCGTTTCGAATTCTGAGTAACTGCAAGGAGGCCGAATCATTGCATCGATTCTCGCTGTGTAAAAAAAATTTCTTTTAATTATCCGATAATAATGTAAAATGAAACCATTATGGATAAATTATTATACTATTTTTAAAATCAAATTAATACAATTTAAGAACACAGAAATTAAAATCTGAATTTATTTAATTAATCCCCAACGTGGTTTATTAGTGGGAAATTACCGGGCTAGGATAACGACTGGGGTTGCTTAGATGGAAAAGCAACAGCACGGTACGCTGTCGACCCAAGTTCGATTCCAGACCCCGGCTGATTTTTCACTCCATGTTGTATATTGCATTTAATTGTGTTTATGTCTCTCTTAATATACACTATATGTCCATTGATTATTGGACACTTGCGATTTTAGACATTTTGTTAAATATCTAGAAAAATACATGAGGAATCATCTAGAAACTCTTAGTGTATAAATATAATAGTATAAGTCATACATCTCCGTGAAGATTTTTTCCCGAAACTCCATAGGGGACCGTCAACAAATTAAAAAAGAATGAATATCTTTTGAATAACCCTGTCAAAACTAATGTAGCAAAATCGCACAAACTCTAGATTATGATTGAATGCCTTATTGTGATACACCTTGTTCATTTTTATGCAAATGGCATGCATACTCTGCGATTATGCATGCTATTTGCATAAAAATGAACACAGTGTATTACAGTAAGGCATTCAATCATAATCTAGAGTTTGAGCGCTTTTGCTACATTAGTTTTGACAGGGTTATTCAAAAGATATTCATTCTTTTTTAATTTGTTGACGGTCTCCTATGGAGTTTCGGTAAAAAATCTTCACGGAGATGTATGACGTGTACTATTATTTATACACTAAGAGTTTCGAGATGATTCCTCATGTATTTTTCTAGATATTTAGTAAAATGTCTAAAATCGCAATTGTCCAATAATCAATGGCCATATAGTGTATATGTATCTTTTATTAAATTAATACAATTTTAATTTTTTGTTAACATGTTATAAATTTAATTTAATGATAATAACGCATTTTCTTACATAATTTTATAGTATATTCTATTTATTCATTTCAAGCAATGAAAGGATTTATTAAGCTAAATATTGAAACATATTTATTTTAACGGTGCAAGAAATTGAGCAATATTTTAAAAGTTAATGAAAGAAGTAAAACGTTCTGCAAAAAGGAAAACAAATGATCTAGATAAATTTATGTAGATATTAATCGAAGTTAAATACAAGAAAAATAAAATATCAAAAAATATTAAAATAATATATATTTCAACTAAGCAGATTGTGCTTTAATAAAAGTCTTTTTTTTTTTTTTTTTTAAATATTAATATACACATGTTGACAAAATTTTAATGGTGGCTTACATTTTCCATTCATGATATTTTGGGTTTATTAAACAAGCAAAGTCAATCTAAATGCAAAAATTTATACATTAGAAAAATAAAAGAAGGAAAGCACTTAAAATAACTGAAGCATAAATTACCGAATTTTTATAAAATTTTTATTCTTAATAAATGTATTTTTTAAATTTTCAGCTAAAATGCAGACATACCACTAGCAGCACAAAAATATCGAAATTGCCTTTCTGTTTTATTCTGAATTAAAATTCAGCTAATTAAAGGTTAACTAAAATAAATTTTAAACTGTCTGCCAACTTTAATTTACTTTTTCGTTCGCTAACTAAATGGAATCACATACTTCTCGTTCTCATATATAATTGTCAGAAACTAGAACCTAATTTAAATAAAAATAAAATAAAGACATTAACATATATGTTACATACATTGAAAAGAGATGTGGTGTAATAATTTTTCACTCCATAAGTAATTAATAAAATAGTAAGTTACGCCACTTGCTTGTTAAATTTATAATTAAAAGCCTCCTAACTACATTTTCATCTACTCGTCAGACCTAGCTGATCTACTTAATCAATTAAATAAATGCTGTGTAGCGAGCTAAAAAGGGGAAAAAAGTGAATGGTTATCCATGGAGATTTTATCCTTTATTTTTATTTTTTTTTAAAGTAAGTGACCATTAAATATACTTGTGAAATTACGGAAATTTGAGCATTATTGAAATGAATATGGCTTTGACCTTCATAAAAATGGTAAAAGCGCATTGGGCTAATGCCAACTGTGCACTTAAACATTTGTAACAGATTTTATATTCTCACAACGTTTCAAGTTAACAGTCAAGATAACAAGCTTCTGAATGTCACGTTTGAATACACGTTTCTTTTTTTTTTTTTTTTTTTTTTTTTTTTAATTAAAGGTAATTGGAAAAAGTTTAAAAATGTTTCGGAAAGTTGTATCTTTTACAAAACATGAAGTTCATTATTTCAGCAATTTTATACAATGTTATTGAGTTACAATGATCCGAAATATATATACTCATTTAATTTTTTTTTTTGCTTGGTTAAAAATAAAATTCTTAGTTCTTTATTATTTTATTTTATTTTTGCATATATCAGTACTATTTAAATACCCCATCTACGTGTGTGTAGGGGGGGGGTTATTTAAAACCCAAAATAATAATAATGATAATAATAATAATAATAATAATAATAATAATAATAATAACCTACGATCGATACTTGAGTAGTGCTGAAATAAATTAAAAAATCGGTAAACACAAAACAGTATTCAAGTTAACCAAAAGTGTTTTTTATTATTAAAAAAATACCTTTGAGTAATTGTAATACTGTTTTGTTTTTACAAATATTTTAAACTTCTTATTGCAAATTAAAAAAAAAAAAAATCCTTTGAGTAATTTGGCTATTGTTTTGTATTTGGAAATTTGAAACTTGTTATTGTAAATAAATAAATACATAAATAAATAAAAAACACCTTTGAGTAATTTAAATACTATTTTGTGTTTGCAAATTTTTATACTTGTTATTGAAAGGTAAGTTTAAAGATTTCAAGAAATTGATATGTTAGATCGTTTTTTTTTAATTTAATAGCTCTGTAATGTGAAAGTAAATAATACGTCAAATAGTGCATGCAAATGAAAATCCTTTTTACTACATAAAATCTGGAAAGTACTATTTTGTTTTCAAACGTAATAATTTAATTCAAACAGTAATAATTTATTATAACTTTCCTCATCAACCGAAAAGCAGAGCCAAAAAAATTAAAAGATTAGAATAAAAACAGGTCTGAGAATTAATTTTTAATGATTTGATATAAATAACATAAGAAAATAAAATTCAAAAACCTGCAAAAATATGCAAATATATTTTTTAGCCTGACACTTTTTTATATTATTTACATCAAAGAATTGAAATTCATTTCAAAGATTTACGTTTCCACTTATTGGCATAAGCGTTCTATCTGACTAAATAAGTAGCAAATGAATTGCTGCTGAAACTATATATCAATGCTTAAAACAAAGAGATTAAAGTAATATTTGTCTAAGGTATTAGTTATTATTTCAATATAAAATGTACTGCAAAGGATTATAAGTTTTTTTTTAATATAAAAGTTTATTTTTTATTGCATAATTTTTTTAAACAATGTATTTTTTTATAAACCCTTAATTTATTTTTTCAATATATTTTTCTGTTCCGTTGTATTTCTTTATTAATGCTGCTTTCACAAAAAAAGAAAGAAATTGCATCAAAAATCGCATTGATTAAAAAGTTCAATGTTATATTTATCCTCTCAATTTCATGATAATGTTTTAGAATTTTTGCCAGTTATTATTGTTTTTAGATCTTTTTTGTGATTTAAAAAAATATATCCATTATCTATTTAATTTCAGTTCTGAATGGAAACTTTCGACACCAACGACGCTGCGCAAACGTAATACTATTCCAGTACAGACTTCGCACTCTGATAAATCATTTGCATCTAAAAACCCTAAGACGGTAAGAATTTTTGTTTTCTGTTATAGTAGGTGTATTTTACTGTAAAAAAGAAGTAGATAAACGTATACATTTTTTTTTCGTTCAGTCTATCAATCGAAAATATTCCCATTGGTCCAGAACTAATTTCTACTCGAAAATCAAATCAATTTTTAATAGAATTTCTTGTTCGAGAACAGAAGTTCTACACTAAATATGTTTTGTTTCGACCGAAATCTAACTTCATAACGGTATCTCTTCAACTTCATCGACAAATTACTAATCTGATAATTAAAAGAAATATATTGTGATATTAAAAAAAGTTCTTTTTATCAGCATGATAAACATTGTTGAAAAAGAAATGAATTTGTTCAATGAATTTGCATGATGTCGATTATTCAGGTTTATTGTAATGTTTTTTAATTAGCAGTTTTTCATAAAGGACTACATTTATTTTTCTGATAATACTTTACACACACACTTTGCATAACTTTTAAGTGTTAAATTACATTTCTTTACTCTATTAAATCTTCACATAGATTTACGAGTGATTTACAAACTGTTTCACAAGCGATAAATTTTCATAGTTTTTTCTGTGAATGTTGTGAAATAAGAAATAATAAAATAATCTTTTAGGCAAAATTAACCAAAAAAAAAAAAAAAGGTTTATTTGGTTTAAACCAAGGTTTTTTTTGTTTGTTTGTTTGTTTAAAAGGATTTTTTTCAGTATCATTTCCCATTGCAAATAAATGCATATTTATTGGTAAAATAAACATTTTTCAATATTATATAAGTAATGTAACATTATTTTAAGATATTCCAGTTAAATAGTTACTGCCAATCATGTAGAAATTGAAATCATTTCTAATTTAAAAATTACGAATAACAGCTATGTCTTATGTGTAAAAAATTTATTGCTCTACACAATGAATACTTGAAAATCGTATAAAGAACCTTTTGATTAATATTATAATAATCAATAAATATTTGATACAGTTTCATGAACATCATATATTATTCTGTTATTAATAATATATATTTTTTAAATATTCAAATATCTCAGGTTATTTTTTTTTCTGAGTGATAATTCCAAATCTCTAAGTCAATATTTTTTACCATTAAATTCAGCAAGTAACCGAAACGATTGATTGGTATTACTAACATGTTATAATTAACATTCAATTTTTGCAAGCTGTGTTATTCAACTTCATATGCTTCAAATTAAATTATTGTTTTTATTTTTTTTTTTTTAAATAATCTCCCCCCTCCAATTCAAAAATATTTCTTTCAAAACTTTACAAAACCTTCAAGATCATTGTATTGTGTTATTAACTTCTGTAAAAAATCTCTTTTTTAAAATGAAAACATTTTATGTTAAATATTGAATATTTTTTATCTGTCTTATCTTGTCTAATTTCATATGTTTTAAGATAAATCTTTAGATACCATACATGTTCATCAATACATGAAAATTTTCATTCTACATGCACAGACACACGATCTAGATTAATTTTGTCTCATATTGACTGATTAAGATGAGTTATTAGAAATAGGAATTACTTCTATCAATAATTTTAAACACTCAAATTACAAAAAAAAAAAAAAAAAAAAAAAAAAACAGTGGTTTAAACTATGGTTAAAACCATTTGGTTTAACCCTTTCCGGCGCACTACTCTTTAAAGTTGGAATTTAAAGAAAAAAAATTAGGCAATCTATTTAGGCCTAGAGGAGTACACAGGTATTGTTTTATAAAGATTGCACTAACCATTTTAATTATACAGCTGTGCCGAAGCGGTAACCTCCAATAAGTAAAGCATTGATAAACGCAGTGAGAAGAGCATTGCTGTGAAGCGCATATTACAGTAAAACATTTTACCTATTATTTAAAAGCAGTAGAGTTTGATCTCTGTGGTGCTGCCATCTAGAACTCATAAGAAAGATTTAAAGTAGCTATTAGAGTAGTTTTTGAAATATTTACGGGGTTTTTGTGTCTCTAAACAGGGGGAACTTTAGGTGTTGCTGACCCGGCAACACTGCGCGTTAAGGGGTTAAAGCTTGCCAACCCTGCTTTTAGGTGGATTGCATGAATTATATCAGCATATAAAATTAAACAATGCTATTTCTTATTGTAGTTTATTTTCGTCTATGATAATTTATCTGTACATTTAACATTCCATCAAGGAATTCACTATTTGGAGCCATTATAAATCTTATGATAATAATAATAAAAAAAAATCTTCTGGCACCTTATTCATTCTCACTTAGCAATCCATCTAGCGAGAGAATTTTCCGTAGATATTACGTGCACGTAAATGGCATATACACGTACAGTCCTTGTAAAAAAAAAGGGAATTATTTTTATTAACTCTGCCGAAACTCATCAATAAAAAAATGCGAAGGGTACCAATCGGTCAGTAATAACGTCTAATAACAAAATTAATTTCTGTTTTTTTTTCTTTTTTTTTTTAATCATTTATTTTTTTTCCCCGAAAAATAGTATTAAAATATGAACCTTTCGAAATTAATTTTAGAATAAAATAAATTGCAATTTATGAAATCTAATCTAGAAGATTTCTGGAAATTTAAATATGATATGCAAAAGTTACATTTCACCGAGAAGTAGTTTTATGCTTATAAAGCCACTCGCTTTGCAATCTGTTTTACAACAATTTCAAATGTATTTAACTTTGGAAGTTTTAAACTTTAAGCAAAGTTTCTAAACTATTCAACCAAATAACTTCTTATTTGATATCAAAAGGGAAAATTTATTGTAAAATTTCATACATAATGTAAAAAAAAATCTCTGCCAACTTGGCCTACAGACGCAAGTAGATTCCGAAGTTAAGTTCTCATTTCACCAGTGAAAACTAAAATATAATTAGAGATAAACCCAGTTCAAAAACTTTATTTGAAAGCTTTTTAAAAGTATCATTTTTCAAAGTTTCATTTTTTCAAAATTTCATTTTTCTGTAAGAGCTGGTTTTATAAGAATTATCTTAAGTGAGATTCGATTCAAAATACTCAATTTGACAGCGTTTTTTAAAAATATACTCTGCTTTTATGAAAAAATTGACCAATACGGCATATCATATAGTTCCTAAATAAGAGAAACTGCAAATTGCATGAGTTTGAGAACAAAAATTAATTTAAAAATGAGTCTGAAAATAAACAATTTCTTATTTGAATACATCCACAATTCTTCAATCACGATCGAATCGGGAAATTCTGTTCAAAATGCTCACTTTGACAGAATTTTTTTGAAATATATTCTGCCTTTATATGTAAAAAAAAAAAAAAAAAAAAAAAACTTACTGACTAATACGGCACATTATACAGTTTGTACATAAGAGAACCTGCCAAGTGGATGCGTTTGAGAGCAAAAATGAATTTAAAATTGAGTCAGAATATAAGCAGTTTGGATTTGAGTACACCCTTAATACGATTTTCTCTTTAACTCCTATTTTTGCTTAATTTGTTTTTGTTATAAGAATCGGTCCTATCAAAAACTTGTCAATATAAAAATTGTGGATATTATTATGAAGATGTATAGTAAATTTAATCAGATTTGATATCTTAAGAATTGACGAAGTTATGAATTTTTCTTCTTCCACCCCCCCCCCCTTTTTTTTTACTTTTATTTTATTTTATTTTATTTTATTTCTTTTTATTTATTTTTTCTTGCGATAAGAGTCGCTCCTATCAAAAACTTGTCAATACTAAATTCTTAGATAATATTAAGTAAATTTATAATGAATTTAATTGTATTTAATATATTGAGAATTGACGAAGTTATGAATTTTTTTTCATCCAAAAACCCAATTTTTTTTACCCCTTGAGCCCATTTTTAATTTTATCAAAAATTTGTCATACATAAACTCTTGAAACATTTTTTAGAAGTAATATAAACTCTAAACTGATTCGATAACTATTTTAATTAAGAAGTTATGGGGGGTTTTCGGTTTTCACAAAAAATCTCCCTATTCCCACCTTCTTGGTTCGATTTTGCCCATCAACGAACTTGACCGAGATTTTATGGCCCTTGATTTTATGTAACATTTTAGAAGAGATTCGAGCAGAATTATGGAAGATATCGTGTCCATAAAAAATTGATATATATACATATATATATATAGATAGATAGATAGATAGATAGATAGGTAAAGTTCGCAGTTTTTCATAAAGGACTACATTTATTTTTCTGATAATACTTTACACACACACTTTGCATAACTTTTAAGTGTTAAATTACATTTCTTTACTCTATTAAATCTTCACATAGATTTACGAGTGATTTACAAACTGTTTCACATGCGATAAATTTTCATAGTTTTTTCTGTGAATGTTGTGAAATAAGAAATAATAAAATAATCTTTTAGGCAAAATTAACCAAAAAAAAAAAAAAAAAAAAAAAAAGGTTTATTTGGTTTAAACCAAGGTTTTTTTTTTTTTTTTTTGTTTGTTTGTTTAAACGGATTTTTTTCAGTATCATTTCCCATTGCAAATAAATGCATATTTATTGGTAAAATAAACATTTTTCAATATTATATAAGTAATGTAACATTATTTTAAGATATTCCAGTTAAATAGTTACTGCCAATCATGTAGAAATTGAAATCATTTCTAATTTAAAAATTACGAATAACAGCTATGTCTTATGTGTAAAAAATTTATTGCTCTACACAATGAATACTTGAAAATCGTATAAAGAACCTTTTGATTAATATTATAATAATCAATAAATATTTGATACAGTTTCATGAACATCATATATTATTCTGTTATTAATAATATATATTTTTTAAATATTCAAATATCTCAGGTTATTTTTTTTTCTGAGTGATAATTCCAAATCTCTAAGTCAATATTTTTTACCATTAAATTCATCAAGTAACCGAAACGATTGATTGGTATTACTAACATGTTATAATTAACATTCAATTTTTGCAAGCTGTGTTATTCAACTTCATATGCTTCAAATTAAATTATTGTTTTTATTTTTTTTTTTTAAATAATCTCCCCCCTCCAATTCAAAAATATTTCTTTCAAAACTTTACAAAACCTTCAAGATCATTGTATTGTGTTGCTAACTTCTGTAAAAAATCTCTTTTTTAAAATGAAAACATTTTATGTTAAATATTGAATATTTTTTATCTGTCTTATCTTGTCTAATTTCATATGTTTTAAGATAAATCTTTAGATACCATACATGTTCATCAATACATGAAAATTTTCATTCTACATGCACAGACACACGATCTAGATTAATTTTGTCTCATATTGACTGATTAAGATGAGTTATTAGAAATAGGAATTACTTCTATCAATAATTTTAAACACTCAAATTACAAAAAAAAAAAAAAAAAAAAAAAAACCAGTGGTTTAAACTATGGTTAAAACCATTTGGTTTAACCTTTTCCGGCGCACTACTCTTTAAAGTTGGAATTTAAAGAAAAAAAATTAGGCAATCTATTTAGGCCTAGAGGAGTACACAGGTATTGTTTTATAAAGATTGCACTAACCATTTTAATTATACAGCTGTGCCGAAGCGGTAACCTCCAATAAGTAAAGCATTGATAAACGCAGTGAGAAGAGCATTGCTGTGAAGCGCATATTACAGTAAAACATTTTACCTATTATTTAAAAGCAGAAGAGTTTGATCTCTGTGGTGCTGCCATCTAGAACTCATAAGAAAGATTTAAAGTAGCCATTAGAGTAGTTTTTGAAATATTTACGGGGTTTTTGTGTCTCTAAACAGGGGGAACTTTAGGTGTTGCTGACCCGGCAACACTGCGCGTTAAGGGGTTAAAGCTTGCCAACCCTGCTTTTAGGTGGATTGCATGAATTATATCAGCATATAAAATTAAACAATGCTATTTCTTATTGTAGTTTATTTTCGTCTATGATAATTTATCTGTACATTTAACATTCCATCAAGGAATTCACTATTTGGAGCCATTATAAATCTTATGATAATAATAATAATAATAAATCTTCTGGCACCTTATTCATTCTCACTTAGCAATCCATCTAGCGAGAGAATTTTCCGTAGATATTTCGTGCACGTAAATGGCATATACACGTACAGTCCTTGTAAAAAAAAAAGGGAATTATTTTTATTAACTCTGCCGAAACTCATCAATAAAAAAATGCGAAGGGTACCAATCGGTCAGTAATAACGTCTAATAACAAAATTAATTTCTGTTTTTTTTTTTCTTTTTTTTTTTTAAATCATTTATTTTCTTTCCCCGAAAAATAGTATTAAAATATGAACCTTTCGAAATTAATTTTAGAATAAAATAAATTGCAATTTTTGAAATCTAATCTAGAAGATTTCTGGAAATTTAAATATGATATGCAAAAGTTACATTTCACCGAGAAGTAGTTTTATGCTTATAAATCCACTCGCTTTGCAATCTGTTTTACAACAATTTCAAATGTATTTAACTTTGGAAGTTTTAAACTTTAAGCAAAGTTTCTAAACTATTCAACCAAATAACTTCTTATTTGATATCAAAAGGGAAAATTTATTGTAAAATTTCATACATAATGTAAAAGAAAATCTCTGCCAACTTGGCCTACAGACGCAAGTAGATTCCGAAGTTAAGTTCTCATTTCACCAGTGAAAACTAAAATATAATTAGAGATAAACCCAGTTCAAAAACTTTATTTGAAAGCTTTTTAAAAGTTTCATTTTTCAAAGTTTCATTTTTTCAAAATTTCATTTTTCTGTAAGAGCTGGTTTTATAAGAATTATCTTAAGTGAGATTCGATTCAAAATACTCAATTTGACAGCGTTTTTTAAAAATATACTCTGCTTTTATGAAAAAATTGACCAATACGGCATATCATATAGTTCCTAAATAAGAGAAACTGCAAATTGCATGAGTTTGAGAACAAAAATTAATTTAAAAATGAGTCTGAAAATAAACAATTTGTTACTTGAATACATCCACAATTCTTCAATCACGATCGAATCGGGAAATTCTGTTCAAAATGCTCACTTTGACAGAATTTTTTTGAAATATATTCTGCCTTTATATGTAAAAAAAAAAAAAAAAAAAAAAAAACTTACTGACTAATACGGCACATTATACAGTTTGTACATAAGAGAACCTGCCAAGTGGATGCGTTTGAGAGCAAAAATGAATTTAAAATTGAGTCAGAATATAAGCAGTTTGGATTTGAGTACACCCTTAATACGATTTTCTCTTTAACTCCTATTTTTGCTTAATTTGTTTTTGTTATAAGAATCGGTCCTATCAAAAACTTGTCAATATAAAAATTGTGGATATTATTATGAAGATGTATAGTAAATTTAATCGGATTTGATATCTTAAGAATTGACGAAGTTATGAATTTTTCTTCTTCCACCCCCCCCCCCTTTTTTTTTACTTTTATTTTATTTTATTTTATTTTATTTATTTTTATTTATTTTTTCTTGCGATAAGAGTCGCTCCTATCAAAAACTTGTCAATACTAAATTCTTAGATAATATTAAGTAAATTTATAATGAATTTAATTGTATTTAATATATTGAGAATTGACGAAGTTATGAATTTTTTTTCATCCAAAAACCCATTTTTTTTTACCCCTTGAGCCCATTTTTAATTTTATCAAAAATTTGTCATACATAAACTCTTGAAACATTTTTTAGAAGTAATATAAACTCTAAACTGATTCGATAACTATTTTAATTAAGAAGTTATGGGGGGTTTTCGGTTTTCACAAAAAATCTCCCTATTCCCACCTTCTTGGTTCGATTTTGCCCATCAACGAACTTGACCGAGATTTTATGGCCCTTGATTTTATGTAACATTTTAGAAGAGATTCGAGCAGAATTATGGAAGATATCGTGTCCATAAAAAATTGATATATATATATAGATAGATAGATAGATAGATAGATAGATAGATAGATAGGTAAAGTTTTTTACTGGTGGTAGTTTTGGGGTCTAGGGTTAATGATCGGTGTAGATCTGCAAAACTTCTTCAGAAATTTCAACATAGGGAAGACCATAATAGGTAGTATTTCATATAAAATCTACCTAATTAGGTATTTGTACTGAAAGAATTAAAATTTGTTATCATTTCTATATGTAGACCACCTGATAGGCAAAATTTTAGTATAGCATTAATTAGTAGACTTTATTGCTGATGGATTAGTACCAGTCACATTTTAACACAGTCGAGTCTCTCTATATCGAAACTCCATACATCGAATTTCTCTATATAACGAATTTTTCGTATGAACGGTCCCCTTTTCGCATGATTACATTAAAAACAGTCTCTATATAGCGAAATATCTATCTCCATATAACGAATTTTTGCATAAATTGGTCTTAATTTATTCAGTTTTAAAAAAGCGTCGAAATCATATGGAATCAATTTTCCATCATTTATTTTTGATTTATCGTTCAGTGCTGAGTTTTTTTTTTTTTTTTTTTTTTAATATTACTTCTCTTCTTGTTCTTTAAATCCAACGAGTTCATCCCACCTCCCACACATTTTTCAACATCCTTCTCAAAACAGAGTCGATTGGATTGTACACATATAAAAGAGGAATCAATGAGAAGCCTTCAAATGATAAGAGAGGCCTTCAAATGGAAGAAAATGTTAACTACAATTTTTCATTCCTTGCTAATATTTGAGCTTTTTTTTTTTTTTTTTTTTTTTTTTTTTTTTTTTTTTTGAGAGCGTAACAATTTTAAAATGAAAACAACAAAAAATTACAGATTTCTTCGTCTGAAATTAATGCAAGTCTTCCTCATTTAATTTTCATTAAGCTTTCAAATAAATGTCTGTTCTCTTTTTTGAAACTGCTTAAATAATTAAGAAATAAAATGTTAGGTTAATATTTACTTTTAAACTTTTCAAATTCTTAATTAAAACGATCAAAAATAATATTTGTTCAAAATTTACACATTAAATACGACTTTTAACATTTTCTCTATACATCGAATTTCTCTATATAACAAATTTTTAACTGGAACGATAGATTTCGTTATACAGAGACTCGACTGTATTTGATTCTGATGATTTGTTACAGAGTTAGTAAGGAAAAGATAGCCCTTAGCAACAAATAAATATGTATTGCATATCAAATAATATAAATTTTGTTATTAAATTTATTATGTTTGTTGTGCAATGGATATTTATTTGTACTGATGATGCCTTGCAAGTAGCTTGCGAAACGTTTATTCTTTGTATTTTTAAATATTTTTTTAGTATTTTCATTTTTTGTATATAAATTTTAGTTTTTTATTAAATATAGTCAAGTCTGTCTCAGTTTACATTATTCAATCTTTTCATAAATTTTTTACTTTGCTTGTTGAGGGATACTGTAATTAATAAGTAATTCTCGATTTTTTGTTCTTTTTATTACTGAGAATAGTTATAATTATCAAAAATTAAACGCCCTCATATATAGCCAAGGATGTGAAGAAGTTAGTTTAGTTCAATTTATTTTACATGAAATTTAAAAATAGCCATTTACACAAATCCCCATTCAGTAAATACTAATTTCTTTAATTATAAGTTTGTTTATGAAAAATTATTTTTCAAGTGCACATTTAATGACGTTATTAATTTATTTCTTTTAACGAAAACTTAACATCACTATGCTTAATTGTGGAAAGTTGTCTATTTTTCTAGACTACATTTTACAAATTAGTTCGCAGCGTCTACTTCATTTTGGATGCCTTAAATAAAATGCATGGATGAGTATAATCACATCTACTTGAATATCTTTATGAGCACTTTCACATTTTAGCATTTAGGTATTTCTAATGGGTTTGCTAGACCTGTTATGCACGAATAAAATGTTAATAGAATGAGTTAATTTAAATTCACAATAATAAAATAAAAAGTGAAAAATTCCACTTTATGAGGTTTATATTTCTTTACTTTCCGTTATCTTTCTATGCAATTTTTCTAAAAATATTTCTTTCCTTAAAACATTTTTTTAACCCTTTCGGGTCTAGTGTACTATTAATAGTGCATGTCTTTTAATGGAATATTATTTTATTTTAAGAAATACTTTTGTTACTATTTGCATGTAATAATGTTAGTATATGTCTATGCATTTACTATATGACTTCATTTGTGTTTAGGCATTTAATTATTATTATTATTATTATTATTATTTGCTTAATTCTCTTTGCGCCGTTTGCGATTTTTTTTTCTTTTTTTAAACACATATTTCATTCCTTAAATTTAAAATAAAAATTACTTTCCTGAAAGTATCATGTGTAATAAAGCTCAAAAAGTATTAAAAATTTGTAATATATGTTCAATCTTATGCAATGCAATATTTTCTAAACATCTCTAAAGATTCTTCCTTAGCCTATTGCCATATGAATATCAATTGAATAGTAAGCAAAACAACAATATTCATTATGTTTCAGACAATGAAATACTTGTTAAGCATTAATTAATCTATTTGGATAACTTTTTTAATGTTATTAACGTACAAATATTTCTGTTTTCTAAAAAAGAAAAAAAAAAGAATTCTATGTTTTTGAAAGGATTTAATAAAATATTGACAAAACACATATCGTTTTAATAAAATTCTTTTAAAAACGTAAATTGTCACGACGATTTTTTCCGGAATAAAATATATACATCAATATTTTACAATAACGAATCGTTATTTTAAGAGAAACACACATAAAGATGGCAGTAAATATCGGAAATACGGATGATAAAGTAACATTTAACAGTAATGAAACATTTACTTCCGCTGTTGCGTGTTTGTCTTTAAGCAACGCCCGGCTGGTCTCACCTGAAGAAAGAAGGGACGTAGAATTCGTACGAAATGATCGCTGTGATATTTTCAATTTTTTATAGTTTTCTTACTACAAAGTGTTTGTATTTTATTTATCCGTGTGCATTTCTATGCGCATTTTACTTGTAAAAGTTTGATGCATTAAGTTTGAAAGCTGATTTTAATCTTAAATGAGTGAGCCATTTTTATTCCATCGGTATTTTTATACAAACTTCACTTCCTTTTGAGAACATGTTTTGATTTTAATCTTAAATTAGTAAGCTGTTTTTATTGACTCAGCATTTTTATATACAAATTTCACTTCCTTTGAGCAAGTGAGTTTGATTTTAGACCAAAGCAATATTCGGCCATCACCGTGTTCTACACGTGATAACAGCATGGTGTCCTAAATATCTAATTATATCTCGGCTGTTAAATGAGTAAAACTGCCCCACAGCGTGTAAGAGGAAATATAAATAGATTAATTCAATCTTACACAACAAACAATTACATAAATGTCTTATAAATGAATGCATTTTTTACATTAAAAGTTATTCATTGCAAATACCATTATTGTTAATTAATCCACATAATCATTGTTTATCAACGATTTACCACAAAGAAACACAGCGGTAACAAATGTTCAGCTTGTACTTAATTGTTAAATGGGTTGTAGACGCAAAAGTAAAGTTGAAAAAGTGCAGGACAAAAATAATTCTGTATCATCACACCTTTTAATTCCGGGAGAAATGCTTCCTTGAAAGTGAAAATGGGACTATTCTCACTCTAAATATAACATCGCACAGCAAGTGTATAGGAAATGGACAGCAAAAAACCGGAATCGCTGTTTCCACGGAAGAACAGTAAGCTCGCCTTCAAACAACTTTTCATCTCTCTTCTCTTATTTTCCTGAACCGATATTAAGGTCTGTGACCCGTAACTGACTCGGTACACTTCTGACTTTACCCGTAGTGTTTTTTTTAATTTCATGTTACATAGCCTTGGGCTTTGGAAAAATCCAATTTTAGCTATCTGACTGCGTCGGGCGTATGTGTGTCACATTTTTTTTTTTTTTTTCAAAAATTTTTTTATTCCAATTTTAGAAGAAAACCTGTCGTTGATCTTTTCCTGTCCAATTCATTTTACAAAAATTTGTTACTTCGACAGCGACTTTACTCTATTTTTTCATTAATTCCTAGAAAAAAAAAATGGATGAAATCTATCAATAAATAAAAGTTTTCCTTGCTAGGATTAGACGGCATAAAGGCTGAACTGAAAATGAAGAAATCAAATAAGCAATGAAACTAGGTTTATTAAGATTTTTAATTAAGTTTTCAAGAAATTATATTGTTTAATTAACTGTACGTATATAAAATAAATGAATAATAATAATAAAAAAATCTGCTATTTGTCAGACCAATTGCCTTAACTTCATATATTATGCACATGAGTTTCAAAACATGAGTTTACAATATGAGTCCTGATGCATGTTTTTTAACTAAACTAATATTTTGCCTATTACATGGCATACCGTAAAACGGGGTGAATCGGAACACTTTTCAACTGTAACGTTAAAAAAAAAGCAACAACTGTTTTTTTTAATTATTTTATTTTTTTTTACTAGAAACTTCGGTCTTATTTTGTTCTTTACTTTTTAAGCAAAAACGTAACATTTATTACTGTTTATATATACATATATATACTTTTTTAATGGTGTTCCGATACACCCCGCAGATAGGGGTGAATCGAAACAAATGATATAATCTTTATTTATTCTAATTCAAACTTTAATAGGGTTAATAAAAATAGGTGATAATGATAAGGAAGGAATAGGAACACATAGTTACTATCAAACCAAGTCTTTATTTTACATAGAAGTAAAGATATGCCTCTTTAAAAATTAGAAAACAACTTTGAGCTTAATGAAAATTAAAATTTATTCTAAGAAATTCTATCCGAATTGCAGAAGTTGGAATTTATAACAAATTCAATCCTGTTCTGTGCTATTCTTTTCTAGTAGACTTTGGGCAAGTGAATCTATTGAGTAGCCTCAGTTGCTGCATGTATTAATACGATCTGCTAGTACGCCCTCATCCCTAGCAATTAGTACTCTTCGCATCCCTCTCTTTTTTAATTGATTTTCCATATTGATATGTTTGTGTAATGTTGTGTATGTCAGAGAATAATTCTGTGCAATTTTTCTTAGTAATTTGTCATTTTAATATTGTTTCATTGTGTGTTCCATGTCTGTTGGATTGAGGGGTTGCCATTTTTGTTTAATTAAATAATTTCTTGGCACCTTTAAACTCTTCAAGTAATCAGAACAAACAAAATAGTGATACATTACATATTCCTACATATATTTTCAGATATTAAATGAAACTGTAACTGTATAGAAAAATAAACCATGAGAGAAAACGTGATCCGATTCACCCCGTAAATCTTAAATTTCTGATGTTGCAAGCCATTTTTCACTTTTTCATTATGTAGTTTAGAATTAAGTAGAATTCAATACGGCATATCATTTACAGGTGTATCATTAATTAAAAATCCCTACTCTTTGGTTTAGAATACAAAACATACTGCAGTTACATACAAAGTTTTGAAGAAGTTGAAAAAATGAGGTTTTTAAGGATCCACTTGCAGATTTTTTTTTTTTATAAACCCCAATAGTGGGGCCAACAAGGCAAAACTGAATTTCCCAATTCTTAAAGTTATTACCTTCTTATAAAAAATTTGGCAACTAAAAATACCATCACATATATTTATAATGAATTTATTTGTATGGCCGGGAAATTTCGTTACGGTATATAAATTCTATAGATCATATATAGAGCCACAACAATTCCGACATTTTTTCAACTATTGAAGATAATTTGTAGAAGTGAGTTTTTAATTGTCTTACGTGTTTTTCAAAATTTTTATATGGATATTATTTTCTCCCTTATTAAACTATTAAGTTTTCTTAAAGTATTCTGCAAGCGTTGGAAAGTGTTTCATAATGTATGCTGGACGTATGATTTTTCGTTCTTGCTTTAAAATAAAAGTTTTCTTTGTTTTAAACGAGACACATTTTAGTAGTATTACTGAAAATATTTTTGGTGTCTAAATCCTTCAATTTTTAATGCGCATCAAATAATAATTGATAGATTTTTCTATAAATTACTATATTCATGAGATTTTTTATTTACTTTATATACATGAAAAAAAGAACACAAACTTTATTATTAATGGAAATGTTGGAGTCGTTGTCAATAATATCTAACAGTTAGATAAAGAAAATGCATTTCAGAAGCTTATTTTCATAACTCTAATTACACTGATTTGCAAATTTAAGCATTTTTTTTATATACGTTTGATGAAACATCTATTTTTTTTTATTACACTACCTCTTACTAATGACAGGCGGTATTTGAAAAAAATCTATCACGTCACATTTCTTCTATACAGGGTATCCACTCTCAACAGTGGCGAATGGCTAATTCTTGAACCGGTAGTCATAGAGCTATAGTTCCAGTTGCAAAAATGCTTTAAATGAGGTAAAGAAATATTTTACAATCGATTTGAGTCAATAAAAAGATTTGTAAAAAAGGTTACGATGCTTAATTTTTTATACAGAACCCCGTAATAAGTTGTATTTAGTAAAGTTTTCCTATTGCACTAACAAGTAAGATAAAAAAAAAAAAAAAAAAAAAAAAAGTCATGTTATTCTGCGACTAAAATTGACCGAATAATAGCTGTTTAAAGTTGGAGCATATTTTTTACAAATTTAGTAAAAAAATAATTTTGTCGAATATATTAAAAAAATGGATGAAAGTAAAATTAATATTGCAATATAAATTTGAAATCGTTAATCCTTTTGACATATTAATGCGAAATATACAGTTTGTAACAAACATAAAAGAACTAAAAAAAAGCAAAATTTTTGTTAAATAAAATGATCAAAATTAACAGCCTCAATTCTTTAGAAAATGATACCTATTTTAAAATGTTATTAGAATACACTAACCTGCAAAAATTGGATTATATCATGTTTTTTAGTTTTTGATATTGATTTTTATATATTCTGTACCGCTGCGAATCCAAATTGATTTTCATTTTTCACCAACACGTGAAGATTTTTTGCAAGTCTTTAATTTTGAAGTTAATAAAAGAAAAAAAAAATGTATCGAAAATTTGGTACGAAAGAAGGGAACACATTGGAACATGGGGAAATTTGAGACAAACCCTTTGTCTCATAATATGGGGCAAAATGTTCCCTCGTGGATTTTTAAGAAATTATAAAGATGCAAATTATGAAAAAAATTGCTGTTTTAGGTATGAGCATGACTCTGAAGATGCATTTTCTCTATTTATACCTGGTTTTTTTTTCCTGAAAACTTGGGCGCCACGAGTGACGAACAGAATGAGTGTTTTAACCAAAACCTTAATTTTTTTAGGACAGACACAAAGGTTTTTGGGGCAAAAATATATTCGAGGTTATTAGAAATCTACTGCTAGTCTATTTTAAAAGAAACAAATCAAGAAAATTATAAAAAGTAAAATAAATCATTTTTATTTTTTACTTTTAATATTTCGTATTATTATTCTTTTAAGTATTTAATAAATATTTTTAAAACTAGACGTGACAGATTTTTTTCAGCAATTTTCCCATACTCAATGGCCTAGAATCTATCAAAAAACACACATTTTGGCCAAAGTATATAAGCCGTGCAAACCAGTGATTAATTACTCTTATATTCACAAATAAAAATTTTATTCTTATCATAATCTCATTTATAACTTTTCAAAAACATATAACATTTTTCCTGTATGGGGAATTTTTAAAGCTTCTGAATCAGATTTCTAAATCCATCAAATAAAAATATTTTAGGGGGAAAAATTCCCATGCACAAACATTAGAGATGATATTTTTCAATTTCCAAAATTTTATTTCGAAAACATGAACGGGAAAATAGATAAGCGAATTTTATGTTTTATCTTCTCAACGTCTGTAATTCCCGTTAGAACTACGCATTTCTCCCTTTATTTATACACATACATATCGTAGACCGCTGATAAACAAAATTCAAAAATGTACCGGAAAATCTTATAATCAATGTTTGTGGATGTTTTGCCTTTAAATATTCACGTACTATTTGTAGAGATAGCGTGACATAATACGGCTCGAGTGCAAAAACTGAAAATACGGAGGTAATCTATTTGTTCAAGAAATGGAATCTTCGGTTAACGTTTGCATAGCTCGTAATAAAAAATATCTTATTTGTTGGAAGTATATAGATGTAACTCCTGCGTTTTATGCTGTGTTTTGTTATTATTATTTGAACAGTAAATGCAAGGTTTTAAAGTTTTTCCAATCTATATTTCTTTAAAACGTCATTTAATGCAATAAATTTGTAACCTTGAATAACTAAAGTTACATTAATATTATATTCAAACTATATCGTTTGACTTTGTGACTCAGCATTAAAAAAATATGTATATATATGTTTACATTTACATTTGTTTTACTTCATCTAAACATATCGTATTTACTTTTATGTTTTATCTAAGTGTTTTATTTAATCCTTTATCTTCCGACGGTGCTTATAAGTACCATTAAAATAACTTATAAAATTCTTTTAATATATCAGTTAATTGTAATACTGTTTGCAATGAGTTACAGATACATTACTTTACCTTGTTCTTAAAACATTATTGGTTACACAAAACAAAAATATTTTTAAAAGGATGATTTCTTTTGCCTTTGCATCTTTTCAGCTTTCTTGGCGCTGAGGGAGGGGTAGGGGGGGGTTTCAATGCGGAAATGTTTCTATATTTATATTGTGAGAACATCATATTTGTACATTTTATAATTCTACAAAATACTAAGAAAACAATTTAAAAGAAAAGTTTTGTGTAAGGTTTTAAAAATTGTACAAAATCCCTGTCAATTCAAATTTAATTAATCCTTCTATATCCTTCAATCCTTCTAAAATCTTTCAAATATTTATTAAATGACGGTGTAAATCTTTTAATTTAGTTTAAAAAATTTGCGTAAAATGCTTTAGAATGTAAATTTTTTATGAATTCATAATGCGGTTGATAAAGGGTTAATGTAATAGAATCAGTCTTCCAAAACTGGCAATTTTGTGATATTAAAGCATTAAAAAAAGAGTTACTATAAATGTATAGTATAGATTTTTTTGCTGATATTTAAACTTTACATAAAAAAAAACAATAACGAAGCATCACAATTCCAGCATAGATTACGAAATACTTTCCACTTTTAAAATAAACAATTTGTAAAATGCGAATGAGGCATTTGAAAACCCAAATTTCTACAATTTTATTTTGTAAAATGATGTTATTTGAATCCGCTGAAGGATTCCACATTTGTAATCGAGACTTAAACAGCATCTACAGAAAAGTATGCGTATGATGTCACAATCGGAGAATAAGACACAATTCCAGCAAAAAGCGATATTGTCATACAAGAAATTCGACACACACAAAATAATTTGGCTACCTAATGATTCATATGCCTTCATATGTTTGTATCATTAATATAGGTAGGCTACCTAATAATTCATATGCATTCATTTAACTGTAACATTAATAAAGATACTTAAAATAAGGCATAATTTGAAATAACTCCATGTTTTATCAGATATCCTTTATATGTATTTTTTAAAATAGCACGTATTTTAATTTGATTTTTTCTTCAGTTAATATGCCAAAATGGCAACTAAAAGATATAATTACTTTTTTCCTTTATTTTCTACAGAAATGGTCAACATTGTCAACATTACAACATTACAACAGTTGTCAACATTAAACAAATTTCATTAAAAATTACAAAAAAATTAATGTCTCAAAAATAAATTCAGATACACAGTTTTCAAACAAATTGCATTTAAAAGTGCATTACTTTTTCCAATACGACGGTATAAAAACTGAAAATGTGCGATGCTTAGAAGTTTTAAAAATTGCAGTAGAGATTATTCCATACAATAAGACAACTGTTTTGTTTTACGGCTGGATTACATAACGGAATGTTATTTTCTGGAGACGATACGTTAATTGATAGGAGAAGAAATGTGATATCGAGGACTAATAATAATTAAAAAAATCTATAAATCAAATGTTCAGAAGCCATTATCCTGGCTTGTTATAGAAGTCAGCACTGTATTTTTTTAATGGTAAATTTCAAATAAATTAATAAAATTTATTTTAAATAGCTATCAATATAATGCAGTCATAATAAAGTATTTTATACAATGGAAAATAATTTAAAATAATTTCTTTACTCTTTTATAATTAAATGAATTGGTGATAAAAAAATATTTCTTTCAGAACTGTGTTTAGTAAGAATCCTTTTCCAGGCATCTATAGAAAAAACTGTGCGAGCAGAAAACTGTTTTTATTAGGCTATAAATACATAATAAAGTTATCTTTTAGCAAATATGTACATTAACATTTTAGTCAAAATATGCCAGCTTCTATCTTTTTATTATTATCATTTATTTTGGCGATAGCGCGTAGAATTTTCTCTTTATTTATTTTAGGTGCTCTTTTTTTCTATTGTTGACATTTGCTTACAGGTTTAGCAGTTCTTTTCTTTTCTTTCTTTTTTTTTTCATATTTATTTTTTAATTTTTTGTTACGGAAAATGTGTCTAGATACTTTTTAATCTTCTCCTGCCAACTTTTTCTTTTTTAAAAGTGATAGTCAGTTATTTGACTGTTCCTTGATATAACGGAAGGCCGCAGAGCAGACAATCACCTCATCAAATTCACACATGAAAATATAGGATTAGTTAAATCTCAATCCGCGTATTAAAATGCAATTGGTCTGCCAAGTCCCATCTTGATGGAAAATATCTAAAAACTCGATTTGAGCGGTTGACTCGTTGGTTTACTATTGTGCTTTCCTGTACCCAAAAGTATGAAAACATGGTTGATTGGGTGGGAGCAGGAAAACATAATGGTAAACCTATGAGTCAAAGCTAAAATCGGGTTTTTAAATGCTTTCTACCAAGCTATTATTTAGTAGCCGATTGCGCTTTAATATGCGAATCAAGATTTAACTAATCCTAGACTTTCATCCGAAAACTCGATGAAGTGATTATCTGTGCTGCCGTATCAAGGCCTATGATTCTTTCTATTTAGGAACTTGCAGAGAATTATACAATAAACACTCTAAAGCCTGCTTAAATTGAATAGCAGGGCATAATTATTTCGGTTTAAGACAGGTTTCCTTATAAGTGTACTTCAATTTTTTTTTCAAGATGAGTATAAAATTCTCCTCTTTAAGGTAAATATTTTATGTAGATTTTTTACTCTATATTTCATCAATCCAACTGATTGCTATATCCAGAGAGAAATATCAATTTCAGAGATTTTTTGACATTTGAAAAATTAAGTTTGTTTCAAATTTTTAATTGATGTAATAAATTTCGTCTTCTACGATTTTTGAATTTCTAGCAATATTCAATGCTATTTTTAACTATTTAAACTCACTATGCACACTTTTATTGCTACTTCATTTTTAGTGCAATATATATAAGGGTTTAGATATGAGGAAACTACTCTAAAATTTTATTAGCTTCGTTCTCAGACAATTTTTATAAAAGCAAAATAATAGTGCGATTTTCTTTTGGCAATTATCTGCGATTGCATGTAAAGCAGCATGCGAAAATTACTTCCAAAATAAATCTCAGAAGCTTCAAAATAATCTTTAGAGATTTGTATTTTCATTCTAAAAAAATTTAATCAATGTAATGAAATATATTCTATATAAAGTGCTTAAAATTATTTAAAAGCCAACTAAATATTTGAATCCTAATACTGTTTGTTTATGAAATACAATGTTGTTAATAAATACACTAACGTATAATAAATTATTGAAACTTAAAATGGACCATAATTACAGATAATTTTTCAAAAGTACATCAGTTTTGTCAACAATAAAATTCTTTTTCTGTAAAATAATTAATACTGGTTAAATATATATTTCATAAAAAATAATAAGAAATAAAAAAACTAATTAAGTATTTGAATGTTAACATAAATTAATTGTCAATGTAATACTCAATATATAATAATAAGGAAAGAAATTTGTCTGTGTAAATACAAGCTTTATTCTGAAGATAGTGCTTCAAAAATTTGGAGTAATGTACCACTATATCTAAAATAAGCAATCCCAAATTGATATTTATTATTATTTTTTTTATTTAACTTAATTTAATATTTAAAATTTCGAAATTTCAAAAGTTTTTCCCCAAAAATATGGTACTGTACGCCTAAAAACTCGTTCTCTGCAAGCAGCCTAAAACAAGAAAAATGTCAAGTCAAGTATTCTCTGCAATCAGAACACAATCTTTTCAAAATATTCATCGTTCGAAACTTCTGTATAACATTTTTACAGCTTACCTTATAAACAAACCGTTTACCACATAATTCTATTGATGTTTGTTTTTGAAAAATTTAATTTTGAAATAAGGGTCTTAATTGCTGGGCACCGTCGTCTGGATATGTCGTCTAAATTTTGCCAAATTTTTGGACTTCGCGGGCCTTTAAATTCATAATTTGAAATTTCACAGATCCTTGATATGGAGTTTTAACAAAAATGGCAAGCAAAATTATTGAAAAACTTCCAATATCATGATTTTGGAAAGTATTTCAGTAATTTTGTTCACTGCCTGTATATTTGTACAATAATGATAGGAAAGCTTCCAGTTTATTAAATTGAAATGCACTTACTTGGTGTAACAAAATTGTAAATGCTCATTTAATTATAAGAAAATCATAAATGCTTAAATGTTTGAAGACTGTTGAGCTTATTAAAGATAATTTAATTAATACGAAATAACCAAAATTTATTAAGTAACATACGTTGTGACATATATATTCATGCACTTTTTCCGGCTCATGGATTTTTGGCTCCAACGATGTTACATTAAAAGTAAGTCATTTTTATTTCATACTGATATTGGTACTGAAGAACATATTTTATAGGGCAAATCAAAAAGTCTTTTGCACGAATATATTGAAGAAATCTAAATAAAATTCTTGATTTAACAGTAAATTAAAAAAAATTCTTAAATCATTCTTTTTATTTTATTATTAGTAAAACATAAAAATGCAATAATGTTAGAGTTTTCTGTTAATGGAATAAGGTTTCCTTTAATGGCGATCTCTGGATAAGTACTCAAATGAAATATATATATATGTTTATTTTTTATTATTTGTTTGTTTATTTCATTTTATTATTATTTTTCTTAATCACAGCCAGACATTTCAGTTTTGTGTATATATGAAGAGATGAGTTGAATTCGATTAAACATGCTTATTTGTTATGCATTCAGGCCGTCGATTCTCATCATTAACCGTTAGCTAATTACTAACTGGTAGTTATAAGCATAGACTTCTAATTACATAAACATTTCAAATTTTGTTTTTCATTATGTGAAAATTCTCTTACGTCCAAGAAATTATTTTTAAAAATAAATAATTACAAAATTAAAATTTTTATACGGTTTTTTTTTTTTTCTTCAATAAGTTAAATTTGAAAAACTTTCTCTATGCAGTGCCGAATCAGTAAAATAGTAAACATTCCATTTTTCCAAATTTTATAAAATTTGGTACCTTGAATTTCATAAATGTTTGACGTTTTCTCGGACTATATTCGATTTAATTTATCCTTCTTCTAGTGAATTAATAACAACATTAAATAACTTGCATGTTTGTGTACAGTTTTACTTTGGCATCGAAAAATATAGAAAATAAAATAAATAAATAAAAATTAAAATAATAGGCGAGTCAGAAGGTATTTTTTTCAAGTTATGTTTTATCTAATCTCGGGAAAACATTCTGAAAAAAAAAAGGTAGAAAGGAAGGATTCATGAGTAATTTCATCTACACCGTATCTTTAGTCACTGGAATTACGAAGTGTGACGTTTTTGTGAAGTAAGGTCACCTGAAGGTTTTCCAGATGATCGGAAAGGAAAAACTGTTTTCCTTCTTCAACTCGCTTAAAGGTATGGCTGTAGGAAAAATCCGGGAAAAAAAATTAAACCTTTCTTTTTCTTCTCACTGACAATGGCATTAGGTCATTCATTCCTTTTGTGTGTTTATTAAAATGCAAAAACACCATATCCCTGAAGAAACGACCTTTACAACAAGTGCATCTGTACGCATCCTACAAGAAGCTGTGTTACACCTACATTGCTGTCAGCTCATCTTCAGTACAACAAGAAACTGAAATCATCCATAAGGCATAGTTTATGAAACACTTTCCAACACAAACAAGTTATTTTAAAGAAATGTAACTTTTTCTGGAATGAAGAAGAAATATCTATACACATGTTTCACATAATTCTGTAAAAAAACAATTTTCCGGTCAGTATCTTGTAATGTATATGAAGTCTTTAGTGCAGCCTTGCATTCACATAGTGGAATTACACTACCTAAATACACTCAAAAATAGATCAGTTTAAGAATACATGCCATAGCGGATAACGTATGTCCAAAAATTGTGGATTTTCATCAGTACTTAACCGAATTCTGAAGCGTGTTTCTGAGAATACTCGAGGCATGCAACTTATAATCTACAAAAAACACGCAGTGCATATCAGTGAATTCATTGAGTTTGAAGTATTACAGCATTATTAAAACGCATCGCAAACTATTTTCTCAAGAGATCATAATATAATTTTCTTCTTTTACGCGTTCCTGTAAATGAACTATAGATATTAAGTATTCTACACATCTGAAAAAACTTGCTGAAGTTCCTCTCATTGGTGTATTATACTATCACTATGCTTGAAATATCGTAATAAGCACCGCAAACAGTCACTCCCCATAGACCATAATGTAACTTAATTCTTTTGTATGTCCCTGTAAAATAACCATAAATGATACACACATCATTTAACGAACATTCTATAGTAAATCTCAATAACAAATATAAATTTTATGGCAATCAGAGTAGAAAGTTAGAGCACCGACAGACAGCAGATAGACGATCCGAATCCTAAACACTTTTCAACTGTGTTGGAAAGTGTTAAAAATATGAAATACAAAAACTGAAGAAAAAAAAGAGAAAAAATAATTGCACGATTTTGGTTAATATTTTGGTTAATTGTAAAAGTAGAATACGCTTTTGTAAAATCTTACTTTCAAAGCAATGTAAATTGTGACAGGTTATTATTTCCTACCTAAAAGTTTTGTTTCCTTTCAAAATGGCATTTTTACAAAGGCAACGAATAGATGAAAGTGATTTTGTGACTTAAATATTCTCTTCTCAAGGAGAATTGTGCTTAGACTTTAAAGTTGGAATTTAAGCGACATTTTTTTTTAGGATATCTTTACAACTCCAAAAATAAATAAATAAATAAGAATTTGTGACGTTTTGTCTCATTATTTGATTAAGTGAAATATTTTATTCTGCCTTTAAATACACAGTTTAACTCAAAATTAATCAAAAAATCGATTTTTATTTTTAAGTATTAAAGGAAGTCTGTTTAATTGTAAATATTTTGACACCTCATTTTTAACCATACGGCAATTATATTGTAAATTTTGTTAATATACTCACCGATATTACCCACACAAATTAAAACTTTCATTTTTTTATGTTTATAATTTCTTTATTTTCATGTTTTAAAAATGCTAAGGCCTTTTTTTGTATTTGACAAAGATATTTAAATTTTTTTGTACGTTTTCTTTATTATATATTTGTGATAAATCTGCTCATAGAATTTGGCATTGAGATTTTTTTTGTGTGATTTCATCATTTTACACTATATGTATGAGCAAAATAATTACATTAATTGTAATATTATATAATCTAAAAATTTATGCGCTGTGTTGCGTAATTCACATTTAAAGAACCTTTTTAAAATTTGGGCAAAAACATCAATATTTAAAAAAATATTAAATATTTTAAAAATTCAAAATTTTTTAACATTTTAAAAATTTTTAATTAAATATGTAATTAAAAAAATGTTTTTTAGTTGAACATTGAAATGCGGTGATTTCGCTATTTAAAACCATAATTTTTAAAATACGAGGAAAATATTGAAAAGTTAAACTAGCCCCGTAAGTTTCTCATCAAAGCTTTAAGTTAAGGTTTTCAGAAAATAAAATTGTCAAAGATGGCCGATTTTAACATTTTTTATAGGCTTTGAATATTTTATTTTGACTGATCCTCTCTACTTTTAAAAACCTCCAATTAGAATTTTATAAATTCAAGATGCCCCCATCCCATATATTTGAGAGTGTGAATCATAAAGGTCGTGAAAAAAGAAAAACATCAAAATCGTGTAAACTAACAATATCCTTATGAATGATGAAAAACATTAACCTCACAGTATTTTTGATATTGAGTCTAATCACTGTTAATTAAATAAACTCTTTACTTGATGCTGGTAGGAAAAAAGTGATTGCCTATATATTCGTGTATAATTTGACCCCCAAACTTTTTACTTCAATTTTGCTCAAAATCAAACCAATGATGTCACTTTCGAATGCGAAAAAGTAGTAAGTAAACAAAACAAAATAAAAATTTTAATAATAAATTATTGTTACGTGTATATTTTATGTATATTTTATGTATATTTTATTATATACAATATATATATATATATATATATATATATATATTTATAAATATACATAAATGTACATAAATATCTAGAATTTTGCAAGATTTGAAGAGCTTTTTTTTTTCTTTTTTGATTGATTCGTGTATAAGTAAGCCCCCACCCTCCCAATTTGCTTGCCGAAAATTGTCAGAAATTCTTCGACTTATACATGAGTATATACGGTATTTTTATAATCATAACAGTCTATCTACATCATTTTAGAGGTAACTATAGTGTCTGGTACTATGTTTTTTCCTTTTCTATCCATTTAAATAATGTCATTACGTTTTACATTTAATGTTTTATCTCCAATTTATTTTGGTTTTATATGCGTTGGTAGCCCTAAATTCATATTATCTTACTTTTTCATGGCTAATACGAAAATAAAACTACACATTTTATTTTTAGCTCCAAAGAATTAGCGAGCATGAGGATTCTAACTTTGGTACTACAAATTTCGATTATATTCTTTTTGACTAATTTTTCCATGTTTCAATGTGGTAATTTTCATTAAATTTAACGATTTATATATATATATATATATATATATATATATATATATATATGGGTACTGATGAATGCACTATGGTACTGCATATTTCGAATATTCCTTTTAATTCCTTTTTTTTTCATGTTCTATTGATATATATTGTTTTACAATTAATGGTTATGAATATATATATGCAACTCCACTACTTTCCATACCCGAATCATTCAAAAAAAGAAAAATAAAAAGAAAGAAAAATAAAAACCATCTATTAGACTAAGCAATGACCTATCTTTTCTCATTTATGTAAAAGGGCAAAGGGTGTCTGGGGCATGTATATGAAAACCCGATGAGTAAATATTAATGCCTTGGACATTAAACGGCGGCATTTTCAAAAGATGTACTGCGAAGAATTGAAAGAAAAAAAATACATTAAAAAAAACGCATGCTTCCCTTGTGGCGTATCCTAACGATGATACGGAAGAGATGGGTACGAAATTATAAAAACCGACAAAAGCGGCGTGACGACCCCGTTACAGCGAAACTAGAACAGGGCCTTGAACTTGAATATTGCGCCGCTGTTATTTTTACCCCGGAGGGGTTATGAATTTTCGATTTGTTTATTTAATGAAAATTCCGTTTTTGTATTTCGGAACCTTCTTTTTACCGCAGCTCGGGGCCATTTAAAAAAATATAGATCACGCGCTTTTTAACTCGTTAGGAAAGTCGAGAAACCTATCGGCCTATATAGAATGCGCAAATGCGATCCCATTGATTCGGTTTTATTACCACTTAAAAAGTAAAATAAAATAAAAGTGCAAAATAAAAAAAGAAACTTCCTCAGTGAAATGCGACGTTCAGACTCGGATAGATTTTTTTGTCGCACTAATCTACTTTTCACTGTCGGAACTAATTAGTATGTCACTAGATGTTTGAAATATTTTCATCCAATGTAAAACACTTTCGAATAGAGCTCTTATCCTGGTTGTTTCTACAACAACAAACTTTTTTTTTAATACAAAAAATACCAAAAAGAAAAAAAATCAATGAGCAAGTTCGTCAGGAAGATTTGCTTTATTTACTAATGGGTAGTTTTTGAACGATTTTTCAAATGCAATTTTTTTAATATAAAATTACATAAATGATTAAAAACTAATAAGATGATTAACTAGTTAAAAAAATATGTTAAAAATCGAGTACTTTCAGCTAATACAATTTCCAACACAGGAGGAATCAAAGTAACCAAGTGGCCATAATTAAAGTGCACGTGTTTGAAGAGCCCTACAAGCTACACTATTTAAAATATTAAAAAAAAAAAAAAAAAGAAAAAGAAAAAAGATTTGGTATTTATTCAATTTAGAGCATGCGGAAATAAGTTCGACGATAATAATAATAATAATAATAATAATTTTTAAATATTAAGATAGGTGAAGCTATGTATAAGAGAAAAATTAAGAACTTCCTACCAGTACATTTTGAGATAACGTGTTTCTATCAAAACTATTGTAATGATAGCACCGCTATAAAAGAATAGCGTCGTCTCAAAAGATATTGATTTAAAATAAATTACTTTTGTTAACATTTGCGAAAAAAACATCGCTTAAGTTTAAACGCCCTCTGTCGAAGAAATTTCAAACTAATCATTTTTAATGCGCAACTTGTACTGTAAAAAGTGTAAATACAAAAGCTTTTAAAAATATTCAATCGTTATAACAAACTTAGATGGTATAAACATGCTCGCAGAATGAATGAGAAACGCCTTACTAAAATCCTCTTTAAATGGAGCTCAAGAAGACTTTGGAGAGGCAGACCTAGAATGTCTTGGGAAAATACATTCTAGAGACAATGAAGATGCATAAAATGAATGATGAGATTACTCTGGATAGAGAGACATCTCTCAGAACTGTTTTATGGCTGGAGGATACCCACTGTTTAGTAGAAGAAGAAGAACAGAAATATTCCAATTAGTTTAACTCATACAGCCCTTCAAAAACGTGCACTTTAATTATGGTCACCCTGTATTTTATGTATATAGGTTTCACCTGGGATACGAAGAAAGTAAACCTAATTGTTGGCGAATGGAGCGGTAAGTTGACGTTTAAACCTAGTGAACCGTTGCGGTAAATTAGCAGAACCTCTATCTGACCTTCATCTTTTTAAGTAAGGCAGTTGGAAACTGTAACTGTGGGAGTTGAACGATTATGTAAAACAAAGGAATAGGAAGCAAGTTCATTTTGTTTAAAATTAACAATGGCAAAATGGGAAAGAGGATGAGTTTTACACATTTTTTATGAAAATTGATCATATTTTATGATAACATTTGTAAAAGAGTAATTTTTACTTGAAATTCCATGAAATGACGAACATTGTTAAAGTGTTATAGGACTGTCAAAAGTAAAACGAGAAAAACATATTTTCGACAGTTCACATATTGAAAAAATATTCTTTTACCATTTATGTCCCAATGGTACTTTACAGTACCATTAAAATAATTTGTTATAAAATTCATTTAATACATCGATTAATAGTGAATGCAATTTTTAATGAGTTATAGATATACTTTACTTTATCTTGTTCAAGGAGCATTATGGGTTGCACAAAACAAACATATTTTTAAGAATCTTTTTTTTTTTTTTTTTTTTTTTTTTTTGCTTTTTTTCAGCTCTGTTGACACTGAAAAGATTGGGTGAAATTTTTGCAGTTCGGAAATATTCTTCTATTTCTAGTGTAATAAATTATATTTGAACATTTTCTAATTCTGCAAAACACTAAAAAAATGTTTTAAATAAAAAGAGGAGTGGAATTATAAATATTCCACGAAATTTGTATAAATTCAGGTTCAATTAATTTTAATTAGTATAATCCTTCTAAAATTTATTTAATGGTTGTGAAAATCTTCTAATTTAGTTTCAAAAATTCACAAAAAATGCTTTGGAAGATTAAATTATCATAAATTCATAATGTGGGACATAAAGGGATAAAATCTCTTATTTTTACTTGTGAAAAAAAAATGTATGTCTTATAAATAGATAGCTTCAATATAGCCTATATGAGTTTTTATTAATATGATACTTTGCGCAAAATAAAATAAAAAGTAATAATGACGTTAATAACTCCAGAATTTTAAATTTAAAATCATACTAACTTTGGTAAAAGGGGAGTAGCGTCATCAGTGCCAAATGATGCATTTTTAAAATCTCAGTTGTTTAGTCACAAAGGGTTAATATTTAATTAATGTTCGCAATTTATTTGGGGATTTTTAAATAATTATCCCAGATTTAAAATATTTAAAATAAGTCTTGGTATAATTTTAACACTTTCCACCATAGTTGAAAAGTGTTTATTTATTCAGTTTGTCTGCCTGTCTGTTCTTCTATACTTTAAGACAGGTAAATAGAGTCCGATTGCATGCAATAGATATATGCTATTGGAGTTTAGTATGGTATGTTAAAAATGAAGTGGATAACATTATTTTTTCGTTTACAGGGTCTTTCAAACGAATTCCGTTACATTACGTGGAAGAAATCATACGGAGAAAAAATCGTTTACCGTGTATTTCAGTGATATTACAATATTTTTAACATACAGAAATTGATATACATCACTGAGCTGTACTACAAGGTTCTTACTATGTAGAATACGGTTCGTAGCGTATAGAAATCGTTTATTTACAAGAAGACACAAAAAACAATTAAAGAAGACAAACAAGACAAAAAAGTCAATTAAAGAAAATGATCAATAATTGAACTATTGAAATGTATGAATAATTGTTGGAAGTGCATTTTCAGTTGTGATATGCTTGTTTAAATTTAACTATTTTTAAAATATTACTTGGTACGTATAAATCCTACAGATCGTATACAGGGTCGCACAAAAGTTCTCAACAGCATCCATTTATTGGCAAAAATTGCTGAGTGGAAATTTTCAATAGTATGCATGTGCGTTTAGTTGATCTAACTTTTAGCATACTATGTAGCATATATACATAACTGTAGATCATATACAGGGTTGTAAAAAATTCTGTATTTTAACGAATATTCATGGTAATAGAAAAAAAATTGGTTTTCAAATGCATTATGTATTTTCCAAATTCTTCATTTAGACTTTCATTTCAGTAAACTGAGAAGTCAATAGTCTTTACGGGAGTGAGTTTTGTTATAGTAGTTTGAATGTGCTGGAAAATATTTTATAATCTATATAGTAAGCATGATTTTTCGTTCTTGTTTAACAATTTGAAAGGCGAAGATGCCGCTATAGCATCACATAATTTTAATTCCTAATTACCATGTTGGCACCCAATTTTTTTAATGAAAATTTCACTTTTATTAAATACATGAAATATGTGCTTTTACTTGTGTACAAATAAAATTTCTCGTAAACATTGGTGTCCTTCAATTTTTGCAACATTTTGTGAATATAAGTACCTTGTTCATAAAAGGGTTAAACTATGAAAAAAAAAAAATCATGAAAAATTACGTAGTTTTTAAATAAAAATCTTTGTTTCCGCCTCCTACTTTCTCACGAATACCAGTTTCGAGAAAGTCTGCAAATTTATAAAGTAACTGCGCAAATTCACAAAAATATTCCGACAGTAATCGCTAACTAAAGTTTGTTTCTTTTTACGAAGTGGTTTTGATTGTTATTATAACTCGAATGAACTAAGTAACGTGGGACGTAAGGCGAAATTACAAAATTAGCAAATAATATGTATAAATAAAAAATAAAGTGTATTAAATTCGAGAAACGTTGGAGACAAAGTGATCGAGTTACAAAATACGCTAGCGTGCAAGAACTGTGCCCCCTCCCCCCAATAAAAAAGAACTTATAATTAACGCAGTATGGAAAGCAGCCAAGAAAAAGTGTGCGCCACACAGCATATAATAACCCCGAGACATAAATTACTTCAACATTTAAAAATTAAAAAAAACTTTGCAAAGTTTCAGTTTTAAAATAGTTGTAACGAAAATAGCATTGTAGTGACATTGAATTCCTAATAAAAAAAACGGAAATAAAATCTAGAAAGATGTTGGAAATAACAGCTTTTCATTTAAGGGGAAGTTAAAAAATTACTTACTTCTTTTGGTCAAAAAATTTTTTTCTCTTTTATTTAATATTTTTGGCATTGCTCAAGTGTGTAGATTTTTCCGCTAAAGCGGTTTCGGGATATTAGAGTTCCTAATGATATTTTTTGCTCGTAGTTTTGCTTGTTTGATTCTTGCGTTGTTTTTTCATCGTTTTGCTTGTTTTAAACGTAACTATACTCCTACACGTTGAACATAGCGTTGGTGAAACTTTAAATTTGTTTTCCTGGAAACCATGCTTTCAAACTGGGCGATTCTTTTTCTCGAAAACTATTTGACCAATTTACTTTATTTTTTATTCAAAAGGAACTTAGTCTTTACTGGAGCTTATACATCAAAAAGTACAATTTTCATCAATTATTTTTCGAGCTTAAAAAAGATAACAAAAGGGTGAAAAAACGAACAATTTTGTTAGGGAGACCGCCATTTTATCCAAATTGAACGATGAATGGTATTCGAGAACAACAATAACAAAACTGCAAAAGTTTTTTTTTTTACGCAGAATTTTTAGCAGCTATCACGAAGCTTGATCTTGAACTTATAAAAAAAAAATTAAACGCAGTCATAATAGTTATTACTAGTAGGTATGAAATCAATGTCGAAAAATTCCAAGTTTTCACTCATCATACCACTAGGGCTAGGTATTTTGTTGAAAAATATCCATGGTATAACGTACCACCAATTATGCACTAATACCTCACACATGGCTCAAAAATCATACTAGCACCGTTGGTTCTTACGAGCAAATAAGTAGGGAGGCACAAAAGTACTAAAAATTTATACACGTATTTTTACACGTATAAAAGTATAAAAAGTATCAAAATACGATCCACGAATACCAAGTAAGCATAATATAAAGGGGAAAGACCTAAAACAACTTTCCATTTAAATGGTATCTATGTTGAAAGCTTCAATCATGCAAAAATTTGATAACAGTGACATGGACATTGAACAAGAGGTGGATACTTGGAGTCGCCACAGGATTCTAGTGAATGTGATTTCTAAATATTTTTTTTAATTCACCCGCTAGCATACGACTAAAATGTTTTTTTTTAATGTTGAGTTACACTATGTAAAAGATTTTTAAATATATAGTTTCTAAAAAGATTTAAAATGTATTTTATTTACATGGAACAACCTATCAATTGACAAACATGAAACATAGGAATCTTAAAAGAGCACTATGGTATTTATGTCAGTTATTTATGTATCTTGCTTCACTGTGCCCAAATGTGATTAGTTGTTCATCAGTAGAATCGGTTTTCTCTACCGATTCTCTGGAGATATATTCATAAAACATAGTCTCTTAAAAGGCAAAAATACATTTCTTTAGACTTACTGTTGCTATCGCTTTTTTTGTTTTTGTTTTTTTCAAACGAATGTATACAAAACAGTTTATTAATGACTTTAGATAATTTAACCTAAAGCATGTTATGCAATTTCATTTTGTCCTCGGACAGACACATTGATTTCCTTTCATTATTCTTTTCTTTGTCTGCAATTCTTCTTCGCAATGCTCGTTTGTTATTCTAACCGTTTTGTCAGAGCGACAGGAAGATTGCATGTTTCTCAATCATTTCATCGAATTTCGCGTCATTTGGGGATGATTATACTCGTCACTTTAGCTATCGGTATCCATGGGTAAAATCAAAATATCATAAAAATCGCCTGCAAAAACTTTTTGAGACACTATCGCTAACTTGGGTATCCAGCTGGGTCTTCTCGAGTTACAGAATTTAAATGAAAATCTTTTATTTTTATTTTTTATTCGAAATCTAATAGATTTTTCATTAAATTTAATATTTATATATATGCATAGATTTTCCGCTAACAATGCTAAAAACCACTTTTATTTTCGAATCGGCAATTATATGTTCAAATAAAAATATTGAAATTTATAAAGATCGTTCATGTTTGTCAGCAAACTGGCTTATTATATGACTCCTCAACTTGTTGTAGGCAAAAATTCGAGCTAAATTGAATTAATGCTCGAAATTACGTTAAAATATTCGTAAATTTTACGTAATAATAATATATTGAATTATATATAGAAAATAACACATTATAAATAACTCTGCGATAATTGTAACCTTTTGCCTACAGCAAATTGCGTCTTTTTTCGGATGCGTGACGTACATGCATATTATCTATTAAAATCAATACTTTCGTACTGTAGACTTGCCAAGAGTTAACATTGGAAGAAATCGTCGAAGATCGCTCTTTACGGCAACTTTTTTCATTTTGATCCTTTCAGTGGCGCACAGTTATATTACATTTCTGATTTATTTGTATTATTTTATTTATTTATTAAAGTTTTAATTTCGTCATGGAATGTAAGCAAAAAAGCAAATGTTGAACTATTTATATTCATTGCGAGTGGATTTATCTTTCGTAATCGCTTGCGTGCGATGCTTTTTCCCGATTCGAATGTGTAGTAAGTAAAAGTGTGCGATGCTTAGAGGTTAAAAAAAAAATACTCGCAGACACATTTGAAATCTTCAGTGGAAGAAGGTGTTACATAACAAACGTTAGAATTCGAGAAAGTTGAAATGAAATTTTTTTGTTGTCATTTAGTTATTATTTAATTTCTTCTTAGAGCATAGGTTTGAATGTTAATAGGTGATACTGAATTCTCTTAGAAAAAAAAAAATAGCAACACTTAATTACTAAATATAAAAAAAATTTCACCATATAATTTATTAAATATAAAATTAATATTAAAAGATGCAGTTTTACCCCTTCAATTCTAAGTGAAATTTTAGAAATTCAGTTTTACAACATCTAAAATATCTCATGATGCTTTTATTCGTAAAATAAAACATTTTTTGAGAAAATGTATCGTGACAAGTTCTTCCACTGTTCTCTTTATTTGTCTTTGATAATATAGATTAGTAAGTTCACCAGAATTATCATAAAAATATGATAACCTGCTTAAGTCTATAATCATTATGTGTGTTTTAAAATAATGAAGCCTAATTGATTAAGTACTAATCTACAGAAATTTTAAAACTTTCACTAACATTTATTTCAAAAATTATATATATTTTCATAAAGATTATAAACATTATTTGAGGAATTCTAATAACTTTAGTGTTACAAATAATGTAAATTATTATTAAGAAAATACATTTCAAAATGTCTTCATTGCAAAAATCTCGCTTATTCCAATTTATCAGAATGCTAATGTTTTGTTTTAAAATGATTATTGCGTCAGCAAAGTGCAATAAATAGAAATAGAGCAAAATGTTTTAATTAATAGTAAGAGTCTGAATTTAATATTCTAAAGTATTTTAATTGTTATCTCTTTTATTTAGATTATTACAATCATCAAATAAATTTACACCATTTTGAGAAATTCTTTTAAAACCGTCTTTCTTTGTATGAATTAAAAATTGAGTATGCTGATTTTTATACTTTTTATATTTTTATTATTAGCATCATTACTATTATTGTAAATAAATAGAGACTGTGCTATAAATCCAGATAAAAAGACACTGTTAAAATCTTTATATCAAATTTAAATCACTCAGTTCAAAATTAAACCAGGATGTAAAGCAATTAGATGAGCTCCTGTCTTCTTAACTGTCAAAGTTATATAACTGTTGATTTGAGCCTTCATAAAAAATGCTATTCAATAGCCATTTAGAACAAATAGTTTTCTGCATTCTTAATATACTCTTCCTTGTCTGGTTGTAAGAACACTGTCTGAAAGTCAAAAGTTGTCAGGTTCAAATTCCAATCCAAGTTTTGATGTTATGTAAATGGGTCTCTTTTAGAGGTCTGCACGGGCCGGAATGGCCCGTTCAAATTTTTGTAGTTTAGGCCCGGCCCGTAGAAAAATCAGGGAAAACATGCCCGGCCCGGCCCGTTTTGGCCCGTTACAATTTCTGCGATTTCTAAAAAATTCAGATTTTTATCATATAATTAAGATTTTTTTAAAAGAGTACTGCATACATATCTATGGAATGATTTTACAGTATATTTTACAGGAAATACACATTAGTAACATTAATGATTACTAAGGTTCTTATAGGCTTTCAACATTCAAATAAAGATTCATTAAAAAATTAATATGACTTAAAATAAAAGAAAAAAAAGAAATTTAAAAACATTGTAACTTTTGAACTGTTTAAATAAAAGAAGATTTATAAAAATATTTCTATATCATTTTATTAAAGATTTTAAATCCAAATTCATATGTTAATTCAAAGAAGCTCCTTTCTGATACATTTCTAAATTCATTTTTTTTTCGCAGAAATGCATAAGATTAGCAGGTGTCTTTATTCAGAAACTATATAATCGAATGGCGTTATCCATTTTTTGATACAAGCAATTTAAGAACAATGCAAGCAAATAAAATATTGCCATAGTTAGCGTTTTGAATAGAATTTCCGGAAGCGATAGCATGGGAAGGGAGAAAAACCTGCAATCATTTGAGAAACTATTGTATCTCAACAAGGCTATACAAGTATTTTATTTACCAAAAATGAAAAACGCTATTCGATTCCAAATCGCTTCAACAGTCAGGCTTATCACTTTTATATTTTTACAATTAAAAATTAATGTAAAAATGTGTCAAACTTTCGTGTTATTGAAAAATTAATTTAAAAACCATTAAGAAGTATATATCCAAAGATTAAGCGAACATAAGTTTTTTATCGCTGTTCATAATTTTACAAATTATGTTGTCTGCCCTACAGATCTTGAGAACAATTAAGTCTTCTTTCGGTCCGGCAAGTCTATATGTAGAAAAATAATGCCTTGATCTCCAATTTTGATCTTGGCCCTGCATGAGTCAGTTTAAAAAATATTAAAACGGGTTAAACACAATGTAACTGTCCGATGCCGATCTCTACATTGCACAAATTACATTTTTATATTGATGCTGTCAAACTAGTATGGCTCGTGACGCACATTTATATTTATTCTCGTTAAAACCATTTTCGTTGAAAATAGGTTTATATTTTATCGTTTACGTTTAAATCTTCAACAGGCCGGTAGGTCCGAAAATTTTTATATCGGCACGGCCCGGCCCGTACGGCCCGTTCAATTTTTTTGCCGGCCCGGCCCGTTTATTTTATTTGTCGGCCCGGCCCGGCCCGTTGAAAAAAACATTCTAATTCTGCCGGCCCGGCCCGTTAGCAAATTCGAAACGATTCCGCCGGGCCGGGTACGGGCCACGGGCCAGGCCCGGGCCCGTGCAGACCTCTAGTCTCTTTAAACAGGGATCTGGGTCTAATTTTATTTCTTTATAAAGCTAAACATAATCCCATTATGGTTCAGTATTTTACACAATTATTCTTCAATATTTTGCCTATTCTTGGTTCAATATTTTATTAGTTGGTTCATTCTTATAGAAAATTAAAGTTAAATATTATGCTCTATCAAGATTCATGTAAAGTACAAAAACATGGTAAAACTTTTCACAATTTCATGGTCGGAATAAGATTCAACCTAGCACGAATTTTCTAATAGTGAATAAATATCTCTTATTATCTCGCACATCTTGAATATTTTTGCATTTCCTCAGATAACAGCTTTTAAGAGACATAAGATTAAAATAAAAATTGTTCTATTTCATATCAGCCTTTTAGGATGAAAGATGCTTGGAATCAGCTACATAATAAAGTAATATTTATACATTTCTAGATTATTTTATATTTACAAATAAAGAAAAACTCATTTGTCATCATATAGAGTCTTTCAGTTCCTCTGAACTCAAAATGCTATGTCATTTTCTTTGCTGCCAGTTTGTGCAATATTGCACGATAAAAATGTGATAAGAATGTATTAAAACTGATAAGAACAGGAACAGGGTGGGGGGCTCTGTTTATGTAAAGTATCGATTCTTACAGTTTTAGGAAATCCATCTGTCACGTACCTTTTTTATGAAAAAGGTAAGCTCTTTTAGACATTATTATTAGTGTTCTGTGCAGATTATTTTACAGCATATATATTAATATTTATGATATATTCTACTGTTTATAAGAATTTATTTCTTTTATTTTCAAATGCAACTTCAAATGTTAATGAATATTGACTTAGACTTTTATTTATGTTAATTAACGTTAAATCTTCAAATTGATGGTACTCCATTCGTGAACTTTAAAGCAGTTGCGTTTGTCTATACGCTAACAAACATTTACACTAAGCTCCATAGTTTGGATTCTTAACTGCCTATACTAGAACATCCAGTGATCCCCCAAGGAATACAGTGCAGGAAGAATTTCCGAAAAAAAGTTTTGCAAAACATAGATTTCCTCCCACCGAGTAATACCGAGTAGATATTTTCAAATTAGATTTTCTTATACAAATATGACAAAGTTTATACAATTTTCACTGATATGTAATTTGTTATTGAAAATACTATAAATTTTGCTTAAATTAATCGCAAATTTTTAATTTGATATTAATTTAAAATGAAATATTGGTAATCCCAGCCAAAAAAAAAGAAAGAAAAAAAGAAAGAAAATAAAAGAAAGAAAGAAAAGAAAGAAATTTTACAAAGTATTGCTCATAAAAATACCAAAAATATGTAAAAATATCCAGAAATGACAAATGGTATGCGAAAAGGTTTTTAAAAAATGCTTCTAATATTATGAAAAGTGCCGCGTTCATTACTTGCGAGCGTTGAGAATGGGATGCGGTCGCGACAGAAAGTGGACCAGTGAGTTGCGCCCCTTTTTATTATGGAGCTCAGTGCTTTTCAGAGAAATTCCCTTTTAATTTGTGTTCGCTTTTGTTTTGGCGTTTAGTATATTTCTTTTTTATGATATTAGAAATTATTTTAAAGTTATAGAAATAACCTCAAGTGTTGTAAAAACACACACATTCCCATTAATTATTTTTTTTAATTAGTACTCAGGGACTTTTTAAAAGATTCGGAAGCAATGCACCTGACTAACGGGATTTACTGTCCGAACTAAAATACATTTTTCCAATATTTCCATTTCAGATGAATTTTATTATACAAAATTTTAAGAATTTGAGTTGATTTCTATTGAACAAAATTTCTTCATAACGAAGTATTTAAGTGAAATGATGAAGCGTTTCATTGTATTTTATTAAAACAAACAAAAAGATAAGAAATGCATAGGTATACATTATCAACATATTGGGAACGTTCAGCTTATGTTGCTCAGAATCCTTCATTATTGCCACCAGATATATTTTATTGTAATGTTCACCTTACTTAATTAGAGCTTTTTTGCGATTCAATTACAGAAAACTTTTAGTTTTGAAAAACCGGTGGTGAAGGATTAAAAATTAATCAAACAGATCTCGTCGCGAAGGGTTTAGTCATAGAAGAATATAAAAAATTACTAATACTAAATTAACCGCATACAATAAAATAAATTTCCTCTTATCCATTTACTTAGGACTATCTTCATTTAATTATAATATTTTAAAGTTAAAAGTTCATTTGATAAAAATATTTTGCTACACTGTTAAAAGTCTTGTCCTAGTTTAAACCAAATTTTGGTGCTCAATAGCTGCCACTGTAAGATGGTGGAATCTTCAACCAATATTTGGAGCTCCTCTTGAAGCATAGTTCCAACAGTTGGAACGAGGTTGAATTGGAAGTTCCAAATGCTTGTTCGAGATTTCACCATCTTAGAGTGAAAGCTACAGTGTTAAAAATTTTGCACTACTTTGAACCAAATTTTGGTGCTCAGTAGCTGCCACCATAAGATGGCGAAACCTCGTACCAGCATTTGGAGCTTCCCATTTTAACTTCGCTCCAACTATTAGCACTATGCTTCAACACTAGTTCCAAATATTGGTTCAAGATTTCACCATCTTACAGTGGCAGCTATTGAACACCAAAATTTGGCTCAAACTAGGACAAGATTTTTAACAGTGTACTGAGCACCAAATATTGGTTCAAACTAGAGCAAAATTTTTAACAGTTTAGTCTAGGGCCTATAGCAAATTAAAAACTCTAAATATCGGTTCCATTGATATAAAGTACAATCGAACCCAGATAAGACGCTTACGCTTAAAACGCATCTTGCTAAATACACGCGTTTTTTCCCGTACCTAATATATCGCCCATAAGGTTAAGGCAAGAGTATCACTTTTAATACGCAAACAATTTTTACGCAACCCGCTTAATACGCGAATAGATTTTCGATCCTTTGAGCCAAAAAAATTCTCGCAAACTCATATATCAAGACATGAATTCTTTCTGTGTTCCCAGTATTGATGATTTAGCGGATGTTTTATTCAGGTAAAAATCATTGTTTCTAATTAGTAATATTTGCTTCATTTAACAAAAAAATAACAAAGCCGAACATTACTGATCGGAAATAATGGTTTTGTTAGATATATGAATTTTGAAAAAACAGCTGAATTAGAAATACTGGGGTTCTTCTTTACCCCTCACCCTAACATTCTTTGTCTCTCGACTTGTGCATGTTTTTACGATAGTATATGATGGTTGCTCAGATATGGTATAAAAATTGTTATGATTGGAGATTACATCTGCTGTATTAGTGAGATTTTAAAAGTACGTCATATCACAATTATGTTTTATAAAACATGTTATAAGAAAAAAAAAAAGAAAAAAAAAGAAAAAAAAGAAAAAAGAAAAGAAAAGAAAGAAAGAAAACACGTGTAAGGTTGAACAAATATCACATGGTTGTATGATAATTTAATATTTTCTATGTTTTGTTTACTTTTTACTCTGATAACAATATTTTTTATATGGAGATGAATAGGATTAATCGGAAAAAATAAATCGGAGTTTTTTTTTATCATATTAAAAATGAAGGGCAGATTATAACATCTCTCATTATCAAGAATACTTAATATGATTTTAATAACTTTATTGAATTTCAAAGATTCAATATATTTTCTTCGTGTTAAAAGAGAAGTAAGTTTAGTAGGAATTTAATTTCGTTGTTTTATTTTTGGTTGCAACATATTAGTCGACCACAAAGCCTTGTTTTAATCCACATTAATTTTAGTTATTGTTCCAATCGATCCTATAAAAAGAATCAATGATTTAAAGTTGAATAAAGTTAAATTTTAATATAAATATATGTAAAAGACAAACCGTAAACATATAAATAATAGCTCTGAAGGTCATTTAGCTGATCAGATACGTAAATAAGAACTTTTCTAGAACATTATATAAATCACCTTTAAATGTATACTCAAATCCAAACTGTTTATTTTCTTACAAATTCCTAAATTCATTTTTGCTCTCCAACACATCCAACTGGCAGGTTCTCTTGTTCAAAAACAAAATAATGTGCCAAATCAATGGTTTTTTTTTTTTTCAGAATATATTTTAAAAAATGCTGCCAAACTGGGTATTTTGATCAGATTTTCCAGAAGTGATAGTGTTGGAAACGAATAAAATGGTCATACTGAGAAAACAATTGTTTATAAATCAAGTTCCAATTGATTGAATGAAAAATAAAAACCATAGGTCGCTTATCAATCTTTTCAAAAATCAAGCCAGTGAGTTTCATATTTTTACTATAAAAAAGGAACCCAAAAATGTGTCAGAAAATTTCAAGTTGATCTTAACCATCTTGATTGCATATAAGACACATTCAACAGAATAGCTAAATTTAACTAATGTCTGACTGTAAAAATGTACCAATAGGAAGCTGTGCAATAAAAGGTAATTTAATTGATTATATCATTTCCTAGTAAATGTAATTAATTCTGTTCATAACATAATAGCACCACCTGTTAAAAAAGAGATACTCATAACGTGAGTATGTTGTCCACGCAAGTTTATACAATGACTGCTATAATTAAGATTCTAAAGGCATCAAACTTTCAATGCAGACTTATTTGTATGCATGATGCTGTCTTACAACATTTTGCTGTAGTATTCCAAAGGATACACTTTTCAACTTGTAATGAGAAACCTTAAAATATCTTACATATTTTCATGTTTGGCTTCTCTGTATGCAATACGCGCTTACTGATATGTCAAACATGAAGAAGCCCCTATAGACCTATAATGCAAATAGCAACACACAAAGTCTAATATTACAATCGTCTGCTCTAAGGCATCTTTGGTTCTAAAAGCTAGAATAAAAATTATCATCAAAAAATGTGGGTGTGTAAATAATAAAGGAATTTATTCAAATTAAAAATGATGTATAACAAACTATCAAATTCTTTCGAACAGATCCTTATAACAAGAGCAACATGGAATTAAAAATGCAGTAAACATTGGACGAATGGAAATATTTGTGGAACCAAGTGGGAATCATCAAGCCCAAATTGCTTTGATTTCAGTAAATAACACTTTTATCTATGCATTACACACAACATTATAAAGAAAGCAACATAAGGGCTGCCGCACATATAAAATAAAGAAAAAATAAAAAATAACACCATATAAAAATAATTAAATAACAATACAATGCATTAAAATGCATTAAAAATAAGCATGTTACCATTGAAGATCCATATATGTCATAAATGAAGCAGCATAAAAAAGAAAACGAGTGATTTGCACATGTCACCATAAATATCTGAGTAGATAGAAATAATAAAATTGTATTATTTTCACCAATGGAAGATAACTAGCTCTGTCCTCCATCGTTGAATAATACACTTAATGGCTTAAAAATATTCGCTAATGAATCATATTTAGTGCAGTGCTAAAATTTTAAATAATACATTTAAAGTTTGTTCCACAAGAATGTATTTTTAGGAAAAAACATGTTGGGGGAATGAAAAATATTAATAACTAATATTGGATTAAACGTAAATCATTGGTTGTATTTTTGAAAACCAGAAAACAGTCAAAATTAAGTTTACCATACGTGCATAAGGACATTACTCTTTTACCATACGTACAAAATAGTTTTACCATTGTACCAGTTTACGATAAGAATATTATTTTCGGCAAGTCGCATGATAATTTTTATTTGTGTGTGAAACATCCTTTTTTAGCTCACAGGCTAGCATAGCCTGAGAGCTTATGTGCCCGTCCGTTCTGTATGTATGTTCGTTCGTGCGTAACGCGATAACTCATGATAAAAATACCCAATCCACTTGAAATTTTGTATATAGGTATATCCTGATAAGGCGCTTCCCTGATTAGTTTTTGGAGTTCATTAGATATGTATAAGAGGGAGAACGTGGGGCTCATGCCCCTCCCCTTAATTGATATAAATGGGTTTTTCATGCAGAATTAAGAGTTTTTGTTCAAAATTTAGATATAGGATCATTCTGATGAGGCGATTCCGTGACTGTTATTAGGTGTTCATTGAATAAGTATAAATAGGGGGAACGGGGGTTCTAATACCCCTCCCCTTAATTTATATAAATGGGTTTTTCAAGCAGAATTGTCAGATTTCGTTCAAATCTCTGAATAGTTTTGGAAGTTTAATGGTTAAGTATGAAAGAGGGGGATAACTCCTCTTAAATTATATAAATGCTAAATGGGTTTTTATTAAGAATTTTCCGATTTGCTCTGAATGTTGGATATAGATTTTTTTATGATAAAGCATGTCCTTGATAGTTTAGGAGGTTCAATGATTAAGCATAAAAAAGGAGAAAAGGGAGAGCTGTTTCCCCTTAATTTTTTTTTCGAACGGAATTAACCCTTGAAAATATAAGGCTGTAATGTACAATTAGTATTCGTAGCCTGTGAGCTCAATGCCATCAGTTTAACTGGGCAATATTCTTTTTATTTTTTTTTTAAATAAATAATTTCTTCAACATTGCATTGAAGTTTCAACGGATCGCTGTATTTTTTGAATTGGTTATTATCCTTCTGTAAAACCTTTGAAACTGGCAAATGTAAATAATGTTTACTTAACTCTTTAAGCTCTGGTGAGTGAATTTCTTCAAAATTTCCAAATGTCACATTGACACCAATATTTTGCAATGAAAAAAATTCCTTTTACGATATATCTGGGGAAAAAATGCATGAATCATTTTCACAATGAATTTGATCGAATGTTCCTGTGCAATTATGACAATTCGGAATTAAAATTAAGTGGAAAGAAATTTGACCACCAGAGCTCAAATGATAAAATGCTATAAGGTGCAAAGTCTTAATATCCAGTTATTATAGTTTAAACTTTGTAGGATGGTAGAGAACACACACAAACAACAGACACAGTACAAACAAGTATTGTGGGATATTTACAGTAAAACTATTATTTTTGTCAAAAACTTCATATCATCGAATTTATGTGTGAAAATACATAATACCCATCCATACAGAGTGATTAATTATCGCCTTAAGAAACGTTGAGCTATGGTAGAGCTCACATAAACAAATATTTTTTCCTTCCCCCCCCCCCTTTTTTTCGTGTATGTGTGTGTGAGTGAATGTTAAAATCACAATCCACTTTCCATCAGTCATAACATATGGTGTCTCATTGCAAATCGAACCCGAGTTTTCATTCTTATAGTTGCCGACGTTCGGCTTTTTAAAAATAATAATTATTTTTAAAAATAATAATTCAGTAATAAAAATGTACTTTGAACCATAAAATTTGTTAACTTAAAAGTGTGTTGCATTAAAATCTACTTAATTACATTCATATTTCTGGTTTGAATTATAGTTTTTGTATTTAAAAAAAGCCGAATATTAGCATGCATGTTCTTAACTTTAACATTCATGAAGGTATTTCAGCGGTATATTCGGTAGAATTACTTAATTTTGTGAAAATTGTGATAGATTTGGTCTGATAGTCTTTTGCAATTCATATATATACTGTGAGGTATATTCCAAATAACGAAGTGTCTATATTAGTGATGTTTGAATGCTTATCGTAGCCATTTTCAGCAATTTTTAGGATATTATCTCGTAGAAAGGGAAGCCTGTTATTGAAAATATTGGAAAATATCTGAATTGTTAAAGCTGTGACGAAAAACACGGGCTGAAATTGGAGTAAGCCATTGTATTTATGACTGAATATGAAGATTGTGACCAAACTTTTCTATACTTATACATATATACGTGTATATATATAAATGTTTTAGTGATCTGCACCACCCATCAATGTATGTAAACACATTAGCAAATCACCCTGTATACCATAAAAGTTAGCTATTTGGAGCATATAAAAAACAATTTCTCCCTTAAATAAAAACATTTTTCATTTTCCTCTATTTTTCTTCTTTATGTTTTCTAATAATCCAAATTCAATTAGTGTGAATTATAAATAAGTGACCATCAACTTGATTAACTGGAAAAGCATTGCAAAACTGAAGAAATTGTGTTAAATTCCTATTTCAAATTTGGTTTAAAAATAACCGGAAATGTCTTAATTGAAACTTTAAAAAAGACAATAAACAAATATTACATTAATTCAACAAATGTATTTTCTTCACGGTTGTTTAATGCCATGCTAGATTCCAGCTAATAGATATAATATTTCAAGGTGACTTTTTTTTCCTAGTGGCAATGACATGAGCTTATTCGTTGTCGTTGTCTACGGAGTTGAATATTTCCGGAAATTGTCTCCTTGAGATCTATTTGCGATTCTATTGTTTGCAAGTTAAAGTAATATTCGGCCATTAAGTTCATAAGTACTTATCAGGAAGTCGAAATGGCTCGGTCTTAATATATTCATTGAGTAAAACAATTAATTTGAATTATAAATATTCATCAGACTAAATTTTTTTAAAAGCTGTTGAATTATTAATTTCGCAAAGACATTTGGAATATCAAATAAGAATGCGTTTCCTTGATCAGGTTTATATTATAGGTATAGAAATATAAACAAATTAAAACAATTATTAACTATTAGAAAAGTTTTTACATGACTACGCCCTGTTATAAATCGTAAAGCACGTTTGTAAGCTTACTTGACGAAATTAGATTAATTTAATATTTTTTATGGAATGTATGATATAAATATGTTAATAAATATGATATAATATGATATATAAATATTTATTTTGTATTAACTTATGGATGAGATAAATTTTATTTTAAACGTGTTGTTATATGACCGATTTTATAGGGATTTGGTTTGTGCGCGGATTTTCCAAAATTCCAAATTACCAAGTCTTTTGAAATTCCTTTAATTAGTGAATGGATCAGTAAATGTAAATATAAACAGTTGTTAAAGACCAATAGAATTAAACCTATTGTATATGAGCATATTTGTACAGTAAAATCCCCAAATAGCGGACACCACGAGAACGCGGAATCAGAGCCATCACTTAGACTTTTTATTAGGGTGTGGCATAGAATCTTAAATTGCCAAATTAAATTTCCGTATTTGGCAAATCACACAGAAACAAAAATAAATAGTTCTTGTCGTTTGTCAGCTAATTTTATAATTTTGCCAAGTTATCACAATTAGAAAATATAATATAGATCTTATTTGTAAAAATCTTAATAATTTTACTAATTATATTTCTAACTTTTGCTTAGTTTATCAAAAATATAAAGCATATTATAGTTTTTTATTAAAATTTAAAACAAAATTGACAGTTGTGTTTGTAAATTTTTCAAATGTAGCAGAAATTCGTGGTAATTTTTTTTTTTTTTTGGGGGGGGGGATTCATGCTCCCCTCTAGATGAAATCCAGGCATGGAATATTCTGTCAATTCAGGGATAATGCAAATGATATTAAGCGTTTCAAGATTCAAAAAATACTCTCTATATAGAGATGTCCGTTATGGAAGTTTTAACTCATTTGATATTTAGTTATCTAATTATATCAGCGTTTTTCTCTAAAATATTAATTCTTGAATCGGAGTACTATGCAGTAGATGTTATAGTTTGTTATCTTGCGTGTACAAATGTTTGATATTTAAGACGAGTACCATTTAGTTGGTTCTTATATAGAGTACGTCAAAAAAGACTGTAAAATTTTTAATGGATCCATATCAAAGCGGAAAGTTTCCGCACAAAAAAAAAAAAAAAAAAAAAAAAAAAACATAATTTTAAATTTTTTTTTTCAAAAATACAGGTTTTTTTACTTTAATCTGAACATATATTCCCACATTTAGCAAAAATATAAGACTATACATAAAAAATACTATGTTTTAAAACAAAACCATAACACAATTAGAAGAATATTTTTTAAGTTTAATGAAAACACATTTTATTTAAAATTCCATTTCATTTCCCATGATTTAGTTTGTTTTTAAACATTTTTTTAAAAAAGAATTAAAACTGCAAAAAATACATTTAAACTATTGAATTTTGCAGTTTGGGGTAATGATGTTTTTTTACAAGTGAAAATAATAGCTACTTTTTCGCAAATTACTTTTTCGCTACTTTTTCCATTATTTATGATAAAGAAATACATACCACATATACCCTATAAATATTATAATCGTTGATGTTTATGTTAATTGTTAATGACAAATCTCCTTTTGTAAACGTTGATAACACTTCCTTTTAAAATCTATAAATATTCGTGAAATTTAATTTTATGCTTCATTACGATTGTCGAATTAGACATTTTTTTTTTTATCTTTGTTTCTGCATGTGTCATGTTAAATTTGCCTATGACTGTCTGAGGATTTGATTCATATTAAATTAGAAGAAAAATCAAGATTGCTCACGTGATTGTTGTTTAAAATTTGGAAATCAGAGTAACATGTGTAAAACTGATGTCATCATCTTAGATTTGAGTTACGATTTTTTTAATACTACTTCTTTTAAATTTTTATGCTTTTGAAGAAACTTTATACGATAGAAAACTCGTACTTGGTTGATCAAAAATAAACAATATTTATTGCTATGCAAGGATAATTTTATGACGAGTACATTTAATTTCACATTTATGTTTAATTAAAAATAATATTATTTCGCAATAAGTAAAAAAAAATATTATTGAAGGGTTTTAAAGTAACATTTTTATAGTTAATGAAACATTTTATTATTTTTTTAATCCTTTAAAATTTTAAAGAAAAAATTATTAAAACAACGAAAAGAGCTTTTGATACATATAAAAGGTTGACTAAAGATTTAAAGGTCTTTATAAATTACAGAGGCGGTCATATATTTTGTAAAAATTTTCACTTTTTTAATAGTTTAAATCAGAATTTAAAAAACTTATATGCGATTAATTCGTAATAGGGTTTAATTATCTTCTGTATCATTAAAAATATTCTGTGCTTTAAAATGTCGCCGGAAAATAAACAATGGATCGAAGGCAATGAATTTAAACTTTACGAAGAAAATTCTCATATTCGATTATTAAAAAAAGAAAGAAAAATTGTGAAAAGCGTGATTTTAATGTTTCTATATGTGAAATAAATGAAATTATTAACAAAAAAGAAAATAAATTCAGTGTTTACATTTTATTAAGAAAAAGTTTTAAAATGAATATCCAACAAAGGTACATTCACCGCTTACTACACCTAAAGTCGCAGCTCATGACCATCCAAAAATCTCTCGCAAAATCTTTTAAAATTTCTATTGGAACCGTAATTAAAAAAAAAAAATCTGATTTACAGTTAATCAAAAAAAAAACCATGATATTATCACTTGTGAAAACACGTTTCTCACAGTCAAAGACTATATGTGTAAATGGTTTTGATGGAACAAAATAAGAATATATGTTCAGAATTGATGAAACTTGATTGCAATAGAAAAAGATCGACTGAACACCGAAAAGGAGGAAAGAACGATAACGGTTGCTAACGGTTTGATAGTTATTGTTATATTTTTTCATAACAAGAAACTTAAAATAAGAAAAAAAGAAAAGAAAATGGTCAAAATAACTGAGATTACTATCATAAATATGTTTCAAGTTGTGTTTTCAGAGAAAACATTTTATTATTTTACCCAAACAATCTGCATTGCGTTAAGTTCCATCAGGATAATGCTAAAAGCTATACTCCTAAATCTGCTGCTATATTTTTAGAAAAAATGTAAAATGAAACTCAAATTTTGCTAATTTTTTTTAAGTGCATGCTACTCGAGTCTCCCGGCATGTCATCTATGGATTATTGGACTTTTAAAACAAGATCTTTATGAGTGGCAAATATTGGGTGAACTCTGGAAGATTGTAATGAAGGAGTGGAAGAAATCCACCTTGAAATTTTAGAAAAATCCTTTTGTCTTGAAAATCAAGATGTAATATGATAATTTAACAAGAAGGAGATCAGATTGAACATGTAAATTGTTGTCTTTGTTTATATATTTCTTTTCCAAAGTGTGTGACTACCTTCTATAGCTGTTTGAAAATATCGTAATATTTTTTATTTGTTAAAAAATAAATAAGCAAATAAATTTCGATCAAACTTGTGTCAATAAATCAAATTATTATTAATGAATTGGTTATTTCTTAAAACACTGAAAGAGCAGAGAAAAAGCACATAAAATTAAAAAATTTTTGGGGGGGAGGGATCAAAATTGCGCTTTTAATTATTGAATTCACAGAGTAAAACTTGCAAAGAGTAATTCTTATCAGAATCAAGGGAAAAATGGTCGTTATAACAAATTAGCTCACATAGCAGGTCAATGAAAATTATTTTGTCGGATTTATTAACTTTAAATTTAATTTTTCTTTCCTAGTTCGATATAATCCAATCCATGCAAGTCTAGCCGAAGTTCAAGATACAAACTTACATTTGGAATTGAAAATACACGGCTATTCCTAGCTTTTCTCAAAAAATAAATAAATAAATAAATAAAAATAAAAATTATGAGTTAACACTTTCAAAGGTGGTGGCTAGACGGTTGTAGCCACCTAACTTTAATTCTAAAACTGGCAAATGGCATCAAGAATATTTTAATAAAGTCTTATTTTTATTTATGAAGGTGCAAAATTGCGGTTTATTTACATATTTATTTATTTTCTAAAAATTCTGGTGTCCAATTATTTTATCATTTTACGAATAGAATTCTTCTGCTCGTGAAAGGGTTAAAACATCGTATATATACTATATACAGGGTGGTCATAAAAAAACTTTGCCGATATACGGAGCTCTAGCGGCCAGTCCGCTCAACCGATCGAAATGAAATTTCAGATATAGCTATTCAGAGGTATGAGCTCGAGATTCTGTGAACGACAACAAAATGGCGCTCACGGTTACGGTTATAGTTACAGAAACTCGAAAATTTCCAATGGCAACACCCATTTTTTTTCATCGCAAAATGCTCAGCGCATGCGAAAACCATAAAGAGCGTTGGAACCGTACGTGTATCGCAAGAAACGAACATGTTATGCACGCACAAAAATCGTCCTGCGAATCCTCTCCCCCATAAAAAAAAACTCGATTGGGGTGCAAGGAGGAAATTTGCATATGACACAGAGTCAGCACACTAATCTCTGATTACAATACTGATCGGAGAAACTAAAACTTTTATTTTGATTACACATTTTCCACATGGGTGTCATCACAGGCAATTAATGGTGATCTCACACATGTGGAAATGTGTAATCAAAATAAAAGTTTTAATTTCTCCGATCTGTATTGTAATCAGAGATTAGTCTACTGACTGTGTGTCATATGCAAATTTCCTCCTTGGGCCTCAATCGACTTTTTTCTATGGGGGGGGGGAGGATTCGCAGAACAGATTTTTTGTGCGTGCATAACATGTCCGTTTCTTGCGATACACGTACGGTTCCAACGCTCTTTAGGGTTTTCGCATGCGCTGAGCATTTTGCGATGAAAAAAAATGGGTGTTGCCATTGGAAATTTTCGAATTTCTGTAACTATAACTGTAACCGTGAGCGCCATTTTGTTGCCGTTCACGGAATCTCGAGCTCATACCTCTGAAAGCTATATCTGAAATTTCACCTCGATCGGTTGAGCGGACTGGCCGCTAGAGCTCCATATATCGGCAAAGTTTTTTATGACCACCCTGTATATAATAATAATATTACTATTTTGTATGTTGTTATGCTTCGAAGAAGAAAAAGAAAATGAATAATTTTTAAAACTCTACGAATTTCAGGTTGCGTTTATATGATGTTATAATATGTTGACTTAGATTTTAATTTTTTACAGAATTATTTATGTAATTAATACGTTTATAAAACCGTAAAATATTTTCCCACAAATTATGCGATATTGTTTGCGCGCGTAACATAATATTGGTTAGTAAGTATTGAAAAAAGATGTTTATAATTTTGACTGAAAATACGTTCAGAAAGGTCATCTGAGAAAAATAAAAATAAAAATAAGAAACGATAAAAAGTTAATAAAACAACAAAAGTAAGTCATACCATACATAAAACCATATTTTTATTATTATCTTCTTTTATAATGGCAAAAAATAGTGAGCTCTTATCTTCGTATCTCGCTTTCTAAGGTTTATACTGTTTTCTCTTGTCGTCTTTTCCACTTTTTGTTATCATCGCATTCTCATTTATGCCACTTTTCAGCTTTGTGCATTCGCCTTAGCTTTTTTCCCTTGTCTATTCTATTTTCCTAATTATAGGGCAACCAAAAAATGCATAAAAACCTTTTAATGATTTTAACTTCAGTTCTTATTCACATATAATTAATATTTAAATTGCAAAAGAATTTAAGTGAAATGTATAACTTTTCCTCTACCGCAGATGTTCAAAAGTATTATTGTTCTTGTTTATACACTGCTGATATAAGAGAACTATAGATTCACAAATTTTAATTTTTCCATTGTCATCGGTTTTCTGAAGTAAACTTTACCATTATATTATCCCCACAAGAAAAACTCGAGTGGAGTCAGGTCTGGAGTACGAATAGGATGTACTATGGATCCAACACATCTTCACCGAAAACTGTGCACTGTTCCATTTTTTACAAGTACCATTCACTAAATCGTATCCTTCAGTCTGCTTCATCTTCATTGCAAGTACCATTGTTGTTGGAATGTAACTTTTTTTTTCAACATGGGTAAACATTACTTCTGAACAAAAATATATAATTAATTTATATTTTTTAAATCAGTCAATATAAAATACTATAAAAATGCATTAAAACGATTAAAATACAATTTGTAGATGTTTCGGACCCAAAACTGATCCCTCTTCAATACAATAAAACGACTTTGTTTGAATAAATTTTGTTTGAATTTTATCTTTCATAACTATAATGTTTTATTTTACTGAGAGGGCACCATTTTTTGATTTGAAACATCTACTAATTGTGTTTGAATTGTTTTAAGGTATTTTGTGTTTTATATTGTCTGGCTATAAAAATTTAAATTAATGTAGCTTTTTCCTTTACAACTTAAAATGCGATGGACATTTTATTTGCTGATGCCAATTTCACGGCCTTTTGTCTTACAGATATATTTATGTTTCGTGATCCTTTTCAAGTATATATTTTTCTTTTCTAGTGAAACTCGTTGATGTTTTTGAACTTCTGTAACAATGTCTATAAACATTTTGAACAGTTATTCGTTTCAAACTTATATTTTGCCCAATTTATTGTAAGTCGCCTAAGTGGATCAGTTTAAGGGGGCTCAGGGGTTGATCGATACGAAAAAACATGAAAACAGAGCTCTCGCTTCGAGTCCATATAAAAACAGAAGTATTCAATGTAATTAATTTAAACATTCTGATATTTTAAAGGTATGTTTGTAGTCTTATAAAATTATAAAATAAAGTACTTCATTGTAATATAATAAAAAATATAGCAAAATTTATGTAACACAATTTTCGAAAAAAAAAAATTATGTGTTATATCACCAACACCAAGATATCTTAACGTTGAATTGACATAAGAACCAGATTTTTGCTTTAAAATGATCCGGAAACTTTACTCTATAAAATGAATTAAGGATATAACTATCACTCAAATACAACGTTATTTTAAAAAAATCTCAAATTCTCAAATTAAAAAAACTCCTAAAAAATACAACTTTTTTTTCATTAAAAATACTCAAAATATTAAACTATCTAAACTATATTAATTCATTCTATAGATAATGATGTTATATGCATGCAAAGAAAAATTTAAGCCATTCCGTTAAATAATTTTTTTTAAATCTTGGTGTTAGTCCTCAAAAATCAAGTTTTGAGAAAACGCGACTGAAAGTTGAAATTATATGGGTAAGGCTATGAAAGTGTTGATACATAAATGCTTATAATTCCGTTAAAAATGAAAATATTTTAATGCGTTTTTCTTTCTTTGAGTTCTGAATTAATTTAATAATAAAACTAGGTCATAAAAAATCGAATTTTTGAAAAGTTTTCAACCCCTGAGCCCCCTTAAAACTTCCTGCGATATTGCTTTTGTATTCTCACTACATATTCATACTTTCAATAGCCTTTTACAATGTTATATTTTCAGAAGTTTATCTTGGTCCACTTTATTACTTCCAATTAATTACACCCTGAAAAGAAAGAAAAATTCAAAAGCACTTTTATGACTCGTTAATCTAGTGTTGCCAATGGACTACATTTTGAAAATTCAGATATCTTAATTGGCATCGCTTTTTTGAAATAGTAAAATTAGCTCTATTTAATCTAATTTAATCGCATACTAATTAAGGCGAAAGCAAGGGTAATGTAAATATTTCAGAAAAGTGGTGCAAATCAAGAAATCTAAATTTTAATTTGATTTCGTAATTTTTATAAAATTAATTTTTTACTTTGAACAATTTCACAGCATAAATATTTACCTCATTTGAAACTTTTTTCTAACTGGAACTATATGTCTACGACCTACACTTGAGAATTTAAAGTTCGTCGATAGATAGCACATTGCACTCTGTATATTTAGTTAAAATTTAAACATGTAAAAAATCCTGCAGTATAATTAATAAATGGAAATATATTTTCTTCTATATAAATATATGACTGCGCATTTCAGGAATCTTGTGCCAAAGTTTTATATTTAAATCACTCATAACATATAAAAAAAAATCGTTAGAGGCATTTTAAATTTGCTAATACCATGTCTTCTGGTTACATTTCTAACTCTACCATTTAGAAATATTTTTTTTTCTTATGAAATGGCCCTGCTTATTTAGAATATTATGTTTGCAAAATATACTCTAACAGGGAGGGCGTATACGTTTGAAATTTAAATCCTGACATTTTTGTAATACTCTGCGATCGTTTTTCATTCGAACTTGTCTTATTAAAAATATAAATACAGGGTGGTTCAAAAAGATTGAAACGCGCTTTATTTTTTTTTTACCTGTCGAAAATATTTAGACAGTGAAAATTATAAAAAGTGTTAAAAATAAGGCAGCAATATTACAATTATGTTGATGGAGTTGTCTTTTTTTTCTATTTTTAAAATGCTATACTTCTTTCATTTTTATGTGATCTTTGAGTTCTATAAGGATTCTTAGAAAGATTTTCTCCATGCTCTCACAAGTACATCAGTAAAAATTCCATTCTTCTTTGACCAATGTTTATTGAAGTATGATGATGCTTTCAGTTTTATGAAATTTCAAAACTTTTTGGCACTAAAAATAGAATAATAAGTTTTTAATGCCGGAAAGCTCTAAATTTTATTAATTTCTAAGTACCATAATTCTATAAATTCTGGTTGTAGAAGATTAAACGTTTAATTGCTGCTTTAGCCAGAGCATGGAGAACATATTTCGAAACATAACTTGTAGGATCCAGGGATCGTATAAAATTCTCAAAAGTGGAACTTTCTGAAAATTAATTTTGTGATTGTTGCATTAACATAATTTTAAATCCATCTTTATTTTGAATCCAACAATTTACATTGTGCGGGTATCTCCAACAGGTAAAAAATTAAAGTGAGTTTCAAACTTATTTAAATGCCCTGTATAATAATGTATTATTATTATTAAACTTATATAAATTTCTCTAAGGCAGTATGTTATTGTGTATTGTGTATCTATTTAATATGTATATTTATGATGTTTAAAAGTAAAATATAAATCGGTATATTAAAAACATGGTGTTTCCTCATTTCCCTTGAAATGTAAGGCCTTGTTGACATTTGGTTTCAATTTCTGCACCTTGATTATTAAAAATATTTTTATCATTAAATGTTTTGCTAAATATTTCCCAAGTAACTGTATAGAAATTTTTATGTTTCATATAATTTTCAAATCCTTTTATATTTGTGGAAGTTGCATTTTCTTTTTGACAAAGAAGCTGAACAGGGAAAAAGTTTCTGAACACAATCAGAGGTCTCGAAACTATTCAGTCTCCGATAAACTATTTGTTTTTTCAAGTGTTAAAAATATATATAACATTCAAGGATATCAAATAAATTGTGACAAATAAATTTTCATAATATTTTTTTTATTTACATCATGAAGTTATTTACATAAAAATATCATGTTTTCTATCATAACAACTAAACATTATATACATAGCGATATTTTTGCTGTATATTGCCACGCAGTCACAAAAAAATTCGATTTAATTTCTGAGGTAAAAATCAAAATCAGATATCAAGTATTTGAAAACCATCCGAGACACAAACAACTATAAATGTTGAGTCACTACCACACTTCATCCCCCCGCCACCCCCGCAAAAAATTCCCCACACACGCTAAAAAAAATATTTAAATACATTGTTTATTTATTTATTTTTATTTATTTTTTGCACACAGTGGATTTTTAATCAACAATTCGCTAATATGGTTTTTTCTTAAGCTTCATTTTAGATAATCATAGCTTGATGGTTGTATTTTAAAGTCAAATAGGTAAATGTAGAGACATTTTAGGGATTTTGTTAAAATCTGAGACATTTGTAAAAAGTGTTCCGATTCTGGGACATTTATTGCGAAACTATGATTGCCCCTATGATGTCTGACCATCTTAAATTTTGAGGACAAACAAATTCAATTTTATAACCTCATGATAGCTTAGAGATCTGCATGGGCCGTACCCAAGCCTTCGCGCGGGCTGAGTCGGCAAAATTAAGATACATTTTCAATTGTAAAGACAATTTTTAAACGGGTGGGCCAAGTCGAGCCAAATCCTTAGAAAGATGAATGGGCCGGACCGAACTCATAAAAAAATAAACGGACCGACCATTCCGATATAAAAATTAAAACGAAAATGATAAAATATGAACCATTTTCAATAAATGTTACTTTCGCCAGAGTGAGTATAAACGTACCGCACGAGACGATGCCAGTTTGATAACATCAATACAGAAATGCAACATGTCAAACGTAGAGATCGGCATCAAACAGTTACATTGTATCTGAGCCTGAGCATAATTTTTTCAGAAGAATCGGGCCGGGCCAAGATCAGGCTAACACTTTTTTCTACATCGTACAGATGGGCCGGAACTTGACTTAATTATCAATGTGAAAAATAACACTAGTAAGACTAGACTACGTCCATTAATAACTATATCTTAATATTAATAATATATATTCCACGACGTAAAAGTAAGAATTTATTAATAAAAACATTTAAAATACATAAAAAAAATTATTTACATGTTTCAACTCTTTTTAATTGAGTCATCTTGAAAGCAATAATTCTTCTTATAAGCAAAATATTTATTAATAATATAAATTCTTACTTTTTCGTTGTGGAATATATATTATTAATGTTACGATATTGACTTAATTATTTCTAGAATGTCTCGGGCAGGCATTGTTTTGTAAAAATAGTGATAGCAGTAATACGCTTCTGTTAACGGAATCATTGAACATATACCAGGTGTCCCAAAAATGACTGATGGATTTTAAAATTCAATAACTTGTAAACGGTGACAGCTATTTTAAAAAAAAAAAATGCAGGAGGGTTATGAATAATGTCAGGAGTTTTTTTACCGTAATTTTTTATTTCAGTTCGCATCTCAAACAATAGGTGGCGCTGACGGCGATTGAAGGCCAGGTGATCAATGCTGAGTCGACCTGGCCTTTAATCGCCGTCAACGCCACCTATTGTTTGAGATGCGAACTAAAATAAAAAATTACGGTAAAAAAAACTCCTGACATTATACATAACCCTCCTGCAAAAATTTTTTAAATAGCTGTCACCGTTTGCAAGCTATTGAATTTTAAAATCCATGAGTCATTTTTGGGACACCCGGTACCTTAATAAATTACAGATAAATATTTTTAAAAATCTACTTTTTATTATGCTACTTCAAAATCTGTGATGTTTTTAATATTTTTTTTAACTACAATAATTAAGAGTCTAAGTAATATATAATATTCAGTAATTTTTTTAAATAAATATGCATGCAGTATTTTTAACCCCTTCCCGACGGGAGCCTTTTACTAAATTTTTAATGTTTTGTCACCGGTTTTTAAAAATAGAAATTTGTATTTTATTAAATCGGGAAAATTCTCCGATTAAATAAGGCATATATTGCAGTAAAATTTTACCGGTGGGAATAAACAACGATTCTTAAGCCTTTTTGCTTCACATATACCTGTCGCTCGTCTCCAAGGGGTTAAACAAACTTTAATTGTTTGTTTTAAAAAATCGGAATTTTTTGAAGAATTTAAGTTTTGCAGGGCTGACCTAATTTAATTGATTTTTGCTCGGACCGGGTCTTTTTTCACTTATTTTCGCACGCGCCGGGTCGTGAATTGCAGAAATATAAGCGGTCGTGGGCGGGCGAAGATAGCTATCCTTCGGTCCGGGCAGGTCGGAGCCCATTCCTGGAAATTTTTCACCCACGCAACCACTAGATACATTCTCAGAATATTCATTTAAATAAGTAAATACAGGATAGTGAGTAATGAGGCTCGCAAAAAGAAATCGGCCCCGGGGCCCCGGAATTTTTAAAGATGGCTCTGTCCAATCCTATACATTGCATTTCTATATGCATCTTAATGTGAGAAAATTTTCCTTCTTTTTTATTTTAGTTTTAGATCACGTCTTAAGTCTCCTCCCACAATTAATAATGATTGCCCACCACTGACGTCATAAACTATTGATTTTCGATTCGTCTCTTCCTACATCTTCTCAACTGTTTCCATAAATGATGAGCAGTCGAAGGCCAGGGCGGGGCTCTGTCAGATTATAAAAAAGAGAGAGAGAGAGAGAGCTATTCGGACGACAATTTCTGACCGCAGATGAAATATCTCTAGATGTAATATTTTACTCTTAGAATATGAACATGGAGTCATTAAAAATGCAAACGTTCCTCTCGTGAATTTTTTAACACCCAGGTATTTTTTTTCAGGAAAAGATACTGAAAATTTTTCTTTTTTTGCTCTCACATTTTTTATTTCCCCACCCATGCTGTATGAGTAATACCTCAGAGCCTCATTATCATTCAAATATAGTTTCTTTTTTTCCTAATTTTTAATACTTTAAACCATGACACATTGAAAATCTATGAATTCTACATCATATTATCTTTAATGTCGTGCACTTAGGTATCACATTTATTGGCTGTTTTAAAGTGTTTGATCTTCATTGAATATTAGATTTTCCTTTATTTATTTTATTTGTTTGCGCGTTTTTGTGTATGTGTGTGTATAAACAACAAAGTTAATGATTGCTTTCAATTGCCAAAAAAGTTGCATTTATGATCAAAACACGTCTATCATGGAAAGAAATTGTTGTTTTGCAGAAGATTCATCTTCTCTTGCAATAATTCTTCCTCTGTTAAAAAGTACCTCATCTGCTTTGAATAGGTTATTGCCTTTAAAAAAGAAGAGATGTGGATTTAAACCATAGCCTCTAAAGATGAAAATATATGGCTAATTTCATTATACAAAAATATTTGACAGGTTGAAAAAATATATAATTTGGGTAAAATATATGGGTAATGCAGTGATGACTTGATCACGACATTGTTCATAATTCACTAAAATTCAAAATCTAGTAAGGAAAAGCTTGTTTTTAAGTCCCATTCTAAGATATACTATCCATACTGGAGACCAGAGAAATAAAAGAGACTCATCATGACCACTAAGTTATTACTGCCGTTTGTCTAGTGGAGGTATAATATGCTATAAGCCATATGTCTTCCGGGTTTCTTGAAAAAACATCATCACTGTTCCTCAAATAATACTATAGCATATATTCTTTGCATATACTCTATATCCGCATGACGAATACGTTATTTTTTTGTTGTTTGTTTGTTTGTTTTGCGACTACATTACTCATTACTGCTTACAAATTTCCAAAGTAGATGGACATTTTCTTCTAAATGTCAGCGCAGTTACATTAAAATGTACTCATTTTACAATCAAAACTATAGCATATGCCTTGTAGGCCCTATGTCTATTTAGCGTACACGCTATGAGGGATAATTTATTCTTTCTTTTTACGACTATACACTGTTAATTATACATATGAACTTTCATACGGCAGATTACTGACGTACTCGCCAAGACTGCTGCGATCGAGCTTCCCTTAAATCTTTCTAATACTCTGTTCACACTATGGATAGTTAAGATAGCTCAGGCCTGGAACTCTCTCAGAGAGTTTCGACTCTCTCGGGCTAGATACAGGAACAACCAGTCCCTCTCATTGGCTATAAAGCTTCTCTTTTACTGATTGGCTGTTGTGGCCGTCTTTATTTCAAGCGCATGCGCATACGTTACATTTGTTCAGTTCAGAGACACAGTGACATTCGCTGAGATATCTTAGATATGTTTTTCAATGTGAACAGGCATCCAATTCCGGGAGGGTCCACTTCAAACACGGCGATATTAAGATATCTTGTGTGTTTGTGGTGTGAACAGGATATTAGCTAAACAAAGCTGTATGTCTATTTCTAACCAGTTACTGCTATATAAATCCTATATCAGATCCATTATGACCTACGGGTCAGTTGTTTGAGGATCTGTCTGTAAAACTCGGATGTAGAAACTTCAAACTGCCCAATATAAAATTTTACTTCAGGTTGTAAATGCAACTACGTTCGTCCGGAATGACAACATTCACTTCGATCTCAACATTCGGCCTGTTTCGCAAGTTATCAAAATTTCCACAGCGATCGTGTTCTAATACCCAACGAAGCGTTGCAGTCCATTAAACTGTACAATATAAACAGTCCTAGCGGTCGTAAAAGACCGCTTGTCATCCTAAGTCGAGATGACGGATTCGCACCCCCTTGCAAAAGAAGAAGGCGTGAGCCACCTTAATGGCCATCATTGCGGGAAAACTAAATTCAAAATCGCCTTTTTTTGCTGGCAACTTTATTATTTATTTATTGCTTTTTTTTATAATGCCATCCAGCAGTTGCATTTGGCACCGGTACAAATTTACCTTCTTTTAATTTATTATAATGTCTAAGCTTACTTTATGCGTTGTTTTATATTCTGTTTTTAATTTATATTTTTATTTGTATTAATCGTATTGCCCTGTCGGACTTTCCTCTTTCCCCGAGTGTTTGCTTCATAATCAACAAATGCCTTTGCAAGAACTTTGCTAAACAAAGTTCACTCTTGCTAATCCATCTATGCATTCCTGAATCGACTCATCGAATCCGAAAAGAAGTAAACACAAGCATCGCGACTTGCGTGGGAATTCAAGAACTCTGCATTGGTCATTGGTCAGATAAACATTTTTCCAGAAATGTCAGCGCAGTTATAATGATATACTTGTTTCTCAACTACAATTGTAGCTGTACTCTTAGGTCCTTATATCTGTGTAGAGTATATCCTATGGGTGTTTTTTTTTTTAATTTCTTTCTTTTAATAAAATTACACTATTGATTATGACTGCGAACTTCCAGAGTAGATGAACATTTGCCTCTAAATGTCAAAGCTGGATATATGTCAAATGGCAACGTTTTACTGACATATACCCGTTGTGTTATGAACGAGCTAATTTATTCATTTCGGTAAAATAAAAGATAGTTATAAAATGTATCTAAATAAAAAAGTATGTCCTCAGCATTTACTATTTTACCACAGATTTTCCGGTGAAATAAATGTTTCAATGCTTCTGGGACTTTACTTTTATATCTGAAGAAAAAAAATATGAAATAGATTATTTTTAATTTTGTGCTTTATTTTAAATATTACAAGATATTCAGCAGGTTGTTTAAATCAAGCAAATGTGAAAGAATATGGGTTTTTTTTCATCAATATACTCTCTTTTATGTCATTGAATATTTATGTTTGTTGTGGCCTAGGTCCCGATCCCTTTTTGAATGACTCAAAATTGTAAAGCATTGTCTCTAAATACGATAAAATTTCAGTCTTTCTTTCCATTCTTTTTATTGTAAATTTCCCAGAATTCCAATATGTTCATTCATGTAAAAAAAAACTTTCACAGTAAATTCACAATAAAAAAATTATTTGGAGGACAAATCCATGCAATATTAATAAACGTCCTCCTTGTAATGCTGCTGATAATGGATAAATCCTGTGGATATAAAAAAGGTTGTTTTGAAAAGGAGGAATCGATAACTCAGATATATCGGATCCTATTTGAAGATTGAGAGGCATTAATATTTTATGAACCGTTCCAAAATTATCGATAATGAAAGCACTACATATACACTTTCATCGCAGCACATGTGGTTCTTGGTCTGACGTTTATTCAGTTTTTACTTTGAAAGTAAAATAAATTATTAAATCACTTTTATTCAAAGTTAGAAAATCGGATAATGACAAAAAGTCTATTTTTAGTGACAGAATAGCTGTTGTTTTCATTTCTTGAAAAAGGCAAATTTTATTAAAAACTAGCTTTTGCCCGCGGCTTCGTTCGTGTTAAATACAACAAACTATATAATCGACCTTCTAAAAACTCATGGAATTATTCAGGGATAAGTGGAAAATAAATTTTACTTTTTATTTTTATAAATATTTACTTTAAACCAAAAATAACAAAACCAATTCACGAAGCAAAACTAAATCCAAAACCAAAGCGATTGTCTTATTCCTAAAAAGACTCAACTTTCGCTTTAAAGTTTTAGGGGAATCCAGGGGGGGGGGGGGGGGGGAATTCGATAATTCGATAAACTCGGTTAATTCGATATGGTTAATTCAAACCCATTCCCATTTTGACATACATTAACAATACTATCGAAAATACATTGTTATTATTTACAATATGATATTCCAGTTAATAATTTATAAGGCCTTTTTGCAACCAAATTAACATTTTTACATTGAAAGGTATTTAAGACAATAATGAAACTAATTTACATATAGTGGTTAAATGAGAACATTAAATAATTAATATACAATCAAATGTTTGATGCAAGTAATATTTTTCAAGACTTCCATAATTTTAATGCTTAGGATCATAAATCGCTGACATTGCATTAACTGTACTTAAATTATGTAAGACACAATGCTACATTATGAGCATTAAGATATTGATCTAGTAATAATGTTCTTAACATTAGTAATTTTCACATATTGCGCTATATATCACGGTTATCAACTGAAATTATGTTTTGTGTTAATCAATATTTACAGATAGCCATATGTAGAATAAACTATATTAGCTAATAAAACAGTAATTATTTGACTCTTCTTAAAAGTACGCAGAAAACATGTAAGTGGGGGAAATTAAGATATTGATAAAGAAAAATATATATCCAATGAGTACAGAACAAATTAGAATGAAACATAAAGAGAAAAATCAACTGTCCCATTCTATTCCACTCTCTCCTTTTTATTGTATGGATAGTATGGAACACTGAAAGCACACAACGTTATCTTGTTTCAGGAACATATCAGCGCCATCTATCGGAAACCATGAGTAACACTTTAGCTTTCTACCTTGAAGTTTCGGAACGCGCCATACAAACTTCCACTCCCCATTTTAGGGAAGTGGGGGTTAGAAAGGGAGACAAAAAGAAGCCTATGTAACTCTCCATCCCTTCAAATATCTCCGCTTAAAAAATCACGTCAATTCGTCGCTCCGTTTTGCCGTGAAAGACAGACAAACAGACACACACACACTTCCCCATTTATAATATTAGTATGGATTATTAATCACTCCTAATAACAGAAGGTTATGAAATAACGCTATTAATTTTTTTATAAAAAAACTTTTTTTTGTCTCCGCTCCCCTCAGTAAAAAATAATTTTTATCCGGCCTTTGTTCCGCATAAAAATGGATACAATTCAAAAAAATGCACATCAAATAAAGATTTTGTTTTGTTACACTCAGCTACCCAAGACATTTGAAACATTCGGTAGTAAACATTTCTCGAATATTCCCGTTAACTCAACCTTTAAGGTGTTTTTTTTCTACCAGAAATGTATAAATTTGATAATTTTCGTTACTAAACTTGGTTTATATTAACTTTCTAAATTGTGTTCTAGTCTAAACCGTCTAACTAATAATTCTAACTATGTTTCTTTTATTATTATTATTTGACAAATAATTCATAAAAAAAACTGTTGTCTTGTTTGAAGGTCAATGGCAATGGAAGAGAGCTAAATATTTTTACTGCCGAAAAGAATTTTTTTAAATTATATATCAAATTTATACAGCCAGGGTTGTAGTGGAGAGCATGAAAATTAAATGATTAAGGTGATTCTCAAGTCCGAAACTTTCTAAAACATTATTGACACATTTTTAAACGTGAAAGTACAAAATTAGCAAAGCTGGGGAGAGGGAATTTGCCTCAAACGCCAGAACGGATGGTGACGGGTACGTCAAATGAATATTTTGTTCTCCATGTTTACCTAGATTAATGACTTATGCAAACGATTTTCATTCAATTGGAAAATTTTAGCCTTTATGGAATAGAATCTAGCAGTATTACTATGATAATAATAATAATAATAAACTTGATGATGGCAATAACAATAAAGTTGACAATAATAATAATAATAATAATAATAATAATAAACTTGATGATGGCAATAACAATAAAGTTTACAATAATACTAATAATAATACTAAACTTGTTGATGGCAATAACAATAAAGTTGACAATAATAATAATAATAATAATAATAATAATAATAATAATAATTCTTGCAGGTGATAGTCATCTGACCCACCTTATGCCATGTTGTCCCTCAAGTTCCTCTACAAAAGCCCGCTGGGTTCTCTGGTGACAGGCTGGCGGCAGAAGAACAACAAGAACAAGAAGGTGCGAGGAGACATTCCGGACCTCAACGAAGATGCGGCGAGAGCGGCGTACGTCCGCTCTATCCCACGGGCGCAGTGGTTCGGCGGAGTACTCCTTCAGGGATACCTCGTCCATCAGGACGTTCTCAAGGGCATCGAAGACTTCGAAATCAGAGACGACGATGTATTCATCATAACCTATCCAAAATCGGGTAAGATATATCCACACTGAATTTGATAACATACAGTAAAATACGGGGAAATAATTCGTGATTCAGGAAAGGTTGCGAAGACAATGGTAACTTTCTAATGTCATAACAGTAAGGCACGAATGCAGCTCTTATTGCCCATATCGATGCCTTGTAACATGACAAGCGATTCGTACTCATGTTAATGAAAGGTCTCTATATCTCTTACTGTGTATATTCATTTATTTTAATGAGGTTCAATTCACTAAAAAATTATAGCAATGATTTCACACTGAAAAATCAGTTGAGATCCATTTTGGGACAAAATAAAGACACAACTTTTTCATCCTTATTACATTTGACTGTACTACACTGCTCAAAACAATTAAAGGATATTACAGTTTTAGGTGGATTTTGTATCTGGGAAACTTTTTAGCTGATTGATACATGGTCGACAGACATAGTAGGTTATATAAAAATAAATTACACATGTTTGGCAGAAAAAAATGCATTTTATTGCGCATTTGTGTACAAAAGGAAAAAAACACAATTTGTGCATATAAGAAAAAAAAGAATAAGAAAAGGTGTTTTCTTCAAAGAAAATCATTTTCAGTAGGGGGTATGGTTTCCACGGGCGGCCAGCAACTTTGAACACCTTTGAGGTATGGACTCAATGAGGCTATTAATGACGAGTTGGGATATTCTGCCTCACTCTTCCAGAAGAGCTCTATCCAGTTCTTGGAGAGTTTGTGGGGGTTGTTGGCGGCCAGAAACTCTTCTTCCTAGAGCGTCCCAAAAGTGCTCGATTGGATTCATGTCTGGAGAACACGCTGGCCATTCCATTCGAACGATTCCTTCCTCGAAAAGGAAATCCTCCACCAGGTTTGCATGATGTGGCCTGCAGTTATCGTCCATTAAAATGAAGTTATCTCCGATTGCTGCAGCGTAAGGGACTACAATAAGTCTGAGGATCTCATCCCTATATCGGCGACCAGTCAGAGCTCCATCTCGAATGATGTAGAGGTCAGTGCGCCCACCAGTGGGGATGCCACCATACACCAACACTCCTCCACCGCCAAATCTGACAATTTCGTACACGAACGCAGGATTATTCCTATACTGCCACGGTCCCTCCAGATGAAAATACGCCTATTATCCGGATGCACAGAAAAACGGGACTCGTCAGAAAACAGAATATTGCTCCATTCATTTCTCCTCCAGTTGACATGCTCGGTTGCCCACTCCCTGCAGTCGCGACGATGCCTTGATGTTAATCTAACACAAACCATCGGTCGGCGAGCATACAGACCTACAGCATGGAGCCAGTTTCGGACAGTCTGAGTTGAAATCGTGGTGCCTGTAGCCGAGCGAAAGTGTTGTTGGAGAAGAGTAGCGTTCATGTTTCGGTGTCTCCGAGCTGTTAACGCTAAATACCGATCTTCATTGGGCGTTGTTGTCCGTCTACGACCTTGCCCTGGTCTTCGGCCTGCACATCCATTCTCCAAAAAACGGTTCCAGATCCTGGAAATGACACTTTGTGACACTCCAATGGCTTGCGCTACTTCGGCTTGAGTTTGGCCCCCTTCTAACCTACCAACAATTCTCCAAACTTCTGAATCTGTCAAATGACTTCGCTGAGACATCGTACTCATCGAAACAAAGCAATCACTGAATGCCGATCATCCTTGTCTTCATTCTCTTTTATCCAGTTGAAAGTCAAATTTCATTCGCTGCCGCTGAAGCGACGTTTTTGACGTCGAACTCAAAATTTGCATACTCCACAGTTTGAAAAACAGAAAAATTTGCATTTGTGATTCTCTTCTTCTATTTTCGGCAAAAAAAAATTTCGTTTATATCTTTATTTTATATAAAACTTCAAATATCCTTTAATTGTTTTGAGCAGTGTATTAGCGTAGTTATCCATGATTCTGATTCTGGAAAAATTTTCCAGATCTTCAGAAACTCTTAGGAGAAAGCGCAATCAGAAATCTAAAGAGAGAGATATCTGAAATTAATAGAAATATATTTACTGATAATTTTGCAACGCATTATCTTCAGAAAGGTCAAGTTATAAACAGGATGTTTAAGTTTAGTGAATTGACTATACGCTATGGTATAAAACTGTTTACAGCGCCACTTAGCAGAAAACTTTGGAGTTACTATGTTAAAAAAAACATATTACAAAGTTACAATGCGTCTCCCATATAATGCAAAATGGTGTCTTATACATGTAAAAACAATGTAACTTTTTATATCAAATTACTAGCTTACATACGGCAGCACTGATTGTATGTAAAGATGTGGTATTATACGGCAGTCCCTAATAAAAGGACGCACATTTGCTGATAAAACCAACACATGTAAGTAAGGCACAGTTAATTTTAAGAAAATCAAGTTCGTATTCCCTATGTGTATATTCACAGTAGTAATTCTCGTGTAGAGCAACGACATTTTACTGCAGGATTAAATCATAAATAATAAATAATCTTCAGGATTGGAAATAAAATGGAAATATTTTCAAAATAGAAGATAGAAATGTTTTGTGTGAGTTTTAATGTTGATTGAAAAATGGGATCTTGTTTATCAACGAATTTCCTCTAAAAGAAAAAGATATCTACAATAACATTAAAATATTGAACAAACTGTTATGGTAAGGCGAAGACTGAAGGGAAATAGAAAGAATAGAAACAAGGGGAAAAAAAGCATACGACATCAACCAATCACACAAGAGCATTATCCAATCAAAAAACACACACACCATAAAGAGATATATAAAGTAAACTGAATAAAACAGACTTAAATGTTAAAAAAAATTACAAAAGAAGGAATATAATAACAAAAAATAAAATAAATAAAAATAAATAAATAAATGCATAAAGTACCGAATTATAAAATAAATTAGATAGTGTAACAAAGATAAAACACTAAATACAAAATTAATGAAGATAATATAGCGATATAAAATTAACAATATATTTAAATATAAGTAAAATATAAAAACAAATACCAGAATATTAATAATAATATATTTTAAAATTATATGATTGAACTGGAGGAGACTACTCAGCGAACAAGTGAGAGCATTCAAAAATTTACTAAAAGATATAAAAGTTTTAACTCACATTTAAGCCTCACCGATAGTTCACCTTGATAACAAGCTGAAATGATACTTTAAGCTGCAACTTAAATAGAACTTAAATCTTCAATATAATCTAGCTGACAACGCGTGGTTATCAAAGACAAAACTTTATTTGTTCAAGCTATGGCTCAAAACTCCTCATCAACAGTGACGCTTCAATCATAATCCACGTAGTGTAAAAAATTCTTCTCGCAGGTTTAAAGCATTTTCAAAGGCAGGACTCGACCCAAATCCAAATATACACACTTTCGTTTGGCTTTTAATACTCTACAGATTTTGCGATGAGCAGGGCGCCGGGGCATGGTGTCCCCTTCCTGTTTATCTATAGAATCTTTTGTTAGTAATGTGGAAAATTTCATATATATTTTATGTATACATAAATTTTGTACTCAATACTGCTCACATCTGTATGCAAAATATTCCAAAAAGATGTCCACAATGTTAACGAAAATTACTAGTTTTATAATCGTAGAAAAAATGATAGATTGGTTGACTCGAATATTTCTTTGCAAACTTTTACTTTGTTTATTTACGTGTAGTACATTACAAGATGTCTAAAATAGGAAGTCCAAAATTGGTCATAATTAATGATTTTAACTTGTCACGTTACAAGGAAACATTAATAAAGAATTTCTTTAGAAAAAAAAATAGAATACTAAGTTGTAATAAATGTTAATAGTTTTTTAGCTCACAGGCTATCATAGCCTGAGAGCTTATGTGCCCGTCCGTTCTGTATGTATGTTCGTATGTACGTAACGCGATAACTCATGATAAAAATATCCGATCCACTTGAAATTTTGTATGTAGGTATATCCTGACAAGGCGCTTCCCTGATTAGTTTTTGGAGTTCATTCGATATGTATAAGAGGGGGAACGGGGGGCTCATGCCCCCCGTTAGTTGATATAGATGGGATTTTCATGCAGAATTAAGTTTTCAAAATTTAGATTAGGATCATTCTGATGAGGCGATTCCGTGACTGTTATTAGGTGTTCATTGATTAAGTATAAATAGGGGGAACAGGGGTTCTAATGCCCCCTCCCGTTAGTTGATATAAATGGGATTTTCATGCAGAATTAAGTTTTCAAAATTTAGATTAGGATCATTCTGATGAGGCGATTCCGTGACTGTTATTAGGTGTTCATTGAATAAGTATAAATAGGGGGAACAGGGGTTCTAATGCCCCCCCCCCCCGTTAGTTGATATAAATGGGATTTTCATGCAGATTTAAGTTTTCGTTCAAAATTTAGATTAGGATCATTCTGATGAGGCGATTCAGTGACTGTTATTAGTTGTTCATTGAATAAGTATAAATAGGGGAAACAGGGGTTCTAATGCCCCCCCCCCCGTTAGTTGATATAAATGGGATTTTCATGCAGAATTAAGTTTTCGTTCAAAATTTAGATTAGGATCATTCTGATGAGGCGATTCCGTGACTGTTATTAGGTGTTCATTGAATAAGTATAAATAGGGGGAACAGGGGTTCTAATGCCCCCCCCCGTTAGTTGATATAAATGGGATTTTCATGCAGAATTAAGTTTTCGTTCAAAATTTAGATTAGGATCATTCTGATGAGGCGATTCCGTGACTGTTATTAGGTGTTCATTGAATAAGTATAAATAGGGGGAACAGGGGTTCTAATGCCCCCCCCCCCGTTAGTTGATATAAATGGGATTTTCATGCAGAATTAAGTTTTCGTTCAAAATTTAGATTAGGATCATTCTGATGAGACGATTCCGTGACTGTTATTAGGTGTTCATTGAATAAGTATAAATAGGGGGAACAGGGGCTCTAATGCCCCCCCCCCCCGTTAGTTGATATAAATGGGATTTTCATGCAGAATTAATTTTCGTTCAAAATTTAGATTAGGATCATTCTGATGAGGCAATTCCGTGACTGTTATTAGGTGTTCATTGAATAAGCATAAATAAGGGGAACAGGGGTTCTAATGTCCCCCCCCCCCTTAATTTATATAAATGGGTTTTTCAAGCAGAATTTTCAGATTTCGTTCAAATCTCTGAATAGTTTTGGAAGTTTAATGGTTAAGTATAAAAGAGGGGGATAACTCTTTTTAAATTATATAAATGCTTAATGGGTTTTTATTAAGAATTATCTAATTTGCTCTGAATTTTGGATGTAGATTTTTTATATGATAAAGCATGTCTTTGATAGTATAGGAGGTTCAATGATTAAGTATAAAAAAAGAGAAAAGGGGAGAGCTGTTTCCCCTTCTTAATTTTTTTTTTTTCGAACGGAATTAACCCTTGAAAATATAAAGCTTTAATGTGCAATTAGTATTTGTAGCCTGTGAGCTCAATGCCTTCAGTTTAACTGGGCAGTATTCTTTATTAATGATATAGTTTGTTTTTTGCATGGGTGGAGGGAGTACTGCAAGCAGTGAGTGAAAGAGCGACTTCAATCCCATCCTAAATCTTTGAAAATGTATGAATTTCTGTCACTTTTGGCTAATTTTAAGCATTTAGCACCCTTTAATTAAAATCCTGATTACTGTCATGGGGGACAATAGCCCCACAGCTCCTGCATAAGTCAGGCCCTAGCGACGATCCTAATTTCCATAAAATAACAGTGAAAACAAGTAATTGTAGGCTCCAAGAGATTCACACATACCTTGAAAAATTAGAGTAATCTAGAATAGAGAGGTCCCACTTGCGCCAAACTGGTTAAGTGTTTGAAGTCATAATCGCATTCAAAATACTAGAGAGCCGTTTAATAAGATTATGATTATGGATCTTATTAGACGGATCGAAACATGTCAATGTCATTTATTTTTAATTATTATAACACCTTTCTTAAGTAAAATAAAATTTTTATTAAAATGTTTATATAAAAGGTGAATCTTTTAAAATCTGGTGATTTAAAAAATCTATTGGATTTAATAAACTTTTTATCATACTAGAGAGCTTTTTTAAGCAAGTCGCTAGTCCATTACGCATTACTTTGCTGCCATACATTCCTATAAATAATAAATGATTTTTAAAGTGTGCTCTATTAAACCTTAAAGTTTGTGCTATGAGATTGGAATCACCCTGTATTTATTTTAAGTTTAAATGAATAATAATGAAAAAGTACTGATCGTGCCCATCTGCGTCTTAAAAAATATCCCAATGACAAATTTAAAGTTGTTAGTCTCACTCTTTCAGAAAAATCCTAGAAAATAAAAAACTGTTAAACGTTTTCCTCCTATTCTAGATTTTTTTCTTCAATACACTTTTTTAGAGAAATAATACTTTAATAGAAACCTCTATGTCAAATGAAGAATTTCTATCACTGAAAGGTCCCGAATAATCATTGTAATTTCTTTTCAATTATCAGATACATCTCCGCTCAGAAAGAAAAACTATTACTCATGTGAATTATTTACCAATCAGTTGTTTGAGTTAAAAATAATTAAAGCGTTTTCTAATCATTTAATTCTTTTAAAACTCTCGAATATTTCAACAAACTTTCTTACCAAGAATGTTTTAAAGCAATCCCCATATCAAATTTCATATTTTTAGCATCAACAAAATCAAGTAAATCCGAAATTTAGAACTTTTTGAATCTCACAACATCTTGAGGGTAGTTTGCAAAGAGATAAAATAGAATTTGCGTTTAAACAAAAACTTTTATTAGGTGCGTTCGTAATTATGTAGATACGTAGCACCTATTGTTGTCGCTCAGTCCGTCCGTCTGTCCATCTGTCTGTCTGTCCATCCGTCTGTCTGTCTGTTTGTCTGTCTGTCTGTCCGCATATAACAACGCGAAAACTACCCAACCAAATCGTTTGAAATTTAAAATACATAATTTTGTCAAGTCATTTCAAATTTTATGAAAATCGGATGGATAGATCAATTACAGGGACAATCAAAAGAATTCCGTTACATTACGGTCAATCGGGAAAAAAATTTCAAATGCATTTTAATCGTTTGAAATTTAAAACGTATATTCATTACATAATTTTGTCGACTAATTTCAAATTTTATGAAAATCGGATGGATAGATCAATTACAGGGACAACCACAATGATTCCTTCACATTACAGTCAATGGGTGAAAAAGTTTCAAATGCATTTTAATCGTTTGAAATTTAAAATGTATAATTATTACATAATTTTGTCGAGTCATTTCAAATGTTTTGAAAATCGGATGAATAGATCAATTATAGGGACAATCAAAAGTATTCCGTTACACTACGATCAATGAAGAAAAAAAAGTTTCAAATGCATTTTAATGGTGTTACACTCATTTGGACATAAATAGAATTGATATGAATCAATGAAGTATGTACTAAAATATACATTCTGTACGATCTGGGATGCAAAGAATATTTATTATTAAATTACAGGGCCACACAAATGTATTCCACTAAATCATGTTATACGAGGAAACATTGTTTGGGGCGTGTTTTAATTATATTAACCTACTTCACATTTTATGAATAAGATATACGTTAATGAAGTATAATAAAAATTACTCCCTGCATATTTACAGGAACACAAAGATTTCGACCACTATACTGTATCCAAAGTACGCTCTACTATATCAGCAAGATCTGAATATTTTAAAACTTCGTTATAGTACGAACGCACTGCATTTGCTACGCTTCACGTGCAATTTCCAACTTGTTATTATTAACCTGGAATTGGATTTCATATAAATTCAGTAACTCCAAAATCATCATTGTTTTAGAAGGTTTCACACTCAGGAAGGTTTTAGCCTTTTTGAATTATGAGCAGACATGTATTTTAAAATTAAATACTTTGTCGAATTTCACTTTTCTAGATATAACAATTCCAAAAAATCGTAATTTAGAATGCTTTTAAAAAATTTCCATTCATTTTACATTTATAAATTTTGTTTTTTATAATTACTTTTTATCAAGTATTTATTTATTAAAGATAATCATGATGTCTGACTTAATGTTTCTAATCGCAACATATCCAAAAGAATCGTAATTTTTTAATGTTTGTCGCGGTTGCTCACAGGGCAGTTGCACAAGAGTAAAATTAGCTTAGTGTTAAGCTTAAACACTGTCACCAGTATCATTTGAAAAGAATTTTTGAAATCAGCTAAATAGTTCCAGAACGCTTTACTTCCATTTCACAATTTTAAGTTTCAAAATTTTAGAAACTGTTCTACAGGAAAATTTACGTCTTTAAAGTAGCCACTATATGTTAAACTTAGCATTTCTAGACTCACCAGTACTTCAGAAATCGCAATTTTAGAAAATTTTTTACTTCTACAACTTTAATTTAGGATTAAAAAATATATACATTCGGTGCGAGCATTTATGCTTTAAAAGTAAAAAGCATGAAATTTTAAGTTTCTATCGGTAAGATAAAAATTTAATATAAATTGTGATTTAGAATGCTTTTAGAGCCTTTTCTACTTATTTCACATTTTTAAATTTTAAATTTCTTAAAAATTGCTCTCAGATAAAATTTACTTCTTAAAATTAAGAATCATGCAAAGTTTCAATTTTTTAGCTCTCAACAGTTTATTAGAAATCACAATTTTATGATGCTATTCACTCCTGCAACTTTTTGAATTTCAAATTTGTTGCCCATGCACCCTCTTGGTAGTATTAGTATCAACGTAAAATACAGACTATGTTGTAGCAGAGCCTGACACGATTTATTTTTTTAATCGTTTAGATAATTCCAGATATTACGCATTACATACAAATCCACAAACAAATGCGTCTTCTTAATATTATTAATAATATAGATTAAAACAATATGTTTAAACAAACACTACAAATTTCAACAACAATAAAAGATTCTCCTTGATGACATCAAATAGTGTTGTTTGTGACGGCCGTTTATCTACACGAGATATAAGCCCGAGGGAAGTTGCCCTAAATGGGGGTCTTTCTAGGAGAAATTTTCTGGAAGGATTTTTATAACCTGTATTCACGCCAGATAACTCATGGTTTGAAGAAAATCAAGAAAAATTTCGAATGGTTAGGCCGACGGGCGTGGTTGGATTCGAACCCAATACCTCCCATCTACCACCTTTGAGAGCAGAACCCTTCAGTCACTGATTGCGCTGAATTCAAATGAATGTTTTCACTCCAAGCTCAACTTTGTGCAGGCTCTCTTTTTCCTAATAATAACGCACATTGTTTCAATTTATGAATTAAAGAAAAAATTGTGGAATCCTTGTTCGTAAAATGCTAGAAATCTCCTTTTCTCAGAAAAGTATGTGGAAGAAAATAATTACAATGTATTGTGTGATTGGAAAAGTTTATGAATTGAATGAGAACATTAATTTATTCCATTCAACTCAGCAAAAAGGCAAATAAACTTAACCCAAAATCCCAATACATGATTTTCTCTTTAACCTTGGAATGTATAGTTATCAATTTTTAAAAAAAGTACAAGACTAAGATAAAAAGAATTTTTGAATGAATTACAGGACTTATGGTCACTCACGCAAGATGTCGTGCACTTTACCATGCGTGTTCGGCAAAGAACTAATCCGACATCAGATCGCAAGGGTAAAGAAGAAAAGCGAAATTGAACACGCAGAAAAACTTATAAATGAAAGTTGGCGATTAATTTTCGAAAGAATCGGAAGAAATTCATCTTTATCGATATTTCGCTAAGACTTGCTGACAAAAGTGATATGGAACTGGACGTTTATCAAAGGGATTTGGCCTCATTTACAAGGTGACACTGATTTCCAAGATGAGTTCTTGGTGACGCTGTTTGGAACTAAAATGTAAGAAAAAGAAATGATATATTAAGGGGAGACAGTACCTTTGAAACCATCTCTTCAATTTTGAATAGTACTGTAATATATGTGGTGGCACGATACTTAGTTTTAAAAATTAAATTAAAAAATTTGAAAAAAAAATCTTGTAGAACATCCTATTTTTGTAAAATTTAAATAAAAAAAAAATAAATTTTTAAAATCCCTACTATTTTTACAAATATGAATATTTTTGCTTCAATTTTTTCCTCATTCATTAGAATATACTTAATAAAATTGTGCATGAATTTTTAGATGTATGGGATTTTACATTTAATACGATTTTTTTTCCTCTCGTGTACATAAAAAATTAAGGAAATTCAAGAAATTCTCAATTTGAATACTTAAAACAAAAAAAATAACTATAAGCTTGAATGATAAAATCATGCACAAAAATATTAAATACACCATGGAGAACAAGTAAAAAAATTTTTTCAAACAACTATCTAAATTAGCAAAAAAGCCTTAGTATTTTTCGAACAAGCAAGTTATAAAAATATGAACATCGAGACAAATCAGTTTATAGTTTTCATTTCTATGGATCATTGCACTGGAATTTATTAACAAAATTTACAATATCTCGCAATTTAAATGTCGGATAGCTAAAAATGAGGTATCAAAATATTCACGATTAAAGAATCTTTCAATTAATATTAAAAATTGAAAATTGATATCTTGATCAATTGATCAAAATATTCATTTAATCGAATTAAATCAATGTGATATCCTATGTAATTGAAGGTACTGTGTCCCCTTAAATGAAAACTGTGAATGAGTTAATAAATATATAAAAAGAATATTGCCCAGTTAAACTGATGGCATTGAGTTCACAGGCTACGCATACTAATTGTACATTACAGCCTTGTATTTTCGTTAATTCCGTTCGAAAAAAAAAAAAAATTAAGAAGGGGAAACAGCTCCCTTCTTTCTCCTTTTTTATACTTAATCATTGAACTTCCTAAACTATCAAATACATGCTTTATCATATTAAAAAATCTATATCCAAAATTCAGAGCAAATCGGATAATTCTTAATAAAAACCCATTTAGCATTTATATAATTTAAGAGGAGTTATTCCCCTCTTTTATACTTAACCATTAAACTTCCAAAACTATTCAGAGATTTGAACGAAATCTGACAATTCTGATTGAAAAATCCATTTATGCAAGTTAAGGGGAGGGGCATTAGAACCCCCGTTCCCCCTGTTTATACTTATTCAATGAACACCTAATAACAGCCACGGACTCGCCTCATCAGATTGATCCTATACCTAAATTTTGAACGAAAACTGTTAATTCTGCATGAAAATCCCGTTTATATCAATTAAGGGGGGGGGGGCATGAGCCCCCCGTTCCCCCTGTTTATACTTATTCAATGAACACCTAATAACAGCCACGGACTCGCCTCATCAGATTGATCCTATACCTAAATTTTGGACAAAAACTGTTAATTCTGCATGAAAAACCCGTTTATATCAATTAAGGGGAGGGGCATGAGCCCCCCGTTCCCCCTGTTTATACTTATTCAATGAACACATAATAACAGTCACGGAATCGCCTCATCAGAATGATCCTATATCTAAATTTTGGACAAAAACTGTTAATTCTGCGTGAAAAACCCATTTATATCCATTAAGGGGAGGGGCATGTGCCCCCGTTCCCCCTCTTATATATATCGAAAGAACTCCAAAAACTAATCAGGGAAGCGCCTTATCAGGATATACCTACATACAAAATTTCAAGTGGATCCGATATTTTTATCATGAGTTATCGCGTTACGCACATACATACAGAACGGACGGGCACATAAGCTCTCAGGCTATGATAGCCTGTGAGCTAATAAAAGATTTTACCTTTGAGAAAGGTCGAAGTTCTTGACTATACAAGACCAAAATCTCAAACTTTATGAAAAATCTTTTTTTTTTTTTTTTTTTTTTTTTTTTTTTTTTTTTTTTTTGCAATTTTTTCATTTTATCATCGTTAACACGAATATTACAGATAATGTTATCATGTAGAATGACATTCAGGCCAGGGCAAGATTTTCGAATAGATTTCGGTTTTCTTGAACTCCTCTTTTAAAATAATTTATTTTCATATTTAGTATTCTTGCACAGTCTTTTTTAGCACTTTCCAACAAAGTTGAAAAATGCTTATGCATTTGGTTTGTCTGGCCGTCTGTCCGCGCTCAAACTCTTGTAAATATACTCGGATCACCATGAAATTTTAAGATGTTATTGACATTTACCCTAACACGAACCCTATTGAAAATGGAGTTTCTACCATGATTAGTTTATTTACAGGAGTAGTCAAAAGTATAGTTGATATACAGGGCTACCCAAAAGAGGTCGCAATACTGACTGAATATGAGCTTAAATTATTTAAAGGTGGTTTTAAAATAAGTTATGCATTTTTACGCTGAATTGCATCAGTTTAATAAGAAATGTTTATAGAATATAGATAAAATGATATACAGGGTCACGCAAAGAATTGAATACACGGACGCCTTTGAATGAAAATTTCTGAGAATGTGATTTTATGTTTGAGTTTAAAAGAAGTTTTAGTTTAATACTGACGTGTAATAAAGGTACAAAGCAAACTACAAGACTGAACAAAAGTATTCAAACATGTTTCCATCGATCAGTATGAATTCTTGAAAGAGAATTTTCAACCTGCAAGGCATTTTCTTGTGAAACTATATTTTCCCATTATATATTATACAGTATATCACCCGACAAATCAAACACAGGGCTATTCAAAAGTATTGGAAAACATATTTACCTATATACAGTAACCTTATCTCCCTAAATGACGAAGTTTTGTTAAAAGTTGTTTGAAGTATTGGAAAATGCTTCATAATCTATGCTTAACGCATGATTTTTCTAACTTGTTTTTCTTTTTTTGAGAAAAACACTTATTTGTGGAAATACAGGGAAATTTATATACATTTAATCTGAAGAAAACTGGCTTATTCATCCGTCAAAATCGAATATCGTTGTTTAATTATCTATAAAGATGTCCTTTCAAACTGTAACAAAATATTAGATTGCTTCATCTAAGCGCTTAATATTTATTTAATAAAATTTTGTAAGAAGTGTTAAGAAAAATGAAGAGAAGTATGAGAAAAGTTGTTTAGAACTATTTGCAATTTCACAAGAAGTGTTATTCCATTCATCTATTATTATTTTTGCATACTCATAATAGTTCGAGTAACACATTATGGTTAGCAGCATACTTTTAAACTCAGCAATTATATATTTCGTAATTATCAAAAGTTACTTTCAGTATCTTCTCAGAATATTTCTCCTTTTTCAGAAAAACATCTCCTTCAACAAGGAAAGATAAACTGGGAGACTCTTTTAACTTTAAGAATGGTGAAAAAGCTTTTCAATACTCTAAAAGCATTTTGCTACCTTTGTCCTAAAAGATCTTGAAATAATTTAGCATATAAGTTTAATTTTAGATACATTATACGAAGCTTTTAGGTATATCAGCTCCTGACAATCGTTATGGTAAAAGATAAAGCAACTGAACATTATTCATAATAAGGAATATGTTGCAATTAACCGTAAAGATCTGCAAAAGTAACCACCTTAGTTACCAGAAGTGGCTAATAAGATTAAACTTAGTGTTGAGTTAACTTAAAAATGATTCGCTGCTGCGAATATCCCTTTTACTTACCCATCATACGTAGTATAGGGTAAGTCTTGCAATCGTTTTGAAAATCGAAAATTTTTTTTTGACGGATTTACACGTTTCAGATACTGGAGATTCCGAAAAACATATTTTTAGAAAAAAAAATTTGCCGTCCGTCTGTCTGTCTGTCTGTCTGTCTGTCTGTAAACGCTCTATCTCCCGAACAAATTGAGATAGAGACTTGAAATTTTGTATGTAGTTAGTATGTAAGAATGGGACGAACCCTATTTAATATCAGCAACCTCGATTATCCGGAACTATTTTTTCGGACTCTCGAAAAATTCGTTCTGATGAAAGGTATATAAAAATTTTCGAATTTTTTTGTTCTAAGGAATGGACGTAAAAGGCAATAAAATAACACACATTTTGCATATAGAACGAAGTCGATCGGATTATTAGTTGCCGAGATATTTGTAATCCTGTTTTCCACATTCTTCGATTTTTCGTGACCCTGTATTTCATTCAAATTTCAATTCAGAGGTATATTTTAATTGGAAATAAGACGCTTAATCCGACACAGTTAATTGTTAGTTGATAGAATTATAATTTTTGGAGTTATAAGGATGTTTCTTTTACGCAGTTCGGTACTACTTGAGTAGTTTGGCGTTTTATACTATTTGTCGAAATTGGTACATCAGCAGTTCTTTAATATAGCATTACTATGTATATTAACACTATTTAAATTTTGTTTATGAATTGCAATGCATTGTATAAATAGTTTTCACATGTTTTATTTTCATATACATATCCATGATGGGTAAGTATTACGGTGGCCCCCAACGACTAGTTTATGCCCTAATTTAACTCTTCATGTCCCGGCACTACTTTGAAACACCATTAAAATAACTAGTTAAAAAATTCATTTAATATATCGAATTTTTATTAATAATACAGCTTAAAATAAATTATAGATACTTTACTTTATCTTGTCCCAAAAGCAATATTGACTGCATAAAATACAAAATTATTTTATTGCAGTGTTTTTTTGCAGTGCAGTTTCTTATGCAGTGCCTTCTTTTGTTTATCCATTTGTTCAGCAATCTTGGCGTTGGAAAATCGGATTCAGGGGAATTTTCAGTTCAGAAATATCTCTATATTTACATTTTAAGAACATTATATTTGTACATATCTTCTTACTTCTACAAAATATAATTAAAAAAAAAAATTAAATAAAAGATTTGAATGGGGTTATAGTTAAACTTTTTTCATGAATTCATAGAAGATTATTTCAATCTACTATACTTATATATTCAAATATATGTGCATACTTTTTGCTGTGATTGAAATCCATTTCACTTGTGCTTTTCTAAGCACAATAAAAAAAAACATATTAAAAATCATTATTTATATCCCAGTTTTTTGTTTTTTTTTCAGGAACCACGTGGACGGAAGAAATCGTGTCCCTAGTGTATCACGACGGCGATCCTGATGCGGTCCGAAACAAACTGTTGGCGTACCGAGTGGAGCACCTCGAAGTCGGTCGTCCCCTGGGCCATCTGAGGCATTTGAGGAAACTGCCCTCCCCCAGGCTCATGGCAACTCATTTACCTCTTCCACTCATACCAAAACAGCTGCGGCAAGGAAACAGCAAGGTGGGTTGAAAACTTCCCGTAAGGCATTGTGACGTCACTGCGACCTCGTTGTGAAGTCACATTGTAACTTTGTGACCATCGATTGTCGATGCGACGTCACGTGACGTCGATGTGAAGTCCCAGTGACTAAAATGTGAAGTCGTTATGGCCGTTTTAGAGCTCTTTTGTTACGTTTCACAAAGTGGCCACAATGTGACAAATTTGTGAAAAATGTGTCATTTGTGATTAATTTGACATTAACATTGTGACGAAACTGCGACAAAAGCAACGATATTTAAATTTCCAGAAACATGTTTTTAAAAGTAAATAACATGTTTTGAAGAATATTTGTAATTTTCTAAAAATGTTTAATAAAGTCACATCTCAGTCACAATGTGACGTCACTGAGTGGTGGCATTTTGGTCACAGATGTTATGTGACCAAAGTGGCTCACAGTGACGTCATTGTGACGTCACTGTGACCATACATGCTATGAGGGTTCTTCTTTTGGGATAGGGCAATATTATTTTGGAAGTTTAAAACAAGAAAGAAAACGCATCAGTCAAACATAAATTATGAAATATTCTCCCACATTTCCAGAATACTATAATGAAACTTTACCTTTAAATAAGATGAAATTTTTTTTTAAATAAACAAGTTAAAAAACCACATAACACGTTTTAAAATCCAATTGCAGTACTTGCCGTCTGTACTCGAAAAAGTCTCAAATTATTTTATGTAGTCCTGTATATGATATGTAGATTTGTATGCTTAAATTTGAATGCAGTTTTTGAAAATAAAACCGACAGTAAAAATAACATGAAAAGGGTTGTTATAAATTATTATCCAAATTTCTTCGAGTCTGCTAAAACACAATTAAAAAGGTTTGATTTAAATTTAATAGCTAGAGCCCCTCCAAAATTAAAATCAATTTTAACAACTAGAATTGACCCCATTGATAAATTTGACCGATCAGGTGTTTATATTATTCCATTTCTTAAAGAAGGTGGTTATAAAAATTATTATATTGGCATGACTCAAAGAAAATTCAAAATAAGATGTAAAGAACACATTGCAGACATAAAATTTAATAGAGGTAAAACCGCATTATCTAGGCTAAATCAAATAGAAAACATAGATATTTTGTTTAATGAAAGTAGATTAATTTATAGATCAGATTTTTATTTGCAACTTTTTATTAGAGAGAGTATTGAAATTTACGTCAGAAGCTCAATGGTCTGCAATGATTCCTTGTCATTTCAAATCCCAAATATTTGGATTGAATTGTTAAATAATTTAAAAATTAAGCAACGTGATACATAATTAAAATATAACGCGCGTGATTTTTATTTTTAAAATTTTTAAATTTCATTTGTAATAGTTTTTTGTCATTTTCCATCTTTGTGTTTATTTGTATTTTCTTTTTCTGATGATGATTGAGTAAATTCAATCGAAACATGTAAAAATTATTAAGATATTTTAATGTTTTTATTAGAATTTAACGTCCTTTATAGCAATTAAATATTTTAATGCATATTTTTGAAATGTTAATGGACGTATATGAAAACTTCTATTTATAATTAATGCTAAAATTTGGTTCCGTTAGAAAACGCATAACACAGTTATTTCCAATTTAAGCAATTAGTGTCCATAGTCGATTTATTTTGAGCAGGCTTGTATTTAATCTACAGATTCCTATGCATCTTACGTGGTTTGCTAAAATTTAATTCAAAAATAAAACTCAAATCTCATTTGGAAATTTATTTTCAGACTTTAACGCTTGTAGAAAATAACTTGAAAATTTGTATGCAGTTTTAGGTAAAGTGTACATATATTACATGCACACAAATATTGTGTAACATCCACATAATAATGTGCTGAAGGGACAGATGTTTTCGTGCATTTATCTAACCCTTCGTCGGTCGCAATAGATCTGACAGACACAATACAATTATTTCTGTTTTACTCTCATCAACTACACTCTAAAATAAATAAATAAATAAATAAATAAATTAAAAAAAAAAAAAAAAAAAAAAAAAAAAAATCTGTAACTCTACAGATGTAAAGTTGCCGAAATATGTACACCTACTAACATTTCATCTGTATACTGTACAAGAAAAGATGTAATTCTACCAAACTCATTTTTGTAAAGCTACAGAAATCTGTAACTTTACAAACGAATCTACTAAAGTCACAGCTATCTTACTAAAAATTTATCAGTAACCTGGGCTGCAGTCACATAAAAAATTCCAGGAATCCAAATTCCAGGAGTAACCTTGCAGATTTTTTTTTTTTTTCAGTGTAAATCTGTATCTGTTACATGAATTTTTGCAGTTGCTGTTACCTAGCTGTTACTTGCTGTTACCTAAAAATACCTAGAAATCCCAGTTTCCTAGAAAACTTTTAGTAACTTTAGAGATTTTTTTTTTCAGCGTAGAGAGTGCAGAGTTACTTACTTCGAGTGTAATAAACGCGGCTTTATCATTCAAACTTGACATATTTGCACATCCTAATGAAGGTCACTGATCACTTTAACCTTTTCAGTTCTGACGTCCTATTAATAAGACATATATCTTTTATTGAGTGTTATTTTGTCTTGAAAATTATTTTTGTTAATTCCAGCCCCTAATAGTGATAGCATGTGCCGATACATTTACCATTATGACTTCACTTATGTTTCGGCACTTAGTAACAATAATAATAATAAAAGTTTTATTAATTATTTGCAAACTGTTTGCATTTCTTTTAATTCAACATGTATTTCATTCCTTGAATTTTAGTAGGGGCTCCTTTTCCGAATTAGTAATTTGTGAAAAAAGATAAAAAATATTATTCAATTTTTATATATGTTTAATCGGGTTGCTATACGACATTTTCCAAATGTCTCTAAAAAAGCCTCTTCAGACTATTGTTATATGAAAAACACGCAAATTAACTACATTTGTCAGGTTTCTGTAAAGAACACAATCGTTAAATTTCAACAAACTGTAACTTCTATAATTTCGATAATTACTTTTAATTTTGTTAGCGTAAAAGTAATCTTTTCCCAAAATTAGAAAAAAATTCAGGGCCAAAAAATTCAGGGAAAGACTTAAGAGCATTAAAATTGCATCAATTAATTGATAATGATGATTTTCTAACAGGCACTTGTCGCAGTACACTGTGTTTAATGCGCCTTGTCAAATTTTTGAATGTGAAGAAAGTCCTGGATGTTATAATTTAACTTTTTTACCGTCATTTTTTTTTAAGAAACTCATATCTCCATGAATATACGTGCTGTTCTTGCACAAAGAAACACAAATTCTTCCAAGATCACATAGTCATCTGCTACAGTTATAGATCAATTTGAGCATTTTGTTTTACAGTGTGATCTTAAATATACATATTTTTTTCATTTAGTTTGTTGTTGCTTCCCTAATTGCCTCTTCACTATGTCTTCGCTATAGTATTTCTCTAGATATCGAAAAAAAAAAAAAAACATCTAAAATTGAAAATGCCCGGAACCTTTTGAACTGAAATAAGTTACCTTGAAATCGAAGGTATCATTACATTAAAGTGGTCCCATATTAGAGTAGAAATGAAATGGATTAGACCATAATCAATTTTGCAAATAATTTCAATAATTATAATCGTATGCATTCAGTGGTGCGCGGTAAAAAGATCAACAGGTAAAAACGGCAACATCTAAAGTTGAGGTACATTAGTTATTAAAGGTTACATGTTCAATTATAGAAAAGCGATTCTATGTTTTAAGTAAGCAAAAACTAAATACGTGTATCGGTTATTTCAAGTCGATTGATATGAAACAGACAGCGACTTTCACATCTTTATGTAAACTTTGATCAAGGATATTCTTTGGAGTAAGAAAGAAGGGGGAAACATGAAATGACAAGAAAACAAAGAATGCGTATAGGTACAAATATTTTAATAAGGTGGAAAAAATGACAAAAAAAAATGAAAATTTTTTGTTGTCTTGTTATTTAGAATGCAGAAGTGTTAAAGGGAATAACAGAAAATGAGACAAAATTTTGTGATTTGGCACAAGAAAATTCAATTTTGGCAACATGCAGCATAAACCGTTTAAAATAAAATTTTAAATATAAAGAAATTTGTTATGACAGTTCTATTAACAATAATAATAATAAGAAGAAATGGATAAAAAATCGTGTGTGTGTTTTTGTATATATGTATATATATATATATATATATATATATGTGTGTGTGTGTGTGTATGTATCTATATGTATATATAGGTAAATATCTACGTTGTTTTGGATTTATTTATAAAAAGTATGTACATATATATTTATATATATATAGGCGGACGATGTGCACTTTTAGTTATAACCGCAGGTTTTCTCACGATGATATTTATCAGGTTATTGCGTGCAAAATTTCTGTGGAAAACGCCAATTTTGACAGCAACTTCTAAAATATCGCTTGCATTTATCAAAAAATCAAAAACATTGTTTGACTTTATAGTTTCTAAATAAGATCTTCCTGCAAATTCTGATTTTGTTTATGAACAAAACTGAATTCAGGAATGTGTTAGAAAAAGCCATTTATGGATTACAAGATACTAGAAAAGATTGTTCTGTTTCTGTATATTCAAGATGGGGATTTGTCCAAAGTCCCTGTAATACCAAATTTAGACGTAATTGCAGTTTTAGCTCCATACTATTACCTTTTATTCTTTATACGAAAACATGTATACTTAAAAATATTTCATAACTCTGTTGTTAAATCTATAATAAAAAATGAATGTATTAATAATAAATTGCAAGAGAATATCGTTCCCAAAAGAAAAAAAAGTTAGATTTCGATGATGTAATTATTGATTTTATTAGCACGAAAATGAAAGAATAAACCATTTATTTTAGAATAATTTGTATGCTCTCAAAGTAACAACTAAAATATTTAAATACATTATAATAAGTGCTCATCGTCCAGTATTATAAAAGTTCAATTGAGTAAACAAGTATTTTTTCCCTTTCTTTTTTTCTCCTATTAGCGAAATTAATGGTTACATAATCAACATCTAGATTAAACATTTTGTTAAAGTTTTAATACATTCGTTTCTTTATGATTATTTTATTCACCTTTACCATATATCATTAGCAGCAATTCTAGTCTATGTGAGATAAGAGGATAAGATTTAATTTGTCATTTTCTAATATGATTATGTAAAGTAAAATAATAACAATAATAATAAATTTCACGTAGAAGATACATTTGTATGCATTATTTCTAAAATCTTTGGAATAATGTCTCTTATTATGTGTCTGATGATGTATATATATATATATATATATGCATGTTTATTATATTATTATTATTATTATTAATAGAACTACCATAGCAAATTTCATTATATTTTAAATGGTTTATCCTGCATGTTGTCTTTTGAGATTTAAAAACAGAATTATGAATTTTTTTTTTTTTTAATATCGAGTCTTTTCGTATAAAGGATAAAAGGAAAAAGTACAGAGATAAAACTGCAGTTACGTCTAAATTTGAGTCTTACATTATACCGACTGTGGGCAAATCCCTCACTTGCTTATGCAGAAATAGCACAATCTTTTCTAGCATCTTGCAAGCCAAAAGTGGCTTTTTCTGACACATTCCTGAATTCAGTTTTGTTCATAAACACATAGGATTGGTAGGGGGATCTTATTTAGAAACTATAAAGTCAAACAATATTTTTCCTTTTTCGATAAATGCAGGCGGTATTTTAGAAAAAAGAGAGCTGTCAAAATCTGTTGAAAAACAGAATTTCTTCATGCGGCATGCGGGTAAAGATCATCATGAGAAAATCTGCGATTATAACTAAAAATGCAATTCACTTGTTCAAAAGAATATATATAATAAAATTGATCATGCGGAATATATATAAAAAGAATATCTATAAAAAAATTTCATTTTTTTTTTCACTTTTCCCGTCCTATTAAAATATCAGTACCTGTGTGTATTTCTTTTCTTTTTTTTTTTCTTTTTTTAAATCCATTTTGTTTTTTCCTTCTTTCTCACTCCAAAGATTATTCTTGGTCAAAGTTTACATAAAGATATGAAAGTCACTGTTTTTATACATAAGCTATTCATCAATCGACTTGATATACGTCTTTAGCATTTGCTTACTTGAAATATAGAATCGATTTTTTATAACTGAACATATATCCCATAATAACTAATATATATAAACGTTAGGTTTATTGAAGAACTGACATTTATTACTGTTATTTTTACCGTTACTGTTTTTACCTGTTGACGTTTTTTCCATTGCCATTTTTCCGTTGACGTTTTTTTTCCGTTGCTCTTTTTTCCGTTGACGTTTTTCCCATTGCCCTTTCTCCAGCTGACGTTTTTTCCATTGTCCTTTTTCCAGCTGACGTTTTTTCCGTTAACTTTTTTCCCTTGCCCTTTTTTCAGTTGACGTTTTCTCCGTTGACATTTTTTCTGTTGCCCAATTTTCCGTTGACTTTTTTTCTATTGTCCAACTTTCCGTTGTCCTTTTTTTCCGTTGACGTTTTTTCTGTTGACCTTTTTTCCGTTTACCTTTTTTCCTAAATTCGTATTTAATATACTGTAGTTATTTTGTGTATTTATTTAATATCTTTATCGTTATGCGTAATTCATTTCGGCCCAGGGATTGTATTAGGGATAAAGTTATTGAGCTGACGGATTAGAGTACAAAGGAAGCTATGCTGCTTTTTTCAGATGTCGTCGAATCAGAAAAATTCTTTTTTTTTTCTTTTTGTGCAAAAAAGAGGGGAGGGGGGGGGGAGTGGATCGGATGCAAGTACTTGTACCCAAGAAGTAAGAGTGATCACCAGGGCCAACTAGGTAATGATCCTTAGCCCTTGATTATAGGAGTCTCCAAATCCGATATGTAATTTTTGTAATGCTGCTATTTTAAATTTATTATATGATCTTATCATGTATAAATTAATTATAATCAATATTTTGTAATTTTCTCTAAATATCAAAAGAAAAAATTAATTCACTGAATATGTAGTTATACATATTTTTTGTATTTTAAGGCATGAAAAATGTTTCATTTTTGAACAGTATAGGAAAGGGAGAGGGATGAATAAACACTAGGTTCTGCGTTATTTATTGACTAACATACAATAGTCAAAACTAAGCTCTTAAATTCTACTGAAATATTGCTTTTACTTAGCAGACTTTGCCTGTGTGGACCGGAGCATTTATAGCTTCGACCCAGCGATATCAACTTGTCAGACACTTTCTGGTAAATTCTGCATTTAAAAATTTCTACAGACGTTTCACCCGCATAATCCAAACTCCTTCATCTAGTATATGTAAAGCTGTTTGGCTGTGGCATTTCTGATATCCTGTTCTTGACTTTTTTTTTCCGTCTTAACGCCATAATTGCTTGCATAATAACATTTACTTGTTCCTGTCAATTGCTATTCTTTCTGGAATATTCCTTAAAGGAATACTATACTGATTAGAGGACTGTTTTTAATCGAACTTCGCAGACAGAACAGCTGAATTTCAATTTTTCTGAAAATTATTAACGTTTTTCAACATAACAACCACAGCAAATATCGGTGAAAATATTTATAAATCTATTGAATAGCTGATATCGATTTCTGGCCAACTGCCTGAAAGTGAGTGACCCTTCACATCGATCGTTTCTTTTTTGATACAATAATAATAATAAAAAAAATAGAAATACATACACGTAAATTTGAAATTGAAAAAAATATGTACGCACACTGATGAAGAAAAACATTGTCTTTTAACAGGTTGAATGTCACGTACCACGGTGGCTGACATTGAAGCTAAAAAAATGATAGCGTTTTGAGTAATTATTAAGAAAGTATAATCCTGCAATAAATGAAAGTTAAGTAAATTTTAAATAAATATTTAGTAATTACTTAAAAAAAGTATATATTTTTAGTTTTATATCATAATTTAGACTTCCAGTCATCGGTGAAAGATGTAGTCTAAATAGAAAGTTCAGTGTCAGTCACTGGTGACTGACGTAGCGCTTTAGTGATCATAGTTGCCAATGTCCCGATTTTTTTATACTAGTAAAATTTTATGAAAATATTCACTTTATTTACTTGCGTAAATTGTGCGATTATACAAAACAAGTATTTTTGCATAAAATATTGGTTTGTAAAAAATCGGGAGATTGGCAATTACGCGTGTCAAACATGACTTAATGTTATTTTCTGCTAATACCCGCAGAAATGTCTATAAAAGAATGTCCCGGTTTCAGTGGTATGTTATAGCAGTTTAATTTAGACTATTTATAATAAATCATACATCCAAATGCCGTTAAACTAATATAATATTTCTTACAAATGTTTAATATGTACAATTTTAGTTATACGGTAGACGTCCAACCTAATACTCGATTCTAAGCATGTTACTAATGGTATCTGGTGTGGACTCGTATGTAAACTTGTTGTGAAAAACTTCCACGCTGTCATTTTTTCCAACTGAAGTTGGAGACTTGATTTCCGAGCAGATATTTTAGGACTACGCAGAAGAGATGCTATGGCACAGTCGACATCCTATACAAACATTTTTGATCATCCCTTTACAAACGCATCCACTGTTAGTAAAGTGTTTATAGAATTACCTATACCGGCGGTTCCCAATCTTTATTGATACGCGGCCCACCTTCAAGTAAAAAAATTTTTTTTGCGACCCACTTTCACGTATAAAAGTATTTTGCGACCCACATAATTTAAGGATTTATACCGGTATTGAAACTGTATGACCTCTATAAGCTATGGGATACTTTCCTGCGAAAAAGACCAATTTTCATACGAAGATTACACTAGCAACAAAAACATGAATTGGTAATCCCAGTGTGTGTGAGTGAAATACTAATTAGAAAACGCACAAAGTTAATTTAAAATCATTTAATTACGACCAAAACATAACTTTATAACCTGTGAGATTTCTGGCAATGGTGCTTACCGATGAGGACATTTATATCAGGATAAAAACTAGATAATTTTAACCATAAGTTACTTTTTATGCGTAGTTGTTTCTGTTATTTTTTGTCTTTTTAAAGCAGTAAAGTAGAAAAAGCATGTTCACAAAAGTATGTCGCGTTGAACCACATTAACCCCTTAACGCGCAGTATTGCCGGGTCGGCAACACCTAAAGTTCCCCTTGTTTAGAGACACAAAAACTCCGTGAATATTTCAAAAATTACTCTAATGGTTATTTTAAATCTTTCTTATGAGTTCTAGATGGCAACACCACAGAGATCAAACTCTACTGTTTTTAAATAATAGGTAAAATGTTTTACTGTAATACGCGCTTCACAGCAATGCTCTTCTCACTGCGCATATCAATGCTTTACTTATGGGAGGTTACCACTTCGGCAACAGCTATATAATTAAAATGGTTAGTGCAATCTTTACAAAACAATACCTGTGTACTCCTCTAGGCCTAAATAAATTGCCTAATTTTTTTCTTTAAATTCCAACTTTAAAGAGTAGTGCGCCGGAAAGGGTTAAGGAATTCACAGTGCTATAGATATTTATGGATATTCTGCTCATATATTCATACAGAAGGAAATTAACGATTTTTCTTGCTGTTCAAATTGTTATATATTTTTAAAAACTTGAAATAAAATATTTTTTTGTGACAAACCTCGATTGCTCTCCGACCCTCCAAAACAACCGACGCGACCCATAGTTTTGGAACCGGCTGATCTACACCATCAGAGGTTGTTCTTTCCATATGGGGGTTCCAGATTAAACTTTAAACGAAACTCACATGGAACTGAAATTGTAGATTCACTATTAATACATTTCAGAACACCAAAAGCTACATCCTCAGGAGTCGCCATTTTGCATATCTGCACCAAAGCGAGTCAATAACAAAGTAGTATTGGAACATACGCTATCTAAAACTTTTTGAGTTACTCTTTCTGTGTGACCTTGAACCAACAATCTGTACCGCTTATATTTGATGCTATTAAAATTCATAACTGAGACATTCTGTTATCGGCACTTTTTATAAAAAAATCTAATACAGGAATAGAACAAAAATTTTAAAATAAAGAATGGGGAATTACCGGAAAAACTTACTCGCCAAGGATTTCTTTATATGAATATAAATTCATAGCAATACACAAAGTACATTTCTGTCCCAACAAGTTTCGGCGCGCATTTATATATATTATAACAGTTTAATTTAGACTATTTACAACAAATCGCACATCAAATTGAAGGAAACTAACCGATATTTTCTAATAAATGTTCAATACTTGCAGACCTTTAGTTATATGGCACACACCCAGCCTAAATCCCAACTCTTGCCACACTTCGGTTAACAAGTCCGGAATGATGAAAGCAGTAGCTTCTTCAATTTTTACTTTATTTTTATTAGTCCAAGAGCCGACCGCAAAAAACCCTAAGTCATCGTGTACAAGGAAAAATCCTTTATTTTATAGAAGAGTAGTGATAGGGAAATCTAATGATCCATGTCTGCCGATTTTGTGCTGTCGGCTCTTGGATTACACGAGAAGGATCGCAATTAACACGTTGAGTGCCACATCAGTCACCGGTGACTGACACTGAACTTTCCGTTTGGACCGTGACAATCACCGATGACTGACAATCTAAAATATGATATAAAACTAAAAACATTATATTGTTTAAATAATTATTGGAAATGTATTTAAAACTTATTTAACTTTTATTTATTACAGGATAATACTTATTTACTTAAAACAATATGTACATGTATATTTTAGTTTTATATCATATTTTACTTTGTCTGTCATCGGTGACTGGCGCAGCCTAAACGGAAAATTCCGTATCAGTCACCGTGACACTCAACGTATTAAACTTTACGTTGAACAGAAATTGCAGATTTATTCTTAGTAAATTGCAGAATACAAAATGCTTTACGCTCAGGAGTTGCCATTTTTCATATACTGCAAGCGAGTCCATAACAAAGCAGTATTTGGGCATGCGCTTACCTAAAACTGTTTGTGTTGCTCTTTATTTGTTACCTTAAACCAACATTCTATAACGCTTATACTTGATAGTATTAAAATTTATAACTGGGGCATTATTTTAAGGACGTACATCCTGTACCACTAAATAATAATTAATATATTTTAATTATTTGTACTTTAATGACATTAGAAACATCAATTAGAAACATCTAATACACTTTACAGCTTTAAAAGTATTACTCGATTCTGTAGAAAACTTAAATTTTTTTTTTCTAAAACAGGACATTTTTTTTCTATTTGCAAGTGATATTTTAGACTAGATTATATTCTTCTTACATCTTTAAAACAAGTTTTTTGTTTGTTAATATTTTACAAGTTATATGTTAGCGCATTCATTTTAAAATCCATTCTTCACAATGTCATTTGTTTAGAACCAACCTTTGGCATAAATTCCTGATTAAGATAAAAAAAAATTAGCCCCAAAATTTACTGGAAGAATTTTTCTTCAAAATCTATGGATTAAATTCATAAATTCTTATTAAATTAGGAATTTTTTTCTCTATTTTCATTATATGTCTGTGATGCTTTTCAAAACTTTTTTTGTAACTATAACGGAACCCGGGCACCATTTTCATTTTAATTACTTTTTAAATGTTTTTTCATCCACCAACCTTGACAATGTTTCTCCTATTTCAATAAAACTTTCACTGGAATTTGCAGCCCAACTTATAAAAAAATATATATATTGAAACCAACATATTAATAAACCTGTTTCTTAAAAGTTGCAGCAATTAAGCCTGAAATAAACAGACCAAATAAAATGTATTTATATATATTATTATTATTATTATTATTATTATCAGAAGGGCTCTGTGCTCATCTATCAGATATAGAAATTATGAGATATATATTCTATGAGAACTATCAGATATTTATTTATTATTGAAAGAATGCATTTTTTATGCCTTTTAACAAACACTATATAATATACCAAGAGTGTTGAAAGAAAATATTTTCAGATGACTCGGTTATTTCTTAGAAGTTTGAAAGCCTTTTATTAATAGACCTAATAATTTTAAATAATAAATTTTAAAACTTTTTGCTGAATTAGACATTTTAAAGTATTTATCCTCTTTAACATTAAATAACCCATAACTGTCCAGGTGTAATAGCCTTTGATTATAAAAAAGACTGAATTCTCTCAAAAAAAAAAAAAAAAAAAAAAAAAAAAAATTAGTGTTTTATACTAATGAATTTGTGTATTTAAAGACACAAAATCTATTGAATTGCGTAAACGAGTTCATAATATGAAATTACGGCATGCAACCATAGTTAAGGAACATAACATAATATATCAGAGTCTCTTCGATTAGACCTTAAATTACAATCTGCCGTTTGTAGTTACGTAGTCGCCTTAGCAACTATTACTAGGATTAGTAACAGGCTATTAAGGCTGAATTTTCCCATTTCTTATTCCGAAATAAAATGTCCATCATTTCGATCGGCTTAATGAAACATGTAATGTGTCGTAAACTACTCAATGGTCTTTTTTTAAGGAGATTTCGTAAGATATGCTACCCATTGCAGTCGTTACCATACTACGACTTTTGAAAAAAAATTTCATAATTTTTCATTAAATGACCCCAGGAACCCAAAACCACCCCCCATTAAAAAAGTTTATATAGATATATGTATATATGTGTGTGTATGTATGTACTAAATTTTGTCCCCACAATAACAGTCGCAATTATGTACGAATTGTCTTCGAATTCATCAAATACATTAAAATGGTTAATATCTCGGCGAGGATTGAAAACTGACAAAATCGGCCCAATAGAATGGAAATGGGGTAGGGGGGAGGGCTCAATTATTTCAATACCGCCTTAAAATGGTTCTGACCAAACTAACTCTTACAGAACAATGACAGGAAAAAATAAACACTTTTTGTCATAATAATTGCCAACAATTTAAAAAAAAACCAGTAAAATTTTTACTATAACAATTACTTTACTATTGCAAGGTTTACGCGTGAAAAACGAAAAAAAAAATAGTTTGGTGAATTTAAGAAAAATTGAATATTATGTCACTACTTTTCAATAACAAAATTTTCACATGAAAACGGAAAAATAAATAACTTGACAGATTTTTTTTTTTTTTAAAGCAAATATTACATCATATTGGAAACATAATGGACGAAAAGCGGGTGAATTTGTAAAAACGTTTTGAAACATAATAAATCCAGACTATGAAAATATTGACATATTTTAACATTTTAAAGTTCTCTGATTGTATTTTCGTCATTTTAAAATCTATTCCATATTTACATTGTGTGTGTGTATGCGTGTACATTAGAATTTTCACAAAAAGTTTAGGTCCCAGAGATCATTCTAAGTGATGCAACTCATCTCTAATCTTGATTTAGCTTTTGTCGTTGAAATTTGTACCTAACTTCGAAATTTACCTCCGCCAGTAGGCCAAGCCGGCAGGGATTTTTTTTTTTTTTTTTTTTTTTTTTTTAAACCTTTTGCGAGCTTGGGATTGGCACCTTTACACATGATGTTTTTTATCGGTATTTATCACATACAGTCGAACCTCGTTAACACGAACACGCTTAACGCGAATTACTTTTAACACGAACGTCAAGTTGTATAGGTGTTTACGGTGATTTTAGTCCGTTTAATATCACCCAGAGATATTCCACATGTAGTTCTATATTCTTGATGAATCGATCTTTTACTAAACAAAATCAACACCAGCGACACAGTAGATCTTACACATCTATAATTCATTCTTTTACATGGATGGAATATATAATACTTTGAAACTACGGATAATGCGAATTACTTTTAATACGAAAAAAATGTTTAATTTCAAATCAAAATACTTTTTACTTTTAAGTCGTTAAAATGTTCCTCTGTTGCAGTTTCACAATGTTTTGGCATTTATTGGTAGGGGAGAGGGGGGGTTAGTGTGGACAGAAAAATTTAATTTAATTTTATAAAATTCTATGAGCATTTTTAAAATTTCGCAACCCTTTCAAATTGAAGAATGATATTTTCTGTTTATTAATAAACAGGAAAGATGATGATAAATACAGTTAAACAATAAGAAAATTGGCAGTTTTTAACATTGATCCTTGTGTCCACACTAACCCCTTGTAGGGGTTAGTGTGGACAAAACCAAAATATTTTGGAGGCTAGTGTGGACAGGTAATTTTTTCACAAATATTCCTTATTATCTAAACTTCTAAGTTTAAATTACAGTCTAAGGGTTTATAGAGAAAGAAGCAACACCAACAATCACAAGCTGTATGATTTTTTTCTATTATTCCCCCTTTTTAATCAGGAAATTATTTTTCATATCAAGAAAAGTAAAATGATGTGCCAGATCTTTTTTCTGCAGAAATACAACATCATATAGATACTAAAACCATTTACACTTTCCACTCTGCCTACAAAATATACAAAATAGCAACATCTAACTGTTGGTGGCAATAAGATTCGTTTATAATAATGGAACAGTTGATATTTCTCATGCTTCTAACCAACATAAAATAATGTATATTCTATTTTATTGAATTAATTTAAAATTAAGGCTAAATTAATCCTCTAAATATGCAAAATTGGCGAATTTAAACAAATAGCAAAAGAAAAATATCAAATTTCTGCTTGAAATGATTTTATGAAAATTTCAATACATATCCTTATTTATATGGAAAATAGTCTTATTTGATGTTTAATATAGTAATTACATTTGTAAGTAAACATACTTTCAGTAAATCTTTACATTATAATAAATTTAGCACTTAAAATACAAATTATGCAGTACAATAAGCTGTCTACACTAACCCCTAATAGTGTGTCTACACTAATCCCATGCTAACATTGTGAAGTTATTCTTCAGTTATACTCATTTAACCAATTTAATATCTTAATGAAAGTTTTAGAAATAAAGAAGACAATTTACACTTGTCTTATAGCAACTTGTTTATTGGATTCTAAATTTAAATTCTTTGTGCTGCAAAAATGAAAAAGAAATCGTATTTTTACTTTTCATGCATGAAATTAAACTTCTTGCAACTATTCAAAAACTTTTTAACCCTTTGCAACTAAATTTTTGCTTAGTAAGGAGTACAATGTTGTCAGTTTGTGTAAATTTTTTTGTAATTTTTTCTACATTATTTAAATTGTTATTTTGAATGTCTACACTAACCCCTTGTCCACACTAACCCCCCCTCTCTCCTACATAACTAAATTAGTTGTTTTTTTTTCTATTCACATACAATTGTACGAATTACTGTGAATATTTATGGGCTAATTGGAAAATGCCTAAAATTAATGTATTAATTAATAATTAAACTGAAAAAAATATAAAAAGTTGTATTGTCATCGGAAGCACATCTTCGTATGTAATTCTAAAATATAAGGGACTGATTAAAAATCTATTTTAAGATTCAATCTCTACATACAAAATCTAAATTGCATTAAATAAAAAGAGTGCAAAAATATAATCCCAGGTACCAAGTAGAATTCTTATTAATTAATAGGAATTCATATGAAATACTATTTCTAATATAAATAAATATACTGACAATCATTTAATGTTTCGTTTCAGATCATCTATGTGGTGCGCAATCCGAAGGATAACGCTGTGTCCTATTACCACCATCATCGCATGAGTACATTTCTAGGCAACTTTAAAGGAACATGGGATGAATTCCTCTACCTCTACATGAAAGGCTACCGTAAGTATGCTGAATACTTCAAATTCACAAGGATGGGTTTTAGACCTTTTTCTCTCTCACAAATACAGTAAAACCCCGATAATTCGGATTAATTGGGACCGGACCCAATCCGGATTATCCGGAGAATTAGAAAAAAAATTAAATAAAATATAACATACTAACAGAAAATCACCTTTATGTTAAACTTATTGAATATTTGCAGACAGTAATAATGTTTACTTTGCTTAATTATTCCGAAAACATGTCAGAAAAAGTTTTTTTATTTAGAATACGACGATGAAACAAGTTAATGTTATGGAAATTAGCCAATCGCTTCTCAAACTTGAAAAAAAAAATGACCAAACCGATCCCAATTACCCGGAGATCCGGATTATCGGGGTCCGAATTAGAGGGGTTCTACTGTATTCACATTTCATTACATGCAATTTATATGCCTTTCATTTATCTTTTTTCAGTTGTTTATGGATCTTGGTTCGATCATGTCCTGCCTTACTGGAAGTTCTGCCAAGAACATCCTGACAGGATGCTTTTCATTTCATTTGAAGAACTAAAACTGGCGAGTATTCTTACATAATTCAGACAAAAATTTTAAAATGATGCACGCTAAAAATTAGTGAGTCCTAAAATAGTGGGAATGAAAATGGAGAAGTAATCATTTATAAAAATCCTATAAGCCCCAGACGATTGAATGTTCATTGCTGAATCGCAAAATGATTTATCAAAAAGGGGAACAATGACAATAATGAAAAAATACACAATTTAAATTTTTAATACTCTTATCTCGTTCATTTATGAAAGCAATAACTTTTCTGCGTCTTTCTTTAGTTCATCTTATACCACAATTGCCAATTTTTTTTCTTTTTTTCCGGGCTTGTTTAAATAATCATTTGCATGAACACAATCAATCCTCTATGACACACACACACATCTTTATTTTGATGCTAGTGTGTCTGTGGTGCAAATTATATAAGCATAGCATACACAGTCTAACATGTACTGAAATATCAAAAGTACAGGATAATAGGATAGTAGGATATGACGCTTCATATAACGCATATCGCTGAGAAACATAAAAGAGTGAGATAAAATTGTCAGTGCTGTTTTGTTGGACATCTGAATATTTTTTAAAACGGTAAGCAACATGGTAATGACATTTACGAGAATTATTCGAATTTTAACGTAAAGTATTTTTGAAGATCGATACATGGGACACAGAATTTCAGAAATTGTTTTACTTTTAAATATTCCTGGCTTCACAAAGGTGAAAGGTATATCAAGAGTCTTCATGGGAAACATTACCTCTCATACGGGAAAGCACACTGCCAGTAGACATCCATATATACTGAAATATCGAGACGAGCGATGTCTGAACAGAAAAGTACATGTAAACAGACGAATTACAATGATTGCCACATTCAATGCGAGAAATACTGACAGAATATCTCAAACGAACCTTAGAGATGAACTTGGCGTTGATAGAAAAGAAAACCAACTCTAATGCCATTACTCACTGTGGATCATCCGCGTAAGAGCCTGACCTGGACTAAGAATCTCATAAATTGTAACCGAAAATGATTGTAGAAAGACAGCGCGTTTCAATGGATCACATTTTCAGTTTGTTCAAACAGACGCTTGTGTTCAGATCTGGAACATGGGGCTTTAATTATAACTTGTGATTAAGGCATTATTCAAACTGATTGAGATTCAATAACGGTGTGTTTCCCTAGAATGAATTGGATACTCTGTTTACATTGAATCGGATATTAATATAAAATCATTAAGTTTCAACTTTTCGTAATCATTTCCAATTCTTTATAAACCTTAACCATTCAAATAATGATGGAATGTTTCAAAATGATAATGTTCCGTGTCAGCGAGCCACATTATGCGTGAGTTGTTTGAAAAAAACCTTTTGAACAGCTCCAACACGTAAATTGGCAGCTTACATTGCCAGACAGGAATTAATAGAGAATATCAGGGACATCACCGGAAGAATGTCTTTCGTGCGGGATCCATGTCTACAACAACCATGACATTATAGCCGTCTACTGACGCATCATCTCTCCTTGCTACTCAATCCAAATAATTGCGTCCATGCCACGTCAAGTTGCCGTCCTTCACCGAGCTCGAAGGAGCCACATAATGATATATCTAAGAGGTAACCCCTAACTTTTTGACAATTTAGTGTATTTGGGATGCGAAATACATGGAAATGCATATTTATGAAAACTTTCTTGCACAGAGGATTTTCTATATTTTTAAAGAATACACAAAGAATGAAATCAATGCCTGTAAATTCTACAATTTTCTCAACGTTCATAGTAGATTCTATTTATATAAAAACTGTACAGATTGAGAATTTTCTACTTCTTTCAGGTAAAATTCATGTATTTATCGTTCATAAGTAGCGATGACTTTACAAAAGCTTCGTAGGCGCAAATAATTCATTTTGCCAGTTAGAAATAACCATGACACCTTGGGCGATATTTATTTTCAACAACCCTAATACGATTGATTCTCTCGTCACTAATGTTTTGAATGCGCTAAAGTTTAAACTTTTATTTACAACAACTCATTTCTACCAATAGTCCCTAAGAAGTAAGAGTAATATTTTGAACTGCCGCGGATACTCAAAATTCTTTAAATTGCTATGAAAACAAAGTCTAAAACATCATATTTGCTTACTGAGAATTATAAATTTCGGCCTTATGCACAACCCCTTTCATCTACCATGTCGTCCACTGTAAAGTCAAGAATTCCATATTTCGTCTTTCGACACTAAGTACTTATTTAATGTTTATGAACAGAGTATGATCGCACGATTTTTATTAAACTATTTTCGTGGTACTTACAGAACTATTTTAACTATTTTACATAAAATATTTGTATTTTAAATGTTCAGCTTGGTAACCCTTATTCTGAATGACATGTCTACACCACAATTTACATGCCAATAATGCCTTTTGCAGTTTTAGAATAGATGTTTTGATCTATTCCTTTTGAATAACTTTCCAAAGTTCATGAAGGCTTGTAGGACGATGTTTGGATAACATCGCGTTTCTTTTAACAGTCCAAAAATGCAAAAATCCATAGGTGATACATCGAGATTTTGTAGGTATGTCAGCGAAGAATAGTCTTAATGCCTGGTTAATAGTTTCTTTTTTTCTGAGGAAATTAACAATGGAATGTGATGTCTTGCTGCATATTTTATCTTGATGCAGTTCAAAAGATTGGTGTTACTGGAGGTAATCTCATGTTTAAAGATTGGGAGTAAAATGCATTTCGGATAGTATGTGAAGTTGATCTTAGGAGATCTCAGGACTCATAAAATTAGAAACTAGTTAGATGTGCCAATCCCAAAACTCACAAAAAATTTCGTTCAGTGTAATGCATAACTTCATATACTTTTAATTGGCACAATATTAAAAATGGCACAAAAATCGCTATTGCAGCGCCCCCTTCAGACGGATTTTTTTCAAATTCAGGGAGGATTAACTAGCCATAGCCATACACTTACACAAAAAATGTGGTTCAATTCGATGCATAACTTCATACATTTTTAGTCGGTACAATATTGAAAATGGCACAAAAATGTTTATTGCAGCACCCTCTTCCGGCGGAATTTTTCAAAATTGAAAGAGAAGCTGCTTGCCATAGCCAAAAACATTCACAAAAAATTTGTTTTAATTCTATGCATATCTTGATACACTTTTTGATGGTAGAATGGCGACATACAGACACACACAGACACATGGACAGACAGACAGACATTTTGTAAAAACATGTTTTATGGAATCTCTGACCTTTAAAACGTGTAAATCCGTCGAAAACCGGAAATCGAAAAAAAATTTCGATTACAATACTTTCTTCTATTGAAGATAAAGGAAAGTAAAAAAAAAAAAAGGGATCATTTTCAACATTTAATATCTTAAAATGTAACAAGATTTCAAAACACAATTTTTATTGGGATGAAAGATACAAGAAGGTTCTTTTATTTCATGTACTTAAAAAATTTCAAGATTCAGAATTAGCATTTATAGGGGGCTCCAAGTTGTCAGTCAGACATTTGACGAACAGAATATTGGTATAACAGCGTACTTGCAGGATTACAAAATAAATATCGCAACTAGATGGAAATTTTTGTTGCCTACTTCTTTTTCAAATTGCAATAATTACCCTGAGCCTAAATAAATCTGTATTTAAAGCATTTTTATATTTTTGATATAGAGTTGTATTTAGCTAATACAAAATTTTGAAAATTTCAACAGTATAATTACATAAAATAATATGTTTTATAATAATTGAAAATAAATTTTAGTTTCAGTTTACACAGACCAACATGAAACATACTTTTGAAAATTTCCTAAAAAAATATTCAAAAGTTTTTTTAGATATTCTGTGCGTTATGCTCAAAAACAACATTTCGAGGAAAATCACTTTAATGTTACAGAAACGCTGCTTCCGCTATTGAGTGGGTATAATTCTAAAAGCTATAATTTCTGTTCTAATGTCAATTTTAGGAAAACAATTATATCAAAATGTTCGGGAAAGATAGAAATTTAACATCTAACACGCACACACACACAGAAAATTACATTTTGAAAATTTTGAAGCTTTAACCCCTTGGGGACGAGCGACACGTATACGTGCCGCAGAAAGGCTTAAGAATCCTTGTTTATACCCATTTAAATTTTACTGTAAAATTTGCCTTATTCAAGCTGAGTATTTTCTCGATTTAATAAGGTACAAATTTCTGTTTTTAGAAACGGGTGACAAAACATTAAAAATTTCGTAAAAGGCTGCCGTCGCGACGGGATTAAGAGTTTTGCTACTCCTTAACATTTTTCTATACTCTCTTTATTTTTGATTTGCCGCTTTTATGTATAGCCAGCAATAATCATAAATCCTTTGCTAAAACTTTCTTTAGATACATTGAACTATGTTTTATTTTATTTTTTATTGGTATTCAATCATATAAATAGACCCAAACTTCTGCTATTGCAACAACATTTTTGCATTTTCTCTAAATAAATGTCTCTGAAAAAGAATTCTGCATCGTGTTCTAAGTCTGGCGATATGCCGTAAAAAAGACGATAAACAATGTAATTTTTTTTTTTGGGGGGGGGGGAGGGGGGTGAAAATTTAAATCAGTTAATGATTTTGTTTACAATAGATTTTTTAAAGATTTAGTATTAGTCCTTTGATTTGGATAATTTTCTTTTACCATGAAAAATCTTACTTTTGCAATATTCAAAAGAATTCCTTCTTGTTTTCGCGTATATATTTGGTAGAATTTTTTCACTTGAAGTCAAACATTCACGTTTTTCTCCTGTTTTATTGACAATATTACGTACTGTGACTTTCGATGTAGAAAAACCACGCCTTTCTTAGAGTCAATAATTGAATCAATAATTAAATTAATAAATAATTGGTATGAATAATTTATTATCTTTGGAAAGTATAGAAATGTAGTCTTCCATCTGCTGGTTCTTTAAAAGCATCAATTTGCATAAAAACAAAAACTTCAGTTGTCAACCTAAAATAGTTAAAATTTTCTCTTCAGAACTAATTTTAGAAAAAAAGACCATTTACAAAAGAATATTAGCAAAAGTACACAACAAAAAAGTTAGAAGTCAGCAATTGAAAATGTTTCTAAATTCACTTATGATAAAACAAGAACGTTGGAAGAATGAAAGAGTGTTGAATAGGAAATGTGGAATAGGTCTCTGTTTTTGGAAAGAAGAAAATGCAGCATTGTGTCTTAGTGACCACAGCAAGCTGTTTATGGCCTAAGAATAGTAGGCAATAGGCAAGTATCTAAGACCCTGGATTTTGAGGAAGACCAAAGAAATTCGAGAGCTTTGATGTGAAACTTATATCCTTCTACACACACAAGGCATAATAAAAAAGAAATGTTTTAAGAATGCTTAAAATCAATATGAAATGAGGAGCAAAAACTCATTTTGCATAGTCATATTGCTATATACAATATTTTATCAAAGATTTATTCAATTCAAGCAATAAATTTCATGCAGAGTCTCATTTAATAAGACTTCGTACGAAAAGAAATATCTAAGGGGTATGCGCCCCCGTAGAATTTTTTTTACGGGAGTATACGCCGTATACTTTCTGGATTTTTTAAAGGAAATCCTTATATCATCTGCTTTTTAAGAAAGCTTATATAGTATACACACTCTAGGGTATACCCTCTACTTAGATCATATATCCTCTGTTATTTTTATGATTACACCCCTGCTTAAATCACAACATCAAACAGAATAAAAGCTAAAAATTCAGTGAAATAAAAAGAACAATCAATTATTTTAATTTAGGTAGAAAATTACTTGTCTGTTAGCTTAAAAGATGAGAAAAAATCATATTATATTTAAAATTTCAAGTTCAAAAAGTAAATTCTTTTAAAGTAAAATAAATACATAAAGGCTTTTTGTCCTTAATTTTAAAAAAATTTTCCCAGTAATTTCATTAATGTGTATTTCTTCTATTTTCAATTTAGGATCTCCCTGGTATGGTATCGAAGATCTCCACGTTTCTTGGTCGACCTCTCACTCCAGAAGCCATTGCTGCCATATCTAATCATTGTACATTCGAACAGATGAAGAATAACAATATGGTCAACAGAGAAGTGCTTCCTATACCAGACTTATTCGATATGACACAGTCCAAATTCATGAGGAAAGGTAAGGCGACATTTTTTTAACTCTGAAAAAGTACACTGTTAAAAATTTCTGTAAAAATACAGAAAAAAAAGGCGAGACTCTGTAAATTTACACTAGTTCTCGGTTAAATACATTCGATTGAATTTCTCGGTCATCACTTTACAGACATCTCCCTTATCTTATATATAATTCCCTGTAGCGATTTCCATGTCTTTATTTAGATTTTTTTTTTTTTATCTTTGATAAAATTCGTAATTTAAAAAACACACTTTTAATTTATTTTCTGAAATTTCATTAGAAATATCAAAAAAGATTAATATAAAAGATAATTATAAATATATACAGGACAGTTGCACCATAAAATTTAACTAATAAGAATCATAGTTCCGTGCAATAACCCAGTTCAAGGTAAAATAAGAGAATCTATCGAAATCATTGCACGAGAAAATAAACTAATGCAATGATAATTTATCCTACAATATACCAAAAATATGGCATAACATCATAAAATCTTAAAATTTTTATTTCGTTACAATAATTTAATTTTTACTCACGTGTAAGTGGCAACATTTTTAACCTTTTAATTCATTTCGATTTTAATTTATTAGAAATATTATCTCTCGATCAAGATGCAAACTTAGTCCTTCCATTATCATATTTTCCTGAAGACGCCCGCAGAAGACGGCGCGAAACGTTGATAGTTTTATTTTATTTTAATTGTACAAATGTATATTAAAATTCTTGTTTTGTGCACCACTGAGCAATGTGTTGTATTTTAATAAATACATTCTTATTAGATAATTTAATTATTATTATTTTTTTTTAAACTTAGAAAGGGAAAAATCACTCTTTAGAGTTAGTGGGGATTTTTATAGTCAACCACTTTGTAATAGGGATAGATTTCATAGATTTGTACTCGTTAAATCAGACATATCATATCTTCATGGACATACTTTGCACGCAACAACACCGGCTTCCCTAGCTTAGTAATTAGTAAAACAGTCCTTTTGTGTCAAGAGGTTTCGGGCTTAAATTTCAGGACGGCTAGAAAGAAGTTATGCAAAAATTAAATGATACAGCAGTTGAAATTTGCTCGAAAAATTCTAATTATTTGAAGCTCACTGAAGATTGAGCGATTCACTAATTTTGAAAACTAAATTAAATTATTATCATTAAGAATGAATTTACATTACCGTGTGTGTTTTAAGCGATGTTAATTTACACAGTCTATTGTAAATTTGTCGAATAACATATCTATTATTTAACAGAATATCTGTTTTTCTAATTATGTAATTTTACATAAGATTTAAGATAATTGATTACCCGTTGATTCTTTGTAATTTCACGCAAAAATTTCTAACAGTAAATTATCCGAATTAATATGGACCAAACTCACCTCGGATAAACCGCATTTACATAAATTATCACAGACGCAGGAGATAAAATACATATTTACATTCTATTTGTTAATTTTTATGGTTCTACTTATAATTCCTTTAGGTACACTTCCGTTGCTTTTACAAAAGAGGGAAATGAAATTGTTCCATTTGAAATAAATGCTTTATACTTTTCTGTTTACTGGGTGATAAAATTTTCTTTGTTGCAGTATTAAGCCATTGTATAGCTGCCAGCTAGTTCATTTTTTTAAACTATTGAAATTTACTAGCGAATTTTGCCCAATTCGATCGTCAAAATATAACTTTTTTTAAAAAGATTTAATAAGGCAAATATGTCTATTAAATTTTAGTGCTAACAAAAAAAAAAAAAAAAAAAAAAAAAAAAAAAAATTGTTGGCAGCTATGTCATTACATTAGCGTCATGAGATTTGGAAGCATAGCTTGTGTTCTTCCAGCACACTGTATTCAATAGGTTTTTTTTTTTTTTTTTTTTTTTTTTAATCGAATTTAAATTTAGAACTCATCATTTTCATGAACATCGTTTTCATCAATAAGAAATAGTCTCTGCTAATGAAGTACAACATGAAGATGAATCAGCAATCGTAGATATTTAGAATTTTGATTTTTCTAGTTAGAATAGTAGAAAAAGGGTCATAATTCATTTTTTTTTTTTTTTCAGTAATTCGGTTAAAGCAGAAACTCGGTTAAGCGAGATATCCGGATAATTGGGACATTACTGTATATTTTTTTGAGATATTATTTCTTGTTCTCATAGCTCGAGGCGAAAGTGGGAGTGACCACCTCAACTGCCACATTACAACACTGCACGAAATAATTATTTAGGTGCAGGGCCATAGTTAAGGAATTGCTATGGGCGGCTCCCCCCCTCCAAAAAAAAAAAAAAAAAAAAAAAAAAAAAACATTTTGAGCCTTTTCTGGATAAGATTTCAAGGTCACTAAATGAATTTATATTCCGAAAATCAAAATGAAATTCTGTTCAAAAATCTAATTTAGTTTGAGACCTTTTCACATTTTTTGCAGAAGTACTAAATTGTTACTAAAATAAGTGTTTCAACACTCGCTCATCCTATTTGCACATAGGAAGCTAACATGATGTTTAATATTGCAATAGTTATACAGTCGAATTTTTCGTCACCATATTGTTTTCTTAGCATAAAGTGAAGTTATTACAACAACTTAATAAGAAACATAATACCTACAGTATGAATATGCACTAATTTATCTATTTAGAGAGAAAGAGAGAGAACATAAATGACCCCCCCCCCCCCCTAATAATCACTTCTAACTATGGCCCTGATTACAAGAGTACATGGTTTAACAAATTTGCGTAATTACACAAATATTTACACCAATAAATAATGTAAAATAAAATATCCATAAATCAAACTATTGTAGAAAACAGATGAAGAAAACTTCACATGCAAATCAAAGTTTATTATGTCAAAAACTAGAAAAAGGGATAAGTGCAGAAATCAGGATTTTGCAGAAAGTCTGTTTTATTATGTAAGTTGTAAAATTCAATTTCTCAACTTGTATTTTGAGAAAAGGTCTCATGAAAATCTTACAACAATGCGATTTACCGAAATCCATGGTTTGGCGTATTATTGGACAGTTGAATCTGGGGAAACACAATGAGGTGTAGCGGACGCTCTGTGGAATCGATTCCAAGACATGTGTAAAGGTATATAATAACATTTCAAAGATAGTTACTATTTAAATGTATTTTATAATAGCTTTTTATTACATTCAACATTCAAAAGTAATAAAGTCTTGTTGCCCTAAATGGAGGAGGGGTATGGGGCAGATAGAAATTCTTATCAACAAAACTAGTGGACAACATTATTTGTCCTTTATTTATTAATAAACACAAGCTATATATACTTCACATGTGGTTTCTCGAACCATGATTATATAGGCATACACATATCAAGAAGAATAGAATGTCAAATGTTGGGGTATTTCATATTATAGAATTAAATTAATTTTATAATAATTTTATGATTTTAGCGATAACTTTGTATTTTTATAAAAATAGATAAGAGACTGAAATAAAAAGAATATTGCCCAGTTAAACGGATGACATTAAGTTCACAGGCTACGCATACTAATTGTACATTATAGCCTTTTATTTTCAAGGGTTAATTTCGTTCGAAAAAAAAAATTAAGAAGGGGAAACAGCTCTCCCCTTTCCCCTTTTTATACTTAATCATTGAACCCCCTAAACTATCAAGGACATGCTTTGTCATATAAAAAATCTATATCCAAAATTCAGAGCAAATCGGATAATTCTTAATAAAAACCCATTTAGCATTTATATAATTTAAGAAGAGTTATCCCCCTCTTTTATATTTAATCATTAAACTTCCAAAACTATTCAGAGATTTGAACGAAATCTGATAATCCTGCTTGAAAAATCCATTTATATAAATTTACTGGAGGGACATTAGAACCCACGTTCTTTCTGTTTATTCTTATTCAATGAACACCTAATAACAGTCACGGAATCGCCTCATCAGACTGATCCTATATCTAAATTTTAAACGAAAACTTAATTCTGCATGAAAAACCCATTTATATCAATTAAGGGGAGGGGCATGAGCCCCTAGTTCCCACTCTTATACATATCGAATGAACTCCAAACACTAATCAGGGAAGCGCCTTATCAGAATATACCTATATACAAAATTTCAAGCGGATCGGATATTTTTATCATGAGTTATCGCGTTACGCACGCACGAATGAACATACACACATACAGAACGGGCGGGCACATAAGCTTTCAGGCTATGATAGCCTGTGAGCTAAAAACAATTTAAAAAATGCATTTATCATTCCTAATAATAAAGAAAGTTACACAGAGCACAATAAATCGTAATATGCTTTAAAAATTTCACAAACCTTAATGACGTTTACCATAATTTCACTTCATGAACCAAAACAATATTTGCCATAATTTCATTAATATGAATATCATTCGGATTCACTCTGGTACATTTCAAACCTTGCATTTTTTGAGTTACTGTGAACAACAAGGTTGTACTTTATTTATTTATTTATTTTTAATAATTCTGTAAAGTTGGAATATTTATTTACGTACACACTGCATAAAATGCCTCCGTAATCTTTTTCACACATTTATAATATTGACTACTTTTATAGGTATCATTGGTGACTGGAAAAATTACTTCACAGAAGAACAGAATATAGAATTTACCAAGCTGTACAACGAAAAAATGAAGGACAGCAATTTAGAACTCTTATTTGATCCTGAAGAAATTGACAACAGGAACAACAACGGGGAAATTATCAACAAGACAACGAATTCAGAAAAATCGAGACAGATTCTCAACGGCAATATAAACAATCTGAAAGAACGTGAAACTTGATTTGAAATGTGCACCAATGAGGAATACAGTTGAACACAAAGTCAAAATGGAGGTCTTGAATGCAATGGAGACCTGATGAACTTATTTGGATCAGTTAGTGTTCATGACTGTTCAATTACAGCACAAAAGAAATGGTTGCACACACAAAAAAACGAAAAGTTTCTGTATATATTTTATGTGTATATTATAGAGTGGTGTTCATATACTTTGTGAAAAGTAAATTGTATGTAACATCTGTTTATTAACAAATATGTAAAGGTAGACATGCTTTGCCGTCACTTTGAGATTTCGCTTAACATGTAGATTTATAATTTACAGAAATCTAAAGCCCATTGAAAGTTACGCTGCGCAAACAATTTTTGTGAATCTAAAATAGCAATTTTGAATTTCAATCAGATAGTTGATGGTTGATCAGTAAAACCATTATTTTACAAAATAATTTTTATTTTTTTAATTAGATAATTTTAAATGATAACTTTTGAATTAGTAATGATTAAACATCAGTTAGACAAATATTAAAATAGTAATATAAGAAATGAAGAGCAAACCAAGACTCTGGTTTATGGAATCAAAAAGCACCAGCTTTCGTTAGTGATTTATCGTCAGCACAATGTTATTTAGAATATGAAAAAATGTAATTTACAGTTTCATATAAATTCTGTAAAATACTTAAGAAAACATTTTCTAGGTTATTTCATGTTGAACACATGAAGTACGTATTATTTAGAATGTGAAAAAAAAGAATATATATAATTTATAGTTTCATACAAACACTGTAAAATAAGTGGCACAATATTTTTTGGAAGTAATTTTATGCTGCATATGTGAAATATGTGAAATACATTTTAACTAAAACTTGCAAATTTTAATTTTTTGGAGTAGAACTGAGCTTACTTATAGAAATTTTTATATGCCATTCCTGCACGATTCTTCAATTTCACGGTAGTTTTACAACATCAGCTGATAGTGTGACTCTTCGAGTAATTGTGTCGTCCAATTTCAACACTAATGAGTTATTACTTGCACATTGACTTAGAACGCAGCACTCAACTTCTTTGACAATTGATAGAAAGAAAATTGACGACGAAATTGATGCTTTTTTATTGTGTATAGGGTTCATGATAAAGTTTAAATAAAAAAAGTGTTTTTAATATTCTTGTGTACATTTATTTTTGTGAATTTTAAATGCATTTTCATATAAAACATTCAATGAATCAACATAAAAGTAAAATTGTATAAAGATTTTATATATATATATATATACAGTATGCCTACTAAAGTGCCATACTCTTAACTTTGGAACGTCTGCAGGCCCTTATTACCGCATGGGCAAATCGGGACTTTGCCCATGGGCCCCGGACCTTGAGGGGACCCCAAATCCACACATTAAATTATAAAATCTTTACTTTCTATTTCCAATTCCAACTCTTTCATACATTAAAGTTATTAAATCCATCTTAAAGCAATGTAACAAATTGCTAAAGTTATAAAAAAGAGTTTTGTTCTGCACTAAGGTAAAAAAAGGGGTACTTTTATTAATTATAGTATTTAATTTAGAAATGACGGAGCTAACAATTTTCTTCTCTTTATATCCAAGGTGCGAAAATATGTTTATGTCTTACACGTGCACATATGAATCACCACGAGTTCTATTTGAATAACGACGTTGCAATGATTCGAAAGGGGCCCCCTAATTTATCTCTGCCCAGGGTCCAAATTGTCATAATCGGGCCCTGAACGTCTGATGCTATATTCATAAAAGTGGTGTTTAAGTACAGCAAAGTAACCATCGTTCATTCGAAAACACAACTGGTCTGCCAAGTTATATCTTGGTGGGAAACACTTGAAAAAACGAATTTAGTGGTTGACTCATAGGATTGATATTGTGTTTTCCTGCTCCCAATCCTCCATGTTTTCATACTTTTGAGTGGAGGAAAACACAATGGTAAATCTACGAGTAAACTACTAAAATCAGGTTTTTAGGTGTTTTTTCCCAAGATAGTACTTGACAGACTGATTGTGTTTCAATATACAAATAGAGTATTAACTAATTCTGGAATATCAGCTGTGGACTTGATGTGGTGATTGTCTGCCCTACCACCTTTCGGTCTATTAGCTGTAAGTACTGGAAATAAGATTTCACTTATAGTATGCACACATTTAAGTTAAATTACATTTTTGCTTAATATGTGGAGTTTATAAATGCTATAAGTCATTATACAGTGCTACACAAAAGAATTTGTGAATATTGCAGATATCAGCGTGAATCGCTTAAAGGCAGATTTTAATTGAGTTATTCATTTTCACGTTGAATTATATTTAGTTAGTATACAAAAAAAAAAAAAAAAAAAAAAAAAAAAAAGTTTATATAATATAGCTATGCAAAGAACTAAATACATGACCTCCGAAAGGATGATGTTTGGAAGTCTGATTTAAACAGCTCTTATTATGTTTTAAACTGAATTAAATTTTAGCTTAATATTTAGTGCCGACAAAATCAAATTCTATTGGTAATATACAGGGCTATATTCATACAAAAGAGTAGAAGTATGTATCAGTATATTGATAAAAAGTAATGAAGATGAATTTTCAATCTATTATGGAGTTTTGCACTAAACTAAGTTAGAGCATAGAATCTATACAAATTGTAGATTGAATACAGGGCTATACAAAAACTTTGTACTACTTTTACGCTAAGGAGGATCATTGATTATTCAACAGTGAAATTTTGGTAAAGAATTCAAAAATGTTGGAAATGTTTCACAATCTATCCTTGAGTTGTGACTTTTCTTTGTTTGTTCTTACTTTTATACATATTAACTGAAAAATCATTATGGTGGATCATTATGGTGGATATAGTAGGTACAATCTACAATTATAGAAATGCTTTGAATATTTCACTTTACAGAGAATAGAATCAATAATAAATTTTATTATTATTATTTGTAAGCCCTTAATATATAGTAAAAGATAATCAAGTTACATTAACTTAATCAATATCAGAATAATATTTCAAATGGATCCAATGGCTCCAGTAAGTTCTATCATAAATCATTTATGAAGGAACCTTTAATTTTTGTGTGACCACATGACGGTCATTTCTCAATAAAAATCAATATTTGTGTGATATGTAACAAACACCAATATGTATCCACATTTTCTATTAATGGTAGTAAATACTTATGAATTCAGACATTTTAAAAGTGTACAATCTCTTCAAATTTCAAATTAATAATCTAAAAACTAACTGCCGATTGACCAATTAGAAAATTTTGATAAGAAAATTAATTTGACTGATAAGAAAAATAAAGACTTCTTTAAGAAGAAAACAGCGAAAAAAGAAGTTTAAAATATTAATATTCTGAGACGATATTTTATATAAAGAATTAATCAAATGCCCATACACTTAACATTATTAAGGAAAATTAGGAAACTGAGTAACTAGCAATTTTACCAACTCATTTATGTTGACTTTTTCAAATAGGTTAGATTTGTGAAGTAGACAAAATATTAAATTGTTATGGGTTGGAAATGGCTACTAGCACCATCTCTCATTTTAAAAGCCCAGTATATATCATATATATTAACATTCTTATGGCGCTGATTTCTAATTTTAGATAAATTCAAATGTATTTCAGAACTGACTTGTTTACATTTTAAGAATCATATGAGTATTAAAATTACATATTTAAAAGATCGTATTCATTTATCAATTTTTCTTACACTTTATAAACAAGATTTAAAATAAGTGTAACATTTTTTTTTAAAGAGTAGTCTTCCTCCCCCCTTCTCCACACACATGAAAAAAACTAGTTTAGTGGTGTGACATCAGAAACATAACTGATCTTAAATATAAGAATTTATCTTAAAGTATACTTATTTTGTTCATTGTTTCTTTACTTTATTACTGATTGCAAAAGGATATTTAGTGTTGCTACCAACGGTTCATCTACTGAATTATGAAATTTTATCTTCTAAAGCATTTTTCATAAATTACAGTAAAACATCTCTAAAGTGACCACATTCCGTTCCACTAAAAATTGGTCACTCCGAGAGGTGGTCTTTTAATGAGGGTCATGGTTAAATCCAGATTTTAACTTTTAAAGAAAAGTAACAATGTTACTAAAATTTATTTTTTAGATTAGGAAAAACCATAAAAATTTAAGAAACAAAACAAAAGCTAATTGCATAAATTAAATAATTACTGCTGATTTTAAAAAATGAATATATTGACATTTGCTTTGATTTTAGGATTTTATCTTTTATAACTTTCATTTCCAAGTCTTTTTAAAGTTCTGCAAATAAATGAATTTTTTTTTTTTTCGGTCAGGTACAAATAATGAAGATTTTATTACTTTATGCATTTCTTTGAGAGTTTCCTCACAGAATAGGGCAGGGGACTTTATTGACTGCAATTTTTAATTTATCAGCAGAGTTGAGTCTATTGCCTGAAAAGTTACAAAGGGATTTAAATATTTAAAAGTACCGGAATAATAATAATAAAAAAACTAAACTTAATTTAGAAGTTTAATAAATAATATGCTAACTAGAATTATTTTTCTTATAAAATCTTCTTTAATCGACCAGGAAAAAAAACCATATTTTTTTTTAATAGAAAATTAAAGGTCGTTCATGGAGGGAATTCAAGTGGGATGGTCTCTGATGGTCTCTCCACAGTATTGAGACTGTGGGAATAAATTTCATTCCATGGAAAATTGGTCATTCAGGGACGTGGTCACATAATGAAAGTGGTTGCTCAGAGAGATTTCACCATACATTAGAAGTTTTACATAATCATTTAATAAATTTTACAAGGATTAATTAAATTTGAATTTATAAGGATTTTGTGCATTTTTTATAACCCCACTCAAATCTTTTCTTTTATTTTTTAATTATTATTATTATTATTTTATAGAATTAAGAAATGTACAAATATGATGTTCTTACAGTATAAATATAGAAATATTTATGAATTGAAAAATTCCCCCCTCCCTTCCCTAATGCCAAGAAAGCTGAAAAGATGCAAAGGCAAAAGAAACCATCCTTTTAAAAATACTTTTGTTTTGTATAACCCATAGTGTTTTTGAAACAAGATATAGTAACGTTTCTATAACTCATACTAAACTGTATTACAACTAATTGATGTACTACATGAATTTTATAACAAGTTATTTTAATGGTACTTATAAGTACCGTCAGTAGACAAGGGGTTTAAAAAAAAAAAGTTTAAGTTCAGCTTTTATAGTCAAAAACACAAAAGAAAATAAGATAATCTGCATGACAAATAACATAATGCAATATTGTAAATATCATTCTAGCTTAAACTTTTCCTTAAAATGAAAAAAAGATGCCTATCTGTCCTTTAAAAAAAAGATCGAATACCACATATTTATATTACATATCTTCTCAAATGAATTCTTACATATTTTTATTAATTAAGAACACACATTTAATAAATTTGAATAATAATAATAAGAGAATATTTTTTGTAAACATTTCATTACAATATTGTTGTAATTAAAGTCTCCAGGCTATTTAATATTATTCATAGATTATATTCTTAAAATTTTGTTTAATATTACTTTTTAAAATGTATTATATGCAGTTTACATGCAAAACAAATTGCGAAATATGCTTTGTCTATTACTTTAAAAATTGCTATTTTCAAAAATTTCTTAAATGACCTGACATTAAAAAAAAACTAGTTAAAAAAGTTACATTGAAGAAACATTTTTTACGTAATTTTTTATCCACACATGAATACAAATATGAATACTCAATAAATTTACAATAAAAATGAGTTACCGTATTTTCGGGTGTATAGTCCGCGGCTTATACAAGAAAAAAACTTTCCAAAAAGCCGCTGCGGCTTATACACGGTGCGGGTTATACAAAGATTTTTTTTTTAATTGGAAATCGTGATATGCTTTCTACAACTTTTAAACCTAAAAAAATTTGAAAAAAAAAAACATCAAAATTTGTAAAATTTTTTCGCTATGCCAGATCTATATACCAGATCTATCTTTCCCATGTTTGTAAAGGGTTTTTTTTTTCTACTTAAATACAGTTATTTCTGGGTTTGGAAGAACTGTCGCAACTATCGCCAAGTATTGCACTGATAGATCTATAATAACTACCGTATATACTAGCGTATAGGTCGTGAAATTTTAGACAAAAAAAGAACATCAAAGTGGCGGGTCGACTTATACGCGAGACCTAAAAAGAAATCTATAAATAAAATATCAGAAAATAATTTGCTAGCGAATCGGTGCTGCAGCACCCCATTCTGTTTGTAGATTACAAAATCCAAAATCCGGAACCCTTCCAACCTCGACGATTCTGAATTTAAAATCATTTAAGATTTAGTTTATTTTTCAAAAAAAAAAAAAAAAATCACCTTATCCTGTTGCAAAGAACAAAAGAAAGTGCGTGATTTATGTCATTTCGGAACGATTCAGAGTAGTCGCTCTTTTCCGAAGCGATTCCAAGGAATCATTCCTTTACAGAGTCGTTTAATTTCGGAACGAGTTCAAGGAATCGAACTTTTCCGGAGTCGTTTCATTTCAAATAGAGTCCGAGGAATCGTTCCTTTTCGGAGTTGGATCCCTACCCTGTTGCAAAGAACAAAAAAAAAGTACTTGATTTATGTCAATTCGGAACGATTCAGAGCATTTGGTCTTTTTCGAAACAATTCCGAAGAATCGTTCCTTTACAGAGTCGTTTCATTTCGGAACGAGCAAAAGGAATCGAACTTTTCCGGAGTCGTTTCATTTCAGATAGAGTCCGAGGAATCGTTCCTTTTCGGAGTTAATGCATTTCGGACCGATTCCGAGGATTCGATCCTTTTGGGAATCAATGACCTAAGATACGTATAATTTTATGTCCGAAATTTTGAATTTATCACCGATTTTTTTTTTTAATTTTCGGAAAAATTCAGAAAAAATATCACGCTTGTTTGAAAAAAAAAAAAAAATGCGCGTAAACGCCGCATCGCTTGAAATTTTATCTTAAAACACGTAAACGCCGCGGCGTTTCTTCCGAAAATTACGTTACTGATAATCATGTTTTAGCCGAATTACTGTAGGTATTATGCATCACAAAAAAATTTGGTAAATTTGTGTTAAAAATTAAGACTAATGGCTTCTAATTCCGAACCCTGATCGAAACATACGTTTGTAAATGGTGTATAGCCCGCGGACTATACACCGATGCATCTCCGCGGGTTATACACGAACTTTTTTTACTGCACTGGTTGATTTAGGGGTGCGGGTTATACACGGGGTGCGGGCTATACACCCGAAAATACGGTACTTATCAAGTTTCTACAACCCTAAATTTTTACTTATACTTTAAGAAATATTGTGAATTTGTGTTATAATGTACAAGTCCGGGAAACAGACATTTTTTCATTAACCATTTCATACAAGCTGATCTTTGAATGTATAACGAAATCTTGCAAAAACAGCCCCCAACTGTTGCAGCAATGGTCGAAGCAGCCTTAGCGGCTACGAAATCACACATTCAAAGCAAAACTAACACTGCCCCCTCTATTGTGATGTTACAGTTTTGGCAATAATTAATTTAAAGTTAATTCTATGCCAATGTTCTATACAATTTATTACGCACTGGGATATATATATATACACACAATAAAACCATTAAGATGCTGTGTGTTTTCTTTTCAAGCTGTTGCTATTCAAGGGAAAGCAAAATGTACCTAATTGTATATGAATAGAAATACACATTTTTTAAGCTGCTTGTAAATAATTATTTACTAATAATTTTGATATTTTTTATGTTGACGTCACAATGTACTAAACACCCCTTTTTGAAATGTGTTGTAATTAATGGATGATGCTGAAATTGTGAACTAATTTGATATGGCAATTTCATAAATGTTAATAAAATATTTGAAATAAAACTTAGTCAAAGTCAAACACTAAACATAGATTGGACACATGGGTGATTCAGAATGATTTTTTTTTCTCATCTTTGCTGGCTAGTCGAACCTAAAATAATCTGCTTAATCATCCATGGCTTTTCTTTCCATGAGGCCATTGAATTCTGGGCGACGGATATACAACAGTATGACAGCTTAGCCAATTACTATCCCACCCTGGAAAATCACTATCATGTGCTCCCTTCCAGCAGAAGTCTTCAAATTTAATTGGAATCTATTGGCTACACACAAAAGTGTTTGGTTCAATTCTATGCATAACTTCATGCACTTTTGGATAATACAAAGAGGACAAATTAAATACATATAGACAGACATCTTGTATAGACATGTTTCTTCAGAATCCCTGACTCCCAAAAGAGATTAAGTAAAAAAAGTAAAGAAAGGAAATAATATTTTTTAATTCTTTCTTCTTTATGAATGTAAAAAGAGGAATCATCTGTCTCCCTCTCTCCTTGCTCAAATTTGTTAAGGAAGGGAAAGCAAAAGATTTAAGGATTTAATTGTTTTTCTTAAAGCATTTAAATTACTGGTTACTTATTGCAAAATAAGAATAAGAATATTCTTTTATTATAATTATTAAAAAGCTTTAAGAATTTGAAGCATTGTTCTCTGTTAAAAAAATGTTTGGGGAAGGCAAAATTTAGAAAATTATCTATCTTTAATTAATGACACATATGATAAAAATATTAAAAAAATATAAAAATGTGAAAGATTTTTTTTTTTTAATTTTGCACAGAAAAAAAAAAAAAAAAAAAAAAAAAAAAAAAGGAAAGGGTATTTGTATATGCAAGAAAAAGTTGTTTCTCTTAATCTTTGAAAATAGTAATGCACAGCCTGAAATTCCCAATTTTAAAACAAAAATTCCCTATGCCTAAAAATTGACTAAATTAAACGTAGATAAGTGATTGACTTTTGAATCCATAATGCAATTAGCAGTTATTATACATAAATAGAATCACATTAATCCAATAAATAAATAAATAAACTAAAAACTGGTACATACAAAAATACATAAGTTAAGAAATTAGCAGTTGTTATAAGCATTAAATTTAGCATACATATTTATATACATATTAGAACATACACGTGATTTCAGCTAACATTTATTAGTAATTTTAAAATATAGTAGTACCCCAACTGACACCATTCCACATTTACCATGTCTGCTCTGGAAGAAAAATTCCTTAATTAAGACATACTTTGAACTATTTTGAAGACTTATGGCTCAATGAAGAGAAACTTTCCTGCAAATGTCAAATGAGAGACTAACAAGGAAAAAAAAAATAAAAATAAAAATAAAAAACACTTGAAAAAGATTACAAAACACACTCTCCTGTTACAAAGAGCTAAGAAAAAATATTTTTATTTTATTTTATTTATTTATTTATTTTTATTTATTTATTTATTTATTTATTTATTTTTTTGTCAAACTTCATTGAAAGATTTTCCCACATTCTCAAAGACAAAACACCTAGAACTTACATTGAAAAATTATATTAATTATGTTCAAATCTGTCTTGATGTATGTAACTTTAATCAAAAATAAATTCAGTTGTTAATTTATTGGTTATTTGTTAATTCATTATTTATTAGTTGTTAATTAACAACTTATTAATACATTCCAAATTCTTGTATTGAAAATGCGCTTTTTTGTTAATGTTAAATGCATGTAACATCATATATATTAAAACACATCGGTATTTTTTTAAGACAAGACTGAATTTTTAACTGTATGCACATGCAACAATTTTTTTTAGACCATCTGGAATTTAGAAGGAAAAAAAGCGAGTACAGTACTAGCGTAACCGGGTAAATCAACAGTTTAAAGCATTAAACTTTTGTAGAGGATGCAGGTTCGAACCTAACATCCAGCAAAATATTTTTTGTAACATTTTTGTTTGCTAATTTATTTCAATGACAACACATTTTATTAAAAAAAAATTTATATGATAAACTTAAAACTACACTATGTGCAAATTACTTAAAGATGACAAAAATAATTTAAAAGGCGTTAAAATTGCTTTTAATCCTTAGTACTTTTAACACTGTAAATGCAGCCATCGACCGAGAATATAAAATTAAATACAAATATTAATAATAAAATAAAAGCATCCCAAACAGTATTTATTTGCTAATTTATATGATTTTTATTTCATTGTTATTATTAGCTGATTGCTTTATAATTGAATAAAATTTAACATTCAACAGTATTTTGAAAGAAATAATCATTTTACATAAAAAGCTAAAATATTCTGCATGTAATTAATTATCAATTAAATAAATTGAACCAATCTACAATTTTTGTTATATTTTCTAATCATTATCAAGAATAGATTAAATGCATGTGTGTGTTAGAAAGGAAAATTTGCCATTCTTTTCCGTAATAAAAGACATTTATAGAAGAACTATATAAGAAATTATCTTGATGTACATGGTTTAGAATTTAAAAAATGTATAAAAATGTAAAATAAAATTCAAGTAATTAAAATTATACATATATATTATAATATGTTAGGTGTATTAAGTTCCAAATTTAAGCTTTCAAGGATGAGACTGATAAAAATAAAATTCATGGGAACTTTTAATAGTCCTCTTAATGGTTGTGCAGTCAAAAAAATAAATAAAATAAAAAATATTTTTAATTTCTTAGAAAAAAAGGCCATATTATGCAAAAATAATTGCTCTACCCAATTATTTTTAGGTAAATTTCTGATTAAAAGCAAGCATACTTAGTTTTAAATTATAAACTTAAAATTCTTTCACTTCCTTGAATGGGTTAGATTGAAAATACCTTCGATTTCTTTAATGAAATAGTTTATGCAATACATAAATTTGTCACGATTTCAATAATTTAAACACAACTAATTAAAAACTCAAGAAATTTTTAAATGAAACAATTGCTTATTTACCGTCAAATCTTGATGGGTACTACTTAGTTATCCTTAAATGCAATAGAATATCTTCATTAAATTTTCCAAAATTTTCTTTTCTTTTTTTGCTTACCTAAATGTACCTCAATTTATATTGTTAATCTTGGAACAAACTGAGTCATTTCTGTAAAGCTTTAAATTGATTTCAATGCAGTAATTTTTATAAAATTTATTGAATTTAAAATCCACTTTTAGAAATTTCAATAATTAAAATCTACTATATAAGTATTTCCTCAATATATAACAGACATATGGTATAACTACAACATTAATATGTAACTATGTTATTAACCACTTAATCGCCACATGATTTTGGGAAAATCCCTTCAAAAATCATCGATTTTTTTAATTATCCAATTTCATTATTCATAAAAATATGAGTTCATTGGTAAAAAAATAGTGTATTTTTTTCATATTTAACCCTTTTAGGGGCGTTGAAATGGGTATGAAACCCTTTAATTTGATGCCTAAAATTCTGGTGGCCCCAGAAATTTGGTACAAATATTTTCCTTTGTTATGTATGCAAAATTTAGCCTTTTTCTACTTACAAATAAATTTGTTCGTACATTCCGGTGTGAATCATTTATTTTAACTATTTAGAAATGAAAGTGTTTTGCTCCTGAAAGCTCGAAAGGAGAGATAATATTTTTAAAAATCACAATTTGACTTACCTTATATGAATTTTTGGTACATACATGACACGCAGGGAAACTTCAGTTGACCAATGGAACTTGTGGTTTTACTTTGATTTAAGATAAAGATACAAAAATCAAGTAGTTTGCTTTATTGCTACAAAGACGACATTTTCTTTTCAAATTTCATTTCAGAATCGCCATTCAATATTTTTTTCAAAATTTAATAAATTGCCAATGTATGGAAAACTTTGAAACATGGTAAGTACAGTCCTACATTATAGTCCTTACAATAACATCTAGTTTCTTTTCGAATTTTTTTTTCATTTTCATTAACATAGGATGAACAAACATTACATTTTCTGTAAGGTTTATCTTTTTTGTCTGTGGTAGGTATAACATCTAGAAAATGGCGTTCATACAAACGACTTGAAGTTGCGTCGTCTGAAAGACAGCCCCATTTATGGAAACTTCCTTCTGTATGATATTTTTCAACACTTTCATCTATTAAACTGAGTCTGAACCAAGGATGTACCGAATATTCGGTATTCGGCCAAGTTATCAAATATTCGGTTAGGCCAAATATCAAACTATTTGGTTAAGCCGAATATGAAACTATTTGGCCTGCTGAATATCAAAGTATTCAGCTGAATCCAATACTTAATAAAGCCTTTTAAAACAGTTTTTTAAACTTTTCACAATTTCTACTTTTAACTGTCAATTTATAAATTTAAAATAATTAGAAAGAAAATCATATTTAAATAAAATAGAATGTTTTTACATTATTTATTTGCTGTTTGTAAAGTTTAACTTAAGAAAATTAACCATGAGAAGGATTAAAATGGTAATTTATTAGGATTCTCCTTAGGAATAAATGATGCGAGTGCAGATGCAAGTTCCTAAATTTTATTTAACAAATACTCTGTTTATTGCTTTTCCCAAATAAAAGTCCTTAAACAAGAAAGAAAAACTTTTGAGATTAGTAATAGCTATCAAGGCAGACAATTTTTGTTCATGAAACCATAATCAAAATCAACTTATTCAATCATAAGTACATTGTACTTCATCTCATTCTAGGACGAACTTGTGTTTTTGTTTGTTGCATTAACAATAAATAAGATACCATAACTATATTTTCAACTCGCATGCTTTGATTTCTGTAAAATATGATATGATGGGAAAGATGGAAAATGCCACCATTCATAAGAAAAGAACTAGACATTTCTGAGCTAGACATTCATTTATTCAGAATTAAGTTGAAAGTATACTTTATATTGAAAAAAAAAAAAAAAATCTGCCTTGAGTTATTTAAAAAGAACAATTATGAGACTGTACCGTGTTTTTCTTCAACCATTTTTTCATCATTTCTCTTTCCTTTTAAAATGTTTGTTTCAATTTGTAGAAGAAATGATGAAATGTAAAATTTTATTAATTAAAAAAGTCTCATAATTGTGTTTCTTAAATAAAAAAAAAGGTAGATTTTTTTTCAGCACTAAATATTCTTATAAAAAGCTCTTGTTCATCAAAATATAAGTTTCTCTTATTAAATATTATGTAAAATTGTTTTAAAAAGTAAGATTTTAATAACTTTAAACTTTGAAATAAAAAAAAAGTATTTGGAAAGCTGAATATTCGGTATTTGGCCAAATAGTTATTATTTGGCAGGCCGAATATTCAGTATTCGGCTCAACAATTACTATTTGGTATTCGGTTCAGCTGTCGGCCGAATATTCGGCATTCGGTCAAAATCACTATTCGGTGCATCCCTAGTCTGAACTTTAGTGAAATTTTCTGCCACCTTCTTATAAACTTGAAAAGCATTTAAAACGGCTTGATCCAATAGATGGAAGAATATCATTTTTATAATATTTCTTCCTATCATTTCTAACTACATGGTAACTGAAAGATTTCTTTCCAATTGCTCAGCATATCGATTTGTTTCCTTTACAATAATATCCATTAGTTCCTCATTTATAAAATGTTCATTGTATTGCAGAACACCCAAACTAGCATCAAACGAGACACTAACATTCGGATCTCATTTAAATTCAAAGCGTGGAGATAAGTAATCGGTAATACTTGACGATATTTTATGCTATTGATTGTTTGGGAAAGGAATATCAGCGTCAACATCAGTAACTTCGGTTTCTCATTTTTCGGAGTCAAAAACATCTGAAAAAATATAACCTTTTGATTCATTTCCACATATCTCTGAGCTAAAATCGTCCTCTTCATTTTAGCTACTAAACATTGAAATTTATAAATCAATAACTCAGATGTATTCAGAATTGAAATAACTGAAGCACGTTCTCAAATGTGTACAGTTTCTTAAAATTAAGCATTCCGATCTTAAAATCAAATTTGTCAGTTCAGTGCTTCATCTACTGAGAGCTTAAACATTTAACAATAGAAGTAATGGAAATTTCATTCAAGTTAAAAAATAAAATTCTACATCAGAATTTATATTTAAAGGTTTTTAACTTATCCATTTTATTTATTTGTGCACAATTCACATATTTAACACTTTTTTAAAGAAATTTCTAGTTTGATAGCAGTCAAATTAACTGTTCATGAAGTTTTTAGTATTTCTAAAATCACGAACGAAAAATTCAGAAGAAGATACCAGAAAATTTTAGCTAAAGTCATTAAAAGCACAGCTCGTGAAAGTCATGGGTGCGACGAAATTTGTTCATATATGACTGCCCATGAATGTCTCGGGCACGATGATTAATTGGTTAAAAAGTAGCCGCAAATCAAGATGCAGAAAAATTTACATTCAATACAAGGGACAGAAAAAAACAAAAACAAGCATATACAATGGTTAAAAACTTTATTTTGAACATGTGAAATGTATTTACAAATGACTATTTTAACAAAAAAATGATATCTGAAACAAATGCTTTTGTGCATTGAAGATTGCATAGATAGAATTCAAAAACAGGATGGAATTTGCAGTTTCATGCTTATCAAGCAAGGTTATGTGAAATTCTATCAACAACATGAAACAGTAACAACTCTATGAAACTATTATTTAATACAAGTAAATATTTGGCAATAATTTCAAAATATGCTCTTAAAAATGGCTTAGTTGAACAGAAAAAGGTTTTACAAATATTTTAGTTGATAAATCTTATAAAATCATTTTGCATAGATTCAGACAGGCATATTCATTTTGAAAACACATTTTATCTATGTATTTAAAATGATAAAGAACTTCATAATGAGTCAGTACAATTTGTTTATACATATAACAAATGCACTGCAGTGAAACTTTACCAAAACCAATAAATTGTCATCAATGAGGAATTGAAAATATCATAGCAAACAACTATTAACTGCAGTATACTCCTTTGAATTAGAGATCTTAAAATCAGCATATCATTGCAGACTTAAACAAAGAAATTTTATGTTAAATTAAAGGAGAAAATATCAAGACTTTTTTATTTTTACATCATTTGGTATACATTTTAATATGTAATTCTGGTTAATATGACTGAATTTATGCTTTATTAAGAAGGAAGTATAAATTTATTACTGGAAAATTCAAGATAGTATGAATATCAATGGTGATCACTATCTTTTCATCAAACATGTTAAATTATTTGTTAATCTTTTCTTGGTTATCGAATCTGGCTAAACATGAAATAAAACTTTATTATTTTACTATTTAATGTAAATTATTAGTGTACTTTTATAAGGCAAATTTTTTTGAATAACTGAACAAAAATTTATCACATCATTTTGATACATACTTAATTATATACTATTAATTATTTATTTGACCTTTACCTTTAATATTTTAATCATTTATTAAATTTTTTAAATTTTACTTTAGTGCTTTACTTATTTTAACATTTTGCTATATTTTTAGCACTCATTATAATTTTGAATGCATTATTACATCAAAATTACTATTTTTTAAAAATAAACAAAGCAGTGCCCCCCCCCCCCCCCCAAAAAAAAGTCTAAAACCAGACATGATTTTAGACTATGCAGATTTGAGGGAGTCTACTGCATTGGAAATTCTATCAGTCAATTGCAATAACAATTTGAGAATGACTAAATCAAATAAATTTAAATGAAAAACAGTAAATAAAACACACATCATAATAAATTTGCAAAATCAATGTGGTTACAACATCTAAATTATTTATAACTTTTCAATCAGTCTTTTGAAAAATAACATAAATGTTCATTACTTATATATTTTAGATACCAGTGGCTTTAAATTTAGCTTCTTATAAATGAACTATAATAAATACAAAAGAAAAACCTAAGAGTCAAAAGCTGAAGTATAATGAATTATTGATTTTCCTTCATATATACGACAATAAGACAACATTATGACATTGAAAAATTACATCTATGGAAAAAGATCCAAAAGAGTAGCATAGTAAGATCATAAATTAATTACAGCATAATTAAGTTCTAAAATATCCATCAAATAAATTGGCTTTTTTTTACCTTAAGATAAACTCAATGATATGCATAAGCAAAATACAAATATCTATTACATAAATATAATTAGACTCCTATTATTTAGTGAATACCTTGATTGATCCAAAATAATTCCTATTATAGAAACTTTTAAAATAGAGATTCAATCAGATATATATTTCCTTAAGTAGAAAATTTCAGCATCATTCTTAGCTTTGTTTTGAGTATTGCATTTTGAAGTGAAAATGTTTGGTGGTTTTATTGTTAAATAAATAGGGAAGATCGCCATTTAAAATATTAATTTTTCTAAGTTTACAGCTTAAGCATTAAAGTAACTTATAATTTCACTACCAAACAAAATTCTGAATAAACAAATTTTGTTCATACAACAATTAACATTTCTGAAGTATATGAAACACGTCCAAAGGAAGGGGATAATTGTGTACTATAATGGCTTAAAATTGGACAAAAATAAATAAATAAAAGGTGGTTCAAATCAAAGGCCATTGTAAGTTGAAAAAAAGATTAGAAATTATCTTTGTTAGTTAATTTTTTCATCTCATTTTTATATAAAATGAAGACACTAGAAAAGTTATTGTTAAATACAGAATTATGTAATATATATATATATATATATATTTTTAAATCATAAATCATGATTTGATCTTTATTGGTCAGTTCGTATCTGATTCTTGTTGTTCATTCATTTATTTGTGCCTTAGTAGACTTTTTAGGTTATTGCTGATTTCTATTTGCATTTTGCTTTGTCATAAGCAATTCAAATACATTGATATTTTCCATTCATTAAGAAGTTTTCATTTTGAATATGCATATAGAGAAGTAGGGGGAGGGTAAAGGAGATACTTATGTATTTGCACTATGTTTTTAACTGCAAAAATTTCATCAGTGACAATGGGTTGCATTTTAGTGGTTTTAAGAACTTGCACATTTTTTTGCTAGTAATTTTTTTATATCTAAAAAAATTAAATTTATAATTATAATATGACATATAAAAGAGTTTTGTAATAAAAAACTTATTTATTTATTTATTTATTATTATTATTTAAGAATGTTTTAGTTAAGATTTATTTTTCCTTACATGTGGTTCTGAAAAGAAAAGCTAAGAAAAAATTAAGAAAAATATTTTAAAAGTTTAAATGATCAAAAAATCACATTTCAAGTTCTTTAAACCAAATAATTTTAAGCTGTTTTTTTTAAAAATATTTACCATCAAAATTCAAGTAAAGTAACATTTTATCAACAGTATTACAAAAAAAAAAAAAAAAAAAAAAAAAAAAAGGCAGCAAGATGAGAATTAAATAACAATTTAAGAAAAAGTAAAATACTTCACAGATAAAGCTTGCAGAACTATTCAGAAATGTCTTATCTTAAAATTGAATCAATTTAAAATAAAAATTACCTGAATTTGCCAAAATTAGAATTAATTTAATACTTTATACAAGTTTTTAGCAGATGCTCTATAGAAATTATTTTTTACTTCAGCAAAAGATATAAAGAGATATTACTTAAATGGTCATGAAAATAATCAAGTTAAAAAGAAAGAAAATGTGTCACTGAATTTTATAAATAACGTCAAAAACAAAAACCATCTAAAAAACCTCACATATATTTCTCTTTTTTTATTATTTATTTAGTCATTTGATCAAACAACAAAACTTTTTATAGCAAAACTACTATGTTGCTAACATTTAGAGCAATATAAAGTTAATTTTTCATACAAAAGCATTCTACAAATAATCTAAAAATCTTATTTATTGCACAATAATAGAAAAAAATGACAGAAGAACGAGGGTTTCAAATGATTTATACATACACAACTGAAATTTCATAACTTATGTATTTTGAACATTAAGTGATTTTAAAGGGGAAAAAAAGGAAAATAAAACAACAACAACAACAAAAAATCTGGATGAAGTTACTGAGATACCCAAAGATTAGATCTGCAGAAACATAATTTCAAAAAATACTGTTGTATTTACAACCTAAAACTAAGGTGGAAAAAGACGGATTATACATAATTTTTTGTTTGCAATATATCAATCAGAAACTGCCATGATGAGCTATTTGCATGCCATTTTAAAATGAGGACATTGTTGAAATAAAAAAAGATCCATCCAACTATCAAAACAGTAAAAGCTAAAGCATGAACAGAAAATACTAATTATGAATCGGTAGAAATTTCAACAGAGTAGTAAGAAAGCCTTCATTCAATGCTGTCAAGCCAACTTTGATAATATCTAATTTTGAAATGAATATATGAATATCAATATATTGACAGCAAAAATATATTTACATGAAATTTACACTTTCACATTAATAATAACATAATGTACAATGACAGGGGTTTTTCTCACAGGGTCCTGTTTTTGTGAAAATTCTAGAATAATAAGTATCTAATTTAATTTTAAATTATCAATGTATTCAGGTTCTATCCTTCACAGATTAAAAAAAGCTAAGTAATATTGTTTAATTATAGATAAGATTTTATTATTAAATGATTAAATTTGTGAAAAGTTCAATTTGAAAGTGGAAAAGTTCTGTGAAAGATCTATTTAAGAGACAAATGATTTTGTGAAGGGTCTTGCTTTGGGATAAAATGTTTTTGAAGGGTCCTGTTAAGGGATAAATTTTTTTGTGAAGGGTCTCTTTTTAAGATAAATTATTTTGTGAAGGGTCTCTTTAAGATAAATTATTATGAGAAGGGTCCTTTAAAAGACCTAAAATTTTCCCAAATAAATCTCTGAATGATTACATAAAAATGATGTCCTTTTCTAGATGCTTATAGTCATGTTTCAAAAGAGAAGCAATGCCAAAGATTTTCTTGTTTAAGAAATCCTTCTGTATTCTAATTATTTTAATGTTTAAGCATGTAGCTTGATTATACATGTTTTAAATGTGTTTTATATAGTCATTATTATTTATCAACTGAAAATTAATACTGAATTATTTATATTGTTTTATGTGCAAATGTGCTAATCTTCAGTAAATAGTATTCACATGATAGAGATGAACACTTAAAAAAAAACATGTTTGAAAGTTTTTTTTTATTTATAACCAATGAAATATCAATACATTGAGATATGTTTTTTAAACAAATTGCATTTGAAAATATCCCCCCCCCCCCCCACTGTATTTGATGGCATAAAAACTAAAGTTGTGCAGTTTTTAGAAATTAATAAATTTGAAAAAGAGTTCAACTTACTATTCAGTTATTGCACTACCAATATTACATTAGCATTACTTATGGGCATGTTTTTGCTTTATATAATATGCTTTATATATAGTTTCTTTTTGTGGCAACAGGAAAAGATAAAAGACAGGTTGTAATTTTTCTTTTTTTTTTTAAGATAGTGATTTTTAACACTAAGTCAGTCTCACTTATGATCTATAATTATTCTTCAAGGACATTTTTTTTAAACAAAAATTATGACTTTACAGCATTTATGATTTGTGCTGAATTAGATGGAAATCAGACAAATAGTACAGGAATAGTACTAACACAAAGAAACCACTGAGGTTTTCACATAAAAAAATTGTTTTACTATTTTTTTTTTTTTTTTTTTTTTTTTTTTTTTACAAATTTCAAGTAAATCTCAACTTTAGTGTGTTATAGAAGGATATAAACAAAATATGCAACTCCATTGTCTAAAAAAAGAAATAATCAAGAGATCTTTTAACATCAGGCAGCATATTTTTCACTCAAACAGTATTATTTACTAAAATTTCTTTTAAACTTTTTTCCTTTTATTTTTCAAGTGCCAAATTATTTTACTATGTCTTGGTAATAAATCTAAACTAAGTTTAATTGAAACATATTAAGTTAAGCTAATGTACAAGAAAATATCACAGGAAATGCTAAATTTTAATATATCATTGCAATGACACATATAAAGAAATCATGATAAATATACACAGAAAATTTGAAGGAGGGGGGGGGGGAAAGCTTTTAAGCTATTAACAAAGCATCACTTTATTTTTCAAACGAATTCTGATAATAAAATTTTTTGGTTCCATTAAAAAAAAGGGAAAGTTTGATGTTAGTCTAAATGTAAAATTGACTTCCTCCCCCCCCCCCCCCATACCACTGTGAGCAAGTGTTTGTATATATATTTAAGTTTCATACTTCAAAATAAAATACAGAGAAACAAATCAATATTTTAAAACAAAAATGTTGCATTTCTGAATTACAGAATCCATAATGACAGACAGAATCTATAATACAAATTCTAATATCATAATTCATACATGAATCAGAAAACATGACAAAATATGAAAAACTTTTCAGCTTTGCTTAGAAATCTGGCACAAACTTAAACAAGAAAAAAAAAAAAAAAACTTAGGGAAATGAAATTTTTAACTATTTCAAATAAGTAAAAAATATAGAACCTGTATAATGAGACTTAGGTCTGACACAAACCACTTTGTTCACTTAACAATGGTGGCTACACCTGAGAAAATGTTTCAACATAAATTACATCAACATCAATTACATGAATCAAACAAAATTTGAAAACTTCACCAAGAAGTCACTTTCACTACTTAAGAAATATATATATATATATATATATATATATATATATATATATATATATATATATATATTTACTAGCCCAAATCATTTATAGAATGTTTATAATAAAATTAAGTTTATGTATGCAAATATCAATATTTTATTCTTAATATGAAAAAAAGTCTGCACTGAAAAGTCAACCAACAGACAAAAATGAGGCAATGTGAAAAAAGTTATAAAAACATATTTTCAATTATGTTATCATAAATGTTTTTATAGAGAAATACCTCGGGGAAATTGACCTAAACTATCATTATATATTAAAAATAAATCTTAATACTCCACACGTATGGAATAAAAACTATAATAGTTGAAATACAATATATTTAACATAGTAAATTTTATCAAAAACTGAAACTTTTAAAAATAATGCTCTTATACCAGGAATTTAGTTTTAATAAATAAATAATAGCACTATTGCCAAATCCTTAAATATTTAATAGAACATTAAGTACAAATATTGCAACAGAAATCTTGAATTATCATATGCAGATTTGTTTTTAAATGCTTGATACATGAAATCTTAATTTCTTGTTAAAAATTTAAGAAAATGAAGGAAAAATTAAAGAATGAAAAATTAAAGAAAGTATCTACATGTCAGTTGAACTTGTCTCAAGTCTTAAAGAAACTAATAATAACAACAAGAATGACAGTTAAAATCAATGCAATGATAAAAACTTGCACCAAAATGGTGAAATTTATGTCAAAATATTTCAATTCACTTTTTACAATTACATATTATTGCAGAAAATATAAAGAAAAATAGATTTCATACTGTAACCAAATCAAAAATAATAAATTGCATTTGATGTTCCATATTTACACGCATAAACCATAATCTGGGGAATACAGATATGGTATAAGAAACATAAGCGAACAAGACAGAAAATTATTTAAAAACAACATTTCAAAAAAGAATAATGTATTGTGAAATTTTAATAAATACTGTAAATTGGATACAGTCCATTTATTTACAAATTAACAGAATTTATTAATTTTTCAAACCATTTTATCATTGTTTTTTGAATCCTTTTAATATAGGATATATATTTTCAAAAGCTTCATAAATTTCAGACCTTACTTTAGCACCTAAAATAAAAATATAGTCTGCATTAACATCAATAAATTAAACATAAAATAACAAAAATGTACGAAACCTCTTACATAGTAAATTTAAGAATTATTGCTGAAAGATTAACAGTTATTCAAATATTTTTATAACAATCAAAAGAGATCAATCTTTCAGACAATTGTACTTTTTTTTTTTTTTTTTTTTTTTTTTTTTTTTTACTATACCAGGCGATTTTGCCCCCTATGAGCTATGCTCATCCCTGTAAAAGTTTAAAACAAGACATCATCTGAGATTCCAAAATCTGTTAAATTTGATTGGCTTTTAAAAGATTGTGAAACATTAAATTGCAATTTTTTTAAGTGACAATCTCCTTTTAAACAGGTTTAAATTGATTTTTTTTTCTTCCCCATTTGATTGGGGAATTTTAAAGTCGAATTAGCTGCTGTTAAACATCTACAGGCTATTTACATGTTTGATTAAAAAAGATCAGTTAAACACTGAAATATACAGAGTCTTTGACTCTTGGTATTTTTTGATTTGCATATTGTATAAGATAAAATTAAGTAAGGTATTTTAAATGTATCATTTAAATTGGATATTATTTTCACTAAATTTATCTTTCTCTTTAATATTCACATGAAAACATGTTTGTTGTATGAAAGGAAATATTTGTGCCATTTTAGAATACACATAATTACTTAAAATGAGCATATCAAAATATGAAGTAATTGTTGCGTCTATATATATATTTAAGTTTTAACTGGTTTGCAATATTACTGGATCATTTTAAATATGATGTAATTTCTTTTACTTGCTGCTTTTAACACACATTAATAAATTTTTTATTTAAAAGTTTTCTCTCTCTTTTTGATATTGATAAGATATTTTTATTGCTAGAAAGGAAATATTTTTATTTCTGTTGCCTTATATCGACAACAATATTTAAAAAGATCATTTAGAAAATATGAAATGTCTCACATAAATATATTTTTCAATGTAAACTGTTTGCAATATTTTTGTTTGGCTATTTTAAATATGATGTAATTTTTTTTGATTTTCAGCAATTAATACATTTTAATGAATTCATTAATGTTTCCTTTCTCTTTAAATATTCACATGTAAATGTAGTTTTATGATGTAATTTTCAATTTTTAACCTCTTTTAACTGGTAATTACTTAATTCTCACTTGAAAGTTGTTTTTTCTTCTGTTTTGATAGTCGTGTGTATTTTAAGGAAATATTGTTTTTTGAACATTTGTCAACAATTAAAAAATAATAATCTTTTAAAAAATGTGTATAAGTCTCTCAAAATGCTGAAAATTTGAAATCAAAAGGAAATAAATCGTAAAAATGAACCAAATTAAAAAAAATAATAATAATGCAGCCTTGCACACCAGGAACTTCTAATGCATAAAATGACCTAAAAAAGTTTACATTCTTATGCATATTTTTTTCTCTAATAAAACTTTTTTAATAGACTGATTTTGACCAACTTTAACATTAAACATTCCTTAAAATAATTATTTGATTTAAAAACTGCCTGCACCAGTGTTATCAAATATTTCTCAATAATACCAACAATTTTGATATTTTTGTATGCAGTAATTTTCTTAATATTAGCAAAGAAATACCCTAGGTTACAAAAAATTCATTGTCAGCAACAGTGATAGTGTTAGTCACCTTTATATATATATATATATATATATAATAGAGAGATACAATTTATTGTTGGTTTGTAATTAATTTTAACTTTAGAACATTCATAATTTGTTAGTATCTTGAATAATTTTAAACTCAATCAGATTAAAAAACTCTTGTTTTTGGACTCTTGGGAAAGGAAAATGTTTCCAATTTTGAAATTAATATTTAATCTTTTGTTATCAATTATGTTTGAGAAATTGTTTTCCATGCTTTCCAATTTAAGAAATTGAAACTTCTCATTCACATTCAATAATAAAAAATTCACTTTTTTAAACCAAAATTTCTTTATTCCAAACCATTATGTGGACTTACAAAAGGAGCAAATGATAATATAAAGTTGAATGAGCTTTTCACTTGATTGCCAAATTAATACACATCTAGAAGCTATTGGAATTCTGAGAAAAGTTAAATGACAATTTATTTGGATTTGAACAAATTATATTACTGATGATGAGATGATCAACAGCATTAGGCAGATTTCACTATATGTATGCAGCTGTAAAGTGAAAGCAGCAAGTCAAACATACTAAAAATAATTTTTCTAAAACTCATGAAAGTTCTTTTTAAAAATCTTTAGAATGGCTTTTCTTTTAAATTGATAAAAGTGCATTCCAACATAGAATAAAAAATTCTTTAAAAATATTTCAATGTTGTTTTTTAAATTAATGGATTTTATAAAACATTTATTTAAAATATTGCTACATGATGATGTAGGTATAAATTTATTATTGAAAGAATGTATGTATTCAATGCATTTTATGTATCACAATGATCTAAAGCACTGCATGCACTAAAGTGGGTGCATCTAGCTGACATATAACTGTGCATGACATATTAGGATATTTATACAAAGATATATTTTAGGAAATCAGTGGAAGTCTGATTATTTTAATAATTCTGATAAAGCCTAGTATGTAGTGGTAAGACTGCTTAGGCTTAGTACATTTTAAGCTGCAAAATTTCTTGGATGTTGCTTATACAGACTCACTCAAATGTGCATAGCTTGAAGCCAGAAGTGTGTGAACTTTAGAATTTTGCAGATTTCTGATCATTACTTTGTTTATAAAAAAAAAAAAAAGTTTGAATGTAATAATGCATTTAGAGTAATAATAAATGCTTATCATACGATAAAATATTAAAATAATTAAGTAAAAGAGAAATTTCAATTATAAATAATTAAAATATTAAAAATAGAGATCAAGTAAATAATTAAGAATGCGTAACTAAATATGCATAATAATGATAAAATACATTTTACTTTAATTATTCATTAAAGTAAACTAATAATTTACATTGAAATTACAAAATAACATTTTATTTCATGTTTAACCAGATTATAATAAAAAAAGATTACATATAAATGTATTTGGAAAAAAAAATCATGATCACAACTAATATAAGCATAATCTTGACTTTTTTCAGAAATAAATGAAAACTCAATTCATGACAAAGCATGAGTACAGTTGTATCAAACAGAATTAAATATTAAAATGTGTACAAAATTATATGAAAAGAGAAAGTCTTGAATTTTTCTCCTATATTTTAACTGAAAGTTTATTTGTTTATGTCTGCAATGATGTGTAGATTTGAGAGAATCTACTGTATATACAATAGAGAACAATAAATCATGAAATATGTGAACACTGATAACTTTTCTTCTTAGTACAGAAAAACAGACATTGATCTATCACTCAATTTCTACTTACTACAATGCATGAAAAAGTGTGTACTTTCTGAGCATCAGAAACATGTTTTATTCTTCATATGAGATTCTGCATTAATTAGGACTTTTATTCTCTGGAATCTCATATTTAATTAAAACATTGCTACATGATGAGGGTATGGATTTCTAGTTGAAAGAACACATTCAATTATATATCTTAAATTGCAATAATCATAGAAATCTGAGTGTCTCACTCAGCCAAGATTATAATTGTGTGATGGGATGGTTTAATAAAGGTAATCTATACTACAAAAGAAAGTTTTGCTCTGTCTGTAAATGTGTGTGTGTAAGTGTGCTTCTGTCTGTAGTGGCTAGCAAAATCAGCCATGAGATTGCAAAAAGTTAAAAAAAGAGGAAAAGTGTGTGAATTGAAAAATGAGAAAATTATTTTAAATAGCGCACGTGTAAGACAATTAAGAAGCTTATTTTATTCACAACAAAATTGTCAATACTTTTGTTTAAATCCTATTTTATTTTATTTATTGGGGAGGAGGAGGGGGGGGACAAGAGAGTCAGAGTGAATCCATTTATGCAAGTATTATAAGTAGTTCTGAAACTAAAGTTTCTATTTTAAGTTCATACTTCTGAAGCAATGATTTGCACAGCAATCTTAGCTAGTTGCTCAATTTAAATTGTAACATGTTTTTACTTGAAACATCAATTAACAAACATGCAAGCTAATGTTAATTTGCCATTCAGTTGCAAAAAAGTTGTTGAAAACATTATTACAGCAAATTTTCTGCAATTCTATCATGGAATTCGTATTTTTTTCTGCGATTCCTTCAAGGAATGTGCATTTTTTCACACATCTTTTGTCGAAAATCGCGGTTTTTTTTGCGATCTTTTTAAGAAAATCGCGATTTTTTTCACGATCTTTTGCCCAAAATCGCGTTTTTTTCGCGATCTTTTGACGAAAATCACGTTTTTTTTCGCGATAGTTTGACGAAAAACTTTTTTTTTCGGATCTTTTGACGTAATCCGCGTTTTTTTCGCGATTTCTTGAAGGAATCCGCGTTTTTCTCGCAATTTTATGACATAATCCGCGTTTATCTTGTGATATTTTGACGGAATCCGCGTTTTTCTCGCGATATTTTGACAAAAACCGCGATTTTCTTGCGATATTTCAACAAAAACCATGTTTTTTTTCGTGATATTATGACGAAAATAGCAGTCTTTCGCGATCTTTCAACGAAAATAGCGTTTTTTCAGCGATCTTTCGACGAAAATGGCTTTTTTTCTGCGATCTTTCGGTGAAAAAAAATCCGCGTTTTTCTCTCGATCTTTCGACGGAGTCGCGTTTTGCTCGGGATATCTTGTCGAAAACAGCGTTTTTCTTGCGATTTTTGACGAGAACCGTGTTTGTCTTGCATTATTTTGACGAAAACATCTATTTTTCCGACCTTTCGGCGAAAATCGCGTTTTTATTCCGCAATATTTTGACGAAAATCACTTTTTTTCGCGATATTTTGTCAAAAATCTCGTTTTTTCCTACGATCTTTGACGATATAAAAAATCGAAAACGCGAAAAATGACAAAAAAGCGGAAAACCGCGGATGAATCTCATGCCTGCAAAATTTACAGCACATATGAAGCTCAATTTTTTAAAAGTTAGTCCAAGGTGTCTCCTGATGTACTTGGGGCTTAGAATTTAATTTTTTTTTATTAATTGCTAAGATATTAAACACATTTACACACCAAAATGAGGGAAGGAACATTTTTCAGTGTTTATTTCTATTTATAGATCATTTTGTTAAAATCCAAATCATCCAAACTGCTCAGCACAGTAAAACTTGAAAGACATACTTAAAAAGATAATACTTTTAGGTCAAAAATGCTGCAATTAATTTTTTTAAATATCGCAGTTAATCCTTGAAAATAAATAAATAAATAAAATAAAAATTAAATAAATAAAATCAAAAGGGGTTGTTTTTCTCAAAACCATTTTTCTCTCTTATGTCCATGCATCTCCAAGACAATTTCAGAGGTATGAACAAATCAAAAATATGCTCTTAAAGTTAAAACTTGCTATTAATAGATGATGTAATTGATTAAAAAATATATGGATTTTAACCCTTTCAAATATACTGACAAAAGGAGGTCACTTCGTGACTCATGGAGAGGATATTTTTTCTACGCTGAAAATATCTAAACGTACATATTTTATATATACACAATAGTTTTAGAGCATTTCAATACACCAGATTTACATAACTTACAAAAATTTTGAAACGTTCGGATGGGTAAAAATATTTTTTTTATGTAATAAAACTTGCAAAAAATTTGATGAAATCAATAAAAACCAGACTGTTTCACTGCAGTTTGCCTGTCCAAGATGAAATTTTAGAGGTACCGACAAACCAAAAATATATTCTTAAAACTAAAACCTTTTAATAATGTATGGTGCAATTGGTTAAAAAAACATATGAAATTTAACTCTTTGAAATACACCCATAAATGCAGATCATTTTTCGTTGCATGGAGACTGTATTTTTCGTATACTTAAAATAATTAAAATGTTTATATTTTAACACAATCTTTTTAGAGCATTTCATTAAACCATATTTACATCACTTACAAAAATCTTGTAATGTTCTGACAGGTAGAAATATTTTTTATGAAATAAAATTTGTGAAAATTTCTATTAAATCAGTAAAAACTTATGTGTTCTATCTCAGTTTCGGTACATATAGACACTAAAAATTAAATTATGCAGAAAATAAAATACCAAATAGCACATGCTTTCAAGTCAATAGCTTGTGATTTTTTCCATTTAAAAATATAAATTCTGACAAAATGGACTTAAGATATAAAATTTGAGTTACATTTAAGGGTCATTCATCACAGGCCTGAGCAACGCAGGGCAGATGAACTAGTTAGAATATAAAAATGATTTTGTGGAATCAGTGATGGTCTAATGGGGTAGACTAATAATTTTAATATTTCTGAAATTATTTTAATCAATATGTCATAAATTATTTTAATTCTTCTGTGAATTTGTAGCTGTAAGATTGCTTAGGCTAAATATATTTTACACTATGAAGCTTCTTGGAGATTCATTTATCTCTGGCTAAAGCTATCTTCGAAAGTTAGATGAATGGTGGTAAAATCATTAACATTAGTCAAAGAACCACCAAAAGGCTGTGTATTAATCTTCACAACCCCTAGAAATATTTACTGGATATTTTATTTACATGAGAAAAGAAAAACTCAATCAAAAATATACCTTTGAGTTTTTTTTTAATTCTTTACAAAGCCCTAGTTTAGTTTTTACACCCAAGTAGAATAATTAATAAATTTCTGTTGAATTGCACAGTTGACATAACATTTTTAAAAGATTTATTTCTTCAAACCTTTCCTGAACATACCTGTAAGCACAACTTTTCCAGAAACGAATATTAGCAGTACTATCCTCGGTTTCACCATTCGATATATCAATCCAGGAAAAAGTTCTGGTTCATAGCTAAAAAAAATACACATATTTTTAATTCCAAAAACATCAGCAGTTATTCATAAAATTGGTTAAAAACATATAGCTAAATCTACAATAAATATCATTAGAAAAAAGTAAAATTTTTTCCTCATAAATTAAATGTATCAACAAGCACAAAGTAAGAAAAATAAAGTTTGCATAGTCGGCAAAAAATTATAAACAAGTGATATTTCTTGTTCATAATGTCTTTACAGTGATATCATATCAAATGACACACACACACACAGAAAAAAAAAAAAAAAAAAAAACAATCTGAGTAACATCATGAAAGTATGCAAATGAAAACACTTAGTTTATTGCCAAATTTTCCAAATACAATAAAATTTACAACCAGTAAGCTTGATAGCAGAAAATAAGTGATGTGTGACACGCTGAACAGACTTTTTGGTCTCTTGCAGATGTTGTCATGAGCAAGTTTTCTTTTTCAGCCATGAGAAACAGTGATATTTTGTTGGAAATCCTTATGATCATTTATTCGCATTATGCACTTCCATGGCTCTTCCCCCATTTTGCCCCCAAGGAGATCTTTAATAATGGGGAAATTACAGAAATTTTCTCAAATGACATACAAAAATCAATAAAAATGTTGATCCCACTTACTATCCTTTTAAATTCATGTTCTTGGCACTAGAGGAGATGCTTTTGATTCTTTTTTCTTTTGTTATTTTTGCAGCTAATAATTGAAACATTCTAATTTTTTATATTTAAATTCCCATTACTGTTTTATACCTACTCGTGACTTTTCAAGTTTTTCTAACCAGGGAACAGAATCATATGACTTTTCACTATTGTGTTCCCCACTATAGTCTCCCTTTGGTTTATTGTTTTATAATTCCACCTGTTTTCATTTACCATCTATTTACTAAAAACTGCTTTATAAACAGGTAAAAACAATGAATGACTATATCAATTGTGTTTTTTACAATCTTGATTTTTTTTCAAGTGGTAAATTTTCGAGAATCGCCTACCACTAAATATCACCATAAATCGATATAGGTTTTTTTTTTTTTTTTTTTTTTTTTTTTTTTTTTTTTTTTGTAAAAATTTATTATATATATATCTATATTGCAAAAATTATTCTTTGGGGTGGGGGGGGGGGATATCATTTTATAATGAAAGATGAAGTTCAGTCATACAAATTTGAACCAAGCATTTATTAATAACTTTAAAAAAAAAAAAAAAATGATTTCCTTTTTGGTGAACTTGTTTTGTATACTCAGACATTTTAAAATCTAACAAAATTAAAATTATTAATTAAAAGTATGATTAATAGAGTATAACTTTGTGAAATAGTCTATTTTATTAGAAGGAATTTTATCTTTAAACTGGACAGTTTGACTAAACACAATCATTTAAAAATGGGAAGAATCAGTATGTACAAGTACTACTGATAATCGGAGATTTTAAACAAAACAGTTCAAAATATGTTGTTTTTTTTATCAGGAGACCAGAGTGCACTTTTTAATCCCTCCTCTTTGGATCTTTGTATTCTAAAATAAACATTGCAGCAACAATATAACTATTATCTATAAACTATTTTTTCTTCTCAATAACTTGTCTTTATTTCTTGAATGGGCGAGTAAGGTTATTTCCTGAAGGGGTTTCACTAATTGAGTAAGGTCAGTATATTGTTTTCATTAGCTTTATAAAATGAGACGTGAAAGTGCAAGACAGAAAAAAAGGTGAAATTTTTTTTCTGTCAACACAATAGGGCCTAACTTGTATAATCTAGACACATTTTAACAGTTATTTATACAGTAAAATGAAATATAATTGTACACATGATCGATGTTCTTTTTGCAACTTAAAAGTATTTTAAAAAATTAAACGAATAATAAATGTATCGATTCAAGAAATCAAAAGAAAACAAGTTTGCTAAAAGTATAAATCCAAACATACTTGGTGAACTTATGTGAAGTACTGAAGTTAATTTTTTAAAATAAATAATATTTTGAATGGTTTGACAGTAAGATTGTAAAATTTTATTTTTTACTTATTTTAATCTTCATGCTAAATATATTCACATCAACCAGAAATATATTTCAACCAGAAATTAACAATATATTTAAACCAGAAATATATTTCAACAAACATAGCAATGAGATTACCCAAAAATGTTGTAAAACTAAAAAAAAATATTCCATTTAAAAAATTTCCTTTCGATACTTAAAAGAATTTTCTTTATGTGACTTTCAAATGTTTATAAAAAAAGATCATCTTTGATTTGAGTAGGCAAAACGTTTGATTATTAAATTTCCACCCCCTCCCTCCCCCTCAATATACTTCTAATATTTTCTTTGTATTTTTGCATCAACCTAGAGAATGTTCAAAATAATTTTTTAAAAAGATGGAATTTTTCCTTTAGGAGGAACTCTTCCATGCTTGTACAATATTTCAACTTAATTTTAAAAATGCTTAGATTTAACTTCCATTTTATTTTTATTAATGCATATTTTTTCATAAAATGTTAATTTTGTTATTTACTTATTTAGATTACACTGCAATTGAAATATATTGCAATTTTATAACACTAATCAGCAAGAACCTTATTTATTTTAATGTTTTTAATGTGCAAAAGAAAACTGAAATATGCTACTCCTAAAAACAATATTCAAATCCACTAAACCACCATTGAAGACACAAATTTCTGCTAATGGGCCAGTTAAGAGATGTATCACCTTCAATGACTTTCAATCCCCTGATAATATTTTAGTCTATTAAGAAAAAATATTTACTGATAGTGTTAAATGTGCAAAATCAATAAAATATGTTAATTTAATTAGACAGTTGCAATTTTATCTTTAAAAATGCAAATATACAGTTAATAAAAATCACCATTATATTCCTTCAACCATTTCTTAAAAAATATTTTTCTTTTTGGCAAATAAAAATTTAAAACATTGTTTATTTATTTTTATTTTAATAAGTAACTAGACACATAAAATACAATTTGAGAAAAAAAAGTTTTGTTTCCAAAAATTTTCATGCACATCAAATCATACAAAATAACTAAAAGAAGAAATGTATAATAAATTAATGATAACAAATACATTACATAAGGTATAATATTATATGTGAAAAAAAAAGTATATTTAAAGAATTTAAAATTTTTGCTCAAAACCTACATCAGAAGATCATCAATATGTCTCTTTATAATAAAATTAGTATCTAAAAAAGAGTAATAAACAAGACAAAATCCATCGAATTTGATGTTTGGAAATGTTTAAAAGAACTCATTGACTTAATTTATAAAAAATAACAAAAATAATTACAATAATTAAATATTACATTGGCAACACAAAATAGCTTACTATGACACAATTATAATTTCCGTTTTCAACAAAATCTAAAAATAACATCTTTTTCACAGTTGATAATTTACACGAACACTTTTCATATTCATTATTAAAAAAATATTTTAACAAGCAACAAGTTCTAATAAATTTATTTCAAAAATTGATGCCATGTTTTCCAGTTACAATTTTCAGGGTTTCTACTTAATTCTGCTAAAAAATTGCTCTGACCTTCTTCAATAAAAATTTGCCTTATATATTGTTGCAATACCCTCCACATGGGTAATTTTAAGCTAGATAAAGTCTAAAAAAATATATGCTGTATGAACTTTTAATTTTTAATGGCTAAAAGGTTATTATGTTACTGTTATATAGCTTGCATTAATTTTATATAAAAATTTTAGATTGGATGAATAATTAATTTTTTTTTTTTCATTTATAGCAATAATCGAGATTCTGATGGAAAATAGCACATTAAAAATTCCCTGACCACTTCAAATATTTAAAATTCCCTCTGATTTTGGTCTAAATTTTTTTAATTCCCTCACTTTTCCCTGTTTTCTAAATTTATGCTGACTTTTGGGAACTCTGAATTTTGTATGCAAACATTTGCAATCTAACTTGAAATTCTAAAACAAACGTTGGTAAAAACCAGAAATTTACTTTTAGACACATTTGTAGTAAAATATTTTATTTAATCAAAGACAATACTCATTTTGTTTTTACTATGATATTTTTACCCAATGAAGCCCTCTGAGATGAATGTCATCAAAGTATCAGTAGAATGAAAAAAAAAAAAAAAAAAATATCCTTGTTTTTTAAATATATAGATTGAATTTAACATAAGATTTACAGTTTATACCAGCATTAGATTTTATGTTCAAAGTGCTTGTTTTAGCAGTAAATCAATGAAAAATGCAGAAAGAATAATGATTAATTATTAACTTCTTTTACATGAATTTAAGCAATAATAATCACAGAAGAAGAAAAAAAAAACTAAGAAGGGTATTACCTGGAGAACTGGCTGTGTGTCAAAACAAGACCTTCTAATCTAATTGGGAATTTTACATCACAACTACCTACCATGTTTTGGATTTTAAAATCCAAAAATTTGGCCTAAAATTGAAAATAAAATAAATTAATTAACAAACTTGTTTTTCAAACATAAAAAAAAAAAATTACAGTTTATCTGGAAAGATTGCTAATAAGTTAATACTTTGTTAAATACACAAAAAAAAAAAAAAAAAAAAAAAAAAAAAAAAAAAAAAATCTTACACTAACATCAATGACAATTTTTTTTAAAGATTTCTAAAGGGAATGTTTTTATTCCAAATTAAAATTACCATTAGGTAAAATTTAAGCTTAAGTTTGAATAAAACACAGCTGAAGAATGTTTAAGGAAAATTGTTTGAAGAAATGTGAAAATTTAAAAAGGAGTATGAATCAATACAAAGATAGCTTTACAATTTTTCAATATTTTATCAACAAAAAATTATCTAAATCAATTAAAAAATCAGTGCTTTTTTTTTTATTTTTATATAGCATGATTCAAAGATAATAAATATATATTTTAATAGGTATTTATCCATATTAAAGAAGGGTTACTGCAGGTGCTGTCACCACAATAATTGAATTTACTGTGACCTACTGACACAGTATATAGGTCACATATGATATTTTATGGCTTATGATAGTAATAATATACATACAGATAGTTGTTTTATAAATAAATGTACAATAAACATATTCAAGCACACATTCTTTTAAAGGAAGAATTTTTGTAAGCATTATTTAATGCTGAAATCTGTCAAAAAAGTTTGGTTAAAAAGTTTTGCAGGGTCAAAAACTATGCTGTGCAATTTAACAATCTTTTACAGGCATATACTAGAAAATCTGTCTAATCTTTATACATATATATCCTCTAATTTTTTGAGGGTTCTTTTTTTTTTTTTTTTTGAAAATTTATTTTACAGTTTGAAAAAGTTACTTATTGCCAAGTTTAAAAAAACACAAATAATACTTCCAAATAGTCTACGATTGAAAAATGAAATGACTGTTAAAAGAGAAAAAAAGCTAAAATAATTAAATTATTATGAGTAAAAAGTATTTAATGAGGAAAATTATGTCAAATTTAAAAAGCTGAAATATTTTTAAACACTTTAATAGATAAATAACAAAGAGAGAAAAAACTTTGTAGTTATTACATAAAAAATGCATTAATCTCTTCAGACCTGAAGTACACAAATGTGGTACCTCTATTCTTTATTTTTATTTATTTATTTAACATTTTGACTTCTTTTTAATTCGAATGTTTTTTGATTTAAAACAAAACTGTTTTCCTCATAAAGTAAACATTGTCATTTGAATTTGCAAAAAAATGTGGTCAAGAAAATGGGTAATTTTCAAAATTTAATTTACATACTGAACAATAAAATTATTTGAGAATTTGCAAATTATTCACTTATTTAAAGTCCTTGAATTTGTTATTGTATAAATTTAAATTAGTAATAGTTAAATTGATATTTTAAGAGGTTAGTAATTTGACATCCACATATGTGAACCTAAATTACCAGTCCTCTAAAACATCAATTTCTTTTCTTTTCCTTTTTTTTTTTTTTTTTGGAGGGAGGTAATTTTATTTTGGACATACAAAATCAATGAATAGGCATCTATAATATTATTTTAGCTCCAGGTTTCAAGACGTTAAATGGAAAAAAGATTATATGAAACATAAAACAGTTAAAAAACAACACATTTAAAACTATTTTCTTATAGCATCAAAAAGAAAAAATTCTTAACAGTTTATTCAAAATTAAGAGAGAATTTAAATAAGCATAAGGGTGTGTTGTCAATTTACATCAATTTGACAAATTTATAAACATAATTAGTAAATTTTTTATATGTATTTCATTTTTAGAAGATGTTGTTGAATGATATTTAATGTTTTAAAGTTAGTTATTCTTAATTCATAAATTATACATTTATCTCAATAATTTGCATTATTTTTAAAGCCAAGCAATGATTGTTGTTTTGGCAACTATCTGTCAATGTTTGGTTGGCATTTATTGTAGCCAAAACATTAAAAAATCTGCAAACTCACACATGCTTTTATTTATTTGTTTCTCTCTTATTTTTGAATAAATTATAAACTATATAATACAAAAGTCTGGGGTGCACAGACTTTTTTTTTGACTGAGCCATTTTGTAAAAGCTTATTATCAAATGTGCAATAGATCTTACTTAATCACAAAAACATCCATCAGCTGTTGTGACAGCGGTGGATACGGCCTTGGAAAACAGAGAAATTTCCCAGCCGATTGGAAATGAATGGGCACCCGTTTACAGAAGATCGTCACTAGTCATGAGAATATCACTCAATCTTCTATATTCGGGTAAAGTCACTAGTCATGAGAATATCACTCAATCTTCTATATTCGGGTAATTTTTTACAAACACAGTCCCCTAGCATTTGAAAAAATAAAAGCAGTAATATTTAAACTGTTTAAGCTTATTTACAAATAGCTTATATTTTTACAAATACTAAGACTACCTATATGTTCAAACTTTGTCAAAAAGAAAAAAAAAAATCCTAGAGGCATTCAAATTTATTCCAAACTTGGGCAAGCATGTCCATCATGACCGAAATAATAACAATAATGATCTAATTTTTTAGCTCTTTCAGGAGATATGCTAGTGGTGATAAAGGAAGGTGATTAAGGGTGTATTCCAATTCAAACTGCTTATTTTCTGATTTATTTTTGCTCTTAAATGTATCCAATTGATGGGGTCTCTTATTTAGATACTACACATTGTGCCATGTTTGACAATTTTTTGATAAATGCAAAAAATATTGAAAACAAAATGCTGTGAAAGTGGGCGTTTTGCACCAAATTTTCCAGAGCAGTAGATCTGGGAATGAAAAAAAGGGGTCATACTGAAAAAACTGCTTATAAATCAAATTCTAATGAATTCAGCAAAAAATGAAATCACACGGCATCTTATACAGCTCTTAAAAAATCATCTCAGAGAGTTTCATGTTTCTACTTTTAAAAATTAGTCTGAAAATGTATCAGAAAATTTTGAACTGGTGAGGGTGGAAAATAATTTTTCTGAATACACCCTTAATATATTCCTAAAATAAAAAAGTAGCAGGGAATTTATCATGCCACTGTTTAGGATGAATTTGAGCACTGATGTGATGTTGTTTGTGGCGGAAAACATATTGCAGATCTTTAGAGAAAAACCTGTAAAAACTTTAGATATTCGATAATAAGTGCCAACAGTTTCAGAATCATACTAATTTTATTTTTTCAAGCAAACCTGTTTTATATACATATTCTTTTGGGATAACACTACTTTAATTTATGCATTAAAATTTACATGCAAAATTTTCTTTCCATCATTCAACAACATATTCTGATGCATTTAATAAAGTCATTTGTATACACAAAAATCTGAAATTTACAAATGCTACTATTCCAAACGCTTGAAATTAAAAAGCATTTTTCATTTTCTTTTATTATTGCAAATTTAGTTTCAGTAGCCACAGCACATAGTCATCAGCACAAAATGTAATTTTGCAATAGGGTAGATGAGCTAGTAATGGATACCCTTCAGAATTTTGGTACTACTTGAATATCCCGTCAACCAATTTTGGGTAGTTGAAATTGGACAAAAATTTCGTAAAACAGCATATTTATCAAACAGCATAGTGTAAATGGGACCATTTTTAAGAATTTAGACTTTTGCAGGGATAAAAGCGCACAAAAGCTATTGTGGAGCAGCAAAAATTGGATTTTGGAGCAGCATATCCATTTTTAGAGCAACAAAAATTGGATTTTGGAACAGTAAACATACGATTCTGTAATAATAAAATCTGATTTTTTGCACTCTTTGAACAAAATTTGTGCATTTTTTGATATCTTTCAATGAAATTTGTGCATTTTTTATAATCATTCGACAAAATTTGCACATTTTCTGCAATCTTTCAACGAAATTTGCGTTTTTCATGATCATATGGCAAAACTTGCGCTTTTTTGTGATCTTTTGACAAAATTTGCAGATTTTTTACAGATAAGTTTCTTTTATATGCTTGAATTATAAAACTGCTTTCTGTCGATAACCTTTCATAAACTGCCATGTTTCAAAAAAATTTCTTAAGATGCCAACTCTGTGAATATTTTCTAAAAAGAAAAACAATATTTATAGTTACCTCAATAAAAGTACAGGCAATTTTTTTTTACCATTTATCAATAAAAATGAGTTTTTGACAATGTCAGAAAATAGTAGGTTTGGATTTGAGTACAGAATATAAATGTGACAGCTTAATTGCCCTACAAAAAGTTAATAGATTAATGTTTAAATTTTGTCACAGACGTGGTTTTTAAAACAGATTTACTTACACTGGAGATGATAAATCCAACTGTATTTTCTGTTACTTTACACATAAATTTAAACAAAATGAAAGGACAAAAGCATTTTTAAAATAAGTATAAAATTTTCCAAAAATATTTATTAAGTATTAGAGATTATTTTAATATATTTTAAAAGTACTTAAAATTACACTAATCTATTGAACTAATAGATGCTAAAGTGAATAAAATCAAGCTTATTTATTTATTAGATCCATGCAAGGATAAAAGAACTGATAATGAAAAATTTTTTTTATTAAAAATATAATTGAAAGTTTACTTTTTTAAAATACCTTCTGCTAAAATTTTTCACAGGCAAAATCAGACTGGTGAACCAATTCTTGTGAAAAAGCAACTTTTAACCAAAATAATAATAATAAAATTAAAAATAAAAGTTAATTTTATAAATAAAATATATAGTTGTATGACAGATGAAATAATATGTCTCATGGACATTATAATTTAGAAACTTGTAAATGCATGCAGTTAAAAATTTAACATATCACATATTTTTAATAAATAAAATCTTTTTAGGATTAAAATGTGTTAACTATACATATTATTTAAAAATAAATAAAAAAATTTGTTACTGAAATGTCTATTTCTTCATGGTATTTGTAATAAAAATTCAATAAGATCAAATAATTACAGCTTTTTGCTAAGTTTTCAGTCTGAACATATGCAAATTTCTTTTAAACAATTTTTAAATTTAATCAAATAAATATATAAGGAAATAAATAAAAAAGCTTAAAATAACAAAGCAAATAATAAATTAATAATTAAATAAGCAAATAATTTTTTATTTAAACCTTTCAAATTTTATCTACAAAGCTTCTTTTTGAATGACATAATCAGACAACTTGACTATTGTAACAGCATTATAAAAAGATGGCTACAATTATTACTCTTTTGAATGATAATAATTGAATTGAAAGTATCATAATTTAACTTAACCAAATCTAACAGGTAATAATTTTAATTGTTAATGATATAAAATTTTCAACACCAAAATTATTTGTTAAAGGTCTTTAAAAGATGGAAATCAAGTAATAGAAGTAATAACCTACTACATTTTATGCAGATGAAAAATACTCATTTGATAGTTATGGAAAAAAATCTATTAACATTATTCACAGTAAAAAATAAATAAATATATATATATTCAATATGTACATTCAATATATATGCATTTTAAAGAAAACTTTTTTGAAAATTAAACCAACCTCAAAGCCTATCTTTTGCACAATTCGAGCATATTTTCTAGCAGCAAGTCTTGATTGTTGTTCACTGGAAATTAAGAAGATTTAAATTGAGAGGGGAAAAAACTACATAAATAATCATTTAATAAATAAATATTATTATGTATGCTCAATTTTTTTTTTAATTAAAAGAAATAAATATTTATTTACAGTTAATTATAAAAAACTATTTCTACATAAAAACAAAACAATCAAGTTAAAGACACATTTTAATAAAGAAACATTTGATTATTCATTAGTTGAAATTGCTTATTCTTGTGTTAAATCAGGTATACACAAGCAAGAGTTACAATTTGAGTTCATTACAGCTCCTTTCTTACAAGAGGTGCAGATTTAATCATTGATTTACTTAAAATTCTATAAGTTAAGCAGAATCTGGCACCATACTTATGTTATTGTCAATTTAAATAAAAATAACAATCAATAGTCAGCCAAGAACCCTTTGGGAATCACATAAATGTAACCGCATAAACGTAAGAATAGCACATTTGTTTACAAATTTCACCAGTTAATACTATATAGCCTGGCCATACAGCTAAATGCCTGCACAAACACATTTAGTATAAACAACTATTTGAAAAATACATATTAGAAAATTCATATATACCAATTAATTAAAATAAAAAAACTTATAAATAAAATAAAAAATACAAAAGAAAAATTGGATTAATATAGAGAAAAGAATTCATGTATAACCTATATCTGTTCCTAAAAATATCCTAAAATCAATGAGATATTAAATAATGTCTGATATGTTCAAAGTGGAGCAAAATACATTGAAAAATCATTTTCAATGCAAAAAACTTTAGTTTTAGAACTCAAAATACAAAATACTTTTCAGATAAAATATTATTCAAATACAAAATACATATACTAAATACAAATTACCCTTTAAGTGTCTGGCTTATTTTTTACTTTATGTTTCAAGATTAATAAAATGATATCAATGAAAACTATTTGTATAGAGACTTGTTTATGATTACCTTACATAGTTATTTCATGCACAGGAAAAAAAATAACATAAACATAAGTTTTGTATTAAATTAGCCCTTGATTTCAAAGATTACATAAAGGAATACCTGGTTAGGACGCTTAAAGGGTTAAAATACAAAATATATTTAAAAGTTTGTGCATAAGATTAGATGTCTGCATGGGTCATGCTTCTTAGGGAGGGGGGGGGGGATAAATTTTCACTAACGACACTTTGATCAGGCTATACCTGGGCTTTATTCTTTCTGAGGCGGACAGAGTTTTTATTTTTTCTGAAAGCTTGGGCCGGGAAGACCTTGACATCATGCTTTCCAGTCAGAGTTCGACTTTTCTTTATCAGCCGAATAGCAACTTAACTTTATTCTTCATATTCTTCACTGTCCAAAATTTTCAAGCTTGGTTACCCAGCCGGTATGAAAACTTTTGTTGCCCATCCCAATTTTTCTATGCAAAAATCAGTAAAATCTGGCACGACAACAACTTTTGCACAAAATGTATACTTTTAAAAATCACCATTCTTTTACAATTAAAATGTTAAATTTATATTTTCAAAGAACAGCACATATATCTTTAGGTAATAAAATTAAAGCATAGAAAAAGAAACTTTGGAAAAGAACCAACTGAAAGCAAATCCTGTCTTAAATGGAAAAATGTGTTGATCCATACAAAATGAATGTAATAACACATGCAAAAATAATGCAATTCATTTATAATAAAGTGTGTAACTGCTAAGAAGGAAACCTGTTCAATTTTTTTCTTTCCTGATGATTTTGTCTTAAAAGATTTTACTGTACAGCATTTTTCAGATTTTTAAGTCTCAAGCCATGGAATATGCATTAGTAATATAAATGATAACTAAGACTTTCAGATACAAATACAGATTCATTTTTAAATTGAATATCACATTTCAATATGCTTTTTTAAAAATAAGAGTATTAACATGAAAAAAAAGGGGCTAAAATAGTATTTTTTGTCAGAATTCCTCTGTACAATAATATTTTTAACCATATCAGCCATATTAACATATATTTACCATTATATATACCATATATTATATACCTTAACCATTAACCATATTTCAACCATAAATTTTAATTTTGTAAAAATTTAATTGAGCCTGGTTAATCGAGGTTTTGTACGTCTGGGACTGTGCTGAACTTTCAGCTTTAATATTGGGCTGCCAAGTTTGTTTAGAGCTTTTAGGTTTTATAACGGCTGAAACTTTAGCTGAAACTCAGGACTGAGCTTTAATTCAGGCTGAAACTTTAGCTTTTAGTTATGGCAATGAATTTTTTTTTTTTTTTTTTTTGTTTCGGGACAGGCCTGTGTATGCTTACATAATAATAGATGTTTTTTTCGCATTTTAAACAATATAGTGAACTTTCTTTTTAAAATAGGTTAACAAACCAGGATAAGGAGAGGTATATGCTGTATGATATTTGGATTATTTTAAGAAGTTCTGTATATCCTCTGTTTTCATCAATAAAGCTATAGCGTATTACCTCTAAATTCACAGACTAAAAAGAACTGATCAGACAAGGAGACTAAGAACATACATGCATCTCACCCACCCCAACTTCCCCGATACCTTTCACTAAGATTTTTTAAAAGTACAATTTTCAGCTTGAACTTAATCCACTAGTAACTATGACATTCTTCGCGAGTTTAGCACTGCACCAAATCCACCCCTCAAGAGTCAACCAGAATCAGAATAGACTTGAACCCAAAATACCGCCAAGCCGCCTTGATCCTGGCTTGCAACAAGAAAAGTTAGCTTTCACCAAACCCAATCAATACCTCATAGATTAATTTTTTTATAAGGAAGTGCCAAGAAATCAAATGAGAAACTGTAATTAAAAAGAATTTTTGATTTGCTAATCAACAAGTTTTTTTTTGTGAAGAAGAGTCAAGAAAGGTCTGCCCTGCAAATGAGAAAAGACAAAGGCTCCAATCCAAACAGCATAGGTGCAATTCAAATAGCCTTCGTAGGATAAGCACATAAAAAAAAGTGCTCTTCTGCAATGCTGTAAAAGCCAAAATGCAGAACAACACAGTGGTAGAAAACAGAAGCCAATGATAGGCTTCATGCATCACACACCTAAAGTAACAAAATACACACTTGAAATTAAATATTGATGCTAAAAGCTTGAATATATATATACATATATAAATAAATAAATATATGTGTGTAATTAAAAAATTGCGAGAATTTATTTCATACTAGAAGTCTGTCCGTGCCTAGCCCAGCAGAATGTAGGCAAATTTTCAAACATGCCATACCACCAAAAATGTTGAATGGGCCGTCCAAAGCAGACTAAAAAAGTTTAGTGGGCCTACCGGCCCAATATGAAGGTTTAAACAAACAAAACCAATAAAATATGAGCTATTTTCTATGAATATGGATTTCGTAAGAATAATTAAAAATATGTGTCACGAGCCAATGCTAATTTGACAACATCAATACAGAAATGTAATCTGTCTACTGTAGAGATCGGCATTGGACAGTTATATGAGCTCAGTATTTTTTAGTAGACTCATGCATTTAGTAGATCAGGCTGGCATTTTTTTTTTCTACATAGTTCAGCCAAGCCAGAACTGGATTTAATTGTTTTCACGAGATATAGGGCAGGCAATACATTTTGTAAAAGTATTATTAGAAATAACAATAATAAACTTCTGTCAATAGTATCTTTGGAAGTATACTTTAAAGTGATGCTCAAATTACTACTCAACAATGCACAACTTTGACACATTTTCTAACAAATTTTTAATTTTAAGGCATAAAATTGACAAGCCTGACTACTGAAGGGATTTGGTATCAAGTATCAAATAGCATTTCTCATTTTTGATAAATAAATTACTTGTCAAGATATAAGAGATTCTTATCACATGTCTGCAGATTTTTCTCCTTTCACACGGTGTCACTTCTGAAAATTCAATTCAAAATGCTAACTTTTACAGTATTTTCTTAAAGATTCATTATTTCTAACAAAAAATAAATAATACAATTTGATTACATAGTTTCTGAATATGAACACCTACATATCTTATGCATTTCTGAAAAGAAATTAATTTAGAAATGTATGAGAAAGCAATTCCTTTGGATTTCAAAATGATGGATGTGGCCTTGGGCAACGATAAATCCACAAGTCAAAAGAAAATTAAAGGATACCAGATACAGAAGATCTCTATTGGCTATGTTATGATATCAGTTAATCATCTATAATTGAGTAATCTTTTAAATTGGAGCAAATTAGCATGTTTTCAGTGCATGAGGTCTCTGCATAAAAATTGATGACCATAACTCATAGGGACTGGACTTCTTACTTACAAGGAAGGCCTCCATACTGTGCATACTCAGAATCTTTTGAAAAAAATACAAATTAAATTACTCATGCATGTAATAAAAGATCAATCAAAATTAGTGGCGGAATCACAAAAGAAATTATGTAAAAAAATAAAAAACTTTCGAATATTTGACGTGAATATCACGCGGTTTGGCGAGCAACAATTTTTCTCGCCAAAAGCAAACGATTTAATGCAACTGAAAGCTGTTAGATTTTTAGAATGCGTGTGTAAATCTTATTTAATGAATTTAAACATAAACAATGAAAGAGTTTAACATATTATATACATATATATATATGCATATATATGTATCTTGTATTGCATACATAAATTGTTTGTTGCTATAGTTTTTAATTTATCACTCAAAAAATATTTTCAATTTTCATATACGAAAAATTCATATTGAAAAAAAGTATTTTCATACATTTAAGCGTATTCAAATAAAAAGTCAGACGTTTCCATAGCAACAAAATTGCTTTGACAATGCTCAATTGGACATTGAGCTTGAAAAATTTTTAATGAATTTGAATTATGGATTTCGTTTTAAAGCGCAAATTTTGATGGTTAAATTTGAATATATAAATTTATGTAAATATCGATATAACAAAATTATACTTAAAACAAACTAAAACTGGCAAAATTAAAATTATTTAAATTATATTTACCTAAACAAATCAACGCAGAATTTTTTGTCCTTAAAGCGTATTTGACATAAAAAAGTATTTTTTCAAACTGCATTCTATCGCTAACCGATGATAAATCGCCAAATAATGAAATTTTCATTATTTTTCTAAGGACGCTGTATGGAGGTTCCGCCAAAAAAAATTTCATAAACGTGTATATCCTCATGAGAAGAACATTTTGTAATTTTTTCAGATTTTTCGGAGTATGCCCATATGGAGACCTTCCTTGTTAGTTATTTTTTCTTTTTAACTGATAAGTGATATGGGATGCTAAATTTTATTAATGCAGTAAAGCCTGTCTGTGATGGAATGTAGTCTTAAATAGAAACATTTGTGAAGTCCGGTGAAAGAAATTTGTCTACACTTGCTGAAACAAAAAACTGTCTAAAAAAGAAATTTTCTTATATCCTAACAAAACCATCTTAGTTGATTTCAATGAGCTATAACACCTAGCAAACAAACAGCAGATCAAGCAAACAACCTGGAAATTTTATTTAAGAAATGATAACTTTTTGACTTATTTGACAACAATTATTGAATAATTTTTCTAAGTCTAAACATATTTGTTTGATCTAAGGATTATATACCAAAATTACAGTAATTAGTTTAGTAAATGATGTAAAATATAAAGCAACAGAATAAAATTTATACAAAAAGATTTGATAAAACACTAAAAAGGGTAAGGAGAAAACTTATAGCTGTTTCAAACCAAATATGCTAACTGCTATCCATTGAGTGACATTGCATGGTTTACAGACTGGAACAACTGCATAAATAAAACAGATTAAGATTTCTGTTTAAAGTAAAAACTAAAAATACCACCAAGTATTCTACAGTTTCCATGTATATGTGCATCTATGCAGGGCTTTATTACCCATTACAGTAAGTCTATTTGAAATACCCCCCCCCCCCCCCCCCCCGGTTATTGTACTTCCAAAAAAATATTAACTGACATTAACATTGCTGAAACCAGTAAGAAGATTGATTAATAACTACAAAGCAATCCAAATATGCAGCCAGACTGATGTGCATTAATTTTGATTAAATTTATCATGTTCCCTTTTAAGTATGCTCAAAAGATGACAACAAATGATTTAGGCAGAATTAGATACTAAGATAGAATAACGAAGATAATAAAATCAAACATTACAATGAAATGCACAATGTTATGTAAAGTTTTTATAACATGATAAATGTTATGTTATAAAAACTTTACATAACATTTCCGATTTAAGATTTAGATCTAATTTGCTTAAAATAAATATTTATATTTTATTCATTAAAGTTAACAAAATTTAAAATTCCATCTCTATCTAATAATCCCAAAATATCCATTAATTTAATCAATAATATTTACTTTTAGCAATCTGCTAACTTGCTTTTATTTTTAAAGATTCGAGATGTCGTTTTCTTTGTATTTACTAAGTTCTAAATATATAAAATTTAAAAGCCTTTATTTTTAATATTCATGTTTAAATCTATATTCATTCAATAAATCTATTTTTTCTTAATATTCTGGTTAAATTTTAGCAAGATTAAGCCACTATTTAGCCAGATATGTGTCATAATATTTTTCTAGATTTTTCTCTCTTTAAAATTACGCGCGCCATTTTTTTTCTACATTCCAACATTGCCATTATCCACCCATGCATTTTCAGATCACCTTGTTGAAAAACGGAAATTCCGATCTCATGATTCACCCTTTTCCACGAAACTATAGCGTCCCTTAAAATCCCGCTTGTTTCTTGTTGCCACTCGATAATATTTTTCGACCTAACTCCCCCTAAATATTTCTCTGCATTCAACTAGCAATTTCTTTCCCTTTATCTGATTGGCTGAGCATGCAGAGATTGTGGTTACCTTCGGTGACGTCTTTTTGAATTCTCTCTGATTCTTGCCTTGCTCTTGGTCTACATAGCACGTAAAAGAATTTTGGGAAATTTTTGCCGTTAGGCCCTAGCGTGCATCCCCCATTTACGTTTTTCATTTTTAAATCTGGAGTAACCATAACGTCATAATTATCAACTAACTTTTATGAATCATAAAATGTTTTCCAACCAACTTCATGTCAGAAAAGGAACTTTCTGCTACAGTAAAGATGGCCTTTGGAGTAACAATCCGGAGAGCATTAACGTTGGATAAACTTGCCGGATAGTATTCCCTTCGTAGTTCTGAAATGATGCCTACTACAATCTAGCAGTGCACCGATCTTCGCATCAGACATTCCAACATATCTCCCTCATAACAAACCTTAGCAGCAATAGTTAAAAGAACCTACTTCATCAATTTACTTTCTGTGGACTGTGTCTCACTAAGCTGATCCCCAGGAAAGCATTCTCTTCTTCTTATCCACAGTTTGGCTTGACATCGTAATTTGGACATGTGCTACATCGATGAAGCGACAATAAATCTGTAATTCTATTTTTTCTCAGTATAAAAGAGATCAAACTGTTAAACTATACTCAATATTTACAGAACGGTTGTTATAGCCTTGCAACTAAATATTTTTTTAAAGCAGAATAATCTATGCAATAAGATGAAATAGCTGTATGTATATTGGAATTGGGAAAATAGTTCATTGTTATCAGGATTCTGAACGTCTATATTCACAATGTGTTTCAATAAAATTAATTTTTGTTCAAGTATAATCGTGGTTTGTGTATCTTTCTACATATTTGGGATGAGTACTTAATTATTTATATGTATTTTTTTCAAGAGTTCTGTTTCATGATAATTATTATACTACAATAATTATAACTTAAATTATTAAAATTAATTATCTTATTAAAAAATGAAGTTTAAAATAATCTAATTAAATTAATTTCTTGGCAAACACAGTGTTACTTAACACACAAAATTTTATTTCACAACGTCATATTAATGAAAATATATATTTTTGATGATAATAGACAACATAAATAACCTTCTTTAGTCTTTGTATGATGTAAAACACCCCATAAATAAATTTTGAAAATGCATTGAAAAATTAGAGATCATACTAAATGCAGAATGCAAAAATAATTACCTTTTGGCACCAGTGCATACCATTTTACCAGAGCTGAAAATTAAAGCAGTTGTGCGTGGTTCTCGAATACGCATTATAACAGCAGCAAAACGTTTTGGATTATACTCAGCATTACGGGCATGAAGAGCAATTTTTTTCAGGTCCAATTTGCACCCCAAGTTAACAGTCGATACAATATTTCTAAAGAAAAATAATAGATATAATAAAATATGCAGAACATTTTTCTATAATACATTAAGGGTGTATTTCGATTCAAACTGCTTATTTTCCGATTTATTTTTAAATTCATTTTTGCTCTCATATGCATCAAACTGGCAAATTGTCTTATTTAGAAAGTATACAAGGGACCGTGACTGTTGATTCTTTGATAAATGCAGAAAATGTTGCAAAAAAAGCAATCATAAACGGCATTTTGAACAGATTTTTCCGAAGCCGAAGATTAGGGAGCGAAAAAAAGGGGTCATACTCAGAAGATAATTGTTCATAAATCAAATTCTAATGAATGGAGTGTAAAATGACATCACACGGCACCTTGTACGTCTCTTCAAAAATCCCCTCAGCAAGTTTCATGTTTCTACTTTTAAAAATGTGTTTGAAATTCTATCTGAAAATTTTGAGCTGTTGAAGGTGGAAAAGCGTTTTTTCGAACACACCCTTAAATGCATAGTTTAATAGCATACAAATTGAATAAAACAATCTTTTTTTATAAGTTTGATAACAATTATTACAATAAATAAATAAATCCAACTTAATGTAGATGAAAGTGATGAGACAATTGTAATAATCACAACTGATAGATTACCATTTTTAATAATGTTTTATATGAAATATTAATTAATAAAAGATATACAAAATTATATAATTAGATTAATAAAAGTCTAATAATACACAACACAAAGGAAGCCAATCTGCCCATGTGTAAGATTTGCTTTTGCACAGAAATATATCTGGGACATGTTATATTTTCTGGAGAAAAAAGTAAATTTAGAATGCTGTTTATTACTTAATATTTGAGCAAAAGAATTTCTAAAACTGCTTTACGCTTTATTTTGAATAAATATTTTCCTTTCAACTTTTGTCTAGTTTCTTTCCCTAAAAGATCAAGAAAAGCAGTTGAAAAACTGTTGAGACAGCAAATTAAATGGGATTGAGTTTAAATGAGATTATCAGGGTTCATACAAACTTATGGTGAAAAACACAAAAGGAGTTGCAGTCTTTTCTTAAGGAGTTTAAAAATTTGAAAAGGCTTACCTACCATATTTTTTTTTTTTTTTCTTTTACATATGCTTGCATCCTTACAATTTTAAAACCTTATTTTAAGATAAAAGCATTTCAAATAGATTTAATTCCATTAAAACATAATATTTAACGCTAAACTTACACAGTATTCACAATGTATTGCTTATTAGTTTCATAAATTTGAATATAAAATTGCCAGTCAATTACTTCATACTTTGACCAGTAGGACAGATGATATATTGATACAATTGATTTCTATGACATAATCGATTTCAATCTTCCTTAAATATTGATGGATTTTCTCTGTTTTTATCTATTCCTTACCCAACACAAATTTTTATTTTCTTATCAATGCTAGAGTAAAAACAACAAAACTGAAAAAAAAGGATAATTTTTTCTCTTCTTTCCTATCATATCTAGAGATCCCCATTTTCATGTGGGGGTGAAACAGAAACCAAAGAGAAAGTTTAGATGATTAATTATATTGGCTGACCTCAAAATTCTCCCTGTAAAGAAGACAAATATTACATAAAAGATCAATGAAAAAAGGGTGGAAAACAGCAGATTGCAAAAATCATTAATGAACTGGCAACTGGAAGGACAGAACAGAAGAGGAAGACCCAGAAAACATTGGTGCAATAACTTGAGACAGAATATGGAAAATTATTGATTGAGTGAGTCAAAAGCGGAGGACATGGCGAAAAAAAATATGTATGACTTTTGGTTGAGAAAATCCTGAAGAAGAAGAAAAGTAATGATTGTTTCTGACAGATTTAAAGATATTAAATACAAATTTTTTTGGTGAAGGTGATCCTTAAATTAAAAATATTTTTCCCTTGTTAAAATATTAGCATGCTATTTTTTGATTTTTGGATTAAACTACACTTTGTTTTTTCTGCCTCTTTTTTAAAAAGGGTTTTTATCTTTTTTTGATTGTCAATGACTGAATTTGCACATGCGCAATCTCAAGTACCCTTAATATTCTAGACATAAAAAGTTTGTGTAGCTTCTCTGTTAAGAGGAGCACAGAACAATGAGCTTCTCTGTAGAACTTTTTAATTGAAACATTTAATTATTTGTTTTCAGTTTTGGGAAAATATATAAAAGATATATTCCAAAATATGTCATTTTTAAAGTTATTTACAGAATTATAGATTCTTCATCGATACCATAGTTTTAAAAATAAATTTACGCTTTTTTTTTACGTGTTTGTGAATGGGTGCTTTACAAAACATCTATTACATTTCTATAAAACAGGACAGTCCATTCTTACATATACAAAAACATCTTCCTATGTTTTCCATCTACTTTTCTCATAGAAAATTTTTGATCAAATGAAAATTATAAAATATTCTTCTTTGGGGTTAATATAAAACTTTTATTAATTGAAAATTTCACTTTTTGTAAAAGCAGCTGGAATGCATTGTGTCACAAAATCAGTGTTTTATCAATGATTTTTTGACAAAATCGGTATTTTATCCATGATCTTTATACGAAATCAGCATTTTCCCGTGGTCTTCAGATGAAATCAGCATTTTATCTGCAATCTTTTGACAAAATCAACATTTTATCTGCAATTTGTTGAGAAAATTGGTATTTTTATTCACGATTTTTAGACAAATCAATGTTTTCTTGCGGTCTTTTTACAAAATCAGCATTTTAACGTGACCTTTTGGCAAATTGACTTTTTTAAAAGCGAGTTACCCCCCCCCCCCCCCTGTAGTCTTTGGACGAAATCAGCATTTTATCTGCAATATTTGGTAAAATTGCCGTTTTTTCAGTGATCCGCACAGGGAATTCGCGATTCAGTGATCTTTTGAGAAAGTTCTTTGACAAAAACATCGACAAAATCGTTGTTTTCCCACGAAGTATTGACGAAACGTGTGCTTTTTCGACGATCCTTTCACGAAATTTGCATTAATAATCATAAAATAAGGAAATTTTATTTCGGGTTTAGCAAGTTTTAAATAAAAAAAGCTTGATTAATGCATAATAAATAAATAAATATATATATATATATTTGCTAAAAAGCTTGTGATTGCCATGATGCCAGTAATATCTTGATTTATTTTTCAGAAATAAATTTATATTTCCTTCATGAAAAGACAAATTGAGTCATGTTATAAAGAATTACATATTAAAATACATACAGAAACATATAACTAAAAAAATGTGTTATTTTGCCCCTACATCTGAAGTTTCATTGTTTACATCTGAAATGATGTGCAGATTTTAGGCATTTGCAGATTTGAAGGAGTCTTCTGTACAAGATTGTTGTTAATATTAAAATCAGTTTTATAAAATTTTCATTAATTATCATTTTCAATAAATTAACAAGAATTTACAGTATAAGATAAGCCTACACTGATGTTGCAGCTAGGCAATGTAGTTATATGAAACATTTAAAATAGGATTTTTTTTTATTAATATTAAAAAATCTAAATATAAATCCATGTTTTACAACTTTTAAATGTCTAATACTTACAACATTTTTTGTCAGGTGTTGGGATCATATTAAAAAAAAATATATTATAACTGATTTGATACTCAAACAAAATAGAAGCAGGTAATAGATAGAGAGAAACAGGTAACAGTGTAATCCACCAATACAGATTTTATTATTATTATTATTATTATTATAAAGCATTACAAAAAACTTACTGTAACTGTGGAACTATACCAGGATCTGCTGAAGATGGAGTGACTGGGGTCATAGGTGTCATAGGTCCTCCTGGAGTGTTTGGAAATACTGGAGTAGCATGTTGAACACTACTAGGACCAGCTAAGATTGAGGCCTTAAGAAGAAGGAAAATATATAAATATATATATAAATCACTCTATATTGATAAAATGTTTTATTTTTTTAAATGTACTTTGATTAATAAATATATGAATATTCTATTAAAAATGAATAAAAGAACAAGGCATGGTCTGAAATTCAAATTAGAAGAGCAACATTCATGCCCAAAATTTTGAAATTCTGCCCAAAAAAGTTTTATAGATGAGAATTTCTTAAACAAGAAATTTCACCAATATCTGGAAAATATGCTTTTTATAGAACAAAGAAAAAAAAAAAAAGCAACAATTTAATGCTCACAATGAAATTAAGACCAATAAAGCTGAATAAAATAAAACATAATTATTAAACATTTGGTTAATTTTTTAAAAACTGTTTATGTACATAAAATCTTCCAATGGCATTTCATCATAATCAGGGGTGGGGAATTTCCCAAAAACTCTATCAGCCAAGGATTTATTTCACCAGTCCGCAAGATACAACACACACTAAATTGAAAATAGTTATAACAAAATCGCACACGATTACTGACAAAATTATTATTACTACAATGCATTTTAGTAATTCTTTTTTTCTATAATATTAAGAAATATGTACAGCAGAGGTAAGCTTAATATGTATAAGACAGAACTTAGTACCATATTTACATTGTAATAATTTGGTAAGTTAATATCTAGATTAGGGATGCACAACCTGTGGCCCGCGGGCCAAAAGTGGCCCTCGATGGGTTAACGTGTGGCCCGCGAACAGCGCCAATATACTATTGGAAAAAATTGCAATTTTTGTGCTTAAGTCGCAGAAAAAAAATTGTAGAATTCGGCAATTTACCGTGGAAAAAATAAAATTTCATCAGTCACTTAAAAGTCGCTTCCAAAGTTTATTAAATTTCGTAGGTCGCACACGAAAAAATCACAAATTTCATTAATCAAGTGCGGGAAAGTAGCAAATTTTGTGAGAGGCTCGGAAAAATAGCAAATTTCGCAGATCAGGGACGAAAAAAAATCGCAAACTTCGTTGATAAGGAACAGGAAAATCCCTAATTTTGCAATGATGCGCGGAAAATGTGAAAAATTCGTTGATCGGTTGCAAAACAATTGTGAATTTTGTGAGTTTAGCAGGAAAAAAAACGATTTTAATGTTGCCACGTAACAAATGCAGATTTCGTCAAAGTCAGTTAAAAAAAAAAAAAAGTGAATTCTGTTGATTGGGTCCGGAAAAATACGTATTTCGCTGATCGCAACACAAAAAAGCGAGTTTCATGGATAAGTTTCTGAAAAAACGCAAATTTCTTCTATTGGCTGTGGAAAATGGCGAATTTTGTCTATCAGGTTAGTAAAAATCATGAATTCTGTCAATTGATATTATAAAAATTGCAAACTTCGTCGATAAATTTCATAAAAATCGCAAATTTTATCGATCGTGTGAGGAAAAATCGCGAATCTGACCAGTCAACTTTGTTAAAATCTCGAAGTTCGTCGATCAGTTTTGTAAAAGTTGCAACTTTCATCGATCGTTTCAAATTTCATCGATTAAAATTTGATAATTTTGGCGATCGGCTTCGTAAAAATTGCAAATTTTGCTGATCAGATGCGGAATTTTATTGATTGGCTTCATAAAAATCATGCATTTTGTTGATCAGATGTGGAGAATTCGTGAATTTTCTCGATTTGCTTTCTTCGCCAGACATGTGAAGAAAATTAGCGAGTTTCGTCGATCACCTTTGTAAAAATCGCGAATTTCACCAATTGGCTTGGAAAATTCATGAATTTGCCGATTGGCTTCGCAAAAATCACTACTTTTATTGATCAGGCCGAAAATATTGTAATTTTTTTCTATTGGCTTTGTAAAAGTCACGAATTTTGTCGATCATGTGAAGAAAAATTGGGAATTTTGTCAATCAGCTTTATAAAAAAACAAGCATTTGGTCAATCAGCTTCGTAAAAATCACGAATTTCATCGATCGGCTTCATAAAAATCGCAAATTTCATAGACAGGCTTCATAAAAATCGCGAATAGCGTCGATCGGCTTCGTAAAAATCACACATTTCATCAATCATGTGAGTGAAAAATTGCAAATTTCGTCAATCGGCTTTGTAAAAATTGAATTCCGTCGAACGGTTTCGTAAAAATCGGGAATTTTGTTGATGATACGGGGAAAATTTCATGAATTTTCTCAATCGGTTTCGTAAAAATTGTAAATTTTGTTGATCAGGCATGGGAAGATTGTGAATTTTGTCGATTGGTTTCATAAAAATTGCGAATCTTGTCGATCGGTTTCGTAAAAAAGCGCAAACTTCGTTGATTGGATGCGGAAAAATCGGGAATTTCTTTGATCATGCACTTAAAAATCTTGTTGATCGGCTCCTTCTCTCTCCTTCGTTCATAAAGCTTATTTATTTTTTTCAGTACCAGCCTCTTATGTTTGTTTTTTAGCACTTTTAATAAAACAAAATTTACTCTCTTGAATAAAGTCAAGGAATATTATTACATAATGAAAATAATCCTTACTATATCTCTTATATATATACAAAACATAAAAACTGCCGAATATCATTACCAACTAAATCGGATATTTAGACTGGTAAACGGACTTGAGTAATCCCCCCCCCCCCCACAGACACACACACACTGCCGTCTGAAACCGTATTTTTTATCCAATTATAGGCCACAGATCCCCTCCTCAAAATCGAGTTTTCTTCATGTTATTGATGTGGCCCTCGATCACCCAGACATATTTGTATGTGGCCCTTTTCTTGTAAAGGTTGTGCACCCCTAATCTAGATTTAAAAAATGCTTCTGATATAATGTCTCTATTTCCCACAGTTTTTCAAAAACTAAACATGTAGTATTCGCCTTGCCAAAAAATCCACTCGCCACTGGCGAGCAAAATAATGTATTTCCCCATCCATGATCATAATGTTATTAATTTCAAGTACATGCACATGTTAAAATAAATGTAAGGTTAAAGATATTTTCCCTCTCCCAAACAATTTTAAGTCCTATCCCTACTATTAACAAATGTTGATTTTCTTTTTTTTTTTTTTTTTTTTTTTTTTTTGAAGGGATGAACTGCTATGATTAGCTTTAGTAAGTATAACATGAACATGTTGGTAAAAAGATTTCCCGCTTAGCAAATTATGATTTTCAAGCCCTGAAAAATATAATATAAAATAGGAGACAATAAATATTACAAAGTTGGATTTTTATCAGAGAAAAAACAGACTTTTCTGAAGACTTGAGAAAAACATACAAAAAAAAGAAAAAAAAAATCTGAAAAATGTTATTGGATGCTGTATGGCAGAATAAATATATTTGTTTATGTGTGTGTGTAAATATACTGTAAAATACCGATAATCCGCCCCCCTCAAACGTGACGGAAAATCAAAAAAATATTCAGAAGGGAGAGCTTACAAGGGATTTTTAAACGATTTTTTCTTTTTCTTTTTTTTTTTTTTTTTACAAAATTTGCGTTTTTTTGCGATTATTACAGGGATTTTTCGCAAGAAATTAGCATTTTTCACTGATCATTAGATAAAATTTCTCTTTTTTTCATGGTTCTTTGATATATCTTCCGTTTTTAATGATCTTTTTTCATAATTTATGCTTTCTTTGGTGATCTTTAAGGGAGAGGGGGGAAGCATTTCCTCAAGATTTTTTGATTTCAATTTTTTTTATGAAGTTACAGGAAGGCATTTGATCAGGAAGGGCAGATTAACAGTATTTTATGGCGTATATAACCATTACAAATTATCACATAGAAAAAATAAAAGGAATATAATGGAAATTTGTAGAGCCAAAGGATCTTCAGGCCTTAATACACACACATGAAATTACATCTGGAAAGTCATTTTAATGCTTATGTTTATATGCATTATTTATTATACAAGTAAGTAAGATTTTTTTTTTTTTTTTTTTTTTTTTTTTTTTTTTTTTTTTTTTTTGGGGGGGGGGGGGGGGAGGAGATTGAACTAGACAGTATTTCAATTCTATATAACAAAACTGATTTTGTACTAAGGAAAAGGATTTTTTACTAATAAAATTTTTTGAAATTCACTATTAGCTTCTAAATTTGAGTTAAATAGTTTAAAAAAAAATGTTATTGGTGTTTATTGTTTGTTTTTGTATATTATTGACTCTAACAAATCACCTGAAAATGTAGATTAATCCACAGCATATGGGCCGACATTTGCGGAATGACTTCACAATGTAATTGCAATTGAAGTAAATTTTATCCCCTGACTAGAGATGGGAATGCTCGAAAAAAAACCCGGAAAAATTGAGAAAAAAACCCAGTTTTTTTTCTGAAGGCTTATTTTTCAATTTTTCCAAACTGAAAAATTTGAAATTTCATTTGTAAAACAATATATTGAAAATTTTGTAATAGCTACATTCTCATACTTTTAATTTTATTTATTTTTATGTTGAGTGTCCCACATGAAAACTTTAATGTGGGTAATCTGATCTCTCAGTAGAAATCTGTTTAAGAAGACTTGAAAGGATCCTTCACATTTTTTTCTAGTTTGAATCACTTCGCAAAATTTCTCTTGAAAAATAGACATTTTAGTAAAAAGTTTAATCTCCAAATTGAATCTTTTACAAATGCAGTGACTGAAGAAAAAAAATCTCATGCCATATAGCAGCTGAATCTTATCAAGTTGTATATTATGTATGAATAACTTTATTAAAAATGTTTAAATAAGAACCTAAATATAGTAACAATTTCTATGAATATTTCTAAATATAGTAACAATCGTCCTGTACACAATTTGGTGGTTTTTGGAAAATATCTGTCAATCTGTGAGTCTGAATGTGACAAAAATTTTATGGACACTATCTCAAGAACTGACGCACATAATTTCACAAAACTTTAGATTCAGTTACACCTTGATATAAACTTGGGGTGTTTAGTTATTAGAGCATATTGCCCAACCAATGGCGCTGCTATGCTGCATTATTCATGATTTCCACAATAGATCTATCTCAAGAACTAAAAGACGATTTTTCAGCAAACTACAGATTCAGCCAGTTCCTGATATATATTAATGTTGTTTAGTTTTTGGTGTAAATTGCCCTATAGGTGACACTACTATGCTGCAATTTTCAAGATTTCATTATACCTGATTAATTGAACGTTTTTGGGTCAATCCATGTGAAATCATCCAGACCATGTTGCTCAATATTTTTGATTTTTTTAATTCTTTACCAGTTAATTTGTTGTACTTTAAGGAGTCTAAAACAAGGATTAAAAAATTTTTAAACCTTTTGAATTTTTTTTGGCATTCATTTTTTTGTCATGTCACAAGTGGTTTTTCATGAAAATAGTACTTTACAGATTCCTTTATAACTTTTTTATTTCTAAACGTATCAAAATGATTTAAAAACCATTATATTTAGTAATGAATTAACTCAATTTTCATAATAGGTTTTTTTTATGATAATGATTAAAAAAATTGTATAAAATAAGATTAAATGTATCATTTTCACAGTGAAAAATTGTCTTTTTTGACATAAACATTTCAATAGAAGAAAGTAAAATTCACCTTTACATTTCTTTTTCTGAATATATACCCTAATGAACTATTCTCAGAAGAAATATGAAACATTTAGAGACGCTCCTTCTTTTTCTATAGTTAGTCAAAGTTGGCATCTCAGCATCAAAACACTAAATTTGAAGTTCAATATCTAAAAAAGGACTGGCTAAAAAAATATGAAAATTTAGCAGGATAATCTTCTTATGGATGTAAACATGTACCAAAAATATTATGAGTGATATATACGTGGTTTTAAAAATATGGAACTTTGAAATTGACATAAATAATATAGAAACTAACGATCGATTCAAACAAATACAACTTTTGCCTATTATATGCGAAAAAGCTATAAAAATAGCCTAAGTTATTACATAGATATCAAATAATGCATGATCAGATCTTATTTAAACATTTGGTACATTAAATATGCCTTTTCAAGTAAATACAAAAAAATAAATTTAACATTTTTAAATTTTTTTCGGAAAAAGTTTAAAAATGAACATTTTTGCAAAATTTCAAGCTGTTTGCAGCAGGGTAAGGAAATGTCCAAAAAAATCTCAAATTTTTTGTATGAAATGAGTGCCACCAGTGGCCACTTTTCTGCACCCGCCATAATCGAAAATAAGTTTTTTTTTGGCCCAGGGTGAACATAAAGTCCCAGCCCATTTTGCAGAAATAATTAATGCATGGATTTTATATTGCCAGCGAATGATACTCCGAGGATATGCTAACAACAGAAGAACAAATTGCAGTAGTAGTGGCACGTTTGCGTGGTCAGATATTCAAGGAGGTCAGGGAGTCGTTTTGTAGAAAATTTGGAAGAGAGGCTCCAACACGAGGAAATATCCAAAATATGGTGAACAAATGGTGGATTTTTTTCGTGGAGGTTTATCAAGGAACAGGTCTACAAGACTAAGGTTACAAATGTGACAGCGCTAAAACATCGCATAAGCCAAGCATGCGAAGTGATCACCATGGGGATGCTGGAAAAAGTGGTGTTTCGAGCTACACTGAACCGGAGGGAAACTTGTTTCGAGCTTGATGGACACCACTTTTAAAAGTACTAATATGCTGTATAATACTATTGAAATATAAAATTAATGAATGAATTCTTTCTACAAAATGGCTGGGACTTTATGTTCACCCTGTAGAAAATCTGACCTTTATGAAGCAATTGTAAATTGTTTTTTCTTCAATTAAGCCCATTGATTCTCCACTTATATGTGTAATAGTCCAGTTGACACTGAGTTGAGAAAGATGTTGAAAGGTGTGTATGGGAGAGGGGAGGGGGGAAGAATTCGTTGGATTTAAAGAACAAGGAGATTCAAGGACAGAAGTAATATAATAAACTCAGCACTAAATGATAAATCAGGAATAAGTGATGGAAAACTGATTCCATGTGATTTCGAAGATTTTTTAAAATTGAATAAAGAACATTTTACGAAAATATTCGTTATATGGAGATAGATGTTTCGCTATATAGAGACTGTTTTTAATGTGATCATGCGAAAGGGGACTGTTCCTACTAAGAATTCGTTATATATAGAGAAATTTGATGCATGGAGTTTCGTTATAGGGAGACTCGACTGTATTTTCAAAACTCCAGAAAAAAATGCTTTTTTATAAATACAAAAAAATGAATAATTTACACTATGTCAGGGGGGCTCTGCCCTTCTGACCCACCCCCCCCTTTTTTTCCTTTCAGGAGAAAAAGTTTAAAATGTTTAAGCGATCGCCATATTTAAAAACAAATTTCATTGCTGATTCAGAATCAGGGTTCATACAGAGTTTGGAAGAAAAAACCCAAGGAGTACATAAAAAATCCAAGAAGTCCAAAACATTTTAAGAACTTGCCACTTTTGTCGTTATTTATGTGGCATGCACAGCCCCAATTCCGCAGAGATTCCGCGAGAGAGAGGGGGGGGGAGTTATCTGCGATCTTTAGACAAAATCGGCGCTTTCCCGCGATCTTCACACAAAATCAATGATTTATCTGCGATATTTTAGCAAAATCGGCGATTTATTGCGATATTTTGTTGAAATCGGTGAGTTATTACGATCCTTGTTGAAATTGGCGGTTTTTCTGTGATCTTTTGACAAAATCGGCGTTTTCCCATGGTTGATTTTTTCTCGAAAACAGTGCTTTATCCCCGCGATCTTTTGACGAAATCGACATTTTGTCTGCAATCTTTTGATGAAATCTGAGTTTTTTTTTTTTTCAATGATCTTTTGACAAAATATTTGTAAGCGATCTTTTATCGAAAACAGAGTTTTTTCCCACGATCTTTTAACGAAATTGCCGTCATATCTGCAATCTTTAGACGAAATCGACGTTTTCCCACGGTTTTCAGACGAAATTAGCATTTTATCTGCGATATTTGGTGAAGTTGCCGTTTTAACCGCGATCCGCACAGGAAATTCATGTTTTTCAGCAATCTTTCGACAAAGTTCGTTGACAAAAACATTGATGAAATCATTGTTTTTCCACGAAATATTGACGAAATATGTGCTTTTCGGCGATCCTTTTACGAAATTTGCATTTCTCCGCGATTGTTTTTTCCGCGCGCAAGTTGTTCCGTACAAGTTGGCAACTATGCGGAACTGATAACCCAATTTCAAAGTAAATCACTTTGGTGGCTATTAGTACGATCCCAACTAATCACTGCTGTGCTTCTGATGAATGACATGCATAAAAGGTTTGCCGTTTTACAATCCCGATTCTTTTTTTTTTTTTTTTTTTCAGGAGCAATATCGTTTGCGTGCAAAACCGCAATACAATTCAAGGAGTTCCTAAGGAGTATTTTGTTTATCTAAGTAGTTCTAAGTACTACTTGAGAACGTTTTCATTTCTAAGTAGTTTCTAAGGAGTCCAAGGAGTCTGTACGAACCCTGAGAATTGCGATCTTTTTGAAAACAGCTTCAAAATTATTCAATTTAATTCAAAATTATTTCCCTTAGACTATTAAATCAATTTTCTCAGCAAAAATAGTCTGTGAAAAGAGGGGGAGGGACTTATATTTGGGAAATGAAAAACTGTTTAAAAATAAGATGGAGGAGGAAGGGGGACTTTTTAAGGATGCTTATCATGAGGATCTTTTGGTATGCAAATATTGCTACAAAAGTAGCAATTATTTTAGTAGCTTCATAATTTTTGTCAAAATAATTTGGGGGTATGTAGCACTCTGACAATTGGTAAGATTTTCAAATAAATCCTTGCTTCACCAAATAGAATTAATCTAAAAGAACAAATATTTCTAATCACCACAACACCTCATTTTAAGGATAAAAGGAAAAAGACCAGGGACATTTATTACTGCCATTGTACTCAACTCAACTAATGTAATCAGACACATAAGATTTTCTTAAATATGAACCAACAGCAGAAAAATCTGAATGATGTTACACATAATACATAATAGTAAATGTCAAGTGTTTAAAAAAAAATATTAGTAACTGAGATTTCTAAATCAAAGTATTTCATAGTATTAAAATGCATCAAATTGTTAGGTAATGATTAAATCTCAAAAGAAATATAATTTTAAAAGTTCTCAAAACAATTATAATTTATTTAAATATAGAGTGGTAGAAAATATTAAAGACAATATATAAATGATAATTTTTCAATATGGAATACCGGAGTTTGAGGTTGCATAATCGATTGAGGTTGTGGTGTTAAACCACTGTTAGTCAGGTATGGTTGAATAACACTGACACCAGTTCTTTGTTGTTGCAAATGCTGATTTTGTGGGCTTTGATGTACTGTATCATGTTGCTGAGGTTGAACGGGAGATGGTTGAAGATGACGCTGAAGTTCTTGTAAATGTTGTTCTTCAATAGGGTCTGGTTGAGAAGGCACCGATAAAGGTGTACCCAAGTTCAAAAAAGGTGAAGACATATCCATGTTGGATTCAAAAGGTAGATATTTTCAATAAAAAATTAACACTATTTCTAAAGCAATATCAAGAAAAGCAGAATGTCATGTTTTTCTTTACATAACTTCACAGAAATAATGATTAAACATCGTCACAGTATCACAGTTCAAAAACATAAATAATATTTTCCCTAGCGGACAAGATAAGCGGCAAGCGGGTCAGATTGTCGACAAAATTATCTTCTGCTAAAGCACCGACCAATATGTGCTGCCACCTAGATAATCAATGAAAATTCTAAAACAAAAGTGGAAAACCATTACCAGATTGAAGTATTTAAAGGTATTTAGTTATTATAAAAAATATGAAACAATTTATTCAGTTCAATATATTGATAATAAAGTGAATTAGAATATTTTCATTCAACCTCCTCTGATTAAATAACTAATCATTTCAACTTGAAGCGCATGCGCATATTTACAATGAATCGTTGTACTTTTAAAAGTTTATTTATTTAAAAACAGAAACAGAGCAAGAGTGGAAGAGTAGTGAGTAGTGTTTCGTAGATATTAGATAACAGTTTTTACTAAGTTTAATTTCAATCCTGATTTTCTTTTGTTGTTACTAAATTAATATTTGACTGAAAAATAAAAGGTATCAACTTTGAAGATTTTTCTTATACATTTGGAGTTTATTGTGGATAATAAACATTAACATTATAACTTATTTTCGAGAACTCTGAATGTTCGGTCCTAATAATGTTAACATTTGTTTTAAAATTTAATCATGCCTTTCTAGTTATTTTTAATGGAATTTTTCATGCAAATATTAGTTATATTTAAATTTAGTAGGATTGGAAGAAGACAAGTTTTTTGTTTAAGCCGTATAGTTTCATATTGCATGTATATCTGTTGATAATATAAACATTGTTGAATGTGATATTAGTAACATACCATTTTAGCATAATCAAGTTAAATAGTTTCACTCAGTTATGTAGAAAATTGAAATAATTTCTAATTTAAGCATTAGTAACAGCTTTGTTTTCAGTTCAAAGAATAATTTCGCTACACAATGAAACAATGATGCATTAAAAATCGTATGAAGAATCATTTGATTATTATGGTATAGTAATAAATATTTGATGCAGTTTCATGAATATAATATATCATTCTGTAGTTGTTATTAGTTATTTATTTTTTTCAAGTATCCAAATACATCTATTTTTTTTTTCTGAGTGATAGCTTTAAGTGTCCGATTCAACATTTTAACCATTAGATTCAACAAGTAACTGATAATGGTGATTGGTATTCTGGGCGGGGGAGCTAGGGGCGGCTCAGCCCCCTTCCCTTTAAAACATTATGAGCCTCCCTTGGGAAAAACTCCAAGGGCACTACTCACTAAATGAATTTATGTTCTGAAATTCCAAATGAAATTCTGTTCCAAAGTCTAATTTAGTTTTGAGACTTAATCACAGTTTTCCAGAAATTCTAAATTGTAACTAAAATAAATGTTTCAACTCTCGCTTATCCTATTTGCACATAGGAAGCTAACGTGAGGTTTAATATTGCACAAGTTAAACACTCAAATTTTTCATCCTCATATACTTTTGTTAGCATAAAATGAAGTTATTACATCAGTTTAATAAGAAACATAGTACCTGCAATGTGAATATGCACTAATTTATGTTTCTGCATTGGAAAGAAAGAGGGAGAAAATATGAGCCTCCTCTACATTTTCTTGAGCCCCCCCGTATTATTTACTTCTAGCCAAGACCCTGTTAATATTATGGAAATGCACTGTAACTAACACTCGATTTTCTGCAAGCTATATTATTCAATCTCATATCTTAAGCTTCTCTTTTAAATTCTTTAAAGATATTCTTCTCCAATTCAGAAAATTTTCTGTTTCTTTTTCTCAGAACAATCGGCTTTTTCCAAAGCAACTTTTTTTTTTTTTTTTTTTTTTTTTTTTTTTTAAGCGAGACATTATATATGTATATATACAGGGTGTCCCTAAACTCATGGTATATACGCTAGGGGGTAATAGAAACACATCAAGATGAGTAATAGTAATAGGAAACCAAGGGTCCCAAACATTTTCCAAAGGAAATAGCTGTCAAAGTCCAAAGGAAAAAAAAAAGTCATTTTGACCTATATTTAAAAAGTGGCCACTAATGAAACTGGGTCTACCGGCCACTGGCTACTAATCGAATTTCCCAGTTTTCACCTATATATAAAGGTTAAAATTCAATATTTGTATTAGTAGCCAGTGGCCAGTAGAGGTTGAATGTTTAGTAGCCACTATTGTCAAGTTAGTGGCCATTAATTACTATCAGCGATTCTTTGACGAAATTGCCGTCGCGGCTACAGCGATTTGTTAGGTTGAATGAAAAAAAAAAATATGTTCCCAGACAGGGTTTCTGGGTTCCTCGGGATCACTATTTTTCAAGCCCTGTATTGTGAGATATTATAAATTACGTTAACAAATCCAGCACAATAACACATAAAAATAAAACCTTTAAACTGATTTTTCTCCCTGTTTATGTTTTTATAATTTGTTTGTTAGAAAAAATACTAAGGCTTTTTTTTGCTAATTGAGATAAAGGTTTGATTTAGTTGTTCTCCATGGTATATTTAATATTTTTTTAAATGGATTTAACATTCAAGCTTATAGTTATTTTTAAAAAAATATTTAAATTGAGAGTTTGTTGAATTTCTTTCACTTTTTTTTTACACAAGAAAAAAAAAATTATATTACATATATGCATATATTATAGTACAGTAGACTCCCTAAAATCTGCACATAATTTACGGATGGAAACAATGAAATTTTCTGTAAAAATTAGGAACAAAAATTGACTGTTTTCATTTTATATCAATTTCATATGCATTTTAATTTGTAAAATTTGAAGAGATCTGTCGTTTTTTTGCTATCTTTCGACGAAATCTATCGTTTTTTCACGATCTTTTGAAGAAAACTGCCATTTTTTCATGATCTTTTGATTAAATTTGCAGTTTTTTATAATTATTGCAAAGATTACCGTTTTCCGCAATTTTTTGAGTGTGCCGTCTTTGTGCAATCTTTTGGAGAAGTGTGCCGTTTTTCACAAAATTTATGAAATTTACTTTTTTCCGTGATTTTTTTTTGCTGAAGTTTGTCGAAATCCTTTGATTAAATTTGCATTTCCCCACGATTCTTTGATGAAATTAGCGATTGTTCTTTGTAGGATTGACGAAATAGTTTATTTTCGGCTACCATTTGTCGAAATTCGCAATATATTTTGTCCTAATTTTTGGATTTATGACTGATTTTTGTGTTTAATTTTCGGAAATGATTGATCGCTATTTTGGCGATCAGATACATAACATAAAGTCGCCAATTTTTTTACATTTAGTCAACCTGTGGACGGTGGCGACTGTGAATTTTAACCTTTACTTATATGCCCTATACATATGCAGTGGCATAGCTATTGGGGGACGGTCCGCCGTGGGTGTCACCCTCTTAGGGGTGACACTCAGTCTCTTTTTGCAAATATATATATATACAAGGGTGCAGATTATGTCCGATCCGGCGATCTAGGATTGGGGGAAATTTTAGCCATCTGGGGAAATTTTGCAGAAAAACATACAATCGATTTCAATTTTAATAAAGAATTACATATTTCTCTGAGATTTTTTTTTTTTTTTTCCTGACAAATAAATAGATCTATCTGCTTAGCGACTTTCACAAAATCAATCTAGGAATAATATGTATTGTGTATGTACTTGTGTATAAATTGAGAAATTTTTAGAAAAAAAAGTCTATATCTAAACGCATGTAAGAATTCTAAAACATAAAATTTTGGGGAAATTTTCATAAGGATTGAGGGAAATGTGGAGAGTAAAAACATTTTCTGCACCCCTGTATATATATACATTAGACTCCCTCAAATCTACTCAGCTTGGGGCCAGAGGTTGTGTGGACTTTAGAATTTTGCGGATTTCTGGTCATTGCTTTGTTTACATTTTTTAAATAGTAATTTGAGTGCAATTAATAGTGCATTTGGAACTATAACGAATGCTTACAATATAATAAAATATTAAAATAATTAATAAAGTAAAATAATAAAAATTTAGATAATTTTTAAAATAATTAAATTTCTAATAGGAAAGGTCAAGTTAATAATCAATTGAGTATGATTAAATATTCATCATAAAGATGAAATGTATTTTTCCAAAATTATTCAACAAAACTTGCCTCATTATGTTACATTACTCATTCACATCAAAATCATAAAATAAGGATTTTTTTTTTTTTCAAGTTTAGCCAGGCCTAATTAAAAAAAAGAGAATCTTGATTGATACATAAATATATTTGGTAAGAAGATTGTGATTACCAGCGATTTCAGCATAAATATATTTGGTAAGAAGATTGTGATTACCAGCGATTTCAGCACTATCTTGAATTTTTTCAGAAATAAATTTATTCTTCCTTCATGCAAAAAACATGAACTCAGTCATATTAACAAAAATTACAAATTAAAAAACATATGGAATTGATAATAAACTAAAAAGAATCAAATTGTATCCCAATATGTAAATTGAAAGTTTCATTGTTTACATCCATAAAATATGTGCAGATTTTAGAGAGTTGCAGATTTCTGGTTTGCGGATTTGAGGGAGTCTACTGTATATAGATAGATAGATTATCTATAGATTTTAGAAAAGAATTTGAAATAAAATGAAAATTCTGTCACACAACGCAACAGAGTTAACTTTCTTTTCTTTGAGAATGGGAAATTTTTTCTAAATAGGCTATGCACCAGCGAGTACTAATCTATAGTACAAATCTAAAAGTACATTTTACCTGCTTTTTTCAATATGGAGAATTGAATAAGATTTTTCCTTTTATCCTAGAAAAGCTTAATAAATTTTAAATATAAAAACGTAAAAATAAATAAATAAATAAAATAAAAATAAACATTATCTTTTACGAAGTTTTTAAGAGGATATAATACCCCGACGAAAGATTCTTAATTCCTTTTTCTTCGTTTAGAGCTTAATTACTTTAAATCAACTAGGAAGAACAAATTTACCTTTTTTTTTTTTTTTTTTTTTTCAAATTAGTTACGAAATGCTAGTTTGATTTCAAATCCAGGCTAAGGGCAATGGTCGTTTATTTCCCATTCTCTTGCTGCCGGAGTTTGCCATCACATATCCATCTTAACCATTCTATTAAAAATCTTCTGCTGTTTACATAAGTTATTCATTTTATTTTCATCGAGTAGACCCCAAGTATTTCGCTATTTTTCATACTTAGGCTATTTAAGTTTTGAAAAACATACATGAAATATATTTTAACATACTTACCTTCAGAACATAATAAATCTGTAGAAGTCGACAAACACCAATTAGTGTGGGCGGCATGACTGGAACAATGAGGCTAGATGAGCTGTCGACCTATCTTAAGGAATGGGTAGCAAAAGCAAACTTTAAAAGAAAGACTTATCTTCTACACATAGACACCGCATTGACTTATGTAGATTATGGATTGAGTGATGAGTTGCTCCTGTGACTTTTTTATGGCAGAAAACAAGAGGTAAATAAGGAATGGTATGGTAATTTGTTGTAATAACGTGAATTGTGATGGGAAAGATATGACGGATAGCGCGGGTGGGGGGATACCCTGGAAAGTGGGGGTGACATCATTTACATCCGCCTTGGGTATCACCCATTCTAGCTACGCCACTGTACTATGTGTTATATAAAATCACACCAAGAAGGGTAATGTTCTTAAATTGCACCAAATTTTCTTTTACAGCTTGACCTTAATCTTAAAGATCATTAAATTTTGTTTTTAAGTGCTGTAAATAATCTGCATTTTTTAAATAAAAATATTCTATGCTAAATATTGAATGTTATTTATCTATTTTACCTTTCCTAATTTTACATTTTTTAAGATGCATCTTTTGTTTATCATTATCAGACATATTCATTAGTATATGAAATTTTTCATTCTACATGCATAGAAACATGACCTAGACTCATTATGTGAACTGCTGGAATGAAATGTTAAAAATAGAAATTACGTCTATCAATAGTGTTAAACACTCAAATTATAAAGAAACAGGAAATATTACATTTGTTCTAAAAAAAGAATTTTATTTTTTTTTTTATTTTTTTTTTTTTATTTTTTTTTTTTTTGACAAAAATAAAACAATTAGTTTGGTGTAAGTCATGCCAACCCTGATATTTTGGAAATTTTCGTAATCGAGCCCATAGCCATTTATGTTACTTTTTGATTCGCCAGGCATAGAGATGGGAATGCTCAAAAAAAAAAAAAAAAAAAAAAAATGGAAAAGTTGGGGGGGAAATTTTTTTTTCTTGAGGCTTATTTTTAAATTTTTCTTAACTGGGAAAATTGAAATTTTATTTATAAAATATATTAAATTTGCAAAATTATTTAAAATTTTATAATTTAATGTGGTAAATCTGATCTAAGCAGAAATTTGTTTAAGAAGACTTGAAAGGATAATTCACAATTTTTTCTACTTTGGAACATAAAACCCTTCAAAAATAAATAAATAAATATAGACATTTCAGAAATTTTTTTTATCTCTAAATTGAATCTTTCACAAATGTAATGATTGAAGAAACAAAATCTCATGCCATATAACAGCTGAATCTCATCAAGTTATACATATGTATGAAGAATCTTATAAAAAATGCCTTATTTGGAACCTAAATATAACTATAATTTCTGATTATATTTTGTACAAGTATATACAAATGTTCACAATTTCACAAAAACAGGATTACATGAAAAAAAATCTCAGACTTACATTCAAGAGCAATTAAATGATGAAGGTATTTACTCTCTTTACATACATCGTGAAGATGAATCTGTTCTTCAAGTCAGTTTCATTCACTTCACAAATGTTAAAAACTATAATATTTAAATAAAGACATAGCGAAGCTACACCACACAATGATACTGTCTGTCAATGTAAAGTAAGCAAAAAAAGTCATAGGATGCTGTGTGCATGTTGCTTCCATATTATGGTTTCTAACTCATTGGCACCACAACTCAACCAATGTTTAAAACAGGGTTGGGTTTTTGACGTCAAAAAGGGTTTTTTGACATGACGACGGTTTAAACCGGATTAAACCGTCAAAAACCTGTCGAAAACCCATATCTGCTGTGATGCACTAGAGTTTGTTGTTAAATTTTAAAATTAGCAACAGTTGCCAGTTGCCATACAGTATGCTGAAATTTAATTATATTGTGGGTAATTAGCAGGTCTTTAAATATTTCTAATTAATAAAAATTAAGGTAAAAATGATAGATTTCAAATCTCAGAAATTTATCTTGAAGTGGGCATGCAGAAATATTTGCTCAAAAATTATGTTTAAATAATCTTGTTTATTTATTATTATTTTAATATTTAAAAAAATCTGAAGTTATTTAGTATGTATTTTGTCATAGTTAGTATTTATAAGAGTTAACAAGTTAAGTGTTATAAATGCAGGGTTTTCAAAAGTGTAAAACTTGATATATGTGTTTAAATTTTTTTTATGCTATACACATTATATACAGAAGCGTGTAAAGAGAAAATTGTGACAGGGGCAAAGTTAGAATTTGGTGCTCCTCTACCCAACTTTTTCTCGTGACAGGCCAAAAAATAATGTTTGTAGTATAAATTTGGATAGTGCCCCCTAAATTTCCGTGCACGGGACAACTGCCCCATCCTACTTCTCACAGAGCTGATTATATACACAGGGGTGATTCTCGTCCGAAAATTCCGAAATTTCCGAAAATTTAAGGCATCTTTTTCCGAAAATTTGAAATTGGGTTATCAGTTCCGCATAGTTGCCAACTTGTACGGTTTTGCGTGCGGAAAAAAAATTTACGCAGAAATGCAAATTTCGTGAAAGGATCGCCGAAATAGCATACATTTCGTCAATATTTCGTGGAAAAACGACGATTTCGTCAATGTTTTTGTAAACGAACTTTGTCAAAAGATCGATAAAAAACGCGAATTTCCTGTGCGGATCGCGGAAAAAACGGCAATTTCACCAAATATCGCAGATAAAACGCTGATTTCTTCTGAAGACCGCGGGAAAACGCCAATTTCGTCTAAAGATTGCGGATATAACGCCGATTTCGTTAAAAGATCGCGGGAAAAAAGCCGTTTTTGATAAAAAATCGCTTAAAAATATTTTGTCAAAAGAATATTTGAAAAAATACGCCGATTTCATCAAAAGATCACGGAAAAAACGCCGATTTAGTCAAAAGATCGCGGGAATAAAACACCGTTTTCGAGAAAAAATCGCGTAAAAATGCAAATTTTGTCTAAAGATCGTCGAAAAAACGATTATTTCACTTAACAAAACATGGGAAAACGCCGATTTCGTCAAAAGATCGCGGAAAAACCGCCGATTTCGGCAAAAGATCGCAATAAATCGCCGATTTTGCTAAAATATTGCTGATTTCGTCTGCTGAAGATAGCGGGAAAACGCCGATTTTGTCCGAAGACAGCTGGAGGGGGGGGGAGGACTCACGACCCCCCCCCCCGATTTCCGAAAATGCGATGCTAATTTCCGAAAAAAAAAGCTTCATCCAGAATCGCCCCTGTATACATAATATCTAGTAGGTTAATTTGAATTTAAATATAATGCATATAATTTATTATATGTATCATTATTACACATTATAAACCATTTTTTCTCTACCCCCCGCCCCACAACACACACACACTAATAGTATTAAGAATACAAATAATGCTTATTTTGAATCTAAATCAATCCAAATGAAATTATCAAAGTAGAAATTTAGTTCAGTAATGCAATTCATTTGCCCCATGTAGCATACGCTGGCACATAACCAGTTTTGAACAATTTTCTGTTCCTAATCAATTACGGAACTTGTCTAATCTTTTATGTTATTTTAAACTATACTCTAAGTTTGGTAAATAAATTTCTTCATAATATAATATCCCTGAATATTTTGAATAACACATTAAAATTTAATAAATAATATTACAAAAGATAAGTTTCCAAAGTCTGAGATTTTGTTTACTATTCAAAATATGTTTTTCAAAAATTTAAATTTATTTTTCCTACAACATATTTAGAAACATTTTCCTTATTAAAAGCAAATAAATTTTACTTATTAAATATAGATATAGGTAGATATACATATATGTAAATAAATATTTTTATTTACATATAAATATAGGTTTTTGACAGTTTTAGACATTTTTGACAAGGAGGTTTTTGACATGACGGTTTAAACCATGGTTAAAACCGTCAAAAACTGTCGCATGTCAAAAACTTGCCAACCCTGGTTTAAAAAAATAAAAAGGCTTGAATATGCTCATACGTTACAAAATAATGCTGCTTGATAGTTCATTAGTGATTGATTCGATTGAAGAAAGAAAAGGATAATTAATCTAAAACTCATTTCCTAAAGTGGCTGAAGCTGTATGATTATTTTCAATATTTTATATATTGAAATGATAGTTATAATAAATACAATTCATCTGAATTTTATATTTAGTGTTGTGTTTAATATGGATTATATGGATTAAAGCTAATGACAATAGTGTTTATGTTCACAAACATACATAATACTTAATTATGTGGTATTTTATTTTTCCCATCAATTATTGAACTTAAATTCAAAATATATTTTTTTTCTTATTTTTTATGAAGCATACTATTGAAAAAAAGTTTGTCACATTAACGGCCTGATGGACAAAAAATAGCCCTTATCAACTCACTGTCTTTCTTGGTAAAACATTTTGCACCCTTCGCCAAATGACTGTTTAATCTTTGGTTTTAAATTTTTTTTATGTTACTATATCAAGGAATAAAAGTCTTTTTACCTTTTCTGGGGTATAAGTATTTTCTGTTTCACTTGCAGAGATTTCCCCAATTGTTCTTAAATTTATATTTTTTATCTAATTAATTTTTTAGGTTAAATCTTTTTGGTTATGGTTTTATTTTCTAGGTTTAGATATGGCCAATATGATATGTACCATTGGAGTGCTAAAAACTATAAACTCATTGAAAACTACATTTACTATTGCCACAGCTCAGATACATCATTCAAAATTTGTCATTGCTGGTGCAGGAGCAGGAGGAATATCAATGGCAGCTAAGATTCTCAAAATGGGAGAAAAAGATGTCACTCTTATTGATCCCGCAGAGGTATTTTGTAATTTTTACAGTGCATATATATATTTCATGATTAAGATTTATATATTTTGTCAAAATTAGTCTTCATTCAATTAAAATATTATCTTACTCTTTAATTTTCTAAATCTTTAACTAAATTTAAAGTTTGAAAGTTTTATGGCTCCCATTGCATTTTGTAATTGTCATGTATCTACAACACTCCATAATCTAAACTCAACAGTCAATAAAAAAAAAAATTGTTTAAATCTGGCCCATATAAAATCTAATAATAATAATGTAGTAAATCTTAAAATAGTAAACTTAGCACAAACCCATGTTGACTGTTAATCAAATTGGATTGCCTGACCTGAGGCAGAATTAATCCAACATTTTATTTTGCTGGAATTCATAATAAATGTATGTATATTTTTAATGTTGAGTTTCTCTTTCCCTATAAAAAACAAATAGGAATGTACTGAATGTTTGGTATTTGGCAATAATAGTAACAAATTTTGGGTTTGGCCAAGTAAAAAAATATTCAGTTTGGCTTAATATTGTTATATTCAACCAAATTGAATACATAAAAAGAAAAAAAAAACTTTTCTAGAAAAGTGTTAAAAAAAAAACATAAATTTTATATTTAACTGTTAATAAATAGAGATATTAATTTAGAATAATTAAAAAAATAATCCTATTTAAATTAAAGTGATTGGTTTAATATTGTTTACTTTGTTTGGAAAGTTGCATTTAAAAAAAAATGTTTTTTCATAGGAATATCATTACATTATTCATAGGAATTAATGAATATTAATACAAGTTCCCATATATTTCCAGATGACATCTTTTCTTGTTTTTCTCTCATACAGAGTGTTTCTATATATGTATGTGTACTCATGTGTTATATATATACTGGGTGTCCCAAAAATGACTGATGGATTTTAAAATTCAATAACTTGCAAACGGTGACAGCTATTTAAAAAATTTTTGCAGGAGGTTTATGTATAATGTCAGGAGTTTTTTTACCGTGATTTTTTATTTTAGTTTGAATTTCAAACAATAGGAGGTGCTGATGGCGATTGAAGGCCAGGTGATCAGTGCTGAGTGAAGCATCGACCTGGCCTTCAATTGCCATCAGCGCCACTTATTTGAAATTCGAACTAAAATAAAAAAATTGCGGTAAAAAAACTCCTGATATTATACATAACCCTCCTGCAAAAATTTTTTAAATAGCTGTTTTGCTGTTTTGCAAGTTATTGAATTTTAAAATCCATCAGTCATTTTTGGGACACCTGGTATCATGTGTTCTATATATATATATTTTACTTTAAATGTAATTTTTGAATTTTTTTTTCTTTCTTTGCCATATTTGTTTAATTAGATACAATGTTTTCTAACAGCAAAAAACAGTATTTTAAAGGTTTTATATACGCTAAAACAGTGAGTTCTTTTCAGGCTAGCTTGTTATTTATATTTTCTGTGTTAATGTGCCTTTTTTTTTAAATAAATGGAAAAAAAAAAAAACTTTAAAAAATTGAAGCAAAGTTTTTTAAAAAGTTTTATTGAACTTACTATAACTTTTTATAGCATATTTTATGCAACAGTGTGATGTTTTAATATTTTGTTTATTAATTGACACCAACTTATGTAATGTATGTTGTGATGATTCTTGTTTTTTTCTTCACACACTATATGACATAAATGTAACCTTAGTATTGCTTGCTTTTAATAGCAATGGAAAATGTTCTTTCATTTTTTATTTCATTTCTTTGTTACTTTTAAACTGATCCCAGTTTTATTTTTGGTTGCAACACGGCAAAAAAATCATATTTGAATCAATGTTATTTTCGGTTATTATTACAGTAAGTTTATTAAAAATAAACATTGCTGTTAAACTTGATTATAGTTAAGTTGAGTCATCACTCACTTGAAAACTCCTTCTCCATAATGTTAAACCAATGGGCTGGTTAATTTTAAATTATTTCTTTAAATTTGAATATTTTAAATGATTTTTTTTTACATAGGATGGCTGAGCTCGATCTTTAGTATGATTGTTTTTTAATTTTTTGATTTCAGTTGCAGATTTTTTTTTAAATGTACTTTCAGTTTCAAAACTGGTTCTACAAATAAAAGTACCTTAAAAAAAAAAAAAAAAAAAAAAAAAAAAAGTTGTAACCAAAATTGAAAAAGTAAAAAATAGTCATATTAAAGATCAAGCTCACCCATCCTATGCAAAAAACAGTAAGAAAATTGTTTAAAAATATTGTAATTTAAAGGAGAAATTAAAAATTTACCTGCCTGTTGGTTTAACATTATGGAGTGGGAGTTTTCAAGTGAAGACTCCCCATAATGTTTTAATCTAAAATACATGTAAAAGATACAATTTTTTACAATAAACATATAAAAAAACCCTCTAAAGTTCATTTAGAAGATTAGATGTGTAAATAAGCTCAGCTCCTGCAACATTATACAAATAAGTTACATTTGATACGTGATTTTTTGTCTCTTGACAGGCATTTCAACCAGGTCCAACAATATTTATAAATTGAAGAGGCTTCTACAATTTGTAAAGCAAAGAGAATGAAAATATTAAAGGGTTTGAAAGAATCAAATTAAGGAACTAGAAATGAGATTTGTAAATCAACAATGCGATTCTTTGTTTTATTGCAGTCACTGTAGACCAGTGATTCTTATACTGGGAGTAGAGGAACGATCTATGAGGTCTTAAAATATATATGGTGTACAAATAAAAATAAACACAATATGTTACAAATTTAAAGGAAATGAGGAAAACCTGTCAAATTCGATGAATAAAAATGTTTAAAAGACCCGATTGTCTGAATGAAAAAATAAAATAAACATAATTACAATATTGAATCAATGTTTGATGGGCTAATAAATATACAGTAGACTCTCTCAAATCCGCAAACCAGAAATCCACAACTCTCTAAAATCCGCACATATTTTATGGATGTAAACAATGAAACTTTCAAATCAGATATTATGACAAAATTTGATTTTTTTTAGTTTTGTATCAATTCCATATATTTTTTTAATTTGTAATTTTCTCAATAATACTCCATTCATGTTTTTTTTTTCCATGAAAGAATTTTTTTTTTTTTTTTTTTTTTTTTTTTTTTTGCAAAAAATTCAAGATATTGCTGATATTACTGGTAATCACAATCTTCTTACCAAATATATTTATGCATTAATCAAGATTTTTTGGTTATTAAGCTTGGCTAAACTTAAAAAAAATCCTTATTTTATGATTTTGTTGTGAATTAGTAATGCACTTTTATGAGGAAAGTTTTGTTGAATAATTTTGGAAAAATAATTTGGAAAAAAAATTTGTGAGTTGAAAATTTACAACATATATATATATATATATATTCATGGAGTAAATTTATCTGGTTTCTGAATAACATCATTTTCATCATTGGAAACATTTACTTTTTATTATAGATTATTTTCTGTTATTTTATTAACATGAAATACTTAATATCATTTCTCAGTAAATAATATTTGTTCTAGTTTTGTCAGATAATTATACACCATCTTTTTATTATGGTTAAATTTTACAAAAACCATTACCTTTTTTCTTTAAAATATAATGACATATTCACTGATGAAATCAAACTTCTGATTGGTGGAAATAAATAAAACAAAATGAATTTTATAGAAAATCTAAACTGGATTGTCACTATTTTGAACATAAAATATAAAAATGAGCACAATTATAAATGAACAGCTTTCATTTAAGAAAATAATTATCAAAATCAGTTTGGTAAGCTAAGGGTGATGACTAAAAAACAGCCTGGTCTTTTAAATATGTAGATAAATAAATCAATAACTTTTCTGAAAATTAATAATTTTTAACCCTGACATAGAGACTCTTTTGTTAGTGCAAGTCCATCCAATTAAAATTAAATATGCATGTTTACTTTTCTTTTACTTTTAAAAATAACCCATATTTCTATTCCTTTTTTTTTATTGTTTTCTGTTTTCATCCCTTTAGTTAAAAGTTATTTGATTAAAATGAAACTTTTTTCCCCTTGAAAATCTAAGTGTGATTAAATGAGCAAACATAAATCTTATTAATTAGAGTGATACTTTAATTGTAGACACACTATTATCAGCCATATTGGACGATTGTTGGAGGCAGGAAAGGAAAAGTTGAGGATTCTGCTCGCCCAATGAGTTCTGTAATTCCTAAAAATGCAAAATGGATAAAAGACAAGGTTGTAAGTTTCAATCCTGAAGAAAATGCGCTAAAAACAGAAAAAAATGGAGATGTAAGTTTATTTATGTTTTCAAGTTTTCCTATTTAAAATCCTGTGATCCTGACCATTTATATTAAAATCTGCTACTAAATAATGTGATTTAACCTGAATAATGCATAAACATCACTTCACACTTGATGTGAAATGTGTATATTGTGTGTACTGGCATGTGATGTGCATAGTTCCATTTTTATTTATTTCATGGGTTAAACAGTTTAAATTTTTGTAATGAATGATATAAGGTAACTGCTATTTCTTTGTTTTTCTCATGAAATACTTATCAGCGTATCAAATACACGAGCAATTTGTTCAATATTTATTTTTATTCATTATTTTTATTTTCATTATTCTAAAATTCAAAAAAGAAAAAAATTGCTCATTTTCAAATCACTTCAGCCTCCTTAAATGAGAGATGCTCGTTATATTCCAATAATAATAATAATAATAATAAATTCAGTTAGTCTGAAAAAATACAGTATTTGATTTCAATCTGAGCAATACTTTCTTTATATGCTGGTATTATAGTATTTTGCAATTTTATAAATTTAAGCATGAGTACAAATCAGTTTACACATTATAAATGTAAAACACAAATGCTGTGATTGAAATCAAATATACTTTTTTTCTGATTGAAAAATTACTTTTACCAAGGATTATTTTAAAAAGGAAAAATAACTTACTATAAACAATATCACGCTTAAGGCAACTCTCAAGAAATTATTTTCCTATGCTCAACAACATAAATTTCCTGTGACATAAAAAAAAGCATGATACTTACAGGCATGATTATTGAAGTTATTTGAAATCACACAATGTTTTTCAATTTTCAATTAATTAATTACAGCTTGAGTTATAAGCAGTTGTTGTCCCATGATGATAATTTTTTTTGTGTCCTTCACTGTCTTGTAATGCTAAAATTTTTACATAAATTAAATCACTTCCTCCCCCCCTCCCCACACAGACACACTTCTCTAGCATATAAAGCTTTATTTTTTTTTTTTTTTTTTTTTTTTTTAAATCTTGCAATGAATAACTAAACATTTCTATGAATCCTTTGCTTCACAACATGTAGCTAATCTTAAAAAAAAATTATACTGTGAAATTATTCTGCTTTTTTATTATTTATTTATTTATTTTTTGTTGTTGATGTTGTTTAATTTATCCTGTTTATTACTTTATTAGAATAATAAATAAGTAATAAAATTATAATGCCATGTAAAAGCTAAGGTGGGTGGAAGTGATTAAGGTTTTATTTTTCAGCAAATATAATTTATTGTCACATGTAAATGTCATAAAATAAGTATTTTGTGAATATAATTTTTCAGATGAATAATACCAATAAAAAATATTCTTTTTTTAATTTGCAGTAATTGTCTAAATTTTTTTTATTTTATAAAATATTGTTGAAATTTCCCTTCAAAAAATTTCATCTATTATAATTTTCTTTATTTTCTTAAAAAAACACTAAAATACCACTCCTGTAACACCTAGAGCATTACTTTTATCCTAACTCGATTGTAGATCTTGCACATACACCCCTTAAAGACACTCAATTCATTGTCATGATAAAAAGTTTTGGAGGCACCTCATACAAACATCCAAAATTTTTTGTTTCGTACCCAACACTAATTCAGTGAATGAATGGATGCAAATTTGTAATGACTTCTGAAAGCATATCATGCAGCTGAGATTGAAATATCCTGCAGAGTAAAATAACAGAGAAATATCCTGCAGAGCCACAAAGTAATATAGCATCATTGTGTATGCAACAAAAGTTTTCCTGAAAAAACAGAAAATGACAGTCTCTTCATCTAAAACTAATTAATATCAAATATTAATTATTTTAAATCTCTGAAGTCATTTTGGAGGGGGAAAATGACGCCATTACAGGACACTTTCCCATTTCACTTTAAAATGATTATCTACATCTCAAAATATACTGCATGTAGAAATGCAGAAATTTCAGGATAGGATTAGACAGCAGATATAAGACTGTTTTTAAAAAGTCAGAATGATATGCATTACATTTATTACAGAGTTCGGATTTTGATGTTAGAAACTGTTTCTGACATGACAAGCATCAAAAACTGGTTTAAACCGTCAAAAGAAATGCAATGCACTTTAAAACATTTTAAGAACAAGAGGTAAACATTGAATAAGTCTTAATGATTTAAGTAATTTTTTATTTAACTTTAATTACTGTAATTTAATAATTACAAAAAATTAAATTATTTTAATTGCAATAAAACATTTTTGTTTTTATAATGTTCAAACAGAAGAAAATGATTTTGTACAATTAATAATCTGGATCAATTTTACCCTGCAGCATCCTACAGCACGTAATCAATTTAGCACATTTATTTACACTCAAGCGATTTTGGAGTTTAGAGTATATGAAGCCAAAGTTAGAAAATACTCTCTCAATTGATGCTGAGCTATCAGGGCTTGATAGCAGAAGCATTGCTAGTTGAACAAATTTGGATGCAGGCCAAGTTTTTGAATTTATAACAGATTTTTTTTTTCCCCCAGAAATAATAATATACAATACTGTAATAGTGAAATTTTAATATTACATCTAATGTTGTGTATGTGTGACAGATATTTAATGTGAAACTTTACAGATCAGTGTAGTATTTGAGATTTCTGATGAGGTTTTTGACATGATGGTTTAAACTAAAAAAAAAAAAAAAACAGTTTTTGATTGAAAACAAATTAATTGAAATTAATAATATAACAATGTTACTAAACTAAATAAGTATGGATGGGGGATAAAACCTTCAAAATAAAGTAATATTTCTGACAAAAATACACATAATATGGATGGGGGATAAAACCTTCAAAATAAAGTAATACTAGCATCCTTCACCCGCTACGCTGGTCATTTTGTCTAAAATAATCTTGAAACAAACGAAATATATTTAAATAAATAATCTTGATATTTAATCAAATATCCACAATTTCTGTTTGATTTGTGTAATCTTACATTGTTCTTTTCAAAGTTCATGTTGGCAACAAATTACCCCTAAAATGACTAAATAACTGACAAATTTCAAAAGTACTAAAGTATTTAACAATTTTTTTAGTATTTTTTTTTTTTTTAATCTTGAATTCTACTTGAATTGCTTCTCTGAGATATGGTGAAGTTGGTTATCTTTATATATATTATAAGAAGTACTTTTACCCCAATTTTCAAGATTTTTGTTTCGATAGATTTTTTGTGCCGTGATTAATACGAATTCCAGACTTTCTTTTATATATATAAATAAGGATTGAAAATTTCAGGTTTTTGTGCTGAAGACATTGCCAAATTAGGAAAATGTGAAGTATCTCATGAACTACTGGATTTAAAAGAATTTGCTTAGTACCATTCGATTCAGCATGAAAAAATACACCAAAATATGTTATCAGTTGAAAAATAACTACAAAAGCTGATTTTAAAGGAATTTTTTAAAAGTTCTTTTCAAAAATCTCTTCTTAGCAGCACTCGATGTTATAAGAAGTATTTTTACCCCAATTTTCAAGATTTTTGGTTCGGTAGATTTTTTTGTGCCGTGATAAATACAAAATCCAGACTTTCTTTTATTAGGATGAGCGAAGCGAATCCTCTACTAGTCCACTCAAATTACAATTTGTCGTACGCTTTACAAAAAAACTATTCAATATTTTAACTTCAAATTAAACACAAAAATAAATTATGATCTGTAGATTTGCAGAATATAATTTTTTTTTACAGTAAAACGTTAAAAAAATTATTATTTTAATTAATTTATTTTACATGCATTTCCAATACGGACGCATTTTAGCAAATAAATAAAAAATGAAACGCGTATATTTTCAGAAAAAAAAGTTTAAATCATGGAGTAAATAATTATAGATAGAATCATGATTAATTTATTAAATAAAACATGTTTTCATTTTCCCGCAAAATCGTTTGCACAGATGACACTTAAACATTTTAAAAGAATTGTATTATGTTTTTTTTTTTTTTTTTTTTTTTTTTTTTTTTTTTTTTTTGTAAACTGGCAACAAAATAATTGTAAACAAATAAAATTAATTCTTAAATTTGTTATATAAATGAAAAATTAAAAGATCTGCGTGAAGTTGTTGGTTCAAGCTCTTTATAAATATTTTTGCGACGGTCGTATTGTGGCTAAATAATATCGACTCATTAATCAGAAGGATTTTATAGAAAAATAAGACTTTAATAAGTTCGCAAACACAACAATAATTATTCGTGAAAACGTCACTGCGAGAATGAGAGAGCGTTTCGTTAAAAGGTAAGTCCATTAATTGAGTTGCCATTCGCAGAAAGTAAAAAGTTCTCCCACGCGGAGAGAATTACAGCAATTCTCATACGCTAACATGTATAAAAACGAAGAAATTAAAATAAAATGTTTTACAATTAAAAATTCATAGTATCAACGAAAGCAGATTTCAAATGTTTTTTCCAGAAAATAGGATTTTGGAGAAGTAACTTTCTTCAAGCTTTCTTCAAATATATTATTCTAAAATAGCTATCAAAGATTATCGGATGTTGATTACAAAGATTGGAAACATGCATATTTCAAATAATTAAAAAACACCAGTTGCTACTTGAAATTGTAAAAACATCTTTAAAAGAGCTTTTAGTTGAAAATTTAAAAAAAATTTGTAAAAGTTTGCTTCGAAAATATCTTATTAAGCCAGTTTTACATCATAAATAAAAAATTAAAATGCGCCAAAACATAAAATAACGTTTTTGTTTAATAAAGATGCAAAAATAATAATAAAAAAATACTGTTACTTTCAAATATCTGTTTTATAAAATAATGCTTCGCGAATCCAAACAAAGCATGGCTTTTGCTAGTATATATAGATTTCAGACAAAAATACACAAATTATAATGTTGTTTAGCCAAAAAAAGGGAGAAGTTCTTTAAAAAAATATCTCTTAAAAGACTGAGCAAATCATCCAAAACAAGAAATTCATAATAATTATCAATAAAGCATCAAAAACAATTTTTTTTTTCCTTAACATTTTACACACACACAATATTATAGAAAATTCAAAATATTCAAGTAAGGCTTATAGAATAATCCTCCCACTTGATTCCTCCTATAATTTCCGCAAATTTATTAAAAATTTGTATTTTTTTTATCAAAACACACTCTATCAAAAAGAAGCATTGCCAAATAGAACACAAAATTGGTTTGACGATTATATGTTAGCAATATCGCTTTAACATGCCTCCACAAGCCTTCTATATTATTGGTGTGAACACCAGTTACTGGATCAACAAAATTTATGCTATGATTCACCCGCAGAGAGTTATACCCATGTTGACCTAAATTATCATACGCCTTTCAATAATCACTATACACACTAGTACCTTTCTCTATTCACTACTCTATACATTCCCTTAAAGTCTCCTCTGTCCTATTATGCACAGCAACCAAAAACATCCGACCTGTACCCCTCTCCACACCTCGAAAAACCCATTGCCCATCAACAGCACAACCTCTATTATATTTCCTTCTACTAAATTTACTTTCATCCACTTCTACAATCTCTCCAAAACCTCCTATCTTCTCAGACTTCATCTTGATATATTCCAACACTTGCTCATTAATAAATTGCCTCCAATTAGCCATGGTATTAGTAGCAAACTTATATTCCTCAACAATGTGACCAGTTTTCGTCCCAGTAACAATCTCAAATATCAACAAAAATATCTCCTCTATCGTCATCTTACTAGCTCCACTGAACCAAAAGACCTTTCCGTGCCACAGTCTTTCCTCTTGCCAACAAGAGCATTAGGATCATCCACAGCTTTCTTATTTCGATAAACCCATGTATAATCATCTGACATATTACTCCTTTTATGCACCGACATATTTCCACCACATTTATCACAAGACAAGCTAGATTTCAACAAACCAACCTCCTTCAATAAACTAAACAACAAATCTCTATCACTAATTAATTCAAGCACAAAAGTCTACTTGCTTTACCCTCATTTCTCAAAATAAGCCTATTATTTGACACCCTAAACAAACCACCTTTTTCCTTCAAAATTCTCTGATATTTCCTAATCACATCTCCAACAGCAGGTAAACTTACTACAGGAGTCCAGGGCTTAAAATTCAATTTTCCAGAGGAGGGGAGTCTCTCTCCCAACATTTATAAATGGAGGGGAGTTTAGTTGGTTGGGAGGGAGAAAAAAATCTTTAAAAACCTACTGTTATTTTATGAACTATTTAAAGAATTACACAAATACAGACATGATAAAATACCACTGAAGCATTTTTTATCAACAATTCAGAATGCAAAATGTGTTTGAGAGAATTCGAAGGAATGCAAAATGTGTTTTTTATTTTAAAAAAAAAAAGTAAGTCAAGATTTTATATAGTCTTTTTAGTTTTCAAAGGGATAAATTCCCTTCCTTTGCTAATTATTTTTGTTTCAGGCCTAATAAACTCTGTTTTTGGTACAGGTTGCATTTTCTGATGAAATTGACATCTTTTTTGTGATTCTGTGATGAAAATTGTATTTTTTTAGAAGCCTTTTGACTAAATTCGCATTTATTCAGCAACCCTCTGACAAAATTCACATCTTTTTTTGCAGTTTTTCGATGAAATTTGTGGGGTTTTTTAGTGGCCTTTTGACTAAATTAGCATTTATTAATGACTCTCTGACAAAATTCACATTTTTTCCCATGATGTATTGTTGAAATTTGCATGCTTTACACAATTTCTGTGACAATCTGTATTTATTAAGCGATCCTTTGGCGAATTTTGCATTCATTAAGCAAGAAATAAACCGTTGGCAAGAAATAAATCGATTTTATTTCTTGCCAACCCTGATTTATTATTAAACAGCGACTTTTTGCATTTCCTTTGATATCAAGTTAGATATATGTATAAGATTTTCAATATTCTATGATTTTGAGCTGAAACTACATCACATTAGATGTGCTATACTCAGCCCGTGGCCCAGCAGCTTTTTATGTGTGGCTTGAAACATATAATTATTTATTTATGTCAATAAAATTAATTCAGTTGTGCACAAAAGAATTTAAAACATTCAATTTTTTTTAATACATTTTTATGTGAAGACAAAACTTATCCTGTCATTTATAATTAGTTTAAAATTGTGTTAAAACATTTTAAATGCTGTTTTCTTGGTCAAAAGTTATTTTACATGTAGTCTTATTTTGTGCTACAGTGCTGTATACATTTCTTAATATTTATCATTAATTCATCATTATTCAAAATTAATTAAATTTGAGCATTGTATTTCTATCTTTAAAAAATAAAATAGGAAGCTTTTGCACCAAACAAATATTTATTAGAGAAAATTTAGTGATTTTTTTTAGGATTCCGTACTTAAAAAGTAAGTTTTCTTTAAAATTTGGAAATAATGCATTTTCATATTAATCCATTTTATACTTATTAATACTGTTTTTTAGTGTTGAACATTTGTTGAGAAAAAATTAGCATTAAAACATCTTAAACCGCTATTTTAAAACAACAAACTTCATGCCATATTCCTAAAACATTTGCAATAAAAATCTTCTACAAAGTTTATGATTTATATATAGTGATGACAAGAAATTTGGTGACACTTCTTTTGTGATAAATATTCAGCTGTATTGATAATATAAACTTTGCATAGTTCTTTGTTATACTATTTTTTTTTTCTTACTATTTTGATAAATCTTTTTAAAATGTGTTGCAGCCCACCTAATGTCATAAACATATGTTTGTGGCTTGCAAGATAAAGAAGTTGGGTATGGCTGCTCTAGTACTATAGTCTCTCATGATTACCATTTTGAACACTATTGGTGATGATAAAAATAATTGGCGATTGATAGTTGTTTCTGTCCATTTAATTTGGTTTTTATCTGTAATGTAAATTAAGTATCTTGAATATGTAAAAAAAATGTGTTGAAATATTGACATTTAATTGCTTTTAGTTATGTGTATATATATATATATATATATATATATATATATACTAGCTGACCCGCCCGGCGTTGCCCGGGTCCGTATTAACAATATTAAACGAACTTGAAATTTGTATGATTTTATCATTAACTGGAAGCATGCAGAAATGCATTGTCTGAAATACGTCGCAGCTGACTTTGTGAAAAATCGGTTTTAAAAACAACAACTAATATTAAGATCTAAAAATACTTAAAATGAGCAAGGAGAAGCACGGGAGGGAACATGTATCCAACGATTGCGTTAGTTTCGTGTTAAAGTGTTGATATTTACCCGTAAAAATCACTGTTAAAACACGTAACTAATTATTTTTTTCGCATAGAAATCCCAAGTGAAATATTTTGAATTTCAAACTAATTATATTACTCTTAAATCCGACTATACCGTGAATGAAATCGATACGCGATGATAAAAGATTGGTATATAGTATTATAATTTCAGAGCCATTTAACAAAAGTGTATATTTTTATCAAAGCATGCGTAATGTTGACTCTGTGGACAAATTCCTAACCGTAAATTTTTGTACCATAACCATAATCTGTCTGCGACTTAACATTACCCTACCGTAACTTAAATATAACATAAATGTAACCTAGCCGTCACTTTGAAATATCAATATAGAAGCATCATTTAAGATTTTGCTTGAAAAGTTAACATTCTTTCGTTAATGTCTTAAAATCGTCTGCACTCTGAAATCTAGATTTTAGACTAATATTTGTTATTTAAGTTTTCGCGCATGATTTTAAAAGAATGTTTTCATAATTATATTTTATATATTGACATAGAGTTATTAATATATTGTTAAATTAAAAACATTTTTTCATCTACGTTATAAAGTATTAAAAAGTTCTGAAAAAAAAAAAAAGAAAACTTTTAGTAATACAATTTTTAGTTCAAATCAAATGTTTTCAATATTTTATTTAATTTTATTTTTACATTTAATTTTTTCGAATATATCAATTCCAATTATTTTAAAAGCAAACATTTTTTAAAAATAAATGATATAATAGAAAAAAGACCATTTTAAAAAATTACTATTACTTCGTAAAATACGCTTCAGCTGTAATTCATTCCTTTCAATTCGTCTTAATACAAAATCCCTTCCACATGCTTTTGTTTGGGACATTAAAATTTGAGCGATAAATGGTTTAATATTGCGACCCTTTTTCGGTTTACTTCACCACCACCTATCTTTTTCCTCCATGGTTTACAACCGCTGTGATAAAAAATCATCATTTAAACTGACAGTTTGCCAGTCTATGAATTTTAAAGGTCTGTTCCAGCTTTTTTAATTATTTATGCGAAAATTTTATGCAACCAACCAACCATAACTAAATGAAGGGAAAAAAAGAAGAAAAAAGGCGATTTTTTATAAGAGTGATCTTTGGAATTTAATTAATTACTCAGTTAATAAATAGAATTTCGAAATTCTAAAGCTCAGGTGCATCAGGAGAGATATTGGGCTACTCTCATAAAAATTTTGAGCTTCGTACGTCCCATAGATTTTGCTAGCCATCGCAGACACACGCACACACACACACACACACACACACACACACACACACACGCAGACAGAGCGATTTGTTATTTTATTAGTATAGATATATATAATATCAGTTGGAACTGACTCTGAAATTGAAACTATCATATATATATATATATATATGTATATATATATATATATATATATAGACTCCCCATGTATCATTAATTAAAATGTTTATATATATATATATATATATATATATATATATAAAGATAGAGAGATAGACAGATTTCAAAAAAGAGCATTTCCTTTGATGCAGCAAGCAATTTAAAATTATTAAATATTAATTAAAAAAAATATCCTATTATAGTAAGTTGTTTTGAGTAATGTTATATGTAAGTTTTCTTAATTCCATCCCCTGCAAAAGTTTTCTTCTGTTCCTACCCCTTCATAAAAAGGTAAAATTTCTAAATATTCTGTAGATAAAACAACAGTTAAACAACTTTTTAAATTAATGATCAGTTAGTTCTTTTAGGAGTAAGTATACATAAATGATCTAAGAAAAATGCACATTGTAAGGTTTTTAGCTAAAATTTTAACATAAAAATTTAATTAAATTTGTATGTTAATTTTTAATTTCATAGTAATTTTTTTATGCATTTCATCATTTTTTTTCTAAAATATAAAAGCATTGAATTTATTTATTGCATAAAATTGAATTTAGGAAGCAATATTATTTTTCAGTCTTATATATATATATTGATCTAAATTCATTTAAAAAGGAAACCTTCCAGAATTATGCATGTACCTAGAAGTGTTAATTCTCTAATTCTCTCCGTGTACTAGCACTCTTGAATAACAAGCAACAGCAATCCTAGATTGCAACACACACCCAACACTTTTTCATGTTGTGCAGCATAGTTTTTGAAGGAGTGATTGGGTGATGTGAAGGGAGAATTTTCTAAAATATTGTACTCAGAGAAAAACACTTTTAAATTACATAGATGAACACTGAAGGTTATTTAGCTTGTGGATTATTCAAATGCATTCTTACAGGCAGACACTAGTTATGTGTATGCGATACTTCCATAAATTAATGACATTCCACAAGTATTTATTTTTTACCAAATTCTGCAAATCTAATTTGTTAATTGTTCACAAAAAAATCAGGAGTTTTCGCAGTTAAGTTTTTTAAAGAAACATTCATTTCATTTAATGTTTGCCAATTTCATGAAATATCCGCAGAAAAGTTCCTGAGTTTCATCAACTGTTCATGAACGAAAACTGTAAATTTTATCATTCAATGAAAAAAAAATCAAGAATTATGCAAAAAGGTTATGGGGGGGGGGGGGGAACTCTTAGAATCATAGCAATTGCTGGCTAATCTCCTCAATTCATCACAAAATTTGCAGAAATCAGAAATTCCCCATGAGGATTAAATTTTTCAAAGAATTTATTCATTAATGATTTTTTACCAATAAAAATCACAATGAGGTTTACAGTGTTTGATTTTTCTTCATCCATAGTATGAATGTCAGTATTTATACTTACCACTAATACTTAATACATTTTCTATCCCTGTAAGGCCCTTTCCATCCATCTAATAGGGAAGTAAAATAGGGACAGCAAGAAAAATTACCATTTATTTTTGGACAAATCAACACCTCAACAATAAATTATCTTTTTTATTTAGATATATTTCTGTATCTTATTAAATTTTTTAAAGCTAAATAACTTCAGTGTAATGTTTAGAGAAAGAAATTCCAACTTAATAACTAATATTTTTTTCCTTTGCAGATTCATTATGATTATCTAATAGTTGCTTTGGGATTACAACTTGCTTTCAATAAGGTATGAATTTTAATTGAGTTTATTAATGATTTGATTATCAATCTTTTTTTAGTGTAATTTACATTTTTATAGAAGTCTTAATTAGAGATGGGAATGCTCGGAAAAAACCCAGAAAAATTGGGAAAAAAATCGTTTTTTTTTTTTTTTTCTTTTCTTTTTTTTTTTTTTTCTGAAGGCTTATTTTTTAATTTTTCCAGTTCGGAAAAATTGAAATTTTATTTATGAAATAATATAGGGAAAATTTTGTAATAGCTACATTCGCATACTTTTTATTTTATTTATTTTTATGTTGAGTGTCCCACATGAAAACTTTAATGTGGGTAATCTGATCTCTGAGCAGAAATCTGTTTCAGAAGACTTGAAAGGGCCCTTCACATTTTTTTCTTGTTTGAAACACAAGACACTTCGCAAAATTTCTCTTGAAAATAGACATTTCAGAAAAAAGCTTAATCTACAAATTGAGTCTTTCGTAAATGCAGTGATTGAAGAAAAAATAATCTCATGCCATATAGCAGCTGAATCTTATCAAGTTGTATATATGCATAAATAACCTTATTAAAAATGTCTAAATAGGACTCTAAAAATAGCAATAATTTCTTATTCACAAATTCTGAATATATTTTGTATAAGTATATATACAAGAAATTAGCAATTTCACAAAAGCAGGATTACATGAAAAGAATCTAGATATATAATTAAATGCAACTTCTTTTTATAAAAATTAATTCATGTGCAAAATTATTTCAATAATATGCCGATTAATGGAAATGGTAAAATTAAAAATTTAACATAAAATTTGAAGCATGCATTTATTACTTTTTTCTATCTTTTCAAGAAGTAAGTATTGAATTTGTGAAAATTTTGACTTCCAGTTTTTGGTGTATTTAAACGTTTTAGAAGGTCCTGAACACGATTTGATAGTTTTTGGAAAATATCTGTCACTCCCCAGACAACCACAACTGTCCTTCGGACGTCATACAATGATTATATAGATCCTGTGGGTGTCATATCCTATGCGAACTATCCAGTGAATGCGCTGAGGATAGTAAGGAATGGACGGTCCAATCACATTGTCCGCTGAACAGCCGCTGGACAACTGTGAACGGACCATCCAACCGAATTGTCCCCAAAACGGCCGATGGATGTTCTATAACCGTCAGTCCTTTTTAGTAGCTGTGGAGCGCCTTTTTTGAACTCCTCAACTCGTCGGCCACAGTAGAATCCAATGTTTATATTTCAATCAGCGCATGGCGAATTCGAATTAATAGAGAAAATGGATGTTGATATAAGGTAAGAGCTTTCTTTTATTTTTATTTCCAATACATTTCTTTATAATTATTCTGCCTCTATATTTTTTTAATGTTGGCAAAGTTTTATTAAAATGCAAAACAAAAAAATAGGCCTAGTCATCGCACGAATAAGAAATAATTTTATAAAACAATGTCTATATTTACTGTAAAAAATAAATTTGTTTTATAAAATTGAAAATTTTGTGTTTTTGTTCTGAAGTAAATGTGCGTATGTTTTATAATAAAATAAACATGTTATATAAATATAATAAAACTACATTTTGTTTTGCCACGGTATGCCTAACAAGTATTTCAAAACAGTGTTTTCTCGCGAAAATCACTAAAGAAAAAACACCGATACCCTGATATGACAGCAGCATCATTTCCATTTTAATGCTTTTTTGTAACAAAGCTGTTTAATAGATTCAGAAAACAAAATCATTTTAACAAAATGATTTTATTTAACAGCTTTGAAAAATCAAAATTTGAATATTTACAATTGATGTAACAAGCTCTTTTAAAAATTTGAGTTGACTTGGATTATCCATTTTCTATTAATTATATGCTGTGCACAGTTAATTTTTTTACTTTTTTGTTTTAAGCATTAAGATATTTTCTGTGTTTCATTTATAGGTCATTCAAAAAGTAAAGCACCTCAGTGGAACATTTTATGTTATATTTCAGTTAAACTTAAATATTGTTAAAATATGTATTGCAGAAACATTTTTCTTCAATGTAATTATGAAATTTTAGATGATTTTTAAATTAATTCTAGAAAAAAAAAAATTCTAATGGCATTTGTGCTACAAGTAAAATTTTAAATTGCAATTAAAAATTTTATTTGTGGGTTGAAAGTGTTCTTATTCAGAAACATGATTGAAAAGTGTTTTTCATTTTTAAATAAAAGCAGATTTTAAAGAAAAAAGAAAAACTTTCAAAAAATTCCATGATTTAACATTTTAAACTTTATTTCCAGACCCGACTGCTAATTGCTCCCTCGTGACGACATTTCTGTAGCTGTCAAATCCTAAAACTATCATAAAATGCTAACTTAACAGCATTTCTGAATGAAATATATCACTTCATATCTGAATGAAATCTGTGTAAAATATTCATTTTTAGAAATACTAATGCAAATATTTGTATTTATGAATGAAAATGAATTAGCGAAAGTAAAGAAAAATAGTCACTCTAATTTAAGAATAACCTTCAATATAATAATTAATTATGAAGTGATGTGACCAGTGTTGAATTCAGGGGGTGCCTGGGGGGGGGGGGAACATTCCCCTCCCAAAGCAACGAAATGTTTCCCCTGATAATTTTGAGATTTTGTTTTTAACAGTCAAAAATTGCAATTTCCCCTCCGCGGAACTCTATAATTGCCCCCTCCCCTCCAACTGGAGCCGCAAAAGTCCCTCTTGGAGAAAAGTGTCTGTTAATTCCATACTGGATGTGATTTCTCTCTCCCCCCCTCCCCCCCCCTCCTCTAACTTGAAGACCGGATGTGCCATTATATATGACGGATGATGTTTTGCCAACAAATGTTTCTTAATTCGTTGTTGAACCTCCTTTAACTGAATATATCGCTTGGCATACATATAATTAACAGCTCTATCATTTGATGCTTTAGAAAAATGTCTACAGTTTACTTCTTTTTCTGTCCCATAATAAAAGAATCAACAAACCCATACATGGTTTATATGAATATTTTCCTTGTAAACTATCAGTATATATATATATATAACAGGGCTTGAAATTTGATTTTTCCCAGGAGGCGAGTCTCCCTCCCAACGTTTATAAATGAAGGGAAGTTTATCTGTCTGGGAGGGAGAAAAAAATCTTTAAAACGCATTATTATTTCATGTGCTATTTAAAGAATTACAAGAATTCAGATTTGACAAAATAATGCACAATTTTTATTAACAACTCAGAATAATTATGCAAAATATATTAGAGTACAAAATAAGTTTCCCCCAGAGGGTTTTAGGGGGGAGCTCTGCTCCTCCTGCCCTTTAGTTTAAAAAATAGCGCCCCTCTTGCCCCTCATCCAAAAACTTGTGCCCCTCTTGTCATTCATTCAAAAAAAAAAGCCCTTCTTGCCCCTCATTTGAAAAAACACAGCCCTCCAGCAATGATCCGAACGTGCTATAGTGCATAAATTACGCAAAAATCGGCGACGGAATGCAAAAATTAGCCTCATACGTGTGCCGTGAGACGGGTAATTTCGTCAAAAAGTCGCTAAGAAACGGCAAGTTTCGTTAAAGATCTCGAAATAACGACTAATTTCCGGCAAGATTCGCAAAAAAAAAAAAAAAAAGGCTAATTCCGTCACAAAATTTCACAAAACGGCAGATTTCCACAAAAAATCGTGGAAAAACGACAAATTTCTCCCAAAAATCGCGATAAAGTGGAAAATTTTGTCGAATGAGTCGCAAAAAATGACAACTTTCATCAAAAAGTATCGATAACAGAATTCTTTAAAAGATTTGCGAAAAAAACGGCAAATTTCGTCCAAAAATCGCAACAAAACAGAAAAATTTGTGAAAAGTTATGTTTTTTGCGATATTTTCATGAGATTTTTCGTTTTTTCATGCTTTTTTTTTTAGCAAAATATGCCATTTTTTGCGATTTTTTTTTTTTTCACGAAATTTGACGTTTTTTCGCAAAATATGCTGTTATTTGCGATCTTTTAACAAAATCTGCTGTTTTTTAAGATCTTTTAACAAAATTGACCGGTTTATTGTGATCTTTTAACAACATTTGCCGTTTTTTTTCACGATCTTTTAACAAAATTTGCCGTTTTTCAATTTTTTGATGAATTTTCTGTTTTTTCACGACGATTTGAACTGATAGACAAGTGTCCTTAAAAATGAAAAAGGTGCCCTGAAAAATGTAACATTGCCCTTTTCAGAACAGTAGCGCCCTGCCCTTTTTTAAACCTGGGGGAAACTCTGAAAATAAAAATAAGTGAAGCTTTATTATTTTTGTTACAGGTCTAGTTAACTCTGTTTTTGGTTAGCCTCGATTTTAGATTGAGTGTAATTACCTGCAAGTTGAGTTTGACAAGTTTGGTCCTGCAAGTCCTATTTAACGCTAGATTTTCTAAGAGAAAATACTGGTACAAAAAAATTTCCTGGTCATGAAATTCAGTGTTCCATATTTTAACCCTGCCATACGAAATCCAAAGCATTGAAGATTTGAGAATAATTAATACATACAGAATAATAATGCCGAATTGTCTGAGTTCGAACACAATTTTGCATCTTCTACCGCACTTGACTATCTGGCTGTATACAAATTATACTTAAATTATACAAATTTAAGTTGCGTTTGAAGTTTCACTTTGTTCGGCTGCGTTTTGACATATACAATTAACGAGTCGTATTTCTAAGTAACAGTTCGGTATTGTGTATCTTAAAGAATACCTGTTTCTTAGAAACAAATATGTGTGGTTTGCAACAGCTCTATCCTTGAAGGACCGAAGATTAATTCAGAATTTTTAAATTTATATTGTCATTTTTAAACTTCCTATCATTCGTAATGTTTTTCAAAAATGGAATAAAATCATAATGTTTAAAGAACAGCCATGCAAGGCATTGGTACTTTATCTCTACTACACATTCAATGTTCTTTTAAATGTTTAAAATTCTGTCTAATTTTAATGTAGGTTTTTTAAATTAGCCTGTTTTTAAATTTAGGGGGTTGGGAGGGGTGATATAGATAAAAATACTGATTTTTAAAATGTCATTAAGTGTTAAAAATGATTGATCTCAGAAAATATTTTGTATTAGTTCAGACCATACTTAATTTTATCTATTCCCTTTCAGCTTCTGTTTCCACTGCCACTGGCAGTTCAAGTGCACCTGCGTTTGAAGATTTCCTGTTAATGGATGAGTGCGGTCTGCAGTTCTTAGAAGAAAAACACTCAGTACCGGAAAATCAAGTATATATGGTATGCTTTTCAAAAAATTTTCCATTTATTTTAATGTTTAAAGATTAGTCATAATTTTTAAAGATTTTATTTTTCCTCTCAAGAAGCTTTTCTTTATAGTACGAATTTAATATTTCCAACTGAGCGAGAAATTGACCAGGCCATGAATCAAACCCAGATACTTGGCTTACAAGACCAATGCTTTACTTGTTAAGCTAGCTGGGCGATAGCCGGTTGGGATTTCTCACTCGGATAACCTTATTGGTTATAACATCTGGACATAACTCCATCTTAATATGGAGTTCCATTACTTGCGGTTCATTCTGCCGAGTTGTCTAAATGACAGACCAGATGTTATGACCAATAAGGTTATCTGAGCGAGAAATCCCAGCCGACTATCGCCCAGTTAGCTTAACAGGTAAAGAATTGGCCTTGTAAGCCAAGTATCTGGATTTGATTGCCGACCTGGTCGATTTTTTGCTCAGTTGGAAGTATTCAATTTGTATGATAAATTTATAATATATATATATATTTTTAATTGCTTGAATTTTATTTTGCATTTTTAAAATATTAAGCCATAGATATAAAGGCAGCTTCTTTTGTAATTTCATCTATAGTTATACTTTACTTTCTGGCACATATAAATGGTCTGAAAATATAACAAATTGTAGATCTGCTCATTTTATTTGATTAATGGAGTAACTTCAAGATTTTCCTTTTCACTTTTATATTGAAAAACACAAAAAATCAAGAAAATTGATAGTATTTTTATGTATATTTGAAGCTTTAATAATTCACCAAATAAATTTTAAAACAACAGTTTTTGTTTTGGCGGCAAAACGCTGCATCACGGACGAAAGCGCTGTGACGTCATTTGCCATGTTAATACCATCGTGCTATGAGCTTAAGTGTTTGACATATTTCTGATACTGTTTAAATTTTTTATATCAAAAATTTGTTATAAATTTGTATAGTACTATGTTGCACAAATATTACAGTAAATTCCCTGCTAATAAGCACTTTTTTAGTGTTCCTAAAGATTATAATAAAGATAATTTATTCTGATGTTAACATGATAGAAATGTTTTTGTAAACTTATAATCTGCTATTCTTCATTTTTATTTGTATGTGTATTTATTGATTGAATCTAAATATTTTTTGAATATGTGAATGGGAATAATTGCATATGAAAAAAAAAAAAAAAAATTATGTATTATATACATATATTTGTTCAGTTTTATTTATACATATTAAGAAATACCAAGTAACCGATAGTTTATTTGAAATATATGGATTAGGGATGTACCAAATATTTGGTATCTATTCGGTATTCGGCCATGTTACCGAATATTCGGTTAGGCCAAATATCTATTTGGTTAAACCGAATATCAAAGTATTCAGCCGAATCCAATACTTAATAAAGGCTTTTAAAATAATACATTTTAAAAAACTTTTCAAAATTTCTACTTTTAATTGTCAATTTATTAATATATTTAAAATAATAAGAAATAAAAACATTTAAATAATATAGAGTGTTTTTACATTATTTATCTGCTGTTTGTAAAGTTTAACTTAAGAAAATTAAGCATGAAAAGGATTAAAATTAAGATTTATTAGGATTCTCCTTAGGAATAAATGATGCGAATGCCTAAATTCTATTTAGTAAATAATCTGTTCCTTGCTTTTCCCAAAAGTCCTTAAACAAGAACGGAAAACTTGAGATTAGTAATAGCTATCAAGGCAGACAATTTTTTGTTTATGAAACCATAATCGTAATCAACTTCTTGAATCATAAATGCGTTATATTTCATCTCACTCTAGGTCAAACTTGTGCTTTCGTTTGTTGCATTAACAATAAATAAGATATCATAACTATATTTTCAACTCGCATGCTTTGATTTCTGTAAAATATGATATGATGGGAAGGATGGAAAATGCCACTATTCATAAGAAAAGAACTGTGAGCTGGACATTCCTTTATTCAGAATTAAGTTAAAAGTATTTATACTTTATATTGAAAAAAATCTGCCTTGAGTTATTTAAAAAGAACAAATATGAGACACTACAGTTTTTCTTCAACTATTTTTTCATTATTTTTCTTTGATTTCAAAATGTTTGTTTCAATTCGTAGATGAAATGAAATTTAAAATTTTACTAATTGAAAAAGTCTCATAATTATGCTTCTTAAATAAAAAAAAGGCAGATTTTTTTCAATACTGAATGTTCTTATAAAAAGCTCTTGTTTATCAAAATATAAGTTTCTCTTACTAAATATTATGTAAAATTGTTTCAAATAGTAAAATTTTAATACTTTAAACTTTGAAATATAAAAAGCATTTGGAAAGCTGAATATTCGGTATTCGGCCCAACAATTACTATTAGGCAAGCCGGATATTCGGTTTAGCTGTCGGCCGAATATTCGGTATTAGGCCATAATCAGTATTCGGTGCATCCCTAATATGGATATATATATTATTATTCAATAATCATAATGCAATTTTTGGAAGCTTTTAATTTTTATATCCATCTTTAATGTATAATTCTATTCATTAAAAAAAGAAATAATATATCACTTATTAAAGAAGAAAAAAAAATATATCACTGAAACCATACATGTTGAGTGAAGCATACTCAGTCTTTTTAATAAACATTTTTGCATTAATAGCATATCCAGAAAAGAAAAAAAATGGTGGAGGAGGGGGGGATAAGAAAAGGTTTGTTCTCAGAAGTTTTAATTCAGGGGATAATTCAAAGTTTAGGGGATTTTTAAGGGAGATTTTAACCCCATAAATAACACTTTTGTCTTCAGAAATGTTTTGAAAATATATATATACATACAATATCATAGCTGCCAACTCTTCTGATTTTTTTGCCGAAAAAATTCAATACAAATTTTTGCATTGTTCAATCGATAATTTACGGCAATTTGAAGTGGTAAAATTTACTGTAATTTTCTTCCGGGTGTAAAAAGCGGAGGATGTTGGCAGCTATGCAATATTTTGTTTGTTGTGTACATACAATTAAGCTTTTTTTTTTTTTTTTTTTTTTTTTTTTCATGAAAATTTATATTTTATTTCATCTGTAAAATAACATTTCTACTACCGAAAATCTAAGTTATTTTATGCCTAGAATTTTATTCATTTTTTTATTTGTAATTATTAGTTACCATTATATATTTTTAATGCATTTATGTACTTTATAGAATCAAGTAAAAATTTATTATTTCCTGTAAATTATAAATAATTTTGATGCCAAATGCCCAAATGTATTTAACTTTAGATGAATAACATTGGACAAGTTGTTATATTACTTTTTTTTATTATTCTAACAAAAAATAAAGCAATTTTCAATTTTAAAATTGTCTGCCGATCCCACTTGACATGTAATCTATGATACATACACATATAATTATATTTTTTATAAGAAATCATCAGCTAAACTTACACAATAAATTAGAATAAATAAATAAAAAAAAATAATATCTTTTTACTTTCTTTTGAAGGCAAATACTAGCTGAGAAGCTATGCTCTGTATACGAAAAATTTCCAAATTAATATTCTGTTTTAAATATTTTTGATATGTCACTGATTAATTGCATATTTAGTAAACTTCAAAGTTAGTATACTAAACATTTTTCTACTCCATTATTTGACATGCATTAATATTTAAAACAAACCAAATATTAAAAAGTTATTCATTTTGTTAATGCTTTTTTCTAATAAATTATCATGCATTATTTGAGGCAAGTAATAAGCACTTTTTTAAATATTAAAAAGTGAAAATAATCAGACTTGTTTTATAAATAGCTAAATTTTCTGATTTTTCATTTGTTTCTGTTTTAGATGCAGTTTCTGAAGAGCAATCCATTACCAAGTCTGCTGTTGAAGACATAATTAAAATATGGCTAAGACATGCTAAGAGAGAAAAGTTAAGAGAAAAGATAATGTTAAGAGAAAAAATAAAACAGTGTAGATTAATAAGAGATGGATAAAATAAAAATTGGTGTACAGATCTAGAATTCTTCTTTTCATATTTTTCTTTCAGATCACATTTTTAGACCATCCCTCCCTCCCAATGAAAAAGACAAACAAGTAAATATTACAACTCAGCTTATAAAGCTGGAAATTGTCCAAGGTTATTCAAAAAGAAATATTTAATTTGAACAAATTTAATTATGTAATATTTAAAAATTTATTTTACTTTTTTATCAAATTAAAAAAGAAAAAAAAATTTCTTTAATCACTTATTTTCTTTGTTCAAAAACTAAATTAATTTCTTGGTAATTGCTGTTCTAAAAGAAATCGTTACTTTTATTTAAATAATAACCTTGATTTATTCTGGTCTACATACAAAAGATGAAAAATAATTTGCATTTTTATCTTTGATTTTATTTTTATTAAGTTTCCGTTTCCAAATCTCAAAGATATATAAATTTGAATGACTAATGTAGACCTTTAAGTATGATTACAAAATTCAACAGCAATTTCAAGGATTACCAGATGAAAATTAATCAATGTTTTCGCTCTATCTCCCAACACACAGTTGATCCGGTTGCTATTCATCTCAAAGGTCTCGACACCTTTCATAAACTATATTGGAGTGGCTAGAAAAGGAGGTTTGTAAAATATTCTAAAATCATACAAATTTGTCTGCTTGTAGAAATATTAGTGCTTTCCTTTGCAGATGAAACATATTGGCAAGATTATCTTATTCATAAACTATAATGTGCCATGCTTAACATTTTGTGATACAGGCAGAATATAATACAAAAAACGTTATTGAAATGGATATTTTAAACGAAATTTCTCAAAGCAAGAGAATAATAATGAAAATAATGGCCATACTAATAAAATAACTGTTTACAAGAGTGAAAAATGAAAACATACAACTGCTTATAAATCTCTTCAAACATTGTCAGCGAGTTTCATGCTTTTACTTTTAAAAATGAATCTGAAAATGTGTTATAAAACTATCTTTTCAGAAAAAGTATTTTTTGAAGAAGATTTCCTTAAAAAGGGATTTTTTTTAACCTTTTTTTTTTTTGTAGTTATCTTGGACATCTTACAAGGTCTTAACTCTGTTAGTACTATTTTGGTTCTTCATTGACACCATTATTATTATTATTAAGATTTTGTTTAAAACCAAAAAGAAAATTACAAATTGAACTTCATAAAATAAACTTGATATTTTCTAAGAAACTTCATTAAATTTCTCGTTCAGATAATAGAAAAACAAGAATGCTCATTTAGAATTAAAATCTCTGCTAGAAGGTTTAAAAGTGGATTCTGTGAATATTTCAAAAAATATTATTGAAACTACTAATGTATTTAATAAAGTGTGCATCATAATGTAATGGGAAACTTGTCTCTCTGTAAATGATCTGACAATTTTTTATGTTTATTATTGAAGATTAAGAAGACTTCACTTAAAAACACCTGCTCGATAATGCTAAACATTTAGGTAGGTTCTTGTTTCAATTCCAAAATTTTTATACTTATTTTTCATTCCACTGCAAAGATGTATTTTTAATAAGAGTATTTTGTACTTTTCCAATTTTGGTTGCAGTTTTTTAAATGCAGGTACTTTTGTTTAACCAATTCTGAAAGTTAAAATAGCTTCATTTAAAAAAAAATGTTATTGCATAATAGCTTCAGCTATCCTAAATTTTTTTAAAATATTTAAATTTAACACATTGCTATCCATGGTGATGACACTGAACTTTGCTTCGGCCACTGGCGACTGACAATGTAAAATATGATATAAAATAAAAATAAATTAGTGTTTAAATAATTAAGAAAGTAAAATCTTATAATTTTAAGTTTAATTAAGTTCAGAAAATTTTAAATAGATCTTAAGTGATTGCTTAAAATAATATATTTTTAAACTTGGTGACTGACATAGCATTTGACGTGTTAATAGAAAAATTCAAAAACCTGTGCAATTAGGAATTGTGTTTGCTAGAAGACAGTCATGGATGTCTTCAGATGGTGAGTCCTTTTGAGATATAGATGCATCACTACAAAGTTAATTATAAAAAGCCAGAAAAATTTATTTTACAATGAAAGAATATAAATGCTGAAGCTCTTCGATACTTTTTTTATGCATTTGTAAAGAAAAAAAGCTATATATGTGGATGAAATAATGCTGAAGATCATACTTTTTATACACATGCAGAGGTCGATCCAGGCAAAATTTGAGGCCTATTTATTGTTCCTTCAAAAAAATAAAATAAAATAAAATAAAATGGGCCTATTTACAAAAATAAGTTTAATATAAGAGACCCCTTCACGAAATTCCTTTTAATAAAATAGGCTCTTTTATAAAATTCTTTTTCATAAAAAATGTGTAATTTTTAAGCATAACCAGTTTATGAAAAAAAAAACCTTTAGCAAACGAATTTAAAGATGTTTTTGTTAATAAATGCTTGGTTTGAATTTGCATAACTGGGTTTGAAGTTTCATTATAATCCCCCACCCCCCCTGCCACAAAAACAATTTTACTTTTCCAAGAATAAAAATCTGGATCAACCCCTGACATGTCAAAAAAGAAAATTATAGATTGCAGGTTGAATTTGGGTGATTCAGGGGGTGGGTATCTGCAACTGTCCTATTACTGTACGAAATGTGTAGTAAAATGTTGTCCACAGGACATTGGCAGGTTTCACATTTCAAACTTCAGGGGATGTCCTACAACTGTCCACAAGACTAATTTACCCATCCGTAGGATATCAGTTTATCTGGAATATGACATTATTAGGATGATTTTAGGACCGTCCAGAGGGTATAATATAAGCGTCCTATAACCATCCCTAAGGTGTCATGAAGTGACATCCATAGGATGTTGACAGGTGTGACATTTCGAAACCCAGCGGATGTTCTGTAACTGTCTACAGGACCAATTCATCGGTCCACAGGATATCACGCATGTCCGAAACGTGACATCTTCTGGATGTTTTTAGGATGTATTTGTGTTGTCTGGGATCTATGAGTCTGTATGGGACAAAAATTTTATGGGCACTCAATCTCAAAAACTGATGCACATAATTTCACAAAACTTTAGATTCAGTTACACCTTGATATAAACTCAATGTTTAGTTATTAGTGTATATCACCCAACTGATGGCGCTGCTATGCTGCATTATTCATAATTTCCACAATAGTTCTATCTCAAGAATTAATGTACGTATTTTCATAAAACTTCAGATTAAGTTAATCTTTGATATAACTTTATGCACATTACTTTTTGGTGTAAATTGCTCAACAGATGACGCTGCTATGCTGCATTATTCATGATTATCGCAATAGCTCTATCTCAAGGACTAAAGGATGATTTTTTATCAAACTACAGATTCAGACAGTTCCTGATATATATTAATGTTGTTTAGTTTTTGGTGTAAATTGCCCTATAGGTGGCACTACTGTGCTGCGTTTTTCAAGATTTCGTTATAGCTGATTAATTGAATGTTTTTTCAAGGTATTGAATCTAAAATTGACCTCCATTTCACCTCCATAATGTACAGTAATGTTGCAAAAACATGGGCAGTTTGCATTAGAAAAGTACAAGTGCAATGAAAAAAAGCTCATATTTTATTACAAGTAACTATGTTCCAAATTATACATTCCGTCTTGATTAAACTTTGAATTTTTGTAGTTTTTTAAAGCACACTAGAAGTTTATCTCTGTATGTAACTGCTTTTGTTAATTCCTCAAATAGCAAGCATTTTCTATTAGTGTTCTGTTTTCATAACTTTTGCGTTTCATTCTTAGAAATATGAAATTATCATATGGAAACATTATTGAATATGGTTTCTAACTCAAGAATACAATACCAGATTTCAGGATAAAAAGAAAAAAATTACGTTTAATTAAAAAAAATATTTTTTTCTGGTTTCAGTGAGTAAAAATCTAATAGTCAATAAATCCTATGCTATTTTTTAGTTGCAGACCTGAGTAAGCCAAACTAAAACTTAGTTTTGTTTGAATTTAGATTATAAAACTAAATCAAAACTTTGAGTTGAGATTGGAAAGCTAACTAACTAAAGCAAAACTAAACATATTTTTTAAAGGAAATAAAATTATGATTGTAAGAAAAAAGTGTAATAATGTAAAAATATACATTTTTTTAAACAAACAATGCAATTTTTTGAATACTGATATTGATAATAATGACAAAACTGCAACAATTTATTTAAACTAGTATCATTTACCTAAAAACTATACTTATATAAATGGAATGCAAAATTTATTTCCTTCCAAACTGCAGACATTTTGGCTCAAGTTATTACATTAGGTCAATTGCTAGTTAAACATGTAACTGAAAAATCTTTTCAACAGAGGTATATAACAAACAATAGTGAAGTTTTAAAAATTCTTAGGCTGTGGAAAAAAAAACTGAACTTTTAAAAGCAGGCTTTGCTACTTTCTTTTTATTTTGTAATATAAAGTAAAAATAATTTTCATTTAATACAAATAAATGGGAAAAAATGTTTATTATTTAATATTCTCTAATAAAATATAATTTATTTGGGAGAAACAGTCATGAAAAATCAATTCTTCCGTTTTTTTCCGAAAAAAAAGGGTAAAAAACCAGTTTTTTTCTGCCACTTATATTTTTCCGGAAAACTTACATCTCTAGTCTTAATAAATCTCCCAATTTCACTTATGCTCTAAAATATTGAGAAATAATGAGAAATCTAAATAAAAATAGTAGATACATTCATGTATATACAATGTGACCTCAAAAATGCTGCAATCTCAAAAATCTGACATCAAAATAATCTTCCCACTTCTCTCTTTCTTTCTTTCTTTTTTTACTTTCTTTTTTTTTAACATTTACAGGAGAAAGACAAATAGAAATTGTTTACATATTTAAAACTTTGATTTAAAAAAATAAAGCTTTAGATGGAACTGTCTATATGGCTAGTAGCAGTTCAAAAGAACAAGGATGAGCCGCTGATAGAAGCAAAAATGTCTCTTGAAAAATGCATAAATTTGACTAGAAAATTAATATTTGCTTTAGAGAACAAAATTACATTTCTGAAATCAATATTCTTCACGTGTATAAAATACAAGAATATCTTGTTAAAGAATGGCTGAAGAAATTAAAATTGACATTAATATTTCATGAATTATATGAAATGAAATTATTTCATTGTTTATTAGAATATTTTTAGAAAGCAAAAAATATCAATTGAAGTAAGTTTTTTTTTTTCTTTTTTAATATTTACTTTTCTTTTTTTCTCACATACATATTACTCACATTGAGAATATTTGAAATTCTTTTAATATTTTATCAGAAATCTGGAATTAAACAAGGCTTAATCTAGGTACTGATGATGCTGGATTTGCAAGATTATATTGTACCTATATGTTACCAGTCAAACCTGATTTCAGGCCAAAGTAGATTATCCTAACGTACATAGGATAAACTAATCTTTCCTAGGCCAAATATTTTCAATGTTGTGTTTTTAGTGAATTTTCAATGCATGACAGCCCTGAAAAGGGGAAAGCTCGTCATGAAACAACAATGATTTATTATAACTCAATACATATTGCATTTATTGGAAAATGCTGCAGTAAAAAACTGTTTGATTACAATTGTCCTGCTGCCTAACATTAAACTTTTACATTTAAAAACTACTTTGTGAATGTGTCAAAAGATTTTGTATTGTTGAGGAGCAGAGAAATCTCCCCTTTAGTCAAAATTTTAGTGAGAATTTATAACTCAAATTCTTAATTTAAATAATCCCAAAATGATCTTTTTAAAATTAATTAGTCTTTTAATCTCCCAAATAATCTCCAAGATCATTTGAGAGATTAAAAGGCCATACAATTAATTATCCTTTAAGACCGATAGTTGGAAAGTGTTCAGGCCCAACGTATTTCCTTGAAAAAGCATTTGTTCCTTTACTGAAACTTTTTCTAACACCATCAAACCATAGTTTATCATTGACTACTGATTTCATTAACTGAATTAAGGAATTGAATATCAATAAAGATAGTGTTTTAGCAAGTTTTGACATTATTTCACTTTTCCTATCAATTGACGTTGACAAAGCAAAAATGTACATTAATAACTTTATTGATAACGAGCCATCATTAAACTAAAAAATGAAGACCACTGTAAAATCTGGATTTAACATAGTAACTGAAAATAATATTTTAATTTTTAATAAGAAAATTTATAAATAGACTAGAGGAGCACCAATGGGCTCCCCCATCTCAAGTATTTTAGCTGAATTCAAATTGCGTCCATTGGAAAAAAGAATTTTAACTGACTGTGTTTTAACTCCATCAGTATGATACCGTTATGTTGATGACATTTTCATAATATGAGTTATCATAGTTTATCTGATTTGTATGCATTTCTTAACAGAATAAATGATATAGATCCTAACATAAAATTTTGGCACAGCATGTCCCAAAAGGGACTTTGTGCCATAAAACCCCGATCAACCAACCAACCTAACATAAAATTTATCATCAAAATAGAAAAGCATAATGAGTGGTCATTTCTTAACATAGTACTAATAAAAAAATTATCAAGCTTAACACTTGAGCGTACAGTTTACAAAAAAGTAAATAAGTCCAACATACTATTCCTTTTAACAGTTCATCACATTTCAATTACAAACTTGTTCCATTCAGCTTTAATATAAGACGAGCATTTAGTATTTACTCTGTTAATTATATTGAAAATGAATTAAATACCATTAGAAACATTGCAGTTGAGAATGGTTTTCCAATATGTATTATTGATAAGCTAATCAACTCACAGATAAACCATATGGGAACACAAAAACCTTCACCAAGTAGTATGAGATACTGCAGAATGAAGTACATACTAGGACTTTTCGAAAAACTTAGACATGCGCTTTTTCACTTTGACGTAAATTTAATCGCCACACCTCCAATAAAATGGAAAAATCTATTTAGTGCCAAAGTAGACCCGTTTCTGAAAGATAAAATTTCTGGAGTATATCTAATTCCACTTAAAACAGAAAATATTTATCTTAAATACATAAGAATGATTTCTCGTAAACTTAAAAATCATATCAAAGAACATTTGAGAGATTTAAAGTACAATCATTCAGCAACAGTCTTGCCAAGATTGAAGCAGAAGCAAAATATTAAAGTTAATTTTGACGATGCAAAAATTATATGTCCCTTGAAGAATTACCATGAATTAATCACACAAGAATCTATAGAAATTATTACTAAAGGGAATGTTGTTTGTAATGACATTTTATCCTACAACATACCTAGAATTTGGATCAGTTTACTTAAAGAAACATAATACAGTGAAACCTCCAAATAAGGGACACCTTTGGGACTGGAACTTTTGTCCCTTAAATAGAGGTGTCTCTTATTCGGAGTTTTTATTATTATTTTTAATTAATCGTCCAAAGAGATATAAAAGTAACAAAACATTAAAGATGAAGTTTAAATGTATTCGAATCATATAAATCATGTTAATCAGTCACAGAAGGAATAGAAAATTAATTAAAATTTTCAATTGATTAGACTAAATCATTAAATGTTTTGTAGAATTATTGATTTGTATTTTTTGTAGAAATTGTATGCATGTAAAAAGTATAGAAACATTTAAAAGAATTTTACTTGAAGTAATCAATCAAAAGTGATTGTTTTGCAAATATCCCTTTTTCACTATAAACTTTTCAAGTGTTCATTTATCATACTTATAAATTGTAGTTCTTCATTATGAGTAGTATTTACAATAAAAAGTATTCAATTTCAATTGCTTTGCATATTTTAAGGCAACAAATCTCTCAACTGCTCTGTTCAACAAGCAGAAAATGTTAAAACATTTACTAATTAATTTTTTAACGGATAAAATTGAAATACCTGACTATGGAAGCCTTTTGGAATTAAACTGTGTTTTCAAGTTTTGAATAAAATACCTACTGAGTTATAAGCATTTTGATCACGTGAAAAAGATGTTTTTCACCCTTTCTTGAGTAATTATTCTTCTCTAGCATAGAAATTTCATTCAAAACACCCATATTGACAGTATTTTCTAAAAAATCTATTGCGTTTGAGAAAAAAGAACCTATAAGTAACTGTTTGATTACATAGTTTCTGAAGAACAATGCCAGCTAATTTCAAGCATATCTGAATAAAAATAAATTAAAACTTATGTCATAAAAATTGCCCTTTTTGATTTAAGAACAGCCTTAAAGCATTTGTGAAGTTCTTTATTTCACAATTTTCTTTTATTTTCCATTTTCAGAATCAATCTCACAATTTTTAGCATTACTTTCAATGGGAATAAACAATGAAAAATCGAATCAGAATTATAGGTAAATAAATGCTCTTCAATTGCGTACGTGCTTCTGCATCAACATGACTGTCTGCCTTTTTGATAAGTTCTCAAAAATTTGTATTTTCATTTTCATCACAGACAACTTCATTATCTGAAATATAGGTAAAAGCCCAGCCCCTTTAATCTCATTTTCAAGTGTCCCTTATTCAGAGGTAAACACATTACACGTCCTATACCAAGGGACTGGGACCGGAATTTTGTCCCTTAAATAGAGGTGTCCCTTATTCGGAGTGTCCCTTATTTGGAGGTTTCACTGTACAAGTAATATTCCACTCACTTCAATATCTACATTGCATTTTCTGGCTCCAAAAATTGACTTTCATTTTCACTTCTTTTTGACACCAATTATGTGACATTTGAAAATTAAGGGTGTATTTGAAAAAATAATTTTCTACCCTTAACAGCTTGAAATTTTCTGATACATTTTCAGACTCATTTTTAAAAGTAGAAAGGTGAAACTTGCTGAGGTGATTTTTAAAGAGATGTATAAGATGCTTGTGATTTCATTTTTTGCTCAATTCATTGGAATTTGATTTATAAAGAATTATTTTCTCAGTATGACCATTTTTTTTGTTCCCAGATCTCTCGCTTCAGAAAATTTGGTTAAAATCGCCTACTTTGAGAGCATTTTTTTTTTTTTTTTTTTTTTTTGCAATATTTTTTACATTTATTTAAAAATTAACAAACATGGCACATTGTGCAATTTCTGAGTAAGAGGATTTGCCAGTTTGAGGCGTTTCAGAGTAATAATGAATTTAAAAATAAATCTGAAAGTAAGCAGCTTGGATTGGAATACACCCTTAAGATGTAAATATTTGTATTTTTATTTTATATTCTCGGTCGATAGCAGTATTTACAGTTGAAAGTGCTAAAGATTAAAAGTAATTTAACACCTTTTTAAATATTTTTTTTTTGTCATTTGTAAGTAATTTACACATAGTGTAGTTTTAACTTTACTTTTTAAAAAGATGAACATAGCATTCTACTTATTTATTTGCTCAAATTCTTAATCACATTTTTTTTTTCTTTTCTTTGGCAGGAAGGAGGGCTTTAAAACAGTTGCATCTATTTTTACCATGTTTAATATCAAATCATTTGCTTCATTAAATTGTTAAGTACAGACAACAATACAACTCTAAAATCTTTAATATACAAAACACTATTTTAGTAAATTGTAACACCAATTTATCAATAAACTTAAGAAAACTAGTGTTAACTCATATTTAAATATTTTAATTGTTATGAGATTTCTAAAATAAATTATTCAATTTAAAAATTTAATTTTTCTACTGCATTCTATAATATAATGTACTTTATGAATTCAATTTTATAGATCAAAGGGCTACCAGATGCTTTCAATGCACCAGGTGTTTGCTCCAATTATTCAGTTGAAACAGTTACAAAGACTGCAAAAGCTTTAGAAAATTTCAAAAGTGGAAATGCTATATTTACTCAACCTATCAATCCAATCAAATGTGCTGGTGCTCCTCAGAAAATTGCTTATTTGGCTGAAGAATATTTCACCAAGGTATGAAAAATTATTTTTTTACTTTCATTTATTTATTTTTGTGGACTTTTTAATGTAAAATTCTATATTAAAAAAAATAAGGAATTTTGTTCTGTATACCATATGTTGTATATGTCAAATTTTCAAATTTTTAAATTTCTTTTCAGCATAGCTTTAAAATGTGTTATTATGTATGTTGTATGTACACCAGTGGGTTTCAAAATTTTAACTCAACAAAAATTTTTAGAAGCAATTTTTATGATTTACCCTTTTAAGCCATCTATGTTTCAATATAATGTTTTTTAAATATATTGCTACAGAGTTCAGAAATGTATACCGTGTATATTCACGTATAAGTCGAGTAATTTTGGACAAAAAAAAGAACTTCAAAGTGGGGGGTCAACTTATACGCGAGACCTAAAAAAAAAAAAATCTATAAATAAAATATCTGAAAACAGTTTGCTAGTGAATCGGTGCTGCAGCACCACATTGTTTGTGGAGACAAAATCCAAGATCCAAAACCCTTCCAACCTCGACGATTCTGAATATGATCATTTTTAGTTTATTTTTCAAAAAAATAATAATAATAATAATCTACCCTACCTTGTTGCAAAGAACAAAAAAAAAGTGTGTGATTTATGTCAAGAATACATTTCCAATACTAAAAAATAGAGATGGGCGAAATCATCCATTTTTAGGAATCATTCCAGTCGGAATCATTTACTGAAAGGAACGATTCATTTGAAGTCCATCCGAAAAATGGAACAGATTTCAGAAAAAAGGAACAACAAAAAAAGGTCAAATAAAAAAAGGAACAAATGCGAGAAAATGGAACGAATTTGAGAAAAAAGGAACGAGTCCAAAAAATCCAGAATGAATCCGATTTTTCTTCATCATTCTCCGATTCTGATTTATGACATTAAGCATAATTTTTCGGACAATACATTTTGGAACGATTCTGAGGAATCATTCCTTTTCAGAGTTGTTTCATTTCGGGACGAGTCCGAGGAATCGTCCTTTTCGGAGTCGTTTCATTTTGGAACGATTCAGAGGAGTTGATCTTTTTCGGAATGATTTTGAGGAATCGGCTCTTCTCAGAGTCGTTTCATTTCGGATGAGTCTGAGGAATTGGTACTTTTCAGAGTCGTTTCATTTCGGAACGAGTCCCAAAAATCAGTCCTTTTCGAAGTCGTTTCATTTCAGAACGAGTACGAGGAATCGTTCTTTTTTGGGGAAAAGTCAGTCAGTCCCCCCCTTTTATGAGGGGGATCGATTTATACATGAGTATATACGGTACTACTATTGAAAATTTTGTCCCAAGAACAAAAATATATCTTGTAACTTATATTTAGTTTATTATCAAATACCATTAATACAAATGATATTGTCAAAAGTTTCCTAGACTTATAAATACTCAAAAATTCTAGAAATCATAAAATTTGTCATAAATTTGTCACAATAAATGTAGCATTGTTAGTGAGACAACCAGTAACACATAAACATTTAACATAAAATCTGTGATTGCATTATTTTATTTGCTCAACTTCCTGATTTCCAGACCAATTGTTAACAACTGCAGACAAATGACTGATTCTGAATTTCATTTTTGTTGCCATCTAAGCTGAGAATTGCACTTCACAGAGCTATCTCTCACCTGCAAGAAAAGTGATTCAACTAAAAAAAAATCCTTCAACTTACTGGAATTTTTAGATATTACATAATTAATTTTTGGAAATTGCATAACATTGTGTAGATATGATGGAACTTTAAACATGCTCATGGGATATAGTGAAGTTTTCTGTCTAGGGTCAGAGATATAATATTAAGTCATTTTTATTCTTGGTGCTATACAAATGTGTTAAACTTTATCAAGCCACATACAACATAAGCAAGTAAAAAGTTCATTAAAAGTTTTGTGGCTTATCTAAAAATCTAAAGATTGCATCCTTTTCCCTCGCCCAGTCTGATCATGAATATATTATTTTACTTGTTGCAAAATGTCAAATCAAGGAGGACCTCATGTTTCACTGAATTTCAATATTTTGTTTTCTGTTAAAACACTTAGCACATTCAGTACACATTTAAAGTTATCCAAAGACTTTTAAAGAAAAACTGGGTATTGTTTGCTTTCTTTTTCAACAAGAGCAAAGTAATTGATATCTTTCTTATCCTCATAATGATCCAGTACACTTTTCATCGTATGAGAAGACACTTTTCGTAAATACATTGAAAACTGTGACAGTTTTTCCTTGCAATGATGGATTCATTTTATTATTTTGCTAAAGATGTATCAATTTGCACACCTAATCTTTATTATTAAAAAAATTTGCCAATTGGGCATTATTATTGTTTATATTTTTGAATAGTTCATCTAATCATCACTGCTGCACAGTGTTTTACCAGATATGTAAACACTCTTCTTGTACTTCAGTATGCAGAAGAATATGGATGAATTCTTTCTTATAATTTATGTATAAAGTTATTATAAACAAGAACCTGATTAAAACGTTAAAAAAAAAAATAGAATGTCAAAATTTCGAAAATTTATGTACAACAAGCTTATGCAAATAGCATAAGGGACAAAAACTATTATATGCATAGCAAAGACAAAATAATGCATTTGTTTTATGTGAAACAGCATTGTAAAACTTTAACTGTGCTATGAGTTCAAATATTATGATTATATTACTTTTGAAACTAGATTATTTTGATAAAAGGCCCTTAAATAGTATGTGTGCCTCAAGTTCTACATAGTATGATCAGGTTCTGCCTGAATTATGTTGCTTTGAATTGGTCTCCAAGCAACATTCTCCCGAAAGCTTTGCAAGTACAATAAACTCCTCAAATCCACACATCTTGAAACCAAATGTTGTGCAGATTTTAGAATTTTGCTGATTTCTAGTCACTGTTTCATTTAAGTATTTAAAACAATAATTTGATTATAGTTAAGCATTAAAAATTATAATGAATGCTTACAATTAAGTAAATTATTAAAATAAGTAAGTAAAACGTTAAAATAATTTAACAATTAATATAATTATGTAATATAAAAATTTAGCTTTAACAGCAAAATCAAACTTTTTTATGGTCTCTACTTTTTGTATTTTTGTCAAACTAAAGTGTTTTTTATTTTTATTTTTCATGCCTTTTTTTATTAAAAATATTGGAATCAGCCATATTAGGCAGAATTGTATATGAAATCACGAAAGAACGCTAATTTTGTCACAGGAACGTGAATTTTGCCAAAGAATCGCGAAAGAAATCCAAATTTCATCAAAGAATCACAAAAAACAGCAAATTTCGACAAAAGATCATGAAAAAACGGTGAATTTTGAGAGAAGATCTTGTATAAAAGGCAAATTTTGCAAAAGATCGCAAAAATGGCAAATTTCATCAAAAAATTGCAAAATAAACCCCACAAATTTTGAAAAAAATCACGAAGAAACATAAATTTCATCAAAAAGTACCTGGAGTGGATTTTTATCCCCTTTCAGACAATATATAATGGTGTTAAAAATTCTGAGGACAAAGGTAACTTACTTTTAAAAAGTACTTTTCTTTAATGATAATCAGAAATACTTGGAGATTTGAGTAAAGCAATGTGAGGGATTGGAAATTGGACATTTGACTTCAAATTTTGCAGACTTTTTTTTTTTTCAAGTTACTACTTGTATTGTAGACTGCAGAAAAAAAAAAATCTGCTGCTTGGCTCTCCAGTTATATGAGGTTCATCAATTCAACCTACTCATTTAATTCTCAGGTTGTATTCCTCCGGGATTTTTTCATTAATTGTTTTAACAGTGGTGTGATAGTTTCATTTAAAGCATACCATTCATAGTCTTTCAAATTTGAAAGAGGTAATTGCTTTATCTTTCAAGTAAGGATTTCAAAATAATAATGCAGTTTGTCATGAAATATTGAGCTCTTGGTACATTAAATGCAAATCACTTTCAAAGGGATTGAAAAATGCAAATTTTATTCAAAATACAATTTCTCGCTTTCTTACATTTAAAATACATTTTATTTCTCCATTTACCACATTTTGCAACTGGAAAATTTGAGTAGTAGTAAAAAAATTAGTCTTGCGCCGGAAATTGATGGTTTGAAATGTATTTATTTTTTGGGCCATGCTATCTAAAATCACAAATAAAATTTGTATGAATAGTTTCTTTGTATCATACATTTGCATACATTTTACTTAGTTTAGATGCAATCTGGGAAAATGGCCTATTTTATTGAAGTTACAGAATTTCAAACATAATTAATAGGATTGATATGCATCACTGAGGTGGACTACAGCATGCTTTTATTAAGGTTATAGAATAAGTAGCAATTATAATTCATTTATAAGATGCACAAAATAGATTGCAATTTAGTGTGTTGCATTGATCATTCATTTACAGATACACTAAAAAGAATTCAGTTGCAGACTGGCTGTGATCGTTAATTGCTAAAAGTGTATTTTCCATTGTGGTATGCTTTTTTAAATTTATCTAATTTTTAGCGCATTGCATGTGTGTATAAATTTTATGGATCATAATAGAGCTGCATGAAAAAAACACACTTTATCAGAATTAAACTAATTCCTGAAAATGGATTTTTATCAAGTTAAGTGTTTTTTAAATTGTTTATTAAATTTTGATATGCTATTTCATACTAAAAAAATTTTAACTTTTTAAAATAATATAGAAAGTTTTCCATAATCTATGCCTGATGTATTGTATTTTGTTCTTGCTGTATTATACTTTCAAGTGCATTAAATGTGATGTGTTATAAATATAAAATTGCTGTCATACATCAGTATAGAATATTTTAGGATACAGAATTAGTTTGTTATGAGCAATATATTTTTTATTTTTTAAACTGACGGGGAAAAAACTGATTAAGAAAATAGTGATTCTAGGAGAAAGTTAAATGATCTATATAGGTTTTATTAATTTTATGTAAATTGAAATTTTATTGAGATTTCTTTAGGATGATGGGATGGGATGGGATATAAAAATGGACAGCAAATCAGAATCATTTTGTATCTTCTAAAATCAACCCTTTCAAGAACAAAGTATTCCTGCTGCCAAAATATTAAAATTATTGACTGTATCTAATACATACTAATAATTTACAGGCAGATTTGTTTGAAAATAAATAAATAAAAAAGTTTTCCTTGCATACATTATAACAACAAAATGTTATTAAATTTCTGGTTGCCATTTGACATTTTGTAATTAAAATTGAGTGTCCACATCATGCTGTTCTTGAAAGGGCTAATGCATTATAGCTAAAATTTTAAATATATCTTAAATATTCTTTTAATTGGAAACACTAAATTTTTTTTTTTCATACTAGAGTGGAAAAAGAGATAAGGCAAATATTATTTTCAACACTGCTTTGGGATTTATTTTTGCTGCTCCAAAATATGCTGCAATCTTGAGAGATGTTGCAAAGAGTAAAAATATAACAGTTAATTATTTCCACAGTCTAAAGGAAGTGAAACCAGTTGCCAAAGAAGCTGTTTTTGATATTTTGGATAAAAATGGAAAAGTCGTCGACAGTAAAGTTTTTGAGGTAAGATAAATACTTCTTTTTTAAATATTCATAGTCTAAATATGTGAATAGTTAAATGTATTCATTTGCCTGAGTAAATGTTAAAAGTAAATGCTATTGTATTTTATTTTTTAAATAAGGTCATATTTAAGCGTTATTTATTTAATGAAGTAAAAATTATTAAACAATGTCACTGCTAATTTTTTAAATCTTATTTGCATTTCAATATCAAACTGACCTCCTGTGTTTTTGTCTTTCTTTAATTTAAATGATTGTTGTTTTCATTTCTGCATCTGCATTTGTGATGATAAAAAATTCAAAATTTTGTATAATTAAACATTTCAAATTTTATAGCATTTTTAAAGAAGCATGTTTTAGAAAGAAACATGTTTTCAAAACCACAATATGTCAACATTGGATGTCTGTTTTTTCATTGTGAACACTGTATTTAATAATTATATAACAAACTGCTAAATTAGATAGTAAAGAAACCTTTTTTTAAAATTTCTCTGTAGGTTAGCATGGGATTTTGTAATCTTTAAATGGTAAACCTGTTTTGCTGTATCATTCCCTTGTAAACAGAGAGTTTTTATTTTCTTAGGTTAGGTTTAGTTACTATCTCTTTCTATTACTTATTGATGCATATTTGCTGTAACAGTGCTTGTAAAAATCAGCATCATCAAGAATAATCAATATTATATTAAAAAATTTAATACTCTGCTTGAAGTGGTTTAAACTAAAACTCGGAAAATTTGAATCATGCACAGTTGAACATTAATAATAGCAAATGTGTTATATTAAAAGCATAAATTGATGCACAAAACAATTTAATCTGAATACCTTCAATATCTTTAACATTTTTTTAAATATTTAAAATAAATAATGTTAATAATAAATATTCTTTTGCACATTCATGATTATAATGTACTTTCTCATAATTATTTCAAAGCACTATTTTTAAAAATCCTTGATGCAATAAAGTTCGGATTTTTCTGTGACTGAATGAGAAATTATGACATTTCTTAAATGGTACATAAATTTTTTTTATAAGTTTCTTGTAGGGCATTTTTACATTGTGTGTTGCAAATTATCTTCACCATCTCAATTTAAAATTATAATGTTTCTGCATTTATCTTATTGTTAGCATTACTTTAGACCTAACTGATAAACTCCAAAGCTAATTTTTTATGTCTACTTACTCCACTGTAAGAAAAGATTTAGCACTTTATATTTCTTTGTGCAGGAAAAAAAAGTAGCTATCCAATGATTTTACAAAAAATTATTCTGTTTTCATTTTCTAAGATTCTCTCTTTCTCTGTTTTTAGATGCGTTCGTAACTATGTAAATATGTAGCACTGATAGTCATTATTCAATTCGTCCATCTGTCTGCTTATAACAATGCATAAACTACCCAATTGAATCGTTTGAAATTTAAAATAAATTTCTGTTGCATAATTTTGTCAAGTTATTTCATATTTTATGAAAATCGGATATATAGTACAGGGACAATCAAAAGTATTCCATTACATTATGGTTGATGGGAAAAAATAGTTTCAAGTGCAGTTTAATTATCTTACACTCTTTCAAGCATAATACAATTCATATGCATCTATGAAATATATACTAAAATATACATTCCATGCAATCTATGGTGCCAAGAATGTTTATATATGGCCACACATTAGTTTTCTATTACATAATGGCATAGGCGAAAACATTGTTTGTGGCACATTTTAATTAGGATGAGCGAAGCGAATCCTCTACTAGTCCACTCAAATTACAATTTGTCGTACGCTTTACAAAAAACTATTCAATATTTTAACTTCAAATTAAACACAAAAATAAATTATGATCTGTAGATTTGCAGAATATAATTTTTTTTACAGTAAAACGTTAAAAAAATTATTATTTTAATTAATTTATTTTACATGCATTTCCAATACGGATGCATTTTAGCAAATAAATAAAAAATGAAACGCGTATATTTTCAGAAAAAAAAAGTTTAAATCATGGAGTAAATAATTATAGATAGAATCATGATTAATTTATTAAATAAAACATGTTTTCATTATCCCGTAAAATCGTTTGCACAGATGACACTTAAACATTTAAAAAAAATTGTATTATGGATTTTTATTTATTTATTTTTTTTTTTTTTTTTTGTAAACTGGCAACAAAATAATTGTAAACAAATAAAATTAATTCTTAAATTTGTTATATAAATGAAAAATTAAAAGATCTGCGTGAAGTTGTTGGTTCAAGCTCTTTATAAATATTTTTGCGAAGGTCGTATTGTGGCTAAATAATATCTACTCATTAATCAGAAGGATTTTATAGAAAAATAAGACTTTAATAAGTTCGCAAACACAACAATAATTATTCGTGAAAACGTCACTGCGAGAATGAGAGAGCACTTCGTTAAAAGGTAATTCCATTAATTGAGTTGCCATTCGCAGAACGTAAAAAGTTCTCCCACGCGGAGAGAATTACAGCAATTCTCATACGCTAACATGTATAAAAACGAAGAAATTAAAATGTTTTACAGTTAAAAATTCATAGTATCAACAAAAGCAGATTTCAAATGTTTTTTCCAGAAAATGGGATTTTGAAGAAGTAACTTTCTTCAAGCTTTCTTCAAGCTTTCTTCAAATATATTATTCTAAAATAGCTATCAAAGATTATCGGATGTTGATTACAAAGATTGGAAACATGCATATTTCAAACAATTAAAAAACACCAGTGGCTACTTGAAATTGTAAAAACATTTTTAAAAGAGCTTTTAGTTGAAAATTAAAAAAAAAAAAAAAATTAAGTTTGCTTCGAAAATATCTTATTATGCCAGTTTTACATCATAAATAAAAAATTAAAATGCACCAAAACATAAAACAACGTTTTTGTTTAATAAAGATGCAAAAATAATAATAAAAAAAATATTGTTACTTTCAAATATCTGTTTTATAAAATAATGCTTTGCGAATCCAAACAAAGCATGGCTTTTGCTAGTTATATTAAATTATTTTTTCTTCATATTCTTTATTTCAGTATGAAATGATTCACATAACTCCTCCCATGATTCCTCCTCCTGCAATAGCCGAAAGCAAATTAGCTGATGCAGCTGGCTGGCTGGATGTGGACAAAAACACTCTTCAGTCTACTAAGTTTTCAAATGTCTTTGGAATTGGTGATTGTACTAGCTGTCCTACTTCAAAGACTGCTGCAGCTGTTGGTAAGCTCTTCTACTTTGATTCTTCTTATTTATAATTTGATTCTTCTGGGCTTGTAATATGATATTAATCTAATGTTTACTTATACATTTCTTATTATGGTATTTAGAAGAATGATGAATCACTTGTTTTTAAAATGTAATTTATAAATTTGTAATCTATTGTGAAATAATTCTAACCTTTTTTTATTGTTTATCTTCAGTTTTTTATTTATTTATTTTTTTTTTTTTAGTTTGAAATACTTAAAATTCTTGATTAAAATATAACAATAAATAAACAGTAATCTAAAATACTTCTCTTCCTAAAATTTCTCCTTTCCTCCACTTCTGCCATAGCAAACAATTTAATTTATTTTTTTCATTTCCTTTTTTTTACTTACCCATCATACTTAATATAGGGTAAGTCTTGCAATCGTTTTGAAAATCGAAAATTTTTTTTTTTGACGGATTTATGTGTTTTGGACACTGGATATTCCGAAAAACATATTTTTAGAAAAAAAAATTTGCCGTCTGTCCGTCTGTGTGTCTGTAAATCTGTAACCGCTCTATCTCCTGAACAAATTGAGATAGAGACTTGAAATTTTGTATGTGCTTAGTATGTAAGAATGGGACGAAGCCTATTTAATATCAGTAACCTCGATTATCCGGAACTATTTTTTTCGGACTCTCGAAAAATTCGTTCTGATGAAAGGTATATAAAAATTTTCGAATTTTTTTATTTTAAGGAATGGACTTAAAAGGCAATAAATTAACACACATTTTGCATAAAAAACGAAGTCGATTGGATTATTAGTTGTCGAGATATTTCTAATCCTTTTTTCCAGATTCTTTGATTTTTCATGACCCTGTATTTCATTCAAATTTCAATTCAATTTCCTTTTAATTGGAAATGAAACACTTAATTCGATGCAAGAAACCGTTAGTGAATATGATGATTTTTTTAGAGTTATAAGGATGTTTCTTTTATGCAATTCAGTGCTACTTGAATTTTTTGGCATTTCATATAATTTATCGAAATTGGTTCATCAGAATTTCATTAATAGAGCATGATGATGTGTTAAAAATACTTAAATATACGTTTATATTTTGTTTTCGAATTGTAGTGCATTTTATAAATTGTTTACATACGTTATGTTTTCATATGTTATGCATATCCATGATGGGTAAGTATTACAGTGGCCTCCAATGACTAGTTTTTTTTTTTTTTTTTTTAATTGCTTGTCCTATTTAATGATTTGTAGCAATGATAAAAATCAATCATCTAAATTTTCTCACAATCAAATTTACCATGGGGGGGGGGGGTAAAAAAATACTCTGATTCAAGGCTTGATAATCCTCAACCTTATTGTTTTATGCTATAAAAGAAGTAATTTTAAAAGTAAGCAGAAACATATGTAAAATACAAGGGCGGCGCCAGAGGGAAGGGGGCATACCTGGCCCCCCATCGGGGTCAAAATTCAAAGTCGTCTGGGAAAATATTCTGACTTTTGAATTTCGATTCGGTTAGATTGAATCGAGTTAAAAGATTTTCTTTTAAAAGTTGTATTAACTAAACTAATTCTTTCGGATATGAATCGGTTTCTGATTGAATTTTAATTCTTGCAAGTTGGGACAAGGTGAACCCAATTTTTCGAATAAAATGTCCAAATTCCTCCTGTTAAAAATATAAAAAAATGACTACACAAAATGATGCATGGATGACTCTTTATATGTTGATTTTTTAACATAAATGATCAAATTTATACTGAAGTAATGGTCACATGCTGTTTTTATAACTATATTAAATTCAGAATCAATTTTCACTGATTGAGGATTATCGGTCGGCTTGGTTTGAAGTATTTCGTGTTCAGTTAAAATACATAGGATAGAAATTATTTTGTCGGGGTCGTCCTGATTTGCAAATAGAGTGTTGCATTGGAGTGGAGCTGCTTGTTGTCGGGCAAATAAAACCTGACCCGACTCGTAGTCTGAGCTGGATCTGGTCTTTTATGAATTGGGCTTTTGTTTTTGTCTTTGCGGGTGGGATTTGAGTTGAGCTAATTTTAATTGTTTCATTCGAGTTGGAAGTTGACATTTATGGTTCTTGATTCGAGATGAATCAATCTCTGAAAAGAATTTACAAAATTTATTTTATAATGAAAAACTATATATTTGAATATTAACGAGTACATATATATTGATTTTTCAAAATTAAAATTGATACTAGAGGTTTAATTCTAGACTACTTTTATATAGCTGCATTACAATATGGATATATCTTCTCATCCATTAGGGTTGAAAAATGGTTGAGGAAGTACTTCAAATTCAAGTCAAAGTGTGGAATTTTTTTTTTTTTTTTTTTTTTTTGGGGGGGGGGGGGGTCATATTGCGTTTCGGGCAGAGTCCTGCATTACGTACTGCAAACTAAACACAACCCGATTGGCAGTTTGTGTCGGATCAGTTAATATTTTTAGGAGGGGTTCATATTGACTTTAATTTTTTGAGTCAGGTTAACTTTAATTCTTTTTAGCAGATGGGTCCGAATCTACTCGAGTCTACAAAAGACTCTCTGAAATATATTTTAAAATGAAAAACTATGTTATTTGAATATCGCCTACTACATATACTGATAGATTTTTCTAATAAAAACTATAATTGATACTAGAGGGAAAATTGTAGACTACTTTTCCATTATTGCATTATAAAATGAATTTCTTTTTTCCATTTCGGAGTGGGATTGGGTTCGCATTCAATCCTGTCTATTTTAGGTCGACATTTGCCGACTTCGGGTTATCTAATATTTTTTTTAAACTGGCTAGGGGTTAATAGATATGGAATTTCCAGGCTCGAAACTGGTATAACCAAATCTGCGCAGGACTAAATGCTTTCAAATTAATCCATGAATTGAACTAAATTTTTCTTGTTTATATTTCGTTAAAATAGGGAAATTTCTTTTAGCCCATTGTTACCTCCCGATCCTTAAAAAAAAACACCCCTTACCTGAAATACTCTCAACTAAAGTAGCATTTTCGCCAGATTACATGAATGCTCAAACAACTTTGCCACTTAGAACTTTTTAGTGCTAGACACAGAATTTATAAATCCCTTTTACTTAAAAATATGCCAAAATTATGAACCTAGGCCCAAATTAACGTAAAATTCTCCAATCAGAAGACAGAAATTTCTTAAAATAATAGAAAAATCTCTTCAAATCAGAGGCATATCCTGGCATTCTCGGGCCTTGCTCAAGGCTGAAAATTTTACCCTGTGCAAATTTCTTCTGGAACCTCGCATAAACCGCGGTTAGAGGTCTGCATGGGCCAGAATTTCCAGGCACGGCCTGTACAAAAATCTGTGAAAACAATCCCGTCCCGTTCTGGCTCAACGCAATTTTTACTAGTTTTTTAACTAGTTCAGAGATAAGTTCAGTTTTAATCAGATTTTTATCACATAATAAAGATTCCTTTAAATGTTACTGCATACATATCTAAGGAATGATTTCATAGTATATTTTACAGGAAATACACATTAGCAACATTAAAGGTGTTCTTAAATCAGAAAGGGCAACTTTGTGACATATGCTTTAATTTATTTTTGTTTGGAAATGCATGAAAATAGCAGGTGTTGTTTTTTAGAAACTGTCTAACTGCACTCAATTTTTTTTTTTTTTTTTAAACACAATAAATCTTTTATAACAAGCCTTCAAAGTTGGCATTTTTAAGCACATTTCCCGATGAAAGCAGAAAAACCGATTGAAAAGCAGGAGAAAAATGGGTAATCACATGATCGAAATAGCTTATAACTGGATAGGTAATTTAATTATAATAAAATGGAAATTTAAGTTCGATTCAAAATCGCTTCCATAGTCAGGCATTCCAATTTTATATCTTTCTGTTAAAAAATGAATTTATAATGTGTCAAAACATTTGTGCTTGTTGAGCGGAGCAGTTGAGAACACCCTTAATGATTACTTAGATTCTCAGATTTTCAACATTCATATAAAGATCCATTAAAAAATTAATATGTTTGGAATAAAAGAAAAAAAGAAAGCAAAAACTATGCTACTTTTGAAGCTGTACAATAAAAGTAGATTTACGAAAATACTTTTATATCATTTTATTGAAGATTCTAAATCCAAATTTATTCTCAAATCCAAAGAAGCTACTTTCTAATACATTTCTGAATTCTTTTTTTTTTTTTTTTTTTTTTTTTTTAAACGCATAAGATTTGAAGGTGTTTTTTATTTAGAAACTATGTAATCGAATGGCGTTATCTATTTTTTGATGCAAGCAATTTAAGAAAATACTGTCAAAGTTAGCGTTTTCAATAGAATTTCCAAAAACGTCAGCATGCTGTCTTAAAACCGCAGCTACATAACTCAAGTTGAGTCGAAATTTACTCATCTTGCGTTTTGAAAGGCAGCTTCTCAAAAAGAGTTGAAACAACTCGAGTAGCGAGTTGTTTGTAAGCAATTTAAATCCAGATGAATAGTTTGAAAAAAAGCAATTTAGATCAAGACGAGTAAAACATTTATAAAACAACTCATTCACGATCCATTAAATTACAGTTCTTTCCTGAAAAGCCAAATCCACTCTTTTGTTTTAAGAGTTTGTGAAGGGAGAAAAATCTGCAACCATTTGAGAAGAACCTTTTATATCTAAACAAGGTTATACAAGTATCTTATTTACCAAAATAAATAAATAAATAAATGAAAATGCTATTGAATTTCAAATCCCTTCAATAGTCAGGCTTGTCAATTTTATACTTTTACGGTTAAAAACTAATCAGAAAATGTGTCAAACTTTCGCGTTGTTGAAAAGTGAATTTAAGAACCACCAAGAGGTATATATGCAAAGATTACGGTAACATAAGTTCTTTATCGCTATTAATAGTTTTACAAATCATGTTGATTGCCCTATATCAGGGTTGGATTTCTGACGTCAGAAACTGGTTTTTGACAAGACAAGTGTCAAAAACTGGTTTAAACTGTCAAAAACTGGCTTAAACTATCAAAAACATGTAATGCACTTTAAAACATTTTAAGAACAAAAGGGAAACATTGAATAAGTCTTAATGATTTAAGTAATTTTTTATTTAACATTAATTATTGTAATTTAATAATTTCAAAGAAAATTAAATTATTTTAATTGAAATGAAACTTTTTTGTTTTTTAGAATGTTCAAACAGAAGAAAATGATTTTGTACAGTTAATAATATGGATCAATTATCAATTTTACCCCATAGCATCCTATAGCACATAACCAATTTAGCACATTTTTTTTTTACTCCCAAATGATTTCTGAGTTTAGAGTTTATGAAGCGAAAGTTAGAAAATACTCTCTCAATTGATGCTGAGCTAGCACGGCTTGATAGCAGAAGCATTGCTAGTTGAGCAAGTTTGGAGGCAGGTTCAGCCGAAAAGCTATTGCATGATACCTTTCCACCAAGTAAAGGGATTAACTGTCCTCGCTATAGCACTGAAATAAGAAGGATCTGTGACGATCTTGAAAGATGTGATTTGCTATCTGTTGACAAAATTACCGTTGTTTCACAATCTGTTGATGAATTTTTTTTTTTTTTTTTTTTTTTTTTTTCAATCTGTTGACGAAATTTGCCATTTGTTCACAATCTTTTGACAAAATCTGCTTTTTTTCATGATCCTCTAACAAAATTCACATTATTCTTATGATCCTTTATGAAATTAGCGATTTTTCTTTGAATGATTGACAAAATTGATTTTTTTCAGAGTATATTTACATAAGTTTGAGCTTGACAAAAGTTAGAGATTGACAAAATTGATTTTTTCGGCAATCATTCGTTGAAGTTTGCGGTATATTTGTGTCCAAATTTGCAGATTTATGACAGATTTTTTTTTCTTCTTTCTGGAAATGATTGTTTTAATTTTTTGGAAAATTCAAACCAGAATCACCCATGAGACCAGAGTAAAAGAAAACTGACATACCTTGTATTGTTACATTAAAACAACAAAAAAACCAATCTGCACTTTTCGGAGTTTTTTTCTAAATCCTAGGTAATGTTGTAAGTTCACAAAAGTAACAGAAAAATTAAAAAGACTGAGTAAAAGGGAAAAAATGTACAGCTCATGCGAGCATTTTCAAAACTTATGTTTTCTTTTTAAAAAGCACAATTTTGCTAAACAAAATTTAAATAAAAATATTACCAAGTTAAAAAAATGTATTTAACAGTAATACTTTACTATATACTAATTATGAATATACAATACAGTAATAGTGAATTTTTAATATTACATCTAATGTTGCATATGTGTGACAGATAAATGTGAAATTTTACAGATCAATGTAGTATTTGAGGTTTCTGACGAAGTTTTTGACAAGAGGTTTTTGACACGACGGTTTAAACCATGGTTTAAACCGGATAAAACCGCACACTGTCAAAAACTTGCCAACCCTGCCCTATATATCTTGAGAACAATTAAGTCTAGTTCCGGCCTGGTTCCTCTATAATTAGAAAAACAATGCAAGACTGATCTCGGCCCAGCACGAGTCCATTAAAAAATATGCTCGGGTTACAATGCAAAAAAACTTATGTAACTGTTCGATGCCGATCTCTACTCTGTACAAGTTACATTTCTGTATTGATGTTGTCAAACTTTTATCGCCTCATGACGCATATTTACACTTATTCTCGTTAAAGTCATATTCATTGAAAATAGCTCAAATTTTATAGTTTTAGCCGTAATCTTTATAACGGGCCGGTAGGCCTGCGAAATTTTTTTTATCGGCCTGGCCCTTTGAAAAAATTATTCTAATTCTGCCGCCCAGCCCGTTAGAAAATTCAGAACCATTTCAACGACCCGTCCTCTTGCAGACCGCGGTTTGGTTCGGCGCTATTACTTTTAAATGGGGATTAGGATTTAGGACTTTGAAATAGGGTTGAATTCCATTCTTCAGGTTCGGATTGGGTTTTAACTCTTGCAATTCGGATTAGAATATACCCGATAATTCAAAATAATGCCCAAATTATTATTCAGATTAAAAATCTATATGCAATAAAACCTTTATAATGGACACTCCTCTTACCAGTCTGGCCAAAATCCACAGAAAAAATGTACAAGGCCTTTAATACCTGTCTGGCGAAGAATAAATTCCAGGTCCGACCGAATTTTCAAAAAATAAAATTTAGTCTGAATCTTCGGATTAATTCAAACCACCCCGAGTTTAATGAAAGAAAATTTCACCGAACTTGTGCTTCTGGATAAGCTAGGCTATGGCGCCGCCCTTGGTAAAATAAAAACTTTCCTTTTATTAGAGCTTAGGAAAGCAAAAGGATACAAAATGTGGCTATTAAAAAATGCTACTAAAAGTGTAGCCAGGTTTAACTACATGATTTAGTATAGTTATTGCTGAAATTATCATTGAATCAGCTTATTTATATCCTTCCCAGGTAGTGCATTGATCAGAATCCGACATGTCAGTTTTAGTTTAGGATTTGCTTGATTGCTCAAAAATATTGCAGCATTTTGTGATCGACATCACACATCATATGCAAAAAAGCATACTTTCTTTATATTGTATGACTTGTCGCTAAGCAATATTTGGTAGTAAGTTGTGGACAATTATGATCAATTTAAGTGTTTGATTTTGTTGCTTGTTTTTCGATTTATATTTAACTAGCTGTTACATATAACTTTGTTCACATAAGATTGAAATGAGAATTTCTGCATTAATTAAGCAAAAAAATTCACTCCTGATTGTTAGAAACCTATACAATTAACCCTCATCTCAATTTATGTTTTTATATGTGAGATCAATATTATTCTTCTGAAATCAAGTGTCAAGTAAATTCATTTCTTTGTTATTCCATTTTATCATTTATTCAGGGCCGTTGCTAGAAATAAACAATAGGGGGGGCTAAAAAAAAAAAATTCTCTCTCTCCGACGCAGAAAGATAAATGAGTGCATATTCACATTGTAAGTACTATGTTTCTTATTAAACTGTTGTAATAACTTTATTTTAAGCTAAGAAAAGTAAATAATGATGAAAATTTTGAATGTATAACTGGTGCAAAATTAAACATCATGTCAGCTCCATATCTTCAAATAGGATGACGGAGTGTTGAAACACTTATTTTAGATGCAATTTAGTATTTCTGCAAAAATGTGAAAGAGGCTCAAAACTAAATTAGATTTTTGAGCAGAATTTCATTTGAATTTTCGGAACAGAAATTCATTTAGTGACCTTGGAATCTTTTCCAGAGGGGGCTCAAAATATTTTAGGGGGGCTGAGTCACCCATAACGCCCCCTTAGCTACGGCCCTGCATTTATTATATATTCATGGATATTGATTTATGTTTTAATGTTAAAGAATGTTATTTAAAGTGATTATATTAATACATTCTTTGTGGAAATATATTAATTAATAGGTCACCTGATCAACTATCAGGTGTGTATGAAATCCCATTGAACAAAGCAGTTGGAATGGAATATTATATAGGAATGACAAATAGAAAGTTTAAAATAAGGATGAAAGAGCATATACCAGTTATCAAATACAATAATAAAACTAACTACAGCTTTATCCAAGCTACACAACATTGGATCTTTACTGATTAATTTAAAAAATAGTAAAATAATTTGTCAATCAAGATTTTGTTTCCCATCATTATGTAATGGCTATTTCTTAATTTAATTTAAAAATTTAAAACTGTTTTTCAAAATATTTTACAAATTTCTCAGAATTGACAACCATCTAAATTCATAAATAGTGTCTTTATTAAATTGTCATAAAAAATAATTATATCTTTAAACAAAAAACTGTTAAATTTGTTTATCCACCCTAAATGATCATCATAAATTATAAATAGAAGGTATATAAGCTTCAAATTACTTTACTTAAACAATCTTCTATTTTGCCACTTATTCCAAAGACATCATTAATGCAACACAATCCAATGATTTTCATTCAGGCAATTTACAGTCACTTATTTTATGTTTGCATACTGCAAGTCAAATTTCTCTTTTGAATATTCTTCTGTTTCTTTTACTTATGGTATTGCTTCCCACCAAGCAAGAGAATGGCAAATGCCACTTACAAAGAAGGTCTCCTTAGAAACATACTCCAAAAAACTGAAAAAATTACAGAAAATTGTTCTTGTGAAGATATATAAGTTTTTTCGTGAAGAAATATATGTTGTATACAAAAAAAAAATTGACAGAACCACAATAGACCATCTATTAAAAACAAAAAAATGAAAATTTTATCATTTGACACTTTTTATCAGTTGGCAAAAGAATAGGGGAAGACTTGAACCACTTTTTTAATTTTATTTATTTATAATTTTTTATAATTTTTTTGAACAGAATAAAATTTTTAAAATGAAAATTTGATATGTTTTCTTCAACTGAAAATCACTTTCAAATAATTTTGAACTATTTTTCTATGTTTAATAAATTTTTACTTTTTGCTGAACATCGTGGCTCAAGTATCCCCATGAGGGGGATACTTGAGCCAGTGCGGAAAAATACCTACAAAAGTATTTTTTTTCGCTTTATTTTTGCACAAATATTTTACAGAATGATAAATTATGATACATAAGGTCAGTCCTTCAAAACCAATTGAGAAAACAAAGCTAGTAATACGATCTTTTTTGGCGTTATAACTGGTCGTCGAAGGATCATTTCAACTTGAGTTATTTTGATGGTAGCAACATCCTCAGTTGGGGGTCATTTAAATTTGGAATCTACAATTCTTCGAGCAAATTTAATTTTCAATTCATCTTCTGAAATTTTAAGAACTTGTCCAACAAATCTTTTTACAGTTTTCTTTCCGTCATATTTTACTAGCAACCAATCACCAATAGAATTTTTTCTGTTCATATCATCACCATCATTGACAGAATATTCGTCTAATGATATTGTCAAACTCATGCTTTAAATTGAGTAGCTGTCGGAATCTGAGTCAGATGTATTATTCCACTCTTTCAAACACTTTTTTGATTTCACAAGAAAAGATTTTGTCTTCGCTTTTGGCTCCATGCAAATAAGTTTAAACTGTAATTAAAAAAAAAAAAAAATTTAAACCAATTTTTAAATTTTCTTTCAAAAAAAAGTAACAGTAACAGAGGTTACACTTTCAATATAAAATATTACCGTATATACTCGCGTATAAGTCGACCCCCTAACTTATGTTTTTAAAAATAAGAAAAAATTCAAAACCCGCATATAAGTCAACTCCCCTTCCTAAAGGGGGGACCGATTGACTTTCCCTTGAAAAGGACTGATTCCACGGACTCGTTCCGAAATGAAACGACTCTTAAAACAATCGATTCCTCGGAATCGTTCAGTAAAAGATCAACTCCTCTGAATCATTCCGAAATGAAACGACTCTGAAAAGGACGATTCCTCGGACTCGTCCGAAATAAAACAACTCCGAAAAGGAACGATTCCTCAGAATCGTTCCAAAATGTATCGTCCGAAAAATTATGCTTAATGTCATACATCGGACATTGGAATCGGAGAATGACGAAGAAAAATCGGATTCATTCCGTTTTTTCTTGGACTTGTTCCTTTTTTCTAGAATATGTTTCATTTTTCTCGGATTCGTTCCTTTTTTCGGAACGACTTCGAATGACTCCTTTCTTTCAGTGAATGATTCCGACTGGAAAGCTTCCTTAAAATGAACGATTTTGAACATCTCTATTTTTCAGTATTGGAAAAGTGTTCTTGACATAAATCACACCCTTTTTTTTGTTCTTTGCAACTGGGTAGGGTAAATTATTTTTTTGAAAAATAAACTAAAAATGATCTTAAATTCAGAATCGTCAAGGTTGGAAGTATTTTGGATTTTGTACTCCACAAACAATAGGGTGCTGCAGCTCCGATTCGGTAGCAAACTATTTTCCAATATTTTACTTATAGATTTTTTTTTTTTAGGTCTTGCTTATAAGTTGACCCCCCCACTTTGAAGTTCTTTTTTTTTGTCTAAAATTTCTCGACTTATATGCAAGTATATATGGTAATCTTAATATATTATATTAAAAAATAAATATTTTAATATACTAGACCTAACTAATTAAAGTATTAGAGATTATGACCTGTAAAACAGTTTTAAAAAGTTATTTTAATGTAATAAAAGTTGAATTGTAAACTATGTTTACATTTATCTAGACAGGCTATTTTGTTAGTCAAAATGAAAAATAAAATGGATATTTTCATTAAAAAAATATACATTTTTAATCATTTTTTTCCTAAGTCATTATTTTTTTAAGAAAAAAAAATGAAATAAAAAATATTTCTCCTTTTTTTTCCAGAAAATAATTTATTAGTGAATGTAAGGATGTAATTTTATTTTTTGTTTGTTTCACCCGTGTCTAATTTCCTACTGGGGATAGTTGAGCCATGGCTCAAGAATCCCCTACTTTCACTGGCTCAAGTATCCCCATTACCACTATTTTTGTTTATCAGAGTTTTACTAAGTAAAGCATTCAGCTATTTGAACTATTTTAGATTCAAAATACAATTAAAATTATACTTATTAAATTTATCTACATTGTTGCAACTTTAAACAAAACTTTGATTACAAAAAAAAAAAAAAAAAAAAAAAAAAAAAAAAATGCACCTAGATATTTATTTCTTATAGGGAAAAAACAACTATTAATCACCATACTTTCAAAATGGTACCAAGGTATGTGATTTCTTTTTTACATGTTCAGAACTGTAAATATGTTACCATATTTCCAGTTTTAGAAAGAAAAATTAACCAACTGCAGAGTTAATAGGGGTGGCTCAAGTACCCCCACTCTCCCCTACAATTTCAAAAAATGCTTTTTTATGTCAAATACAATTTAAAGGAAAAAGTGTTTCATGTTGAACTTGTTTAATTAAATTAAATTTAGTTTTGCCGGTTTTAATTTGTTTTAACTATAATTTTGTCATATCAGTATTTATATGTATTTATATTGAAATTTAACTATTTAAAATTGCAATTTAAAATGAAATTTGAAATTTAAATTAATCAAAATTGCATTCAAACTTAAAATCAAATACAATTAAAAAATCAATTTTCCATCCTTTTGTTTTATTTTCTAATTTTTTTTCTCCCAAAATTATTTTAGCTGGTCAGTGTGGGATATTAAGCAAGAATCTAAATTTGGTCCTTCAAGGCAAAAGCCCCTCCAGTAAGGTATGGGAATCTTTATACTATTTTTTTATTATAATTTTTCGCTTAATGCTTATTTAGAATTTGAATATCAATCTGTTTAAATTGTTTTTTAGTGAATTCTTTCTGGCCTATAACATTCATTATTATGAGCATAATAATTAGAAAAGAAAGAAATTTTTAGTTATTTTAAAAAATTATATTTGTTTTTGTTACTTTTTTTATCATAACAACATGTTACTGATAGCTTATAAACACCAATTAAGAATGTTTTTTAAATCTTGAAATTTAAAAACTTTTTCATAAACATATACATTTTCCTTTACTTAAGTAAAGTATCACAAAATGTATCAACAATTAAACAACTTGACATGCTTCAATTTCATTAGAGACAGAAATCAATCATAAAAATTCATCATAGATTAAGTTAAATGACACATTAAAATGAAATATATATTATATGGCCATTAATGACCAGACACTTGTCCTTTTTTGTACAATCAACATCAGGGGTGTAGTCGTAAAAAAAAAAAAAAAAAAAAAAAAAAAAACAGGGGGTATACGCTAAAAAAACAGAGGGTATATGCTCAAAACAAAGGGTATACCCTATAGTGTGTATACTATAACTTTCTTAAGAAACAGAAAGTATAATGTATCTTTAAAAAATCTAAAAGATATATGGCGTATACCGCCGTATACCCTCCACTACATTTCCTGCTCAACATAGAATAAATGCATTGCAGCACAGGAAAAACATGGTGAATGTTTTTCAAGATTAGAGTAGCAGCCCTGCACTTTTGATTTTAGGTATTTTGTGGAATATTTAAAAATATATTTGTCATATTTTTCTGGAACTTCATAAATATGAAGAATATGTTCCATTTCATATTTATCAATGGAAATTTGATCAGAAGAACAGTTAAGGGGCCAAATTCAGAAAGATGTCAGGGAATTTTTAGTTGCTGTCTAAAAGCTTCTGATTTGTAAGAGATTTTCCACGAATTGTTATACCTGACTTTCAGAAAAATAGTTGGTACTTACTGAATGCCAACTAATAGATTAAGAAAAAATGCTTAGATTGTGATACTTCTTTTTTTCTTTCAATAGGCTCGTTCTGGTGGTTTTCCCAAAAAGAACTAAAGCATCAATAAAAAATTAATGTTTTAAAAATTAAAAATGACAATTTATGGAAAACCACTTATCATTGAGCTATTTTTAGAGAATAACTAAAAATCAGCTTAGTTTTTTGTCAATATCTTTTTGAATTTTCACAATATTTTTTGGATTTTTTTATAAGTTGCTTCACAAAATTGGCCATCAAATAAATAAATTAAAAGCAAGTGCACACGCACATATAAAAAATATTTCATACAACTGCTCATATTTCATGAAATATTTAATTGATTTACATTTCAATTGCACTATATTATTTCTATTACATTTTGTCAAATTTTCTAAAACTAGCTTAAAATTTGGTAATCGCCTTTTTATAAACAAAAAATATACAAAAATTCTTTTTAACAACAACAAAAAAAAAAGACATATCTCCATGAATATACATTCAAGTCTTCCACAAATGGATACTTATACTGTACAATATCCATATACTCGTAATCTATAGCCAAGATTATTTTGTGCATTTTACTTTACAGAGTAATCCCAAACATTATTATTTTTCTTCAATTTTTTGTTGGTCCCCTAATTATCCTTCTGATCAAACTGCCATTGATAAGTGTGAAGTGGAACATACTTTTCATATTTCTGAAGTTTTAGAATAATCAGATAAATATATCCTTAAATATTTGACAAAATGTCTAAAATTGAAAGTGTCTGGTCATTAATGGCCACACAGTGTATACAACATACAAAATGCATTACTACACTGTAATCATGAAAAGAAATGAAGATAATGTATAATAGGGATAAAATGGAGGAGCTACTTAAGTAAAAAAATCTTAAATTATTATCTTTGTTTTTTATGATTGACATTAGGGGACCCATATATGTTTTGTATGTTGTATATATTTCATTGTCTGGTATCATTCATCTTGATAGATGAATTTTTATGATAATAGTTTTCATCTCTAATAAAACAGAAACATATTAAGTTGTTTATTTAGTTCATGCATGCATTTTCTGTGGTTCTTGATTTAACTACAAGAGAATTATTACGAGTCTATATAATTACAAGTTTTTGATTTTTTTCAATAGTTTTTTCATCTTATTAAAATGTATAAATACTGCTGTGATTTTGTAAAGGATTTTTTGCTTGGCAATTTGACATTTAAATATTAAAATATCTTATTCAGATGAAAATATTCTGTTCCAAAAATAAGTACAGTAGACTCCCTCACATCCGCACTCCTAAAATCCGCAAGTCTCTAAAATCCCCACATAATTTACAGATGTAAACAATGAAACATCCAGTTCAGATGTAGGTGGAAAATATGACGTTTTTAGTTTTATATAAATTCCATGAATTTTTTATTTTTGTAGTTTTTGTTAAGGTTATTGAATTACAGTTTTTTCATGAAGAAAGAATAATTTATTTCAGAAAAAATCAAGATATTGCTGATATCATTGGTAATGACAATTTTGCCAAATATATTTATGTATTAATCAAGCTTTTTTAGTTATTAAGTCTGGCTAAATATGAAATAAAGCTTCCTTATTTTATGATTCTGATGTGAATGAGTGATGTGCCTTTATGAGGCAAGTTTCATTGAATAATTTAGGGAAAATGCTTTTCATCTTTATAATGAATATTTAACTGTACATTATTGATTATTAACTTGACTTTTGCTTTTGGTATTTTAATCATTTTAAAAATTATCTAAATTTTTATAATTTTAGTTTATTACTAAATTTAATAGTTTAGTACATTGTAAGCATTCATTATATTTCTGATTTCATTATTAATTACATTCAAATTGCTTTTTAAAAAATGTAAACAAAGCAATGACCAGAAATCCGCAAAATTCTAAAATCCGCAAAACCTCTGGTCCCAAGCTGTACGGATTTGAGGGAGTCTACTGTATTCTAAAAAATCTAGAATCCATTTAAGACATTGTTTATTAGAATTTTGATCATCATTTTTTTTTTTTTTTATTACTATTATGCCTTAATAGGCAAACAATAATTAAAATTGCCTTTTTATTTTTATATAAAGATTCAGTATCAATGTTCATGTTTATATAATTACAAGTTTTTGATTTTTTTAATAGTTTTTTCATCTTATTAAAATGTTCAAATATTGCTGTGATTTTGTAAAAGGATTTTTCCTTGGCAATTTGACATTTAAATACTAAAATATCTTATTGAGATGAAAATATTCTGTTCCAAAAATAAGTATTCTAAAAAATCTAGACTCCATTTAAGTCATTGTTTATTAGAATTTTGATCATCATTTTTTTTTTATTACTATTATGCCTTAATAGGCAAACAATAATTAAAATTGCCTTTTTATTTTTATATAAAGATTCAGCATCAATTTCCAGAAAAGAAATTCTTTTGGTCTATATTTCTTTTTTTATTCTAGAATTTCTTCTTCTTTTCTAAAAATCAAAGTGATTTTGTGTATGATGAGATTGAGACTGCACAGTCACTACTGAATTTATTTGAACTAATTCCTATAACAAGTACTGATACATCTTAACTATTAAAGATTTTATCAAACAATAATGTTGTAATGATAAAAAAAAAAAAAAAAAAAAAAAAAGAGAGAGTATATGATATTGGCAGAGGATGCATGCTGACATCATGAACGTTCATACATAGGATATATGATAATGCTTTATTTGAGAAAAAGAGGTTATATAAAGCTTCTTTAAGAAATCTAAAAGGTAGTATACAGCATTTACTCACATATACCCCCCACTATATCCTTGCTATTAAACCTGAGATATTCAGCCAATTTGCCATCAACATATGCTATGTGAGCTACAATAATTTTTGGTTAAATTTTATTAATATCTTGCAATTTAATAGAAGAATTAATTTTAAATGGATGTTTTAAATTGCTATTTATTTTATGATGAGATTTCATGCAATGACATTAAATTTCTTTCTGTCTTGTGTGCATGTTTTGAATACAAATGTGAAAAAAAAAAAATGCCTTTTTTTACTTTCTTCTATCTTGAATAGAAGAAAGTATTGTAATCGAAATTTTTTTCGACGGATTTACATGTTTTAGTGGTCAGAGATTCCAAAAAAAACCTGTTTTTACAAAATGTCTGTCTGTGTGTATGTTGCCATTCTACCATCAATAAGTGTATGAAGTTATGCATATTAATGAACCAAATTTTTTGTGAATGTTTCTGGCTGTGGCAAGCAGGTCCTCCTTCAGTTTTAAAATATTCCACCGAAGGGGGTGCTGCAATCGCAATTTTTGTGCCATTTTCAATATTGTACCGGCCAAAAGTATATGAAGTTATGCATCGAATTGAACCAAATTTTTTGTGTAAGTGTATGACTATGGTTAATTGGTCCTCCCTGAATTTGAAAAAAATTCGTCGGAAGGGGTTGCTGCAATAGCCAATTTTATGCCATTTTCAATATTGCACCACCTAAAAGTGTATGAAGTTAGTCCTAGAACTGAACTAAAATTTTTGTATATAATTATTTTTTGGTAAGGCAAATAGGTCCTCCCTCAATTAAAAAAAAAAAAAAAAAAAAAAAATCTGCTTATCATTCTATAGTTCATCGGCTCGAGTAGATACGGAAATTCGTTTTTATTCCAATTAATTGATTGAAGCAGAAATTTAAGATGAAAACCAAAGTTGGTATGGTATTGAATTAAAATTATTAAAATGAGTAACTATTTTTTTAAAATATTAAAATGTACTTATGAGATAGAAGAAAGTTTTGGGATAGACACATCCAACTAGTTTAAATTTTGTATAAAATTAAATTTTTTTGAAAAGAATTATTGTTTTTTATCGCTAAATATTAAAAAGTATGAAAACAGAATTTGCAGTTGAAGACTTGTACGAGTAAAAGACTAATTGAATAAAAGTATTATTAAAAAAATTATATGAATTCAGATCTATTGTATACAAATTTCAAACAAGGTTATAATTTGTATCAGCCAAAAGTGTGTTTACACATAATTGGGAATGATTTTGATGTTAAATTTAAAACAACAGGAAGGAAAATCTGGCAATATCTAATCACATGATAGTTGAAATATTGATTGTTGTGAAAAAAAAAAGAAAAAAAAAAAAAAAAGTGTTGTTTGCTACTGAAAACAGCAAGACATGAAAAAAGCAAGTGATTTGAAGGTTATATATTTATCCTTTCCAAACAGAATTATTCATATTCTGCGATTTAAAAAAGCTGTGAAAAGCAAATAAAATGAATGATAACATTAATTGCAATGAAAAAAATTGTCAATCTTTAAAGCTAAGCAAACCAAAAAGGATTGCGTGTACATACAGTTTCTAACATTTCTAATATGCTCTCTATGGTTGTAGGGGAAAATCTAAAACCTCAAATAGTTATCGCCGAAATCTTTACACACTTCTGTAGCAACTGTAAATGAAATAATTAATAGAGATTAAACTATAATTTTAAAAAACAGTTTATTGCAAGCTACCAAGACATGTTATTGAAAGGCAAAATGCAGACTGATATATGAAAATCTTTAGCAGATGATAACTAGAAAAAAGTTCTTATAGTGATGAAGCATGGATTTATCTAAATCATAAGTTCCCAGCGTTAGAACAGTCAAGGTGGACGGTCATGGCATACCTACCTATTTAGGAACTAATGTAATAAAAATAGTTGATCTCCTCTGCATTGCCCTGTCCGTGACAAAAACCTTAACTGCACCTTGAAATGGAAATGTACAAAGACGAACATATATCTGAGAGGGGGGAGGCGAATTTATTTTACTAATGTCTGTGGAACACGTAGAAGGACTAAAATCGCGGAGAACAAAATTGTATTATATTAGGCTAAAAACATTGTAGCTTCAATTCTTTCATGAATGTCATCTCAGCAGAACACGAAAAATCGCTATTACTTGCATTAAAAATCATTATGAATTTAAAAACTATGGAGCACAAAATTCGCGATAATTTGCTAACTAAAGATTTTAAACAGAAGTTTTTTTTATTAACCTGTAGTTCGAAAAATTCTGTAGTTTACGGCATAGACCTGAACAGAGATATTTAAACGAACCCGTGATTTGAAACAGTTCAAGAAATTAATTTGTTCTTAGTGAAAGTGATAAAAATCATTATATCTGTAATTTTGTTCAAAAGTAAATTTATTTAAACATAAATAGGAAATTTTTTTATATTTCAAAATATCTTACTGTAAAATACCGTTAATTCGCCCTCGCCCCTCAAACGTGACAAAAAACCAGAAAATATAGACAGGGGACGCTTACAAGGTGTTTTCCAGCAATTGTTTTACCAAATTTGCATTTTTTTTTATATTTGCAGGGTTTCTTGTGTTTTTTGAAAATTTCATTTTTTTTATAAAGTTAGGGGAGGCTGTTTTAACGGTATTTTATGGTAATCAAAGAAGAAATACTGGCAGTACAGTATTGAGTATTTGAAATATGGATCTAAGTACTCTTTTACAAACCAATCGTTAACTACGTGCTTAATTTGCCAAAAAGTTTTTCAAATGAAGCCATGGAGCTTTCTAGGCTACAAGAGCATTTCAATAAATGAGTGCTGATAGAAAAGACAAAGATATGTTCTATTTTTACTTTCTTTTATCTTTACAAGAAAGTATTGGATTCGAGAATTTTTTTTAATTTCGGTTATCGACAAATTTACATGTTTTAGGGGGTCACAGATTCCAAGGAGCATGTTTTTACAAAATGTCTGTCTGTGAGTCTGTGGTTATGTGAGTATATGATTCTGTATTTGTGTGGCATAAATTTTGTGAGCGCTCTATCTCAACAACTACTGTATGGAATTCAAGAAAATTTATATTCAGGTAGTCACTGATATGAATTGAGACTGATTAGTTTTTGGTGCGAATCACTGAACAGGTGGCGCTTCTATGCTGCCTTTTTCTCGATTTATGCAACATGTTTATCCCAATAACTATTGCCCAGATTTTCACCAAACTTCAGATTCTCTTAGTCCTTGATATGAATGGATGCTGTTTACATTTTGTTGAAAATTTCGCAACAGGTTGTGATGCTATGCTGCCTTTTTCACGATTTCTGCAACAGCTCTATCTCAAGAACTCATGTATGGATTTTCACCAAACTTCATACGTAGTTAGTGCTTGACATTGATATTTATCATGAATATACAGAGTTTATTTATAGATCCTTTCGCAAATGGAGATACAGCAGTATCAAAATATTTGGAGGAGGAAATCGTGGAACTCGCAGCAAATGAGAACTAAAAGTAAAATTCAGAAATGGATACAAAGAGCTCTAATTTCAAAAGCCAATACAGCCGTAAGTGAGAGTACATAAAATTTTAATTGTTTTTCCTTCATCATATTTGGCTGAGAGTGGGTTCCGTGCAATAGGTAATTTACTGTAAAAGAAAAGGAACAAAAATCTTTGAACCTCACAGTTTGTGACTGATGTTAAATAAATTTGAATCCAACATGAACAAATTGTTAAAATTCCATCAGCTTGAACCATTTCATTATTTTTTTAATTCTTATTGGTTTTCTGTTTATTTTTCAATTTTTAATAAACAATTTTTAACTACATTTGATGGTTATTTAAATTAACTTCTACTTTATGATTCTTAATAGATAGATAAGACAAATAAAATGTAGATAATATGCAATAATATTTTAATATTTTGTATAATTAATTATTATGGAAGAGGGGGGGGGGGCGTTGGCATTTTTTTCTCTTATAAAGGGGGCGGTGGTCCAGAAAAGGTTGGGAACCTATGATCTAAATAATTGTAATAAAAAAAAAAAAAAAAAAAAAATTGTTATATTACCAGAAACAAAATCAAAATGTCTTGCTTTTTTTTTTTTTTTTTTCAAGCACCGAAGAGAAAGTTTCTGTAAAGGATTTATGGTGGTTGCTGGAATTTTTTGTAATGTAGAATTAAAGATAAAAAAAAATTGAAAAAAAATAACTAAATTAACTCTATTTATTATGATAGCAATAATTCATTCCTATTTTTAAAGAAGAAATTCTATAACTTTATTCTGTAGAATGTTAAACATGTTGCATTCCACTGCAAACAGCCTTACATCCAAAAGTATAGTCACATTTCTCTGGAAATTGATATGAGAAATTAGAATAAAATATATACCATTTAATCATATTCCATCCAAGTCTTCAGGTGTTTCAACAATGAATTACTGTGCCTTTGGACTATTAAATGAGCTAATTGACCAACTATATTGAATAAACTCTGAAAATGTATGATAAAGAAAGAGAACAAAATGCCATGTCCAGTTTTACAAAAAGCCTTACTATCTTGGAAATCCTGCTGCAGTATGATATCCTTCAATATCCTGTTGCAATAGTCACAATCTCTAACGAACAGAACATATTGAAATGTAATTATTTTAATTTATGTATTTAATTTTTGTTGTCAAATTCTTTCCCAATATGTCTCTAATTTTAATCCAGATAATATTTAAAATTTGTTTTAACTGTCTAAAACTGTACAGAATTGGTTTTAACCACTTAAAAATGATTAAAATTCTAATTAATAACTTACATAAAGTATTCAAATTGTATTTTTATGTATCTATTAATGTTATATAATATATAATTAATAATAATTAATTCTTTTAAAAAATATATTAAATATAGATGTAACTTTTTTTGAGTTATTTATTTGCATTTCAATCACAATCATTTTTCTTAAATTGAAAATTAAACATTGGTGAGTATTTTAGAAAATATTAATTTGAAATTTGTAGATTTCGTTGTGCAACCTCTTCATCCATAAAAAGATGATTTTCAAAGTTTTATCTGATTCAAAATAAACTTTGAAAATGTCTTAGCTTAATACCAAATATTTTTTACTTGCAATCATTTTATGAATTCAAAATAAAATTATAAGAATGTTTTTTTGTGTGTGATTTAGTTGCCTTCACTTAAGTAGTTGACCTGCCCAGCATAGCCCTGGACTTGTGATAATAACCTAATATACCTATTTATGGGTTTATATATTATGAAATCTTATAAATTAGTTCATTTCAGGATTGTCTAAGTCTGTTTTATTTTTTAAGTACAAATTTGAAAATTAAAAATTTTGGATCATTTTATATGAGGATGGTTCAATAACTATTGTCCCTGATGTATATAAAATATTTCTACTGCATTGGTTGATGTGACTTGCCGAAGCCTAATGGCTTAGATGCCTATATGTTCAAATTCAAAACCATAGCTGCTATATCAGCATATTTTTGGAGGGAGGGGTGAAGTCCTAAAGACTTACTTTTAAAAGACTTTTAAAGGAGGGGGTAAGAAGGAAAGACTTTTCTGGAGCTTATAGGACTGAATTTGGGACAATAGATGAGACGATGTCGAGTCCGAAGGACAGTAGCCACATCTTAGCTACTATCGAAATCTAGCCCATAAGCTCCGAACCAAGCTTTCACCCCCTAACCCCTTTCATCCTTCCTCCCAAAAATGTGTAAATATATCAGCAACAATTCTGAAATTGAGCATATAGGCATCTGAGGCATTAGACTTGGATATTCTACATCAATCATCACAGTGCAAATATTTTATGTACATTAGGGACAATAATTATTGAATTATCCTCGTGTATCATCTTAAACTGATTACAGAGCAACCACTTTGTTATATTAAAGTCTTAAAGTTATTATGTGTGAATATTGCATATCATGTATGTTAATCAAGCATTTTTCCTTTTATAATAATTAGACGATTGTCACTTAAGATTCTATCTGTTAAAAATTGCATTTATTTTTAAGAGAAAATATTTATTCATTCTTTTCGGTTAACTTTTCAACTCTTTTATAAAAAAGCAATTTATCATTTAAGTACAAGTTAATTTGAATCCTTACACAGTTTTACATTATTGATTCTAATTTTAGTACCATGGTTATACGTCATGCCCTATTGTAACTGGATATAACAAAGGGATAATTGCTGAATTTGATTACGACTTGAAACCTGTTGAAACTTTTCCAATTGATCAAGGAATACAACGCTACATATCATATGTTATGAAAAAAAATGTGATGCCTCATCTTTATTGGAATTTTATGTTAAAGTAAGTTTTTCTGAACCAAATTGCTTTTTCATCACTTTTTTCTGTGTTGTGAAAGTTACAGTACCTCCTGCTTAAAGTTAATGTATGCTCTGCTGTTTAAAATTGTAAGAAATTTTTTAAGTTATTTTTTATGTTTCTTGCATTGCATTGCATTAAACGTTATAGTTACAAGTTCTTGTTCTATCTTTGATTATGTATCAAGTATTAATATGAATCAAGAAATTTTCAATTCTAATAACAGGTAAAAAATACTTATATTTTTAGAGTACTTGAGAGCAAGCAGCTTGAATTATGTTGCTTGACAACTTAAATCAGAATAGAATGTGGCAGGTAGCATCACATTTGCAACCAATTTTAGCATCTCTGTTCTTGATATGTATTATTAAGTGGTACAGATTACAAAAATACCAGTCAGCTGGCACGCAAGCATGGTTTGTTGCCATACCAATAACAGTTAAAGTAAACTTTAGCAATTTAAAGCTCAGTATTACTTTTTAAGATGTTGATCTGCAAGATCTGATAGAATCTGCTGCCATGCTTCACCGTTTCTGCTTCTGGGCATGGGTGCAAGATATTCAGTCTTAGAGAAATATTTAACTGATAATAAGTTCTATTTTATGTTTATGTACTTAAAAAATTGTAATTGTACTATCAAAAACTTTTAATAATTTTCTTTTATTGTAAGAGATGAATTTTTAGCTGTAATACAACATAGAAATTTCCTTGCATATTTTTTCATTTGGTTATTCCTAATACACAGAAATATTTTCAATCTTTTCTTGGATGAATTTCTTGCACCTATGCTTCTAGGGTGATTCAATAAAAACAATTTTACTGATTCCTACAAAGTAATCAGCTGCTTGTACATATCATGCACTATTAACCAATAAGATTTCAGAATATGCACCAATTATGTTATTTCTTTATTTTATGTTAGAAATTAACAGCAGTCTCTTTTTACGAATATTTTTTAAATTCTGCATACCATTTTCATTGTGTGACATCATTCGTTTATAAACCAATCAGAGCTTAATGTTTGTCATGTGTGTTTGTCTGATATATTTATAGAATCTCTAATTTGTTTTGTTTTTTTTGTTTTTTTTTTTTTTTTGTTTTTTTTTAAGAGAGGCAGGGAAGGGCTTTTTCAGTTATTTATGTGTTGATTAGACATCAAACAAGTTGCATGTTCATTAAACTTCAAAAAGCACAAGAATCTATTTTTACATTAGCAGAATTACCTAGCATTGCCTGTGTTAAACATTCAAGCCTTCGAGGTAAAATAAAGTAAAATGAAATAATATGGCAATCACAATAATGGAATTTTGTGCATTCCCATCAATAAAAGATTTAAAATACAGTACAAAGTCTATAGTTCAAACATCCAAAGTTTGAAATTGACCAAAGTTCGGACATTCCAGCAACATTATTTAAGAAAGGAGAGAAAAATCAGAATTGTTTAAAAAACAAATAAAAAAGCTCTAGAGCAAGGGTTCTTTGTTGCTGAATCTTAACTCATGTCTCTGTACCGATTAAAAGAAAAACTTCTTAATAATAAACTTAAATTAATAAAGCTCCGCTCATTAACTGAAATATCTAGTAGTTAAGAAAGTTACAGTTTCTTTTTAAATTGTATGTTCTGTTAAATAAATATGTTTGTTTTACTTTTTATTTTGTTATGATTTATTTAAGGAAAATATGCATTTAATTTAGTATCAATAGTTGTTGTATGAGTTTTTTTTTCATATTAATATGAATGTCACATTTTGCCTTTTTAAGTGGTGATTTTTTTTATAGAAAATTCCTGCAGATTCCGAACTTAAGAATTTGTACTACATATATATATATATATAAGAAAATATGACATTACTATGCTTCAACCATGTTAAAATCCCTCAGCTTTAAATATCAGAATGTGCCTTTTCTTTGGCGAGTATAAGAATAATATATTATTTTAAAGGCAATACAAAAATAAAAAAAATAAGGAGTTTTGGTTACAGCTTAGTGGTAACAGTTTAGCGAAATTCTTGTTTTCATGCCATCATCTTAATTTTAAAGCAAAAATATGTCAGTTAGTAGTGCTCAAATCATATTTATGTTGACAACAGTCTAATCCACAAATTGTGCTTTTACTGGATTTTTTCTTAATTTCTAAAAAATTCCAAATTCATTTTTTACATTGTTGAATAGAAAACAGTACTCTCAAGTGAAATTTGTTGGAAAATTTTATTTTTCTGATTTTTAAAGTATTTTTCGGACATGGATGTTTTAAAATTTGTATGTAATCAAATTACAATTTTGATACTAAATAATGTAAACTGTTTACTGCTGCAACAGGTGAAATTAACTTAAAACCTTCTAAATTAAGATTTCTGTGGTATAATTAGGTTTAGAAACTTGAAATTTGACATAGCTTTTAAGACATAAGCGAACACAGAACAGTTTTTAAAAATATTCTAAATTTTGATTTCTATGGAATTGTTAAGAATAGAAACTTGAAATTTGACATATCTGCTGCTTTTAAGACTCAAATTCATGTACATATGTCTTTTTTACTAGAAATTTAAAAGTGTGCAGGAGAAAAAGCATTCTAAATTATGGTTTTTCTAATACTGATGAGATTAAAAACGGGAAATTTGGCATAACAGTTGCTTTTAAGATACAAATACTAGTTAAGAATGGTTCTAAATAAATTCAAAATTGAAATGGATGGAATGAACAGAATTTTTTTTTTAATTATAATTTTTATTGAGTTTTACATAAAATATATTAATTTACTAATTCCACATTAGGGTGGAGCGAAAAAAAATTTTTTTTTGAAAATCAAAAACGGGTAGGTGCCAAAAGTTGCCTTTATACTAGTACATCAACTGCGTGAAATTTTACCGCTGAAAAAAAATGGCTTGAGTCTGCGCTTTTGCTCCAAAAATCGAAATTTTTGGTAAAATTTGTCATTTTTTGACATTTTTTCAAAAAAATTAAAAACTTCCTACAGAGCTGGTTAGTATTTAAAAGTGTTGCTTAGACCTTTATATTTATCTGCTTAACATATTTAAACTATAAAAAAATATCTGTAGTCTGTATAATTGGAGCAAATCTGACAACTTTTTGTGAAAAATCAGCGTTAACCTCTCTATTGGAGCATACAACGAAATGTTGTTTTGAATGCATTTCTTACCAAGCTGCTTTCAAAACTACTGTGTATATAACTCATAGAGGTGGTTGCATTATCCCACCCGTCTCAACCACCCAATCATCTAGGCCCAGTGTTTTATTTAGGTATTGAATTGTTATTTTTTTCCCCAAAGACGAATATAAGTTTTCTATATATCAAAGTAATTTATCTGTTCTTTGTATTCACTGACTTTGGATGATTTGAATCATGCTGGTGTGACCTGCTGCACGTATATTTTTATACCATGTATAACAGAAGAGAAGCTGAGTAATGTATTGGGTATGTTCTTAATCGAACCTATTCAGCAGTCTATTATCTTCCTTAAAATTTCAGGCAATTAGTACATTATGATTGGAAGTTCTGTTATCACAACATTCTTTCAATCAATTACATTTTATATGCAATGATTTGCCTAATAATTGATTGTATGAATTCAATTTCTAGTATGTCATCATTTATTGAACCTATTACATTGAATATATGCTGAGAAGCTAGCTATATATAAGTAGTGAATATTATGACGATCGTCACAGAGGATTGCAAACAAAATTAGCGTGTAAAACAACAATATTTCTAAAGAAGTTTTAGCATGCTTTATGTCGTTTCCTGTGTTGTTCCGTAGTCTAGTAATTTCTAATAAGATTTTAGATCTATTATTCAGGTGTGTTGTACATTTGGTATAAAACATCCCGCGGTATAAACTTGGATTATACATTTTGTGAGTGAACATATAGACGCTGATTGCCAATCTGTGCTTACATAAAGAGGAAAATTTTATTAACTTTATGAGCTGTCTTTTGTGTGAGATGTTTTCTAAATTCCTATTCCCTATTCTTTCTGTGAAATAGCTTTCCTTATGAATTAGCTTTGCAATCTCCGACATAAATTTCTAGTCTGTTCTGAGTATCTTTTTCTCAATTTGAGAAAATAATTTTTCAAAATTATTCTCTATTTTATATAAAAAAAAAATCGCAGTAGGAAGTGAATAGTACGTAGATAAAGATTTTCCTTATTGATCCAGTGAATCCATGTAGCTTAGAACGTTTTATATCGACTTCTCTAATAATTGACGCAGAGAAAATTCACTGGAGTTGAAGTAGCGAATGATTATACACAATTCTAAGCTTACCCCATGCAAAATGGTTCACAGTGACAAATAAAATTCTCCTAATTTTAAATGAGCACTTATAGTCGATTAGAATCCGTACATTCCCTCATAAAGTACTATGCATTATAAATTTATGCCCAGGACATTTCACCATCAAATGTTGCCCATTCATAAAAAGGGGATCTAAAAGTTAATAGGAAATTACCTGGATACGAAAACACTTAAAAAACGGCATAAAACTAATGCAAAAAAAAGGTTATTTACAACAGCGGTTGCTTTACACATGGAGAAAAAAATTTTCATTGCAATTCTCTCTGACGATCACCATCACATTAAACAGCTCGCTTCTCAACATATAAAAAATGCAAAAGTAGAATAAATGATGGCATACTTATAGTTGAAATATATGAAATCATCTTTGAAGCAAATCATTACGTAAAAAAAATACAATTGACTGAAAAAATGTTGTGGTAACAAAACTTCCAATCACTGTTCATCAAGTGAATGTAAGTTTGATAAATATAATAGATGGCCGAATAGATCCCTTTAATAATATTCCCGTACATTACTCTGCTTGTCATTTTTTTTGTATAAACTGTAAAAATATACATGAAGATAGTTACAGCAGCATGTGGATGCAAAGAACAGATAAACAAGGTGGAAGCATCGAAAACATGCCAAATTTTTATAAAGAAAATCACAAATCAATGTATAAATAAAACACTGTACTAAGATGATCGAATAGTTGGGCCGGATGGTATAGGAAATATAGCCACCTCCACGACCCATGTCCAAGGTAGTTTTGAAAACAAGAGCTGTATTAAAAACAACAATTCTCTGTATGACCCAATAGAGTGGTAATACTGTTTTCTTACTAAAAGTTGTCTGTTTTGCTCCAGCTATTGGGAGTAAACATATTGTTATATAATTTAAATATGTTAAGCAGATAAATATAAAGGTCTAAGCAACACTTTTAAATACTAACCAGCTCTGTAGGATTTTTTCAATTTTTTTGAAAAAATGTCAAAAAATGACAAATTTTACCCAAAATTTCGATTTTTGGAGCAAAAGCGCAGACTCAAGCCATTTTTTTTCAGCGGTAAAATTTCACGCAGTTGATGTACTAGTATAAAGGCAACTTTTGGCACCTACCCGTTTTTGATTTTCAAAAAAAATTTTTTTTCGCTCCACCCTATTCCACATCAATTTAAAAGACACAATATACTGTGTTATTAGATAACATAAATTTGAGAAATCAATTAATGTACTACAAGTAATTAGGAAAATTAGATAACAAGAAATGACTAAATTTAGGAGTAATAATTAGATATCTCAAAAATACACGCATAGTAACACAATACTGTTAAATTATAAAATCATAGTAACATTGATTTTAATATGAATTAAATTTTCAGTTTTATAATAAATTAAATTTTCTGTCTTTTACTGGCAACTTATTAATGTTTGGAAGTAATGATATTGATTAAATACTTAAACTTATATTTTTTAGTATTTGTTTAAAAATATTTAAAAATTTATTGATATCAGTAATTTCATTTACAAAATTAAAAAATTGATTGACTCACTCAGCAGTCATATAGTATTCTAAGATGAGTAATCCACAAAATCATCTACTTAGTTATGTGATCTAGATCCAGGAGAATTTTTCTAATACAACTTGAATAATGAACTATTATTTTGTGAAGATAACAAATTAATATGCATATAAATTATTATTATAGGTGTGATGATTCTTATTAAAAATTTAATAAATATTAATTTTCTATAAATCATTTTTCAATTATCATGGCAGTTATACATTAAATTAAATATTATTTTTCATCACTATTCTGGAATTGTTGATTGAACAAGCATACAATTTGCAAGCCCGAGTCTATTGAATAGTCTGTTTTCTAATAGTCCTGTGGAATAAAATTAACAACAGTTCTGTTAGATATTAAAAAAAATAATCTCAAGTTGATAGGTGATAAATCATAATAATTGTAGTAACTTTGAATTCTAGAAATTTGAAAAACTTATCTGGGCCAAGAGATATTGTCACAAATAACAGAGAGAGAAAATCTCTCCTAAATGCTGAGACAACTATCAAACATATTTCTTTTGTATAATCTTTTAGTTAACTAATATTTCTCAAATATGAACTTATTCGATCATGACTTAATGACATGCCCTTTTCAAACCCAACTGCAAGGCTCAGCCCCGCCACTGAAGCCAGTGTCCTCACTCTGCTAAATCCCAGCATTAACTGATCCCACCAGACCTAAATTTTTAAAATCAAAAATGGCTACCAATCTGCACTGTGCTTTTTTTGCTGTCATTCATTTGGGCAAAATTCTTAGAATGCAGAGATTTTAGTGTTCCAAACCACATGATTACTCTGTCTTCGTGTGATGCGTCATAAAATGGCATTCATCTGGCATCTCTCTAAACAAAAGATGTTATTTTTTTAGTTCTGCACAAGTTGGTGATTGCAAAGATTATACAACTCAACAGCAGTTATTTTGTAAATAAGAAATATAGAATATATATATTTTGCTAAATAGAAGAATTACAGATTTTGCTTTTTGTAATCCAAATATTTAAATTTTTATTAAAGAGTGAATATAAGTATTTTATACAATTTGATAATGGTTTAAATTTTAATGTGTGTCTCATTTTTTTTTTCAGAGGACATTGGTCTGGTCCCAGAATATTTAGAAAGCTTTTCCATTTAGGATTTGCATAACGTTCCAGGAACTTTGCCTCGAGCTTTGATAATGTTTATTCATGTTGAATATATGCTGTCTTCCAGTATAAAATGTTGGATTCCTTTTAAGGAATATTTATATATATATATATATATATATATATCAGTTAAGTTTCAATATATTTTATTCTTCCACAAGTTCAGATTTTGTTGTTGATATCATTTACATTCATTTTATTGTACAAGATATTATTTTGATTGTTTTATATACAAGACAGAAAAATGTATACAATAATAAAAGTGACATAATTTGGCATAGTTTATTTTTATTTTTACTGCATGTGTGTTTTTTATTCTAGCTATTATCTGGAACCTCTACCATAATGGAGCAAGGAAAAAATATATAAATAAACAAACAAACAAAAAATAAGAATTACCTTAAATCTATATGTTTTTTTTTTTTTTTTCTTTTAATGTCATCACAATTTTAGAAATGAACTAGTGGAAAATCTTGGCATAGTCTTCAACTATCAAAAAGCAGCAAAGATCTTCCTTTTATTATTATAGATTACTTTTATGTTTTGTCTTTGTTTATTCATTAATATAAAGAAAACTTTTTAATGTCATTACAGAAAATAATTCTACACTTATTTTGTGTATGTCTGTTTTAAAAAATATCTAGCAAAAATATAAATAAAGTTTTATTTTACATAACTGTTTGAAGAAGGAGAAGGGGTTCCTAGAAGTAAAAACATTAAAATTAATGTTATTTTAAGGAATTGACTTAGTGAAATAAAGAACCATTAAAAGCACTTTTAATTTAATAAAATACTAATGTCTGCCAGAACTGACAAGATAGGCTTAGCCTTCTTTCTGAAACTGAATTAAAATAAAAACTATAAAATATGTCTAGTATAAATTAAATTTAAACTGGTGATATGCAACACTTCATTATTTCACTTTAAAATTTTCAATGAAAAGCTTATGACAAATAATAAAACTGTATATACTTTTTTTTTTTTGAGACAAAAGCTAGAAATCTGTTATCTGCTACCATTGCCATATCAAGTGAACAAATTCAAATGAGACAGGTACGAGAAGAAAATATTGTCCGTCAATTAGCTCTGGAGGTTGCAAGATGTCTAATTGCTGTGTCATGAAATTAAAGTGAAAGCAAAAAAATAAATAAATAAATAAAATAAATAAATAAATAAATAATTTCTGTTAAAAAGAAAGGGAAAGGACTTTTCCTCTTTAAAAGAATCAAATGAAAGGAAATTATTTGGGATGTTGAGTGGAGCATGAAAAAAAAGCAAAAATTTGTGGATTATGATTTATTTTAGATTTATTTATTTACTTTTATTAATGAGCAATGATTGTTTTTTATGGTAAAGTTTTAAAGAATAATAATTCTTGCTATTTTTCTTAAGACTGTTCTGAAATTCCCAAGGGCAACTTTATGACACAAGTTTAAATTCCTTTTTGTTCAGAAATGCAGGAAATTGATAGGTGTTATTCAGAAAGTATGGGATCAAAATTTATTTTTTGTTTATTTAATAAATGCAAAAAAATCTTACAGAAAATAATGTCAAAATTGATGTTTTGAACTGAATTTCCTGATGAAACAATAAAATTATAGTCAGCAAAGGGGGAAAAAAGCATTTCTTACATGACCCAAAATATCTTGTAACTCGATAAATAATTCATTTAACAAAAGACAAAAAGCATCTTTTGATTCATAATCTCTTCCATTGTCAGCTCTGCCAACTTTGTACTTTTTCTTTTAAAAATATATATGGGAGCATTATTTTCTAATTTCTGGCTTTGAAATTTTTTTTTTTTTTCATCAGGTAGCTAAAGACGATCTACAATCAAGCTAGTTTTTATTTTTTCGATTTTGGTTACAGTTTTTATATTAAGATAGTTTCAATTTTAGAACAGGTTCTAGAGATTAAAATATTTTTTTTAAAGCTGAAACTAAAATCAAAAAAGTAAAAACTAGCCCTGTTGTGCATTGTCCTTAGCTATTCAATGCATATAAAAATGGTTTAAAAATGTTAAAATGAAAGTGAGAAATTTGAAAATAATGTTTACATTAGCATTCAAGTTTATCCACATGATTAGTGTGATATCTTTAGAAAGTAAACTTTAAAACAAACTTTTTACATTGTAAAATAAATATAAGATTACTTTTTATATCTGCAAAAAAATAAATAAATAAACATGCATTCTGTACCCTATTTTTATATCTTACTAAAGAGTTAAAAAAAAAAAAATTCAAACAACATGGTACTTTATGTAAATATTGTAGCCCTTTATTTTATTTTATTTTTATTTATTTTATTTTATTTTATTTTTGAGGTAGGGGGAGATTGGATGAAAATCATGGGTGTGAATTCATTGCATTGGTCTTTAATTTTTTTTCTTTTTTTTTTTAAATTAATATCAAAAGAGTAATATCGTCAATACAAAAACCCTTAATGAATTAAAAGTAAGCAGGATTGCCAGGCCACCTGGAGAACCGGGAAAACACAGAAAATTTTAAATCTCCTCCCAAAACAGTGAAAATCCAGGGAATTTTTTTAAAAATCCTAAAAAATCTGGAAAACACAGGGAATTTGGTAATGGCAAATTCTAACATTTCTAATTAGCCTCAATACACGCATATATTTTTTCACTCTCAACATTGTAAGGATTTAACAATTTGGCTAATTAATGCTAGACAATGGACTGCTACATCGAAGTCTGGCGATTGTGAAAACGTGAATTGTGTATGCACTTAAAAGGATTAAGGTCCTTTTTTCCCTGTAGACAGCAAGTCTAGCGCGGCCTTTTTTATGTGACGTTAGCATATTAGTTACGGCTACCGTTGACTAATCACCAGACCACCCTGAGAACTAAAAATCGGTTGAAATAGTTTCACTAGGTCCAGACGGACGATGGCAACCTGGCGCCGAGGCGTATCCCAGCTGAGCCAATAACTTTGATCTGGGAGGAGCCCGAAGGAGAGGAGGCTCTCTTGATGAGGAGGAGAGAGAGTTGGAGATGATTCTCGAGGATGCAGCTCGCTGTAAAAGGCGTGTGGATTATTTTATCATAAAGAACCCTGAGTTCTTAAAACTGTAATTTCTTTTATCATATCTTGAATAAAAGTTATTTAAGATGAAAAGGATTTGCATCACTTCATCGCTACCAAAATAATTACTAAACAGTATATAGAAATGCAAAATCCTCACAACATGGAATAAATGCATTGCAGTACAGGAAATTTTTTTTCAAGATTAGAGTGGCAGCCCTGGTAAGTGATGCAGTGCTTTATCTTATAGATGCTCTAAGAATTTTAAATATGTGTCTTTTTTTAAGCTACTTTCATTTATGTGGCTCTAAGAGTTTTTTTATATTTTTTGATGCAGCACTTTAAAATATGTATGCTATAAGAATTTTAAATATAGATCTTAAAATTTTTGAGCTATGCTATTCTATTAATTAAAACACATATATATTTTTTTATTTCATCATTTTTAATTTATTTATTTTGTTTGTTTTTTCATGTTTACTATATAAGCATTATTTTCAACATGAAAAGATATATAAAATTTACTCACTGATGCTTATTCATTCGCATCTCTCATAGTTAAAAAATATGGATTTTAAAGGGAATGATATAAAAAGAGTGATGCCATAAGTTCACTTTAAAAGATTTGTTTTAAAATTCCATTGCAATTATTTTGGTTTTGTCTTCTTAATTATTTTTAAAGCTTTAACAGTACTTTTTATTTTCTGATACACTGTCAAATATATCACACTTTCACTGAGCCTATATTATGTATTAAATGTATTTATTTTAATTAATTTATTTATGTTTTGCATCATGCTATCAAAAAGCATAAATAAAATTTACTTAAATGTTTACTTTGTATCATAGTATCAAAATTATGTGAAATGTATGTAAAAAGTTTAATACACATACACATGCATAAAAAAAAATTACAAAAATTTTACTTATGTTTTTGGATAGTGTGGTGCAAATAATAAATTCATTTATTAAAATAAATACATTTAATACATAATATAGGCTCAGTGAAAGTGTGATATATTTGACCGTGTATCAGAAAGTAAAAAATATTGTTTGAATGTTTAAATTTATTTCAAAAGAGAAAACAAAAGTAGTTATAGTGACATTTTAAAAGAAATTTTAAGTCAGATCATCATGGCATTGCTTGAATTCTGATATCATTTCTTTTAAAATCCATTTTTTAAAAAATTTATGCGAGATGTGAATAAATTTTATTTCTTTTCTTGCTGAAAATATGTTTATATTATAAATATATAAACAACAAAAAAAAAAAAAAAAAAAGAGAACCCAATGAAATAAAATATATAAATACATTTTAATTAATAGCATATCATCACTCAAAATTTTATATCAATATTTTTAAGATTCATATTTAAAATTCTTATAACATCCATAAGATAATGTGCTGTGTTCACGAATTTTTAGCCTGTTAAAGGTTTCTATATTGTTATCTGTTACATATAAAAACATTTCCTAAATATTTTGTACACTTAAAATTCTGTTTAGTTTCGATTATCATGTTTTCTTTATTATTATTTTTTTTTTTCAGATTAATATTATAATTTTACATGTTTTAGCTATAATTTTGCTCTCACACTCCCAAAAAAAGTCGTCTCAGCTCTAAAAAAGTTTGCACAAATCAATAAGCAAGATATAAGGGACTGGTGTTCAAAAGTTTGATAACTTGTTCAGAATCTTTCTCTAGAGAAACCTTTAAATGCTTCTTTATCCATACAAATTCCTTGTTAAGTTTGGCATCAGATGAAGAGGGATAATACTTCAGAGAAAATATACCATAATATATGCTCTATAATGTAATTGTTAATATATGTACTAAGAAGGATAATATATTTCATGACAAACCTGAAAAATATTTCTGGAAATCAATATTTTTTTCTTCCTTAGATACTTATATTCCTAGTCTCCGTGATTGTTAGCGAAAGAGCAGAAAGATTTTGATAATGTTCTGGGTTTTTACAAAATAATAACAATTTTTGCTACTGAGCTTTTTTACCCAAGCTATTTTTAATAAGTTTGTAATGAGATATTACATTGCTGTTTATTGTTTTGAAAGAGTTTTATATGCTTATTTTACATTATAATTTTGGTTTTCATCATTGTATATCAGTTACAGAGCTATGGGAAAATTTAATATCTTTTGTCCAAATTTAGATATGCATAGCATCGGGAAAGGTTTTTATGTTAATTACACTACACTATTGAATTCTGGGAGATCAAAATATCAACTCAGAAAGTTGGGATTTTATGATTGTTGATTGTTTAGAAGCGCTACCCCCTTCCTGGAATTTCAAAGTGTCCCTTCGAGAGCTCTAGAAATCCCTTCCGGACAAAAGAAAAATATCTGAATTCACCTTTATATTTGATTTTAATTAGGACTACATAAACACAGTTTAATTTTGTTTTCAGAAATTTCATTTTGGTCATGAGATTTTTGTTTATGAAGAAAGTCGTGGGAAACATTCTGTCTTAAAAAAAAGGAAATCAAAAACACAAGTTGAATCTGATCCACATACCAAAGTCGAAGAGCTTACTGCAGAACTTGGAGAATGCTCTAAAATTGTTTCAAACCACCTAAAATAAATTGGTTGAAAAGTAAAGTTACAGATACCACCATTATTGTTTACATAATATGTTTGGTTCGACAAGTGATTGCTTTGGGGCCTATAGTAACTATGGTTTTCACTTCGAATGATCTGTAATTTACACGGAAATAACGACAAGTCAGTACAATTTTTTTATATCCATTACATATAGTATATCACTACAAAGGGACAGCACAACAATATCCATGTTTTACCAGGATTCAAACGCGAACCCTTGGCGTGGCAGTAGCTACCACTACTGATCACGCCACTAGGACAACTGCACAATCTGTTAATTTCCTAATATTAACAAATTAAACACTCAGAGTCTACCCGATTTTGCTGTTTTGCTAACACTAATACATAAAATCCCCTCATTCCTCTATCCAGAGAATGATTAATCAGCCATAGAAATTAATTAAAAAATAGGCATTGTATGAACTGAATTCTTTTACCTGTGTAGTTATTGGTTGCTAAGTAAGTATTATCCATTAAAAAGAAGGATTTCAGGAAACAAAATTTTAATGATAAAAAATCCCTGTCGGCTTCGCCTATAGGCGGAGGTAGATTTCGAAGAGTTTTCATTTCAACAACAAAAAATAAAATATTATTAGCAATAAACCTTGTTTAACTACTTTTTTTGGCCACTTTTGAAAAAAAATTTATTTCATTTTTCTGTAAGAAATGATTTTATCAGAATCATCTTAAACAAAATTCGGCTGAAATGCCCATTTTTAAAGCATATTTTGAAATATATTGTGACTTTATTAAAAAAATTGATCATTACACACATTATATAATTCCTAAATAACAAAAAAACTGTCAATTGAATGCATTTGAGAGCGAAACTGAATTTAAAAATTAGTCATAAAATAACCGATTTGTTATTTGAATACATCTACAATTCTTTAATCAAGATTGCTTTGGGAAATTTTGTTCGAAGTGCCCATTTTGACAGCTTTTTTAAAATATATATTAACCTTGGTCAAAAAACTGACCTATACAGCCCATTATATAGTTCCTAAATAACAAATAATTGTCAATTGAATGTGTTTGAGAGTAAAATTGAATTTAAAAATAAGACATGAAATAACAAATTTGTTATTTGAACACATCCTCAATTCTTTAATCATGATCGCTTTGGGAATTTTTTTTTTTTTTGTGAAGTGCCCACTTAGACAGCTTTATTTAAAAAATGTATTTAGCCTTTATCAAAAAATTGATGAATACGCACATTATATAGTTTCTAAATAACAAAAAACTGTCAATTGAATGTGTTTGAGAGCAAAATTGGATTTAAAAATGAGTCATAAAATAACCAATTTGTTATTTGAATACATCCTCAATTCTTTAATCATGATCGCTTTGGGAAATTTTGTGTGAAGTGCCCATTTTAGCAGCCTTTTTTTAAATGTATTCTGCCTTTATCAAAAAACTGGCTAATCCGTCACACTATATAGTTTCTAAATAAGAGGACCTGTAAAATGGGTGCGTTTGAGAACAAAAATGGATTTAAAAATGACTCAGAAAAAACGCAATTTGTTATACTTCCTCAATTTTTCAATCACTATTACTTAGGGAAATTCTGCGCAAAATATCCCTTTTGGCAGCCTTTTTTGAAATATATTCTGCCTTTATCAAAACACTGGCCAATACTTCGCATTATATAGCTCCTAAATAAGAGGACCTGCCATTTGGATACGTTTAAAATCAAAAATGAATTTAAAAATGAGTCAGAATATAAGCAGTTTAGATTTGAGGTTTTTTTCTCCAATTTTTGTTCAATTTATTTTTGCTATAAGAATCGGTCCTATGAAAAACTTGTTAATATAAAAGTTGTAGATATTATTGAGAAAATGTAAAATAAATTTAATTATATTTGATTGCTTAAGAATTGAGTAAGTTATGGATTTTTTTCTTTTTCCTCCCCCGTTTTTCTTTTTTTTTATTTTTTTCGTCGGTAAAAGTTGGTCCTATCAAAAACTTGTAAATACAAAAGTTTTAGATAATGTTGAGTACATTTATACAAAATTTAGTTGGATTTGATATCTTGAGAATTGACGAAGTTATAAATTTGTTTCTCCCAAAAACCCTATTTTTTTTTTTTTTTTTTTTTTTTTTTCCGCCCTTTGAGCCCATTTTTAACTTTACCAAAAATCTGTCATGCATGAACTTTTAGCCAGTTTTTGAGAAGTAATATAAACTTTAAACTGATTCGATATCTATTTTAATTAAGTAGTTATCGCGGTTTTTTGGTTTTCACAAAAACCCTCCCTATTTCCACCCCCTTGGTCCGATTTTGCCCATTAACGAACTCGACCAAGATTTTATGCCCCTTGATTTTATGTAAAAGTTTGAAGAAGATCAGAACATAATTATGGAAGTTATCGTTTCTAGAAGAAAGTGATACACACCGATAGATAGGTAGATGGATAAACTTTTTTACTGATGGTAGTTTTGGGGTCTAGGAGTCATGATCGGTGTAGATCTGCAAAAATTTTTCAGAAATTCCAACATGGGAGAGAATGCAATAGGTAGTATTTCATATGAAATCTATCTAAAAATACCTTCTCCTCCAGAGACTTCTACAAACAAAACAGGACTGATATAATTGAATTTATTACAAGAATCAGTATTTTTAACAAAAAAAAAAGAAAAACACAAAAATTATGTTAAACTTAACTAAAATAGCTATAAATTATTGTAAATAGCCAGAATATTCATTTAAATGGACCAAGCACTTATAAAACCAATAAATCTATTTTAATGATCCCAAAAGCAACATAAAATTCATCAGTAACCTTGATATCATTATTTTACCCAGTCAAGAGACATTAATGTAAACAAATTACATTTTCTGTCAAAGAAAAAATCAATTAGTTTTCATAATATAAACAAAAAATTATTTTATTAAAATTAGATTATAAACAAAAACTTTGATTGTCTCTTACTGATAGGAATATAGCAATACTTAACTTGTTAGGGAAAAAAAAAAAAATGATCAAATTAGACAGATGTAAAGATGCCTTGTTATAATTTATTAACTTCTGGTATTTGTCTCTATGTCAATTAATTAAAGATGAATGAGAATTTAAAATTACTTTTACATTCAGATTTATGATGTCGTAACATCCTCCTACCTTTTTGATTTGGTAGAAGAAAAATCAAAAACCTGATAGACCATCTGGGATAGAGATCCTTAACATCAAAATAAAGTTCTAGAGGATAAATTTTTTTAACTGGTCGAAATGACCACTGGCCATTAAAATCTTAACTGTTCTTACATGACCATCTTTATTGGGGCATGCATAGTTCTTCCTCTTTAGCAATTGACCAGTTCTGTCTTTTTTTTATTTTCTGAACCAATCATCATGACGTCACCAACCTTTGTAGTGCAGTCATCAGTTGTAGGCTTTTGGATTAACTGCCCGAGGTATTTCTTGCAGAATCTACTTCTTAATTGATCTTGAAGTTCTTTTTTACTCGCAAATAAATTAGCATCTGTGGGAAGCATGAAGAAATGAAATCTTTGGGTACATGAAATCTGCAGAAACTGAGACATTCGATTTTTCGTTTGTCCTAACCGTAACTCGGATGATGATATCGAGTAGGATAAAAGTTACTTAATATTGATGTTTTATTCATTCTTTTTTATGTCTGTATAATTTAGAATCTACATTGTACCAGAATAATTTCTATATACAAAAACTTGCTGGTAACAATAAAATTGATTTCTGTCAGCTGTATGTCTTATTTGAGTTTCACTTAACTTTTTATGAAGCGTGAACTAACTTATCCCATAAGTAAAAGCAATTTGTCCCGCGACGGGGTAGGTTGGCACACATTTTTTTCTCTTACTTCAGACTTTTTCAAAACATAAACTACAAAATCTACAAACTTAGAACTCCGGTATTCATTGCCAAATGTCTGGTCTTTAAAAGTGCAACAGAATTTTGTTTAAAAATTTAATAAAAATCAACAACTAAAAACTGCCCCTATTAGCCACGGTCTCCCCCATAGAATTTACGGTTCATTTACAGACACACACACACAAAAAAAAAAAAAATAAATAAATAAAAAATAAAAATCCCATTACATTGTTATCTAGAGTAAAAAATCGTCTGAGGTGTATATTACGGTGGTTCGAAAAAATTCCAAAACTGTTTTTCAAGTCATGCTACAGCGGAAAAGTTGCAAATTCGGGAGATTAAAACATAAATTAAAGAAAAAAAAAATGTTTTTTATTTTACGGTCTTCCGTGTTCTGTAGAGTTTGCCGAAATGTGGAAAAAAATCACAATATTACAAATATTTTTTAATTAGTCGCTGCACGAACGTACTAGCTGAAATTCTTACGCATTAAAATAATCAAACATAATGTTAAAATATTTAAATCCACTACCTTCCGGTCTCGCATGTGTTCTAAACTTGAAAAGATCTATTACACTTAAATGTTGACAAGCTAAGTAAGGTAAAAGATTATCGTAAAAATGTGATTATTACCAAACTTTAGAGCATACGCAGGATTGGAAGATGTTGGGGGGATTTAAATTATACTTCAACATTATATTTTGTTATTCTAATACTTAAGAATTTCAGCTATTACATTCGTGAAGAGGACAGTTTAAAATCCTTGTAATAATGTTAACTAGCTGCACCCGTCGAAACTCGACGGAAAAGAATATATATTAGGTATGATATATATCAATCTTATATAGACAGTAAAATACTGAGCGAAATAAACAATTGCCACCTCTTAAAATAGGGATAACATAGCTTTTCATGATGAAGATACGCAAAATTCAGAAAATAACAAAAAATAAGGAAAACAACTCATAAATTATTATGTTGGACTTCAGCTACAAATCTTTTTTTAATGCGGTTTCTAAACCTTAAATATTATTTAAATGCCATACTATTTAGGAAGTTAATATTATATCCCGGGAGACGAATTCAAAAATATCTGCATAGTTTATTTTTTCTCCGTTTAAATATCTCTTGATAATTGTACTATAATTATAATATCAATGAAACATTTTAATTATAATAGAAACAGGGACTTACTAAACTGCCTAACCAACCCACTACACATTTACAGCACTTGCAAAAAATTTAATTTATTTATTGGTTTGTATCCTCCATGAACTTTTAAAAATTAATTTTATTGTTATGGCAACGAAAAAAAAAACGATATCTCTGTTATTAAAAAGAATAAAATTTTTGTATTTGTTGTTGAAATGCAGAATTTTTTTTTTTTAATTTTAAACAATAACTTAATACAAAGAAATGATTTTAATTATTTTTTGATATTATGTAAGATAGAAATATAGTAATACCGGCATATCACAAGTTTTATTCTTTTTTTTCTTCTAATATGACATCATTTACACCTTCAGAAATACTCATCTTTTCTTAAATAAAAGCGTGATTTATGCAGTTATTTAAGAATTCTTTAGTTTCATAAAATATTCATTATAATTAAATAGAAATGGTGCAGTTTATAGAAATATTTTCATTTGTGCACATCACAGACCTTTAAATTAATAGAAGTTCACTTTATTTAGAGGCAGGAATTAAAGTCAGTGAATATGACATCATCACTGACACAGCTATAACAATGTATATTATATTCATGGAATAAATTTATCTGGTTTCTGTATGACGACATTTTCTCCATCGACCAAATTTCACTTTAGATATCATATTTTATTAAAGTTAATCTTCTGTTATTTTACTTACATAATACTTAATAATACTACTCAGTAAATAATCTGTGTATTGCAGGGAATAACTATAATCAATCATTTTATTATGGTTAAATTTAACGAAAACCTTTAATTTTTTTATTTTATTTTATTTTATTTTATTTATTTATTTATATACATATATATATATATATATATATATATTAAATGCGATTATACATTCACCGATGAGATCAAGCTCCTGATTGGTGGAAAATAATGAAACAAAATAAATTTTGAGAAAAGCTTAACCTGTTGCCACTGTTTTGAAAAAATTTCATGAAAAAGCTTTTAAAATTAAAAATAAAATATAAAAATTGAAATAAATTAAAAATTAGCCAGAATGGGCTCATCTACACATAAACAGCTTTCATTTAAAAAAATAATTATCAAAATCGGGCCAGTAGAAAGCTCAGGGCTGATGACCAAAAAAACAGCCAGGTGTTTTAAATATATAGATAATTCCCACATTTCGGCAAACTTTACAGCATACGAGGGAACGGAAGGTATAAATCGTTATATATAATAATAAAGATATAAATCATTTTTTTTTTTTTTTTTTTTTTTTTACCCAATTTTTATTTTTTCGAATTTGCAATTTTATGATTTGAAAAACAATTTTTGATTTTTTTTAAGCTTCTACCTAGAGTATACCTACTTTTATACATAAAATACAAACGGATATTTCCTCCCGACTGCTTATGATTTGAGTTCTACTGAATGGATTTTAATGGAACATACACTGATAAATAGATATTACTTCGGGAAATGATTTAGTATGTACAAAGGCGTGCGAAGAAAAAACTGCGTCTGGGGCAAAGTTTCAATTTGGCGCCCCCCTCCAACTTTTTCTTGTGATAGGCCAAAAAATGACATTAGTAGTATAAATTTGGGTACAAACAGGGTGACCGCCTCCTTCGCCCTCCCATTTATACGGCGCTGAGTATACTGAACATAGATTAGTTACAGAATTGTGACAGAAATTTCAGTTATTTTAAATAAAAAGGTTACATTTTGTTGTTGATTTCGAAATTCTTTCTGATGAAATAATCAAAACGGCAAAACAGATCAAACCGTAAAAAAAAAAAAAAAAAAAAAAAAAAATCACTAATTTTATTTAAAGTTAAAAAAGAAAATAGAAACAGTTTTAAAGTATGATAATATTGAAAAACGAAAAATTTTAAATTTAAATATGAGATAATATTGAAAAACGAAAAATTTTAAATTTAAATATGAAAGATATGTTCGTAATGTTTAAAAAAATATTCAATATAAATTATTGCTATTGAAATAATATTTCGCAATTTATCTCCGTACCCGCGAAAAATCTCCGTAAGTATATACTCACAAGGAAGGTCTCCATACGGGCATACCCCGAAAAATCTGAAAGAAATACAGAATGTTCTTCTCGTGTGGATATATACGTTTATAAAAAAAATTTCGGCGGAACCTCAATTCAGTATCCGTAAAAAAATAATGAAAAATTCTTTATTTGGCGACTTATCGCCAGTTGGCGAAGGAATGTAATTAAAAAAAAATACTTTATGTCAAATACACTTCAAGTAAAAAAAGAAGTTTCATGTTGAATTTGTTTTGATAAATTTAATAATATAACTTTAGTTTTGTAAGTTTTAGCTTGTTTTAAGTATAATTTTGTAATATCGATATTTATATGTATTTATATTCAAATTTAATCATCCAAATTTGAAATTTAAAACGAAATTCATAATTTAAATTAATTAAATTTGTTTCAAGCTCAAACTCCAATTGAGAATTGTCAATTAGATTTTGTTGCTATGGAAACATCATGCTTTTAATTTTGAATACGCTTAAATGTATGACAATAATTTTTCTCAATATGATTTTTTTTTTTTTTTTAAATCTATGAAAACATTTTTTCCAGTGATTAATTAAACAATTACTTCAACAAGCAATATAGATATGTAATACAATATGTATATATATGTCTCTCATTATTTATGTTTAAATTCATTAAATAGCCTTTACACGCATTCTAAATATCCAACAGTTTTGAGTTGCATTATTTATTATTATAGTTTGCTTTCGGCGAGGAAAAGAGCTGTTCGCCAAATCGAGTGACTTCCAAATATTCGAAAGTAATTTATTTTTTTACATAATTTCTAATGTGATTCCGCCGCTAATTTTAACTGAACCTTATATTACATACAAAAGTACTTTAATTAGTATTTTTTTTTTTTTCATAAAATTCTGAGTATGCCCAGTATGGAGACCTTCCTTGTCAGTAATTTTTGAAAAAAATTACTTTTCTAATGAGGATAAGATGTAAAAATGATACATTAAACATAAACTTATATATTGACTTTCACTTAATAAAAATACTTTTTTATTGTTATTTGCAATCTAAAATTTCTTTATGTCTATTTGTATTATAGAATCGTTCTCCCGCATTCGCAAGTTAATTTTAAATTTTAATGTAGTCAATAAATAACAAAAAATGCTCCGTCAACAATACAATCAACAATGAAATACTACATCATAAGGAAGCAGGCTTGCATTTTTCAACAATGAATTTTACATTATTCTGACACAAAAAACAGTGATTCTCAACAATGTTTCTAACAATGCAAAATCATAATATTCAGTATTGAGACAAAAGATTATTTTGAATCTTTAACCGATTTCTTTGATGTATGTTGGCTATTTACTGCATCAAGTTTTTTAATTGCAAATTAAGTGTGATTATGGCTGAAACTAACAGTTTTGGTGATTATGGTGGCTATGGTCACGAAGTAAGATATTTTCACCATTCTTTTATAAATTTTAATGCTTAATTTCAATTGGTTTCAACATCTGATATTGTTCTTTAAGTGATAGTGTTTGTTAAGTTTCGGTAACTAATAACATTTACACACTGTTAAAAATTTGAGACTTTTGCTGTATTGTTACCCCAAGGCTTTTATAGAAAACGATTACTTCACTCTATTAAGGGGTATTATCAATCGTCAAAATAGAGATATTCTATAAAAGCGATGGAGTGACGATGCAGCTTAAAGTTTTAAATTTTTTACAGTGTACAGGTAAATGAATTCAGATCGGTTATACATTCTTTAGTAAATTTAAGTATATTTCCCATATTACAGTTATATTTTTCATCTCATTTATAAGATACTACGCATTATCATTTTAATTCATTTTGACAATAGTGATCATTGATTCTACTAGTGACATATGATAAGTATTTAAGTATAATGTAACAATGTACAACTGCTAATTCAAATAAGAAGCAGAACAGCAACAGCTAAATATAAGATTATAAATATCTATGGTCTTTTGAGGTTGACGAGAATAATCTCCAGTCTACATATATATATTAAATTAAATTTCAGTCGGAAAGATGAAATTTTAAAATTTTTAAAGAGAATTTTGATTATTTCACATAAATTACAATTGACGATATAAATTTACGAGTATTATGCAAAATAAAATAATTTGAAAGAATTAAGAATCTATTTTGATAATATTGAACAGCATTATTTTCTTAACTTAGTTTATACTTTAAATATAAACTTCTTGGACTGTTTCTTATATACAAAGTTTTAAATGCCGTCTGAAACTTAAAGAAAAATTAAATGTTTCCCTCTCATTATGATGCCAGTAAATTAAAAATATCCTTAAATACTTATACTTCAGTAAGTTTAATTTTATTTTTTATTTAAATATCACAACTGCCGTAACGACTAAAATCATACAATATTTTTGTAAAATTTCGTATATCATTGACAAGAAGATAAATGCAAGAAGAAAACATTTAATTGTTATTCATGTAATTCTGGATAATAAAGTAAATTAAATACATTAAAAAAGGATAAAATTTGTAATGGAAAAGCAAAATATTATTTCTTTTTTAAATATTATTTTAATATTTTTCAGCTCTTGTATTACTTTTGAAATAGCAGAGCATATGATAATTTTAGATTTGGTTCCAACTGATATAGATAAGGAAAGCCCTAAATATAAAGGTGAAAAAATTATTTTAAAAGATCATAGACTTTTTCTATGATTCGTTGAAACATATCTTCAAAATCTATCAAACATAAAAAAAATAAAATAAAAAATAAAGTGTCAGATTCTAATTTAAAATTTATAGTGGATATGCAAATATTTTTTATGACTAGAAATGTTTGCTTCAATGATTTGGCTTTCTAATTCTAATTAAGTATGAAATGCAATAACAGTGTTTAATACTGCACATTTAAATGGATTTCATACTCATAAAAAGTTTTTTAATGCTTAATTTTTTGCATAAAATTTGATGTATTAAACCAATTATATAAAACTTAAGAATTATTTTACAAAATTTTGGCAATTTCTGTTAAATGTCTGTAAAAGCGATAGTGATAAACAATTTTATACCCAAATTAATCACCGATACATTGTGTAGGAACGATATACATGTAAAAAATTTTATGTTTTCAAAATTTCTTAAATGTTTAAAATAGCTATAAAAAAAAAGAAAATTAAAGAAAAACTTGGGACGGTTGATCCATTTTTTACAAAAGGATTTTTTATGTTTCAGATTTTGAACTTAAAATGTAGTTTTATATACCATTTATCCTTTATAAAACTATCAAAAGAAAATTGCTACATAAGCGCAATATATAAGGAACGTAGAAAATGATTGATTTTAATCAGTTGTTTGATCCACTTTGTTTTGAATTAAAATATTGCTTTAGAAAAATAAAATTAGTTTTAAAAAAGTTAAAATAACTTTTTGCTACGTGCTGTAATTATTATATATGGACCATTTTCATCATTCGCTTACATTTCATGATAATGGACTTGACAAGTAACGGACTTGACATTTCAAATAAAACTATTAAAATGAACTAGCTTGTATATTTTCTGACTTAGATACTAATTTACATATCTTTTAAAACTTTTTTGTAAACTTACTTAGCAGCTTGCATTTCATCGCTTACAAATATGGTAAAAGACTTGACATTTCAAATAAAACTATTAGAAATGAACTAGCTTTTATAATTTTTAACTTAGATAATAATACACATACCTTCTGAAACTATTTAGTAAACAATATTTAATTACAAAAGTGTAAAAATCATTATTTTAATATTAAAATTTACGGTAACAGACTTGACAGTGAAAAAAAAAATACCAACTTTGATGAAAGCTTATTCTTGCCACTGTTACATTGCTTCACAATTGAATAGTAAAAAGTGGCAAGTAGTAGTTGCGTGAATAGTTCAACTATATCACCGAATATTTGCTGCTAACTTTTTTCAAAATTAGTAACCTATTTTGACTAAAATAATCACAAGGTAACGGACTTGACGCAAAGTGAGGGACAAAAAATTTCTGTGTATTTCTTAAAGAAAATATCTCTTGTAAACAATTTTTTTCATTATTATAGAACACTATCAGTTCATATTTAAAATAATTAAATCTCTTTATTTAAAAAAATTAATTAGGTTTAAAAAATAACAGTTAATTACGTAAAACTTGGAATGGGACAGTCAGTTTTGCTTAGAATCGCAATTTTAAAAATTTATATCTCAAAAATTTTTATTGAATTTTTAAGAAATTTTCAATGTAATCTCCTTTAGCTAATGCATAGCTGAAATCAAACTTTAAATATTAATTTATGTTTGAATTTTCTTCTTTTTACTCTTGGACAGCATATGTAAGCGAAATTTTGATGAAAGCTTATTCTTGCCACTGTTACATTGCCTCACAATTCAATAGTAAAAAGTGGCAAGTAGCAATTGCGTGAATAGTTCAACTATATCACCGAATATTTGCTGCTAACTTTTTTCAGAATTTTGAAATGGCCCATATATATATATATATATATATATATATATATATTTTACATGTATGATGCTTTAAAGAAACATGTTTAGATGGAAGTCTTAGTGGAAATATTCCGCTTTAAATTGTATTTTGTCCGGGCAAATATAATTGTACAGCAGAGAAAATGAAATTTTAACATTTAAGACTCTATTCCGTTAAAGATAGGTTCCGTTTTTAAAGGATTACATATTAATATATACGTAATTAGAAGGCACTGTACCGCTTTCTTTTGTGTCACTGTGCTAGTTTTTGTATCTCTCGACCTGGTCATACCAGCTGTCATACCAGCTATTTTAACTCCCTGTATTCAACTTGGTGAAATTTGTCTACTTACCTTTCTAAAGTTTTTCAAACAGCGTATGTTCTTTTGAAACCACATGAGTACTTAAGGGAAGACAAGACTGAGTGCAATCCAATCGGAAATAATACAAGCTTTTTAAGATCCGTTTAAACGGAAATTACCCACCGGATTTCAATGAAATTTGGAATCCATTATTATGTTTATTACGCATGACAAATAGTTTTCTTCAGCTACTGAAAGTGACTAATTTAGAGTCTAGGCAATTTTTCAATGTTTTTTTTCTGAAACTAATTATCAGTCTTTTTAAACTGTTACATATGACATTATATTTATATTTTACTACCAAAAAAGTTTTCTGAGTACTTTAAGAGTGAATGGGATTTTTTTAGCTGAAAAGTACATTTTTTAAGCTAAAAATTTAAGCCCTCCCTAACATGATGAAGTTCTTGCACAGATTTATCAAAACTATTAATTAAAGTGTAATAAATCCTCTCTAAAGTGACCACGACCCGTTCCAATAAAAATTGGTCGCTCCAAGAAGTAGTTTTATTAATAAAGGTCAATTTTAAATCTAAATTTTAATTATTGAAAAATAAGATAACAATTAATGTTATAATTTTTATTTCATATTACGAAAAAATGTGAAAATTTAAGTATTGAAACAAACGTTAATTACATAAGTTAATTACTGAAAAGTTTTAAAAATATATACATTGACCTTTACTTTGACCTTTTGGTTTTAATTTTGATATTTTTTATTTCCAAGTATTTCCGGAGTTGAGTAAATAATTGCAATTTTTTTGGACGGGAACAAATAATGACTATTTCATTGTTTTATCTATTTCTTTGTAAGTTCCCTGGCACAATAGGATAGAAAAGTTTATTGACCGTTATTCTTAATTCCTGATCTGAGTTAAAAACATTGCCTCAAAAAGGCACTCAGTGGTTTAAACATTTAAAAAATACCAGAATTAAAAAATAATCTTTGTTTAGAAGTTTGATGAATAATGCGCTCTCCGGAATTAATTTTCTGATAAAACTTTCTTTAGGCATTTAGGAAAAAATGGAATTTGTTTCATTTTCTTCAAAATAATTGGTCGCTCAAGTAGGAAATTTGATTTTGATAGTCTCTGATCTGAGGTAAAATTATTAGTGAGCCTATGGGAATAAATTTCGTTCCATGAAAAAAATGGTTGTTTGAGGAGGTAGTCGTTAAGTGAAGGTGATCGCATAGAGAGGTTTCACTTTATGTATATATCCGTGGATAAAACTTAGCTACATATAATACATGAATATAAAATGATCGTGTAAAATTAATGTGATTAGACTTGGCGTCTCAAATTTTACAACTACTGCTTTCTTTATAGTCCTTTCTAGTCTTTTTCACTCTTTCTATTTACCTACTGTAGGTTTTACTTAAATCGAAAAAAAGTTCCTATCAACTTTTTCCTTTATTTTTCATTATTTTGTGATGAAAAATTATTTTTCATCAGAAATTGTTTCTTGAAGTGTATACCACAACAATTTTTCACATCTTTATCTATTCAATTTTAAATGTCAACCCCACCCCCCGTTACCACATTTTACTGTAGCTTTACACAGTAAATTTACATTGTTTTTTGTACATAACCAATTATCTTCCGCAGTGTATCTTACAAAGATTTGCAAAAACACTGAATTAAGGGAGTCTTGACTATCCAGTCAACCCTCAATCATATTGATTGGATCAAACCTCACCATACAACTCTTTTCTAAAAAATAGCTCATCAATATGTTAAGCCTAACATACTGTGTAATCTTTATCTTTAGAATGAAAGTTACATATTTCTGCATTATTTGAAACCTACTTATTTAAATTTCTATGGCACATTTTACCTTAAAAAAGATTACAAAATATTTCCAAAAAACATATTTTTTACGTAGAAAACATTTCGCAATTGAATTTTCCACAGTTGAGTATGTCTTCGACAATTTCGATTATCTATATAAAACAAAGACGATTGTCAGAGCATTCCGGTAACTTTGGTTGACAACTATTGCTAAAACTCGTAAATTGTATATAATTCCTGGAAATTTTTCTGTGGAAAATTTCTCACGCCTTGCATTCTAGAAAATTTCAATTTTTAGTTGCTTAAGAGGTACATAACCAACAGAGTGAAAAAATGTTCAAGTCGGAAATCGAGCCCGAATCATCCGTATAGTGCACCGGCATTCTATCAGCTGAACCCCTCAGAATGAAATCCATTCTGACTATTCTCCCTGTCATATGTTAGCAAGACTACAACCGCAGCACAATAGGATTTTTTTTTCATGAGACCCCGATGCTAACACTTACGACAAAAAATCTATATTGGGCTGCGGTTGTAGTCTTGAAATATTATTCTTTCAAATCCTTTTAAATATGATAACTTAGTGGTGGGTCAAGCAACCCCTACGGTCAACCTTCGCTAGTCTTTCCAGTATCATTAACATACAATGCGCTGTTTACAAAAATAGAGCCCTCCGAAATATGTTCCATGACTTTAACGCATTCGCTCTGACTAAAAATCATATTTCCGTCCTCAGAAGTCGGATTACAAAACAGTGTTTGAACAACATAGACGCTTGACGCATTAGAGCGTAGCTTGCATACAAAGAGGTGCCGGTCGGATGTACAAGCGCGTCGGTCGCAGCGCACGAGTTAAAACCACATTGCATAATACACTGGCCTCCAAAAGCTAATGCACAACTTGTTTTTTGAAGCTCTCCAGAAAAAAATGGCAGTCGGATTAAACTTCATAGTTTATATGAATGACAATAATCAGCTTTAAAAAAACTTACGCAAAAATTACATCTACCACTTTTATTTTATAGAAAAGAATAGGTATTTGTGAATGAGAGAAAAATGTGCAATTACGAAGCTTTTGTAATTTCGCGTGTAAGTTTTGTTGCATTTTATTGATTGTTGTCAGTTTTGTTCACAACAACCAGAAAAGTCTAGAAATGTCTAGAAGTCATTTGCTCGATTCTCTGAGGTGGAGGGCGACAGGATGTATGGAAATGGGGTTATCACAGGCCGATACTGCTGGACCGCTAAATGTGTCTCGCTGTGTAGTCCAACGACTGTGGGATCAGTATGAATCCGAAGATTCTCCAGAAGACATATTCCAGGACGCAGACGTGTTACAATACTTACAGAAAAGCTGTTTTTAGCTCTTTCGGCCCGAAGGAGAAGACACATTATTGTTCCGCAACTCATTGCAGATCACTTTGCATCATCGGAGAGAAGAATCTCCACTACTACAATGCGAAGACATCTTCACAATGCAGGCCTCTATGCAAGGTGACCAGCTGTGTGTGTCTCCCTGAACTGACGACAGAGAAGGGTCGAAATATGTTGGGCAAGAGTAAATGTTTCCTGTATCAGTAAACAGAGGGATTCTTTACTCTTCACAGACGAGTTCAGATTCATATTGGAGAGCGATTCAGAACGTCTTCTAATATGGAGAGAACAATGCATTCGATACCATCAATCAAACACTGTCGAAACACACAGGTACAGAAACGATGGAATCATGGTTTGGGCAGGGATTTCACTCAGAGGCCACACTCACCAGCATGTTCCATGGAGGAACTCTTACTAGTGCGAGATGTCGGGATGAGATCCTTGATTCATATATGCGCCCATATGCCGGTGCTATTGGCGATGGTTTCATTCTAATAGACGATAATGCGAGATCACACCGAGTTGTGGTTGTTGATGATCCGGAGTGGACCGGGGTTAAGTCCGGCGGTGGACATATTCTGTACTAAAACCATTTTTTTAATGTTTCTGTCACATTTTATTGCATAATACTGCGATGTACTTATTTCTCTAAGAATGGAATTTTCCACCATGAGCGCTTTATTGTTGTAATTTCTTTTATACGTTTAACTTTAGTAAATTTCTGTGTCGCATTTAATAAATAACAGTTTAGCGCACATTACCTCCAAATTTGTTGTTTCTATATTCATTCATTTGTAAATTAGACGCAAAAAACCGATTATACCTTATTGTTTGGAGGCCAGTGTAATTTCACCTGATGATGGTAGATTCCAATACAGATTTTGTCTAATAAATTATATAAGTTGTTCCAGTATTCAGTTCGTTTTTGTGTTTGACAATAACATTTTTACATGCGAAAATCCGTTTGCGGTTTATTTTAATAATATAACGCTATTTTAAACATGCTAAAGCTCATACACAATGCGGTCAATGACAACCGGCCACTTGCGATTTTAGTCAATGTAAACAGAATTATACAGGTCATACATTTCCGCAAAGATATGTTTTTCGAAATATTATAGCGGAGCGTTAACAAATTGAAAAAGAACAACGATATTTTGGATAACCCTGTCAAAACTAATGTAACAAAAACTTTCAAACTACAAATTATGATTAAGAGGCTTATTGTAATAAAATGTATTCATTTTTACGAGGCTAATATGCAGACTAACGGAAAAATTAAGGTTACAAAAACAGTCCCAAATTTTGCAAAGTTTTTTGGTTTTAATTATGAAAATCATTCATATAAAAAAAAAATTCTTTTCTGAAAATATGACAAACAATATTGTGCACAATACTCTGTAATCATAATTAAAATATAATAAAAATTCTTTTAAAAATAAACATGTTTACCAAATAATAATTCACTGCGCATGCATGAACGCATTTAAATGTAATTTGCATAATCTCTTAGCTAAATGTACAAAGCAACATTTGCGAAAAACTCAAAAACATAGCTTGAAAATTCTGAAAATTATCATCGATAGAATATCCGTTATTCCCAAAATTAAGCAAAAAGATGAGGGGTTGTATCTGTATATCCATTCATTAATATAACACAGTAAACGCAGTATATCACGTACTAACAATATTTGGACACAGCTACTCATCTATTTGTTTCCTTTTGGAATCAACGGATTTTGAGCTTTTTCTATCGATGATAATTTTTAGAATTTTCAACTATATTTTTAAGACTTACACAAAAGTTGCTCTGCACATTTATCAATTATATAAATTATATTTTGATTGAATTCACGCATCCGCAGTGAAACATTATTTAGTAAACATGCTTATTTTTATGAGATTTTTTTATTATTTTTTAACTCTGATTACCGAGTGTTATGTTGTTTGTTATATTTTCAGAAACGAACACTTTTTTATATTAAAGATTCTGAAAACTATAAGCAAAAAACTTACCAAAATTTGAGACTTATTTTATGTAAACAATAATTCCTCAACGAGTATACATGCTTTCCTTATAAAAATGAACTCGTTGATTACAAGAAGTCACTTAATCATAATCTGTATTTTGAGCGCCTTTTACATGTAACACCATCAAAAAATCTTTTGGAAAAAAATGCTTTCTTTTATCTTCAATAGAAGAAAGCATTGTTTTCGAAAACTTTTTGGATAAATTTACATGTTTCAGGGGTTAGAGATTCCAAAAAACATGTTTTTACAATATTTCTGTCGGTCCGTGTGTCTGTGTAGACGTCCGCTTGCCGCTCCTCTACTATCAAAAAGTGTATGAAGGTATGCTTATATTTGAACCAAATTTTTTGTGAATGTTTTTGGCTGTGGCAAGCAAGTCCTCCTTCAGTTTTGAAATATTCCGATAGAAGGGCGCGCTGCAATAGAGATGTTTGATCTATTTTCAATATTGAACCACCTAACAGTGTATGAAGTTGTGCATAGAATTAAACCAAACTTTTTGTGTAAGTATCTGGCTATGGCTAGTATAGGTCCTCCCTGAATAATAATAAAAAAAGTCACAAGTGGGCGCTGTAATAGCGATTTTTTACCATTTTAAATGTTTTATCGCAGAAAGGTGTAGGATAATGTGCAGAGAAATTAAACCCAATTTTTTGTGTAAGTGTTTGGCTTTGACTAGTAGGTCCACCTTGAATTTGAAAAAAAAAAAAGAAAAAAAAAATCCGAAGGAAGGGGGCGCTGTAATTGTTATTTTTGTGTCATTTTCAATATCGTACCACCAAAGAGTGTATGAAGTTATGCATAGAATCGAATAAAATTTTTTGTGTAAGTATTTGGCTACGGTCAGCAGATACTTCCTGAATTTGAAAAAAAAAAAAAAATCCACCTGCAAGGAGCGCTATAATCACGATGTCTGTGACATTTTCCTTATTTTACCATCAAAAATGCATGAAGTTATGCATAGAACGGATATAAATTTTTGTGTGAATTACTTTTGGATAGGAAAAGAAGGTCTCCCTAAATTTGAAAAAATATCTTCCGGAAGGGGGTTCTATGTAAGCGATTTCTGTACTATTTTCATTATGGTACCATCGAAAAAAGCATAAAGTTATGTACAGAACTGAAGCTAATTTTTTTTATGTTTTTGACTACGGCCAGCCGATTGCCTTTGAATTTGAAAATCTTTTGTGAAAAAGGAGCATTGTGAAAAGCTTAGCGCATTTTGTATCATTTTCTCGATTCTTCGTCAATCTATTGCCATCGACTTGTATGGAGACTGTAACTCGCTTCCTGCTAAGCCAGCTATTTGCAAGCGGCAGACGATAAGTGAATAAGGAAAAACTATTGATTTTAATAAATATTATGATTATACATTAACTCGTTTTTAGTCCGTTAAATTGACTGGAACAAAAATTTAAAATGAAAATGAAAGCTGATATAGCATTGAATTAATAATATTAACATTGTAATTAACTTTGTTACGATGTTAATTACTCCTTATTTACATTGTAACTATATTTTCAAATATTAATATGTATCTATGAAATAGAAGAAAATTTCGGGATTGATACATCCAACAAGTTCTAAATAAGTTTTGCTAGGGATATCCATTTTTTTTCAATTTGTTGACGGTCTCCTATGGGATTCCAGATAAAAAAAATCTTCGTGAAAATGTATGACCTGTACTGTTCTGTTTACACACCTGGAGTTTCAGAATAATGCCTCAAATATTTTTATTGTTATTTTACAAAACATCTTAAATTGCAAGTGGTCAATTACCTTTGGCCATACAGTGTTATATCAACGATGTGTCGTGAAAGTTTCTTAGTGTATAGTTGGGCTGTGGATAGAATTTATCGTTGCGTTACAGGGATACACACTGTGAAAAAAAGGGTCGATCTACTAAAAAATTTTTAGTAATTCTTGTAATTACTAAAAAATTTTTAGTAATCTTACTCGGTTACAAGGAATCTGTAAGAATTACTAGAAAAAAGCTAGCAACGAATATAGTTAATAGTTTTACATTTTTAATAGCTATTACTAAAACTCACTTGGAGTGGACCTGATAGCCTAGTGAGCACCGAACTCCAGGCTGAAAGTACCTGGGTTCGATGCTGGCCGCCGCCAAATATGCACCGAATGTAAATAAAAGGATTATGAAAATCCTGTCGTAGCAGTTACTATGGGTAATGATCTCTGAACTATCCCTCCCCTTTAGAAACATGTCAAAATAGAGTAGAGTAGGCAGCAATGTTTGGTGCTGCCATCTATTACGGCTTTACCGAAAATCTTCCGTTTCAGAAGTCTCTCTTTTTACCCACTCGATGCAGCTCGAAGGAAGCTCCTGCCCTTCAGGCACACGTAATGGTTACTAAAAATAATTTTGGAGCTATTACTAAAATTTGATTGGTGGCCCATACTAAAAAGTTTTAAGTTAGTTATACAAAAAATTTTTTGTTCAGTTTACAAAAGAAATGTTTGTTTCACTTGCAAAAAAAAGTTTGTAATGGTTACTAAAAAATTCTGTGGAATACAAATTTACTAAGAAATTTTTAGTAACCTTTTGAATTTTTTTTTACAGTGCACATAAAAAAATAGCTACTGAAAAATTTTTACTTTTGAAGCATATATCAACAATAATTGCTGCAAGTGCGTTTATACTTGTGGCACTTAAATGACGCTTGGAGTTCATAAATTCTATACAGATCATATACAAGGCTGTAGAGACAATAAAAATACACATGAACATTTTCATTTTTCCTTTGAAATTGTTGAATGTAAATTTTCAATTGCACAAATAGTTTCAAACTATGTATCGTAATAGAAGAAATTGACTTATCAAATGCGTAATGAGTTTTTCAAGTTTTTCAAACAACACATTTTACGTTAAAAAAAATTATAGTATTTGTTAGAATAATTCAGAATGTGTTGGAAAATGTTACATAATCTAGAGAAACTTGTTTAAAAAATTTTCAGTTTAAAATAATTTTTTTCCGAAGTTTGTTCACATGTCCTTATTTTAAAGTAAATAAATGTTTTATTATAAATAGACTCTTGAAATTTTGTTTTGATTTGAATGCTGGTGAAGTCGTAAAATGGCTTTATTGCAAATAAATATATCTATTGGCTTTCACTTAAGCCCTACCAGTGGCGGCGAGGTTCTGACCTCCAAACTGGTAGGCGGTAGGTGCTGGGTTCGAACACAATCGCGACCGTCAATCTAACCGTTCGGAGTTTTCCGTGGTTTTCTTCGAACCTTGTGTAAATACGAGTTAGGATCCCTTCGAATGACCTCCACGGAGGGCATCCCACCTCATAGGACCTATATCCTACAGTGTAGATGATTGTCCGACATAAATAGAAACAAACAAAGCTTTCACTTAAATGAAATACATTTTTAAAGTTGTTTTTTTTCTATGAAAAATTTTGTCTATTTATATTATAGAGTCGTTCTCCCATTATCCGCAAGTAAATTCAAAAATTTAAACCAATCAATAAATAATCAACAATGTTTCGTCAACAATACGGTCAAGAATGATACATTATATAATAATGAAACAGTCTTGCATTTTTCAACAATGGATTTTACGTTATTCTCTTAGTAAAACAATGATTCTGAACAATGCTTTCAACAATGTAAAATCTTGATAATAAGCATTGGAATAAAAAATTATTTTTGAATCTTTCACCGATTTCTTTGATGTATGTTGCGTTTACACTGCATCAAATTTTTTAATTGCAAATTTAGTGCGATTATGTCTGAAACAAACAGTTTTAGTTATCATGGTGGCTATGGTCACGAAGTAAGATATTTCTACCGTTTTTATATGAATTTTAATGCTTAATTTTTATTGATTTCATCATTTGATATTGCACCGTTGTGTGATCTCGTTTCATAAGTTTCCATAACTAATAGTATTTACAGATCAAATGAATTCAGATTGGAACATGTATTCTTTCGTATATTTAAGAATATTTTTAATAATTAAGTTATATTTCTTGTCTAATTTTTAAGATTTATTCTGAATAATCATTTTAATTCATTCTACCAGTGCGTATGATAAGTAATTAGGTGTGGCGTAACAAAGTACAATTGGTAATATGAACAAAGTACAGAAATGATGATATCAAATACATTGATGTTACAGAAAAACTATTTGTAATACAATGAATTTAAGGCCGACGAGATTGATGTATAGTATATATATGTATGCTGACTAAAGTTGCAGGCAGAATTGTAAAAATTCGAATTTTCTTTTATACATTTTTAACGGTTTCAGATTAATTACAATTTATAATATAAATTTATGGATATTTTTTAAAATAAAATAATTTGAAAGAATTAAGAACATACCGGATGATCCAAAAGCCAGGACGAACTTTAAAAATGAATAATTTGAAAACGAATCAAAATACAAAGGTATGGTTTGCACCGAACCGATGGAATTGAAACCGGATTTTGTGTAGCAACGAAAAGAATAGTTATGTTGGAATTAGGTACCCTTGCAACATACGAAGCTGACAGTCTAGTGTGGCTTCACTGCGGATTTCATAACTGGTCCTTTTTTTTCGAGGAAAGACACATAGACGGGTTTCACACTCTGTGACTTTTGGCTGTGCAGATTCTTGAAGTTAAAAATGTACCGCGACCAATAGGCATCACCAGCAGCACTGAAAGATGCCATTCGCCAAAATGTGTCAGCCATATCGCAAGGAATGCTACTAAATGCTGTGATCGGTGTGGTACCTCGTCTCATAGGTGTACTTCTGATTTATGGACATCACATTGAACTTTTATTGCAGTACTAATTAACTGCAACTAAGCCGACTTGTAAGTTGTCAACATGTTTTCATTTGTAAATCATCTTTTGGTGCAATAAAACACTATAGAGTTGGTCACCCACATAACTATGTTTTTCGTTGCCACACAAAACCCGGTTTCTTTTGCATCCGTTTGGTGCAAACTGTATCTTTTTATTTTGATTCCTTTTTGAATTACTTATTTTTAAAGTTCTTCTTGACTTTTAGATCACCCGGTATTATGATGGTATTAAATAGCATTATTTTCTTAACGTATTTTACACTTTAAATATTTTTCTCCGTGGAATGATTTTCATGTTCAAAGTTTTCAATACCCTCTAACACTTAAAAAAAAAATAAATATTTTCCCCTCATTATTACGCCAGAAAATGAAAAGCATCCTTCCATATTCATATTTCAATAAGTTGAATTTTATTTTTTATTTGAATATTGAACCTACAGTAACCATTATTTTCATACAATATTTTTGTCAAATAGCGTAGATCTTTTAGTGTTCTTGCATTACATTGAAATCGGATTGCAAACGATAATTTTATACTTGGCTTTTTGACTGAAGTGAAACCTGTTAAACATAAAAGTGAAAAAAAGTTCAATAAAACAGCAATTTTTTCAATGATTCGTCGAAATATAATTTTAAAAACATGAAACCAACTTTTAAAAAGACATGTATGAGATTTTAGCTTAAAATTCATAGAGTATATCTATATATATAATGTTTTTATGACCAAAAGATGTTTACTTCAAATTATCTGCTTTCTAGTAGTAATTTAGAACTAAATACAATAAAAGTGCCTAATACTACATTTTTAAATAGATTTTTTGCTTCTAAACTATTTTATAACACTTATTCTTGTAAAGTCTGATAAATTAAATCACATGCCATCATTCAAACTTAAGAATCAATTTATAAAAGGTTGGTAATTTTTGTTAAATGTTTGGAATACCGAGATTGATAAACATATTTACGCACAAATTAATTACTGATATTTTGAATTAAAAGTATTTCCCTATCTATATTTGATAATAAAAAAAATTTCGCGTTAATCCTAAGTTAATTACTTCCAAATTATTTTAACAATGAACTATTTCCTTTTTTTTTATAATATTTAAACACATTATTTTTAATTCCATACATTTAGTGAATCCTTTTTACATTTTCATTCTAAAAAAAAAAAAAATCTTTTCTTAAAAAGAAAACCTCATTATTTTATTCATCGTATCTGTTGCATCTTATTTCTTTAGTTATTTTTTAAGCGTTCGTTATTCCAGATATCTATTTTGTCGTTTTTGTTTGAGCAAGGGATTCTAGCTGCATAATATGCCACCGTCTAAAAAAATTAAATGATGTTTGTGTCAGCAGATTAATCCTCTTGAGCATAAATTATTTTTCAATATTTTTCATTAGTCACAAAAAATCTTCTTTTTTGATATATGAGAAACCATGATAAAACAATTTTGTTATTGCACTGCATGATAGATATTATCTGTCCAAAAATCAAATCTCCATTAATGAATCCTCAAAATTTTTTTGCTTAATAATGCAATAATTATACGACCTCATATGAGGTCCGTATGCTCGAGAGGGTTAAATTGCATTGGTTAAAAGTAAATTCTAAAAATTTAATCGGTAAATTAGGAGTTTGTTGTGAAATTCCTTCTTTACCGCGCTGATAACTTATATAAGGAATTACGTTGGTTTTGGAATCAGAGTCAGTCCAGTTTTACTCTAGTTTTTATATGTGTCTTCGATTTATTACTCGTCACTTGGTCAAAATGAAATATGACGTTTAAAGGGTGAATCTCTATTGCGAAAACATCATTTTGTTATTATGTCGGTATCTTATATTGGTACCAAGTTTAAACTGGGGTTATTAGTGGAATTGTGACGATGCTTTGAACACAAATAAAGGTGTGTTTGTGCAAGAAAGGACTTCGTTTGATGTCTCATGCCTAGATCTGATCCGAAATTAAAGTGGGAAATACCCAAAGATTAATTTTCAGTGCCTTGATATCTTAATCTACACAACAGCAAGAGATCAATTTCCCGGTAATTTAATAGTTAGAGCAGAATTTTACATATATATCAAAACATTTTTAAATTTCCAAATTTTTCATATACCCTTAAGATATTTATAAAACTGAATACAGAGATTATCTATATGTATCATTTACATACAATATCATTAGATACAACATTGCAAAAATTGTATTGTAATGGTAAACATTACAATATAATGTTTACCAAATAAGACCCTGAGAGAATTATTTTTTTTACAGTTGTTCCATCATTAAATTCGTGTTCAGATTTGACTATAACATTGTTGTAAAAAATTTCCACCTATCTTATATAAGAATTTACCGTTTAAATCCGACAGAATCTTATTATAACTGGATCATAAAGAATAGAGTTTCAATAGCATCTGTATTATTATTTTACTCGAATGTAAGTAAAACATTTTTGATGGGAGTTTAGGGTAACATAGTCGATTTTTCACAACCTTTTTCAACATTTTCTAGCATAAAAAACATAAGGTTGCATGATTCTCCTTCAATTTTGTAGCATGGTTGAGGGACTTTCTGTCCCATAAATTTTTCGGGGCATTTTTTTATATTTTTGGATTGGTTGCTTAAGGATAAGGCGTTAACTATTTTAATAATAAGAATTAATTTGTCCATTTCAAATGCAAACGAAATCAGATGATTTTTATTTAAATCATTGATTAATTTCACATTTGGTAAAATGATAAGGGTAAATATTAAGATGTGAGATGGACATAGTATATAATGATTCTAAAAAAAATTATCTACTATTAAAAGAAATCAATCATTTATATCTGAGAGTAATAAAGTTCAGAACGCCCGCCATCAGTAACTTATATTACGTATCTCATCCATTTAATTCAAAATTGATGTAATTTAAATTTATTATATTTCACAGTATTATGAACAATATTTTTTATAATTAAAGGGAAACAAAAAAAAAAAAATAGTTAAGAATCGTTCAGTTAAGAAAACTTGTTACAAAACTGTAAGAACAAATTTTATTACAGAATAGTTTTTATACTTTTATTTAACTACTGTATACTTGCTAATATAAATTATATCCGCCATTTTTTCTGTAAGAACAAATTTTCTTCGATTAATTACGCCGCAGCTACCTGATATATAGAAGCTGCTGTGTTATCATACATTTTCATTATGCAAATGTTACACTTCAGACCAATAACGAAATCACTCCAATTTCAAGTCATTTCCAACAAATGAGAATGAATTATGTCATGCAGATATCGTTCGGATAGATCAGTACGTAGAGCATTGTAGAACAAGTCTAAGTATCAATGTTCCAACACTTGTCTGGACATTTTCGAATTTGTTGGACCAATCTATACCCCCAACGCTAATTATGATTTAAACAGCTGAAAGAATTTTTCTTCTCTTAATTATGAATATTGTTTTTTATATTTTTTAAAGCTGTGTTTTTATTAGCAATCTGCAGCAGCAGGATTAGTAGTTAGTTCTTTGCAATTTATTTATATATATTTTTTCATTTTTTACATTTAGGTTTATGAAGTTTATGAAGATCCAACTAACAGGTAAGATATTTTTGATCAAGCATGTTTATATCCATTATTTTTCTTTTCTGTTTAGTTGATATTAAATATAATTTCAATAATGAAACTTATTTGCGCAAAAGTTCATTTAATTATTTCTCAGATATTTGCCAATGTTATGGAGAGTTATAGTTAACCTTCTCAAAATAATACTGCGAGCAAATTATATATTAAGTGATGTTCTGTTTTTCCTCTTAATTCAATTCAGAGTGATTGTATATCTTTCTGCATTTAGCAGAATGTAATGAGACAGTTTATTGCAGAATCCCACTTGAAGCGCCAGGCAGTGGGAGTTACTGTTTTACGTCAACGAAGGTTTTAATCCGTTCAATTCGACCTGTTATCAAGTTCTTAAATAAATGTCTTTTAAGTACATTCTACACATTTATGTATATAATACTGTATATCTTTACTTCTGCTTTACGGTTGTCACTACATCACGATCAGATATTCTGTAAGTGCATGTGCTGGAAGTGGCCTTCGCCCGCGCTGTTAGAATGCTGTGACAGACGTTATGTAATTCGTATAGAATTAGAAGTTCATGTGATATACTATCCATAAGAGTGGCAACATATGAAGAGAATAGATGTACAAATTGATAGCAAAACTTTGTCAATTCCACTTTAAAAAATTAACCGATACAAGTTTTTTTTTTTTTCATCTAACCTAGATGGAATAGATAAAGTTCACGAAAACAAGCACTGCATGGGCAATAATAGCAAGCTTTGAAGATGTTTAGCGTTTTGTTTCTTGTTCAAAATCATTTTGAACAATCAAATTTGCATTAATCATATGTTAACACTCTCTTAGAGACATACCCAATAGAATATCATTGGTTGACTGCTACACACATCCAAACCTTCCCAAGGCATCATGTTTTTACAGATCAACTTATGTTCTAGTAAAAAGTTGGAAAAAATAACTTCTGGACAGCAAAAGTTATAAATAAAAATAACAAACTATTTAGAGCAAGGTATCCTGTATTTTTAATGGAGTTGCAACTTTAGATAATGTGGATATAGGATTCCTCGTACCTTATGCGCTAATATCAACTTTTTCACATGTTGAAACTTTCATTTTTTTTGTTACAATTTGAATTCATTTCCAATTATGATTAACTCTAAAATAAAGTTCATCTTTAACTTTATTAGGGAAAAAATGTTTGTCATACACGACTACACTTTTATAATCTAATCTTTATAATCTAAACTTTTATAATCTTATAATCTTTTTAAATCTAAATTTATGCCAAATAAATAATCTTTGTGCCAATAACTTTATAAAAAAGAAGCTTGGAGTTTTGTTATTTTTTTTTCATTTTTAAGATATAGTGAGTCTTTACACTTAAAAACATCTTTTTATTATTTTAATCATCCTTTTTTTCGTTTAAATTAAATCATCTATGCCCCAAAAAAGTAAAATAACATTAAAATTTGTGAGCTATTTAAAGGATACAATTAATTTTATTCATATGAATTAAGAACACGTAATATAACTATTTAAACTGACACTGAGACACAAGAGGTGCACAGCTGTACATGTATTCATTTAGCTGTGAGGCGTTTATGATGCAAAAAAACTCGATTTTCTTTTGGACATGAGACGGGAAAAAATTCAATCAATTAAATTGAAATTTTTTCCCATTTCATGTTGTTTTTGCATCTTTCATTGGATAAACCGTTTTAATAAAAGTAGAACAAAAGTTCCTAAATTATATGTCCTCATAAAAAGTGAATCCGTGTTTTTCCATTTCACAAATTAAAAAAGTAGTGCCATATGGTGCACACTTTGGCTAATGTTCATAATTATATTTGTATATATATATTTTTTTATTACATATATAATTATATTATATATATATTATATTACATATATATTTTATATTTGTACATGAAATGCAAGCATATAATGTAATTAAATATTAATTTAAATAACAATATTGTTGGAGGGCAGTAAAGACGTCTGTATAAGTGACATCTATCTCTCTAAAGGAAACAATGGAAAACAATATTTATAGTTATGAATGGATACCGATTGAATTAGTATAAGAACATTGAAGTAATACTATGCAATCAATACTTTTAAAGTATGTAGCAATGCAGGAAATTGTATCATGTAATGATATGATTCAACAATAATTCTGTATACTTTCCTGATTCTTTTAACTTGTCAGCATATGTTCTGAAAGAAAATCTGCCCCAAATACATTGTAAAGCCAATCTACAAATCTGTAGGCGCTTGTGTTGAAGGGTTAATTGACATTAACAACCTGTAGTGCAAGTTCACAGGGTTGTTAATCGAAATTCGTTATTTAAGGAGGCGTACAAAAAGTTGATAGTCATACCTTTTTGCGAAGATGATTTTTACAATGTGATTATAAACTATATATCTGTATTGTGTAAACTAACATTGCGTATAAAATTGGCAAATTAATCATCACAGTTTTGAAGTCAGTTATACGTAACTTTTTAAAACTGTACATAATATCTGTAAATTGTACTCCCTCTGTCCCAAATTAGTTGCGACATTTGAATACTTTTGTACTGATTATTGATATTTATGACTTTATGATTTAGTTTGATTATTTTTCAGAGAGCTACACTATCAATCAACAATATTTACATACCTAACAGTCCCTCCATAATTTCGTAAATATGTAATTAATTAGTTTAAAAAAATATCGCTTCACACGCTCTTAAGCCACGCCCCATTTCGTAAAGATTTTTTTAACTGTAATCACAAAAATTGTTTTCAAGTTAATCAATCGTGAATTTATTTACGAACATTTTTTCCAACATTTCTGAAATGTTTTAGCATTAACATTCTGCAAACAAAATCGATTTCAGTCGAGTTTAATTTTCTATTAGACTTTGCTTAATGATGGCTGAAACGCTTTAAGAGGGCTCAGGGGTTGAAAACTTTTCAAAAAATCGATTTTTTTATGCTCTAGTTTGATTATTCAATTAATTCTTAACTCAATGCAAAAAACTCCATAAAAATATTTGCATTTTTAACGGAGTTATAAGCATTTATGTATCAACACTTTCATAGCCGCACTCATATAATTTCAACTTTAAGTCCCTTTTTCTCAAAACATGATTTTTGACGACTAACACCAAGATTTAAAAAAAAACTATTCGATGGAATGACTTAAATTTTTCTTTGCATGCATATAACATCATTATCTATAGAATGAATTAATATAGTTTAGGTAGTTTTATATTTTGGGTATTTTTAATAACGAAAAAGTTTCCAATTTGAGAGTTTTTTTTAATAATGTTGTTTTTGAGTGATAGTTATATCCTTAATTCATTCTATAGAGTAAAGTTTCCGGATTATTTTAAAGCAAAAATTTTGTTCTTATGTCAACGTTAAGATATTTTGGTGTTGGTGATATAACACATAATTTTTTTTTCGAAAATTGGTTACATAAATTTTGCTATATTTCTTATTATATTACATTGAAGTACTTCATTTTATAATTTTATAAGACTACAAACATACCTTTAAAATATTAGAAAGTTTAAATTAATTACATTGAATATTTCTGTTTTTATATGAACTGGAAACGAGAACTCTCTTTACATATTTTTCCGTATCGATCAGCCCCCTTAAAATGTTTTCCGCCTTGAAAGTGATTTTGCTCAGATTTCATGGCATTTTTTTTCGTCCGCATATACAATTTTTTGTAAACTTACATTGTACATTTCTTCATCTTATATTTTTGAAGTCTTTGCCTGCTTCTGCAAACGAGATAGGATGATAAACTTTATGACGTACATTGAATTTAATAGCTGCAGCATTTATGTCATTAAGGCTTAGTTTACATTCTTTTAACTATCGTTTCAAACATTTCAGTAAAGCGTCGCGCTCAATATCAGTCATTTCTTTCTTCAGACAATTTTCTAAATTATTATTTTCTTTTACTTTATATTTGAGTTAACGTTGCTTCTGATACCTAGTATATATCCTTATATTCATTCTAGTATACTTTTACTGGTGTCGGTCTAGTAAACTGCTTCAGAAACTATTTATGACTCCGCCTACTTGAAATGTCGCAACTAATTTGGGACAAAATTTTCAACCTAAATGTCGCAACTAATTTGGGACAGAGGGAGTATTTATTTGTGTTTCACCATCTAATTCCATTTCAAATGATGTACTTTTTATTTTCAGCTTTTTGGATCAATATGATAATTATTCTTACCCGCAGTCAACATCTAGCGGAGGATATTTTTATGACAGACCAAATGACAGTTACAGTTATGAGACATCTTATTATGACGATTACAGTTATGAGACAACTTATTATGACGATTACAGTTATGAGACAACTTATTATGACAATTACAGTTATGAGACAACTTATGATGACTATTACCCAATATACTGTCTATATTCAAAGTAAGTGTATTCAAAATAATCTAGATACCGTCCAATGTTGTATATATTTATGTTTCTCACTCTTAGTCTTCAGAAAATTTCGTTTGCAGATTATCAAAAAATGTCTCAATGTTATCAGAAATTTCAACAATATCGGAAAATTACATCTTAATGGAAATCACTTTAAATGACATTCGAGAAAGTATATGTAAATTGAATTTTATCTTGGTCTTATGTAGAAAATACCTTTTCAAAATTTAAAGAAATTCCTTTTTCCCAAACACGCTAAAACCTTGCGGCGAACAAAAAGTACAATTTTTTTTTTCTATCCATTTAGTTTATAATTGCTGCTAATTGTTATGTACTTGCTTGTAATTTAACATTTAAAAAAAATAAAATACCATTTCACTGCTTCATTTTGCTAGGAACTGGTATATTTTAAAATTCTTTTTAAGGATTGTAGTTTGAATAGAGTCCTATTTTCCAATAAAAGTAGATTATACATTATTTGAATTTCTTTTTACGGTGAACTCTTCCCATTTTTATATAAAGATAAATATTCAAAATTTCTTGTAACTTTGAATCCTAAATACATTCTTAAAAATTTTCCCTTAAATTTAAAATTAAATTAATTTAAGTAAATTGAATTTTATCTTGATCGTGTAGAAATTACTTTTCAAAGTTTAAAGAAAATTGCCCTTTTCCAAATTTGCTGAAGCTTATTGGGGATTGAGGAATTCGCTATTTTTAAAAAACTGAATTAAATTATCATCATTAAAAGTAAATTTACAGAATCTTTCGTATGGTTAACGGTGTTAATTTAAAGAATCTATTTTAAATTTACCGAATAACTTCTCTGTTATTTGACGGAATCTCAGTTTTTCTAATCTGTAAGATTTAAGATAATGGATTACCCTTAGAATCTTTGTAATCGCTGAAAATTTTTTAACAGTGTACATAACTGAAAAGTAAATATCACTCACATTCATTTAAGCCCTTTTAATTTACCAATTTATTTCCAAAACAGTTCAGTGGTCTGATCCAGAGAATTTAATAGCCGCTTATTTTTGAATAAATAGATTTCATAAAAAAGAATATTTAATTAATCGTTGGTGACGCATCATTGTAATGTAATTAGGCTTAAACAAGAATAGAAAAGAAAAAAATTATGCTAACTATTAATTAATTTGACAAATATGTGGCGTAATTGGATTTTAACTTACTTGTATAATATTCTAATATTCTTTGGAGAAAAATAAGTATAATTCCTATTATATGGAAAATGTTTGAAGACAGTTTGCTAAATTCTACAATTTTTATTGAAAAGGAGTTTGTAATTATTACCAAATAAAATTTTCAAATGTACTTTGAAATATATATATATATATTTCTTTCTGTTTGCTTCTAGTTACATGATTTATTATCCGGAGATTCAAGTTCACGATTATAGTCCTGTCTATATTTACTATCCGTATTACATCTACAATCCCGTATATTCATATTATTATGTGGGAAATGATGACTATACCTTACCTGCTCCTGAGTACTATGGCAGTTCAAGCATCGATCAGTCTGATTTATATGAAAGTGATGTGCCTTCTTCAGTGAAAAGTAGCTTGGATACATATGAAACCTTTGATTCCAGCTTATATAATACTGTCTTTGGGTAAGAAAAAATTCTAGTACTTCTCTTAAATATTTCAGAATTTTATGGTTTAAAATATTAGACACCATAACTGGAGTTATTTCTAATTGTAATAAAAAAAAAAGAATAATTATTTCAATTTGGATTGTTATTGTACATTTATTTTTTGATTGTGTTAATAAAGCTCAGGGAATATTTTACATAAAATTTGCAATTTAAAAAAGAAGACTCAATCAGATATAGGATTCGTAAAAGAAATATTTAAAGACATTTGGAAAAAAATCATAATTCTTTATTTAAATCTTAAATTAAATATGAAAATGAGTCGAAAATACAACAACAGTAAACAAGCTATTTGAGTAAGCCCCTTATGTTTTGCTAACTCGTCCTAATAACAGGTATATCAATACGTAAAAATAATAAATGCTTTTTTAGAAAGTTTAAATAAGTATGTGTCTGTTACTTCACATCCTGTTTTTCTGCTGTCTAATTTTCTTCTATATACACACATATTTATAAAGGTACACGAAAATATATTTTAGCGATTTAATACAAAAATTTAGAGATTGCAAATTATGAATTGCCCTTTTATGAAATTATAAATAAGAATTTGTTCACATTATAGTATATAACTTATAATATTTTAAAAACAATCTAGTGACATTATGCAAGTTCCAGAAAATAGCAACCATAAAACGTTCTTGTCATAGAAAAAGAATACCGATGAAATAACAATAGTTGGGAGTAATGCTAAAAATGTAATCTTATATGTGCTACATTAGGTCCAAACACAACCACGACGTGCTTTCGCAAAAAAAGACAACTTTTAGTAAAACATACTCTAAATCATAAAACAATGAATGCCACTTTAGAAAGCTTAAATATAAGTAGATCATTTTCATTTAGAAAAAAAAAATTCACGGCTGATGTCAATTGTCAAAAAATTCTGTACTTGTTTCATGTAAATATTTTGTTTGGGCTTAATGAGGGTAGTTAAATTTGAGCGATAACGCGCATCATATTGTAAGCCGATTTTACATGAATCAAATCGTCTGTAATCAAAATGTATTGAGAATGCAATCATTTTTGTGATATAGCCATCTCAAAAAACGTAAAAAAAAAAAAAAAAAAAAAAAAAAAAAAAAAAAAAAACATTATCTGTTGATTGGTATATACCCAAACTTAAAAAAAATGTCTTTATACCATACTGTTTAACAGAAAATAGAGTTATACTGAATTCAGTCCTTTTGTACTTGATGTATAATCATTTACGACTACTTTAAAAAAGTGAGGATAACAACGCCATCTACTTGGATATTTTCACAAACACCTAATCTTTACCGATTCATGTGGAGGTCTAATTTATGTCGAAGATTAATTAAATTATGCTTATTAATTCTTGATACTGAGTGTTGACAAAAATTGTGTCACACAGTGACACACACATTGAAGCACGGACAGATATTTTCTAAAAAGTAATAAATATTGTTCAAGACATTCGGAAACAAATAAATCCGCCAACAACTGGATATGGTAATTATTCACTGATTCAGAAATTTTTCTTATAAAAATAAAAGGTAATTGAAATTATGGACAAATATTATTGAGTTTCACAAGAAAAATCCTTGGAATAAAAAGATGCATTTAACTTTTACAAGATTTTTAATAGGATACAGAAAATAATTAGCTTACGTTACTGCCTGTAGGTAGTAATTGTTAGCATTGCATTTTTATTTGTATTTACCATTTAAAATATATATTGTGTTATGTCTTGAAATATTTTGTTACAATAGAGGGTTTCATAAAGAGATTGTAATGCACAAGTTTCTATTGAGATGCATTCTTGAGTTGCGTTTTATAAGACATTATCCGTATTCTGGCTGAATTAAAATTATATTCTGCGGCACATGTGTCCTTTACAATTTTATTCCGCGAATTACAATAGCAGAAAATAATTTCTCTATTAATTTCACGAACAACTGGTTGCTACTTCATATGTTTTTTCATTTTGATGATATTCGTTTTCAAAGTTCTATTCGAAAATTTTATGATTGCTACAGAATGGCGAATAACTATTAAAATTTGACACTGCTTACATTTAAACTATTTTACAAATATTTGCAAATGATTAATGCAATGTTTTAGTCGAAATCGAGAAAGAGTTTGAGGAGCGAATTTTGCAAATTAATTGCAAAAACTGATGCCATTGTAGTACACCAAACAATGAAAGTGTCTTAGAATATATTTAACAAGAAAGAAAAAAAATCAATCGTCAAGCATTGATTATAAAGCACTTTCCAACACATTCAGAATCATGTAACAAAACTGTTTAAAAAAATTAAATATTCATTCTCATTTCACCACATGGAAATGTGGTGAAACGCATTTCAAAACGAAATTTCAGCTGTTCCCATCTACCATTGGAAACTTATCCTAATTTTTTTGCATCGTTGTATATACTATTGATTTATACTATTAACAACATGCATTTTAATATAATTTTGATTTTATTTAGCAGATAAAACCATGAAACATTTAATTTTATATTCTAAATCGAAGAAATATCGTTAAAACCGTCATTTATTTTGATACTATCTAAATATTCAATTTAAAATTATTGAAAAAATAATGAGAAAAAGGGCCATTCATAAATGATATCACGCCATGTTTTCCATATTTTTGATTCCCCTCCCTCCTCCCTTTGTCACAAAGTGTCACACTCCACTTTACCTCCTCCCCTCCTCTTGTCACATATCACGCTATAATATATATACATATACTTGTAGTTCGGAAACAAAGCACTACGTTATAGATCACATTTCTATTTCTAAACCTTAACTATGCGTATAAACGATTTTATTTTTAAACCTTGACTATGCGTTTTAATAACATTTGTAAACTGAAAAAAAATGCGTATTTTTTTTGTATGAAATCAGCTTATTATTTACAACAAAAAACATACTAGTATAGAATAGTACTAAAACATTAATATGAAAGAGCAATTAACAGCAGTAGTATTTTTGGAATTTGAAATCAAATTTAACATGTTTGGCTTTAAATATTACCTTTATGAATACAAAATCTTTTAACTTTAAAATAACTTCATACATCATAATTAAATCTACTGAATTTTAATGCTTTTATTTAAAAAAAATTGTGATGGCACATTTCGTCTTACCCCCTCCCAACCCCTTGTCACAGACTGTCACAGTTTCGTGAACTCCCCTTACCCCCTGCAAGTGAGACATCATTTATGGATGGCCCCAAAGAGGATTTCAATTCATTAATAAATATGACAGATGAAGACCGATATACAACGAAGAGACAGTAACAGTAAAACCCCGTTAATTCGGACTCCCTTAATCCGGATCGGTTTGGTCATTTTTTTTCAAGTTTGAGAAGCGATTGGCTAATTTCCAAACATTAACTTGTTTCTTCGCCGTATTCTGAATAAAAAAAAACTTTTCTGAAATCTTTTCGGAAGAATTAAACAAAGTAAACATTTCTTTTGTCTATAAATATTCAATGAGTATAACATAAAGGTGATTTTCTGTAAGAATGTTTTACTTTATTTCATTTTTTTTTCTAATTATCCGGATAATCCGGATTTTTGATAGTCCGGATTGAGTCTGGTCCCAATTAATCCGGATAATCGGGGTTTTATTGTATATATTTGAGTGCGTTTTTGAAACTTTCACTTTTTTTAAGGATTTAACATTGGTTTTTACATTTATGCTTTTTCCATTTAAAATAAAAATTTTGCATTACAATACAGAAATTTTAGTTTCCTTAATGATTCACCTGCCTTTTTAGGTATCATGATGATACATACAATTATGGCGAGATAGTGGGGGAAGAACAGACCATTTGTTATTTCTTTTACGAAGAACGACATGAAGAAGATAATAATTCTCCTTCTGAGGATGAAGACAATAATGCTCTTCCTGATGATGAAGACACAAGGTCAGCAAATATTTTTAATTTTTTTTAGTTTTACTGTTTTATAATATATTAAAACAAGACAAAAGTTTGTTGGATATTCTTTGTGCACATTTAAGAAAAAAAGGTCATTTATAACATAATAATATGTGTATATTAATATGATATGAAGATATTTGTACAAGATGTACCAACAATGTTGTACGGAGGTGTACTAAATTAAAAGAAAAACTAAATTAAAAAGAAAAAGCAAGTGGACTGTAAATTTAATGGAATGTTTATTTTTCAAGAGTCGCTGCTTGTTGCAGTATTAGAGCTTGTTGCTAAGAGACTGTTTCTCTCAATCCACTGCGTCACACAACACGTGAGCAGGGTTACAGTAAATTGCCGATTGGCGTATAATTGGCGTGGGCTGTGTTTATCGCCAAGGCGATGTTACAAGAACACAATACAGAAGCGGAACATCCCGCCCGGCGTTGAAATATTTTTATATTTCAAGATACATATGCAATACAAGTAATACTACAATATGATACAGATTATAAGCAAAAATAAATAAATAAAATAAATAAACACAAATAATACATGAAAAATTAATACATAATAAAGCACATTTAAAGTTTAGGATCTATGATGTTGTCCTCAATGGGTAATATACTTATTTTTGAAATAGGTCGTTTAAAATTACCCTTAGCGGTACGAACTTCAACTACCCTGACTATCCCGTCCGCGCCTGGGAAAACCTTATTAATGCGCCCTAGTGACCAAGTGCAAATGGGTAATTGTGAGTCCTTAAGCAAAACTAGCATTCCTGGCAGAATATTAGGCTTTTTAAATAGCCACTTGTTTCTTTCTTGTAACTGGCTCAGATAATTATTCTGCCAACGTTTCCATATTAACTGCGTTAATTTTTGAGTCCTTTGCCATTTATTTAGCAAATTATCTTTGACCTCACTTAAATTGGGTTCTGGAATTAAATTAAGAGGCTTTCCTATGAGAAAGTGACCAGGAGTCAACACCTGAAGATCGTCAGGATCTGTTGACAAAGGACAAAGCGGTCGCGAATTTAAAATAGCCTCTATCTGTGTGATAACTGTCAGGAATTCCTCGATCGTGAGATGAGCTGAACCCACAGCTCTTTTTAAGTGGTATTTGAAAGATTTGACTCCTGCCTCCCAAAGGCCACCAAAATTTGGCGCCCTAGGAGGGGAGAACTTCCAGTTAATACCTTCAGAAGCTAAAAAGTTCGAAACTTCATCACTCGTAACAAGTCTACGTAAACGTTTTAGTTCTGCTGAAGCCCCAACGAAATTTGTAGCATTGTCGCTAAAGATTACAGAGCTTTTCCCACGACGAGCGAAGAATCTTTTTAGAGTCGCTATTATAGCCTCGGATGTCAAATCTGAGACAAAATCCAAGTGCACAGCTTTAGTGACCATACATACAAATATGGCAACATAGATTTTCTGAAAAGTACCCTTTCTTTGACCGTTATATTTTATTTCAAAAGGCCCACTTAAATCTAATCCCACATTTGAAAATGGGGAACTGGGCACTATTCTTTCAGGAGGGAGATCCCCCATCATTTGACTAGCCGTTATAGGTTTAATTTTAAAGCATTGTAAACACTCATGTACAATTTTACGCGCAATATTTCTGCCACCGAGAGGCCAATATTTTTGACGCACAGTGTTCAAAAGAGATTGGGGTCCTACATGAAAATCTCGTTTATGATAATATTGAAAAATTATTTTCGTCAAGCGACAGCTCGCCGGAAGTATAATGGGGTGTTTATGGTCAAAATTCAAATTTGATTTTGCTAATCTTCCTCCCACCCTCAATAAGCTATCTCCATCTAAAAAGGGATTTAAGAATTTTAACTTACTTGCGCGATGAACCGAAGATCCCGCTTGGAGGGCCGAAATTTCATTTTTGAAATACTTTACCTGTTCATTTTTTATTAAATAAACCTCTGCCTTTCTTAATTCCTCCAGCAACAGAGGGCCGGTTGCAGATGTTGCTTTTTTACATTTATGTATGAATCTGAAAATATAAGCTAAAATTCTAATTAATTTTTGGAAATTATTGCTAAGATTAATTAAATTATCACAGAAATTAGAGTCATTATGAATAGCGAATGTCAAGTTGCTGGGAGCTTTAAGCTCACTAGAATAATGTTCATCTTTAATGTCACTTATATTAGAGTCAGTTTTTGCTATTATTTCTTCAAGAATTGAAAGAGGCGGGCCATGCCACCACAACTGGTTAGAAGACAGGTTTTCTACACTTGCACCTCTTGATATCAAGTCAGCTGGATTGTGTTCTGACGGAATATGAAACCATGGAAAGTTCTTAGTTTGTTCCTTAATTTGCACAACGCGGTTTCCCACAAACGTTTTCAGGAGATGAGGAGCAGTGTCTATCCAAGCTAAAGCAATAGTTGAATCAGAAAACAAATTGACTGAAGCTACTTGTTTGTCTAATGAATTTAAGACCTTGTTAGTGAGTTTAGCCAGAAGAAGACATGCTGACAGTTCGAGACGTGGCACTGTTATTACTTTGGTTGGACACACGCGGGATTTACTACATAATAAGTAACTGATGGTTTCACTAGAACTAGATGTTTGCATGTATATCACTGCGCCATAAGCCTTGGAAGAAGCATCTGCGAAACCATTTAGCACCACTGATTGGTTCACAGCTAGGAAGCATCTTGGTACTTCAATGGATTCCAGTTCTTTAAGACTTTCGAGGAAGGTTTCCCATTGTTTGGCAACATGAGAGGGCAGCTTCTCATTCCACTCTATTTTAAGAAGCCATAGCTCCTGCATGAATATTTTTGCTTTAGCAATCACTGGCCCTAAGAGACCGAGAGGATCATAAATGCGGGCAATTTGCGAAAGTACATCTCTTTTTGTGAAATCACTCTTTGTGTTGATATTAACTTTATACCTAAACGTATCATTGAAACTGTTCCACAACATCCCTAATGTTTTAACAGTTATTTCTTCAGAATTTCTGTCCAGGGGAAACATGTGATTATCAGTAGATTGGACCTCATTGGTACACCATTTGTGTAAAACCATCCCTCCCTTTAGGAGGAGTTCAGTTAATTGCGATTTCATTAATCTGAATTCTTCTAAATTGGATGAGCCCGATAGGCAATCATCCATATAAAAGTCCTTCAAAACAATTTTCGATGCTAACGGGAATTCCTTTTTCTCATCTAGAGCTAATTGTTGTAATACTTTGGTGGCTAAGTAGGGAGCACAAGATGTTCCATACGAAACTGTTGTTAGCTGAAATACCTTAACCGGGGATGACATACTGTCTTTCCACAAAATTTTTAAATATTTGTACTGGGATGGATTTATTTCTATCATCCTAAACATTTGTTTAATATCCGCAGTAAAAGCATAAATATGCTTTCTAAATCTAATTAATATCGAAAAAAGATCATCTTGCAGAACTCCACCCTTACATAATAAATCGTTCAAAGATTTTCCGTTGGTTGACTTGGCACTAGCGTCAAAAACGACGTGTAATTTTGTGGTTTTACTAGAGGGTCGTAAAACGCTGTGATGTGGTAAGTAATAGCCATCATTAAAGTTCGTGTTTTCTTTTATTTCATGCATGTGATTTAAATCTCTATATTCTTTAATAAATTCTGTGTATAAATTTTTCATAACAGGATCTCGATCTAAACGTTGCCACAGAGAGTTTAATCTTTTCAAAGCAAGATTTTTGGAATTTCCCAAATCGGGTTCTAAAATCTGTGGTTTAAACGGCATCGTGACCACAAACCTACCATCCGGTTTTCTGAAGTGCGTTTTATCGAAGTGATCATTACAATATTCTAATTCTTTACTGTTACTGGGTTTTAAATTTTGTACTTCTTCAATTTCCCAAAAAGACTTCAAAGTGTCATTAAGTAAATCAAGATTTTTTGTTAAGAAACAATAATTAGTATTATTATTATTTACTGTTTTGTCATAAATACACCCAGATACTAAATATCCAAAAATACTTGATTGCAAATATAAATTATTGCCTAACTTTATTTTTTCTTCATTTAAAAGAGAAAAATACAGTTCAGCACCGATAATTATCTCCACACTGCTTGGAATGTTAAATTTTTTATCCGCTAAACAAATATTTGCTGGAATTTTTAAATCTGATATGTTTATCTTTTTCGAGGGCGTGAAGTCACAAATGTTTGGAACGATTAATAACTCAATATCATAACTGGCACTATTCATTTTATTTGACAACTTCGATTTGATTCTAGATTTAATGTAAATAGGCAATTTATTTATTCCACTTACAGGAATATTTATTTTCTCCTTTTTCAAGCCTAATATTTGTGCTGCTTTAAATGTACAAAAACAATTCTGAGATGCGGAATCTAAGATTGCCCTGAAAGGAATTTTGATGCCATTTACATCTGTCAAATAAATTATTGCAGTGCTAATTAAAACAGATTTATTATTATCATTTTCATATGAAAAAAATGAATGAGCAGTCGTTTCGTTTTGTGATAAATCTTCCGAAACAAAATTGCTATTTATTGTTTCATGTATTGGGAGATTGTTTATAGGATTGTTTACTGGTGTTGTATAATTATGTAATGATGAATGATGGCTTGCGCTCTTGCAAACATGACAAGTGCTTTTTGAATTACAATAATTAATGAGGTGGGCTGAACTTAAACAATTGAAGCAAAGTTTATTTTTCTTAACAAGGTTAATTCGCTCATTTAACTTCATATTTTTATATTTAACACAATGATATAAGAGGTGGTTTTCGGTTTTACAAATTACGCAACATTTACTTTGAGGTTTGTTTGTTTTTATGAATAAGGATTTTGCAGTATATTTAGAGGATACATTAGAACTTATACTATTTAAGATTTGACATCTTCGCTCAAGAAATTCTAAAAATTCATCAAAATTAGGCACCTCATTATCCTTTAATGTTAGTTCGTATTGTTTACGAGTTTCGTTATCTAGTTTATTTAGAATAATATTCAGCAAAATTGCGTTCGAGAAATTATCTCTATCATACTTTAAGATCTTTAAAGCCCTTAAATTTTTCTTCACGTTATCCAATAAAATGCGGAGATCCTTAGCGGATTCCTGTTTAATTACACAAAGATTTAAAATATTCTTTATATGACAATCTACCATAACTCTTTTACTCTCGTATCTTTGTTCTAACGCATTGAAAAGTGAAACATAATTTTCATCTGGTGTAAGCAAACTCCTCGCTTCACCAGTCAAAGCAGAACGCAAATAAAATAATTTTTCATTATCTTTTAAATTTGAATTATCATTAATAAGCTCGTTAAATGTACTTTTAAATACGGACCATTCTTCAATTCTGCCACTAAAAACCGGCAATATGACCCTAGGTAGCTTAATGCTAGACGTTTTAGCTTGGTCCTGTTCAATAGATTTTTTATTAGAATCAGTATTTTCATAATAAGCATTAATAGAGGATTTTAAGCTTACCTCTAGTTTTAGAATATCCTCGTCCAGTTGACTCAGTATTTTTTCAGTTTCTTCCAACTTTTCTTCCTCTATTATTCTATAATATTCCAGTTTAAGAGCTTCAAACTTTTCTTCAGTTTTCGACAGTAAATCCAGGTGGGCTTTCCATTCGGATAAATTAAATGTTTTTCCATCCGTTGCGTTAAATATCCTGGTGACTTGGGCCTTGATATTCCCTCGCCTTCTGTTCAATGCTTTTATCTCAGTTTCCGACATTATTCGTCTTGTTGACGAAATTCGATAAATGCAATATTTAATTCAATAGAAAAGACACTGATTCGTTCATACCTCCGGGTCGCTAGGACCAAATGTACGGAGGTGTACTAAATTAAAAGAAAAACTAAATTAAAAAGAAAAAGCAAGTGGACTGTAAATTTAATGGAATGTTTATTTTTCAAGAGTCGCTGCTTGTTGCAGTATTAGAGCTTGTTGCTAAGAGACTGTTTCTCTCAATCCACTGCGTCACACAACACGTGAGCAGGGTTACAGTAAATTGCCGATTGGCGTATAATTGGCGTGGGCTGTGTTTATCGCCAAGGCGATGTTACAAGAACACAATACAGAAGCGGAACAAATGTGAAGGGACAATAATGCAATATACATAGATATAAACTTTTTAAATAAATAAAAGTTTTGAAACTTACGATAGTTACCAAAGAAATTGAAATAACTATAATTTTTTTAAAATTAAATTGCCAATAAAACAGAAAAAGAAATACAAAAAAATCCCTGTCGGCTGGGCCTATAGGCGGAGGTAGATTTCGAAGAGTGCTCAATTAAAAAAAATAAATAAATAAATAAAATAAAATAAAAATAAAAAAGATTAGAGATAAACCCAGTTTAATTACTTCATTTGGCTGTTTATGAAAAATTTTTAATTTCATTTTTCTTCAAAAACTGGTTTTATCAGAATCATCTTAAGAAAAATTCAGCTCAAATGCCCATTTTGACAGCATATTTTGAAATAGATTCTGAATTTATTAAAAAAATCGACCAAAACAGTACATTATACAGCTCCTAAATAACAAAAAACTGTCAGTTGAATGCATTTGACAAAAAAATTGAATTTAAAAATGAGTCATAAAATAACCGATTTGTTGTTTGAATACATACTTAATTCTTTATTCATGATTGCTCGGAAAATTTTGTGCGAAATACTCACTTTGACAGCATTTTAAAAAATATATTCTATCTTTATCAAAAAACTGGCCAATGCCTCACAGTATATAGTTCCTAAATAAGAGGATCTGTAAATTGGATGCGTTTGAGAGCGAAAATGGATTTTAAAACGAGTCATAAAAAACGCAATTTGCTATGTGAAAACTTCCTTAAATTTTCAAATCACGAAGACTTCGGGAAATTCTGTTCAAAATACCCTTTTTGGTAGCCTTTTTTAAAATATATTCTGTCTTTAACAGAAAATTGACCAATGCGTCACTTTATACAGTTTCTAAATAAGAGGATCTACCATTTGGATGCGTTTAGAATCAAAAATGAATTTAAAAATGAGTCAGAATATAAGCAGTTTGGATTTGAGGTTTTTTCTCCAACTCCTATTTTTGTTTAATTTCTTTTTGCTATACGAATTGATCCTATGAAAAACTTGTCAGTATAAAAGTTGTAGATATTTTTGAGAAGATGTAAAATAAATTTAATCAGATTTGATATCTTAAAAAATGACGGAGTTATGGATTTTTCTCTTTTTTCAGCGCCCTTTTTCTTTTCGTTTTTAATTTTTTTCGCCGGTAAAAGTTGGTCCTATCAAAAACTTGTAAACACAAAAGTTTTAGATAATTTTAAGAACATTTACAAAAAATTTTGTTGGACTTGATATCTTGAAAATTGACGAAGTTATGAATTTTTTTCTCTCAAAATCCCTGTTTTTTTTCGCCCCTTGAGCCCACTTCTAAATTTATCAAAAATCTGTCATGCATATACTTTTGGCCCATTTTTAAAAAGTAATATAAATTTTAAACCGATTCGATATCTACTTTAATTAAGAAGTTATGGCGTTTTTTCGGTTTTCACAAAAACGCCCCCTATTCCGACCCCCTTGGTCCGATTTTGCCCATTAACGAACTTAGCCAAGATTTTATCCCCTTTGATTTTATGTACAAGTTTGGTGGAGATTGGTGAAAAATTATAGAAGTTATCGTGTCCATAAAAAAGTGAGATATATATATATCTATACATATAATAAAACAGTAGGACCCGGTGTGTCTGTACATTGAAGATAATTGACAAAAATGGAGTCAGGGCGATAAAAGAAAACCAATGAAACACAAAAAAAATTTTTTTGAATTTTTTGTCTGTCTGTCTGTCTGTTTGTTCGAGGTTATCTTCGTAACTACTGAATGGATTTTTATGCGGTTTTCACTAATGAAGAATGCACACTCCCGGGCAGTGTATAGGCTTTGTTTCATCAAAATCGGACAACAGACAAAAAAATAACAAAAAGAAACAAAAGAAACTATTAGGTGCGCTGCTCACGTTTTTTAGTACATAACGTTTTTTAGTACATATAAAATCCAATAGATGTCACTGTGCGATTTTAAAACGCGCTATCGTTATGTTTTCGCCAGTCTACTTAAGTATGAGAAAGTTTCAAGCTGGCTGTCGTTCCATGTGGTTTAGTCGGTAGAACGTCAGTGCGCCATACTGATGGCCCGGGTTCGATTCCCAGCATGGAATTTTTTTTCACTATGTTGGCATTAACGCCTATAAGCAATTAAAAGAATTTGAAATATTGTATTCAAGGCGAATTTTCTCTCTGGGAAAATTTCCTTGCATTAATATGTCAGTGTAATTTTTTTTTCGATTTAATTTTTTTTTCGAAACTTTGTTTTTCTTAAAAAATTACAGTAAATATTTGATATTTCCCAACGTTTTTTGAATGATCGACTTGCTTTTTTTTTTTTAATGTATGTCTGAACCTTATCTAACTACTTCTTCAAGATTTCTTTAGATAAACCGACCAGCGTAGCGGGCGAAGGCCGCTAGTATATATATATATATATAGATAGATAGATAGATAGATAGATAGATAAACTGGTGCGATTGCAATAGGTAGTATTTCTTACGAAATCTACCTAAAACAAGAATATATATATATATATATATACATGCAAAAGAAGGCTTATGCAAGGTGTCCCAGAACTTCGTGTACAAACTTTGAGGAGTGGCAGAGAACATCTTTTGGAACCACAATTACATCGGAACGCATGGGCGGAAACACCATCCTCTCTTGTTAACCCTTTCGCAGACAATGTCTATGAAACTACAAAACTTTTAATACAAAATAAACTTTGACACCACAATTTTCATATGATTTTCCAAATATTATGTATAAGAAATGTACTTTTTTCTTCTTTGCAAACACATTTTTCCGCGATTTCTGATGTCATTCATATTTTCCCACATTTTAGCAATTTCTAATAGCTACTAAAATACTTGATTTTAAAGAAACATAATTTTAAATTTAATTTAAAATTAAATCATTTCTTGTACTTTTTTCTTTGTAATTAAGCGTTCTACACTGCTTTCCGCATTGTGTCATAACTGTGTCTTTGTGTTTCTTAGAGCTTTTCACGGACAAAGTACTTCCATTGCTAAAATAAGGAAAAAAAAAAGAATGACATGAAAAATTTCGGAAAAATGTATTTGCGAAGAAAAAAAAAAGGCCAGACATTTCATATACATAATAATTGGAAAAATCCTATTAAAATTCTGGTGTCAGTGTTCTTTTTGTATTAAAAATTTTGTAGTTTCATATTCAAACCACTGTCTGTAAAAGGGTTAACAAGACGTTTCCGCCCCTGCTTTACTATGTAATTGTGGTTCCAAACGGTGTTCTCTACCACCCCTCAAAGTTTGTACGCGAAGTTCTGGGACACCCTGTATAGTGAATTATTCCTTCCGGGGCAGAAATTCACATACCTAAGCAAAAACTAGTCTATTTCTATTGAGAATACATAGTTTAAAACTTAATATTTTGTATCTCACCAGCCCTATCGACTAATGATTAAGAAATATTAAAGAAAAAAATTCTATCAAGAAAACTCATGAAATGTAATAACAAAAGAAAATAAATAAATAAAAATTAAATAAAATAATTTCAATTTCTTTTATATAATTAAACCATTAATTTTTTATATATATGTTGCACATGTTTGAATTTCACAACTATCACTTAAGGTTAGTTTAACAGTTAAGGTATCATGGGTCGCAGTTAACATAATATAAGCACTAAAACCCCTAATATTATTATGCTACGCATCGAATTAAAAAAATCGCAACAGCACATTTTTTTAAACTAATCATGTGCTGTTACATTTCTTTACTAACTTATTATCAAACTTTATAAATCTTTTTATGGAAATTTTGCCATTAAGAACTAATAAATATCGACTTTTTTTAATACTTTAAGAAGTAAAAAGTTGAAAAAAAATAAGCAATCCTTCTTCTCCTTCGTGCATGAAATTCAGAAGTTTTGTTATTGTTATTAACGTTGTTTCATTGGTCATTAGGCTGTTTTACAAGATGGGATAAAGTATTGTCTTTTTCTCCCCCAGACCATTGAAACTTTTGGTATATATATATTTTTTTAATCTCTAAAATAGTGCGAAAGGATTTCCACCAATGAAAGCTCTTTCAGATTCTCTCATTTGAACTACCCAAGACTTTGTTTTTGTACTTTTTATAACGGCAAATTTACATCTCTAAAAAAATTGTAGTTATTGCAGAGTATTTGTGTCCCTCCCTACCATTAAAATAACCCTAACAATATGTCTGATTACGATTTTATTTTATTAACATATGATATTTTCATTTTCTGGCTCCTTCCAATTTATAAATGTTTGAGATAACCCTTTGTAGAAAAAATGTATTATTCGAAATTTATTACGATTTATTGTTTTTTTTAACATAACGCTTTTGAACTATAGGAGCTTTATGACTCATTTGCATGCATATAAATTACTATTAACATTAAAAAATGATTGTTTTGCATATTTTGATTCATGATAATAATGGCGCCCTACATTGCTTGTCAAAAACTGAGATGCGCCCCTGCTTAGTAAAAGTTTGGACAGGCCTGATCTAAAACATGATAAATTTATCATGTAAAGATTGCCTGTAGTTGATAGTATTTTTATTTAAGATAATATGAAAGTAGAAATGAATGGAACAATGTAAGATTTTCTTCGATAACGCAACACTAAAATCTTTCCGTACCGCTTTTACAATGATTACAATTTACTGACAATTAAAACTACGTAATAACTTATATCATCTATAAAACGAACTTAAAATTTTACTTTAGATGAATATATCATTAAATATTTTCCCCGAGGTATATCATAATACCGCAGTCAATAATTCTAATCAAATTTACGCAAACAAACAATCTTTTGCTTTTTTTTTTGTAGTTTTCCATCTGGTAGCAGTCTGGAGCAGAATGCAGCATGTAATATCCCTGCTGCAAATGAAAATGAAGTTTCCCAATTTGTTGACAAAGAACCACCATCTGATTGCAGTCTGGAGCAGAATACAACATCTAATGTCCCAGCTGCAAATGAAATTGAAGTTTTCCAATTTGTTGACCAAGAACCACCATCTGGTAGCAGTCTGGAGCAGAATACAACATCTAATATACCAGCTGCGAATGAAATTGAAGTTTCCCAATCTGTTGACCAAGAACCACAATCCAGTAATGAAACTGATGTTCGTGAAGAAGATACAAATGAAAATATAACAGTAAGTGAAATAATATTACTCTAAATACTAAGAATTTCCGTAATATAAATATTTAATGCATGTATAATTAAACAGACAAACAAATAAATTAATAAATACACATGAAAAATGATAATAATTGAAAAAAATTAGGCAATATATTTCCAAATTTTTAAAGGTATATAAAACCATTGAAATAGAGATGTTTAATTTTTTTAAAGAAATATCAGAAATATCAGTTGAAATTCAGCACTAAAAAGCAACAATATTTAGAATAAATAATTTTGAAGCTTTTAGCAATTGTTGAACGATATTTGCAATCAACAAAGTTGTAAAAATACACAAAATAGGTGTTAATAAAAAATATGGCAAATGTTTTTACAAAATACTTAACCTATATGTAGTACATCTAAAAATTGAAAATTACAATTTTACTTCTAAAATTGTCCCATTATTACAAAATGTATGTTCCATTGCGCACAATTATGGACATATGTTAGAGATGAGACGGAATTATTCCGAGGCCGAGGCCCCGAACGTTTTCGGGATCAGTATTTACCAAAGTACCCGAGCGCAGACGGACTCGGAATGGATGGGAAATTTTTACCATTCACAAACTGAGAAAAAAAAAATTACTATGTATGAAATGAAACAATAGTTTGAGTTACTTAACATGCTGTACAGTCCTTCAAAAAAGAATTTGGAAGGGAGTTGAATTTTTATTTATGGAATATCAGTCTTTTCATAGTCTTCGGAAACCTTTAAATGACAGTTTTGTGAACATAGAGAAATTGAGGTACATATTTTCTATGTTATCACTTTTTGTTTGAAGCCCTTTTACAGAAATCCTGGGAAACAAATCTCATAATCTTTCTTTCAAAGTTGTGCTATGGTATTTTAGATAACAATGTTCGTGACATTATGTATAAATAAGAAATTTGCTTTCTTAAACAGATATTTACTGGCAGGAAAATCAGGAAATATTCTCATGAGAAGGCGCATGCATTAAATATAAACACTTTACTATCAAAACAAACTCATAAAAAAATTCAGGAAATTTTAACATGTTTTTAGCAACTTTCGTTGTATAACTTGTTTTCGTTTTCAACTTGTACGTTTTTGGTATTGAGTTCAGGTTTTGCAACAATAAAAGCTTCTTTAATGGAGGACTTGGTCATCCAAAACAATGGTCTAACTCATTTATAATGTACACGCATTTTTTATTAATTGCGTCCATGCAAGTAAGGTATTCCGGGAAATGTTGGCTATCGGGGAAAGTTGACCCATCCGTCATGTTTTAAAAACCATTCGGTAAATGGCATTATTAGCTGATCAGCCTATGCCTTGACACGTATTGTTTAACTGAAAACAAAATTAGAAGCAAGAAATAACACAATCAAATGAAAGCCACTTTAAATTCTCACATTTTCAATTCGTAAATTTGCTTTTTTTTTCTTTTTTTAAAATAAGTATATTTTTTCTGATTTGTTTCTAATTTAAATTTTTAATTTAATAAATAGCTATCTAAAAGACCGTTGTTTCCAAAAAAGCACCATATTTATATATAATCCCTAAGAAACAAAATGGTGATATGGGGCAAAATGACCTAATTTATTCGGGGCATGTTGGCCCGTAGTTCAACACTTTCTTTTCTATATTCACAAGGATATAAAATCAATGAAATTACAGATTTATTTGTGTTATTGGTCAGGGTGGTATTTACTAAAAGGAAAAAATGAAAGTGTGTATCCAATGTATACGAGATTCGTGTCTTCAAATGTTGAAGACATGAATCATGTGGCACTGGAGATAGGATCTTACATACGATCAGTGAAAGATCTCGACGAAGGCTGTAGCAAAGTTGAACGGAATATCTTTTCGTCTCCTATATATATTTTATATACCAAACTAAAATTACATACATTTTTTAAAGTTTTCTTCCAATTCCGTTAATTAAGAAAAAATCGAATTATTTTAGAGGACCTATGTACACCGTTCGATGGAGAAGGCTCCATCTTTTACTTTATGACCTTTTGAGCTAAATATAGAAACTAACTATCGATATTTTTGAATTTTGTCACATTTCTCAAAACTTTAATTTATTGTGCAAATTATTATTGTACGAACTAAGAAAAAATAATAAGGTAAAAAAAATAATAAATAAATAAATAAAAAATATCGAAAATAATGCGTCAGCAAGTCCCGGTCTACACAACGATTTCTTTTTAATAAAAAAATAATTCAAACAAACACAAGATTATAAATAAAAAATAAATTCTTTGTAAAAAATTTGCTTCAAAAATATTTTTTCTTTATCATTTCTTTTTTTTTTTTTTTTTTTGTAGATGTAATCTTCTTTTATAAAATGTTTCCAAGTCTGTGAAATATAGACTAATGACCTACACAAATTTTTAAAAAGGCATGTTTTCGTAAATTAATTTGTAACTGTGAACAGGCGTAAAAGATTTGAAAGTAATTATGAATTGGACAATCGCACCATAAATTATACTAAAAAAAAAGTATACTAAAATACACTCAGGAACACTGAAAATAGCGACCCAAGAAGGAAGCTATGTACAATCGCGAAACTTTGCAAATAAATACAGCGTAATGTGATATGCAAATGATCTAAGTTTTGTGCCAATACACATGCTCATACACGCCGAGATGGCGCTACAATCAGGAAGAGGGTGCTATATAAGCCAACGCAAAATCGAAGATTCATAAACGCGACAATTACCTGCCGTTTGATGGAAGACTTTGGTAAACGAAACACGCAAAGTAAACGTGCTAGAATACATTTCTGACAGTTAAGCGAGTTTGAGAGATGCCTGATCATCGGTATGAAAACTGCAGGCTGGTCGACGCGCCATGTTGCTGGCCAGGTGGATTGTTCGGTCTGTGCCGTTAGGAAATGTTGGGAGCAGTGGACACGAGAAGGTACCCACGTGCGGAGAACTGGTTGTGGAGCGACCAGAAAGACCACAAGGAGAGAGGATCGAAGGATCGTGTGGCAAGCACTCGTGGACAACACAGTGACTCGTTCAACGATTCGAGCAGACTTAAGCGGAGCGATTGTTCCATAAACAGTTTCCAGACTCTTTGCAGAAGCAGGTCTAAAATCCAAACGCCCTTTTCGTGTACTCCCTTTAACACAGGAACATCGGCGATTGTGTCTACAGTGGTGCGAAGCAAGATCAGTGTGGAATGTCACAGACTGGCAAAACGTGTGTTTAGTGATAAATTCCGGTTTGTTTTGGGGACAGATGACAACCGTGTACGGGTGTGGAGGCGTCCTGGTGAGCGGTACAATGCCCCCACACTGTTCTACGTCACACCGCCCGAACAGCTGGTGTAATGGTCTGGGGGGCCATAGTCTATGATAGCCGGTCAACTCTAATTGTGAAGCATGGAAACTTAACGGGCCAACGTTATGTTGATGATGTCCTTCGATCCCATGTTGGACCTTTCCTAAATGGTCTCCCAGGGGCGATTTTCAAGCAAGATAATGCTCGTCCGCATACAGCAAGTGTTGTTTAAGACTTCCTAGGTCAATTTCAAACTCTTCATATCCGGCCCGCTCCCCCGACTTGTCCCCTATAGAGCATGTGTGGGATCAGCTAAAACGTCAAATGCCATCGTGTCATTCGGTGCAACATTTGGAGTTGTCTGTGCAATATTTGTGGACCATTCTGCCTCAGGACAACATCAGGTGTCTAATAAACTCTATGCCGAACCGTGAGGCGTCATGTATTGCAGCTGGGGATGGTCCAATGCGCTATTGAAGTTGTTGCCCTGCATTTGTGTCGTTGCACACCCTGTATTCGTTTAATTGTCTTTATTTTGAGATCAAGTGAATCTCTCATTTGTATGATTATGTGTATTAAATTTCATTTCAATCCGATCTTTCTTCTTGGGTCACTATTATCAATGTTCCTGGGTGTAAATACAATTTTAAATGGTACACTTATAAAAAGAATATATTTAAAATATATTCTTTTTATAAGTGTACCATTTAGTAATCGTATTTATTTCAGTACATGATTTTAGATTTGAAAATGTTTATTTTTCCTTTCTTTTTCAGGAACCATTGTCTCCACTTGAAATTAAGGCAATAAAAAGGGAGATAAACAGAGCCTATGAGCATTTCAAATCCAATTTGTTTAACGATGTAGATAGTGGATACAAAGATATGTGAGTACAAATATTCTTTATTATATGTAATAACTTAAAAATAACATAAGCCCACATCTAAACTTAAGTACATTTATTTATGTTTACATTAATCTAGATATTTTGAAAAGTGTCATAAAACACCAATTCAAAAGTATTTTTTTTTAGCTATATTATAAAGGCCAAACGTATCTGATGCGTAACGCATACGTCATTTTGTCGAATGGCAACAACTTCCGCTGCAATTTCGGTGTTGCAATTTTCGCTGCTGCAAATTATACACTTCTAAACATCGCATACTTTTAATTTTTACACAGTCATATAAAGAAAAAAAAATGTACTTTTAAATACAATTCTTTTGAAAATTGTATCTCAATTTATTTTTGAGATATTAATTTTAAAATAGTTTTTAGTACCAATTTTTAATTTTTTCAACAGAATCACTTCATTTTCTCTTAAAAAAAAAAAAAAAAAAATTGCGCAACATTTTCCTTACAATTTCGGTTTTGCAATTTTCGGTACTGCAAATTTTACACTTCTAAGCACAGTATATTTAAAATTTTTACACCGTTGTATAGAGAAAAAAATGTACTTTTAAGTGCAATTTGTTTCAAAGCTGTATCTCAATTTATTTTTGATATTTTAATTTTTTTAATAATTTTTAGTACCAATTTTGTAATTGTGGACACAGAATCGCCCCATTTTCTCTCAAAATCGAAAAAAAAAAAGAAAATAAAAAAAGAAAATAAAATGTGTTTGTTTTAAAAGTTATAAAATCCGGGGAATTTCAGTTTTATTTCGTTGAATAATTGAGTTTTATAGTATTTTGTTAATTTTAGCTTAAAACAGTATTTGCTTGATAGTTAGACTGACCAATATAAATTGTATTTTTACTGTAACTAATTTAGAGATTTATTATAAATGAATAAAACAGTTGTTTTTAAAGATTTTCTTTCTCGAATTTCGACGGGTTCCACCTAGTTATAACTAAAAAAATAAAATAAAATAAAAATATACATAAGCCCGTAGAATAGCATCTCACTTAGGCATTATTATTTCTGTTTAGATTAATCTAAAAATTTTGAAAAATGTTATAAAAAATTAATTAAAAAGTAATTTGCTACATTATATAAAAATTTTTATTCGAAAAAGAAAAATTGATTACTGTTATGTAAAAATTAAAAGTTTATTCATTTAGATGTAGGGGAGAGTGGGGATACTTGAGCATAGGGGATACTTGAGCCACCCCTATTATCTCTACAGTTGGTTAATTTTTCTTTCTAAAACTGCCAATATGATAACATATTTATAGTTCTGAACACGTAAAAAAGAAATCACACATCTTGGTACCATTTTGAAAATATAGTGATTAATAGTTGTCTTTTCCCTATCTGAAGTAAATATTTGGCTGAATGGTTTTTTTGTTTTTTTGTAATCAAAGTTTTGTTTAAAGTTGCAACTATATACATACATTCAATAAGCATAATTTCAATTGTATTTTGAGTCTAAAATAGTTCTAATTGCTGCATGCTTTATTTAGTAAAACTCTGGGAAACAAAAATAGTGATAGTGGGGATACTTGAGCCAATGAGAGTGGGGATACTTGAACCATGTCTGAACCATCCCCACTAGAAATTAAACATGGGTGAAACAAACAAAAAATAAAATTCCATCCTTATATTCACTAATAGATATTTTTCTGGAGAAAAGGGAGAATAATTTTTCATTTTATTTTTTTTTCTTAAAAAAATAACGACCTAAAAATGTTTAAAAATGTAGATTTTTTAAATGAAAATGTCTATTTTATTTTTCGATTTGACTAACAAAATAGCCTGTCTAGATAAATGTAAACATAGTTTTCAATTTAACTTTCATTAAATGAAAATAACTTTTTAAAACGGTTTTACAGGCTATAATCTCTAATACTTTAATTAGTTAGGTCCAACATATTAAGATATTTATTTTTTATTATAACATATTAAGATTAGTATTTTATATTGAAATCGTAACCTCTGTTGCTGTAACTTTTTTTTAACTAAGAAAATTGAAGAAAAATTGGTAAAAAGAGCGCACAAAAACAAGAAAAGCAAAAAAATCCCAGTTCAAACTTACCTACATGGAGCCAAAGAGGAAGACAAAATCTTTTCCTGTGAAATCAAAAAAGTGTTTGAAATAGTAGAATGATACATCTGGCTTAAATTCCGACAGCTACTAAATTAAAAGCATGAGTTCGACAATATCATTAGAGGAAAATTCTGTCAATGATGGTGATGATGTGAAAGAAAACCTTCTATTGATGGTTGGTTACTAATAAAATATGCCAGAAAGAAAACTGTAAAAATATTTGTTGGATAAGTGCTTAATATTTTGAAAATGAAATTTGTCCGAAGAATTGCAGATTCCAAATTTAAATGGCTCTGCACTGAGGATGTTTCTACCGTCGTTATAACTCAAGTTCAAATTATCTTTCGACAACCAGTTTTAACGACAAAAAATGATCGTATTACTTGCTTTGTTTTCTCAATTGGTTTTGAAAGACTTTATGTTTCATAATTTATCATTCTGTAAAATGTTTGTGCAAAAATAAAGCGAAAAAAATTACTTTTGTAGGTATTTTTCCGTAGTGGCTCAAGTATCCCTTCACTATGGCTCAAGTATCCCCGCCATGGGGATACTTGAGCCATGATGTAAAACAAAAAATAAACATTTACTATACATAGAAAAATAGTTCAAAATTTATTGAAAGTGGTTTTTAGTTGAAGGAAAAATATCAAATTTTCATGTTCAATATTTTATTTTATTCTAAAAAAATATAAAAAATTTAAAAAAATTAAAATTCAAAAAATGGCTCAAGTATCCCCATCTTCCCCTATATAAATAAATAAATAAATAAATAAAATACATCTCTGAACAACACACAATTTTTTTCAAAAAGTTTTTCTGCTTGAGCAAAATCATATTTAGATACTAACAATTAAAGAAGCATGATTTGTAGGATAAATCTTATTTTGACGAATATAAACTAAGGACCAAAGGAAATGTTGATTAAAATTTTGACAAGTAGTAGTTTTAAATGTAAAAAAGAAAATAATTTAGGACATCGCAAATGTGATTAAAGAAAATTTAAATTAATAAGATAAACTGGGGTAACTGGATTCCAGTTAACTGAGCCATTAATTATGTTCCAGTTTTTGGACTGGGACATTACTTTGTTTTTTATTAAATATCAAAGGCTATTTTATATATATAAAAAAACAGTTGATGACTTTTAAGTTTTAGCTTTTGTCAGCATTGCACCTCCATCTCTACGTTTTAAAAACACCCAATCATAATTCTGAGTTTGCTGTGATAAATTGCGGAAAATTCAGGCTTCTTTTTTTACAAACAAGGTCGATTTGGTGAAATGTTTTTAACTTTTCATTAAAATACTGTAGGTTTTATTAAACAGTCACCTTTGATTAAAGATTAGGTATATAAATATTTTAATGTTATTAAATATCGTTATATATTTATTTCATGTTTCAAATGCAAGGCCCAGTTATCGCAAAAACGTTTTAAGAATGGGGTAATGGCGACAAGTATAAGACTCTTTTACTTGCAGAGATGGAAATTATACAGCATGTCCACTTTCAACGGTGGTCAATGGCTAATTTCTAAACCGTAAGTCGTAGACATATAGTTCCAATTGCAAAAATGCTTTAAAAAAAGGAAAATAATTGTTTTTAAAGCGATTTAGGTGAAAAAAATTTTAAAAAAATTATGAAAATTAAATTTTCATACGGTCTTATAAGTGATATTTAATAAACATTTTTCATTACTCTTACAAGCATTACAAAAAAAAAAAATGTTTCATTTGTCTAACATTAAAATTGACCGAGTTATGAAACTTTAAATTTCATGACTTAAACCCCTTTTCTGTAACTGAAAACGGATGAGTTGGACTAAGCTTTAAGGGAACGTACTCTAAGTGTTTAGAGTATTATAAAGGGTGTCCATTTCCAGTGCTGACCAACGGCTAATTCCTAAACCATTTGTCGCAGACATAAAGTTCCTATTACAAAAATGTTTTAAATGAGATAAAAATAAATATATAAATAAAGCGATTTGATTAAATGTGCTGCCATCGTATAAGTTCTACCGTAGTGTTCAGTTTTATTAATTAAATTTTAGATTGGTTAAAATAGTTGAAGACGTGAGTTTCAAAATTCTCTTTATCGAGAAAATCAAATTTTGAGAAATCGAGAAAAACCTTTAAATGCGTACATTGATTTTCATTATAAATTTGGAGATAGTAGTGTTACATTAGTGTAGATTGGTATAGACTGGTATAGAAAACAAAAGTGATAAGTTGAGTTTTGAAATTTACATCCTCAATTATATTTTTACATATGTTTTATTTTGTAAGGAAATGAAGCTGTTCCTTTTCATGATTTTATTTTTTTTTAAATGTATTATTTTGATAAGCTTTTATTTTACTTCATAACGTTCGTATGTATGCTTTCCTAGATCAAAATTTGTATTCAAATTTTAATTCACTTCCAACTATACAATCGAGGTTCAATTCGCATAATTATTTATAATATGACAATGTAATATTAATGCGATTTTAGGTGCGAACCATTTATTTATTTTAAGGACTACACTAAAATCTATAAGGTTAAGTAATCTAATAGAATTTTAAATATGCATTATTTTTTAACGAATTGTGATTGTTGCTTTTTAGAATTTAATTTAACAAAGTTGCTGTTATATATTTACTTATATTTTTAGTACAAGTTGTATATTTTGCTTTTAATATGTAAAGATCAACATAAATTTAAAAATAATATTGTAAAAATGATTTTACTCTCAATGTTCAATGTTAAATTTTATGTCTGACGTTTATTTTTATTTCTCGTAAATTTGAGACTGACCTCTATTTTGAAACAAAAAAAAAATGTTTCAACTTTAAGCATCTATTACTCGGTCAAATTTAATCGCAGAGGAATGGGACTTTTTTTGTTTTACCTGTTAGAGTGGTGGTAAAAATTTACTTAATATCATTTATAGGACCGAGAGGACGTATAAAAATTTAATTGTAATTTTTTTTTTTTTTTTTTTTTTTTTTTTTTTTTTTACAAATATCATTTAAAAAACAATTCTTTAGCCTTTTTAAAGCATTTTGCAATTGGAACTATATGTCTATGACTAATGGTTTAGAATTTAGCCATTGACCACCCTTGAGAGTGGACACACTGTATAATACATTTTTAAATAATATAATAAAGTTTTTAAAAACAGTGTTGGCGGGTATCAAATCAAATTTCCTAAGCGAGATGGCAAGCCGCGAAAATTTACAATACAGATAACGAGGAGTATCTAGCATGAAGCGACATTATTTGAAAGTTATCAAAACTATTAAAAGATAGTTCTGTTCGATAAAAAATGTGATTACATTTTCCACAAATTTATTGGACATATTCTAATTTCTATGGGATAAATATAAAAGGGAAGGTAATTAAGTACTTACGAACACGTTTATTCATATATTAATCTTGCTTATTGTTTTTCTTAAATACCTAAGTAAGTTTGTTTTATTTTTATTACTTATGCTAAAGTACATATGCACTTAGCAGCAAATAACACCCTGATTTCAAAATTAAATTTCTCAAAAACAAAGATCAATAGAATTATGCAGTAAACGGTTTGTTTATCAGGTGAGCTGTAAAAATCTTATACAAAAGTTTCGAACGGTAAATATTTTGAAAAGATTGTGTTCTGATTGCAAAGAATGCTTTGATTTGACATTTTTCTTGCTTTAGACTGTTGCCAGAGAATGTGTTTTTTGGCTTAAAGTGCCATATTTCATAGTTTTTTGAAATTAAATTTTTGAAATTTCGAAATTCTAAAAATTTACTTCAAAAATCTTTAAAATATTGCACTGTAAGCTGAAAAATTATTTCTCTGCAGGCAATCTAAAACAAGAAAAATGTCAAATCAAAGCATTCTATGCAATCAGAACGCAATTTTTTCAAAATATTCACTGTTTGAAATTTCTGTATAAGATTTTTACAGCTTACCTAATGAAAAAACCGTTTACCGCATATTACTATAGATCTTTGTTTTTGAGAAATTTAATTTTGAAATCAGGGTGTTATTTGCTGTACACCCTGTTCCTAATTCTTATATTTTTTGTATGGATGAATCTTATAACTTTATGTTTGGTGCTTTTTTTAGACACCTTGACAGCAAGAGTTTATTTTTATTTCTCGTAAAATTGGTACTGACCTCTATTTTGAAACAAAAAAGATGTTTCAACTTTAAACATCTATTACTCGGTCAAAAGGTGTCCCTTACAATGCTCTTTAGTTGATATATAATTTACATGATCAGCGTGGTTATTTTTATTCTTAGGTGGATAAAAATACAATAAGTCCCAAGACAACAGAACCTGTCTTAAATGAAATTCTCTATAAGCCATAAAAAAGTCAATCTCCCTACATGAAACGTACAATACAAATAAGAAATACTACTTGCTAATAAGAAATTATCTTTAAATAGAATCTTTGACTCTAATGTATAATATAAAACAGTAAAATATTTGATATCAAAATCAGTAAAGTTGGAAGCAATATTCCGTACTGGAGATGATTTTGAATGATAACTGCATGGAATTTCTTTTGATTTGTTTTTCGTTTGGGACAAAATTCCAATATCAATATGTTCCAATTATACGGGATTCGTTGAGCAAATTGCTATGAAATCCGTATAAAAGAAACTATAAGAACAGACGCACATTCTTTTAAAAACAGGCTTTTGTCTGAGCAGTTTGGTTCATTTCAGGAAAATCTTAATTTTTTCTCGGTATAAAGAAGTTCTCTGTTCTCAGTATTGACAGGTGTATAAAAGGAACCTCTCAAACGCTACTAAAATCATGAATAGCATCTCAAGTAAACATAAATATGCAATGTATAATTTATAATTTTACTTAAATATTTAAGTAATAGGTTTCTTTATTTTTCCAGGAGAGAATTTTTAAAGAACATCAAATGGCGATATGATCATTTCAAACGCAATATAGCAATACGAAAACAAGAAGAAAAACTTAACAGAACTTATGACATGGAAACATACTATTTTCAGTAAGTATTTAGAACAATTTACTCCTATTTTTTAAAACGCACAAATTACTTGCAGTTACTGATATCTAATAATAATTTTAATCAATTAAACGTCTTCCGCTTTGTTATTACTCTATAGTTTAATAAAATGTCAAATATCAAACTGGAAAAATTGTAATTTAACAATTTACAACAACTATTTGGAAAATGATTTTTTTCAAAGTCTAAATTTAAGATTTATAAATAAATTCTATATTAAAAAAAGCAATTTTTTTTACAATCAATTAGTTCAGCAGTAGATTGTTTCATTTTTGTTGATAATCGCACATTTCATAATAGGTGGGATCAGTAATCAGATGTCGTTTTTCTGCTTTAAAATACGATCTTACATACGATGTTTTTCTTCGGATTTGTTTTTTTCCATATTTGATAATTTGCGTCTAACTATTGTGTAACTTTTCTACTTTCTTGTTTACTAACAGCGACATTTTTTCTCTATTCAAGTAAAAATCCTTTTAAATATAACGAATTTCGTAAAATAATAATAATAATAATAAACATCATATTTATGAAGATCATATATGGCTTATGTAATAACAAAGTCATTTATTGTATACGCCATGGATTAAACAATAATATATCGATCAATGAAATGTTAGCAAGTCTTTTTGATGTGATGGGTTTTCTCCTTATAAGATGTTATACAACATTACTCAAACAAGAGCATATATTTTAGTACTTCATTGCGTTTTTGTGCATATGAAATATCTTGTGTCCGAAAAAATAAAAATTTATTGTCATTGATATTAAAAGGGGAATAAAACAGATAAATTTGCAGAAATTTCCTTTTTATTACTTAAGGTTTTAAATTAGCGAGTTCTTTCAATTTTTAAATTAGAATCATGTCCAGTAGCCATTCTTAAATGCATCACTGCTGTTCGTACATTTCGATCTTTTTTTTAAACTTTTGTTAACGAGATCTTCTCGTTTATACAAGCTTGCATTTATTTTATTGTGACACACATACACTGACATTCAATGCTGGAATTTAATAAAAAAAAATTTAAGAAAAAAGAGTAATTAACGTAATTCTGACTGAAAAAAAATTAATAAATTTATCAAATTGGCGAAAATTTGGAAGCGTTTATTTTTTATTGACGACGAATTGCATGCAGTTATAAATATGCAGTAGAGTTTCGTCTACAGCATAACAATGATCAAACAGTTTAAAAAAATCGGAACCAGAGTCTTAATTCCAATGTTAAAACTCGCAAAATACAGTTTGTAGCGGTTTAACATGTAGTATTCTTTTCTATCACGTTAGGTTGAAATTTTTTTAATTTCCTTTCTTTTTTCTTTTTTAATTTTATGAATTTCCTTGATTTTTTTCATCTTCTTTGACACATTTGTTGTTAAAAGAGCTTTAAATATTTCAACTTAAAGCCTTTTTCGATTTGTCATGCTTTACTCGTCTTGAGCACAAATTTACATTGGCATCTCTTGAAAAACAACATTGTCATCGACCATTGAGTCAGTACCTTGAGACGTATTATATATGATATTGCGGAAATATTTGAAAAAAATATATAAAACAATAATTTGCAATAAAACCATTAGAAAACCTGTAAACGTTCCATTTAATTTATGTATCCAGTGTTGCATAATGCTAGGATTTGTTTTTATTCAGAAATCTACAGAATTTCTAGATAACTAAAATCATTTTAATTAATCATAGATTAAATACGCCTATTTTTAACTATCTTGATTTCTGGTAGATTTGTGAATAAAAAAATCCGATGAATTGGAAATTCTAACTACATAGAGAGTTCGTAAAATGGTAAAAAAGGAAGTTTCCAACATTAATGTTAAGTATAGCACTTTAAAATTGCCATTTTTATTGATAGTTTGGTAATGAATGGGGCAAACTAAGAGTAAATCTATAAGGGAGTTTTCGACTATGAGAATTGCAATGGGGATGAATCTTATTTTTGAATGTGGAATTTTATACTTTTATAATTATATATAGCCTAGGTGCTCACGTTTATTTGTTTAAGTGCATGATTCTATTTTACTTTAATCTACGAATGTTTGTTTTTTCTATTTTTCAGCGACGACTTAACTACCTTAAGACCAAGATTCAGATATCAAGACGACATTGAATTCTACGTACTTGATGTAAGTCAAATTATGCACTTTATAGTATTTAAGTTAATTTGAATAAATAATGAAGTAAGCATATTTTAGGATGTCAGACAATTTCTTTTACAAAAATGTAAATATGTATACCATTAAAGTAAACAGGGATTTTTTTCCCTGATTTCTAGGGTTAACTCTTTCTAGTCCATTTTTTTTCAATTTTTAGAAAAAATTACTTTTACGTTAATAACATTAACACCAGCTATCAATCTAGATTAATTAGTGTTCACGGATATTTCATTGTGTGAGAGATAACGAATGGTGTTGTTTTGCGTACTATTTATTTAATATTCCTATGAAAATAAGCCAAGGTAGAATTTTTGGAGATATTTAGAAAATATTGTATTACAATAAGATTTAACTTATATTAGAACTTTCTAATACTTTTTGCGATTTATTACACATTATTCTTTCAGAAAAGTAACTTTTATTTTAAATTTAATAAATGAAATATTTTTTTAAAATAAAAGAATCGCAAACGGCACGAAGAGAATTAAGCAAATAATAATAATTATTATTATTACTAAATGCCTAAACATAAATGAAATCGTATAGTAAATCTTAGACTTGTACAAACATTACTACATGTAAATAGTAGCAAAAGTATTTCTTAAAACAAAATTATACTCAATTAAAAGACATCAACTATTAATAGTACACCAGACCCGAAAGGGTTAAAGCAGGGATGCACAACCTTTTTACCAGAAAATCGGTTGACACCAGAATATTTGAAAAGTGTAGTTTCTTTTCTTTAATAGCAAACTTTCTGTCATTACTATAAGGAAAATTATTCTGCATAAAAATAGTGGTATAATTGTGGCCCGCGGGCCAAAGGTTGTGCACCCCTGGATTAAAGTGTATAAGGTGAGAACCCGTTTTTTTTAAATTGAAAACACAATAGATACTTTCACATCTAATATATTTGTTAGAATGCCTACTAAGAATATCAAGCATCATTTTGTGTACAAATATCAATTTTACACTCAAATAATGTTTTAAAGCTTATTAAGACATAGATGCCAACCTGACATAGATTATCCGTAATACGGTCGTTAATTTGACCCTGGTTTAAAGAGTTTCGAACCAGAAATTTTTCAAAGAAATGAAATTATGTATGTTCCACTAACAATCTCGAAATTAAATAAATAAAGATTCATGAAATGTATTTTCTGGTTTGAAATGACGTTAACCTGCATCAAACTAATAACGGTATTACGGAAGATTAGTTGAAAGTTGGCAGCTATGTTAAGACGATAATTATGTACTGTCTTCATACCTGGATTCAACCAAAGAAAGCGTTTAACCTTTTCTGGCACACTGTGCCCAGTGCGGGATATTTAATTTTAATTCAAAACTTGCAATCGACACCGTTAATATTTTAAGAAAATTTGTCTTTAACAGTGAAAGCTTTAATTAAGGAATTCGTGATTTCTCAAAAAGTTGTTCCTAAATTCTGGTGTCAGTCGATGATTTGTAATTTTACTAACAGAATTTGCCCGTGCCGGAAAGGGTTAATAAACTAATGGTGGAATCTCCAAAAACATCAGCATTATATTTAAGATGGAGTCATATTACTTCCATAGAACTGATTTCTAATATTTATAACCGTACAAAATTTGTATTCATGCATTTTTGCATAAGAGTGCAACATCTATTGCACTAACATATCAATACTTATAAAAATAGTTATAGAACGGACGCACCACATTTGCCACATTTTACGTATTATTTCAGATTTGATAATTCTGAACAGTATTGAATTCAGACATTTATCTCCAGGATGGATTTCTGTGGTTTCTGGAGAAACATTATAATGTTCCTGAGGGGACTGCAATTATTCAACATTAGAAAAGACAAATTTCAAATTAACCTTCCGTCTACCAGACAAAACACCCATTTATCTACGGCAACACCTAATTTTAACACCTAATTTTAAACAAAAATGTAATTCTAAACATTATTTGTTTATATTTAGAACTTCTTAAAATTTAAAATTACATTTCTTTATATAAAATTTCTACACTATTAAAAAATATCGAATTGTTTAAAATAAAATTATTTCTGTGAAGCACTCTAACATTAGGTAAGGACCCCCCCCCCCCAACACACACACACTTTTGAAATAATTATTGTTTTTCAACACGTTTGAAACTTGATATTAAATTAGGTGTTTTACTATCCGAAATTTCATCTTTGACACAAACTTACATTTTTCGATATTCTGCTTTAGAAAAATTATTTAAATTCACTTGCATTTCTTTGAGTTGAGATTATAAATTTCTTTTGAAAAAACGTTGAATACACTGAGAAATACTGATTTGGAACAAAAGGCATGCATATACTATTTAGCGTTAGAGATCCACAGTTAAGGTTTATTTCCAACACAGTGAAAAATGCTTAGACAAAGACTATTCGAACAAACTTTCTAAACAAACAGCTGTGGTACTCAAACCTTTTACAGGGTTTATCCAGTTTAAAAAGAAACCCCCCTCACTGCATTATGTATTTATGTAACTTTTTGTAGAAATAGCTTTTGTTTTTCAATCTACAACTATGATTACGCATTGCTGATATAAATGCTTCTAATTTTCGTTTTCTTTTTAGCAATTATTGAGATCTATAAATGTGCCTGATTTAAAGAAATGGATGGAGAACAATTATAAAAAGAAAAAGGTGAAAGTCTACAAAAAGGAATGCAAGGGCCATCAAATTGTGTAAGTAAATTTTTCCAAATTTAAAATATTTGATGTATTTAGAATCTTAAGTAAATTAATTATTTCATACCTGTTTAAAAAAATCTGATTGCTTTTAAAACTGTATATCACCAATGAAAAAGATTAGTTTATTTAAGTTTTTAAGAAATAATATTTTGTATCCTGTAATTTTCAAATAATATTCGTCCTTATATACATGTAATTTATTCTCCCAAATCCGTTTTCGAGCATCAGAAATACTATGCTTAAATAAGTTTATTGATTACTCACAAAGAGTCATGATAAACATTAAATAATGATTAGTGGGTATGATAGATTTTTCCAGATGATCGCCATTAAAAGTGAAAAAAAGACAGCTTTATTATGCAACTGATTATTTATATCAGTTCTGAAAATCTAGATTTTTAAATGTTTCTATCATCTATAAGCAGCTGTATTATTCTCATAATGTTAAACATAAATTAAAAGCAAGTTATTTGAAATAAATGAATTAATATGCGTATTTTATAAAATAGCTTGTGGTATTCTTCGTAAATATAGGCAATAAAATTCAGATGTCATGCTTTACGAATTGAAAAGATTGAAACTGAAGAAAATCTGCGTAAAATAGAATGCAGGAGACTTTGAAATTTAGTTCATCTGACGAAACTCAATTTTTCTCAGTCCTCTGTATGTCTGCCTGCACCCAAAACTGTAAATTGAAATAGATTAAAATACATGTTTTGTAAAATACTGTGCGTAATTTTCGAAAAATAAACGCTAAAATTCAGATTTCTCGCTTTACAAATTAAGAAGATTAAAATAGAAGGAAATCTATATAAAGAATCTGTATAAAATCTGCAAAAGACATACAAAAATATAAGTAAATTTATTAAATGTATTTATCAAATTTGTCAAAGTCCTTAGCAATTCAAGTGAAATAAAGTAGTTTAATATTTAGTTAAAGTCACATGATTGCTTTAAAAATTGTTTTATATCTCCAAAGCATTGCATCGAAAACAGTCAAGTCTATTTTTGAGGGAATATTTAATAGTTTCATTGCTGTAATTTTTTGATTAAATGTCTCAATGACTTGATCCCTCAAATTATATTAAAACATCGGAAATTTTAATCTTAACCAGGCATGTTGACAACTCATAAAGAACCTTTAGGGCTGTTAAATAATGACTCATATTCAGGATAATTTTTTGTCGTTGAATGTTATTAAATGGGATAACTTCAGGGCAATATGTTGCAGTTGATAATTTATGTCAGTGCTGAAAATCTAACGTTTGAAGTCCTTTTATCATATGCTTATATTAAGCAATTGAATTGTCTGCACAAAGTTGAACGTAGATTAAATTCAAGCTACTTTTACGATTTCGTTTTGAAAAATATAACGCGACATTTTTCTGAACTATATTTCACAAAATTTTGGATGGCACTTATATTATTCATTAAATATGACATAATTTAACATAAAAAAATATCAAGCCAATTAAAGAATACAACCATCAAAATATCGCATTTTTGTATGAATTTCAAAATAATGGCTCTTAAAAACATTTAAACACTAGTAGCAAAATTTTATAATCGCAATTTTTGTTATTTTTTTAGTTAATATTAAAAGTATCTTTATAATTTCAAATATACCCCATTTTCAGGAATTAGTTTTTCTCAATACAAAAACTACAAACATAAAAAAAATTCTTATTTATACGCTTTATTTTTAAACAGAACGGGATTTATTTTTATTTTTTATAATAACTATTTCGTTAAATAACTTTATCCCTAGATATTGATCTTAAAAAAAAAAAAAAAAAAAAAACAGTTTCTCTTTTTTATAAAAGACCTGCACGATCAATTCCAATTTTAATATAGAGTCACTACTATTCTCAAAATTCAACATTTAAAAATCATTTTTAAACCAGTCTTTTTTAATTACCTCAAAAAAAATAGTTCTTGACTAATGTATTATAAATAACATTCGGACATTAATATAATATAATAATTCTATTGGGTAGAATTGTTTTCTAAATTAAAAGTATCATTTGAATTATCTGTAGCTCAAACGGATCTTATTTGGATCAGTACAACGGATTCTAGAACTCTCTGAAATGGGCAACTTATTTTATGGTCATTCTGTACCTTTCTTTTTTCCCATCTTTTTGCATCAACGTGTATTTCCAAACATTAAATTTCTATATATTTTCACGTAAAGTATGTTTTAAATTTTACACAAATAAATAGAATGCATTCAAAAGAACCAACTTTAACATTTTGTTCATGATAAATAAAGCCTTCTGTAGAAACGACACAATTAAAAAAAATTTCTGTACGTCATCCATTCAGCTATCCTATGAAGATAATCCGCAGCAATTTTATAGATAACATCCGAATTTTTCACACTGTGGCTGATTTGAGCTTAAAAATCTCCAATCAAAGAAGAATGAATACAAATCCATTTTCAGGAATATCGCCACGTTTTTTTTTGTTTGTTTGTTTATATAATAATTTACTTTTTAAGCTGATGAAATTACTGTACTTTTACAGTCTGGAGTGTCTAAACGGGGGTTGGCAAGCATAGCTCGAAGGAGCCAAGTCCCCTAGTTACAGAAAGAGAAATATCATATTTGAGAATTATAATTAAGAATAAGAATATATTCCATTAAGAATATATTCCCACAATATTCAGAAAGTCTCTGATTTTGGTAAATAAATTACTATACTTCATAAAAGAATGTTTTCTTGATTAAGCGATAAATAAGATCGTAAAATAGATGATCTCACTTTCTAAACAATACTGAACTGTTCATGCAGAATATAAGTTAAATCATCTATCAAGATATTTTCATTATATTTATTTTTAATAGAAGATATATTCTTTGCTTTATGCGCGCACGAATGGCAAAAAGTAATGTGTATTATGCAAACCACCTTGATACATATCTCTACTACATTTAACTATAATATATGTTACATTTTGGATACATTTTATGCATAAGTTAGTAGTATAATACACTGTTCAAAATCTTGTCGCCCTAGTTTGAACCAAATTTTAGTGCTCAATACCTGTTACTGTAAGATGGTGAAATTTTGTTACAATATTTGGATCTTTTTTTGAAGTTGTAATATTTGGAACGAGGTTGAAATAGAAACCTTGAAATGTTTGTACGACTTTTCACCATCTTACGGTGGCAGCTACTGAACACCAAAATTTGGTTCAAATTAGAGCAAAATTTTTAACAGTCTATGTGAAAAAAAAAAAAAAAAAAAAAAAAAAAAAAAAAAATTATTTTTAATGACAATGTTTAACTTGGTTGAGTTTTTCGCATGTTAATTTTCCATTTAATTTTCTATTACTGGTATTCCCAGCCTTCCCAGCCGTTCAATATCAAGCTGCACTGCAAATTCTCAACACACAAAAATAAACACATTTGTGAACACTTTTTGTCACCTAATTTACAACACATTAATGTGTTGTGAATTTGAATTTTTCATATACAAAGTATTTTTTGTGCTGTGATTGTGTTGTTAATATTTTTCAAAAGTGTTGCTATCTAGAAATGTGTTCTAAAAATAGTGTTGTTTATTGCGTTGAAATAGTATTGTAAATTGTGGTGATGAAAATTTGTCTTACAACAGTGTTGCTTATAATAGTGTTGTGTTGCACAGCACTTTTTAAGCGAATTAACAACACATTGTAAACAAAACACTATTTAGAGCACTAAGAAACAACACATGTAATACATTCTGAAAACAGTTTTTACATATTGCATTTAAAATTACATAACTAAAAAAATGAAATAAAAGACATTTTGCTTTGTATATGTTACAGGCCAAACCCGATTTTAGGCCAAACTAGATTGGCCTAGGCCAAACTAATCTATCCTAACGCCCATCGGATAAACTAGTTTTTCCTAGGCCAAACTAGTCTATCCTAACGCTCATCAGATAAACTAGTTTTTCCTAGGCCAAACTAGTCTATCCAAATGCCCATCGGATAAACTAGTTTTTCCTAGGCCAAACTAGTCTATCCGAACGCCCATCGGATAAACTAGATTTTCCTAGGCCAAACTAGTTTAGCCGGACGGTCATTAGGATAAACTAGTTTAGCCTGCTCTTCATTGGTTTGAATTAGTTTATCCTAGGCCGAACTAGATTGTCCTAGGCCAATTCAATTTGGCGTGTTTTTTTTTAATCTACAGACCGCCACGGCGTCAACTTTCTAGTTTTGATCTAATTTAGCCTAGGCCAATGCAGTTTGACGCGATTTTAGCTCGTAGACTATCAAAATATGAGAGCTAATGTGCTCGCAGATTCTGTGTGCGTGTATGTAACCATGTACGTATGTATGTACGTATGTACATAATGCGATAATTCCTGATAGAAATATCCAATTTGCTTCAAATTTTGGACATAGATTTACCCTGATAACGAACTTTCCTGATTAGTTTCAGGGGTTCATTCGATATGAATAAGGGAAGGGGAACAAAAGACTAATCCGCACCCCCCCCCCCTCCTTAATTTAGTTAAGTCAGTTTTCCATGCAAAAGTATCAGATTTTATTAAAATTTTATGTATAATATTATTTTGATAAGGTACATTCATGATTAGTTGTGGGTGTTCATTGTTTACATATAAAGAAAGGAGGAAAGGGGGGGGGGTAACACTCTTAATTTATGTAAATAGGTTTTTCACGGATAATTTACCGATTTGTTTCAAATTTTGGATGTAGGTTTCTTCTGATAAGGCGTTTACCTGATTAATTTTGGGGGTTCTGAGTTTAAATATAAAGATAGAGCGGATTATATTTTCAATCGGATAGAAACTTTTGGTTTTATGAAAAAATTTTTAATTCGTAACAGATATTGGTTTTCACACACATCATTTCACGCGATATTGTTCATATTAAAAAAGTAAATATCCGAATAATTTAAAAATAAGAAAAAGCTTAAATAAAGCACGATACTTGAAATTTAGGATGAAAGGGGGGATGGAGTAAGGGGACGCTAGTTTTTTTTTTTTTTTAAGCTCAGCGTTTTTTAAAGTTTTAACTGCTAATTAAATATTACCATTTTTTGAAACTTTTAGAAACATAATAAAACACGATGTTAAATATTTAAGAAATAAGATGCCGCGTTAAATACCACTATTTTCTATTAGTAATTTTTGTAAAAATATTAAATTCTTGTTGGAATTGTTTGAAACTTTGTGATAGTTTATAACACATGATAAAAAATAGTAAAAAAAGTCCCATTACGAAAGGGAAAGAGGGGGGGGGGGGGCAAACAAAATCAGGAAACATAACGGAAATTCTAGGTTGATCTATTTGAAACTTTAAGATAGTTTATGACAGATGATATAAATTTATAAAAATATATTTCGCGTTTAATGCCACTATTGACGAATAGTGATTTTTGCAAAAATCTTAAATTCTTGTTTTGAAGCACCGCGACACCGAATAACATATCTACACATAGATTCTTTAACGGAGTTATCTTAAGATACAGTTTTGTTGGTAATAGGGTGCGCTCCCTGGTGATGGAATGTGGAACTAATGCGAGCACCCTGATGTTGGAATTTGGAACTAATACAACGCGATTAAGATATGGACGAATGTTGAATCGAAGAGAAAGAAACATGATGATAAATATTTAAGAAAAAGGATTCCTCATCGAAATACCACTATTTTCTAATAGTAATTTTTGTAAAAATGTTAAATTCTTGCCGGAACGTTTTGAAAAATCCGTAAGAACGTCTTTCAAATTCTAATTCATTCTGAAATTTAATGAAAATCTGTGTATTAGTACTATTTGAGATAGAATTATCGCAGAAATCATAAAAAAAACTGGATAGAAGCGCTACCTATTGAGCCATTTACTCTAAAAACAAAAGAATATTAATTTATATCAGGGACTAACTGAATTTGAAGTTTGATGAAAATCCGTGCATTTCTTTTTGAGATAGAACTATTGCGATAATCATGAATAATGCCACATAGCAGCGCCACCTGTTGCACGATTTACTCCAAAAACTAAAATTACTTTTGTACTTTTTTATATCAAGGACTAACAGAATCTGGAGTTTGATTAAAATTCATGCATTAGATCCTGAGATAGAGCTATTGCAATAATCACGAATAATATCGTATAGCGGCGCCACCTTTCAAGTGATTTACTCCAAAAACTACAGAATACTAATTTATATCAGGGACTTACAGAATCTAAAGTTTGATGAAAATTCGTGCATTAATTCTTGCGACAGAGCTATTTCAGGAATCGGGAAAATTGAGCACAACAGCGCCACCTATTGAGCAATTAACATGAAAACGTAAAAAGAATTAGTTCATATCACGGATTTACTGATTTCGGAAGTTTGATTAAAATTCGTAAATTAGTTATTGAAATAGTGTTGATGCAAATCAGTAAAAATGCACATTAGAAGCGCCATCTGTTGAACTATTAACATGAAAAAGTAATCAGCATCGATTTATATCAGGCACTATCTGAATATAAATTTTTATTAAATTCCGTTCATTACTTCTTGAGATACAGCTATTGTGAAAATTGTGAAAAATGTAGCATATCATAGACATATTGAGTGATTTACTTCAAAATAGAAACAACACCAACTCATGTCATGGACGAAATGAATCTAAAGTTTGATGGAAATTTGATGGTATTAGTTATTAAGATAAAGCTGATGCGTAAATTGTAAAAAAATTCAAAACAGCAGCGCCACCTGATGAGCGATTTACACCAAAAACTAATCAGCATCAATTTAGATCAGAGACTACCTGAATATAGATTTTCATTAAATTTCGTTCATTAGTTCTCCAGCCGCGTCCCCACAGCCTGCGGTAGCGTATAGCAGGTGTGCTGCACGCGTACTGCCGAATGCCCTCTTCCTTTTCGAATGAACTTCAAAGCGAACAAAATTTAAATCGTAGCAAGCGTGCAGAGCACGCACCGCCGAAGTAACCCTCCTTTTCGAAAGAACCTCGAAGCGAACGAAATTCGAACTATATACCCGCTGTCCACGCCAGTCCGATAGCGGGTGAAGCCAGCAAGTTTTAACTAAGCCACGTTATATTAGTTCCTAATTCCAACACCAGGGAGCGTACTCTATTATTAACAAAACTGTATCTGAATGAAACTCCGTTAAACAACCTATTAATAGATATGTTACTTGAGGTCGCGGTGCTTTAAAACATTAAAACATAGAATTTCCGTTATATTTCCTGATTTTGTTCGCAAAAACATCCTCTTTCACGCTGAAATGTAACTTTTTTTTATAAATTTATATCATATGCCATAAACTATCACAAAGTTTCAAAAAGTTCCAGCAAGAATATAACATTTTTACAAAAATTACTATTAGAAAATAGTGGTATTTCGATGCAGAATCCTTTTTCTTAAATATTTATCATCATGTTTTTTTCTCTTCGAGGTTCGTCCGCTTCAACATACGTCCGTTTCAAGATTTTATATAAAAGAAGGGGCCCGATAGCGGGCGAAGCCGGCTGGTTTGAACTAAATCGCGTCCAAATTCCAACACCAGAGTGTCGCGTTATATTAGTTACACATTAGTCCGTTATATTAGTCGCGTTATATTAGTCCTACATACGTACGTACGTAAGTATGTACATACGTACATACCTACGTACATGGTTACATACACACAAACAGAATCTGCGAGCACATTAGAACTCAAGCTTTGATAGTCTGTGAGCTAAAATCGCGTCAAATTGCATCGGTCCAGGCTAAATTAGATCAAAACTAGAAAGTTGGCGCCGAGGCGGTCTTTAGATTCAATAAAATCACGCCAAATTGAATTGGCCTAGGACAGTCTAGTTCGGCCTAGGATAAACTAGTTCAAACCAATGAATCGCAGGCTAAACTAGTTCATCCTAATGACCGTTCGGCCAAACTAGTTTGGCCTATTAAAATCTAGTTTATCCGATGGGCGTTCGGATAGACTAGTTTGGTTTAGGAAAAACTAGTTTATCCGATGGGCGTTCGGATAGACTAGTTTGGCCTAGGAAAAACTGGTTTATCCTATGGGCGTTAGGATAGACTAGTTTGGCCTAGGAAAAACTAGTTTATCCGATGGGCGTTAGGATAGACTAGTTTGGACTAGGCCAATCTAGTTTGGCCTAAAATCGGGTTTGGCCTGTAACATATATAAAACAAATTGCAGCAGATTGCTGAGTGATTTGTACCAATAAATATAAACGCTGCATTTATGGAAAAATGATGAAATTTGGCGGTTTAGGCATCATCTATAATCACATAATTAACAACACTTTTTATTAATTTTATTCCTATTGCAACATATTCAAAAATGATTTTAGTTAGAAGTGTTAATTATTAGTGTTATTCAGTTAGGGTTAAAGAGTGAGTCACGAATTTGCAGCTCAGGTCATTAGAATCGCGGAACGTTACGTTGCATATAAAGTAGACAAAACACACAAATACTCTATTTACACAATACTATTTAAAACCTTAAGTAATGTATTTATTTAAATTTCAGGGAAGAGATCCTTCAAAAACTCCAATGGGAACCGACCACATTGTGCCGTATTCCCGAGGATGAACCGCTGAAAATAACGGAATTCGATTTCATGCAAAATTTCGTCAAAGATCTTAAGTACGTATTTCAATTATTTTCTCTTTTAGTACTATCATGCTTTAAAATAATCAGCAGTAACTGAATTTTGCAACTTAATTTAATGAGCAGCATTTATACTCTGGTTCAGAATAATTGTTAAAATAATAATAATAATAACAAAACATACATTTTAAAATGTTTTACCGATGTATAATTATTCCATCAGTTCTTCTGTTGATTTTGTACGATATTTTAAATATTGGTATTATAAAATAAATAAATGAAATATCATTGTAAGAGTTTCCATCTAAATCATTTTGTTAAAACACAAAAATGTGTTCAATTTTTTTTTTTTTTTTTTTTTGTTAAGCATAATATGAAACAACAAAAATTGATTTTCAATTATATTATAAAATTGGGTTCAATAATTCCCGAATCGATGTTTTAGAACCAAACGTAGCGACCACTGATAAAAACTGAAACAAAATTTTTATTGTTACTTTTTTATATGCTATTTTTTATTGAAAATAACATGAAATATGTTTTTACTAGTACTTTTACTTAATAATTATATTATTACTGAACATCAAATAATTTAGAAGAATCAAATAGACCAGACTGAAGTATTTTGATTGTTGATTTAAGCACTTTAATGTTTTGATAATGGTAAAATATAAGTTTTTTTTCCAAAATGTCTCTATACATTTTGTTTGTATTTACCACCAAAAAGTAATAACCCTTAAAAAACAAGCTTTTAAAATTTAGTTTTAAAAATTTGACTTTCTGCTCATTGATTTTATGTACGTACAAAAATACTTAAAACGTTTTCTCACATTGAAAACTTCCTAGAATCATATACAGCATCATAATAAGTATTATTTAATGAATCTTTTTAAAAAAATCTCTAACAATCCATTAACTCATAGATACAAATCTTGTTTCACGAAAGCATATATATTTGTGAAGGAACAAAATGTTAAATCGCGGCGACTACTGATGAAAACCGAAACAAGATTGTTATTGCTACTTTTTTAAATGCTATTTTTATAAAAAAATAACGTAACATATGTTTTTATAAATACTTTTTCTTAATAATTATGTTATTACTGAATATCAAATAATTTAGAGGAATCAAAGAGAACAGAGTGCAGTATTTTGATTGTTGATTTAAGCACTTAAATGTTTTAATGATAAAATATGAAGTTTTTTTTGTAAAATTTCTCTGTACATTTTGTTTGAATTTACCCTACCCCCAAAGTAATAACCTTTAAAAGAACAAGGTTTTAAAATTTAATTCTAAACGTCTAACTGTCTGCTCATCGATTTTATGTACGTATAAATTATTTTTAAAACGTTTCTCACTTTGAAAATTTTTCTAGAATCATACACAGCATCATAATAAGTATTAATTAATGTATATGTTAAAAAACTGTAAGTATCCATTAAATCACAGATACAAATCTTGTTTCATGAAAGCATACATATTTGTGAAGGAACAAACAAATTAAATTTTAGTGTAAAAATGGATCATGCAATCCCAATAAACATCGACAGCTTTTCAATTCTTTGGGATACGAAGTAAATTTATTTGTGAAAGCATTTTATTCTGGAAGAAGATATTTATAATAGTGTTTGTATATCAGAAAAATGTGATAACATGATGTAATCAATTGGTGTTTTCTACGTACTATCGATTTGTATCGGTTCGAGTGAAACGTTGAACCTGATCCGTTCGGTGTTTCTAGTATATGGGATGTTTTTTTATATATCTATCAAAAATTATTGTTAGTAATATTTCAGCTGTTGAAGGGCTGTTCAGCTATTAAATTACTTTCCGAAAACTCCGATAGATATCTAGATAAGTAAATCCGCTAAACACTAACACTGGATCGATTTCTGCATTGTTTTATTTACGGTTTCCTTTTTTTTAAAAAATTCATGCTTATTTTACTTGCGCTTTTGTCAGTATAAGATTCGAAGCGATCTTAAGGCCACCAGCCACTCAGCCTCCGAATTCCCCTCGCCAATGTTAAGTCTATCGGTGATGGACACACTTTTACATTCAAATTATCTCCTCAGAAAATTGACTTTTTAAACTTCTTTTCAGGGTTTCGTTCATCTGACGAAACCCTATTCGTCTCTGTCCTCTGTTCTGTCACATAGTCCATACATAAAAACTGCATAAGTCAGAGATTTCGAATTTTGCGTATGGCTGAATACCTCTTGTCACACAACAAACCACAAAATTTTGAAAAAAAGTCTATTATTTTATTTAAAAAAATGTTTTTTAAATATCACCAGATCATGTTTTTATTGAATTTTTCCTTCTAATTGCTGCAGGCAAATTGAAATAGACATAAAAATTATTATGTGTGTAACATAAATTTATGGAATTAATATATCACGTAAAAACGCGCCATATTTATCCTCTATTTTGACACGCGAAGTGAAATATATATATATATATTTTTTTTTTTTTTTTTTTTTTTTTAGTTTATAAAATTACGATTCATTTAAATTACTAGCCGTCTCTGGTAACCAGTTACGTATTTATTTTCGTTTGTTTATTTAATAAAGTATTTTAAAGGAGATATTAAATGAAGCCCTTAGAGCGATCTGTGATAATACTTACAAAATTGTTTCTCTGTTCTCTTCTGAAAGGATGTTTCTTTTTTGTCCCACTTTTCAAAATATGTCTAAAATCTACCATTAATTTCATATGAAGTGTTAAAATTTTACTCCCAGTTCGTCTGTTTTTAAAACATTAAATACTAAATTAAGCCTAGATTTTAATAATATCTTAAGAATTAAAAGAAAGAGTGAGATCCTTTAAGAGTAGAGCCCTGAAAAAGAACTTAAAAATATTTATTTTCTGGGGCGATATTTTGAATATAAAAATTCATGAAACTTAATATTGCCAACAGGAATTCGGAAGCTGGGAGACAACCAGCCTTAAGTAACGTAAATTAAAGGTTTATATACTACAAAACAACAAAACTTGCTATAAAATTTAATGCTCCATTTCTTTAATTCAGAATGAAAGTACTTTACATATTTCGTAATTTACGCCCATAAAACCTACTGTGGCATTTAGACGAAGCGTACGCTCTAAGCAGTCTCAATATATATATATATATATATATATATATATATTCAGTTGACATTTCATTGATTATTACATAAAAACAAAATCCTTTCTCATATTAGTTAACAAATATCTAATTGCTTATTATATTACAGATAACATCTTTGTTTAACGAGTATTATTTATTGTATAGCAATATCTCACGGCAAAAATACATACTGAAAAAGAAAAAGAAGAAGAAGAAAGAGAAGAAGAATATAGTTGATGTAATTGAGATTACTGAAGAAGATTCCCATCAATCCTCTTCTTCTCATGAAAGTATAGATCTGTCTACCCCTGAAAAATCAGAAATTTCACCAAGCAAAGAAAAGTTAAATTTTGAATCTCCGGTTGCTGTAGAAGATCACAATATATCCTCATCTTCTCATGAAAGTACAGCTCTGCTAACTCCTGAAAAATTGGAAATTTCGTTAAGTAAAGAAAAGTTAAATTTTGAATGTCCGATTACTGTAGAAGGTCCAGACACATCCTCAGCTTCTCTTGAAAGTACAGATCTGTCTACTCCTGAAAAATCAGAAATTTCATTAGGTACAAAAGAGCAAGATTCTGAACCTCCGATTATTGTAGAAGATCTTCTTCCATCCTCAGCTTTGCACGAATGTATAGATCTGCCTACTCCTGAAAAATCAGAAAATTCCTCAAGCAAAGAACAGCTGGAATCTGACAATACTGTGGCACATATCCATCCATCTGTTGAAGACACATGTAGATTAGAAGATACGCAAGAAGTATCCTCAAATGAAGAACTTGAGTGTTTACCTGAGAAAATCGTAGAAGATTCTAAGATTGAAATGCTTTCTGGAGATAAAATGAAAGAAAAAGGACGCATGTCCATTCTGGATGTTACAGAACCTACTTTAGAAGCAGCAGCTCATCAAGTAAGTTGTTTTTTATTGCATTTTCTGTACATGTAACATAAGAGGAAAAATCCCTGCATTAAAATCTGGATCATTTGACTGACAAACTATGCGTTATCGCTACATTACCGTAGTATGTCGCGTTTTGAGGTAAATTTTTTTATTGTTTCATAAATATTCGTTCCATGATCTTTAAATGAGATTGTTACAATAGGTTGATTTATAATTTTATTTCCTACACACAAGTTTGATAGAAAAATTGAATAAAATAATTAGCTTATGAAAACATACATAGTTTCATGTTAAACCTCTGAGTTTCTTGCAAATGGGTAAAATTGTGATGTTGTTTTATCAGCATTTTGTTTTAAATGCTCAGAAAATATTTTTTTCAACATTACGTAAAAAAAATAATAATTTAATTACAAATATGAATGTAATCCTTGGCAGCACTAATCATTCTAAAGTGTATTGAAAATTAATTAAATCTATAGAATTATATTATCATAAATATTAGCTATATTGCAGCAAAGCCCGGAGTTGAGGGAACGGAATATTACGTTCCAAACACAAAAAGTTATAAATTTGAAGTAGGTCTTTTTTTCTTTTTAAAATTACCAAAATTAAAATATTACAATGAAAATAATTAGTGTTCAATGTAATTTTGCTGTCTGGCGCTGTATTTGAGCATACAATTAAACTTACAAAACATGCTTATTATACTTTGAATAAAAACAGAAGAAATATGGATGATACATTTAGAAATTATAGTTCAACAAGAATGTGTACTTCGCGACGAAAGTACACCTTAATGTATAGCAACATGCGATAAAATCAGCAGTTAAATTCTTTAAAAACATTTATATAATTTGTGTATGTTACATTTTGACGTTCAAAAAATAGATAACCTCGGACTTTTTTCAAGTTTATTTTTTCATTTAAATTCTTAAAAAATTGACATTTGGGTAAACATCCTCTTCCATTAGTTTTAACATACAAAAAACACTAAAGAAATAAAAAAAATCACGGACTCTACAGAAAAGTTATTATTTTTCCCCACTTTATAAAAAGAATTCTTATTCATGCAAATGGGCCATTGGAAACGCAAACAGGACGTTTCGGTCCCGCCATTTCGGTCCTGCCATTTCGGTCCCGCCGTTTCGGTCCCGAGACATTTCGGTCCCGAGACACTTCGGTCCCTTGCCATTTCGGTCCCAAGACATTTCGGTCCCAAGACATTTCGATCCCTTCTCCTGCAAACTGAAATTTTGTTAAAAAAGATATCATTTTATAGGGAACATTGCAGAGTTTTAACACATTCGCTGCCGATCACGCGCCAGCGCGTGATATGGCACCAACGGTAAGGGGCCACTCACGCGCCAGCGCGTGACGTGGGGTGATGTCCAATAGCCAGTCGCGCGCTGGCGCGGGAAAATCTTTCACTGATTCTTTGTTATAAAAAAATAAATCGACTTCTGGGAAAAACTCTCTTCTACACTGCGGCATCAACTATCATCACAACTTCACGTAAGCGGCAGCTAACGTGTTAAACTGAAGGCCATAAAATTTTAGTATAATGCGATTATAAGTGCCCGAAAACCGCACAGACGTATAACTCTTATCCAAAATATTATGATTCACACAAATTTTGTATGGTAATCCTAATGATAATTGGTAATCCTAATTCCCAAAAACAGTTAGTAATTTTAATATAAAAATCAAATTAAATCAAATTAATATTTTATTAAATATATTTATTATTAATAACATGATTAATTTACATAATGAATTTTATTTTAAAATAAACTCAATACATAATCTATTTTATATTCAATACATCATTATTTTTCCTATTAGTTCTAAACTGAAATTTATCTTTTACTGGTTTATTTATTGTATATTTAAAGCTACAGAAATTTAAACAATTAGTATAGTTAAAAATAAAACTAAAATAAGAATTATTATTTTTTTTTCTGGGAAAGTAAGAGCGAAAAGGTAATACAAATAAATAAATAAAAAAAAGCTTTGTTTTGTCACTTAAAAATTGAAAATAAAATTATTTAAAATGTTATTATATTGCATTTTAATATACTTTATTAAATTATATATTATATCTTATATATAATATTTATATTATTATATTTTGAAATATTATGATATAAATTTTATGTAAATGAAAATAAAAAATAATCATCTTATTAGAATGAAATAGGCCCAGTTTCAATAAAATTAACTCACAAAAATTGTCTTCATGGCGTGATAAGACTGTTCAAAAATGCAATCAATAAATACTATTATTATTATTATTATTATTATTGAAAAAAGTGGCGGAGACAAATTTCTATTTATTTATTTATTTATTTATTTATTTATTTATTTATTTTCATAGAATGCCCAGTTACGAAATCACTATTGCTTTCGCAATGTTAATTATGGAAAGTAACTTATGAAAGCAAATTTATAAGATGCAACTTTGTATTATAAAAATAAAAATAAAAATAAAAAAAAATGTTCTTCAATAAATATATCTCATTTCTGAATTATCAAAGGAGAGGTTGTAGATAGGTGATTTGAGGAAATATGTATATATTATAACTGTGTTATTGAATTATTAAAGACATTTATTATGAAACTAATTGGAAGGGAAAAAAATAAGCACAGTTTTTTTTTAATTCTTTAATTAATGCTAATTTAAAGGTTCTAAAAAAATGCACGTAAACAGCTAAAAAAATATTTATGGCAGTTTATATAAAATACTTTTTAGTTTATATAGTTTATAGAAGTTTATATGAAATACTGATACTAATAATTAATAACAAAATTAAAAATATTTATTTTGATTAATAATAATAATACTAAAAGCAAAAGACAATATCCCTAAATTTGTATCACATTGTTTAACCAAACAAATTTTTCAGCCCGCTGTGTTTTCATTGTCACGAGTTATAAAAGTTTAAATTTATCGGACTCGTATATTCAACTTTTTTATAAAACTTGGGGGGAGGAGGGGGAGAATTAAAAAAATTAAATAAAGGCCCTAGTAATGTTGAACTTATATTATTCTGCAGGCCCAAAACAATGAGAATCCGACTTGTAAGATAGCGAGCAAAGAAATAAGAAGGGACTGAAATGACTAAGGACCGAAATGGCAAGTGACCAAAGTTTCTGGGGACCGAATTGTCTCGGGACCGAAATGTCTTGGGACCGAAATGGCCAGGAACCGAAATGTCGTGTACCCATTGGAAACGGGGCAAAGAATCTCTGACGCTTTTGTTTAGCGTATCAATTTATCACAATATTTGGATATTTAATCTTGAAAAAACAAGAAAGGTATAAAAGGTTAATTAATGTTTCCGATAAAACTTTTCGTGACATTATCGACACAGGAAAAAAAATGAAAATTATTGCTTAAACGGAACGCGAAAATAATCTGATTTTTTTTTAATAATGTGCACGCGATTTTAATAGCTATAGTTCAATGCAGTCACTTTAGACGTTACTCTCTTTTGCGTAATAAAAAAATAGGTTTGTGTTATTACGATATATTATATTACATAAAGTATCATACATTATAACATAGTAATTGTTATCTATTACAATACTGAAAGAGGTCCGGATCACACAAAAATCTTCGAATTTTCTAAAAGAATTATTGCATTAAACATTTCTTTGTTTTCCCCTGCTTAAAATGATGTTTAAATCATTTGTTTATCTTAATAGGAACAGGAAATATTGATTTTTCGTTTTGATTTGTTTTCAAAACTAGCTTTCAAGCAATAGTTGTCGTAGAAACGACTTCTTGTCAAAATGCTTTCTTTCCATGATGGTTTGTTTCGTCATTTCTTCTATTTTAATTTTTTTAAGTCAAAAACCGTTAAAGATAACTTGTTCAAGCTTGTAACGCCTTTTTCAATTGTTTTACTTTAATTTTAATTCTACAAATTAAAAAGAAATACTTATTTTTGAAAATGTGATTTTTTAAAGGAACACGTTTCATTATTATTATTTTTAATTTTACTTTAAATATTTTTAAATTTTATTTACGGCTGAATAGAAATTAAAGCTTATATATTTCTATTTATTTAAATAAAAAAACAAAATCCTATAAATAAGATTTCGAATTACAAAGATTTTAAATTATCCCACTTTTTAAATAAATTTAAAAAAATATATATTTTTAAATATTATGAGAAGTTTTATCATGTGATTTTTTTTCTCGAATAATATAGTGAAACATCCCAAGAAAATGTCGAAATTTTAACTCATTAAATAAAAATTATTTTGAAATGTGTCCCGGACCTCATAAATATATTATACTGTTAAAAAACATGTCCCAGTTTGAACCAAATTTTGGTACTCAGTAGCTACCACCCTAAGATAGTGAAATATCGTACCAACATTTGGAGCTTCCTATTTGAACCTCATTCCAAGTATTGGAACAATGCTTCAATAGGAGCTCCAAATATTGGTTCAAGATTTCACCACCTTACAGCGGCAGCTACTGAGCACCAAAATTTGGTTCAAATTAGGGCAACATTTTTAACAGTATAAATAAGAAATGTATAGTCACCGAAATCAAAAATTTAATGACATTCTCAGGTTGCAATAATAAAACTTGTGTTGTTTCACAATACAAACAGAGAAACGTGTATTAATAGACATCTTTGTTACCAAAAGCATGTAATTTTTTAATGTTAAATAATACGGTATCATTAATTTACTGTTGTATTCTATACTCCTATGTCTTGTATTCTAAATATCGAAGAATTTCGGCTATTCCAAGTTTTAAAAACTGGCTATTCACAAAGGCAGGAGATATAATAAAAGTCGAGTCCGTAGTAACATAGAGTGTCGAAAGACTTAATTTTTTTAAATTACATATCTGAAGTATAATAATAAATAGCAATTTTTTCTCATGAAATTAAAGAACATATACATGTACTCTTTTGGCGAAGGCTTCACGTTGGCTTCAAAGAAGAAATCTCGAATTTCATCTTTCGGATACAAGTTTTAAATTTAGTATCGACGACGATGAACTTTATTTAGTCACATTTATGAACACGATATGTGAAATTGAATAAAGAGAGTTATTATTATTTTACTGTTTATGGCAATTGCTGTCCAGGATATTTTTTTATAAATCATTCATCTTAAAAGAATGAATACTATTAACGTCCCATTAAAAACCATTTCTACGGCTCAATCTGCTTAAAAAATGATTCAAAAACGACATATTTAATTTACTTAAAATAAAGCGTCATGAACCGGTGCAAAAACACTTGTAAATATGTCATATTGTAAAATAATTTGATAGAAATGATGTGTTGTTCTAGAAGATCACTATACAACTTATATACAACAGTTATGCTCATATGTGAATTAATAAATAGAAGTACTTTTTCTTCATCTTCCTCTAGTTCAAAAAATAAATTTGAAAAGCATTACACAATCAATATTTATTTTGTGTCCTAAGTCCTAAGTTTTTGTGTCCTAAAAACTGTACACGATATTAACAATAATTTTAATTTAAAACATTCTCCAGTATACCCGATTTTTAGTATGATATGTTACGCTTCATTTCGTTCCTGGGGCCTGGAAAGAATTGCGAGTAAACGGTTCCGGTCAAAAGTTTCCGGCCATGATAAAATTTTTCGTTAAATTTAAATATATTCATGTGAAAGCGGAATCTCAAAGTGATAGTGATACATTTTATTGGCATATTAATTAGGAATTTTTTTATGGAATAACGAAAATTTATCAATGAATTTAACTAACAAAATTAATTAAAAAGGAGAAAGCATGTTTCTCAAAAAATTTCGGCCTCCTTGGGAATTTCGGAAAAATGATGATATAATAGAAAATAACTGCGATCAACAACATTTAGTATTTTGTCGTCATAACTTTAGAAATAAGTCATGCGGCACTAAGACGTGGTATCGACTCATCGAATGGTTGGAGATCATCTATGGAAAGTTTTTTATAATCTTCTTGCAATCTTTTGGAAAATTATACTGAATCGGAACATTTATAATTCCATACACGTTTGGTGAGTTCATTCCAGAGATTTTCTATTGGATTCAAAATGAGTGATTGGGTAGGTCATCTCAAAAGCGGAATTATTTTGTGCTAAAGTCACTGCTTGAAGAGCTTGCATGTATGTTTTAGGCACTTATCATGCTAAAAAAATAGTTGCGACCAAACTTTTTCCTCCAATAAGGCATCAAATAATCCTACAAAGTATCCTCATGCATTGAATCATTTATCTTGCCGCGGATTAAAAAAAAAAAAAAAAACAGACCGAAACTTTTTTCAGAAAGTACTACCCCTAGCATTACCTGTCCTCCACCATGCTTCATTGTAGGAATAACATATCTTAAATCTCATTTTCTGTTTTTAGCTGTTTGAGAACAGAGCCTAACATCCATCCCAAAAATATTGAACTCTGATTCGTCAGAAAACAGTTCTTTTTTTTTTCAGTTTTCTTGTGACCAGTATTTGTGTTCCTTGGCAAACTCCGGTCGATCCCGCAACTTTTTTTACACCGAACCTTGCACAAAATATTACACCATGTAAGCGTTTTCACAAGGTAGACCGACTTATTTCAGCAATTATTTTCTCTCAATAAACCGCGCGTTATTGCAGCTGCAATTTTATGAGGGCATCAACTGCTTTTCTCCGGACAATTTTATCCGTACGAATAGTCATTTTTAGACGTCTCCAGGACCGTGGCAAGTCCTGGAGGCCATGGTCATCTGTAAATATGAAAAATATATTTTTCACAATAGATTTCGCGATCGATAACTTTGCCGCGATCTCACGAGAGAATTGGTCCTTTAACGACAAACAAATTACTCGTTTAAGAAAGATAACTGTTGAACTTTTCATTTTTGCATTTTAACAATGCTTTTCATGTTAATTAATAAACAAACAATGCCATAAAAATACTTTATTGGTAGCAAAAACAAACGCATGATCAATGGCGGGAAACTTTAGCACATCCGAATTTCGAATCTTTCCCCTTTGCATCAAGTGTCTTCAGTATCCAATCAAAATGATCACGGGGTCAGAGATCATTTACATATTTCTAACTTTTGAGGCAATTGCGCTTTTTTCTTTCTGAAATGGTCTGGCAAACAAATTAAAAAAAAAAAATTGGCAAGAAACTCTTGACCGTCACTGTACGAGGATTGCTATTTATATTTCTTGTCTTGGGAACAAGGGGTGTTATTAGGCGACCGCTGACGATTTCAATTGAAAGAATGATATTGTTAACCATAAATTCTTCAGAACAATTTTCCATTTTAGCTTTATTTTTGTTATTTAAAGGAAATTGAAAAATTCATCTTGAGCAAAAAGTGGAATTGACTCGTGAACATTTTCGCGCGATCATTTTTCATAACATTCGACGTGGAATGTCAAGACAAGAGTACTTCCATGAACTTAATTCTTTATACAGCGATAAAACACCATCCTAAAGCACTGTGAAAAACTGGTATAACAAATTCATTCTGGTTGATGTTCGCTACAGGACATATTCCGTGAAGATCTACCAAAATTGGTTGTTGTGTCAGAATATATTGACGCTGTGCCTGAACTAATAAAGCAAGATCGTCATGTGACATACCGTGAGATTTAAAAATCTTTGGACATTAGTATGATAGGCATCAATAAGACATTATCAGAAGATTTGGCAGTAAAAAATATTTGTTTGCGTTGGAGCCCCATAATCTGACAAACACTCAAAAGAAAGCTTGTGCCGATCGGAGGAAGGAAATGTTAAAGAAATACTTTCAAGTTTCATCAAAAGCTGTGTATAACATCAACACAGGTGAGAAATTATGGATATATGCATTTGTGCCCGAAACAAGTCTTCCAAGTGAGCCAAATCCAACAAACGTTTTTCTAGGAAAAAACACATCGAAGCAAATGGTTGCCTGTTTCTTCGGCATTACTGGTTACGTGACGACAGTAGCATTAGAGCAATTCTTAATGGTGCTCAACCATTTTATTTGTCAGAAGTTTATTTACTTTTATTTACATTTAATTATTTGGATAGTTTCCTGTACTAAATACTGTACACTAATTGATCGTGTTTCTTTTTTTTGCAGGATCATCCTAAGAAAAGATTTTCATCCATCAGAAAATTTTTGTCCAGGTGCTGCTGCACAAAGACACCACCGTCATAAGAGGTGGAAAACAATCAATATCCTAGGAATCTTCCCTCCAAATGTACATATAAAAACGCAACAACAATGTAATGAACAAAAGTATTATGTGAAATTTATATTTAAAATGTACCCTGTTGAAAATAGTGGTAACTACCTCAATCTGTTAAAAAATAAACCCCCACAATAGTAACCTAAAAAGGTTTTTTGTGTAGGTGTTTTTCTCTTTAAGATGTCATTAAGCTTTAGGATAAAAGAAGCAACAACATTTACTATATTCTTTCCGAAAATGGCTGATAGAAAATTCCTTTTTTGTTTCTTTTCAGGAGTCTATTGTAGTTTCAATATATTTTGTTAACATGATTTTGCCAACAGCTAAATTGTAAATAAGTTATTTGTAAAAAAGAATACAAATGAAAAATGCAGTAGTTGGCATCTACAGTTATTGAAAAAATATTTATTGAATGAATATTACTGAAAATTAATAAATTTCTCGGAAAAAGAAAAGATTGAAATAGAGCTTATTATAATGTAACATACACTGTAAAAAAAGGGTCGATCTACTCCAAAAATTTTAGTGATCCTTGCAATTACTAAAAAAATTTGTAATCTTACTCAGTTACAAGAAAATCTGCAAGAATTACTAGAAAAACGCTAGCAACGAATAGAGTTAATACTTTTATAATTTTAATAGCTATTACTAAAACTCACTTAGTGTGGCCGTGATAGCCAAGTGGTCATAGCAACGAACTCCAGACTAAAAGGTCTCGGGTTCGATGCTCGACACCACCAAAGACGCACCGAGTGCATTCAGTCTAAATAGTCATTAAATAAAGGGATTATGAAAATCCTGTATTAGCAGTTACCATGTGTAATGTTCTAAGGACTTTACCTCCCTTTCAGAAGCATATCAAAATTGAGCAGGTGGCAATGTTTGGTGCTGCCATCTATTGAGGCGTTGTCGAAAATCTTCCGTTGCAGAAGTCTGTCTTCATACCCGCTGGATGCAGTTTAAAGAAAGCTCCTCCCCTTCGGATACACGTCAACAACAAAATTTGTTTGGCGGTTTTCGCTAAAAATTTTTAAGTTTTTTATACGAAAAATTCATTTGTACAGTTTACAAAATAAATGTTTGTTTCACTTGCTAAAGCCTCACCAGTGGCCGCGAGGTTCTGACCTCCAAACTGATAGATGATAGGTGCTGGGTTCGAGCCCAATCGTGACCGTCGGCCTAACCGTTCGGAGTTTTCCATGGTTTTCTTCGAACCTTGCGTAAATACGGGTTAGGTTCCCTTAGAAAGACCCCCACGGAGGGCATCCCACCCCTTAAGCCTACATCTCACAGCGTAGATAATTGGCCGACAAAAGTACAAAACAAAGTACAAAAAACACTTGCTAAAATTGCGTTTGGAATAGCTACTAAGAATCTGTGATTAATGGTTACTAAAAATAATCTTGGAGCTGTTACTGAAATTTACTTTGTGGCTTATTCTAAAAAGTTTTAAGTTAGTTATGCAAAAAATTCTCCTCTTAAATGAAAGAAATGTTTGTTTCACTTGCAAAAAAAAAAAAAAAAAAAAAAAAAGTTTGGAATGGTTACTAAAAAAATTCTGTGGAATACAAATTTACTAAAAATTTTTTAGTGGATTTTTTTTTTTACAGTGTATATATATATATTGCTATCGCTTTAATATTTCCGAATAAAAAAAGAGTATCAACATTAACTGTTACTTAGATGATTATTCTACTATTGTTAACGCACTCTCTTTTCTTAAATGAGAAGAAATCAATTATACAACCAAGAGTCATCTTTCAAATGCTCCAAACAGGTATGTAAAAAAAAGCAGTATCAGCGAATAACGGTGAGAATAAAGTTCTGTAGCGTGGATTGAACTACATTCAATTTCATTTATTCTGCATGTATCAAAATTATATGCATCATACATTTTGGTTAATATTTTTCGGATCAAACAAACATATTTTAAGCTAAAAATTACATTAAACTGGAAGTAATTCATTACCATGCCTTACTTTTTACTCTTTAGTTTTAAAGTAAAATTTTCGTTTCTAAGCTTGTTTGATCGGTAGGATGAAAATGAAGATATGAGAAAGTTATTACTCTGACCTGTTAAATTATCGTTTTAAATGTAATTTTTTTAAATCGTTCATTAGCAGGTTAATTCTTCATTCTTAAAATGACCTAAAAAATTAGGCATACGTACGTAACGCGATAACTCATGATAAAAATATCCGATTTACACGAAATTTTGAATATAGGCCTATTATGATAAGACGCTTCCGTGATTAGCTTGAGAGTTCATTCGATAAGTATAAGAAGGGGAACGGGGGCTATTGCCCCTCCCCTCAATTAATATAAATGGGGTTTTCATGCAGAATTAAAAAATTTCGTTGAAATCTTAGATGTAGAATCAATCTAATGAGCTGCCTCCGTGATTAATATTGGGTGTTAATTGGATAAGTTTAAAGAGGCGGAATGGGGGGAGGGTAATCTCCCGTCTTAATTTAGTTTTTTCACGCGAAATTTACCAATTTGCTTCAAATTTTGTACATTATTCTGAAAAGGTGCTTCCCTGATTTATTTTTGGAATTCACTAGATAAGTATAAATAGGGGATAAGGGAAACTACCCCTCATAATTTATGTAAATGGTTTTTCCGCAGAATTAACCGATTTGTTTCAATTTTCGGTTAGAGGCTTATAGTAATAAGAAGCTTCGCTCATTTTTAGGGTGTTCTTTTGTATAAAGGGGAGTACGTGCGATTACCTTCCCCTTAAGTTAGCTAAATAGAGTTTACTGCAGAGTTATACGATTTGCTTTAAATTTTGGATATATGTTATTTCTAATAAGTTGAATTTCTGGACAGTTTTGGAGGTTTAATGGTTAATTATAAAGGAGGGAAAGGGGGATTTTTAAATTACATAAATGGGTTTTTATGCAGAATTATATGACTTGCTTCGAATTTTGGATACAGGTTTATTATATGATAAGGCGTATCCCTGATTAGTTTTGGGGCTTCAATGATTAAGTATAAAGAAAGGAAATGGGGGAGATACTTCTTTCCTTATTTTTTTCTAAAGGCTTTATTATATAAGGCTGTAATATACAATTAGTCTTCATAGCCTGTGAGCTCTATGCCATCAGTTTAACTGGGCATCATTCATTTTATTTACTTATTTTAGAATAAGAACTTAACTCTGTCATATGAGATTATTACTGCATTTTGTTTCCTACATAGGATAACATCCCCAGTAATTGGCACATTAAGAATTTGTCTTTAAACTTACTTCAATTTTCATTACCAAAAAATAAAATATTTACTTGTAAATATTTATAAATCAAAGAATGCATATCTGTGCATATATTTTGCCCAATAAAAGCTAAAATATTTGAAAGAATATTTTTATAAAAATGTATTTACAAAAGTTGCAGAAATCACCAGTAATTGGCACATTGAGCACCAATGTATGACACCTTGTGATCCAGTAATTGGCACGTGTTTATATTTAAAAGAAACTTTAAGTTTTGAATCGGATTTAATCGCTTTAAATGAACTTACTGTAGATGAAAATGTCATATTTCAGGTTTTTTTTCGAGTAAGAAATCATCATATGAGTCTGAAATGTGAAAACTTTAAAACAATACAATATATTTATACTAGTATTAAAAAATGCTCTGACGAGCACAAAAAAGGTTAATATGTTTTTAAGTATAAAAAAGGATTTGGCAAGTGCTTCTGTTAACAATTGAGCATGAGGAAGGACTAGGGATCCCTTCTTGGCTACAACTCACTTCAATGCCAACTTTGAAAAAAAAAATCATATTTTCACTTTTTCCACATAAAAGAAATCAGTCACAGTTGCTATAAAAATGTGCTGTGTAAAGACGTTAAAAGTAAAGATGCGACTTGATTAAACATAAATGTAAGGCAAGGCGACATAGGGCCAAAAACCTAGTTATGCAGGTATCACATTCATGCACTGCCACTAACCACGTCCGCAGAGTAGAATTGCACAGAAAATTTATTTGCAGAGTGAACAGTGCAGTTAACACGTAAAACTCGGTGGGAAGCTTTACTAAAGTACCGCAATATTCTTTTATATGGAAAAAGGGCAAATATGATTTTTTCAAAGCTGGCATTGAAGTGAGTTGTAGCCAAGAAGGGATCCCTAGTCCTTCCTCATGCTCAATTGTTAACAGAAGCACTTGTCAAATCCTTTTTTATACTTAAAAACATATTAAACTTTTTTGTGCTCGTCAGAGCATTTTTTAATACTAGTCATTGATTTTTTTGATAAAAACTAAAGATTTCCTAATATCTTAAAAAAAAATTGCTGCTGTAAAAAAATTATAAAATGTGGCCAGCAGCAGAAAATTTTGACGTATTGTTATTATTGAACAACATACATCTGACTTGTGTGCTCGACATGAAAGCCTTCTTAAAAGTCAATATGCAGGGACGAGATAGCACAAGGAAATTTTATTGCACAAGAGAAGTATACAACCGGAAGCTCAACACAAAATGTGTGTGCAATGGAGCCAACGAGATTTGAACCCATAACCCCTAAGCTCGCAAGCGATTAGCGGCATGGTGTCTTAACCACTCGACCACGGAGGCCCCTTTCAATGTATTAGAATAATCAAAAAAGTCATTGCATGTCATTGCATTGCCATATAAAATGCATGATATGAAAAATAAACCATGGAGTTGAACGAAAAATAAATAATGTGTTCACAATTTTATTCAAAGATTTGAAAACTATAATAATTAAATATATTCAAGGTATTTTCTCGAATTGAACAAAAAATTGTAGAAATTGAATAATTGTAGAAATTGAATAACAATTAACATAAGAATATTCGCAAAGGAATAAGAACTAAACACAAAAACATTTCTAAGCAAAAACGAATTTATGCAACTTCCATTCAATGGGATGTATGTACCACTATCCGCTAAATACGTTACCAACGAGACTCCCAGTACCCCGCCAGAGATGCTGACAATTTTAATATAGTACCTATATAAATACCTATGTAAGTTATGTGACTGTCATGAAGAGCTCCCGTCTGACTCTTTCATTTTTTATATGCCAGGTGGCTATTTTGCTACTTTTATTTTAGCTAGCTCAAATGGTTGAACCGCCAAATAGGTTTCCTTCGACATTATTTTATTTTAAATATAAAGCTGTCGCTGACTTTATTTAAAATACACGACTTTCATTTAAAAACACATAATTTTAAAATATATCAGATACATTTAAATTATTCGTTTTTCTTTCATCTTATTTAAAATACTATAAGTAAATGAATTAATGTACTTTACTTTGTATTGCAATTGAGGTATCCATTCAGGGGTAAAAATATACAAATATAGAGTTGTTATAAATTGAGAAAGGCTTTTGCTAAATTACGATGTCTACAATTTGTAAATGTCTTTAATAGAAGTTTACAGTAAAACTTCCACAACCTGATCCTTTTTAGCACTTTCCAACAAAGTTGAAAAGTGCTTATGCATTCGATTTGTCTGGCCGTCTGTCCGTCTGGCCGGTTGGCCGTCTGCCCGCGCTCTAACTTCCGTAAATATACTCGGATTGCTATGAAATTTTTATACGTTATTGAGGTTTACCCTATCACGAACCCTATTGAAAATGAAGTATCTACCATGAGTAGTTTATCTACAGAGAGAATCAAAAGTTTCCCATTACATTACGGCCTATGGGGAAAAACCGTTAATATACTCGGATTGCCATGAAATTTTAGGACGTTATTGAAGTTTACCCTTGCACGAACCCTATTGAAAATGAAGTTTCTACCATGATTAGTATATCTACAGGGCGAATCAAAAGTTTCCCATTACATTACGGCCTATGGTGAAAAATCGTTAATATTCTCGGATTGCCATGAAATTTTAGGACGTTATTGAAGTTTACCCTAGCACGAACCCTACAGAAAATGAAGTATCTACCATGATTAGTTTATCTACAGAGAAAATCAAAAGTTTCCCATTACATTACGGCCTATGGGGAAAAATCGTTAATATACTCGGATTGCCATGAAATTTTAGGACGTTATTGACGTTTACCCTAGCACAAGTCCTATCGAAAATGAAGTTTCTACCATGATTAGTTTATCTACAAGGCGAATCAAAAGTTTCCTATTACATTACGGCCTATGGGGAAAAATCGTTTCAAAGGAATTTTAAAGATGTTATACCCTGTCAAACATATTAAAATATGCATTCTATAAAATATAAGGTGAAAATATAGCTATTATTCATTTACAGGGCCAAACAAAAGAATTCCATTAGATAATGGTAAAAGGGGGAATTGTGTGTGACATATTTTAAATACACTATATTGCCATTGATTATGGGACACTTGCGATTTTAGACATTTTACTAAATATCTAGAAAAATACATGAGGAATCATCTCGAAACTCTTAGAGTATAAATATAATAGTATACGCCATACATCGCCGTGAATATTTTTTACCGAAACTCTATAGGGGACCGTCAACAAATTAAAAAAGAATGACTATCTTTTGAGTGACCCTGTCAAAACTAATGTAGCAAAAGCGCCCAAACTCTAGATTATGATTGAATGCCTTATTGTAATACGCCTTGTTCATTTTTATGCAAATAGCATGCATACTCGCAGACTAATTAAGGTTTTTATAAAAATGGTCCCAAATTTTTCCAAGTTTTTTCCTTATAATTTTCAGAGTTTTTAATATAAAATAATATTTTTTTCAGAAAATATGACAAACAACATTGCAAACAGTACCTTGTAATCAGAATTAAAAAATGGTGAAAATTTTGTAGAAAATGAGTAGGTTTACTAAATAATTTTTTACTGCGCATGCGTCAAGATATCAAAATTTCATTTGCATATTATGTTAGTTAAATGTATAGAGCAACTTTTGTGAAAGTCACAAAATCATAACTTGAAAATTCTGAAAATAATCGTCAATTGAATTAGTTGAAAATTCCGTTATTCTCAAAATGAAGCAAAAACAAGAGGGGTTGTATCCATATATTCATTGATTAGTGTCAATATAGAATACACAATACGGGATGTACTACTACATTTGAATAAAATCCCTCATTTTTTTGCTTCATTTTGGAAACAACGGATTTTGCCCTTTTCTTATAGACGATTACTTTCAGAATTTTCAAGCTATGATTTTGAGACTTTTACAAAAGTTTCTCTATACATTTGCTAACATAATATGCAAATGAAATTTTGATATCTTTGACGCATGCGCAGTAAAAATTATTTAGTAAACCTACTAATTTTTCATACAGTTTTTATTATTTTTTAATTCTGATTACAGGGTGCTGTCTGCAATGTTGTTTGTCCTATTTTCTGAAAAAAAAAATTATTATTTTATTTTAAGAACTCTGAAAATTATAAGGAAAAAACTTGGAAAAAATTGGAACCATTTTTATAAAAACCTTAATTACTCTGCGAGTATGCATGCTATTTGCATAAAAATGAACACAGTGTATTACAATAAGGCATTCAATCATAATCTAGAGTTTGAGCATTTTTGCTACATTAGTTTTGACAGGGTTATTCAAAAGATATTCATTTTTTTTAATTTATTGACGGTCCCCTATGGATTTTCGGTAAAAAATCTTCAAGGCGATGTATAGCGTATACAATTATATTTATACACTAAGAGTTTCGAGATGATTCCTCATGTATTTTTCTAGATATTTAGTAAAATGTCTAAAATCGCAAGTGTCCAATAATAAATGGCAATATAGTGTATATTAAGCTTTTTCACGTATAATAAAATTGATATATGTCACTGAAGCTTAATATAAAGTATACGCTACTGTCTTGCATAATATGAAGTACATAGCATTTACAGGGCCATACAAAAGATTTCAAATAGTATATTCTTTCCGAAGTACCGTATATGTGTCCGATGATGGCTGATGGAGGAATGAAATGCATTTTAATTATGATATTCGCGTTTATATTTCGCTAAATATATGCATATTATACGGTGTGTATAAATGTTATAGTTGATATACAGGGCTACCCAAAAAAGCTCACCAACGTCACCGAATATGAGCGTAAATTATTTAAACGTGGTTCTTAAATAAGCTATGCATTTTTACGCTGAGCTGCATTCAATTTACTGAGAAATGTTTGCAGAATATAGATAAAGGGATATACAGGGCCACGCAAAGTATTAGGTACATGGATGCCTATGAATGATGACTTATGAGAATGTGATTTCAGTTGTTTTAAAAGTGTTTTAGTTTACAATAAATTTTAGCCTAATGCTGACGTGTAATAAAGGTACAATGTAAACTACAGGGCTGAACAAAAGTATTCAAGTATGTTTCCATCTAATAGTATGAATTGCTGAAAAAGAAATTTCAAGCTACTGGGTATTTTCTTGCTAAGCTAAATTTTCACATTATATGAACTGACATATGAAATACAGAGCTGTTCTAATGTACTGGAATACATATTTGGGTATATTTGGCTATACACTATTATTTCCCTAAATAACAAAGTTTTGTTAAAGATTTCATTAAGTGTTGGAAAGTGCTTTATAATCTATGCTTAACGCATGATTTTTCTTACTTGTTTCTATCTGCAGTAGGCTGAACGTGAACATCTCAAATGTCCGCAGTCATTCCTGATGTATCCGTTATTGAAATGTTTTACTGTATTTAGATAAATATGTATCTATATACCATATCCTACTCTTTAACGTTAAAAATGAGGATTATAATCAATTGAATGTCGAAAATAAATATAATGTCACTTTTGTGAAAATTGTAAATCAAATCTTAGAGCTTGAAAATCGGATAAGAACATGCCCATGGCTCTGTTTGCTTATGCATTAATCAGGTTCTGCTTGTGGAAGAAATCAAAACTTGCTTTATGTTTCGTTAGACATATTTATCGATAAATGATATATTTTTACAGTAAAATTCAATAGATAGTCTCGAAAACGAGCATCTCTGTTTAGCGATGACCTTTTTCAATCCACAACAAACGCATATTTGTATACTTTCAAGTCTGAAAAATGGACACTTTCAACTTTTGTGACCAATATAGAGAAATTTTGATGCATATATTCATTTATATGTATATTCTAAATTATAAATAAGGTTTTTTTTTTGGCATGTGAAATGTGACTCTAAATGAATTTCAGTCACAACGGCTGACATTCAATTATCCCCTCCTTCCGATTCCGTTTTTATATGCTGTCAGAAAAAAATTAAATAAATTCAATGACATAAGATATAAAGGAACATACAAACGTTTGGAAAATAAATAAAATGCCTAAACTCATCCTACAGTAAATATAAAAGTAGGAAACATTGATCGTAACTTTTCAGTAATGCTGATTGTTATGCACGCTGTTGCGCACAATGACTTCATTCCGGACCACACGTCAACATCGTATTTTACTTATTTTAGTGTAAGAACTTAACTCTATAATATGAGATTATTACTGCATTTGTTTCATACATATAATGGCAAATTCATAAAAATCAGCTATTTATGTTTAAAAGAGACAGTTTTTAGCGGTTAATTTTTAAAGAAGTGGTTCTACTTAATTTTTTTTAAAGACCCATCAAATTAAAGCAAATATTTTGTAATATATTGTTTATTTTCTTAGTAGAAAGTATAAGTTTCTTTCCTTGAAAAATGCTCTGAAATATTTTAAAATTTGAATAGAATAATCTGATAATAATAGTAATAATAATAAACTTTTATTCCTTCTTAGAATGTTTTTAACCCTCTAAGTGTTTGGAACGTAATATTTCGTTCACTAAGCTCTTTGTTTCACTGCAGTATAAGCAATATTTAAGATCGTATAATTTTATATATTTAATGAATTTTCCATACATTTTAGAATGATTAATACTGCCAAGGATTACATTCATATTTGTAATTAAATTTTTTTAATGTAATGTTGAACGAATCATATTTTTAAGCATTTAAAGCAAAATGCAGAGAAAACAACATCACAATTTTACCCATTTGGAAGACACTCAGAGGGTTAATTTAGATACAAATATATGAGCATCTGCAAAAAACAGACTAGTTATATGATCATCATTTTTTTTTATAAAATGAAAATATTGCATATATGAAAAAGTTTGACTTCCAGATTTCAACAAATATACACGTTTTTGGTTCAGAAATCTCGAAGAACATGTTTTTACAAAATATCTGTCTGTGACTTTGATTATTTTCCTCTTTATGTGACTCAATTTTTCTGGGGTCTCTATCTCAAGAAATAATGCACGGAATGTAATAAAAATTGATCTTCAATTAGTCCTACATATAAATTTGTGCAGATAAGTTTTTGATGTAAATCACCGAAAACGTGGCACTGTCACAGTGCATTTTCACGATTTCCGCTATAGGTCTATCTCAAACACTTATGCACGTATTTTCTTTAAATGTAAGATTGAATGAATCCTTCATACAAATTGGTCCTGATTACGTTTATTTTTAAATCACTCGACCGGTAACTTGCTATGCTACATTTTTAGCGATTTCCGCAATATTTCTGTAATCATGATGTATTGGATGAAAAATTATACATTAATTCTTGAGAATTAATGTATAATTTTTCATCCAATTTCAAATTCTATTAGACGTTGACACAGGTTGCTGCTTATTATGTTTTAGTGTCAGAGAGTCACTGCTATGTTGGATTTTTCTAGATTTTCGCAATTGCTCTATCTCAAAAATTAGTGTACAAATTTTACCAAATTTTATATTCAGTTAGAAGTTGACATAAGTTGTTGCCGAATAGGTTTTTACCTCACAGGTTATCAAAGCCTGAGAGCTTATGTGCCCACCCGTTCTGTATGTATGTACGTACGTAACGCGATAACTCATAATAAAAATATCCGATTTACATGAAATTTTGGATATAGGCTTATTATGATAAGACGCCTCCCTGGTTAGTTTTGAGAGTTCATTCGATAAGTATAAGAAGGGGAATAGCCCCTTCCTTTAATTTATATAAATGGGTTTTTCATGCAGAATTAGTAGATTTCGTTCAAATCTTAGATGTAGGATCATTCTAATGAAGTGCTTCCGTGATTAGTATTGGGTGTTCATTGGATAAGTTTAAAGAGAGGGAATGGGGGGGGGAGTAATCCCCCCCGTCTTAATTTAAGGTATTCACGCATAATTTACCGATTTGCTTCAAATTTTGTATATAGGTTTATTCTGAAAAGGCGCTTCCCTGATTTGTTTTTGGAATTCACTGGATAAGTATAAAGGGAGGATAGGGAAAACTACCCCTCATAATTCATGTAAATGGTTTTTCATGCAGAATTAACCGATTTGTTTCAATTTTTGGATACAGGTTCATAGTAATAAAAAACTTCACTCATTTGTTGTGGTGTTCTTTTGTTAATTATAAAGGGGGTACCGGCGATTACCTCCCCCTTAATTTAGCTAAATAGAGTTTTATGCAGAGTTATCCGATTTCCTTTAAATTTTGCATGTAGGTTCTTTCTGATAAGATGAATTTCTCAACAGTTTTGGAGGTTTAATGGTTAATTATAAAGGAGGGAAAGGGAGGCAACGTTTCTTAAATTATATAAATGGGTGTTTATGCAGAATTATTCGACTTGCTTCGAATTTTGGATACAGGTTTATTATATGATAAGGCGTGTCACTGATTAGTTTTGGGGCTTCAATGATTGAGTATAAAGAAAGGTAATCGGCAGGGAGTACTCCCTTCCTTATTTTTTTCGAAAGGCATTATTATATAAGGCTGTAATATACAATTAGTCTGCATAGCCTGTGAGCTCTATGCCATTACTTTAAATGGGCATCATTCTTTTTTATTACATAAATTACCCAAACAGATGGCACAGCCGTGCTGCATTTTCAAGGATCTACGCGATTTTAGCAATAACTATACCTCAGGAGTTTTATACCTCCCTGTATGTAATAGTTCATATACGAATGTATGCAATCTTTCTCGTTTCTTTAAACTTCTTGCCGCCGCAAACTGACATATTCATTCACTAAACTGCAGGTTTCATTGCCGCAGAAGTATTATTTAAATTAATATAGTTCTACAAATAAAATGCAATTTCAAATCATTTTTAGGATTCCGTAATTATAAAATGTAAACGGAATTATTATAAGATCATTTCTGTGTCTATCTGTCCGTCTATCACAGGCATATTACTCATGAAGTATGAAACGAAGAAAACTCAAATTGGGGGAAGTAATAAAGACTATTGATCCATATATTTACATATTATTAAGCATTTATAAACATACACTGTAAAAAAAAGGGTCGATCTACTAAAAAAACTTTAGTGATCCTTGTAATTACTAAAAAATTTTTAGTAATCTTAGTCGGTTACCAGAAAATCTGTAAGAATTACTAGAAAAAAGTTAGCAACGAAGAGAGTTAATAGTTTTATATTTTTAATAACTATTACTAAAACTCACGTGGTGTGGCCTTGATAGCATAGTGGTTATAGTAACGGACTCCAGACGAAAAGGTCCCGGTTCGATACTGGCCACAGCCAAATGCGCCCCGAATGTATGTAGTGTAAGCACTCGTTAGTAAGGGGATTATGAAAATACTGTCGGAACAGTTAGCAATGTTTGGTGCTGCCATCTATTGCAGTTTTGCCGAAAATCTTCCGCTTCAGAAGTCTGGATGCAGCTCGAACGAACCTCCTGCCCCTCGGGCGCACGTAATGTTTATTAAAAATAATTTTGGAGCTATTACTAAAATTTGCTTGGTGGCTCATACTAAAAATTTTTAAGTTAGTTATACAAAAAATTCTTTTGTTCAGTTTACAAAAGAAATGCTTGTTTCACTTGCAAAAAAAAAGTTTGTATGGTTACTAAAAAATTCTGTGGAATACAAATTTACTAAAAAATTTTTAGTAACCTCTTGAATTTTTTTTTACAGTGTATTTAGGAGGAGGATAGGGGGGCTAATTAAGTTACCTGAAGAAAAAATATTTCCTTTGTATATAGTGTGAAAGCTATCGTTATGCTGAACTCAACTGTCTGTATTTGTCTATCTATCTGCGTATAACAGCGAAAATTACCCAACAGAACGGATTTAAATTATATATATAGAAACTTTTCAGAATTTCAAATATTATAGAATAAAATTCAAACTTATAAAGGTATTGATAAAATTTTTCTTCATTTTCTTAAACTCTATGATACGCAATAAATTCAATGATATCCCATAACAGGTAATGATTCTAAGCTATGATGTTGGTGACGTCATTTTTAAGAAAGAGTAACTTTATTTCCGTTTTATTTAATTTAGTATATCAAAAGTAATAAATTTTGCATTCATGGATTTTTGCATAAGAGTGGCACCAAAATCTGAATAGCTATAAAAATATGATTGTAGTAGAAACGTACCTTATTTGCCACGTTTAACGTACATTTTGCAATTTGTGTTTCATTAACGTACGTACTATATAAACTAGCAGTATTTGACCTCTACGTTAGTCGGTTTCTCTTAAGGAATCAAATGAATTACTCAAAGTACATCAAGTAGAGATTTAAAAAAATAATATCTAATCAAACATCCATAATTGTTGTTTTGTTCATATAATATTACATTATCCTGATCAAAATCGATGTTGAAAACATAATAGATAAAAAAGCTCTAAATTGACTGAAGTACCAATGTTTAACTATTGTTTTAGTAGATGTGTTATCGTGAATTTCCTGCTTCTACCTAAACTTTCTACTGAGATCTGAAAAAATATTTCAGAGGCACTGAAGGTGTATAATTTGAAATCATGGAGCTTTCCAACGATATATTATATGAGAGGTGCAGGACAAATTTAGAAAATTGCCCTACTCTCCAGAGTTCCAACTATCACGTTTCCCCGGTATAAAATCTTCCCCTTTCTTTTTAAATTTTTAAATACCATAACTAATATTTATGATATGGCCCAGTAAAAAAATCTGATCTGTAATGATAGAACGCTACAGTTTCAAAATAATTCGAAAACTGAAAACCTCCATTTTGTACCCCGATCGGGACGAGTGGGGGGGGGGCAAAATGAGGTACGAGAAGAAAATTTCCTGATATGAAAGAGCGGTTCGAGGGTTTTCGATGATATGTCACATGATGGCTCCAAGAAAAGTTTGGAATTTTTGCCCCGACTTTAACCCCTTCGCGACGGAAGCCTTTTACGAAATTTTTAATGTTTTGTCATCGGTTTTAAAAATTAGAAATTTGTTTCTTCTTAAATCAAGAAAATGCTCCGTTTGAATAAGGCAAATTTTATCGTATAATTTTATCGGTGGGAATAAGCAAGGATTTTTAAGCCTTTTTGCGGCACGTATACGTGTTACTCGTTCCCAAGGGGTTAAGACCTCGGGGGGGGGAATTTTTTTAATTTCTGAAAAACGTGTTTAATTATTTTAATAGATTTATTTTCTGCCCGTTTCACGCTTATATTTAAAATGACTGCTGAGATGTGCCAAATGTTCCAAATTAAGCGACCCCTATTTTAACTTTCTCAGGGGAGAAATTTCTGAAATCGCTGAAATATGTGTTTAATTATTTCTTTGGTAGATTTATTTTTTGGAATTTCACACTGCTACCTTAAATGGCTGCTGAGATATAGGAAGATGCTCCAGAATTTTAGCCCCCCCCCCTTTTGCCCCCCTTAGAGAGGGAGTTTTCAAAAATCCAATCTTAGTGCACGCTTACATCATAAGAAATATATTTTCCTCAATTTTCATGCTTCTACATTTAGTAGTTAGTGCTGTGCGTTGATTATCAGTCAGTTAGGACAAACTATTTTATAGATGTGTTGATAGTACAGTCAATCAGGACAATTTTAAGCCAAGAGAGAAAAAAAGATTAAATCTGCAAAATCACACGAGTTAACGGAAAGTTTCGGTCTCAAAATATAGGTACCCACACTAGTGTCAGTTTGGCAGCCCATTTAAGCTAATTTCCACCATGGCAGAATGGATCAAAGTTTCATAAAAGTGGAGAAAAGCTACCCTGTTTGTCTGTATTTATAACCATTCAAAAAAACTTTTATTTATATAATTTTTCGATTTTTGGTATTATATAAGAAACGGTTGTACTGTTGATTGTGACCAGAATGCTACAATCTAAGAATATGGTTGTATTGTTGGTTGTTGGCCTGTATAAAAAATTGATAAATAATTAATTGTCTAAATAATTAATTGATACCTATGCCACGCACTACACAATATTTAGTTTTTCTACCCACTTTCAATCAAAACCACTTAATAAAACAAGCGATGAATTTTCGTAAACAACAGTTTTAACAATGGCGTAATAAAACTAAGACATGACTGTTGAGGTACATTATTTAAAAAAAAAAATGAATACTTCTTCATTATTGCCATTAAAACAACATTGTTGAAATGATTGTTTGTAAACAATGATTTCAACAATGTAAAATCATAATAAATAGATTTTAAGAAAAAATAATCTTCGAGACTTTAACCGCCTTCATTGATGTTAGTAAGCGATTTACAGCATCCTACTTTTCCTTTTATCATGGATCAAAGCGATTTTACATCCTTCAATGGAATGTTTTCTTTTGATGTAAGTTATTTGCAACATTTTCATATAAATATTAAATATTTATAGCTATTATTTATATTACAAGAGCTTATTCCTTATACAACCTTAACTATGAAATGATCTATTGATAAATGGCGACTAGTAGTTTGATTTTATGAATGTATATTTTTTGTAGTATAATTATTAAAATGAATCTGTGTATTTTTATTATTTTGCTTGTATATTGTTGTTTGCCACTTGCTATCTTAAGTGTAAAAGCGTCGTGTTAATAAATGTTTACTTTTGGATACATTAGATGAATCTAAACACAGGGAATCGCTTCGAAATTCCAAATACCCTAAATAAAATGAAAATCCAATTGCTTTTTAATTGATTATAATGTACACTGATTGAACAAACATTATGAACACTTCACGGAAAATTCGACTCGATCTTGAGCACATGCGCTGGTCCAATAAACTCGATTTTATGGTAAAAATTTTCAAACTGGTTAGAAGCACCTCTGAAATTGCTTTTCGCCTGTTTATGGAAAGAATAAGTGGTTTCGAAAGCTTCTTGATTGCAAAAGCATAAACGACAATTCCAATTTATCTTAAAATGATAGATGTCTTGACTTGTCGCGAAAAGAATGTCTTAAGACTAAAAATATTACATTAAAAAAAATCTCTGTTCAAATAATGCAGTTAGTGAAATTTCTATGTGAGCAAAAGAGGACCCAAGAGATTATCATAGATTTTTTCTTTAAAAAAATGGAATAAAACACGATACAAGGTGACGTTAATACAGCATTAGAGTCATTAACTGACCTTAAGAATATTTTCTGTCATCAGTATTAAAGAAAACACGATATTAGTGATCTATTGCTAACTAACCATAATTAATTGGCCACTCAGTGTATAGCTAGCTCTTTTATGTAAATATTAGGTAAATCCTATTTATATATACAGTGGCGGTCAAAACTTTCCGGCCAGCAAAAATTTTTCAGTTAATTTGTAAATATATCCATATGAAGAGGAATCTCAAAGTGATATTTATACATTTTATTGACATAATAGTTAGGAAGTTACTTATAGAAGAACATGTAAATATCAATAAATTTAACTGACAAAATTAAGTATAAAGGAAAATGCATGTTTTCAAAATTTTCCGGCCACCTTCACAAGTTTGTAAAAAAGTGGTATTGTAATAGAAAATTACGGTGATCAACAACATTTACAATTAGTATTTTGTCGTATTACTATTTTATTAGCTTTAGTAATAAGTACTGTGGCGCAGCAACGTGGTACGTTTTCTCCGTCGTCTATGGTACGTTTTCTCTGCATTTCTTGCAATTTTGGCGAAATTTTGGCTGAGTTGGATTATTTATAGTTCCGCAGACTTTTATCAACTTCTTTTCAAAGATTTTTTATTGGATTCATGTTGGCCGCTTGGGCTATCATTTCAAAAACGAAATTTTTTGTGCGAAAACCATTGCTTATCGAGGTTTGCATACATTATTTATGTCGTTATCATGTTAAGAAAAATAGTTGTAACCAAATTTTTTTCTCTAATAAGGCAGAAAACATTCTTGCAAGATATCCTTATACACTGTATCATTCACCTGGCTGTGGATTTCAAATAACGGACCGACACTTTTTGAAGAAAATTCTCCCCACGGCATAACGTGTCCTCTGCCATGCTTCATTGTAGGAATAACATTGTTCGAATCATATCTTTTTTTGTTAGGTCATCGGACGTTGTGTCTGCCATCACTTCCAAAACTGTTTCGAATTCGATTGATGGAAAAATAGAACTTTTTTGCAGTTTTTACTTGACCAGACTTTCCGTTTTTTGGAAAACGCCAGTCGGGTACGTTTGTATTTTTTTTAACTTTTAAAAAATTTTAACACCGACTCTGCCATAAAGTTATGCATCCCAACAGCATGTTGATACGGTATACGGACTTATTTCAGCAATATTTGCATTCCGTAAATCGAAGTATATTGCAGCGGAATTTTTATGCGGATTATCAATTGTTTTTCTCCTGATAATTCTGTCCACAGGAATAGTAATTTTCCGGTATCTCCCGGACCTCTGAAAGCCCTGTAGGCCACTGCCATCTTTATCTAATTTTGAAATATCGTTTACGGTCGATTTTTACCGATCGATAACTTTGCCGCAATATCTCGAGACGATTGGCCTTTTAGCGACAAACTAATCACTCTTTTATAAACAATAATTGTTAAATTTTTCAATTTTGAATTCAGAGTATACTATACACGTTGATTCATTCATAAACACAAACAAAAAACAGTTTACCGATAGAAAAAAAACTAAAGAATGATAAGTGGCCGGAATCTTTTGCACACGTGATCTTCAAATTTTATCCCTTTGCATGAAGCATCTTCAGTATCCAATCAAAATCATCATGTGGGCAGAAGTCATTCACATATTCCGAACTTTTGAAGCAATTGTGCTTCTTCTTTGCTGAAACTTTTTGGTAAATAAATTGAAGAAACTAACTGGCCGGAAACTTTTGACCGCCACTGTATATATACAAACAACAAAATGCAAAATCACAGAAGAATAAAATTGTGTATATGAACCGCAAATAATTTCTTAGAAAGTACGTGTATAACATTTAGATCTAACCCAAGCTATTTTGTTTCGACAAATTCCTTATTTAAAGGAATTATCAAAGATGGACTACAGTTATATGCAATATTAAATATCTGTGTTTGAATATAAATTAGTTAAACAACTCGGAAATTGCACGTCAAGTGTAGCAAATCAAGTGCATTCGTACCATAACGAAGTTTTCTAAATATTCAGATCTTGGTGTAATAGTATACAGTACTTTCAATTAACTATAGTAGTCGAAATTTTTTGTGTGTTGTCTGCTTTCTACTACACAGGAAGCAACTTGTAGTAAACCTTAGTGACGTATATCAATTTCATAAAATGTGAAGTTTAATATAACTAAAACGCGCACCAAACAATGTTTCCTCCAATACCATTATGTGATGGAATACTTTTGTGAGGAACGGTAAATTAATAACAAATATTCTTTGCATTCTAGATTATACAGAACATATATTTTAGCATATATTTTATAGTTGAATGCCAATTTTATTATGTTCGAAAGAGTGTAACATCATTAAGTTACATTTGAAACTGTTTTTTTCTTATTGACCGTCATGTATGAGAAAAACAGGATTACAAATATCTCAGCAACTAGTTATACGACCGACTTCGTTCTTAATGCAAAATTTTTGTTATTTTATTTCCTATTAAGTTCTTTCCGTAAAATAAAAAAAATCGAAAATTTTTATATACTTTTCACCAGAACGAATTTTTCGAGAGTCCGAAAAAATAGTTTCGGATAATCGAGATTACTGATATTAAATATACTTCGTCCGATTCTTACATACTAAGTACATAGAAAATTTCAAGTCTCTTTCTCAATTCTCTATTTCAAGTCTCTATCTATTTTCGGGAGGTAGAGCGTTTACAGACACAGAGACAGACAGGCAGACGGACGGCAATGTTTTTCTCTAAAATATATTTTTCGTCTGTCTGTCCATCTGTCAGAGTATAACAGATTACCTAACATAAATTAACTGATAAAGTGGTTTCAAATTTAATAAATAGATTTGTCCGTGAATTTCACATTTGTACCTATACTATGAAGGTCAAACGTATCTGTGCGTAACGCATACATAATTTTCCGAATAACAACACATTTCCCCTGTGATTTCGGTTTTGCAATTTTTGGCTATGCAAATTTTACACTTCTAAACATTAAACATTTTAAATTTTTGCACCGTCGAATAGAGAAAAAAATGCACTTTCAAATGCAATTTGTTTGAAAGCTGTATCTCAATTTATTTTTGAGACAGTAATTTCTTTGAATAGTTTTTAGTAACAATTTTGTAATAGTGGCAACAAAATCACTCTATTTTTTTTCTTAAAATTGAGGGGGAGGATAGAAATTAAAATGCGCAATACTTTCCCATGCAATTTTTGATTTGCAATTTTCTTTACTGCAATTTTTACTCTTCTAAACATCGCACATTTTAAATTTTTACACCGTCGTATAGAAAAAAATATGTTCTTTGAAATGCAATTTATTTCAAAGCCGTGTCTCAATTTATTTTTGAGATATTAATTTATTTGTTAAAAATTTTAGTACCAATTTTATAATTGTGGCAACAGAATCATTCCATTTTCTCTTAAAACGGAAAAAGCTAGACATTAAAATGCGTATACTATTTCAAAAATATCATTTGTTATAAAATCAGGTGTATTTCGGTTTTATTTCGTTTAATGATTTGGATAACTGAGTTTTATAGTATTTTGTTAATTAATTTTAACGTAAAATAATATTTATTTGAGAGTTAGATTGACCAATATAAGATGCATTTTTACTGTAACTAATTTTGTAGATTTATTATAAATCAATAAAACAGTTCTTTCTTAAAGATTTTTTTTGTCGAATTTCGACGGGTCCCACCTCGTGAAAATAAAAATCAAACTTTAAAAAGATATTGATATAACTTTTCTTCATTCTTTTAAATTCTATGAAATGTAATGAATCAATGATATCCCATAACAGGTAATGATTCTAACATGCCATGTTAGTGACGTCTAATTTAAGTTGGAGCCCGATTATTTTCGTATTACTGAATCAGTATATACAATCGTAATTATTTTAGAATTAATGCATTTTTGCATAAGAGTGCAACAGCTACGGCACCAAGATATGAATATCTATAAAACTATAGTTGTAGTACGAACGCGCCTTATTTGCCACCTTTAATGTACAATTTACGATCTGATTTTTAACATCATACATAAGTAAGTAGCAATCGCAATCGTTCCAAAAAGCCCTTATATAGTTTTTCAATTTTTGGTATAATTTAAGAATATCGTTATAGTGATGATTGATGTCCAAGAATGTTATTAACGAATAATATACATTATCCTTTTGGAAAATCTTCATATAAATAATTGATAGATTTTTATGTCAAGCACTACACCAAGGCTAACTTATCATAATATCAAGGCTAGTCATTCGCCAAGTTTCCTTTGACCGCAGTACAGGGGGCGCTGAACTACATGATTTTCCCGTTGGTAGCGCCATCTAATGTGAGAAACTGAAATGTTTGCCATTATTTCCTATGGGATTATTAGCAGTAGTATGCACCAGGTGGCGTTACTTATCAGACAAAGTCATATAATAAGTTGGCAATTATAGGGACAATTTCAACAATAGATTTTCTCCTGAATGCGAGGCCTTACACGATATTTACTCCCCCCCCCCCCCTTCAATCAATCAAAAATGCTTTATAAAACAATCCATGATTTTTCGTAAACAATAGTTTTAACAATGGAGATCTAAAATTAACATAAAACTATTTTTAAAAATGGATATTTCTTTATTGTTGCCGTTACAGCATCATTGTTGAAATCATTGTTGGTAACAATGATTTCAACAATGTAAAATCTAATCAATAAATTTTAAGGAAAAATGTTCTTTGAGACTTTAACCGCCTTCATTGATGTTAGTAAACTATTTACAGCATCCAACTTTTTATTATTTCATCATGAATCAAAGTTATTTTGCTTCCCTCAACGGAATGTTTTCGTTGGATGTAAGTCATTTGTAACATTTTCATATAAATTTTAAATATTTATCTTTATTTTTCTCTTGTATGGGTTTGTTTTTTACGACCTTAATTATATAACGCTTGATTGAAAAATGGTGATTAATAACTTAATTTTATGAAGGGATATTATTTGTAATATTATTATACAAATTTAATATGTGTATTTTTGTTATTTTGTTTATATATTGTTATTTCTCACTTGCTATAACCAAACCATTTTGAAAACGTTGTGTTATTAAATATATAATGCTGGCTTTATTTGATGAATCTGAACATCGAGAATCTCTTTGGAATTGCAAATGCCTTAACTAAAATAAAAATCCAATTCTTTTATTTTTTGATTGGTTATGTGTACTTTGATCGTAAGAATTCACAAGTGTTAAGTTAAAGTATGTTTTATTTAAAAAGTAAATTGATGTGCTAAAAAACACGTCCTATTATTACTTTTAAATTAAATTCCATAGCGTTTTATGCCAATTATTAGTTCTTTTCAAATTTAATTTATATCACCTGCTCGTTTTTTTTTTTTTTTTTTTTTTTTTTACACGATAGTGACGAATCACCATTAAGGATCAAATTAAGACACTTATAGTTCAGAATCGCACACTTGTAAAATTCAAGGTGTACTCAGTGTTATTGATAAATTTTAAAATTCAATGTAAAATCAAGTAATTGTGGAACAGGAATGCGGTTTAGACTAAAATGCTTTTCCTGAAGAGAAATTGTTTTCAAACGAGTAAAAATATTATTTCCTAATTTCGATCATAGATGCCGCATTTGCCCGTATGTTTGCTTTCGAGCATGCAATTTTTCTTATTTTTATATTAGTTTCGATTTAATTTCGAAGTAACAATTTATATAATTAACTTTTATTCTAAGAGTCATCATTCTTGTGTCGCAATTCCAAAATTTTATGCTACAAACCAATAGAAAGCACCAAACGCTTCTTTAGCAACTCAGGTTAGCACCTTTGAAAGAGCTGTTTCTTCAAATTCCACTCAAACTTTACTTTTTTTCATGTGAAAAATGTGTTCCTTCAACATGTAAACAAACTTTCCCTATACCAGAAGAAGTTAGGCCTTAAAAAAACTGCACCTAGGAGAAAAACAGGGCGTGGAAAGAAAAATTAATTATTTTTTCTTTCATCTTCTTCTTCTATATTGATCACTTTATCCATATTGAGTGATTCTTAGTTAAAAATGGCTGAAAATGGATAAAGATTTATTTAGAAAAAAAGGAAACTGCAAAATAATTCAAATAGGGCCGAGAGAAAACAAATTCCAATTTCGCCGAGAAAGCTGATTGGACCTTCATCTTCAAACGTAAAAGGTATTAAAACATTAAAGGCTAAAAAAGATATAAAAAGCTTACATTCAAGTGATGAAGAAGATGATGAGTGCGTTTATTGTTTTAAAATTTACTGAAAATCTAAGGCAAATAAAAAGTCGGGGAGGTGCACTAAATTCAAGAAATGGATGCTTGTAATAATGCACCCAAAAAAGGCAAAAAGATATAAAAATTTGAGTGTGAATTCATTGTGATTCAAACAATGATATTGGCTTTTATAATTTTATATATTTTATTTATCAGTTTTCATAAAATTGTTAACTGACAGGTTTTGTAAAGTCATTAATAGCATTTGTTTTCTATAATCATTTAGTTATCTCAGTACTATTATTATGCCTTTTCAGTTTAAAAACTTGTCCCACATGCGGGGTACATTTTCCAACGTAATATGACCGGACTTATCTATTTTCTGTTAAAAATCAATTTTTTTTTTTTTTTTTTTTTTTTTTTGAAAAAAAAAAAAAAAAAATTGGGCCAGTTAGATAAAGGCAGCGCTTTTCAATTTCTTTTTCTTCCACGAATTTTTTTCTTAGATTTTTTTTTTATTTCGGAATATCCCGTGTCTTATATACATGCCATCTTTGACCTTCCAATCATTTAGATAATAGCCCAGGCATTTGGTTCGCAAAAAGGTTTTGGTGTAGTTTTGATATTTGGTGCTTTATGTTTTTTGGGTCGCTGAATATGAAACTGGAACTATCCAACAAAATTTATCCCCGGAAACACTTTTTTTGGGGGGGGGGGGGGGAATAAACGTGCAAAAACTTGACTTTTCTTTGTTTTTTTCCAAATAACTACAAAATTATGCATTTTACGTAAAAGTCCTCAGTACATAAATTAAAAAAGACAAAATTTCCAAAGAGGACAATTTTTTTTTCTCTGATCAATAGTTTAGCTGTGACAGTGCCGCAAAAATGTGTGTTAAAGGCAAATAATTCTAAAAAAAACGCTAATTACGGCACTGTAACGTCGGTGAAACGTGAAATGGCAACCATTCTAAGCAAATTTTGACGACTTAATAATGTTAAATATAGTATTATTGACTATATTTTATATATCTGATGTTCATTGTTTCCTCCATAACTAAAAAATAAATAGCAGGAAAGAAAAATCATGCGTTAAGCATGCAAACTACAGAAATCACAGCAATGTAGTTTACAAACTACAGAAATCACATTCTCAGAAATTATCATTCATACGCGTCCATGTATCCAATTTTTTGCGTGGCTCTCTATTCCATTTTATATATATTCTGCAAACATTTTTTAGTAAATTGAATGCAATTCAGGATAAAAATGTATAACTTATTTAAAAACCTCCTTTAAGTAATTTACGTTCATATTCAATAGCGTTTGCGAGCTCTTTTTCGGATTTCCCTGTGTATCAACCATTGCTAGCAAACAATATGCATAGATTTAGTGAAATTAGAATAAATTAAATTACATTTCATCCATTCATCAGCCGTCATTGGATACATAAACAGTACTCCAAAAGAATATACTATTTGAAATCTTTTGCGTGTCCCTGTAAATGCTATGCACTTCATATTATGCATGACTCTATCGCGCAATTTATATTAAGACTAAGCGACATACATCAATTTTATTATGTATGAAATAGTTTTCATATAATTAAAATATGTCGCACACAATTCCCCCCTTTACTATTATGAAATGGAATTCTTTTGTGTAGTCCTGCGAGTGAATAATAGCTATTTTTTCACTGCATAATTTACCGATGCATATTTTAATGCACCTTGTAAATGCATATAAATTTTAATATGTTTGACAGAGTGCAACATCTTTAAATTTCATTTGAAACGACTTTTTTCCCTGAGGCCGTAATGTAACATAAAACTTTTGACTGCCCCTGTGCAAATAAACTAATCATGTTAAAAGCTTCATTTGAAATAGGGTTCGTGCTAGAGTAAACGTCACTAACGTCCAAAAATTTCAGGTCAATCCGAGTGTATTTACAGCAGTTAGAACGTGGATAGACGACCAGACAAACCGAATACATAAGCATTTTTTAACTTTATTGGAAAGTGCCAAAAATGAGTATATCTGTGATCGAAATCTTCATTTGCGATTAGAAAACAATACTAATAATAATAAAGCATTTCTTAACTTGACTGAAACATACTTTAATTGATAAAAGGTGACACGGACTCTAGTTTCTAAAGTTCTTAATGTTCAAAAGTGGGTGTGAAAATCACTAAATTCTGGAAAACAGGAATTACGGCACTGTACACAGATTTAACATGAAAACTGACTATTTTATGCAAAGATTAACTATAAATAATATTAAATGTTATATGATTGACTACATTTTACAATGAGGTTGCTAAAAATACATACGACAACTCATTATGTATCATTATTTAACTATAAATAATTATGTACATTACTAAGTACATTTACTTAAAAAACAAAACTAGTCTTTGGGAGCCACCGTAATACTTACCCATCATGAAAACAAAACGTGTGTAAACTATTTATAAAATGCATTGCAATTCCAAAACAAAATATAAACGTATATGTAAGTATTTTTAACTCATAATCATGCTCTATTAATGAATTGCTCATGAAACTATTTCGACAACTTGTATAACACGCCAAACTATTCAAGTAGCACTGAATTGCATAAAAGAAACATCCTTATAACTCCAAAAATAATAATCATATTAACTAACGGTTTATTGCATCGAATTAAGTCTCTCATTTCCAATTAAAATGTATCTTTGAATTGAAATTTTAGTAAAATACAGGGTCGTGAAAAATAAAAAAACGTGGAAAACAGGATTAGAAATATCTCAACAACTAATAATCCGATCGACTTCGTTTTATATGCAAAATTTGTGCTATTTTATTGCATTTTACGTCCATTCGTTAAAATAAAAAAAAAAATCGAAAATTTTTATATACCTTTCATCAGAACGAATTTTTCGAGAGTCCGAAAAAAATAGTTGCGGATGAACGAGGTTATTGATATTCAATAGGCTTCGCTCCATTCTCACATACTGAACACATACAAAATTTCAAGTCTTTATCTCAATTTGTTCGGGAGAAAGAGCGGTTACAGACACACAGACGGACGGACGGCAAAAATTTTTTTCTAAAAATATGTTTTTCGGAATCTCCAGTGTCCGAAACGTGTAAATCCGTCAAAAAAATTTCGATTTTCAAAACGATTGCAAGACTTACCCTATACTACGTATGATGGGTAAGTAAAATACTATTTCCACTTTCTTTTACTTGAAGGTCCGTAATTTTCACCGACATCTACAAAGTGTAAAAAATAGACATATGGGATTAGTGGGTGTTTTTATTACTACCAATATTATAAGATAAATGATTTTTTAATAGTAAATATTTGAAACTTTGCGGCATGTCTATTTCCCCTTCCATTGGATCCAGTGGTTGGTTGGGTTAGTTGTAATAGCAAATGAAGATTTTGATTACAGATATGCTCATTTTTATTTATTTTTAGTTAGAAGTATGAAACGAATTAGAACATGAAGGTACAAGTTAAACTGCAGGGCTGAACAAAAGTATTCTATTATGTTTCTATCTATTAGTATAAATTGCTGAAAGAGAAATTTCAACCTGCTAGGCATTTTCTTGCGAACTAAATTTTCCCATTACATAGTATATATATATATCAAACGACAGATTAAATACAGGGATGTTCAAAAGTATTGGAATACATATTTGGCTATTTACAATAACCTTATTTCCCTAAATAACGATGTTTTGTTAAAGATTTCAAGAAGTGTTGGAAAGTGTTTCATAGTCCATTCTTAACGCATGATTTTCCTTACATTTTTAAACGATAAAGAGGAAATTTGAGGTTCCGTTTCTACAGTATAACATGCACCATACATTCGAAAAATAATATACAAATTTTTTTGAACAATCGCGCACGCCAAGCTCAAAACTGCATTTTCAGAAAAAAGTGTTGGAAAGAGCTTTATAATTTATGCTTAAAGCATTATTTTTCTTTCTTGTTACTTATTTTTGAGTTATGAAGTAAACAATTAACATCACATTTATAAAATATAGTCAATAATATTATATTTAGTATTATTAAGTGGTCAAAATTTGCGTAGAATGGTTATTTTTCAGGTTTCATCGACGTTACAGTGCTGTAATCAGCGTTTTTCAGAATTTTTTGCTTTTCACATACATTTTTGCGGCACTGTCAGGGCTAAACTATTGATCAGAGGAAAAAACTTTTAATGCATAAAATGTAAGAAATTTATGTACTGAGGACTTTTATGTAAAATGTATAATTTTGAAGTTATTTTGAAACAAGTAAGAAAAATCATGCGTTAAGCATAGATTATGAAGCACTTTCCAAACTTCTTGAAATCTTTAACAAAACTTCGTTATTTAAGGAAATAACATATTATTATCCATACCAAATATTATTCCAATACTTTTGAAAAGCTCTGTATTTGATCTGTCAGTTAATATATAGACTATATAATGGTAAAATTTAGTTTAGAAAGAAAACGCCTAACTATTTCAAATTTTCCATTTATCAATTTATGCTAATAGATGTAAACATACTTGAATACTTTTGTTTACCCCTGTAAAATACATAGTACATTTAATGCACGAAAGTATTTTGCTAAAGTTTAGTTTAAAAAACTTATCTTTAAAGTACTTAAATCAAATTTCCAGAGATGATCATCCAAAGGTGACCATGTTTCCAGTTCTTTATGTGACCCTGTATATCATTTTATCTATATTCTACAAACATTTCCTAGTAAACTAAATGCAGGTCTACGTAAAAAGGCATGACATATTTAAAAACCGCCTTTAAGTAAATTACTCTCACATTCAGTAGCCTTTCCGAGATCTTTTGTGTAACCCTGTATATCTAAATTGTGTAACAATTAGCATTTATATAAACCATATAATATGTATACATCTAGCGAAACTTAAAAGCGTATATCATAGTTAAAAAAATGCATTTCATCCATCTAACAGCCATCTTCGGTAATATTCAGGACTTGGGATAGAATATACTATTTGAAATCTTTTGTGTGTCCCTATAAATGCTATGCACTACGTATTATGCATGAAATAACTCATGTTATTCTTCAGCAACGTATATAAATTTGAATATATATATGAAATCGTTTACCATAATTAAAATATATATATTTCAAACAATTTCCCCTTTTTTGTTATGTGTTGGAATTATTTTGTGTGGCCCTGTAAATGGATAATAACTATTCTTTTCGCTGCATACTTTACAAAATACATATATTAGCGTACTTAAACGATGCATATAAATTTGAAGATGTTTGACAGGGTGTAACACCTTTAAAATTCATTTGAAACGATTTTTCCCCATAGGCCGTAATATAATGGAATATTTTTGACTGTCCCTGTAAATAAACTAATCATGGCCAGAAACTTCATTTTCAATAGGGTTCATGCTCGGGTAAACGTCATTAGCGTGCAAAACTTTCATGACAATCCGAGTATATTTACGAGAGTTAGAGCGCGGACAGACGGCCAGACAAACCGAATGCATAAGCACTTTTCAACTTTGTTAGAAGTGCTAAAAAAAAAAGAAATGTCACGTTTTTTGCCAAAAAAAAGTATTTTCGGGGATAAATTTTGTTGTACAGTTCCAGATTCGTGTTCAGCGACCCAAAAAACATAAAGGTACCAAATATCAAAACTACACCAAAACTTGGCATTTATTTTCGACCAAATGCCTGGATTATAATGCAAACGCATTTTTTTTTTCAATTCTAATCTGAATCTTTCTAGCACAAACATATCGATATCAATCACACTGACATTTCAAAAAATCGGTAGATTGATTTGCGGTTTTCACTAAAATTATTCTTTATGTCGGCATTTTCTTGAAATTAAATTATAAAGATAAATTTCAAAAAAATGCCGATACAGGGCGCTTTAGACTTTGGAGTACAAACAACTATTTTTTGCCGGTATTTTTTGCATCTCATTAATTTTTTCTTAAGCTTACACTCAAACTTAAATTTTGAGCTCAAAATCTGAAAGTGGGAGAGGTTAAGTAGCACAAACTGAATTGTGTACAGAGGGTGCAAATTTCAAATGATTATAAACAAGTAAGAAAAATCATGCGTTAAGCATAGATTATGAAGCACTTTCCAACACTTAATGAAATCTTTAACAAAACTTTGTTATTTAGGGAAATAATAGTGTATAGCCAAATATACCCATATATGTATTCCAGTACATTAGAACAGCCCTGTATTTCATATGTCAGTTCATATAATGGGAAAATTTAGCTTAGCAAGAAAATACCCAGTAGCTTGAAATTTCTTTTTCAGCAATTCATACTATTAGATGGAAACATACTTGAATATTTTTGTTCAGCCCTGTAGTTTACATTGTACCTTTATTACACGTCAGCATTAGGCTAAAATTTATTGTAAACTAAAACACTTTTAAAACAACTGAAATCACATTCTCATAAATCATCATTCATAGGCGTCTATGTACCGAATTCTTTGCGTGGCCCTGTATATTCCTTTATCTATATTCTGCAAACATTTCTCAATAAATTAAATGCAGCTCAGCGAACAAATGCATAGCTTATTTAAGAACCATGTTTAAATAATTTACGCTCATATTCAGTAACGTTGGTGAGCTCTTTTGGGGAGCCCTGTATATCAACTATAACATTTATACGCACCATATAATGTGCATATATTTAGCGAAATATAAACGCGAATATCATAATTAAAATGCATTTCATCATCGGACACATATACGGTACTTCGGAAAGAATATACTATTTGAAATCTTTTGTATGGCCCTGTAAATGCTATGTACTTCATATTATGCAAAACAGTAGCGTATAATTTATATTAAGCTTCAGTGACATATATCAATTTTATTATACATGAAAAATCTTAATACAGTGGCTCACAAAAGTGTTCGTACACTTAGGAATTTCAATGAAATAGTGCTCTATCCATTAATTAAAATTAATATTTTAGAATGAGTATTTAAGAGTAAGATCTATGACTCATTCTTAATAAAACTACATAAAATATTTCAAAAACATAGCAAAACTTTATTTTGAAAAAAGTGATTAATCAAAAAATAACAAAAAAGTTACCTCACGAAAGTCTTCGTACACTTTAAAAAAATCGCTGTATATTTGTAAATATTGTAATATTACGCTAAAGTCGTACTTAATAGGATATTATTTAGCACCGAAAACAGTTTTTTAAACACCTGGGAATAGATTTAATTAATATTTTTGTAATTTCTGCATGAAAGTTGATTCCTTTATCGAACATTGCTGTTTTTACTTCGCTTTTCGTTTCAATGCTGTGTTTTCGTATTCTCACTTCCAATTATCTCCAAATATGTTTTACTGGGTTTAAATTGAGCAATTGAGGTGATGTTTTCAGAACTTGTGGACAATTATAGAGACACCAGAGGTGAACATTGAGAACCATGTGCTTTATATCATTATCCTAATGAAAAACAAAGTTGTTTCTGTTACCCATATTTTGGGCAGATAATTTTAAATTGCGTTTTAAAATATTTGAATAAAGATCGTGATTTATTATGCTATTAATGTATACCAAATTACTTAATCCTGATGTTGCTATGCACCCTCACACAAGGACAACTCCACTACCATGGTTAACTGTTCCAACTAAGTTCTTTGAATTAAATTCTTAATTTTTTTTCACCATACTATAATGCACCTATTGGAGCCAAGAATGACATACTAGTTTTCATCTGTAAATAAAATATTATTCCAATACGATTCGGGTATATTTATCATTGATTTTGCCAAAGAAAGCCTAAGCATTATGTTTTTCGCCCTAACAAAAAATTTTCTACGGGCAGAACGCCTATATAATGCAGCTGGGCTTACCACTCGTCGAATAGTTTCAGGTGAAAATGAAATAGAAACTGTTTCATTAAATTCTGTGGTCACTTTTACAATACTTAAATGCGGATTTTTTACGACTTTTCTAATTGTAAGTATTTGATCTCATTGCGTTAATTTAGATTGACGACTTTTTAATCCCTAGTTTTTAATCCAATTTTTTTCTATAAAGCCTTATATTGCATACTTCACCGTAGAAGGGAATAATTTAACTAATTTTGCAATATTTCGAATTGATTTACTACTACTATGAAGAAACATTACTAATTTTCAAACGCTATTAGTCGTGACATTACGATTACAAACCATTTTTTAGTTAATAAATAGAATATTACGGACCAATTCTGCAAAATACAAAGCCAAGCGATTTTTTAAATGTCACAATAATGCAAAAATAAAAATAAAGTGACAAATAATATTTTTAATTATGAATGTATCCGAAAATGTTTCTGTGTACGAAGACTTTTGTGGCGTGTTCTTTCTGTGACATCTTCCGTTTTCATTTTTAGATTTAAAAAAAATTCCTTAATGTTAAATAAAATGGTTGTGTGTTATTTAGAATAACTTGGAGATAATATAAAAAAATACTGGACTTCATATACGAATTTAATTTCAGGAAAATTTATTTTTAGTAAAAATTTTTAAAGTGTACGAACATTTTTGTGAGCCACTGTATATTTAAAATATGTCACACACAATTCCCCCTTTTACCATTATCTAATGAAATTCTTTTGTGTGGCCCTGTAAATGAATAATAGCTACATTTTCACCTTATATTTTATAGAATGCATATTTTAATATGTTTGACAGGGTATAACACCTTTAAAATTCCTTTGAAACATTTTTTTCCCATAGGCCGTAATGTAATAGGAAATTTTTGATTCGCCCTGTAGATAAATTAATCATGGTAGAATCTTCATTTTTGATAGGACTTGTGCTAGGGTAAACGTCAATAACGTCCTAAAATTTCATGGCAATCCGAGTATATTAACGATTTTTCTCCATGGGCTGTAATGTAATAGAAAACTTTTGATTCGCCCTGTAGATAAACTAATCATAATGGAAACTTCATTTTCAATAGGGTTCATGCTAGGGTAAACGTCAATAACGTCCTAAAATTTCATGGCAATCCGAGTACATTAACAATTTTTCCCCATAGGCCGTAATGTAATGGGAAACTTTTGATTCGCCCTGTAGATAAACTAATCATGGTAGAAACTTCATTTTCAATAGGACTTGTGCTAGGGTAAACGTCAATAACGTCCTAAAATTTCATGGCAATCCGAGTATATTAACGATTCTTCCCCATAGGCCGTAATGTAATGGGAAACTTTTGGTTCTCTCTGTAGATAAACTAATCATGGTAGATACTTCATTTTCAATAGGGTTCGTGCTAGGGTAAATCTCAATAATGTATAAAAATTTCATAGCAATCCGAGTATATTTACGGGAGTTAGAGCGCGGACAGACGGCCAGACGGACAGACAAACCGAATGCATAATAAGCACTTTTCAACTTTGTTGGAAAGTGCTAATAAAATTTCATGGCAATCCGAGTATATTAACGATTTTTCCCTATAGGCCGTAATGTAATGGGAAACTTTTGGTTCTCTCTGTAGATAAACTAATCATGGTAGATACTTCATTTTCAATAAGGTTCGTGCTAGGGTAAATCTCAATAATGTATAAAAATTTCATAGCAATCCGAGTATATTTACGGGAGTTAGAGCGCGGACAGACGGACAGACGGCCAGACGGACAGACGGACAGACGGACAGACGGACAGACAAACCGAATGCATAAGCACTTTTCAACTTTGTTGGAAAGTGCTAAAAACGGAAAATTTGGTTCATTGATTTGCGGTTTTCACTAAAACTATTCTTTATGTCGGTATTTTCTTTAAAATAAATTATAAAGATAATTTTCAAAAAATTCCGATAGAAGGCGCTTTAGACTTTGGAGTAACGAACAACTCTTTTTTAGCAATATTTTTTCCATCTTATTAAATGCTTTCGTAAGCTTAGATTTAAACTTAAATTTTGAGCTCAGAATCTGAATAGTTGGGAGTAGTTAAGTCGACAACTGAACTGTGTTCAGAGAGTTCAAATTTCAAATTATTATAAAAAACGAAAAAATTGGTCGATTCGTTTGCGGTTTTTGCTAAAACTAATTTTTAAATGGCCATTTTCTTGAAAATAAATTTTAAAGATAAATTTCACGAAATGCCGATAGAGGGCGCCTTAGACTTTGGAGTAGCGTACAACTATTTTTAACTGTTATTTTTTTAATCTCATTAAATGCTTTCAAATGCATAAACTTAAATTTTAGGCTCGAATTCTGAATCGTTGGAAGTGTTTAAGTAGCGAAAAATTGAATTCTGTCCGAGGAGGGGGGGAGTGTTAAATTTCAACTCCTGAAGACACTTCAATTTGCGCTACTTAACTACTCCTAATTATTCAGAATTTGAGCTCAAAATTTAAGTTTAAATCTTCCGAAAACATTTAATAAGTTTTTGCAAGCATTTAATTAGAACAAAAAAAAAAAAAAAAAAAAAAAAAAAATAACGGTTAAAATTAATTGTTGGTTACTCTGAAGTTTAAGGCGCCCTCTAATGAAATTTTTAAAAAACTTTCTTTAAAATTTATTTTCAAGAAGATACTGACTTAAAGAATAGTTTTATTTTAAACCGCAAAGGAATCGACAAATTTTTCCATTTTCTATAATTATTTTAAATTGGAACACCCCCCCCCTTAAACACAGTTTAGTTTGTGCTACTTAACAACTCCCTACTATTCAGATTTTGAGCTCAAAACTTAAGTTTAAGCCTAAGCTTCCGAAAACATTTTATGAGATGCAAAAAATAGTTGTTCGTTACTCTAAAGTCTAAAGCGTCCTCTATCGGCATTTTTTGAAATTTATCTTGATAATTTAATTTCAAGAAAATGCCGACATAAAGAATAATTTTAGTGAAAACCGGAAATAAATCGACCAATTTTTCCGTTTTTTATGTTTATTTGAAATTTTGGTCCCTAAACTTTAATGGCGGCTATCTCCTTTGGAAAACGTTTGGAACCCTTGGTCTCCTATTTAATATTGTTTGTCTTAATGTGTACTATCACCCCTCTTTTATTGTAAAAAAAAAAAATTCGAAACACCCTGATATATATATATATATATATACTAAGTTATCCTTTTCTGCATTTTATACACAATCCCTTAGACATCATTTAGACTTTTCTAAAGCACAATTCAAAAAAATTAGAAATTGGGAATTCGCAAATAACCGGACATATTAAATAAAACTGTATATATAAAAAAATGATTGAAATTTAAACTGTTTTAATAAACTAGGCTTTAAAAGTTGTTTATTATTTTAGTTTTAAACTAATTGGTGATTTCAATATTGTTACCCCAAGATGCCCCCATATCTTTGCTCCCCCTGTAGATATCAAAAAATAGAGCTAGCCATTTTAAAGAGAAAAAAAAAAATCGGTTCGGACAGCTGGGCCAGAAAATTCCGGTCCATTTAAAGCATTAATAACCCCTAAAAAACTGATTTAAAGATTTTAAAAGATTTTGTGAGTAGAGTTATCTACTTTTATTCTTCATGGCAATGATAATTAACACCAGTATTTTGTATTAATGATGAGTAAATACAACAGCGAATACTCCTAAGATAAAATAAACTGCAAATGAGCATGCTGACTCTGATATATGTGACACTAAAGTCTTTTATTAAGATTTAAGAATGACAAAAAACTTGGTCTTGCCAAAAATCGCTAGGAGGCGCTGTAATCCTAGATTTATGGATTGGGACAGACTCTAGATAAAGAGACAAGTTTAATGATACCTTACACTATGATTTTTAAATAGTTATTAAAGAAGTCGAAAAAGTTATAAATTTCGTTTTAAATCGGTAGCAACCAAAATTTGAAAACATGTTTCAAACTTAAACTGTTTTAATAAAATAAGCTTTAAAAGTTGTTTATTATTTCAGTTTTAAAGTAATTGGTGATTTTCATAGGTTTGCCCCAGGATGCCACCATATCTTTGCTCACCCTTTAGATATCAAAAAATGAAGATAGCTATTTTAAAGAACGGAAAAAATCGGTTCGGACCCTGGGCCAGAAAATTCCGGACTATTTAAAACATTATTAATCCCCCAAAAAATTATTTAAAGATATTTTGAATATTTTACTATTATTATTTCATGTTTTTATTACAATAATAGGTAGGTTCCAGCAATATAATCGCTGTACCCGCAGCCATATGTTTACTGTTTAGTATTTATCAGTTGGCAACTCATTGTAACCATGAGATTTTACCCATAATTCTTCTCTCCAAAACTTATTAAGTTCAATTCAATTTTCTTTTATTGAATAAATGAGAAATCTGCCGAAGTCTACCAAAGGATAATGTGCCGAAGATTGCCGAACTGAAACGATTTTAGCCGGAGTGCTAGCTTTTTTTCTCGTTACGGAATTTCTGGATTTGGTCGCCGCGCTCAAAGCCCGCGATAAAAGCTATGCAATAGCTTAATATGTAGTTTACAACTGGTATTTTTTCCGAATTTTAATTTTCTAATCCATATTATAGATTTTTTAAAATTACAAACTTGATGTATTTATGTTTGTGTTTTTTAGAATTATAGCCATACAAAAAATTATTTCAAAGAAGGAATTATTAACAAAAGTATAAAAATGTTATTTAATATTAGAAGTTGTAAATTTTGTTCATAATTCAGAAACTTTTCATCCACATGACTTAAATTTTCGTCTGGGCATAGTGTAAACAGAATATTTAAAATATATTGCTAATATTGGTTGTTAACATTAAAAAAATGGCCAGTATTTGATTTGTAAATGGCCTTCTAAACAAATTTTGTATGTATCATTTAAAAGGAGACTTCAATTCCAGTAGTTTGGTACCAGTCATTTTCTTCTATTTAAAGACTGGCGGACTAGTGGGGGAAGTTTATCTTTTTTCTCAATTGTGTATCGATTTGGAGGTGTTAAAAAACTTCAATTTGAAAATTTTTAGAGTAAAACTCTGTTTGATACAACAATATAAGAAAATGTTGTATGAATAAAGATTCATCGTAAACACTGATTTCAACAATGAAAAACTTTCAATTGCTTGTTTTTGTATTATAAGACTTGTTTATTATGAACAAATATTTTGTTCTGAACAATGGTTTCAACAATGATTTCAACAATGGTTTCAACAATGGATTGTCGGATGGATTGTAAAATTTTAGAAAAAGTTTCCTTTGAGGCTTTTACCGTCTTGCGATTCACGTATGATATTTACTGCATCTATCTTTTTGATATTAAACGCAAATAAGAGCGAAAAAAATATTTCTTTCAAAATGTTTTCACTTACGGTAAGTTATGTGCATCATTTTCATATAATTTTCAAGTTTATAGTTTTATTATTTATCATATAAAAATGCTTTAGTAATGAAATGAAAATCGAGAAAGCACAGACAACAGACTTGTATAGCCCCACACTGAGTCTTTGATGATTTCGCAGATGTTAAGTTAAAGCACGTTTATTTCAGAGAACAAATGGCTATAGACAGTGAATAAATTACATAATGATATTATTGTCGTACAGAAGTCCACGCTTAATGGTGTCTAATGTCTAAAAAGTTATACGTAGTTTGGTTCACTAATTATTGTTCCAAGTAAATATAGAATATTTGTACTACAGTGGTTGATGTGAATAATAGAAGATGCTATATGCTCAAATATTTGTGAGCCGTAGATACTATATTAACATACTTCTGAAAGGGGGTATTTTAAAGATCTTTTTTTTTTTATTTAAACATTCAGTGGTTAATTTACGTGTTCTTTATTATATGACTTATTTTATATGATTTTTAAATTGGGATGAAAGGGGAAGTTTAGTATTAAGCTTATATTGATTTCTGACAGTGAATGAAACACGGCTACGTTCCAATGATCCTGAGTCCAAACAACAGTAGTCATGTCTCATCCACTGTCACAAATCTAGCCCCACAAGCTCCAAACACATCCTCTCACTGTGGTGGTACTTCTCGCTCTAAGTAGTAAAATTACTAAATAAAATTATTATGACTTTGAAAGAATTTATTGCGTTGTGAAAGCATTGCCTCTTTTCGTTCTTTTTGGTCAAGCAGTTCAAAAAGAAAGAGAATGAATTCTTACTTTGACTGGTGTGCTTTTTTAAAAATGTGGAGAAAATTATTAATAATAAATCCGTACTTTACTTGAATCTTGTTTTGGAAGAAAAGAGTTTTCCCGATGGTGGCCGATTTTTATGCGAAATTTTCTGACCGATAAAATTTCAGACGCACAAAAAGATCTCATAGCAGTAAGGTGCAGCTCATTATTTGTCAATGTGATCCCTCTTTGCTGTACCCGCATCAATAGACAGGCAGGCCGCTATCCTTAAAAACAAAGTAATCGTGACTGCTTTACCGCTAAACATATTTTGATTCTAATTAACGAAACTTTGAATTTACAGTGAGTAATGTGGGCAATAAAAGTAAAAAAATGTAAAATTTAAATCTACTGATAAAATTTTAAAATACCGGTAAGGGACGAAGCATATCAGGGACGGAGAAATCGATACAAACATGATTCAACTCATTAATTAAAAGCAAACTTTGATACTAATCAGTGTACAATATAGATAAAAATAATATTATTCACGCATAAAACACGTTTACAACTAATGTTTCGAACTTATTCTAACGAGTCAGCTTCAGAGGATTTGAATGATCTTAATGGAGAAAAACACACACTACAATGTAGTCACACGCATTAACTGAGTACATTTCATTATAGTATCACAACATGAAGAATAAAATTGTATCGTGGACATGGCGCATGACACTATAATAAAAATAATGAATAAAAAAAATTTCAAAAATTTTCATTTTTACAAAAGTATTTCTTTCAAAATATTCAAGAAAATTTTAGGAATTTGAAATGCATATGTTATGCACCTCCGCCTTCCTTAAACTAATTTCTATAAATTCCCTTTTAAGAGTTGGAACATCTAGAAACAATCTTTGCGTCATCTAAGTAAACTGTATTTATACTCATTTGCAACGTTAATTTAGACAAAGCTATTAAATTTTGTCTATTATTGTCTAATAAATTTTAAATCCTTTTTACGTCCTTAACTCTCTCTAACATCCATCTCATAGTCTTGTCAATGTTCAGTTGACAAACAACAAACCATTCACACATAGACATAGCGCCATCTTTTGGCCGGCTATAACACTATGATAAAAAAAATTAATTTAAAAAAATACAAAATTATTTCTTTCAAAATATTCAAGAAAATTTTAGGAATTTGAAATGACATATTATCGTTATGTACTTCTTCCTTCCTTAAACCAATTTCGATAAATTCCTTTATAAAGTCCTTTTTAGGGTTGGAACATCCTGAAACAATCTTTACGTCATCTAAATTAACAATAGTTATATTCACTTGCAACGTTAATTTAGACAAATCTATGGACTGTCTATTAAATTTTAAATCCTTTTTATGTTGCTTAACTACCTTTAACAATCATCTCATAGTCTTGCCAATGTATGACGTCAAAAAACTATCATTCAGTTGTGCACGTACACTGGTGTCCAAAATTTAAGCATAATTGGTAATTAAGTAATTATTTTTAAGTAATGAAAGAAGTATGAATCGGAATGTGCTGAAACTCCAGGTGTGTAAACAAAATAGTACGCGTCACATATTTTCGCGAAGAGTTTTCCCCGAATTCGAACAGGGAACCGTCAACAAATTGAAAAAGAACGAAGATCTTTTGGATAACCCTGTCAAAACTAATGTAGCAAAAGCGTTCAAACTGCACATTATGATTAATTGGCTTATTGTAATGTACTGTGCTAATTTTTACAAGGATAGCATGTATACTCGTAGAGAAATTAAGGTTTTTATAAAAACAGTCGTAAATTTTTCCAAGTTTTTTGCTTACAATTTGCAGAGTCCTTATTATAAAATAATGTTCTTTTCTGAAAATATGACAAACATTATTGTACACAATACCCTGTCATCAAAATTTAAAAATAATAAAAATTGTATGAAAAATGAGTATGTTTAGTAAATAATTTTTCATTGCGCATGCGTTAACGATATCAAAATGTCATTTGCATATTGTGTTAGCTAAGTGTATAGAGCAACTTTTGTAAAAGTTTCAAAAACATAGCTTGAAAATTCTGAAAATGGGAGCCTATAGAATCAACTCAAAATCCGTTATTCCTAAAGGAAGCAAAAAAATCAGGGGTTTTACCTAAATATAGTTGTACGTGCAATATTGTGTAGGCACTAAACAATGGAATATGGATACAGCCCCTCATCTTTTTGCTTCATTTAGGGAATAAAGGATTTTGATCTCATTCTATCAACGATAATTTTCAGAATTTTTAAGCTATGTTTTTGAGACTTTCACAAAAGTTGCTCTATACATTTAACTAACATAATATGCAAATGAAATTTTAATAGCGTTCACGCATGCGCAGTTAAAAATTATTTAGTAAACCTGCTCATTTGTCATACAATTTTTATTATTTTTTAATTCTGATGACAGGGTATTGTGTACAATGATGTTTGTCATTTTTTCAAAAAAGAACACTATTTTATATTAAGAACTCTGCAAATTATAAGCAAAAAACTTAGGATTGTTTTTATAAAAACCTTAATTTCTCTACGAGTATACATGCTATCCTTGTAAAAATTAACACAGTACATTACAATAAGCCAATTAATCATAATGTGCAGTTTGAACGCTTTTGCTACATTAGTTTTGACAGGGTTATCCAAAAGATCTTCGTTCTTTTTCAATTTGTCGACGGTCCCCTGTTGGATTTCGGGGAAAACTCTTCGCGAAAATATGTGACGCGTACTATTTTGTTTACACACCTGGAGTTTCAGCACATTCCGAGTCATATTTCTTTCATTACTTAAAAATAATTACTTATTTACCAATTATGCTTAAATTTTGGACACCAGTGTATTTCATAAACACCCGAATGAAATAAAAAGTGGAATTGTGTCTTAGGTTTCTGATTACAGCTGTAAACATATTGTTTTTTAGGGGAGGCAACTAGATGAATGTCATACTTATGAAAAAGTCTCCTTAAACTCTCGAACCTTATTCGGATATATGCAATTTTTCAATAAGATGGACAGGTTAACTGACCACATTGAAAATAGCTGTTGTACTTTTTGATTAAAGTCTGGATAACTTCTTGACTATATCCATGGTCAATTTCAATTTTGATAATATGGTCTAGTTTGTTTTTAAAAAATTCTCTAGAATTTTTCTGCTCATTACCATTTTTCATAATTCTTATTCTTCTTCTTTCAAAATAAATCTGTACTCTTTCAATAAAGGAATTAGCGTTGACATTTTACTAACATTTAGCGTTGACATTTTACAACTTCAAGAAGTGAAAGATGTAACTGTAATAATACTATCGATTTCCACTGGTTTCCAAAAAAAATTCGTTGTAAGTGAAGAATCTGATTTAATGATTAAAATAACCAGAAATGGGAGGGAATTATTAACTTCTTTTTCCATCGTAAATTTTATGCTGCCATCAAGTTGGTGTAGTTTTTCAAAATAAATTCCACTAAAGCTGGTTCTTCTTCCTTCCTAAAGTAGCCTCCTTAAACTAGCGAAGCACTTTGAAGTAAATTTGTTTGTTTCCAATGGATACGGCTTGATCAATTTCTTTAAATACCTAGTTTCTTTTAAAATTTTATTTCGGAAGGATGTTGCTTTTAATGACATTGAGGCCTAGGCATTAATGCTTTACAATTAATACGTGATAAAATATGAATTAAAATATTTTTAAGTTGATTGCCAAATGCAAAATATGAATATATTAAGTTTTTTGTAAGCGAAATCAATTATTTTCCATTGAATATTTTAAAATATGTTCCTTTAAAATCAATTTTAAATAATAATATTTATCTATAAACACTTTTACGAATTCAAATTTATTTAACGTATTCAACATGAAAAAGTAAATTATAAGCACTTTTGAATGAATGAGAAAAGGAATTCTTATTTACTTTTGAATTCGAAAACTTTTTTTTAAAATTTTTAATGAAATTAGAAATTTTAATTTATAGTAATTTTGGTTTTTCATTTTTAAAATAACTAAGGCATTTAACATTAATAAAACCAATATTTATGCATGCCAGTAATAGACGAAATTCTCCCTCTCATTAATATTTTCTGGAAAAATTCTCGGATTAAACATATTTTCTATGACTTCGGAAATTATTTGTGAAAAAATGAAGAACGATTTCGTGTATATTGACGATTTTTTTTGTGTGTGTGTGGGTGACTGTGTATGATGACTTCTTAGGGTATATAATACCTTCGGATGTTATTTAAAGATAAGTTCTGCGGATATGTGTAGAGTGACAGCTACAGATTTTTTTCTTGTATGCAATTTGTCATTAAAAGCTCGCTATTGCTTTCTAAATGGAAAATTGTTTTAAGGTAAAGACTGTATGACTTGTGTCCTAGTATTCGAAGCACTTTTAAAAGACAACTTATGAAAATTGTGAGGACTATAATTTTCTTAAGAAAAGTCTCTTTTTAAAATTATCTTTCAAATGTTTTAGTAATTTAATGATTCCTTATAGCTGTTGCTGTAATCCAACTCGAAAAAACATTTGTGGTAAAATTAAGCAAAAATATATTGGCGGCGAAAACAAAGATCTCTCTATCACTTGGCATTTTAAATGATTTTTTGAAAAGAATATTACTTTTTTAATTTTTACTAGCTATATTTATATTAAAAATAGCTTTACAGCTGAATGATATTTTTTTATTTCTTACTTTTAGATTTATGATGTTCAAGACTATGTTGATCCTAGGTAAGCTATTTTTGATCAAATATATTTATATAAAATACATATATGTATATATATTGCTGCATTGGGTTTATTTACAACAGTATTTATATATATATACATGTTATTCAAATGATACCAAATTAATAAATAAAATTAGCAAAGAAGCATGTATGACAATTGAACATGAAAAACTTTTCAAACACATTCGGAATTCTGTGAAAAAAACTTCTTGTACCAATAAGAGGAAAAAATAATGTCTATATGATCTCTAATGGTTATATCTCTAATGTTTATAGAATCTATAGATTTGTATCTATGCTACATATATTTGGATTCTATAAGCTATTTCAGTTATGAAACGCATGGCACAATTGGAAATTGTTACTTAGAAATTCCGTCAATGCGTATATATACTTAGTAATATACTTAGGATCTTTTGATGAGCCCTGTATATATCTGTAGAATTTATACATTTGAAGTAAAATTCGAAAAATATTTCAATAACAATATGTATACTGCAATTAAAAACATTCTCTTAGCATTAATTGCTCACAGAAAGCAGTCTAAATAAATACTTTGATGTGTCCCTGTAATAGAAACAGAAAATTTTATGCTCACGATAGTTTGTAGTAAGTACCTTATAGGGTAGTTCAGTGATTAAATCAATTTAATTTTGCCTGACATTGTGTAACATCATTAAAAGTCATTTCAATGATATTTCTCTATAAACCGTAATGGAATGTTTTTCTCTTGCGTATCCCTGTAAACAAATAGTGAATTCTATATGCTTCATTTCCAAGACCAAACATGATATGGCTAACCTTATAAAATATATAAATTTGATTAAAATACGAATATACAATGCATATTAGAATATGAGTAGACGGCATTGCGATAATCCGAAATCATAAACTTTTTTCAACTGTATTGGAAAGTCTTAAAAATGTAATATTTAGTATAAATTTTTCATTTAGAGAATGATTAATTGTCAGTTTAATGGATGATTATAGACAACTTCTTGAAAATAATACAGCGAGACATTAACATTAAATTATATTCTCTTAATATTTTTAAACCTATTCAAATTAATGGGATATGTTTTCATATTTAGCGAATGACATCAGGCGGTATATCATTGTCATCTACCTGAAATGTTTGGTAATGAAGTCAATTTTCGTTATCCCAATGGATATGTTAATAGCTACGGTTCGACATAATAGCAAGAGCCGAAGCATGTGCATTTAAAAAATACTCTAATTAACATAAAATTCTGTTTATTATTTTTCACTAATCTTACTTTTCTAAGAATGTCCCTACATAGCGAAAAAAATCGGATAATATCAGTTCGTGATGGTTGAATAATGTACAAAATGTTGGCTATCTTTGTAAAAAGCTAAATGTACGATGATATTAGTGCGACTTTAAGAGTCTATAAGAATGACGGCATGCACACGCATGTTCAATTCCACATCCAAAGTACTAAATTAATGCATGTTTAAAAATTTGCTGGAATTCGACTGGTTTCTCATCAAATCTATTTCGATTTCACAAGATAGGTGTGAACAAACAGTAGTTTGACGATAATGGCATGGCATGTCAAACCTTATAATATATATACAAATTTAATTAAAATCCTTTACCAGAATGGCAATTTTACCAAAATGACTTTACCAGATGCCTGTCAATTTTGGTCTTTTATTTCATTTTCATTTGTCTGTACACAAAATGAGATCACAACTAACACTGATATCGACCCTTATAAATTTGTAAATGAAAAATTTTATTAGATTTATATTAATTAAGGAATTGTAATGTATTTAATTAAAACAATCTGACACCAGTGAGCTGCATCGCTTCGTGCATTCACACATTCTTGCTCATATACTGGAACAAGCTCCATTTATTTTGGAACATAAGACTGAAAAACAATCTAATCAGTTATGTGACTGATGCGTAAGATTTTACACATTTTGTGTTACTCAGTGGGAAACTATAAAAAAAAAAATACAGTTTAAATATTGCATGCAATTACTCTTAATTACTGCTCTCTTTTTTAGTGGCGTCTTGAATACTTTTTTAAGGTCATGTACTTTATTATCATATCCAATGTTTAATACCCTGAAAATAACAATTATTATTGATTTATAAATAAAAGGTTGTATAGGCCCAACAACTGTAGCCTTCTGCCAGCTTCACGCACGCACATTCTTCTGAGCACTTAAAAAAAAGAAACTTTAGAAAATTAGACATTTATTCTCTTTTTCTTTCCGGGTGATGTTAAAGATAATTAAAAAACGTATTTGTTATAGAGACTGATTTTACCTAGCAAATTAACAAATACATTATCAAAGTTTTGAAGGGAATCATACTTAACCTTCGTAAATTTAAAGTGTGATTAATTTGTACTCAGTAATATTTCTTGCCTTTTTTAAATTAAACTTAAACTTTGTATATTTTTTTTCAGTCTTTTGGATCAATATGATTATTATGAAACCACGCAATCACCATCTTTTAGCGGAGGTTATGTATATGACAATCAAGGCTACACTTATGATTATGGAGCTTATCATTTTGAGTATCACCCAGTATATTATTATGAATACCCGACGTAAGTATAATAACAGAAAATTTCTTGATATCGTTAAATATTTTTGCACTTAAAGAATAATCTGTACTAGAATTAGATGTCTATTTTATTTTCTTTCCGAGAGCGTTAAATGTGATTCAAGTATCTATCTCTTATGGATGAGACTGATTTTATTTAGCAAATTTATTTCTATAATAAACGATATACTTTCACATATACAAGCACTTTCAAAAGTTAAACACGGAGAGGAAAATGATAATTTCCTTAAGCCAATCAAAATTGAAGAGGATGCAAATCACTGCAGAAGTAGATGGAAGTATGGAAATATGTTAGGTAACAGCCAATCGCCCTTTCATGTCAAGAAATATGCAAAAAGGGCAGTTTTATAAGAAGCCAGCTTTATGAAGGGTTACAGAAGTTGATTGTAAGTGCAGATAGAAGGTGTTGTAAACTTTCGTAAAATTTGTTTAGAATACATTCGTGTTTCTATGACGTCAATAAGACGAATGGAAGATTCTGAGCGCTGGCGTGCTATCGGGCGCATTGAAGCAGGACAGTCGATCACAGATGTTTCTCTTTTCTTCGGCGTTGATCATTCTGTAATCTCACGTTTATGGAAACAATTCCAAACCACACATACAGTTGTCCGAAGGGCCGTAGTTGATCGCCCAAGGGTTGCAACCCACGCGGAAGATCGATATATTGCTATTGTAGACAAGTGGAATCGCAGAGCGACCTCCACACGTGTGAAATCTATGGTTACAGCGTACATTGATAAGGCGAAATCTGCAGCTACAGTACGCCGAAGATTACATATGAGTGGACTCTACGCCCGGGTACCTCGAGTTTCTGTTCCTCTATTCGTCCAATCAAGAAAGGCACGATTAAAGTGGTGCCGGGGATATGTCAGTTGGACTGTGTCTGACTGGGGATATGTCATGTTTACTGATGAGTCAAAATTTGCTCTAAAGCCAGATGACAAGCATATAAGGATATGGCGTAAACAAGGAACACACAATCAGCTCTAAAACATCACCGAACATCACGCATTCCGAGTGGGAAGCATTATGGTGTGGGCAGGAATTTCATTAGGATACCGCACCGACCTGCACATCTTAAAACTAGGTTCTGCGAGGGCTGTCCGGTATCGATATAAGTCCTAGAAATCATTGGGTGGTTGCACGCTGCAGCAGTTGGCCTTACTTTTGTTTTAATGGACGATAACGCACGTTCCCATAGAGAACATCGTCGATGACTACCTGGAGAGTGAAGGGCTTGCGCGTTTGGCATGGCCAGCATATTCGCCCGACCTTAACCCTATTGAAAATCTTTGGGATGCTCTCAGCCTTGCTGTATGTTTGCGTTTCCCACCTCCAGCCACTGTTATTGAACTGGAAACTACTCTACAAGAAAAATGGTGATTGCTTGGTTCTGCGGTGGTTGACCATCTAATTGAAAACATGGTCACAAGATGTAAACTTTGTATATAAATGAGGGAATACCCTATTAGTGTGTTTTTTTTCATTTTATGCTGTTTATTTTCACTTTATACATAATTCCGTTTAAGTCTCCAGTATGTCATTATCTGAAAACTTTTTAAAATTTAATATTGATTTTAATTTTTGCATATAATTATTGATTTTGTTTTATTCGTAAATATATATGCTACTTTCCTGCCGAATTTTGTTCAATCAAAGCAATATTTGTTGATATTTTTGCATTTTACATCTTCGTGCTTAACTTTTAGAAATGAATGTATAAGAGATTTGAGATGTTTCTCTCAAATCTCTTATCTTTTCAGATAAAAATTGTTAAGTTGTTTGTTTACAATTTTTTTAAAGTCCAGTTAAAGTAATTAAATTAAAGTCTTGTTTAAAAAATTTAGAAGTTAATGAGAATTTTCTTTACCGGAGGAAAATTACATGAAAATGATAAAAAATGCATACTCAGTAAAGAATATACATTCTAGAGGATTTTACGAAGAAAATTAAATTTTCAAAAATTAAAATTTAATCTTCAAGCTTGTCTATATACACTACCCTACAAAAAGAAATTTTATTAGTATAAAGATAATTACTTCGTTATGGAAAAAATTATATTCGATTAAACCTACATATGGAGTTTACGACATTCTACTACATCTTATGAAGCAATTACATTTTCAAAAGTTAACATCTTAAGATTCTTTCTCTAACTCGCTAAGCACCAGCAATTTATAAGAAGGACAACTTCATTCTGTCTTCAAGCATTCAATAAACATATCCTACTGATTATTTTATGCATTTGTGTTTAGCCTAACATATCTAGAATACAATGCCATCTCAACGGGAACTGCTATAGGCTGGATTTAACATCAGATAAAAAAAGGAATGGCAACATGGAAATAGAATTCAGAATATACCGGGTAGGCAACAAGTCCATAAAAACTTTAAAAGTTCATAAATCTCAGGAAAATAACCGAAATAAAAAGCGGTTTGTCATGTTAACATCTATAAGTCAAGGAATTTCTTTTAAAACAGGGGGAAAATAACTTAAAATCAGCCAACATATGGCGCTGATGTATCCAAGTCATAGAAAAAGATTCATAAATAACGAACGGAATGTCTCAGAATTGTTTTTTACTGCTGTAAGTGTTCCATATGACTTTCAAAAGGGGTAATACAGTAGACTCAATAAAATCTGCAACCCTAAAATCCGCACACAATTTACAAATGTAAACAATGAAACTTTCAGTTCAAATGTATTGACAAAATTTAACTTTTTTTAATTTTATATCAATTCCATATACATTTAAATTTGTAATTTTCGTTATTGTTACTGAATTCATGTTTGAATTCATGTTTTTTCATAAAGGAAGTATAAATTAATTACTGAAAAAAATCAAGAAATTGCTGATATCATTGTTAATCACAATTTTTTTGAGAAATATATTTAAGCATTAATCTACTTTTTTTTTCATTATTAAGTCTGGTAAAACCAGAAATAAACTTCCTTATTTTATGATTTTGATGTGCATTAGTAATGTATCTTTATGAGGAAAGTTTCATTGAATAATGTAAGAAAAATACATTTAATTTTTATAATGAACATTTAACTGTACATTATTGATTGTTCTTGATCTTTGTTTTAAAAATTTTAATGATTTAAAATATTACCTAAATTTTAATAATTTTAATGTTTTACTTATTTTAATATTATATTGTAAGCATTCATTATAGTTTCAGTTGCATTATTAATTACATTCAAATTAGTGTTTAAAAAATTTAAACAAGGTAATGACCAGAAATCCACAAAATTCTAAATTCCACATAACTTCTGGTCCCAAGCTGCGTGGATTTGACGGATTCTATTGTAAAAAGTTGCAGACAAATCAAAAAATCTATCTTTGGCAAAATTTAGCAGGCCTGGATGTGAACATGACACCTCTAGGAACAATTATCGCATCTTAAAATTCAGATAGGTTACATCGACTGGGTCGTTACACGAGGGATTTCCAACATGGTCTGTCGCTGTTAAGGATCCTTTTCCAGTCCCCTAATTCTTCTCAACTCGTAATTTAATCAAAGTAAAATCGCTGATTTCTGGTTTACATGAAACATCATCACCAAAAAGGTTTTATCCTACGCACTCAGCATGTTTACATACACAGTTTACAAATGTGAACTACTTGTGGATTAAGTTCTTGTAACCATCTCATTTCCATGTTTCCACCGAAGTTGCTCGTACAAGAGCCATCTGTCGGCTGTTTTGTGATCCATTTTTTCCACCTTAAAATCAATAAAACAATTTCCATGAAATATAAATCTAACATTCCAAACCGTTTTTTATTTCGGATATGTTTCTTGTTTTTGTGAATTTTTAAAGTTTTTTTGGCCTTTTTGTCTATCCAGTATCTCAATTGAAAGTACTTAGATAAAAAATGGTAACGAATCTGCAAAACATGGCAATCTTCTCTTAAACGTGTTTAATGAGACAAACGAGGAAAGATCAAGCATTAAACCTGAGATAATACATGTGCATCATGTTTTTAAAAAAAAATTTCATCCAATCAAATTTTAATGTTTGAATCTCACTTATGTATATATATGTATATATATAATCATTTTTAATTGATCACTGAAAAAAAAAAACTATACATATCTGTGCGCGATAGCATGACTATTTTTGGCTTAAAACAGTCTGTAGCGTGTCACACTATCAGCATAACATATTACTTTCAAATCTCTTACAAAATCGAGGAATATATTGATACATATATAATCTACGTAACGGCAGAAAACAAAAGCTTATTTTTAATCATTTGAACATATGAATAATGTTTTAAATTGTTATTAAAGAGAGGAGTTGCCACAGTTCATGTATAAGTGTTCAGAGCTTGGTCATAACCAAAGCTTGGTCATTTGTATTTTTATTGCAAGGAATGGATTTACGCATTAAAACATCAACAATAAATAGTGTAATAAAAGTTAAAAGAATTTATAAAAAATTGATGAAAAATAGCAAATTAAAGCCGATGACTTTTTTTCTTCTAATAATAGGTATTTTTGGAAAACAATAAAACATCGCATTGTCTCTTTGCATTAAATCATGCGTGATTTTTGAATTATAAGTTAAACAACTCACTTATAAATTTCCTATTTTAAGTTAAATAATCTTATTGTTTGTGCATATAAATAACACAAATATCTCATTTTTTGATTTGGTATGTGTATTTGTTTTTCTAATGAATTTGTTTTATGATAAATGCACATTAATTGTCCTTGAAACAGCGTAACTAAACAAAACATTTGTGTTATACAAAGTACGATGTGCGACTGCTCGCGCAAAATATTTTAAAACACCCACTGAGCGATTAATGACTGTCATTTCGATTTTTCTCCAATCTTCCTCTATTCCAGTTTTCTGAAATAAAATTGGAATAATCAAGGAGTGATAGAAATTGCCGCATTCGCACTCAAACAATACTGAATTAGTAGTGGATAATTTAAAATGTAATTTTTACGCTTGACATCTGTAACTATTATTGACAGGTACAGACACGTCTAAGATTACGTCCACAGTGTACTATTTTAATTCCAGATGACGTCATCCTATTTCACAGTGTCAGACTGTTGAACATTATGCTAAAATAAACTCATTATGGTTGAAGTGAGCAGGCGAAACTGGCCGTTCGATTTGGGGGACACTACCAGTATTTTTAAATAACCAAGTATTGTGTTCATTCGCAAAAACTTTTCACTTTGATCATTTTTATCAACATTGAAAGTTTTTTCCATTAACCTGCAAGAAAAGACATGCTTTTTAATCATATAAATTAAATTAACCGCAAATAATATCATTCAATAACTCCATTCTAGTTATACGCTTTCGAAAAGGGCATTGTTCATTCAGAAACCAATACATGTTAGAGCATACATGTTATAAAAGCATTTGTAAAAACTTGTGGATAAGTGTGATCTGCGACCACATAAAGGGTTTCGTTTAATAGTTAGCTCAAAACATTTATTTTTTAAATAATAAATCCAAAATGTTAATTTATATTTAATAAATTTTTACATATATGGTAGTACCAATAAATTTAATTTAAAAATGAATGTAAAAGGAACTTATTTATTTTAATAAAACTGTAAATTTTCAAATCAAATCATTTAAATAAAAAGCTGAATTCTAATTTTTTTAAACAGTTATCGATGCATTAACATTAACATAAGGCCATTAACAGTAAAAGGACTAAAAAAAGAATCAGTTGATAATAACTATTTGACAAGCTTATCATAAATCTGGATTTTAGCTTAGTTGTATAATATTTGTATATTTATTCTCCTGGAGAAAAACTACAATTATACAATTCTTATTCTATAAAAATTGTTTGTAGGTATTTTTGCTGAAATCTATATTTTTTTATAATGTGGGAGTTTGTCATATTTCATTTCAAATGCATTTTCTTAAAGGTACCATAAAATTTATGTATTTTCTTTTTGTTTCTCACTTCTTCTAGTTACGTGGGTTATTATCATTTGACAAATCTTCCATATAGTCCCGAGTATCTCTATCATGACAATTATGTGTACGTACCAGTTAACATCTACTACTACGTGCCAAACCTCACATACTATACGACAGAAGTAACATATGTTAGTGACATTGCCTATCATCTTGATCCAGCCCATGCGTATGAAAGTGAGATGATGTCTTCCCCTTTGGAACAGAGTTTTGACATCTTTGAAGAATTTAATGACAACATATGCAATATTGGCAACAGGTAAGAAATCATTGCATAAACTAATTCATTAGATTTTAAGCTTCATACCGTAATCGGGTTTACTTGTATTTAGAATGTTACTTTGTTTTATTTCCCACGAAATGTTAAGAGCTGTTATAACCGAATTTTTACTACTCTAATGATTTTTTTTTTAAATATTACTTTCTGAAACTTTTTTTCTTGTGTCAAACCCTAATTTCTTTTTTTTTATCTGAACTAATTTATTGTTTTTTAGTTTAATGAAATTCTGAGTTTGTGTTACTTAGAAACAAGCAACAATTTAAGTGCAATAATTAATTCAATTAAGTGAGAGGTACAAACAAAGGTTTTTGTACCGTAAAACCCCCTACAACAAACAAACCAACCACCAACGAAATATGGCATCTGAAAATAACATATAAAAAGACATTTTAACGACAACGATGTTTAGATGTTTAGACTTGAAATGAAATGGAAAAATGTGTAGTCCTTTCTGTCTTTCTATTCTCTATTTTTTTTTAATACGTAGATGCATAGAAATATCATAAGTTATTGAGATTTGATGTAAAATTTTACAGATATAAAATGGTGTATTGCCTTTTTACGAGAAAACGAAAATATTTGCTTACTTTAGAGTCTGTGATGATTGATTTAAAATATCAGTTTAAGTGCACAGAGTTACTTTAAACAAATCTCGTACGTTATAGCCATCACAAAATTTTCTGACAAGTAATTGAAAGCGTCTGCTACAAAATTGTATTGTCAATGCATTCTTTTTTTTTCTTTAAATATAGCTATGTCTGAAATCATGAGTCACAGAGCATGTTAGCGTTACCTATTGGCAGTATAGTCCAAACCTAATAGGTATCTTACTATGTCAAGATCATAGAGATTTTCGATGAAAATACGTGATAGAATTCTTGAGCCATAACTATCGACTATAGTCGTTGAGCCAGGAGCTTGTGTGGTTTCATGTCTCGGGATTTGATAAACTATATATTTTTGGATTCACCACAACAACAGCACCTCATTTATCCATGATACTTTCAAAAAGAGGGTAGCTTTTGGGCGCCATATCGGAAAATGGCCGCCGTCGTTGAGTTAAGTGGTCGTGTGGTTTCATGTCAACGGATATGGTAAATCATACATTTTTGGATTCATCAGAACATCAGTATCTCATTTGTCCATGATACATTCAATACTAGGGTAATTTATGGACGCCATATTGGAAAATGGCCGCCGTCGTTGAGGCAGGGACTCTTGTGATTTCATGCCAATGGACTTGTTAAACCACACTATTTTGGATTCACGACAACATCAAAATGACATTTATCCATGGTATTTTCAAAATAAGAGTAATTACGCCATATAGAAAAATGGCTGCCGCCGTTGAGCCAGGAACTCGTGCGGTGTCATGTCAGACGATTTGATAAATCATACACATACATTTTTTGGATTCACCACAACATCGCAATGATATTTATCCATATTTACAAAACCAAGGTAGTTTATGGGCGCCATATTTGAAAATGACAACTGTCGTTGAGTCAGGGGATTGTATTTTCATGCCAGTGGACTTTGTAAACCATACATTTTTGGATTCACCACAAAATGACATTTATCTGTGGTATTTTCAAAAACAGAGTAACCAATGGACGCCATGTTAGAAAATTCTGCCGATAAGCTCACTGATAAAAAAGATTTTCTTTCTTTTACTTGCCCTAAAATAAACAAGACGATTAAAGAGACAATAAGTAAAAACACCCAGGGGCAAAAAGCTACAACAAAGTTTAGCCAAAGACCTGCCGCAGTTAAAAGATATTTTTGATACGAGGGCAACATGTCTTCACATGATTCGTGAAAGAACCAAAATCAGGTCTTCAGAAAAATATATTCTACATCCAGATCAGTATTTGAGCAAGATCCAGAAAGACGAATGTGATATCTCATATTTACAGAACATGGTAATCAATGAATAGATAAATATAGACAGACTAATAGAATCAACTAGAGCAATTACAAATCCAGAAATTGTCAAAGACATGGTCAAAGCTTATGAGATGACTGAAGAAATTTAGCAAAATTTCAAGAGAAAATATCTGCCTGAAGATTCAAATCAGAAGTATTTTTCAAACCTCTAATAAGCTAAACACATTTTATGGCTTGAAAACAAATCTGTTTTCTCAAATGACGATCTTTGCAGAGCGAAGAAATTTGGATATAAAAAATGACTGCCGAAAGAATGCAAATGATAATGTTGTTAATATAAATGGCAGAATGTGCTTTGTTCAAAGCTACTATAGCAGCTACAATCATTTGGACAACTAGCAAAGAATCTTTTTTTTTTTAAATAATACAAGATTATGCATCCTCACAAAGGACAGATGTTGTATTTGATACGTATAGGTAGTTGTCAATAAAAATAAATGAACGAAAAATATGACCTGTTGGTAATGTTATAAAAATTATATACTCCTGGACAAAGAGTATGAAAATGGAAGCAGATTTTATCTGATAAGGAGAGCAAGGAAGAACTTATGCATTTCATTTCTCAAGAATCGAAAAATTAACATTAATTGAAATAGTTGAATACACAAGTGCTGTACGTTATCTACTTTGAAAAATAATATAAATTCAAAAAATAACTAGTTGAAGAATCCACTAAATTGACTTACGTCCAAGAAGCGGTGGTACACAACTCATATTTTGCATACACCATGCTTTAGCGTCTGGATTTATAAATATTATCATTATCTCAACTGATTTCTTTAGAAAACGATTGGAAAATCTAGGAAGGATTAATATTTATGAAATTTGGATCCAATGACAGGATAAAAAAATATTGCAATTTGAGTGAGATCCATGGACTTCTATGTAAAGAGATATGTAATGCATCCCTTGAAATGCATTCACTGTCAGAGCAATAAATGCTTTTGTAGACAAAGGAAAATGATGAATTAGAACACACATTTCGAGATGCGCTTAAGGCGTTTGATACTGAAGCTGCTTTATCAGAGGACACAAAGTAACAGCTTGCGTCGTAATTTTACCATCTCTATTATGGAAAGCAAAAATGCTTATACATCAAGTAATTCCGCTATATTCTATATATTTTATCTGTTAACAAGAAGTCTGTGGAGTCGCATTGCCTTTTGTCATGAAGTAATACACTCAACTTATAGATAATGCAATTACCACGGTCTTGTTCGAAAGAAGTGCCTACATGTTGATCCTGATATTCCATCCCCAGATAAATGTGGCTGGATTTTTGGAACAGATAGTAAGGGAAAAGGCTATCTAGAGATCCAGTACATTTGCAGTCCTCTTGCCCCTGAAGCTGCTTTGAAACTGGTGTCATATTTTTGTTCAATAGCATGTGCCACACTATTACGTGCATGTCTATTTAATAATCTAATATACAATCATATGCATAACATAGAATTGTTCTATGACGATTGAAGTTTTTTGGATACAGGAATACGAACCAATCATGATACACTGTAAAACATTTGTTTTACAGTTTATTCCAAATTTATAGAGCGATTGTTTTCACCTATATGATAGTGTAATGTAAACATATATTACTGGTATAACATTACAATGGTACACCGGTTATATCGGTTAAAATACTCCTTAAAAATTAAGGAAGCAAGGTTACTCCATAAAATTGGAAGCAGCAAAGCTGCCACCCATTTTATGGTGTAACGTTACTCAAATGTTTTACAGTGTAGAAGTGCAGAAGACTAAGATTCCTGTTATTCATTAACCCGTTCGAGACCAACATCTTTTATAAGAATTTAATTCACTTGATCCCACTTTTTATCAAACAATTAAATTTAGTTTAGCAAACAAGAGAATGTCTCAATTAGATAAAGAGAATTTTACTTTTTTAATGGTATCAAAAACAAGCGATGGAAGCACGTTTTGAAGTTGCATATATGCACCCGTGGTCCCAAAAGGGTTAATTCTTAACAGAATAAGTACAGTCGTTTCACAAGTACTACTTTTTTATTGAATTGTTGTGTCTTATCTTTGTAAAAATAATATGCATTAAAATGTAAAACAAGATTTTGATTTCCTTTCATCGCAAATGTCTTTTGATCGGTTTATTTAATAGAAAATGTTAATAATCATATTGAAATAAAATCTTGACAAATATATAATTTGTATAACGTTATATGTTCAATAATATTTGCTCTCTGCATTTTTTTCATTGAAATTTAATTATGTGGTAATGGTTTAAAAAAAAATAATTTGTATCTAGTGCGATAGATGGCGCTCATTTTTTCAATATGGCGTCTATAAGCTACCACAAATTAAATAGTATCATCATAAAATGAACTCCCTGGACCATTGTGAATCCAAAAAGGTACATATCACCAAGTCCCCAGAGATGAAACCAAAACCCCTAATTTTGGCTTCTGGCTCAACGACTACTAATCGTAAAAATATCAGCTTGCCAAAATAGTGTCACTATTATGTAATGGCACAGTATAGTACAACAGCAGCCAAGAGACGCCAAAATCTTGGGCGATTTACGCCTACGCCAAAGCGGCACCAATTATGTCAGTTTGTAATAGATACACTATATATATATTTTTAATTCAGTGGATTATTTCTTCATGTATAGTTATCATGGAAGTCCTAAAACTGCAAGCAGCGCCATCTTCGAGATTATTTACAACGAAATCTAATAATGCGAATTTATGTCAAAATTTACTGAATCTGAAGTTTCATTAAATTCCATGCTAAAACATAAAAATCCTTCGAAATCTGATAGCCTCAATTATTCCCGAATTTATTATCCTTTTCTTTATAAATTAAAGAAATAAAAAAATGGATTTACATTATGAATTTCAGATCTTATTTATTAGATAAATGCAGCTTTTAAGATTTATAATTTCTATAATCAGCGTGAAATATTATATGTATCCACTTAACAAATTTTAAGCGGCTGCACATAATAATTCGCACATATTAATATCTATATGTACCAATTGTTGTCATTACGTTTTCAATTATATTCATTCCCCCAACTGAATTAAATTTTGACACAGATTTGTACTGTGCGTGATATCTATTATAATAATCAAATGTCACATAAAAATATTGTAATGCATAAGCTTTTATGGATAATCTACTTTTCTTAAATTATTTCTTATATGGTATATCTGAATTAAGTTACATTATTCAGCGTTTAGAGTCGCGATTTACAATGGCAAGAAACACTATTTCAGTACATTTATCTCTTTAGCTTGTTTCTAATTTGTATGTTTTTACCGTAATGCTATTCGTTTTCACAGTAAAGATTGATTTTATAATTTTTACAAAAAGGTGAATAGTGTTCCAATTATCACAGTTATTAATATTTCAAAAGAGTTTTAACGAGCTTCTGCAAATGACGAATTTAATATTTTAGTTAATAAATCACGCAAATCTATGTCTGATGACGGCTGACGTATCGAAAGTGTTTCAGATTTTATATTATAGATAAACTTTTGAAATATCTTGTCGTTAAAGCATGCCTATAAGAAAAAGTTATGACTACCTTGGAATTAGGCATTTCTGCCGTATCTGTTTTTTATCCATTGGTAATTCATTAGAAGATGACAGAGTGAGCTTTGAATTTCTGCAAGTCTTCGTATCTTGCTTACTGAGCGGTATTTTTGTGATTTAAATTGTAATCAGTGCCTAAAAATGCATTGACATTATTGAAGCAAACTGACCAAATTTAAGTGCAAAGTTAAAAAAAATACAGAAACATGTTCAAAAATAATAAAAATATTTCTTTTTATTATTCTGATTTTGTCAAGCAATTACAACAATTAAGAATTTAGTTTCTGTTTTAAATCGAAGATACGCCATTAGAACTGACATTTATGTTAATTTTTTCTAAGTATTAAATTATGTACGTTGAAAAAAGAATGAGAAAGGGGGATTTCAATCGTTTATTAAATTTTGAAACTGTTGAACCGTGTTAAAGAAGCGATACACAAAATGATATACGTTCAAGTCGTTTTTGAAAATTTTATGTGTTTTAGAAATTTTTATCTGTTGTACATTTTATATTAACTTATGCCAATTTAAGTTTCTTTAATAATTCGCTTACGTGTTTTATATTTTTTATTTATAGTTCCACAGAAGTTGTGGGAGCAGAGCAAACTACTTTCCAGATTTATTATATGGAACCCCAAGAAGTGTTGATAGATGCTCCTCCAGTGGACGATGAAAATGAAAGGTAAGCGAGTTTAATAAAAATGCTTTTGCTGTTATTTCATACAGCAGAACAAAACAAAAATTATCTTCATTTATTTAAGAATAAAAAAAATCCCTTATAACAAGTTTCTTTAAAGACTTTCGTGACAATACTCATTTAATAAATACTAGTTTTGATAAATACTATGATGATACCAAGATATCTGGACAGTGTGCACAAACGTTAATAGGAGAAAATACAACATATATCTATACATAAATATTCTGCACAAAAGCCATGGTTCAGTCTACTTTTTAAAATCATGATTTCTTATAAAAAGTTTTCTCAATACAAACTAAATTTCTTTATCGCTCAGAAATTTAACTATCGAGAAAATAAAACGTGGAAATTCTCGTGTTTTTTTAATAAAAGTTTTTTAATTGTATGCTGAGAGATTTTTGATCTTGACAACTAGTTTCGGTTATTTCAATGCAATAAATCAAATGAAATAAGGTCAGTTCGACTAAACATGTTGCATTGAAATTGTTACCGGAATTTTTCGTTATAACAAATCGACTGCTTTAGATGAAATCATCCTAATTGTTTTGGCAATGGTCCTCTTCACAAAACTTCAAAATTGAACGCCTCAAAACTTGTGTTTTCTCGATAACTTCATTAACACACGATTCTATTAATTAGAAAGTCATTGCAATTCTATCATGGCTTGCTTTATTTTGTTCGAAATGGAATGATATTAAGGGAAGTGCTGTGTTATGAGGTCATGGACATTTTATGAATTGTAAGAAAAGTCTGAATGTCAAAGAATCTATATCAATGAAGTTTGGAAAAGGGTAGACGTACATTCTTAGGAAATTATCCCATTTTATATAAATTAAGCAGTACCTTTTTTAAAATAACATCACATTATCGTTATTATAAAAATTACCAAAAAATCGTAAATCTATTTTTGTCTTGAAATGAGCAACTTTTGTTCTCATGATTGCAGCATACCCAATGATTCTTTAAGGTTTTTAAACAACCATAAGCATTCCCACGTGCATTAAAAGAATTATAATTAATATAACTAATATTCTTTATTAATATATGTGAAATAATTAAAATATGTGTCTTTTTAAGTTTTGCAGAAAGAAAAAAATATTACTTGCTACGGTGAAGTGCTAGAACGAAAAGTATTTTAAAGAATTTTAGCCCATTATTCGTATAATATATTAATATTCAGGTTCTTCAGTTAGTTAAAATAAAAATAATAATACAAGCTTTTAGCAAGTATGGGTATTTTTTATACTGTATGCACTATTTTTTTAAATTACATAATATTGTAATGAGGCACGATGGAGCAACACTGATAATTTTTCAAGCGGAGTGCGTGCAAAATACATAAAAATGTGCAAGCATAGCGAAATGGTATTTGATGAATCCAAGCTTCGCAGCAACGATTAGACCTAACTAATAGTTAATTATTTTTGAGAATGTTTTAATTTAAGAGAAAATGATGTAGAATTTTCGCACCGCCAAGAGCAGACTTTGAGAATATCAAATGTATGTAAAATCTGTATGTGAACTGAAATACATTTTCGAGCCTGTACAAACGAATTAGCCCCAAAACACAATGTTAAGATAAAGGCCGATAACTGCCGTACATTATTTAATTCTGTAGTTATCCTGAATAATATAGTGAGAAATGAATTATTTGTAATCATTTTTTTTAACTATATAACTTGTATGATTTAGGTATACTCTCTTAAAACGAAGGAGTCAATTTGGCTTCTCAAGAAATAGCTTTAATTTATTGGATCGTAAATGAGTTTTTTTTATGTTTAACTCATCTTGATTTAAATTTCTTTTTAAACTACTCGTTTTGAGTTTAATTTCGTAAAAACAACTCATTCGCCCGAGTTGTTTCACCTCTTTACGAGAAGATTATTTTCAAATCCTGAGATGACCGAATTTTGGTTCGGCTTGAGTTATTTTGTGGGTGAGGTTTATTAAAAGAGTGGCTATAACAGAGAGCGCAAAGATTAGATGTTGGACATAATGAAATGAAAAGATAAAAGTGTTTCAGTACACAGCCAATCGTAACACTTATAACTAGGGAAAGAATTAATTATAAAAATCTAAAAGAACTTAATAATTTAAAATTAAATATTTAAATATGTGAATTACTTTGAAGATACAAATAGAACACAGACTGTTTTAACAATATGTGAAAAATTTTCAACATAATTACATATAATGATATAATGCAAACAGCCGAGGCTGTCATCAGCGATGTTTTTTTGCCGAACTTTTAATTAGCAGAAAATATTGATCTGCTTAATTGAAATGTTTTCAGAGTAAAAATAGAAAAATACTAGTTAACTTTCTCATTTAAGGTGCGAGGATACGCTTGAGTTTAATATCTGGTCTCAGGAAAAATTAATTCAAACAATGTTATAATTTTTATTCTAATTTTAATTGTTGTAAAACAATTAGAATTTATTTAGTATTATAATTACTATTATTATGTATTAGACATGAGTATTTAATAAATATAGATATAAATTATATAATATTTTAAATGACACCATTAAATAACAAAATGTTTATAATTACAAGGTCTTAATTGATAAAAATTTGAATGAAACACCGGTACTTCTGCTGCATGTATCTTAAATTTCACACATCGCAATTGCAGAAACGGGGAGTAAAATGTTTCCGTATTACATTTTGTGGTATGGGTTTGTTCTTGAAAGAAAATCATCTGCAAGGTACAGTAAAAATAGATGTCTCCATCAATATTTTGTAAAGTTTTCAGAAATCAAACGATAATAAGGAGTTAAATAAGCCAGCAGAAGGGTTGTTTATTGGTAAATTTAGTTTCAATGTAAGGCGTTTAGGGTACACACACACTCATATATATGAAATAATAAAACTTTTTCGACTTAATTCAAAATTAATTTTTTCCAAATTCTTATAATATTTAACTTTTTTCTTCTCTTTCTATAATATTTTGACATACGTATTTAATTCATTCCTTTAATCAGCGCTTTTTAAATAAAATAAAAAAAGCGCAAAAATAATATAAAAAAAGAGTTGATTGAAAAATTACTGAAAATTATTTTGTCAGACTAATGTTTTTTATACTAAAAAACATTAGTCTGTCAAAACAATTCTTTTCTTTAAATCACATTACTTAAATTTATTCTTTTATATGTTGCATAATATATTTTATATTTGCGTTCTAAAAAAATCATTCAATTACCCACAATTTCTTTCTAAGCGACGCTAAAAGCCGGATCGCAAAAAAATATTATCTTTCAAGTGAATTGAGAGAACACTTTTTCTTTTTCGCGGGGTAAAATATCGCATTGTTTAAAATCACTTTTTCTAAATAATTATTTGGCAACTTAAAAGTTAGCCATAAAATCCTGTATTCTAGCGTAGAATGTGATAAAACGTTGTTACATTGTCTACGGAGTGAAATTTCTGCGTCTAATCTTGTGCCAATAAAAGTCCTGTCAGCTGGTGAGAAGAATCTATCTGTTGAAGTTCTATCATATTAGCATATTTTACTTATAATGGCTGCATCTCACGCCGTGAGTGGAATTGTTTTTTTTCTGTGATGTGGAGTACGAATAAAAGTGATTAAAAATATTTCATGCATCTGTTTAATCTAAGTGGGGGAAATGTCAAAGGATATTAATTTCTTGCTTTACGACCCGGTGCCACTCGACTACAAAATCTACGAGTGTTCTTGAATTCTAAGTGGTGTGATTTAGAGCACAATTTTACATTTTGTCAACAATATGGATCATAACTACTCTCAGATATTACATATATACATATTTTAATTGATTGAATTACTTTAAATACTCCGTGTTTAATATGTTATTTCCATATTTACACTGATAATTTCCTATTCTGCTTTCATCCCTTCTCTAAAACTCATATCAGTCGAGTAATATCCATACACATTCACAGACAAAAATTTCCATGGTGTGCAGTCAACATAATAAAACATGTTCATCAAACGTGTATAAATAGGATTAATGGAAATCTTCCTTAATCCTAGTCTATACAGGGTGATTAAAAAAACGTGAACAAATTGATAAGACACAAATCAAGCATACGACAAGGATAAAAAATCATATAGGAACAAAGGGTCACAAACCACTTATTGAGTCAGAAATACAGGGTGTTTCATCCTAACTCAATTTGGGTTGACGGTAATCAATTTATCATTGATTGATAGAGCAATACGTTTTTCGAGATCTTTTCATAGTGTTATCATATTTCACACAAAATAAAGTACATATCATTGCATTTTAATTACAATATTTTTATTTTCTTCGAAATTATTAATTCCAAACCATACGTAGCCAGAATGAAACACCCTGTATTTGTGACTCAATAAGTAGTTTGCGACCCTATGTTCCTATGTGATTTTTTATCCTTGTTGTATGTTTGATTTGTCATATCTTTTTGTCCACGTTTTTTTTAATCACCCTTTATAAATCACAACAAATCTAACAAGTTCATGTGAAGATTTGTAGTTGTTGGTAGAACTTTTATTTGAGATAATCAGAAATGAATGAAAGAATGTAAGATTTTCCTCCACAACACAACACAACAGTCTGTCTGTGAACGAGGCACTTTTACAAGGAATTGCGCATTTAGTTTCTGGCAGTTAAAAATAATTAGTAAATTATACTGACGAAAAATCCTATTGAATATGTTTTAGATGAATGTATACATAGATTGAATGTATTAATGCACTTTTTTTATGTGACATACCATAATATCACAGTCAATAATTTTATACAAATTTATGCAAAGTTTCTTTTTTTTAAATTTTTATTCTTATTTTTATAGCGGACCGGAAAATGAATCAGAATCAAGTGCTGGGGATGAAGTTAATGATGTCCAGTTAGCTGAACCTGGGCCATCATCCAGTGTTGACAGAGATGCTGTCGAAGAAAATACTAATGAAAACGTTTTAGTAAGTCCAATCGTATTATTCTAGATTACAATGTTAACACATTTTTGTAATATTAGATGTATTTAAATAAATATATATTTAAATCAACACACAAACAAATAAATTAATTAACAAATATAAATAATGAAAACTAGTTTAAATATCAAAATATTCAAATGTATGAAAAAGTATTCATTCAAAAGTTAAAAAAAATATTTGAAATTGCAAAAAAAAGAGGAATTAATTTTTAGAAGTATCGGAGGTGTGAAAGGAAAATGAACGCTAAGCAGCTGCAAGAGTTTGAAGGAATAAATTTTAGCTTTCAAAATTATTGAAAACGTATCTAAAATCATCGAGCCTTTAAACGATACGCAAAATAAGTCTCAATGACAAACATGACAAGCGTATTTACAAAATGTTTAACCTACTTTTAAAGATTTAATTATTTAAAACGAAGACTTTCGCCTGAAATTTGCTTATTATTATAAATTTAATCATTCCGGGAACAGAAATGGAACTGGTTCGGAATCGATATTCGTACAAGTCACCGAGCTCAAGTAGTCAAGGAAATTAAGTAAAAATTTTATTGAAAAATGGAGAAAAGGAAAAAAGATTATTGTTTATGAGACAAATGTAGTCTCAGTTTCTTAAAATGTTTTGAAATCTTTTAAAAGTAAATTTGGAAGAGAATTTAAAATTTATTTATGATATATAAGGGGACATAATCTTATTCTAATGACCTTAAATGACAGTTTATTAGCATAAAGAAACCGCAGGATATACTTTGTCTATTCTTGCCTTCGTTTTGAAGTTATATTACAAAAATCTTCAGGAACAAATCACTTTTTTATGGTTAATTTAATATTTTATATGAAAAAAAAAAATGTTGACTTCTGCAGAATTCTGGCAATTTTGGGTAAAAATTAAAAATTTCCTATCTTCAACAGATATGCAGGAATATAAAATCAGCAGATGTTGCCATGAGAAGGAGCATATATTTAATATTGATACTTTTTTACCAGAGAAGAGTTTTTTAAATAAATAAAACGCTCATCAGTACATTTTAAATTATTTTGAGTAGTTTGTTATATGTGCTCTGGGTATCGGGGTTGTTCTCTGATTACACAAAATATTTTTATAACGGTCGATTTCTGATTTTAAATCGTTGATTTCGTACACTTTAAAAAGTGTCCGAACTCATCTTTAACGTAAGTGGCTGTGTCCATATAAGTAGTGTAATCTGGGTCTTGTTTACCGTAGGGACAAGTGGGCGCACCAGCTCTATTTTTAAACTAAACGGTTAAATGGTACTGCTTGCGGTTAAATGGTACTAGCCAACAATATGCTACCGGCCGAGCCATTTCGCTAAAAACCACCGAAAAAGGGAAGTCGGATTCAGCTTCAAACCCTGAACCATTTCATTAGATCACGTGACGCAAACCCTGCCCAAATTAGCTTTGAATAAGCTGATTTCTGTTCTGTGCACACGTTTACACATGTTGTCATTGTTGTGGTTCGGGGTTTGCACAATTGGTCAGATTAACTTGGGCAAAGTATCAGAGTCCTCTGGCGGGAGATTTCATACATTAATCTCAAATAGATGGGCCTATAGATCTAGTGGGCCATGCTGCTAGCTGAGGGAGGTGACGTGTCTCTAATCATGTCTTCTTTCAACAAAGTCAGCAGTGAAAAAACAATCAGTGAAAGTCACTTAAAAGTTTTATATTTTCAATCACAGAAGGGTTTTTTTTCACTTATGAAAATAATGGCTTCTGGTTCGTCTCTCCTAAATTGAAGTTTCACTTTTGTAAATAACTATCGCAAATACCTTTGTTCAGAGTTTTTTCCCACCTTACCGATATTAAAAAATACAGTCAGATATGTTGATGCTACCGTTAAAAAACAAAATGTCGATATGAGGGAAATATAGGCTATATAATAAGAAGCATGATTTTCGGCAGTTTAAAAATTTAATTTCTACATTTATAAGCGTATAAAAGTCAATGAAATCGTAGATTTATACGTGCTATTGATCAGAGCAGTATTTACGGAATCACAAAAATAAAAATGTGGAATAAATGTATGTCAGATACAAATTTAACACACGAATTGTGTGTGACTGGGAATAGAATTTTTCGTATTTACATTCTTGGGATGATCGGAAAGACCTCGACGAAGGTTGTAGTAAATCTCAACAGAAACATATCCTATGTATGTTTTCTGTACTACACTAAAATTTTATTTGCTATTTTATTTGTTTTCTTCCAATTCCAGTAGTTTTTAAAAAAATCTAATTATTTTAGAGAGCCAACGTACCCCTGTTGAGGGATTAAGCTCGATCAGAAACTTGATGCCCATTTGAGCACAATATTGAAACTATTATTATATTTTTTCTCACATTTCAAACTTTATTTTATTGTGCAAATTATTATTGTATAAACTAAGAAAAAATTAAAATAATTATTAAGTAAAAAATAAAAAATATTGAAAAAAATGGAGCAACAAGCCTCGGTGTAAACAACAATTTCTTTTACATAAAAATTTATATCAAACAAACGCGTTTAAAATTTAGCAATAAATTATTTTTTCTCAATGCGAAATTTGTTAAAAAATATTTTGTGCATCATTTCTTCAATTTGTATAGGTAGTTTTTAAAAAGACATGTTTTCACATATTCATTACTAATTGTGAGTAAAAGGTATAAAATGTTTATTTTTTCTTTCTTTTTTTAGGAACCATTGTCCGCATCTGAAATGAGGATATTTAAATCAGAAATGAGTAAAGCCTATACATGCCTTAAAAAGAACTTGTTTAATGATGTAGACAGTGGATACTCAAATATGTATGTACAAATATCTTTTTATTATCTTTAGGAGCTTTAACATATTATAAGTTTGTAGAATAGCATCTAAACTTAATTATTTTTACTTCTGTATTAGTTAACCTAAATACTTTTACAAGTTTTATAAAACACAAAATGATAACAAATTGTACAAAAATCGTTTATTCAAGAAAGGAAAGTTGATTATTATTATGTAAAAATTAAAAATTTGTTTATTTGGATTTAAAAAAAATCTCTTATGTCAGAACCCACACAGCTCTCTCAAAAATATTTTCTGATTCAGAAAATTCTTACTTAGATATTAAAAAATAAAGGAGCATGATTTATTTGTTAAGTCTTATTTTGATGACTATGTTTCGGGAAATGTTGATTAAATTTTTTGGTAAGGATTAGTTTTAAGTGAAAAAAAAAAGATTAGAACATTGCAAATGTGATTAAAGAAAATCTCTACTAACAAGGTAAACTGTTAATATTGGCTCTTTATTAGCTGGGCCCACGAAGTAATTGGACCATAGACTATTTTATAAAAAGCTGTTAATGTCATTCAAATTCAACTTTTGCAACTTTACATCTCCATTTCTACTTCTTAAGAGAGCTCAATAACGGTTCTGCCTTTTCTTTGATGGATTAGTATATAAAAAGTGACGATTCAGGCGCTTTCTTTTTCTTTTTTCTTTTTTTACATACAATGTCAGTTTGTTAACCTTTCTCGGTTTTTTATTAAAATGCTTTGCTTGCAGTAAATGAAATTAGGTAACATATTACTTAAATTAAATAATAAAATTTTAAATGTATTAAAATGTAATTAATATGTAATTTCATGAAATTTCTATATGATAGAGTGAACCTAAAGGAATACATTTTCGAAAGATCAGACATAAATTTCAGTGAACATTAGATTTTGGATGCTGAACTGCCTGAATTTCTACAGTCGCATTGTAAAATCAGGGCCACGCTGCCATAGCAAACCATAAATGCTTAGCGGTACTAAAGTGGAACAAATTTTTGGCTCACCCTTAATATCAGATTACACATAAAATACTTAATAGAGATTTAGAAATGTTCTTTGAAATTGCGTTGTTGTGACTTATAAAAATCTGTACCTGCATTTAAAATGCAGGTTTTATGAGAACGCGAATAAAATAAATAAAAAATAAACCTTTCGAAAGAAAATCAAATTTCACAATTTTAATTGCTCAAGAGGTGCAAATAGAAACTTAGTGGCAAAAAAACTGCAGTTCAGTGCGCTAGAATAATGAACCATGTTCGTGTCCCAGCATGGAATCTTTTCCATTAGGTTGGTATTTGCGCTTTTTAAGCAATTAACAATTTGAAATTTGATTTTCATTTGAAACATTTTACGCAAGATGAATTTTCTCTCTGCAAAAAATTAAAAAGAAACAGTCAACTTCGAGCATAACTCGTTATTAGATGGTTCATCACATATATTATAAAGCAGAAGTTCTGAAACTTCGGCTCGAGTGTTTTCAAAATGTACCCGGCGGATTTTTTTTCAGATTGCATCATTCGATAGGAAATATTTTTGGGAAAGTTTGTGATTCAAATATACAAGGATAACTCTGATTTTTCGTAATAAATTTCGTATTTTTCGGTTATTTTTGACGAAAGGGTTGCCAGTAGTTATTTTTGGCGAAAATTGTAATTGATAAAAGAATTAAAATGGCTATATTTATTAGAAATATAACAAATATCTTGTAAATAAAAGCAGAAAATAACTACTGATAATAATAATAATAATAATAAAGAAAACCCGCTTAAATGAAGCGTAATATTATAAAAATATATTTATCTTGAAAATGAAAAAATATTTGTATTGCTTAAAAAATAAATTAACTCGAAATATAACAATTGTTTCAACTTTTGGCGACTTATCCCTGGCGTTAGAATAAAAACATGAATTTGAAAATTTGATTAAATGAATTTTGAATGATAGTTATTTCCTTTTTTATTATTTTCGTTCTCTTTTTTACCGAATTGCCGTATAATATAACTTAATGCAGAAAAAAGGAGATCTGATTGTAAAGTAGACTGTAAGCTGTGAATTACATATTCGTTTCTATTCGATTTTCATTTTGCTTTTGTCACCAAAGAATGTGTTTTTAAGACAAAATGCATTACTGACTTAATGCCTGACTTAAGTTCTTAATGGTCGCAAAAATGTTGTTTTTTTCAATTGAAAATAGGTTTTGGAATGTATTTTGATATTCAATCGTAAATTATATAGATATGAGTTAATATTTAAAAAATTTGAATCAAATATTTAATTTTTAGCTTTAAGGGGGCTCAAGGGTTGAAAACTTTTCAAAAAATCGATTTTTTCATGATCTAGTTTGATTATTCAATTAATTTTTAACTCAATGCAACAAAACGCATAAAAATATTTGCATTTTTAACGAAGTTATAAGCTTTTATATATCAATACTTTCATAGCCGCACCCATATAATTTCAACTTTAAGTCGCGTTTTCTCAAAACTTGATTTTTGACGGCTAACACCAAGATTTAAAAAAACTATTTGATGGAATGGCTTATTTTTTTTCATGCATATAACATCATTATTTGTAGAATGAATTAATATAGTTTAGATAGTTTAATATTTTGAGTATTTTTAATGCAAAAAAAGTTGTATTTTTTTGGATTTTTAAAAATTTTTAAGTTTGAGAGTTTTTTTAATAATATTTTTTTCGAGTGATTGTTATATCCTTAATTCATTCTATAGAGTAAAGTTTCCTGATCATTTTACAGCAAAAATTAGGTTCTTAATTCAACGTTAAGATATCTTGGTGTTGGTGATATAACACATAATTTTTTTTCGAAAATTGTGTTTTAATTAACTTTTTACGACACGGGAGCAGAATTGAGAAATCTACTCATTGCAAACTAATCTCGAATAACATAGTAACTTATGTGTTGATTTTTATTAAATTTGTTTAATTTTAGCAATTCAAATTCATTCCTTTTATATTACTGCCTAGGCATTGCATTATACAAATATACCAATAAAAATTACTATCTAGGCTTTAAAATCCGGTGATATATACAGTAACCCACCACTGTTATTATGTATGTCCAAACCATCCGTGACTTTGAGAATTAATATGTCGGCTAATTACAAACGATTTTTTTGGAGAATCATTATCAATAATTCTTTTATATTTCTGCTACGATGGGTATCTGCAGCGCTACTCACCACTTTGTTCAATTCCCCTAAATCAAAATTTGTGTCCAGCGGAAAAATGTGATTTTCTCAAAAGATATGCGATCTAGGGTAATAGCTATATTTTTCCTGCAAGAACTATTAAGTCTCATTTTTTATGATTGTTTTTTCCTAATTCTTTAATTAATTTCCTTTCTTTATTTTATTAATTATAGTTTTAATTTTACGAACTATTAACACTAACTTTCTCGTAATTTTACTTTCAGTAGATTAGAATTAAAAAAAAAGGGGGGGGGGTATTTTTTGCACCACATTTTCAACATTATATCTGAAAATAAAATACCTAAAATTAAAAGAGATATAATTTTTGATATCAGCATCAAGAAAGCTTTTACACGATATCCCACTCAATATATAAAGAAAAGATTTATTTCAAATAACTATTAGTTCCTCTACATTTTCCCTAAATATGTTTTTGAATGTTTGATAATGTGTAAATGTCCAAAACAATAGCCATCATTACTTCCCCCTAATTTAAACTTTCAGCGTTCCATAGTTTAGGAATAAAATGGCTGAAGCATACAAACTAATATAGAAATGATTTTTAAATGGTTCCACTTCCCCTTTTTAAGTACGGAACCCTAAAAACTAATAAGGTCACGTTTACGATTTTATGAGTAAAACGGCTGTGATAGAAAAACTGATGGTTCCGCTTTCCCTTTTTGAGTACGGAACCCGAAAAGTAATAAAGTCTTAAAATTTGAAATACAAATTTATGCGCCGTGATGAAAAAAAAGGTGTCTTCGCAAAATCAACAAAAAGTTTGGAAGTTTCGCAAGTTTCAAATAATCAGCTCAATAGAGCTGCTGTTACTAAAGTTTCATTTCCGTAAAAATTTTGTCTTGCGATGTTAGGAGTGTTGCTGGATTCAACTTTTGGTGATTAAGTCGCATACATTTTGTGCAGTTCCCGGATGTAATCCATTGCTGTTGTAATCTCGTGAAACCTGAGACACAAAATAACTCAAGGTGAACCGAAATTCATCATCTCACGATTTGAAAATCAGTTTCTCAAAAAGAGTTGAAAAAACTCGAATAAACGTGTTGTTTTAAGCAATTTAAATGAAGATGAGTAATTTAAATAAGCTATTTAAATCAAAATGAGTAAAACTTTTAAAAAGCAACTCATTCACGATTCAGTAAAATGTAGCTCTTTCTTGAAAAACCAAATCAATTATTTCGTTTTAAGAGTGTATATTTCATTGCGTCTATTTCGCCTGTATATCGACGACAGTTTCTACGAAAGCCTTCAATGTTAAACACATAAATCGGAATATGATAAACTGAGCTTTAGCCTGTCTATCGGTCATTACCCCGAACATAGAATACGAAAGGAGTTCATTGCCAACTGCCAACTGTATTGATATAGAATCGCTAATTTCAAACTAACATGGCGTAGAACTATGTTAAACTAGTGCTACCACTAAAAACGGTTTTGGTAATGTGATTTAAAGGGAGAAGTAGACGGACGAATGACTTGTGACAGTAACTTGCTACATTCACTGTTAAAAATTTGCAACATTTTCTGCATTGTCACTCCATCGCAATTACAGAAAACGATTACGTGACGATATTATGGAACATTCTAACTGGTCAAGATACTGATGTTCTATAAAAGTGGTGGAGTGACAATTGTTGCAGATATTTAACAGTAAAATGCCACCTATTTCAAACATATTCCAAGAAACAATTTATCTTTCAAAACTAGTATTAATAGGTACCTTAAAATACTCACTGTGCATGGTTGCAGAATATACAGTACATAAAGCATGACGATTTTGTGTGAAGTCACCTAAAGGTAAGTCATGATGAAGCCTGACATTGACAACATTTTGAAGTCTCCGATCAGCAGTGTTGCCTGTTTCACTGTCATAAAAAATGACAGAAGGAACAAAAGAAATAAAAAAAGACATAAAGATGAGACTAAAAAATTAATGGATAAAAATAAATAAGTCTTATGGAAATCGAACGTATATTTAATGCGTACCTGTATTAAACGATTAAAATTCATTCTCCATACCTAAAGTGTACCACACAAATCAACATGCTAAGAAAAAAAAATCGCTGAAACAGAAACTTTTATTATACCATATAATCTAAAACAGTAAAATTTTTAGTAACAAAATCTGTAAGGATGGAAGCAATGGGTTAAGCATAAGGTTAGGCATAAGGATTCAGTACTGGAGAGGTTTTCGAATAACAATTGCATGGCATTTCCTGCAAAAATCATCAGTTATTTTTTCGTTTGAGAAGTATACCGTTATCTATATGTTCTAATTTCGTTGAATAAATTACAAAAAAATGCGTAGAAAGAAAATCTTTAAGAACAGAAGAATATGTTGGTTTAAGCAGTGTTTTTTCAGAGCAGTTTGACTCATTTCGGTATAAAGAAGTTTCCTATTCTTAGCTTTGACAGGCGTCTGAAAGGAATCTCAAAAATGTTACTAAAGTCACGGACAGTACCTCAAGAAAATATAAATATGCATTAAATTATTTATAATTTTACTGAAATATTTAAGTAATGTGTTTCTTTATTTTTCCAGGAGAGAATTTTTGAAGAACATCAAGTGGAGATATGACCGTTTCAAACATAATCAAGCAATACGCATTGAACAAGAAAAAGCTAAAAAAACATATGACATGAAAAGCTATTATTTTCAGTAAGTATTTAGAATAATTTAGTCATATTTTTAAAAACGTACAAATCACTCAGAGTTTTTGATTCGTGCTAATGGTTTTGATCAGTTTGATTTAGTATTATACGTCTTCCGCTTTCTTATTATTCTATTGTTTAAAAAACATCAAAGATCTAATTGAAAGAAGAACCAAAAAAAAAAAAATCGTCGATTATATTTATACCAATAGTCAGATATTGATAGGTGATAGTTGAAATTAATTTTACTCTACACTTCTTATGTTGTATAATTTTGATTTAAAATGGGAAACAACAATATTAAGTCCCAAAATACTTGTCATGCCTCATTTATTAAAGCTAAATAGAAAACAATTTCTGTAAAATTTCCTGCGGAATAAAAATTACATTTTAGGTAAAAATTTTTCAAAGGCAATCAATAAAATCTTAGAAAGTATTTTTGACATTTTGGGATCTTCTCCTGATAAAGTGTTACACAATATTACTTAAAGAAGGGTAGATACTTCAATATTTAGTTACATTCTTTTGCATATAAAATATATTCTGTCTCGAAAAATACATTGTTATCTTCTTTTATATTAAAAGAGAGATAAAAGAGATTAATTAGTAGAAATTTCCTTTATTTTTATTATAATTTAAGATTAGCGAATTCTTTTAGTTTGTAAATTGGAATCCTGCTCACCAGCCATTCTTATTTCTATCACTGCAATTCGTATACTTCAATTTTTCTTTACTTATGTTAGTGATATTTACTCATACTTACATGTTTGCATTTATTTTATTGGCTCATATATAATAACATTCCTTGTTTGAGTTTAGCAGATATTATAAAATATAGTAAATGGTTAATGAACTTAAATTTAATAAATCTATCAAATTGATGAAAATTTGAAGCCTATAATTTTATTGGCAACGAAGTGCTTACCTTCTTAAATATGTAAAAGTTTCTCATACATAGTATAATAATGATACAAGAAGTGAAAAAATTGGTACCATGGGCATAATACAAATTTTAAAACTCATCAAATGAAGTTCGTAGCAGTTTCACACTCAGAATTTTTTTGATGAAGTCGGCTAAAATTTTCTAAATTTAATTTTCTTTCTTTTTTTTTTCATTTTATGAATTTACTTCATACTCTTCGTGTTCTTTGGTACATTTATTGTTAAACGAGCTTTAACAATCTCAACGCGGAGGCCTGTACGATTTGTCATGTTTTATTCGTCTTAAATATCAATTTGCATTACTCACTTTTCAAAAACGTTATTGTGATCGAGGATTGTGCCAGTATCTAGAAATGCGTTATAAAAATTATATGATATTGCGGAAAGAAAAATTTAAAAAGATTTCTAAGAAAATTATGCAACATAAATTTTCAAAGAAATTGTTAGAAAATCTGTAAGCGTTTCGTTTAACTTCCGTGTCCACTGTACCCAAATATGAGGATGTGTTTTTATTCAGAAATCTACAGAATTTCTATTTTAAAAAATCATTTTATTTTATCATAGATTAAATAAGCCTATTTTTACAATTCGTAAATTCTGGTAGATTTGTAAGGAATGAAAAGAAAAATCTGCTGAATTTGAAATTCTTACTACACGGAGAGTTCGTAAAATGGTAGAAAAGAGAGTTCTATAAATTTATATTAAGCATGGCATTTTAAAATTGCCAATTTTCCAATTTTGTTGATAGTTTGGCAATGAATGGGCCAAACTGAAGCAAAATTTATATGGGAATTTTCCACTATAAGAATTCAGTGGTGAAGAATCTTATTTTTTAATATGGAATTTTATAGTTTTATAATTTATCTAAATGCTAATGTGTATTTGTTTAAGTTCATGATTTCATTTTACATTAATCTGCGAATGTTGTTTACTTTTCAGTGACGATTTAAGTATCTTAAGATCAAGATTTATGTATGAAGATGATGTTGAAACATACGTACTATATGTAAGTCAAATTATGTACTTTATAGAATCTAATTTAATTTGAAAAAATAATGAAGTAAAAACATTTTATGAAATGAGTCAATATTATTTACAAAAACGTAAAAATAAATAATATTAAAGTAAAAAGGGATTTTTCCTGATTTCGCGGGTTACAAAATATAAAGAAAACCATTTTTTTTTTAAATACAAGAGATAGTTTTGCATTTAATATGTTATTTAGAATGACCACTAAGAATATAAACATCATTTTGTGTACGAGCATCTATTATGCATTCAAATAATGTTTTAAAATTTATTAATTTAGTTTTGCCTTCGTACCTTGAACTAACCAAAGAATGTGTTTAATCAATTAACGGTGGATTTGCAAAAGACATTAAATATATTTAAGTTGGAGTATATTACTTCTATAGAATTGGATATACATATAATCGTAAAAGAATTATATTCCAGCATTTTTGCATAAGAGTGCAACAGCTGTTGCATTAAGATATGAATATTTATATAACTAGTTTTAGAACGAATGGTTCTCATTTCCCATAGTTTACGTACAATGTCAGACTTGATAATTCTGAATAGTGTTGAATTCAGAAATTTTTCTCCGGGAGGGATTTCAGTTGCTCCAAGGGGAACATTATGAATTTTCGCAGAATATCATTGAAAAAATACAATGTTCAAATTTACGGAAGGGGGGGGGGGGTTAATGCCTCTAATGGGATGTCCTTCTGGGCCACCTCTCAATTCAATACAGATTCTGATCCTTTCAATGGTTTACGAATATAGTTCGATTAGATGTCTTATATCTATTTCATAAATACAATTATTTTTGTTCATTTATAAAGTTTTAATTTCTTTATAGGATATTAGCTAGAAAGAAATATGCTTACATGAACAGAACTATTTGTTTAAATGCTGAGATATTTTTATGAACTAATCGGCTGCACACGATTGTTTGAATTTTAAAATTAATTTGCATTTCAAAACTATTAAATAAAGTAGAAAGTGCGTACAGTTTTCAAAATAATTTACGATACATTTTCCAAACCAATTGCATTTTAAAGTGCCTCCGTATTCGACAGTGTAAATATTGAAAATGTATGATGTTTAGCAGTTTAAAATATTATGCTAAAATCTAATTTTTTGTGTTACTACCGTTAAAACGACATCGGCATTACGAATGGGTACATTTGCTCTCTGTAATAAACACAGCATCAAGTTTCAGAAACAAAAGAATATAACAATTATAAATGTTAGTGCACAAATCTCTACATGCAGATTCGAAAGGAATAATTTAACATATTTTCTATCGTTTCTAAAATGATATGCGTTATCATCGAAATTATAAAACTTATACATCGTGGTATGCAAGCAAGATATAAAAAAATCGGTCTGCAAAAATCTAATTCTAAACATTGTTATTTTTATGTCTAACTTTTTAAAAGATAAAATTACATTTCTTTATGTAAAATTTCTGCATTATTAAAAATTATAACTTTGGTTAAAGAAAATTATTTAAGCCCAGAACTTGAGAAAAAATATTCTCTCTCAAAATGCTTAAAGTTTATCAACACGTTTGAAACTTAATTAATTAGATGTTTCACTGTCCAAAATTTTACTTTTGACTAAAATTTTACATAAATTTGCTTTTGAACAATGATCTAAATTAACTAGTATTTCACTGAGTTACGTTTATAATTAAAAAAAAAAAACATTGAGAGAAATGCGATTTTAGAAGAACTTTGGAGTAGTACATATGAAGTTTATTTCCAACGCAGTTAAAAATGTCCAGAACAGGACTATTGGAATGAATTATCTTCAAACAACTGTGGTACTTGAACCTTGAATAGGGTTTGCCTCTCTGCATCATATATATATGTAAGTTTTTAAAGTAATAGCTTTTGTGTTTCACAATATAACTGTGATTATGTACTGTTGATATAAGTGCTTCTAATTTTCATTTCTTTTCAGGAATTGTTAAGATCTATAAATATCCCTGACTTAAAAGAATGGATGGAGAAAAATTACAAAAAGAATAAAGTGATAGTCTACAAAAAGGAGTGCAAGGGGCATCAAAAAATGTAAGTAATTTTTTTCATATTTAAAATAGTTGATTTACTTAGTATACTTGTTGTAATAATAGTTGAGCTTAAATGAAGTATTTTCATACGTGTATAAATCTATTTAATTGCTTTAAAAACTATTTATATCACCAAAGAAAAGCAAATAGTGGATTTCGGTTTTTAAGATATGATATTTTTTATCCTGTATTTTCAAATACATCATGCACTTTCATATACTTGAAATTAATCCTTCCAAATGCGTTTTCGAACATCAGAAATTCCATACTTAAATAAGTATGTTAACTACTCACAAAGAATCATGACAAACATGAAATAATAATTAGTAGATTTAATAGATTTTTTTCGGTGATTGCATTAAAGGTGAAACAAAGACAACTTTAGCCCAATATGATGTAATTAATAATTTATATCAGTGCCGAAAGCCTAGAATTTTAGATGTTTATATCATCAATAAGCAATTGTATTAGCAGCATAATGTCAGTCATAGATGAAAAATAAGTTATTGAAATAAATAAATAAATATACGTGTTTTGTAAAATACTGTGAGGTAATTTTCGAAAATATAAGCACTAAATTTCAGGCATCACGCTTCACGATTTGAAAAGATTGAAATTGAAGAAAATCTGTGTAAAATAGAATGCAAGAGACTGAAATTTTGTTCATCTGACGAAATTCTATTTTTCTTTGTCCTTTGTATGTCTGTCCTACACAGAGTCTGCAAACAAAACTGTATAAGTAAGGGACTTCGAATTCCGAGTACGTACAGCTGAATAACTCGTGTCTTATGCAAATCTTAAAATTTTGAAAAAAAAAAAAAAAAAAAAAAAAAAAAAAAAAAAAAAAAAAACATTATTTTGAATATGTCAATTTTATCAATGTCATCCGTTTATTTTTGCTATTTAAAATATAAAAAAAGATTCGCTATTTCAATGTTTTTCGTGTAAACATCATAGCTTGGAGAAAAAGCATCACGTTAGTATACAGATGGTTCTTTGTTAGAATCCAAGTATAGGAACTTCAAATTTTCATTTTAATATGTATGTCATTAAAATCAATTAATTTTTTTTTTCCAATTTAATGTTTTCTATTATTTTGTTTTATCACTGATATTCATAATATTTTTTGGAATTCAGTTATCTTTCTGTTTGAAAAACTATTACAATTTATTACTGATTCGTCATTTTAAATTTTGTTTAAGCAATTTTTGTTGTTTTCAGAAATTTAAATTTTTATTTATATCTCTGCTATTTTCTTTTAATTTTCAAAGAATTTAGAATTTTGTGTTTTATTTAAATATAATTTATAATTTCCTTTGAATATTTTTAATTTGATTAAAATAAATAACTTTTTTTATAAATATTTTAAAATGAAATTGATTAATTCTACCATCTATGTAAAAATTTAATATTTATACACTGACAATTTGTATTTATTAATTAAAGGATAAGTTGTTTTGAAAGAAATTTTAAACGAAACCCTCTGTGTGATCTTACTTATCCATGATCGCATTTATGCACTTGTTTTTAGATTAAATATCTGATTGACTTAACCCCCTCAAATTTTATATTCGAATATCTGAAATTACTAAATTAACCAGGGATGTTGTCTACTCATAAAGAATCGTATAGACTACTCAAAAATGACTCATAGTATGCATAATTTTTTCTCGTTGAATGTTATTAACATGGATAACTTCAGGCCAATATGTCCGATTTACCGTAATTTCGGGTGTATAAGCCGCGGATCAAACAATTCTCTTTGGACCGAGAAATCTTATTTAGTGATTGAAGACAAATATTTACGGAGATCTGACTAGTTACATTTGTTTCGTAAAAATTCTGGGTCGAAAAAGAATTGTTTAATCTGCGGCTTATACACCCGAAATTAAGGTACATCAGTGCTAAAAATCTGAAGTTTGAAATGCTTAGATTATGTGCTTATATTAAGCAATCGAATTTTCTGTGTAAAGTTAATCATAGATTAAATGCAAATTACGTGAAATGAACTATGATATGGGTTTTTAAAAATATAGCATGGTATTTCTCGAAACTATAATTCACTAAATTTCGAATTGAAATTTTATGAATTGAAAAGAGCAAAATAGGCAAACAATCAAAATAAAAATTAAGGATCAACAATGTGGAAATCTTTTTTCACCATACTCTTTTAACCCTTCACTGCACGATTTTCGTTTTCTGTATGAAAAAATTATTTTTATTACTTTAAGTAGTCACAAATGCAGGAAAAATAATAAAAAAAATTATGACTTCATATATATTTTTTTAATGTGGATTTTTATGGTATGTGCCATATGTGTCCCAAAGCACACAATGAGATATTTTCATTTTCTATCAAATGTGGCATGAAGCTCAGAGTACTTGTGTATTATATATACAAAAATAGCATAATATGTATTAAATTTTTATTGCAGGAATTTAATTGCTTTTTTTTTAATGTTAAATTTACACCGGAATATTCGAAAAAAAAAAAACATAAAGAAAGAAACAATTTTGAAACACTTTTTTCGCCAAAGTTAGAAATATAAAATTTAATTAAAAGCTTCTGGTTCGAATCTTGATTCAAATCACGTGGTATATAATATATCCCACTGCCCTTATACTCTCTATTACAGACCTTAATTCAAAAAGTCTATCACGGCCCTTCATGCCTTTCGGAATTTATTTAGAATTGTCGGATTATTTTCAAATTCATTGACAGACATTTTATTTTTTATTGTTTGGTTTCCTAAAACATCACTTCAATAGTATCCGTAATGGAAACTTGTAAAGGTAGAGAAAAATACTTTCCTATGCTGTATCTATGTCTCTCTTCTGAAATAAGATTAAAAAGTCTAGTGTTAAAAAAAAGGGCAAAAACTGATAGGAAGTTTCCATAATGAAATGCTTTCTCTCTTATGCTTATTTGCTCTTCAGATATTTGTCTTTTCTTTCCGACATTTTTCTATTAACACTGGGTCCAGCAGGGATATCTGCAGCATCTGAAAGAATAAACTGAAAGAATAAAAACTTTCCTCTAAATTGATGCTTCTCATTGTATATATTCAGTTTTGAATTCAGAGTGTCAGGGAGGGGGAGCATTCGTCGAGAAAAATTTACATGTAATCACACTGGTAAGTTGAAAATTTGGTTGGTTTAGAAATTTAATCCACATACTGATATCCCCACATACACTCCCGGCTCATAACAATGTCCGGCAGCGGAAAAACGTCTGACTTCAATTGTTGTTTGACTTGTTGATTTTAACTTTTATATGGTACTTTTAACGAAATTTGAAATTACTTTAATATTAATTACAAAAATATATCTCCTGTGGCAGCTGAATCAATTTCTTGGATCACATTTGTTGCAGTCAACGTCGGATTCATATGAAGAAATAGCATTTTCAGTTATTGTTAGCTAGAATGTATGTTGAATAATCCTAGCTATCATCAGAAACTCGTAAGGACTGATCATCACTATCAGATGCAAATAAGATTGCATTGATTTAACCTTGCGTTAGCCCTTTGCGCACCATTTTTCTTTAGAATGTTTTATGAGCTTTATGCTCTATGTTCCTTATCTGGAACAAAGACAAAAACAGGATTTCAAGCTGATGTGCTGAAATATTTTAAATCAATTAATATTAATTTTAATATATATCAAAGCACTTTCTGCATGGTTCCTTTAAAATTACACAATTAAAAAAAGAAATAAGGGACTACTTTTTATACTAAAAAAATATGCAGGTGATTACTGAATGAATTGGCTAATTTTTACCAATAAATATCAAAAACTGCAGTTTTTGAAAAATTGTGAAGTTTGGCTTTTTTTTAGGCGTCATCTATAATCACATAGTTAACAACACTTTTTGCACAATCTTGTTCCTAGTGCAACACACCTGCAACACAATCGAAAACGATTTCAGTTAGACGTGTAAATTATTATGCTCAATTTGTATTGCAAAAGTACTTCATGAATTTGCTGTATAGCAAGCGTCACTAAAGTTGCGGAAAGTCACGTTGCTTATAAATTAGACAAAATACACAAATAGATTATTTACACAGTACCATTTAAAATCTTAAGTGACGTGTTTATTTAAATTTCAGAGAAGAGAAACTTCAAAAACTCAAATGGGAGCCCACCACATTGTGCCGCATTCCTGAAGATGAGGAGCTACAAATAACAGAATTAAAATGGAAAGAAAATTTCGTAAAAGATCTCCAGTACGTATTTCAGTATTTTCTCTTCCACTACTATCACACTTTAAAATAATTAGCAGTAACTGTATTGTTCCATTTATTAATGTGTTCAATTCTTTTAGTATAATATAAAAAATCAAGAAACCAATTTTCGATTACATTATAAAATTGGGTCCGTTAGATCCCGAATCGATATTTTAAAGCCAAACGTGGCAACCACTTGGGAAAACCAAATCAAGATTTTTATTGGTATATTTCATTAATACTATTTTTTCTAATTTATAAAACACAATATGCAATCTTAAAACGAAAGAGGTGGATTTGGCTGCTAAATAAAGAGTTGTAATTTATTCGATCGTGAATGAGTTGTTTTTTAAATATTTAACTCATTTTGATTTAAACTGCTTAAAATAAATCTTTCACTCGAATTTGTTTCAACCCTTTATGAGAAGCAGACTTTCAAATCGTCAGATGAGGGGATTTCTGTCAGATAAGTGGATTCTGTCAGATGAGTGGATTCTGTTGTCGATGTGTAGAGTGCAAAAAACAGTCGATTTGCTTAGAAGAGTAGTTGTTGTGTGGCATCAAACTGAGGTGTTTCGTTTCCATTGCTCTAAAGCATGTTTTCAAAAAGTAATCAGCAGTCGTGGTTTAAAATCGAGGCTGCTCATGGCAAAAATGCTACAGAATGCTATCGAGGATTTATGAAAGCCTGTGGCACAAATGCTTTACCGTACAGGACGGTAACGCGATGGGTTCATGCATTTCGTTCGGGTCGGAGTGAGACTGCGTATCTGCAACGCACAGGCTGGCCCTCCATTCCTAAAACGTCCTCAGCGGTCGCCTTACAATATACCACCGACGGACTGTCCTAGAATTATCCTTACAGGTTGGTCTGAGTCATGACGTTCATCTGTAATCCACACAATAGGGCGCTCGGTCGCTCACATCAACAATCAACACCTTGCAACTGGTCTACAACGGCTTCCCGACATTTGGCAAAAGGTCATAAGATTTGCTGGTGATTACATAGAAGGAATGTAATGCAACTGTACTTGTAAGTTCATTAAAAAGTGACTTCTATTGCCATTACTTAATTTACAGCCTTCGTATAGTAATTATGAATGTATGTACTTATTGGTATTTGATAACATGGTATCTTTCATTTTGATAATGAATTTTTTACTATTTATGTTATCTTATATATATTTTTTAATATGTAACATTAGTAACTAAAATTTGTTATTTTTTTCGTTATATATACTATATTGCCATTGATTATGGGACACTTGCGATTTTATACATTTTACTAAATATCTAGAAAAATACATTAGGAATCATCTCGAAACTCTTAGTGTATAAATATAATAATATACGTCATACATCTCCGTGAAGATTTTTTACCGAAACTCCATGGGGGACCGTCAACAAATTAAAAAAGAATGAATATCTTTTGAATAACCCTGTCAAAACTAATGTAGCAAAAGCGCTCAAACTCTAGATTATGATTGAATGCCTTATTGTAATACACTGTGTTCATTTTTATGCAAATAGCATGCATACTCGCAGAGTAATTAAGGTTTTTATAAAAATGGCCCCAAATTTTTTTAAGTTTTTCCCTTATAATTTTCAGAGTTCTTAATATAAAATAATATTTTTTTCAGAAAATATGACAAACAACATTGCATACAGTACCCTGTAATCAGAATTAAAAAATAATGAAAATTGTATACAAAATGAGTTGGTTTACTAAATAATTTTTTACTGCGCATGCGTCAACGATATCAAAATTTCATTTGCATATTATGTTAGCTAAGTGTATAGAGCAACTTTTGTGAAAGTCACAAAATCATAACTCTAAAATTCTGAAAATAATCGTCAATTGAATAAGTTGAAAATCCGTTATTCTCAAAATGAAGCAAAAACAAAAGGGGTTGTATCCATATATTCATTGATTAGTGTCAATATAGAATACACAATACGGGATGTTACGACTATTTTTGGATAAAATCCCTCATTTTTTTGCTTCATTTTGGAAACAACGGATTTTGTCCTTTTTCTATAGACGATTACTTTCAGAATTTTCAAGCTATAATTTTGAGACTTTTACAAAAGTTGCTCTATACATTTAGCTAACATAATATGCAAATGAAATTTTGATATCTTTGACGCATGCGCAGTAAAAAATTATTTAGTAAACCTACTGATTTTTCATACAATTTTTATTATTTTTTAATTTTGATTACAGGGTACAGTGTGCAATGTTGTTTGTCATATTTTCTGAAAAAAGGATTATTTTATATTGAGAACTCTGAAAATTATAAGGGAAAAAATGAACACAGTGTATTACAATAAGGCATTCAATCATAATCTAGAGTTTGAGCTTTTTTGCTACATTAGTTTTGACAGGGTTATTCAAAAGATTTTCATTCTTTTTTAATTTGTTGACGGTCTCCTATGGAGTTTCGGTAAAAAATCTTCAATGAGATGTATGACGTATACTATTATATTTATACACTAAGAATTTCGAGATGATTCCTAATGTATTTTTCTAGATATTTAGTAAAATGTCTAAAATCGCAAGTGTCCCATAATCAATGGCAATATAGTGTATATATTTATATATATATATCGGGAGTCCCAAAAATGACTGATGGATTTTAAAGTTCAATAACTTGCAAACGGTGACAGCTATTAAAAAATTTTTGCAGGAGGGCTATGTATAATGTCAGGAGTTTTTTTTTTTTTTTTTTACCAAAATTCTTGATTTTAGTTCGAATTTCAAACAACAGATGGCGCTGATGGCGGCTGGCGGCCAGTGGACGCCGAAACTTACTTCATTCAGCTTTGACGGAAAAGAAGGAGATTACAGCTATGGATTTGTCTCATACAGTCTTGCTCTCAGGGCGCGATTCTGGACTCATTCGATATGATTTCAAAGGAATGCGTTGTTGCCAAGGAAATAACAGATTGTTCGAATGCATTGAAAGCATTGTTTATGAAAGCATTGAAGTCTGGTAGAAGATGTTTAAAATGATATTAGTTTATCAGAAAAAGAGCGATAACATGATGCAATCGGCATATGTATTACCAATTTGTGTCATATTGATTCGAGTAACACGATGAAAGTGATCGGCTTGGTGTTTCCAGTTCATCGTTATTTATGTATATATCAATCAAAATTTCTTGTTTGTGATATAACACCGTGTGAAAAGGGGGGAAGGACGAAGGGGTCGGTCGCCCTAGGTGATGAAATTTAGGGAGCGCCAAATTTATATTACCAGTATCATTTTTGGCTTGTCACAAGAAAAAAGTTAGGGGGGAGAACGCTAAATTCTAACTTTGACCTGAGCGCAATTTTCTCTTCGCACGCCCTGATGATATTTTTGCTGTTATACTTATAAAAAAGAAAGTCGCTTTTTTTTAATATGTCTAAAATCATTTTTTTTAATATGTTTTTTTTTATATGATGTGCTAATATTTTATTCCCAGTTCGTCTATTTTTAAAGCATAAAATATTAAATTAAGCCTAGATTTTAAAAATATTTTAAGTACTAAAAGAAAAAGTGACATGCTTTAAAAAGAAAACACTGAATGAAGGATTTAAAAGTGTTAATTTCCTACGGTGATATTTTCAACCTAAAAATATTTTAATCGAAAATAGACATAACATTACTAAAAGGAATTAGGAAGAGTGACTACTAAACTTCAGTAACTTAAATTAAATATTTATGCACCAGAAATCAACAAAATTAGTTATACAACGTTTTTTTCTAATAGTGTAGACACACAATCTAAGACGATGCGCAAAAAATGTGTTTTTCTGAAAAAAAGTTGAAAAAAAAACTTATAAAATTGACAATATGGAAAGGTTTAGATGACCATAATTTTATGGTTTTTATGGCTAGTTTATGTTCCAAAACACTATTAGAATTTACTATACTTCTGGGTAAATCAACTCTCTTAAAAAGTCAGCCACAAAATAGCTCAAGTTGAGCTGAAATCCACTCATCTCAATGTTGAAAGGCAGCTTCTCAAAAAAGAGTTGAAATAACTCGAGTTTTAACCAATTTAAATGAAGTTGAGCTATTTAAATAACCAATTTAGATCAAGGAGATTTAATCGTTTGAAAAACAACTCTTTTATGATCGAAAAAATTACAGCTCTTTCATGAGAAGCCAAATCAGCTCTTTCGTTTTAAGAGTGAAGCTTCGGCTAATATATCATTAGAATATTAAGATTTCTTAATAAAACAAAATTTTAAATAATGAGCTATATTACTTAGTAATTAAAAAAGCCTGCGTCGACTACTGAAATAACACTAATAATTAAAAATTAATACTATTTTTTATAATACTTTTTGGATTGAAAAATCTGCTTGGTGCACTATGGTGAGCTATGCGCACCATGTTTTATTATATAGAGATAATACAGCAATTTCTTTAATTGAAAACGAAAGTATTTTACTTATTTCTTGATTTGCGTCCAAAGAACCTGGTATGGTATTTAGACGAAGCGAAGAATTCAAGCAATCTCCATACATATATATGTATACACACACACACAATATATATATATATATATATATATACGAGGGCTGTAAATTAAATAGTGGCAACTTAACCTTGAAACTCGCAGAAAGGCGGGCACGCACAAATAGGATATGGGAAAGGTGAGGTGGTGCTGTTGTCAATGTGTAGAGTGAAAAAAACGGTCGATTTGCTTAGAAGGGTAGTTGTTGTGTGGCATCAAAGTGAGGTGTTTCCTTTCCATTGCTCTAAAGCATGTTTTCAAAAAGTGACCAGAAGTCGTGGCTTAAAATCGAGTTTGCCCATGACAAAAATGCAACAGAATGCTGTCGAGGATTAGTGAAAGTCTGTGGCACAAATGCTTTACCGTATAGGACAGTAGGACGATGGGTTCGAGCATTTCGTTCGGGTCGGAATGAGACTGCGGATCTGCAACGCACAGGCCGGCCCTCCATTCCTCAAACATCCTGAGCGGTCTCCTTACAATATACCACTGATGGACAGTCCTAGAATTATCCTTAGAGGTTGGTCTGAGTCATGACGTTCATCTGTAAACCACGCAATAGGGCGCTCGGTCGCTCACATCAACAATCAACACCTTGCAACTGGTCTACAACGGCTTCCCGACATTCGGCAAAATGTTATAAGCTTTTCTGGAGATTACATAGAAGGAATGTAATTCAACTGTACTTGTAAGTTCATTAAAAATTGACTTATGTTGCCATTATTTAATTTACAGCCCTCGTATAGTAATTATGAATGTATGTACACTTTGATATTTGATAACATGGTATCTTTCATTTTGATAATGAATTTTTTACTATTTATGGTATCTTATGTATATATTTTTTAATATATAACATCAGTAACTATTTTTTTTTTATTTTTTTCGCTATATATATATATGTGTGTGTATATAGATGTACGCATATATATATATATTGTTGCGTATATATAGTTCTTTTGATCTTATGGTTAGACAACTTCAAACTCTTGTTTCTTAGAAAAGTAGAAAATAATTTATTTACAGATCTTCAGAACAACAGAGTCTTCAAAACTCACAAATGTTACTAGATATTCTAAAATAACTGCTCAAAGCTATCGTATAAGTACAGCTTTAGATCCCAGAGTCTCGTTATACAACGTCTCAACACTTAATAACATTCAAAACAACATAAATGAAACTCAAGCAAACTCGCTTAACAAACGCCTTGTTCACTCAATGACTGGCTGGTAAATAATAACAACAACAGCTCGTATCGCTCTCCTTATATAGGTTAGCAGAAGGTGCTCGAAATTTCTAGAACCATCTCGAAAAATCCACGGAACAACATTCAATGTATCAGTATATCAATAGGGGGGGTTACCATAGAGTAGGGAAGGGTTACCATCGCCAACAATCGCCAAGTTTGTCGCCAACTTGGCGATATCTCTAATATTTCGCAAAGCTGCCATAGACATTCACTGAAAATAATAGACAAGTTTGCTTGATAACAGAGACAATGTAACAAAAACTAATATTAGTAAAGAAATGGAGCTTAATAAGATTATTTACATTATTTTACAGTACAAACACTAACTATTTACAAAATTCGTAACACTACCCCCTCCTCAAAGACTGCACGTCCTGGGTAGTGCAATCCTTGAGTTAGAGGAAAACACTTAAAATAAATAAACAAACAAATAAATAAATAAATAATAATAATAATAATAAAATTTACATAAATAAGAACTAATTACTATTTACATATTTACAAAAAGTGACTTTCATAACCATGGTCTGAAATTCCAGTTTTGAATTTCTAATCACTTTGGCCAAAATAAGGGGCTAGCCGGTTATAATGTACGACCTTAGGCTTGGTGTGTGGCGATTTTCGTATGCGAACGACGACGTCATTCAGCCTGTTGACGACTGTGTAAGGACCGTCCCAGTTTCTTTGTAGTTTTGGCGACAGTCCCTTACGACGTATGGGATTCCACAACCAAACTTTGTCACCTTCGTTGAACTTATGTCCAGTTGCCTTTGTGTCGTACCGTGTCTTCATCTTTTCCGATGCCAGTCCGATTCGGTTCCTCGCTAGACGATGAATCTCCTCAATCCGTGCCTAGAGTCCATCCACGTATTCTTCAGGCGACAAAGGAGCGTCAGGAGGACGGCCAAACAAAAGATCCGCAGGCAAACGAAGATCACGACCAAAGAGCATTTGAGAAGGGGAGTAACCAGTGGCCTCATGAGTGGCACTCCTGTAGGCAAGCAGGAAAAGAGGCAATTTCTTGTCCCAGTCCTGTTGGTCTCCAGACACCAGGAGAGAGAGGCTATTTAGGATGGTACGATTGAACCGCTCCACCATGCCGTCCGATTGAGGGTGTAGAGGTGTTGTTCGAGTTTTGTCCATGCCGAGTAGTTCACACATTTCCTTGAACATAGCCGAATCAAAATTTCTTCCTTGATCGGAATGGATTTGAAGAGGAACTCCGTATCTGGAAACCCAGTGTTGAATCAGTATGTCTGCTACGGTTACCGCCTCTTGATTAGGAATGGCGTAGGCTTCAGGCCACTTAGTGAAGTAGTCCATGACAACGAGGATTGCCATCAGATGTTCTAGGAAGTGGACCCAGGATGTCTAGGGCAATTCGTTCGAAAGGAGCTCCTACATTATAACGTTGCAATCGTCCACGGGTGCGCCTCTTAGGACCTTTACGTGCTACACAGGTGTCACAAGCTCGACACCACTTCTCCACGTCACTGCGAACATTATTCCAGTAGAAACGCTCTCGAACCTTTTGCAGGGTCTTCATTACACCAAAATGACCTCCTGTGGGACTACCATGCAGTTCTTGAAGGACCATAGAAATTCTCGACTTAGGGAGTAGTAGTTGCCATCTACATGTCTTTCCATCGTCAGACTCCCATTTTCGGTACAAGATGCCGTTCTTCAAATGTAAGGAATCCCAGAGAGCCCAATAACGTTTAGTCGTAGGATGGTAATGGGCCATGTCGTGCCAGTTGGGCTTCCTGTTGGACTCCACTTTCAGCTCTAGAATTGGCTTAATTTCAGGAGCAGCAAGTTGATCTTTACGCAGGCTCTCGTCACTCCACGGATCTTGCGATGATGTAGAACCAGTTGTAACTTGTCTTACTACAGGACCTTTGACATTAAATTTCTTCTCAACCCGGTCGCAGTATCTACAATTCTCTGAGCAGGGTCTTCTTGAGAGAGCATCTGCATTTCCATGTGATGAGCCTTTTCGATGGCGTATCTCCATATCGTACTCTTGAAGCTTTTGTATCCACCTGGCTATCTGGCCTTCTGGGTTCTTAAAATTCAATAGCCAAGTTAGAGAAGCATGATCAGTTCGGATCAGGAATTTTCGACCGTAAAGATAGTGATGAAAATGGTCTATGGCTTTCACTACAGCAAGAAGCTCTTTTCTTGTTACGCAGTAGTTTCGCTCAGCCTTTGATAAGCACTTGCTGAAATAGGCGATAACACGCTCCTGACCGTCGATTTCCTGGGACAGTACAGCGCCAATGCCTTCGTTACTTGCATCCGTATGAAGTATAAACTGTTTATCGATTTGAGGATATGACAGAATTGGAGTGGATGTTAAGGCCTCCTTGAGCTTTTCGAAAGCAGCGTCACATTCCTGTGTCCACATAAATTTTTGATTAGCTTCTGTTAATTTATGAACTGGTCTTGCAATCATCGAGAAGCCTTTGACAAATTTTCTGTAATAGGTGCATAATCCTAGAAAACTTCGAAGCTGGTGAACATCTGCTGGACGACTCCAATTTTTCACGGCTGATATCTTCTCCGGATCAGTCCTGACTCCATCCGCCGAAATGATGTGTCCAAGGTAGGCGAATTCACTGCGAAACAAACTGCATTTCGAAGGGCTTAACTTCAAATTAGCTTCCTTTAACTTTTGTAGCACACGCCTGAGGTTGTTCAGATGTTCATCGAAAGATTTTCCTATGATTATGATATCATCTAAATAAACAAGACGTGCTTCATATGACAGCCCCCGGAGAACCGTTTCCATAAGCCGTTCGAAAGTTGCAGGTGCGTTACACAGACCAAAAGGCATTACCTTGAACTGCCATAATCCTTGTCCCGTTGTAAAGGCAGTCTTCTCGCGGTCGTCCGGATGGATCTCTACCTGCCAGTAACCACTCTTCAGATCCAGAGTCGAGAACCAAGTGTTGCCCGCAAGTGTGTCGAGAGTATCGTCAATCCTTGGTAGGGGGTAACTATCCTTTTTGGTGACGTCATTCAGTCGGCGGTAGTCTACACAAAATCTTGTAGAACCATCCTTCTTTCTTACTAATACAATGGGAGACGCCCATGGACTTTTTGATGGTTCGATGACGTCATTTTCTTCCATATCTTTAATTAAATTCTGCACCTCTTCTTGCTTGGCAAAAGGTAATCGTCTAAGGTGTTGTTTAATAGGAGAGTGATCTCCCGTGTCAATTCGGTGTTGTGTTATTTTAGTTCGTCCAAAGTCTTCAGATGTTTGGGAAAATAAACTTTGGAATTCTCTAATTAAACTTTCCGCAGCATCCCTTTGATTTGGATCTAAGTCCGTATTTTGTAACAAATCCTTGACTAAATTTTCTGAAGATTTCTGAGAGTGATTGGAATTTTGACTTATGCACGTCACTGGAGCACATGATGCTATCACCTTTCCTTTCTTGATAGTCCTCGTCTTTTCACTGATGTTAGCAATTCTGACTGGAATGGTCTTCTTCGAGAGGTCCACTACAGATGAAGCCACCAATATTCCTGCTTGTTTACTATTGTCTTCGGGATAATCTATATGGCCAAATCGATAATTAGTTTCATTGTTAATTACAGCTGGAACTAAAAATTCTGTTCTTGGACCTAGATTGATGTCTTCTTTGGCTATTACTGTTTGTTTATATTCAATTTCGTTATTTAATCCAAAAAGGCTTATTTCTTGAAATTTAGATAGCATTTCATTATTTTTAAAATCAAGTTTGAAGCCAAACTTCTTCAGAAAATCTAGCCCGATTATGCAAGGATCTGTTATGTCAGCCACATATGCCGTATGATAATATTTGCTTCCTCCAAAGTTGATGGTTAAATTGGCCTTTCCATATATGCCAATCTTGTCGCCCGTCACAGTTTGCAGGGTAACGCATGGTGGAGTCCAGATGAGTTTAGGTTTCAGTTTTCGAGCCAAATCTTCTCTTATTATTGTTACATTGGCTCCTGTATCTACGATCATACGGCACACTGAATTCCGTTAATAACGCCTATCACATATAATTCATTATCACCGCCACTCATTTTTGATATCTGGAGGATCTTCAGGTGGGGCTTTTCATTCTCTGGTAACCTCCGCCCCGCGAGATGGCCAACATTTAGTTTCCCCGATGACTGTTTGAATTTATCTCACGTTCGTGGATTTTGGGGCAATTTCTTCGGAGATGTCCTGTATCACCGCATCACCAGCACGTGAGATTCTGTCTTCTTGAGCTTGTTCTTCCATATTTTAAAGCTTCAATCTCTTGATTTATTTTCCTAATTTCTTTCAAGACATCGCTCTCAGTGTCTGAGCTTTTGTTCACCGTTGCCCCTCGGACTGAATGACGATCTCTTCGGCTGGCTTGTGTAGCTGCTTCCAACTTTAAGGCATATAGTAATGCAGCCTTTAAATCCTGCACATCTGCCATTCGTACCGCTCTCTGCACTTCCGGATCTTTTATTCCGTCTACAAAGTACTGCAATGAGAGCATTTCCCGTACATTTGTTGGGCAGTCGATGAAAGCTAAATTTGTCAGATGTTCTATTTCTGAGGCAAACTCTTGAAGGGTTTCACTCGATTTTTGATGGCGGCACTTCATTTGTATTCTCGTATAATCTTTGAAAAAATTTTCTCCGAATCTCATTTCAAGTGCACAACTTAAAGTCTCAAAATTGAATTGCGTCATATCGGGCAATGTTTGCAGCACGTCGGCGGCTTTTCCTCTTAAAGATGCTGCCAGTTGACAAGCTTTCACCTCGTCACTCCATTTGTTCGCTTCGGCTACAATAGTGAATTGGGTCTTGTAATCTTGCCAGGAACTCTTTCCGTCGTATGTCGACAGCTTGATGTGCACGGGAGAAGCAGGCGGATTCCTAAATTCTTCATAATTACCACTGGACGCTGAAAGCTTCTTCTCAAGATCTTGTACTTTTTTATTTAGCTTTTCATCTACTTCACCTAGTATTTTCTCTTCAACGTTACTGATTTTCTCTTCAACGTTACTGATTTTCTCTTCAACGTTACTGATTTTCTCTTCAACGTTACAAACTTCATTCTGAATTTTCTCTTCTACTTCCGCCATTTTCCTTTCCTTTTTCTGTTCAACATTACTAACTTCATTCTGAATTTTCTCTTCTACTTCCTCTATTTTCTCTTCTACCGAGCCTATTCTTCTCTCTACAGACGAGAACTTTTCTTCTAAAGTTTTCTTCATTTTTTCTTGGCCTTTATTAATCTTTTCAGTCACATCTTCTTGGCATTTGTCAATTTTATTTGTCAACTGTTCCATTCTTTCTTCGTTTTTATTCATTTTTTCCGCCAACTCTTCTTGGCCTTTATTCATCTTTTCCGCCAACTCTTCTTGGCCTTTTGATAACTCTTCTTGGCCTTTATTCATCTTTTCCGCCAACTCTTCTTGGCCTTTTTCGATTTTATTGGTCAGATCTGTCATTAATCCGTTAATAGCTTCTAACAGTTCTTTCAGTTGTCCGTCCATCGTTCTTGTTTTCGCCATAAGATCCCGACTCCTCACACCAAATGTTGCGTATATATAGTTCTTTTGATCTTATGGTTAGACAACTTCAAACTCTTGTTTCTTAGGAAAGTAGAAAATAATTTATTTACAGATCTTCAGAACAACAGAGTCTTCAAAACTCACAAATGTTACTAGATATTCTAAAATAACTGCTCAAATCTATCGTATAAGTACAGCTTTAGATCCCAGAGACTCTTTATACAACGTCTCAACACTTAATAACATTCAAAACAACATAAATGAAACTCAAGCAAACTCGCTTAACAAACGCCTTGTTCACTCAATGACTGACTGGTAAATAATAACAACAACAGCTCGGATCGCTCTCTTTATATAGGCTCGCAGCAGGTGCTGGAAATTTCTAGAACCATTTCGAAAAATCCACGGAACAACATTCAATGTATCAGTATATCAATAGGGGGGGTTACCATCGCCAACAATCGCCAAGTTTGTCGCCAACTTGGCGATATATCGCCAAATTTGGCGACCAGAATTAGTCGCCAAAAGTGACGCCAATTTGGCGATATCTCTAATATTTCGCAAAGCTGTCATAGACATTCACTGAAAATAATAGACAAGTTTGCTTGATAACAGAGACAATGTAACAAAAACTAATATTAGTAAAGAAATGGAGCTTAATAAGATTATTTACATTATTTTACAGTACAAACACTAACTATTTACAAAATTCGTAACAATATATATATATATACACTATATGGCCATTGATTATTGGACACTTGCGATTTCAGACATTTTACTAAATATATAGAAAAATACACGAGGAATCATCTCGAAACTAAGATTTTTTTACCGAAACTCCATAGGAGACCGTCAACAAATTAAAAAAGAATAAATATCTTTCTAATAACCCTGTCAAAACTAATGTAGCAAAAGCGCTCAAACTCTAGAATATGATTGAATGCCTTATTGTAATACACTGTGTTCATTTTTATGCAAATAGCATGCATACTCGCAGAGTAATTAAGGTTTTTATAAAAATGGTCCCAAATTTTTCCAAGTTTTTCAATTATAATTTTCAGAGTTCTTAATATAAAATAATATTTTTTTCAGAAAATATGACAAACAACATTGCACATAGTATCCTGTAATCAGAATTAAAAAATAATAAAAATTGTATGAAAAATAAGTAAGTTTGCTAAATAGTTTTTTACTGCGTATACGTCAAAGATATAAAAATTTCATTTGCATATTATGTTAGCTAAATGTATAGAGCAACTTTTGTAAAAGTCTCAAAATCATAGCTTAAAAATTCTGAAAGTAATCGTCTATAGAAAAAGGACAAAATCCGTTGTTTCCAAAATGAAGCAAAAAAATGAGGGATTTTATCCAAATGTAGTAGTACATCCCGTATTGTGTATTCTATATTGACACTAATCAATGAATATATTGATATAACCCCTCTTGTTTTTGCTTCATTTTGAGAATAACGGATTTTCAACTTATTCAGTTGACGATTATTTTCAGAATTTTCAAGTTATGGTTTTGGGACTTTCACAAAAGTTGCTTTATACATTTAGCTAACGTAATATGCAAATGAAATTTTGATATGGTTGACGCATGCGCAGTAAAAAATATTTAGTAAACCAACTCATTTTGTATACAATTTTCATTATTTTTTAATTCTGATTACAGGGTACTGTGTGCAATTTTACTGTGTTGTTTGTCATATTTTCTGAAAAAATATTATTTTATATTAAGAACTCTGAAAATTATAAGGAAAAAACTTGGAAAAATGTGGGACCATTTTTATAAAAACCTTAATTACTCTGCGAGTATGCATGCTATTTGCATAAAAATGAACAAAGTGTATTACAATAAGGCATTTAATCTTAATCTAGAGTTTGAGCGCTTTTGCTACATTAGTTTTGACAGGGTTATTCAAAAGATATTCATTCTTTTTTAATTTGTTGACGATCCCCTATGGAGTTTCGGGAAAAAATCTTCACGGAGATGTATGACGTATACTATTAAATTTATAATCGAAGAGTTTCGAGATTATTCCTCATGCATTTGTCTAGATATTTAACAAAATGTCTAAAATCGCAAGTGTCCAATAATCAATGGCCATATAGTGTGTATATATATATATATATATATATATTTCATTTCGTGGGTTATAGCATAAAAACTCCCTTTCTCATATTAATTAAAAAAATGAATATGTAATTTCTTATTAAATTACAGATAACACCTTTAATTAACAAATATTATTTATCACATAGAAATATTCAAAGGCAGAAATTCATACATAAAAAGAAAAAGAAGAAAAAGAAGAAGTCTGCTGTGATTGAGATGGATTGTAAATCTGAAAAAACTGATGAAGATCTCCACTCATCCTCAGCTTCTGATATCAGTGAAGAAGAAATCCATCCTGAAAAAATAGAAACATCATCAAACAAAGATGATCTGGGTAGTGAATCTCTGATGGCTATGGAAGATCTTCCTCCACACCCAGCTTCTGATGAAAAGAAAGACGAAACCAATCCTGAAAAAATAGAAACATCAAGCCAAGATGATCTGGGTTGTGAATCTCGAATGGCTATGGAAGATCTTTATCCACACCCAGCTTCTGATGAAAAGAAAAAAGAAATCAATCTTGAAAAAATAGAAACATCATCAAACCAAGATGATCTGGGTTGTGAATCTCTGATGGCTATAGAAGATCTTCATCCACACCCAGCTTCTGATGAAAGAAAAGACGAAATCAATCCTGAAAAAATAGAAACATCAAGCCAAGATGATCTGGGTTGTGAATCTCTGATGCCTATGGAAGATCTTCATCCACACCCAGCTTCTGATGAAAGAAAAGACGAAATCAATCCTGAAAAAATAGAAACATCAAGCCAAGACGATCTGGGTTGTGAATCTCTGATGCCTATGGAAGATCTTCATCCACACCCAGCTTCTGATGAAAGAAAAGACGAAATCAATCCTGAAAAAATAGAACCATCAAGCCAAGATGATCTGGGTTGTGAATCTCTGATGCCTATGGAAGATCTTCATCCACACCCAGCTTCTGATGAAAGGAAAGACGAATTCAATCCTGAAAAATACAATCCTGAAATATACTTAAGACAAGAAGAAGTGAATAATGAATCTCACAAGATTATGGAAGATCTTGATCCACCAGTAGAATACACAAGCATGTCAGACGATATGACAGAAGTGCAATCAAGTGAAGAAGAACTGAACTGTATATCTGAAAAAATGGTTCAAGATTCTGCCCTTGTCATGCCTTTTGAAGACAAAGAAAATGAACGCTTTTCCTCTCCTGATGATACAGAAAAGCCATTAGCAGCAGCAGTTAAAAAAGTAAGCTGTATTTTTTGTTGCACTTTGTTTTCATATAACATGATAAGAGTAAAAAATCCGTGCATTAAAATCTGAATGATGTGACTGACAAAACACTTATTACTATTTAATTTTTTTTATTATTGCATAGGAATTCATTTCAAGCTTTTCAAATGCGGTTGTTATAAAAGGTTGGTTAGAATTTGATACATTTCACACACCAGTTTAATAGAAAAATTTCAATAAAATAATTATCTTATGAATGTTTCATATTAAATCGAGAATTAAAAAGCTATAAACTTGAATTAGTTATCTTTTTTATTTTAATCCTTGGCACTCCGCTGCAGAGACATCATCTTTCCTTCCAAAATTTGTTTTTGGCACCAGTAATAAAGGAAAATAAAATTTACCTTATTTAATGAGAGAATTTTTGAAATTGTCTTCTTCAAGGAAAGTCCTTTTTAAAAAGTGGTGCTAATCAAATAAAATTTGTGTAAGAGGCACCGGAGTCCGAAGGGTTAAAATTACTAATATTATAATATTACAATGGAAAAAATTATTATTAAATGTAATTTTGCTTAATTTTTTCTCTCTGACTTTGCGTTTGGACATACTATTAATCACTCGAGTGCCGAGGAGCGCGATAGCGTTTCTATATATGAGCTCTGAAAACTTTGTTCTATAAAAAAGGACTTCACGCAGTTTAGACGGCAAAATATAATTGAAAAAAAAAAGACAATATTTGTGATTTAATTAGTTAACTAATTTTATTAATTTTTTATACATCTATATCCGAACACATTCACATTTTTCGCATATAACAAACAGATTTCTTCTGCACTCAAGTGGTTAAACTTGAAGAAAAAAAAAAAAAAAGCTTTTAACATTTTGGGCAAAAACAGAAAAAATATGGATGATACCTTTAAAATTTACAATTTAATAAGAAAATATACTTCCAAATGAAAATGCACAACAATGTATAGCAACTTGCAACAAAAAAAAAATCGCAACTTAAGTTTTCATAAGCAGTTTTTTAATTTTTGTATATTACGTTTTGACATTCAAAACAAACAGATAACTTCGGTCTTTTTTGAATATCAGTTTGTTAAATTTTTATAAAATTGATATTATATTGGGTAAAGGTCCTCATCAATTAATTTTAATACGTACGCACACACACACACGCAAAAGGTATTACTCTGTTATCCCGTCAACCAATTTTGCCAAATTTACAAATCGCCAAACTAATAGCCAAATTGTATATATTGACATTATTTTTATTTTAAATAACGAAAAAAACAAATAATTAGTAGAATACTAATAAAAATATTAATAAAAAGTCAAAATAAAAATCACTTAATGACATTTTAATCACGTGAAGGCAGTAATTTTTTGGTCGATGGTATAATAACTTTACTATTTATGGAAATTAGTGCTCGGGATAACCTTTTAAGAAACCATCATTCTTCATTTTAAGAAAGTTACATTATTAACTTTCGAATAGAGACAACAATTTCTATGACTCGTCCAGCTTAAAAAATGATTCAAAAACGACATATTTAATTTGCCTAAAATAAACTATCACGAAAACAGGTGCAAGATATACCTTTAAATAAATAACCAGGTGCAGTTTTTTCTTCAGCTACTTGTAATTTAAAGAACACATTTGAAAAGCAATAAACAATCAATACTTATTTTGTGACGTAAATGTGTAAAAAACTGTGCACGATATTAACAATAATTTCCACTTAAAACATTCTTTTGTAAACAAAAAATGTAGCATAACATGTAATGCTCAAATTCGTTCCAGTGCTTTTGAAAGAATTGGGAATACAGTCGAGTCTCTATATAATGTAATTCATGGTTCAGTCAAAAAATTCGATACATAGAAAAATTCGCTGAATAGAAAAAAGCGAAAAAAATTTACATTGCATAAGTAATTTTTTTTAAATGCTTGAGTTATTTAATTAAGTTTTTGGAACTTTTTAACGCTAAACATAAATTTGATATTTTATTTTTTTATTTATTTAAACTCTTTCAAACAGAAAAATAACGCTTATCAGCGTTTGTACAGGTACCTTTTTTTAGGTAAAATATCAACTTTTTTTTAAAGTAAATTTAGTTCAAACGCGCGAAAATTTACCTTATTTCAGGAGAACACAAAAATTTCCAAAATCGCATACATCATTATATTATATACATCATTGTTGAAATTAAGTCAAGCGAGACCATGAAAGAATTTGAAAGACATTTTATGAAGAAGTCAGTTTTTAGGGGGTAGGGATGAATGCCTGTTTTGAACATGGATAAGACAGCAGGTATGCAGCTATAAAACACATACCAGGAATCAGCACAGGAAAATGAATTTCACAAATAAATTGAAGCATCTTCAGAAAAAAATGAAGGAACATTTCTGAAAAAATCCATTATATGGAGATATAAACTTCGCTATATAGATAATATGTGTAAGGTAAACAATGAAAAATTGGCCATTCCTAATAAAAGTCTTTATATACAGAAATTTGTTGAATGGAGTTTCGTTATACAGGGACTCGACTGTATATACCCATGTTTATCTGCCTTCACTTGTACTACTGAATACTGGGAACAATTAGGAACGTTGGGAATGATTGGAACATGCCTCAGTACATGCATTTCAGTGACAGGTTAGTCGTGTGGTCATTTATGATGCCAACAACAAATTCTATATAAAAAAAAAAAAAAAAGATTTTTGCAAATCATTCTGAAAAATAATTTGCTAGAAATTACTTGCTGTTGTAGAACATGACTATGTAACTCCGGTACAGCGAATATGTTCATAATAACAAGTATTTCAGAAAAAAAAACTTTATTTAAAATGAATTAAAAAAATTCAGATTCTTTTTTCGCATATACGCAGAGTTTTAACCAAATTTTATTTGTTTTTCAAGAAATGTTATAAAGTGCGATAGAAACGGAATCTTTATAAATCCTTATAAACTTATAGAAAAAAATAAAAAATTCCTTAAAAAATGCCCGATAAAATCATTAAACTGTGAGTATTTCCGATCTTCATTTAGTTTTTGTTGATTAATTTAGTATTTTATTTCGAAATTTACGTCCGTCTGTAGGTAATGCCAATAGGTTTTTTTTTTTTTTTTTTTTTTTTTTTTTTTTTTTTTTTTACTGTACAATACTGGTGACTAATAAATAATGCAAGAACAGATCTATTATCGTATTCGCAAACGCAATTAAACTTTATCTGTAATGAATCTATCGTATTTTAGGAATCGTATATTCTGGGATGCAAACACTGTGCCATAGTGGCTGATAACTGAAACTAAATTTTTATAGTATGTCTCACCTTATTTGATAACAGATTTTCTGAGATTTAACAGAACGAAGAATACTCTTAAAATTTAGTGGTGAAAATCGACAATTTGGGGCACAGCGCTTGAATCCCTGTATATATTTCAAAATTATAGTGTTTACCTTTGAATATATTTTACCCTCTATATCTACCAAAATATTTATTTGATACAAATGCCAACATCCCAGTCAATATTATTTCAATATGTCAATTTTCAATTGCAATATAATTTGACCCTATAACACACACAAGGCTTAATCTTTATTTGAAGTTGCTTAAAAATGGGTCCATTTTTTTTTTCATTTTTTTTATAATGTAGAAATGTAAAGCGTTGATTTATGCTTCATTATTTGATTAATTTACCACATTAAATATTGTACACTAATCGATCGTGTCTTTTTTCTTTGCAGGATCGTCCTAAGAAAAGATTTTCGTCCATCAGAAAACTATTGTCAAGAATGTGCTGCTGCACAAAGTCTCCACCGTCATAAGAAATGGAAATTAATCAATATCCTTGGAACCTTCCCTCCAAATGTATACAAAAAAAAAAAAAAAAAAAAAAAACAATGTAATGAACAAAAATATAATGTGAAATTTTATGCTTTAAATGTACCATAATGAAAATAGTGGTAACTACCTCAATCTGTTAACAATAAACCCCCACAATAGTAACCTATTTCTAGAGTCTTTATTTTGTATTTGTGTGTCCATTTTTTGTGTCGTTGTTTTCTGTGTGTGTGTTTACCTTTAAGACGCCACACTACTGTGTAAAAAAATATATATCATGTCTTCAAATCAAGGTTTCTCATTCGAAAATATCAAGGTCGAGTAAATCATGTTTCGAATATGTAATCATAAATAATCTATAAAAACATTCTAAAATCAAAGGAATAATCTATCGTATTAATCCCCAATGTATATCATAAGTGAAATCGAAACTGGAGAAATCTTCTTCGAACGTTTCTTTAACTAATTATTTAATGAGATAAAAATAGATATTTACAGTTCTTTGTACATATTTACACAACTTTAAATCATCTTGGAGACACAATGCTCCGATTCATATCTTTTCTCAAATTAATTGTCACATCTTTTATCTAAATCAAAACATTCGAATTCAAAACGGAAATCGTCTACACTCTGTTTACAAACTTCAGAGTGTTCTAAAAGTGGAAGTTGAAGTCAAAGAAATTGCATAGCGCGTAGCGCCATCTAACTGCAATTCTTTTTCTTCACACTCCCCACCTGAACTCTTACAGAGTTCATCAATAAATTCTATTATGAAAATAAAACATTTTCATATCAGTATTTTCAATAATCTAATAAAATTTTCATATCAGTGGTTCAGTAATCTGATACAATTTCAAAATTCAAATGCAAATATCAGTTTCAAATACAAATATCAATTTCAAATTCAAAATATCAATTAATTCTAAGCAAATCTAACAAAATCAATTAATTATAAACAAAAAAGTATAAAATTCAAACAATATAGTAAACGAAAAATATTACCTGCACGATAAAAATGACCTTTTTTTTTTTCAAACATTTAATATACTTACTTATGCTAAGCTTCAAATAATACTGTATAACTAAAAAGAAAGAAAACTTTTAAAGTTCTAAAAGAGATAAAAAAAGAAAGAAAGTCTATTAATGTTCATCAGTCCATAATTTCTAATGGATATAAATGTTGGACAGATCTTTTTCTTTTGAGAAGTGCCGATCTTTTTGAACCATTTTCAATTACATCGAAAAAGTTAATAGGAAGTGAAAGTTCTTTACCAAAATTCAAAAAATCCATTGGAGTGAGAGGATGAGGTTCATCATATTCGTTATACACATATGTCAAAGGACGCAAGTTGAGGATAGCTTCTACTTCAACCAGTAGTGTCGACATTTCTTCATAGCTCAATAGAGCTTTTCCAGTAATCTTTCGTAGACACTCCTTGACTGATTTCACAAAGCCTCCCCACCATGCAGCTCTTTCAATGATATTTTTCCAAACGATTCTTTCTCTTGCAAGAAATTTCAAAAAGAGATTGTTGGAAATGACGTCGTATAAATTATCGACTTCTTGTTTAGCTTTTTTAAATGTCTTCGCGTTATCTGAATAAATGACTTTACAATTTCCTCTTCGAGCTAAGAATCGTCTAAAAGCAAGGAGGAAAGAATCTGTAGTCAGGTCGGTAACAAGTTCTAGATGCAAAGCTCTGGTAACTCCGCAAGTGAATAAGACAATGTAAGATTTTTTAATTTCACCGAAGTTTTTCACGTAAATAGGTCCCGCAAAATCTAAACCACAAATTGAAAATGGGGGAGCTTCATTCACTCTATCTTTAGGTAGAGGGGCTGTGATTTGGTCTGCAGGTTTACAAAGATATTTTTGACAAATGAGGCACTTTTTAATGAGACTTTTCACTAACTGTCTTCCTTTCGGAATCCAATATCGAGATCTAATTTTTGTCAAAGTGTGAGCAATTCCTGCATGCATCATCTTTTCATGATCTTGACGTACAATCAGCGTCGTTAACCAGGAATGTCTAGGTAAAATGATTGGATGTTTTTCTTCTGTTGGAAGATCACCAAATTTTAGTCTTCCTCCTAAACGTATGATTTCTGATTCATCTATAAATGGAACAAAGTTGAATAGGGGTGAATTCTTTTCTACTGAATTATTATTTCTAAGAGACTCAAATTCTTCTTTAAAAAATTGTTTCTGTTCACTTCGTATTTAGTATTTTTCAGCTTCTAGTAATTCTTCAGTTGTTAGTGGACCACTAACTTCAGTAGATTTTTTCAGCTTTATTATAAATCTTTTTACCCAAGCAGTTGTTCATACTACTTTCTCCAAATTGCTAAATTTTTCTATACAGATAGGATTTTTAATCTCTTCAGTTATACACTCGCACTGCAATATGTCATTGGGTTTTTTCCTGTATTCTAATTCATCTTCATCAATTATTTCTTTATCTTCAGATTTCGGCCAAAATTCAGAGGGTAAACTAAGCCATTTTGGCCCAAGTAACCAAGTAGGATTATTGATGAATTTGGAGACTTTTGCTCCTCTTGAGACAAGGTCTGCGGGATTGTCTGCCCCTGGGCAATGATGCCAATCAGAAGGGGATGTCAGCTTACGAATTTCTTCAACACGATTCCGCACAAATGGTTTGAATTTTTCAGGCAATCCTTTAATCCAAAAGTATGTAATTTTAGAGTCCGTCCAATAAATGCATGGAATTTTTAGATGTAGCGCCTTCAAAATGCTGCAGCTTAATTTAGCTGAACATAATGCAGCCATCAATTCCAGTCTTGGTAAAGTGAGAGTTTTTAAAGGAGCCACTCTGTTTTTAGAAGCTACGAAAACTGTTCGAACGTCTTTTTCAGAGGTCGATATACGTAAATAGGCAATTGTGCCAAAGGCTATTGTACTTGCATCGGAAAATAAATGCAACTGCAAATTGGCAATTTTCTCGTTTGGAATTTCGAAAAAATAATGTCGAGGAATAGACAATTCAGATATTTGAGGAATTTCACTACACCAGTCTTTCCAAAGAGAGATTAAATCTTTTGGGATGGTCTCATCCCAATCTACGCCTAATGACCAAATTTTTTGCAGCAAACATTTTATTCTTAATGTGAAGGGTCCTAAAAATCCAATAGGATCAAACACTCGACCCAAAACTTGCAAAATATACCTCTTTGTGTCAATTCTTTTAGAAGCAAACGCCGCCAATTCACGAGTGTCAAAATACAAAAAATCATTTAGACTGTTCCATGCTATTCCTAAAACTTTGTAAGGAACATTTTCTGTTTCAGATGCTTCCAAATTATCACTGGAAATTACATCATTATTTTTCCATAATTCTTTTAAGGACTTTGAATTAGTGTGCCACTTATGTAATGTCATACTAGCTTCTTTAAAAATAGCTATAGACTCTAATGTAGTGGATAAAGCTTGCTCGACAGAAGATTGACTTCCAATTACATCATCTACATAAATATTTTCATTTAAAAACTCGACAGTTTCTGGATATTTTTTGATATATTTCTTTAAGTGGAGTTTTATTGTGGCTGCTAACAAAAATGGACTACAATTTACCCCAAATAAAACTCTAGTAAATCTATATATTTGAGGAAGGTTAGATTCATCAAAAGGGTCTTCTGAAAACAAAAATCGAGATACATCTCTGTCTTCTTCATCTACCAATATCTGCAAAAACGCTTGTTTTATATCGGTTGTAAAGGCAATTGGATTTAATCGAAATCGTAACAAAATATCAAAAATTTCAGGGTACAAATTCGGACCTGGGTGAAGACAGTTATTGAGAGATTGTGAATTTAAATCATGAGCTGATGCATCAAACACAATCCTTAATTTACTTGTTACGCGGTCTCTTCTTATCACTTCTCTGTGAGGTAAATAAAATTCAACATGCCCCTTATCTTCTGAATTAGGAACTAATTCTACGATTCCCTGTTTTAAATAATCATTTAATACATCTTTATATTCAAAAAACAACTGGGGATTTCTAACAAATCTTCTATTTAATTTAACTAATCGAGATTCTGCAATTTTTCTGTTATCATCCAGACCCCCTTTCTCCAGTTTCCAGGGCAATTCAACTTTATATCTTTTGTTTTCATATTTAATATCGCGTTCAAAATTTTTCATTATTTCATTTTCAAAAGGGTCAGAATCTTGTTTAATATTAATAAGTCCTGAAGTTTCAAGATCCCAAAATTTTTTTTATTTGATCAGAAATTAAGTGTTCTTCAATAATTACGTTTAAAATCAATGAAGATTGGTTTTCGCTTTTTCTACCTTGGAGGCACCAGCCAAAGATGGTTTCAACAGCAACAAGATTTTTGTTTAAATGTTTTATGTTACCTGTTACTATATCATAATAGTAATCGACTCCTATTAGAAGGGAAATAGGGTCTTGACATTGTGGTGAGTCAGCAAGGGTTAAATTCTGTAAAATACTCATTTCACCAAATTCTTTTACTTCTGGGGGAGGGATATCAGAACCAGATATTTCGTCTGTTACCAATGCTTCTATTTCTAAATTAGACTTCGAAAAACGTTTATTTTCTAATTTAAGTTTAACAACATCATAATTTTTCTCAATTGGGATTTTACTTCCGAATGTGAATACCGATAATTTTTCCTTTCTCAATATTTTAAGTTGTAATTTATCAGCAATTTCTCGAGTTAAAAAGGTTCGCATTGCAGCAGTATCCAATAATAATCGAACAGAAACTTCTTTATTTTTATTTTTTACTTTCGCACAGCAAGTTTGCAAGAAAATTCGGTTTTTTCCAATGCACGAAATAGCCGAAATAATTTCATTAGTTGTTTCATTTTGTGCATTCGCTGTTTCCAAATTTCTATCTGTACAACTTGTTTTATTTGGTGAATTAGATTGTTTACAAATAGCTCTGTTATGTCTACCCTGACATGTCGTACATCGTATCTTAGAAACACAGTCCTTAATTCGGTGTTTTGGCAAAAGGCAGAGGTAACATCTACCTTGCGATTTCAAAATATTTTTCTTTTTATCAAGATCAAAAACATTGCATATTTCTGACGAATGATTACTCTTACAAAAGATGCAACTTTGTTTCTCTGTATTCTTTTTGTCTGAAACTGTAGTCATTAATTCATGCGTGGATGAAAAGTTTAATTCTCTTTTAGGAGATTTCGTAAATTTTTGTTTGTTTACTTCTAATCTATTTGAATTTGAAAATGAAAAAGCCAATTCGCGACTTTTAATTTCGGTTTGCAAGAAATTTAGTAATTTGTTTATATCAGGGTTGCATGAAGATTTAATGTTTTGCTTGTTAAATTCCAAATTTAAATCTGATGGTAGCAATTTTAAAACTACGGCTAAAAGCATAGAGCTGTAAGCCTGTGGTTCGAGTCCCAAAGTGGTCAATGATCTTACATTAATTTCAATATCATCATGAAGTTTCTGTAATTTTGAAGTACCACTAGATTTATAAACCGGAGATAAATTTAACAATTTATTTAAATGATGATTGATTATCATATCTTTATTCCCAAACCTATTTTCAATAATTTTAAGTGCTACATCATAATTTGATTCCGAAACTTCTAAGCCTTCTATGGCGTTTAAAGCAGATGAACCTAAGTAACTTCGCAAATAATTGTATTTTTCAATTTTTGTCAGTGAATTATTATCATTTATCGATACTTTAAAAGTATTCCAAAAGTTGGTGAATTGCGTGCAATCGCCATAAAATTTCTGTATATTCAATTTTGGAAGTTTCACAAATTTATTTTCATTATTGGGGGTAGAATCATTAACCGAAATATTGTTCAAAGGAATAATGTTTTTATTTTCTTTAAGTTTCTTTTCGGCGCGAAAATTTGTTAAGGATATTTTGTCTGCATAGTCATATACTGTATTCATTTCATTCTCATATTCGTCTAAATTCAAAAGTGGTTCTATTTTTTCATTTATTTCATCTAAATTACATGATTTAATTTTTAATTGGTTAACAGATTCTTCAAGAGAATCAATATTAACGGTATCATTTTTTAATATAGTCTCTATATTATTTATTAGTTTCGTAACAGAACTTCTTAAAATTGTTCTGTTTTTCTTTAGCTTTTCTAGGTCAGCCATAATTAACACATGAAAATAAAATTATAAAACTCTTACCTTTAAAAATCTTCGCAATCAATAATAATCTTCTGTATTTATCATATTTCAATTTCGTTCCCGGCCTCTATATGCACCATTGTAAAAAAATATATATCATGTCTTCAAATCAAGGTTTCTCATTCGAAAATATCAAGGTCGAGTAAATCATGTTTCGAATATGTAATCATAAATAATCTATAAAAACATTCTAAAATCAAAGGAATAATCTATCGTATTAATCCCCAATGTATATCATAAGTGAAATCGAAACTGGAGAAATCTTCTTCGAACGTTTCTTTAACTAATTATTTAATGAGATAAAAATAGATATTTACAGTTCTTTGTACATATTTACACAACTTTAAATCATCTTTGAGACACAATGCTCCGATTCATATCTTTTCTCAAATTAATTGTCACATCTTTTATCTAAATCAAAACATTCGAATTCAAAACGGAAATCGTCTACACTCCGTTTACAAACTTCAGAGTGTTCTAAAAGTGGAAGTTGAAGTCAAAGAAATTGCATAGCGCGTAGCGCCATCTAACTGCAATTCTTTTTCTTCAACTGATTGAAAGAGACCCGGATGATAATGTAAAGTCTATGGCGGCGTCCTTTTAAAATATCTCGCTTAAATATTAATATTTTGACGTGATTTTTTTTTTCATAGGATAGCTGAGGACGATCCATAACCGACATAATTTTTACTTTTTCGATTTTGGAGTCAGTTTTTTTTAAATAGTTTAACTTTCATAATCGGTTTGAACCGGTTATAAAACTATCCTAATATAAAAAGGATGTAACCAAAATCAAAAAAGTAAAAATTAGGCCAATTATGGATCGTCCTCAGCTATCCTATGAAAAAAAAATCACGTCAAAATATTAAAATTTGAGCAAGATATTTTAAAAGGACGCCCCCATAGACTTTACATTATCATCCGGGTCTCTTTCAATCAGTAGTGTGGGCTCTTAAGATGCCGTTCAACTTTAGGATAATAAATGCAACAACACTTACCATATTTCTTGGAGAAACGGCTGATAGCGAATTATTTTCATTTGTTTTTTCGGGAAGATAATGAAGTGATTCCAATGCATTTTTTTTTTTGTAGTTTGCCTATAGCTAAATTGTAATTTTAAAAAATAAATAAATAAATGAATAAAACAAAAAATGCAGTTATTACGAATCTACAATTATGGAAGAACATATTTATTAAATGAACATTATAAAAAATGAATACATTTTTCGTAAATAGAAGAATTATTGTTTGTAAATAATAATGTGTGGCCACTAAAGTGACCGCTGAGAACCCTGTAAATAAGTTTTAATTAATTTAAGATTGAAAAAATTGCAATTCTTCTAAAAAGAAAGAAAAAACCCTGAAGCGGTGTTACAAGAACTACTTACTTTATGCTCTGGCATTATAGTATGAAATAAAATAAAAATGTGAATAGAAGTAATTTCTTTTAATTGGGTATAAAAACTTGTTTGAAGTCAAAATAGTTGAAGCTGAAAGAAAATGTAAAATGTCACAGGAATATGTTGAGTATATCAGTTCTGATCTATCGATAATATTTGATTAATAATGAAAGAAAATATGCAAATATTTCTAAATACATTCAATTCTCTTCAAATCAAACTCGTCGAGACCACAAGAAATGTTCGAACTATCCAGAGTTCGAATTATGAAAAGTGTGAGAGAAAAACATGTTTAAAGGGGTACTATTACAAATTAACTAATATTATAGTAGTTTTAAAATTTATTTGGGTTGTATCGCTTGAATATAAATTAATATTAAATTTAAAAAATATGTAAATACATAAACTAATAATTAATATTAAAATGAAGAAATAAAACAAGGAAATTAATAACTTATACTAATAAAAGAACAAAACGCTCTGTCTGCGTGTGTGTGTGTCTGCGATGGCTAGCAAAATTTACAGCACGTACGAAGCTCAAAATTTTTTTGAGAGTAGCCCAATACCTCTCTTGATGCACCTGAGGCTCAGAGTTTTAATTTTTTGATTAGTTTCATAGATATTAATTATGAAGCGGAACTCACTCTCATCAAAAAGTCATTTTTTAAATGTTCTGGGAAATAAAACTTTTGCACATGCGCAGAAACTCAATTACGCATCTAATCGGAGGAAGAACCTTTTTCCCCCGTTTATTTCTGTTTTTGGATCATTTTGTTTAAATCCAAATCAACCAAACTGCTCGACGTAGTTAAACTTAAGAGAAATATTTCGAAAGATCATATTTTTAGGTTTCAAATGCAATAATCAATTCGAAAAAATGTTGCAGTTAACCCTTTGAAAACAAATATTCAAAAATGGTCGTTTTTTCCAAAACTATTTTTCTCCCTTTTGTCAATGTCCCTCCAGGGCGTAGACGGCAGGTGCTGGGTTCGAACCCAATCGCGGCTGTCGGCCTAACCGTTCGGAGTTTTCGTGGTTTTCTTCGAACCTTGCGTAAATACGGGTTAGGTTCCCTTAGAAAGACCCCCACGAAGGGCACTCCACCCCCTGGTCCCACATCCCTAGCGTAGATAATCGGACGACAAAATTAAAACCAAAACCAAAACCCTCCAGGGTGTAATTTTTAAGATATAAACAAACCAAAAAGAAGATCTTAAAGTTGAAACTTTCTTCTGACTGATGGTGTAATTGGTTTTAAAATATTTGGATTTTAACTCTTTCAAATACACTGGCAAAAGAAGGTTATTTTCGCTCGAAGGTTTCGAAGGTTATTATTACTCGCAGAGAGGGTATTTTTCCCATGCTAAAATTATCTTAAAGTGCATATTTCAAATCAATCTTTTAAAATATTCTCAATAGACCAAATTTATACTCCCTACAAAAAATTCGACATGTTCGGACGGATAGAAATATTTTTTACAAAATAAAATGTGCGAAAATTTTGATGAAATCAATAAAAAACAGATCGTTTTCATTGTGGTTTTCACTTAGCAAAACGCAATCCTATAGGTACCGGTAAAAAAAAAAAAAACATATTCTTTAAGCTTAAGAACATTTTTATAATCTATGATGCAATCGGTTTTTAAAATATAAGATTTAACCTTTTCAAATACACCGGCAAAAGGAGGCACTTTGCGACTCACAAATAGAATATTTTTTTCTACGCTAAAAGTATCTAAGCGTACATATTTCAGCCCAAACTTTTAAAAGCATCTAAATGGATCAAATTTACACCTTCTTAAAATTTTTTTAAACGTTCGGACAAGTAGAAATAATTTTTACAAAATAAAAATTGCGAAAAATTTGAGAAAATCAATAAAAACCAGATCGTTTCATTGCGGTTTCGCCTTTGCAGGGCTCAATTCTATATACGTCCTGACAAACCGAAAATATTTTCTTAAAGCTAAAACATTCTCATAATTTATGTTGCAATTTGTTTAAAAAAATACACCGACAAACACGAATTACATCCCGGCTAAAAGTAACTAGATGCCCATATTTCAGCACAATCTTTTTAGAGCCTTTCAATAAACTAGATTTACATTACTTTAAAAAATTCTGGAACTTTTGTATGGATAGAATTCTTTTTTTACAAAATAAAATGTGTGAAAATTTTTACGAATTCAGTAAAAACCTGAATGATTGCGCGGTTTCGTTCGCTCTCGGTTCGCATAGTTTCCAAAAAAACAAATTACATAGAAAACAAAAAACCAAACAGCATGTGCTTTCAATTCAATATCTTTTCACGATTTTTCCGTTTTAAAAATATAAATTTTGACAAAATGGACTTAAAGATATAAAATCATAGAAATTGGAGTTTAATTTAAGGGTCATTTAGAAAGTAAATAACACATTTGAAAACAAAAACATCACGGGCCAGGGCAACGCCGGGAAGGACAGCTAGTACAGTATAAAACAACTGCATTTCAAAATTTAAATTATTTGTATTAAAATTTTCTTACATGAAATTCGATTAACTTTTAAGAAATTATTTACTCTATTTAACACAATTGTGAAAAAAAAAATAATCAATTGATATTTACAAATTCCTATTCATTTTTGACACTTTAGCCAGTTTTTGTATTTGTAACAAGTAGTTAAGTTCTTTGTCCGATGACGGACAGACAGGCCACTAAGAAAATGGATATCAAATGCATGGGATTATACGTATACTAGTTCAGAACAATTGTAACAAAAAATAAAAGAAAGTTTTTTTTTCAAGGATTCATGAGAAAATAAGGGAAAATGAAAAAGTGGAATTCTCGGTTGTTCGAATTAATCGAAGTCAATAGAGAATGAGCTCGAATAAATGGAAAAATTTAAAAATATTCTACCATTGAAAATTTCGTTACTTCATGTTTAGTTCGAATTAAGCGAGGATTCGAATTATCCGCTTTCGAATTAACGACAGCCGACTGTATTTTTATTTTGCCCTTTTTTTAACTTTGCACCTTTAGAAATTGCTCATTTGGAGTAGTTTTCTCCAATTGTCCCACAGTAGCTACGTCCCTGAACCTGAAAATCATCACTAAAAGAAAAGCTGTCGCTTACCAATGAAAAATGGGCAGAGATATAAGAATATGACTGTGACTTCTCATTATTCTTTGAAAATTAAATTACAAAATGGAATGCAATAGTTGTAGTGCTGCCATCTACTGGCAACAAACCGAAATGTTTATCTCAGCACGTGGGATTTGCGATCCTTTCCAGTCTCACCTGTAGGAGTTACTAAGAAACATGCTGAGCAGCACCATGCGAAAGGGCCGGTCATCCCGGGCGCAGAAATTTAAGCGGAGGGGAATTTATACTACCAACGTCTTTTTTTTCTTTGTTTTTTTTTTTTTGGAGTGGGGGGTGGGAGCGCCAAATTGAAACTTTGCCCCGGTCGCAGGCTCCACCAGTGGACGAGAGGTTCTGACTTCTCAACTGGTAGACAACAGGTGCTGGGTTCGAACCCAAACGCGGTCTTCGACCAAACCGTTCTATGTTATCGTGGTTTTCTTCGAACCTTGCGTGAATACAGGTTAGATTATCTTAGGAAGCCCTTCACGAAGGGTATCACCCCCCCCCCCCCCCCTGGGCCTATATCGCTCGAGTAGATAATCGGCCGACACAAAATAAACCAAACAAAACCAAAAGCTCCGGGCTCAGTTTCCTCTTCGCCCGCATTTGATGCTCAGTATAGCATTTCTGATCTATCCATAATATTTGATTAATAATGAAAGAAAATACATAAATATTTCTATATATTTTTAATTCTGTCCTTTCTAATTTTGCCATTTTAGGATTTGCTGGTTTGTCACTTGGAGCAGTTTGCTCCAATGCCCCTGAAGGTAAGCACTAAAACAAAAACCGACTTTTACCAATGACAAGTAAGAAAAATGATGTGTTAAGCATAGATTATGAAACACTTTCTAACGCTTCCTGAAATCTTTAACAAAACTTTGTTATTTAGGGAAATAAGATACTACTATCCATAGCCAAACATGTATTGAAATACTTTTGAAGAACCCTGTATTTGATCCGTGGGTTCATATAACGGGAAAATTTAGTTTAGCAAGAAAATGCTTAACTGGTGAAATTTCTCTTGCAACACTTTATTCTAATAGATGAAAAACACTTCAATACTTTTATTCAGCCCTGTAATTTATACAGTATCTTTACTACACGCCAGTATTTTGTTTAAATTTAGTTCAAACAAACAGATTCTTAAAGCTACGTAAATCACATTTCCAGAAATTATCACATGTGGGTTACGTGTAGCTAATTCTTTGTATGACCCTGCATATCATTTTATCTATATTCTACAAGCATTTCTTAGTAAACTGAAAGCAGTTCAATGTAAAAATACATAATTACCACCTTTAAGTTAATTACTCTCATATTCAGTAACTTTTATGAGCTCTTTTGTGTAACCCTATGTATCAACTATAACATTTATATACACCATATAATTTGCTGACATTTTATAAAACTTAAAAGCACATATCATAATTGAAAATGCATTTCAAACATCCATCAGCTATCATCGTTAATGCACAATATTTCGGATAAAAATATAAGGTTTGAAATATTTTGTGTGTCCCCGTAAAAGCTATGCACTTTATATTATGCGTTAAATAAGTCTCAGCGGCGTATATTAATTTTATGATACTTGAAACCGTTTAACATTGTTAAAATATGTCACAAACAATTCCCTCTTTTATTATTGTGTAATGGAATTCTTTTGAGTGGCCCTGTGAATGAAAAATAACTGTTATTTTGACAGCATATTTTGCACATTGCGTATTTTAGTACATTTTGCGAATCCATGTAAATTTGAATAAGTTTAACAGGGTGTAACACTTTTAAAATTCATTTGAAACGATTTTTTCCCATAGGTCGTAATGTATCGGAAAACGTTTGCCTATCCCTGTAAATAAACTAATCATAGTAGAAACTTCATTCCCAATAGGGTTCGTGCTAGGGTAAACATCAATAACATATAAAATTTTCAGAGTAATCCGAGTATATTTACGGGAGGTAGAGCGCGGACAGACGGCTAGACGGCCAGACAAACCGAATGAATAAACACTTTTCAACTTTATTGGAAAGTGTTAAAAAATGAGTAGAGATATAAGCATATGACTGCGACTTTTCATTATTTAAAAATTAAATTACGAAATGGAATACAATAGTGGTAGTGCTGCTATCTATTGGCCGTAAACGGAAATATTTATCTCAGGGCATGTCATTTGCGATCCTTTCCAATCTTACCAGTATGAGGTACTAAGTGTCACCCTTTAACCCTTTATCTACCGACGGTACTTATAAGTACCATTAACCTCTTCAGACCTGACACATTTTAAGCCATCGTAAAAATTATTTCACAGTTTGTTCTATCTGTTTATACGTATAGAAACATAATTTTGTAATAAAAAGTAAAATAATTAATATTAGTTTATATTTACTAGCAGGTACACATATGTGGACCTCGGGTTCATACTGCAAAAAAAACTTCATTTTTCAAAAAAAATATTTAAACGAGGGGTTTGATGGACAACTGATACATATAAGTTTTATCTTACGTGCTATTTTCGAAAAAAAATATTTTTTTGAAATGTATATAAAAATATATATTGCATTTTGTACAAATAACTCTTGTTTTTGATTTGCAGCCTTCATACTTGCATTTTGAAACAAAGTTATCATTTCTTGAACGAGGAAACTGTCTAATTCTTTCGTATCTAATATAGTAAATTTGCTTCTAAATATCCTTACGTTGTTTTCGCTGTGGTTTATTTGCGGAATCGTCTTCAGAACAATTTTCAGATGAATAAATTTTGCGTGGTCTCCATGGTCATCGTTCTTCCCTTTCTTTGCAATTACATTTCATCAGTACTTATGCAATCTCTAAAAATACCGCAAGAGAGACAATCTGTCTTTTCGAGGATCTTCACCTGTTTTGCAATTTCTGATATACATTATCCAACAAAATGATATAACCAAATCTATAAAATGTATATGAAACTCTTGTTGACTACTTTTTTGTGTGAGTAGAATAACGGTAGTAATCTAAACATCATTCATTTAAATTTGTACCACCCATATACGTTTTGTATTCAGAATTGCAGGTTGTGTTACATTAATTTTACAGTTTTGATCTTTAGACCACCTAACACAACTGCTCTTGGGATCGCTATCGATGCATATCGAAAGCAAAGTTACACATTTCTTATCTTTCTAGTTCAGTATACACATATCCCTCTCTTAGTCACTCATCCCACTCTCCGTGTTACAAATCTCGATCATTCTTGATTTTTTTATCTGCTCCTCCTAGTCTTTTGTTCATAATCATTCCAGTTTAGTAGATATTGTTTCTCAATGAAAAATCGACACATTTTACACTAGTAAAAAAACTGTCCTACTAAATCACCCGTGTGTTGTCTTTTTGGTATAAATTTAAAAAACAATTTGACAATGCCTCCACCTAGACCTAATCATAATTATTTTGAATCATCAGCTGGTACAATTCCTTTTCCATGATATATTTGGCAGTCAAGTCTATGGCCATTCCGGCGGATAAAATAAAGTTTTTTAATCCCAACGGTTTAGGTTTTAACGGCACAAACTCTCTAGATCCGCAACGTCCAGCAAATGGGATCTAGTGATCTCTGTTCATCTAGTGATAAAGGTTTTGGCCGGGGCAGGGAGAAACATTTTATTCTTACTGCATTAAAGATAAGGTTTACTTTCTATATTTTGTCATCTGCTTAAAAGTCATTTGATTTATCTGCAAAATGAAGAAATTTTCTAATCTAAAAAAATCGATCACGTGACATATTAGCTGCAATTCAAAGTACTGACAAGTATTTTTGGAGATATTTTAAAGTTCCTTCGAGTATGTGTACGCTTGCAATTTTTATAATTTTATATTTAGATGGATTTATTGAGCGAAGATTTCGTGTTTGAGCGGAATATAACGGAATTGGTGTCATATGAAACTTTTTTCAAAAATCTTCATTTAACTAATCTAGAAATGATTCAAAAGAATTTAGGATGCTGTAAAATCTGCTTTTAGATAATCCTCATCAATCAATGATCCTCGAAATACTATTAGAAGAAAAAAAAAGATTAAATAAATATTTGCGAAAATATAAGATTTTTTTATTCTAGTGTGCTGTAACACAAGTTTTAAAAATTTACTTATTTTCAGCTTTCCTTAACAAAGGCCTTTTAGGTTAAACTTTATTGTTACATGGATTCGGGATAGGTACTGGAGGAATATACTCAATGGTTATATCTGTGTCATCTAAAGTTTCATTGCCAGAAGACTCACCATCACAAATGTCCTCATCAGTTTATTTACTCTTACAAAGATATAATAATTATGATTTTTAAAAATTAATTTTTAATTTAAAACATCAACAAAATGAATTCTTATTTATAATTAAGTATATATTTTTAATAATTGAACAACTTTAGCACTGCACCAATTAGATACCATTCAGTACACATTTTTTGTGTGAGATGACTTCTTTCCAAAAACACAGAATTGAAACCGGAGGTGCACATATGTGTACCTTACAAATTACATCTAATTTAAATAGACATTATGATCTAGTTAAAAAAATTAAATGATTTATTTAATACTGAAGAGTTTATAAGCTTTCTTAAAAATATTATGAATAAATATTAATTTTTTAACTATAAAAATGTACTTACTTTTTTGAAGTTTTATATTTTTAGCCATTGCTCGTTTATTTTCTCCAAAATCATATGAATTAAGACTGCTACTGCCATTTCTTTCTGAAACTAGAAAAGGCTAACGTACACAAGTAACATACTCTCGTCTCAATAAAAAAAAATTCAAATATTAAGTGAGATACGCAGTTGAAATCAGAGGCACACAAATGTGCACCTCGGGTCTGAAGAGGTTAAAATCCCTTATTATAAAATTCTTTTAATACGTCAGTTAGTTGTAATACTGTTTAGAATGAATTACAGAGAAGGATATAATGGAGGATATAAGGGGGTATACGCCGTATACCTTATGGCATTTTTTAAGAAACCCCGTATACTCTCTGTTTCTCAAGAAAGCTATAGTATAAACATTCTACAGTATAATCCTCTGCTTAGGACGTATACCTTCTAGTTTTTTTTTTACGACTACATCATTGGTTACAGATACATTACTTTATCTTGTTCCAAAAGCATTAATGGTTACACAAAACAAAAATATTTTTTAAAGGATGATTTCTTTTGCCTTTGCATCTTTTCAGCTTTCTTGGCGCTGAAGGAGGCGGTTGGGGATTTTTCAATGCAGAAATATTTCTATATTTATATTGTAAGAGCGTCATATTTGTATATTTTATAATTCTACAAAATACTAAGAAAATAATTAAGAACAAAAGATTTTAGTGGGGTTATAAAAATTGCACAAAATACCTGTAAATTCAAACTTAATTAATCCTTCTAAAATCCTACAAATATTTATTAAATTGTTATGTAAATCTTTTAATTTCACAATTTGCATAAAAGGCTAAAATTAGTTAGGTAAAATTTTCATGAATTCATAATGCAGTAGATAAAGGATTGACCTCCTTAGCCCTGAGACATTACAATTACATGAGTCTACAAAAGTAAGTTTGGAATAAATATAAACACCTTCAAAGTTGTAAAAATCTAGATATCGAAAGTTAAAATTTCGATGTTTAAAATTTTCGGGCAATTTAAAGTTGCCCGAAAGTTAAAATTTCGGCCCGAGCTCGGCCCGGCCTGGAAAAAAGTTAAAAATTCGGCCCGAACCGGGTGAATTTTAACAGAACATTGATCTTTACTCTAACGGAAGAGTTCAGACCAAAAAAACTTATCTTAGTCTTTTTAGCACTTTCCAACAAAGTTGAAAAGTGCTTATGCATTCGGTTTGTCTGTCCGTCTGTCCGCGCTCTAACTCCCGTAAATATACTCGGATTGCTATGAAATTTTTATACGTTATTGAGGTTTACCCTAGTACGAACCCTATTGAAAATGAAGTATCTACCATGATCAGTTTATCTACAGGGCGAATCAAAAGTTTCCCATTACATTACGGCCTATGGGGAAAAATCGTTAATATACTCGGATTGCCATGAAATTTTAGGACGCTATTGACGTTTACTCTAGCACAAGTCCTATTGAAAATGAAGTTTCTAACATGATTAGTTTATCTACAGGGCGAATCAAAAGTTTCCCATTACATTACGGCCTATGGGGGAAAATCGTTAATATACTCAGATTGCCATGGAATTTTTGGACGTTATTGAGGTTTACCCTAGCACGAACCCTACTAAAAATGAAGTATCTACCATGATTAGTTTGTCTACAGAGAGAATCAAAAGTTTCCCATTACATTACAGCCTAGGGGGAAAAATCGTTAATATACTCGGATTGCCATGAAATTTTAGGACGTTATTGACGTTTACCCTAGCACGAACCCGAAAATGAAGTTTCTATTATGATTAGTTTATCTACAGGGCGAATCAAAATTTTTCCATTACATTACGGCCTATGGGGAAAAATCGTTTCAAAGGAACTTTAAAGATGTCATACCCTGTCAAACATATTAAAATATGCATTCTATAAAATAATGTGAAAATGTAGCTATTATTCATTTACAAGGCCACACAAAAGAATTCCATTAGATAATGGTAAAAGGAGGAATTGTGTGTGACATATTTTAAATATATTAAGCTTTTTTATGTATAGTAAAATTGATATATGTCACTGAAGCTTAGTATAAATTATACGCTACTGTCTTGCATAATATGAAGTACATAGCATTTACAGGGCCATACAAAAGATTTCAAATAGTATATTCTTTCCGAAGTACCGTATATGTGTCCGATGATGGCTGATGTAGGGATGAAATGCATTTTAATTATGATATTCGCGTTTATATTTCGCTAAATATATGCACATTATATGGTGTGTATAAATGTTATAGTTGATATACAGGGCTCCCAAAAGAGCTCACCAACGTTACTGAATATGAGCGTAAATTATTTAAACGTGGTTCTCAAATAAGCTATGCATTTTTACTCTGACCTGCATTCAATTTACTGAGAAATGTTTGCAGAATATAAACAAAGGGATATAGAGGGCCATGGAAAGAATTCGGTACATGGACGCCTATGAATGATGATTTATGAGAATGTGATTTCAGTTGTTTTAAAAGTGTTTTAGTTTACAATAAATTTTAGCCTAATGCTGACGTGTAATAAAAATACAATGTAAACTACAGGGCTGAATAAAAGTATCCAAGTATGTTTCCATCTAATAGTATGAATTGCTGAAAAAGAAATTTCAAGCTACTGGGTATTTTCTTGCTAAGCTAAATTTTCCCATTATATGAACTGACATATGAAATACAGGGCTGTTCTAATGTACTGGAATACATATTTGGGTATATTTGGCTATACACTATTATTTCCCTAAATAACAAAGTTTTGTTAAAGATTTCATTAAGTGTTGGAAAGTGCTTCATAATCTATGCTTAACGCATGATTTTTCTTACTTGTTTTCATGTTTATAATATCTATTTATGCAAAAGTGCCATAGGTTGCGATATTTACGCTTTTAATGAACCTATGTTTCTTGTATGTAAATGTTTCAGTTATCATTAGCATTATTAATACATAAAAAAAAAACCAAAAAAAAGGTATATGGGAAAAGGAAAATCTTCTAAAACATTGGAATGAAAAAAATACGTTTCCTTCTTAGCAGATTCAAATGTTTAATATATATATTTTTTTCTCGGGTATTGTTTATTTTGCCCTTTTGCCTTTTTTATTTTGATTGTTTGGGCCGTTTAAAAGAAATTTGCAGTTTTCAGTTTAAACAAAAATTCCGTCATAATCATGATTTTTTTTTTTTTTTTTTAATATGTGTTTAATTTTATTTTAAGACTCCCAGTGATCTACGATTCTTTAAAAAGAATAAATTCTAATGTTTAATTGTAGAATAATGACGACTTAAAAGTATATGCCTATAATGCACAAATTTTTGGACCAAGCCAAACTTTAATGATTTATGAACAGACTTTTCCACGTCGAGAAAAAGATTTTCATACGAAAAGATTTAACAGGAACTGATTGTTTTGGCCTGTGAAGACTAGGAAGTACGAAATCAGTCTCGGCTTCGTACGGAAATTATAAGTTAGTCTCGGCCTGTCCCGATACTCCAGGAAAAAAATTAAGGCCCGAGCCCGGCTCGAATGCCGTTAATGGAAATCAGCCCGAACCCAGCCCGTGCAGATCTCTATTCAGCGTTACGAAAACTTTCACAGTATATCCCACACGAAATACAAAGGAAAATTTTTTTGATTTCAAGTAATGTAGAAATGTAATGTAAATTTTTCTTAAATGCATTTGTGAATGTTTAATGATATGTAAATATATAGGTCAAAGGTCAATATTATTTTCTCCAATTTGAACTTTCCGCGTCCCATAGTTTATGAGTAAAATAGCTGTAACAGACAGACAGACACAGGAATGATTTTAAAAAGGTATAGTTTTTCCTTTTTTAAGTACAGACCCTTAAAAATACCAACATTTCAAGTTTTCATTTCTTTCAGAAATCGCAAATATCGTAAGTATAGAATTTTTTTTTTCTCCTGTACTTTTTTAATTTTCTTTCTCTCTCTCTCTCTTTTTTTTTTTTTTTTTTTTTTTTTTTTTTGTGTGTGTGGTTTCGCGCGTGCATTTTTGTTTTAAAAGTAGCAGACATTTAAAGTGTCCATCCTTAACAATTCCATACAGAAGTAATTTAGAATATTTTCAGAATGCCTTTGGCGTATTTCATTCTTTTGAATTTAATTTTTTTCTTCTCTTTTCTTTTTTTTTTTTCTTCTTCTTCTATCTCTCTCTCTCCTTTTTTTATGTTTAAGTTAATGCGAGCATTTACGTTCATAAGTATCAGCAATGTTAACTTTCAAGTTTGTATACTATATCATTGATTAAGTTCTCCAATTCCATAGAAATCATAACTTAGAAGGTTTTCCATTCATTTCATTCTTCTAAAATTCTATTTTTTTATAAACCAAACTTAGATAGCATTTGTATTTTGAAAGTGAACGCTATACAAAATTTATAGTTTTTAATTCCTTCAATTTAAACATTTAAAAAAAATCTTAATTTAGAACTTTTTTCCCTATTATACACTCTTTTATTTATTTTTTTATTTATTTTTTAACTGTTATGTGTAACCTTTCTCTTAAATTTAGTAGCCATGTGAAACTTCAACATTCGATCTTAACGATTCCATAAATATCGTAATTTAAACATTTTATGAATGTTTTTTGGAATTTCACACTTTTAAATTTCGAAATTTTCAGGAAACGTACTTAAACAGCATTTACATAACATAAATAACTACCATACCAAATTCAAAATTTCCATCCCCTTCAATATTCAAAAATCGAAATTTCAGAACGCTTTTCACTCCTGCTCCTCCTCCCCCCTCTTGGGTGAAGTGGCATCCTCAAAATATAGCCTATTGTTGAACAAGGGCTGGCACCATTAAGGCTCCTGTCCGTGGTCGAGGAAATGCTTGCCAGCTAATCCTATTCCTATGGGGAGGTTATTTTCTAATAACTTGTTTCCATTTTAATATTTTTATTTATTTTTTTTTCACTGCATACCTGAGCTGCATGCCGACATTGCTCCTTTTTTATTTTTCTCAATTTTGGTTGCAGACATTTTTTTATAAAATTAGTTTCAGTTTCAAAACCGGTTTCGAAAGAGAAATTTCTTTTACAAAAAATATCTACAACCAAAATCAAAATCAATAAATAAATAAATAAAAATAAAAAAGGAGCGATGTCGGCATGCGCTTCAGCTATCCAATGAAAAATAAATAAATAAAAATAAAAATGCAAACCAAATATTGGAAAATAACTTCCCCATAAGAATAGCATTAGCTCGCGAGCGTTTCCTCGGCCAGGAGCCTTAAATTTCCACTACCGTATATACTTGCGTATACGTTACTCCCTGTCTTTTGGACCCTAAGTTTTTAACCCTAAGCTATCCCCTAACGTTTGCAATGCAAACTCGGCAAAAAATAAAAAAATCCTCGTTTAAATCGACCTCCTAATTTTTACTTGAATTTTGCACAAAATCCAACCAAAGAAAAATTTCACTTTCCAATGCGAAAATGGTGATAAGTAAACAAAAACAAATCATTGAAATGTTTTTTAATGATAAATTATTATTATTTGTATATTTTATACATTATTTAATAATTCATATGTGTAAAAAGCGTGAACAGTATTGTAAGTAAATAAAGTAATGTATTCAAGGTGTTTATTTTTGATTCTTTAATTGACTCGCGTATAAGTCGTAGAGATGAGACAGTATCGATCATCCTAAACCCGAGGCCGAGTCTGATCCCGACATGGGTTTGAACTCTATTTTTATTCTAGTTTTCGTGCTGTGACTGTCTCGGGCTCTTTTTTTTTTCCTGAAACCGGACAATTTTATTTATTCATATGTGGAACATATTGAAAGTATTTTTTTCAGCTTAAAATTGCGTACTTATTCTTTTTCAAGCCATTTTAATGCATTATTTTAGTCATTAAAATGACAAGGGAACCGCAATCGTGTTTATTTATTTTAGTATTTCACTGCTGTTTCAAATGAAAATTTGCGATAATTACAGATTTATGCCTACGGAATTTTCGGCGACGATCTATTCAGATGGCGTTCATCAAAACAAACACGGCAATGAATTTGCCTTTAGTTAGATTTCGTTAGCAGAAGTTGGTTTTTGATCAAATCGATTACTTATTTATTATTTCGTTACGTAACGCGAAGAGAAAATTTTCTCTGTTTTTAGCAGACGAGAACTAACTTAGAGGTTTGCAAATTATTTAATCTTCTATTGTGCACGAGTCATAATCGTTTTTTATATGAAAATAATTTTTTTGATTATTATATCTATTTGTCACCATCATCATGAACTCTGATCATGCTGAGGACGCTGAACATTTTTTAAAGGGAAAGGGAATTTTTTTTAATTTCTGAAAAACTTGTTTAATTATTTTAATAGATTTATTTTCTGCCCGTTTCACGCTTATACTTAAAATGACTGCTGAGATGTGCCAAATGTTCCAAATTAAGCTATCCCCATTTTAACTTTCTCAGGGGAGAAATTTCTAAAATCGCTGAAATGTGTGTTTAATTATTTCTTTAGTAGATTTATTTTTTGGAATTTCACACTGCTATCTTTAATGACTGCTGAGATATAGGAAGATGTTCCAGAATTTTCGCTCCCCCCTCCCGTTTGCCCCCCTTAGAGAGGGAGTTTTCAAAAACCCCATCTTAGTGTACGCTTACATCATAAGAAATATATTTTCCCAAATTTTCATGCTTCTACATTTAGTCGTTAGTGTTGTGCGTTGATTATCAGTCAGTTAGGACAAACTATTTTATAGATGTGTTGATAGTACAGTCAATCAGGACAATTTTAAGCCAAGAGAGAAAAAAAGATTAAATCTGCAAAATCACACGAGTTAACGGAAAGTTTCGGTCTCAAAATATAGGTACCCACACTAGTGTCAGTTTGGCAGCCCATTTAAGCTAATTTCCACCATGGCAGAATGGATCAAAGTTTCATAAAAGTGGAGAAAAGCTACCCTGTTTGTCTGTATTTATAACCATTCCAAAAAACTTTTATTTATATAATTTTTCGATTTTTGGTATTATATAAGAAACGGTTGTACTGTTGATTGTGACCAGAATGCTACAATCTAAGAATATGGTTGTATTGTTGGTTGTTGGCCTGTATAAAAAATTGATAAATAATTAATTGTCTAAATAATTAATTGATACCTATGCCACGCACTACACAATATTTAATTTTTCTACCCACTTTCAATCAAAACCACTTAATAAAACAAGCGATGAATTTCCGTAAACAACAGTTTTAACAATGGCGTAATAAAACTAAGACATGACTGTTGAGGTACATTATTTAAAAAAAAAAATGAATACTTCTTCATTATTGCCATTAAAACATCATTGTTGAAATGATTGTTTGTAAACAATGATTTCAACAATGTAAAATCATAATAAATAGATTTTAAGAAAAAATAATCTTCGAGACTTTAACCGCCTTCATTGATGTTAGTAAGCGATTTACAGCATCCTATTTTTCCTTTTATCATGGATCAAAGCGATTTTACATCCTTCAATGGAATGTTTTCTTTTGATGTAAGTTATTTGCAACATTTTCATATAAATATTAAATATTTATAGCTATTATTTATATTACAAGAGCTTGTTCCTTATACAACCTTAACTATGAAATGATCTATTGATAAATGGCGACTAGTAGTTTGATTTTATGAATGTATATTTTTTGTAGTATAATTATTCAAAATGAATCTGTGTATTTTTATTATTTTGCTTGTATATTGTTGTTTGCCACTTGCTATCTTAAGTGTAAAAGCGTCGTGTTAATAAATGTTTACTTTTGGATACATTAGATGAATCTAAACACAGGGAATCGCTTCGAAATTCCAAATACCCTAAATAAAATGAAAATCCAATTGCTTTTTAATTGATTATAATGTACACTGACTGAACAAACATTATGAACACTTCACGGAAAATTCGACTCGATCTTGAACACATGCGCTGGTCCAATAAACTCGATTTTATGGTAAAAATTTTCAAACTGGTTAGAAGCACCTCTGAAATTTGCTTTTCGCCTGTTTATGGAAAGAATAAGTGGTTTCGAAAGCTTCATGATTGCAAAAGCATAAACGACAATTCCAATTTATCTTAAAATGATAGATGCCTTGACTTGTCGCGAAAAGAATGTCTTAAGACTAAAAATATTACATTAAAAAAAATCTCTGTTCAAATAATGCAGTTAGTGAAATTTCTATGTGAGCAAAAGAGGACCCAAGAGATTATCATAGATTTTTTCTTTAAAAAATTGGAATAAAACACGATACAAGGTGACGTTAATACAGCATTAGGGTCATTAACTGACCTTAAGAATATTTTCTGTCATCAGTATTAAAGAAAACACGATATTAGTGATCTATTGCTAACTAACCATAATTAATTGGCCACTCAGTGTATAGCTAGCTCTTTTATGTAAATATTAGGTAAATCCTATTTATATATACAGTGGCGGTCAAAACTTTCCGGCCAGCAAAAATTTTTCAGTTAATTTGTAAATATATCCATATGAAGAGGAATCTCAAAGTGATATTTATACATTTTATTGACATAATAGTTAGGAAGTTACTTATAGAAGAACATGTAAATATCAATAAATTTAAGTGACAAAATTAAGTATAAAGGAAAATGCATGTTTTCAAAATTTTCCGGCCACCTTCACAAGTTTGTAAAAAAGTGGTATTGTAATAGAAAATTACGGTGATCAACAACATTTACAATTAGTATTTTGTCGTATTACTATTTTATTAGCTTTAGTAATAAGTACTGTGGCGCAGCAACGTGGTACGTTTTCTCCGTCGTCTATGGTACGTTTTCTCTGCATTTCTTGCAATTTTGGCGAAATTTTGGCTGAGTTGGATTATTTATAGTTCCGCAGACTTTTATCAACTTCTTTTCAAAGATTTTTTATTGGATTCATGTTGGCCGCTTGGGCTATCATTTCAAAAACGAAATTTTTTGTGCGAAAACCATTGCTTATCGAGGTTTGCATACATTATTTATGTCGTTATCATGTTAAGAAAAATAGTTGTAACCAAATTTTTTTCTCTAATAAGGCAGAAAACATTCTTGCAAGATATCCTTATACACTGTATCATTCACCTGGCTGTGGATTTCAAATAACGGACCGACACTTTTTGAAGAAAATTCTCCCCACGGCATAACGTGTCCTCTGCCATGCTTCATTGTAGGAATAACATTGTTCGAATCATATCTTTTTTTGTTAGGTCATCGGACGTTGTGTCTGCCATCACTTCCAAAACTGTTTCGAATTCGATTGATGGAAAAATAGAACTTTTTTGCAGTTTTTACTTGACCAGACTTTCCGTTTTTTGGAAAACGCCAGTCGGGTACGTTTGTATTTTTTTTAACTTTTAAAAAATTTTAACACCGACTCTGCCATAAAGTTATGCATCACAACAGCATGTTGATACGGTATACGGACTTATTTCAGCAATATTTGCATTCCGTAAATCGAAGTATATTGCAGCGGAATTTTTATGCGGATTATCAATTGTTTTTCTCCTGATAATTCTGTCCACAGGAATAGTAATTTTCCGGTATCTCCCGGACCTCTTAAAGCCCTGTAGGCCACTGCCATCTTTATCTAATTTTGAAATATCGTTTACGGTCGATTTTTACCGATCGATAACTTTGCCGCAATATCTCGAGAAGATTGGCCTTTTAGCGACAAACTAATCACTCTTTTATAAACAATAATTGTTAAATTTTTCAATTTTGAATTCAGAGTATACTATACACGTTGATTCATTCATAAACACAAACAAAAAACAGTTTACCGATAGAAAAAAACTAAAGAATGATAAGTGGCCGGAAACTTTTGCACACGTGAACTTCAAATTTTATCCCTTTGCATGAAGCATCTTCAGTATCCAATCAAAATCATCATGTGGGCAGAAGTCATTCACATATTCCGAACTTTTGAAGCAATTGTGCTTCTTCTTTGCTGAAACTTTTTGGTAAATAAATTGAAGAAACTAACTGGCCGGAAACTTTTGACCGCCCCTGTATATATACAAACAACAAAATGCAAAATCACAGAAGAATAAAATTGTGTATATGAACCGCAAATAATTTCTTAGAAAGTACGTGTATAACATTTAGATCTAACCCAAGCTATTTTGTTTCGACAAATTCCTTATTTAAGGGAATTATCAAAGATGGACTACAGTTATATGCAATATTAAATATCTGTGTTTGAATATAAATTAGTTAAACAACTCGGAAATTGCACGTCAAGTGTAGCAAATCAAGTGCATTCGTACCATAACGAAGTTTTCTAAATATTCAGATCTTGGTGTAATAGTATACAGTACTTTCAATTAACTATAGTAGTCGAAATTTTTTGTGTGTTGTCTGCTTTCTACTACACAGGAAGCAACTTGTAGTAAACCTTAGTGACGTATATCAATTTCATAAAATGTGAAGTTTAATATAACTAAAACGCGCACCAAACAATGTTTCCTCCAATACCATTATGTGATGGAATACTTTTGTGAGGAACGGTAAATTAATAACAAATATTCTTTGCATTCTAGATTATACAGAACATATATTTTAGCATATATTTTATAGTTGAATGCCAATTTTATTATGTTCGAAAGAGTGTAACATCATTAAGTTACATTTGAAACTGTTTTTTTTCTTATTGACCGTCATGTATGAGAAAAACAGGATTACAAATATCTCAGCAACTAGTTATACGACCGACTTCGTTCTTAATGCAAAATTTTTGTTATTTTATTTCCTATTAAGTTCTTTCCGTAAAATAAAAAAAATCGAAAATTTTTATATACTTTTCACCAGAACGAATTTTTCGAGAGTCCGAAAAAATAGTTTCGGATAATCGAGATTACTGATATTAAATATACTTCGTCCGATTCTTACATACTAAGTACTTAGAAAATTTCAAGTCTCTATCTCAATTCTCTATTTCAAGTCTCTATCTATTTTCGGGAGGTAGAGCGTTTACAGACACAGAGACAGACAGGCAGACGGACGGCAATGTTTTTCTCTAAAATATATTTTTCGTCTGTCTGTCCATCTGTCGGAGTATAACAGATTACCTAACATAAATTAACTGATAAAGTGGTTTCAAATTTAATAAATAGATTTGTCCGTGAATTTCACATTTGTACCTATACTATGAAGGTCAAACGTATCTGTGCGTAACGCATACATAATTTTCCGAATAACAACACATTTCCCCTGTGATTTCGGTTTTGCAATTTTTGGCTATGCAAATTTTACACTTCTAAACATTAAACATTTTAAATTTTTGCACCGTCGAATAGAGAAAAAAATGCACTTTCAAATGCAATTTGTTTGAAAGCTGTATCTCAATTTATTTTTGAGACAGTAATTTCTTTGAATAGTTTTTAGTAACAATTTTGTAATAGTGGCAACAAAATCACTCTATTTTTTTTCTTAAAATTGAGGGGGAGGATAGAAATTAAAATGCGCAATACTTTCCCATGCAATTTTTGATTTGCAATTTTCTTTACTGCAATTTTTACTCTTCTAAACATCGCACATTTTAAATTTTTACACCGTCGTATAGAAAAAAATATGTTCTTTGAAATGCAATTTATTTCAAAGCCGTGTCTCAATTTATTTTTGAGATATTAATTTATTTGTTAAAAATTTTAGTACCAATTTTATAATTGTGGCAACAGAATCATTCCATTTTCTCTTAAAACGGAAAAAGCTAGACATTAAAATGCGTATACTATTTCAAAAATATCATTTGTTATAAAATCAGGTGTATTTCGGTTTTATTTCGTTTAATGATTTGGATAACTGAGTTTTATAGTATTTTGTTAATTAATTTTAACGTAAAATAATATTTATTTGAGAGTTAGATTGACCAATATAAGATGCATTTTTACTGTAACTAATTTTGTAGATTTATTATAAATCAATAAAACAGTTCTTTCTTAAAGATTTTTTTTGTCGAATTTCGACGGGTCCCACCTCGTGAAAATAAAAATCAAACTTTAAAAAGATATTGATATAACTTTTCTTCATTCTTTTAAATTCTATGAAATGTAATGAATCAATGATATCCCATAACAGGTAATGATTCTAACATGCCATGTTAGTGACGTCTAATTTAAGTTGGAGCCCGATTATTTTCGTATTACTGAATCAGTATATACAATCGTAATTATTTTAGAATTAATGCATTTTTGCATAAGAGTGCAACAGCTACGGCACCAAGATATGAATATCTATAAAACTATAGTTGTAGTACGAACGCGCCTTATTTGCCACCTTTAATGTACAATTTACGATCTGATTTTTAACATCATACATAAGTAAGTAGCAATCGCAATCGTTCCAAAAAGCCCTTATATAGTTTTTCAATTTTTGGTATAATTTAAGAATATCGTTATAGTGATGATTGATGTCCAAGAATGTTATTAACGAATAATATACATTATCCTTTTGGAAAATCTTCATATAAATAATTGATAGATTTTTATGTCAAGCACTACACCAAGGCTAACTTATCATAATATCAATTCTAGTCATTCGCCAAGTTTCCTTTGACCGCAGTACAGGGGGCGCTGAACTACATGATTTTCCCGTTGGTAGCGCCATCTAATGTGAGAAACTGAAATGTTTGCCATTATTTCCTATGGGATTATTAGCAGTAGTATGCACCAGGTGGCGTTACTTATCAGACAAAGTCATATAATAAGTTGGCAATTATAGGGACAATTTCAACAATAGATTTTCTCCTGAATGCGAGGCCTTACACGATATTTACTCCCCCCCCCCTTCAATCAATCAAAAATGCTTTATAAAACAATCCATGATTTTTCGTAAACAATAGTTTTAACAATGGAGATCTAAAATTAACATAAAACTATTTTTAAAAATGGATATTTCTTTATTGTTGCCGTTACAGCATCATTGTTGAAATCATTGTTGGTAACAATGATTTCAACAATGTAAAATCTAATCAATAAATTTTAAGGAAAAATGTTCTTTGAGACTTTAACCGCCTTCATTGATGTTAGTAAACTATTTACAGCATCCAACTTTTTATTATTTCATCATGAATCAAAGTTATTTTGCTTCCCTCAACGGAATGTTTTCGTTGGATGTAAGTCATTTGTAACATTTTCATATAAATTTTAAATATTTATCTTTATTTTTCTCTTGTATGGGTTTGTTTTTTACGACCTTAATTATATAACGCTTGATTGAAAAATGGTGATTAATAACTTAATTTTATGAAGGGATATTATTTGTAATATTATTATACAAATTTAATATGTGTATTTTTGTTATTTTGTTTATATATTGTTATTTCTCACTTGCTATAACCAAACCATTTTGAAAACGTTGTGTTATTAAATATATAATGCTGGCTTTATTTGATGAATCTGAACATCGAGAATCTCTTTGGAATTGCAAATGCCTTAACTAAAATAAAAATCCAATTCTTTTATTTTTTGATTGGTTATGTGTACTTTGATCGTAAGAATTCACAAGTGTTAAGTTAAAGTATGTTTTATTTAAAAAGTAAATTGATGTGCTAAAAAACACGTCCTATTATTACTTTTAAATTAAATTCCATAGCGTTTTATGCCAATTATTAGTTCTTTTCAAATTTAATTTATATCACCTGCTCGTTTTTTTTTTTTTTTTTTTTTTTTTTTTTTTTTTTTTTTTTTTACACGATAGTGACGAATCACCATTAAGGATCAAATTAAGACACTTATAGTTCAGAATCGCACACTTGTAAAATTCAAGGTGTACTCAGTGTTATTGATAAATTTTAAAATTCAATGTAAAATCAAGTAATTGTGGAACAGGAATGCGGTTTAGACTAAAATGCTTTTCCTGAAGAGAAATTGTTTTCAAACGAGTAAAAATATTATTTCCTAATTTCGATCATAGATGCCGCATTTGCCCGTATGTTTGCTTTCGAGCATGCAATTTTTCTTATTTTTATATTAGTTTCGATTTAATTTCGAAGTAACAATTTATATAATTAACTTTTATTCTAAGAGTCATCATTCTTGTGTCGCAATTCCAAAATTTTATGCTACAAACCAATAGAAAGCACCAAATGCTTCTTTAGCAACTCAGGTTAGCACCTTTGAAAGAGCTGTTTCTTCAAATTCCACTCAAACTTTACTTTTTTTCATGTGAAAAATGTGTTCCTTCAACATGTAAACAAACTTTCCCTATACCAGAAGAAGTTAGGCCTTAAAAAAACTGCACCTAGGAGAAAAACAGGGCGTGGAAAGAAAAATTAATTATTTTTTCTTTCATCTTCTTCTTCTATATTGATCACTTTATCCATATTGAGTGATTCTTAGTTAAAAATGGCTGAAAATGGATAAAGATTTATTTAGAAAAAAAGGAAACTGCAAAATAATTCAAATAGGGCCGAGAGAAAACAAATTCCAATTTCGCCGAGAAAGCTGATTGGACCTTCATCTTCAAACGTAAAAGATATTAAAACATTAAAGCCTAAAAAAGATATAAAAAGCTTACATTCAAGTGATGAAGAAGATGATGAGTGCGTTTATTGTTTTAAAATTTACTGAAAATCTAAGGCAAATAAAAAGTCGGGGAGGTGCACTAAATTCAAGAAATGGATGCTTGTAATAATGCACCCAAAAAAGGCAAAAAGATATAAAAATTTGAGTGTGAATTCATTGTGATTCAAACAATGATATTGGCTTTTATAATTTTATATATTTTATTTATCAGTTTTCATAAAATTGTTAACTGACAGGTTTTGTAAAGTCATTAATAGCATTTGTTTTCTATAATCATTTAGTTATCTCAGTACTATTATTATGCCTTTTCAGTTTAAAAACTTGTCCCACATGCGGGGTACATTTTCCAACGTAATATGACCGGACTTATCTATTTTCTGTTAAAAATCATTTTTTTTTTTTTTTTTTTTTTTTTTGAAAAAAAAAAAAAAAAATTGGGCCAGTTAGATAAAGGCAGCGCTTTTCAATTTCTTTTTCTTCCACGAATTTTTTTCTTAGATTTTTTTTTATTTCGGAATATCCCGTGTCTTATATACATGCCATCTTTGACCTTCCAATCATTTAGATAATAGCCCAGGCATTTGGTTCGCAAAAAGGTTTTGGTGTAGTTTTGATATTTGGTGCTTTATGTTTTTTGGGTCGCTGAATATGAATCTGGAACTATCCAACAAAATTTATCCCCGGAAACACTTTTTTTTGGGGGGGGGGGGGGAATAAACGTGCAAAAACTTGACTTTTCTTTGTTTTTTTCCAAATAACTACAAAATTATGCATTTTACGTAAAAGTCCTCAGTACATAAATTAAAAAGGACAAAATTTCCAAAGAGGACAATTTTTTTTCTCTGATCAATAGTTTAGCTGTGACAGTGCCGCAAAAATGTGTGTGAAAGGCAAATAATTCTAAAAAAAACGCTAATTACGGCACTGTAACGTCGGTGAAACGTGAAATGGCAACCATTCTAAGCAAATTTTGACGACTTAATAATGTTAAATATAGTATTATTGACTATATTTTATATATCTGATGTTTATTGTTTCCTCCATAACTAAAAAATAAATAGCAGGAAAGTAGTTTGCATGCGTTTCTGTAGTTTGCATGCGTTAAGCATGCAAACTACAGAAATCACAGCAATGTAGTTTACAAACTACAGAAATCACATTCTCAGAAATTATCATTCATACGCGTCCATGTATCCAGTTTTTTGCGTGGCCCTCTATTTCATTTTATCTATATTCTGCAAACATTTTTTAGTAAATTGAATGCAATTCAGGATAAAAATGCATAACTTATTTAAAAACTTCCTTAAGTAATTTACGTTCATATTCAGTAGCGTTTGCGAGCTTGTTTTTTGGATTTCCCTGTGTATCAACCATTGCTAGCAAACAATATGCATAGATTTAGTGAAATTAGAATAAATTAAATTACATTTCATCCATTCATCAGCCGTCATTGGATACATAAACAGTACTCCAAAAGAATATACTATTTGAAATCTTTTGCGTGTCCCTGTAAATGCTATGCACTTCATATTATGCATGACTCTATCGCGTAATTTATATTAAGACTAAGCGACATACATCAATTTTATTATGTATGAAATAGTTTTCATATAATTAAAATATGTCGCACACAATTCCCCCCTTTACTATTATGAAATGGAATTCTTTTGTGTTGTCCTGCGAGTGAATAATAGCTATTTTTTCACTGCATAATTTACCGATGCATATTTTAATGCACCTTGTAAATGCATATAAATTTTAATATGTTTGACAGAGTGCAACATCTTTAAATTTCATTTGAAACGACTTTTTTCCCTGAGGCCGTAATGTAACATAAAACTTTTGACTGCCCCTGTGCAAATAAACTAATCATGTTAAAAGCTTCATTTGAAATAGGGTTCGTGCTAGAGTAAACGTCACTAACGTCCAAAAATTTCAGGTCAATCCGAGTGTATTTACAGCAGTTAGAACGTGGATAGACGACCAGACAAACCGAATACATAAGCATTTTTTAACTTTATTGGAAAGTGCCAAAAATGAGTATATCTGTGATCGAAATCTTCATTTGCGATTAGAAAACAATATTAATAATAATAAAGCATTTCTTAACTTGACTAAAACATACTTTAATTGATAAAAGGTGACACGGACTCTAGTTTCTAAAGTTCTTAATGTTCAAAAGTGGGTGTGAAAATCACTAAATTCTGGAAAACAGGAATTACGGCACTGTACACAGATTTAACATGAAAACTGACTATTTTATGCAAAGATTAACTATAAATAATATTAAATGTTATATGATTGACTACATTTTACAATGAGGTTGCTAAAAATACATACGACAACTCATTATGTATCATTATTTAACTATAAATAATTATGTACATTACTAAGTACATTTACTTAAAAAACAAAACTAGTCTTTGGGAGCCACCGTAATACTTACCCATCATGAAAACAAAACGTGTGTAAACTATTTATAAAATGCATTGCAATTCCAAAACAAAATATAAACGTATATATAAGTATGTTTAACTCATAATCATGCTCTATTAATGAATTGCTCATGAAACAATTTCGACAACTTGTATAACACGCCAAACTATTCAAGTAGCACTGAATTGCATAAAAGAAACATCCTTATAACTCCAAAAATAATAATCATATTAACTAACGGTTTATTGCATCGAATTAAGTCTCTCATTTCCAATTAAAATGTATCTTTGAATTGAAATTTTAGTAAAATACAGGGTCGTGAAAAATAAAAAAACGTGGAAAACAGGATTAGAAATATCTCAACAACAAATAATCCGATCGACTTCGTTTTATATGCAAAATGTGTGCTATTTTATTGCCTTTTACGTCCATTCGTTAAAATAAAAAAAAAATCGAAAATTTTTATATACCTTTCATCAGAACGAATTTTTCGAGAGTCCGAAAAAAATAGTTGCGGATGAACGAGGTTATTGATATTCAATAGGCTTCGTTCCATTCTCACATACTGAACACATACAAAATTTCAAGTCTTTATCTCAATTTGTTCGGGAGAAAGAGCGGTTACAGACACACAGACGGACGGACGGCAAAAAATTTTTTCTAAAAATATGTTTTTCGGAATCTCCAGTGTCCGAAACGTGTAAATCCGTCAAAAAAAAATTCGATTTTCAAAACGATTGCAAGACTTACCCTACACTGTTAAAACTAATGGTGACACATTGCACCTTTTAGGGGTGAAAGGCTTGTCTCACTGGTGACACCCCTAAAGGAGCCAGAATGACACCTTTAATTAGGGTGAAAAGATGGCACCCTTAATCCAGAGTGTCCAATAATAAAAAATTAAAAAACACACAAACCGACTTTTGGCCGTCGAAGGATTCGAACTCACAACGTCTGATTACAAGCTCAGCGTTCTAACCACTCGGCCATCGAGCTCACCTTCATTCACTCATAGCCATAGATTTTACTTGCCGTCACAGAAAACAGAAAAACACGTCACAGCGCATGCGCAAGGTTCCAGTCACCCGATGAGGTGCCACATTGCTGCCAATACGAAGTGTATGGCACCCTATTTAGCTCCAATCACCCAGTAAGAGACCTGTCGGCACTGCAACCACATATCCAAGCCCCTATGGCACCCTAGGGTTCCAAATGCCCCGGATTCCAATGGACCATAGTGCCTTTTCACCTCCGGGTCCCAAATGGCACCGGTTTGTCACCTACACTTTTATCAGTGTATACTGCGTATGATGGGTAAGTAAAATACTATTTCCACTTTCTTTTACTTGAAGGTCCGTAATTTTCACCGACATCTACAAAGTGTAAAAAATAGACATATGGGATTAGTGGGTGTTTTTATTACTACCAATATTATAAGATAAATGATTTTTTAATAGTAAATATTTGAAACTTTGCGGCATGTCTATTTCCCCTTCCATTGGATCCACAGGTTCATTGGGTTAGTTGTAATAGCAAATGAAGATTTTGATTACAGATATGCTCAATTTTATTTATTTTTTAGTTAGAAGTATGAAACGAACTAGAACATAAAGGTACAAGTTAAACTGCAGGGCTGAACAAAAGTATTCTATTATGTTTCTATCTATTAGTATAAATTGCTGAAAGAGAAATTTCAACCTGGTAGGCATTTTCTTGCGAACTAAATTTTCCCATTACATAGTATATATATATATCAAACGACAGATTAAATACAGGGATGTTCAAAAGTATTGGAATACATATTTGGCTATTTACAATAACCTTATTTCCCTAAATAACGATGTTTTGTTAAAGATTTCAGGAAGTGTTGGAAAGTGTTTCATAGACCATTCTTAACGCATGATTTTCCTTACATTTTTAAACGATAAAGAGGAAATTTGAGGTTCCGTTTCTACAGTATAACATGCACCATACATTCGAAAAATAATATAAAAATTTTTTTGAACAATCGCGCACGCCAAGCTCAAAACTGCATTTTCAGAAAAAAGTGTTGGAAAGAGCTTTATAATTTATGCTTAAAGCATTATTTTTCTTTCTTGTTACTTATTTTTGAGTTATGAAGTAAACAATTAACATCACATTTATAAAATATAGTCAATAATATTATATTTAGTATTATTAAGTGGTCAAAATTTGCGTAGAATGGTTATTTTTCAGGTTTCATCGACGTTACAGTGCTGTAATCAGCGTTTTTTAGAATTTTTTGCTTTTCACATACATTTTTGCGGCACTGTCAGGGCTAAACTATTGATCAGAGAAAAAAACTTTTAATGCATAAAATGTAAGAAATTTATGTACTGAGGACTTATGTAAAATGTATAATTTTGAAGTTATTTTGAAACAAGTAAGAAAAATCATGCGTTAAGCATAGATTATGAAGCCCTTTCCAACACTTCTTGAAATCTTTAACAAAACTTCGTTATTTAAGGAAATAACATATTATTATCCATACCAAATATTATTCCAATACTTTTGAAAAGCTCTGTATTTGATCTGTCAGTTAATATATAGACTATATAATGGTAAAATTTAGTTTAGAAAGAAAACGCCTAACTATTTCAAATTTTCCATTTATCAATTTATGCTAATAGATGTAAACATACTTGAATACTTTTGTTTAGCCCTGTAAAATACATAGTACATTTAATGCACGAAAGTATTTTGCTAAAGTTTAGTTTAAAAAACTTATCTTTAAAGTACTTAAATCAAATTTCCAGAGATGATCATCCAAAGGTGACCATGTTTCCAGTTCTTTATGTGACCCTGTATATCATTTTATCTATATTCTACAAACATTTCCTAGTAAACTAAATGCAGGTCTACGTAAAAAGGCATGACATATTTAAAAACCGCCTTTAAGTAAATTACTCTCACATTCAGTAGCCTTTCCGAGATCTTTTGTGTAACCCTGTATATCTAAATTGTGTAACAATTAGCATTTATATAAACCATATAATATGTATACATCTAGCGAAACTTAAAAGCGTATATCATAGTTAAAAAAATGCATTTCATCCATCTAACAGCCATCTTCGGTAATATTCAGGACTTGGGATAGAATATACTATTTGAAATCTTTTGTGTGTCCCTATAAATGCTATGCACTACGTATTATGCATGAAATAACTCATGTTATTCTTCAGCAACGTATATAAATTTGAATATATATATGAAATCGTTTACCATAATTAAAATATATATATTTCAAACAATTTCCCCTTTTTTGTTATGTGTTGGAATTATTTTGTGTGGCCCTGTAAATGGATAATAACTATTCTTTTAGCTGCATACTTTACAAAATACATATATTAGCGTACCTAAACGATGCATATAAATTTGAAGATGTTTGACAGGGTGTAACACCTTTAAAATTCATTTGAAACGATTTTTCCCCATAGGCCGTAATATAATGGAATATTTTTGACTGTCCCTGTAAATAAACTAATCATGGCCAGAAACTTCATTTTCAATAGGGTTCATGCTCGGGTAAACGTCATTAGCGTGCAAAACTTTCATGACAATCCGAGTATATTTACGAGAGTTAGAGCGCGGACAGACGGCCAGACAAACCGAATGCATAAGCACTTTTCAACTTTGTTAGAAGTGCTAAAAAAAAAAGAAATGTCACGTTTTTTGCCAAAAAAAAGTATTTTCGGGGATAAATTTTGTTGTACAGTTCCAGATTCGTGTTCAGCGACCCAAAAAACATAAAGGTACCAAATATCAAAACTACACCAAAACTTGGCATTTATTTTCGACCAAATGCCTGGATTATAATGCAAACGCATTTTTTTTTTCAATTCTAATCTGAATCTTTCTAGTACAAACATATCGATATCAATCACACTGACATTTCAAAAAATCGGTAGATTGATTTGCGGTTTTCACTAAAATTATTCTTTATGTCGGCATTTTCTTGAAATTAAATTATAAAGATAAATTTCAAAAAATGTCGATACAGGGCGCTTTAGACTTTGGAGTACAAACAACTATTTTTTGCCGGTATTTTTTGCATCTCATTAATTTTTTCTTAAGCTTACACTCAAACTTAAATTTTGAGCTCAAAATCTGAAAGTGGGAGAGGTTAAGTAGCACAAACTGAATTGTGTACAGAGGGTGCAAATTTCAAATGATTATAAACAAGTAAGAAAAATCATGCGTTAAGCATAGATTATGAAGCACTTTCCAACATTTAATGAAATCTTTAACAAAACTTTGTTATTTAGGGAAATAATAGTGTATAGCCAAATATACCCAAATATGTATTCCAGTACATTAGAACAGCCCTGTATTTCATATGTCAGTTCATATAATGGGAAAATTTAGCTTAGCAAGAAAATACCCAGTAGCTTGAAATTTCTTTTTCAGCAATTCATACTATTAGATGGAAACATACTTGAATATTTTTGTTCAGCCCTGTAGTTTACATTGTACCTTTATTACACGTCAGCATTAGGCTAAAATTTATTGTAAACTAAAACACTTTTAAAACAACTGAAATCACATTTTCATAAATCATCATTCATAGGCGTCTATGTACCGAATTCTTTGCGTGGCCCTGTATATTCCTTTATCTATATTCTGCAAACATTTCTCAATAAATTAAATGCAGCTCAGCGAACAAATGCATAGCTTATTTAAGAACCATGTTTAAATAATTTACGCTCATATTCAGTAACGTTGGTGAGCTCTTTTGGGGAGCCCTGTATATCAACTATAACATTTATACGCACCATATAATGTGCATATATTTAGCGAAATATAAACGCGAATATCATAATTAAAATGCATTTCATCATCGGACACATATACGGTACTTCGGAAAGAATATACTATTTGAAATCTTTTGTATGGCCCTGTAAATGCTATGTACTTCATATTATGCAAAACAGTAGCGTATAATTTATATTAAGCTTCAGTGACATATATCAATTTTATTATACATGAAAAATCTTAATACAGTGGCTCACAAAAGTGTTCGTACACTTAGGAATTTCAATGAAATAGTGCTCTATCCATTAATTAAAATTAATATTTTAGAATGAGTATTTAAGAGTAAGATCTATGACTCATTCTTAATAAAACTACATAAAATATTTCAAAAACATAGCAAAACTTTATTTTGAAAAAAGTGATTAATCAAAAAATAACAAAAAAGTTACCTCACGAAAGTCTTCGTACACTTTAAAAAAATCGCTGTATATTTGTAAATATTGTAATATTTCGCTAAAGTCGTACTTAATAGGATATTATTTAGCACCGAAAACAGTTTTTTAAACACCTGGGAATAGATTTAATTAATATTTTTGTAATTTCTGCATGAAAGTTGATTCCTTTATCGAACATTGCTGTTTTTACTTCGCTTTTCGTTTCAATGCTGTGTTTTCGTATTCTCACTTCCAATTATCTCCAAATATGTTTTACTGGGTTTAAATTGAGCAATTGAGGTGATGTTTTCAGAACTTGTGGACAATTATAGAGACACCAGAGGTGAACATTGAGAACCATGTGCTTTATATCATTATCCTAATGAAAAACAAAGTTGTTTCTGTTACCCATATTTTGGGCAGATAATTTTAAATTGCGTTTTAAAATATTTGAATAAAGATCGTGATTTATTATGCTATTAATGTATACCAAATTACTTAATCCTGATGTTGCTATGCACCCTCACACAAGGACAACTCCACTACCATGGTTAACTGTTCCAACTAAGTTCTTTGAATTAAATTCTTAATTTTTTTTCACCATACTATAATGCACCTATTGGAGCCAAGAATGACATACTAGTTTTCATTTGTAAATAAAATATTATTCCAATACGATTCGGGTATATTTATCATTGATTTTGCCAAAGAAAGCCTAAGCATTATGTTTTTCGCCCTAACAAAAAATTTTCTACGGGCAGAACGCCTATATAATGCAGCTGGGCTTACCACTCGTCGAATAGTTTCAGGTGAAAATGAAATAGAAACTGTTTCATTAAATTCTGTGGTCACTTTTACAATACTTAAATGCGGATTTTTTACGACTTTTCTAATTGTAAGTATTTGATCTCATTGCGTTAATTTAGATTGACGACTTTTTAATCCCTAGTTTTTAATCCAATTTTTTTCTATAAAGCCTTATATTGCATACTTCACCGTAGAAGGGAATAATTTAACTAATTTTGCAATATTTCGAATTGATTTACTACTACTATGAAGAAACATTACTAATTTTCAAACGCTATTAGTCGTGACATTACGATTACAAACCATTTTTTAGTTAATAAATAGAATATTACGGACCAATTCTGCAAAATACAAAGCCAAGCGATTTTTTAAATGTCACAATAATGCAAAAATAAAAATAAAGTGACAAATGATATTTTTAATTATGAATGTATCCGAAAATGTTTCTGTGTACGAAGACTTTTGTGGCGTGTTCTTTCTGTGACATCTTCCGTTTTCATTTTTAGATTTAAAAAAAATTCCTTAATGTTAAATAAAATGGTTGTGTGTTATTTAGAATAACTTGGAGATAATATAAAAAAATACTGGACTTCATATACGAATTTAATTTCAGGAAAATTTATTTTTAGTAAAAATTTTTAAAGTGTACGAACACTTTTGTGAGCCACTGTATATTTAAAATATGTCACACACAATTCCCCCTTTTAACATTATCTAATGAAATTCTTTTGTGTGGCCCTGTAAATGAATAATAGCTACATTTTCACCTTATATTTTATAGAATGCATATTTTAATATGTTTGACAGGGTATAACACCTTTAAAATTCCTTTGAAACATTTTTTCCCATAGGCCGTAATGTAATAGGAAATTTTTGATTCGCCCTGTAGATAAATTAATCATGGTAGAATCTTCATTTTCGATAGGACTTGTGCTAGGGTAAACGTCAATAACGTCCTAAAATTTCATGGCAATCCGAGTACATTAACAATTTTTCCCCATAGGCCGTAATGTAATGGGAAACTTTTGATTCGCCCTGTAGATAAATTAATCATGGTAGAAACTTCATTTTCAATAGGACTTGTGCTAGGGTAAACGTCAATAACGTCCTAAAATTTCATGGCAATCCGAGTATATTAACGATTCTTCCCCATAGGCCGTAATGTAATGGGAAACTTTTGGTTCTCTCTGTAGATAAACTAATCATGGTAGATACTTCATTTTCAATAGGGTTCGTGCTAGGGTAAATCTCAATAATGTATAAAAATTTCATAGCAATCCGAGTATATTTACGGGAGTTAGAGCGCGGACAGACGGCCAGACGGACAGACGGCCAGACAAACCGAATGCATAAGCACTTTTCAACTTTGTTGGAAAGTGCTAATAAAATTTCATGGCAATCCGAGTATATTAACGATTTTTCCCCATAGGCCGTAATGTAATGGGAAACTTTTGGTTCTCTCTGTAGATAAACTAATCATGGTAGATACTTCATTTTCAATAAGGTTCGTGCTAGGGTAAATCTCAATAATGTATAAAAATTTCATAGCAATCCGAGTATATTTACGGGAGTTAGAGCGCGGACAGACGGACAGACGGACAGACGGACAGACAAACCGAATGCATAAGCACTTTTCAACTTTGTTGGAAAGTGCTAAAAACGGAAAATTTGGTTCATTGATTTGCGGTTTTCACTAAAACTATTCTTTATGTCGGTATTTTCTTTAAAATAAATTATAAAGATAATTTTCAAAAAATTCCGATAGAAGGCGCTTTAGACTTTGGAGTAACGAACAACTCTTTTTTAGCAATATTTTTTCCATCTTATTAAATGCTTTCGTAAGCTTAGATTTAAACTTAAATTTTGAGCTCAGAATCTGAATAGTTGGGAGTAGTTAAGTCGACAAACTGAACTGTGTTCAGAGAGTTCAAATTTCAAATTATTATAAAAAACGGAAAAATTGGTCGATTCGTTTGCGGTTTTTGCTAAAACTAATTTTTAAATGGCCATTTTCTTGAAAATAAATTTTAAAGATAAATTTCACGAAATGCCGATAGAGGGCGCCTTAGACTTTGGAGTAGCGTACAACTATTTTTAACTGTTATTTTTTTAAATCTCATTAAATGCTTTCAAATGCATAAACTTAAATTTTAGGCTCGAATTCTGAATCGTTGGGAGTGTTTAAGTAGCGAAAAATTGAATTCTGTCCAAGGAGGGGGGGAGTGTTAAATTTCAACTCCTGAAGACACTTCAATTTGCGCTACTTAACTACTCCTAATTATTCAGAATTTGAGCTCAAAATTTAAGTTTAAATCTTCCGAAAACATTTAATAAGTTTTTGCAAGCATTTAATTAGAACAAAAAAAAATAACGGTTAAAATTAATTGTTGGTTACTCTGAAGTTTAAGGCGCCCTCTAATGAAATTTTTAAAAAACTTTCTTTAAAATTTATTTTCAAGAAGATACTGACTTAAAGAATAGTTTTATTTTAAACCGCAAAGGAATCGACAAATTTTTCCATTTTCTATAATTATTTTAAATTGGAACACCCCCCCCCCTTAAACACAGTTTAGTTTGTGCTACTTAACAACTCCCTACTATTCAGATTTTGAGCTCAAAACTTAAGTTTAAGCCTAAGCTTCCGAAAACATTTTATGAGATGCAAAAAATAGTTGTTCGTTACTCTAAAGTCTAAAGCGTCCTCTATCGGCATTTTTTGAAATTTATCTTGATAATTTAATTTCAAGAAAATGCCGACATAAAGAACAATTTTAGTGAAAACCGGAAATAAATCGACCAAATTTTCCGTTTTTTATGTTTATTTGAAATTTTGGTCCCTAAACTTTAATGGCGGCTATCTCCTTTGGAAAACGTTTGGAACCCTTGGTCTCCTATTTAATATTGTTTGTCTTAATGTGTACTATCACCCCTCTTTTATTGTAAAAAAAAAATTCGAAACACCCTGATATATATATATATATATATACTAAGTTATCCTTTTCTGCATTTTATACACAATCCCTTAGACATCATTTAGACTTTTCTAAAGCACAATTCAAAAAAATTAGAAATTGGGAATTCGCAAATAACCGGACATATTAAATAAAACTGTATATATAAAAAAATGATTGAAATTTAAACTGTTTTAATAAACTAGGCTTTAAAAGTTGTTTATTATTTTAGTTTTAAACTAATTGGTGATTTCAATAGGGTTACCCCAAGATGCTCCCATATCTTTGCTCCCCCTGTAGATATCAAAAAATAGAGCTAGCCATTTTAAAGAGAGAGAGAAAAAAAAAATCGGTTTGGACAGCTGGGCCAGAAAATTCCGGTCCATTTAAAGCATTAATAACCCCTAAAAAACTGATTTAAAGATTTTAAAAGATTTTGTGAGTAGAGTTATCTACTTTTATTCTTCATGGCAATGATAATTAACACCAGTATTTTGTATTAATGATGAGTAAATACAACAGCGAATACTCCTAAGATAAAATAAACTGCAAATGAGCATGCTGACTCTGATATATGTGACACTAAAGTCTTTTATTAAGATTTAAGAATGACAAAAAACTTGGTCTTGCCAAAAATCGCTAGGGGGCGCTGTAATCTTAGATTTATGGATTGGGACAGACTCTAGATAAAGAGACAAGTTTAATGATACCTTACACTATGATTTTTAAATAGTTATTAAAGAAGTCGAAAAAGTTATAAATTTCGTTTTAAATCGGTAGCAACTAAAATTTGAAAACATGTTTCAAAGTTAAACTGTTTTAATAAAATAAGCTTTAAAAGTTGTTTATTATTTCAGTTTTAAAGTAATTGGTGATTTTCATAGGTTTGCCCCAGGATGCCACCATATCTTTGCTCACCCTTTAGATATCAAAAAATGAAGATAGCTATTTTAAAGAACGGAAAAAATCGGTTCGGACCCTGGGCCAGAAAATTCCGGACTATTTAAAACATTATTAATCCCCCAAAAAATTATTTAAAGATATTTTGAATATTTTACTATTATTATTTCATGTTTTTATTACAATAATAGGTAGGTTCCAGCAATATAATCGCTGTACCCGCAGCCATATGTTTACTGTTTAGTATTTAGAAGTTGGCAACTCATTGTAACCATGAGATTTTACCCATAATTCTTCTCTCCAAAACTTATTAAGTTCAATTCAATTTTCTTTTATTGAATAAATGAGAAATCTGCCGAAGTCTACCAAAGGATAATGTGCCGAAGATTGCCGAACTGAAACGATTTTAGCCGGAGTGTTAGCTTTTTTTCTCGTTACGGAATTTCTGGATTTGGTCGCCGCGCTCAAAGCCCGCGATAAATGCAATGCAATTGCTTAATATATAGTTTACAACTGGTATTTTTTCCGAATTTTAATTTTCTAATCAATATTATACATTTTTTTAAATTACAAACTTGATGTATTTATGTTTGTGTCTTTTAGAATTATAGCCATACAAAAAACTATTTCATGGAAGGAATTATTAACAAAAGTATAAAAATATTATTTAATATTAGAAGTTGTAAATTTTGTTCATAATTCAGAAACTTTTCATCCACATGACTTAAATTTTCGTTTCTGGGCATAGTGTAAACAGAATATTTAAAATACATTGCCAATATTGGGTGTTAACATTAAAAAAATGGCCAGCATTTGATTTGTAAATGGCCTTCTAAGCAAATTTTGTATGTATCATTTAAAAGGAGACTTCAATTCCAGTTGTTTGGTACCAGTAATTTTCTTCTATTTTAATGACTGGCGGAGTTAATGGGGGGTGTTTAACTTTTTTCTCAATTGTGTATCGATTTGGAGGTGTTAAAATACTTCAATTTGAAAATTTCTAGAGTAAAACTCTGTTTGATACAACAATATAAGAAAATGTTGTATGAATAAAGATTCATCGTAAACACTGATTTCAACAATGAAAAACTTTCAATTGCTTGTTTTAGTACTATAAGACTTCTTTATTATGAACAAATATTTTGTTCTCAACAATGGTTTCAACAATGATTTCAACAATGGTTTCAACAATGGATTGTCGGATGGATTGTAAAATTTTAAGAAAAGTTTCCTTTGAGGCTTTCACCGTCTTCCGAATTCACGTATGATATTTACTGCATCTATCTTTTAGATATTAAACGCAAATACGAGCGAAAAAAATATTTCTTTCAAAATGTTTTCACTTACGGTAAGTTATGCTCATCATTTTCATATAATTTTCAAATTTACAGTTTTATTATTTATCATATAAAAATGCTTTAGTAATGAAATGAAAATCAAGAGAGCTCAGACAACAGACTTGCATAGCCCTACACTGAGTCTTTGATGATTTCGTAGAAGTTAAGTTAAAGCACGTTTATTTCAGAAAATAATTGGCATATAGACAGTGAATAAATTACATAATGATATTATTTTCGTACAGAAGTCCACGCTTAATGGTGTCTAATGTCTAATGAGTTATACGTAGTTTGGTTCAATAATTATTGTTCCTAGTAAGTATAGAATATTTGTACTACAGTGGTTGATGTGAATAATAGATGATGCTATATGCTCAAATATTCGTGAGCCGTAGATGCTATATTAACGTATTTCTGGAAGGGGGTATTTTAAAGATCTTTTTTTATTTAAACATTCAGCGGTTAATTTACGTGTTCTTTATTATATGACTTATTTTTAAATGACTTTTAAATTGGGATGAAAGGGGAAGTTTAGTATTAAGCTTATAGAGCATGATTTCTGACAGTGAATGAAACACGGCTACGTTCCAATGATTCTGAGTCTAAACAACAGTAGACATGTCTCATCCACTGTCACAAATCTTGCTCCACAAGCTCCAAAAACATCCTCTCACTGTGGTGGTACTTCTCGCTCTAAGTATTAAAATTACTAAATAAAATTATTATGACTTTGAAAGAATTTATTGCGTTGTGAAAGCATTGCCTCTTTTCGTTTTTTTGGTCAAGCAGTTGAATGAAAAAAAATGAATTCTTACTTTGACTGGTGTTCTTTTTTAAAAATGTGGAGAAAATTATTAATAATAAATCCGTCTTTACTTGAATCTTGTTTTGGAAGAAAAGAGTTTTCCCGATCGTGGCCGATTTTTATGCGAAATTTTCTGACCGATAAAATTTCAGATGCACAAAAAGATCTCGTTGCAGTAAGGTGCAGCTCATTATTTGTCAATGTGATCCCTCTTCGCTGCACCCGCACCAATAGACAGGCAGGCCGCTATCCTTAAAAACAAAGTAATCGTGACAGCATTACCGCTAAACATATTTTGAATTTAATTAACGAAACTTTGAATTTACAGTGAGTAATGTGGGCAATAAAGGTAAAAAATCTAAAATTTAAATCTATTGTTAAAATTTTAAAATACCGGTAAGGGGCGAAGCATATCAGGGACGGAGAAATCGATACAAACATGATTCAACTCCTTAATTAAAAGCAAACTTCGATACTCATCAGTGTGCAATATAGATAAAAACAGTATATTAATCACACATAAAACATGTTTACAACTAATGTTTTGTACTTATTCTAACGAGTCACCTTCAGAGGATTTGCATGATATTAATGGAGAAAAACATACACTACAATGTAGTAACACACATTAAACTGAGTACATTTCTGTATAGTATCACAACATGAAGAATAAAATTGTGTCGTGGACATGGCGCATGACACTATTAGAAAAATAATGAATAAAAAAAATTCAAAAATTTTCATTTTTACAAAGTATTTCTTTCAAAATATTCAAGAAAATTTTAGGGATTTCAAATGCATATGTTATGCACCTTTGCCTTCCTTAAACTAATTTCTATAGATTCCCTTTTAAGGGTTGGAACATCCTGAAACAACCTTTGCGTCATCCAAATTAACTGTATTTATACTCACTTGCAACGTTAATTTAGACAAAGCTATTAAATCTTGTCTATTATTGTGTAATAAATCTTAAATCCTTTTTACGTCCTTAACTCTCTCTAACATTCATCTCATAGTCTTGTCAATGTTCAATTGACAAACATTAAACCATTCACACAAACCATTATTCAGTTAGATTTTCGTATGCAACGATTTTTTGCAGTTCCATAGACTGACCTTCGATTTATTCTGTTGAGCTGATCCAGTGTATCAGACCAGATAAAGTGATCGTTGAGGTTAATTGGGTGAAATAGTCCTCCAGTTTTCGTGTCCGGGATAGCTCAGTTGGTAGAGCATTGGCGGCTTCAGCCAATACATCCCTGGTTCGAATCCTGGCCCGGACTTTTTTCACCCAATAATAGTAAATGGAATAAATTACTTCTGTCATTATTCAGTTGTACATGCATTTCATAAAACCCCAAATGAAATAAAAGTGGAATTGGGTCATATGTTTCTGATTACAGCTGTAAACATAATGTTTTTTGGAGGAGACAACTAGATGAATGCCAAATTTATCAAAAATTCTCCTTGATCTTTCGAACCTTATTGGGATATATGCAATTTTTCAATAAGATGGACAGGTTAACTGACCGACCACATTGAAAATATTTGTTGTACTTTTAGATTAACGTCTGGATAACTTCCTGAATATATCCATGGTCAATTCCAATTTTGATAATATGGTCCAGTTTGTTTTTAAAAAATTCTCTCAATTTTTTCTTCTCATTACCATTTTTCTAATTCTCATTCTTCTTTCAAAATAAATGTGCGTTCTTTCAATAAAAGAATTAGCGTTGACATTTTATAACTGCAAGGAGTGAACGATGTAACTGGAATAATACTATCGATCTCCATTGATTTCCAAAAATTTTTTCTTGTAAGTGAAGAATCTGATTTAATGATTAAAATAACCAGAAATGGGAGGGAATTATTAATTTCTTTTTCCATCGTAAATTTAATGCTGTCATCAAGTTGGTGTAGTTTTTCAAAATAAATTTTACAAAAGCTGGCTCTCTCTCCTTCCTAAAGTAGCCTCCTTAAAGTAGAGAAGCACTTTGAAGTAAATTTGTTTGTTTCCAATGGATACGGCTTGATCAATTTCTTTAAAAATCTAGTTTCTTTTAAAAATTTATTTTGGAAGGATGTTGCTTTTAATGACATTGTGGCCTAGATATTAATATTTTACAAATAATACGTGATAAAATGTGAATTAAAATATTTTTAAGTTGATTGCCAAATGCAAAATATGAATATATTAATTTTATTCAAAGTTTTTTTGTAAGCGAAATCGATTATTTTCCTTTCAATATTTTTAAATATGTTCATTTAAAATCAATTTTAAATGATAATCTTTATCTATAAACACTTTTACGAGTTCAAATTTATTTAACGTATTCAACATGAAAAAGTAAATTATGCGCACTTTTGAATGAATGAGAAAAGTAATTCTTATTTACTTTTGAATTTGAAAACTTTTTAAAAACTTTTTTAATGAAATTACAAATTTTAATTTATAATAATTTTGGTTTTTCATTTTTAAATAAATAAAGATTTTAGCATTAATAAAACCAATGTTTATGCATGTGAGTAACAGACGAATTTAGAACTTTTTATTAATATTTTCTGGAAAAATTCACGGATTAAACATGTTTTCTATGACTACGGAAATTATTTTTGAAAAAATGAAGAACGACTTCATGTATATTGACGATTTTTTTTTTGTGTGTGTGTGACTGTGTGCGATGACTTCTTAGGGTATATAACACCTTCGGATGTTATTTAAAGATAAGTTCTGCGGTTATGTGTAGAGTGATAGCTACATATTTTTTTTTTCTTGGATGCAATTTTTTGTTTAAAAGCCGGCTATTGTTTTCTAAATGGGAAATTGTTTTAAGGTAAATACTGTATGACTTGTGTCCTAATATTCGAAGCACTTTTAAAAGACAACTTATGAAAATTGTGAGGACTATAATTTTCTTAAGAAAAGTCTCTTTTTAAATTTATCTTTCAAATGTTTCAGTAATTTAATAATTCCTTATAAATGTTGCTGAAATCCAACTAAAAAAAAAACCATTTGTTGTAAAATTAAGCAAAAATATATTGGCGGCGAAAACAAAAATCTCTCTATCTTTTGGCATTTTAAATAATTTTTCGAAAAAAATATTTTTTTTTTTTATTTTTTACTATTTATATTTATATTAAAAATAGCTTTGCAACTGAATAATATTTTTTTATTTCTTACTTTTAGATTTATGAAGTTGACGACTATGTTGATCCTAGGTAAGCTATTTTTGATCAAACATATTTATATAAAATGCATATATGTATATATATTGTTGAATTAGGTTTATTTACAACAGTATTTATATATATACATGTTATTCAAATGATAACAAATTAACAACAAAAAATTAACAAAGAAGCGTGTATGACAATTGAACATGAAAAACTTTTCAAACACATTTGGAATTCTGTGAAAAAAACTTCTTGGACCAATAAGGTGAAAAAATACTGTCTGTACGATCTCTAATGGTTATATCTCTAATATTTATATAATCTATAGATTTATATCTATGCTACATATATTTGGATTCTATAAGTTATTTCAGTTATGAAACGCATGGCACAGTTGGAAATTGTTACTTAGCAATTCCGTAAATGCATGGTAATGTACTTAGGATCTTATGATGAGCCTTGTATATGATGTGTAGAATTTATAAATATGAAGTAATATGCGAAAAATATTTCAGTAACATTCATTACCAACATAATTTGTTAAATTCGGTCACTATTGCACTTATAATGAAACAATCTCATTTTTTTTTCTTTGGGACATAAGAATGAAAAGTTATTCAAACAGTTCAATTCAAACAGTTATGTGACTGATGCGTAGGAATTTATACAGATAGCGATAAGAATTTACACATTGAGAAACAAACAAAAGCAAACATGCAATTTTATCTCCCTATTAAAGTTAAAGCCACGTTTTTCCATCATGAATGGCGTCAAATTCATTGCAATAAAACACTGATATTCCTATTCTGTTTTACACTTTTTATGAAAAATAAAGATTTAAAGTATCGAAATGTCGATTTGAATAACGACTTTTTATCGAACACTGAAGATTTGGGCATAAATAACGTTTTCTCTCGTAAGGAGATATTGAAAGAGATAATATTTTTAGAGTAAAAATTGATGTCCATTGAACTACTTTTAAAACATTTCAGAAACAAAATCCATTCAATTTTGTATAAGCATGTAGTTATGCAGCAAGTTGTAAATAATATATTCATATAACACACCTGTGATAATTTTCTAACTAATTGATTGTGTAATGTAAATTTATAAAGTTATTAACTGAACCCGATACTTGAAGCATGAGTTTTGCAAAAATTTACTGGCTGAAATGAAATACTCATGCAATCTTGTAGTTCGAGAACCGACAGCACAAAACCCTAAGATATCAAGCAAAAAAAAATTTAAATTTTGGAAAAGTAGAAATAGCCATAAATTAATACCACCAGTGGTTGACTCGTAGATTTATCATTACTTTTGTCCTACAGTCAAATTAAGTCAACATGGAAAATGGGTGCAGAAAAACAAACCTATGAATCAATCACTGGTGGTATTAATTTTTGACTTATGCCCCACTTCACTTGTGGCGGACATGAACCATTAGATTTCCCTATTCTTACTTTGCTATAAAATAAAAGTTTTTTCTCGTGCTTGATTTTAGAATTTTGTGCTGTCGGTTCATGGTATATTGTTAAAAATTACAATTCTTTTACCACGCTTGCGATATTGCTGCTTTCTTCTTTAATGGCGTATTGAATATTTTTTAAGATCACGTGCTTTCTTATCACATCCAAAGCTTAATACACTGGAAATAACAATTATTATTGATTTATAAATGAAAGGTTGTGTAGGACTGGAACATACTTTATGTCTGCTCCCCACATTCACATACTTATCATCGACTTAAAATTTAGTTGCCGAAATCAAACATTTATTTATTTATTGCTCCAGGTGACTTTAAAGGTAAATAAAAATGTATCTACTATTGTAGATTCTGCGTTTACTTAGCAAGTCATCAAATATACTATCGTATTTGGTAGGGAGTCTCAACCAACTTCCGACTCAACCTCCTTAAAATGAAAAAAAAAATTGTATTCAATCCCATTTTTTGCATTTTTATAAATTTAATTTAAAATGTGTGTAATTTATATTTTCAGTCTTTTGGATCAGTATCACTATTATGGAGTCCCGCAATCACCATCTTTTAGCGGAGGTTATATCTTTAACAATCAAGACCTTACATATGATTTTGGAGCTGACCATTATGAGTATTATCCACAATATTATTATGTACACCAGACGTAAGTATAATAAAAGAAATCTTCTTGATATCGTTAAATATTGTTGAACTAAAAAGAATAATCTGTATAAAAATTAGATCTATATTCTACTTCCGTTCCAAGGGAAGTTAAATGTAATTCAAGTATGTATCTCTAACGGTTGAGACTGATTTTATTTATCAAATTTAATTTTATATTAAATTATATACTTTGAGATACATAAGCAATTTGAGATGTTTCTCTCAAATCTCTTATCATTTCAGATGAGCTGTGTTATTTGAATAATTTAGAAATTAATGAGAATTTTTTTTACCGACGAAAAATTGCATCAATGTAAGAAAAAATTATATATTCAGTAAAGAATATGTATGCAGGCAGCCACATTTTAAATGATTTCATAAAGAAAATTGAATTTTCAAAAATTAAAGTTTAATTTTCGAACTCGTGTATGCCCACAATCCTATAATAAGAAATTTTACTAGAATAGAAAGAGTAAATCATGATGGAAAAAAATTACATTTGATTAAACTTGGATATAAAATTTACAACAGTCTACTACATCTTATGAAGAAATTGTGTTTTCAAAAGTTAACATCTTAATCTTCTTTCCGTTACTCGAAGCAGCAGCAGTTTACGAAAAGGAGAGATTCATTCTCTCTTCAAATATTTAATAAACCTGTCTTACTGGTTATTTTATGCATTTGTTTATCCTAACATGTCTAAAATCCAATGCCAACTCATCGGGAACTGATATTGGCTGGATTTATCATCAGATAATAAAAGGAATGGCAACATGGAAATAGAATGCAGAATATACTAGCTGAGCAAAAAGTACGTAAAAACTTTAAAAATTCATTAAAACCAGAAAAATAACCTAAATTTAAAACGATTTAAGGGTTAAGATGTATAGGTCAAGGAATTTATTTCAAACAGTGGAAAAAATAACTCAAAAAGAACCAATAGATGGCGCTGACTTATCCAAACCATTGGAAAAGATCATTAAATAACGAAACAAATGTCTCCAAATCGTTTATTACAGCTGTATGTATTCCATATAAACACCATCAAAAATAGCAATGCATTGCAGACAAATCACAAAAACATCAATAGCAGAGTTCAATACGTCTGGATGTGAACATGACACCTCTCGGACAAATATCGTATGTTAAAATGCTGACAGATTATATAGGCCGGAATAATCTGCTATAAAATCGAAGAATATGCAGATAGATATCTAACTTACGTGACGGCAGAAAACAGAAGTTTATTATTAATCACAAGTATATATTTTAAATTGTTATACTTAAATTGTTGTGTAAACATTTTAATAATATTTTAAATTGTTACTATTTATATAAAGAGTAAATTGTCATAATTAATGTATAAGTGGTCAGAGCTTGGCCATAAAAAAGTGCTCACGCATTATAACGTTAGTTAGATCGTAATACTTGCATTTATATCGCAATACTCGCATTTATATAGCAAGAGATCGATTTAGACTTTAAAATAATAATAATAAATAATTTAATGATACTGTTTAAAAGAATTTTTTTTAATTTAATGAAAAATCAAAAATTTAATAAAAGAATTTAATAAATTAAATCCTTTTTTTAAATAGTAGGTATTTTTAAAAAATAATAAAATATCTTATCTTTGTATCGAGAAATCATTTATTAAATCATGCGTTATGATTAATTTATAAATTATGTAACTCATTTATAAATTATGTATAACAAATTAAAAAATTTTTTTTGTGTGTACTTATAAATAACACAAATATTTCGTTTTTGATTTGATATGTGTAATTGTTTTTCTAATGATTTTTAATGACCATTACACATTATCTTGTCCTTGAAGCAGCGTAACTAGTACGCAAGAGTGCATAGATAAAACGCACTTTGCGCGACTGTTCGTGCAAAATATTTTAACGCACCTGAGTGGTAAATGACTATCACCTGGATTTTTCCTTTTTTTCCTCAATTCCAATTTCTTTTCTGAAAATTGGAATAAACAAAGAATGATAAGAATTGCCACATTCACATTCGAACAATACTGAATTAAACGCTGGATAATTTGAAATGTAACTTTTACGTCTGAAATCTGTACACTGTTAAAACTAATGGGGACACATTCTATCTTTTAGGGATGAAAGGCTTGTCTCACTGGTGACACCCCTAAGGGAGCCAGAATGGACCTTTTATTAGGGTGAAAAATTGGCACCCTTAATCCAGAGTGCCCAATAGTAAAAAATTAAAAAATACATAAACTGACTTTTGGCCCTTCAAGGATTTGAACCTACAACTTCTGATTGCAAGATATGCGTTCTAACCGCTCGGCCATCGAGTTCACCTTCAATGTCTCCCTGAAATGTTCAAATGTCCTGAAATTTAAAGGTTGCTTTACATAAAAAAGCTCGCCAAAAGTTAGCTATCCGAAATTCTAAACGAAATTGGAATAGCGCATAGCGGTGATAGTCACCGTAGGGAGAAATTGCTGTAGTTGAAGGGGAAGAATACAAGTCACAGAGCATGCGCAAATGACTAAAGGGTAAAAATCTTCCAACGGTATGCATTGCGTGGCACCCTAATTAGCCTCAATCACCCAGTGAGATATCAAATGGCACCCCAAACACATTTTCAAGCCTGCGGGTGTCGAATGGTTACTCCTTATTGCCCCTGGGCGCCAAATGCAACTGGCTTGTCCCCTTTATTTTTAACAGTGTAGCTATTACTCACAGGTATAGCCACGCTTATACCTGAATTATAGTATACTATTTGAGTTTCAGATGACGTCATCCGATTTCAAAGAAAGCAGTGTCAGTCAGTTGAATGTTTTGCTAAATTAAACTCATTACGTTTAAAGTGTGCAAGTGAAACTGGTTATTCGATTCGGAAGACATTTTCAGTATGTTTGAAAAACTAAGAATTGTGTTCATTGCAAAAAAAACTTTATATTTATTTTATTTTTATCAATAACGAATGAAAAGGTCCTACTTTTTAACTATACAAATTAATTAAAGCCACAGACAATAGCATTCTATAGCTCCTTTCGAGTAAAACGATTTCGAAAAGGGTGCTGTTTATTTAGAAACCCATACATGTTAGAATATACATATTATAAACACAGTTATAAAAACAATTAGTTAATTGTGACCGGGTATCGCACAGAGTGATTCATTTAATGTTTGTTTCAGAGCTATTTTCCTTTAAGGGTTATTTCGATTCAAACTGCTTATTTTCCGATTTATTTTTTAATTCACTTTTACGTTCAAACGCATCAAAATCGCAGATTCTCTTGTTTAGAAACGACTCAAGGTACCGTGTCTGTCAATTTTTTGATAAATGCAGAAAATATTACAAAAATGTAGTCAAAGTTGTCCTTTTGGACTGATTTTTCCGAAGCGAGAGATCTGGGAACGAAAAAAAAAGATCCTACTGAGAAGGTAATTGTTTATCAATCCAATTCTAATGAATGGAGCGTAAAATGACATCACACGGCACTTTATACATTCTCTTCAAAAATCCCTTCAGCAAGTTTCATGTTTCTACTTTTAAAAATGCGCTGAAATTGTATCCTACAATTTCGAGCTGTTGAAGGTGAAAAATATTTTTTTTTTTCGAATACACCCTTAATTAGTAAATCCAAATTGTTATTTTATAATTATTAAATTATCAAATAAATGGTGGCACCAATAAATGTAATTTAAAAATGGCTATAAAAATAACTTATTTATTTTAATCAAATTTAAGATGTTAAAATCAAAAAATTTAAAGAAAATCCAAAATTCTATAGTTTTTAAAATCTGAAATTAAAAAAAACTCAGTTTTAATTATACAAAATTTGAAGTCTCTGAGACAGTTTTTCAGTACGGACTTCGGTACACAGTTTTTGAGACGGGCTGACAGAGGATAGAGGCGAATAGGGTTTTATAGATGAACGAAATCCTAAAAACACATGTTTCTTACTGATATAAATGAATTATAACCGGAAACAATAACAGTCAATAACCCCTTTCAAGTTATACAGTTACAAAAAGGGTGCTGTTTATTTAAAAACCCATACATATTAGAGCATACATGTTATAAAAGCATTTATAAAGTTTCTTTCGTTGTCACTAATTTGCGATATGTTTGAGCAGTTTTTTTAGTCACATTAATCGTTTTATGAAGAAAATATTGGTTCTTGAGATACAATCAACTAACAATTAACAATTTCAGCTGTGAAATGGAATGCAAAGATGCAAGGATAATAAATAAATAGTAATTTTAACGTTATAATTGTCGTTAACATCCGTTAATTTAACATGTTTTCTGCAAAATATGCTTACTAAATGTGAATATGTTTACATGGGAATTTATGCCATCCAAAAATCAATGTACTATGTGTTGAGAAAATTTATAATGTGTCGAAAACGATTGAGTTACATTCTGAAAGTCACTGGTGACAAAAAGTTTTTTTTTATATACATAGGGGGAACTGGGGTACATTGATACATGGGGCACATTGATACACCCCCTCTACCGCTCACAGGGTCATTACAGGAAGTTGCACAACAGCTCCAAAAGATGATGCTAGTGTATTCAACTACATACAGAAAATCTTGGAATGATTCAGTAGTTTGATGAAATGTGACGGGTGATTTATTGTTTTTGTTGTTCAAAAGTAAATATGAGTTGTACAGTTGAAATGCTATTATACAACTGTTCCAGTATTTTCAACCAAAATGAATACTCTCCCTGGTAAGTACAGCTACTCTTTATCAGTTCTTCATTATTTATTGTTAGATATATTGTGAAGTGTTGGATTTGAGACTCATTTTATTCAAAATCGCTGTATGGGGCACATTGATACAGTCTATGACGGGGCACATTGATACAGCCTAAATCCTTTAATAGTTCATATTTTCATTATCTTTTATTATTTTTTTTACCATACACTCCTTAATCCAACCTTTTTTTTTCACGGAAAATTTCTAATATTAGTTTTTATTGGAGTGAAATAGCTCTAATTTCTTTATATTAGAACATTTTATAGTATTTTTCAAAACAGAAGACGTAGGAACTTACCCAGCATCTAGTGCTAGTAGAACTAATAGAAGAAAAGGACGCCATTCTGGCAAATCTCGAATTTATATCGATTCTCCAGAGAAAAAAGTATTTTCGACATGCGAAATGTTAAGTAAGAGAAACAAACTGCAGAACAGAAAATGATACTTATATTATAAACAGAATTTTAATATAATTATCCTTTATTTTCTGTTTATGAACCTATTTATAAACAGAAAAACTGGTAATTTTTTCATCTTTCATAAGAAAGAAGATAATCCTGAGGTTGAAGTGCTAGATATGACAAAGTTACCACAGCCAACAATCAGACAAGAAACAGCCAGAACATCAGGTCATAATATATTTAATTTTGATTTCTTTAATATTGCTTAAAAATAAATTGTGGGTGATTTGAATTTTTATAAATAAATATAAAATGGTTTTCTAATTCATTTTCTAAGAAAAATATGCATTGGTATTATTTTGTCGTCATTTTTCTCAAACGTATCAATCTCCCCCGGGGATGGGGCACATTGATACAAATGACTTTTTTTGATTTTTTTAAAAATTACATGCAAAAATACTATATAAAACAATGATTGTACATTTTTATAACATACTACACAAGTTTTGCTGTCACCTCATGGAAAAAAAACTTGAATTTTCTACTTTCTTGACACCAAAAAAAATCTTAGAAAAAAACTGTATCAATGTACCCCAGTTCCCCCTATATATATATATATATATATATTTCTTAAAATTTCCAATTTTATACTTTTTAGAGGGCTCGAAAAATAATAATCGCTTTTCAGAATTATTCGTTGTTCAGAAGAAGTTAAAGTTATTGTTTATGTTTGATCTTGGTTATGTTATATCTTTCTGGACAAAGTGCTCTCATCTTTTTTGCAATGTACATTTAAAACATTTTATGAATTTCTTTCATTGTAATTAACGCAAAATTTATGTAAAGGATTTTAATCATTCCAAACAATCTTTTTTTGGGTGCTACTTTTTAGTCCAGTCATTTTAGCACGTTTTTTAACAAATAGCGGAAAAAATTAGAACAAAGCTGGATTTTTGCATAGGTGCTAGTTAGGGTATGTAGTTTAACATACTAAAAGTCCCCATCAATCCGATTCGAGCTTTCACCTCCAGGGGGCGCTAATGAGCTCGAAAATCGGTTTTCTGTAAATATCTCACGAACAATGGCAGTAGTAAGAAAATAACAGTACGGGCTCGGGCTCAGCCGGCGGCGGGACGGCGGGACCGTCCCGCCGCAACACGCAGCAACCGCCCCGCCGCCGGTGCCGCCGCCAGTGCCACCACCGTCCCGCCACCATCCCTCCTGCCCCCTAGTGGAAAAAAGGAACATTCTATTATAACAGGATAGGTGAACAACCTTCCCTAATTAAAAATATTATCAATCACATCTCAATTCGGACAATACCTCTCTTTAACTGACATTTCCTCTCCTAAACGACCATTCCCTCCCTGAAATAGCCATTACCTTGTAAACAATCATTTCTAAAGCTATATAAATCTATGTTTTTCGATATTGTTTTTAAAAGGATGTTAAACATCGAAGTGATTAGTGCTTTATGTGTTTACATATTGATGTGCGCTGTTTTTTCACTTGTTTATATTTTTACTAAAGTTGATAGACTAGCAGTTGATTTTATATTAAAGTTTAACGATACAGAGAATTTTCCCCATTAATATCATATTATGGAGAAAAGTTATTGATAGACTAGCAGTAAATTTTTATATTAAAGTTTAACGATACAGAGAATTTTCCCCATTAATATCATATTATGGAGAAAAGTTATCAGGATCCAAGTCAAATTGCTAGTTTTGGAGGAGTGGACGCTCTTCATCGAGCAGTTGACGGTAAGGTATCTAAGAAAAAAATTAAATCTTGGTTAGAAGGGGTTGATGCTTACACTCTCCATAAACCTGTACGCAGAAAATTTCAAACAAATCGAGTGATTGTGTATTCTATAGATCAGCAGTGGCAAGCGGATTTGGTAGATTTATCTTCTTTACAGAAATTTAATGACGGGTTTCGTTACATTTTAACATGCATTGATATTTTATCAAAGTATGCATGGGCCTACCCTTTGAAATCGAAACGTGCTGAAGATATAGTAGCGGTGTTTGAATCCATTTTTCGAACAAGGAAACCAAAGTACTTGAATACTGACGCCGGTAAAGAATTTTTAAATTCTCGTTTACAGAAGTTTCTGAAGCAACAAGGTGTTCGATTTTTTAGGACTTTTAACAATACGAAAGCTTGTGTAGTGGAAAGATTTAACCGCACTCTGAAAACTAAAATGTGGAAATATTTTACGACGCATCACACTTATCGATATATTGATGTATTGGATCAATTTTTAGATAGTTATAATCACACCTACCATACCACCATTAAGAGACCCCCAAGTGAAGTGAATAAGGATAATGAAAGTGAAGTGTGGTTTTCTATTTACGGTAATATGTCAAAACTGAAAAGGAAACCTTGTGTTTTTAATTCAGGGGACTTAGTGCGTGTTTCTAAACATAAAATGACATTTGAAAAAGGATATGAAACAAATTGGACGGAAGAACTATTTTTAGTAACAGAATGTGTCACGAGAATTCCCCCAGTTTACAAAATCAAAGATTTATTAGACGAACCTATTGAAGGAACTTTTTATGCAGAAGAATTACAAAAAGTACAACCGAAAAACCACTTTGACGTTGAAAAGATTCTGAAAAAACGTAAAAGAAAAGGGCAACTTGAATATCAAGTTAAGTTTAAAGGTTATCCTTCTAAATTTAATCAGTGGATACCTTCTTCAGATTTATTTTCTCTATAAAACACCCATTTTTTACAACGAATGATCATTTACAATCATGTCATTCTACGTGACGCTACCTTCTGACAGTTCAATGAACTATTTTCCAGAAAACAAAATTTCACATTATTTTACAAGATTACCTATGCCTTTAGATTTAAAAGGTGAACGGGAGGTCGGTTTAACTGAATTGATTTATCCTCATACATGGCGTAATATTACTGAATATGGTAACGAGTATGAATATGTGTTAGGTAACAGTTTAGAATTACCAGATGGAAGACCTAGAAACGGTAATGAATATGAACAGGATGATAGTGACACGAAAAAAATTCGAATCCCATCAGGATATTATGAATCTCCTAACGACATCATTAAAGTGATAAATTATCAAAAATTTGGTGATAGAATTTCGGTTAGTTACAACAAACACACTAAAAAAGTGAAAGTTTCTTTGAAGAAATATGCACAATTGAAATTTTTATCCGGTTTAGCCGAATGTTTAGGATTCTTACCAGGTGAAGTAATCTCAAATGTTTCGACTCCCTCATTATCTTTTGAAAATCCCTTTATAGCTGACCCACACGCAGATTTTAAATTGCTCTACTTGTATAGTGATATTGTAGAACCTCAGATTGTTGGAGATACAGTGGCACCCTTATTGCGAGTGATTCCTGTTAAAGGGGAGGACGGAGATATGATTCATGAAGTGTTTGACAGACCTCATTACATACCAGTGACTCGAAAAAAATTTCAAACGATTGAAACTGTTATAAGAACACACACAGGACGTTTAGTGTCATTTGATCGTGGGAAGTTGATTGTGAAACTACATTTTCGTCAGAAATATCTTTCATAATGCTTGTTCCTTACCAATGCTGTAATCAATCTTTTGAAGATTATTATACACATCAAACAGGTAGCGGATTGAACTATTATCAAGGAAATACTTTCCAGAAAGGTTATGGTTTCGGAGGACTTTTCCGTTCACTTTTCCGTGCAGCTGTACCTTTATTTAAATCGGGTGCTAAAGCAGTTGGAAAGCAGTTATTTCATACCGGTGTAGATGTGCTAAATGATATTTCTCAAGGTGATAATATTAAAACAGCGGCTAAACGACGATTTAAGGAAGCCGGGAAAAATCTGACAAACAAAGCAGCAGTTAAAGTGAAATCTATGATTTTATCAGGTCAAAGGAATAAAAAACGAAAGAGACCTCGAAGTTCTCTCAGTCGCTCTAAAGCCAAGAAAGTGAAAGCACGCGATATTTTTGCTTAAAGATGTCTGGTCTTATTCATAAAGATTCTCCCGTTTGCGTCAAATCTGAACTAGACTTGTTTATGATTCCACCTACGCAAACAGCTATAGAAAAAGGTCACTTTGTAGAATATCATCCACTGGCTACTATATCTGAGAGTGGACCAGTTGAGTTTAACATTACAGGCAATAGTGAAGATTATATTGATTTATCAGCATCTTACCTTTACGTGAAAGTAAAACTAACTAACGCTGATGGAACCCCCTTACCCGACAAGACACCTGTAGCACCTGTTAATTTATTTTTACAAGCATTGTTTTCTCAAGTAGATGTGAGTTTGAACGAAAGAGTGATTTCCTCTTCTAGTAATACTTACCCGTATCGTGCTTACATCGAGATTTTACTGAATTATGGAGAAGATGCTAAGAAAAGTTTACTTTCTTGCGAATGTTTTTTCAAAGATGAATGTTTGGATACAGTCAATCCTACACTTACTGATAACCCAGGACTTCATAAAAGATATGAATTAACTTCAAAAAGTAAAGTTTTGGATATGATAGGCCCACTACATTGTGATATTTTTCAACAAAATAGACTTTTATTGAATATGGTAGATTTGAAAATTAAAATGACACGTAGCAAACCCAATTTTTGTTTGATGGCTGATAAAGTCGGAGATAAAACACCTGATTATAAAGTGGTGTTACAACACGCCTCTTTGTTTATTCGAAAGGTGAAAGTTAGTCCAGGTGTTTCTATCGGACACGCTAAAGCGTTAGAGAAAAGTAATGCTAAATATCCTATCGATAGAGTTTTGTGTAAAACATACTCAATATCGAGTGGAAGCTGGTCTTTTATGCAAGATAACGTATTCTTAGGATCTATGCCTAAACGTGTAATTATAGGATTATTAGAAAATTCAGCCATTAACGGACAATATGACCTTAATCCGTTTTTCTTTAACCACTACAACGTCAACTTTTTAAGTATTAACATTGACGGACAACCAATACCATCTAAACCATTAGAATTAAATTTTAACGAAGGAAATTATATTGCAGCCTACCATCGATTGTTTCCCGGCTTTAACCGAGATAATGGAAATTATCTATCTCGAGAAGATTATGCTAAAGGACACACTCTATATGCATTCGATTTAAGTCCGGATTTATGTGATGGTCCACACTTGAATTTACAACATCAAGGAAATTTAAGAGTTGAAATTAAGTTTTCTTCAGCACTTTCATCAACTATTTCCGTCCTGATCTATGCAGAATTTGAAAACATTATTGAAATTTCTAAATCAAGGCATGTGTTGTGTGACTTTCCAAACTAGACAAAGATGAACTCTCAACAGATTAAAGACATTTTATCTCATAACAAATACACTAAGAAATATTTTTTAGATGTGTTTCCCAGAGATATGCTCCCTAACACAATTAAGCAATACCCCTGCTGTTTCGTATGCAACGTCGATTCTTCTGATCAACCTGGTAGTCATTGGCTTGCTTTCTACATAACTTCACCTAGAAGAGTAGAATTCTTTGATTCTTACGGAAATACTCCAGACTTTTATCAAGGACCTATTTTAGACTTTACTTTAAAATTCTCTCAAGTGATTTTTAACCCTTTAACATTACAAACAAATGTTACAGCTGTTTGTGGTCAATATACAATTTTTTTTTCCTCTTCTGTAGATGTAGAGGTGAATCTCTGAAAAAGTTTTTGTCGCAGTTTGTATCTGAAAACTTATGTAATGACCAAAGAGTGTATAATTTTGTTGCCAAACGATTTCATGTGTATGTGAATTTTTATCAATAAAAAGTCTTATAAAATACCATATCTTTTGTGTCTGTGTTTATTTGTTATGGATTTCCCAAGCCTTCAACACCCCTTCACAGCTGTTTTAGCAGGACCTTCGAAAAGTGGGAAATCTTTTTTTATAAAAGATTTCATCTACTTTAAAACATATATGATAAAACCTACACCCGATAAAATTGTTTGGTTTTACGGCATCTACCAAAATTTATATGATGAAATATCTGACGTTACGTTCATTGAAGGTTTCCCAACTAATTATGAAGAATATTTAGGAACCAATACACTGTTCATTATAGATGATCTTATGTGTGAAGTTGGCGGTGATCGTCGACTTACAAATTTATTTACCAAGGGGAGTCATCACCACAATTTAAGTATTTTTTTTATCACACAAAATTTTTTTCATAAAGGAACGAAAGATCTTCGATTGAATGCTGACTATCTTTTCCTATTTAAAAACAGACGTGATTTAAATCAAATCACATGTTTAGGAAGACAATTATACCCACGAAATCATAAATTTTTCCAAGGAGTTTACGCAGATGCTACCCGAAAACCTTTTACCTACTTATTAATTGATTTGAGAAATGAAACAGATGAAGAACATCGGTTAAGAACACAAATCTTACCGAATCAAAATCAGTATTATTACACTCTGAAATATAAATAATTGCGAAAAACGACAGACTCATCATTCCATAAAATGTCACCGACCCGTAAACAGGTCAAGGATTTACAGCTAATTCACTCATGTCCAAAAGCATTGCGCAAGCAGTTACTAAAAAAGCTATTTTCAAAAGTGGTTAAAACCATCTGTGAATGTTCTTTAAACGTGTTAAAAGGAAATATACCAATTTCACATTATCAGAAGAAGCAGCTTGGAAAACACAAATATCTTCTAAGAAAATTAGCCTCTAAAAAAGGTAGTCTTTACCAGAAAAAATGTTTAATTATTCAAAAAGGAGGTTTTTTAAATATTTTGATACCAGCTGCTGTTACAGCTTTGTCAGCGCTTATAAATGGAGTTTAGCAAAAAGTTTGTTTTAGTCCCTGAGAGTGATTTTTCTAAACATACACCTTCTCAAAAGCAACTAAGTGAGTTTGATAAAGAAATGCAGAAAATTTTGAATAGTAAATTACAAGATTTTGAAAAACTGCAATTATACTACGACTTGTTAAAAAGAAAAATGAATTTAGAAGATTTTAACCCACCATTCAAAATGGATGTTACAGAAAAGGATGATCCTCCAAAACCGGCTGAAGATGAAACTATACAAAATCCTGCAAATTCCGAAGACAACATTTTAAAAATGATTCCAACAGGTGTTCAAAAACAAGGTGAACAACTCTTGCAATATTTGAAAACGTATCCAAATATTTTACGTTGGAATGAACGAGGAGAGATTATTTATAAAAACCAATTAATCCCTAACTCTAATCTAACTGATTTGATTGGTTTAATACTCACTCAGAGAAAATCTTATAAACATTTATCTGGGAGAGAAGAATTTTTAAAAGCGTTGAGTTCTATGAATACTCCCAAGCTTTTCTTCAAGAACAAATATTTAACTGTAGATGATAATGTGTATTCACCTATAAAAAATGTTAAATCGATTGTTAAAGCTAAAAAGACTCTTAAGTCCCCTGTAATACGTTGGCAGAAATTATATAAATAAATATATTTTTTCACTAAATTTATCATGTGTCATCTTTCTTTCTTAAACACCCATTTTCTTATACGTAAACAAACATTTTTTCCTCATCTAATATTTTAAACAAAACTTTTTTTTTTCATTTGAAATATTTTTTTCACTTTGAAATTTTCTTTTCATTTTGAAATTTTTTTTTTTTTTTTTTTTTTTTTTTACATTTTAAATTTTTTTTCATTTCGAATTTTTTTTTTTTCACTTTGAATTTTTTTTTTTCACTTTGAAAAATTTTTTTTCATTTCGAAAATTTTTTTTTCATTTTGAATTTTTTTTTTTTTTTTTTTTACTTTGAAATTTTTTTTTTTTTCATTTGAAATTTTTTTTACTTTACATTTTTTTTTTTTTTTTTTTTTTTTTTTTTTTGTTTGGAAAGTGAAAGTTAATCTTTGAAAAAATTTTTTATTCAAAATCTGTTCAAAGATTTCTTTTTCTGAAAAAGAAACTCCTTTTTTTCTGAAAGAAAAAGTATAAATTATTTTAACACATTAATTACACCATTTTGAGACACATCAGTTTATTTTTTCTAAAATTTACAAATCATCAAGTGTTTTAAACAGAACACCAGCTAACACTTTGTAATTTACATTTTGAAGGAAATAATGTGAAACAATCTGTGTTTCCTTGACAAAAAGTTCTGATAATGCTTTAAAGTCGATTGTACAGAGAGATAATTCACCTAAGTTTAAAAATTTTTCTAAGTCACTGGAAGTCATACAAGCATGGCGAAGTTGTGCGGGTGAATTGTAGACACATCCAAGACATTCATACTCTGATTTAAAAACTTTTTGCAGTTCTACTTCTATCAATGCTACTAAGCGTAGTTCTAATGTTGTAAATTCTACAGCGCATGTTTCCGAAGGTAAGAGTTTATGAGCAATTAGAGTTGGTAAGTGATTTTCATACAGATATGTGAGCACTGTTTCATTGAAGGAGCTTAGATGGTGTTTTAAGTTCTCAAGTTGATATTCATCTAACCGAATGCAACAACCTTTCTGAATGCTGCTGATTTCAGCGATACCATCGTTAGATAATATGAGGATGGAGTTGTTTGCAATGAAAGATGATGTTGTATAAATTAAATTAAAGTCAAATATTTTCTGAACGAAACGATACCATGATTTTAAATTCATGGAAACACCATTTTTTGTAGGAGTTAGTGGTTGAGTTTCAGAAGATCGAAGAAATTTTCGAATGTGGATAATGACAGAACCTTTGAACAGTTCACAGGTTAAATAGATACTATTTCCAAGTTCTTTTAAACAGATTCGTTGATTGGAATAAACATCGTTCATATCCATAGATTGAGAGCTTTTCTCATTTCCGCTAGATAATGTAGGAATTGCATCGGCGATTGGCGCAGATGAAGTCTGGAATGCAGTTGAAGAAGTGGGTTTATCAGATGAAGACTCAGCTACAGCCGGAGAGGAGGGTTCATCAGATAAATTCATAATTAGTTTATTAAAATCGATGCTTTGAACCACATCATCCAAATTATCAAAAACATCTTCTAATTCACATTCATTTTTGGATTTTTTCTCGCAACCATTCTGAGAAGAATTATTAGATCGTTTCATTTTTTCCAAGAGAAAAATTGATGCGACTTTCCACAACAAAATATAACAGAGTTATGTTGCCACGCACAAATTCGAACTCACACATAACTTCTGTGACGTCATATTCAAACTAATATTTTAGTTCACATTTTGTGCACCTGGTGTTGACACAAACCGAAAAATTCTTTCTCACGGTTTTTGAAAACAACACCTGCTTCTTGTGACGTCATATTCGAACTAATTTTTTTTTTTACTTTAAGTTTTCTACACCTGGTGTTGACATGAATCGTAAAATACTTTCTATTTAAAAACAACATCTGCTTCTTTCAGTTTTATGATTCAACCTTGAAAACATGTTCTGTAACCGAAATTTTAATCTTTAAAACTGTAAACAAACTAGAAAATTTCATGACTGAAAAATTAATTTTCTGAATGCGAATACAAAAACTCTTAATTAAATTAATAAAACTAGATTTTTATTTAGAAATAGTCTTCTTTTCAACCCTGAATTTAAAAATGAAATGTATGTTTAAAAAGAATTTTTTTTTATGGGGTCCCTCCACCTCCCGCCACATCTCCTTATGTGGCGCCCCACTTTTTTTATCCAGATCTTCATTTTCTTTTCTTCATTTTTTTTTCTTTTTCTGTTTTTTAATTTAATTTTCCTGTTTTAAATTTGATGATGACCATAAGCGAGACTTGTTATACCATCATCTAGAATAAATCGTTTGTCGTCAAACGGGCTGAGTGCTAGCTTCTGTTGCTGTATAGTGTACAATTGATGGTGATCTTGCTGGATTCTTTTGTTTATTGTACAGAGTGTTTTCAGGTGATGTATGCATTCGGAATATTGTGAGTGTTTTATTTTCTTTCGAACGATAGATGTAGGTACTCCTTTGGCTCTTTTTTTCTCTCCATCTTCTGATAGGATGCTGTACATTTTCGCTTTAAGGCCAACAAATTCAAAAATAGTTTTTCCATTCATCTCATCCTTAAATTTACCTATTGTTTTCTTATTTTTTACAGAGTAGAGGGGGTGGTTCTTAGGATAATCGGAGAAGTCGAATTCGTCTTGATGTTCTTGCATATCTTGTAGTATATTATCTGTTTGGATGTGGTAGGTGAGTGAGTCAGTGTCAGTGAAAAGCAGTTGAGCACATTTCTTGATAGTGTTTCTTAATTATGTTGTAATGGAATTTGTACATATGTAATTTTGCGAGATCTAGAATAGCGAACCCTACATAGATTGGACGATTCATAGTCAGAGTGGTTTTGACTCGTTCCACGGCTACCAGTCCCTCGTTGAAAATCTTGAAGTTGTTAAATGCTGGAGATGCGACAAGTTTTTTTTACCTCTTCTCGTTATTACACAACTCAATATTCCGTCTCAAGCGGAGATTCTCCATTGTTTTACCGAAAACTGAATTGTTCAACAATTTGAAGAAGTCTTTCTCGGAAGAACTGGTAGCTTGTTTCCTCTTATCAGTGTTGAATTCTATATAGGGCTTTAGCCAAGGTGCTTGTCTGAATTTAATTATTCTGTGAATGTTAATGAGTTCGAGACCAAGTTGGAGATAGAGTTTCAAGTTTCTGTAGTGGACGATTTAGTGTTCTTTGTCTTTTAAATTCGGTGAGAGTTTCGAACTTCCTTTGTAGGGTCTGTTGTTTAATAAAGATTTTGTGTAAGGAGATAACATGTCTTCAGTGATGTGAATGTTTTCCGGAGCAAGTGGGTATTCGTTGTGGAGTATATGAAGTTCAGGGGGATAACGCAAGTCCACCTCCAGAACATAGCCGTAATCTGCATTATCTGGATGGGAAAGGATGCCGTTTATATCTGTTTCAGATAGTTGAATCCATTGAAACTCACCAACAGGTAAGTATTCGGACATAGCCCAGCCATATAAGTTGTTAGCGTCCCAGTACATGATATGGCTTGTTTTATTATTTTTGTTGTAATTAGGGACGTTGGGATTGTTCGCTTTTGCATATCGTTTGGTGATAGCACTCACACCACCTCTTACACCCTTCTCAAAAAACAAGAGCATGTCAATGTCTGTGAGAAGTTCCAATTGTACCTGAGTCATTCTAAGACAAGCTTGCCATGCGAGTCCTGGAGATGTGAACATGTGTGTAGGATCAATTTTGTAATATTGTAGGCAAAGTTTTCTGAAGTTTTGGAAGATGTCAGCTAGAAGAAGGACGTCACATTTAACATATAAATCGTGATATTCACCGAGATTTTGAATGTTAAAAGTTTCCCAAACATTATGAGCATGTTCATAATCTTCTATGGAAATGGGTTCATCTGTTAAATCGTTATGGAATGATGAAGGTGGAGGGAGTTGTGTTTCATCAAATTTTTGGAAGTCTGTAAAATAGGTGTATGGGTATATCCCTTTTCGAGTGAGGAGTGAGAGGTCTGTATCTTTTGGGAAATTAGCTTTAAGGAGGTGAAAGTCTGTTGGTTGCAGATTAGCTGTTAATTTTTCAAGAGATGTAGGTAAAAATTGGAATGAGTCGAGAAATCTAAGTTTTATGGGACAGTCTTGTTTTTTGATAGTAAATGATATGTATTTTTCCATTGTATTTGCGATGGCATCTATATTGTAACTTTTAAATTTTCCTAATTCCGTCATCAGATGGTGACCGTCGTAATGTTTTAGATTGTGAAAAATAACTGGGATAACTTTAGGTTGTTTATATTGCAAATTACAGTTCATATGAGCAGCACCACGGTATGCACCTGTTATATGATCATGTTCTCGGCATCGCTTGTTGCCTAAGGGTTGATCGCAGATGCAGCACACAGTCGCTTCTCTAAAGGCTTTTTCTTGTTCTTTGGATGGTTTCAGAGGTTTGATGGTGATTAATGTTTCGGCTAACTCATCTCTCTCTTGAAAAATATTCTTCAAAAAATTTGATACGGCATCTTCTCCCCGATACGTTTTCATCTTCTTATGTGTTTTCCCATCTTGATCAATTATTATGTAGGCATAGCCGCAAGGGATATGTTTTTGTGTAGGGATAGTGTAAGAAGTGCTAGGATTAGGTTCTGTAGTGTGAATTGGGACGACAAGACTTTCAAAATCGGCTATGATGATGTAAGGTGTTAAGTGTTGGAAATGATATCCGTTAAATTTTAAAATATTTTTCTCTGGATCAGGCATCTTGATGTGTTGAGGAGCGTGTTCTGAGCAATATGGAAGGTGATTGTCTAGAAGTGTCTGGGTCTTAAAGCGATGGAGACATCGATAACAAAAATAGACTTGGCCATCATATTTAGTGAGATGGGAAAAGAGTCTTGACATATTTTTTATGTATATATAGTGGGTGTTCTTATCTTCATCCCCAATTAATAATAAATTAATCGCTTCTTGATGGGTACGATTTGAGATGTGAAGCATTCCGAATTCATCTTCTTCCTCGTCATATGAATATACATTAATTCTTAAATTGTTTTTTTCTTCAACATCTTTAATTTTATGGTAGGGAACAGGACAAGGAATATCATCAATGATTATTTCATGTTCGAAAGGTGTGTAGTTGGAAACACGTTCTGCATTTTTTTCTATTTTCTTTTTATGAGCTAGTAGGCACCAAATAAGACATTTATTATCAGTAAAGTTTTGAATATTAATAAGAGCTTCTTTTCTTTTTAGTTTTTGAGGGGTTTCAATATAACTGCTTCCAGTTAGTGGCTTGTAATGAGCTATGTATAGGTCTGTATGAATTATTTTTTCTATCACCCAGCCCGACCCAAGTTGAACAAATTCTTCAAAATTAGTCTTAATTTTTTGTAAATTTTCGATGATGTGGTTTCTGACTGTTTCTTCAATATGTTCTGGACAGGGATCAGACCTAAAATACCCTAACATTGATTCAACTTCATCATCTTCATTAAATCGAGTAAACTTGATGGTGTGAATAAGATGCCATTTAAGGGATTTCAAAGTATTTAGAGAATTCAATATATGGTTTTGGATTTCTTCTATAATCTGGCTATTAAAAATGTCTATATCATAAGCGTTTTCTTCTGTAGCAGGGATTGTAATTTTCTCAAATGTATTTAACGCTTTTTCACTGGATTTTTTTTTGTGTTAACAGGTTTTGCTTTCTGTGGGGGGACTGTTTTTTTCGTTGTGTGGTGCGTACGTTTATGTTGAAGGAGATTACTTTTCTTCCAAAAAGATTTAGAACATGTTTCACATTGATGAGAAGCAAGTGAATTAGTGTGGTGTTGTTGATGTCTTCTAAGATCGGCTTTACGAGTAAAAGATATTTGACACTCTTCACAAGAAAATGATTTTTCATTTCTATGAATGTTCATGTGGCGGTTTAGACTATCTTTTCTTGTAAATAAGACTTGACATTCTTGACATTGAAAATTCGTATTATTATGTTTCTTCATGTGTCGATTCAAATCTTCTTTTCTAGTGAATGATTTGTTACATTGTTCATATTTAAACGATTTTTCACTTTTGTGAGTCTTCATGTGACGGTTTAAATGACCTCGATGGTTAAAGGTTTTGTTGCAAATGGAACATTCCTGGAAAGAATAAAAGTGTTTTTGAGTATTGAGTATTTTTAACATCATTATTTTTTTAAATTGATTGCATATGGAACATTCCTGGAAGGAATAAAAGTGTTTTTGAGTATTAAGTAATTTTAACATCATTATTTTTTTAAATTGATCGCATATGGAACATTCCTGGAAGAAATAAAAGTGTTTCTGAATATTTAAATAGTTAATATATTTTTTAAATTGATTTTTAGATTTTTTTTCTTTAATTTAGAAATAAAAGTGTTTTTGAATATTGATTTTTTTAATGTGATTATTTTTTTAATTCATTTTTAGTGTAATTTTTTGTACTTGTTCCTAATACTTAAAATCTAATTTGAGAGGCCCTAAAAATTTCCTACCTAACAGAGAGAAATTCAGGTGAGTTAGGCTTAACGCGCTGAAGTGCAAACTTCGAAATAGAAAACAGTACTAGCAGAATAAACTTCTCCTAATACTATCCCCAGCTAATCTCACCAAAGAGAGATAGGTTTTGAAAAAAATACTTACATGAGATGAAGCTTGCACCACTTCACTGCGACTCTGGATAGTTCCATCTTCCTTACTAACTTCAGGGTATTGAGGCATATCCTCATCAGATGCCTCGTTGTCGTGCCACCTGATGTGTCTTAAAAGATGACGTTTGTGTACAAAACGACATACACAAAGTGGGCAACTCTAAAAATAGATAAAAGAAAAAAACACATAAAAAACACTATTTTCACAAATTAAAAAGAAATTTTTTTTTCAAACTACTTTTTCTATTAAAAAAAAAACTTACTAAATGTTTATTGTCATTTTTGATGAGATTTGATCCACTGGGGCCTGCAACACCTTCCGAATCTCCTAATTTCCTTTTCTTAGAAAGTGGGGTGGTAGAATCCTGAAAAGAGATAAAAAAAGAACAAAAAAAAAATTATTACAACAAATTGTAACTAAAAGAAAATTTCAAATTAGTTTTCTATATAGATATTAAAGAAAAACTCTTACCGAAGAGTCCTCTACATTCACTCTTTTAGATGGCTTGAATTTTGAAGAATCCTCTTGTTCAATTTTATTGCAAATTTCGTTTAATTCGGAAGGGGATATTCCAAAATCGAAAAAAATGTCATCCTAAAAAAATAAATAAAAATACACATGATTATTATTTTAAATTTTTGTAAAAATGATTGCATAACTTTTTAAAGGTATTATTTGTAAAAAGAAAAAAAATATTATAATTACCTCGGTTTGAGAGAATAACTGAGAAGTCATCTTAGCACAATAAAACGATAAAAAATGGTTAAGAGAAGTGATTACGGTAACACTCTGAGCGGGAATGAGCGACCCCACTTATCGAACTGCAATCAAAAGCAAACGCAAACCAAAACCAAACCCCTATCCAAGTTGAATGACCTCTTTTTCATCACCCCACGGAGGACAGGTGATTTTGAAGCAGATGTTTGCGTGGGGGAAAAGAACATCTCTGACTTCTTTTTAAGTCAGTGGAGGAGATTTTATTTTCTTTTTTGCGAAGATGTGATTGAGCAACATTCGTTTGAGAAAAAATACACAGATTAAATATATAATATTTTTATTTATGAGGTAAACTTTTTATGTGTAAAATTGAAACAATTCTATTTTAAATATCTAAAATCAGTTTTAGAAATGATGTTAGCTAATTAATAATATTTTTAATGAAAGAAAGAAAAAATATTTACTTTTCATGTGTAAAATTTAAACAATTATATTTTTAATTTCTAAAATCAAATTTAGAAATGATATTAGTGAGTTTTAAAACAAAATTAAATAATATTAACAAATTTACTATACTTTTTAATGAAAGAATAGAGGAATTGTGTTTGAATAAATATTTTCATTTATATGATATTGAATTGGAATGTATACTTAGAAATTATAATAAAAAGTATTTAAATTTAATTGAAATAAAAATGTATACATAGAAATTATATAAAAAGTATTTAAATATAATTATTGAAATAATCATTTGAGTATATAATTTTAAAAATTATATTGGTTGTGTTGTTATTATTCAGTGGAGATGGGGTTAATCACCTCTCATGATATAATAGAATGTTCCTTTTTTCCACTAGGGGGCAGGAGGGATGGTGGCGGGACGGTGGTGGCACTGGCGGCGGCACCGGCGGCGGGGCGGTTGCTGCGTGTTGCGGCGGGACGGTCCTGCCGTCCCGCCGCCGGTTGAGCCCGTACTGTTATTTTCCTACTACTAATGGCATCTAGACAAATATGTTCAGTTACAAAGATGTAGATAATTTAATTTCCTACAAAAAGTGTCATTAATATTTTTTTGTCATACCAATCCTTCCCAGCCGGAAATTAAAATAAAGTAAACATTATTGAAAAAAAATGTGGAAGCACAATCATAACGCGGCTAATGGGCAGAACAAATAACGAACAACTTTCGATCTCCCCCTCCCCCACCTCTCCACCATTGTTTGTATGCCGTTTTCGCACGCTTGTGCAATAGCCATTGTCCTGTCTGCCTTTGCATCAGTGTTGGATTCAGGGGATGGATTGGGTGGGGACACTCCCCCCAGAGCTATTAAATGTCCCCCCCCGGAAAAATTGAGATTTTGTGTTTTCAATGATAAAAATGTGTAATTCTCCCCCCCCCCGGGAACTGTATTGTATCCTCCCCCCGAAGCCACGGAAGTCCCTCCCGGCGAAAAGTGTCTGAATTCAACACTGCTTTCATTCGTCGAAATGTACCACGTGCAGGTACCGTTTCCAATGTTTTATTTTCAATTAGTGTTAATTTCGCTAGCATGAAATCACCTTAATTTACTGAACAAAGTATTCTTTGGAAGTTTTAGGAAGGAAATAATTTTATTTTCAACGCATATTGTGGAAAATTTTAAGTAGTTATGACAGTTTAAAATGACTCTCTTAATTGCTGATTGTGAGCGAAAAATGGAGATTGACAAAATAGTTTGTCTTGTATGCAGTGAGGACTGCATTTCGAAAGACTATATAAAAATAGGAAAAAAAGAGACTCAAATCCCTTGTCTTGCAAGTTCGGAAAGAGGTGACCATAAGTGGAAAATATTTGAAGAAATGGCTAAAAACAATTGTAAATTTACAGTTCACCCAAAGTGTAGGAAAAATTATACACGAAAGAATTCTATTAAATTATACAGTAAATATATTGCAGAAAAAACATCAACGTCCGCATAAATTACTCCATTGAAAGAAAAATTGAGTAATGACAGTCCGTTGTTTGAATTTAAGGAAAAATGTTTGTTATGATCTGATACATCAGACGAAGCTTTTATACAGAAGGAAAAAATAAAAACTCTAAAATATCGCAAAAAAGATTTTTTTAAATCTAATCATTAAAATAAGACATCTCATATCTATGCTTATGGAGAATGGTTTCGAAGCGAAACAAGCAAAAGATGATGCAGACACACTAATTGTTAACACAGCTATTGAAGTAGCAAAGTCTGGTGCGCTTATTGCTGCTGTTGGCGATGATGGTGACTTGCTCTTATTGTTGACTGCTTTAGCACCTCCAGAGATAGAGATATTTTTTATTAAGCCTGGAAGAGGACGAATTGAAACCACCCTGTATTCATCGCACAGTCTTAACAATGATGCTGTTCTGAAAGATCATATATTGTTCCTTCACGCTTTTTCAGGTTGTGACTCGACATCAGCAACGTTTGCGAAAGGTAAAATGTCGCTAGCAAAATTTTTGAAAAAGGGAGAAGATTATAACTTACAAGCTGCCAGCATTTTAAAAAGTGATCAAGTACCCCAATTTGTAATTTCCGAGGCAGGAAAAACTATTTTTCTTGCTTTATAAGGTGATAAAGCAGAAATTTCTCTGAAGAAGCACCGTTATGTATGTTTTAAAAAAGGAATTGCTGTTGGTAAAAAAAGTCATTCATCGTTGCCGCCTACCAATGTTGCCAGATGGGCTACTTTTTTTAAAATCCAAATTCTATTGGCACCACTTTTTTGAAATGGTGAAATACGCCTTATTTAATGGCATATTACTTATGGCGAGAATAAAGAGAATTTTAAAGTTTCAAAAAAGTGGTGCCAGTCAAGAAATTTGAATTTTAAAAAGTAGCCTACTGGCAACACTGCCGCCTACCGAAGATGCAGCTATATTACGTATTTATCATTAAGTACAATACTGCTTGGGCAATAAACTACTTCCTAAGGACTGCGGCTGGCAAAATGTACCTAATTTGTCTCCAATTCCAGCTACTTTGGTGCGGACGGTAAGCCCGCACCAAAAAATATTATTGATTCAATTTTTTGTACTTGCTCCAAAGGATGTGAAAATGCATGTGAATGCCGAAAAATTGGATTGAAATGTTCTGATATTTGCATAAATTGCTGAGGGGTTTCATGTCATAATGGAAATAAAATTGAATTTGAAGACGAGGAAGATATTGACAGTATCATGTCCACTGCAAGTAAGGAGGGAAGCGCTACTTCTGAATTCAATGATATCGAAAGGCAAACAAAAATACTGAAAGCAGAACAAGAACGAAAGAAAGAAATACAGATAATGATGAATCTACATCGCGTGTAGAATTTGAAGCTATGCAAAGAACTACAAAAGCAGTCAAATGACTGAAATTGAACTAAGCCAGTCACTATAAGTGGAATATGCCTAAGGGAGAAACCAACATAACAAAAGCGCTAAATGCTTTACCTCAAGGGTAGTGTGGAAATAAGCATAAATGTATATTATATATTCACTTTCGCCATTCAAAGGTGAGACATAATTTTTTTCCAAAGTAGCAGCAGATTTTTCGTATTTTTATAATTTTACTTTCAATTAAGTTAACTTTTTATATTATTGACAGGGAAGGGTTGGTGTAACAAACAAATGTTAATGACACTTTTTATAGGAAATTAAATTATCTACAACTTTGTAACTGAACTTTTATTTCTAAATGCCATTGTTCGTGAGATATTCACAGAAAACCAATTTTCAAGCTCATTAGCACCCCCTGGCGGTGAAAGCTCACATCGGATCGATGGGGACTTTTAGAATGTTTAACTACACAACCTAACTAGCACCTATGCAAAAATCCAGCTTTGTTCTAATTTTTTCCCCTATTTTTGCTAAAATGACTGGGCTATTTATCGGCGACCATAAATTTCATATTTTAATGAAAAGCGTTTTTTTTTCAAACTCTGTACGATGTTATGACATGCGTTTTAATTATAATGGAGATCATTTAAAAAAAAATTGCAATTGTTATCTGAACAAATTAAGTGAGCTCTATTAATCAAATAAAGAAAAGCAGAAGATTTTTGTTTCAGCATAGCATTAGCTTTAAAGTTGCAAATATTTTGAGACATTATGATTTTAAAGTAATATTCAAACCAGTCAATAAATTAACTTTTTCTGAATTAAAAGATCAAATTTCTCCTCTGGATTATTGGGGTATTTACAATATACAATGTCAGTGTGGTTTGTCCTACATTGGACAAACAAAACGTAAACTCAGAAAAAGAGTCGCAGAACACATAGGTTATGTTAAGAGAAAAGAGTTGAAGAATTCCTCTATTGCTTCTCATTGTTGGGAGGAAGGTCATAATTTTAATTTTGCCTCAGCCACGATTATCCAAAAATGCACTACTCCGCTTGACTTAGACTTTTTTGAAGCACTCCATATCAATAAAGTAAAAAACTCCTTGGTTAATGATTTATCTAGTATACCGCACATCTCAACTTTCTGGTTAGATTTATTGTGTCATAACACCTCATTTCCGATTTCACTCTATTGGTTGCTGAGGCTTGATGAAATTTTAATACTGTGTTTGCAGTCATTTTGGTTTCTGACTTGCTGTCAGTTGGGGGAGGGGGAGTTCTGATTTTAACTTTTTTACCTTTTGTACACTGAGGAAGTGAGCCCTGGTGCTCGTGAAACGTATACGTCTGTGTCGTGTTTTTATTTATTATGTGTTAAACGTTGATTTTAATGATTATAATTTTACGCACAAGATTTTATCGATCAATTAGTAAAACCATTTTAATTTAATAAGTAATATCAAAGCAGCATAATAGCATCTATAGTGCTATAGCGCAGCATCTAATAGACTATAGCAGACTATCTAATAGACTCTTTTATTAATTCAAAGATTTAACAAGTATTATACTGTAGGCATCAGTGATAGACGCAGCCTCTTAAAATCATTAACATTAAAAGAAATTTCAAAAGAATCAGTTCTATTTGACAAGTTTATTGTAAATCTGGTTTTTGATTTGGTTGTATGAAATTTGTGTATTTCTTCTCGTGTGAAAAAAAAAGACACTTGCAGAATCCTTTTCTATAAAAACCATTTGTAGATATTTTGCTTAAATATATAATTATATTATCATGAAAGAATTCGTCACATTTTGCATCAAATACATTTTCTTAAAGGTATCATGAAATGCATGAATTTTCTTTTTCTTTCTCATTTCTTCTAGTTATCTGGGTTACTATCCTTTGACTTATCCCCAGTACAGTCCTGAGTATCCCGATTATGACAATTATGTTTACGTTCCAGTGAATTTATATTATTACGTACCGAATCTCTCATACTACACAACAGCTACTACATATGATGTTAGTGATATTTCCTACCATGCTGATCCAATCTACCCCTATGAAAGTGATACGATGTCTTCTACCTTGGAACAGAATGTTGATACCTTTCAAGAATTTGAAGGCAATCTATACGACATTGAGAACAGGTAAGAAATCATTGTATTGTTTGCGTAAACTAATTCATTAGATCTTAAATTTTATACCGTAAGAGGGGTTGCTTCTGCTTAAAACGCTACTTTGTTTTATATTTCTCATGAAATGTTAATTGCAGTTATAACCTAATTGTTGCTTCTCCTATGATTTTTTTTAAATTTTTATGATATGAAATTTTTGGCTTTGTATCGAACTTTAAATTTAATTTATTTTTATACCTAAACTAATTTATTGTTATTTATTTTAAAGAAATCCTGGGTTTGTATTACTTAGGCCCAAGCATTAATTTCACTGCAATAAATAATTCACATACGTGAAAGGCACAAACAAAGGATTTTGTACCATAAAAACTCATACAACAAAGAGACCAACCACAAACGAAGTATGGCATCTGAAAATAACATATAAAAAGCCACTTTAATGATAAGGATGTTTATTTAGATTTGAAATAAAATTGAATAGAAAATAGTTCTTTCTGTCTTTCCACTCTCTATTTTTTTGTAATTGAAATTTGATTCAAAACATTTAAGATTTAAAATGACGGATTGCCGCTTACATTAGGACATGTGTACCACATTTAAAAGTCCTTTTAACCCTTCACTGCACAATATTTTCTATTTTTATGAAAAAATATTTTTGAAATAAATATATTGGTATAATATTGGTAAAAATACTAAAAATATAATTAATTTCAAATTTTCAGCTAAAATTTAAAATTTTATGGTGTGTGTCCTATATACATAATTGGTTTTTAAATATTGTATTACTATATTTTGCAATTAAATCGACTCAAATTGATTCATTTTATCTGCTTAAAACTCTACAAATTTCTTAATATTAATATTTTTAAGTATTCAGTAAAAATTATAAAAGTAAATTTTTCCTTAATAGTTTCATTATTTTTTTTCGAGAAATAAATTCTATATTTTTGTCAAATGCAGCCATCTGGCATGGACAAAAGTCTTATTCTGTTCTTTGGATTTTCTTGAGAAGTTACAGTGATCACATTAGCCATATTAATGGCGCATAGTGAGAATTATAGTATTTATAGATATTTGCCAAATGTGACACATAATGCAGTGAAGGGTTAAGAACATTATGTTACATCAAACAAATGTCGTTTGTTGTAGCCATCACAAGTTCTTTTGTATTGTTACGAATTTTGTAAATAGTTAGTGTTTGTACTGTAAAATAACGTAAATAATCTTATTAAGCTCCATTTCTTTACTAATATTAGTTTTAGTTACATTTGTCTCTGTTATCAAGTAAACTTGTCTATTATTTTCAGTGAATGTCTATGGCAGCTTTGCGAAATATTAGAGATATCGCCAAGTTGGCGACAAACTTGGCGATTGTTGGCGATGGTAACCCTTCCCTATTTATGGTAACCCCCCCTTAGGTCTACTGATACATTGAATGTTGTTCCGTGGTTTTCCAGTTTTTCGAGATGGTTCTAGAAATTTCCAGCACCTGCTGCGAGCCTATATAAGGAGAGCGATACGAGCTGTTTTTATTATTATTTACCAGTCAGGCATTGAGTGAGCTACTAGAGATTGTCCAAGCAAGTTTGCTTGATGTATTGAGTTTTATCTACGTTGTTTTGAATGTGATATAGTGTTGAGACATTGTATAAAGAGTCTCTGCGACCTATATTTGTACTTGTTCGATAGATTTGAGCAGTTATTTTGGAATACCAAGTAATATTTGTGAGTTTCGAAGACTCTGTTGTTCTGAAGATCTGTAAATAAATTATTTTCTACTTTTCTAAGAGAAAAGAGTTTGAAGTTGTCTAACCATAAGATCGAAAGAACCCTATATACGCTGCAACAGTATGTAAGTGAAATCATTTGATACAAAAAATTTTGACAGTGTATATTTAAATATCTGTCTCTGAAATCGTGAGAAACAGAGTGTGCTAGCGCTATTTGTTAGCAGTGTACATCGAAACCTTATAAGTATGTTACTATGTCTAGATCAGATACAGGGTGTATCTAAACAACTGGGCAAAACTTTAAGGGGTGATAGTACACATTAAGACAAACAATATTAAATAGGAAACTAAGGGTCCCAAACGTCTTCCGAAGGAGATAGGCGCCATTAAAGATTAGGGTACAAAATTTCAAATAAACATAAAAGACGGGAAAATTTATCGATTGATTTGCGGTTTTCACTAAAACTATTCTTTATGTCAGTATTTTCTTCAAAATAAATTATAAAGATAAACTTTAAAAAATGCCGATAGAGAGCGCTTTAGACTTTGGAATAACAAACAACTACATTTTGCCGTTATTTTTTGCATCTCATTAAATGTTTTCGGAAGCTTAAACTTCAACTTAAATTTTGAGCTCAAAATCTGAATAGTCGGGAGTGGTTAAGAAGTGCAAACTGAACTTTGTTCAAGGGGGGGGGGAGGTTCAAATTTCAAATGATTATAAAAAACGGAAAATTTGGTCGATTCGTTTGCGGTTTTCGCTAAATCTATTCTTTGTGCCAGCATTTTTTTAAAAATAAATTTTAAGAATAAATTAAAAAAATTCGTTAGCAAGCGCTAAGAAGAATTTAATTGTAACCAGGAACTATTTTTAATCGTTATTTTTTAAATCTAATTAAATGCTTGCAAAAACTTTTACTTAAATTTTGAGCTCAAATTCTGAATCGCTGAGAGGGATTAAGAAGCGCAAGTTGAACTGTGTTCAGTAGTTGAAACATACCCCCCCTCCCCCCTCAAACACGGTTCAATTTTGCGCTACTTAATTGCTCCCAACGATTCAGATTTTGAGCTCAAAATTTAAGTCTAAGCTTTTTCAAGCATTTAATGAGATTAAAAAAAAAAAAAAAAAAAAAAAAAAAAAAAAAAAAAAAAAACGATTAAAAATAGTTGTACGTAACTCCAAAGTGTAAGGCACCCTCTATCGGCATATTTTGAAATTTATCTTTACAATTATTTTTAAGAAAATACTGATTTACAGAAGATTTTTAGTGAAAACCTCGAACGAATCGACCATTTTTTTCCCTTTTTTATAATCATTTGAAATTTGAATTTCTGAACACAGTTGAATTTGCGCTACTTAACCATTCCCAACTATTCACTTTTTGAGCTGAAAATTTAAGTTTAAATCTAAGCTTCCGAAAACATTTAATGAGATGGAAAAATAACGGCAAAAAATAGTTGCTCGTTACTCTAAAGTCTAAATCGACCTCTATCGGTGTTTTTTGAAAATTATCTTTATAATTTAATTTCAAGAAAATAATGAATAGTTTTAGTGAAAACAGCAAATCAATCGACCAATTTTTCCCGTCTTCTATGTTTATTTGAATTTTTGGACCCTAAACTTTAATGTCGCCTATCTCCTTCGGAAGATGTTTGGGACCCTTAGTTTCCTATTTAATATTGTTTATTTTGATGTGTACTATCACCGCTCAAAGTTTGGCCCAGTAGTTTAGATACACCCTGTAGATGTTTGATGAAAATTCATGATATAATTCTTGACACATAACTATCGACCAATCGTAAAAAAATTCAGCTTACCCCTATTAGTGTCACTATTACGTAGTGACATAGCATTTTACTACAGCAGTTGCAGTAACGCCATATCTTGCGCGATTTACACTAACATCTTAGTGGCGCCATTTACGTCTTTTTTTAATAGAAGGATTTTTTTTAATTCAGTGGACTGTTTCTTAATATAGAAGCTGAAAAATAAATAAATTTTCAAAATTGAGTAAAATGTATTCAATTTTAATTACGCGTTATACTTGGAATAGCTCTCTTCCAAATGTTCTTAAAATTGTGAATTACTTATTTTTTATTCCATGGTTGTGTTCATCGTTATTTATTACTACCCTAAACTACAAATCAGAGTAACACTCGTATTATTTTCTGCTCAAAATTATTAACAATAAACATTTAATTGATTATTTACTAAGAAAACTTGCAAAATTATTAGCAAAACATCCGAATCGAATACTTTTAACAAGAGCATTATTTGCAAGCGTTTTTAAATTGGTTTAAAATTCAGTTCATAATTTAATATTTACATTAATAAACATCTTTTATGCCATCATGAATGAAATAAACCATTATAGAGATCAAAATTATCATTTGTTAGGATTTGATAACAAGTGATGCTTCAAAATTGAGAAAATAATGCGTTCATTTTTTATCTAAACATACTCAATTCGATAAGAATACATCGATTTACTCATTTTTGACTATTCCATTTTTTTCCAGATTAGTTATCGTGGAAGTCATGAAAAATGCAGCATAGAAAAGCCATCTTCGAAATGAATTACATTTAAATCTGGCAAAGCAAGTTTATGCCAGAATTTAACTGAATCTAAAGTTTCATTAAATTCCACGTTAAAACATATAAATTCGTGGAAAACCGACAATTTCAATCATTTACATACTTATTATATTTTTTTCTTATAAATAAAATAAATTACAAATAATAGAAAATAATGGATATACATTATATGTTCCAGATGAAATTTATTAGTAAAATGAAGCTTCCAAGGTTTATAATCTGTATAATCAGGTCGGATTATTGTATATATCTACTTGACAAAATTGAAGTAGCTACTGATAATAATTCGCACGCATTACCGTCTGTAGGTGCTAAATGTTGTCATTGCATTTCCAGTTGTATTCATTCACTCAACTGAGTTCAGTTTTGGCACAGCTTGTACTGTTCATGATATTTATTGGAGCAATCAAATGTTACATAAAACTATTGTAATGCATAAGCTATTATGGACGGTTTTTTCATGAATTTTGGTTGTATATCGCATTATGCGTATTATAGTTAACTTAAAGTACAATATTAAAATTTAGCGTCGTGATTGACAGTGGCAAGAAACACTATTTTTGTACAATTTCATTTTTAGCAGGTTACTAATTTGAATGTTTTTCCATCAATGCTATTTGTTTTCAAGGTAAAGGGAATTTATATGATTTTCACAAAAAGGCGAACAGTCTTTAAAACATCACAGTTATTGATATTTCAAAAGTATTTTTACAAGCGTCTGCAAATGATGAATGTTCGTACGGGCCTTGGAATATCAAGATCGGAAAACTTTTCAGTACCAGCATTTTGTTAGTAAAATTCCATTTTGAATAAGGGGAGATTTCGTGTTCTTGATCTAGATTTGTTTTTTATCAAAAAATATTGGTATTTGACATGGGAAACCTGAGAAATTAACGGTATCTGTACGAGCCCTATGTAATATTTTAGTCGATATCGAAAAAAAAAATTGAACGACGTTTGATAATCGACTGCAAAAAGTGATGTCAAAAACTTTTTTTTCCATAAGTAATCCATCTATGACTTATAGCAGTTGAAGTATCGAGAGTGTTTTATATTTTATATTACAGAGTAACTAAGGTTATATCATGTCGTTAAATCATGCACAAAAGAAAAAATTATAATTATAGTCAAAGTAAGCTTTCAATCTCTGCAGTTCTTCGTATTATGCTTACTGAACTACATTTTTGTTTTGTAAATTTTGATCAGTGCATATTAGCTTAAAACGGAGTGCTGTTATTGAAGCAAATAGAAAAATTTCACGTGCAAACTTACACTTAACATCCACTAAACTTTCAGCAAAAACTTCTGGCAGGAATGCTGCCAGCTTTTTGCCGTAAAAATTACAATCAAAACAGATGCAAATTATTTTATTACATCTAATTTTGCTGCAAATTTTACGGCAAAACTCAGGGCAAGATTGCTGCCAGCAGTTTTGGGGGTAAATTTAACGGATTAGTCTTAGAGTGTAACAGTGTATAAAATACAAATTTGTTCAAAAATAATAAAAATATTTCTTTTTATCGTTCTGATTTTATTTAGCAAGTATAGCCATTAAGAATTTAGTTTTCTGTTGTAAATTGAAGATACCTCATTGAAATGGTCATTCACATTAATATCACCTAAGTATTAAATTTATAAATGTTGAAACAATGATCGGCAAAGGGAATTTTTTTGTTTTGTTAAGCATGAAAAATGTTGAACCATGTACAAGAACCAGTACTCAAAATAATTTAAGTTGAGGGCGTTTTCGAAAGTTTTATGCGTTTAAGAAATTAAGGTCTGTTTTACATTTTATATTAAAATATACCAATTTCAGTCTCTTTAATGAGTCGCTTATGTTTTTTATATCTGTTATTTACAGTTCTATAGGAATAGTGGAACAAGAACAAACCACTTTCCAGCTTTATTATGTGGAGCACCAAGAAGTGTTGAATGATGCTCCAGGGGATGATGAAAACGAAAGGTAAGCAAGTTTAACAAAAATGCTTTTACTGTTATTTCATACAGCAGAGCAACACAAAAGTTATCTCTATTTATTTAAGAAAAATTCCCTTATAACTTGAATACGTTATGCATTGTTATTTATAGACATTTGTGACGATACTTCAAATTTTGGAAAATATTATGATGATATCAAGATATTTGTACATCATTCGCAAACGACATGAAGGGGCAAAAACATATACACACATATTTCGAACAAAAGCCAGCAGGCTCCAGTCTGCTATTTTTATTCATCAGTTCTCAAAAGAGTTGTTTCTCTCCAAACTAAATTTCATTATCGCTCAAAAATTTAACAACTGGGGGTACAAAACATAAAAATTCTCGTTTTTTTTTTAATTTAAAGGAAAATTATTCAATAGTATGCTGAGAGCTTTCTGATTCCGACAACAAGTTTTGGTGATTTCAAAACAATAAGTCGAATAAAATAAGATCTGTACAAAAAAAAAAAAAAGAAACACGCTGCGCGAAATTATTAAAGGAATGTTCGGTTGTAACAAATCCGCTGTTTTAGATGAAATCATCATATTGTTTGATGAAATCATCATATTGTTTTGGCCATAGTCCTTTTTACAAAACTTCAAAATTGAACACCTCAGAATTTGTATTTTGCTTGATAACTTCTTTAAGGCACGATTCCATCAATTAGAAAATCCCAGTCAACTTGGCCTATAGGCAGTAGCAGATTTCATTAAGGGCTCATTTCAACAGCAAAAAAATAAAATGTAATTAGAGAGAAATCCAGTTTAACAATTTTATTTGCCCGCTTTTATAGAAATTGTAATTTTCTATAAGAACCGTTTCTTTCAGAATCATCTTAAGCTAAATTTGGCTCAAATGTCCAATTTGATAGCATTATTTGGAATATATTCTAACTTATAAAAACTTGACCAATACGGCACGCACATTATAATTTCTTAAATAAAAGAAACTGAAAACTGAATGCATTTGAGAGCAAAATTGAATTTAAATATAAGTGATAAAATAAGTAATTGGTTATTTGAATGCATCATCAAATCTTCAGTCACGATTGCCTCGGGAAACTTTGTTCAAAATGGCTACTTTGACAGCATCTTTTGAAATATATTCTGTTTTTATCGAAAAACTGACCAATACGGCACATTATACAGTTTTTAAATAAGAAAACCTAGCAAATGGATGCGTTTGAGAGCAAAATTGGCTTTAAATTTTTTCCCTGATTAGTTTTGAGAGTTCATTCGATACGTATAAGAAGGGGAACGAAGGCTAATGCCATTCCCCATAATTTATAAAAGTAGGTTTCTCATACAGAATTATCAGTTTTCGTTCAAATCTTATGTATAGGATTATTCTGATGAGGTACCTCCATGATTAATATTGGGTGTTCAATAGGTAAGTATTAAGAAGAGGAAAGGGGCTAATGCCCCTCCCCTTAATTTGTCTAAATGGGTTTTTCGTGCAAAATTATCAGATTTTTTTGCAAGTCTTGAATATAGGATCATTCTGAATATGCATCTCCTTGATTAATATAGGGTGTTCATTAGATATGTATTAAGAAGGGGAAAGGGAGCTAATGCCCCTCCCCTTAATTTATGTAAATTGGTTTTTCATGCAGAATTATCAGATTTCGTTTAAGTCTTTGATTATAGGATCATTCTGATGAGCTGCCTCCGTGATTAGGTGTTCATTGGATATTAAGAAAGGGGACGGGGTTTCATCAAAGGGGACCATCAGTTTAACTGGGCAAAATTCTTATTATTTAGCTCACAGGCTTTCAAAGCCTGGGAGCTTATGTGCCCGTCCGTTCTATATGTGCGTATGTGCGTAACGCGATAACTCATGATAAAAATATCCAATTCACTTGAAATTTTGGATATCTGCATATTTTGATACGGCACTTCCCTGATTAGTTTTTGGAGTTCATTCGATATGTATAAGAGGGGGAACGGGGCCCTCCCCTTAATTTATACAAATTCGTTTTTCATGCAGAATTATAAGTTTTCGTTAAAAATTCAGATGTAGGATCATTTTGATGAAGTACCTCCGTGATTAGTATTAGGTGTTCATTGGATGAGTATAAAAATGGGAAATGGGGGATCATGTCCCTTCCCTTAATTGATATAAACGGTTTTTCCATACAGAATTATCAGTTTTTGTTCAAAATTTAGCTATAGGATCAGGCTGATAAAACACCTCCGTGATGAGTATTGGGTGTTCATTGGATAAGTATTAAGAAGGGGAAACGTATGCTAATGCCCCTCCCCTTAATTGATAAAAAGTGTTTTTTCATGCACAATGATCAGATTTCGTTCAAATATTAGGTATAGGATCATAGCTTCCGTGATTGGGTGTTTATTGGATAAGTTTAAAGTGGGGGAATGGAGGGTAATTCTCCCCTCTTAATTTAGGTTAATGGATTTTTCGCGTAAAATTTACCGATTTGCTTCAAATTTTGGATATAAGCTCATTCTGAAAAGGCGTTTCCCTGATTTATTTTTGGAATTCATAGGATAAGTATAAATAGATAGAATAGGTGGAACTACCCCTCATAATTTTAGGTAAATGGTTTTCATGCAGAATTAACCGATTTGTTTCAATTTTTATACCTGATCTTAGAGGTAGTAAACTTCCATCATTAGTTCTGGTGTTCTTTTGTTAAGTATAAAGGGGGTACGTGCGATTACCCCCACCCTTCAGATAGATAAATAGTCTTCTGTAGAGTTATCCAATTTGCTTTAAATTTTGGATGTAGATTCTTTCTGATAAGTGAATTTCTGAACAGTTTTGGTGATTTAGTGGTTAAGTATGAAGGAGGGAACTGGGGTCAACGCTTCTTAAATTACATAAATGGGTTTTTATGCAGAATTATTCGGCTTGCTTCGAAGTTTGGATATAAGTTTATTATATGGCAAGGCATATCCCTGATTATTTTTGGGGGGTTCAATGATTAAATATAAAAAAAGGAAATGGGGGGAGGGCTATTTCTTACCTTAATTTGTTTTTCAAAGGGCATTATCATATACGGCTGTAATATGCAATTAGTGTACATAGCCTGTGAGCTCTATGCCATCAGTTTAACTGTACAATATTCTTTCTATTATTCTTGTTTTAATTGTTAAAAAATAATTAGAAGTGGTGTATTATTACGATTGCTATTATTTAATACTAGACACGAGTATTTAATAAATACATTTAGAGATATAAATTTTATAATATTTGAAATGACACCATAAAATAACAAAATGCTTATTATGTTTGAATTGCTAGACCTTAATCGATAACAATTATAATGAAATATCTGTACTTCTGATGCTTGTATCTTAGACTTCACACATTGTAATTGCTGAAGAGAGGAGCATAATGTTGCCGCACTACGTTAGGTAGAGCGAGTTTGCTCTTGGAAGTAAAATATATTATAGTACAGAATAAAAAAAAATTCATCAATATTTTGTGTATTAAGTTTTCAAGTTTGTGAAATTTTAAAGAAGTTAAATGAGGCAGCAAAAGTTGTGTTTATTAGTATATTTAATTTCAACGTAAAGTGTTTAGGGTGCGTACACACATATATATGTAATAACAATATTCTTTTTCACCTTAGTTTTAAATTAATTATTTTCGAATTCTTATAATATTTATCGTTTAACTTTTGTTTTCATAATCTTTTAACATACTCAGTTTAATTCATACCTTTAATCATTCTAATTTAATTTTATCCTAAAAAACAGTATTCTATCAAAAAAAAAAAATTCTTTAAATCACATTGTTCAAATTTATTCTTTTATCTGTTGCATAATATCTCTTGTATTTTCTAAAAAATCATTTGTTTACCAACAATTCCTTTGTAAGCGACGCTAGAAGCCGGATTGCATCATAAAATCTTCCGAGTGAATTGAAAGAAGACTTTTACTTTTTAGCGTGGCAAAACTTCGAATAGTTTAAAATCACTATTTCTAAATAATTATTTGAAAACTTAGATCTTAACCATAATTTCCTGTGTTCTAGCCTATAATCTTATAAAACCGGCTACGCAGTGACATTTTTGCGTTTTACTTTGTGCTAATAAAACTCCTGTCAGCGGGTGAGATGAATCTGTCTGGTGAAGTTGTATGATAACAACGTTTTTTACTTATAATTTCTGCATCTTACGCCATGAGGGGAATTTTTTTTTTCTGTGATGTGGAATATGAATGAATGTGATTAAAAATATTCGACGCTTCTCTTTAATTTAAATGGGAATCGTGTGAAAAAATATTAATTTGTTGCTTTAAGACCTGGTGCCACATGACTGCAAAAGTTACGACTATTCTTGAAGACTAAATGGTGTTATTTAGAGTAGAATTTTACTATTTACCGACAGTATTCATCACAACTATGGTCAGATATTACATATATAGATATTTATATGTATTAAATAACTTTATTTTGATTACTCCGTGTTTGATATGTTATTTTCATAGTTATACTCATGTTTTCCTATCCTGCTTTCATCCCTTCTCTAAAACTGATATCAATCGTATAATATCATAAGTATTCATAGACAAAAATTTCCATGGCGTGTAACCAACGTAACAAAACATTTTCAACAAACGATTGTAAAGAAGATTAATGGAAATATTCCATAAGCCTAATCTGTATAAATCATAATTATTCTAACAGTTTAATGGGAAAAATTGCAGTAGTTGGTAGAAGTTTAATTCAAGATGATCAAAAATGGATGGAAACAATGTGAGATTTTCCTCCACAACACAACAATAAAGTCTATCTGTGAACAAGGTGCTTTTACAACGAATAGCGCATTTAGCTTTTAACAGTTAAAAAAATAGTAACTTTTATTGACGAAAAATCCTACTGAAAATTTTTCTTTAGATGATTTCATACATAGATTGAAAGTATCAAAAAGATTTTTTTCATGCGGTATATCATAATATCACAATCAATGATTTTGTACAAATTTATGCAATATTTTTATTATTATTCTTATTCTAACAGCGGGCTGGAAAACGAATCAGAATCAAGTATTCATTCTGGAGATGAAATTAATGATGTACAACTAGCTGATCAAGGGCCATCATCCAGTTTTCACAGAGATGCTGTTGAAGTTAATGATGTACAACTAGCTGATCAAGGGTCATCACCCAGTGTTGACAGAAATGCTGGTGAAGTTAATAATGTCCAACTAGCTAATCCAAGGCCATCATGCAGTGTTGACAGCGATGCTGGTGAAGAAACTATTAATGAAAATGATTTAGTATGTAAAATCATATCATTCTAGATTACGTTGTACATTGTTGTTGTTGTTGTATGTTGAACATTTTTGTAATATTATACGGATTAAAATACGTATATGTACTTAATTAAACAAAAAAAAACCAAACAAATTATGTAAAAAGTATAAATAATAAAAATTAGTGTAAATATCAAGATTGTCAAATGTATGAAATAGATAATTTACTTTCCAAAGTATGAAAAATTATTTAAAGATGCAGGAATAGAGGGTTTAATTTTTAGAAATATCAGCGCTAAACAGCAACAAGAATTTCAAGGAATATATTATAGCTTTCAACATTATTTAAAGCATATCTACAATTATCGGATCTGTAAACGGTACGCAGAATAGGTCTCAATGAAAACCATGACAAAAGTATTTATGAAATGATTAACCTACTTTTAACAGATCTAAAAATTTTAAATTCAGAATTTTTGCCTGAAATTTGAGCATTATTATAAATTGAATCATCCCGGGACTGAGAAACAGAAATGGTCCGGGTCGACATTTATACAAGTCACAAAGCTCAAGTAAGTCTAAGAAACTGAGTGAAAATTTTATTGGTAAATTGAACAAAAGGAGAAAAAAATTACTATTTATGAAACAAATATAGTTTTAGTCTCTTTAAATGCTTTAAAATCTTTCAAGGGTAAATTTGGAAGGTAGTTGAAAATTCACTTATGACATATCAGGAGACATAATCTTGTTCTGATGACTTTAATTAACAGTTTATTAGCATAAAGTAACCGTAGGATATCCTTTCTCTATTTTTGGGTTCTTTTTGAAATTCTTTTACAAAAATCCTCAGGAACATAACACTTTTTTTCATGGATGTGCAGCATTTAAAGTGAAAAAAATGTTGAATTTTGTAGATTTCGGATAATTTTCGTAAAAATAAAAAATTTCCTTTCTTAATCAGATTGGTAAGGACATGAAAATCAGTAGATGTTGCCATTAGAAGGAGCATTTATTTAATATTGATAATTTTATCAGAGCAGAGATTTTTAAATGAATAACACAATCTTCAGTACATTTTTAATTATTATTAGCATCTTTGTACTATGTTCTCTTGTTATCGAGATTGTTCACTGATGTCACAAAATGCTTTTAAAACGGTCGGTCGGATTCTAATTTTAAATCGTTGAGTTCGGACTCCTTAAAAAACGACCAAATTCATCTTTAACCTGTATTGCTGTGTCCATAGAAGCAGAGTGATCTGGTCATGTTGACCATAGGAACAAGTTGGCGCATCTACCCTATTTTTCAAAATAAACGTTAAATGGCATCACTATCAGATCAAGGTGTCGTGTCTCTTATTACGTATTCTTTCAACAAAATCAGCAGGGAAAAGTAATCAAGTGAATGTAACTGAAATTTTTCATATTTTCAGTCACAGAAGGTTTTTTTTAATCTGAAAATAATGGCTTCTGATTTGTTTCGAAATTAAAGCTTCAATTTTGTAAATAATTATCTAAAAGATCTCTGTTCAGATACAAAAAATAGTACTAATGTAAAAAAATATAGTCACTTATGTTGATACCACCAATAAAAAACAAAATGGCTATATGGGGCAAATTGACCTATTTAATACGAGGAAGGTTTTCTTGCATTTTAAAAGCTTGTTTTTTACAATTATATGCATATAAAAGTCAATGAAAATCCAGACTTGTGTGTGCTATTCGTCAAGGCGGTATTTACTGAACGACAAAAATAATTTTGTAGAATCAGTGTATGTCAGATACAAATATTAAGACATGAATTGTGTGTGATTGGATATAGAATCTTTTCTATTTGCATTCTTGCGTTGATCGGAAAAATCTCAACAAAGGCTGTAGTAAAGTTGAACGCAATATCTTTTCATATCCTATATATGTTTCATGTACTACACTAAAATTTCATTTACTATTTTATTTCTTTTCTTCCAATTCCACTAGCTTTCACAAAATAAAATTATTATAGATTGCCTACCTATTTCTCTCGATAGAGCAGGCTTGATCAGTTACTTGATGTGCTTTTGAGCTCAATATAGTAACTATTAATTAATAATAATAATAATTATTATTATTGTTATTATTTTAGAATTTTTGCTCATTTCAAACGTTATTTTATTGTGCAAATTATTACTGTATAAACTAAGGAAAAATAAAAATTATAATTAAGTAAAAAAAAAGAATAAAAATATATTGAAAAAAACTAAGCAACAAACCCCGATCAGCACAACAATTTCTTTTTAAAAAAAATTAAATGAAACAAACACGATTAAAAATTAGCAATAAATTAATTTTTTCCCGTTCGAAATTTGCTTAAAAAAAGAATTTTTTGCATCACTTCTCCCATTTACATAAGTAATTTTTAAAAAGACAATTTTTTGTATATTCATTTGTAACTATGAGTAAAAAGTGTAAAAGTGTTTATTTTTTTCTTTTTTAGGAACCATTGTCCGCATCTGAAATAAGGGCATTGAAATCACACATGAGTAGAGCATATACACACCTTAAAGACAACCTATTTAATGACGTAGACAGTGGATACTCGAATATGTATGTACAAATATTTTTTATTACATTTAGGAACTTAAAAATATTATAATTTTGTAGAATAGCTTCTAAACTTAATTATTTTAACTTCTATTTAAGTTAATCTAAGTATTTTGAAAAGTTTTATAAAACATAAATTCAAAACAATTTGTATAAAAATCGTTTATTCGAGAAAGGAAAGTAGATTAATGTTATGTAAGAATTAGAAATTTGTTTATTTAAAAGTTTTAAAAAATTACGTTCTAACACACACTAATTCTCTCAAAAAGTTTTTCTGATTCATAAATTTCTTACTTGGATATTAACCAATTCGGGAACATGATTTTTATGTTAAATCGTATCTTGTGAATGAAAACTAATATCACAAGGATATGTTGATAAACTTTTGTCAAAGAGTAGTTTTAAGTACAGTTAAAGCTAGGACATCCATATGTGAGCAAAGAAAATCTAAACTAATGAATTAATTGGAGTAACTGAAGCCACGAAGTAATTGGCCATAGACTATTTTGTAAAAAGCAAAGTCTTAGCTCTTGTCAAATTTCATCCACGTATCTGTTTCTTAAAACATCTCAATCATAATTCTACCTTTGGTTTGATAGGTTATTTTGAATTCAGCCCCTTTTTTTACAAACAATGTTGATTTCTTGAATTTTCTTTGCTTTTTAACTTTTAGATGTATTATGTAAAGTATTATTTAAATTATATAATAAATTTTGAAATGCATTAAAATGGAATTAAAATGTAGTTTTGGAAATTTCTCTCTGCTAGAGTGAACCTAAATGAACGTATTTTCAAAGATGCAGACATTCATTCAAGTAAACGTTAGTTTTTGGAAGGTGAATTGCAAGAATCAGCAGAGTCACATTGTAAAATCATGCCCACGTTGCCACATCTAACATTAAATGTTTAGCTGTACTAAAATGGAATAAATTATGTGCTCAATCGTTAATTCGGATTACATATAAATTACTAGAAAGACATTAAGATATGTTTTTTGAAATTACAGTACAGTACTTTGCTAAATCTAAAAATTGCTATCAAGGCTTTAAAAGCTGGTGGTACAAATAATAGGCCACCCTTATTATTACGTATGTCCAATCGCCCGTGTCTTTAAGAGTTAATATGTCGGGTAATTAAAATCGATTTTTTCCCAAAATCATTATAAACAATTCATTTATATTTCTACTACAATAGGTATCTCAAGCTCTACACAATCTTTTGTTGAATTCCAAATCAAAATTTTTGTCCTGCGGAAAAATGCGATTTTCCCAAGGTTATGTGACGTAGGGTATCGTTATAGTTTTCCTGCAAGATCTACTACCTGTAATTTTTTTCATAATTGTTTTTCTTAATATTTTTAATAAATTCATTTTTTTTAATTGTTTTATTTTAATTTTTACTAACTCTAACTTTATCATCATTTTAGTTTTAGCAGATTAGAAAAAAATTTGGGGGGGGGGGATATTTGTTTGCACTACATGTTCAACATTGTCTCTGGAATTACAATATCTAAAATTAAAAGAAATATATTTTTGAATTTGGATTAAAAGTACTTTTATACGGTATCCCATACGATATACAAAGAGAAATTTTTTTCAAATAACTATTAGTTCTTCTACATCTTCCCTAAATATATTTGTGAACGTCTGATAATATGCAAATATCTAAAAGAATTTCATAATTACTTACTCCAATTTAAACTTTCCATAGTTTATGTGTAAAATGGCTGTGATAGACAAACTGATGGTGTTTTTAAGTACGAAACCCTAAAACTAATGATGTCTTAAAAAGTAAGATACAAATCGATGCATCCTAATAAAACAAGTTCGAAATTGCACATGAAGCTTAGCAAATGAGGTGCGTTCGTACGATAACGAAGTTTTAAATATATTCAGATCTTGCTGTTATAGTAGACAGTAGTTCGAATACAGTATAGTGGTCAAAATTTTTGTGTTCCTGTAAATATACAGGAAGTAATTTTTATTACACCTCAGTAACGTATATCATATTCATAAAATGTGAAGTTGTTTAATATAATTAAAACAAGCCCCAAACAATGTTTCCCCGTATAGCATTATGTAATGGAATAATTTGGTGTGACCCTGAAATTTAATAATAAATATCTTTCGCATCGCAGATTGTAGAGAATGTATATTTTAGTATACATATATACTTCATAGGCTCATGTCAATTTTATTATATTCGAAAGAGTTTAACACATTAAAATATACTTGAAATTTTTTTTCGTATTGATCTTAATGTAATGAAATACTTTTAGTTCGAATTATTATGTTCGTACTATTATGTTTGAATGTTCGTAACACCATTAAAATGCATTTGAAACTTTTTTTCCCATTGAACGTAATAAAACGGAATACTTTTGTTTGTCCCTTTAATTGATTTATGCATTCGAATTTGATAAAATGTGAAATAACTCGAGAAAATTATATAATAACTATATGTTTTAAATTTCAAACGATTAAAATGCATTTGAAACTCTCCCCCCCTCCCCCATTGACCGTAATGTTACGGAATCCTTTTGATTGTCCTTGTAATTGATCTATTCATCCGATTTGCATAAAAATTAAGATGATTGGACAAAATTATGTAACAATTATGTATTTTAAATTTCAAGTGATTCGGTTTGTTAGTTTTTGCGTTGTTATATGCGGACCGACGGCCTGAACAACAACTATAGGTGCTACTTATTTACATAATTACGAACGCACCTAAAATATGTTTTCGCGAAATCGACAAAAAGTGTGGAAAGCTTTGCATGTTCAAAAGAGCTGCAGATACCGGGTCTCATTTTGGTAAAGATTTTGTCTTGTTACGTTAGGAGTGCTGCCGGATTCAACTCCCGGTGATTGAGTTGCATATACTTTGTGCAGTTCCCGGATGTAATCCTTTGCTGTTGTATATTTCATTGCGTGTATCCCTTCCTTGCACCGATGATAGTTTCGACGAAGGCAGTTAATGTCAAGCACAAAAGTCGAAATATGATAAACTGAACTTTTGCCTGTCTTTCGGTTATTATCACGAGCATAGAATGCAAAAGTAGTTCTATCCGAACTGCCAATTGTGTTAATATAGAGACGCTAATTTCAATTAACATAACGTGAAACTATGTTAAAGTAGTTTTATTCCTAAAAACGATGTTGGAAATGTAATCTAAATGGCGAAGCAGGTGGACTAGTGACTTCTGATAGTAAAGTGCTGTATTCACTGTTAGTAATTTGCAGCAATTTTTTTGCATGGTCATTCCACCGCTTTTATAGAAAAACTTTACTTGACGATATTTTGGAGCACTTTAATTGGTCAAAATAAAGATATTCTATAAAAGCGATGGAGTGACTTGGCGAAAAATGTAACATATTTTTAACAGTAATATGTCATCTATTTCAAACATATTCCGACAAACAATTTTTTTCTTCCAAAACTGGTAACAATAGATAGCCTTATACTATTCTTTGTTCATGTTTGCAGCATAGACAGAACATGAAATATAACGATTTCGTATGACGTCACCTAAAGGCGAGTCATGTTGAAGCGTAACATCGACAACACATTGAAGTCTCCGATCATTATTTTTAACTGGTCCACTGTCACAATAAAATGACAAAGAGAGAAAAAAAACAAACAAGGATGAGATTAATAATTTAGTGATTAAGAATAAAATAAGTCTTAATCTGTCTTTAGCAACTGTCTTTAACGCGCATCTGTATTAAACGCTTAAAAATCATTCTCCCTACACAAAACGTACAAAACAAATTTACGTACTAAGAAAAAAAAAAAAACATCGCTGAAACAGAATCTTTGACTGCAATATACAATCTAAAACAGTGAAATCTTTGATAACAAAATCTATAAGGACGGTAGCAATTACCCCTTCTTGCGAGGTTTTTGAATAAAAACTGCATGGTTTTCCACGGAAAACAATAAGTTATATTTTGGATTTGGACAAGCTTCTGTTATCAAAATGTTCCAAATTGCGTGGGATTCATTAAACAAGTTACTGTAAAATCCGTAAAAAATAACCTTTAAGACCGAAGCATATTTTGGTTTAAACAAGTTTTTGTCTGAGCAGTTTGTTTATTTTGGCAGAATTTTAGTTGTTTTTTTTTTTTTTTTTTTTTTTTCGATGTAGAGAAGTTCTCCATTCTCAACATTGACAGGCATCTGAAAGGATTCGCTACTAAAATCACGGATAGCACCTCAAGAAAACATAAATATGCATTTACTTATTTATAATTTTATTTAAACATTTAAGAAATGTACTTTTTTATTTTTCCAGGAGAGAATTTTTGAAGAACATCAAGTGGAGATATGACCGTTTCAAACATGAACAAGCAATACGCATTGAACGAGAAAGACTTAACAAAACATATGACATGGAAAGTTATTATTTTCAGTAAGTATTTTGAAAACTTTAGCCCTATTTTTAAAAAAGCGTACAAATTACTTACAGTTTTTGATTTGTGCTAATAATTTCAATCAGTTTAATTTAGTATTATACGACTTCCGCTTTGTTATGACTCTATTGTTTAGTAAAACGTCAAAAACCTAACTAAAAAAAGAAAAAAAAATGCGTCGATCATATTTATACCAGTATTCAGATATTGATAGGTGATTGTTGAAATTAATTTTACTCTACACTTCTTATGTTGTATAATTTTGATTTAAGATAGGAAACAATAATATAAAGTCCCAAAATACTTGTCATGTTTAATTTATTAAAGCTAAATGGATAAAAATTTCTATAAAATTTTCTGCTTCTGCGGAATCGAAATTGCATTTTAGGTAAAACATCTTCAAAGGCAATCAATTAAATCGTAGAAAGTATTTTCGGTATTTTTGGATGCTCTTATAATAAAGTGTTACACAATATTACTTAAAGAAGAATAGATACTTCAATGTTTCATTACATTCTTTTGCATAATATATCTTTTGTCTGGAAAAATGCATTGTTATCTTCTTTCATATTAAAAGAGAGATAAAAGAGATTAATTGGTAGAAATTTCCTTTATTTTTATTATGATTTAAAATTAGCGAATTCTTTTAATTTGTAAATTGGAATACTGCTCAGCAGCCATTCTCTTTTCTGTCACTGCATTTCGTACACTTCATTTTTTCTAAAATTCCAATTAGAAAAATTTTCCTTATTTAGTCCGGAAAAAGACACAAAAAGTTGCATCTTCATATCTTTAAAACTCGCTAAGTTATAGCCGTTTAAAAAATTCATCAGGTTTTAAGGGATTAGACACAAATTGAAATGTGCACAATTCAAAAAACAACGTTGCTTTAACAGTTCTAGGAAACGCGTAAAAATCTATTTTTTGGGATCGAATTTTGATTTTTTTTCTTTTTTTTGTGATGGTTAGCCTTATAGTTTGATAAGAAAATCACATTCTAAAATTTCTCATACAATTTATAAAAATTTCATGTGGTTAGTACTTGTTTAATTAAAAATGGGATAATTAAAAATCGTAATAACTCGTAACATTATTTATCGGATTTCAGTTTCTTTCCATTTAATTAATGATGAAAATCTGATTTTAATTTTGTTCCAGGGTTTTTGTTTTTTATTATTAATTTTAAAAATATTAAAAATATTTATTGAAAAAGTAATACAACTTTTTTAAAAATCATATTTTCAAAAGTAAATATTTTTTTTTCAAATTTGCCAAAAGAAAACTAACGTAAAAAAAAAATTAAAAATGACATGTTTCAAGTTCTTTTTCCTTTGAAAATTCTTACCATTTAATAATTTAAGGACAAGAAATAATGAGGGAAAAATTCAGTATGCAGAAAAACGAAGTGTACTGTTTAAATGTATGTCATTTATTTAAAAGAATGCTTTTTCTAAGATGCAGATTAAGTCTTTTTTATAAACTTATCTCTCACAACTTCAGGCTTTTTATCGTCCTGGAGAGGCTGTTAAAAAATCTGTATTCTGGGCCCAGGCCGGGCCAGGACCGAGAGGTTCCTTTTTACTGAAGACCCGCCAAACCGGGCCTAAAGGAGGGGACTGCTATCTTCTTCCTAGGTGTACATTGGACGAAATTTCCAATCCCGGTCTCCACAAACCCGTATTAAAATCACTGTCTCTGATTGGCTTAATACATACTTAAAATAAATTAAATTCGGCTCAATCGAAATATTTTCAAAAACACATAGATTTTAAAATCTTAATTTTACAAAATTAATAAATAAATAAATTCATTTTTTTTTAAAGAATAGTATATTCAAAGGCTGAAAAATTAAATACAATAAAACCAGTGAAAAAAAGTCTGCCTATGACGGAATTCTGTCTTAAACGGAAAATATGTTGATTCATGCAAAATAAATACAATGATACCCGAGGAAAAAATTAAACTCTAACTACACCTCCTATGGAGGGCATCCTTTAATAACGTATTTTTTCTTTACAATGTGATTCCGTCTTAAAAGGTTTTACTGTATAACATTTTTCAAAGTCTCCAACGCATGGGATGCGTTGAGATTAACGATATAAAAATATAAGTGAAACATTTATATGTAAATAGAGATTCATTGATAAAATATAAATATTACAGACTTTTGCGCTTCTTTAATAATAAAAAGTATAAATAGAAAAAACTAAAAGCTATAAAATAAATTTTTGGTCAAAACTCTTCCATACAAAACAATTTTCTCCCACACCGAAGTAAAAAACTATGTAGAAATTTGCGGCTGAACCGGGCTATGATTTTAACATTTTTTCAGGCCGGGCTGAACTTTTCCTTCTATGGGTCGGTTTGGGACCGAATCAAGATATTTCGATCCATGCAGATCTCCAGTGCAGACTACCAACATATTTTGAAAAAAGTTTAGATTTAATTCAATACATTGCTTTGTTATGTCCAAATGAGAAGCACTATCTTAAAACGATATTTAATAATGGACAATACATGGATGACCCCTTACTTGCTTTGAAAATTAGCGAAAAATTCTTTGTTTACAGGCATGGTAAAGTGGTGTAAGTCACGAATTTTGGAGAATTTCAGATTTTAATATCTCTGTCAGATTTTAAGATATTTAGATGATATTTTTTTTGTTCATTTTAGGAATGGATAAGGAATAATTTCCTAATTGGGAATTTTGCCCTACGTGGGCCGTATAAAAATTTAATTTTTCTATTTTTTCTAATAGACCACCCATGGAGTTGCAACTTATCTTATCTGAAACTTCATCTTTTTTATGAATTTTTGCAATTGGAAGTATGGGTCTAGGAGCAATATTTAAGGAGATAGCCTATTGTTTCGATATTTATGACTCACCCTGTATAATAACATTCATTGTTTGAATTTAGCAGACATTATAAAATATGATAAAGGGTTAATGAACTAAAATTTAATAAATCTATCAAACTGATGAAAATTCGGAAACGTATAATTTTATTGGCAACGAAGTGCTTGCCTTCTTAAATGTGTAAAAGTTTCTCATACACAGTATATTAATGATGCAAGAAGTAAAAAAAAAAATGGTACCAATTTTAAAACTCGTAAAATGACGTTCGTAGCAGTTTCACACTTAGAATTTTTTAAATGAAGATAGGCTAAAATTTTCTAAATTTAATTTTCCTTGTTTTTTCATTTTATGAATTTACTTGATACTCTTCGTGTTCTTTGTTACATTTATTGTTAAACGAGCTGTAAAAATCTCAACACGGAGGCCTGTTCGATTTGTCATGTTTTATTCGTCTTAAATATCAATTTGCATTACACACTTTTCAAAAATATTATTCTGATCGAGGATTGTGCCAGTATCTAGAAATGCGTTACAAAAATTATATGATATTGCGGAAAGAAAGATTTGAAAGGTTTTCTAAGAAAATTATGCAACATAAATTTTCAAAGAAATCGTTAGAAAATGTGTAAGCGTTTCGTTTAACTTACGTGTCCACTGTGCCCAAATATGAGGATTTGTTTTTATTCAGAAATGTACAGAATTTCTTTTTAAAAAAATCATTTTATTTAATCATAGATTAAATAAGCCTATTTTTACAATTCGTAAATTCTGATAGATTTGTAAGGAATGAAAAGAAAAATCTGCTGACTTTGAAATTCTTACTACACGGAGAGTTCGCAAAATGGTAGAAAAGAGAGTTTTATAAATTTATATTAAGCATGGCATTTTAAAATTGCCAATTTTCCAATTTTGTTGATAGTTTGGCAATGAATGGGCCAAACTAAAGCTAAAATTATATGGGAATTTTCCTTTATAAGAATTCAGTAGTGAAGAATCTTATTTTTAAATATGGAATTTTATAGTTTTATAATTTATCTAAATGCTAATGTGTATTTGTTTAAGTTCATGATTTCATTTTACATTAATCTGCGAATGTTTTTTTACTTTTCAGTGATGATTTAAGTATCTTAAGATCAAGATTCATTTATGAAGATGATGTTGAAACATACGTACTATATGTAAGTCAAATTATGTACCTTGTAGAATCTAATTTAATTTGAAAACATAATGAAGTAAAAACATTTTATGAAATGAGGCAATATTATTTACAAAAACGTAAAAATAAATAATATTAAAGTAAAAAGGGATTTTTCCTGATTTCGCGGGTTACAAAATATAAAGAAAACCATTTTTTTAACACAATAAATAGTTTTACATTTAATATGTTATTTAGAATAATCATTAAGAATATAAACATCATTTTGTGTACGAGCATCTATTATGCATTCAAATAATGTTTTAAAATTTATTAATTTCGTTTTGCCTTCGTACCTTGAACTAACCAAAGAATGTTTTTAATCAATTAACGGTGGATTTGCAAAAGACATTAAATATATTTAAGTTGGAGCATATTACTTCTATAGGATTGGATTTAATATACATATAATTGTAAAGGAATTATATTACAGCATTTTTGCATAAGAGTGCAACGGCTGTTGTATTAAGATATGAATATTTATATAACTAGTTTTAGAACGAATGGTTCTCATTTGCCATAGTTTATGTACAATGTCAGACTTGATAATTCTGAATAGTGTTGAATTCAGACATTTTTCTCCGGGAGGGATTTCAGTTGCTCCAAGGGGAACATTATGAATTTTCGCAGAATATCATTTGAAAAAATACAATATTCAAATTTACGGAAGGGGGGGGGGGGTAATTCCTCTAATGGGATGTCCCTCTGGGCCACCTCTCAATTCAATACAGATTCTGATCCTTTCAATGGTTTACGAATATAGTTCGATTAAATGTCTTATATCTATTTCATAAATACAATTTTTTTTTGTTCATTTATAAAGTTTTAATTTCTTTATAGGATATTAGCTAGATTATGTACAATGTCAGACTTGATAATTCTGAATAGTGTTGAATTCAGACATTTTTCTCCTGGAGGGATTTCAGTTGCTCCAAGGGGAACATTATGAATTTTCGCAGAATATCATTGAAAAAATACAATATTCAAATTTACGGAAGGGGGGGGGGGTAATGCCTCTAATGGGATGTCCCTCTGGGCCACCTCTCAATTCAATACAGATTCTGATCCTTTCAATGGTTTACGAATATAGTTCGATTAAATGTCTTATTTTTGTTCATTTATAAAGTTTTAATTTCTTTATAGGATATTAGCTAGAAAGAAATATGCTTACATGAACAGAACTATTTGTTTAAATGCTGAGATATATTTATGAACTAATCGGCTGCACACGATTGTTTGAATTTTAAAATTAATTTGCATTTCAAAACTATTAAATAAAGTAGAAAGTGCGTACAGTTTTTAAAATAATTTACGATACATTTTCCAAACCAATTGCATTTTAAAGTGCCTCCGTATTCGACTATATTATTTGTAAATAATAAAAATGTGGGATGTTTAGCAGTTTAAAATATTATGCTAAAATCTAATTTTTGGTGTTACTACCGTTAAAACGACATCGGCATTACGAATGGGTACATTTGCTCTCTGTAATAAACACATCATCAAGTTTCAGAAACAAAAGAATATAACAATTATAAATGTTAGTGCGCAAATCTCTACATGCAGATTCGAAAGGAATAATTTAACATATTCTCTATCATTTCTAAAATGATATGCGCTATCATCGAAATTATGAAACTTGTACATCGTGGTATGCAAGTAAGATATAAAAAAATCGGTCTGCAAAAATCTAATTCTAAACATTGTTATTTTTATGTTTAACTTCTTAAAAGTTAAAATTACATTTCTTTATGTAAAATTTCTGCATTTTTAAAAATTATAACTTTGGTTAAAGAAAATTATTTAAGCCCAGAACTTGAGAAAAAATATTCCCTCTCAAAATGCTTAAAGTTTATCAACACGTTTGAAACTTAATTAATTAGATGTTTCACTGTCCAAAATTTTACTTTTGACTAAAACTTTACATAAATCTGCTTTTGAACAATGATCTAAATTAACTAGTATTTCTCTGAGTTGCGTTTATAACTTTAAAAAATATATTGAGAGAAATGCGATTTTAGAAGAACTTTGGAGTAGTACATATGAGGTTTATTTCCAACGCAGTTAAAAATGTCCAGAACAGGACTATTGGAATGAATTATCTTCAAACAACTGTGGTACTTGAACCTTGAATAGGGTTTGCCTCTCTGCATCATATATATATGTAAGTTTTTAAAGTAATAGCTTTTGTGTTTCACAATATAACTGTGATTATGTACTGTTGATATAAGTGCTTCTAATTTTCATTTCTTTTCAGGAATTGTTAAGATCTATAAATATCCCTGACTTAAAAGAATGGATGGAGAAAAATTACAAAAAGAATAAAGTGATAGTCTACAAAAAGGAGTGCAAGGGGCATCAAAAAATGTAAGTAATTTTTTTCATATTTAAAATAGTTGATTTACTTAGTATACTTGTTGTAATAATAGTTGAGCTTAAATGAAGTATTTTCATACGTGTATAAATCTATTTAATTGCTTTAAAAACTATTTATATCACCAAAGAAAAGCAAATAGTCGATTTCGGTTTCTAAGATATGATATTTTTTATCCTTTATTTTCAAATAAATCATGCACTTTCATATACTTGAAATTAATCCTTCCAAATGCGTTTTCGAACATCAGAAATTCACACTTAAATAAGTATGTAAACTACTCACAAAGAATCATGACAAACAATCAAAAAATCTATTAAATCTACTAATAATAATTAGTAGATTTAATAGATTTTTTTCGATGATTGCATTAAAGGTGAAACAAAGACAACTTTAGCCCAATATGATGTAATTAATAATTTATATCAGTGCTGAAAGTCTAGAATTTTAGATGTTTATATCATCAATAAGCAATTGTACTAGCAGCATAATATCAATCATAGATGAAAAATAAGTTATTGAAATAAATAAATAAATATACGTGTTTTGTAAAATACTGTGAGGTAATTTTCGAAAATATAAGCACTAAATTTCAGACATAACGCTTCACGATTTGAAAAGATTGAAATTGAAGAAAATCTGTGCAAAATAGAATGCAAGAGACTTTGAAATTTTGTTCATCTGACGAAATTCTATTTTTCTTTGTCCTTTGTATGTCTGTCTGACACAGAGTCCGCATACAAAACTGTATAAGTCAGGGACTTCGAATTCCGGGTACTTACAGCTGAATAATTCGTGTCTTATGCAAATCTTAAAATTTTGAAAAAATACCCCATAATTTTGAATAAGTCAATTTTATCAATGTTATCCGTTCATTTTTGCTATTTAAAATATAAAAAAAAGATTCGCTATTTCAATGTTTTTCGTGTAAACATCATAGCTTGGAGAAAAAGCATCACGTTAGTATACAGATGGTCCTTTGTTAGCATCTCAGTATTGGAACTTGAAATTTTCATTTTAATATGTATGTCATTAAAATCAATTAATTTTTTTCCAATTTAATGTTTTCTATTATTTTGTTTTATCACTGATATTCATAATATTTTTTGGAATTCAGTTATCTTTCTGTTTGAAAAACTATTAAAATTTATTACTGATTCGTTATTTTAAATTTTGTTTAAGCAATTTTTGTTGTTTTCAGAAATTTAAATTTTTATTTATATCTCTGCTATTTTCTTTCAATTTTCAAAGAATTTAGAATTTTGTGTTTTATTTAAATAATTTGCTTTGAATATTTTAAATTTGATTAAAATAAATAACTCTTTTTATAAATATTTTAAAATGAAATTGATTGATTCTACCATCTATGTAAAAATTTAATATTTATACATTGACAATTTGTATTTATTAATTAAAGAATAAGTTGTTTTGAAAGAAATTTTAAACGAAACCCTCTGTGTGATCTTACTTATCCATGATCACATTTATGCACTAGTTTTTAGATTAAATATCTGATTGACTTAACCCCCTCAAATTTTATATTCGAATATCTGAAATTACTAAATTAACCAGGGATGTTGTCTACTCATAAAGAATCGTATAGACTACTAAAAAATGACTCATAGTATGCATAATTTTTTCTCGTTGAATGTTATTAACATGGATAACTTCAGGCCAATATGTCCGATTTACCGTAATTTCGGGTGTATAAGCCGCGGATCAAACAATTCTCTTTGGACCGAGAAATCTTATTTAGTGATTGAAGACAAATATTTACGGAGATCTGACTAGTTACATTTGTTTCGTAAAAATTCTGGGTCGAAAAAGAATTGTTTAATCTGCGGCTTATACACCCGAAATTAAGGTACATCAGTGCTAAAAATCTGAAGTTTGAAATGCTTAGATTATGCGCTTATATTGAATTATCGAATTGTCTGTGTAATGTTAATCATAGATTAAATGCAAATTACGTGAAATGAACTATGATATGGGTTTTTAAAAATATAGCATGGTATTTCTCGAAACTATAATTCACTAAATTTCGGATTGAGATTTTATGAATTGAAAAGAGCAAAATAAGCAAACAATCAAAATAAAAATTAAGGATCAACAATGTGGAAATATTTTGTCAGCATACTCTTTTAACCCTTCACTGCACGATTTTTGTTTTCTGTATGATAAAATTATTTTGATTACTTTAGGTAGTCACAAATGCAGGAAAAATAATAAAAAAAAATTATGACTTCAGATATATTTTTTTAATGTGGATTTTTATGGTATGTGCCATATGTGTCCGAAAGCACACAATGACATATTTTCGTTTTTTAGCAAATGTGGCATGAAGCTCACAGTACGTGTGTATTATATATACAAAAATAGCATAATATGTATTAAATTTTTATTGCAGGAATTTAACTGTTTTTTTTTATATAATGTTGAATTTATACCGGAATATTCGAAAAAAAAAAAGATAAAGAAAGAAACAATTTTGAAACATTTTTTCGCCAAAGTTAGAAATATAAAATTTAATTAAAAGCTTCTGGTTCGAATCTTGATTCAAATCACGTGGTATATAAAGTATCCCACTGCCCTTATACTCTCTATTACAGACCTTAATTCAAAAAGTCTATCACGGACCTTCATGTCTTTAGGAATTTCTTTAGTATTGTTATTAAAAGGTGAAAATTGTCGGATTTTTTCAAATTCATTGACAGACATTTTATTTTTAACTGTTTGGTTACTTAAAACATCACTCCAGTAGTATCTGTAATGGAAACGTGTAAAGGTTGAGAAGAATCCTTTCCTATGCTGTATCTATGTCTCTCTTCTGAAATAAGATTGAAAAGTCTATAGTTAAAAAAAAGGGCAAAAACTGATAGGGAGTTTCCATAATGAAAGGCTTTCTCTATATTTTATTTGCTCTTCAGTTATTTGTCTTTTCTTTCTGACTTTTTTCTATTAACACTGGGTCCAGCAGGGATATCTGCAGCATCTGAAAGAATAAACACTCTAAATTGATGCTTCTCATTATATATATTCAGTGTTGAATTCAGAGTGTCAGGGAGGGGGAGCATTCGTCTAGAAAAATTTACATGTAATCACACTGGTAATTTGAAAATTTGGTTGGTTTCGAAATTTAATCCACATACTGATACCCCCACATACACTTCCGGCTCATAACAATGTCCGGCAGCGGAAAAACGTCCAACTTCAATATTGTTGAATTTCACTTGTTGACTTTAACTTTTATATACTACTTTTGACGAAATTTAAAATTACTTTAATATTAATTGCGAAAATTTATCTCCTGTGGCAGCTGAATCAATTTCTTGGATCACATTTGTTGCAGTCAACGTCTGATTCATATAAAGTAATAGCATTTTCAGTTATTGTTAGCTAGAGTGTATGTTTAATCATCCTAGCTATCATCAGAAACTCCTAAAGACTGATCATCATTATCAGATGCAAATAATATTGCATTGATTTAACCTACGGGGCGTTAGCCCTTTGCGCACCATTTTTCATTAGAATATTTCGTGAGATTTATGCTCTATGTTCTTTATCTCGCACAAATACAAAAATAGGATTTCAAGCTGATGTGCTGAAATATTTTAAATCAATTAATATATTAATTTTAATATATGTCAAAGCACTTTCTACGTGGTTCCTTTAAAATTACACAATTTAAAAAAAGAAATAAAGGACTACTTTTTATATTAAAAAAAGATGCAGGTGATTACTGAATGAATTGGCTAATTTTTACCAATAAATATCAAAAACTGTATTTTTTGCAAAATTGTGAAATTTGACTTTTTTTTTAGGCCCCATCTATAATCACATAACTAACAACACTTTTTGCACAATTTTGTTTCTGGTACAACACATCTACAACACAATCGAAAACGATTTCAGTTAGACGTGTAAATTATTATGCTCAATTTGCATTGCAAAAGTACTTCACGAATTTGCTGTATAGCAAATAAAATTGCGGAAAGTCACGTTGCTTATAAAGTAGATAAAACACACAAATACATTATTTACACAGTGTCATTTAAAACCTTAAGTGACGTGTTTATTTAAATTTCAGGGAAGAGAAACTTCAAAAACTCAAATGGGAGCCCACCACATTGTGCCGTATTCCTGAAGATGAGGAGCTACAAATAACAGAATTAAAATGGAAAGAAAATTTCGTAAAAGATCTTAAGTACGCATTTCAATATTTACTCTTCCAATACTATCACGCTTTAAAATAATTAGCAGTAACTGTATTGTTCCATTTGTTATAATTAATTTTATTGAGCAGCACTTAAACTCGGTTCAAGAATAACTGTTAAAATAATAATAATAGAAAAATACTTTTATTAATGCAGAATTATTCCATGAACGCTTCTGCTGAATTTGTACAATAATTTAAATACTGGTATTGTAAAATTAATAAATGAAATATTATTGTAAGAATTTGCATCTAAGTCATTTTGTTAAAAGACAAAAATGTGTTTAATTCTTTTAGTACAATATAAAAAATCAAGAAACTAATTTTCATTTATATTATAAAATTGGGTCCGTTAGATCCCAAATCGATATTTAAAAGCCAAACGTGGCATCCACTGGGGATAACTAAATCAAGATTTTTATTGGTACATTTTCTTAACACTATTTTTTTAATTTAACGAACACTATATGCACTCTTAAAACGAAAGAGTGGATTTGGCTGCTAAAGAAAGAGCTGTAATTTATTCGATCGTGAATGAATTGGTTTTTAAATATTTAACTCATCTTGATTTAAACTGCTTAAAATAAATCTTTCACTCGAATTTGTTTCAGCTCTTTACGAGAAGCTGACTTTCAAATCGTCAGATGAGTGGATTTCTCCTCAACTTGAGTTATTTAATGGCTGAGGTTTTTAGAGACTATAAATCAATTGGTACCTTTCCCTAATAATTATATTATTACTAAATATTAATTTATTTAGAGAAATCAAACAGAGCTGTTTGCTGTATTTTGACTATTGATTTAAGTACTTTAAAGTTTTAATTATGGTATGAGAATTTATTTTTGAAAAATGTCTTTGTACATTTTATTTGAATTTAACCCTTAAAATTAATAAGCCTTAAAAGAACAAGGTTTTAAAATTTAATTTTAAGCATTTTGACTTTCTGCTCATTGATTTTATGTATGTATAAAATATTCTTAAAACAGTTTCTCACATTACAAATTTCCTAATTTCATGTGCAGCATCATGATAAGTATTAATTAATGTATATTTAAAAAAAAAGAAGTTTGTAACTATCCATTCTCTCGCAGATACAAATCCTGTTTCAAGATAGCATATATTTTTGTGAAGGAACAAACAAATAAAATTTTATTGTAAAAATGGATCATGTAATCACAAGAAACATTGACAGATTTTCAATTCCTTGGGATACAGAATAAATTTATTTATGAAAACATTGAAGTCTGGTAGAAGATGTTTAAAATGATATTAGTTTATCAGAAAAAGAGCGATAACATGATGAAATCGGCATATGTATTACCAATTTGTGTCATATTGATTCGAGTAACACGATGAAAGTGATCTGCTTGTTGTTTCCAGTTCATCGTTATTTATATACATATCAATCAAAATTTCTTGTTTGTGATATAACGCCGTGTGAAAGGGGGGGAGGACGAAGGGGACGGTCGCCCTAGGTGATGAAATTTAGGGGGCGCCAAATTTGTATTACCAGCGTCATTTTTGGCTTGTCACAAGAAAAAAGTTAGGGGGGGGAGGGCGCTAAATTCTGAGCGCAATTTTCTCTTCGCACGCCCTGATGATATTTTTGCTGTTATACTTCTAAAAAAGAAAGTCGCCTTTTTTAATATGTCTAAAATCAACGCTTTATTTTATATGATGTGCTAACATTTTACTCCCAGTTCGTCTATTTTTAAAACATAAAATATTAAATTAAGCCTAGTTTTTAAAAATATTTTAAGAAATAATAGAGAAAGTGACATGCTTTAAAAAGAAAACACTGAATGAAGGATTAAAAAGTGTTAATTTCCTACGGTGATATTTTTAATCTAAAGATATTTCAATCGAAAATTGACTTAACATTACTAACAGGAATTAGGAAGAGTGACTACTAAACTTCAGTAACTTAAATTAAATATTTATGCTCCAGAAATCAACAAAATTAGTTTCTAATAGTGTAGACACACAATCTAAGACGATGCGTACAAAATTGTGTTTTTCTCAAAAAAAGTTGTAAAAAAAAGTTGTAAAAAAAAGTTGTAAAATTGACAATATGGAACACTGTAAAAATTGAAGACCCAAATTGGGTTGAAAGATTTCTGGGTATAGTAATGTTCCTGAAATTGTACAGTAAGGATTCTAAAATGGTTGAGTATTGTTCCCAAAATAGATAACCCAAAATGGTTCAAAACAGAGCAGATATTTATTAATATTAAATTAATCAAAATTTCTGAGGTATAATGTATATACTATCTAAGATATTTTAATGGTTTTAATGTCATTAAAAATCAGACTTATTTAAAACGATTTTGTGCTAAAAGCTGAACTTTCCAAATTTTAACAATGCTGTACCCAAAAATCTTTCAACCCAATTTGGGTATTTTGTTTTTACAGTGAATAGTTTAGATGAAAATAATTTTATGGTTTTTATCTTATACTATAATGCGAGTAAAAATTGTGTGTGTGTGTGTCTGTGTGTGTAAATTTTATCTCAAAATCGGTTCTAACGATTTTCGCAAAAATTTGGATTTTACCATTTTCGGGCACGAGAAGACCATTGGGATAGGTCACATGTTCGAGAAAATTCGATTATTGCGTCATTTTGGGTCATAATGGGTCAGGATCAAGCTATTTAGAGAACGTCTGGATCTATTTTAAGGAAATTTTGTATCCAATTGTTTTTTGGCACGAGAAAACAATTGAGCTGGGTCACATGTTCGAAAAATTTTGATTAGTGGGTCATTGTGGGTCAAGCCATTTTTATTTAAAAAACGGCTCTAACGATTTCGACCAAATTTTATATTTTATCGTTTTGGATTACAAGAAGACCTTTGGGTTAGGTAACATGTTCGAGAAAATTCGGTTAGTGGGTCATGCTATTTTTATCTAGAGATTTTCTCACGCAATTTTGACTAAAAATTGCATTCTATAGTTTTCGGGCACGAGAAAAATATTGGGCTAGGTTACATGTTCGAGAAAAAATTTTAATGGGTCATATTGGGTCATTAAGTGTCTGTTTCAAGCTATTTATATTTAAAGAACGGCGTGATCGATTATAACGAAATTTTGCATGTAACAGCTTTTTGACATGAGAAAACTAATGGGCTAAATGACATGTTTGAGAGATTTCGACTATAAGGATCATTTGTGGGTCATGATGGATCATAATGGATCATGTCAAGCTATATCTATAGAACAGGTGGATCGATTTTAATGAAATTTTGTATATAACAATTTTTTGGCACGAGAAAATCATTGGGCTAGGTCACACGTTCGATAAATTTCGATTAATGGGTCATAAAGGATCGTAAAGGATCTGGGTCAATCTATTTATATTTAAAGAACGGCTGGATCGATTTTAACGAAATTTTGTATGTAACATTTTTTAGACACGAGAAAACTAATGGGCTAACATGGGCTAGGTTACATGTTCGAGAAAAAATTTTAATGGGTCATATAGGGTCATTAAGGGTCTGGGACAAGCTATTTATTTTTAAAGAATGGCGTGATCGATTTTAACGAAATTTTGTATGTAACAGTTTCTTAACATGAGAAAACTAATGGGCTTACATGTTTGAGAGATTTCGACTATAAGGGTCATTTGTGAGTCTGAGTCATAATGCAAAATATCAAGATATATCTAACGAACAAGAGGATCGATTTCAACGAAATTTTGTATATAACAATTTTTAGCACGAGAAAATCACTGGGCTAGGTCACACGTTCGATAAATTTCGATAAATGGGTCATAAAGGGTCTGGGTCAAGCTATTTATATTTAAAGAACGTCTGGATCGATTTTAACGAAATTTTGTATGTAACAATTTTCAGACACTAAAAAACTAATGGGCTAAGTCACATGTTCGAGAGATTTCGATTATAAGGGTAATTTTTGGGTCAATTATAAGGGCAAATTAATGTAGAAAATGGCTCTCACCATTTCGGCTATACATTGTATTATATCGTTTTCAGACAAGAGAAAACCATTGGACTAGAAAACATGCTCGCAAAATTCGATTAGTAAATAGTTTTGGACCATAATGGGTTAGAGTCATTCAAATTATATATAATAACGAATCAATCAATTTTACCTAAATTTTGTAACGAAACATTTTTTTGTTACGAGAAGACTATTGGGCTGAATCGCATGTTAAACAAAATTACATTAGTGGGTCGTTACGCTTCATTGACGAATGCTGCCAAGCTAAATTTACCTAAGAAATGGCTTAAATGAATTTGATTCAATTTTCTGTTATATTGTTTTTGATTACCTGAAGACTATTGAGGTAAGTCACATGTTTGATCAAATTTGATTAATGGGTTATTTTTGGTAAAATGAGTCGGGGTCACGAGAATACGGTAACAGCCAAACAGTTGGCAATATTTGACAAAATATTGGCAACATTTGGCCGAAAAACAGACTATGACGATTACGAAAGCCAAAACACGAATTTGACGCCAAATGAAAAAATTGTCTCCAAATTTGGCTATATCTGGCAAAAAATATTGTCTTTCAGAATGTGAAAAAAAAATATGCATTTTTAATAGGATTCGAGATGCATTGATAAATAAATCAGAGTCAAACTAAAAAAGTGATTTTGATTGATGTCTTTTCGTTGTAAATTATAAAATAATGTAAAATTTATGAACTCTGCGCATACATAGTTTTCTTATTGACAGTTTTTGTAAATAATACTATTTTGAATAACATGTTTTATAGTAATACTACAGAAAAACTGAAAAAGTGAAAATACTATATCAAGTTGAATACAAAGTTCATTTTGACCGTCACTCCTGTTAGTGGCTAGTTTATGTTCCAAAACACTATTAGAATTCACCAACTTCTGGGTAAATCAAGCTTCGGCTAATATATCATTAGAATATTAAGATTTCTTAATAAAACAAAATTTTAACTAATGAGCTAATGTAATTAAAAAAGCCTGCGTCAACTACTGAAATAACACTAATAATTAATAATTAATACTATTTTTTATAATACATTTTGGATTGAAAAACCATTTTCTGTTTTATTATATAGAGATAATACAACAATTTCTTTAATTGAAAACGAAAGTATTTTACTTATTTCTTGATTTACGTCCAAAGAACCAGGTATGGTATTTAGACGAAGCAACGAATTCAAGCAATCTCCATACATATATATGAATACACACACACACACAATATATATATATATATATATATATATACACGAGGGTTGTAAATTAAATAGTGGCAACTTAACCTTAAAACTCGCAGAAAGGCGGGCATGCACAAATAGGGTATGGGAGCGGTGAGGTGGTGCTGTTGTCGATGTGTTGAGTGCAAAAAACAGTCAATTTGCTTAGAAGGGTAGTTGTTGTGTGGCATCAAAGTGAGGTGTTTCCTTTCCATTGCTCTAAAGCATGTTTTCAAAAAGTTATTAGCAGTCGTGGCTTAAAATCGAGGCTGCTCATGTCAAAAATGCAACAGAAGGCTATCGAGGATTAGTGAAAGCTTCTGGCACAAATGCTTTACCGTATAAGACAGTAGCACGATGGGTTAAAGCATTTCGTTCGGGTCGGGATGAGAGTGCGGATCTGCAACGCACAGGCCAGCCCCCCATTCCTCACACATCCTGAGTGGTCTCCTTACAATATACCACCGATGGACTGTCCTAGAATTATCCTTAGAGATTGGTCTGAGTCATGACGTTCATCTGTAATCCACGCAATAGGGCGCTCGGTCGCTCACATCAAAAATCAACACCTTGCAACTGGTCTACAACGGCTTCCCGACATTTGGCAAAATCTTATAATCTTTGCTGGTGGTTACATAAAAGGAATGTAATGCAACTGTACTTGTAAGTTCATTAAAAATTGACTTATGTTGCCATTACTTAATTTACAGCCCTCGTATAGTAATTATGAATGTATGTATATTTTGATACTTGATAACTTGGTATCTTTCATTTTGATAATGAATTTTTTACTATTTATGGTATCTTATATATATATTTTAATATACAACATCAGTAACTAATTTTTTTATTTTTTTGCTATATATATATGTGTGTGTGTGTGTATATATATACGCATATATATATATATATATTTATATATATATATATATATATATAAATATGTATATGTATATGTATGTATATGTATATACATATATACATTTCATTTCGTGGGTTATAGCATAAAAACTCCCTGTCTCATATTAATTTTAAAAAATGAATATGTAATTTCTTATTAAATAACAGATAACACCTTTAATTAACAAATATTATTTATCACATAGAAATATTCAAAGGCAGAAATTCATACATAAAAAGAAAAAGAAGAAAAAGAAGAAGTCTGCTGTGATTGAGATGGATTGTAAATCTGAAAAAACTGACGAAGAACCCCACTCATCTTCAGCTTCTGATACCAGTGAAGAAGAAATCCATCCTGAAAAAATAGAAACATCATCAAACCAAGATGATCTGAGTTGTGAATCTCTGATGGCTATGGAAGATCTTCATCCACACCCAGCTTCTGGTGAAAAGAAAGACGAAATCCATCCTGAAAAAATAGAAACATCATCAAACCAAGATGATCTGGGTTGTGAATCTCTGATGGCTATGGAAGATCTTCATCCACACCCAACTTCTGATGAAAAGAAAGACGAAATCAATCCTGAAAAAATAGAAACATCAAGCCAAGATGATCTGGGTTGTGAATCTCGGATGGCTATGAAAGATCTTTATCCACACCCAGCTTCTGATGAAAAGAAAGACGAAATCAATCCTGAAAAAATAGAAACATCATCAAACCAAGATGATCTGGGTTGTGAATCTCAGATGGCTATGGAAGATCTTCATCCACACCCAGTTTCTGATGAAAAGAAAGTCGAAATCAATCCTGAAAAAATAGTAACATCATCAAACCAAGATGATCTGGGTTGTAAATATCAGATGGCTATGGAAGATCCTCATCCACACACAGTTTCTGATGAAAAGAGAGACGAAATCAATCCTGAAAAAATAGAAACATCATCAAGCCAAGGTGATCTGGGTTGTGAATCTCTGATGGCTATGGAAGATCTTCAAGATATGCCAGAATTGCAATCAAGTGAAGAAGAACTGAACTGTATATCTGAGAAAATTGTTCAAGATTCTGCCCTTTCCATGCATTCTGAAGACAAAGAAAATGAAAGTTTTTCCTCTCTTGATGATACAGAACAGACATTAGCAGCAGCAGTTAAAAAAGTAAGCTGTATTTTTTGTTGTACTTTCTATTCATATTACATGATAAGAGAAAAAAATCCGTGTATTAAAATCTGAATGATGTGACTGACAAAACACTTATTACTATTTAATTATTTTTATTATTTCATAGGAATTCATTTCACGCTTTTCAAATGCGATTGTTATTAAAGGTTGGTTAGAATTTGATATATTTAACGCACCAGTTTAATAGAAAAAATTCAATAAATGAATTAGCTTATGAAATGTTTCTTGTTAAATTGAGAATTAAAAAGCTATAAACTTAAAATAGTTTCTTTTTTATTTTAACCCTTGGCACCCCGTTGTCTCCGTGCGGAGAGATCATCTTTCTTTCCAAAATTTGTTTTTGTCACCAGTAATAATGGAAAATAAAATTTCCCTTATTTAATGCGAGAATTTTTGAAATTGTCTACTTCAAGGAAAGTTTTTTTAAAAGTTACAGAAGAGTGATTATTATTTTTTTTATTTCACTGCATAAAAAACTCTTATTCATGCAAATGAGCTATTAAGAACATGGCAAATAATTTCCAATTTCTTTGTTTCACGTATTAATTGGTATTACTGGCAATATTTAGACATTCCATCCTGAAAAAACAAGAAAGTTTAAAAAGTGAATTAATGTTATCGGTAAAGCTTTTTCTGTCACTATCGGCACAGAAAATGAGAATCACTGGTTAGACAGAACGTGAAAATAATCTTATTTGTAAATCAGCAGAACGCAGTTTTAATAGCTACAGTGCATTGCACTCACTTTACACATTACTCTTTTTAGTCTAACCGAAAAAAGGGTGTATTATTACATAGTATTATGTATTACGTGTCATACATTGTAACATATTAATTATCATGCATTATAATAATTAATATGTTATTTAATAAACGTATAGTAATCGAATTCAAAATTTAACGACATTCTCAGGTTACGTAATAAAACTTGTGCTGTTCCACAATACAAACCGAAGAAGGTGTAGAAAATGAGATCTGTGTTTTCAAAAATATGTAACTTTTTTAATGTTAAATAATACAGTATCATTAATTTGTACATCTCCATTAGTTCATATGAGGACGTGAGTTTGAAAACCCGCCTTACCCAGAATTTAAAAGATAGAATTTTATCTATCATTCTATATCTGCAATGAAAAAGCACTGCAATCTGCAAAACAATTGAGTAAAATCGCTGACTACAGTGACTCGCGGATCGCACAGAGCGTTTCGCTTAACAATTTTTCAAAATAACTTATCCTGTAATTAATAAATACAAGTTGTTAATTTATAATTATTAAATTCTTACATAAATAGTAGCACTAGTAAATTTTATTTTAAAAAAATTTTATTTAATTTAATCAAATTAAAAATGCTCAAATCAAATTATTTAAAAAAAAATCCCAAAACCCAAATTTTTAAAAAATCCAAAGTTTAAAAAAAATTGCAGAGATATAAATAAAAATTTAAATTTCTAAAACAGAAAAGAATTGTTCAAACGAAATTAAAAATGTCGAATCACTAATAAATTGCAATAGTTTGTAAAATAGAAAAAAAAATGAATTCCAAAAAATATTGTGAATGTCAGTGATTATTTATCACAACATACTAAACCTTTAAATTGACAAAAATACGAAATATTATTTAATTAAATCCATCCGAATATGAATATCTCAACTTTCAGAACTGGGATTTAAACTAAGAATTCCCTGTTTACTAGCGAGATGCTTTACCTCGAAGTCATAACGTCTACACTCCAAATGTTTAAACTGAGGTTCTCTTCTATAATCCAAAACGAAAAAATGAACGGATGTAATCGAAAAAAAAAAAAAATAGATTTTTTTCAAAATTTTATGATTTGTCATGCTACTCGAGGTATTCAACTGTGAGTAGAAAAAATATGAAGTCCCTGACTTATACAGTTTTTCTGTACGGACTCTGCGACGGACAGGCAAAAGACAGACGAATCCACAGAGACTTCATGGATGAAGGAAATCTTGAAAACTAGTTTCATTATGCATCTTTGGTAATGTAAAATTTTGGTTAACAATGAACACCAATGGATGTTCTCAGAAAAATTTATGATTTCCCAAATTTTGATTTTTTTTTTTTTTTTTTTTTTTTTTTTTTTTTCGTTAGGGCGAGCTTACTCACGTCCTCAGTTATGTTGTATTCAGTATTTCGAAGAATACCAGCAGCTTCAAGTCTTAAAACGTGGTTATTCGCAAATATAAATGGTATATAAAAACGGTAAACTATAACCATGTAAACCATAGTAACTTAGAGTTAGAGAATGCTTCATTTTTAAAATAACAAGTCTATAGAATGACAATAAGGAAACATGTTATTAAAGAATGCAAAAGTACATAAAAGTATATTATATAAAAGTATTTTCTCCTTAAAGGCTTCATACTGGCTTCTGAAAAGAAATCTGGATTTCATCTCTGAGAGACTAATTTCGAATATCGTATTGACGGCGTTGAAATTTATTTTGTGACATTTATGAACAGTAAATGTGAAATTAAAAAAGAGAGACATTGCTTTACTATTTATGGAAATTACTTTTCAGAATAACCTTTTAAAATGTGTTTCATTGACAGGTTAGTCACGAGGTCAATTATGATGCCAACAACAAATTTGATAAAAAAGATTTTTGCAAATCATTATGAAAAATAATTTGCTAGAAATTACTTGTTGTTATAGAACATGACCATGCAACTCCGGTACAGCAAAAATGTTCTTAATAAAAAGTATTTCAGAAAAGAAAAGCTTTATTTAAAATACATTAAAAAAATTTCAGATTTCTTTTTTCCGGATACAAGCAGAGTTTTAACTAAAGTTTTCCAAGAAATCTTTTAAAGTGCATTAGAAATAGAATCCTTATAAATCCTTATAATCTTATAGAAAAACGAAATTAAAAATTCCTCAAAAACTGCCAGATAAAATTATTAAACTGTGAATATTTCTGATCTTCATTTAGTTTTTATAGATTAATTTAGCACTTTATTTCAAAATTTACCTCTGCCTGTAGGTGCTGCCAATAGGTTTTTTTTTTAACTGTACAATACTGGTGACTAATAAATAATGCAAGAACAGATTTATTATCGTATTCGCAAGCGCAATTAAACTTTATATGTAATGAATCTATGGTATTGTAGGAATCATATATTCTGGGATGCAAACACTGTGCCAAAAGTGGCTGATTACTGAAACTAAATTTTTATAGTATGCCTCACCTTAATTAAAAACAGATTTTCTGAGATTTAACAGAACGAAGAATACTCTTAAAATTTTGTTGTGAAAATCGTCAATTTGGGACACAGCGCTTGAATCCCTGTATCTATTTCAAAATTATAGTGTTTACCTTTGAATATATTTTGCCCTCTATATCTACCAAAGTATTTATTTGATACAAATGCCAACATCCCAGTCAATATTCTTTCAATATGTCAATTTTCAATTGCAATATAATTTGACCCTATAACATACATAAGGCTTACTCTTTATTTGAAGTTGCTAAAAAATGAGTCCATTTTATTTTATTTTTTATAATGAAGAAATTTTCTTCTTTTACTTACATTTAATTATTTGAACAATTTCCTGTCTTAAATACTGCACACTAATTGATCGTGTATTTTTTTTTTCTTTTCAGAATCAACCTAAGCGAAGATTTTCGTCCATCAGAAAATTCTTGTCAAGGATGTGCTGTTGCACAAAGACACCGCCCCCATAAGAGGTGGAAAACAACCAATATCCTAGGAACCTTCCCTCCAAATGTACACAAAAAAAAAACTCAAAGACAATGTAATGAACAAAAATATTATGTGAAATTTTATGCTTTAAATGTACCATTTTGAAAATAGTGGTAACTACCTCAATCTGTTAACAATAAACCCCCACAATAGTAACCTATTTCTAGAGTCTTTCTTTTGTGTCTGTGTGTTTATTTTTCAGGCACCACAATAGTCACTGAGAAAGACCCGGATCATAATGTTAAGTCTATGAGGGCGTTGTTTTCAAATATCTCGCTCAAATTTTAATATTTTGACGGGATTTTTTTTTTCTTGCATAGGATAGCTGGGACGATCCACTACCGACCTAGTTTTTACTTTTTCGATTTTGGTGTCAGATTTTTTTTAATAGTTTAATTTTCATAACCGGTTTGAACTGGTTATGAAACTATCCTAATATAAAAAGAATATAACCAAAATCAAAACAGTAATAATTAGGCCGGTTGTGGATCGTCCTCAGCTATCCTATGTAAGAAAAAAAAATCCCGTCAAAATATTAAAATTTGAGCGAGATATTTGAAAACAACGCCCCCATAGACTTAACATTATCATCCGGGTCTTTTTCAATCAGTAGTGTGGGCTCTTAAGATGCATTCAAATTTAGGATAATAAGTACAATAACGCTTACTATATAGGGTGATTCCAATTTTTTTTTACAATAAAAGAAGGGTGATAGTACACATCAAGACAAACAATATTAAATAGGAGACTAAGGGTAACAAACGTTTTCCAAAGGAGATAGCCGCCATAAAAGTTTAAGGTCCAAAATTTCAAATAAACATAAACAACGGAAAAATCGGTCGATTGATTTCCGGTTTTCACTAAAATTATTCTTTATGTCGGCATTTTCTTGAAATTAAATTATAAAGATAAATTTCAAAAAATGCCGATAGAGGGCGCTTTAGACTTTGGAGTAACGAAAAACTATTTTTTGCCGGTATTTTTTGCATCTCATTAAATGTTTTCGTAAACTTAGACTCAAACTTAAATTTTGAGCTCAAAATCTGAAAGTGGGAGTGGTTAAGTAACACAAACTGAACTGTGTTTAGAAGGTTCAAATTTCAAATGATTATAAAAAAACGGCAAAATTGGTTCATTGATTTGCGGTTTTCACTAAAACTATTCTTTATGTCGGTATTTTCTTAAAAATAAATTATAAAGATAAATTTTAAAAAATGTCGATAGAGGGCGCTTTAGACTTTGGAGTAAGGAACAACTAATTTTTGCCGTTATTTTTTGCATCTCATTAAATGTTTTCGGAAGCTTAAACTTCAACTTAAGTTTTGAGCTCAAAATCTGAATAGTAGTGAGTAGTTAAGTAGCACAAACTTAACTGTGTTTAAGGGGGGGGGGGGAGGGTATTCAAAATTAAAATAATTATAGAAAATGGAAAAATTGTCGATTCGTTTGCGGTTTAAAATAAAACTTTTCTTTAACTCAGTATCTTCTTGAAAATAAATTTTAAAGATAAATTTCAAAAAATTCCATTAGAGGGCGCCTTAAACTTCAGAGTAACCAAAAATCAATTTTAAACAATTTTTTTTTTTGTTCTAATTAAATGCTTGCAAAAACTTATTAAATGTTTTCGGAAGCTTAGATTTAAACTTAAATTTTGAGCTCAAAATCTGGATAATTAGAAGTAGTTAAGTAGCGCAAATTGAAGTGTCTTCAGGAGTTGAAATTTAACCCTCTCCCCTCCTCGAACACAATTCAATTTTTCGCTACTTAAACACTTCAAACGATTCAGAATTTGAGCCTAAAATTTAAGTTTATGCGTTTGAAAGCATTTAATGAGATTAAAAAAAAAAAAAAATAACAGTTAAAAATAGTTGTACGCTACTCCAAATCTAAGGCGCCCTCTATCGGCATTTTGTGAAATTTATCTTTAAAATTTATTTTCAAGAAAATGCTCATTTAAAAATTAGTTTTAGCGAAAACCGCAAACGAATCGACCAATTTTTCCGTTTTTTATAATCATTTGAAATTTGAACCCTCTGAACACAGTTCAGTTTGTCTACATAACCACTCCCAACTAGTCAGATTTCGAGCTCAAAATTTAAGTTTAAGTCTAAGCTTACGAAAGCATTTAATGAGATGCAAAAAATAACGCCAAAGAAGAGTTGTTCGCTACTCCAAAGTCTAAAGCGCCCTCTATCGGCATTTTTTGAAAATTATCTTTATAATTTATTTTTAAGAAAATACCGACATAAAGAATAGTTTTAGTGAAAACCGCAAATCAATGAAACAATTTTGCCTTTTTTTTATAATCATTTGAAATTTGAGCCCTCTGAACACAGTTCAGTTTGTTCTACTTAACCACTCCCACTTTCAGATTTTGAGCTCAAAATTTAAGTTTGAGTCTAAGCTTACGAAAACATTTAATGTGATGCAAAAAATCAAGGCAAAAAATAGTTTACCGTTTATCCAAAGTCTAAAGCGCCCTCTATCGGCATTTTTTGAAATTTATCTTTATAATTTAATTTCAAGAAAATGCCGACATAAAGAATAATATTAGTTAAAACCGCAAATCATTCGACCGATTTTTCTATTTTTTATGTTTATTTAAAATTTTGGACCCTAAACTTTAATGGCGTCTATCTCTTTTGGAAAACGTTTGGGACCCTTAGTTTCCTATTTAATATTGTTTGTCTTGATGTGTACTATCTCCCCTCTTTTATTGTAAAAAAATTTGGAATCACCCTGTATTTCTTGGGGAAACGGCTGATAGCGAATTATTTTAATTTGTTTTTTCGTGAAGACAATGGAATGATTCCAATAATTTTTTTAAAATGTAGTTTTGCCTATAGCTAAACTGTATTTTTTTAAATAAATAAATAAAACAAAAAATGCAGTTATCACGCGTCTATAATTATGGAGGAACATATTTATTAGATGAACATTATAGGAAAAAATAATTTTTTCCTAAATAGCAGAATTATTGTTTGTAAATAAATAATAGTGTGTCGCCACTAAAGTGACCGCTGAAGACCCTGTAAATAAGTTTTAATTAATTTAAGATTGAAAAATTGCAATTCTTCTAAAAAGAAAGAAAAAACCCTGAAGCGGTGTTACAAGAACTACTTACTTTATACTCTGGCATTATAGTATGAAATAAAATAAAAATGTGAATAGAAGTAATTTCTTTTAATTGGGTATAAAAACTTGTTTGATGCCAAAATAGTTGAAACTGAAAGAAAAGGTAAAATATCACAGGAATATGTTGAGCATTACATTTCTGATCCATCCATAATATTTGATTAATAATGAAAGAAAATATGCAAATATTTCTACATACATTCAACTCTCGTTAATTCGAACTCGTCGGGACCACAAGAAATTTTCAAATTATCCAGAGTTCGAATTATAAAAAGTGTGAGAAAAAATATGTTTAAAGGGGTACTATTACAAATTAACTAATATTATAATAGTTTTAAAATTTATTTGGGCTGTATCGATTGAATATAAATTAATATTAAATTTTAAAAATATGTAAATACATAAACTAATAACTAATATTAAAATAAAGAAATAAAACAAGGAAATTAATAATACAGTATAAAACAACTGCATTTCAAAATTTAAATTAATTGTACTATAATTTTCTTACTTGAAATTCGATTAACTTTTAAGAAATTACTTACTCTATTTAACACAATTGTGAAAAAAAAATAATAATCAATTGATATTTACAAATTCCTATTCATTTTTGACATTTTAGCCAGTTTTTGTATTTGTAACAAATAGTTAAGTTCTTTGTCCGATGACGGACAGACAGGCCACTAAGAAAATGGATATCAAATGCATGGGATTATATGTATACTAGTTCAGAACAATTGTAACAAAAAATAAAAGAGAGTTTTTTTTTTTTTTTCAAGGATCCATGAGAAATTAAGGGAAAATGAAAAAATAGAATTTTTGGTTGTTCGAATTAACCAAAATCAATAGAGAATGAGTTCGAATCAAGGGAAAATTTTGACATTATCCTGCCATTGAAAATTTCGTTATTTCATGTTTAGTTCGAATTAAGCGAAGATTCGATTTATCCGATTTCGAATTAACGAGAGCCCTCTGTATTTTTGGGGGCGCTGATTAAGGTCCCACTGATTAAGGTCCCGGTACGTCATTTTGACGTCACAAGAAACCGGGATATAAATCCAGTGCTTGAGCATTTCACTTTTCACGAAATCCTGATTAACGTCCCACTGATATACATCCCGCTATCAGAACGGGACCTAAATCCAGTCACAGAGAATTTTACTTTCGTTCAGACCCTGATTAAGGTCCCACTGATTAAGATCCCGTATACGTCATTTTGACGTCACAAGAAAGTGGTATATAAATCCAGTGCTTGTGCATTTCACTTTTCAAGAAATCCTGATTACCGTCCCACTGATATATATCCCGCTATCAGAACGGGACATAAATCCAGTCACAGAGAATTTTACTTTGGTTGAGACCCTGATTAAGGTCCCACTGATTAAGATCCCGGATACGTCATTTTGCTGAGGTGTTTTCCCGATAATGTTTTCAAAATTCGCCGAACCATCAATGACTGTCATCCGTATCTATCAATTAAGTATTTCCGTTAGAAAAAGACGTAAATCGTTTTCTACTTACTTTAAGATAGAAAAAAATACCAAGCCGACCATTTTGTTTCTCTTTGAAACAAACATAACTACTCCAAATTCAACCCCAAACTAGAAATCCATTAGTGAATGTCTTCAAGGAGTCATATTACGCAGTGAGTGTGAGGTGTCAACAAAACGCTAATCTGTTTCTTCCGCGTGAATTTTCTCGTTCCCCTTTTTTTCCAGTTAAAAAGATTTATTAAGAATATTTTTGTTTAACTATTTACATGACGAATAAAAAAAAGCAAAAATTGTTTTTATTATTGTTTTTTAAATAAAATATTTTTCAGATTATTATTATTATTATTATTATTATTATTTTACCATTTATATACACATTTATCTCATATATACATCTGTGAATACATGTAATAACATTTTCTAATATGGACTGCTTATTTATTTATTTTAGTAAAAGCATATAACGAATCAAAAAAAGAAGAAATTGTTTTAATTATTGCCCTCAAATTAAATACAGTTCAGATTTTTAAATATTTTTTACAATGTATATACATATTTATCACATATGTACATCTTGTGAATACTTGTCCAATACGTCCTTTAATACTGAATTATGGATACCGATTTCAAAAAGTAACGCTCAACAATGCAAAATTTTCTAATATTGTTGACAGACTGTTTATTATTTATTTAGTAAAAGCATAAAATCTGCAGCCATAATTATACAAATCATTTGTAATCAAACGGCATCTTTCAGTTATTGATATATTTATTACACATTGAGTTACAATTGATTGAAAATCAACTTTGAGACTATTTTATGAAAGGTAATTTGTCTTTTTAGACCAAAGAAAAAAAATGCATTGGACTTATTGATATGCGAATAAAAATTTTGCACAAATTTCATAAATTTACAAATAAGCATAACTTGTTTTATTGTATTAGAAAGCAGCAACTATGTATTTGTGAGCAGCTTTATAATTAAATTTAAGAGGGTTTTTTTAGTGACTTACTTCACCTTGAATCTTAATTTAAGGCATTTTGCAAATAATCTATTATTTTCAAAGAATTGGAAACGGCGAAAAAAAAAATGAAAGAAAGAAAGAATTTTTTTTTTCTAAATAAACGATTACGGGTGTATTTCGATTCAAACTGATCATATTTTGCGATTTATATTTAAATTCATTTTTGCGCTCATATGCATCGAATTGGCAAATTGTCTTATTTAGAAAATACATAAGGTGCCGTGATTGTCGATTCTTTGATGCATGCAAAACATATTTTAAAAAAAAGCAATCAAAACGGCATTTTGAACTGATTTTTCCGAAGCCGGAGATCTGTGAACGAAAAAAGGGTCATACTGAGAAGATAATTGTTTTTAAATAAAATTCTAATAAATGAGGCTAAAAAGGAAATCACACGGCACCTCATACATGTCTTCAAAAATCCCTTTTGAAAAGTTTCATATTTCTACTTTTAAAAATGTGTCTGAAATTGTATCAGAAAATTTCGAGCTCTTGAAGGTGGAAAAGCGTTTTTTCGAATACACCCAAGAGCGAGTATTACTCGCGCTCAGAGTGTTCCGTACAATAAATATAAGGTACCCTGGGGTAATAACGCCACGTTAAGGTTCTACCAATTTTCACTGCTTAGTTTTAGATTGTATTTTTCAAACAAATATAGGATCTGATACAGCAACTCATTGACTATCTATATAAAATAAAATAATTTAACAGATATGTATTCATAAAATGTAATGGCGTTTTTTCTTGACCAATGCTATTTGGCGTTATTACCCACCTATATGGGTAATAACGCCATGCAAACAAAACTATGAAATAAGATGGAATAATTGCATGTAGATAGCCCAATTCTAAAAATACAAACTCTACAAACTTAGAAATTGACAAATTGAATTCTAAGCTATTGAAAATGTTCAATTTTTTGTGAAAGTGTAAGAAAAATAAAGGTGTGGTGTGGAAGGAGGGGATGAGGCAAAAGAGTATCAGACCGTGAGCTTCTTTTTGCTTAAAAAGGACCGCTTAAATAGAAATATGAGAAACATTGGACAGTTTTAACTGTGTTTATTTGAATCAGTATTTAGAATGTAGCTCGGCCACTGTAGGGAATCAACCGGGGTACTAATGTCAAGGATTGGCGTTATTACCCCGTATAGTTATTGCGCAGTACATTTTAAATTACAAATTATCTCGAGAAGATATCCAAAATCTTCAACAACATTTTAAAAGTACATGAAATGCACTACAAATTTATGTAATTAACAAAGAATTTCCGGATAAAAAGATAGTCTTCACATCCCAAAACGTATCTCGCAAATTTTAGATCAAGCGTTAATTTTAGTTGTTTGTAAAAACAATAAGACCTAAAAATGAAACAAATTAACTTGAAGCTGTTTTTTGCGATTTATATGACTCAAAACCCTTCTGCGCAGAGCACATGGGTATCATTTACCTGATTATTTCATAATTATGCAAAATATAAGCACTTGGCGTTATTACCCCGCCTGGCGTTATTACCCCAGGGTACCTTACGTATTATTATTTTTAAAAATAGTTTCTGAAAGAATAATAAATGAGATAAAATGAATATTGCCCAGTTAAACTGATGACATTGAGCTCACAGGCTACGCATACTAATTGTATATTTAAGCCTTATATTCTCAAGGGTTAATTCCGTTCGAAAAACAAATTAAGGGGGGGGGGGAAGCTCCCTCCATTTTCCCGTTTTATACTTAATCATTGAACCCCTTAAACTAATGAGGGATATGATTTATCATATAAAAATTTTGAACAAAAATTGATAATTCTGCATGAAAAACACATTTATATCAATTAAGGGGAGGGGCATGAGCTCCCCGTTCCTTCTCTTTATACTTATCCAATGAACACCTAATACTAATCACGAAAGTGCCTCATTAGAATGATCCTACATCTAAATTTTGAATAAAAACTGATAATTCTGCATGAAAAACCCATTTATATAAATTAAGGGGAGGGGTATTAGCCCCCGTTCCCCCTGTTATATATTTCGAATGAACTCCAAAAACTAATAAGGGAAGCGCCTTATCAGAATATACATGTATCCAAAATTTTAAGTGAATCGGATATTTTTATCACGAGTTATCGCGTTACGCACATACAGAACCGACGGGCACATAAGCTCCCAGACTTTGATAGCCTGTGAGTTAAAAAACTATAAAATGTAGGGTGTGGTATAGCTGTATGTACATTATATGTCCAATGATGATCGGTCAGTTGGGATTTTAAACGTTTTGTTAAATATTTAAGGAAATACTTGAGGAATTATCCTGAAACTTCACGTTTGCAAACAGAATAGTATAGGTTATATATTTTAGCGGTCAACAAATTGAAATATATATATATATATATATATATATATATATATATATATATATATATATATATCTTTTGGATAACCTTGTAAAAACTAATGTAGAAAAAGCATTCAAACTGTAGAGCATGATTACAAAGTTTATTGGAAGTAAACTCTTTTCATTTTTATGAGAATAGCATCATGTACACTTCTAGAGAAATTAAGGTTTTTTATAAAACCAGTACCAAATTTCAGGGTATTATGTTCAATAATGCTTTTTCATAATTTCTAAAAAGAACACATTTTTATAATAAAAACTCTGCAAATTATAAGCAAAAAGCTTGGCAAAATTTGAGACTGTTTCTAAAAAAAAAAACACTTTTTATTAATATAATGCTATTCTCACAAAAATGAACACATTCATGTTTTTGCAATTTGAAAGCTTTTGCTACGTTAGTTTCTGCAGTGTTATCTTAAAGGTATTCGTTCTTTTTCTGTTGTTGACGGTCTCTTATAGGAGGGTTATTAAGAAAAAATCTTCGTGGAAATACATGACCTTTGCTTGTCTGTTTACATACCGGGATTTTCAGACTAATTCCTTAAGTATTTTTTCGTTTGGAGTTTTCCTTTAGAGTTTGGGTCCGGTTGACTTCTATTCTTACTGTGGGTCGGGTTTGGGTCCGAATGACTTGTATTTTTGCTGCGGATCTGCTTTGGGTCCAAATTGACCTCCATAAATAAAGATTATAAACATAAAAAAAACCCGAGTTTTTTTTTTTTTTTTGTCAGAACTCTTTCGTAAATAGTGATTAAAAATCAATGTTCTATAGAAATTTATTCCGGTCGGACCGGGTTCGGACCAAAATTTTAATTTTTTCCGGGACAGATTCGGGTCGTATTTTTAGCTAGTATATCGGGCCGGGTCGGACCAATATTTTTTTCGTTCGGACCAACCCAGGCCGATTTTTTTTTCTATTCATCGGGCCGGGCTTGAGCCTGGAAATTTCGGCCCGTAGAAACTTCTAGTATGAGTATTTTGAAAAATTTTAATAGTTTTAAATATGTTTTGTAATACTTTTTTTTTAATTTTTAAAAATCCTTAGAAGGAAAAAATACAGGTGAAATGATACAATTTTTGAACAAAAGTGAAGTTACCGAATATTCCGAATTTGGGAGTATGAGTATTCCGAAAATATTTAATAATTTTAAATTGTGACAATTTCTGTATATCAGTTTTTACATTGTTTTATGTTTCGTAATAATTTTTTTTATTTAATTTTTAAAAATTCTTAGAAGGGGAAAATACTGTGCGAAATGAAGCAATTTTTGAAGGAAAGCGAAATTACCGAATGTAATCAGTCTTTAGAATGTGGAATATGAGTATTCCGAAAATACTTAATAGTTTTAAATGAGTTTTGACATTGTTTTATGTTTTGTAATAATTTTTTTAGTATATTAAAAAAAAACTCTTAGAAAGAAAAAATACAGGCGAAATGATGCAATTTTTGAACGAAATAAATTATCGAATCTAATGAGTATTCCGAATGTGGGGTATGAGTATTTTGAAAATATTTAATAGTTTTAAATACCTTTTGGAATAATTTTTTAATATATTAAAAAAAATGTTAGAAAAATAAAATACAGGTGAAATGATGGAAATTTTTAAGCGAAAGTGAAATTACCGAACGTTATGAGTAATCCGAAAATATTTAAGTTTTAAACATTGACAATTCTCGTCAATCAATTTTTACATTGTTTTATGTTTCGTAATAATGTTTTTAATAATTTTTTAAACATTCTTAGAAGAGACAAATACAGCGCGAAATGATGCAATTTTTGAACGAAAGTGAAATTACCGAATGTAATGAGTTTTTAGAATGTGGGGTATAGGAGTATTCCGAAAACATTTAATTGTTTTAAATATGTTTTGACATTGCTTTATGTTTTGGAATAGTTTTTTAATATATTTTCAAAAATTCATACAAAGAAAAAATACAGGCAAAATGATGCAATTTTTGAACGAAATAAATTATCGAATGTAATGCGTATTCCGAATGTGGATATGAGTATTTTCAAAATATTTAATAATTTTAAATGTGTTTTGCGATAATTTTTAATATTTATAAAGAACTTCTTAGAAGGAAAAAAACAGGTGAAATGATGGAATTTTTGAGCGAAAGTGAAATTACCGAATGTTATGAGTATTTCGAAAATATTTAATAATAAATATTGCCAATTTTTGTCCATCAGTTTTCACATTGTTTTATGTTTCGGAATAGTTTTTTAAATGTATTTTTTAAAGTTTTTAGAACGGAAAATACAGCACGAAATGATGCAATTTTTGAACAAAAAGGAAATTACCGAATGTAATGCGTTTTCCGAACATGGGGTATGAGTATTCCGAAAATATTTAATAGTTTTAAATATATTTTGACGTTTTTTTATGCTTTGTAATAAATTTAATAAAAAAATTCTTAGAAAGGAAAAATGCAGAGCGAAATGATGCACAGTTTGAATAAAATGAAATTACCGAATGTAATGAGCCTTCCGAATGTGAAATATAAGTATTCTAAAACTATTTAATAATGTTAAATGTGTTTTAACATTGTCTTATGTTTTGTAATATTTTTTTTAAATCTTACAAGCGAAAAAACTGCACGAAATAATGCAATTTTTGGACGAAAGAGAAATTACTGAATGTAATAAGTATTGTGAAATAGGGGTATGACTATTATGAAAATATTTAGAATATATTTTGACATTGTTATAGCTTTTGTAATATTTTTAAAATATTTTTTTTTATTTCTTAGAAGGAAAAAATAAACGAGAAATGATGCAATTTTTGAACGAAAGTGAATTTACTGAATGAAATGAGTATACCGAAAATGGGGGGAGGGCGTTCCCCCCCCCCCGCTGTAGTAGCTACACCCCAGGCCCAAATAGCCAAACAACTAACAACCTTTTTTCTCTTTTTATTCTACCCTTACCCAATGACCAAATTCAATGCCCTTACCCTTTCGCTCAACAAAAGAGCCAAGATCCCTGCAAGATTAAGTTACATCTATTCCTTCTCTACCTCGTACATCTGAATTCTCCACTTATTCACTGGAGTTTCGATTTGAACAGGAAGTGACGTATTTAGACTGCCGAACGGGGTTTGCCAGCAGTAATTCTCTATTGCCTTTTCCGAGTAAAATTCAGCGCCATCTATTGTTAAAAGGGGATTTTTCAAACCTGTGACGCTCCCCTTTAACAAAACGTCTAAAATCGCAAGTGACCGATCACCATTGGTCACTTACACTTATACTAGTGTACTGGAAAAGTATGAATGTGTATAACATAAATGAATACAAGTTCAACAAAATTTCTGTCGTGGCGGCCTATAGGCACAGGCAGATTTCGAAGTTAAGTTGTCATTTCCCCAACAAAAAGTAAAATATGATTAGAGATAAACTCGTTCAACAACTTTATTTGGCCGCTTTTGAAGAGTTTTTAACTATATTTATCTGTAAGAACTGGTTTTATTACAATCCACTTAAGGGGAATTTGGTTCAAAATGCACATTTTTACAGCATTTTTTGAAGTATATCCTGCTTTTACGAAAAAAATTTACCATAACGGAACATTATATAGCTCCTAAGTAAGAGAAAGTACCAATTTAAAAAGTTTGAGAGCAAAACTAATTTAAAAATGAGTTAGAAAATAAGAAGTTTGTTATAAATATATCCTCAATACTTTATTCACGATCGCTTTGGGAAATTCTTTTCACAATGCCCACATTGAAAGCATATATATTTTTTAATATATTCTGTCTTTATGAAAAAATTAAACAAAACAGCACATTATATAATTCCTAAATAAGAGAAACTGTCAATTTCATATGAATTTGCGAGCTAAAATGAATTCAAAATAAGTAAGAAGATTCAGAATTTGTTATTTGAATATATCCCCAATTCTTCAATCTCGATCGCTTCGAGAAGTTCTGTTCAAAAGGCCAACTTTGACAGCACTTTTAAAAGTATATTCTGACATTATCAAAAAACTGACCAATACGGCGCATTATATAGTTCGTAAGTAAGAGAACCTGCCAGATGGATGTGTTTAAGGGTGTATTTCAATTCAAACTACGTATTTCCTGATTTATTTTTGAATCCATTTTTGCTCTTAAATGCACCAAACTGGCAAAATGTCTTATTTAGAAAGTACATAGGGTGCCGTGATGGTCGAGTCTTTGATAAATGTAGAAAATATTGCAAAAAAAGCAATCAAAAACGGCATTTTGAACAAATTTTTCGGAAGCGGGAGATTTGGGAACGTAAAATAAGGCCAAACTGAGAAGGTAATCGTTTATAAATCAAATTCTAATGAATTGATCCTAAAAAAACATCACATGGCACCTTATACGTCTCTTCAAAAATCACCTCAGCAAGTTTCATGTTTCTACTTTTAAAAATGTGTCTGAAATTGTATCGGAAAATTTTGAACTGTTGAAGGTGGAAAAGCGTTTTTTCGAATACACCTTTAACGGCAAAAATGATTTAAAAAATGAGTCAGAATATAAGCAATTGGAAGTGAGTACACTCTTGATACGATTTTTTCTTCAACTTCTACTTATGTTTCATTTGTTTTTGCTATAAGAATTGAAAGAATCAAAAACTTGTCAATATAAAAGTTGTAGATATTATTAAGAAGATGTACAATAAATTTAATCGGATTTGATATCATAAGAAATGAAAAATTTATGGATTTTTTTTCTTCTTCTTCTCTCCCCACCCCCTTTTTGCGACAAGAGTTACTCTTATCAAAAGCTCTTCAGTACAAAAGTTTCAGATAATATTAAGTAAAATAAATTTAATTGGACTTGATACCATAATAACTGACGAAGTTATGAATTTTTTTCTCCTAATAATCCTATTTTTTTCGCCCTTTGAGCCTATTTTTAATTTTATCAAAAATTTATCATGCATAAATTTTTGATCCATTTTTTAGAAGTAACAAAAATTTCAAACTGAGTCGATATCTATTTTAAATAAGATGTTATAGGGATTTTTTGGTTTTTATACCCCCCCCCCCCTATTTCTACCCCTTGGTCCGATTTTGCCCGTTAATAAACTTAACCGAGATTTGATGTTGCTTGATTTTATGTATCAGTTTGGAAGAGATAATGAGCAGAATTGTAGAAGTTATCGTAATTATAAAAAAATTGATATAGATACATAAAGTTTTTTACTGATGGTATTTTTGGTGTCTAAGGTTCATAATCAGTGTAGATCTGCAAAAATTTTTAAGAAATTCCAGCATAGATAGTATTCTGTAGCAATAGATAGTATTCTGTTGCGGTCCATACGAATCCATACGAAATCTACCTAAAAATACATGAAGGCTAAATAATACAAAATATTGCTATTCTGTGAAACTATTTTTATGGTTTCTTTCATCTGACGAAATCTAATTTGTCTCAGTCCAGTGTCTGTCTGTCCGTCAGAGTCCGCACACAAAAACTGCGTAAGTCAGAGACTTCAAATTTTGTGCATTTACAGCTGAATATCTCGTGTCACTCGACAAATTATAAGATTTTGAAAACACCTATTATTACTTACCCATCATACGTAGTATAGGGTAAGTCTTGCAATCGTTTTGAAAATCGAAAAACAAATTTTGACGGATTTACACGTTTTAGATAGTGTAGATTCCGAAAAACATATTTTTAGAAAAAAAAAATTGCCGTCCGTCTGTCTGTCTGTAACTCCCGAACAAATTTAGATAGAGACTTGAAATTTTGTATGTACTTAGTATGTAAGGATGGAACGAAGCCTATTTAATATAAAAATCCTCGATTATCCGGAACTATTTTTTTAGGACTCTCGAAAAATTCGTTCTGATGAAAGGTATATAAAAACTTTCGAATTTTTTAATTTTAAGGATCGGACGTAAAAGGCAATAAAATATGACACAAATTTTGCATAAAAAACGAAGTCGATCGGATTATTAGTTGCCGAGATATTTGTAATCCTGTTTTCCACATTCTTCGATTTTTCATGACCCTGTATTTCATTCCAATTTCAATTCAGAGGTATATTTTAAATGGAAATGAGACGCTTAATCTGACGCAGTAAATTGTTAGTTAATAGAATTATTATTTTTGGAGTTATAAGGATGTTTCTTTTACGCAGTTCGGTACTATTTGAGTAGTTTGCCGATTTATATAATTTGTCGAAATTGGTACATCAGCAATTCTTTAATATAGCATTACTATGTATATTAACAATATTTAAATTTTGTTTATGAATTGCAATGCATTGTATAAATAGTTTCCACATGTTTTATTTTCATATACATGTCCTTGTTGGGTAAGTATTACGGTGGCCCCTAACGACTAGTTTTAATAAAATTAAATTTTTCAATGCCATAAATTTATTTTTGCGATTTTAATTTTTTTTTTTTTTTTAAATATTAATTTCAACGTTTTGCATGCAGACATTATACTTTGGTAATAAAGCATCTTGCTAACAAACTGAAGATTCCTAGTTCGAGCCCTGATGCTAGAAGTTGAAGTAGTTTCATATTATGATGGATTTAATTAAATGAAATTTCGTACTTTTTGCAAGTTTAAGGGTTTGTACTACTAGGGTTTCATGCATCTAACATTCATAATATCTTTTAGAAATCAATATTCTTTCTGTTTTAAATAACTGTTGATTCATTAATGATTCAGCGTTTTAAATTTCGCTTAAATATTTTTTTTTTTTGTTTTTAGAAATTAAAAATTTTATTTATATTTCCGTTAATTTTTTTCGGATTTTTAAAAATATTGGAATTTTGGAATTTTATTTGAACAAATTTTATTCGATTAAAATAAATAACTTCCTTTTATAAATATTTTATAATTAAATTTACTTGAGCTACCATATTTGTGATAATTTAATAACTGTGAGTCAAAAGATTGTAATTATTAAATAAAAAATAAGGTTTTTTTTTTTTGGGGGGGGGGGAAAGAAATATTAAACGAAACCCTTTGTACGATCTGCGATCACACTTACCTACTTTTTTAAATTGTATCATCATCTTTTTTTTTTTTTTTCTCATTAAGAATTTAATTCGATATTGACAATAAAAGTATTGCATATTTAAATTTCATTTGACATTTCATAAAACTAAATTCAGCGTAATGATAAGCTTTACTACTACAATGTAACAAAAACAAAACTATTGTTCAAAGTTTAAAATTGGCATTGTGCTAAGCGCGCTTCGAAAGGAGGTCATTAATTTATTAATGATTTACGAAAGCCTTCACACTCTACCCCATACGCTATACAAAGAAATTTTTTTTTTTTTTTTTTTTTTTTTTTTTTTTTTAAGTAACTTATTATTCCCTCTATATTTTTCCTAAATATACTTGTGAATGTTTAATAATGCGTAAATATACGAGTCAATAGTCTTTATTACTTTCTCCAATTGGAACTTTTTACATTCCATAGCTTACAACTAAAATGGCTGTAACAGACACAGGAGTAATCTGATAATAGTTCCGTTTTACTTTTTAAATGCGAGACCCTAAAAAGCACCGAAAAATCAACATCGATGGGTTTGTTTTTCTCTCGATTGCAAAGTAATAATAAATCAAATGCAGCAATTTGAATTAGAATTATGAATTAGGACTGTTTACTCACTGTTTCTTACCTGCGACCGACCCATTCCCGTGGGTTCGGATCGGGTTGACCTTTTTTTCTTTTGTGGATCGGGTTGACTGATTTCTTTTTGCTGTTGATCGGGTTGACTTTTATTGGGTCAAATCTAATTCGGTCAAATCGATCTAATTCGAATCAAATCTGATTCGGCTTCGGATTTTGAATCTTGCAGGTCGACTTCGGTTTGACGTGATTTTGATTTTTCAGAATGGTATTCGACAATTTTTCCGATTAAAATCTATATTACAATAAAACCTCCAAAGAAATTCTCGGAAAGCGGACTGCTATATTTACAATTACTTTTTTCAATTACTAACGAATATTCCTAAACTTACACATTTGAATGGCACTTCACAATGTACACTCATGTAATATTGGTACGTGTGCATAAATATCACGAGACATGTATTTTTGTTAGCATCAAAGCCGAAATTTTAATTATCTAATGATCGCATTTCTTTTAAATACATTTTTGTTTCCCATGCAGTACATTGAATATATACTTATTCATATTTAAATAAGCATTTATTTTCATCTGAAGCATAGTTCTGCTGAAACACTTTTTTGTGGAAATTCTAGCAACCTGACTCGTTCATGGCACCAGTACTGAAAAAAAATAAGTCTTATTGAATTAGAGCATTTTTGATACTGTGTACTTGAAGAAATATTCTTTTAAAAAGGTTGTGTCAAATTTTTGTAATGAACGTCCGAGTCAAACAGGGTTAATATATTTAAAATAATTTACAGTAATGTGCCGTTTATACAAATTACTGTTTTAAAAAACAAATACACATCAAATAAAACATATGAATAACTTTTGTTATTTTCGGTTTCTGTAGTAAAATTACACACTTAAGAGAACGAAATTGATTTTTTACATTATTTATTTATAAACTATAAACATAGTGTATGAAATGAATAAATAAATTTCAATTGAGTGCTTTATTTATTTATTTTCTTTTTCAGACTAACACAGAATGCCGTAACAAAGGAAGAAAAATTATGCGGCGCATCCCGTGTAGATTTTTATTTCCGTTGAAAAAAATATTTTAATCATTACTACTCAATATGTAAACATTTGTTTCAACTGTAACACTGATAGCATAACTAAAATTGCATTTACACCAATCACCATTCATAAACGGCAGTATACCCACTTTTTTTTAGAGAAGACTTCAATATGAATTTATTATGTTCTACAAAAATTCCTCAGAATATAATCTAATATATTTCAGTAAGGAAAATAAATAACACACTTTGAAATGTATTTTTAAGCCTTTCACAACCATAGACAGCTATTTAAACTACGTAATATAATAAAATTTTGTTAAGCTTCAAAGGGTCATCTTCGAAAATCGAAAATAATTTTTTCTTAATGTTTTATGTTGAAAATTCATTTCAGTAAGAATGTTTTATTATTATTTTCATTAGAAATAAAAATTCTAAATTAAAATTTCGAACTTTGATTTAGTGCTGTTTAAACAATATTTTAACCCCCCCCCCCTCATTTCCTCCTCTTCATATCATACGTTAGCATTCGTCGAACACTGCTCCACCCCAACGACCTGATGAAACATTAAAATGTTATTTTTATCTTCTTTCTTTTTTCCCCCTATTTTTGCAATAATATACAGATATCGCAATTCAGATATGAATTCAGTGCTTTACGGTTTCGATTCATATGAAGAGATGGAGTAAATTAAATATGAATATTACAAATGAAATATATTTATTTCAAATAACATACAAATCAATTGAGCAATATTGCCAGAAAGTAGTCTCTTTGGTGGTGGGTAATGCTGTAGATACATAACTTTATAAACATTTTACTAATTATGATTCCCCCCTCCCCCTCCTTTTCATTTCATACGTCAGAATTTGTCGAGCACTGCCCGACCCCAACCTCTTGATGAAATAGTTGACAGTGTTACAATATTATTTTTGTTTTCTTTCTTCCTTTTTTGCAGTGTTTGCAATAATAGACAGATACGGCACTTCAAAAATTTGTTGCTTCCTATGCACATTTAATTCAAATGGAGTCAATTAAATATAAATATTATGAATTAAATAAATTTATTTTAATAAAATTAAAAAATATATATTTACTATTTAAAGTATTAAATTATAGCTTATTGTTAAAAAATTTATTCAAATCTATTGTTATCTTCTTGCACTTGTTTCCTGCCTGGAAATAGTAAGAGCTGAACGTTTTATCGATAAAACAGTGGACAACATTCTTTCACTTTCTTTACTGGTAAACGAAAATATCAATTCAAACTTTAATGTATGTTTCAATAAATCTTAAATCAAAAAGGCAACATTTTGACATAAGTTTTAATTTATTTTAATCCGGAAATATATGATACTAGCAAATATTGTTCGTAACTTAATTATCGCACTCAGTTCTCTTTTTTTTTTTTTTTTCAAGTGCAATAGAACAAGCCGTCAAAGTTGAGATTTTGAACCGCATTTCCGACGAAAGCAGAAAAACAGTCCAATGAAGAGAAAAAAAATCGTGATCATGTGATCAAAATCGCTTATAACTTGATAGGTAATTGAATTATCATAAAATGAAAAACTGAGGTCGATTCCAAATCTCTTCCATAGACAGTTCTTCCAATTTTATATCTTTCCGTTAAAAATTTAATTTAACGTGACAAAACATTTAGCACTTGTTGAGCAGAGCAACAGCCTAAAATTATCATTTCAAAAATCTACGCTCGCCAACCTGCGTTTAGATTATGCACTCCATAATGTGTCTTGTTTTTAAAATATTGTTTGGTTATGCAAGATTGAATGATATATATCGCGAACGGGGATTACTTTCTGTAATCAGGTTACCATGCTTTTCCGCTTGAATGGAGCATTTTTGTTACCATAGCCTCATCCAGCTGTCGGGATAGTTCATGGCTGTTTTTGAGAATGAGAAGTAAAATAACTTATAAATTACACATTTGAAAATCAACTTGAATAAAATGGCTAGGTTAAAAATGTCGGTGCATCTCAAACTTTCTTAACGACACTATGGATAACATTCTTCCTTTGGGTTCGAAGTCTAAAAACTCCCGTCTGCTTAGGAATAAAATTCCGAATCATGGTATTGAAAACACGGTGTTTTGAAATTTTACTCTTATATTTCATCTTTTGATAAAATTTTAAGTATTTTCGGAATCAAGCATAGCTTATGCATGGATTCTTTGCTTTATTTCATTTACCATCAAGCATATTTCCATGTTGTAATTAAATTGTAAATATTTTATTTTAATTAATAACTATATGCCATTTTCTAACATGTATTTATCGAATAGTAATTTGTATTTAAAAAAAAAAAAAAATATTTTGCGCATGCATTTACTTCTATTTTTCGTTGCATCAAGTGATAAAATCGCTAAACAGATTTGCTTGCTGCACTATGAAAATCTAAAAGTATGATGTAATTTTCACCACTAAAAACATTTTAAGTACAAAAATTTAATTACAGTTTTTATTTACCCTGCACCCCACACTCTTAATATTCACATGTAAATATATTATTCAAGTTAAATGTGTTTGGGAATATCAGTATTTGAAAAATTTAAATACTTATGACCTAATTTTAACCATTAACAGTTTTAATGTATGATAATTTAATCATTTTAGGCATTCTTAATGTAACGGAATTTAATATTTCAGAATTTTACTTATGATGTAATTGTTCCCGCTAAATGCGCTTCATGCTCAACAATTTAATAATTTTAACATTAACTTGCTTTTTTAATATTCACATGTAAATACAATTTGTAAACAAAACTTCCCATATTTTCAGCTATATTTAACGATTGATCATTTTATTTTTTTAAGTTTTAATTCTGTTTTTATCAGTCATGTGTAAATATATTTTTGAGAGAGAGAGAGAGAGAGAGAGAGAGAGAGAGAGGAAATATAATTAATACTTTGCACTGTTTTACAAATTCACATCAATGTAAAAAATTACCTTTATTGAAAAAGAAAAAAAAATTGTCTTGAAATAATGAAAATTAAGAATAAACTAGTTGGATGTGTTAATCCCGGAACTTTCTTCTATCTCATAAGTACATTTTAATATTTAAAAAAAAAACGTGGTGACCCCAAAGTTACCCACTATCGAATTTCCTCGAACATTTGACCTAGCCTAATGAGATTCTGGTATCCGAAAAGCCTAAAACGCAAAATTTAATTAATATTCTGAGAAAATGAGCTTAGTAATGCCTCATGTTGGGTAATTTATACTAAAACCTAATAAGCATCTATTGATGTCAAGACCTAACAGAATCTGAAATTTGATGGAATTTCGTCCATTAGTTCTTGAGATATAGTTATAACAAAAAAATTGAAAAACTTAGCACAGCAACACCATATCTTGGACAATTTATGCCAAAACGTAAAAAAGCGTCTAATTATGTTATGGTGTAAAAGAATCTGAAGTTTGATGAAATTCTGTGCATTAGTTCTTGAGATATAGCTAGTTTAAAAAAACCGTGTAAAATATAGCACAGCTGCACCATCAGTTGAAGGATTTATAACAAAACGTAATCATCGTGTAATTATGTTATATGTCATTTTGTAACAAAATCTGAAGTTTGATGAAATTCTGTGCGTTGGTTGTTGAGATATAGCTATCGGAAAAATCATGCAAAATGCAGCATAGCTGCACCATCTGTTGCAAGGTTAATACCAAAATGTAATCAGCGTCTAATTATGTTATATATTCTAGTGTAACAGAATCTAAAATTTGATGAAGTTCTCTGCATTAGTTCTTGAGATATAGCTATCGCAAAAATCGTGAAAAATGTAGCATAGCAGCGCCACCTGTAGGGCAGTTCGCATCAAAACCTTATCAGCGGCTATGTATCTCAAGGTATCGCGGAATCTGAAGTTTGGTGAAATTCTGTGCATTAGTTTTTGAGATATAGCTATCATAAAAATCATGAAAAACGTAGCATAGCAGCGCCACCTGCTGGCCAATTTACACCAAAACGTAATCAGCGTCTATATATATGAAGGGGTCACAGAATCTGAAGTTTGGTGAAATTCTGTGCATTAGTTCTTGAGATATAGCAATCTTGAAAATCATGAAAAACGTAGTACAGCAGCGCCACCTGCAGACCAATTTTCACCAAAAATCAATAGGCTCTAACTCATATCAAGGTCTAACTGAATATAAAATTTTATTAAATTTCGAGCATTAGTTTTTGAGATAGAGTGCCCACAAATTTTTTGTCACATACAGACGGACTCACAGACAGACAGACGGACAGACTCACAGACAGACATTTTCTAAAAATAGTCAAAACGTGTTCAGGACCTTCTAAAACGTATAAATCCGTCGAAAACCGGAAGTCGAAAATTTTCATGAATCCAATACTTTTTTCTTGTAAAGATAGAAGAAAGTAAAAATTGAAACAAAAGCTTTCAAAAACCAATCAAAAAAGAGAGAAAAAAAATTGTTTGCACCCGACTTGCCTGAAAAGTATACCCCAAGGAAAAATTCTTAAATTCGCATTAAAATAGTTTTATACCTAACTTTTTTTTTTTTTTTTTTTTTTTTTTTTTGGAACGGCCTTGGTTTACGTTAAGATTAAAAATCACATTAAACAATTCTCCGATTTAAAAGTTGTCTACTTAGCGTAAAAATTTGTCTATAACACTACAAATGTAGAATTTTTTTTCAATATTTACTTAATTTGTAGACAATTCTACTAGTAATAATAATAATAACAATAGCAATAACGTAAATAATAATACTAATACCAATTACATTACTATTATTATATTATTGCAAGTAGAAAAGAAATTTACATGTTTAAAAGACAGAAATTGACTGAATTAAAAAAAAAATAAGAAAAATTATTACAATAATAAATCAATTTTATATTGTCTAACCTTAAATCTTAAAACAAATATTATTTTTAACTCAAGTATAATTTAAATTTCTCTAATTATTGAGAAATTTAACTTTATTAAATACATAATCAGTAATATGGAATTAAGATAATGAAATCAATGAAGTTATTAATTATTAATATAGTTATTATTATTGTTATTATCATTCACGTGTTAAATATGCGTGATAAAGACATTTCTTAAATTATTTAAGCAAAAATTGTTATAAATTCCTTTTAAATTGTCACAAAACTATAAAAATTTCTAACTTGTATTTCAGACAAAGCATATAAAATACAAGAATTAACATTTAAATATAATATATGTAGTACATAAAGAAAATGATCATATTTGAAATACAAACGAAACACTTTCTTTCTTGCTGAAAAAATAAAATGTCATGGGATTTTCCAGGAACTGTTAAGAAAGGGAGTCTTTCAGAAGTGTCATTTTGAGATAAATGGTTACCGGGAACATCTGTGACTGTGTGTGTAATTATCGGCCACCTGAGGGGTGAAACTTTTACTGGAAAAGGATCATAATGTCGGATTTATAAAGCTCAGTATTTGCGTTGAATTTTTACCTACTTTTTTGCGGCCATACCTATCATAGCCATCCGTTCGTAATAGCTGTCAACGAACAGCAGGAGATTGATCGTTCGGTTTGAGTCCCCAACTACTTTGACGTCAGCAAAATGACGTATCCGGGATCTTAATCAGTGGGACCTTAATCAGGGTCTCAACCAAAGTAAAATTCTCTGCGACTGGATTTAGGCCCCGTTCTGATAGCGGGATGTATATCAGTGGGACGTTAATCAGGATTTCGTGAAAAGTGAAATGCTCAAGCATTGGATTTATATCCCGGTTTCTTGTGACGTCAAAATGACGTATACGGGATCTTAATCAGTGGGACCTTAATCAGGGTCTCGACGAAAGTAAAATTCTCTGTGACTGGATTTAGGTTCCGTTCTGATAGCGGGATGTATATCAGTGGGACGTTAATCAGGATTTCGTGAAAAGTGAAATGCTCAAGCACTGGATTTATATCCCGGTTTCTTGTGACGTCAAAATGACGTACTGGGACCTTAATCAGTGGGACATTAATCAGGCGCCTCGTATTTTTACTTTGCCCTTTTTTAAATTTTGCACATTTAGAAATTGCTCATTTGGAGTAGTTTCCTCCATTTGTCCCACAGTAGCTACGTCCCTGAACCTGAAAATCATCACTAAACAAAAAGCCAACGCTTACCCAAAGAAAAATGAGCAGTGATATAAGAATATGACTGTGACTTCTCATTATTCTTTGAAAATTAAATTACAAAATGGAATGCAATAGTCGTAGTGCTGACATCTACTGGCAATAAACAGAAATAATTATCTCAGAACATGGTATTTGCGATTCTTCCCAATCTCGTCTATAGGAGGTACAGTCGGCTCTCGTTTATTCGAAATCGTATAAGTTGAATCATCGCTTAGTTCGAACTAAACTAAACATGAAGTCCCGAAATTTTCAATGGCAGTATAATGTTTAAAATATTCAGTAATTCGAACTCATTAGGTGCGTTCGTAATTATGTAAATACATAGCACCTATTGTTGTCGCTTAGTCCGTCCGTCTGTCCATCTGTCTGTCCGTCTGTCTGTCCGCATATAACAACGCAAAAACTATTCAACCGAATCGTTTGAAATTTAAAATACATAATTATTACATAGTTTTGTCGAGTAATTTCAAATTTTATGAAAATCGGATGGATAGATCAATTACAGGAACAATCAAAAGCATTCCGTTACATTATGGTCAATGGGGAAAAAAGTTTCAAATGCATTTTAATCATTTGAAATTTAAAATGTATATTTATTACATAATTTTGTCGAGTCATTTCAAATGTTATGAAAATCGGATGTATAGATGAATTACAGGGACAATCAAAAGTATTCCGTTGCATTACGGTCAATGGGGAAAAAGTTTCAAATGCATTTTAATAGTTTGAAATTTAAAACGTATAATTATTAAATAATTTTGTCGTGTCATTTCAAATTTTATGAAAATAGGATGGATCGATCAATTATTGGGACAATCAAAAGGATTCCGTTACATTACGGTCAAAGGGGGGAAAATTTCAAATGCATTTTAATCGTTTGAAATTTAAAACGTATATAATTATTACATAATTTTGTGGAGTCATTTCAAATGTTATGAAAATCGGATGCATAGATCAATTACAGGGACAATCAAAAGTATTCCGTTACATTACGATCAATGGGGAAAAAAGTTTCAAATGCATTTTGATGGTGTTACACTCATTTGAACATAATAGAATTGACATGAATCTATGAAGTATGCACTAAAATATACATTTTGCACAATCTGTGATGCAGAGAATATTTATTATTAAATTACAGGGCCACACAAATGTATTTCACTAAATAATTTTATACGTGGAAACATTGTTTGGGGCGTGCTTTAATTATATTAAACTACTTCATATTTTATGAATAAGATGTACATTAATGAAGTATAATAAAAATTACTCCCTGCATATTTACAGGAACACAAAGATTTCGACCCCTATACTGTATCCAAAGTACGCTCTACTATATCAGCAAGATCTGAATATTTTAAAACTTCGTTATCGTACGAACGCACCTCATTTGCTATGATTCACGTGCAATTTCCAACTTGTTGTATATTGAATTCGTTTAATTCTAACTAACCAGAATTCCATTTTTAGGTGCGTTCGTAATTATGTAAATACGTAGCACCTATAGTTGTCGTTCACTCCGTCCGTCTGTCTGTCCGTCCGCATGTAACAGAGCAAAAACTACCGAACCGAATCGTTTGAAATTTAAAATATATAAATGTTACATAATTTTGTCGAGTCATTTCAAATTTATGAAAATCGGATGAATAGTTCAATAACAGGGACAATCAAAAGTATTCCACTACATTACGGTCAATGGGGAAAAAAACTTTCGAATGCATTTTAATCGTTTGAAATTTAAAATACATAATTATTACATAATTTTGTCAAATTATTTCAAATTTTATCAAAATCGGATGCATAGTTCAATTACAGGAATAATCAAAGTATTCCGCTACATTACGGTCAAGGGGGGGGGGGGAATGTCTCAAATCCATTTTAATGGTACTACACTCATGTGAACCTGATAAAATTCATATGCATCTATAAAGTACATATTATTGTATATATTTTGCACAATTTGTGATGCAAAGAACATTTGTTATTGATTTACAAGGCCACACAAATGTATTCCATTACATAATGGTATAAGGAGTTGTTTGGTGCGCATTTTAATTGTAATTTACTATTTACAATTTTATGAGATTGATATATGAGAGTGATATTTTTAAAACTTCTTTATCGTACGAACGCACCTCATTTGCTTCACGTACAATTTCCAACTTGTTTTCATTTTTCTTGACTTTCTTATGGGCGTGTCTGCTGACAATTGTTTATAAATATCTGATTCCTTAAGTGTGGAAGAATTTATTGGAACAATTCACGAATAGTGCAATGAGAAGATGGAATCAGATTCTCGCGATTCTGCTATATTATGTCCCAAGGAAGTGCTTTCCCTATCCTGTGAAAAGCCGACCCAGTGGCGTGGTTGGTAGCATCAGCTCCTCCCACACCGCTGGACCCTGGTTCGAGTCCAGCCAGTGGCATGTGTGTCTGTGTTGTCCCTGTGATGTGTATTAAAAATGTATGTACTGTATTTCCTGTAACAATAAAGTGTTCTGTATTTGTTTCTGCGCATTATGGCTCATTCGAGGTAACAGCCATTGTAGCTATAGACCTCAAAGCATTGTTCATTCAAACTCAAACTCCTGAGAAAAAATCTTGAACAATGGTATGTTTGCGTACATTTAGCCTTATACAGTTGTCATCTGACGAAGAACTTAATTGTTTGTTACAATTGGCTTAAAAGTCAGAAATGAAGATGACTAATCAAACGATTGATAATTTTTATTTTTATAGTGATGATAAGTAGTTCAAATATTTTCTTAAATAATCATCTAATTTCAGGTAAGAAAATTATAGTAAAATTAATAAAAAATTTAAAATTCAGTTTTTTTTACTATATTATTAATTTTTATGTTTTATTTATATTATTTTAATATTATTTATTAGTTTATGTGTTTACATCTTTCATTTTAATATTAAGCCATATTCTAATGATAACAGCCGAAATAAATTAAAAAAATATTATAACATTGATTCCTTTCTAATAGTACCCCTTTAATCATGTTTTCCTCTCCTACTTTCCATAATTCGAACATTTCTTGTGGACCCGAAGATTTCGAATTAACGAGAGTCCATTGTGGTCATCCCGGGCGGAGAAATTTAAGCGGCGAAAAATTTATACTACAGTAGAACCCCGGTAATTCGGACCCCTATAATCCGGATTGGTTCGGTCTATTTTTTTTTTTTTTTTTTTTTTTTTTTTCTCAAATTTGAGATGTGGTCGGCAAATTTCCATAACATAAATTTATTTCAGCCTCATATTCTGAATGAAAAAGTATTTTCTGAAATCTTTTCGGAATAATACCTCAAGCTTTCTTATTCAAACTCTTTAATGTTATCTATGAAAGGTACCACTATGCATCATTTAAGCTTTGGCAATTCCAATTTTCACAGTTTTCTATTTAATCCATTTAGAAATGTCATCAAAAGCTCGCTGCTTAATAAAGTTTTACTCAGAGCATTGCAAGAAAGGAAAGTAAAATTATCCTTATTGACATACTGACTGATAAGGATCACTTTCCGATCTTTGTTAGCCAGTCCATAGGTCTCTTGGGACTGTGTCCTTGTCTTCGTGCCAAAACTCTTGTACAAGTCATTTTCGGAAAATCGAAATAGAAAGAGGGATAAACGAGAGTAAAAGAGAAATTACACCTGAAAGTTTTGTCAGCTTGTTTTAAAAAATTGATGGTTGCTCAGATGTTGATACCAGCATCAGCGACATTAGCAATTGGTTGGAAGCAGAAAATATGATGAGTATGCCTCGCTTACAGATGACTTAATAATCGCTGTTATATATTTATGTTTAGTGGAAAATACTTCAACTTTCACTTGATTAACAGTTGACGGTAACTCATTAACTGTTGGTTGGTTGTTATGATCTTGGATGAAGATACTCGCTTGTCGGGTATACGAACTAACGATGTCTTAATAAAGTTATCTTTTATTTAATATTTTTTATGCGTAAATATTAAACATCAAGATGCATCAAATAATCGCAGCTATAAACAAGAAGTACAATATGGTGTCAGGTAAATAATAAATCCGATTAAAACGGATTATAGAATCCATGCTTCTCAACCTACGTACGAACTTTTATGTGTTCGGCTAATACGTTTACAACGGAAATGGAGACTTTTAGACCGCCTGGAGTCATGATATTTAGCGGAAATTTAAAAGAGAATTGGTGTAAATGGAAATTGAGGTTCAACAATTTTTTGCTAGCGTCGAAAAGAGTGGAAAATCAGAACAGATAAAGATCGCCATACTCCTAAACCTCATTGGAGATGAAAATATTTACAACATTTTTGCATTTGAAGGTGACGAATTGGCGAGAACACTCGATGCAGTAATTAAAAAATTTGATAGTTATTGCTTACCCCAAAGTAACGAAGTCTTCGAAAGATTTAAATTTTTTACATGCTCTAAAAAAGAAGGCCAAAATAATCTCTTATGTAACTGAGTTGAAAACGCTAGCAGCATTGTGCAACTTCGGAGACCAGGAAACCAGCCTCATTCGCGACAGGATTGTGTTGGGTGTAAATGACCATGGATTGCAAGAGAGACTTTTGAGAGAACCCCATGAAAATGGTCTGAAAATGATTTAATAAATACTAGAAAACTTATCAAATCCTCTCCTTGCATTAATGACAGTACAAAAATGTCATTAACTCCTTCCATTACTAACTGTAGTCGTTTTTATGCTTTACCAAAAGTACACAAAATTGGTGTCCCTCTCCGTCCGATTGTTTCCAATATCGGTTCGGCCTCCTATCCGCTTGCCAAATATCTGGTTAAGCGTTTTTCTTTTCTCTCGATATCCAATGTTTACACTGTTAAGAATTCAAGCTCTTTTGTAAATCTCATTAAGAACTATACCCCCTTCCCCTCTTTTGTAAATCTCATCTATACATATAATAAAACAGTAGGACTCGGTGTGTCTGTACATTGAAGATAATTGACAAAAATGGAGTCAGGGCGATAAAAGAAAACCAATGAAACACAAAAAAAAATTTTTGAATTTTTTGTCTGTCTGTCTGTCTGTCTGTCTGTCTGTCTGTTTGTTCGAGGTTATCTTCGTAACTACTGAATGGATTTTTATGCGGTTTTCACTAATGAAGAATGCACACTCCCGGGCAGTGTATAGGCTTTGTTTCATCAAAATCGGACAACAGACAAAAAAGTAACAAAAAGAAACAAAAGAAACTATTAGGTGCGCTGCTCACGTTTTTTAGTACATAACGTTTTTTAGTACATATAAAATCCAATAGATGTCACTGTGCGATTTTAAAACGCGCTATCGTTATGTTTTCGCCAGTCTACTTAAGTATGAGAAAGTTTCAAGCTGGCTGTCGTTCCATGTGGTTTAGTCGGTAGAACGTCAGTGCGCCATACTGATGGCCCGGGTTCGATTCCCAGCATGGAATTTTTTTTCACTATGTTGGCATTAACGCCTATAAGCAATTAAAAGAATTTGAAATATTGTATTCAAGGCGAATTTTCTCTCTGGGAAAATTTCCTTGCATTAATATGTCAGTGTAATTTTTTTTTCGATTTAATTTTTTTTTTCGAAACTTTGTTTTTCTTAAAAAATTACAGTAAATATTTGATATTTCCCAACGTTTTTTGAATGATCGACTTGCTTTTTTTTTTTTTTTTTAATGTATGTCTGAACCTTATCTAACTACTTCTTCAAGATTTCTTTAGATAAACCGACCAGCGTAGCGGGCGAAGGCCGCTAGTTAAGAACTATACCCCCTTCCCCTCTTTGAGAATGGTTTCATTTGATGTCACATCTCTGTTTACACATGTTCCTGTTCTTGGTGCAGTTCAATGCCTCACTCTCAGATTAAAATAATTCCATTACACTCATCACGAAATTAATCATATTGTTGATTTATTCAACATTTGTTTAAAACAAAATACTTTTAAATTTTCTAACCAATTCTATTCCATGTCTGATGGTTTAGCTATGGATAACCCCCTTAGCCCTTTCCTAGCTGATCTATATATGCATTACTTTGAGGTTAAAATGTTTAATCTCACCAGTTTCCCATTTTATTGCAGATACGTTGATGATTCTTTTGCACTCATCGACCCATCTGTTTCTCCGGTTGATAATATTTTTACTATTTTAAATCAAATAGATCCAGTCATTCAATTCACTTATGAAGTCGAAAACGATAATAAATTGCCATTTCGTGACGTTTTAGTCACTCGTCAATTAACCTCATTTGATACCCGTGTTTACCGTAAACCCTTTGCTGTCACACTCCCCCCCCCCATTTTAATTCATGTCACCCCCTCCTCAAAAAGCTTCTGCTTTTCTTTATTTAATTAATAGAGCTCATTTAATTTGTTCAGATAACAGTTCTTTTAGTGATGAGTTGAATTACATTAGATCAGTTGCTATAGATCGTGGCTTCAGTTTATCATATATCGATAAATTAATTTCTCATAGTTTTAATAAACATCTCGATGATCCTGATTCTTCTGCTGCACCTTTTTCTTATTCTAGTCTAATTATTTTAACGTTTCATCAAAGCATTAGCTTTAAAGTTGCAAATATTTTGAAACATTATGATTTCAAAGTAGTATTTAAACCAGTCAATAAATTAACCTTTTCTCAATTAAAAGATCAAATTTCTCCTCTGGATCATTGGGGGTATTTACAATATACAATGTCAGTGTGGTTTGTCCTATATTGGACAAACAAAACGTAAACTCAGAAAAAAAGTCGCCGAACATATAGGGTAGATGTGCCAGTAATGGGCCACCTCGCACTTTTTGGTTTATAAAAAAATAATAAATAATAGTTAAGCTTTTATTATTTTTTTTCTGAACTCTACCTTGCATGCTTTATAAGCTAAATTAATTTTTTACACTTTTCGTAAAAACAATTAGGAAGCAGGAAATAAAGTTTCACAGTTTTTCTGTTTTTCACTGAAAATCTTAATGAACATGCTAAGAGCAGACTTTACTTACTTAGTTTATATCTTTTTTTATTTTTCCGTAAAAATTGAATGTTTTTGTTTGGTTAGCAATATAAAACATTGAATTTAATATACCAATGGCCATTTACAAAATTTTATTTATTTTTAAGATTTTAGGAGGGGTGGCCCATTACTGGATTGATTATTTCGTGATTTTCCAGTAATGGACCACCCAAGTGACCAATACCAAAAGTGTTATTTCAGTAGAGATAAAATATTTTGATTTAACTGAAAAGCTAAATAATCAAATTTAATACCTAAATTTTACCCATTAGAATTTAATAAAGGCAATTTCTTTATAAATAGTTGTTTTAAAAAAGTCATCCAAAATTGGTACAAAACACAAGCAGAACATTTGACAAAATCTAGATGTGCCGTTACAAAAGAAGTTGTTTTAAGTTGGTTTAGAAATGTAAAATCATATTTGGAAGAAGATATTATTAATATTTTCTTCCGAACTCTGAAGCATACAGAGAGAATTTTTCAATAAGATTAAAGCAAGGTTTCTTTTGTGCTCTTAAAACAAGGAAAATTTTGTAACCAAAATCAGTTAGATGTGTATTATGTAGTACCAAATAACGAAAAACAACAAATCACTGTTACGGGATGTTTCTCAGCAAATAATGAGATTGCTCCATTGGTGATAATATATCCATATAAGCATCTCTGAAGGGAAATTGTGGAATCAATCTGTGCCAAATTGATGGGCTATATGATTATCTGTAAATGGTTGGATAGTGCAAGAACATTTATCATTTTAAATGCATTCTAAAATTCCATATTGAATAGTTTGGACTATCGGAAAGGGATGATAAAATTGAAGATCTGTTATTTATATTTCACAGTTGCACAGCATATCATTTAGATAATGATATGAATGAAGATTGGAGATTTTTTTTAATGCCTTATTTTATTTAAACTTGATTTCAGTAAAACATTGTCTTTATCTTATAAGTCCTTTAAATATTTTGTTTTATATCTTTACAATATAAATCCATTAATGTTAGTTAATAATAAACAGTTAATAATATCATTAATATTTTGTTTTATATCCACATTATAAATCCTTGATTATAATAAATTCATAACTTAAATTTAAATATTTTGTTTTATGTTTTTTCATTACAAATCCTTTAATGTAATGAATTTCTAACTTAAGTTTTAATATTTTGTTTTATTAGTATGCTTTGATTAAGTTCTGTAGCAAAATACAATTGAAACAAGTTAGAAATTGCACGTGAAGCGTAGCAAATGAGGTGCGTTCGTACGATAACGAAATTTTAAAAATATACAGATCTTCCTGATATAGTAGACAATACTTCGGATACAGTACAGTTGTTGAACTCTTTGTGTTCCTATAAACATACAGGAAGTAATTTTTATTACACCTCAGCAACGTATGTCATATTCATGAAATGTGTCACAGTTTAGGGGGGCTCATGGATTGATCGATACGGAAAAACATGTAAACAGAGCTCTCGCTTCGAGTCCATATAAAAACAGAAGTATTCAGTGTCATTAATTTAAACTTTCTGATATTTTAAAGGTATGTTTGTAGTCTTATAAAATTATAAAATTAAGTACTTCAATGTAATATAATAAGAGATACAGCAAAATTTATGTAACACAATTTTCGGAAAAAAAACTATGTGTTATAACACCAACACTAAGATATCTTAACGTTGAATTGACATAAGAACCTAATTTTTGCTTTAAAATGATCCGGAAACTTTACTATATAGAATGAATTAAGGATATAACTATAGCTCAAAAACAACATTATCAAAAAAACTCTCAAATTTGAAAATTGAAAAAACTCCTAAAAAATACAACTTTTTTTCATTAAAAATACTCAAAATATTAAACTATCTAAACTATATTAATTCATTCTATAGATAATGATGTTATACGCATGCAAAAAAAAAAAAAAAAAAAAAAAAAAAAAAAAAAAAAAAATTAAGGCATTCTATGAAATAGTTTTTATTTAATCTTGGTGTTAGTCGTCAAAAATAAAGTTTTGAGAAAACGCGACTTAAAGTTGAAATTATATGGGTGCGGCTATGAAAGTGTTGATACATAAATGCTTATAACTCCGTTAAAAATACAAATATTTTTATGCGGCTTTTTGCATTGAGTTAAGAATTAATTGAATAATCAAACTAGATCATTAAAAAAAATCGATTTTTTGAAAAGTTTTCAACCCCTGAGCCCTCTTAATATAATTAAAACATGTCCCAAACAATGTTTCCCCGTATAGCATTATGTAGTGGAATACTTTTGTGTGGCCTTGTAATTTAATAATGAATTTTCTTTGCATCTCAGAATGTACAGAATTTATATTTTAATATATATATACGTTATAGGTTCACGTCAATTTTATTATGTTCGAATGAGTGTAACACCATTAAAATGCATTTGCAACTTTTTTCCCCCATTGGCTGTAATGTAACGGAATACTTTTGATAGTCCCTGTAATTGATCGATGCATGTGACTATCATAAGATCTGAAATGACTAGACAAAATTATGTAAAAATTATATGTTTTAAATTTCAAACGATTAAAATGCATTTTAAACATTTTTCCCCATTGACCGTAATGTAACGAAATCCTTTTGATTTTCCCTATTCATCGGATTTTCATAAAATTTGAAATGACTCGACAACTTATGTAATAATTATGTATTTTAAATTTCAAATGATTCGGCTAGATAGTTTATGCGTTGTTATATGCGGACAGACAGACAGACGGACAGCCGGACGGACTGAACGTCAACTATAGGTGCTACGTATTTACATAATTACGAACGCATCTAAAAACAATTATCTGTTATTTTTTGAAGGGTGGCCCATTACTGGAACATAGGCGGTCCATTACTGGAACATAAGTGGCCCATTACTGGGCTTTTGGGTGTTTAGACATATTTCTACTGTTCAAAATTAAATTTTTTTTGTATTGGAAAATGTAACTGTGGGATTAGTTAAATATTGTTGAAAGATTAATGTAATATGAAAAAATTGGAATACAATAATTATAACTATTAATAAAAAATATTTTTTAGAGAAATTCCTTAAGGGGGCCCATTACTGGCACATCTACCCTAGGTTATGTTAAAAGAAAAGAGTTAAAGAATTCCTCTATTGCTTCTCATTGTTGGGAGGAGGGCCATAATTTTAACTCAGCTACTATTATCCAAAAATGCACAGACTTTTTTGAAGCACTCCATATATATAAAGTAAAAAACTCCTTGGTTAATGATCTTTCAAGTATACCGTACATCTCAACTTTCTGGTTAGATTTATTATGCCATAACACCTCATTTCCGGTTTAATCTTATTGGTTGCTGAAACTTGTTGGTATTTTAGTACTATGGACGTGTTTAGCACAACTTACCGGTTACTTACCGGTCACTTACCGATTGTAGACAAGTACGAAATGAAAATCAAGGCGAAGTGTGAAGTCAGCTACAATTCAACAGGATAGTTTTCATTGGTGCCACAATTTGCTTTCGTACTGCCCTACAATCGATCGGTAACATTGGTTACTTTGGTGCGCTGAACACGACCTTAGTTTGCGGTTATTTGGGTGTCTGACTTGCTGTCAGTAGGTGGGTGTTCTGTTTTTAAACATTTTTACCTTTTGTACACTGAGGAAGCGAGCCCTGGTGCTCGTGAAACGTATACGTCTGTAGCATAATTTTATTTATTGAGTGTTAAACGTTGGTTTTTAATTATTGTAAACACTTTTCTGTTTGTAAATATTGGATATGTTCAGTATAAAGGTGATTTTATGTGAGTTTGTTTTATTTTATTTAATTTACTCACATTCTCCGGATAATCCGGATTTTCGACAATCTGGATTGGGCCTGGTCTCAATTAATCCGAATTATCGGGCAAAATGGAATACAATAGTGACAGTGCTTCCATCTATTGGCCGTAAACGGAAATGTTTATCTCAGAACATGGCATTTGCGATCCTTCAATATCTTTCCAGTAGGAGGTACTAAGTTTCACCTTTAACCCTTTTTCTACCGACGGTACTTATAAATACCATTAAAATAATTTATTACAAAATCCTTTTAATATGTCAATTAGTTGTAATACTGTTTAGAATGAGTTACAGATACATTACTTTATCTTGTTCCAAAAGCATTATTGGTTACACAAAGCAAAAATATTTTTTAAAGGATGATTTCTTTTGCTTTTGCATCTTATCAGCTTTCTGGGCGCTGATGGAGGGGGAGGAGATTTTTCAATTGGGAAATATTTCTATATTCATATTGTAAGAACATCCTATTTGTACATTTTATAATTCTACAAAAATACTAAGAAAATAATTAAAAATAAAAGATTTGAGTGGGGTTGTTTGGAAATGCATGAAACTTGCAGGTGTTGTTGTTCAGAAACTATCTACTGGCACTCAATTTCCCGTTTTTTTTTTTTTTTTTTTTTTTTTTTTTTTTTTAACACAATAGATTTTTCAGAAAACGGTGTCAAAATAGAAATTTGAAGCGACTTTCAGTACGAAAGAAGAAAAACACTCGAACTGGGGTGAAAAACGTGCTTGCCAAGTGATCGAAAACGCTTTTAGTTCCAGGGGTGCCCAGAGAGGGGTTTGGTGACGCAAGATGCGTCATACAATTTAGTTTTAGGGGGGGAATTTGAGAAAAAGTACATTTTGGGGGAGATTTTCAAATTCTTAATATTTCCTTTATTTACTGTTTAAAAAAATCTTGATTTCTTTTAATTACACTTTTAAATTTTTTCAACGTTTAATGTCCAGAAATTTTCCTGTGTTTTCTTTCTTTAAATTCTAGATAAGGGCAATAAGAACTCATTCTGCTATACTCAACTCGCTATCTTTTGTAAATCTTGATTCGTTTAATATCACTTCTAAATTTTTTCAACATTGAATTTTCAGAAATGTTCCTGTGTTTTCTTTCTTTAAATTCTAGATAAGGGCAACAAGAATTCATTCTGCTATGCTCAACTCGCTATCTTTTGAATGTGCAATAGATTATAAGTACAACATATTTTACAATTGATATTCTGTTTAGAGCGGGTTCCATGTTAAAGTATGAAGATTTTTTTGGGGGGGAGGGGGTGTGTCATTGGGTTTGGGGGGGGTCCCCACTGTTTAGTTCAGTAGGCAATTTTTTTAATTAAAAAATAAAAAAATAAAAACTCATTTTGATTCAAAATGTCTTCCATGAACAGACTTTCAAATTTTATAGCTTGAAAAATGAATTTATAAATGTGTCAAACCGTTTAGCGCATGTTGAGCAGAGCAGTTGAGAACAGTTTTAAAAAGAACTGGCCAGTATTTACGTTATATCCAAAAATGTCCACCAAAGTTCCAGAAAGCCAACTTGATTTATTTTTTCGGTTTGAATCTAAGTCATCATTGCCATAGCGATCTCGCAGTTTAATTAATATGCATAAACAGATTTGTGAAATAAAAATTTTAATCAGCTTTACATACTTTTTTTGTCACCCTCAGTGCAACTCTTAAAGTAGGGGACTGTGTATACCACATTTATAGTTTTTAGTTCTTTCAATTAAAGGGAAAATCTTAATTTAGAACTTTTTCTCCTATACACTCTTTTATTTATTTATTTATTTATTTTTAATTGTTATGTGTAACTTTTGCCTTAAATTTAGTAGCCATGTAAAATTTCAACATTCTAGTGTTAACGATTCCATAAATATCGTAACTTAAAAAAAATTTTGAATGTTTTTCTGCATTTCACACTTAAACAGTATTTACATACTATAAATAACTATCATACCAAATTTCAAATTTCCATCCTCTTCAGCAGTGGCGCCAACTTATATGGGACCATGGGGCCCGAACACACCCAATAATTATGAATCATAATGTACCCAACTTTCATTGTTCAAGTTATTTATTTCATTATTATTCTATTATTCATTTTTCTCCTTAGAATAAAATTTATTTTGTCAATGATCATGTGTTTTAATTTCCCGTTCGATACCCATAAATTCCAAATAACTGAAATGTTTTGCTCCTACTAATTCATTTTGTAGTCATGTTCATGATATGATGACATTACAATAAATATCAGTGTCTTCATTAGAAAAAAACGCATGGTAATATAATTTAATAAAACTGTAACTTTATTAAAACATGATAGCTTGACTTAACATTCTCATCTTTCACCTTCTGTCAACCTTTCAACGAAAAACAAAGTGGTCGCACCATTTTACAAAAATATTTTTGAGTCCACCTAATATTTTTGAGCCAACAGAATATTTTTCAAAAATTGGCTCCGCAGTACTCAAAAATCGAAATTTCAGAACGCTTTTCAATAATGCACCCCACCCCCACCCCCTCTTGGGAGAAGTGGCATCGTAAAAAATATAGCCTATTGTTCAACAAGGGCTGGAAAACAGGATTACAAATATCTCGGCAACTATTAAATTTCCACTATCGTATATACTTGCATATAAGTTGACCTCCTAATAGAGGTCTGCACGGGCCGGAATTTCCAGCCCCGGGCCCGGCCCGTTTTAAAACTCAAAAGTTCGGCCCCGGGCCCGGCCCGTTAAATTTTTATATTTTAGGCTCGACCCGGCACGTACTGATATCAGTGAAAACAGGCCCGGCCCGGCCCGTTTTGGCCCGTTACAATTTCTACGATTTCTAAAAAATTCAGATTTTTATCATATAATTAAGATTCCTTTAAAGAATACTGCATGCATATCTATGGAATGATTATAAAGTACATTTTTTCGGAAATACACATTAGCAACATTAATGATTACTAAGATTCTTAGGCTTCCAACATTCAAATAACGATTCATTAAAAAATTAATATGGCTTAGAATAAAAGAAAAAAAGAAAGAAAGTTAAAAACATCGTAACTTTTGAAGCTGTTTAATAACAGAAGATTTATAAAAATATTTCTATATCATTTTATTAAAGATTTTAAATCCAGATTCATTCGTTAATTCAAAGAAGCTCCTTTCTGATACATTTCTAAATTCATTTTTTTTTCGCAGAAACGTATAAGATTAGCAGGTGTCTTTATTCAGAATCTATATAATCGAATAATGCGTTCCATTTTATGATACAAGCAATTTAAGAACACTGCAAGCAAATAAAATATTGTCATAGTTAGCGTTTTGAATAGAATTTCCGGAAGGGAGAAAAATCTGCAACCATTTGAGAAAATATTGTATCGCAAAGAGGTTATACAAGTATTTTATTTACCAAAAATAAAAAACGCTATTCGATTCCAAATCCCTTCAATAGTCAGGCTTATCACATTTATATTTTTACAATTAAAAATTAATGTGAAAATGAGCTCTGCCCCCTCTACAATGCCTGTTCACTGAGCAGACGACAAGCGTGAAACGTCATGAAGTGGAGGCGAAATCACTAACCCTACTGGTTCCACAATCGCCACGAAGCTCAGAACGCGATCGTTGTCAGGGAAACCGCCTCCACTACGTCACAAGCGAGAAGGCATTGTAGAGGAGGCAGTGAAATGAGTCAAACTTTGCGTTATTGAGAAATTAATTTAAAAACCATCAAGAAGTACATATCCAAAGATTAAATTAACATAAGTTCTTTATAGCTGTTCATAATTTTACAAATCATGTTGTCTGCCCTACAGATCTTGAGAACAATTAAGTTTTCTTCCGGTCAGGTAGAAATGTAGTAAATATGTAAATTCCTATATGTAGAAAAATAATGCAAGCTTGATCTTGGCCCGGCACGATTCAGCTAAAAAAATTAAAACGAGTTACACACAATGCAACTGCCTGATGCCGATCTCTACACTGTACAAGTTACATTTTTATATTGCTATCAAACTAGTATGGCTCGTGACGCACATTTATATTTATTCTCGTTAAAACCATTTTCGTTAAAAATAGGCCATATTATATTGTTTTTGACGAAATCATCAGAACGGGCCGGCAGGCCCGAAATTTTTTTTATCGGCCCGGCCCAACCCGTACGGCCCGTTCAATTTTTTTGTCGGCCCGGCCCGTTGAAAAAACTATTCTAATTCTGCCGGCCCAGCCCGGCCCGTTAGAAAATACGAAACGATTCCGCCAAGCTCGGGCCCGTGCAGACCTTTACCTCCTAACTTTCAAATGCAAATTCTGCAAAAAAAAAAAAAAAAAAAAAAAAAAAAAAAAAACAAGTTGAATGTAGATTTTGCCATTGCAGAATTCAATTTCACCTCCGATAAAAAAAAAAAAAAAAAAAAAAAAAAAAAATGATAGAGGTATTTTAGAAGGGCGACCTCGTTTAGAATGCAATGAGCTAACTTCATTTTTCTTATGTTTATCAATATAATGGCGTGAAATACCCAATTGATTAGCAATTTCTCTCTGAGACATTGGAATTGCGGAATAATAAATAGATAAAATTTGACTTGCTACTTCTTCATTGACTAGATTCATCAAAAACGGAATTTTTTATTAGTTTAAACGCTTTTTTATAGACTCTAAGAAAAGGAAATACATTTTAACAATAAAATTGTATGAATGTCTCGTTTTAACGGCCAGATTACGAAAGTAGTCGTTGGGGGCCACCGTAATACTTACCCATCATAGATATGCATTATATAATATATGAAAATAAAATATGTGAAAACTATTTATAAAATGCATTGCAATTCCAAAAAAAGATTTAAACGTGATATTTAGATATTCTTAATATACATAGTAATGCTCCTTTAATGAATTGCTGATGAACCCATTTCGACAAATTATGTAAAATACCAAACTAAACAAGTAGTACCGGATTGCGTAAAAGAAGGATCCTTATAATTCCAAAAACAATAATCATATTAACTAACAGTTCACTGCGTCAGATTAAGCGTCTCATTTCAAATTAAAACATATCTTTGAATTGAAATTTGAATGAAATACAGGCTCATGAAAAATCGAAGAATGTGGAAAACAGGATTACAAATTTCTCGGCAACTATTAATCCGACCGACTTCTTTCTTGATGCAAAATTTGTGTTATTTTATTGCCTTTTACGTCCTTTCCTTAAAATAAAAAAAAAATCGAAAAATTTTATATACATTTCATCAGAACGAATTTTTCGAGAGTCCGAAAAAAATAGTTCCGGATAATCGAGGTTACTGATATTAAATAGGTTTCGTCATATTCTTACTTACTAAGTACATACAAAATTTTAAGTCTCTATCTCCATTTGTTCGGGAGATAGAGCTTTTACAGACAGACAGACGGACGGCAATTTTTTTTTCTAAAAATATGTTTTTCGGAATCTCCAGTATCTGAAACGTGTAAATCCGTCAATTTTTTTTTTCGATTTTCAAAAGACTGCAAGACTTACTTTATACTACGTATGATAGGTAAGTAAAAGTGGGCCACAATTTTTGACACGACACTTTTTAGCTTGTCTGAAAGAAATAGCATCGGAGGCTAAAAAAGAAAAGAAAAAAAAACCGCGTTTAACGCTTAACTGCTGTGACAAAAATTGTCGCATAACTACTGTGAGCGGTCTGCCAGATCCCTTAATCTAAAGATGAATAAAATGTTAAATTAACTGACAGAATTCTATTTTTGTATTAAACTTTATATACAGGACTATCTATATTATACAGGCCAAACATATCTGTGCGTAACGCATACGTCATTTTCCGAATGGCAACACTTTCCCCAGCAATTTAGGTTTTGCAATTTTTGCTACTGTAAATTTTATACTTCTAAACATGGCGTATTTTCGATTTTTAGTTAGAAAAAAATGTACTTTTAAATGCAATTAGTTTGAAAGCTGTATCTCAATTTGTTTTTATGATATTAATTTTTTTACAGTTCTTAGTACCAATTTTGTAATTGTGGCAACAGAATCACTCTATTTTCTCTTAAAATTGAAAAAAAAAATAGAAATTAAAATATGTAGTTATAAAATTCCGTGATTACGTTTTTTTTTTTTTTTTTTTTTTTTTTTATCAGTTAAATAACTTAAAGTTTTGAGTTTAAGTGATTTTAAAATGATCAAATTAAAATATCATTTTTTCAACCATGGTGAATACGGATATGAGAAGTTCATGTTTAAATTTTCGAAGATGAAAATTATGACGGGTTTTAATTTCGCGTGAAATTCTATGATCGTGTCAATTTGGAATAAATTTTGTTTTTTTCATTCGCATTTATACCAAACATAAGAGTCTCAATTGATAAATTCATCATAATAGCTGATCTTTCTTATATTTTACTGATTTTATATGCAATTAAAGTTTAAAATAAAAAATTTGGACAACTGAGTTTTACAGTATTTTGTTAATCTTAGCTTAAAATAATATTTGTTTGAGAGGTAGACTGATCAATATAAGTTGCTTTTTTTATTTTAAGCAGTTTTTTAGATTTATTATAAAACAATGAAGCAGTTCCTTCTTAAACATTTTCTTTCGTCGAATTTCGACGGGTTCCACCTCGTTATAAATAAAATTCGGCTATTCAAAAGGCTCTAGCGATAGTAATAGGACTCCAAACGAAACAAAATTTGACCAGTATCTATAGTTAAATTCAAAATTGCGAGTTAAACTCTGAAACTTGAAAAACTCAGCGGTCTGTGGGACCGCTAACAACAGTAAATGGTTAAACCGACCCCCTAGCTTTTACTTAAATTGTGCACAAAATTCAAACACAGAAAGATTTCACTTTTAAATGCGAAAATGGTGATAAGTAGACAAAAAAATCATTGAAATGTTTTTTAATGATAAATTATTATTATTTGTATATTTTATATATTATTTTATTACTCATATACTAAAAAGCCAGAACTTTATTGTAAGTATATATAAAGTAATGTATTCAAAGTGATTTTTGATTTTTTAAATGACTCGCATATAAGTTGTAGAGATGAGACGGGATCGATCATCCTAAACCCGATGCCGAGTCAGATCCCGACTCTGGTTTGAACTATTTTTATTTTAGTTTTCGGGCTGGGACTGGCTCGGGCTCATTTATTTTTTTTATTTTATTTTATTTATTTATTTTTTTTAACCGGAAACTTTTATTTATTCATGTGCAGAAAATATTGAAAGTATTTTCTTTTCACTTAAAATTGCGTACTTATTATTTTTCAAGTCATTTTAATGCTATTTTGATCAAAATGACAAGGAAAATCGTGTTTATTTATTTTAGTATTTCACTGGTGTTTCAAACGAAAATTTCTGATAATTACAGATTTATGCCTACGGAATTTCCGTCGACGATCTATTTATTCACATGGTGTCCAAACAAAACAAACACAGCAATGAATTTGCTTTTAGTTGGATTTCGTTAGCAGAAGTTGGTTTTTAATCGAATCGATTACTTATTTATTATATCGTTACGTAACGTGACGAGAATTTTTTTTTTTTCTGTTTTTAGCAGATGAGAAATAACTTAGAGGTTTGCAAATTATTTAATCTTCTATTGTGCACGAGTCATAGTCGTTTTTTATATGAAAATAATTTTTTTCATTATTATATCTATTTGTCAGCATCATCATGAACTCTGATCATGCTGGGAGCGCTGAACACTTTTGAAGTCACTTTACTTCTTTAGTAAATATAATTACCATGTTATTCGGATAGAAAACAATTGATCAGTGTTTCTTCTTTTCCTATAAAAGCATCAGATTTTTAAATAATAATGTCAATTTTTACTCTCTTATGTCTTCAATAGAAGAAAGTATTGTTATTGAAATTTTTTTCGACTTCCGGTTATTGACGGATTTACACGTTTTAGGGGTCAAAGATTCCAAAAAACATGTTTTTACAAAATGTCTGTCTGTCCGTGTATCTATGTGTGTCCGTATGTTGCCATTCTGCCACCAAAAAGTGTATGAAGATATGCATAGAATTGGACCAATTTTCTTGTGAATGCTTTTGGCTGTGGCAAGCAGGTTCTCCTTCAATTTTGAAATATTCCGCCGGAAGAGGGCGCTGCTATGGCAATTTTTGTGCCATTTTCAATATTGTACCGACTAAAAGTGTATGAAGTTATGCATCAAATTGAACCAAATTTTTTGTGTAAGTGTTTGGCTATGGCTAGTTGGTCCACGCTTATATTTAAAATGACTGCTGAGATGTGCCAAATGTTCCAAATTAAGCCACTCCCATTTTAACTTTCTCAGGGGAGAAATTTCTATAATTGCTGAAATATGTGTTTAATTATTTCTTTAGTAGATTTATTTTCTGGAATTTCACACTGCTACCTTAAATGGCTGCTGAGATATAGGAAGATGTTCCAGAATTTTCGACACCCCCCCGTTTGCCCCCCTTAGAGAGGGGGTTTTCGAAATTCCCATCTTAGTGCACGCTTACATTATAAGAAATATATTTGCCCCAATTTTCATGCTTCTACATTTAATAGTTAGTGCTGTGCGTTGATTATCAGTCAATCAGGACAAACTATTTTAGGCACTGCTCTGTTATCCCGTCGATCAAGTTTGCCAAATTTTAGAAACCGCCAAACTATTAGCCAAATTGACACGATTTTTTTAAATAACGAATGAACCATTATTTTAGTAGAACATTTATAAAAATATAAATTAAAAGTCAAATTAAAAATCACTTGATGACGTAACAAACACCTGTATAATGTTTAATGTCAAATGAATGTGGTTTTTGCGATCACCGCTATTGACATTTAATCTTAGAATTTGGCGACAATAATTTGGTCGACGGGATAACCAAGTATTACCCTATTTTGAATATGTGTAGATAGTACAATCAATCAGAGCAACTTCACGCCAAGAGAGAGAAAAAAAAGATTAAATCTCCAACATCACACGAGTTAATGGCAAAGTTTTGGTCTCAAAATATAGATAGCTGCACGTGTGTGAGTTTTGCAGCTCATTGAAATTAATTCGTCTAATTTCCACCATGGCAGAATGGATCAAAGTTTCGTAAAAGTGGAGATAAGCTACCCTGTTTGTCTGTATTTATAATCATTCCAAAAAACTTTTATATATATAGTTTTTCCATTTTTGGTCTTGTATAAAAAACGGTTGATTGTGACCAGAATGCTACAATCTAAGAATATGGTTGTATTGTTGGTTGTTGGCCAGTATAAATAATTGATAAATAATTAATTGTCTAAATAATTAATTGATTCTTATAGCAAGCACTACACAATATTTAATTTTTCTACCCTCTTTCAATCAAAACCGATTATAAAACAAGCGATGAATTTTAGTAAACTACAATTTTAAAAATGGCGTAATAAAAATAACACATAATTGTTGAGGTACATCATTGTTTAAAATATGAATACTTCTTCATTGTTGCCATTAAAACATCATTGTTGAAATCATTCTTAGTAAACAATGAATTCAACAATGTAAAATCATAATAAATAGATTTTAAGAAAAAATAATCTTTGAGACTTTAACCGCCTTCATTGATGTTAGTAAGCATTTTACAGCATCCTATTTTTCCGTTTATCATGGATCAAAGCGATTTTACATCCTTCAATGGAATGTTTTCTTCTGATGTAAGTTATTTGTAACATTTTCATATAAATATTTAATATTTATAGCTATTATTTATGTTATATGAGCTTGTTCCTTATACAACCTTAACTATGAAATGATCTACTGATAAATGGTGACTTGTAGCTTCATTTTATGAATATATATTTTTTGTAGTATAAGTATGCAAAATGAATCTCTGTATTTTTATTATTTTGCTTGTATATTGTTGTTTGCCATTTGCTATCTTAAGTGTAAAAGCGTTGTGTTAATAAATGTGTACTTTTGGATACAATAGATGAATCTAAACACAGGGAATCGCTTCGAAATTACAAATACCCTGAATAAAATGAAAATCCAATTGCTTTTTGATTGATTATAAAGCACACTGAATGAACAAACATTATGAACACTTTTCATGGTAAATTCGACTCGATCTTGAGCACATGAACTGATGCAATATACTCGATTTTATGGTAAAAACTTTCAAACTGGTTAGAAGCACCTCTGAAATTTGCATTTCGCCTGTTTATGGAAAGAATAAGTGGTTTCGAAAGCTTCATGATTGCAAAAGTATAAACGACAATTCCAATATATCTTAAAATGATAGATGTCTTGACCTGTCTCGTACAAGAATGTCTTAAGACTATAAATATTACATAAAAAAAATCTCTGACAAATAATGCAATTAGGGAAATTTCCATGTGAGCAAAAGTGAAGCCAAGAGATTATCATAGATTGTTTGCTGTAAAAAAAAAGATAAATTACGATACAAGCAGAGGCTGATTATCAACGGGGCACACTCCCACCAGAAAAATGAAATAAAGAAAATTTCCTTAATCATGACAGTAATTTTGAATGAAAAGGGCGTTTAAAGAAGACGGAAATTTCTATAACGTTTTGCTGTTCAGAGATTGCCCGTAAATAATCAGGCTCTGGATACAAGGTGACGTAATACAGCATTAGAATCATTAAACTGTATCTATAAACTGACCTTAAGAATATTTTCTGCAATCAGTGTAAAAAAAAAAAGATATTAGTGCTGCATTGCAGGTGATCATAACTAATTGGCCACTCAGTGTATAGCTAGCTCTTTTTTGTAAATATTAGGTAATCCATATTTATATACATACAGAAAACAAAATGCAAAATCATTGAAGAATAAAATTGTGTTTATGAACAGCGAATAGGGTTCTAGAAAGTACGTGTATAATATTTAGATCTAACATAAGCTATTTTGTTTCGACAAACTTATTATTTAAAGGGATTATCAGAGATGGTCTACAATTCTATGCAATATTAAATATTTGTGTTTGAATATAAATTAGTTAAACAACTCGAAAATTGCACTTCAAGTGTAGCAAATGAAGTGCATTCATACCATAGCGAAGTTTTTTAAAAATTGATATCTTCGTGTAATAGTATATAGTACTTTCAATACATTATAGTAGTCGAAATTTTTTGTGTGTCTGTAAATGTTTTCTATTTTTACTATGCAGGAAGTAACTTGTAGTAAACCCCCAGTGATGTATATAAATTTCATAAAATGTGAAGTTTAATATAACTAAATCGCGCACCATACAATGTTTCCTCCAACACCATTATGTGATGGAATTCTTTTGTGAGGCTCAATAAATTAATAACAAATATTCTTTGCATTCTAGATTATACAAAATATACAGGGTGGTCATAAAAAAACTTTGCCGATATATGGAGCTCTAGCGGCCAGTCCGCTCAACCGATCGAGGTGAAATTTCAGATAGCTATTCAGAGGTATTAGTTCGAGATTCTGTGAACGGCAACAAAATGGCGCACACGGTTACGGTTATAGTTACAGAAACTCGAAAATTTCCATTGGCAACACCCATTTTTTTTCATCGCAAAATGCTCAGCGCATGCGAAATCCCTAAAGAGCGTTGGAACCGTTCGTGTATCGTAAGAAACGGGCATGTTATGCACGCACAAAAAACTGTTCTGCGAATCCTCCCCCCCCCCCCCATAGAAAAAACTCGATTGAGGCGCAAGGAGGAAATGTGCATATGACACAGAGTCAGTACACTTATATCACATTATAATACAGATCGGAGAAATTAAAACTATTATTTTGATTACACATTTTCCATATGGGTGCCATCACCATGCAATGTGTAATTGCCTGTGATGACACCCATGTGGAAAATGTTAATCAAAATAAAAGTTTTAGTTTCTCCGATCTGTATTGTGATGTGAGATAAGTGTACTGACTCTGTGTCATATGCAAACTTCCTCCTTGCGCCCCAATCGAGTTTTTTTATGGGGGGGATAATTCCCAGAATGTTTTTTTGTGCGTGCATAATATGTCCGTTTCTTGCGATACAGGTACGGTTCCAACGCTCTTGAGGGTTTTCGCATGCGCTGAGCATTTTGCGATGAAAAAAATGGGTGATGCCATTGGAAATTTTCGAGTTTCTGTAACTATAACCGTAACCGTGAGCGCTATTTTGTTGTCGTTCACAGAATCTCGAGCTCATACCTCTGAATCGCTATATCTGAAATTTCATTTCGATCGGTTGAGCGGACTGGCCGCTAGAGCTCCGTACATCGGCAAAGTTTTTTTATGACCACACTGTATATTTTAGTATAAACTTTATAGATGAATACCAATTTTATTATGTTCGAAAGAGTGTAACATCAGTATGTTACACTTGAAACTGTTTTTTCTTATTGACTGTCATGTATGAAAAAAATAGGATTATAAATATCTCAGCAACTAGTTATATGATCGACTTCTTTCTTTATGCAAAATTTTTGTTATTTTATTTCCTTTTAAGCTCTTTCCGTAAATAAAAAAATAAAAAATAAATCGAAAATTTTTATATACTTTTCATCAGAACGAATTTTTCGATTGTCCGAAAAAAAAAGTTCCGGATAATCGAGGTTACTGATATTAAATAGACTTCGTCCCATTTCTACATACTAAGTTCATAGAAAATTTAAAGTCCCTATCTCAATTCTCTATTTCAAGTCTCTATGTATGTTCGGGAGATAGACCGTTTACAGAGACAGAGACAGACAGGCAGACGGACGGCATTGTTTTTCTCTAAAAATATGTTTTTCGTCTCTCTGTCCGAATCTAGGAAAAAAAGTGACGTAAACTATAAAAGCGGGAAAAAGGTGACACGGGAAAAAAGTGACAAGGAAAAATTGTTACTTGAAAAAACGTGACGAGGAATTGATTTTGGGGATTTATTATTGATTTTGGGGATTCATTAGTTAAGTATGAAAGAGGGATCGGCGAAGGTTCATCATTTAAGCAAATGAGTTTTTCATGCTAAGCCAAACGTTTTGATTAAATTTCACTAAATATGATTAAAGTAAATGATTAAATTTTTAAATAAAATCGCCTGGCATGTTCATACTGAAAAAACATTTGCCTGATTAGTTTTGGGAAGGGACGATTACAACTCCCCCCCCCCCCCATCCGCCGTAAATTAGATAAATGGGTTTTTATGCAGAATTATCCAGCGTGTGTCAAATTTTGGATATAGGTTCTTTCTGAATAAGACTTATATATTGTATATAATGCTTGAAGAGATTTGGGAGTTTAATGGTTAAGCATAGATGGGGAACGGGGGAATAACCTCTCTTAAATTAAATTAATAACTTTTTACGCAGAATTATCCGATTTACTTGGAATTTTCGATATAGATTCATTATGATAATGCTCTATCTCTGCGTATCTCTGATTAGTTATGGAGTTCTTTTGTTTATTAATAAAGGCGGGGACGGGGAATTATCTCGCCTCAAGCTAGATAACTCGTTTTTATGCAGAAATATCCGATGTATTTCAAATTTTAAATGTAGGTTTTGTCTGATATGATGAATCCCTGAATAGTTTTAAGGGTTTAATGGCTAAGTATAGAAGCGGAATAGAATTTAACACCCCTCAAATTAAATAAATTTTTTAACGCAGAATTATCGAATTTGCTTGAAATTTTTGATTATAGATTCATTATGATAAGGCGTATCCCTGATTAGATATGGGGGTTCTTTTGCTAATTAAAAAGGGGGAGCGGTTGATTACTACCCCCCCCCCTTAAATTAGATAAATTGTTTTTTATGTACACATATCCGATGTATTTCATATTTTGGATGTAAGTTCTTTCTCAGAAAATAAATTTCAGAATAGTTTTAATAGTTTAGTTTATAGTTTAATAGTTTAATGGGTAAATATAGAGGGAGGAACGGGGTATAACCCTCCTTAAATTAAATAAATGGCTTTTTAAGCAGAATTATCCGATTTACTTCAAATTTTGGATTTAGGTTCATTCTGACAAAGCGCATCTCTGATTAGTTATGGAGTTATTTTGCTAATTAAAAAGGGAGGGCATTATTCCCCTCCTTGAATTTATAAATTGTTTTTTATGCACACTAATCTGATGTATTTCAAATTTTGGACATAAGTTCTTTCTAATAAAGAGAATTCCTGAATAGTTTTAAGGGTTTAATGGCTAAGTAAAGAGAGGGAAAACGGAGGATAACCCCCCCCTATAAATTAAATAAATGGCTTTATACGCAGAATTATCCGATTTACTTCAATTTTGGATGTAGGTTCATTATGATAAGGTGGATCCTTGATTAATTGTGGGTTATTCCCCGTTCCCCCTCTATATTTAGACATTAAACCCTTAGAACTATTCAGGGATTCACTTTATGAGAAAGAAACTATATCCATAATTTGAAATATATCGGATATGTGTGCATAAAAAACAATTTATCAAATTTAAAGGGGAAAATATTCACCCGCCCCCATTTTTTAATTAACACAAGAACCCCATAACTAATCAGAGATAGGTCTTATTATAATGAACCCATATCCAAAATTCGAAGCAAATCGGATAATTCTGCGTAAAAAGCTAATAATTTAATTTAAGAGAGGTTATTCCCCCTCTATACTTTATCATTAAACTCCCAAATCTCTTCAGACATTGTATACTATATATAAGTCTTATCAGAAAGAACCTATATGTAAATTTGACACACGTTGGATAATTCTGCATAAAAATTTATTTATCTAATTTAGGGTGGATGGGGGGGGGGGGTAATCGTTCCTTCCCAAAACTAATCAGGCAAGCGTCTTTTCAGTATGAACGGATATCCAAAAATTTAATCAAAACAGTTAGTTTAGCATGAAAAACTCATTTACCTAAATTATGAACCCCCCCCCCCCCCGATCCCCCTTTCATACTTAACCAATGAAACCCCAAAATCAATAATAAATCTCCAAAATCAATTCCTTGTCACTTTTTTCCGGTGACTTTTTTTCCGTGTCATCTTTTTTCCGCTTTTATAGTTTATGTCACTTTTTTCCGGTCGCTTTTTTTTCCGTTTACCATCTGTCCATGTGTCAGCGTATAACAGATTACCTAACATAATTACCTAACAGAAATTAACTGACTGAATGGTTTCAAATTTAATAAAAATAATTGCTGTAGAATTTCACATTTGTATCTATATCATGAAGGCCAAACGTATATGTGCGTAACGCAAACGCCATTTTGCGAATGGCAACACTTTTCCCCTGTAATTTCGGTTTTGCAATTTTTGGCTAATGTAAATTTTACACTTCTAAACATTGAACATTTTAAATTTTTACACCGTCAAATAGAGAAAAAAAGGAACTTTCAAATGCAATTTGTTTGAAAGCTGTATTTCAATTTATTTTTGAGACAGTAACTTTTTTTATAGTTTTTAGTAACAATTTTGTAATTGTGGCAATAAACTCACTCCATTTTTTTTCTTGTAATTGAGGGGGTGGGGGGGGGAATAGAAATTACAATGCTCAATGCTTTCCCATGCAATTTCCGATTTGCAATTTTCGTTACTGCAAATTTTACATTTTTAAACATTGTACCTTTTAAATTTATACACTGTCGTATGGAGAAAAAACGTTCTTTGAAATGCAATTTATTTCAAAACTGTATCTCATGTTATTTTTGAGATATTAATTTTTTTTTTATAACTTTTGGTTCCAATTTTATAATTGTGGCAACAGAATCACTCCATTTTCTCTTAAAACTGAAAAAAAATTAGACATCAAAATGCGTATACTACTTCAAAATTATCATTTGTTATAAAATCGGGTGAATTTCGGTTTTATTTCGTTTAATAATTTGGATAACTGAGTTTTATAGCATTTTGTTAATTTTAACCTAAAAATAATATTTATTTGACCGTTACCTTGACCAATATAAGATACATTTTTACTATAACTAATTTTATAGATTTATGATAAATCAATAAAACAGTTAAAAAAAAAATTTTTTTTTTCATCAAATTTCGGCGGGTCCTCGTGAGATTAAAATCCAAACTTTAAAAAGATATTGATATAACTTTTCTTCATTCTTTTAAATTCTATGACATTTAATGAATCAATGATATCCCATAACAGGTAATGATTCTAATATGAAATGTTAGTGACGTCTTATTTAAGATGGAGTCCGATTATTTCCGTATTACTGAATCAGTATATATAATCGTAATTATTTTAGAATTAATGCATTTTTGCATAAGAGTGCAACAGCTACGGCACCAAGATATCAATATCTAGAATATTACCGTTTAGTACTAACGCGCCTTATTTGCCACGTTTAACGTACAATTTACGATCTGAGTTTTACCATCATATATAAGTAAGTAGCAATCACAATCGTTCCAAAAAGCCTTTATATAGATTTTCAATTCTTGATCTTATTTAAGAATATCGTTATAGTTATGGTTGATGTCCAAGAATGTTATTAACGAATAATATATATTATCCTTTTGAAAAATCTTCATATAAATAAGTAATAGATTTTTATGTCAAGCACTACACCATATTTACTCCCTCCCCCCCCCCTTCCATCAATAAAACTGCTTTATAAAAACAAGCCATGATTTTTCGTAAACAATAGTTTTAACAATGGAGCATTTAAATTAACATAAAACTGTGTTTAAAAATGAATATTTCTTTATTGTTGCCATTAGAACATCATTGTTGAAATCATTGTTGGTAACAATGATTTCAACAATGTAAAATCTAATCAATAAATTTTAAGGAAAAATGTTCTTTGAGACTTTAACCGCCTTCATTGATGTTAGTAAACTATTTACAGCATCCAATTTTTTTACTTTATCATGGATCAAAGTTATTTTGCTTCCTTCAACGGAATGTTTTCGTTTGATGTAAGTTTTTTGAAACATTTTCATATAAATTTTAAAAATTTATCTTTATTTTTTCTCTTGTATGGACTTGTTGGTTACGACCTTAATTATAAAACGCTTTATTGATAAATGGTGATTAATAACTTGATTTTATGAAGGGATATTATTTGTAATATTATTTTACAAATTCAATATGTGTATTTTTGTTATTTTGTTTGTGTATTGTTATTTCTCACTTGCTATCACCATTTTGAAAACGTCGTATTATTAAATGTATACTTCTGGCTTCATGAGATGAATCTAAACATCGGCAATCTTTTTGGAATTGCAAATGCACTGAATAAAATAAAAATCCAATCATTTTATTTTTTGATTGATTGTATGTACTCTGAATGGACAAACATTTTGAACACATTCTTAGAAAATTCGACTCTATCGTGAGAACATGTTCTAATGCAATAAATCCGATTTTATGGTAAATTTTTTCAAACTGGTCAAAAGCATCTATGAAATTTGCATTTTGCCTATTCATGGAAAGAATGAAGGGTTGTGAATTGTTTATTATAATTGTGTTTACTATCTTAGAATACGATTAAATTTATTACATAAATGCGGCATGAAGTAACAATAAATGTTGGCAATTGACTGCGTATGAGGTCGTATGAGTTGGTTATAAAAAGAAATAGTTAATTTTTTTTTTTTTTTTTTTTTTTTTTTTTTTTTTTTTTATAGAAAATTGTCAATTGTACTGTGCGTCTCAAAAATATATAGACGGGGTATTTTTGAAATAGCAGTTAAAAATTGCAGAAATGATCATAAAAAAATAATGAGTATATAGATTCATGACATAACTTTATTGAACCAAAGAAATACAATATAATTTTCACAGAAAGAAAAATTTAAAAAATATAGAATACAAAATAGGTGATCCCCAAAATATACATAATTTTGTTATATTTTACATTAAAATTCAAATTTCGGATCCACACTGTTAATTTTTCTTGTAATCTTATCAAGCAAGCTTCGAACTAATGTTTGGAGAATGTGTGGTGGTAAAGAGATCAAACTCTGCGCTACTTGTTGATTCATTCCTGAATAATCGAAAACTGAAGATCATAAGCATACACCTTTCGTGCAAGAACTTCCCTAAGGTTTACACTTGGTTTGGGGGATTTGGGTGTGGGCTGAAAATTTACCAGTCTATAATAGTCCTTTTACTTTGCTTGAAAGAAGCTGATTTTTAGTGAGAGGTTCTAATCAATGCATTCTTCTGTTCGAATTTCAAGTTTTTCTCTTATAAGATTTTTCCAATTCGAAGCAGATTGCTTTTCAAGACATTTTGATAGTCAACACAGCACTGTCGATAGTTAAGAAAAACAATATCTGTTGTTCAGCTGAAAGAGAACGCGCCCCATAGCATTAGATAACGACCGCCTTCTAGTCACCTAAAGAATTTGCAATATTCTTGTAGCAGATCATGCCTACAGTATGCCCAGCCGTCATTGACAATCTACATTGTTAAAAATTTTCTCTTATTGACAGGTTATCTTCCGTGAAATTTGACCAGAATTTTTCCGTTTTGTTAGAAAAATTGGAATTTCTTCTTTTTTATATGTTGCTATTTTAATATTACAGAGTTTCAAATACGGAATTATTACTATAAAAATCTACCACGCGGTAAAAGCCGAGGGCTAATAAAGTCTATGGGGGCGTTCTTATCAAATATCTCGTTCAAATTTTAATATTTTTACATGATTTTTTTTGCATAGGATAGTTGAGGACGATTCACAACCGGCCTAGTTTTTACTTTTTCGATTTTGGTTATATATTTTTTATATTATGATAGTTTCAGTTTCAGAACCGGTTTAAACTGGTTTTGAAAATTATAGTAATTTTTAAAAAAAATCTGAAACCAAAATTGAAAAAATAAAAACTAGGCCGGTTGTGGATCGTCCTCAACTATCCTGTAAAAAAAATCATTTAAAAATATAAAAAATAAAGCGAGATATTTAAAAAAGATTGCGCCCATAGACTTATCATTAGCGTTCGGCTATTACTGTGTGATTAGTGTGTGCTCTTAATCAAATATGTTCTATATAAAATATAAATTCGTTCATTAAATATCTTCTTTTTTTGTGTATGTGTTATTGGAAAAATTCTCATGTTTAAATTAGTAATATCTTTTTAAAAAATCACACATTTTGAATTGTATATTTCTGTTTGTTTGTTTATTTCGAGAACAATCTTGAAAGGCTTTTCCAGAATATTTTTTTATTTATTTATTGCTTTTTGCAAAATATCTGTAGATGGCTTTTCATTAATTTTATGGCGTTCTTATCCAACATCTGCTTCTCTTTTTCGTAAATATTTCAAAATCTAAAGTACGAATGTGAGTTCTACAGATATGAAAATTCGGTATGGGACGAATTATAATATAACTGAAACTCTACATTTGATACAATTAAATATAAATCACATTTTTTAAAATGCTGAAGAAAAAGGAATTTTTAAAGCATTGAATTTTCTAAAATACTTTCTCGGATTCACGGAAATTTCCTTGGCAGCAGTACCACCATAAATTCTCCGTTATTTGATGAATATTCATTCCTTTTTTTTTTTTTTTTTTTTTTTGTTACTAAAAGATAAATAACTTGAAAAAAGTGCAAAAAAAAAAAATAAATTTTGCGTTTTTGGAATCAAATTATCTATCATAGGATTATGAAAGTGTGCGTTGACCACTGGGTTACAGTTTTACAGTAACGAAGCACTTTCAAATAATTAAGTTCGGTTCCGATAGGTACGGTTTGATCAATTTCTTTAAAAATCTAGTTTCTTTCAAAAGTTAATTTCGGAAAAAATGTCGCTTTTAATGACATTGTGACTGAGGTTTTAATACTTCAGAATTAATACATGACAAATTATTAATTATAAATATTTTTAAGTAGATTGCTAAATGTAATATATGAATATATTAATTTTATTCATTTAATTTTTATTATTTTCCATTAAGTATTTTAACTAAAATAGTTTTAATTAAAATAAATTTTAAATTATAACAACAAATTTATGAATTTAAATTCATGTAACACATTCATCTTGAAAAAAAAAATGTGAGCACTTTTGAATGAATGAGAAAAATGTTTGTTATTTATTTTTCAATTCGAAAACTTTTAAAAAATGTTTAATCAGATTATTTATTTTGATTTATAGTAATTTTGATTTTTCATTTAAAAAAAATAAGGATTTTAGTATTAATAAAACCAATATTTATGCATGCGAGTAATAAACGAATTTCTCCCTCTCATTAATATTTTCTGGAAAAATATAGACTATAGTTATTTAAAGATAAGTTCTGCGGATATGTGTAGAGTAATAGCTACAGATTTTTTTCTTGGATGCAATTTGTCTTTAAAAGCTCGCTATTGCTTTCGTAAATAGGGAATTGTTTGAAGGTAAAGACTATATGACTTGTGTATTAGTATTCGGAGCACTTTTAAAAGACAACTTATGAAAATTGTGAGGACAATAATTTTCTTAAGAAAAGTCTCTTTTTAAATTTATCTTTCAAGTGTTTCAATAATTTAATGATTCTTTATACCTGTTGCTGTAATCGAACTCGAAAAAACATTTGTGATAAAATTAAGCAAAAATATATTGGCGGCGAAAACAAAGATCACTCTATCGCTTGGCATTTGAAATGATTTTTTGAAAAGAATATTACTTTTTTAATTTTTACAAGCTATATTTATATTAAAAACATATTTACAACTGAATAATATTTTTTTATTTCTTATTTTTAGATTTATGAAGTTGACGACTATGTTGATCCTAGGTAAGCTATTTTTGATCAAACATATTTATATAAAATGCATATAGGTATATGTAGTGTTGCATTGGGTTTATTTACAACAGTATATATATACATGTTATTCAAATGATAACAAATTAATAAAAAAATTAACAAAGAAGCATGTGTGACAATTAAACATGAAAAACTTTTCATGCACATTCGGAATTCTGTGAAAAAAATTTCTTGGATCAATAAGGTGAAAAAATAATGTCTGTATGATCTGTAATGATTATATTTCTAATGTTTATATAATCTGTTGATTTGTATTTATGCTACATATATTTGGATTTTATAAGTTATTTCAGTTATGAAACGCATGGCACAGTTGGAAATTGTTACTTAGCAATTTCGTCGATGCATGGTAATATACTTAGGATCTTTTGGTGAGCCTTGTATATGATCTGTAGAATTTATACATATGAAGTAACATGCGAAAAATATTTCAATAACAGTAGGTATACTACAATTAAAAACCTTCTCTTAGCAATTATTGGTCACAGAGATCAGTCTAAATGAATACTTTGATATGTCCCTGTAATAGAAACAGAAAATTTTATGCTCACGATAGTTTATAGTAAGTACCTCATAGTGCAGTTCGGTGATTAAAGCAATTTAAATATGCCTGAAATAGTGTAACATCATTAAAAGTTATTTCAGTGATATTTCTCTATACACCGTAATGGAAAATATCTCTTTTGAGTATCCCTGTAAAGAAGCAGTGAATTCTATATGCTTCATTTGCAAGACCAAACATGATATGGCTAACCTTATAAAATATATAAATTTGATTAAAATAGAATATACAATGCATATTAGAATATCAGACGGCAGTGTGATAAACCGAAATCATAAACTTTTTTCAACTTTATTGGAAAGTCTTGAAAATGTAATATTTAGTATAAATATTTCACTTAGAAAATGATTAATTGTCAGTTTTATGGATGGTTATAATCAACTTCTTGAAAATATTACAGCGAGAAATCAACATTAAATTATATTCTTTTAATATCTTTAATCCTATTCAAATTAATGGGATATGTTTTCATATTTAGCGAATGGCATCAGACGGTATATAATAGTCATCTATCTGAATTTTTTCACAATGAAGTCAATTTTCGTTATCCCAATGGATATGTTAATAGCTACAGTTCGACATATTAGCAAGAACCGAAGCATGTGCATTTGAAAAAATCTTCTAATTAAGATAAAATTATGTTTATTAATGTTCACTAATCATATTTTTCTAAGAATGTCACTACATAGCGAAAAAATCTTGTAGGGATGACATCAGTTCGTGATGGTTGAATAATGTACAAAATGTTGGCTATCTTTGTAAAAATCTAAATGTACGATGATATTAGTCTGACTTTAAGAGTCTATAAGAATGACGATATGCACACGCATGTTCAATTCCACATCCAAAGTACTAAATTAACGCATGTTTAAAAAACTGCTGGATTTCGACTGGTTTCTCATCAAATCTATTTCGATTTCACAAGATAGGTGTCAACAAACAGTAGTTTAACGATAATGACATGACATGTCAAACCTTATAATATATATACAGATTTAATTAAAATCCGTTACCAGAATGCCAATTTTACCAAAATGACTTTACCAGGTGCATGCCAATTTTAGTATTTTATTTCATTTTCATTTGTCTGTATACAAAATGAGATCACGACTAACACTGATATCGACAATTATAAGTTTGTAAATGAAAAAATTTATTAGATTTATGTTAATTAAGGGTTTGTAATGCAATTAATTAAAACAAACTGACACCAGTGAGCAGCATCGGTTAGTGCATTCACTGATTCTTGCACATATAAAGGAACAAGCTCCATTTATTTTGGGGCATAAGTCTGAAAAACAATCCAATCAGTTATGTGACTGATGCGTAGGATTTTACACATTTTGCGATGCACATTGGGAAACTATAAAAAAATACAGTTTAAATATTACATGCAATTACATCTCCCTGTTATCGTTGAAGCCACATTTTTCCATTATAGGGTAACATCCCCAGTAATTGGCACATTAAGAATTTTTCTTTAAACTTACTTCAATTTTCACTACCAAGAAATTAAATATTTACTTGCAAATATTTTTAAATCAAAGAATGCATATCTGTGCATCTATTTTGCCCACTAAAAGCAAAAATGTCCGAAAAAGTATTTTTTTAATACATTTATAAAAAGTAGCTATAATCATAAGTAATTGGCACCAAGAGCACCAATGTATGACACCTTGTGATCCAGTAATTGGCACAAGTTTATATTAAAAAAAACTTTATATTTTACATTGGGTTTAATCGCTTTAAAGGAATTTACTATAGATGAAGATGCCATAGTTCAGGTTTTTGAGAGAAAGAAATCAACATATTAGTCTGAAATGTGAACATTTTAAAACAATACAATATATTTATATCAATACCCAGTAATTGTCATGCTGTCCCCAGTGATTGACATACAAAGCTTTAATGGATTCCAATTACAAATAATATTTGATATTTTCAAATAAAAACAACTGATAAATGAATTTAGTCAAAAACTTTAAAAGTACTGCCAAAATAAGTGGTTTAATCTCAAATCTTGCGATTTCCTAGTAATTAAAATAGGTGCCAATTACTTGCAACTAGCAAAATTGACGCGCCATTAATTGGCACCTACCATTAATTCAGAAATCCAAATATTTGTGTCAAAAATACTTTTATGCAATTAAAGTAACCCTTTTCATCTAATCAAAACTGTTGTTGATTAAAATTTAAAATACATTATAAATCAGATAATAATGAATTGAAAAGCATGCCTTTCTTGAGCCAGAAAAGAAGCATTTGCAACAAAAATGGCTAATTTGAGCAAACCATAATTGTTTCTATTTTCTAGGCATTATTGTCATCTAGTAGCATAAATCAAAGTTATAATCTTTAAAGTAAATGAGTATATAACTGGTATATAGTCTTATATTTTTAAAAGACTGGATATAAATCTCATTTTAGGACATGTTTTTAGGATGTGCCAATCATTGGTGCATGCCAAATACTAGGGATGTTACCCTAAATGTTGTCAAAAATTAATGTTGATATTCCTATACTATTTTTTGCTAGTTTATGAAAAATAAAGATCTAAAATATTGAAAAGTCGACTTAAATACCGACATGTTTAATGAACACTAAATAAGTAGGCATAGAAAACGTCTATTCTCAAAAAGACATATTGAAATGAATAATGTTTAAAGTAGAAAATGATATCCATTGAATTAGTTTTAAAACATTGCAGAAATATAATTATTTCACCAATGTTTAAACCTGCAGTGAAACAGCAAGGTGGAAATAACAACTTTAATAACATTCTTGAGATCGTTTCTTTTTAATGATTTGGCTGTGATGTATGTAGTACACGTTTTGAGTAGCTAACCGAACCCGACACGTGACGCATGAGTTATGCAAATCTATTTACTTATTGAAATAGCATACTATTAATATCTTGTGAAATAAACGATACTTTTACCACGCATGCGACATTACTGCTTTCTTTTTTTAGTGGTGTCTTGAATACTTTTTTATCATATCCAATGTTTAATCCCTGAAAATAACAAATATTATTGATTTATAAATAAAAGGTTGTGTAGACCCCACAACTGTAGCCTTCTGCCACCTTCACACACGCACATTCTTCTGAGCACTTTAAAAAAAAAGAAACTTTAGAAAATTAGACATTTATTCTCCTTTTCTTTCCGGGTGATGTTAAAGATAATTAAGAAACGTATTTGTTATTATAGAGACTAATTTTACCTAGCAAATTAACAAATACATTATCAAAGTTTTGAAGGGAATCGTACTTAACCTTCGTAAATTTAAAGTGTGAGTAATTTGTGCTCAGTAATATTTCATGCCTTTTTAAAATTAAACTTTGTATATTTTTTTCTTTCAGTCTTTTGGATCAATATGATTATTATGAAACCACGCAATCACCATCTTTTAGCGGAGGTTATGTATATGACAATCAAGGCTACACTTATGATTATGGAGCTTATCATTTTGAGTATCACCCAGTATATTATTATGAATACCCGACGTAAGTATAATAAATGAAAATTTATTGATATCGTTAAATATTTTTGCACTTAAAAAATAATCTGTACTAAAATTAGATGTATATTTTATTTTCGTTCCGAGGGGCGTTAAATGTGATTCAGGTATCTAACTCTTATAGATGAGACTGATTTTATTTAGCAAATTTATTTCTATAATAAACGATATGCTTTCGTATACATAAGAGATTTGAGATGTTTCTCTGAAATCTCTTATCCTTTCATATAAAATTTGTTAAGTTGTTTGTTTACAATTTTGTTAAAGTCTAGTTAAAGTAATCAAATTAAAGTCTAGTTAAAGTAATCAAATTAAAGTCTTGTTTAAATAACCTAAAATTTAATGCGAATTTTCTTTACCGAAGGAAAATTACTTGAAAATGGTAAAAAAAATGCATATTCAGAAAAGAATATACATTATAGAAGATTTTACGAAGAAAATTAAATTTTCAAAAATTAAAATTTAATCTTCGAGCTCATTTATATACACTCTCCTACAATAAGAAATTTTATTAGTATGAAGATAATTACTTCATTATGGGAAAAAAATTATATTCGATTAAACCTACATATGGAGTTTACGACATTCTACTACTTTTTATGCAGCAATTGCATTTTCAAAAGTTAATATCTTAAGATTCTTTCTCTAACTCGCTAAGTACCAGCAGTTTATTAAAAAGACAACTTCATTCTGTCTTCAAGTATTTAATAAACATATCCTACTGATTATTTTATGTATTTGTGTTTAGCCTAACATATCTAGAATACAATGCCATCTCGACGGGAACTGCTATAGGCTGGATTTATCATCAGATAAAAAAAAAGGAATGGCGACATGGAAATAGAATTCAGAATATACCGGGTGGGCAACAAGTCCATAGAAACTTTAAAAGTTCATAAAACTCGGAAAAAATAACCAAAATAAAAAGCGGTTTGTCAGATTAACATCTATAAGTCAAGGAATTTCTTTTAAAATACGGGAAAAAATAACTTAAAATCAGCCAATCTATGGCGCTGATGTATCCAAGTCATAGCAAAAGGTTCATAAATAACGAACCTAATGTCTCAGAATTGTTTTTTACTGCTGTAAGTGTTCCATAGAACCTTCACAAGGGGTAATACAGTAGACTCAATAAAATCCGCAACCCTAAAATCCGCACGTAATTTACAAATGTAAACAACGAAACTTTCAGTTCAAATGTATTGACAAAATTTAACTTTTTTAATTTCATATCAATTCCATATATATTTATATTTGTAATTTTCGTTAATGTTACTAAATTCATGCTTTTTCATAAAGGAAGTATAAATTAATTTCTGAAAAAATCGAGATATTGCTGGCATCAAAGTTAATCACAATCTTTTTGAGAAATATATTTAAGCATTAATCTTTTTTTTTTTTTCGTTATTAACTCTGGTAAAACCAGAAATAAAACTTCCTTATTTTACGATTTTGGTGTGAATTAGTAATGTATCTTTATGAGGCAAGTTTCATTGAATAATTTAAGAAAAATACATTTAATATTTATAATGAATATTTAACTGTACATTATTGATTATTAACTTGACCTTTATTTTTAAAGTTTTAATGATTTAAAATATTACCTAAATTTTAATAATTTTAGTTTATTACTTAGTTTAGTATTTTATTATATTATGAGCATTCATTATAGCTTCAATTGCTTTATCAATTACATTTTCAAATTACAGTTTAAAAAATGTAAACAAGGCAATGACCAGAAATCCACAAAATTCTAAATTCCCCATAACCTCTGGTCCCAAGCTGTGTGGATTTGACGGATTCTACTGTAATAAATTGCAGACAAATCAAAAAATCTATCTTTGGCAAAATTTAGCAGGCCCGGATGTGAACATGACACCTCTCGGGACAATCATCACATCTTAAAATTCCGATAGGTCAGATGGACCGGGTCGTTGCTTGAGGAATTTCCAACATGACCTGTCGCTGTTAAGGATCCTTTTCCAGTCCTCTCATTTTTCTCAACTCTTAATTTAATCAAATTAAAATCGCTGATTTCTGGTTTACATGAAACAACATCACCAAAAAAGTTTTATCCTAAGCACTCAGCATCTCTGTTTACATACACAGATTACAAAGGTGAACTAGTTGTGGATTAGGAGCACAAGTTTTTGTAACCATCTCATTTGCATGTTTCCAGTGATGTTGCTAGTATCAGAGCCATCTGTCGGCTGTTTTTGAGCTATTTTTTTCCACCTTAAAATCAATAAAACAATTTCCATGAAATATAAATCTAACATTCCACACCTTTTTTTATTTCGGATACGTTTAATGTTTTTGTGAATTTTTAAAGTTTTTTTGGCCTTTTTGTCTATCCGGTATCTTTATTGAAAGTACTTAGCTAAAAAATGGTAACGAATCTGCAAAACATGGCAATTTTCTCTTAAACGAGTTTATTGAGACCGACGAAGAAAGATCAAGCATTAAACCTGAGATAATGCATGTACACCACTTTTTTTTTAAAATTCATCTAATCAAATTTTAATGATTGTATCTCACTTATGTACTGTAAAAAACTATATATATCTGTGCGGAATAGAATGACTATTTTTGGCTTAAAACACTATGTAGCGAACCACAATTTCAGCATAACATATTACTTTCAAATCTGATACAATATCGAGGAATATATTGATACATATCTAATCTACGTAACGGCAGAAAACAAAAGTTTATTTTTAATCATTTGAACATATGAATAATGTTTTAAACTGTTATTAAAGAGAAAAGTTGCCACAGTTATGTACAAGTGTTCAGAGCTTGGTCATAACCAAAGCTTGGTCATTTGTATTTTTATTGCAAGGAATGATTTGCGCATTAAAACATCAATAATAAATAGTGTAATATAAGGAAAAAAAATATATAAAAAATTGATGAAAAATAGCCAATTAAAGCCAATGTCTTTTTTTCTTCTAATAATAGGTATTTTTGAAAAACAACAAAATATCGCATCTTTTTCTCTTTGCATTAAATCATGCGTGATTTTTCAATTACAAATTAAACAACTCATTTATAAATTTCATATTTTAAGTTAAATAAATCTTATTGTTTGTGCATTTAAATATCACAAATATTTCATTTTTTTGATTTGGTATATGTAATTTTTTTTCTAATGAATTTGTTTTATGATAAATACACATTAATCGTACTTGAAACAGCGTAACTAAACAAAACATTCTTGTTATACAAAGTAAGATGTGTGATTGCTCGTGCAAAATATTTTAAAACACCCACTGGGCGATTAATGGCTATCGTTTCAATCCCCCCCCTCCCAATCTTACTCAATTCCGGTTTTCTGAAATAGAATTGGAATAAACAAGGAGTGATAGAAATTTCCACATTATCACTCAAACAATAGTGAATTAGGTGTCGATAATTTGAAATTTACTTTTTACGGTTGACATCTGTAACTATTATTGACAGGTACACCCACGTCTATGATTACGTCCATAGTGTATTATTTGAATTCCAGATGACGTCATCCTATTTCACAGTGTCAGACTGTTGAACATTATGCTAAAATAAACTCATTATGGTTGAAGTGAGCAGGCGAAACTGGCCGTTCGATTTGGGGGACACTACCAGTATTTTTAAATAACTAAATATTGTATTCATTCGCAAAAACCTTTCACTTTGATCATTTTTATCAACATTGAAAGTTTTTTCCATTAACCTGCAATAAAAGACATGCTTTTTAATCATATAAATTAAATTAACCGCAAATAATATCATTCAATAACTCCATTCTAGTTATACGCTTTCGAAAAGGGCATTGTTTATTTAGAAACCAAACATGTTATAAAAGCATTTGTAAGAACTTGTGGATAAGTGTGATCCTCGACCACACAGACGGTTTCGTTTAATAGTTCGCTCAAAACATTTATTTTTTAAATAATAAATCCAAAATGTTAATTTATAATTACTAAATTTTTACATATATGGTTGTACCAATAAATTTAATTTAAAAATGAATATAAAAGGAACTTATTTATTTTAATCAAACTGTAAATTTTCAAATCAAATCATTTAAATAAAAAGCTAAATCCAATTTTTTTTAAACAGTTATCGATGCATTAACATTAACATAAGGCCATTAACAGTAAAAGAAATAAAAAAGAAGCAGTTGATACTAACTATTTGACATGCTTATCATAAATCTGGATTTTAGCTTAGTTGTATAATATTTGTATATTTATTCTCCTGGGGAAAAGCTACAATTATACAATTCTTATTCTATAAAAATTGTTTGTAAGTAATTTTGCTGAAATCTCTATTTTTTATAATGTGGGAGTTTGTCATATTTCATTTCAAATGCATTTTCTTAAAGGTACCATAAAATTTATGTATTTTCTTTTTGTTTCTCATTTCTTCTAGTTACGTGGGTTATTATCCTTTGACAAATCTTCAGTATAGTTCCGAGTATCCCTATCTTGACAATTATGTGTACGTACCAGTTAACATCTACTACTACGTGCCAAACCTCACATACTATACGACAGAAGCAACATATAATGTTAGTGACATTGCCTATCATCTTGATCCAGCCCATCCGTATGAAAGTGAGATGATGTCTTCCCCCTTGGAACAGAGTTTTGACACCTTTGAAGAATTTTATGGCAACATATCCAATATTGGCAACAGGTAAGAAATCATTGCATAAACTAATTCATTAGATTTTATATTTTATACCGTAATAGGGTTTACTTGTATTCAGAACGTTACTTTGTTTTATTTCCCACGTAATAGTCATAGCTGTTATAACCGAATTTTTACTACTCTAATGATTTTTTTTTTAAATATTATTTTCTGAAACTTTTTTCCTTGTATCAAACTCTAATTTCTTTTTTATATCTGAACTAATTTATTACTTTCTAGTTTAATGAAATTCTGAGTTTGTGTTACTTAGAATCAAGCAACAATTTAAGTGCAATAATTAATTCAATTAAGTGAGAGGTACAAACAAAGGTTTTTGTACCGTAAATCCCCATACAACAAACCAACCAACCACCAACGAAATATGGCATCTGAAAATGACATATAAAAGGACATTTTAACGACAACGATGTTTAGATGTTTAGACTTGAAATGAAATGGAAAAATGTGTAGTTCTTTCTGTCTTTCTATTCCCTTTTTTTTTTTGTAGATGCATAGAAATATCATAAGTTATTGAGATTTGATGTAAAATTTTACAGATTTAAAATGGTGTATTGCCTTTTTACGAGGAAACGAAAATATTTGCTTACTTTAGAGTCTGTGATGATTGATTTAAAATATCAGTTTAAGAGCACAGAGTTACTTTAAACAAATCTCGTACGTTATAGCCATCACAAAATTTTCTGACAAATAATTGAAATCGTCTGCTACAAAATTGCATTGTCAATGCATTCTTTTTTTTCTTTAAATATAGCTATATCTGAAATCATGAGTCACAGAGCGTGTTAGCGTTACCTATTGGCAGTATAGTCCAAACCTAATAGATATCTTACAATGTCAACGTCATAGAGATGTTCGATGAAAATCCGTGATAGAATTCTTGAGCCATAACTATCGACTAATCGTAAAAATATCAGCTTGCCATAAATAGTGTCACTATTATGTAATAGCACAGTATAGTACAACAGCAGCCAAGATGCGCCAAAATCTTGGGCGATTTACGCCTACGCCGAAGCGGCACCAATTATGTCAGTTTGTAATAGATACACTATATATATATTTTTTTTTAATTCAGTGGATTATTTCTTCATGTATAGTTATCATGGAAATCCTAAAAATGCAAGCAACGCCATCTTCGAGATTATTTACAACGAAATCTAATAATGCGAATTTATGTTAAAATTTACTGAATCTGAAGTTTAATAAATTCCATGCTAAAACATAAAAATCCTTCGAAATCTGATAGCCTCAATTATTCCCGAATTTATAATCCTTTTCTTTATAAATTAAAGAAATTAAAAAAAATGGATTTGCATTATGAATTCCAGATCTTATTTAGTAGATAAATGCAGCTTCTAAGATTTATAATCTCTATAATCAGCGTGAAATATTATATGTATCCACTTAACGAACTTCAAGCGGCTGCAGATAATAATTCGCACATATTATTATCTATATATGCCAATTGTTGTCATTACGTTTTCAGTTGTATTCATTCCCCCAACTGAATTAAATTTTGACACAGATTTGTACTGTGCGTGATATCTATTATAAGAATCAAATGTCACATAAAAATATTGTAATGCATAAGCTTTTATGGATAATCTACTTTTCTTAAATTATTTTTTATATGGTATACCTGAATTAAATTACATTATGCAGCGTTTAGAGTCGCGATTTACAATGGCAAGAAACACTATTTCCGTACATTTACCTCTTTAGCTGGTTTCTAATTTGTATGTTTTTACAGTAATGCTATTCGTTTTCACAGTAAAGAAGATTTTATAATTTTTACAAAAAGGTGAATAGTTTCCAATCATCACAGTTATTAATATTTCAAAAGAGTTTTAAAGAGCTTCTGCAAATGACGAATTTAATATCTATATTATAAAGGCCAAACTTATCTGTGCGTAACGCATACGTCATTTTGCGCATGGCAACACTTTCAAATTTTAAATGAATTTCGGTATTGCAATTTTTGTTACTAAAAGTTTTTAAACTTCTTAATGTCGCATATTTTCAATTTTTATATCGTCGTGCAGGGAAAAAAATATACTTTTAAATGAAATTTGTTTGAATCTTAATTTGTTTTTGAATTATTAATTTTTTTGTAGCTTTTAATACCTTTTTTCTATTTGTGGCAACAGAAGTACCCCATTTCTATTTAAAGCAAAGGAAAAATGTTGCCATTTTCTCATTAAAAGGGAAAAAATAGAAATTTAAATATCTTCCATTATAAAATCCGGTGAATTTTGACTTCATTTACAAAATTTGATTTACACGTAAAGGAATATCAACAGTTTAATATCTATTTCAGCGAATAGCATTGAGACTTCAAGTTTTGAATCAAAATTAACAAATTTAAATGCCAATTTTTTTTTTAATGTGAATACAGATGTGAAATGTACATTTGTAAATTTTGATATGGTGAAAATGATGCCGGGTTTAGATTTTACGGGCGGGGGAGGGGGGGGAATTCTATGATTGTGTCAAAGTTGAATAAATTTTGGAATACTAGCATAAGAACCTTAATTGATAACTTTATCATAATAACATATCTTTATTATTTTTTACTGCTTACATATACGATTAAAGTTTATTTTAACAATTTCTACAGCTGCGTTTTATAGTTACCGTATTTTCGGGTGTATAGTCCGCGGCTTATACAAGAAAAAAACCTCCCAAAAAGCCGCTGCGACTTATACACGGTGCGGGTTATACAAAGATTATTTAAAAAAAATTGGAAATAGAATATTTTTTCTACAATTTTTAAACCTTAAAAAATTTGAAAAAACATCGAAATTTGTAATTTTTTTTCGCTATGCCTTGAAATTTAGAGAGTTCTCCCATGTTTGTAAAGGCTTTTTTTTTTACTGCTTAAATACAGTTATTTCTGGATATGGAAGAACTGTCGCAACTATCGCCAAGTATTGCACTGATAGATGTATAATAGCCATTGTATTTGTAGAGTACAAAATCCAAAACCCTTCCAATCTCGACAATTCTGAATTTAAAATCATTTTTAGTTTATTTTTCAAAAAAATAATCTACCGACCCTGTTGCAAAGAATAAAAAAAAAGTGCGTGGTTTATGTCATTTCGGAATGATTCAGAGCAGTCAGTCGAAACGATTCCGAGGAATCGTTCCTTTACAGAGCCGTTTCATTTCGGAACGAGTTCTAGGAATCGAACTTTTCCGGAGTCGTTTCATTTCAGATAGAGTCCGAGGAATCGTTCCTTTTCGGAGTTGGTGCATTTCGGATGGATTCCGAGGATTCGATCCTTTTGGGAACCAATGACCTAAGATACGTATACATTTTATGTCCGAAATTTTGAATTTATCATCGATTTTTTTTTTTCGGAATTTTTTTTTAAATATCACGCTTCTTTGAAAAAAAAATGCGCGTAAACGCCGCATTGCTTGAAATTTTATCTTAAAACACGTAAACGCAGCGGCGTTTCTTCCGAAAATTATAGTAGGATTCCGAAAATTCCGAAAATTACAGTAGGATTCCGAAAATTCCGAAAATTACATTACTGATAATCTTAATTTTTTAGCCCAATTACTGTAGATATCATGCATCACGAAAAAAGTTGGTAAATTTGTGTGAAAAATTATGACTAATGGCTTCTAATTTCGAACCCTGGTCGAAATATACGTTCGTAAATGGTGTATAGCCCGCGGACTATACACCGATGCATCTCCGCGGGTTATACACGAACTTTTTTTACTGCACTGTTCGATTTAGGGGTGCGGGTTATACACAGGGTGCGGGCTATACACCCGAAAATACGGTAATTTTTAATAGTTAGTTTTTGTTAATTTGACGATAAATATCGTTTGTTAATAATAATCGTTAATAATCGTTAATTAAATATCGTTAAGAGTTAGACGTAGCAATATAAAATGCATTTTGTACTATAACTAATTGTAGGTTTATTCTAAGGTAATAAAACAGTTCCTTCTTAAACATTTTCTTTCGTCAAAATTTTTACGGGTTTTACCATGTTTTAGTTAGTATCAAGAAAGAGTTTTGTGTCTATTTTTGATAATCGGCTGCAAAAGATGATGTCGAACAGTTTTTTTCATAAATCACGCATCTATGTCTGATAACAGCTGATGTATCGAAAGTGTTTCAAATTTTATATTATAGATAAACCATTGAAATATCATGTCGTTAAAGCATGCCTATAAGAAAAAGTTATAACTATGGTGGAATTAGACATTTCTGCCGTATCTGTTTTTTATCCTTTGGTAATTCATTAGAAGTTTAGAGAGTGAGTTTTGAATTTCTGCAAGTCTTCGTATCTAGCTTACTGAACGGCATTTTTGTGATGTAAATTGTGATTAGTGCCAATTAACTAAAAATGCAGCGACATTTTTGAAGCAAATTCAATAAATTCAGGTGCAAAATTTTTAAAAAAATACACAAATTTGTTCAAAAATAATAAAAATATTTCTTTTCATCATTCTGATTTTGTTAAGCAATTACAACAATTAAGGATTTAGTTTCTGTTTTAAATCGAAGATACGCCATTAGAACTGACATTTATGTTAATTTTACGTAAGTATTAAATTATGTACGTTGAAAAAAGGATGAGATAGGGGGATTTCAATCGTTTATTAAACATTGAAACTGTTGAACCGTGTTAAAAAAGTGATACACAAAATTATATACGTTCAGTCGTTTTTGAAAGTTTTATGTGTTTTAGAAATTTTTATCTGTTATACATTTTATATTAACATATCCCAATTTAAGTTTTCTTTAATAATTCGCTTACGTTTTTTATATTTTCTATTTATAGTTCCACAGAAATTGTGGGAGAAGAGCAAACCACTTTCCAGATTTATTATGTGGAACCCGAAGAAGTGTTGAATGATGCTCCTCCAGTGGACGATGAAAACGAAAGGTAAGCGAGTTTAATAAAAATGCGTTTGCTGTTATTTCATACAGCATAGCAAAGCAAAAGTTATATTTACTTATTTAAGAATAAAAAAATCCCTTATAACAAGATAATGATATGCATTGTTATTTAAAGACTTTCGTGACAATACTGATTTGATAAATACTAGTTTTGATAAATACTATGATGATACCAAGATATCTGGACAGCGTGCACAAACGTTTAGAGGAGATAATGCAATATATATCTATGCATAAATATTCTCCACAAAAGCAATGGATCAGTCTACTTTTTTAAATAATGATTTCTTATAAAAAGTTTTCTCAATACAAACTAAATTTCTTTATTGCTCAGAAATTTAACATTCGAGGTTATAAAATTCGGAAATTCTCATTTTTTACTTTTAATGAAAATTATTTAATTGTATGCAAAAAGTTCTTTTTTTTTGTTTCAATATAATAAGTTTAATAAAATAAGATTGGTCCGACAAAACATGTTGCACGGAAATTGTTATCAGAAAATTCGGTTATAACAAATCGGCTGTTTTTTATGAAATCAGCATTAATTGTTTTGGCTCTAGCCCTTTTTACAAAACTTCAAAATTGGACGCCTCAAAACTTGTATTTTGCTCAATAACTTCTTTAACATACGATTCTATTAATTAGAAAGTCATTGCAATTCTGTCATGGCTTTCTTTATTATGTTCGAAATGGAATGATATCAAGGGAAGTGTTCTGTTATGAGGTCAGGGACTTTTTATGAATTGTAAGAAACAGTCTGAATGTCAAAGAATCTATATCAATGAAATTTGGAAACGGGTAGACGTAAATTCTTAGGAAATTATCTCTTTTATATTTTATATAAATTAAACAGTACCTTTTTTAAAATACCATCACAGTATCCTTATTATAAAAATTATCAAAAAAATTGTAAATCTATTTTTGTCTTGGAATGAGCAACTTTTGTTCTTATGATTGCAGCATATCCAATGATTCTTTAAGGTTTTTAAATAACCATTCGGATTCCCATGCGTATTAAAAGAATTATGATTAATATAACTAGTATTGTTTACTAATATTTGTGAAATAATTAAAATATGTGTCTTTTTAAGTTTTGCTTAAAGAAAAAAATATTACTTGCTACGGTGAAGTGTTAGAACGAAAAATATTTTAAAGAATTTTAGCCCATTATTCGTATAATACATTAATATTCAGGTTCTTCAGTTAGTTAAAATAAAAAAAATAATACAAGCTTCTAGCAATCATGGCTATTTTTTATATTGTATGCACTATTTTTTTAATTACATAATATTGGAATGAGGCACGATGGCGCAACACTGATAATTTTTCAAGCGGAGTGCGTGCAAAATACATAAAAATGTGCAAGCTTAGCGAAATGGTATTTGATGGAGCCAGGCTTCGCAGCAACGATTAGACCTAATTAATAGTCTATTATTTTTGTGAACCTTTTAGTTTAAGGGAAAACGAATCATAATTTTCGCACTGCCAAGAGCATCCTTTGAGAGTATCAAATGTATGTAAAATCTCTATGTGAGCTGAAATACGTTTTCGAGCCTGTTAAAACGGATTAGCCCCCAAAAACACTGTTAAGATAAATGCAGATAACTGCAGTATATTATTTAATTCTGTAGTTATTCTTAATAATATAGTTTGAAATGAATGATTTGTAATAATTTTTTTAACTATATAGCTTGTACGATTTAGGTATACTCTCTTAAAACGAAGGAGTGAATTTGGCTTCTCAAGAATTACCTGTAATTTATTGGATCGTAAATGAGTTGTTTTTTAATGTTTTACTCATCTTGGTTTTAATTTCTTATTTAAACTACTCGTTTTGATTTAAATTGCTTAAATTCAACTCGTTCACTCGAGTTGTTTCAACTCTTTACGAGAAGATTATTTTCAAATCCTGAGATGAATAGATTTCGGCTCGACTTCAGTTATTTCTTAGCTGAGGTTTTTTAAAAGCGTAGTTGTAACAGAGAACGCAAAGATTAGATGTTTGACATAATGAAATGAAAAAATACAAGTGTTGCGGTACACAGTCAATTGTAACACTTATAACTAGGGAAAGAATTAACTCTAAAAATCTAAAATAATTTAATAATTTAAAATTAAATATTTTAATATATAAATTATTTTGATTCAAATAGAACACTGGCTGTATTAACAATATATGGAAAAACCTCAACACGGTTGCATATAATGCAAACAACCGTGGCTGTCAACAGCGATGACTTTTTGGCAGACCTTTTAATTAGCAGAAAATATTGAACTGCTTAGTTGAATTTTTTTCCGAATAAAAATGGAAAAAACACTAGTTCATTTAAGTACTCTCATTTTAGGTGTGAGAATATGATTGAGTTTAATATCTGGTCGGAGGAACAATTAAGTCAAACAGTGTTATCATTTTTATTCTAGTTTTGATTGTTACAAAACAATTAAAAGTTATATATCATTATAATTACTATTATTTAGTATTAGGCACGGGTATTTAATAAATATAGAGCCATGAATCTTATAATATTTGAAATGACACCATAAAATAACAAAATGCTCATAATGTTTGAATTACTAGGCCTTAAATGATAACAATTTTAATGAAACACCTGTACTTCTGATGCATGCATCTTAAACTTCACGGATCATAATTGCAGAAGAGGGAAGTAAAACGTTTCCGCACTACATTTTGGTAGTAAGGATTTGCTCTTGAAAGTAAAATCTTCTACAGAATAGAGTAAAAATTGATATCTCCATCAATATTTTGTAAAGTTTTCAGAAGTCAAACGATAATAAGGAGTTAAATAAGCCAGCAAAAGGGTTGTTTATTGGTACATTTAATTTCAACGTAAGGTGTTTTTTGGTACACACACTCATATATATGAAATAATGAAATCTTTCGACTTAATTCAAAATTATTTTTTTCAATTTTTTATAATATTTAACTTTTTTTCCTTTCTTCTTATAATATCTTAACATATTTATTTTAATTACTACCTTTAATCAACGCTTTTTAAATAAAATTTTAAAAAAAGCGCAAAAATAATATATAAAAAAAGAATTGATTGAAGAATTATTAAAAAAATATTTTGACCGTCTAATGTTTTTAAATCTAAAAAACATTAGTTTGACAAAACAATTCTTTTCTTTAAATCACATTACTTAAATTTATTCGTTTATCTGCTACATAATGTACTTTATATTTACATTCGAAAAATCATTCGATTACCCACAAAAATATAATCTTCCGAGTGAATTGAGAGAACACTTTTTCTTTTTTGTGGGGAAAATTTTCGCATTGTTTAAAATCACTATTTCTAAATAATTATTTGGCAACTTGAAACCTAGCCATAAAATCCTGTATTCTAGTGTAGAATGTGATAAAGCCTTGTTACATTGGCTACGGAGTGAAATTTATGCGTCTAATCCTGTGCCAATAAAAGTCCTGTCAGCTGGTGAGAAGAATCTACCTGGTGAAGTTCTATGATATGAACATATTTATCTTACGCAGTGAGTGGAATTGTTTTTCTGTGATGTGGAATATGAATAAATGTGATTAAAAGTATTCGACGCTTCTGTTTAATTTAAGTGGCGAAAATGTCAAAGGATATTAATTTCTTGTTTTAAGACCCGGTGCCACTCGATTACAAAATCTACTAGTGTTCTTGAATTCTAAGTGGTGTGATTTAGAGCAAAATTTTACATTTTATCAATAGTATTCATCATAACTACACTCAGATATTACATCTATACATATTTATATTTATTAAATAACTTTATTTTGATTACTCAGTGTTTAATATGTTATTTCCATATTTACATGCATATTTTCCTATCCTGCTTTCATAAATTCTCTAAAACTCACATCAATTGAGTAATATTCATCCACATTCACACACAAAAATTTTCATGGCGAGCAGTCAACATGACAAAACTTGTTCAACAATTATGTGTAAACAAGATTAATCGAAATTTTCCATAATCGCAGTCTATATAAATCATACTAAATGTATCAAGTTCATGTGAAGATTGGTAATTGTTGGTAGAACTTTTATTTTTGTCAGAAATGAATGAAAGAATGTGGGATTTTCCTCCACAACACAACACTAAAGTCTGTCTGTGAACGAGGCGCTTTTACAAGGAATTGCGCATTTAGTTTCTGGCAATTAAAAATAATTAGTAAATTACATTGACGAAAAATCCTATTGAACATTATTTTTAGATGAATGTATACATAGATTGAATGTATTAATAAACTTTTTTTTCATGTGGCATACCATAATATCACAGTCAATAATTTTGTACAAATTTATGCAAAATTTCTTTTTTTAATTTTTATTCTGATAGCGGGTTGGAAAATGAATCAGAATCAAGTGCTGGGGATAAAGTTAATGATGTCCAGTTAGCTGATCCTGGGCCATCATCCAGTGTTGACAGAGATGCTGTCGAAGAAAATAATAATGAAAACGCTTTAGTAAGTCAAATAGTATTATTCTATATTACAATGTTAACACTTTTTTATAATATTAGATGTATTTAAATATATATATATTTAAATAAACACACAATCAAATAAATTAGTTAAAAAATATAAATAATGAAAACTAGTTTAAATATCAAAATATTCAAATGTATGAAAAAGTATTCATTCAAAAGTTTAAAAAAGTATTTAAAATTGCAGGAATAGAGAAATTAGTTTTTAGAAATATCGGAGGTGTGAAAGGAAAGTGGGCGCTAAGCAGCTGCAAGAGTTTGAAGGAATAAATTTTACCTTTAAAAATTATTAAAACATATCTTAAATCGTCGAGCCTTTAAACGATACGCAAAATAAGTCTCAATGACAAACATGACAAGCGTATTTACAAAATGTTTAACCTACTTTTAAAGATCTAAGTATTTAAAATAAAGACTTTCGCATGAAATTTGCTCTTTATTGTAAATTTAATCCTTCCGGGACCGAGAAATAGAACTGGTTGGGTATCGATATTTGTACAAGTCACCAAGCTGAAGTAGTCTTGGAAGTTACTTAAAACTTTTATTGACAAATTGAGAAAAGGAAAAAAGATTATTGTTTATGAGACAATTGTAGTCTCAGTTTCTTGAAATGTTTTGAAATCTTTTAAAGGTAAATTTGGAAAAGAATTTAAAATTTATTTATGATATATAAAAAAACATAATCTTATTCTACTGACTTTAAATGACAGTTTATTAGCATAAAGAAACCGCAGGATATCCTTGTCTATTCTTGCTTTATTTTTGAAGTTATATTACAAAAATCTTCAGGAACAAATCACTGTTTTATGGTTAATTTAATATTTTATATGAAAAAGAAATGTTGACTTCTGAAAAATTCCGGCAATTTTGGGTAAAAATTAAAAAATTCCTACCTTCAACAGATATGCAGGAACATAAAAATCAGCAGATGTTGCCATGAGAAGGAGCATATATTTAATCTTGATACCTTTTTATCAGATCAAGAGTTTTTAAAATAAATAAAACGCTCATCAGTACATTTTAAATTATTATAAGCAGTTTTGTTATATGTGCCCTGGGTATCGGGATTGTTCTCTGATGACACAAATTATTTTTATAAAGGTAAATTTCTGATTTTAAATTGTTGAGTTTGGACACTTTAAAAAGTGTCCGAACTCATCTTTAACGTAAGTGGCTGTGTCCATATAAGTAGTGTAATCTGGGTCTTGTTTGCCATAGGGACAAGTGGGCGCATCACACCTATTTTTCAAACTAAGCGGTTAAATGGCACTGCAAGCATAGTCAATAATGTACTACCGGCCGAGCCATTTCGCTAAAAACCGCCGAAAAAGTGAAGTCGGCGGTGAACCATTTCATTGGATCACGTGACGCGAACCCTGCCCAAATTAGCTTTGAATAAGCTGATTTCTGTTCTGTGCACATGTTTACACATGTGGTCATTGTTTTGGTTCAGGGTTTGCACAATTGGTCAGATTAACTTGGGCAAAGTATCAGAGTCCTCTGGCGGGAGACTTCATACATTAATCTCAAATAGATGGATGTATAGATCTAGTGGGCCATGCTGCTAGCTGAGCGAGGTGTCGTGTCTCTAATCATGTCTTCTTTCAACAAAGTCAGCAGTGAAAAGAAAATCAGTGAAAGTCACTTAAAAGTTTTATATTTTCAGTCACAGAAGGTTTTTTTTTCACTTATGAAAATAATGGTTTATGGTTCGTCGCACCTAAATTGAAGTTTCACTTTTGTAAATAGCTATCTAAAATACCTTTGTTCAGAGTTTTTCCCACTTACCGATTTTAAAAAATACAGTCACATATGTTGATGCGACCGTTAAAAACAAAATGGCGATATGGGGGAAATTGAACTATATAATAAGGGGCATGATTTTCGGCAGTTCAAAAATTTGATTTCTACATTTATAAGCGTATAAAAGTCAATGAAATCGTAGATTTATACGTGCTATTGATCAGAGCGGTATTTACTGAACCACAAAAATAAAAATGTGGTATCAATGTATGTCAGATACAAATTTAACATACGAATTGTGTGTGACTGGGAATAGAATCTTTCTTATTTGCATTCTTGCGATGATCGAAAAGATCTCGGCGAAGGTTGTAGTAAAGTTGAACAGAATATCTTTTCATACCATATGCATAATTTATGTACTACACTAAAATTTCATTTCCTATTTTATCTGTTTTCTTCCAATTCCAGTAGTTTAAAAAATCTAATTTTTTTAGAGGGCCAACGTACCACTGTTGATGAAGTAGGCTCGATTAGAAACTTGATGTCCTTTTGAGCACAATATTGAAACTATTACTATATTTTTTTCTCACATTTCAAACTTTATTTTATTGTGCAAATTATTATTGTATAAACTAAGGAAAAAAAATTATTATTAAGTAAAAAATAAAAATTATTGAAAAAAAATAGAGCGACAAGCCTCGGTCTACACAACAATTTCTTTTTAATAAAAATTTAAATCAAACAAACGCGTTTAAAAAAAAAAAAAAAATTTAAATATTTTTTGCATCATTTCTTCCATTTGTTCAGGTAGTTTTCAAAAAGACATGTTTTCATATATTCATTAGAAATTGTGAGTAAAAGGTATAAAATGTTTAATTTTCTTTCTTTTTTTAGGAACCATTGTCCGCATCTGAAATGAGGGCATTTAAAACAGAAATGAGTAAAGCCTATACACACCTTAAAAAGAACTTGTTTAATGATGTAGACAGTGGATACTCAAATATGTATGTATAAATATCTTTTTATTATCTTTAGGAGCTTTAACATATTATAAGTTCGTAGAATAGCATCTAAACTTAAGTATTTTTTACTTCTGTATTAGTTAATCTAAATATTTTTACAAGTTTTATAAAACACAAATTGATAACAAAATTGTACAAAAATCGTTTATTCGAGAAAGGAAAGTTGATTATTCTTATGTAAAAATTAAAAATTTGTTTATTTGGATTAAAAAGACCTCTTATGTCTAAACCCACACAGCTCTCTCAAAAATATTTTCTGATTCAGAAAATTCTTACTTAGATATTAAAAATAAAGGCGCATGATTTATTTGTTAAGTCTTATTTTGTTGACTATGTTTGGGGAAATGTTGATTAAATTTTTTAACAAGGAGTAGTTTTAAGTGAAAAAAAAAATTAGAACATTGCAAATGTGAGTAAAGAAAATCTATATTAATAAGATAAACTGTTAAACTTGGCTCTTTATTAACTGGGCCCACGAAGTAATTGGGGCATAGACTATTTTATAAAAAGCTGTTGATGTCATTCAAGTTCAGCTTTTGTCAACTTTGAATCTCTATTTCCACTTTTTAAGACAACTCAATAACGGTTCTGCCTTTGCTGTGATGGATTAGTATATATAAAAAATGACAATTCAGGCTTTTCTTTTTTTTTCTTTTTTTTTTTTTATAAACAATGTCAATTTGTTCACCTTTCTCGGTTTTTTATTAAAATGCTTTGCTTGCAGTAAAGGAAAATCAGACATAAATTTCAGTGAACATTAGATCTTGGATGCTGAACTGCCTGAATTTCTACAATCGCGTTGTAAAATCAGGGCCATGTTGCCATAGCAAACCATAAATGCTTAGCGGTACTAAAGTGGAATAAATTATTGACTCACTCTTAATATCAGATTACACATAAGATACTTCATAGAAATTAAGAAATGTTCTTTGAAATTGCGATGTTGTAATTTACAAAAATCTGCACCTGTATTTAAAATGCAGGTTTTATGAGAACGCGAATAAAATAAATAAAAAATAAACATTTCGAAAGAAAATCAAATTTCACAATTTTAATTGCTCAAGAGGTGCAAATAGAAACTTAGTGAGAAAAAACCTGCTGTTCAGTGCGCTAGAATAATGGACCATGTTCGCGTCCCAGCATGGAATCTTTTTCAGTAGGTTGGTATTTGCCCTTTTTAAGCAATTAACAGTTTGAAACATTTTATGCAAGGCGAAATTTCACTCTGCAAAAAAATTAAAAAGAACCAGTGAACTTCGAGCATAACTTGTTATTAGAGGGTTTCTATACAATAAATATATGAGTTATTAAAAAATCGTCTCTAAAGTAACAATAATGAAAAAAAAACTGTACAACGTAAGGTTGAATATAGCTGTATGTACAAGAAAAGTATGAATAAGTATATTCTAAAAGTTCAAAGCTATATTGTTTTTCTGAAATAAAATCAGATATTGCTAATCTGTGAAAGTATTTTTTAATATTATCCAAGTCTTTTTTTTTCTTTACTTTTTTATGAATTTCATTCGGCACTGATGATAAATAGTAATGCATATTTAAACTTGATTTGGCATTTCATAAAACGAAATTCCGCACAATCTTAATTTTTTCTTTTTGCTGTGTAGCAAAAATAAAATCCTTCTTGAAATATTAAACTTGGCATTGTGCCAAAGTTTTTCGAAAACAAAGTCGCTAAGTTACAATCCGCCTTGATCCGCGCTGCATTTTTCCAAAAAAGGTTTAATTAACTTTTAACGAGACGGGAGCAGTATTCAGAAATCCACTCATTGCAAACTAATCGCAATTCACATAGTAACTAATGTGTTGATTTTTATTAAATTTGTTTAATTTTAACAATTCGAATTTATTCCTTTTATAATACTGCCTAGGCATTGCATTATACAAATATGCCAATAAAAATTGCTATTTAGACTTTAAAATCCGGTGATATATACAATAACCCACCACTGTTATTATGTATGTCCAAACCATCCGTGACTTTGAGAATTAATATGTCGGCTAGTTACAAACGATTTTTTTTTCGAGAACCATTATCAACAATTCTTTTATATTTCTGTTAGGATGGGTATCTGCAGCGCTACTCAACCCTTTGTTCAATTCCCCTAAATCAAAATTTGTTTCCAGTGGAAAAATGCGAATTTTTCAAAAGGTATGCGATTTAGGATAATAGCTATAGTTTTCCTGCAAGAACTATTTCTTACCTATAAGGGATATTTTTTGCACTACGTTTTCAACATTATATCTGAAAATAAAATACCTGAAATTAAAAGAGATATAATTTTTGAGATCAGCATCAAGAAAGCTTTTACACGATATCCCACACGATATATAAAGAAAAGATTTATTTCAAATAAATATTAGTTCCTTTACATTTTCCCTAAATATGTTTTTGAACGCTTCATAATGAGCAAATATCCAAAGCAATAGCCATCATTACTTCTCCCAATTTAAAATTTCAGCGTTCCATAGTTTAGGAATAAAATGGGTACAAACTAATATAGAAGTGATTTTTAAATAGTTCCATTTTCCCTTTTTAAGTACTGAACCCTAAAAACTAATAAGGTCACGTTTACGATTTTATGAGTAAAATTGCCGTGATAGAAAACTGATGGTTCCGTTTTCCCGTTTTAAGTAAGGAACCCTGAAAAGTAATAAAGTCTTAAAAATTAAGATAAAAATTTATGGACCGTGATTAAAAAAAAGGTGCCTTCGGAAAATCAACAAAAAGTGTGGAAGTTTCGCAAGTTTCGAAAGTTTCAAATAATCAGCTCAATAGAGCCGCCGTTACTAAAGTTTCATTTCAGTAAAGATTTTGTCTTGCGTCGTTAGGAGTTTTGCTGTATTCAACTCCCGGTGATTAAGTCGCATACACTTTGTGCGGTTGCCCGATGTAATCTCTGTAATGTGGATGTAATTTTGTAATCTCTTAAAACCTAACACACAAAATAACTCAAGGTGAGACGAAATTCATCATATCATGATTTGAAAGTCAGCTTCCCATAAAGAGTTGAAACAACTCGAAGAAACGTGTTGTTTTTAAGCAATATAAATCAAGATGGATAATTTATGTAAGCTATTTAAATCAAAATGAATAAAAATTTTAAAAAGCAACGCATTCTCGATTCAATAAGATGTAGCTCTTTCTTGAGAAGCCATATCAACTATTTTGTTTTAAGAGGGAGTATTTCATTGCGTCTATTTCGCCCGTATATCGACGACAGTTTGTACGAAGGCACTGAATGTCAAACACACAAGTCGGAATATGATACACTGAGCTTTTGCCTGTCTGTCGGTCATTACCCCGAACATAGAATACAAAAGGATTTCAGTGCCAACTGCCAACAGCATTAATACAGAATTGCTCGTTTCAAACTAACATAGCGTCGAACTATGTTAAAGTAGTGCTACCACTAAAAACGGTTTTGGAAATGTAATCTAAATGAAGAAGCAGATGGACGGGGGACTTGTGATAGTAACTTGCTACATTCACTAAATATTTGTAACATTTGTTGCACATTCCCTTCATCGCATTTATAGAAAACGTTTACTTCACAATGTTACGGAGCATTCTGATTGGTCAAGATACTGATGTTCTATAAAAGTGGTGGAGTGACAATTGTTGCTGTTATATAACAGTAAAATGCCACCTATTTCAAACATATTCCAATAAACAATTTATCTTTCAAAATGGTATTAATAGGTACCTTAAAATACTCATTGTGGATGGTTGCAGAATATACAGTAGATGAAGCATGACGATTTTTAGGGACATCACCTAAAGGCGAGTCATGATGAAGCCTGACATTGATAACATATTGAAGTCTCCGATCAGCAGTGTTGCCTAATTTACTGTCACAACAAAACCACAGAAAGAGCAAAAGAAGAAAAATAAAGGCATAAAGATGAGACTAATAAATTGGTGAATAAAATTAAAATAAGTCATATGGAAACCGAACCTATCTTTAATGCGTATCCGAAGTAAACGATTAAAATTCATTCTCCCTACCTGAAACGTACCGCACAAATCTACATGCTAAGAAAAAAAAATATCGCTAAAACAGAAACTTTGCTTATACCTTATAATCTAAAACAGTAAAATTTTTGGCAAGAAAATCTGTAAGGATGGAAGCAGTATTCCGTACTGGAGAGGTTTTCGAATAATAATTGCATGACATTTCCTAAAAAATCATGAGTTATTTTTTTTCGTTTGAGAAATACACCGTTATCAATATGTTTTAATTGCATGGGGTTCATTCAATAAATTACTATAAAATACGTAGAAAGAACCTTTAAGAACAGAAGAATATGTTGGTTTAAACAGTGTTTTTTCAGAGCAGTTTGATTCATTTCGGCAAAAAGAAGTTCCCTATTCTTAGCTTTGACAGGCGCCTGAAAGGAATCTCAAAAATGTCACTAAAGTCACGGACAGTACCTCAAGAAAATATAAATATGCATTAAATTATTTGTAATTTTATTAAAATATTTAAGTAATGTGTTTCTTTATTTTTCCAGGAGATACTTTTTGAAGAACATCAAATGGAAATATGACCGTTTCAAACATCAACAAGCAATTCGTCTTGAACAAGAAAAAGCTAAAAAATCATATGACATGGAAAGCTATTATTTTCAGTAAGTAAATAGAAAAATTTACATCTATTTTCAAATTACTTGCAATTTTTGATTTGTGCAAATAATTTTAATCAATTTGAATTACAATTATACACCTTCCGTTTTGTTATTACTCTATTGTTTAACAAAATGTCAAAGTCTAAATCGAAAGAAGAAAAAAAAAAGCGTCGTTCATCTTTTCCCCTATATTCAGATATTGCTACGTGATTATTGACTCTGCACTTCTAATGTTGTATAATTTTGATTCAAAATGGGAAACAATAATATAAAATCCTAAAATACTTAAAATGTTTCAATTATTAAATTTAAATGGATAACAGTTTCTGTAAAAATTCCTGTTTCTGCGGAATCGAAATTACGTTTTAGGTAAAGCATTTTCAAAGGCGATCAATCAAATGCTGGAAAGTATCTTTTGGTATTTTGGGGTGTTCTTCTGATATAGTTTTACAATACTACTTAAAGAAGGGTAGATACTTCAATATTTCGTTACACTCTTGTGTATATGAAATATTTTGTGTGCGAAGAAATATTTATTTATCTTCATTTATATTAAAAGGGAAGTAAAACAGACATATTTGCAGAAATTTCTTTTTTACTTACTTAACTTTAAGATTGGAGATCTTTTTTTTTAATTTTTAAGTTAGAATCCTGCTCAACAGCCATTCGCAATTTTATCACTGCATTTTGAATCTTTCTTTACTTGTGTTAGTGAGATTTACTCATACTTACATTCTTGCAGTTATTTTAACTCATATAGAATAACATTCAAAATTTTAATTTAACAAACACTTAAAGAACATAATAAATGTATGAATGAACTAAAATTTAATAAATCTATCAAATTGATGAAAATTTGGAAGTGTATAATTTTATTGACAGCGAACTGCATGCAGTCATACATGTGTAATAGGTTCTTCTCCCCAGTAATGATACAAGAAAAGATAAAAATTGGAATCATAGTCACAATTCCAATTTTAAATCTCGCAAAACGGAGTTCGTATTAGTTTAACACTTAGACCGATTTTAAATTCAATTTGAGGTCGAATTTTCTACATTTTATTTTCTTTCTTTTCTCATTTTATGAATTTAGTTCATTTTCTTCGTCTTCGTTTATACATTTATTGTTAAACGAGCTTTGAAAGTCTCAACACGATTTGTCATGCTTTATTCGTCTTAATTACAAGTTTGCATTGCACTTTTTTCCAAAATGTTATTGTGATCGAGGATCGTGCCACTACCTAAAAACGCATTTAAAAAATTATATGATATTGCGGAAAGAAAGGTTTGGAATATCTTCTAAGAAAATTAAGTAACACAAGTAAAAATTTTCAAAGAAATCTTCAGAAAATCTGCAAATATTTCATTTATTTCAAATATTTCAATATGAATATTTGTTTTTATTCAGAAATCTACAGAATTTCAAACTAAAGAAATCATTTTATAGCCTATTTTTACAATTCGTAAATTCTGGTAGATTTATCAATTCAAAAAAAAATTATTCTATTTCCGTTGTTAGTTTGATAATGAATAGGCCAAACTGAAGCTAAATTTATAAGGGAATTTTCGACCAGGAGATTTCAGTTGTAAAGAATCTTATAATTGAATGTGGAATTATGTATTTTATAAATCATCTAGATGCTAACGTGTATATGTTTAAGTGCATAATTTCATTATGCATTAATCTATGAATATTATTTATTTTTCAGCGATGATTTAAGTATCATAAGATCAAGATTCATGTATGAAGATGACGTTGAGACATACGTACTTTATGTAAGTCCACTTATGTACTTTATAGTATTTAAGTTAATTTGAAAAATAATAAAATAAAAACATTTTGTGAGATCAGAAATTTTTTTTAATATAAAAAATATATACCATTATAGTAAAGAAAAAAATCGCTCCTGAATTTGCGGATTACAGAGTATAGATAATTTTTTTTTTTTTTTTTTTTTTTTTTGAAAACGCAATAGATTGTTTCAGATTTGATAATTTTTGTAGGATGTCCATAATAATATCATACATCATTTTTTGTCAAACACCAATTATGAATTCAAATAAAGTTTTAAAATTTATTAATTCCATATTGTCTTTGTACATGGAATTAACTAAAGAATGCGATTACTCAATTGAAGGTGGATTTGTCAAGGATATTAACTATATTTAAGTTTGAGTCACACTACTTTTATAAAACTGTATTAAATAAATATAATTACAAAAAAAATTTATGTATTTATTCGTAAAAGTGTAACAGCTTTTGTACTAAGATATGTAAATTAATAAAACCAGTTGTAGAACGAACGCACCTCATTTGCTACATTTTATGTACAATGTCAGACTTGATAACTCTGAACAGTGTTGAGTTCAACCATTTTTCTCGAGGAGGAATTTTGTGGCTCAAGGGGGAACATTCTAAATTTCCAGGGTGAACTTACACTTCTAGGCCATTGAAAACACAAAATTTCTATTTCCGGAGGGAGGGGAGGGGTGGGTAATTGCTCCGGGCAGATGACACTTCTCCCCCCGCCACCTACTGAATTTAATACAGATTCTAATCCTTTCAGCGGTTTACGAACTTAGTTCGATTAGATGTCTTATATTTCTATTCTATGTATATAATTTAACTTTATTTGTTTATTTATAAAGTTTTAATTCCGGTATGGAATTTGAAAAAAATGTAAAAAAAAAAAAAAAAAAAAAAAAACTTGCGATACAGTTTTAAAAATAACATACCATAGATTTTTAAATCAATTAAATTTTAAAAGTACACTGTTCTCCCTATTTGTACGGTGTAAAAACTGAAAATGCAATTTTAACAGTTAAAAATTTTTAACAGTTAATTTTAGCAGTTTAAAAGAATTCAGCTAATATCTAATTATTTGGTGTTACCACTGTCAAAACATTATTGTCATTACAAATGGATGCTTTCGCTTTAAGTAATACAGCTATCTCCAAACTTCATAAAGAAAAGAAAATCACAAATATAAATATTAGTGCGCAAAATATCCAAATACGGATTCGAAAAGAATAATTTAAGATATTTTCTGTAGCTCCTAAAATGATATTCGCTATCAACGAAATTATGAAACTTGTACATAGTGGTATGCATGTTACAATGTAAGTAAATATGTAAGCAAAAATCTAATTCTAAACATTATATGTTTATATTTAGCATATCTTAAAATTTAAAATTATATTTCTACAAATTACATTACATAAAATTTGTATGTTATTCAAACTATTTATTTTGTTTATAGCAAAAAGATTCATGCAAAGAACTCTGACGTTGGGGAAAAAATCCCCCTTAAAATACTTAACTTTTTTCAACGCGTTTGAAACTTGATTAATTAAACGTTTCACTATCCAAAACTTTACCTTCGGCTTAAATTTTTCAAAAATCTCATTTGAACAATGATTTATATTTCTTTGAGATGTGTTTAGAACTTTCTCTTAAAAAACCTGAATACGCTGAGAAATACGGATTTTGAACAAAAGGCATACATGTAGTATTCAGTGTTGGAGTAGTAATTAGAAGTTTATTTCTAACACAGCAAAAATTGTCCAATTGTTCAGACCAGGACTATTGGAATAAACTTTCGAAACAAACAACTGTGGTACTCTAACGTTGAATAGCGTTTATCCAGTTTTTAAAAAAAATTCCCTCTCTGCATTATATATATATGTATTTTTTCCCCCTTTTTGTAGAAATAGTTTTTACTTTTCAACCTACAACTGCGATTATTCGTTGTTGATATAAACACTTCTAATTTTTGTTTCTTTCAGGAATTATTAAGATCTATAAATATACCTGATTTAAAAGAATGGATGGAGAAGAACTACAAAAAGAACAAACAGATACTTTACAAAAAGGAGTGCAAGGGACATCAAGAAATGTAAGTAAAATGTTTCAAATTAAAAGTAGTTGCTTTACTTAAAATCTTAGGAAAATGAAGTATTTCCATATCCTGTTTCAATCAATCTGATAGCTTTAAAAACTGTTTATATCACCAAAGAAAAAAAACTAGTCGATTTGGGTTTTAAGACATGATATTTTGAATCCTGTAACTTTCAATTAACATGCGCTTTTCTATACATGTAATTTATTCTCACAAATGCGTTTTCGAATATAAGAATTTCTTAAAACTTAAGAAGGTAACTACTCACAAAGAACCACGAGAAAAATTAAATAATAATTAGTAGGTTTAAGATATTTTTTTCGTTGATTGCCATTAAAAGTGAAAAAAAAAAGACAACTTTAGTCCAATACGATGTAATTGATAATTTATATGAGTACTGAAAACCTAAAGATTTAACCGTTTATATCTTCAATAAGCAATTGTATTATCCGTATAATGACAGTCATAAATGATAGACAAGTTACTTTAAATAAATTAAAATGCATGATTTGTAAAAGACTGAGCGGTATTTTTCGAAATTATAAGCGTTAAATTTCAGATATCACGCTTTACGCATTAAAAAAATGGAAATTTATGAAAATCCATATAAAACAGAATGCAAAAGATGTTGCACAACACATGATTGCACAACAAAAGATGTTGCAACACTGTGTTGCACGCAACACAGCAGAAAGCGATTTTAGTTAGAAGTGTTCATTATTGTGTTCGGCTAGTGTTGCAAGAGTGTTTCACGAATTTCCAGTGCAGCAAACGTCACTAAATTCGCGGCACGCCACGTTAACCTTTTCGGGTGCGGATTTTTTTCTGTTATTAGAAAAATTTCCTTTTACTTTAATGACATTAGCTGTCCAAATTGACTAATTAGTTTTTAACGAATATATCATTGTCTGAAAGATTACGAGTGTTATTCTTTTGCGTACTATTCAATTCATATTTACATGACAATAGGCTAAGGAAGAATTTTTGGAGATGTTTAGGAAATATTCTCCCACAATAAGATTTCACTTATATTACAAATTTTTAATATTTTTTGCAATTTATTACACACGACTCTTTCAGGGAAATAATTTTTATTTTAAACTTAAAGCGTGGAATATATGTTTAAATCATAAGAATCTCAAACGGCGCAAGGAGAATTAAGCAAATAATAATAATCATTATTATTACTAAATGCCTAAACTTAAACGAAGACATATAGTGAATGCATAGTCATATATTAATATTACTACACGTAAATAGTAACAAAAGTATTTCTTAAAACAAAAATAATGCCCCATTAAAAGACATGTACTATTAATAATACACTAGACCCGAAAGGGTTAATTATAAAGTAGATATAGCACACAAATTATACATTGCTTACACAGTGTCATTTTAAACATTGAGTAATGTGTTTATTTAAATTTCAGGGAAAAGAAACTTCAAAAACTCCAATGGGAGCCGACCAAATTAGTCCCTATTCCCGAGGATGAGCCTCTGAAAATAACAGATTTTGAATACATGGAAAATTTCGTCAAAGATCTGGAGTACGTATTTCAATATTTACTTTTTCTACATTATCATGCTATTAAATAATTAGCAGTAACTGAATTTTATCACCCATTTTAAGTAATTTTATTGAGCATAATTTAAACTCTGGTTCAGAATTATTTTTAAATAATATAATTATTATTTTTAAATTATTATTTAAAAATATATTATTTTTAAATAATAATTTTTAAATAATAAAGCATAAATTTAGAAATATTTTTATTAATGTGGAATTATTCCATGAACGTTTCAGCTGATTTTGTGCGATATTTTAAATATTGATATTGTATAATCAATAAATAAAATGTTATTGTAAGAATTTGCATCCAAATTATATTGATAAAAGACAACAGTGTTTTTAGTTCTTTTAACATAAAATGAAACAGCAAGAAATTGATTTTCAATCATATTCTAAAATAGGGTTCGATAAATCTCGAATCAATATTTTACGGCCAAACACGGAAACCACTAGTGAAAACCTAATCAAGATTTTTTTTTATTGTTATCTTTCTTTAATGCTATTTTTTATGAAAAAAATATGAAATATATGTTTCTATTAGTACTTTTTTCCTATATTTAATTAAGTAATATAATCAATAATTCAATTAATCATTCAATTAATCAATCATTAATAAATAATTAATCTTACAATTATTTATTTGAGTAATTTAATATTTTAACAATAATATGATATGAGAAAGTTTTTTTTTTTTTTTTTTTTTTTTTTTTTTTTTTTTTTTTTTTTGTAAAATATTGCTGTACATTTTTTTTGAATTTACCCCTAAAAAATAATTAACTTTAAAAGAACAAAATTTAAAATTTAATTTTAAGCAATTAACTTCCTGTTCATTGATTTTATGTATGTATAAAATAAATTTCAAATGGTTTCTCACATTAGAAATTTCCTGGTTTCATGTGCAGTCCCATAATGTTTATTATTAATTAATGTATCATTCAAAAAAAAGTCTGTGATTATCCATTCATTCACGGAAACAAATCCTGTTTTCAAACAGCCTATTTTTGTGAAATAGCAAACAAATTAAATTTTAGTGTCCAAATGGATAATGTTATCGCAATAAACATCAAATACCTTTTCAATTCTTCGGGATATGTAATAAGTGTATTTTTTAAAACATGTTATCCGGAACAAGATAATTATAATGGGGTCATTCCATGTTTACTTACGTTACAATTTACTGCAACAATTTACTGCAGTAATATAACACTAAAAAATATTCATATCTAAAATTAACATGATTTGTCAATGGAACCTATCTAATGTATCTACGAAAACATTTTGGATGAAAATTACCCAAAAAATGATAATGAAAATTACACTTTATATGGTAACTTACATTCGTTTTTCAGTAATGGAAGTTACCATAGTAAATAAAACTACCAAAATTTAAGAAATATCATTAAAATTAGGTAATTTTCATCTAAATTGGGCTTTGAATAACTTTAATTATCAAACCATGTCAAATTTTCATTTTGAATAATTTTTTTGTGTGAGTTACATTGCTAAAATTACTGAAAAATGATCAAAATGAAACATAAGTTACCATAGAATGACCCAATGGTGTTTGATTATCAGAAAAAGAGCGATAATATGATATAATTGATGTCGTCTAGGTACCATCGATTTGACCGGTTCGAGTGAAACGATGAACGTAATTGGTTCGGTGTTTCCAGTTTATTGAATATTTTTTTAGACATCTGTTAATTTTAATAACTTATAATTTAATTTAATATTAATTAATAATAATTAATTATTAAAATAAATTTATAAACTTATAATTTATTTTAATAATTAATAACTAAATTTCTTGTTAGTGATATTTCTCCTATTAAAGGACAGTTCTAAAAATGCTTAAAATACTTTTTGAAAATTTTAATAATCTGAATGCATAAATCCTCTAAATTGATAACAATGGATAATTTTTTGCATTGTTTTATTTGTTATTTCCTTTTTTCTTTGCAATTTTTTGTTGCGCTTACGTCAGTATAAAATTAGAAGCGAGTCACAGTCTACCGGTAACAGCTTCAAAGTTCCTCTCGGCAATGTTAAATCTATTGGCGTTTAATAATTGGCGTTTAATACATATCTCCTCGCAAAATTCAAATTATCTCCTATCATGTAATCACAACTGATAACACTGGATAATGTTTTGCATTATTTATTTTTTTTTCATTTATTTATTTATTTATTTATTTATTTTTTATTTCATTTATTTATTTTTTTATTTCATTTATTTATTTATTTATTTATTTATTTTTATTTCATTTATTTATTTATTTTTTATTTTTTTATTTCATTTATTTATTTATTTATTTATTTATTTTTATTTCATTTATATATATTTTTTTATTTTTTATTTCATTTATTTAATTATTTATTTATTTTTTGCTATTTTTTGTTGCGCTTACATCAGTATAAAATTAGAAGAGAGCTTAGGCTATCAGTCACTCACCTTCCTAATTCCCCTTGCCAATGTTAAATCTATCGGCGTTTGATACATTTTTACATTCAAATTATCTCCTCGCAAAATTGATATATTTAACTTCTTTTTTTCTGTGTACTCTTCTAAAACAATGTTTCTTTTTATTTAATTTTTTAAATATTTCTAAAATCTACGCTTAATTTTATATGAAGTGTTAAACTTTTACTTTCACTTAGTTTGTTTTTAAAACAGACAATAGAAAATATTAAAACACAAAACATAAAACATTAAATTAAGCCTAGATTTTAACAATTTCTTAAGAATTGAGAAAAAAGGTGACATCATTTAAGAAAAGAATACTGAAAGAAGACATTAAAAATATTAATTTCCTGGAAAGATATTTTGAATATAAAAATGCATCAAAATGTACATAACCGATGGGAATTCGGAACATGGATGACAACCATCCTTATGTGAGGTAAATTAAAGACTGTACAACACAAAGCAACAAAACTTGCTATAAAACTTTACATTATATAACAGATCCGTTCGTTAGAGGTAGACTGAAAGTATTTTACATATTTCGTTATTTATACTCATAAAATGTAGTGTGGCATTTAGACGAAGCAATCTCAATATATTTTTTTAATTTTCATTAAATGGATTATTACATAAAAACAAAATCCTTTCTCATATTACTTTTAAAAAAAAGAATATCTTATTATTAAATTACAGATAATATCATTGTTTAATTGTTATTATTTATTGTATAGAAATATTTCAAGGCAGAAATACATACAAAAGAAGAAAAAAAAGAAGAGGAAGAAGAAGAAGGCGGATGTAATTGAGACGTATTCTAAGTCTCCGATTACCGTAGAAAATCCCCAGCAATCCTCATCTTCTCTTGAAAGTATAGATCTGTCCATTCATGAAAAATCAGAAATTCCTTTGTTCAAAGAAGAGGTAGATATCGAATCTGCGATTACTGAAGAAGATCTCAAGCCACAACCAGATTATCATGAAAATATAGATCTGCCTATTCATGAAAAACCAGAAATTCCTTTGTGCAAAGAAGAGGTAGATATCGAATCTCCGATTACTGAAGAAGATCTCAAGCCACAATCAGATTCTCATGAAAATATAGATCTGCCTATTCATGAAAAATCAGAAATTCTATTGTGCAAAGAAGAGGTAGATATCGAATCTCCGATAACTGAAGAAGATCTCAAACCACAAACAGATTCTCATGAAAATATAGATCTGCTTATTCATGAAAAATCAGAAATTCCATTGTGCGAAGGAGAGGTAGATATCGAATGTCCGATAACTGAAGAAGATCTCAAGCCACAAACAGATTCTCATGAAAATATAGATCTGCCTATTCATGAAGAATCAGAAATTCTATTGTGCAAAGAAGAGGTAGATATCGAATCTCCGATAACTGAAGAAGATCTCAAGCCACAACCAGATTCTCATAAAAATATAGATCTGCCTATTCATGTAAAACCAGAAATTCCATTGTGTAAGGAAGAGCTAAATTCTGAATCTTCCATTACAGTAGAAGGTCAAGATCGATCCTCAGCTTTTCATGAAAGTAAAGAACTGCCTATTCCAGAAAAATCAGAAATGCCATTAAGAAAAGAAGAATCTCACAGCATTACGGATGATCTTCTTCCATCCGTCGAAAATACAGACAAATTTCAAGACATACCAGAAGTATCAGTGAATGAAGAAGAGCGTAATCGTATAGCTGAGAAAATCGTTGAAGATTCGCCCTTTGCCATGCTTTCTGGTGACAAACAGAAAGAAATTGAATGTCTATCCAATCTTGACGTGACAGTAATTGCAGCAGCAGCTCAAAAAGTAAGTTATTTTTTACTGCACTTTCTGTACATGCAACATGATAAGAACAAAAATCCCTGCATTAAAATCTGGATATTTGACAAACAAAATACTCCTTACTTTTTAATTTTTCTTATTGTTTCATCGGAATTACTTTCATTGTCTTTAAATGCGATTGTTATAATAGGTTAATTTATAATTTGGAATCCTTAACACATCAGTTTTCTAGAAAAATTCAGTAAAAGAATTAACTTATGAAATGTTTCATGTTAAATCGAGCATTAAAAGTTTATAAACTTGAAATAAATCATTTTTTTATTTTAAAATTAGCAAAACTAAAATATTACAATAAAATTAATTATTACCGATAGTGATGAAAACGTAATAAATGGTCGTTTTAAAATAGTTGTTTGTAAACCAAGTTTTAATTAAATGGACGAAAAATAAAAATACCGGTCTCTTATAAATCTCTTCAAAAATGCGCGTCAGAAAGCTTCATGTTTTTACTGTTCAAAATAATACTGAAAATGTTTTAAAAAAAAATCTGGATATTTAGAGTGAAAAAATGTTATTTTGAATACAGCCTTAACATGGGTTAGCTAAAAACAATACTCTTACAGAGAATTGAAATCAAAAACGGCTAAATAAAACTGTTAAACTGGGTTTATTTTTGATCTTGATTTATTTTTTGTTGGTGAATTTAGTTATTTATTTTGAAATTAATTTCTGCAGTTGGCAGATCCAGGAAGGATTTTTTTATTAATTGGCGACTAATTAATAATGCAAAAACAAATTTATTATCATTTGCGCATCTGGAATTTATCTATAACGAACATGTACCACATTATAATAACCATATAATTAAGGGGAAAAACGTTGCGTTAGAAATGGCTGATTATTAGAACTAAATTTTTGTACTATTCCTCACTTTATTTAATAACAGAATTTCTAAGATTTAATAAGAATATTTTAAATATTTAGTAGTGAAAGTGGAGCCATTTCTGGCGCATTGCTTCCATCCCCGTATATTATTTCAGAAATTACAGTGTTTATCTTTGAATATAACTTTCTCTCTATATTTACCAAACTACTTATTTAATACAAATATCAATATCCCTCTCAATATTCATTCAGTACATCAATTTTTTAATTGCAGTGTAATTTGGTCCTATAACATACATAACTTTAAACACAGATTCATCTTTATTTCAAGTTGCTTAAAAATGAGTCAATTTTTTTCATTTTTTATAATGTAGAAATGTAACGCGTTAATTTATGTTTCATTATTTGATTAATTTACTACCTTAAAGTCTAATGGATCGTGTCTTTTCTTTGCAGGATGATCCCAAGAAAAGATTTTCATGCATCAGAAAATTCTTGGCGAGGATGTGCTGTTGCACAAAGACACCACCGTCATAAGAGATGAAAAATGATCAATATCCTTACTCTTCCCTCCAAATGTACATATAAAAAACTTAACAACAATGTAATGAACCAAAATATTTTGTGAAATTCATATATTAAATGTACCATATTGATAATAGTGGCAACTACCTCCATCTGTTAAAAAATAAACCACAATAGATACATTTTTTGTGTGTGTTTTTTTTTGTGTGTGTTTATCTTTAAGATGTCCTTTACCTTTAGGATAAAAAAAAAGGCAACAACAGTTAATCATATTCTTTGGAGATACGTCTGATAGCGAATTACTTACTTCTTATAATAATAATTATTATTTCGGAAAAAATATAAGAGTGATTTTAATACATTTTATTTATATAGTTTTATCAATAGCTAAATTGTAAAAAAACTGTTTGTAAGTAAGTAAAAGAGTAAAATAAAAAAATGCAGTAATTACGAGTCTATAACTATGGAAGAACCTATTCATTGAATGATCATTAAAGAAAATGAATAAATTTCTCGGAAATATAAAAGATTTCAATAGAACTTAACCCTTTATCTACCGCATTATGAATTCACAAAAATTTTACATTCTAAAGTATTTTATGTAAATTGTATACCTTCTTAGCTCCATGTGGGTTTATTTGTGTCTCATGTTACGCCTCAGGACTGTGTACTCATGATGACTCTATTCCATCCGGGGGTGTAGTCGTAAAAATAACAGTTGATATATTCTCAAGGTAGAGAGTATACCCTGCTGAGGACGATTTGCAACCGAGCTGGTATTTACTTTTTCGCTTTTGGTTTCATATTTTTCTTAAAAATTACTTTAAATTTCGGAATCGGTTAGAACCGGATCTGAATTGAAACTATCCTAATACAGAAAAAACGGAGCCAAAATCGAAAAAGTAAAAACTAGCCAGACTGTGGATCGTTCTCAGCTATCCTATACAAAAAAAAAAAAAAAAAAAAAAAAAAAACCACTTAAGTAAAAATATTAAAATTTGAGCGGGATATTTGGAAATGACGCCCCCATAGACTTATCATTATCATCCGGATCTTTTCAAATGATACGAGTGGAGACTTAGTAGCCCCACAATAGTCACTGAAAAGGACCCGGATGATAATGTGAAATCTATGGGAGCGTTCTTTTCAAATATCTCGCTCAAATTTTAATATTTTTACACGATTATTTTGCCTACGATAACTGAGGACAATCTACAACCGGACCAGTTTTTACTTTTTCGATTTTACTTATACAAGTTAGAACCCGTCAAATTTTGTCGAAAGAAAATGTTTAAGAAGGAACTGTTCCATTAACTTATAATAAACCTACAAAATTAGTTATAGTAAAAAATGGATTTTATATTGGTTAGTCTAACTCTTAAACAAACGATATTTATCGTCAAATTAACAAAATACCATTTCTATAAAACACAGTTGTAGAAATTGTTAAAATTAAACTTTAATCGTATATGTAAGCAGTAAAAAATAATAAAGATATGTTATTATGATAAAGTTTTCAATTAAGGTTCTTATGCTAGTATTCCAAAACGATAAAAAGCAAAATTTATTCAACTTTGACTCAATCATAGAATTTTTTCATAACCATAGAATTTTTTTATAAACATAATGTTAAAATATTTAAATCCACTACCTTCCGGTCTCGCATGTGTTCTAAACTTGAAAAGAGCTATTACACTTAAATGTTGACAAGCTAAGTAAGGTAAAACATTATCGTAAAAATGTGATTATTACCAAACTTTAGAGCATGCGCAGGATCGGAAGATGTTGGGGGATTTAAATTATACTTCAACATTATATTTTCTCATTCTAATACTTAAGAATTTCAGCTAATTACATTCGTGAATAGGACAATTTAAAATCTTTGTAATAATGTTAATAATTCCCACATTTCGGTAAATTTTACAACATACGGGCGAACGGAAGGTATAAATCGTTATATATAATAATAAAGATATAAATCATTTTTTTAACCCAATTTTTAGTTTCCCGAATTTGCAATTTTATGATTTGAAAAACAATGTTTGATTTTTTTTAGCTTCTACCTAGAGTACACCTATTTTTATGCATAAAATACAAACGGATATTTTTTCCCGACTGCTTATGATTTGAGTTCTACTGAATGGATTTTAATGGAACATACACTGGTAAATAGATATTACTTCGGGAAATGATTTAGTGTGTACAAAGGTGTGCGAAGAAAAAATTGCGTCTGGGGCAAAGTTTCAAGTTGGCGCCCCCCTCCAACTTTTTCATGTGATAGGCCAAAAAATGACATTAGTAGTATAAATTTGGCACCGCCTAAATTTCCGCAAACAGGGTGACCGCCTCCTTTGCTTTCCCATTTGTACGGCGCTGAGTATACAGAACATAGATTAGTTACAGATTTGTGACAGAAATTTCAGTTATTTTAAATAAAAAGGTTACTTTTTGTAGTCGTTTTCGACAATTATTTCTGATGAAATAAACAAAAGGCAAAACAGATCGAAACGTAACAGAAAAAATTCACTAATCGTATTTAAGTCAAAACAGAAAATAGAAACAGTTTTGAAGTATGATAATATTGAAAAACGAAAATATTTAAATTTAAACATGAAAGATATGTTAGTAATGTTTAAAAAATTATTCAATATAAATTATTGCTATTGAAATAATATTTCGCAATTTATCTCCGTACCCGTGAAAAATCTCCGTAAGTATATACTCAGTAATTTTTGAAAAAAAATTACTTTTCTAATGAGGATAAGATGTAAAAATGATACATTTAACATAAACTTATACATTGACTTTCACTTAATTGAAATACTTTATTTATTGTTATTTGCAATCTAAAATTTCTTTATGTCGATTTGTATTATAGAATCGCTCTCCCGTATTCGCAAGTTAATTTTAAATTTTAAAGTAATTCAATAAATAACAAAAAATGCTCCGTTAACAATACAATCAACAATGAAATACTACACCATAATGAAACAGTCTTGCAATTCTTCAACAATGAATTTTACACTATTCTGATACAAAAACGGTGATTCTCAACAATGTTTCTAACAATGCAAAATCATAATATTCAGTACTGAGACAAAAGATTATTTTGAGTCTTTAACCGATTTCTTTGATGTATGCTGGCTATTTACTGCATCACGTTTTTTAATTGCAAATTAAGTGCGATTATGGCTGAAACTAACAGTTTTGGTGATTACGGTGGCTATGTTCACGAAGTAAGATACTTCCACCATTTTTATACACATTTTAATTCTTAATTTCAATTGGTTTCAACATTTGATATTGTTCCTCTAAGTGATATCGTTTGTTAAATTTCGATAACTAATAACATTTACACTGTTAAAAATTATAAACTTTTGCTGCATCGTCACTCCAAGGCTTTTATAGAAAACCATTACTTCACTCTATTAAGGGGGACTCTCAATCGTCAAAATAGAGATATTCTATAAAATCGATGGAGTGACGATGCAGCAAAAATTTCAAATTTTTAACAATGTACAGGTAAATGAATTCAGATCGGTTATATATTCTTTAGTAAATTTAAGGATATTTCCCATATTACAGTTATATTTTTCATCTCAATTTTAAGATTTACTATGCATTAGAGATGGGCATTATTTATCGTATTAGGATAAATAACAACATTATTCTTTTATGGTCCATTATTTAGTAACAGGTTAACGGAAAGTCCCTGTTAAATTTGGAACGCATTACCTGCAAAGTATGTAAAAAAGAAGAAAAAAAAAGCTAAAAGATCTGTTTTAAAAAAATACATATTAAAATTATAATAACAATAAAATTTCCAAAATTTGTTTTCGATATTAATGTAAAAAGATCTTAAAAGTATATTTTGAAATAAAAAAAAAACTTCTTTTTTTAAAACGGTTATTACGACGCGCCTAAGCAAACCGAAAGAAATCGTGATCAACAGTCACAAACCTTTCGTGTCCTTATCAGCTTTCAATGTCTAGAAAGTATCATATACTATCCACCATCCATGCAGAATAGCCCTATCCAAACACCCAATCAAAGTCCAACTCATTAGCAAACAAACACCTGGCCGTTCGCCAAAAAAGGAAAAAAAACCGCTACGACTGTTAAAAAATGTTCTGAAAAACTACTCCATGTATTCATTACAGTTAATTCTAATACAACTAATACTGCAACTCTTTTTATTCAGTAGGAAGAAAAAATATTTTTTAACACATCACATTCATATAAGTTGAAATGTTATAATTTGTTGTGCAGAATGGCGTTGCATGGAATCATTTTAGTAGACGGGATTCATTGGTATAAAACTATCAAAGGTGTTTTTTAATGATGGATATCAAAGGATGGGATTAATTTCGATTTCGTTCCATTGGCAGAGTTAATTTCGTCAGCCATTTTTGTCCATGTGGTGTTTTCTTTGACTTTGAATGTTTAAAGGGAATCAGAGGAAGGGGATAATTTTGTTTTTGTTGTACTTTTGACCAGGTAGCGGCGGATTTTTGATTTTGGAAGTTTAAAAGAAATAATGCTAATGGAGTTTGAGAAGTTTGTTTTTCTTTTTTTTGTGTGTGTGTCTGTGTGTGACGCTAGATTTTTTTTTTTTTTTTTTTGGGGGGGGGGGAGGACAAATATGCTTTTATTATTTATTTATTTATTAGTTTCTTAAGGCTGTGTTTTTAGGAAATCAGAGTAAGGAAATTTTTTATATTTCTGCGATTTTGTTTCATTGTAAAAAATAGGAAGAAATTAACACCGCATTATTTGCGCGACTACAATTGTAATTAATTTGAAAAAGTAACAAAAATCCGTTTGGATGAATTGCTTTTAATGAAAAGCTCATAAATAACATTTTCAGGTTCTTTTGGATTATCTTTGGATAGGCGTTGATAAATATAGCTGTAATGAAGTTCAAATCGGAGTTCAAATTTCTTTTTCTACAAATTTTTTTTTCAAATTTCTTTTTTTACATGTTGTTAACCCTTTGCGAAACCTTTGTGAGCATTTTACGAAATTTTTAATGTTTTGTCACCGGTTTTTAAAAGCAGAAATTTGTTACTCATTAAATCCAGAAAATGCTCCTATTAAATAAGGCAAAATTTACGGTATAATTTTAGTGGTGGTCACAAATGTGGATTCTTAAGCCTATTTCGCTCGTCCCCAAAGGGTTAAAGCACTGTTTATTTTTATGTAGCACGTCTTTTCTTATCGTTTACAAAAAGCTAATTTTTAAGCCATTAATTTTAGAGATTACAAAACTACAAATGTCCCATTACAAAACTGTTTCAAATTTTGCTCTGTATCATAAAAAATCGATTTATCTTTAAAAAGCTGTTATTTAAATCCTTAAGAAATAATAATAAGAAGAAGAGGAAGAAGAAGAAAATACTTCAACTTTAAAAAAATGTTTAAGATTTTATTATGCATCATTTAAAACCCAATTTACGTTAATATACGTGCTTTTAAATAGTTAAGAAATATAAAAAAATTACAATGTCTGGATCCTGTAAGCTTTATTAAAAAAAAAAAAAAAAAAAAAAAAAAAAAAAATTATGTTCTAATTATAATGGGTGCTACAGTCAGGGGTCGAATTTCATTCCGTAATGTTAAGTATATGGGCGTTTAATGTATTCTTATATTCAAAACATCTCCTTGACGAATTAATATTTGAAAAAAAAAATCAGTATTCTCTTTTTAAAGAATGTCTCTTTTTTTCTAAGTTTTCAAAATATTTCTTAAACCTATCTATAATTTTATTAGATTTGTTGAATTTGTACGCGTAGTTCGTTATTTTTTAAACATAATATATTAAATTGAGTATGAATTTTAGAAATATTTTGACCAAAAAAAAGTGACATCTTTTGAGAGATCACTAAAAATGGGAGTTACAAATATTAATTCCTTAAGGAGATATTTTGACTATAAGGATGCATCAAACCCCAATAGATTTAACATTACCGAGAGGAATTTGGCCGCTGAGTGACTAACATCCTTAAAACAGTAAAAATGCATTCATCTACAGCTAAAACTTACTGAGTTATTATGCTTAGAATTTTATGAATTTTTGACGTTTTAATTACCATAAATGGAAAACATGTTTTTAGTGCCAGAAAACTTGAAAATGCTTGAAATTAAAAAGTAGCATAACTAAGTAAGTTTTGCCCTGTAATAATTAACATTTTAACCAAAAACTGATTTTAATGGTGTTGATTCATCTGATCAAAAAACGTCTATACTCACGTCCCAAAATTATTTCAGATATTTTGTTTCTAAGTCTTCTAAATAAATCATCTTTTGACAGGATGTCATTAGATACATGTTATAAAAATAACAGGTTGTTGGAACCTGTTACTTGTGCAAGTATGTAACATCGTAACATGTTAACCAAAAATAACTCTATTTCCCATCTCTACTATGCATTATCATTTTAGTTCATTTAGACAATAGTGATGATTGATTCTACTAATGACATATGATAAGTATTTAAGTATAATGTAACAATGTACAACTGCTAATTTAAATAAGAAGCAGAAACGATGATTGTATATGCATCGATGTTATAGAAGAACTAAATATAACATAATAATAGGGCCTACATTAGATACCGGGCTTGCTCATTCCTTATCACGACGTCACAAAAGGTGGCTGGCCGCTATCTGCGATTGGTACAAACAGGGCTCAAAGTGACGCACCCATCGTTTTGTACCAATCGCTGGATGTCATTCAGCCACCTTTTGTGACGTCATGAAAGGAATGAGCAAGCCCGGTATCTAGTGTTACCTTGATAATAAATATCTATGGTCTTTTGAGGTTAACGAAAATAATCTCCAGTCTACATACATATATGTTGAATTAAGTTTCAGACGGAAATATGAAATTTTGAAATTTTTTAAAGAGAATTTTGATTATTTCAGATAAATTACAATTGACGATATAAATTTATGAGTATTATGCAAAATAAAATAATTTGAAAGAATTAAGAATTTATTTTGATAATATTGAACAGCATTTTTTTCTTAACTTAGTTTATACTTCAAATATAAACTTCTTGGACTGTTTCTTATATACAAAGCTTTAAATGCCGTCTGAAACTTAAAGAAAAATTAAATGTTTCCCCCTCATTATGATGCCAGTAAATTAAAAATATCCTTAAATACTTATATTTTAGTAAGTTTAATTTTATTTTTTATTTAAATATCACAACTGCCGTAACGATTAAAATCATACAATATTTTTGTAAAATTCCAAGAAGATAAACGCAAGAAGAAAATTTATTGTTATTCATGTAATTCTGGATAATAAAGTAAATTAAATACATTAGAAAAGGATAAAATTTGTAATGGAAAAGCAAAATATTGTTTCTTTTTTAAATATTATTTTAATATTTTTCGGCTCTTCTATTACTTTTGAATTAGAAGCGCATATGATAATTTTAGATTTGGTTTTCAAACTGATATAGATAAGGGAAACCCTAAATATAAAGGTGAAAAATTACTTTAAAAAGACCATAGACTTTTTCTTTGATTCGTTGAAACATATCTTCAAAATCTATCAAACATAAAAAAAAATTAATTAAAGTGTAAGATTCTAATTTAAAACTTATAGTGGATATACAGATATTTTTTATTACTAGAAATGTTTGCTTCAATGGTTTGGCTTTATAATTCTAATTAAGTATGAAATGCAATAACAGTGTTTAATGCTGCACATTTAAATGGATTTCATACTTATAAAGAAGTTTTTTAATACTTAATTTTTTACATAAAATTTTATGTATTAAACCAGTTATATAAAACTTAAAAATTATTTTATAAAATTTTGGCAATTTTCGTTAAATATCTGTAAAAGCGATAGTGATAAACAATTTTATACCGAAATTAATCACTGATACATTGTGTAGAAACGATATACATATCAAAATAAATTTTTATATTTTCGAAATTTCTTAAATGTGTAAAATAGCTATTGAACTATAATTGAGCTATTGAAAATATAAATTGAACACGGAAATTATCAAATAGAATTAAAGAAAAACTTGGAAGGGTTGACCTATTTTTTACAAAAGGATTTTTTATGTTTCAGATTTTGAACTTAAAATGAAATTTTATATGCCATTTATCCTTTATAAAACTATCAAAAGAAAATTGCTACAATATATAAGGAACGTAGAAAATGATTGATTTTAATAAGTTGTTTGATCCACTTTGTTTTGAATTAAAATATTGCTTTAGAAAAATAAAATTAGTTTAAAAAAAGTTAAAATAACTTTATGCTTCATGCTGTAACTATTATATATGGGCCATTTTCACCCCATTTCATGGTAATGGACTTGACAAGTAACGGACTTGACATTTCAAATAAAACTATTAAAATGAACTAGCTTGTATATATTTTTAATTAGATAATAATTTACATACCTTCTAAAACTGTTTAGTAAACTTACTTAGCACCTTGCATTTCATCGCTTACAAATATGGTAAAAGACTTGACATTTGAAATAAAACTATTAGAAATGAACTAGCTTTTATAGTTTTTAAGTTAGATAATAATACACTTACCTTCTGAAACTATTTAATAAACAATATTTAATTATAAAAGTGCAAAAATCATTATTTTAATGTTAAAATTTGCGGTAACAGATTTGACAGTGAAAAAAAAAAAATACCAACTTGGACGAAAGCTTATTCTTGCCACTGTTACATTGTTTCACAATTGAATAGTAAAAAGTGGCAAGTAGTAGTTGCGTAAATAGTTTAACTATATCACCGAATATTTGCTGCTAACTTTAGGCAGAATTAGTAACCTATTTTGATTAAAATAATCACAAGGTAACGGACTTGACGCAAAGTAACGGACTTGACGGAAAGTGAGGGCCAAAAAATTTCTGTGAATTTCTTAAAGAAAATATCTCTTGTAAGCAATTTTTTTCATGAATGGCCCTTTTCGTGAATGGCCCTTTAAAATTGGCGCCTTATCACGCGCTGGCACGTCTGCCGCAGCGAACGTGTTAAGAAACATGTTTAGATAGAAGTCTTAGGGGAAATATTCCGCTTTAATTTTTTTTTTTTTTCTTTTTGTCCGGGCAAATATAATTGTACAACAGATAAAATGAAATTTTAACATTTAAGACTCTATTACGTTAAAGACAGGTTCCGTTTTTATAGGATTTCATATTAATATATACGTAAATAGAAGGCACTGTACCGCTTTCTTTTGTGTCACTGTGCTAGTTTTTGTAACTCTCAACCTGGTCACACCAGCTATCACATAGACAGAGCTGCCAACTTCTACGCCTATTTAAATCATATAAACATGTTTGGAACCACAAAAATGTTTTAGTAAAATGTATGCTAAATATATTCAATGTTATGCATTAGAGCACATATTGTTAATCATTTACAAAAATTTCTGTTTTTAATATTTTTATTTGACTTCAAATAGGCGTAGTAGTTGGCAGCCATGCATAGATAGATTTTAACTCCCTGTATTCAACTTGGTGAAATTTATCTACATATCTTTCTAAAGTTTTTCAATCAGTGCTATGTTCTTTTGAAACCACATGAGTATTTAAGACTCATGTGGTTTATACAGTCATTAAGACAAGACTGACTGCAATCCTATAGGAAATATACGATCTTTTAAAATCTCGTTGTTTAGAGCATTGGCAATTTTTAAATATTTTTTTCTGAAACTAATTATCAGTCTTTTTAAACTGACTGCTACATATGACCCCGGGAGCAGAATCGGCGCAACACTGCGACGCATGTCGCAGACTCTTGAGACGGTCTGCAGACCGTCTCAGTCTGCAGACAGAACCATTCAACTGTTAAAAATTTAGCAAAAGTTAAAAAATTTCGGTCTTAAATCCAAAAAATCGGACATAAAATGCATCGCGAATTTCGACAAATAGTCTCCGAAAAGAAATCAATTTCGTCATAGATAGCGAAAAACACGCGAATTTCGTCCAAAATCGGCAAATTTCGTTAAAAAATCACGAAAGAAATGGCAAATTTATTCAAAAGATCACGAAAAATCGGGAATTTTCGTCAAAAAATCACGAAAAGGCAAATTTCTTCAAAAAAAAAACGAAAATTTCTTCTAAAGATCACGAAAAAACGGCAGTTTTCGTCAAAAACGCAAATTTCTTCAAAAGATCGCGAAAAAACGGCTGTTTTCGTGAAAAGATAGCGAGAAAACGGCAGTTTTCATAAAAAAAAATAACGAAACAATGTGGAATTTCTTCAAAAAATAGCGAAAAAAGGCAAATTTCATCAAAAAATCATGAAAAAACATTTCTTCACAAAAACTGCAAATTTCTTCTAAAAATCACAAAAAAATTAGTTTTCGTTAAAAAATCACGAAAAAACTACAAATTTCTTCAAAAAATCACAAAAAAGGCAAATTTTTTTCAAACGTTTGCAAAAAAAAATGGCATATTTCTTCAAAAGATCGCGAAAAAACAGCAAATTTTTTCAAAAGGTCGCGAAAAAAATGGCAGTTTTCGTGAAAAGCTGCATATTTCTGCATTATTTGAAACCTACTTATTTAAATTTCTATGGCACATTTTATCTGAAAAAATATTTCAAAATATTTCCAAAAAACATATCTTTTAGGTTGAAAACGTTTCACAGTTGAATTTTTCAATACTTATTTCGATTATCTACATAAAACAAAGACGATTGTGAGAGCATTCCAGTAACTTTGGTTGACACCTATTGCTAGAACTCTCAAGCTTTACATTCTGCAAAATTTCAAATTTTTTGTTGCTTAAAAGGTGCACAGTCAACAGAGTGAAAAGATGTACAAACTCTGAATCGGGCCCGGATCACTGGCGTTCTATCAGCTGAACCATTTGAAACGAAAATCAGTCTGGCATTTCTCAATATCATATGTTAGCAAGACTACAATCGCAGCACAATATTGATTTTTATATTTTCGTGAGTCACCGATGGACGGAAAATACTTACCGTATTTTCGGGTGTATAGTCCGCGGCTTAAACAAGAAAAAAGTCTTCCAATAAGCTGCTGCGGCTTATACACGGTGCGGGTTATACAACGATTTTTTTTTTTTTTTTTAAATTGGAAATTGTGATATTTTTTCTACAGCTTTTAAACCTCAAAAAATTTGAAAAAAACATCAAAATTTGTAATTTTTTTCGCTATGCCACGAAATTTAGAGAATTCTCCGATGTTTGTAAAGGCTTTTTTTTTTTACTGCTTAACCTCCTGACTGCCGCCGGCTGATTTTTTCTTACACTAAGCTGCAGGTTTCACTGAAACATAAGCAATATTTAAATTAGTATAATTCCACAAATAAAACCCAGTTCTGAAAAATTAAGTTAGGATTGATGCTATCAAAGATTATACACCGATACTAATAACATATTTTGTATCAGGTTGGAAAAAACATCTTCTTTTTTAATATTTTTAATAAATTACGGAGTAAACAACATTACAATATTACCCTTTGGCTGGGCAGTCAGGGGGTTAAATACAGTGATTTCTTGGTATGGAAGAACTGTCGCAACTATCGCCGAGTATTGCACTGGTAGATCTATAATAGCTACCGTATATACTGGCGTATAAGTCGTGAAATTTTAGACAAAAAAAAAGAACCTTAAAGTGGGGGGGTCGTCTTAAATGCGAGACCTAAAAAAAACAAAAAACTATAAATAAAATATCAGAAAATAATTTGCTAGCGAATCGGTGCTGCGGCACCCCATTGTGTTTGTAGAGTACAAAATCCAAAATCCGGAACCCTTCCAACCTCGACGATTCTGAATTTAAAATTTAGTTTATTTAAAAAAAAATAATCTACCATATCCTGTTTATTTATTTTGCACAATATCTACCCTATCGTTTTAAAGAACAAAAAAAAAGTGCGTGATTTATGTCATTTCGGAACGATTCAGACCAGTCGGTCCCGAAACGATTCCGAGGATCGTTCCTTTTCAGAGTCGTTTCATTTTGGAACGAGTTCAAGGAATCGAACTTTTCCGGAGTCGTTTCATTTGAGATAGAGTCCGAGGAATCGTTCCTTTTCGGAATTGGTACCCTACCCTGTTGCAAAGAACAAAAAAAATGCGTGATTTATGTTATTTTGGAACGATTCAGAGCTTTCGGTCTTTTTCGAAACGATTCCGAGGAGTCGTTCCTTTACAGAGTCGTTTAATTTCAAAGCGAGTTCAAGGAATCGACCTTTTCCGGGGTCGTTTCATTTGAGTAGAGTCCGAGGAATCGTTCCTCTTCGGAGTTGGTGCATTTCGGACCGATTCCAAGGATTCGTTCCTTTTGGGAACTAACGACCTAAGATACATATACATTTTATGTTCAAAATTTTGAATTCATCACATTTTTTTTAATTTTTGGAAAAATACAGAAAAAATATCACGCTTGTTTGAAAAAAAAATGCGCGTAAACGCCGCATCGGCTTGAAATTTTATCATAAAACACGTTAACGCCGCGGCGTTTTTTCCGAAAATTACGGTACTGATAATCTTAATATTTTAGCCGAATTACTGTAGGTATTATGCATCACGAAAAAATTTGTAAAATTTGTGTTAAAAATTACGATTAATGGCTTCTAATTTCGAACCCTGATCGAAATATACGTTCGTAAATGGTGTATATCCCGCGGACTATACACCGATGCATCTCCGCGGGTTATACACGAACTTTTTTTACTGCACTGCTTGATTTAGGGGTGCGGGTTATACACAGGGTGCGGGCTATACACCCGAAAATACGGTACTTACGGAAGCCTTACTTATACCACTTACGGAAAAAAGTAGTTTATGTTGCGCTGTGGTTGTAGTCTTGAAATATTACACTCTCAAATACTTTTAAATATGAAACTTACAAGGGGACCACCAAACATGGTGCTCACAGATTTTGATGAATTCAAAGTATATTGTAGGGGTCATACTATTAATTATTCGGCTGAAAGGGTTCTTTCAAATGGGCCTTGGTTTTTGTGAAATTGGGGGGGGGGTCAAAGTTCAGCGTATATTTTAAGTACTTATTAGTAAAGCTTACTATCAACAGCTTCGTGGCTCCGCGGTAAAGCGCGAGATTCCAGACCCGGAGGTGGCGGGTTCAACACCAAGTTGGAGCTTTTTTTTTTCTTCTTCTTTATAGGTTTCGTATATGTTAAATTTTTTAAGCAGAATTGGAAATTCTACAGCTTTCAACTTATTAATATTTTCTTATGGGGATAGTTTACTTTTTTCATTTTTTTCTTATTTAAAAAAATATGGCTCAAATGATAAACTATTTACATTTCAAAATTTATAAAATAAATAAAAATAAATAAAAAATGCATATATAATTAAAATTTTCAAAAGTATAAAAATTTTGAATGTTTTAAAATCCCTTCTACTTTAAATATTAATAATTTTGCTCAATTACATTTATATGTATTGCTAAGTAAAAAAAAAAATCATACCTTTGTAAATTCATTAAATTCATATTCTTCATTCAATATCCGTTCATCTGCCTCAATAAATTGTCGATTATCTCATATTTCTAATATTGAATTATGAAATTCTTCAGCTATAGCAATATAAGAAAAGGAAATATCATCCGGTTGGGAATTTGTAAGCAGATTATCATTTCGTAACAACATCTCGCAATATTTTAATGCATTCGTAATTTCGCCTTTTTGTTCCTTTTCCAAACGAAAGTTTTCTGTACTACTGCTGCTTCCTTCTATTACAGTATTTTTAGCATTCGATACAAATCTACTAATTGCATACTCAATTTTCATACCATGGTTTCAGCTATACATATACATACCAATATTTTAAATATTTTATTTGTCTGCAAAAGAAACAAAATGACAACAGCAAAAACAATTTCTATTTTTTCTTGATTTTACCGAGAAAATAAAAGCAGACGAATAAAATAAATATCATTTTATGTATCGTAAATTCTAATTTCATTAGCAGACGACTTTCCAATCTAGTTGATTTTTTTATTAAACGTTAGAGATAAATGTATTTAAAGATCAGTAAAAATTTGGATAATATTTTAGCCCTACTGCATTAATATTTTATTACACTTTCGAAGGTATGCATTATTTGAATTAACTAATCCTATAAATGTTTGAGAAATTGCACCTGAAAATTATTTTGTATAATTTATAGAAAAAAAGGATAAATTTTCATTTAAAATATTAAAAAAAAAAAAAAAAAAAAAAAAAAAAAAAAAAAAAAAAAAAAAAAGCGATAGAAAAAAGAAAAATTATTATTTCAGAATTGTGCTTAGAAAAGAAACTACATAATAATTAGTAAAAAAAGGTTAAAGACATTATGCAGTTTTGTCAATAAAAATATTAGTTTAAAAATTGCAAAAAAAAAAAAAAAAATTAATTATAAATTTACTTTATTAAGAAAATATCAAAAAGTTCAAAGCTGTAGAATTCCCAATTGTGCTTAAAATATGTAGCATGTAAAAAATATATGAAGAAAGAAAAAAAAAAACGCCAACTTGTTTTTTTTTGTTGTTGTTGTTTTTAACTTAGCAATATATATAAATGTAATTGAGCAAAATTATTAATATTTAAAGTAGAAGGGATTTTAAAACATTCAAAATTTTTGTTATATATGCATTTTTTATTTATTTCATGAATTTTGAAGTGTAATTAGTTTATCATTTGAATCATATTTTTTTAAATAAGAAAAAAAAAATGAAAAAAGCAAACTATCCGCATAAGAAAATATTAATAAGTTGAAAGCTGTAGAATTTCCAATTCTGCTTAAAAAATTTAACATATACGAAACATATAAAGAAGAAGGAAAAAAAAAGCTACAACTTGGAGTTGAACCCGCCACCTCCGTGTCTGGAATCTCGTGCTTAACCGCGGAGCCACGAAGCTGTTGACAGACAGCTTTACTAATAAGTACTTAAAATATACGCTGAACTTTGACCCCCCCAATTTCTCAAAAACTAAGGCCCATTTGAAAGAATCCTTTTAGCCGAATAATTAATGATATGGCCCCTACAATATACTTTGAATTCATCAAAATCTGTGAGCACCATGTTTGGTTGTCCCCTTGTTAGTGGTGGGCCAGGCATCCCCTATGGACAACCTTCGCTAGTCTCTCCTGTATCATTTATATACAACGCGCCGTTTAACAAATAGAGCCCTCCGAAATATGCTCCATGATTTTAAACCACATTGCAAAATACTAATTTCACCTGATGATGGCAGATTCCAATAAACAGATTTTGTTTAATAAATTATTTAAATTGTTCCAGCATTCAGTTCGTTTTTATATTTGCCAAAAACATTTTTACATGTGCTTTTGTAGCTTATTTTAATAATATAAAGCTATTTTAAACATAGTAAAGCTCAAACATAATGTGGCTAATGGCGACCGGCCACTTGATTTTAGACAATTTCTTAAATATCTGAAAAATGTATGAGGTATTATTCTGAAACTCTAGATGTGTAAACAGAATTGTAAGGTCATATATTTTTGCGAAGAGTTTTTTTCTCGAAATCCCATAGAGGGCTGTTAACAAATTGAAGAAAGCGACGATCTTTTGGATAACCCTATCAAAACTAATGTAACAAAAGCGTTCAATATACAAATTATTGAACTGAATTTTATTATTTATAAACTGTCTTCATTTTTTATGAGGATAATATGTATACTAGTAGAGAAACTGAGGTTACTATAAAAACAGTCTCAAATTTTACCAAGTTTTTCATTTATAATTATGAGAATCCTTAATATAAAAAAATTTTCTTTTCAGAAAATATGACAAACAATACTGTGCACAATACTCTGTGATCAGAATTGGAAAACAATAAAATTCTTTTAAAAATAAGCATGTATACTAAATAATGTTACACTGCGCATGCATGAACGCATTTAAATATAATTTGCATAATCTATAAGCTAAATGTACAGAGCAACATTTGCGAAAGTCTCAAAGGCATAGCTTGAAAATTCTTAAAATTATCGTCAATAGAATAAGCTCAAAATCCGTCATTTCTAAAATTAAGCAAAAAGGCAAGGGGCTGTATATGTCTATTTATTAATGTAATACAGTAAACACAGTATTGCACATACTAACAGTATTTGGATACAATCCCTCATCTATTTTTTTTTTCATTTCGGATAAACAGATTTTGAGCTTTACTGAGGATAATTTTTAGAATTTTCAAACTATATTTTTAAGACTTACACAAAAGTTGCTCTGAACATATAGCTAATACATTTTGTAAATTATATTTTGATTACATTCACGCATCCGCAGTGAAACATTATTTAGTAAACATGCTTATTTAAAAAAAGAATTTTTGATTACAGGGTGTTATGTACAATGCTGTTTCTCATATTTTCTGAAACGAACAATTTTCGGTAGCTTTTAATACAAAAAATAAAAAGCTTCTTATTGCAGCCATCTGGAAGAAAACACTTCCGGAAAATTTTGTTATATTTTCACTTATCATGTCCCTAGACCTCAAAAACACCCTCCGTTGAAATGTTCACACACACACACACACACACACACACACACACACACACATATATATATATATATACATATATATGTGTATGTATGTATATGATTTTTGTCATGCTGTAGCTATCCTATTTATGAACCGATTTGAGTGAAACTTGGTGCGTACACAGTACATACTAATGTCTCGACCGAGTTTATGGCCAGCATCATCCGCAATTTTGTTTCAATATGGCGGCTATTTAAAAAAAATTAATTAAAATTTAAAATTAAGTGCTAAAAAAGAAAAATAGTCTAAACAGTCACGGAAGCATCTTCTGATATTTGTGAACCACAAAGAAGAGACAGTTCTATACGAAATTGGATACAATCACAGAACTTCATGCCAATTTTCAACACCAAACGCAATTATCGCCAAATGTAATTCAGACGATTTTTTACGATTTTCTTGATTTAATAAAAAGACTTTATTGAATAAGAAGCTGAAGTTTCTGGTAACTATTAAAGTATCATCTCAATGCAAAAAATATTTGAAAGTACTAAAATGTATGTTTTACTTGACAAAAAATCAGTGACTTTTTACCGTAAAAAGACTCAAATATGCAAAATTCAACCGCTTTGCACAGTATTAAAATTTAGAATTGTTTTTTTTAAATTACTTTTACATTAATATCCATACAATAGAGCAATTTTTCCGCATAGGGCAGGTTTGGATTAATATTACAACAATTATTTTGAGTCAAAAATAATCTAGCAAAAATTTCGCCTTTTTTCATTTTTTTTCTGAAATTTCAAGCTTTTTGAGATAGTATTAAAATTAATTAACAGTATTACATTATTTTTTTAATAATTTTTCTCAAAATCTCCACATAACAGAACATTTTTCCCGTATAGGTGGATTTGAAATTGTGAAAATTTTTTTCGATCCACCTTAGTATACATGCTACCCTTATATAAAAAAAAAGAACTCGTTGATTAGAATAAATCATTTAATCATAATCTGCATTTTGAGCGCCTTTTCCGTGTAAAAATGTCAAAACATTTTTCGAAAACAATACTTTCTCCTATGTTCATTAGAAAAAAGTGTTAATTTCGAAAAAGCTTATGACATATTTACATGTTTTAGGGGTTAGAGATTCCAAAAAATAAGTTTTTGGAACATTTTTGTCGATCGGTGTGACCGTGTGTATGCATGGGTTCCGTATGTCACCCTTCTACCATCAAAATGGGCATGATGATATGCATAGAATTGAATCAAATTTTTTGTGAATTTTTTTTCTGGGGCAAGCAGGTAATCCTGCGGTTTTGAAATATTCCGCCAGAAGGGGACGCGGCAGTATCGATTTTTGATCCATTTTCAACATTGTACTACCTAAAAGTGTATGAAGTTAAGCAAAGTTTTGAACAAAATTTTTTGTGTAGGTGTGTGGCTATGGCAAGTAGGTCTCTTTAAATTTGAAAATAATTTGCCGGAATGGAGCACTGTAATAGAGATTTTTGTGTCATTTTTAATAATGTACCACCTTAAATCCATGAAGCTATGCAAAGAGTTAAATAGCTATTTTTGAACCATTTTTAATATTTTATCACCGAAAAGTGTATGAAATTATGCATAGAATTGAACCAAATTCTTTGTGTAAGTTATGACTGGTAGGACCGCCCTGAATTTAAAAAATAAATCTGAAGGAAGGCTGCGCTGTAATTGTTATTTTTTGTGCCATTTTCAATATAGTAATACTAAAGAGTGTATGAAGTTATGCATAGAATCGAACCAAAATTTTTGTGAAAGTGTTTGGCTATGGTCACCAAAACTCCCTTTATTTGAAAAAAAATCCACCGGCAGAGGGCACTATAATCACGATGTCTATGCCATTTTCATTATTTTACTATCAAAAAGTGTATGAAGTTATGCATAGAACTGATCTAATTTTTTTGTGTATATTATTATTGGGTAGACAAAAAGGTGTCACTAAATAAAAAAGGGAGGGTATAAATGCGATTTCCGTACTATTTTCATTATTTTATCATCGAAAAAAGTATAAAGTTATGCATAGAATTGAACCAAAGTTTTAGTGCATGTTTTAATGCAAATAAATATTTTATTGTAAATGAACAACACTTGAAATTTCGTTTTGATTTAAATGCTGGTAAAGCCGTGAAATGGCTTTATTGCAAATAAACCTGTTCATTGGCTTTTACTTAATTGAAATACATTTTTACAGTTGTTTTCTCTCTGAAAAATCTTATGTCTATTTGTATTATAGAGTCGTTCTCTCACTATCCGCAAACAAATTCAAAATTTTAAAGCAATCAGTAAATAATGAACAATGCTTCGTCAACAATTAGTTCAACAGTGGTATACTACATAATAATGAAACAGTCTTGCATTTTTCAACAATGAATTTTAAGTTGTTCTACTACTAAAACAATGATTCTGAACAATGCTTCCAACAATGCAAAATCTTGATAATCAATATTGAAATAAAAGATAATTTTGAATCTTTCACCGATTTCTTTGATGTATGTTGAATTTATACTGCATCAAACTTTTTAATTGCAAATTAAGTGCAATTATGTCTGAAACTAACAATTTTAGTGGCTATGGTCACGAAGTAAGATATTACCATCATTCTTATATAAATTTTTATGCTTAATTTTTATTGATTTCATCATTTGATAGTGTTCCTTTGTGTGAACTCATTTCTTAAGCTTCCACAATTAGTGATATTTACAATCAAATGAATTCAGATTGTAACATCTATTCTTTCATATATTTAAGAATATTTCAAATATTTCAGTTATATTTTCAGTCTGATTTTTAAGATTTACCATGCATTATCTTTTTAATTCATTCTACTAGTGACGTATGATTAGTAATTAAGTGTGATGTTACAATATACAATTGTTAATTCGAACAAGGCAGATGAACGATAAATTCACATACATCGATGTTACAGAGAAATTAAATGTAATATAATCAATTTCTATGGCTTTTTGAGGAAGATGAGATTGATGTCTAGTATATATATGCATAGGGGGAACTGGGGGACATTGATACAGCTTTTTTCAAAAAAAAATTTTTGGTGTCTAGAAAGCAAAAATTTCAAGTTATTTTTCTATGTGATGTCAGCAAAACCTGCGTAGTGTGTTATAAAAATGTACAATCGTTGTTTTATATATTATTTTTGAATGTAATTTTAAAAAAATCAAAAAAAGTAATTTGTATGAATGTGCCCCATCCCCGGGGCAGATTGATACACTTTGACACGTCTGGGAAAAATGGAGACAAAATAACACCAATGCATATTTTTCATAGAAAAATAGTAGCAAACCATTTTATATATATTTATAGAGATTAAAATCGCATACAATTTATTTGTAAGCGATATTAAAGCAATAAAAATGAAATGTATAATGACCTGATGTTCTGGCTGTTCCTTGTCTGTTTGTTGACTGTGGTAATTTTGTCATATCTGGCACTTTAACCCCAGAATTATCTTCTTTCTTAGGAAAGGTGAAAGAATTACCAGGTTTTCTGTTTATAAATCGGTTTACAAACAGAAAATAAAGGATAATTATATTAAAAATTATGCTTATAATATAATTATCCTGTACTGTTCTGCAGCTTGTTTCTCTTACTTAACATTTCTCATGTCGATAATACTTTTTTCTCTGGAGAATCGATATAAATTTGAGATTTGCCAGGCTGCCGTCCATTTCTTTTGTTAATTATACTAGAACTAGATATTGTGTAAGTTTGTACGTCTTCTGTTTGCAAAAATAGTATAAAATGTTCTAATATAAAGAAATTAGAGCTATTTCACTTCAATAAAAACTAATATTAGAAATTTTCGACGAAAAATGGTTGAATTAAGGAGTATATGGTAAAAAAAAAAAATAATAAAAGGTTATTAAAAAAATGAACTAGAAAAGGATTTAGGTTGTATCAATGTGCCACAACAAAGACTGTATCAATGTGCCCCATACAGCCATTTTGAATAAAATGAGTCGCAAATCCAACACTTCGTAATTTATCTAACAATAAAGAACGAAGAACTGATAAAGAGTAGCTTTACTTGTCAGGGAGGATATTCTTTTCGGTTGAAAATACTGGAACAGTTGTATAATACCATTTCAAATGTACAACTGAAATTTACTTTTGACCTACAAAAACAATTAATCACCCATCCCATTTCATCAAACTATTGAATCATTCCAAAACTTTCTGTATGTAGTTAATTTCACTAGTATCACCTTTTGGAGCTGTTGTGAAACTTCCTGTAATGACCCTGTGTGCTGTACAGGGGGTGTATCAATGTGCCCCAGTTCCCCCTACTGAATAAAGTTGCTGTCAGAATTGTGAAAATTTGAATTTTCTAAAGAAATTTTTGACGGTTTCATATTAATTACAAATAATTTGAAAGAATTAAAATTTTATTATGATGGTATTAAACAGTATTATTTTCTTAACGTATTTTACACTTTATTCTTCTTTTTGGAATGTTTTTTTATGTTCACAATTTTAAATATCCTTTAGCATTTAAAGAAAAATTAAATATTTTCTTCTCATTATTGCGCTAGAAAATTAAAAGCATCATTCTATATTCATATTTCATTAAGTTGAATTTTATTTTTTATTTAAAATTCGCAACTACAGTAGTAACCATTACATTCATACAATATTTTTGTCAAATTGTGCATATCTGTAACTAATTTCATGATGAAAGAAGAAAAGGTTTAATTGTTATCCATGTAATTCTGGATTTAAAAAGAAAAAGTAAATAAATTTAAAGAAAAAATTTTGTTACAAAAAAAAGCAAAATCTTTTTTTTTTTTTTTTTTTTTTTTTTTTTTTTTTTTTTTTAAATTGGGGATGCAAATGGCAATTCTAAATTTGGTTTTTGGCCTGATAAACTGGTAAGTAAAACCAGTTAAGTATAAAAGTGGAAAAAAATGTTTTAAAAAAGCGACAGGTTTTTTTCTTTTTCTTTTTTTTAATGATACGTTGAAAAATAAGTTTAAAATATATCAAACAAATTACTATCAAAAGGCATGCATGAGATTTTAGCTTAAAATTCATAGAATGTTTTCAAGGCCAAAAATGTTTGCTTCAAATATTTTGCTTTCTAATTGTAAGTAAGTGCAAAATGCAATAATAGTGCTTAATACTACAACTTTAAATAATAGATTTTATGTTTCTAAAAAACTTTTTAAAGCTTACTTTTATAAAATTTGATACATTTAACCAGATGCTATTTTAAAACGTAGGAATTATTTTACAAAATGTTGGCAATTTTTTTTAAAATATCCGGAGAAACAAGAGAGATAAACAATTTTATACACAAATTAATTACTGATATTTTGAATAAAAATGATATACATATCTAAAATATTTTAAATTTCATAAGTCTGTAAGACATTAATAAAATTAAGCACGGATATTATTTATATGTATCATTTGTATGCAATATGTTGTTTACCAAATAGAACCCTGTGAAATTTTGTTTTTAAGTTGTTCCATCATTAAATCTGTGTTTAGGTTTGACCATAACATTACAAAAAATTTCAGCCTTTATTATATAGGAATCCACCGTTCAAATCTGTCTCATAAATATTTCTGGGTATTATTATTATTATTACTATTATTATTATTATTATTTTGGATTGTGAATAAGATGTTGACTATTTTGATAATAAGAAGTAATTTTTCGATTTCGATTACGAATTCCATCAAATGATTTTCATTTAAATCATTGATTAATATCACATTTGGTAAAATAATAAGGGTAAATATCAAATTGTAAGATGGACATAATTTATAAAGTTTTTAAAAAAATTGTCTATTTGATTATTAAAAGAAATAAATCATTTATATCGGTGAACAATGAAGTTCAGAAAGCTCGCCATCAGTAATTTATATCACATATCTCATCCATCTAATTTAAATTGATATAATTTTAATTTATTATAATTTACAGTGTTATAAAATATATTTTTTATAATAAAGGACAAATAAAAGAAACTAATTAAGAATCGTTCAGTCAAGAAAACTTGTTATGAAACTTTAAGAACAAATTTTATTTACCGAATGATTTGTATGCAAATATTTAACTTTATGCTAATATAAATCACATTCTGCATTTAGCCTGTAAGAACAAATTTCCTTCCCTTAATTATGATTCAACTACCTGATATATGGAAGCTAACATGTTATTATACATTTTCATTACGTAAATGTTAAAGTTCAGATCAATAACAAAGGTTCTGCAATTTGAAGTCATTTCCAACAAATAAGAATGAACTACGTCATCCAGATATCGTCCAGATAGCTTAATATGTAGGACATTGCAGAGCAAGTCTAGGTATCAAGGTTCCAACTGTTGTCTGGAAATTTTTGAATTTGTTGGACCAATATAAACCCCTAACATCGTATATGATTTAAACAGTTGAAAGATTTTTTTTCTTCTCTTAATTATGAATGATATTTTTATGTTTTTACAAGCTGTAGTTTTATTAGTAATCTGCAGCAGCACAATTAGTAGTTAGTTCTTTGCAATATATATAGATTTATATTTTTCATTTTTTACATTTAGGTTTATGAAGTCTATGGAGATCCAATTAACAGGTAAGATATTTTTGATCAAACATGTTTATATTCGATATTTTACTTTTCTGTGTAGTTAATTTTAAATGTAATTTCAATAAAGAAACTTATTTGCGCAAAATTTCATTTAAGTAATTTTTAGATACTTGTTAATGTTATGGACAGTTATAGTTCTCAAAATAAAACTTCGAGTTAATTCTATATTAAGTGATATTCTGTTATTCCACTTAATTCAATTCAAAGTGATTGTATATCTTTCTATATTTAGCAGAATGTAATGAGACAGTTTATTACAGAATCCCACTTTAAGCAACAGGCAATGGGAGTTATATTTTATGCCAAAGAAGATTTTAATCCTTACGAATCGGCCTGTTATCAAGTCCTTAAATTAATGTCTTTAAAAAAATTCTACGTATACATTCTATACATTTCTATATATAATACTATATGTATTCGCTTCTCCTGCCTTACGGATATCACTACATCTCGATCAGATATTCTATGTATATAAGTGCATGCCCTAGAAGTGGCCTTCGCCCGCGCTGTTAGAATGCTGTGACAGACGTTATGTAGTTCGGTATAGAACTAGAAGTTCGTGTGATATAAGATCCATAAGAGTGGCACTATATCAAGAGAACGTACAAGTCGATAGCCAATCTTTGACAATTCCACTTAAAAAAATGAAAAACAATATTTATAGTAGGAATGGATGCCGATTGAATTAGTATAAGAACATTGCAGTAATACAATGCATTATACTTTTAAATGTTGTAGCAATGCAGCAAATTGTATCATGTAATGATATGATTCAACAATAATCCTGTAAAATTTTCTGATTCTTTTAAACCTTCAGGATATGTGCTGGAAGTAAAATCTACTAGAAATACATTGTAAAGCCAATCTACAAATGTGGGCGCGTCTGCTGAGGGGTTAATTAATAACCTGTAATGCAAGTTCGCAGGGTTGCTAACCGAAATACATTATTTGAATTGCGACTCATGCATATCCACGTGTTGTTAAAATGGCATACAGATGAAATGTTGTCAAATGAAACTTTATTAAACTTAAGTAAAAGTTAGCAAATCAAGAATGTGTAAGACAATTATAATTAGTTAACACTGACATTAGCTTTTAATTTTGTTAGTAAGGTAGTAACATTTCTAAAGATTTTTTGATTAATCATCAAAGCTATGTTTGAACGTCTGCAACTAACAACTGAATTTAATTTTCAAATGAAGGCTGTGCAGATACAGCAACAATAGGAGGCATACAAAAGTTCATATTTATTCTTTTTCACCTAAGACGATTTTCACAATGGAATTGCAATATATAATTTTGCATTATGAAGACTAACACTTCAAAATTAGCGAATAAATTGCCACAATTTTGTGGACAGCTACACGTAACTTTTTAAAACTGTTCATATTATCTGTAAATTGTATTTAGTTGTGTTTCACCATCTATTTCCATTTCAAATGGTGTACTTTTTATTTTCAGCTTTTCGGATCAATATAATGATTATGCTTACCCGCAGTCAACATCTTTTAGCGGAGGATATTTTTATGACAGTCCAAGTGACAGTTACAGTTATGAAACAACATATTATGACTATTACCCAACATATTGTCTCTATCCAAAGTAAGTAGAGTCAAAATAATTCAGATACCGTCCAATAATGTATATATCTATTTCTCTCATTCTTAGTCTTCATAAAAATTCGTTTGAAGATTACCAAACAAAAAATATCTCAAAGTTATAAGAAATTTTTAAACTATCGTAAAATTATATTATAATGGAAATCACTTTAAATGACATCAGAGAAATCATATGCAAATTGAATTTTATCTTGATATTAGATAGAAATTTTATTTTCAAAATGTAAAGAAAAATGCTCTTTACCAAATTCGCTAATAATTAGTATGCGCTTGCTTGTAATTTAACATTTTTTTGATAAAATAACATTTAACGGCTTCATATCGCTAGGAAGTGGTATATATTGAAATTCTTTTCATGCATTTTACTTTTAAAAAAATCCTATTTAGTGAGATAGGAGTAGATTATACGTTATTTTAATTTATTTTACGGGGAACTTTTCTTATTTTTATATAAACATTCAAAATTTCTTGTAATTTTAAATCCAAAATAAATTCTTAAAAAGTTAAATTTAATATTAATTTAATTTAGATTTAACTTGTATTTGCAAAAGTGAGTCGTAGAAGGAAACGTCCTTTAAGTGATATAAAAAGCATAGAGTGCATCGCATCGGTCATGAAATACGTGTAAATAAAGATGAGATTGCAATGAACTGAACAGTGAACGGTGCTTTTCTCTGTGTTCCAACTTGTCTTGGTTAAAAAAAGCCTCTATTATTAATTACAAAAGTTTATTTGAAGCAAAAAATAAAAGTGACTTCGAGGGACCATTTCAAATCCGCGATTTACTGGCAGTAATGCAAAAGCATCTTCTACATCGCAAACTCTTAAACACAAAAACAAATACATTTAGGAAAATTTTTTGTCCCCAAATTCACAACACAATAAGCGAGTTGTGAAGAGTTTTTTTGTGTTGTGATTATGTTCTTAATATGTTACAAAGGTGTTTGGCTAGAAATGTATTTTTAATCTGTTGCAAAGTATTGCTATTTAGAATTGTGTTTTAAAAATAGTGTTTTTAATTATGTTGTAAATAGTGTTGGTGTTTCTTAAAATAGTGCTGTGCTGCAAAATACTTTGTGCCCGAAATTAACAACACATGGTAGAGTAACATCACATAATTTAGAATATTATATAACAACGCATGTAAAATACTTTTAAAATATTTTCTACATGGTGTCTTTAAAATTGCACAATTTTAAAAATGAATGTTTTGAAAGCAAATTTTTCACTTTTTGTAATTTTTAAAAATACTTTTTGTACAATCTTTTTGTTTTGTTGAACACATTTGCAACACATTCATAGCACAATCAAAAGCGGTTTCAGTTACAAGTGTTGATTTTTATGTTCTGTTAGTGTCACAAAAATGTTTCATGCGTTTGCAGTGTAATGATAAATTTATCAATGCTACAAACGGCTATTATATTAATAATAAATTATTAATGCTACCTATTTTTTGTCAACATATTCTTAGCCAGATGACATATTTCAGCATGTTTTACGTATTTTTGTCTGTTCTTGTCCAAAAGGATTTTTTTTTTCAAATAAACTTTTATAATTCATAAAAATTTGCATCGTATAAACCGCTCATATTAACATACATTATTGCCACTGAAGTGACTTTGTAAAATAGAAAGCGTCGTGAAATGCGAACAGGGAACATGTTTAAATTTGAAGCTTTTCTCAAAACAATGTCAATCAATCCACCTTCTGAAACTTGGCAATACATACCTGTACAAGTTGGTTTAGATAAGTGAGAGAAATCAGCAATCTTCATCTCTAAAGTATTGTCCAAGTGAGATAAGTTAAAGTTAAAAAATATTTCGTCTAATCACATTTCATAGGTAATACGAAATTACTCTCTTTTTTAAGAAAGCTAACATGATTAAACCATCATTCATTTGAATCATCATCTTCCATTACTAATACATAATCATAAGTTGAATTTCTTGACTTATCATTGTAAACATGTATCTGAGAATGTCTATTTTTAGTTTAACACCTTCCATGTCGTACTAGAGTTTATCAGATTCTTTAAAACATTTTAATTTGTTATGATAAGTGATTCAATTTAAATGGAGCTTGGTTATATATAATTGAAGTTGAGATTTTCTAATCAGAATTAAAAAAAAATGTATCTACACTGTTCCGGTAAAATTGATAATCCAACCTCGTTGCATGTTTCCATATGTGTGGTCCTGGAAGTCATACTATTAAAAATTTCAGTAAAAGCACAGAAAAAAGGCAAAGCTTTCTGTCAATTTACACTAGTTCTCGGTTAAATGCATTCGATTAATTTTTTTCAGTCATCCTTTCACACACATTTCCCTTGTCTTCCATCTAATTCCCTGTAGAGATTTCCATGTCTTTATTTAAAGATATTTTTATCTTTGTTAAAACTTGTAATTCAAAACACATACTTTTAGAATTCTTTTGCAATTTTATTAGAAAAATTAACAAAAAAGTTAGTTTATTCATTTATTTTTTTAAATTTAGAATAATTTGCAAAGGGGAAAATCATCTCAGCAGACTTAGTGCGGATTTTTGTCTCCTGAATCTTAAAAGACATAATTTGTACAAAATAGCAATAGCTCCTATTGCTCTGTCGGTAAAGTGTTCTTCCACTTTCAAGAAGTCTTGAGTTCAATCACCAGGACGGCTTGAAACAAATAGTGTTAAAGTTTAATGATACAAAAGTCCAAATTAACTCTGAAATTTCAAATTTATTAAAGCTTACTGGATACTGAGTGATTCGCTAATTTCATCATAAAAAGTAAATTTACAGAGTCTTATGCGTGGTTAATGGTGTTAATTTACAGGGCCTATTCTAATCTTACCGAATAACTTCTCTATTATTTGACGGAAACTCAATTTTTCTAATCTCTATAATTTTACATAAGATTTAAGATAATGGATTACCCGTAGATTCTTTGTAATTTCACAGACATTTTTTAACAGCCTACATAACTGAAAAGCAAATATCACTCATATTTATTTAAAACCTTTTAATTTACCAATTTATTTCAAAACAACGCAGTGGCTTGATCCAGAGAATTTATAAACCGCGTATTTTTGAATGGATAAATTTCATAAAAAGATTATTTAAGTAATCGTTAATTAACGCATAATTGTAATGTAAGCCTTAAACAAGAATGGAAAAGAAATAAATGATGCTAATTAATTTGACAAACATGTGGTGTCATTTGTTTTTCGCTTACTTGTATAATATTATAATATTCTGGGGGGGAAAGTTTAATTCCTTCTTTACGGAAACTGTTCGAAAGCGGTTTGCTATATACTACAATTAGTATTGAAAAGGAGTTTGTAATTATAACTAAATAAATTTTTCAAATATACTTTGAAATTTATATGCATATTTTTTCTTTCTGTTTATTTCTAGTTATATCATTTACTATCCGGAGATTCAAGTTCATGATTATAGTCCTGTCTACACTTACTATCAGTATTACGTCTATTATCCTGTATATTCATATTATTATGTGGGAAATGATGACTATACTTTACCTGATACTGAGTACTATGGTAGTTCAAGCATTCAACAGTCTGGTTTATATGAAAGTGATGTGAGTCCCTCTTCAGTAGAAAGTAGCTTGGATACCTATGAAACCATTGATTCCAGCTTATACAATACTGCCTTTGGGTAAGAAAAAATTTCTAGTACTTCTCTTAAATATTTCAGAGTTTTATGGTTTAAAATATTAGACACCGTAAATGAAGTTATTTCTAAATGTAACTTTAAAAAAAAGAATAATTACTGTAATTTGGATTCTTATTGTTGATTTAGTTTTTGATTGTATTAATTAAGCTCAGGGAATATTTTACATAAAAATTGCAATTTAAATAAGAAGACTCAATCAGATATAGGAATCGAAAAAGAAATATTTAAAGACATTTGGAAAAAAGTCATAATTGCTTATTTAAATCTTAAATTAAATATGAAAATAAATCGAAAATACATCAACAGTAAACGAGCTATTTGTGTAAGCCCCTTTTGTTTTGCTAACCCGTCCTAATAACAGGCATATAAATACATAAAAATAATAAATGCTTTTTTACAAAGTTTAAATAAGTATGTGTCTGTTATTTTACATCCTGTTTTTCTGCTGTCTAATTTTCTTCTATATATATATTAGGGATGCACCGAATAGTGATTTTGGCCGAATGCCGAATACCGAATATTCGGCCTACAGGCGAACCGAATACCGAATATTCGGCTAGCAGAATAGTAACTGCTAGGCCGAATACCGAATATTCGGCCAGCTGAATAGTAACTATTCGGCCGAATACCGAATATTCGACTTGTCGAATAATTTTACATTTCAAAGTTTAAAGGCATTAAAATGTTAAATTTTAAAACAGTTTTACATGATATTTAAAACAGAAATTTTCATTTTGATAATTAAGAGCTTTTTTCAAGTAAACTTTATGCTGAAGAAAATCTGCTTTGAGTTATTTAAGAAGAGGATGGTTATAAAACATTTTTAATTAATAAAATTTTTAATTCCATGGATTCTTCTGTGAATTAAAACAAATGAATAAAATTTTCTTAAATTCTAAAGCAAACATTTTAAAATCACAGAGAAATTGTGAAAAAATTGGAAGAAAAATTGTACAGGATCATATATTATTTGTGTGTCAGGAAGAGACTAAAGTAAAAGTAAATAAATAATACAATCTATTCAAATTTTATATGGTGCCAACTCAACAAGAATAACTGTTCTACTCCCTTTTATTAAGGCAGGAAGATTTTAAATACATCCTAGATTGGTGTCTGGAGTGGGTGATCCTTTTCAGCGATTGTAAATATTGTTCTTAAAATCTTAGAGAGAAACAGATTATTTACTGGACAATGTTCAAACACTTTCATTTGTACTTAATTAAATTATGTGAAAATCCTCGTGTTTGGTTATTTTTCTTAAATAATATTTAAGAAACAGCAAATAATGTAAAAACATTCTCTTTTATTTAAATATATGATTCTGTTTCTAATTATTCTGAACATCTTTATAAGTTGACAGTTAAATGTATAAATGTTAAGAGATTTTTAAAAATATATTTTAAAAGTTTTTTTTAAGTATTCGGTTGGCCGAATATTTTGATATTCGGCCAAACCAAATATTCGGCAGACCGAATAGTTTGCTATTCGGCCAAGCCGAATATTCGGTATACCAAATAGTTTGATATTCGGCGAAACCGAATATTCGGCAACATGGCCGAATATGCCGAATACCGAATAGATACCGAATATTCGGTGCATCCCTAATATATATATATATATATACATTTTAAGGTATACGAAAATATATGTTTAGCGATTTAATACAAAAAGTTAGAGATTGCAAATTAGTATCGCCCTTTTATTAAACCATAAATAAGATTTCTTCCATATTTTAAAATTAATCTAGTGACATTATGCAAGTTCTAGCAAATAGCAATCATAAAACGTTCTTGTCATGGAGTAAAAAAAAGAGTACCGATGAAGTATAACGGTCGGGAGTAATGCTAAAAATGTAATCTTATATGAGCTACATTAGGTCCAAACACAACCACGTGTTTTCGCAAAAAAAGACAATTTTTAGTAAAACATATTTTAATTCATAAAACAATGAAGTGCTACTTTAGAAAGCTTAAATATAAGTAGATCATTTTCAAAAAAAAAAAAAAAAAAAAAAAAATGCACGGCTGGTGTCATTGTCAAAAACTTCTGTACTTGTTTTACGTAAATATTTTGTTTGGGTTTAATGAGGGTAGTTAAATGTGAGCGATAACGCGCATCATATTGCAATCCGATTTTACGGCATACTGCACCTCCATCTTTTTCTCTTTTCCATGCGTTCTCGTACATGAATCAAATCTTCTGTAATCAAAATGTATTGAAAATCTAATCATTCTTGTGATATAGCTATCTCAAAAAACGTAAAATAAATAAATAAATAAATAAAAAATTAAAAAAAATAGTAGCATTATCTGTTGATTTGTATATACCCAAACCTAATAAAAATGTCTTTATATCAATATTTAACTGTTTAACAGAATATACATTTTACTGAATTCTGTCCTTTTGTACTTGATATATAATCATTTACGACTATTTTAAAAAAGTGAGGATAGCAACGCCATCTACTTGGATATTTTCACAAACACCTAATCTTTACCTTTCATGTGGAGGTCTAATTGATGTCGAAGATTAATTAAATTATGCCTACTAATTCTTGATACAGAGTGTTCACAAACATTGCGTCACACAGAGACACACACAAAGACGCACGGACAGATATTTTCTAAAAAATAATAAGTATTGTTCAAGACATTCGGAAACAAATAAATCCGCCAACAACTGGAAACGGAAATTATTCACAGATTCAGCAATTTTTTTTATAAAAATAAAATTGAATTGAAATTATGGACAAATATTATTGAGTTTCACAAGAAAAAACCTTGGAATAAAAAGACGCATTTAACGTTTACAAGATTTTTAATAGGCCACAGAAAATAATTAGCATACGTTACTACCTGTAGATAGTAATTGTTAGCATTGCATTTTTATTTGTATTTACCATCTAAAATATATATTGTGTTATGTTTTGAAATCTTTTGTTACAAGAGAGGGTCTCATAAAGAGATTGTAATACATAAGCTTTTATTGAGATGCATTCTTGAGTTGCGATTTATAAGACATTATCCGTATTCTGGATGAATTAAAATTATATTATGCGGCACATGTGTCATTTACAATTTTATTCCGCGAATTACAATAGGAGAAAGTAATTTCTCTATTATTTTCACGCATAGCTGATTGCTACTTGATATGTTTTTTCAGTGATGCTATTCGTTTTAAAGTTCTATTCGAAAATTTTATGATTGCTACAGAATGGCAAATAACTATTTAAATTTGATACTACTTATATTTAAAATATTTTACAAATATTTTCAAATGATGAATACGATGTTTTAGTCGATATCGAGAAAGAGTTTGACGAGCGAATTTTGCAAATTGATTGTATAAACTGATGCCAAAAACACTTTTTCCTGCATTTTTTATTTTTAATCTATAGGGACTGAAACATCGAGAATTATCGCAAATTATCGATCAAAATATCATTTTGTTAAAGAAAACATAATAAATGTTTTATAATTGGCGCGATATTGGGCATTTAGTTAGTTTTCGCTTATTTTCTGCTTCTAATTTATCAAAAGAGTTGAGAGACAACTTTCCGTCTCTGAAATTCCTTATTTTGTACTAATTGAACTGCGGTATTAAGCTTTTGTGGTATAAATTGTGATAAGTGAAAATTAGCTGAAAATGAAAAGACTTCATTTGAACAAGTAGAATAAGTGTATGTACAAATTTAATTTTAGTACACCAAACAATGAAAGTTTCTTAGAATATATTTAACAAGAAAGAAAAAAATCAATCATCAAGCATTGATTATAAAGCACTTTCCAATACATTCAGAATCTTGTAACAAAACTGTTTAAAAAAATTAAATATTATGTCTCATTTCACCACATGGAAATATATAACGCATTTCAAAACCAAATTTCAGCTGTTCCCATCTACCATTGGAAACTTATCCTAATTTTTTGCATCGCAGTATGTAATACAGAGATTTTTATCTATTAACAACATGCATTCCATGTTGTGTTTCCATGTGCATAACAACATGAAAATTTAGTTCATTTAAGAGATACACATATTTCAGTTAAAAACTCCCCTTCAGCATTTTCCTCTAACAAAACAGAATGATATGTAAATATTTTTGTGCATTCCTATTTATGAGGTATAAATTTTATATATAAAGTGTCCTGTGCAAAACACTAATTGAATTTAAAAGCGTAATTGCGCGAATTTTAAAATTGACTCCTTAGCATTAAATTCGCAAAAATAGTACTATAACCGATTTCTTTTGTGTGTCTCTGTAAATTAATAAAAAATGCTATAAATGCTATGCTTAAACGTGATCTTATTGAAATTCAGTGATTTATATCAGTTTCAATACACTTAAAATAGCGTAATGTCATTAAAATGCTTTCCAAACGTTTTTCCCCAAAGGAGATAATGTAATCGAATTCTTTTGAGTGTCCCTATAAATGAACCAGTAATCGTATATACTTCATATGTAATACCAAACGTGCTTCGATGACCCTAAATAAACTTTATCAATTGCATGGAAATCCGAGTATATATACGGGTTGAGCGTGGACAGACAGCCGTCAATATACGGCCTTTTATGAGTTAGAGCTTGGACAGACGGCCAGACAAACCAAATGGATAAGCACTTCTGAACTTCTTTAGAAAATGTTAAAAATTTGGAAATAATTACATACTTTATTCGAAAACAATCTTATAATTTAAAATTTAAAATTTTATTGTGATATTCAGTCGTTCACAGTAAAAATGCCTTGAATATATATAGAGTATAAAAAAGATTGTCACTGGTGAAACGCGGTTGTGTTGGAGAGTATTAAACGTAGGATACACATCCGAAGAACCGAAAGTGACATCTGATTGTTGCGCAGTTAAATACATTTATAAATCGGTAATATTAAAGAATGCCACCAAAAAAATTTTAATAGTTTAAATGGGAGACATTACGTTAAAAAATTATGCATTAGAGAATGTTAAATACACTAGCTGAAAATTAAATAGTGCGCAGTTAGTGTAATTTGAAACTCTTATGTTAAACAGATTAAATTTTTCTCAACTTGGAAAATCATTTATTACATTCGGATACAACCAAAAATAGCGAATTCTTTTCATTGAAGTTTTATACTTTTCTGAAAAAATATTCAAAGTAATAATAATATTTTAATATCATTTTGATTTTACTTAGCAGATGAAACCATGAAACATTTAATTTTATATTCTAAATCGAAGAAATATCCTTAAAACCGTCATTTATTTTGATACTATCAAAATATACAATTTAAAATTATAAAAAAAATCATGAGAAAAAGGGCCGTCCATAAATGATGTCCCGCATGTCTTCCATATTTTTGACTCCCCCTCCCCCCCTTTGTCACAAAATGTCACACTCCACTTTATCCCCTTCCCCCCTTTTGCACATGTCACGCTATATTATATATACATATACTTGTAGTTCGGAAACAAAGCACTACGTTATAGATCATATTTCAGATTTTATTTTTAAACCTTAACTATGCGTTTTAATAACAATTGTGAACTGAAAAAAAAAAGAATAGTGTTTTTTTTTGTATGAAATAAGCTTATTATTTACAATAAAAAACATAACTAGTATAGAATAGTATTAATACATTAATATAAAAGAGCAATTAAAAGCAGTAACATTTTTGGAATTTGAAATGGAATTTAACATATTTGGCTTTAAATCTTACCTTTATGAACACAAAATCTTTTAACTTTAAAATAACTTCATACTTGATACATTTTACATTACAGTACACAAATTTTAGTTTCCTTAATGAGTCGCTTGTCTTTTTAGATACAACGTTGATACTTACAATTATGGCGAGATAGTGGGGGAAGAACAGACTTCTTGTTATTTCTTTTACGAACAACGACATGAAGAACACAATGATACTCCTCCTGATGATGAAGACAATAACGCTCCTCATGATAATGAAGACAATAATGCTCTTCATGATGATGAAGACAATAATGCTCCTCCTGATAATGAAGACACAAGGTCAGCAAATATTTTTAATTTTGTTAGTTTTACTGTTTTATAATATATTAAAACAAGACAAAAGCTTGTTCGATATGCTTTGTGCACATTTAAGAAAAAAAGGTCATTTATAACAAAATAATATGTGCATATTAATATGTTATGAAGATATTTGTACAAGATGTACCAACAATGTTAAGGGACAATAATGCAATATACATAGATATAAACATTTTGAATAAATAAAAGCATTGAAACATATGATAGTTACCAAAGAAATTGAAAAACTGTAATTTTTTAAAAATTAAATTGCCATAAAACAGAAAAAGAAATACAAAAACAAGAATATATATGTGATATTAAAAAGATGGCTCTAACTTAAAAATATTCTTAATTAAACTTTATTTCTTAGTATTCCAAATAAAACTAATTTCTTCTATGTTTTTATCAAAATAAGTTAACCAAGACAAAATGTTCATTCCAGAACTCAGGTCAAACGGTACGAATTTAAGATCTTCCATATTTTTTTTATTCTTACTCATTAGAATAAATGAAGCACTTCTATTTTCTTTATTAAATCCTGATCGTAAGATCATTCGCAATAAATTTCAAAGTTAATGATTTCTATCACTTACATATTTTTTCAAAATTACTATATTTAGCTGCTAACTTTAACCAGAAATTTTATCTAATAAAACAGAAATCGTAAATATCATAGATATACCTTAAATTGGGATCAACTTTTAATTCTATTATTTTATAGATCATAAACAGATTCAAAAATTTTAATTATAGGTAATTTCCTACTTAAAATCACAAAATTTACCGAAAAAATTAATCATATTTATCAGTCAAAATTCTAGCAACAGCCTTGCACAGTTCCATCTTTCTTACTGAATTTAAATAAATTATAAGAATCCGGGAACCAAAGCTCACTGTAATCAGAAATTCTAACAAATAAAAGGAAAAACATAAATGTTAACTTAATTTTCAGCTCAAATGTTTAGTTGTAGGAACATTATCATGAAAATACTGTATTCTGAGAATAGTTCTTGATAACAAACAAATATCAATAATTTAGAAAATGTACTTTTTTAAAAAATAATTTGAGCTTCTAAGTTCTTTTATACTTCATTATTATTACGAACTTATCTTTAAACTTGCATAAAAATATCATAATAGTCAGTAATAAATAACAGTAAGTGACTTAAGAACATCATACTCCTGAATTAAATCCTTAAGAATAAAAATATTTCAATATCCAACACATAATAATGATAATAATAATACTCATAAATAGGTAAGTAAATAAGATTCACAGACAAATAATCAAATAAATAAAGCTGACAAACAGAGAATAATTAATTTAAATAAATACATAAAAAGTATACAAATAATAATAATCAAAACACTACGAAAAAAAAATCTCACCGAAATCCTATTGGTCTCAACTATCTCGAAAAAATATTTGTCTATTCACCAATTAACAAGAAATGGTCTTGTAATTATTATTTTTTTTCTTCTTTTCATCACCACGAGGACTACTTTTTCTCGACTATGAAAGAAAGGATCTCAATCGTCATGGAACACACAAGCAAATTCAAAGCAAGCACTAGTTCTTTCCAAGCATAGCTGTGAAGTTCTTTAAAAAGAGCATTTCTTTTACTTTAATTAAGTAAGAAATTACGGCGATTTTGGCACAAGAACATTCACGAGAAATCGATTATCGGCGATTCACAAAGCTATCATCATTTCGTTGCACAGCCGATTTTATTAGCAAGCCGAAAATTTTCTTTAAATATCCGAAAAAGGCAACACAGGCATAAATTATCCTGCCGGTTTTTCAATTAGTTGTGACGATTTAAGGAGAAACTCGAATTATTTTCACTGATTAAAAAAAAAAACACAGTCATGGCAAGCGAGGGAAAAAACAAAATAAATAAATAAATGTAGAAGATCCAATAATTACTCATTTGCTGTTGTAAGTTCATTTATTTAATCCGTAATCATGAGAACGGGAAAAGCTCCTTTTTCAAACTATCTCTAACCGAAATATCCAAAAAAAATATTCCATCATTTACTTAAACCAGCCGTACTCATCCAAGAAAGAACCAAGAAGAATCTTTTTTCTCAACACGAGGGTTCCCTTTTTAAATCTAAAAAGAAAATTCTAGAACCTTCTGTAACCTCAAACCATCATTCTTTTATGTAAACAGAATTCTTGTCCAGCTACGAGACTATTTTCCGCAGACGATAAATTTATTTTAAAAAAATATTATTTAACCAATTTATAATCGACTCATAATTTCTTAGGCAGACGATTTTTATAAATGATTGATTTTAAGAGAAAAAGAAAAGAAATGAATTTATTAATATGCACACTATCAAGGTTGACAGAGGAAAAATAAATAAATAGGTAAAATAAAATAATGATATTTTTTTGAAAAGTATGGGTTTGGAATAAGACTGACTTAAAAAGGGTTGATAAAAACATAGAAGAAATTAGTTTTATTTGGAATATTAAGAAATAAAGTTTAATTAAGAATATTTTTAATTTGGAGCCATCTTTTTAAGTTTACGCATACTGGAATAATGTTTTTAAGGCAAATTAAGAACTTATATCGTCTGCATAAAGATTAACAGATTAGATTTAGAAACAAGATTTTAATTTAATAATTTGAAGTAAGTACGGAACATTATTATAAGAAAATTAAGATAGTATAAAGGTTAATTTTGGTGAAAAAAATTTAAATTTGTAATATATATATGAAAGAAAGCTTATATAGTGAAATATTCCTTCCGGGGCAGAAATTCACATACCTAAGCAAAAACTAGTCTATTTCTATTGAGAATACATAGTTTAAAACTTAAATTTTGTATCTCACCAGCCCTATCGACTAATGACCAAGAAATATTAAAGAAAAAGTTTAAAATTAATAAAAAAAATCAATTCAATCAAGAAAACCCATGATATGTAATAATAAGAGAAAATAAATAAATAAAGATATAAAATGATATCAGCTTAATAAAATGATATAAAATGATAATAAAATGATATCAGCTTATCCTATATCATTAAACAGGTAATTTCTTCTATACATGTTCACATGTTTAAATTTCACAACTATCACTTAAGGTTAACAACTAACAGTTTAACAACTAGCAGTGTAACAACTAGCAGTTTAACTAACAGTTAAGGTATCATGGGTTGCAGTTAACATAACTTTAGCACTAAGATTATCACATTAACCACTAAGATTATTACGTTGCGCATCGAATTAAAAAAATCGCAACAGCACATTTTTTTAAAACTAATCATGTGCTGTTGCATTTCTTTACTAACTTATAATTATACTTTATAAATCTTTTAATGAAAATTTTGCCATTAAGAATTAATAAATGTCGACTTTTTTAATACGTTAAGAAGTAAAATGTCGAAAAAAATAAGCAACCCTTCTTCTCCTTCGCGCATGGAATTTTAGCAGTTTTGTTATTGTTATTGACGTTGTTTCATTGGTCATTAGGCTGTTTTATAAGACGGGATAAAGTTCTGCCCTTTTCTCTCCCAGACCATTGAAACTTTTGGTATCTATATTTTTTTAATCTATAAAATAGTACGAAAGGATTTCCATCAATGAAAGCTCTTTCAGATTATTTCATTGGAACTACCCAAGACTTAGTTTTTGTACTTTTTATAATGGCAAATTTACATCTCCAAAAAAATTATAGTTATTGCAGTGCATTTGCGTCCCCCCACCCTAAAAAACCCTAACAATATGTCTGATTACGATTTTATTTTAATAACAGATGATATTTTCATTTGCTGGCTCCTTCCAATTTATAAATGTTTGAGGTAACCCTTTGCAGAAAAAATGTATTATTCGAAATTTATTACGATTTATTGTTTTTTTAACATAACGGTTTTGAACTATAGGAGCTTTATGACTCATTTGCATATATATATATATTGATATCAACATTAAAAGATGATTGATTGTCTTGCATATTTTGAGTCGTGTTAATAATGGCGCCCTTCATTGCTTGTCAAAGACTGAGATGCGCCCCTGCTTAATAAAAGGTTGGACAGGCCTGATATAAAACATGATAAATTTGTCAGGTAAAGATTGGCAGTAGTTGATGGTATTTTTATTTAAGATAATCAGAAAGTAGAAATGAACGGAACAATATGAGATTTTTTTTCCATAACGCAACACTAAAGTATGTCCGTACCGCTTTTACAATGATTACAATTTACTGGCAATTAAAACTACATAGTAACTTATATCATCTATAAAACGAATTTAAAATTTTACTTTAGATGGATGTGTTATTAAATATTTTCTTTCCCGTCGTATATCATAATACCGCAGTCAATAATTCTAATCAAATTTACGCAAACAAGTATTCTTTTGCTTTTTTTTTAGTTTTCCGTCTGGTAGCAGTCTGGAGCAGAATACGGCATCTAATATCCCACCTGTAAATGAGATTGAAGTTTCCCAATTTGCTGACCAAGAACCACCATCTGGTGGTAGTCTGGAGCAGAATACAGCAACTAATATCCCAGCTGTAAATGAAATTGACGTTTCCCAATTTGTTGACCAAGAACCACCGTCCAGTATTGAAACTGATGTTCGTGAAGGAGATACAAATGAAAATTTTACAGTAAGTGAAACAGTATTACTCTAAGTACTAAGAAATTTCGTAATATAAATATTTAAATATGCATGTATAACTAAACAGACAAACAAATAAATTAATAAATAAATACATATGAAAAATGATAATAATTAAAAAAAATAGGATTGAAAAAAAATTAGGCAATATATTTCCGAATTTTAAAGGTATATAAAACTGTTGAAATAGAGATGTTTAATTTTTTTAGAAATATCAGAAATATCAATTGAAATTCAGCACTAAAAAGCAACAATATTTCGAAGAAATAATTTTGAAGCTTTTAGCATTTGTTGAAAGATATTTGAAATCAACAAAGTTGTAAAATATACACAAAATAGGCGTTAATAAAAAATATGACAAATGTTTTTACAAAATACTTAACCTATATGTAGTACATCTAAAAATTGAAAATTACAATTTCACACCTAAAATTGCCCCATTATTACAAAATGTATGTTCCATTGCGCACAATTATGGACATATGTTAGAGATGAGATGGAATTATTACGAGGCCGAGGCCCCGAACGTTTTCGGGATCAGTATTTACCAAAGTCCCCGAGCGCAGACGGACTCGGAATTGATGGGAAATTTTTACCATTCACAAACTGGGAAAAAAAATTACTATTTATGAAATGAAACAATAGTTTGTGTTACTTAACATGCTGTACAGTCCTTCAAAAATGAATTTGGAAGGGGGTTGAATTTTCATTTATGGTATATCAGTCTTTTCATAGTATTCGGAAACCTTTAAATGACAGTTTTATGAACATAGAAAAATTGAGGAACATATTTCTATGTTATCACTTTTTGTTTGAAGCCCTTTTACAGAAATCCTGGGAAACATATCTCATAATCTTTCTTCCAAAGTTGTGCTATGGTATTTTAAATAACAATAATCGTGACATTACGTATAAATAAGAAATTTGCTTTCTTAAACAGATATTTAGGTTCACGAAAATCAGGAAATATTCTCATGAGAAGGCGCATGCATTAAATATAAACACTTTACTATCAAAACAAACTCATAAAAAAATTCAGGCAATTTTAACATGTTTTTAGCAACTTTCTGCTGTACGTTTTTGGTATTGAGTTCAGGTTTTGCAACAATAAAAGCTTCTTTTATGGAGGGCTTAATCATCCAAAACAATGGTTTAACTCATTTATAACGTACACAAGTTTTTTTATTAATTGCGTCCATGGAAGTAGGGTATTCCGGGAAATGTTGGCTATCGGGGCAAGTTTACCCATCCGTCATGTTTTTAAAAACTAATCGGTAAATGGCATTATTAGCTGATCAGCCTATGCCTTGACATAGGCCTATGCCTTGCCTTGACAGCCTATGCCTTGACATATTATTTAACTGAAAACAAAATCAGAAGCAAGAAATAACACAATCTAATGAAAGCCACTTCAAATTCTCACATTTTCAATTCGTAAATTTGCTTTTTTTTTTCTTTTTTTAAAATAAATATAATTTTTTCTGATTTGTTTCTAATTTAAATTTTTATTTTAATAAATAGCTATCTAAAAGACCGTTGTTCCAAAAAAAAAAAAAAAAAAAAACACCATATTTATATATAATCCCTAAAAAACAAAATGGTGATATGGGGCAAAATGACCTAATTTATTCGGGGCATGTTGGCCCGTAATTCAACACTTTCTTTTCTACATTCACAAGGATAAAAAATCAATGAAATTACAGATTTATTTGTGTTATTGGTCAGGGTGGTATTTACTAAAAGGAAAAAATGGAAGTGTGTATTCAATGTATACGAGATTCGTGTCTTCAAATGTTCAATACATGAATCATGTGACACTGGAGATAGGATCTTACAGATGATCAGTGAAAGATCTCGACGAAGGCTGTAGCAAAGTTGAACAGAATATCTTTTCGTCTCCTATGTATGTTTTATATACCAAACTACAATTACATACATTTTTTAGTTGTTTTCTTCCAATTCCGTTAGTTAAAAAATATCGAATTATTTTAGAGGACCTATGTACACCGTTCGATGGAGAAGGCTCGATCTTTTACTTTATGACCTTTTGAGCTCAATATAGAAACTAACTATCGATATTTTTGAATTTTGTCACGTTTCTCAAAACTTTAATTTATTGTGCAAATTATTATTGTACAAACTAAGAAAAAAATAATAAGGTAAAAAAAAAATAAATAAATAAAAAATATCGAAAATAATGCGTCAGCAAGTCCCGGTCTACACAACGATTTCTTTTTAATAAAAAATTAATTCAAACAAACACGAGATTATAAATTAAAAATAAATTCTTTGTAAAAAATTTACTTCAAAAATATTTTTTCTTTATCATTTCTTTTCTTTTGTAGATGTAATCTTCTTTTATAAAATGTTTCCAAGTCTGTGAAATACAGACTAATGACCTACACAAATTTTTAAAAAAGGCATGTTTTCGTAAATTAATTTGTAACTGTGAGGAGGCGTAAAAGATTTGAAAGTAATTATGAATTGGACAATCGCACCATAAATTATACTAAAAAAATGTACTAAAATAAACTCAGGAACACTGAAAATAGCGACCCAAGAAAGAAGCTATGTACAATCGCGAAATTTTGAAAATAAATACAGCATAATGTGATATGCAAATGATCTAAGTTTTGTGCCAATACGCATGCTCATACACGCCGAGATGGCGCTACAATCAGGAAGAGGGTGCTATATAAGCCAGCGCAAAATCGAAGATTCATAAACGCGACAATTACCTGGGTAAGCGAAAACGGTAAGCGTGCTAGAATATATTTTTCACAGCTAAGCGAGTTTGAGAGAGGCCTGATCATCGGTATGAAAACTGCAGGCTGGTCGACGCGCCATGTTGCTGGCCAGGTGGATTGTTCGGACTATGCCGTTTGAAAATGTTGGGAGCAGTGGACACGAGAAGGTACCCACGTGCGGAGAATCGGGTGTGGAGCGACCAGAAAGACCACAAGAAGAGAGGATCGTAGGATCGTGTGGCAAGCACTCGTGGACCCCACAGTGACTCGTTCAACGATTAGAGCAGACTTAGGCTGAGCGATTGTTCCATAAACGATTTCCAGACACCTTGCAGAAGCAGGTCTAAAATCCAAGCGCCCTTTTCGTGCACTCCCTTTAACACCGAAACATCGGCGACTGTGTCTACAGTGGTGCCAAGCCAGATCAATGTGGAATGTCACAGACTGGCAAAACATTGTGTTTAGTGATAAATTCCGGTTTGTTTTGGGGACAGATGACAACCGTGTACGGGTGTGGAGGCGTCCTGATGAGCGGTACAATTCCTCCCACACTGTTCTACGTCACACTGCCCGCACAGCTGGTGTAATGGTCTGGGGGGGGGCATAGTCAATGATAGCCGGTCAACTCTAATTGTGAAGCATGGAAATTTAACGGGCCAACGTTATGTTGATGATGTTCTTCGATCCCATGTTGGACCTTTCCTAAATGGTCTCCCAGGGGCGATTTTCAAGCAAGATAATGCTTGTCCGCATATAGCAAGTGTTGCTTAAGACTTCCTAGGTCAATTTCAAACTCTTCATATCCGGCCCGCTCCCCCGACTTGTCCCCTATAAAGCATGTGTGGTATTAGCTAAATCGTCAGATGCCATCGTGTCATTCGGTGCATGATTTGGAGTTGTCTGTGCAATATTTGTGAACCATTCTGCCTCAGGACAACATCAAGTGTCTAATCAACTCTATGCCGAACCGTGAGGCGTCATGTATTGCAGCTGGAGATGGTCCAACGCGCTATTGAAGTTGCCCTGTATTTGTGTCGTTGCACACCCTGTATTCGTTTAATTGTCTTTATTTTTAGATCAAGTTAATCTCTCATTTGTATGATTATGTGTATTAAATTTCATTTCAATCCGATGTTTTCTTCTTGGGTCACTATTATCAAAGTTCCTGGGTGTAAATACAATTTTAAATGGTACACTTATAAAAAGAATATATTTAAAATATATTCTTTTTATAAATGTACCATTTAGTAATTGTATTTATTTCAGTACGTGATTTTAGATTTGAAAAGGTTTATTTTTCCTTTCTTTTTCAGGAACCATTGTCTCCACTTGAAATTAAGGCAATAAAAAGGGAGATAAACAGAGCCTATGAGCATTTCAAATCCAATTTGTTTAACGACGTAGATAGTGGATACAAGGATATGTGAGTACAAATATTCTTTATTGTATTTAATAACTTAAAAATAACATAAGCCCACATCTAAGCTTAAGTACATTTATTTATGTTTACATTAATCTAGATATTTTGAAAAGTGTCATAAAACACCAATTCAAAAGTAATTTTTTTAGCTATATTATAAAGGCCAAACGTATCTGGTGCGTAACGCATACGTCATTTTTCGAATGGCAACAAATTCCGCTGCAATTTCCGTGTTGCAATTTTCGCTGCTGCAAATTATACACTTCTAAACATCGCATACTTTTAATTTTAACACAGTCATATAAAGAAAAGAAATATACTTTTAAATACAATTCGTTTGAAAATTCTATCTCAATTAATTTTTGAGATATTAATTTTAAAATAGTTTTTAGTACCAATTTTGTAATTTTGGCAACAGAATCACTCCATTTTCTCTTAAAATAAAATAAAAAAAATAAATAAAAAATTAAAATAAAAATTAAATTGCGCAACATTTTCCATACAATTTCGGTTTTGCAATTTTTGGTGCTGCAAATTTTACACTTCTAAGCACAGTATAAACTTTTTACACCGTTGTATAGGGAAAAAAATGTACTTTTAAGTGCGAATTTGTTTCAAAGCTGTATCTCAATTTATTTTTGACACTTTAATTTTTTTTAACAATTTTTAGTACCAATTCTGTAATTATGGACACAGAATCGCTCCATTTTCTCTCAAAATCGAAAAAAAAGAAAAAAAAAAGAAAATTAAAATGTGTCTGTTATAAAAGTTATAAAATCCGGTGAATTTCAGTTTTATTTCGTTGAATAATTGAGTTTTATAGTATTTTGTTAATTTTAGCTTAAAATAGTATTTGCTTGATAGTTAGACTGACCAATATAAATTGTATTTTTACTGTAATTAATTTAGAGATTTATTATAAATGAATAAAACAGTTGCTTTTTAAGGATTTTGTTTCTCGAATTTCGACGGGTTCCACCTCGTTATATTTAATAACTAAAAAAAAAATAATAATAAAAATAATAAAAATATACATGAGCCCGTAGAATAGCATCTCCCTTAGGCATTATTATTTCTGTTTAAATTAATCTAAAAATTTTGAAAAGTGTTATAAAAAACCAATTAAAAAGTAATTTGCTACATTATATAAAATTTTTTATTCGAAAAAGAAAAATTGATTACTGTTATGTAAAAATTAAAAGTTTATTCATTTAGATGTAAATAAATAAATAAATAAATAAAATACATCTCTGAACAACACACTATTTTTTTTCAAAAAGTTTTTCTGCTTCAGCAAAATCCTATTTAGATGCTAACAGTTAAAGGAGCATGATTTGTAGGATAAATCTTATCTTGACGAATATAAACTAAGGACCCAAGGAAATGTTGATCAAAATTTTGACAAGTAGTAGTTTTAAATGTAAAAAAGAATAGAATTTAGGACCTCGCAAATGTGAATAAAGAAAATTTTAATTAATAAGATAAACTGGGGTAACTGGATTCCAGTTAACTGAGCCATTAATTATATTCCAGTTTTTGGACTGGGATATTACTTTGTTTTTTATTAAATATCAAAGGATATTATATATATATATATATATATATATATATATATATATATATATATATATATATAAAACAGTTGATGACTTTTAAGTTTTAGCTTTTGTCAGCATTGCACCTCCATCTCTACTTCCTAAAAACACCCAATCATAGTTTTGAGTTTGCTGTGATAAATTGCGGAAAATTCAGGCTTCTTTTTTTTACAAACAAGGTCGATTTGGACGAATGATTTTAAATTTTCATTAAAATATTGTAAGTTTTATTAAACAGTCACCTTTTATTAAAGATTAGGTACATAAATATTTTAATGTTATTAAGTATCGATACATATTTATTTCATGTTTCAAATGCAAGGCCCGTTTTCCAGTTATCCCAAAAAAGTTTTAAGAATGGGGTAATGGCGACAAATATAAGTTCTTTTCTCTTTTACTTGCAGAGATGGAAATTATACAGCGTGTCCACTTTCAACGGTGGTCAATGGCTAATTTCTAAACCGTTAAACGTAGACATATAGTTCCAATTGCAAAAATGCTTTAAAAAAGGAAAATAATTGTTTTTAAAGCGATTTAGGTGAAAAAAATATTAAAAAGTTATGAAAATTAAATTTTTATGCGGTCCCCTGGTCTTATAAGTGATATTTAGTAAACATTTTTCCTTATTCTAACAAGCAATACAAAAAAAAAAGTTCCATTTGTCCATTAAAATTGACCAAGTTATGAAACTTTAAATTTCATGACTTAAACCCCTTTTCTGTAACTGAAAACGGATGAGTTGGACTAAGTTTTAAGGGAACGTACTCTAAGTGTTTAAAGTATTATAAAGGGCGTCCATTTCCAATGCTGGCCAATGGATAATCCCTAAACCATTTGTCACAGACATATGTTCCAATTACAAAAATGTTTTAAATGAGATAATAAATAAATAAATAAATAAATAAATAAATAAAGCGATTTGATGAAATATGCTGCCATCGTATAAATTCTACCGTAGTGTTAAGTTTTATTAATTAACCTTTAGATAGGTTAAAATAGTTGAAGACGTGAGTTTCAAAATTCTCTTTATCGAGAAAATCAAATTTTGGGAAATCGAGAAAAACCTTTAAATGCGTACATTGATTTTCATTATAAATTTGGATATAGTAGTGTTACATTAGTGTAGATTGGTATAGACTGGTATAGAAAACAAAAGTGATAAGGCGAGTTTTGAAATTTACATCCTCAATTGCATTTTTACATATGCTTTATTTTGTAAGGAAATGAAGCTGTTCCTTTTCATGATTTTATTTTTTTCAAATGTATTATTTTGATAAGCTTTTATTTTACTTCATAACGTTCAGATGTATGCTTTCCTAGATCAAAATTTGTATTCAAATTTTAATTCGCTTCGAACTATACGATCGAGGTTCAATTCGCATAATTATTTATAATATGACAATTTAATATTAATACGATTTTAGGTGCGAACCATTTATTTATTTTATAGGACTACACCAAATTCTGTTAGGTTAAGTAATCTAATAGAATTTTAAATATACATTATTTTTTAACGAATTGTGATTGTTGCTTTTCGGAATTTAATTTAACAAAGTTGCTGCATTTACTTATAATTTTAGTACAAATTGTTTGCTTTAATATGTAAAGATCAACATAAATTTAAAAATAATATTGTAAAAAAGATTTTACTTTCAACGTTTAATGTTAAATTTTATATCTGACGTTTATTTTTATTTCTCGTAAATTTGAGACTGACCTTTATTATGAAACAAAAAAGATGTTTCAACTTTAAACATCTATTACTCGGTCAATTTTAATCCCAGAGGAATGGACTTTTTTTTTGTTTTACCTGTTAGAGTGGTGATAAAAATTTACTTGGTATCACTTACAGAACCGAGGGAACGTATAAAAATTTAATTTTCGTATTTTTTTTTTTTACCCATATCATTTAAAAAACTATTCTTTAGCCTTTTAAAAGCCTTTTTGCAACTGGAACTACACTACCTGGCCATTGATTATCGTTCACTTGCGATGTTAGGCACTTTGCTAAATATCTAGAAAAATACATGAGGAATCATCTCGAAACTCTTAGTGTATAAATATAATAGTATAAGTCATACATTTCCGTGAAGATTTTTTCCCGAAACTCCATAGGGGACCGTCAACAAATTAAAATAATGAATATCTTTTGAATAACCTTGTCAAAACTAATGTAGCAAAAGCGCTCAAACTCTAGATTATGATTGAGTGCCTTAGTGTAATACACTGTGTTCATTTTTATGCAAATAGCATGCATACTAGCATACTCGCAGAGTAACTAAGGTTTTTAAAAAAAAGGGTCCCAAATTTTTCCAAATTTTTTCCTTATAATTTTCAGAGTTCTTAATATAAAATAATATTTTTTTCTGAAAATATGACAAACAATATTGCACACAATACCCTGTAATTAAAATTAAAAATTAATAAAAATTCTATGAAAAATGAGTAGATTTACTAAATAATTTTTCACTACGCATGCGTCAACGGTATGAAAATTTCATTTGCATATTATGTTAGCTAAATGTATAGAGCAACTTTTGTGAAAGTCGCAAAATCATAACTTGAAAATTATTAAAATAATCGTCAATTGAATAAGTGGAAAATCCGTTATTCTCAAAATGAAGCAAAAATAAGAGGGGTTATATGCATATATTCATTGATTAGTGTCAATATAGAATACACAGTACGGGACGTACTACTACATTTGGATAAAATCCCTCAATTTTTTGCTTTATTTTGGAAACAACGGATTTTGCCTTTTTCTATCGACGATTACTTTCAGAATTTTCAAACTATGATTTTGAGACTTTCACAAAAGTTGCTCTATATATTTAGCTAACATAGTATGCAAATGAAATTTTGATATCGTTGACGCATGCGTAGTGGAAAATTATTTAGTAAACCTACTCATTTTTCACACATTTTTATTATTTTTTATATTTGATTACAGGGTAATGTGTGCAATGTTGTTTCGCATATTTTCAGAAAAAAATATTACTTTACATTAAAAACTCTGAAACTTATAAGGAAAAAACTGGGACCATTTTTTGAGTACCAAATTTGGGACCATTTTTATAAAAACCTTAATAACTCTGCGAGAATGCATGCTATTTGCATAAAAATGAACACAGTGTATTACAATAAGGCACTCAATCATAAGCTAGAGTTTGAGCGCTTTTGTTACATTAGTTTTGACAGGGTTATTCAAAAGATATTCATTCTTTTTTTATTTTTTGACAGTCCCCTATGGAGTTTCGGGAAAAAATCTTCACGTAGATGTATGACGTATGCTATTATATTTATACACTAAAAGTTTCGAGATCATTCCTCATGTGATTTTCTAGATATTTAACAAAATGTCTAAAATCGCAAGTGAACGATAATCAATGGCCAGGTAGTGTATATGTCTATGACTAATTGTTTAGAAATTAGCCATTGACTACTCTTGAGAGTGGATACACTGTACAATACTTTTTTAAATACTATAATAAAATTTTTAAAAACAATGTTGGCGGGTATCAAACCAAATTTCCTAAGCGAGATGGCAAGCCACAAAATTTTACAATACAGATGAAGAGGAGTATATAGCATAAAGAATATTATTTGAAAGTTATCAAAACTATTAAAAAATAGTTCTGCTCCGTGCAAAAATTTGATTACATTTCCCACAAACTTATTGGATATATTCTAATTTCTATGGGATAAATAAAAAAGGGAAGGTAATTAAGTACTTACGAACATGTTTATTCACATGTTAATCTTGCTTATTGCTTTTCTTAAATACCCAAGTAAGTTAGTTTATTTTTATTACTTATACTAAAGTACATATGTACGTACCTAATTCTTATATTTTTTGTAAAGATGAATCTCATAACTTTATAATTGGAGCTTTTTTTAGACACCTTGACAGAAAAGTTGTCCCTTAGAATGCTCTTTAGTTGATATATAATTCACATGATCTGCATGGTTATTTTTTTTTTTCATAGGTAGATAAAAATGCAATTAGTCCCAAGACAACAGAACCTGTCTTAAATGAAATCCTGTATAAACCATAAAAAAGTCATTCTCCCTACATAAAAAATACAATACAAATAAGAAATACTACATGCTAATAAGAAATTATCTTTAAATAGAATCTTTGACTCTAATGTAGTATAATCTAAAGCAATAAAATATTTGATGGGAAAATCAGTAAAGATGGAAGCAATATTCCGTACTGGAGATGATTTTGAATGATAACTTCATGGAATTTCTTTTGATTTGTTTTTCGTTTGCGGCAAAATTCCAATATCAATATGTTCCAATTATATGGGATCCATTGAACGAATTAGTATGAAATCCGTTAAAAGAAACTATAAGAACAGACGCACATTTTTTTAAAAACGGGCTTTTGTCTGAGCAGTTTGGTTCATTTCAGGAGAATCTTAATCTTTTTCTTGGTATAAAGAAGTTCTCTGGTCTCAGTATTGACAGGCGTCTGAAAGGAAACTCTCAAACGCTACTAAAATCATGAATAGCATCTCAAGTAAACATAAATATGCAATGTATAATTTATAATTTTACTTAAATATTTAAGTAATAGGTTTCTTTATTTTTCCAGGAGAGAATTTTTAAAGAACATCAAATGGCGATATGATCATTTCAAACGCAATATAGCAATACGAAAACAAGAAGAAAAACTTAACAGAACTTATGACATGGAAACATATTATTTTCAGTAAGCATTTAGAACAATTTACTCCTATTTTTTAAAAATCACAAATTACTTGCAGTTACTGATATCTAATAATAATTTTAATCAATTAAACGTCTTCCGCTTTGTTATTACTCTATTGTTTAATAAAATGTCAAATATCAAACTGGAAAAATTGTAATTTAACAATTTCAACAACTATTTGGAAAATGATTTTTTCAAAGTCTAAATTTAAGATTTATAAATAAATTCTATATTAAAAAAAGCAAGTTTTTTTTTTTTTTTACAATCAATTAGTTCAACAGTAGATTGTTTCATTGATTCATGATCGCACATTTCATAATAGGTGGGATCAGCAATCAGATGTCGTTTTTCTGCTTTAAAATACGATCTTACATACGACGTCTTTCTTCGGATTTGGTTTTTTCCATATTTGATAATTTGCGTCTAACTATTTTGTAAATTTTCTACTTTCTTGTTTACTAACAGCGACATTTTTTTTCTCTATTCAAGTAAAAATCCTTTTAGATATAACGAATTTCGTAAAATAATAATAAAAATAATAAACATCATATTTATGATGATCATATATGGCTTATGTAATAACAAAGTCATTTATTATATACGCCATGGATTAAACAATAATATATCGATCAATGAAATGTTAGCAAGACTTTTTAGTGTGATGGGTTTTCTCCTAATAAGATGTTATACAACATTACTCAAAGAAGAGCACATATTTTAGTACTTCATTGCGTTTTTGTGCATATAAAATATCTTGTGCCCGAAAAAAAAAAACTTATCTTCATTGATATTAAAAGAAGAATAAAACAGATAAATTTGCAGAAATTTCCTTTTTATTACTTAAGGTTTAAAATTAGCGAGTTCTTTCAATTTTTAAATTAGAATCGTGTCCAATAGTCATTCTTAAATGCATCACTGCTGTTCAGTCTTTTTTTTACTTTTGTTAACGAGATCTATTCGTTCATGCATGCTTGCATTTATTTTATTGTGACTCATATACACTTGCATTCAAAGCTGGAATTTAATAAAAAAATTTAAAGAAAAAATAGTAATTAACGTAATTCTGACTGAAAGAAAATAAATAAATTTATCAAATTGGCGAAAATTTGGATGCGGTTTTTTTTATTGACGACTATTTGCATGCAATCATAATTATGTAATATATTATCGTCTGCAACATAACAATGATAAAAAAGTTAAAAAAAATTTTAGCTAGAGTCATAGTTCCAATTTTAAAACTCGCAAAATACAGTTTGTAGCAGTTTTTCATGTAATATTCTTCTCCATCACGTTAGGCTGAAAATTTCTTAACTTCCTTTCTTTTTTTCTTTTTTCATTTTATGAATTTACTTGATTTTCTTCATCTTCTTTGACACATTTATTGTTAAACGAGCTTTAAAAATCTCAACTTAAAGACTGTTTTTGATTTGTCATGCTTTACTCGTCTGGAGCACAAATTTGCATTGGCCATCCCTTGAAAAACAACATCGTCATCAAGCACTGTGCAATTATCATGAGATTTTATATGATATTGCAGAAAGATATGAAGGAAATTATGAAACAATAATTTGCAATAAAACCATTAGAAAACGTTAAACGACTGTAAGCATTTCGTTTAATTTATGTATCCAGTGTTACAAAATGAGAGGATTTGTTTTTATTCAGAAATCTACAGAATTTCTAAATAACTGAAATCATTTTAATTAATCACAGATTAAATTGGCCTATTTTTAACTATCTTGATTTCTGGTAGATTTTGGAATAAAAAACATCCCATGAATTGGAAATTCTCACTACATGGAGAGTTTGTAAAAGTATGGCACTTTAAAATTGCCATTTTTGTTGATAGTTTGGCAACGAATGTGGCAAACTTAGAGTAAATTTATATGGGAATTTTCGACTGTGAGAATTGTAATGAGGACGAATCTTAATTTTGAATGTGGTATTTTATAGTTTTATAATCAGCCTAGGTGCTTATGTGTATTTGTTTAAGTGCATGATTCCATTTTACTTTAATCTACCAATGTTTTTTTTCTATTTTTCAGCGACGACTTAACTACTTTAAGACCAAGATTCAGATATCAAGATGACATTGAATTCTACGTACTTGATGTAAGTCAAATTATGTACTTTATAGTATTTAATTTGTATAAATAATGGAATAAACATATTTTACGATGCCAGACAATTTCTTTTACAAAAATGTAAATATGTATACCATTAAAGTAAACAGGGATTTTTTTTCCTGATTTCTAGGGAGAAATCTACCTATTATTATATTATCTATTATATTTTATATTATTTCTTTCTCTTATTCTTTTCGAGTCCAAATTTCTTTTTCAGTTTTTAGAAAAAAATACTTTTACGTTAATAACATTAACACCAGCTATCTATCTAGATTAATTAGTGTTCACGGATAATTCATTGCGTGAGAGATAACGAATGTTGTTGTTTTGCGTACTATTTATTTAATATTCATATGAAAATAGGCTAAGGTAGAAATTTTAGAGATTTTTAGAAAATATTGAATTACAATAAGATTTAACTTATATTAGAACTTTCTAATACTTTTTGCGATTTATTACACATGATTCTTTCAGAAAAGTAACTTTTATTTTAAATTTAATAAATGAAATATATTTTTAAAATAAAAGAATCGCAAATGGCACGAAGAGAATTAAGCAAAAATAATAATTATTATTATTACTAAATGCCTAAACATAAAAGAAGTCGTATTGTAAATCTTAGACTTGTACAAACATTACTACTTGTAAATAGTAGCAAAAGTATTTCTTAAAGCAAAATTATACTCAATTAAAAGACATCAACTATTAATAGCACACCAGACCCGAAAAGGTTAAAGGGTATAGGTGAGAACCCTTTTTTTTAAATTGAAAACACAATAGATACTTTCACATTTAATATATCTGTTAGAATGCCCACTAAGAATATCAAGCATCATTTTGTGTACAAATAACAATTTTACACTCAAATAATGTTTTAAAGCTTATTAAGACGATAATTATGTACTGTCTTCGTACCTGGATTTAACCAAAGAAAGCGTTTAACCTTTTCTGGCACACTGTGCCTAGTGCGGGATATTTAATTTTAATTCAAAACTTGCAATCGACACCAATAATATTTTAAGAAAATTTGTCTTTAACAGTGAAAGCTTTAATTAAGGGATTCGTGATTTCTCAAAAAGTTGTTCCTAAATTCTGGTGTCAGTCGATAATTTTTAATTTTACTAACAGAATTTGCCCGTGCCGGAAAGGGTTAATAAACTAATGGGGGATTCTCCAAAAACATCAGCATTATATTTAAGTTGGAGTCATATTACTTCCATAGAACTGGTTTTTAATATTTATAACCGTGCAAAATTTGTATTCATGCATTTTTGCATAAGAGTGCAACATCTATTGCACTAACATATAAATACTTATAAAAATAGTTATAGAACGGACGCACCACATTTGTCACATTTTACGTATTATTTCAGATTTTATAATTCTGAACAGTGTTGAATTCAGACATTTATCTCCAGGATGGATTTCTGTGGTTTCTGGGGAAACATTATAAAGTTTCCGGGGGGGGGAGGATTGCAATTATTCAACATTAGAAAAAAACAAATTTCAAATTTAATAGGGCTAATAGGAGGGAGCTAATTCCTCCGGATTCCTCCCCGGGTCACTTATTGAATTCAATACGGATTCTGATCCTGTCAGTGGTTTACGAACGTAGTTCGATTACATGTATTATATTTTAATTATATATATATATATATATTATATATATATATATATATATATATATATATATATATATATATATATATATATATATATATATATACTATTATCTTGTTTATTTATTTGTAAAGAATTCCGTCATGCAATATATGCTAGAAAGAAATATTTTGTTCGTATTAACAAAATTATTTGTTTAAAGACTTATATATTTACATCAATTACTCGGCTGCTCGCGATTGTGATTTTTGTCGCATTTCAAAATTAAGAAATAAGAGAAATAAAAGAAAATAACAAACATAAATATTAAAAATCTCCAAATACGGATTCGAAAGAAATAATTCAACCTATTTTCTATCGTTCGTAAAATGATACGCAGTATCAGCGAGATTATAAAATTTATACATAGTGGTATGCAACTAAAATTATGAAAACACATTCAACAAAAATGTAATTCTAAACATTATTTGTTTATATTTAGACTTTCTTAAAATTTAAAATTACATTTATTTATATAAAATTTCTACACTATTAAAAAATATCGAATTGTTTAAAATAAAATTATTCCTGTGAAGCACTCTAATATTAGGTAAGGAACCCCCCCCCCCCCCACATACACACACACTTTTAAAATAATTATTGTTTTTCAACACGTTTGAAACTTGATATTAAATTAGGTATTTTACTATCCGAAATTTCACCTTTGACACAAACTTACATTTTTCGATATTCTGCTTTAGAAAAATTATTTAAATTCACTTGCATTTCTTTGAGTTGAGATTATAAATTTCTTTTGAAAAAACGTTGAATACACTGAGAAATACTGAATACTATTTAGCTTTAGAGTTCCACAGTTAAGGTTTATTTCCAACACAGCGAAAAATGCCTAGACAAAGACTATTCGAACAAACTTTTTAAACAAACAGCTGTGGTACTCAAACCTTTTACAGGGTTTATCCAGTTAAAAAAGAAACCCCCCCTCTCTGCATTATGTATTTATGTAATTTTTTGTAGAAATAGCTTTTGTATTTCAATCTACAACTATGATTACGCATTGCTGATATAAATGCTTCTAACTTTCGTTTTATTTTTAGCAATTATTGAGATCTATAAATGTGCCTGATTTAAAGAAATGGATGGAGAACAATTATAAAAAGAAAAAGGTGAAAGTCTACAAAAAGGAATGCAAGGGCCATCAAATTGTGTAAGTAAATTTTTCCAAATTTAAAATATTTGACGTACTTAGAATCTTATGTAAATTAATTATTTCATACCTGTTTAAAAAAATCTGATTGTTTTTAAAACTGTATATCACCAATGAAAAAGATTAATTTATTTAAGTTTTTAAGAAATAATATTTTGAATCCTGTAATTTTCAAATAATATTCGTCCTTATATACATATAATTTATTCTCCCAAATCCGTTTTCGAGCATCAGAAATACTATGCTTAAATAAGTTTGTTGATTACTCACAAAGAGTCATGATAAACATTAAATAATGATTAGTGGGTATGATAGATTTTTTCAGATGATCGCCATTAAAAGTGAAAAAAAGACAGCTTTATTATGCAACTGATAATTTATATCAGTTCTGAAAATCTAGATTTTTAAATGTTTCTATCATCTATAAGCAGCTGTATTATTCTCATAATGTTAAACATAAATTAGAAACAAGTTATTTGAAATAAATGAATTAATAAGCGTGTTTTATAAAATAGTGTGTGGTATTTTTCGTAAATATAAGCGATAAAATTCAGATATCACGCTTTACGAATTGAAAAGATTGAAATTGAAGAAAATCTGTGTAAAGTAGAATGCAAGAGACTTTGAAATTTTGTTCATCTGACGAAACTCTATTTTTCTCAGTCCTCTGTATATCTGTCCGCACCCAAAACTGTAAATTAAAATAGATTAAAATACATGTTTTGTAAAATACTGTGCGTAATTTTCGAAAAATAAACACTAAAATTCAGATATCACGTTTTACAAATTAAGAAGAATAAAATAGAAGGAAATCTCTATAAAGAATCTGTATAAAATCTGCAAAAGACATACAAAAATGTAAGTAAATTTATTAAATGTATTTATCAAATTTGCCGAAGTCCTTAGAAATTCAAGTGAAATAAAGTAGTTTAATAATTAGTTAAAGTCACATGATTGCTTTAAAAATTGTTTTATATTTCCAAATCATTGCATCGAAAACAGTAAAGTCTATTTTTGAGGGAATATTTGATAGTTTCATTGCTGTAATTTTTTGATTAAATGTCTCAATGACTTGATCTCTCACATTATATTCGAACATCGGAAATTTTAATCTTAACCAGGAATGTTGACAACTCATAAAGAAACTTTAGGGCTGTTAAATAATGACTCATATTCAGGATAATTTTTCGTCGTTGAATGTTTTTAAATGGGATAACTTCAGGGCAATATGTTGCAGTTGATAATTTATGTCAGTGCTGAAAATCTAACGTTTGAAGTCCTTTTATCATATGCTTATATTCAGCAATTGAATTGTCTGCACAAAGTTGATCGTAGATTAAATTCAAGCTACTTAATATAAATTATGATTTCGTTTTGAAAAATATAACGCGACATTTTTCTGAACTATATTTCACAAAATTTTGGATGGCACTTATATTATTCATTAAATATGATATAATTCAACATAAAAAAATATCAAGCCAATTAAAGAATACATCTATCAAAATATCGCATTTTTGTATGAATTTCAAAATAATGGCTCTTAAAAACATTTAAACACTAGTAGCAAAATTTTATAATCGCAATTTTTGTTATTTTTTTAGTTAATATTAAAAGTATCTTTATAATTTCAAATATACCCCATTTTCAGAAATTAGTTTTTCTCAGTACAAAAACTACAAACATAAAAAAAAATTCTGATTTATACGCTTTATTTTTAAACAGAACGGGATTTATTTTTATTTTTTATGATAACTATTTCGTTAATATTGATCTTTAAAAAAAAAAAAAAACAGTTTCTTTTTTTTATAAAAGACCTGCACGATCAGTTCCAATTTTAATATAGAGTCACTACTATTCTCGAAATTCAGCATTTAGAAATCATTTTTAAACCAGTCTTTTTTAATTACCTCAAAAAAGTAGTTCTTGACTAATGTATTATAAATAACATTCGGACATTAATATAATATAATAATTCTATTGGGTAGAATTGTTTTCTAAATTAAAAGTATCATTTGAATTATCTGTAGCTCAAACGGATCTCATTTGGACCTGTACAACGGATTCTAAAACTCTCTGAAATGGGTAACTTATTTTATAGTCATTCTGTACCTTACTTTTTCCCATCTTTTTGCATCAACGTGTATTTCCAAACATTAAATTTCTATATATTTTCACGTAAAGTATGTCTTAAATTTTACACAAATAAATAGAATGTGTTCAAAAGAACCAAATTTAACATTTTGTTCATGATAAATAAAGCCTTCTGGAGAAACGACACAATTAAAAAAATTCTGTACGTCATCCATTCAGCTATCCTATGAAGATAATCCACAGCAATTTTATAGATAACATCCGAAATTTTTCACACTGTGGCTGATTTGAGATTAAAAATCTCCAATCAAAGAAAAATGAATACAAATCCATTTTCACGAATATCGCCATATTTTTTTCTTTTTTTTTTTTAATAATAATTTATTTTTTAAGCTGATGAAATTACTGTACTTTTACAATCTGGAGTGTCTAAACGGGGGTTGGCAAGCATAGCTCGAAGGAGCCAAGTCCCCTAGTTATAGAAAGAGAAATATCATATTTGAGAATTATAATTAAGAATAAGAATATATTACATTAAGAATATATTCCCACAATATTCAGAAAGTCTCTGATTTTGGTAAATAAATAACTATACTTCATAAAAGAATGTTTTCTTGATTGAGCGATATATAGGATCGTGAAATAGATGATCTCACTTTCTAAACAATACTGAACTGTTCATGCAAAATGTAAGTTAAATCATCTATCAAGATATTTTCATTATATTTATTTTTAATAGACGATATATTCTTTGATTTATGCGCGTACGAATGGCAAAAAGTAATGTGTATTATGCAAACCACCTTGATACATATCTCTACTACATTCAACTATAATGTATGTTACATTTTGGATATATTTTATGCATAAGTTAGTAGTATAATACACTGTTAAAAATCTTGTCGCCCTAGTTTGAACCAAATTTTAGTACCCAATAGCTGCTACTGTAAGATGGTGAAATTTTGTTACAATATTTGGAGCTCCTTTTGAAGTTCTAACAGTTGGAACGAGGTTGAAATAGAAACCTTGAAATGTTTGTACGACTTTTCACCATCTTATGGTGGCAGCTACTGAACACCAAAATTTGGTTCATATTAGAGCAAAATTTTTAACAGTCTATGTAAAAAAGCACAATTTTATTTTTAATGACAATGTTTAACTTTGGTTGAGTTTTTCCCGTGTTAATTTTCCATTTAATCTTCCATTACTGGTATTCCCAGCCTTCCCAGCCGTTCAATATCAAGCTGCACTGCAAATTCTCAACACACAAAAATAAACACATTTGTGAACACTTTTTGTCACCTAATTTAGAACACATTAATGTGTTGTGAATTTGAATTTTTCATATACAACGTATTTTCTTGTGTTGTGATTGTGTTCTTAATATATTTCAAAAGTGTTGCTATCTAGAAATGTGTTCTAAAAATAGTGTTGTTCATTGTGTTGAAATAGTATTGTAAATTGTGTTGATAAAAATGTGTCTTACAACAGTGTTGCTTATAATAGTGTTGTGCTGCACAGCACTTTTTAAGCGAATTAACAACACATTGTAAACAAAACACTATTTAGAGCACTAAGAAACAACACATGTAATACATTCTGAAAACAGTTTTTACATATTGCATTTAAAATTACATAACTAAAAAAATGAAATAAAAGACATTTTGCTTTGTATATAAAACAAATTGCAGCAGATTACTGAGTGATTTGACTAATTTGTACCAATAAATATAAACGCTGCATTTATGGAAAAATGATGAAATTTGGCATTTTAGGCATCATCTATAATCACATAATTAACAACACTTTTTATCAATTTTATTCCTATTGCAACATATTCAAAAATGATTTTAGTTAAAAGTGTTAATTATTAGTGTTATTCAGTTAGGGTTAAAGAGTGAGTCACGAATTTGCAGCTCATGTCATTAAAATCGCTGAACGTTACGTTGCACATAAAGTAGACAAAACACACAAATACTCTATTTACACAATATTATTTAAAACCTTAAGTAATGTGTTTATTTAAATTTCAGGGAAGAGATCCTTCAAAAACTCCAATGGGAACCGACCACATTATGCCGTATTCCCGAGGATGAGCCTCTGAAAATAACAGAATTCGATTTCATGCAAAATTTCGTCAAAGATCTTAAGTACGTATTTCACTTATTTTCTCTTTTAGTACTATCATGCTTTAAAATAATCAGCAGTAACTGAATTTTGCAACTTAATTTAATGAGCAGCATTTATACTCTGGTTCATTATAATTGTTAAAATAATAATAATAATAACAAAACATAAATTTTAAAATACTTTTTCTGATGTATAATTATTCCATTAACGCTTCTGCTTATTCTGTATGATATTTTAAATATTGGTACTACAAAATCAATAAAGGAAATATCATTGTAAGAATTCGCATCCAAAATATTTTGTTAAAATAGAAGAATGTGTTCAATTTTTTTTTTTTTTTTTTTTTTTTTCTTTTGTCAAGCATAATATGAAACAGCAAGAAATTGATTTTCAATTATATTATAAAATTGGGTTCAATAATTCCCGAATCGATGTTTTAGAACCAAACGTAGTGACCACTGATAAAAACTGAAACAAAATTTTTATTGGTACTTTTTTATATGCTATTTTTTATTTAAAATAACATGAAATATGTCTTTATTAGTACTTTTACTTAATAATTATGTTATTACTGAACATCAAATAATTTAGAGGAATCAAACAGAACAGACTGCAGTATTTTGATTGTTGATTTAAGCACTTTAATGTTTTGATAATGGTAAAATATAAGTTTTTTTTTTTTCAAAATATCTCTATACATTTTTTTTAAATTTACCCTACCCCCAAAGTAATAACCTTTAAAAGAACAAGGTTTTAAAATTTAATTCTAAACTTCTGACTGTCTGCTCATTGATTTTATGTACGTATAAAATATTTTTAAAACGTTTCTCACTTTGGAAATTTTCTAGAATCCTACACAGCATCATAATAAGTATTAATTAATGCATCTGTTAAAAAAAACTGTAAGTATCCATTAAATCACAGATACAAATCTTGTTTCATGAAAGCATATATATTTGTGAAGGAACAAACAAATTAAATTTTAGTGCAAAAATGGATCATGCAATCCCAATAAACATCGACAGTTTTTTAATTCTTTGGGATACGAAGTAAATTTATTTGTGAAAACATTTTATTCTAGAAGAAGATATTTATAATAATGTTTGTATATCAGAAAAAAGTGATAACATGATGTAATCAATTGGTATTTTCTACGTACTATCGATTTGTATAGGTTCGAGTGAAACGATGAACCTGGTCGGTTTGGTGTTTCTAGTATATCGGATGTTTTTTTTTTTATATATATCTATCAAAAATTATTGTTAGTGATATTTCAGCTGTTGAAGGGCTGTTCAGCTATTAAATTACTTTCCGAAAACTCCGATAGATATCTAGATAAGTAAATCTGCTAAACTCTAACACTGGATCGGTTTTTGGATTGTTTTATTTATGATTTCCTTTTTTTTCGTGCTTATTTTCGTTGCGCTTTTGTCAGTATAAGATTCGAAGCGATCTTAAGGCCACCAGCCACTCAGCCTCCGAATTCCCCTCGACAATGTTAAGTCTATCGGTGATGAACACACTTTTACATTCAAATTATCTCCTCAGAAAATTGACTTTTTAAACTTCTTTTCAGGGTTTCGTTCATCTGACGAAACCCTATTCGTCTCTGTCCTCTGTTCTGTCACATAGTCCATACATAAAAACTGCATAAGTCAGAGATTTCGAATTTTGCGTATGGCTGAATACCTCTTGTCACACAACAAACCACAAAATTTTGAAAAAAAGTCTATTATTTTATTTAAAAAAATGTTTTTTAAATATCACCACATCATGTTTTTATTGAATTTTGCCTTCTAATTGCTGCAGGCAAATTGAAATAGACATAAAAATTATTATGTGTGTAACATAAATTTATGGAATTAATATATCACGTAAAAACGCGCCATATTTATCCTCTATTTTGACACGCGAAGTAAAATATTTTTTTTTTTTTTTTTTTTTTTTTTTTTTTTTTTTTTTTTTTTTTAGTTTATAAAATTCCGATTCATTTAAATTACTAGCCGTCTCTGGTAACCAGTTACGTATTAATTTTCGTTTGTTTATTTAATAAAGTATTTTAAAGGAGATATTAAATGAAGCCCTTAGTGCGATCTGTGATAATACTTACAAACCTGTTTCTCTGTACTCTTCTGAAAGGATGTTTCTTTTTTGTCCCACTTTTTAAAATATGTCTAAAATCTACGATTAATTTCATATGAAGTGTTAAAATTTTACTCCCAGTTCGTCTGTTTTTAAAACATTAAATACTAAATTAAGCCTAGATTTTAATAATATCTTAAGAATTAAAAGAAAGAGTGAGATCCTTTAAGAGTAGAGCCCTGAAAAAGAACTTAAAAATATTTATTTTCTGGGGCGATATTTTGAATATAAAAATTCATGAAACTTAATATTGCCAACAGGAATTCGGAAGCTGGGTGACAACCAGCCTTAAGTAACGTAAATTAAAGGTTTATACATTACAAAACAACAAAACTTGCTATAAAATTTAATGCTCCATTTCTTTAATTCAGAATGAAAGTACTTTACATATTTCGTAATTTACGCCCATAAAACCTACTGTGGCATTTAGACGAAGCGTACGCTCTAAGCAGTCTCAATATATATATATATATATATATATTCAGTTGACATTTCATGGATTATTACATGAAAACAAAATCCTTTCTCATATTAGTTAACAAATATCTAATTGCTTATTATATTACAGATAACATCTTTGTTTAACGAGTATTATTTATTGTATAGCAATATCTCACGGCAAAAATACATACTGAAAAAGAAAAAGAAGAAGAAGAAAGAGAAGAAGAATATAGTTGATGTAATTGAGAAGGATCGTGAATCTCCGATTACTGAAGAAGATTCCCATCAATCCTCTTCTTCTCATGAAAGTATAGATCTGTCTACCCCTGAAAAATCAGAAATTTCACTAAGCAAAGAAAAGTTAAATTTTGAATCTCCGGTTGCTGTAGAAGATCACAATATATCCTCATCTTCTCATGAAAGTACAGCTCTGCTAACTCCTGAAAAATTGGAAATTTCGTTAAGTAAAGAAAACTTAAATTTTGAATCTCCGATTACTGTAGAAGGTCCAGACACATCCTCAGCTTCTCTTGAAAGTACAGATCTGTCTACTCCTGAAAAATCAGAAATTTCATTAGGTACAAAAGAGCAAGATTCTGAACCTCCGATTATTGTGGAAGATCCTCTTCCATTCTCAGCTTCGCATGAATGTATAGATCTGCCTACTTCTGAAAAATCAGAAAATTCCTCAAGCAAAGAACAGCTGGAATCTGACAATACTGTGGCACATATCCATCCATCTGTTGAAGACACTTGTAGATTCGAAGATACGCAAGAAGTATCCTCAAATGAAGAACTTGAGTGTTTACCTGAGAAAATTGTAGAAGATTCTAAGATTGAAATGCCTTCTGGAGATAAAGTGAAAGAAAATGGACGCCTGTCGATTCTGGATGTGACAAAACCTACTTTAGAAGCAGCAGCTCAACAAGTAAGTTGTTTTTCATTGCACTTTCTGTACATGTAACATAAGAGGAAAATCCCTGCATTAAAATCTGGATCATTTGACTGACAAAATACCTCTTAGTATTTAATTTTTTTTATTGTTTCATAAATATTCGTTCCATGATCTTTAAATGAGATTGCTACAATAGGTTGATTTATAATTTTATTTCCTTAACACACAAGTTTGATAGAAAAATTGAATCAGCATTTTGTTTTAAATGCTCAGAAAATATTTTTTTCAACATTACGTAAAAAAAAAAAAAAAAAAAAAAAAAAAAAACTAATTACAAATATGAATGTAATCCTTGGCAGTACTAATCATTCTAAAGTGTATTGAAAATTAATTAAATCTATAGAATTATATTACCATAAATATTAGCTATATTGCAGCAAAGCCCGGAGTTGAGGGAACGGAATATTACGATCCAAACACAAAAAGTTATAAACTTGAAGTAGGTCTTTTTTTCTTTTTAAAATTACCAAAATTAAAATATTACAATGAAAATAATTAGTGTTCAATGTAATTTTGCTGTCTGGCGCTGCATTTGAGCATACAATTAAACTTACAAAACATGCTTATTACATTTTGAATAAAAACAGAAGGAATATGGATGATACATTTAGAAATTATAGTTCAACAAGAATGTGTACTTCGCGACGAAAGTACACCTTAATGTATAGCAACATGTGATAAAATCAGCAGTTAAATTCTTTATAAACATTTATTTAATTTGTATATGTTACAGTTGGACGTTAAAAAAATAGATAACCTCGGACTTTTTTCTATTTTATTTTTTCATTTAAATTCTTAGAAAATTGACATTTGGGTAAACATTCTCTTCCATTAGCTTTAACATACAAAAAACACTCTAAAGAAATAAATCAATCACGGACTCTACAGAAAAGTTATTCTTTTTTCCCCAGTGTATAAAAACAATTCTTATTCATGCAAATAGTTTCGTTGAAAACGGGCCAAAGAATCTCTGAAACTTTTGTTTAGCGTATCAATTTATCGCAATATTTGGACATTTAATCTTGAAAAAACAAGAAAGGTATAAAAGGTTAATTAATGTTTCCGATAAAACTTTTCGTGACGCTATCAACACAGGAAAAAAATGAAAATTATTGCTTAAACGGAACGTGAAAATAATCTGATTTTTTAAATAATGTGCACGCGATTTTAATAGCTATAGTTCAATGCAGTCACTTTAGACGTTACTCTCTTTTGTGTAATAAAAAAAAGGTTTGTGTTATTACGATATATTACATTACATAAAGTATCATACCATTATAACATAGTAATTGTTATCTATTATAATACTGAAAGAGGTCCGGATCACACAAAAATCTTCGAATTTTCTAAAAGAATTGTTGCATTAAAAATTTCTTTGTTTTTCTCTGCTTAAAATGATGTTTAAATCATTTGTTTATCTTAATAGGAACAGGAAATATTGATTTTTCGTTTTGATTTGTTTTCAAAACTAGCTTTCAAGCAATAGTTGTCGTAGAAACGACTTCTTGTCAAAATGTTTTTTTTCCATGATGGTTTGTTTCGTCATTTCTTCTATTTTAATTTTTATAAGTCAAGAATTGTTAAAGATAACTTGTTCAATCTTGTAACGTCTTTTTCAATTGTTTTACTTTAACTTTAATTCTGCAAATTAAAAAGAAATACTTACTTTTGAAAATGTGATTTTTTAAAGGACAAGTTTCATTTATTATTTTTTTAAATTTTACTTTAAATATTTTTAATTTTTATTTACGGCTGAATAGAAATTAAAGCTTATGTATTTATATTTATTTAAATAAAAAAACAAAATGCTATAAATAATATTTCGAATTACAATGATTTTAAATTATCCCACTTTTTAAATAAATTTTAAAAATATATTTTTTAAGTATTATGAGAAGTTTTATCATGTGATTTTATTCTCGAATAATGTAGTGAACCATCCCAAGAAAATGTTGAAAATTTAACTCATTAAATAAAAATTATTTTAAAATGTGTCCCGGACATCATAAATATGTTATACTGTTAAAAATCATGTCCCAGTTTCAACAAAATTTTGGTACTCAGTAGCTACCACCCTAAGATAGTGAAATATCGTACCAAGATTTGGAGCTTCCTATTTGAATCTCATTCCAAGTTATGGAACAATGCTTCAATAGGAGCTCCAAATATTGGTTCAAGATTTCACCACCTTACAGCGGCAGCTATTGGGCACCAAAATTTGGTTTAAATTAAGGCAACATTTTTAACAGTATAAATAAGAAATGTATAGTCACCGAAAACAAAAATTTAATGACATTCTCAGGTTGCATAATAAAACTTGTGTTGTTTCACAATACAAACAGAGGAAAGTGTATTAATAGAGATCTTTGTTACCAAAAGTATGTAATTTTTTAATGTTAAATAATACGGTATCATTAATTTACTGTTGTATTCTTTACTCCTGTGTCTTGAATTCTATATTTCGAAAAATTTCGGCTATTTCAAGTCTTAAAAACCAGCTATTCACAAAGACAGGAGATATAATAAAAGTCGGGTCCGTAGTAACATAGAGTGTCGAAAGGCTTCATTTTTTTTTTTAAATTACATGTCTGAAGTATAATAATAAATAGCAATTTTTTCTCATGAAATTAAAGAACATATAAAGGTATTCTTTTGGCGAAGGCTTCAACGTTGGCTTCAAAGAAGAAATCTCGAATTTCATCTTTGGGATACAAATTTCGAATTTAGTATCGACGACGATGAACTTTGTTTAGTCACATTTATGAACACTATGTGTGCAATTGAATAAAGATAGTTATTATTATTTTACGTTTATAGCAATTGCTGTCCAGGATAACTTTTTATAAATCATTCATCTTAAAAGAATGAATACTATTAACGTCCCATTAAAAACAATTTCTACGGCTCAATCTGCTTAAAAAATGATTCAAAAACGACATATTTAATTTGCTTAACATAAAGCGTCATGAACCGGTGCAAAAACAATTGTAAATATGTCATATTGTAAAATAATTTGGTAGAAATGATGTGTTGTTCTAGAAGATCACTATACAACTCCTGTACAACAGTTATGCTCATATGTGAATTAATAAATAGGAGTACTTTTTCTTCATCTTCCTCTAGTTCAAAAAATAAATTTGAAATGCATTACACAATCAATATTTATTTTGTGTCGTAAGTCTCTAAAAAACTGTACACGATGTTAACAATAATTTTAATTTAAAACGTTCTCCAGTATACCCAATTTTTAGTATGATATGTTACGCTCCATTTCGTTCCTGTGGCCTTGAAAGAATTGCAAGTAAACAGTTCCGGTCAAAAGTTTCCGGCCAGGATAAAATTTTTCGTTAAATTGTAAATATACTCATATGAAAGCGGAATCTAAAAGTGATAGTGATACATTTTATTGGCATATTAATTAGGAATTTTTTTATGGAATAACGAAAATTTATCAATGAATTTAACTAACAAAATTAATTAAAAAGGAGAAAGCATGTTTCTAAAAAATTTCGCCCTCCTTGGGAATTTTGGAAAAATGGTATTATAATAGAAAATAACTGTGATCAACAACATTTAATATTTTGTCGTCATAACTTTAGAAATAAGTCATGCGGCACTAAGACGTAGTATCGACTCATCGAATGGTTGGAGATCAACTTTGGCAAGTTTTTTATAATCTTCTTGCAATCTTTTGGAAAATTATACTGAATCGGAACATTTATAATTCCATACACGTTTGGTGAGTTCATTCCAGAGATTTTCTATTGGATTCAGATAGAGTGATTGGGTAGGTCATCTCAAAGGCGGAATTTTTTTGTGCTAAAGTCGCTGCTTGAAGAGCTTGCATGTATGTTTTAGGCAATTATCATGCTAAAACAAATAGTTGCGACCAAACTTTTTCCTCCAATAAAGCATCAAATAATCCTACAAAGTATCCTCATGCATTGAATCATTTATCTTGCCGCGGATTAAAAATAAATAAAAACAGACCGAAACTTTTTTCAGAAAGTACTACCCATAGCATAACCTGCCCTCCACAATGCTTCATTGTAGGAATAACATAACTTAAATCTCGTTTTCTGTTTTTAGGTGTTTGAGAACAGAGCCTAACATCCATCCCAAAAATATTGAACTCTGATTCGCCAGAAAACAGTACTTTTTTTTCAGTTTTCGCGTGACCAGTATTTGTGTTCCTTGGCAAACTCTGGTCGATCCCGAAACTTTTTTTACACCGAACCTTGCACAAAATATTACACCATGTAAGCGTTTTCACAAGGTAGACAGACTTATTTCAGCAATTATTTTCTCTCAATAAACCGCGCGTTACTGCAGCTGCAATTTTATGAGGGCATCAACTGCTTTTCTCCTGACAATTTTATCCGTACGAATAGTCATTTTTCGACGTCTCCAGGACCATGGCAAGTCCTGGAGGCCATGGTCATCTGTAAATATGAAAAATATATTTTTCACAATAGATTTCGCGATCGAAAACTTTGCCGTGATCTCACGAGAGAATTGGTCCTTTAACGACAAACAAATTACTCGTTTACGAAAGATAACTGTTGAACTTTTCATTTTTGCATTTTAACAATGCTTTTCATGTTGATTAATAAACAAACAAGGCCATAAAAACACTTTATTGGTAGCAAAAACAAACGCATGATCAATGGCGGGAAACTTTAGCACATCCGAATTTCGAATCTTTCCCCTTTGCATCAAGTGTCAAAATGATCACCCGTGTCAAAATGATCACGGGGTCAGAGATCATTTACATATTTCTAAATTTTGAGGCAATTGCGCTTTTTTCTTTCTTAAATGGTCTGACAAACAAATTAAAAAAAAATTGGCAAGAAACTCTTGACCGTCACTGTACGAGGGTTGCTATTTATATTTCTTTTTTTGGGAACAAGGGGTGTTTATTAGGCGACCGCTTACGATTTCAATTGAAAGAATGATATTGTTAAAATTCTCCATAAATTCTTCAGAACAATTTTCCATTTTAGCTTTATTTTTGTTATTTAAAGGAAATTGAAACATTCATCTTGAGCAAAAAGTGGAATTCACTCGTGAACATTTTCGCGCGATCATTTTTCATAACATTCGACGTGGAATGTCAAGACAAGAGTACTTCCATGAACTTAATTCTTTATACAGCGGAAAAACACCATCCTAAAGCACTGTAAAAAACTGGTATAACAAATTCATTCTGGTTGATTTTCGCTACAGGACATATTCCGTGAGGATCTGCCAAAATTGGTTGTTGTGTCAGAATATATTGACGCTGTGCCTGAACTAATAAAGCAAGATCGTCATGTGACATACCGTGAGATTTAAAAATCTTTGGACATTAGTATGATAGGCATCAATAAGACATTGCCAGAAGTTTTGGCAGTAAAAAATATTTGTTTGCGTTGGAGCCCCATAATCTGACAAACACTCAAAAGAAAGCTTGTGCCGAACGGAGCAAGGAAATGTAAACGAAATACTTTCAAGTTTCATCAGAAGCTGTGTATAACATCAACACAGGTTAGAAATTATGGATATATGCATTTGTGCCCGAAACAAGTCTTCCAAGTGAGCCAAATCCAACAAACGTTTTTCCAGGAAAAAACACATCGAAGCAAATGGTTGCCTGTTTCTTCGGCATTACTGGTCACGTGACGACAGTAGCATTAGAGCAATTCAGGACAGTCAATTCTTAATGGTGCTCAACCATTTTATTTGTCAGAAGTTTATTTACTTTTATTTACATTTAATTATTTGGATAGTTTCCTGTATTAAATACTGTACACTAATTGATCGCATCTCTTTTTTTTGCAGGATCATCCTAAGAAAAGATTTTCATCCATCAGAAAATTCTTGTCCAGGTGCTGCTGCACAAAGACACCACCGTCATAAGAGGTGGAAAAACCATCAATATCCTAGGAATCTTCCCTCCAAATGTACATATAAAAACGCAACAACAATGTAATAAACAAAAGTATTATGTGATATTTATATTTAAAATGTACCCTGTTGAAAATAGTGGTAACTACCTCCATCTGTTAAACAATAAACCCCCACAATAGTAACCTAAAAAGGTTTTTTGTGTATGTGTTTTTATCTTTAAGATGTCGTTAAGCTTTAGGATAAAAGAAGAAACAACAATAACTATATTCTTTCCGGAAATGGCTGGTAGAAAATTCCTTTTTTATTTCTTTTCAGGAGTCTATTGTAGTTTCAATATATTTTGTTAATATGATTTTGCCAACAGCTAAATTGTAAATAAATTATTTGTAAAAAAGAATACAAATGAAAAATGCAGTAGTTGGCATCTACAGTTATTGAAAAAATATTTATTGAATGAATATTACTGAAAATTAATAAATTTCATGGAAAAAGAAAGGATTGAAATAGAGCTTATTATAATGTAACATACACTGTTAAAAAAGGGTCGATCTACTCCAAAAATTTTAGTGATCCTTGCAATTACTAAAAAAATTTGTAATTTTACTCAGTTACAAGAAAATCTGCAAGAATTACTAGAAAAACGCTAGCAACGAATAGAGTTAATAGTTTTATATTTTTAATAGCTATTACTAAAACTCACTTATTGTGGCCGTGATAGCCAAGTGGTCATAGCACCGAACTCCAGACTAAAAGGTCTCGGGTTCGATGCTCGACACCACCAAAGACGCACCGAGTGTATTCAGTGTAAATATTCATTAAATAAAGGGATTATGAAAATCTTGTATTAGCAGTTACCATGTGTAATGATCTAAGGACTTTACCTCCCTTTCAGAAGCATATCAAAATTGAGCAAGTGGCAATGTTTGGTGCTGCCATCTATTGAGGCGTTGTCGAAAATCTTCCGTTGCAGAAGTCTGTCTTCATACCCGCTGGATGCAGTTCAAAGAAAGCTCCTCCCCTTCGGGTACACGTCAGCAACAAAACTTGTTTGGTGGTTTTCGCTAAAAATTTTTAAGTTTTTTATACGAAAAATTCATTTATACAGTTTACAAATTAAATGTTTGTTTCACTTGCTAAAGCCTCACCAGTGGCCGCGAGGTTCTGACCACCAAACTGATAGATGATAGGTGCTGGGTTCGAGCCCAATCGCGACCGTCGGCCTAACCGTTCGGAGTTTTCCATGGTTTTCTTCGAACCTTGCGTAAATACGGGTTAGGTTCCCTTAGAAAGACCCCCACGGAGGGCATCCCATCCCTTAGGCCTTTATCCCACAGCGTAGATAATTGGCCGACAAAAGTACAAAACAAAGTACAAAAAACACTTGCTAAAATTGCGTTTGGAATAGCTACTAAGAATCTGTGATTAATGGTTACTAAAAATAATTTTGGAGCTGTTACTGAAATTTACTTTGTGACTTATTCTAAAAAGTTTTAAGTTAGTTATGCAAAAAATTCTCTTCTTAAATGAAAGAAATGTTTGTTTCACTTGCAAAAAAAAAAAAAATAAATAAATAAAAAAAATAAATAAATAAATAAATAAAAAAAGTTTGGAATGGTTACTAAAAAAATTTTGTGGAATACAAATTTACTAAAAAAATTTGTGGAATACAAATTTACTAAAAAATTTTTAGTAACCTCATGAATTTTTTTTACAGTGTATATATGTATATTGCTATCGCTTTAATATTTCCGAATAAAAAAAAGAGTATCAACGCTAACTGTTACTAGATGATAATTCTACTATTGTTAACGCACTCTCTCTTCTTAAATGAGAAGAAAGCAATTATACAAACAAGAGTCAGCTTTCAAATGCTCGAAACAGGTATGTATAAAAATGCAGTATCAGCGAATAACGGTGAGAATAAAGTTCTGTAGCGTGGATTGAACTGCATTCAATTTCATTTATTCTGCATGTATCAAAATTATATGCTTCATACATTTTGGTACATAATTTTCGGATCAAACAAACATATTTTAAACTAAAAATTACACTAAACTGGATGTAATTCATTGCCATGCCTTACTTTTTACTCTTTAGTTTTAAAGTAAAATTTTCGGTTCTAAGCTTGTTTGATCGATAGGATGAGAATAAAGATATGAGAAAGTTATTATTCTGACCTGTTAAATTATTGTTTTAAATGTAATTTTTTTTAAATCGTTCATTAGTGGGTTAATTAGTTGTTCATTCTTAAAATGACCTATAAAATGAGGCATACGATAACTCATGATAAAAGTATCCGATTTACATGAAATTTTGGATATAGGCTTATTATGATAAGACGCTTCCGTGATTAGCTTGAGAGTTCATTCGATAAGTATAAGAAGGGAACGGGGGCTATTGCCCCTCTCCTTAATTTATATAAATGGGGTTTTCATGCAGAATTAAAAAATTTCGTTGAAATCTTAGATGTAGAATCAATCTAATGAGCTGCCTCCGTGATTAATACTGGGAGTTAATTGGATAAATTTAAAGAGGCGGAATGGGGAGAGGGTAATCCCCCGTCTTAATTTAGTTTTTTCACGCAAATTTTACCGATTTGCTTCAAATTTTGTGCATTATTCTGAAAAGGTGCTTCCCTGATTTATTTTTTGAATTCACTAGATAAGTATAAATGGGGGATAGGGGAAACTACCCCTCATAATTTATGTAAATGGTTTTTCCGCTGAATTAACAGCTTCGTTTCAATTTTCGGTTAGAGGTTTATAGTAATAAGAAGCTTCGCTCATTTTTTAGGGTGTTCTTTTGTTAATTATAAAGGGGAGTACGTGCGATTACCTTCCCCTTAAGTTAGCTAAATAGAGTTTTATGCAGTATTATCCGGTTTGCTTTAAATTTTGGATATAGGTTATTTCTTATAAATTGAATTTCTGGACAGTTTTGGAGGTTTAATGATTAATTATAAAGGGGAGAATGGGGGACAACGTTTTTAAATTACATAAATGGGTTTTTATGCAGAATTATTCGACTTGCCTCGAATTTTGGATACAGGTTTATTATATGATAAGGTGTATCACTGATTAGTTTTGGGGCTTCAATGATTAAGTATAAAGAAAGGAAATGGGGAGGGAGTACTTCCTTTCTTAATTTTTTTCGAAAGGCATTATTATATATGGCTGTAATATACGATTAGTCTGCATAGCCTCTGAGCTCTATGCCATCACTTTAACTGGGCATCATTCTTTTTTATTACACTAGCAAAAGCCATTCTTTGTTTGGATTCGCGAAGCATTATTTTATAAAACAGATATTTGAAAGTAACAATATTTTTTAAATATTATTTTTGCATCTTTATTAAAAAAAAAAAAAAAAAAAAAAAAAGTTATTTTATGTTTTGGCGCTTTTTAATTTTTTATTTATGATGTAAGACTGGCATAATAAAATATTTTCGAAGCAAACTTTTACAAAATATTTTTAAATTTTCAACTAAAAGCTCTTTTAAAGATGTTTTTACAATTTCCAGTAGCTACTGGTGTTTTTTAAAGTTGTTTGAAATATGCATGTTTCCAATCTTTGTAATTAACATCAAATAATCATTGATAGCTATTTTAGAATAATATATTTGAAGAGAGCTGGAAGAAAGTTACTTCTTCAAAATCCCATTTTCTGAAAAAACATTTGAAATCTGCTCTCGTTGATACTATGAATTTTTAACTATAAAACTTTTTATTCTAATGTCTTCGTTTTTATACATGTTAGCGTATGAGATTTTTTGATATTGTAGAATTTTTCGTAAGGAAAATTTCTATTGAATGTTTAATTTTGAAGGATTTTCGCTCTCGACAACGTTACGTACGTTTTTAAGCCAACTGGTGTCTATATATCCTCAATATTTACAACTGCTTCATCTAATGTTAAACCTTGGGATTTATGAATTGTAACAGCAAAAGCTAACTGCAGAAGAAATTCTTTCTTCAAGCAATTTATGCTTCCATTTTTCCAGAATTTAATTTTTGGGAGAATTGGTACGCACCAATTCTTATTAAGTTAAATTACTGTAGTATTCAAATTTATCCATGATTATTCGCGATATGTGGTCTGGTGGCTTGTGATTTTCTTTAATACGTGCAACAAAGTCTAAAGTCCCGTTCTTTAAACCTTTTTCGGTCCACAAATAAGACCGTAACGTTACTTTAGATCCAAATGATAAAGTAAGAAATGGTTAAAGTCCATTTGTCGTTCCTGAATCGGCCAACTTTGCTTTAGTACATTTATAAAGAGCTTGAATCGAGGCAACAACTTCACGCAGTTCTTTTATTTTTTCATTTATATAACAAATTTAACAAATAATTTTATTTGTTTACTATTATTTTGTTGCCACTTTACCAAAAAAAAAAAAAAAAAAAAAAAAAATACATAATACAATTTTTTTCAGATGTTTAAGTGTCATCTTCTGTGCATATTATATGATAAGGCGTATTCCTGATTAGTTTTGGGGCTTCAATGATTAAGTATAAAGAAAGGAAATGGGGAAGATACTTCTTTCCTTATTTTTTTCTAAAGATTTTATTATTTAAGGCACTATAATATACAATTAGTCTGCATAGCCTGTGAGCTCTATGCCATCAGTTTAACTGGGCATCATTCATTTTATTTACTTATTTTAGAATAAGAACTTAACTCTGTCATATGAGATTATTACTGCATTTTGTTTCCTACATAGGGTAACATCGCCAGTAATTGGCACGTTAAGAATTTGTCTTTAAACTTACTTCAATTTTCATTACCAAGAAATAAAATATTTACTTGTAAATATTTATAAATCAAAGAATGTATATCTGTGCATATATTTTGCCCAATATAATCTAAAATATTTGAAAGAGTATTTTTATAAAAATATATACAAAAGTTGCAGAAATCACCAGTTATTGGCACATTGAGACCAATGTATGGCACCTTGTGATCCAGGAATTGGCACGTGTTTATATTTAAAAGAAACTGTTTTGCATCGTTTCTTTCCTTATTTTTTTCTAAAGATTTTATTATTTAAGGCACTGTAATATACAATTAGTCTGCATAGCCTGTGAGCTCTATGCCATCAGTTTAACTGGGCATCATTCATTTTATTTACTTATGATTTACTTTATTTACTTATGACTTATACCCGATGCAAATGTTTTGCATCGGGTTTAATCGCTTTAAATGAATTTACTGTAGATGAAAATGTCATATTTCAGGTTTTTAGAGTAAGAAATCAGCATATTAGTCTGAAATGTGAAAACTTTAAAACAATACATTTATACTAGTATTAAAAAATGCTCTGACGAGCACAAAAAAGTTTAATATGTTTTTAAGTATAAAAAAGTATTTGACATGTGCTTCTGTTAACAATTGAGCATGAGGAAGGACTACGGATCCCTTCTTGGCTACAACTGACTTCAATGTCAACTTTGAAAAAAAATCTTATTTGCACTTTTTCCACATAAAAGAAATCAGTCACAGTTACTATAAAAATGTGCAGTGTAAATACGTTAAAAGTAAAGATGCGACTTGATTAGACATAAATGTAAGGTAAGGCGACATAGGGCCAAAAATCTAGTTATGCAGGTATCGTATATTCATGCACTGCCACTAACCACGTCCGCTGAGTGGAATTGCACAGAAAATTTATTTATAGTATACTGCAGAGTGAACAGTGCAGTTAACACGTAAAACTCGGTGGGAAGCTCTACTAAAGTATCGCAACATTCTTTTATATGGAAAAAGTGCAAATATGATTTTTTCAAAGTTGGCATTGAAGTGCGTTGTAGCCAAGAAGGGATCCCTAGTCTTTCCTCATGCTCAATTGTTAACAGACGCACTTGTCAAATTCTTTTTTATATTAAAAAACATGTTAACCTTTTTCTGTGCTCGTCAGAGCATTTTTTAATACTAGTCATTTAATTTTTTTAATAAAAACTGAAGATTTTCTAATATCTTAAAAAAAAAAAAATGCTGCTGTAAAAAATTTATAAAATGATGACAGCAGCAGAAAATTTTGACGTATTGTTATTATTGAACAACATACATCTGACTTGTTTGCTCGACATGAAATTGAATAATTCTAGAAATTGAATAACAATTAACATAAGAATATTCGCGAAGGAATAAGAACTAAGCACAAAAGCATTTCTAAGCAAAATCGAATTTACGCAACTTGCATCCAATGGGATGTAAGTACCACTACCCGCTAAATACGTTACCACGAGTCTCCCAGTATCCCACCAGAGATGCTGACAATTTTAATATAGTACCCATATAAATACCTATGTAAGTTATGTGACTGTTATGAAGAGCTCCCGTCTGACTGTTTCATTTTTTATATGCCAGGTGGCTATTTTGCTACTTTTATTTTAGCTAGCTCAAATGGTTCAACCGCCAAATAGGCTTCCTTCGCCATTATTTTATTTTAAATATAAAGCTGTCGCTGACTTTATTTAAAATACACAACTTTCATTTAAAAACACATAAATTTAAAATATATTTATATCAGATACATTTAAATTATTCGTTTTTCTTTCATCTTATTAAAAATACTATAATTAAATAAATTAATGTACTTTTTCAGTAGTTATACATGACGAAAAAGTTCTTGGCGGGAAAAGAAATTTGGCAATGCACACTGCTCAAAACAATTAAAGGATATTTGAAGTTTTATAAAAAATAAAGATATAAACGAAATTTTTTTGCCGAAAATAGAAGAAGAGAATCACAAATGCAAATTTTTCTGGTTTTCAAACTGTGAAGTATGCAAATTTTGATTTCCACGTCAAAAACGTCGCTTCAGCGGCGGCGAATGAACTTTGACTTTCAACTGGATAAAAGAGAATGAAGACAAGGATGATCGGCATTCAGTGATTGCTTTGTTTCGATGAGTACGATGTCTCAGCGAAGTCATTTGACAGATTCAGAAGCTTGGAGAATTGTTGGTAGGTTAGAAGGGGGCCAAACTCAAGCCGAAGTAGCCCAAGCCATTGGAGTGTCACAAAGTGTCATTTCCAGGATCTGGAACCGTTTTTTGGAGAGTGGATGTGCAGGCCGAAGACCAGGGCAAGGTCGTAGACGGGCAACAACGCCCAATGAAGATTGGTATTTAGCGTTAACAGCTCGGAGACACCGAAACATGAACGCTACTCTTCTCCAACAACACCTTCGCTCGGCTACAGGCACCACGATTTCAACTCAGACTGTTCGAAACCGTCTCCTTGCTGTAGGTCTGTATGCTCGCCGACCGATGGTATGTGTTAGATTAACATCAAGGCATCGTCGCGACCGCAGGGAATGGGCAACCGAGCATGTCAACTGGAGGCGAAATGAATGGAGCAATACTCTGTTTTCTGACGAGTCCCGTTTTTCTGTGCATCCCGATAATAGGCGTATTTTCATCTGGATGGACCGTGGCAGTAGGAATAATCCTGCGTTTGTGTACGAAAGTGTCAGATTTGGCGGTGGAGGAGTGTTGGTGTATGGTGGCATCTCCATTGACAGGCGCACTGACCTCTACATCATTCGAGATGGAGCTCTGACTGGTTGCCGATATAGGGATGAGATCCTCAGACCTATTGTAGTCCCTTACGCTGCAGCAATCGGAGATAACTTCATTTTAATGGACGATAACTGCAGGCCACATCGTACAAACCTGGTGGAGGATTTCCTTTTCGAGGAAGGAATCGTTCGAATGGAATGGCCCGCGTGTTCTCCAGACATGAATCCAATCGAGCACGTTTGGGACGCTCTAGGAAGACGAGTTTCTGGCCGCCAACAACACCCACAAACTCTCCAAGAACTGGAAAGAGCTCTTCTGGAAGAGTGGGGCAGAATACCCCAACTCGTCATTAATAGCCTCATTGAGTCCATGCCTCAAAGGTGTTCAACGTTGCTGGCCGCCCGTGTAAACCATACCCCTTACTGAAAATGATTTTCTTTGAAGAAAACACCTTTTCTTATTATTTTTTCTCATATGCGCAAATTGTGTTTTTTTTCCTTTTGTACACAAATGCGCAATAAAATGCATTTTTTTCTGCCAAACTTGCGTAATTTATTATCATATAACCTACTATGTCTGTCGACCATGTATCAGTCAGCTAAAAAGTTTCCCAGATAAAAAATCCACCTAAAACTGCAATATCCTTTAATTGTTTTGAGCAGTGTATATTCTAGATACCAATTTACTGTTTCATATACACAAGCATTTATTTTTCTGATGTCAGTACAATGTATTTATGGTACTACTTGATTATCCTGTCGACAAAGAACTATACAGAAACTTTTAGATAAATGCCAATAATGGATGAACATAAATGTTACTCACTTGACATTAAACACTCTTTCCTTGTTTGTTGAGTCAACAAATGATTTTAAATTTGATTATTTATTTGTATTTTTATTAATGTTTTACTAACTTATTTGATCTTTTGTTATTTAAAATAAATTTTATGCCAATAAACGAATAGCTCTTGATATAAGGTGAGAAAAATATAATATATTCTATTAATGTTATTTTATGGTTATATCCGCCTACATTTTGTGACTAAATAAGAAGCATTTGACTCCTTACAAACTTCCGCTAACATTGATATGTTTTATGTCCCTTAATAAATTCTATTTATACATTTAAAATACTTTAATGTTATTCACATATGCGATATCTTAAAAATACCTCTTTATGGTTTGATTTAATAAATTCTGGATTAAATTATGAAAACTTTTATTAGTGTTATTTTATTCGAAATCATCTAAATAAATCAAATTTTATACTTGGTACATCTATATGCCATAAGTGACCGTCATCATTAAAATAATCCCTTTCGTTAGGGATTTTTTTAAAGCTAAATTCATTAAGTTTCTAAACTTAAAATTCTAGAATGGCAAAATTTTTCCTTTTGAGTAAATTGGCGAATAGTTTGGCGATTTCTATAAATTGATGAAATTGGTCGACCTGATAATCAAGTAGCATCGTATGTAATGGAAATAAACCAAGTGCGCATTTTTGGCACACATATCATATACGCACCACGTTGGCGTAATTTCTGCTAATGTAATATACGTATCATCGAGGTATTTAACTGGTGCCAGAGTGTCGTTACATTGTTTGATATGGTAACGCGGATGTTGTTGTTTATTTATTAATAAATTGGGTACTACTTAGTATCCCCTTGGCCAATTTCGTCAAATTATACAAATCACTAAACTAATAGCCAAATTTTGTATATTTACATAACTTTTATCTTAAATAACGAAAGAACAAATAAATTAGTAAAACATTAATAAAAATACAAATAAAAAGTAGAAATAAAAAACACTTGATGATATTTTAAACATGCATTTCGTGAAAAATATCATTGAATGTGACATTCACGGTCAACCATTATTGGCATTTAATATTGTCATTTGGCGATAGTTTTTTTAGTATATGGGATAAACAAGTAGTATTATAAATTGTTTATTTACTTTTATTTCTTTTTTACATTACTATGGGGCTCCGCCCCACTGCTTGCTACGCTCGCCAACCCCCCATGGAATCGCTTTGCGATTCCGTTCGGTATCACTTCGCGATTTCAAGTTGTAGGCTACCCCTGCTTTCTGCGCTCGCCAATACCCCATGGTATGAATAAGCAGTTGCAGACCTTTCAAATAATGTGTCACACGACTGATGTTTTAAAGAAATTAAAAATGTGCCAACCTGGGGCGGCAGTGTGGGTGATGACACACAAGACATCCATAATATGAATAAGCAGCTTCAGAACTTTCAAATGATGTGTCACACGACTGGTGTTGTAAAGAAATTAAAAATGTGCCCCCCTGGTCGAGCAGAGTGGGGGGGGTGACACACAAGACATCCATAATATGAATAAGCAGTTGCAGACCTTTCAAATGATGTGTCGCACGACTGGTATTGTAAAGAAATTAAAAATGTGCCCCCCTGGGGGGCAGAGTGGGGGGGGGACAGACAAGACATCCATAATATGAATAAGCAGTTGTAGACCTTTCAAATGATGTGTCGCACGACTGGTGTTGTAAAGAAATTAAAAATATGCCCCCCTGGGAGGCAAAGTGGAGAGGGGTGACACACAAGACATCCATAATATAAATAAGCAGTTGCAGACCTTTCAAATGATGTGACACACGACTGGTGTTGTAAAGAAATTAAAAATGAGCCCCCCTGGGAGGGGGTAACACAAGACATCCATAATATGAATAAGCAGTTGCAGACCCTTCAAATGATGTGTCACACGACTGGTGTTATAAAGAAATTAAAAATGTGCCCCCCGGGGGGGAAGAGTGGGGGGTCACACATAAGACATCAATAATAAGAATAAGCAGTTGCAGACCTCTCAAACGATGTCACACGACTGGTGATGTAAAGAAATTAAAAATGTGCCCCCCTGGGGGGGCAGAGTCGGGGGATGACAGACAAGACATCCATAATATGAATAAGCAGTTGCAGACCTTTCAAATGATGTGTCACACAACTGCTGTTGTAAAGAAATTAAAATTGTGCCCCCCCTGGGGGGCAGAGGGGGGTGGCACACAAGACGTCCATAATATGAATAAGCAGTTGCAGATGTTTCAAATGATGTGTCACACGACTGGTCTTGTAAAGAAATTTAGAATGTGGTCCACTGAGGGGGGCAGAGCGGAGAGGGACACGCAAGACATCCATAATAGGAAAGGCAGTTTCAGACCTTTCTAAAGATATGCAACACGAGTGCTGGGGATAAAAATTAAAAAAGTTCCCCTTTGGGAGGTGGGGGGGCAAAGTGCGGTGCGGTGCCCCAAACATGCATAATTGGAATGAGCAGTTGCAGTTGTTTTAAACTATAGGGGGGCCCCGCCCCCTTGCTCACTACGCTCGTTAACCCCCCGCGTAATCGCTTCGCGATTCTGTTCGGTATTGCTTTGCAATCCCGTTTGGAATCGCTTCGCGTTCATAGACGGAGCCCTTCGACTCATTGAAAGAGTGGTCCACCCGGATGCGTTATTTCCGGAAATCTTACACATCAGCATCATTCCAGGTGTCATTCCTTTTAAGGCTAGTTTTTTTGTACTATAGAAGGATATAGATTGTTTTGTTCTATAGTTATTAAATAAACTTTTTTTTATTTATTGTTATTCCCTCTTCTTCTATCTTCTATCTTTTTCTTCTATATTATCTATAATAATAAAGAGAGAACTATGTTTGTCTGTCAGCGCTGTTCTTAAGAGACTGCTGCACCTAGAGTTACAAAATTTGGAGGGAAGGTACTTTTTTACATGTAATTTTGCACCTCGAAGCCCGATTACCGATTTTATGATTAGATTTTTTAAAATAATTTTTAGGCGATTTTTAGCGTTATTTTTGAGGTTTTATCCCATTAGTGAATGGAATACGGTTTCATTCTTTTAACCCAAAATAGCAATTTTTTTTCCTCTTTTCAACAAAGTTTATTTGGAATTTGTACAGCAATTTTTGAATTTTTAACGAATTTTTAATACAATTTTTAGTGTTTTTCTCATTTTGCGGCTTTTTTTTTGAGACTGATAAAAAGAAAATCGTTTTAAACTTTTAGTCTAATGCTTTAAATTTTGTGTTTATTACGATTTTTAGATTTTAACGATTTTTAATGCGATTTTCATTGTGACTTTTAACGCTTTTTCAAGATTTTTTGCATTTAGCATCAATTTTTTTCATAGTTGTTCTGTCACAAACTTGAGCTGTTGAGAATGCAATAAGTAGTATTTTTTTGCGAAATCTACCCAAAATGTCAAAAATTCAGGTACACTATTTTCGAATAGCAATTTCATAAAATATCTTAAATTCTTGCTTAAGACCGCTACCCCCTCGAGTAATATATCACTGATAGGTTATTTAACAGAGTATCGTATTGATAAAGTTTTTGAAGAATAGAGTGCGCTACCTGGTGGTGGAAAATGGAACTAACAGAAAGCGATTTTATTTAAATCTATAATAATAAAGAGACAAGTTTGTGTGTGTGTCAGAGCTGTTCTGAAGAGTCTACTGTACTTAGAGTTACAAAATGCGGAGGGAAGGTACTTTTATACATGTAGTTTTGTACCTCGAAGCTCGATTTTCAATTTTTTGATTAGATTTTTTTTGATAATTTTTAAGGAGATTTTTAGCGTTCTTTTTGCAGTTTTATCCCATTAGTGAAAAAAATACGGTTTCATTCTTTTAACCCAATACAGCATTTTTTTTTCTCTTTTCAGCAAAGTTTATTCGGAATTTGTACAACAATTTTTGAATTTTTAACGAATTTTTAATGCGATTTTTAGTGTTTTTTTCTCATTTTTCGGCTTTTTTTTGAGATTGACAAAAAGAAAATCGTTTAAAACGTTTAGCCTAATGCCCTAAATTTTGTGTTTGTTACGAATTTGAGATTTTAACGCTTTTTAATGCGATTTTTATTGTGACTTTTAACGCTTTTTCAAGATTTTTTGCATTTAGTATCTATTTTTTTTCATAGTTGTTCTATCAAAAACTTGAGCTCTTGGGAATGTAATAAGTAGTATTTTTTTGCGAAATCTACCTAAAATGTCAAATATTTAGGTACCACTATTTTCGAATAGCAATTTCATCAAAAATCTTAAATTCTTGCTTAAGACCGCTACCCCCTCGAGTAATATATCACCTGATAGGTTGTTTAACAGAGTATCGTTTTGATACAGTTTTTGAAGAATAGAGTGCGCTCACTGGTGGTGGAAAATAGAACTAACAGAACGCGATTTTTTTAAATCTATAATAATAAAGAGACAAGTTTGTGTGTGTGTCAGCGCTGTTCTGAAGAGTCTGCTGTACGTAGAGTTACAATATGTGGAGGGAAGGTACTTTTTTACATGTAGTTTTGCACCTCGAAGCCCGATTTTCAATTTTTTGATTAGATTTTTTTTAAATTTTTTTAGGCGATTTTTAGCGTTATTTTTGCGGTTTTATCCCATTAGTGAAAGGAATACGATTTCATTCTTTGAACTCAAAATAGCAGTTTTTCTTTCTCTTTTCAACAAAGTTTATTCGGAATTTGTACAGCGATTTTTGAATTTTTAACGGATTTTTAATGCGATTTTTATTGTTTTTTCTCATTTTGCGGCTATCTTTTTGAGATTGATAAAAATAAAATCGTTTTAAAATTTTAGCCTAATGCCCTAAATTTTGTGTTTGTTACGATTTTTAGATTTTAACGATTTTTAATGCGATTTTCAATGCGATTTTTTAACGTTTTTTTTTTAATTTTTGCGCTTAGCATTTATTTTTTTCATAGTTGTTCTATCAAAAACTTGAGCTGTTGAGAATGCAATGAGTAGTATTTTTTTGCGAAATCTACCTAAAATATCAAAAATTTAGGTACCACTATTTTCGAATAGCAATTTCATAAAATATCTTAAATTCTTGCTTAAGACCGCTACACCCTCGAGTAATATATCACCTGATAGGTTATTTAACAGAGTATCGTTTTGATAAAGTTTTTGAAGAATAGAGTGCGCTACCTGGTGGTGGAAAATGAAACTAACAGAACGCGATTTTTTAAAATATACAATAATAAAAGGACAAGTTTGTGTGTGTCAGCGCTGTTCTGAAGAGTCTGCTATACGTAGAGTTACAAAATGTGGAGGGAAGGTACTTTTATACATGTAGTTTTGCACCTTGGAGCCCGATTTTCAATTTTTTGATTAGATTTTTTTTATATTTTTTTATTTGATTTTTAGCGTTCTTTTTGCAGTTTTATCCCATTAGTGAAAGAAATACGGTTTCATTCTTTTAACCCAATATAGCAATTTTTTTCTCTTTTCAGCAAAGTTTATTCGGAATTTGTACAGCGATTTTTGAATTTTTAACGAATTTTTAATGCGATTTTTAGTGTTTTTTTCTCATTGCGCTAGCTGGTGGTGAAAAATGGAACTAACAGAACGCGATTTTGTTAAAATTTGGAAATATAACAATGTGATTTATTTTAAATTTTAAAATGGTTTATAATACATGATAAAAAAAAATGTAAACAAAGAATGGTGTGACACATTTCAGGGTGCGTTAAAGGAGGGGCGCGAACAAAATTAGGAAATGTAATAAGGACATCTACACACTAAGGTAGGATAGGTAGATTTTACACTTTAAGATAGTTCATAACGCATGTTAAAATTTTTAAAGTATTGGCGATGCTCTGGAGAGACCGCTGCACAAAGTTATGTATGAAGTTTTACACCTTGAAGGCCGATTTTCAGATTTTTTAAAATTTTATTTATATGCGAATTTTAGTGGGTTTCGAGGTGATTTTTCCACATTAGCGAAAAAGAAAGCGGTTTCATTCTTTCGACCTAATTTAGTGAATTTTGTTCTCTTTTCAATATAATTTATTTGGATTTCGTGCAACGAAGTTTGGATTTTTAGTGAATTATTTAATGTAAATTTTTACGCTATTATTCGACATTACTAAAAGGAATTTTGCTTAAAACTTTCAGGCTGATATATTAAATTTTAGATGTCAAAATTTATGAATTTCAGCTAATTTTAATGCAATTTTTCGAGATTTTTTGCGTTTGATGTCGAATTTTTCATTCATGAGATATTTCCAATTACAACGTTTTACCCTATTAGAGTAAATTTTGACCCCTGTGATTTTTTAATATTAGTGATTTTTAATGCACTTTTCAATGCAATTTTTAGAAATTTTTCGAGTTTTATGGAGATTTTTTGATATTCGGAAGTAAAAATTGATTTCAAACTTTTAATCTAATATAATTTTAGAGATTTTTAACGCGATTTTTCAAGAATTTTTGTGTTCCGTGTCGATTTTTTATTATCTATAAAGGATTTCCATTTACTACGTGATTATCCTGTCGACAAATTTCGCCAAATTATATCAATCGTAAAACAAGCCAAATTATGCAAATTGATGTAATTTTTATGTTAAATAATGAAAGAAGCGATGATTTAGAAAAACATTAATAAAAATACACATAAAAATAAGAAATAAAAACCACTTGATGACGTAACAAACATATGTAACATGTTTAATGTCAAGTGAATATGGAATTTACGATCCTCCATTATTGTCATTTAATCTTATGGTTTGACCCAGATAGTTTCTTGGTCAACCGGATAATCCAATAGTACAGATTTCCGATTAGAATGTTTTATCCGTTTGATGAAATTCTGATTACTGCGATTTAAAAAATAACTAGCGATATTTAGTGCGTTTTTCAATGCGTTTGTCAAGTGAATATGGAATTTACGATCCGCCATTATTGTCATTTAACCTTTTCCGGCGCACTACTCCTTTAAGTTAGAATTTAAAGAAAAAAAAATTAGGCAATCTATTTAGGCCTAGAGGAGTGCACAGGTATTGTTTTGTAAAGATTGCTCTAACCATTTTAATTATACAACTGTTGCCAAAGTGGTAACCTCCCATAAGTAAAGCATTGATAAGCGCAGTGAGAAGAGCATTGCTGTGAAGCGCGTATTACAGTAAAACATTTTACCTATTATTTAAAAACAGTAGAGTTTGATCTCTGTTGTTCTGCCATCTAGAACTCATAAGAAAGATTTAAAATAGCCATTAGAGTAGTTTTTGAAATATTCATGGAGTTTTTGTGTCTCTAAACAGGGGGAACTTTAGGTGTTGCCGACCCGGCAACACTGCACATTAAAGGGTTAATCTTATGTTTGACCCAGATAGTTTCTTGGTCAACCAGATAATCAAATAGTACAAATTTCCGATTAGAATGTTTTATCCGTTTGATGAAATTCTGATTACTGCGATTTAAAAAATAACTAGCGATATTTAGTGCATTTTTCAATGCGTTTTTAATGAACTGTTTAATGCGATTTAGTACTATTTTTTTTCGATACCCACCACAGTGGTGTTTTAACAATTAAAAAATTATTTTGGTTTCAAACTTTTAACCTAATATAGTAAATTTCACCATTTACCTTTTTTTAATTTTGTCGATTTTCAATGTGATTTTTGCTATATTTTGTGTTCTGCGTCGATTTTTTTGTAATTCATGTAAAAAAGAATGGTTGCTACGTTTTACACGACTAGAATATTTTTTTATTCGCTGGATGTATTTACATTTCGCGATTTTTAATGAATTTTTCAATGGTTTTGTATTGGTTTTTTGAATCTCACGGCTATTTTTCGAAATTTCGAAAAGAAAATTAATTTCAAACATTTACACTTCATTTACGAATTTTGAAATTTTGTGATTTTTTAATGCAATTTTTAGCAATGTTTTCATTATTTCTCACACTTTGCGCCGATTTTTTCATTCGTATTTAACCCGGGAGAACGCGCGCTTACCCAAGGTATGAGTGATTTTAACTTTGCCACCAATAAAATCAGATTATAATAGTCACTTTATTTAGACGGAGACAAGTCTTAAAAATTTTGCGATAAAATAAGTCGAAGATTACTTTAAAAAATTTAGTGGTTACAATTGTAAAAACCATACACACTCCGGATCTTTTAGGCCCTGCGCGCGTCCTCCCGGGTTAAAAAAGAATTCAGATTACACTATATTACTCTATTAATGAATATGTTGTCCGCCGCTATTTTTAAATTTGAAACGATTTGTAATGCATTTTTCAATACAATTTTTAGATGTTTTCGAGTCCACGGCGATTTTTTCACAATTGGAAAAAAAAAATTGAAATAATTTGTAGCTTAATGTAGTAAATTTTGACATCAATGATTCAGATTTTTTGTGTATTTTCATAAAATGTTTAGCGAAATGTTTAGCATGTTTTGTGTCGATATTTTTTAACTAATGAAAGAGGTCAGATTTCAATGTTTTGTCCCATTATGGTAAATTATGTCCGAAGGAATTTAATATGAATGTTTATCTCACTATGGTAAATTTTGTCCGGATTTTTTAATTTTATTGATATTTAATCTGTTTTATAGTGATTTTTCAAGTTCTGTGACACTTATTGATATCAGTAAAAGAATTTCGGTTTCTAACTTTTAGCATAAATAGTACAATTTGTTCTCCACGCTTTTATGAATTTTACCAATTTCTAATGCGATATTCAATGTAATTTTTAGTTAGTTGGGGGATTTTAGGTGCTCCGTGTTGACTTTTCCTTATTTATGAACGTTTTCTGATTACAATATTTTCGATTGAATATTAAATTTTTACAGCCATGATTTTTAAATATTCAGCGATTTTTAATATAGTTTTTAATACGATTTTTAGATATTTTTTAAGTTCTATGGCGATTTTCTGCCTATCAGAGACCAATTTTGATATCAAACATTTTGTTTAATGTAGTTATGTTTCGAATGCAATGTTTTATCTCTTCATATGATTTTGGCGTTCGATGTCCACATTTTGTTATATATGAATGATTTCGATCAACTCCCCCCCCCCCCGGCCCTGCCTTAATATTAATTTTTTAAGTACTGACTTACAAATATTTAGCTATTTTTTAATGCAATTTTCTATGTGATTTTTAGCTATTCTTCAAGTTCCGTGGCGATTTTTTTTACATCCGGAAAACGATTTCGATTTCAAACTTTTTGGTTAATATGGTTAATTTCTTGATTACAATATTTTATATTATAACAGTGAATTTTTACCCTAGGGATTTTTTAATGTTTTACGACTTTTATTACAATTTTCAATGCAATTTTTGGGCTTTCTCAGTCATTTTTTTTTCTTACATTTTTCAAAGGAATTCGATTTTAAACTTCTAGACTAATCAGAGTTTGGTTTCAAACTTTTATCCTTTACGGTAATTGTTTTGCTGTCTTATTTTGATCTACAGCAATTTTTAATGCATTATGCTTTTTTTTAGAGTTCACGGCGATTTTTTTTCAGGTACGGAAAAGGAATTCGGTTTTTAATTTCTTCGTTAATATGATAAATTTTCTCCTCTGCGATTAAAGGTTTTTTATTGCGATTATTCATATTTTCAAATAAAAATAACTGATAAACAAAATTAGTCTATAACTTTAAAAGTACAGCCAAAATAAGTGGTTTAATAAGAAATCTTGCGATTCCCTTGTTTTTCGAATAGGTGCCAATTACTTTGAACTAGCAAAATTGAAGCACCATTTATTGGCATCTATCATTAATTCAGAAATCTAAAAATTTGTGTCAAATATACTTTTACATAATTAAAGTAATCCTTTTCAACTGAACAAAACTTTTGTCAATTAAAATTTAAAATACGTTATAAATCAGATAATAATGAATTGAAATGCATGCCTTTCTTAAGCCAGACAAAAAGCATTTGCAACAAAAATGGCTAGTTTGATACAAACCATAATTGTTTCTCTTTCCTAGGCACTATTGTCATCTTGTAGCATAAATCAAATTTATAATCTTTTAAGTAAATGAGCATATAACTGGTATATGGTCTTGCATTTTTAAAAGACTGGGTATAAATCTTATTTTAGGACATGTGTGTAGGATGTGCCAATCATTGATGTCAATTACTGGGGATGTTACCCTATAATGGTAAATTCTTCAAAATCCACTATTTATGTTTAAAAGGGACAATCTGAAGATTTAACTTTTAAAGAAATATTTCTGCTTAATTTCTTTTAAAGAACTATCAAATTAAAGAAAATATATATTAATATTCCGTTCATTTTCCTTGTTCATGTTCCTTCCTTTCTGTTCATTTTCCTGCTCTGAATTATTTTAACATTTGAATAGAATAATCTAACAATAATAGTAATAAAAATAAACTTTAATTCTTTCTTAGAATGTTTTTAATTTCGGTACAATTGTTAGCATCGATAAAAATCAGGCAAGTGTTGTGATCATCACTTTTTTTTTTTTTTTTTTTTTTTTTTTTTTTTTTTTTTTTTTTTGCTTTATAAAAAAAAAAGTATTGAGTATATGAAAATTTTTTACTTCCAGATTTCAACAAATATGCACGTTTTTGGTTCAGAAATCTCAAAGAACATGTTTTTACAAAATATCTGTCTGTGACTCTGATTATTTTTCTTTATGTGGCTCAATTTTTGTGGGGACTCAAGAAATAATGCAAGGGATTTAATAAAAAATTATCTTCAATTAGTCCTACAAATAAATTCGTGCAGATAAGTTTTTGATGTAAATCACCGAAAACGTAGCACTATCACACTGCATTTACACGATTTCCGCTAATGGTCTATCTCAAACACTTATGCACGAATTTTCTTTAAACGTACGATTGAATGAATCCTTCATACAAATTGGTCCTGATTACGTTAATTTTTAAATCACTCGACCGGTAACTTGCTATGCTACATATTTACCGATTTCCGCAATATTTCTATATCAAGAATTAATGTATAAATTTTCATCCAATTTCAAATTCAATTAGACGCTGACACAGGTTGCTGCTTATTACGTTTTAGTGTCAGAGAGTCACTGCTATGTTAGATTTTTCTAGATTTTCTCAATTGATCTGTCTCAAAAATTAGTATACAAATTTTACCAAATTTTATACTCAGTCAAAAGTTGGCATAAGTTGTTGCTGTATAGGTTTTTAGCTCAGAGGCTGTCAAAGCCTGAGCGCTTATGTGGCCGCCCGTTCTGTATGTATGTACGTATGTACGTAACGCGATAACTCATGATAAAAATATCCGATTTACATGAAATTTTGGATATAGGCTTATTATGATAAGACGCTTCTCTGATTAGTTTTGAGAGTTCATTCAATAAGTATAAGAAGGGGAACGGGGGATATTGCCCCTCCCCTTAGTTTATATAAATGGGTTTTTCATGCAGAATTAGTAGGTTTCGTTCGAATCTTAAAAGTATCTAATGAAGTGCCTCCGTGGTTAGTATTGGGTGTTCATTGGATAAGTTAAAGAAAAGGAATGGGGGGGGGGGTAATCCCCCGTCTTAATTTAGGGTTTTCACGCATAATTTACCAATTTGCTTCAACTTTTGTATATATTCTGAAAAGGCACTTCCCTGATTTGTTTTTGGAATTCACTGGATAAGTATAAAGGGAGGATAGGGGAAACTACCTCTCATAATTCATGTAAATGGCTTTTCATGCAGAATTAACCGAATTCTTTCAATTTTTGGATACAAGTTCATAGAAATAAAAAGCTTCGCTCATTTTTTATGGTGTTCTTTTGTTAATTATAAAGGGGGTACGGCGATTACCTCCCCCTTAAGTTAGTTTTAAAGTTTTATGCTGAGATATCCGATTTGCTTTAAATTTTCCATGTAGGTTCTTTCTGCTAAGAGAAATTTCTGAAGAGTTTTGAAGGTTTAATGGTTAATTTTAAAGCAGGGAACGGCAGACAACGTTTCTTAAATTACATAAATGGGTGTTTATGCAGAATTATTCGACTTGCTTCGAATTTTGATACAGGTTTATTATATGATAAGGCGTATCCCTGATTAGTTTTGGGGCTGCAATGATTAAGTATAAAGAAAGGAAATGGGGAGAGAATACATCCTTCCTTATTTTTTTCGAAAGGCATTATTATATATGGCTGTAATATACAATTAGTCTGCATAGCCTGTGAGCTCTATGCCATCACTTTAACTGGGCATCATTCTTTTTTATTACATAAATTACCCTAACAGATGGCACAACTGTGCTGCATTTTCAAGGATCTACGCTATTTTAGCAATAACTATACCTCATGAGTTTTATACCTCCTTGTATGTTATGCCTCATACACAGAATTTATGAAATCTTCCTCTTTTCTTTAACCTTCTTGCCGCCGCAAGCTGACATATTCATTCATTAAGCTGCAGGTTGCATTGCCGTAGAAGTATTATTTAAATTAATATAGTTCTACAAATAAAATGCAATTTCAAATCATTTTTAGGGTTCCGTAATTATAAAATGTAAACGGAATCTTTATCAGATCATTTCTGTGTCTGTCTGTCCGTCTATCACAGGCATATTTCTCACGAACTATGAAACTAAGAAAACTCAAATTGGGGGAAGTAATAAAGACTATTGACCCACATTTTTACAGATTATTAAGCATTTATAAACATATTTAGAAGGAGGGTAGGGGGTTAATTAAGTTATCTAAAGAAAAAACATATTTTCTTTGTATATCGTGTGAAAGCTTTCGTTATTCTGAACTCATCTGTCCATATTTTTCTCTCTATCTGTCTGCGTATAACAGTGAAAATTACGTAACAGAACGGTTTTTAATCTACATACAGAAACTTTTCAGAATTTCAAATTTTTTAAAAATAAAATCCAAACTTATAAAAGTATTGATAAAAATTTTCTCCATTCTCTTAAATTCTATGATACGTATTGAGTTCAATGATTTCCCATAACAGGTAATGATTCTAAGCTACAATGATGGTGACGACATTTTTAAGATAGAGTAAAATTATTTCCGTTTTATTGAATGTAGTATATCAATAGTAATAAATTTTGCATTCTTGTATTTTTACATAAGAGTGGCACCAAAATCTGAATAGATATAAAAATATGGTTGTAGCAGAAACGCACATTATTTGCCACGTTTCACGTACATTTTGTAATTTGTGTTTCATTAACGTACATACTAAATAAACTAGCAGTATTTTCCCGCTAGGTTGGTCGGTTTCTCTTAAGGAATCATGAATTATTCAAAGTACATCTAATAGAAATTAAAAAAATATCTAATCAAACATCCATAATTGTTGTCTTGTTCATATAATCTTACATCATCCTGATCAAAGTCGACGTAGACAAACAAACTCTAAATTGACTGAAGTACCGATGTTTAACTATTTTTAGTAGGAGTGTTATATTTAATTTCCCACTTCTATCTATACCTGCTACTGAAATATGACAAAATATCTCAGAGGCGCAAAGGTGTATAATTTGAAATCATGGATCATGATCAGAGAGCTTTCCAATGATATATTATATGAGGGGTACAGGACAAATTAAGAAAATTACCCTACTCTCCAGAGTTCCAACTATCACGTTTCCCCGGTACAAAATCTTTTCCTTTCTTTTTAAATTTTTAAATATCATAACTAATATTTATGATATGGCCAGTAAAAAAGTCTGATTTGTAATGATAGAACGCTATAATTTCAAAATAGATCGAAAATTGAAAAACCCCATTATGTACAGAGGGGGGGCAAAATAAGTTAAGGGAAAAAATTTCCTAATAGCAAAGAACGGTCCAAAGGCTTTCCGATGATATGTGACATGATGGCTCCAAGAAAAGTTTGGAATTTTTTATCCCCACCTTAAGCCCTCGGGGCAAAAAATTAAAAATGTCTGAAAAACGTGTTTAATTATTTTAATAGATTTATTTTCTGCCGGTTCACGTTTATGCTTAAAATGACTGCTGAGATGTGCAAAATGTTCCAAATTGATCGACCCTATTTTTAACCTCCTAAGGGTGGCAATTTCTAAAATCGCTGAAATATGTGTTTAATTACTTCTTCAGTAGATTTATTTTTTTGGAATTTCACACTACTACCTTTAATGGATGCTGAGATATAGGAAGATGTTCCAAAATTTTCGCCCCCCCCCCCCCGTTTGCCTTCCTTAGAGAGGAAGTTTTCAAAAAACCCATCTTAGTGCACGCTTACATCATACAAATATATTTTCTCCAATTTTCATGCTTCTTCATTTAGTAGTTAGGGCTGTGCGTTGATTATCAGTCAGTTAGGATAAACTATTTTACATATATGTAGATAATACAGTTAATCAGGGCAACTTTACGCCAAGAGAGAAAAAAAGATTAAATCTCCAACATCACACGAGTTAACGGCAAAGTTTTGGTCTCAAAATATAGATAGCTACACTTGTGTGAGTTTTGCAGCTCATTGAAAATAATTCGTCTAATTTCCACCATGGCAGAATGGATCAAAGTTTCGTAAAAGTGGAGCAAAGCGACCCTGTTTGTCTGTATTTATAATCATTCCAAAAAATTTTTATATGTATAGTTTTTCGATTTTTGGTCTTATCTAAGAAGACGGTTGTACTGTTGATTGTTGACCAGAATGCTACAATCTAAGAATATGGTTGTACTGTTGGTTGTTGGCCAGTATAAATAATTGATAAATAATTAATTGTATAAATAATTAATTGATTCTTATGCCACGCACTGCACAATATTTAATTTTTCTACCCTCTTTCGATCAAAACCGCTTAATAAAACAAGCGATGAATTTTCGTAAACAACAATTTTAACAATGGCGTAATAAAACTAACACATAACTGTTGAGGTACATTATTGTTTTAAATATGAATACTTCTTCATTGTTGATATTAAAACATCACTGTTCTAATTATTGTTATTCAACAATGATTTCAACAATGTAAAATCATAAAATATAGATTTTAAGGAAAAGTATTCTTTGAGACTTTAACCGCCTTCATTGATGTTAGTAAGCGATTTACAGCATCCTATTTTTCCATTTATCATGGATCAAAGCGATTTTACATCCTTCAATGGAATGTTTTCTTTTCATGTAAGTTATTTGCAACATTTTCATATAAATATTAAATATTTATAGCTATAATTTATGTTATATGAGCTTGTTCCTTATACAACCTTAACTATGAAATGATCTACTGATAAATGGTGACTGGTAGCTTGATTTTAGGAATATATATATTTTGTAGTATAAATATGCAAAATAAATCTGTGTATTTTTATTATTTTGCTTGTGTATTGTTGTTTTCCACTTGCTATCTTAAGTGCAAAGGCGCTGTGCTAATAAATGTGTACTTTTGGATACATTAGATTAATTTAAGCACAGAGAATCGCTTCGAAATTACAAATATCCTGAATAAAATGAAACTTTTCAAAAAATCGATTTTTTTATGCTCTAACTTGATTATTCATTTAATTCTTAACTCAATACAAAAAACCACATAAAAATATTTGCATTTTTAACGGAGTTATAAGCATTTATGTATCAACACTTTCATAGCCGCATCCATATAATTTCAACTTTAAGTCGCGTTTTCTCAAAACTTGATTTTTGATGACTAACACCAAGATTTAAAAAAAAAAAAAACTATTTGATGGAATGGCTTAATTTTTTTTTTCTTTTTTTTTTTTTTGCATGCATATAACATTATTATCTAGATTATGAATTAATATATTTTAGATAGTTTAATATTTTGGGTATTTTTAATGGGAAAAAAGTTGTATTTTTTAGAGGTTTTTTAAATTTTCAATTTTGAGAGATTTTTTAATATTGTTTTTATTAAGTGACAGTTATATCCTTAATTCATAATTTAGATTATGATGTTATATGCATGCGAAAAAAAAAAATAAGCCATTCCATCAAATAGTTTTTTTTTTTTATCTTGGTGTTAATCGTCAAAAATCAAGTTTTGAGAAAACACGATTTAAAGTTGAAATTATATGGATACGGCTATGTAAATATTGATACATAAATGCTTATAACTCCCTTAAAAATGCTAATATTTTTATGCGGTTTTTTGCATTAAGAATTAATTGCATAATCAAACTAGATTATAAAAAAATCGGTTTTTTAAAAAGTTTTCAAGCCCTGAGCCCCCTTAAGAATATTTTCTGCAATCAGTGTAAAAAAAAAAAAAAACACGATATTAGTGTTGCATGGCAGGTGATCATAACTAATTGACCACTCAGTGTATAGCTAGCTCTTTTTTGTAAATATTAGATAATCCATATTTATATACATACAGAAAACAAAATGCAAAATCATTGAAGAATAAAATTGTGTTTATGATCAGCAAATAGGGTTCTAGAAAATACGTGTATAATATTTAGATCTAACCGAAGCTATTTTGTTTCGACAAATTCCTTATTTAAAGGGATTATCAGAGATAGTCTACAATTCTATGCAATATTAAATATTTGTGTTTGAATATAAATTAGTTAAACAACTCGAAAATTGCACTTCAAGTGTAGCAAAAGAGGTGCATTCATACCATAACGAAGTTTTTTAAAAATTCATATTTTTGTGTAATAGTATACAGTACTTTCAATAACTTATAGTAGTCGAAATTTTTTGTGTGTCTGTAAATGTTTCCTGTTTTTACTATACAGGAAGTAACTTGTAGTAAACCCCCAGTGATGCATATAAATTTCATAAAATGTGAAGTTTAATATAACTAAAACGCGCACCAAACAATGTTTCCTCCAATACCATTATGTGATGGAAATCTTTCGTGAGGCTCGGTAAATTAATAACAAATATTCTTTGCATTCTAGATTATACAGAATATACAGGGTGGTCATAAAAAAACTTTGCCGATATACGGAGCTCTAGCGACCAGTCCGCTCAACCGATCGAAATGAAATTTCAGATATAGCTATTCAGAGGTATGAGCTCGAGATTCTGTGAACGACAACAAAATAGCGCTCACGGTTACGATTATAGTTACAGAAACTCGAAAATTTCCAATGGCAACACCCATTTTTTCCACCGCAAAATGCTCAGTGCATGCAAAAACCCTAAAGAGCATTGGAACCGTACGTGTATCGCAGGAAACGGACATGTTTGCACGCACAAAAAACTGTTCTGCGAATCCTCCCCCACCTATAGAAAAAGCTCGTTTGGGGCGCAAGGAGGAAATTTGCATATGACACAGAGTCAGTACACTTATCTCTGATTACAATACAGATCGGAGAAATTAAAACTATTATTTTGATTACACATTTTCCATATGGGTGCCATCACTATGCCATGTGTAATTGCCTGTGATGACACCCATGTGGAAAATGTGTAATCAAAATAAAAGTTTTAGTTTCTCCGATCTGTATTGTAATCAGAGATTAGTGTACTGACTCAGTGTCATATGCAAATTTCCTCCTTGCGCCCCAATCGAGTTTTTATATGGGGGGGGGAGAGGATTCCCAGAATGTTTTTTTGTGCGTACATAGCATGTCCGTTTCTTGCGATACACGCAACGTTCCAACGCTCTTGAGGGTTTTCGCATGCGCTGAGCATTTTGCGATGAAAACAATGGGTGTTGCCATTGGAAATTTTCAAGTTTCTGTAACTATAACCGTAACCGTGAGCGCTATTTTGTTGTCGTTCACAGAATCTCGAGCTCATACCTCTGAATAGCTATATCTGAAATTTCATTTCGATCGGTTGAGCGGACTGGCCGCTAGAGCTCCGTATATCGGCAAAGTTTTTTTATGACCACCCTGTGTATTTTAGTATATACTTTATAGATGAATACCAATTTTATTATGTTCGAAAGAGTGTAACATCATTATGTTACACTTGAAACTGTTTTCTCTTATTGACTGTCATGTATGAGAAAAACAGGATTATAAATATCTCAGCAACTAGTTATGCGATCGACTTCGTTCTTTATGCAAAATTTTTGTTATTTTATTTCCTTTTAAGCTCTTTCCTTTAATAAAAAAATAAAAAATAAATCGAAAATTTTTATATACTTTTCATAAGAACGAATTTTTCGATTGTCCGAAAAAAAAGTTCCGGATAATCGAGGTTACTGATATTAAATAGACTTCGTCCCATTTTTACATACTAAGTTCATAGAAAATTTAAATTCCCTATCTCAATTCTCTATTTCAAGTCTCTATCTATGTTCAGGAGATAGAGTGTTTACAGACACAGAGACAGACAGGCAGACGGACGGCAGTGTTTTTCTCTAAAAATATGTTTTTCGTCTCACTGTCCGAATCTAGGAAAAAAAGTGACCGGAAAAAAGTTATCGGAAAAAAAGTGAGTAAACTATAAAAGCGGAAAAAAGGTGACACGGAAAAAAGTGACAAGAAAAAATTGTTACCTGAAAAAAAGTGACGAGAAATTGATTTTGGGGATTTATTATTGATTTTGGGGTCATTCCACGTCAATTCAACCAATATCTCCCTCATTTGTAACCCGACCGACAGGGATTTGGATGAAACTTTGTGTGCACACTAATTCTATCATGAAATGATTCCATCAGAAATTTTTCCTTCCCAGACCTCATAGTTTGTGAGATATGGGGGGTCCAATTCTTGGGTTTTTCTCAAATCGCACATTTCTGAGTCTGTATTTTGAGACTGCAGTTCCATCTTCAAAAAATTGTTTCTCTGGATATAAAGCATGAATCATCCTAAAAATATCACTGTAAGAAGATAAAAAGATGCAGATTTTAATTAAAAAATATTTAAAAAATTTACTTGTAATATTTAGGATAAAAAAAATCAGCCAAAGTTGAGAGTTATGGTTATTTTTCCAAATTTTTGTGACTTCACGAAAAAGGCTGTACACAAAAAGGCAAATTAAATTTCCAATTTCTTTTTGTTTTAAATTAAAGTTTACACTTTGGGCTTTCTATCTATGAAATAAAAATGATGTGTTTCGCATGGCTTAAGCAAAAATTTTGGTACTTTCCAATTAGCCGGATAAGTGCTTTATTTTTATATATTATATATGCACACAAAAAAGCAAATGAAATTTCCCATTTCTTTTTGATTTAAATAAAAGTTTACACTTTGGGCTTTCTATAAATTTAATAAAAATGATGTGTTTCGCATGGCTTATGCAAAAATTTTGGGTACTTTCCAATTAGACGCATAAGTCTTTATTTTTATATATTATGTATGCACACAAAAAAGCAAATGAAATTTCCCATTTCTTTTTGTTTTAAATAAAAGTTTACACTTTGTTCTTTCTATCTATGAAATAAAAATAATGTGTTTCGCATGGCTTATGCAAAAATTTTGGGTACTTTCCAATTAGCCGGATAAGTGCTTTATTTTTACATATTACATATGCACACAAAAAAGAAAATGAAATTTCCAATTTCTTTTTGTTTTAAATAAAAGTTTACACTTTGGGCTTTCTATCTGTGAAATAAAAATGATGTCACATGGCTTATACAAAAATTTTGGGTACTTTCCAATTATCCGGATGCGTGTTTTATTTTTACACACACACACACACACACACACACACACATAGGTTGGCAAGACGTGCAAACTCAGGACTTGGTGTATACACCGCCAATTGGGGACTTCGAAAATAACGGACTTAGAAGTTTATTTCCGGTGAATAATTGTTACTTATACTCTATTAAATATGAATTAACTTTGATTTTTGTCAAATTTGCAGAATTTCACAAAATTTCACAATATGTATTTTTGCTATATAAATGGGGACATTGATACACACTTACACACACACATATATATATATATATATAAATACAGGTGTATTATACATGTACATATGTATGTATATATATAGTATATTGATATATATGTAATAATAATTCGACGAAGGCTATGTTCCGTAAACTCCTAAGAATGTTACTTCTAAGAATCAGCAGCAGCACGAGCAGAGTAGTCGCTCCGGCAGTTGGCAAGCATTGGAAGAGTTGCATTGGGGTATTTCCCCATTATAAAAACAAAATCCATGAGTCTTTCAATTCCTTTATTTATTAACTCATAAACTACATAAGTTCTTCCCCACATTCACCTTGGCCTGATCATCAAATATTCCAAAACTTCGTGATTAAGCTTCATTCCAAGATATTAGAATTTTTCGGGGAAAAAGAAACAGCATCCTAATATTTTAAAAGTCAATCGCATTCTCCGCTCTGAGAAAACCAAATGAGAAATCCACATTTTCACGACAAACTAGCGCCCTCCTACTCCGCGTCAATCATTTTAAAAAACCAATTAGGATGAACTCGAGCCTCAAACGGACAAAAATGATCAATTCTAATTGGTCGTAGTAGGCGGTCCTTGGCAAGAACTATATTTTTTCCTCGGAAGAACAAGCCCTTTAGCAACGCGTAGTAACACCTGTCACGCGATGTTAAAAATAAAAAATAAAATTAAAATCCCAGGAATATTCCAGAAAGTAAAAAGCTTACGAAATACCTCCCGCCTTTTTGAGAAGCAAGAAATAATTTATTAATAACTAAAGTAAGAAAAAGAATTTTAGCTGTTACAAGTTACGAAACTAAGATTGAAATATGTTCCACAAATTTAGAATTGAAGCTAAGAGAGAACAAAAAAAATGGCGAAATTTTTTTTTTTATTTTATTACATATATATGTATGACACTGGTGCCCGTCTAACTGAAAAGTACCAAATTTTGCCTTCTTTTGAAAATATGCACCAATTAAAAGAGAAAAAAAATCTGACAAAGTTTAGCTGTGGTACTTAAATAATTACTGGAGTTTCTATGAGTAACTGAATTTAATGTTATTTGATACAAAAACAAATAGGAAATTTCATTTGCCTTTTTGTGTAGAGACTTTTTTCATAAAGTCACAAAATTTCGGAAAAATAATCATAACTTTCAACTTTGGTTTACTTTTTCGACCGTATATAAATCTCTATTAACTGCTCTAATTGCTTTTATCACTTTTTTTTCCGCTTAAATGGATCTGCACATTTATATTGATAAATTTCATATTTCCTTAAGAGCCAAATTCTGTGATTCTCACATATATTAATCAAACGGTTTTCCTTAATTTTTGTTTTATAAATGCAATAGTCCTAAGTAGTAAAGGTTCTTTTTCTGAATCACAGAGATTATCAATGTAGTCTATTTCTCTGTTATTTGTATAGCTAGTTTTGTGACATTCTAAACCAGTTAATATTACAATACTGCAAACCTGAAGACTAGTAGAAGGTTTAATATCAGGCTCCATATTAAAACAATAAAGCAAAAAAATATTTATACATATCACAAACTATAAAATATGTAACAATCAGAATATATTTTTAGTAGAACAGTAAAAGTTAGATCATTCTTCTATGATAAGAAACAACAGAATGACAATAATTTGATTAAATTGATTTCAAAACATCTGCTTTCATACTAACGAACATTACCCTGCCTTTATCAGAAGGTGTTTATACAAGGCAGGTGCAATTAAATCTTTCAGACTATAGAAACAAATTTAAGTTCTGTTAAACATTTGTGTATTTAAACTTGCCAATATAAATATTTAAACTGATTAAAATTAACCAAGAAAAGGAAATACAAAGATGTGAACATTTTTTAAACACAAATAATTAATATATAAGCATTCGAAAGAAAGAATGGAAATGTGAGGCGAAAAAATTATCTATTTTATACTGTACAAACAAAAATCTGTTTTGAGTTTAATTATTGAAAATAAAAGTAAGAGATTCTTTAGATTAGCAAAAAAATGCCCATTATTAAATAACTAAAGGAAATATATGGACCATTCATTAAATTTAATGGGGAAACATATTACAGTCAGATTTTTTTTAATCAGAAAAAACAAAGCCTAAAATTTACTTTGCAAATAAAAAAGCATGCATCAAATAACATTAAATTCAATAACTTATAGAAATTCCAGTAATTATTTAAGTACCACAGCTGAACTTAGATTTTTTTTCCCCCTCTTAATTGGTGCAGATTCTCAAAACAAGGCAAAATTTGGTATTTTTCGGTTAGACGGGCACCAGTGTTAAACATATATATATCAATATATTGTATATATACATACATATGTACATGTATAATACATCTGAATTTATATCGATCTATACATATGTACATACGTAAAAATAAAACACGTATCCGGCTAATTTGAAAGTACCCAAAATTTTTGCATAAGCCATGCGAAAGACATCATTTTTATTTCACAGATAGAAAGCCCAAAGTGTAAACTTTTATTTAAAACAAAAAGAAATTGGAAATTTCATTTGCCTTTTTGTGTGCATATGTAATATGTAAAAATAAAACATGCTTCCAGCTAATCGGAAAGTACCCAAAATTTTTGCATAAGCCATGAGAAACACATCATTTTTATTTCATAGATAGAAAGCCCAAAGTGTAAACTTTTATTTAAAACAAAAAGAAATTGGAAATTTAATTTGCCTTTTTGTGTACAGCCTTTTTGGTGAAGTCACAAAAATTTGGAAAAATAACCATAACTCTCAACTTTGGCTAATTTTTTTTATCCTAAATATTACAAGTAAATTGTTACATATTTTTTTTATTAAAATCTGTATCTTTTTATATTCTTACAGTGATATTTTTAAGATGATTCATGTTTTAGATCCAGAGAAACAATTTTTTAAACATGGAACTGCAATCTCTAAATACAGAATCAGAAATGTGCGATTTGAGAAACCCCCCAAAATTGGACCCCCCCATATCTCACAAACTATGAGGTCTAGGAAGGAAAAATTTCTGATGGAATCATTTCATGATAGAATTAGTGTGTACACAAAGTTTCATCAAAATCCTTGTGGGTCGGGTTACAAGGTCTGGTTGAATTGACATGGAATGACCCTTTGGGGATTCATTAGTTAAGTATGAAAGAGGGATCGGCGAAGGTTCATCATTTAAGTAAATGAGTTTTTCATGCTGAACTAACTGTTTTGATTAAATTTGACTAAATTTGATTAAAGTAAATGATTAAATTTTTAAATAAAATCTCCTGGCATGTTCATACTGAAAAAACATTTGCCCGATTAGTTTTGGGAAGGGACGATTACCCCAACCCCCCCATCCGTCGTAAATTAGATAAATGGGTTTTTATCCAGAATTATCCAGCGTGTGTCAAATTTTGGATATAGGTTCTTTCTGAATAAGACTTATATATTGTATATAATGCTTGAAGAGATTTGGGAGTTTAATGGTTAAGCATAGATGGGGAACGGGGGAATAGCCTCTCTTAAATTAAATTAATAACTTTTTACGCAGAATTATCCGATTTGCTTGGAATTTTCGATATAGGTTCATTATGATAAGACGTATCTCTGATTAGTTATGGGGTTCTTTTGCTTATTAATAAAGGGGGGGGGGGAGGGAATTATCTCGCCTCAAATTAGATAACTCGTTTTTATGCAGAAATATCCGATGTATTTCAAATTTTAAATGTAGGTTTTGTCTGATTTGATAAATCCCTCAATAGTTTTAAGGGTTTAATGGCTAAGTATAGAAGCGGAATAGAATTTAACACCCCTCAAATTAAATAAATTGCTTTTAACGCAGAATTATCGAATTTGCTTCAAATTTTGGATTATAGGTTCATTATGATAAGGCGTATCCCTGATTAGATATGGGGTACTTTTGCTAATTAAAAAGGGGGAGCCTTTGATTACTACCCCCCCCCCCTTAAATTAGATAAATTGTTTTTTATGTACACATATCCGATGTATTTCATATTTTGGATGTAACTTCTTTCTCAGAAAGTAATTTCCAGAATAGTTTTAATAGTTTAGTTGATAGTTTAATAGTTTAATGGGTAAATATAGAGGGAGGAACGGGGTATAACCTTCCTCAAATTAAATAAATGACTTTTTAAGCAGAATTATCCGATTTACTTCAAATTTTGGATTTAGGTTCATTCTGACAAAGCGTATCTCTGATTAGTTATGGAGTTATTTTGCTAGTTAAAAAGGGGGCGGGCATTATTCCCCTCCTTGAATTTGATTAATTGTTTTTTATGCACACTAATCTGATGTATTTCAAATTTTGGATATACGTTCTTTCTAATAAAGGGAATCCCTGAATAGTTTTAAGGGTTTAATGGCTAAGTAAAGAGAGGGGGAACGGAGGATAACCCCCCTATAAATTAAATAAATGGCTTTTTACGCAGAATTATCCGATTTGCTTCAATTTTGGATGTAGGTTCATTATGATAAGGTGGATCCCTGATTAATTGTGGGTTCTTCCCCGTTCCCCCCCCTCTATATTTAGGCATTAAACCCTTAGAACTATTCAGGGATTCACTTTATGAGAAGGAAACTATATCCATAATTTGAAATATATCGGATATGTGTGCATAAATTTTTTTAATCTAATTTATGGAGGGAAATATTCTCCCGCCCCCATTTTTTAATTAACAAAAGAACCCCATAACTAATCAGAGATACGTCTTATTATAATGAACCCATATCCAAAATTCGAACCAAATCGGATAATTCTGGTAAAAAGCTAATAATTTAATTTAAGAGAGGTTATTCCCCCTCTATACTTTATCATTAAACTCCCAAATCTCTTCAAACATTGTATACTATATATAAGTCTTATCAGAAAGAACCTATATGTAAATTTGACACACGTTGGATAATTCTGCATAAAAATTTATTTATCTAATTTAGGGTGGATGGGGGGGAGGGGGTAATCGTTCCTTCCCAAAACTAATCAGGCAAGCGTCTTTTCAGTATGAACGGATATCCAAAAATTTAATCAAAAAAGTTAGTTTAGCATGAAAAACTCATCTACCTAAATTATGAACCTCCCCCCGATCCCCCTTTCATACTTAACCAATGAATCCCCAAAATCAATAATAAATCTCCAAAATCAATTCCTTGTCACTTTTTTTAAGGTAACTTTTTTCCGTGTCACCTTTTTCCCGCTTTTATAGTTTATGTCACTTTTTTTCCGTTTACCGTCTGTCCATGTGTCAGCGTATAACAGATTACCTAACACAATTACTTAACTGAAATTAACTGACTGAATGGTTTCAAATTTAATAAAAATAATTGTTGTAGAATTTCACATTTGTATCTATATTATAAAGGCCAAACGTATATGTGCGTAACGCATACGCCATTTTGCTCTTTTCCCCTGTAATTTCGGTTTTGCAATTTTTGGCTAATGTAAATTTTACACTTCTAAACATTGAACATTTTAAATTTTTACACCGTCGAATAGAGAAAAAAAATGAACTTTCAAATGCAATTTGTTTGAAAGCTGTATTTCAATTTATTTTTGAGACAGTAACTTTTTTTATAGTTTTTAGTAACAATTTTGTAATTGTAGCAATAAACTCACTCCATTTTTTTTCTTGAAATTGAGGGGGGGGGGGGAATAAAAATTAAAATGCGCAATGCTTTCCCATGCAATTTCCGATTTGCAATTTTCACATTTCTAAACATTGTACCTTTTAAATTTATACATTGGCGTATAGAGAAACAAGTAGGAAATTGCACGTGAAACGTAGCAAATGGGGTGAGTTCGTACGATAACGAAGTTTTAAAATATTCAGATCTTGTTGATATAGTAGAATGATCTAGTTTGCCTGATCTCTGATTATTCTCCTCCTTGAATTTGATTAATTGTTTTTTATGCACACTAATCTGATGTATTTCAAATTTTGGATAGATATTATTTCTAATAAAGGGAATCCCTGAATAGTTTTAAGGGTTTAATGGCTAAGTAAAGAGAGGGGAAACGGAGGATAACCCCCCTATAAGTTAAATAAATGGCTTTTTACGCAGAATTACCCGATTTGCTTCAATTTTGGATGTAGGTTTGTAACGTTATATACATGTTGAGTGTCATTTGTAACGATTGGTTGGTCGTGGTGGAGGTTAAATGCAGACATACTCAGTAATTAAGATAAAACAACAAAGTTTATTAATATGATGAGGGCTGAAGGGAAGTGGAGCAAGTCTTAATTTTACACAACTGAGAATACTATGAAAAAGCTAAACGCATACTCACAGGCTCCGGCCTAGCTCAATCGTGGCACCTTCTAATACTTCTCACTATCTCTTGGCCGAGCTACTAGATAAAGCTTAATTAGACAGCCCGTGGCTGTGTGTAATTCTTTATTCGCAAATAATCAAAATGAAGTTTCTTACCATGGCCAACTCTCAAGTCAAATATCGAAACTCCTTTACACTTCACTGGAGGCCCGCTGCTATCTTCAATTTGCTAGCACTTCGCTATCTAATGTCGATGCCAGAGATACTCACTCGCTGGCTAACGCCACAGTTAAAGTAAAAGAGAGGATAGATGTCGCTTTTACGCTTACACATGTTAAATTATTGACGTCACGATCTCAGAAATACTAAAGTGCCTTTATGATAAAGGTCACTCCCTCACAACCCCCCCTCGGATTCCGCAGAGAAAAAGGACTGGGCCAAATGCATGCCCAGGACTTTTTCTTGTTATAAATTTCGAGCCGTAAAAAAAAAAAAAAAAAAAAAAAAAAAAAAAAACAGTGATGGGTAAAATTTAGAACCAAAACATAACTTTTAAAATATTAACTTTAACCCATCACAACCAAAAAACCTCAGTTTGCCTGAAAAATTCACATATTCAATCCAATCATTCTTCTATCTTACAAATAGCCTCCGTAAAACTTCCAAAAACTCGTAAAACTTTCAAAACTAATTACTTCTTCTTTCAAAACAGCCCACTCCACTGGGAGTGCTAAAATTTCTCAAAACACTAAACTTCCGAAATTTTCCTCAATATTGCAATACAACTATAACATTACCAAAAATTTCTCCCATAACTTTCCTAATACTAGAATTCGCACCAAGTCCAAAAAACCCAATGCGCAAAAATTTTCCTCATCCAAATTCCGAACTCATCTAAAATTAAATTTACTTCATACTAAAATAACCCTGCCACTACGTCATGGAGCTAAGAAGGTATATGGAGGAGACATATCAATCTAGCATCAAGGTGACTCTTTCATATCCGCCATGTTTGACTTTTACCGTAGTTGACTTGCGCCGCGAGAAACTTCCTCAATACGACGATCGGTAGCAGACGGAAAAAGGCAGTTTACCCAGGTCAAATATGGCGGCCGCGGCGTTGTAACGGAGGGGTAGGAAAAGCTTCAAGTGACGTCACATATGTCTCCTCCATATACCTGCTTAGCTCCATGTACTACGTAATACCTACATACCCATTAGCCAATGAACTAACTCCCAAAATTCTTCAGAACTTAACTCCACTTTGACAACAATTGGGGCACATACGTACAGCGTCACATTGCTGTGCTTATGCAACAATAAAAAAAATATCAAATTTACAAAATGACGTCATCATGCTCTTCATCTGTATTAACTAAAAGAAAAATAGCAGAATCAATACATAACACAGGTATACTTCCCTGCAAGAAAATCACATTAACATTCAATTTTAATACAATACAATTTCAAATTCAAACGCAGCTTAAAACTTCGCAACTTGCGGAAACCATTCCCAACTAAAGTACAAACGTAACACATAAAACACGAACGGTAAGAAGAAAGTTAATTCATTAAATGTTAGTATAAGAGATAGAAACGCGTGTCAAGGACTTCTTGACCGCAAAACACGTGCGCGCCTGAACCGCGGCGCGTGTACAAAATAACCCAAATTACTATCTGTAATTTCTGAAAATTTAAACATACATTAACATACATTTTATAACACATGAACAATATAACAATATAGTAAAATTTTTAACAAATAACATAACAATTTAACAATAGATCCAGAATTTTTAAAAGCAGTTAAGACCAAAATCTCAAACATACATAAAACTAACAATTTTGCAAACAAATTTTGAACACAATTAAGCACTAATCGTGAGTCCGTCAAAAAATTCCAAAAATGGCCAAAAGTACAAAACAGTCTCTCTGCTTTCTATTCCTTCACATTGCTACCACATATATGCACTCTAATAGAAATTTAATAAAGAACATTATCACCCAATCATAGAGATGATTCACTGCTAGCCGGCTTCATACTACAGGATGGCTTTCTCCTCTTGTCCCAGAAACCTTGTACGAAGGATCTTTCGTCATCAGAACTGTACGGTGACGCCACAGTTGACTGTCGTGCCTGCAGCCTGGTTCTGAATGGATGCCGTGGGATACTTGTAGGTTCCGCTCGACGACTCTGCTCTGGCCGGTTCGCTGGGGTCACTCCCTGGCGAGATTCACACTATTGATGCCGGTAATCTGAGCGTTGTCTCCTCTTTCTAGACGCACCCGAAGTTACTGAAGATCCTAGGCCACGTTTCTTTCCGGATCTATGCTGTTTCTTATTAGGCAAAAATTCGGAATTTAAAGTTCTTTTAAGAGTTTGACGAGTGTCCATACGAAATTTTTTCCGGGGATTAATCACTGAAGATGGTGAACTATTAGATAATTTATGTTTGTAAGGTTGCTGTCTAATAAGTGGAGAAACGGGATAGTTTATAATCTTTTGTCTTTTATGGCACACAGAGACTGATGTATTTGACACTGTTCTCTTATTTTTATTATCATACTTTGCTTTCGGATTGCTAGGCTTTCGACTTTCAATAACAGTTTTTGGAGCTGTTTGACCAAATTTTCTTCTTGAATATTGATGAAAAGAATTAGATGAAGAAGTGCTGGACTCGGGACACTCATTGGATTGGGAATTTCGCGAAACACCACTCGACACATGAGAACCTTCACTCCCATTTTCTCTAAACTTATAAACTCTAACCTGATCCAGATTAACCGTCATTCTTTCACCATTGACATCAACAACCAAATTATTATTTCGAACTTCCAAAACTTCAAACGGACCTACAAACTTCGGACCAAACTTAGCTACTCTCTTTTGACGACTTGAACTTAACCAATGCTTTTCTACCAACACAAAATCTCCAACTTTCACTTCTAACTCCCTTCTACGCATATTATAATACTGAGCTTGCTTTTCTTGCGCTTTTCCCATCTGAACCTGAACTTCCTTAACCAACCTCTCAATATCCTGGCACATGTACTGACTTTCCGCATCTGACACCATAACTAACCTTTGGAATGGAGTAATGACTTTTCTACCCAAAAACAATTCAGCCGGCGTTTTCCCCGTCGACTCGTGAACTGCCGTACGAAGTGCGTACGCAAAATGCTAAAGAAACTGGTCCCAATTTGCATGATGAGAACCAACATACGAAGAAATCATTTGAATTAATGTACGATTTACACGTTCAGCCATATTAGACTGAGGACGATACGGAACAATAAAAGAATGTTCGATCTCCAGCTTCTCACACAGGGCCTTAAATATATCAGAAATAAAACAAGGGCCATGATCGCTAACTACCCTAATTGGTGCACCATATTTAGAAATATAATTATCGAAAAATGCATCGGCAACTGCAGGTGCAGAAGCCTTCCTGAGGGGGACTAACTCTACCCATTTACTAAAATAATCAATTATAACTAGTACAAATCTATATCTTTTAGGATTAGACAATGGATAAGGACCGATTAAATCTACACCTGCACATTCATTAGGAAAATTTACTTTAATAGGTATTAATTTGCCAGCTGGACTTACATTTTTATAATTATAACGTTGGCATGTGCTACAGCTGGAGACATAAGCGCGCACTGCTTCCCGCATTTTAGGGAAGTAGCAGGATTAACAAATTCGAGCATAAGTTTTCCTGATTCCTAAGTGACCTGCTAATGGATTATCATGAAATTCTTTCAAGATGGCCTTACAAAGACTAGCTGGAATAAAAACTCTTAATTCACCACGTGAATTTACAATTTTAGAATAAAAAAGAAGACCATCGATAAGCTTAAAAGATTGGGACCATTTCTCAAACATAGGCACATCTGCGCTCGGGACATCATCAGGATTTTCCAAATAACGATACAAACTACCAAACTCTTCATCTTGCTTCTGTTCCCTTATCAACTGCTCTCGTGACCTTAACACCAACGAGGACAATGCACAACACTTAACTTCCTCCGTGACCTCTAAACCACCATGCGGGTTTCGTGACAAAGCGTCCGCTACCGCATTCTCCTTGCCAGCCCTATGTTCTATAATCACATTATACTCTGCTAACTTCAAACACCACCTGATCATACGAGACGACAAACCCTTTCCATTAGTTAACTTTGTCAAAGCTGAATGATACGTAATGACTTTAACCAGTATATTAGTGAAAAAACAACGAAATTTATTCAAAGCCCAAATTACTGCAAAACACTCCCTTTCCGTAATCGAATAATTCCTTTCCGCTGCATTTAAAATTCTCGACGCAAACGCTATAGGTCGACCTTTCTGTGCTAACATCGCTCCAACCCCCACTGCACTCGCATCGCAATACACTTCAAACTGAGACGAATAATCGGGGTGAGCCAAAACAGGAGGGGAAACTACTGCCTCTTTTAATAATTCAAACGACCTCTGAGCCGCTGATGACCATACAAACTTCACCCTTTTCCTTTTTAAATTATACAACGGTTCACATAACTCTGAAAAACGTGGGATGAACTTGGCAAACCAAGCCACCATTCCTAAAAATGTCGCCACTTCCTTACTATTTTTGAGGGGACTCATTGACGTAATTGCCTCAATTTTCTCATTATCTATATTAATACCATCACGCGTAATTTTAACTCCTAAATACTTTATCTCTTTTCTCAAAAATTTACATTTTTCTAACTTAACTGTTAACCCAGCATCTCTTAACAACGTAAATACTTCCCTCAATAATCTTAAATGCTCTTCAAAAGTAGCTGCAATTATAATTATGTCGTCCAGGTAGACCAGGACACCCTTACCAATCAAAGGTTTAAGGATATTATTCATGGCCTTCTGGAACGTGACCGGCGCTCCCGATAAACCAAAACTCATTCTTTTAAAAGCAAAACAACCGTCCCGAGTAATGAACGCAGTCTTCGGTATGTCCTCCGGCTTTATTGCAATCTGAAAATAACCCGACTTAAGATCCAACGTTGACATATAATTCGTACTCGTTATATTAGCCAAAATGTCATCAATAACTGGAATAGGGTACTGAGGGTATTGCGTTATCGCATTTAACTTTCTATAATCTACTACAAACCTATATGCCTCTGGATTATCTAAACTTTTCCCATTATTTTTACGACATAACACTACTGGAGAGGCAAAAGGAGACTCAATTGGCATTATAATATCGTCCGCTAGCATTTTTTGAATATGATAATCAATTATACCTTGTTTAACTTTATCATAACGATATGGTTTACTAGCAACAGGTGCTTTTAAACCAGTATCAATCTCATGCCACGCAACATGCGTTAAAACCGGTTTATCAGAAAAAACCTCTCCAAATTCATTCAAAAACTTATTAAATTCCTCCTTCTCGATTTCACTTAACCCCGACTCCTCCAAATTAACCGACACTGAAACATGCTCTTTCTTACTCACATTCTCATCATTATTCATGATTAACGACTTTTTAAAGAAATCCAAACTAATTCCTCTATCCTTCATATAATCCACACCAACTATACAATGCACTGTTAATCCATCTAACACACAAAACTCCCAACATGTCTTAACCGAACGAATTTCAACTTCCAATTCTACTGAACCTTTATTATCGCAAGCTACTCCCTGTGCCGACTGAACCACCAGACTTAAACTCTTCAACTTCTTATACGAAAAATATTTCCGATAACAATCAAAAGAAATGAACGACTTATCTGCCCCTGTATCGAAGACACTTTTAACGACAATACCATCTAACACAATTAACACCTCAGGTAACTCAACCGGATTAATAGTAATTTTATTCAAACTCACAGAAGGCTTTTCCGATTTAATCTGTGACTGCATACCTTCCGAAATACAGTCACCTACCAGTTTAACTGACCCGACTTCTGAACACATCTCTTCTGCATTGATCTATTTTCAAAATTCTCATCCGAAGTTAATCTCCTTACTTGCGAAGAAACATTCCTGTCCCGTACTCCCCCTCTCCGATCATAACCCCTATTCTGTCTATTTCCATACATATTTCTCTCACCACTTCTAAAACTATTAGCACCACCACAATTCCTATTACCATTACTCGTATTCGACATATTACGACCAAATCCATCATTTCTATTACGCAAATTATTATCCGGAAATCGCTGTCCCCCTCTCAAAAAATTACGATCCCCCTCATTTCTCAAATTACTATCCGCGACAGGTCTCTGACGAGGGCTACGCAAATCCCGTTGATCCGAGCTATGCCGAGTCTCATACTTCGATAATATCTGATGCATTTCTGCAAAATTCTTCGGTGCTCTAACTTCAATAAAGTCCTGTATATTCGGATTAAAAAGAGGAAAAACAATGTCCAACAATTCCTCAAATGTGATATCTAAATCTAATTTATTTTTTAGTTCAAGCTTACGTAGATAAAATTTTGACGCCGACTCATAAATATTCTGCTTATTACAATAGAACTCTTTTCTCAAAACACTTTTATCTTTAATGGGAGGAAATGCCTTCTTTAACTCAATCACAGTTTGTTCAAATCTTTTCGCTTCATCAGTAATCAAAAACTTTCCTATATTCTCTAACCACAAAAGTGCTTCGCCCTTCAATGAGCATTTAAGCAGTACGAATCTAGTTTTCTCAGGTATATTATTGAACAAAATATAATCATCTAATTTAACTAAAATTTCACTAATATCACCCTCACCGGTGAAATACACACGTGGCACAATCTCACAATGTCCGATGTTTCGTTGGGCGCCATTTGTAACGTTATATACACGTTGAGTGTCATTTGTAACGATTGGTTGGTCGTGGTGGAGGTTAAATGCGGACATACTCAGTAATTAAGATAAAACAATAAAGTTTATTAATATGATGAGGGCTGAAGGGAAGTGAAGCAAGTCTTAATTTTACACAACTGAGAATACTATGAAAAAGCTCAACGCATACTCACAGGCTCCGGCCTAGCTCAATCGTGGCACCTTCTAATACTTCTCATTATCTCTTGGCCGAGCTACTAGATAAAGCTTAATTAGACAGCCCGTGGCTGTGTGTAATTCTTTATTCACAAATAATCAAAATGAAGTTTCTTACCACGGCCAACTCTCAAGTCAAATATCGAAACTCCTTTACACTTCACTGGAGGCCCGCTGCTACCTTCAATTTGCTAGCACTTCGCTATCTAATGTCGATGCCAGAGATACTCACTCGCTGGCTAACGCCACAGATACTCACACGCTGGCTAACGCCACAGATGCTCTCTCGCTGGCTAATGCCAGAGACACTCACCACACACTCACACCCAAGCTTTTATATGCTGCAAACTGAGATACTTCACATTAACATATTACTAATAACCGCGAGCTAACTGCAGAATCCGAAAGAGCACACACACTCTAGAAAGTTAAAGTAAAAGAGAGGATAGATGTCGCTTTTACGCTTACACATGTTAAATTATTGACGTCACGATCTCAGAAATACTAAAGTGCCTTTATGATAAAGGTCACTCTCTCACAGGTTCATTATGATAAGGTGGATCCCTGATTAATTGTGGGTTATTCCCCGTTCCCCCCTCTATATTTAGACATTAAACCCTTAGAACTGTTCAGGGATTCACTTTATGAGAAAGAAACTATATCCATAATTTGAAATATATCGGATATGTGTGCATAAAAAACAATTTATGTAATTTCAGGGGGGAAATATTCACCCGCCCCCATTTTTTAATTAACAAAAGAACCCCATAACTAATCAGAGATATGTCTTATTATAATGAACCCATATCCAAAATCGTATAATTCTGCGTAAAAAGCTAATAATTTAATTTAAGAGAGGTTATTCCCCCTCTATACTTTATCATTAAACTCCCAAATCTCTTCAAACATTGCATACTATATATAAGTCTTATCAGAAAGAACCTATATGTAAATTTGACACACGTTAGATAATTCTGCATAAAAATTTATTTATCTAATTTAGGGTGGACGGGGGGGGGGGTAATCGTTCCTTCCCAAAATTAATCAAGCAAGCGTCTTTTCAGTATGGACGGATATCCAAAAATTTAATCAAAACAGTTAGTTTAGCATGAAAAACTCATTTACCTAAATTACGAACCTCCCCCCGATCCCCCTTTCATACTTAGCCAATGAATCCCCCAAATCAATAATAAATCTCCAAAATCAATTCCTTGTCACTTTTTTTCCGGTAACTTTTTTTCCGTGTCACCTTCTTTCCGCTTTTATAGTTTATGTCACTTTTTTTCCGTTTACAGTCTGTCTATGTGTCAGCGTATAACAGATGACCTAACATAATTACCTAACAGAAATTAACTGACTGAATAGTTTGAAATTTAATAAAAATAATTGTTGTAGAATTTCATATTTGTATCTATATTATAAAGGCCAAACGTATATGTACGTAACGCATACGCCATTTTGCGAATGGCAACACTTTTCCCCTGTCATTTCCGTTTTGCAATTTTTGGCTAATGTAAATTTTACACTTCTAAACATTGAACATTTTGAATTTCAATACCGTCGAATAGAGAAAAAAATGCACTTTCAAATGCAATTTGTTTGAAAGCTGTATTTCAATTTATTTTTGAAACAGTAACTTTTTTATAGTTTTTAGTAACAATTTTGTAATTGTGGCATCAAACCCACTCCATTTTTTGTCTTGAAATTGGGGGGGGGGGGGGGCGGAGGTGATAAAAATTAAAATGCGCAATGCTTTCCCATGCAATTTCCGATTTGCAAATTTCGTTACTGCAAATTTTACATTTCTAAACATTGTACCTTTTAAATTTATACACTGTCGCATAGAGAAAAAATGTTCTTTGAAATGCAATTTATTTCAAAACAGTATCTCATTTTATTTTTGAGATATTAATTTTTTTTTATAACTTTTGGTTCCAATTTTATAATTGTGGCAACAGAATCACTCCATTTTCTCTTAAAACTGAAAAAAAAAAAAAAAATTAGACATCAAAATGCGTATACTACTTCAAAATTATCATTTGTTATAAAATCAATGAATTTTGGTTTTATTTCGTTTAATAATTTGGATAACTGAGTTTTATAGTATTTTGTTAATTTTAACCTAAAAATAATATTTATTTGATGGTTACCTTGACCAATATAAGATACATTTTTACTATAACTAATTTTATAGATTTATGATAAATCAATAAAACAATTCTTAAAAAAAAAAAAAAAAAAAAAAAAAAAAAAAAAAAAAAATGTGTGTGGCACTCGGGGACTGCCGCGGTAAAGCTATTGCATAGCATTTTTTATCAACTTATGCAAAAATACCGCGTCAATGTCTGCCGAAGTCTATCGAAGAATACCGTGCCGAAGTCTGCGGAAATGAAACGTCGTTAGCCGGATTGTTAGGATTTTTCTCGTTACGGAATACCTAGATTCTGTCACCGCGCTCAAAGCCCGCGACAAAAGCTATGAAATAGCTTAATAAATTAAAAAACAAAATTTGGTCGCGCTACGAAAATTAGATCGCGAGTTATTTTTCGACCCTCACCGTGGGGGGTCTCCTGTCATCAAAAATTAACACTGTCTCATAATAAATTACCAAACAAAATTTGGCCGCGCTACGAAAATTAGATCGTGAGTTATAAGCATTTTAAATTTTTCGACCCTCACCGTGGGGGGTCTCCCGTCACCAAAAAGTAACACTGCCTCATTATAAATTACCAAACAAAATTTGGCCGCGAAACGAAAATTAGATCACGAGTTATAAGCATTTTAAGTTTTTCGACCCTCACTTTGGGGGGGGGGGGGGTCTCCTGTCACCAAAAATTAACACCGTCTCATAATAAATGCAATGTGTAATTGCCTGTGATGGCACCCATGTGGAAAATGTGTAATCAAATTAAAAGTTTTAGTTTCTCCGATCTGTACTGTAATCAGAGATTAGTGTACTGACTCTGTGTCATATCCAAATTTCCTCCTTGGGCCCCAATCGAGTTTTTTTATGGGGGGGGGGGGGAGAGGATTTCCAGAATGTTTTTTTGTGCGTGCATAACATGTCCGTTTCTTGCGATACATGTACGCTTCCAACGCTCTTTAGGATTTTCGCATGCGCTGAAAAAAAATGGGTGTTGCCATTGGAAATTTTCGAGTTTCTGTAACTACAACCGTAACCGTGAGCGCCATTTTGTTGCCGTTCACAGAATCTCGAACTTCTACCTCTGAATAGCTTATCTGAAATTTCACCTCGATCGGTTGAACGGACTGGCCGCTAGAGCTCCATATATCGGCAAAGTTTTTTTTATGACCACCATGTATATTATCCTTTTGAAAAATCTTCATATAAATATTTAATAGATTTTTATGTCAAGCACTGCACCATATTTACACCCCCCCCCTTTAATCAATAAAAATGCTTAATAAAACAAACAAACAATTAATTTTCGTAAACAATAGTTTTAACAATGGAGCATTAAAATTAAATTAAAACTGTGTTTAAAAATGAATTTTTCTTTATTGTTGCCATTACAACGTCATTGTTGAAATCATTGTTGGTAACAATGATTTCAACAATGTAAAATCTAATCAATAAATTTTAAGGAAAAATGTTCTTTGAGACTTTAACCGCCTTCATTGATGTTAGTAAACTATTTACAGCATCCAATTTTTTTACTTTATCATGGATCAAAGTTATTTTGCTTCCTTCAACGGAATGTTTTCGTTTGATGTAAGTTTTTTGTAACATTTTCATATAAATTTTAAAAATTTATCTTTATTTTTTCTCTTGTATGGACTTGTTGGTTACGACCTTAATTATAAAACGCTTTATTGATAAATGGTGATTAATAACTTGATTTTATGAAGGAATATTATTTGTAGTATTATTATGCAAATTCAATATGTGTATTTTTGTTATTTTGTTTGTGTATTGTTATTTCTTACTTGTTATCACCATTTTGAAAACGTCGTATTATTAAATGTATATTTCTGGCTTCATGAGATGAATCTAAACATCGGCAATCTTTTTGGAATTGCAAATGCACTGAATAAAATAAAAATCCAATCATTTTATTTTTTGATTGATTGTATGCACTCTGAATGGACAAACATTTTGAACACATTCTTAGGAAAATTCGACTCGATCGTGAGCACATGCGCTAATGCAATAAATCCGATTTTATGGTAAATTTTTTCAAACTGGTCAAAAGCATCTATGAAATTTGCATTTTGCCTATTCATGGAAAGAATGAAGGGTTGTGAATTGTTTATTATAATTTTGTTTACTATCTTAGAATACGATTAAAGTTATTACATAAATGTGGCATGAAGTAACAATAAATGTTGGCAATTGACTGCGTATGTGGTCGTATTAGTTGGTTATGAAAGAAAATAGTTAAAATAAACCAGTAAGCTTTTTTTTTTTTTTTTTTTAGAAAATTGTCTATTGTACTGTGCGTCTCAAAAATATATAGACGGGGTATTTTTTGAAATAGCAATTAAAAATTGCAGAAATGATCATAAAAAAATAATGAGCATATAGATTCATGACATAACTTTATTGAACCAAAGAAATACAGTATAATTTTCACAGAAAGAAAAATCTAAAAAATCTAGAATAAAAAATAGGTGATCCCCAAAATATACATAATTTTGTTATATTTTACATTAAAATTCAAATTTTGGATCCACTCTGTTAATTTTTCTTGTAATCTTATCAAGCAAACTTCGAACTAATGTTTGGAGAATGTGTGGTGGTAAAGAGATCAAACTCTGCGCTACTTGTTGATTCATTCCTGAGTAATCGAAAACTGACGATCATAAGCATACACCTTTTGTGCAAGAACTTCCCTAAGGTTTTCACTTGGATTCGAGTGTGGGATGAAAATTTACCAGTCTATATAATAGTCCTTTTACTTTGCTTGAAACAAGCTGATTTTTAGTGAGAGTTTCTAATCAATGCATTCTTCTGTTCGAATTTCAAGTTTTTCTCTTATAAGATTTTTTCAATTCGAAGCAGATTGCTTTTCAAGACATTTTAATAGTCAACACAGCACTGTCGATAATTAAGAAAAACAATATCCGTCGTTCAGCTGAAAGAGAACGCGCCCACACCATTAGATAACGACCTCCTTGTAGTCACCTAAAGAACTTGCAATATTCTTGTAGCAGATCATGCCTACAGTATACCCAGCCGTCATTGACAACCTACAATGTTAAAAATTTTCTCTTATTGACAGGTTGTCTTCCGTGAAATTTGGCCAGAAATTTTCCGTTTTGTTAGAAAAATTGGAATTTCTTCTTTTTTATATGTTGCCATTTTAATATTACAGAGTTTCAAAAACGGAATTATTACTATAAAAATGTACCATCCAATGAGGATGCTGTATTTTTGATGGCCACGCATGCTCTTCATACATTTCAAAATACTGTTGCAAAATACGGAGCCTACAAAGACGTAATTTTCCCCAAAAATGGAAACATTCCGGCAACTCTTCTGCAAAGCTTTTTCCGTAAATTTACGCTTTTTTTTTCTTTTTTTTTTTTTTTTTTTTTTACAGTGTAATTGATTTATTTATATTTTTTCTGGTCACTGTACAAAACATTTAACAATTCATCCGTCCAAAGTATGTGTTGTTTTTCAACGTAAAAAACGTTTGGTATTCTGTGGCATAAATTCACCATAGCTGCCGAAAACATTTTGCGATATTTTTGAAATTTGCTTCCCTGTATACGACGACGAACAGTAGATCTCGAAATAGAGAATTCTAAAGGTCTCGGAATTTCACGAACAGAATTCTTTTGGGATGAAACTGCTCTCAACAGCTCTCTATATTGTCGCTGAGATGTTTATCTTGGTCTGTTTGAAAACTTTTTTGTAATTGCATTGTCACCTTTCAATAAAATGTCTTAACATACAAAATTGCTACGTTTCATTTGATTTTAGCTATATCCAGAAATTTTAATATTTTGAGTGACTAAATGTGAAAATTTGGCTGTATTAGCAGCAGAGAATTAATGTTGTAAGGCATTTTCGTACTACTTAGAACTGAACAAGTTGGAAATTGTACGTGAAGTGTAGCAAATGAGGTGCGTTCGTACGATAACGAAGTTTTAAATATATCCAGATCTTGCAGTTATAATAGATAGTATTTCGGATACAGTATAATGGTCGAAATTTTTTTGTTTCCTGTAAATATACGGGAAGTATCTTTTATTACACCTCAGCAACATATATCACACGCTATACCATATATGCTTTTTTTTAATACAGGAGATAATTTCTAGTATTTCTCAGCAACGTATATCAATCTCATAAAATGTTAAATAGTCAATTACAATTGAAATGTGCAACAAAAATTGTTCTCCCTATACAATTATGTAATGGAATAGTTTTATGTGGCTTTTTAAATCAATAACAAGTGTTTTTTGCACCCCAGATTGTGCAAAATGCATATTATAATATGTACTCATAGATGCATAACAATTTTATTGTGTTCGAATGAGTGTAACACCATTAAAATGTATTTGAAACTTTTTCCCCATTGACAGTAATGTAACGGAATACTTTTGATTGTCCCTGTAATTGATATATGCATCCGATTTTCATAACATTTGAAATGACTCGACAGAATTACGCAATAATTATATGTTTTAAATTTCAAACGATTAAAATGCATTTGAAACTTTTTTCCTCATTGACCATAATGTAACGGAATCCTTTTGATTGTCCCTGTAATTGATCTATCCATCCGATTTTCATAAAATTTGAAATGACACGACAAAATTATGTAATAATTATGTATTTTAAATTTCAAATGATTCGGTTGGGTAGTTTTTGCGTTGTTATATGCGGACAGACAGACGGACAATAGGGGCCGCTTTTGTGAAAACCAAAAAAACGCCATAACTTCTTAATTAAAGTAGATATCGAATCGGTTTAAAGTTTATATTACTTCTTAAAAATGGGCTAAAAGTATATACATGACAGATTTTTGATAAATTTAGAAGTGGGCTCAAGGGGCGAAAAAAACAGGGATTTTGAGAGAAAAAAATTCATAACTTCGTCAGTTTTCAAGATATCAAGTCCAACTAAATTTTTTATAAATGTACTTAACATTATCTAAAACTTTTGTATTTACAAGTTTTTGATAAGACCAACTTTTACCGATGAAAAAAATTAAAAACGAAAAGAAAAAGGGGGGAGGAAAAAGAAAAAAACCCATAACTTACTCAATTCTTAAGCAATTAAATCTAATTAAATTTATTTTACATCTTCACAATAATATCTACAACTTTTATATTGACAAGTTTTTCATAGAACCAATTCTTATAGCAAAAATAAATTAAACAAAAAAAGGAGTTGGAGAAAAAACCTCAAATCCAAACTGCTTATATTCTGACTCATTTAAAAATTCATTTTTGATTTTAAACGCATCCAAATGACAGGTCCTCTTATTTAGCAACTATATAATGCGACGTATTGGCCAATTTTTTGATAAAGGCAGAATATATTTTTAAAAAGGCTGCCAAAAAAGGTATTTTGAACAGATTTCCCGAAGTTTTCATCATTAAAAAATTCATTAAGTATAACAAATTGCGTTTTTCATGAGTCATTTTTAAATTGATTTTTGTTCTCAAACCCATTCAATTTACAGGTCCTATTATTTAGGAACTATATAACTTGACGTATTGGCCAGTTTTTTGATAAAGGCAGAATATATTTTTTAAAAGGCTGCCAAAAAGGGTATTTTGAACAGAATTTCACGAAGTTATCGTGATTAAAATTTGAGGAAATTTAAGAAATTGCGTTTTTACCGAGTCATTTTTAAATCTTTTTTTGTTCTCAAACGCATCCAATTTACAGGTTCTCTTATTTAGGAACTATATAATGTGACGGAGTGGCCAGTTTTTTGATAAAGGCAGAATATATTTCAAAAAAGGCTGCCAAAATGGGCACTTCGCACAAAATTTCCCAAAGCGAGATGCTTAATGAACTGTGGGTATTCAAATAACAAATTGGTTATTTTATGACTCATTTTTAAAGACAGTTTTTTGTTACTTAGGAACTATATAATGTGCGTATTCGTCGATTTTTTGATAAAGGGTGAATATATATATATTAAAAGCTGTTAAAGTAAGCACTTCGCAAAAAAATTTCCCAAAGCGATCATGATAAAAGAATTGAGGTTGTATTCAAATAACAAATTGTTTATTTTATGACTCATTTTTAAATTCAATTTTGCTCTCAAATGCATTCAATTGACAGTTATTTATTATTTAGGAACTGTGTAATGTGCCGTATTGGTCAGATTTTTGATAAAGGCTAAATATATATTTTAAAAAATCTGTCAAAGTGGGCACTTCGCACAAAATTTCTCAAAACGATCTTGATTAAAGATTGTGGATGTATTAAAATAATAAATTGGCTATTTTATGACTCATTTTTAAATTCAATTTTGCTGTCAAACGAATTTAATTAACAGTTTTTTGTTATTTAGGAACTATATAATGAGCATATTGGTCAATTTTTTAAATAAAGTAAGAATATAATTCAAACTATATTGCCAAAATGGGCATTTAAGTAAAGATAGGCATTTTTTTTTTTTTTTTTTTTTTTTTTTTTTTGATGAAAATTTTTCGAAATCTACCTCCACCTATAGGCCATGCCGAAAGGGATTTTTTTATTATGATTACGAGTTCAAACAACAGTAACCGCGTCTCATCCACTGTCACAAATCTAGCCCCATAAGCTTCAAACAATCCTCACACTCTTGCTCTAAATATTTAAATTACTCTCTAAACATGACGTCAAACGAATTCATTGCGTTGTGAAAGTATAGACACTTTTCGTTCTTTTTGATCAAGTATTTGACAGAAAAAGGATAAAATTAAAATTCTTAATTTGACTGGTTTTCTTATTAAAAATGATGAGAAGACTACAATAATAAATCCATACTTTAGTTGAATGTTGCTTAGAATAAAATGAATCTCACCGATGGTCACCAATTTTCATGAAAAATTCTCGCACCGATAAAATTTCACATGCACAAAATATCTCGTAGCAGTAAGGTGCAACTCAACATTTCACAATACTTCTCACAACATAAAAAAGGATTAAATAAATTTAAAAGACGACAGCATTCTTAATAGCCTCCTCGCCGTACCTGCATCGACAGGCAGTAGAGGCAGACTTTGCGGCCCCACAATCTTTAACAAGCTGGAAATTGCACGTGAACGTAGCAAATGAGATGCGTTCGTACGATAACGAAGTTGTAAAAATATTCAGATCTTGCTGATATAATAGAACGTACTTCGGATACAGTATAGTAGTCGAAATCTTTGTATTTCTGTAAATATGCAGGAAGTAATTTTTATTACACCTCAGCAACATATATCTTATTCATGAAATGTGAAATAGTTGAATATAATTAAAACACGCCCCAAACAATGTTTCCCCGTATAGCATTATGTACTGGAATACTTTTGTGTGCCCCTGTAATTTAATAATAAAAATTATTTGCATCACAGATTGTACAGAATGCATATTTTAGTATATATTTCATAGATTCATGCCAATTCTATCATGTTCGAATGAGTGTAACATCATTAAAATGCATTTGAAATTTTTTCCCATTGACCGTAATGTAATGAAATACTTTTGATTGTCCCTGTAAATGATCTATGCATCCGACTTTCATAACATTCAAAATGACTCGACAAAATTACGAAATAATTATATGTTTTAAATTTCAAACGATTAAAATGCATTTGAAACTTTTTTCCCCATTGACCGTAATGTAACGGAATCCTTTTGATTGTCCCTGTAATTGATCTATGCATCCGACTTTCATAAAATTTGAAATGACTCGACAAAATTATGTTATAATTATGTATTTTAAATTTCAAACGATTCGGTTGGGTAGTTTTTGAGTTGTTATATGCCGACAGACAGACGGACAGACAGACGGACAGACGGACGGACTGAGCGACAATATGTGCTACGTATTTACATAATTACGAACGCACCTAAAAACGAAGTAACTCATGACAGCTTTACAATTAAACATATTCTGATTCTAATTAATAAAATTTTCATTTGTAGTTAGTAATGGGGGCAACAAAAGTAAGTGAACGTAAAATTTAAATCTTTTGATAAAATTTCCGGAAACGGCATAAACTAATCGAGAGGAGAAATCAAAACAAACCTGATTCAATTCGCTATGAAAGAACTGTTACCGCTCAGAAGCCATGCAATCATTGTGAAAGGCAGATATCCAAAACACAAACTGAAAATGCATGCCATCTGAGAAAACCATGCATCTTGTGAAATAAAATTTTACAGGCTCGCTCCAAAGATGATGATCGATAAATGCGAACTCTGAGCACATTGCAAATCCACGTTATTGGCAAAATGTGAGATGTTGACGAATAGGGGAACAAAAGATGAGAAATTTCTTCTCAACCTCACCCCCACTCTTTTTCATTTCTCCCTCCAAAAAATAAATTAATACAGCTGCTAATGTTTTGAAATCGAGCATACAGGCATTTAAGACATTAGGCTTCGATATTTCACATACACCATAGCAGTAAAAATATTTTGTATACACTAGTAACAATAAAATCATTGAACCAAACTCGTAGACCGGGAGGCGGTAGTATAGAAATCCCACCTTCGAATTAACGGCTAAAACATCAGAGTTAGTTAAAACTCAATTCGCATGTTAAATGCAAACGGTCTGCCAAGTCATATCATATATTTCAAACTTGAATTTCATGTCAAGAAACAAAGTTGAAATCAATAGATTGATAGAAAAATGAATATCTGTTAGAGATGATATTAAAAGAAATAATTTGTTTAGAGAGATCACAGAACGTTTACAAACAAAAATTGTTAATGAAGAATTGTTAGACGAAAAATTTTTAATAGGAAATCATGATACCAACATTTTCTTATACAAATATTGGCATCAGGATTAGAATTTTTTACAGTATTATTATTAATTGTACTTTTTAATTCGAAACTTCAACAGAAAATTTAAATTTTCTTAAACATGGATATGCATTTTAAAGCTTTTTTTAACTCTTTTCAGGCAATGTAATAAATGTATTGTTTCTTTTCGCTTTGAGCGTTAATGTTTCTTTGCTCGTCAGTAACCTTTATAAGGCACTACGGATTTCAGATACAAACAAATAAATTCATTAATTTAGAAAAAAATATCTTTTTTTTTACACCAATACTTAATTAGCACCGTATTTTACCAAGTTCTAACAGAATCTGAAGATTTATAAATATCCGTGCATTAGTTCTTGACATATAGCTATTGTGGAAATCGTGAAAAAAGCAGAATAGTAGTACCATATGCTTGATGGTATACACTTAAAACTAATAAGATTCAGTTTCCAATGAAGGTGTAATTGAATCTAAAGTTTTGTGAAATTCCGTGCATAAGTTCTTGTGATAGAGTGCGCACAAAATTTGTCATATAGAGAGAGACAGACATATAATCTAAAAACATGTTTTTTGGAATATCTGACCCCTAAAACTTATAAATCCGTCGAAAATCTATATTTCAAAATTTTCATAAATCAAATATTTTCTTGTAAAAATAGAGGAATGTAATAACAATGAAAACAGTATGTTTTACTGTCTTAAAACGAAAATAACTATAGTAGTTTGACTTGTAATGAATTAATTTTGCATCTCATTTTAAAGATATATTTCATTTTATTTTGAACCACATTAAAAACAAAAGTTTTTACGTTACGTATTAGTGGCGTTCATAATCGTATAAATGCGTATCAGATATACTTTAATCCGTCCATCAGTCTACCTATCTGTTGATTTGTTAGCGTGTAACAGCGCAAAAACTACCGAACAGAATGGTTTCAAATTTATTGTATAGAATCGTTGCAGAATTTTGTAGAGTTTTTTTTTAATTTTATGAAAATAAAAGCCAAAGTTATTGATAAAACTTTCCTCCATTCTACTAAATTCTGCGATATGTAATGAATTCAGATATATCCCATAACAGATAATGATTGTAAAATACTATGTTAGTGAAGTCTATTTTAAGATAGAGTCATATTATTTCCATATTATTGAATTTAGTACATACAATCGTAACAAATCTTGTATTCGTGCATTTTTTTGCAAAAAGTGCAGCAGCTATGGCACCAAGAACTGTATATCCATAAAACTATAGTTGTAGTTTGAATGCCCCTTATTTTCCACGTTTGACGTACAATTTGCGATTTCTTTTTTGCTATCATATGTAAAAAAATAGTAAAGTCAATCAGGGTAACTTTGGCTTATCAGGGTAACTTTGGGTTAAGAGAGAAAAAAGATTAAATCTGCTACATTACTTGAGTTAACGGTAAAATTTTTGTTTCAAAATATAGATAGCTGCATTAGTATGAGTTTGCTATTGCATTGGAAATAACTCATTAAGATTCCACCATGGCAGAATGGAACAAATTTACCCTGACGATGTATTCATAATGTACTGATTATAAGTGTAATATACGTATGTAATTATAATGTATATTCATGATGTATCCATAATCATTCCAAAAAACCTTTATATAAATAGTTTTTTGTTTATTGGTCTTATCTTAGAATACGGTTGTAATTTTGGTTGCTGGCCAGAATGTTACAAATAAATAGCATCTTTTAAAAAATCTTCATATAAAAATAATTGATTGATTTTTATGCCAAGCACTATACCATATTTCATTTTTTTACTCTCCTTCAACCTAAACTTCTCAATAAACAAGCGATGAATTTCGTAAAGAACAGTTTCAACAATGGAGTAATAGAATTAACAGATAATTGTTAAGTTACTTTGTTCCTCAAACAATTTATAGTTCTTTATTGTTGCCATTACAACATCATTGTTGAAATCATTGTTGATAAACATTGACTTCAACAATGTAAAATCATAATAAGTAAATTTTAAGGGAAAGTATTCTTTGAGACTTTAACCGCCTTCATTGATGTTCGTAACTTACTTACAGCATCCACTTTTTTATTTTATCATGGATCAAAGCGATTTTACTTCCTTCAATGGAATGTTTTCTTTGAATGTAAGTTATTTGTAACATTTTCATGTAAATTTTGTATATTTATCATTATTATTTCTCTTGCATGGACTTGCTTCTTATGCAGCCTCAAATATGAAACGCTCAATTGATGAATGCTGATTAGTGCCTTGATTTTATGAATGTATACTATTTGTAGTATAATTATGCAAATTGAATATGTATATTTTCGTTATTTTGCTTGTATATTGTAGTTTGCCAACTTGTTATCTTAATTGTGAAAACGTAGTGTTAATAAATGTGTACTTCTGTCTAGGTTAGATGAATCTAAACATGAGGAATCTTTTTGGGATTGCAAATGCCCTTATTAAAATAAAAATCTAATTATTTTTGATTTATTATGTGTACTCTGAATGAACAAACATTATAGACACGTCTCACGGAAAATTAGACTCCACCGTGAGCACGCGCGCTGACACAATAAACTCGATTTTATGGTAAAAAGGTTTCAAATTGATCAGAAGCACATGCTAAATTTGCATTTTGCCTCTTCATGGAAAAAATAAGGGTTATCAGTTGTTTCGAAAGATTCATGATTGCAGAAGTACAAAGGCCAATTCCAATTTATCTTAAAATTGTTATATTTCTTGACTTGTCTCGTTCAAGAATGCCTTTAGATTTAAAATATTATATCTAAAAAATAAAAATATATGTATGGCAAAAAAAAAAAAAAAAAAAAAAAAAAATGCAATTAGCAAAATTTCCATGTGAGAAAAAAAATGTCAAGCGATTGCCACCGATTGTCTGCAGTAGCAAAAATGATAAATAACGATACAAGGCGATATAATGCAGCATCAGAGTCGTTAAGAGCCCACACTACTGATTGAGAAAGACCCCGATAAAAATGTTGAGTCTATGGGGGCATTTTTTTCAAATATCTCGCTTAAATTTTAATATTTTTACGTGCTTTTTTGCATAGGAAAGCTGAGGGTGATCTACAACCATGCTAGTTTTTTATATTATGATAGTTTCAATTTCAGAACCAGTTTTAGCTTGTTTTGAAAGTTAATGTAATTTTTTTAAAATCTGAAATCAAAATTGAAAAAGTAAAAACTAGCCCCGGTGTAGATCGTCTTCAGCTGTCCTATTAAAAAAAAGCATGTAAAAATATTAAAATTTGAGCGATATATTTGAAAAGAAACCCCCCTAGACTTAACATTATCATCCGGGTCTTTTTCACTCAGTAGTGTGGGCTCTTAAACTATATCCATAAACTGATCATAAGAATGTTTGCTGTCATCCATGTCAAAGAAAACACGATATGAGTGCTGCATTAAAGGGGATCAGAATAAATTGGCCAATCAGAGTACAGATTTTTTTTTTAATGTTACATTGTCTTTGTACAAATACAGAAAACAAAATGCAAAATCATTGAAGAATAAGTTTGTGTGTATGAGCAGCAAATAGGATATTAGAAAATATGTGTAGAACATTTAGCTTTAAAACAAGCTACTTTCTTTTGTCAAATTTCTTATTTAAAGTGATTATCAAGTATGGCCTAGTTTTATAAACAATGTTGAATGTCTCTATATGAAAATACATTACATAAAAATACAATCGTTAGAATACTTTACAGCTAACGTACTCATTGCTGTTCTATGAAAATATCGTATTTATTAAAAAGAATTTAGGTTTAAAAATTTGCATTAAAGAAAATTTTTATTTGAAGTTAATCGTCTTATATGATGTATGTACACGTTTTGCGGCATCGCAATTTCGATTTTATAATGAATCAAAGTAGTGGTTCTTATTCCTTCCATATAGTTTTGAACGAAGTAAGTTATTTGTATCATTTGTATGCGATTTTGAAATAAGCATTTTCAATAATTCGCTCTTCCAATGTAATTCATGAATACACAGACTTTATAATAAAAAAAGTTTTTTTATCTTACCTGGTTGCAACATTCCAATCTTTACATAGAATGTCTATTGAGAACTCAAATGGAATAAAAATAAAATAAATAAATAAATAATCAGAGAAATAGAGGGTCGAATCCATGTCAATTCAGGCAAGGAGGTTACCTTCATAGTCTCAGAAGTTTTTTAAGTGAACATATGTTGAAATTCAGAAAAAAATAAAACCCCTGTATTTTTTGGTTTTGCCCCAAACATTTTCTGAACCGAGATACAGGGCACCAAAGATAGCATCCCGAGCACCATTTTCCATTCGCGATTTTCGAAAAAAAAATTTAAAGTGCTCGATCTCTGGAACGGTGCGAGATATTTTTTTTTAAGATAATATTTTTCTGTTTAAAAAGATATACTCCATTTTGAAATATGTATTTTTTTTTTTTTGCAACAGCCTTCTAAAAAAAATTTTTTTTAATCCAAAATGCCAACCTTTAAAATTTTGATTTTTTTACTGTTAATCAATACCAATCAATACCATACTGCCTTCACTGTAAAGGAGGACTTTCACTTTTGTGTTTAACAAGTTTTAGAAACATTTCAAAAGTCATTACCTATCATGGGATACCATTTAATTAATTACGTATGATAGAATTTAATGAAATGAAGAAACCATTTATTAATATTACAGTGATGGGTGTACCTATATCGCACAAACTTTGAACAGCAGGAAAGAAGAAATTTCATTTGTAACCAACATTTCCACATTTTACGAATTCAAATCCATTTAACGTATTCAACTTGAAAAAATAAATTGTGAGCACTTATGAATGAATGAGAAAAATAATTGTTATTTATTTTTCAATTTGAAAACTTAAATTTTTAATCAAATTAAAAATTTTAATTTATAGTAATTTTGGTTTTTCATTCTAAAAATAAATAAGGATTTTAGCATTAATAAAACCAAAATTTATGCATGCGAGTAATAGACGAATTTATCCCTCTCATTTCCTGGAAAAATTCCCGGATTAAATATGTTTTCTAGGTGAACGGAAATTTTTTGTGAAAAAATGAAGAACAATTTCGTGTATATTGACGATTTTTTTTTTTTTTTTTTTTTTTTTTTTGCGTGTGTGTGACTGTGTGCGATTACTTCTTAGAGGATATAACACTTTCGGATGTTATTTAAGTTCTGCGGATGTGTGTAGAATGATAGTTACAGATTTTATTCTTGGGTGCAATTTGGCTTTAAAAACTCGCTATTGCTTTCGTAAATGGGAAATGGTTTTGAGGTAAAGACTATATGACTTGTGTCCTAGTATTCGGAGCACTTTTAAAAGACAACTTATGAAAATTGTGAGGACTATAATTTTCTTAATAAAAGTCTCTTTTTAAATTTATCTTTCAAATGTTTCAGTAATTTAATGATTCCTTATAGCTGTTGCTGTAATCTAACTCGAAAAAACATTTGTGGTAAAATTAAGCAAAAATATATTGGCGGCGAAAACAAAGATCTCTCTATCACTTGGCATTTTAAATGATTTTTTGAAAAGAATATTACTTTTTTAATTTTTACTAGCTATATTTATATTAAAAATAGCTTTACAGCTGAATGATATTTTTTTATTTCTTACTTTTAGATTTATGATGTTCAAGACTATGTTGATCCTAGGTAAGCTATTTTTTGATCAAACATATTTGTATAAAATGCATATATGTATATATATTTTTGCATTGGGTTTATTTATAATAGTATTTATAGATATATACATGTTATTCAAATGATAACAAATTAATAAAAAAATTAACAAAGAAGCATGTGTGAAAATTGATCATGAAAACTTGATCATTTTCAAACACATTCGGAAGTCTGTTAAAAAAACTCCTTGGACCAATAAGGTAAAAAAAAAAATAATGTCTGTATGATCTTTAATGTTTATATGATTTCTAGTGGTTATATCTCTAATATTTATATAATCTAAGATTTGTATCTGTGATATATATATTTGGATTCTACAAGTTATTTCAGCTATGAAACGCATGGCACAGTTGGAAATTGTTACTTAGCAATTCCGTCAATGCGTGGTACTGGTAATATACTTAGGATCTTTTGATGAGCCTTGTATATGATCTATAAAATTTACATATGAAGTAACGTGTGAAAAACATTTCAATAACAATATGTATACTACAATTAAAAACATTCTCTTAGGAATTATTGCTCATAGAGAGCAGTCTAAATGAATACTTTGATATGTCCCTGTAATAGAAACAGAAAACTTTATGCTGACGATAGTTCATAATAAGTACTTGTAGTGCAGTTCAGTGATTAAATCAATTTAAATATGCCTGAAATAGTGTAACATCATTAAATGTCATTTCAACGATATTTCTCTATACACCGTAATAAAACGTGTTTCTTTTGAGTATCCCTGTAAACTAACATGGAATTCTATATACTTCATTTGCAAGATCAAACATGATATGGCAATCCTTATAAAATATACAAATTTAATTAAAATACGAATGTACAATGCATATTATAATTTGAGTAGATGGCAGTGTGATAAACCGAAATCATAAACTTTTTTCAACTGTATTGGAAAGTCTTAAAAATGTAATATTTAGTATAAATAGTACATTTAGAAAATTATTAATTGTCAGTTTTATGGATGGTTATAATCAACTTCTTGAAAATATTACAGCGAGAAATTAACATTAAATTGTATTCTTTTAATATTTTTAATCCTATTGAAATTAATGGGAAATGTTTTCATATTTAGTGAATGACATAAGGACGGTATGTCATAGTTCCCTTCTTGAATTGTTTGGCATTAAAACTGATCTTCGTTATCCTAATGGATATGTTAATATATACAGTTCAACTTATAACCAAGACGTGAAGAATGTGCATTTAAAAAATCCTCTAATTAACATAAAAATCTGTTTATTAATTTTCACTAATCATGCTTTTATAAGAATAACACTACATAGCGAAAAATCCCTGTTGGCTTGGCCTATAGGCGAAGGTAGATTTCGAAGTTAAGTGCTCATTTCGAGAACAAAAAATAAAATATGATTAGAGATAAACATTGTTTAGCAACATTATATTTGGCCTATTTTGAAGAACTTTTAATTTAATTTTTCCGCAACGGCTGCTTTTATGAGAATCATCTTAAGCGATATTCGACACAAATGCTCACTTTGACAGAATTTTTGACCAGACTTTATGAAAAACTCGACTAATACGACACATTATATAGTTCCTAAATAAGAGAAACTGTCAGTTGAATACATTTGAAAGCAGAATTGAATAGATAAATGAGTCATAAAATGAGCAATATGTTATTTGAATACACCCTCAATTCTCCAATCGTGATCGCTTCGGGAAATTTTGTTCGAATTGCCCATTTTGACAGTTTTTTTTAAAATATATTCTGCCTTTATCAAAAACTGGACAATACGGCACATTATACAGTTCCTAAATAAGGGAACCTGTAAATTAAAAGCCTTTGAGAGCAAAAATGGATTTAAAAATGAATAAGAAAAATAAGCAATTTGTTATTTCAATATTTCTTGAATACATCCTCAATTCTTCAATCACGATCGCTTCAAGAAATTCTGTTCAAAATGCCATTTTGACAGCATTTTTTGAAATGTATTCTGCCTTTATCACAAAACTGATCAATACGCCACATCATATAGTTCCTAAATAAGAGAACCGGCCAATCGGATGTGTTTGAGAACAAAATGAGTGAGAATATAAGCAGTTTGGAAAGAGATTTTTTTTCTGCAACTCCTATTATTGTTTAAGTTATTTTTAATATGAACAAAATGAGTGAGAATATAAGCAGTTTGGAATTGAGATTTTTTTCTGCAACTCCTATTACGGTTTAAGTTATTTTTAATATGATAATTGGTAAAATGAAGAATTTGTCAATATAAAAGTTGTAGATATTATTGAGAGATGTATGATAAATTTAATCAGATTTGATATCTTAAGAATTGACGAAGTTATGGATTTTTTTCTTCTTCTACCCCTCCCCCCTTTTTGTTTTCATTTTAATTTTTAATTTATTTATTTATTTATTTATTTGTAATGAGAGTTGCTCTTATCAAAAAAATGTCAGAACAAAAGTTCTAGATAGTATTAAGAGCATTTATAAAAAAATTAGTTGGATTTGATATATTGAGAATTGAGAAGGTTATGAATTTTTTATTCCCGAAAACCCTATTTTATTCACCCCTTGAGCCCATTTTTAATTTTATCAAAAATCAGTTATGCAGAAACTTTTGGCCCTTTTTTAGAATTAATAGAAACTTTAAACTGATTCGATATCTATTTTAATAAATAAGTTATGGGTTTTTTCGGTTTTTAACACAAAACTCTGTTTATTAATTTTGACTAATCATACTTTTCTAAGAATGTCACTACATAGCGAAAAAAATCTTGTGGGGATGACATCAGTTCGTGATGGTTGAATAATGTGCAAAATGTTGGCTATCTTTGTAAAAAGCTAAATGTACGATGATATTGGTATGACTTTAAGAGTCTATAATAATGGCGACATGCACACGCATGTTCAATTCCGTATCCAGACTACTGTGTTAACGCATGTTTAAAAATTTGCTGGAATTCGACTGGTTTCTCATCTAATTTATTTCGATTTCACAAGAGAGGTGTCAACAAACAGTAGTTTGACGATAATAGCATAACATGACAAACCTTATAATATATATAAATTTATTTTAAATACTTTACCAGAATGGCAATTTACCAAAATGACTTCACTAGATGCCTGCCATTTTTGGTCCAAAATCTTTGTCCTGTCCAAAATCTTTTCGATGCATAAAGAACGATAAACTCTAAATTTATTTTTATGTTTAATGCTTTTAGCGGCATGTAATGTTTTTCTTAAACGAAACCATTTTAAAAATAAGATTATCTGTTTTTGCGATTTAAATAGTGTTATATGAAAAGGAATTCTCGTTTTTCATATGATTTACTTCATTGCTTAGGTAAGAAGAGTATTTAAGCAATGTCTCATTATTAATTAGCCTTTTTTCATCATTGTCTTTTATTTCATTTTCATTTGTCTGTACACAAAATGAGATCACAACTAACACTGACATCGACACTTTGTAAATGAAAAACTATATTTCACTTATATTAATTAAGAATATGTAATATAATTAATTATTATGACAATCTAACACCCATGAGCAACATAGCTTCGTGCATTCACTCACTCTTTCACTTATAATGGAACAAGCTCCATTTATTTTTGGACATAAGACTGAAAAACAATCCAATCAGTTATGTGTCCGATGCGTAGGATTGTACACAGTTTGGGATACACAGTAGAAACTATCAAACACAAAATAAAATTTAAATATAACATGCAATCACATCTCCCTATCAACGTTGAAGGCACATTGTTCTATCATAAATGCTGTCAGAATTTGATGCAATAAAACATTAATATTCCTGTACTATTTTACATTTTTTATGAAAAATACAGGTTTTAAAGTATTGAAATTGAAATACAGATTTAAATAACGACATTTTTAATGAACACTAAAGAAGTATGCATAAAATGTCTACTCTCAAAAAGGCATAAGGCAAAAAGGCAAAAGACACTTAAAAATAATATTATTGTAAGCAGAAAATGGTGTCCATTGTATTCGTTTTTCAGAAATATAATCCTTTCATTAGAGTTTAAACTGATAATAATACAGCAAGATGTAAGTAAAAATTTTTAATAACATTCTTGAGATGGTTTCATTTTTAATGATTTGATTGTGATGTATGTAGTGCAAGTAGCTACCCGAACCCGATACTTGACGCATGAGTTATGCAAAACAATTTATTGACTGAATTGGCATACTAATAATATCTTGTTAAATAAACGATTCTTTTACCGCGCATGAGATATTACTGCTTTCTCTTTTTTGTGTGTGGCGTATTGAATATTTTTTAAGGTCATGTACTTTCTCATCATATCCGATGTTTAATATCCTGAAAAAAAAACAGTTATTATTGATTTATAAATGAAAGGTTGTATACAGGGCTCTCGCTAAAAAATTTTATTGGTGGCGGACAGAGCCTTAAATTGCCAAGTCAAAATTCAGAATTTGCCAACTCAGTAAAAAGTAAACATAAATAGTTTTCGGCGTTTGCCAACTAATTTTGTAATTTTACCAAGATATCACAATTAGAAAATGTAATATAGTTTTTATTTGTAAAAAGATTAATAATATTTTTAATTATATGGGTGACTTTAACTCAAATCTATAAGAAATGGAAAGTATGTTATAGTTTTTCATTAAAGGTTGGAACTGATTTGCCAATTCAGTTTGCAAATTTGCCAACTGTAGCAGCATGTGTAATTATTTTGGGGGGAGGCACCCCCTGTCTCCCCTCTTAGCAAAGCCCCTGATAGTATGGACACAGAAACAGCAAGCCTCACACACGCACATTCTTCTGATATCCTTTAAAAAAACTTTAGAAAATTATAAATTTATTCTTTTTTTCTCTCCGGATGACGTCAAATATAATTACGAAACGTATTATTGTAGACACTGATTTTACCTAGCAAATTAACAAATACATTATCAAAGTTTGGAAGGGTGTCATACTTAACCTTCGTAAATTGAATGTGTGAGTAATTATTATTCAGTAATATTTCAAGCATTTTTAGAGTTAAATTTAAAGTGTGCATAATTTTTACTTGCAGTTTTTTGGATCAGTACAATTACTATGGGACCACGCAATCACCATCTTTTAGCGGAGGTTCTATCTTTGACAATGAAGACCCTACTAATGATTATGGAGCTTATCATTATGAGTATCATTCAGTATATTATTATATATACCCGACGTAAGTATAATAAAAGAATTTTTTTTATATCGTTAAATATTTTTGCACTAGAAACATAATTTGCATTAGAATTAGATGCCTATTTTATTTTCGTTCCGATGGGCGTTAAATGTAATTCAAGGATGTATTTCTTATTGTCAAGACTGATTTTATTTAGCAAATTTATTTCTATAAAATATAGATTTCAGATGTTTCTTTCAAAGCTCTTATAATTTCAGATAAATATTATTAAGTTGTTTGTTTACAATTTTATTAAAGTCTTGTTAAAATAATTAATATCTTGTTTACGTAATATAGAAGTTAATGAGAATTTTCTTTATCAAAGAAAAACTACTTGAAAGTGGGAAAAAATGCATTTGCAGCAGATAATACACATTCTAGATGATTTTACGGAGGATATTAAATTAAAAAAAATTAAAGTTTGATCTTTGAGCTCGTTATTATGCACTATCCTATAATAATAAATTTTATTAGTATGAGGATAATTACTTCATTATGAAAAAAATATATATGTATTCGATTAAACCTACATATGAAATTTACGACATTGTACTACATCTTACGAAGTAATTGTATTTTCAAAAGTTAACATGTTATGATTCTTTCTCTAACTCACTAAGCACCAGCAGTTTATAAAAAGGACAATTCCAGTATGTCTTCAATTATTCAATAAACATATCCTACTGATTATTTTATGTATTTGTGTTTAGCCTAACATATCTAAAATACAATGGCATCTCAATGGGAACTGATATAGGGTGGATTTATCATCAGATAAAAAAAGGAATGGCACATGGAAATAGAATGCAGAATATACCGGGTGGGCAAAAAATCCGTAGAAACCTTAAAAGTTCATAAAACTCGGAAAAATAACCGAAATAAAAAGCAGTCTGTCAGGTTAACATCTATAAGTCAAGGAATTTCTTTTAAAACAGGGGAAAAAATAACTTAAAATCATAGAAAAAAGGTAAGTAACGAACCGAATGTCTCAGAATTGTTTTTTACTGCTGTAAGTGTTCCATGTAACCCTCACAAGGGGTAATATAGTAGACTCAATAAAATCCGCATCTCTCTAAAATCCGCACATAATTTACAGATGTAAACAATGGAACTTTCAGTTCAAATGTATTGACAAAATTTAACTTATATCAGTTCCATATATATTTTAGTTTATAATTTTCTTACTGAATTCATGTTTGTTCATAAAGGAAGTATAAATTAATTTCTGAAAAAAAATCAAGATATTGCTGATAACAATGTTAATCACAAACTTTTTGCGAAATATATTTAAGCATTAATCTATTTTTTTCATTATTAAGTCTTATAAAAAGAGAAATAATGCTTCCTTTTTTTACGATTATGATGTGAATTAGTAATGTATCTTTATGAGACAAGTTTCATTGAATAATTTCAGAAAAATACATTTAATCTTTATAATGAATATTTAACTGTACACTATTGATTATTAACTTAACCTTTGTTTTTAATGTTTTAATGATTTAAAATATTATCTAAATTTTAATTATTTTGGTTTATTACTTATTTTAGTATTTTATTATATTGTAAGCATTTATTATAGTTTCAATTTAATAACTTTCAAATTTCAGTTTAAAAAATGTAAACAAGGTAATGACCAGAAATCCACAAAATTCTAAATTCCACATAACCTCTGGTCCCAAACTGTGTGGATTTGACGGATTCTACTGTAATGAATTGCAGAAAAATCAAAAAATCTATCTTTGGCAAAATTTAGTAGGCCTGGATGTGAACATGACACCTCTCGGGACAATCATCACATCTTAAAATTCCGATAGGTGAGATAGACCGGGTCGTTACTCGAGGTATTTCAACATGGCCTGTCTTTGTTAAGGATCCTTTTCCACTCCTCTCATCCTTCTCAACTCGTAATTTAATCAAAGTAAAATCGCTGATTTCTGGTTCACGTGAAACAACATCACCAAAGAAGTTTTATCCAACGCACTCAGCATCTTTGTTTACATACACAGATTACAAAGGTGAACTAGTTGTGGATTAGGAGCACAAGGTCTTGTAATCATCTCATTTGCATGTTTCCACTGAAGTTGCTAGTATCAGAGCCATCTGTCGGCCGTTTTTTGAGCTATTTTTTTCACCTTAAAATCAATAAAACAATTTCCATGACTTGTAAATCTAACATTCCAAACCGTTTTTTATTTCGGATATGTTTTCTGTTTTTGTGAATTTTTAAAGTTTTATCGGCCTTTTTGTCTATCCGGTATCTCTATTGAAAGTACTTACCTAAAAAATGGTAACGAATCTGCAAACAATGGTAACGAATCTGCAAATCAGCAGTTTCTTTTAAACGAGTTTAATGAGACCAACGAGGAAAGATGAAGCATTAAATCTGAGAAATGAATGTACACCACATTTTTTTTTTTTAATTCATCCAAACAAATTTTAATGTTTGAATCTCACTTATGTATGTATATGTAATCATTTTTAATTGATCACTGTAAAAAAAAACTATATCTGTGCGTGATAGAATGACTATTTTAGGCTTAAAACAGTCTGTAGCATACCACAATTTCAGCATAACATATTACTTTCAAATCTGTTACAAAATCGAGGAATATAATCGAGGATACGTATGTAATAACAGTTTAAAAGAATTTATAAAAAATTGATGAAAAATAGCAAATTAAAGCCAATGTCTCTTTTTCTTCTAATAATAGGTATTTTTGAAAAACAATAAAATATCCCATCTTTGTCTCTTTGCATTAAATCATGTATGATTTTTGAATTATAAATTAAACAACTCATTTATAAATTTCAAATTTTAAGTTAAATAAATCTTATTGTTTGTGCATATAAATAAGACAAATATTTCATTTTTTGATTTGGTATGTGTATTTGTTTTTCTAATGAATTTGTTTTATGATAAATACACATTAATTTTCCCCAGTCTTCCTCAATTCCAGGTTTCTGAAATAAAATTGGAATAGACAAGGAGTGATAGAAATTGCCACATTCACACTCAAACAATACTGAATTAGGTGTCGATAATTTGAAATGTAGTTTTTAAGCTTGACATCTGTAATTGTTATTGACAGGTACAGCCACGTCTGAGATTACGTCCGTAGTACACTATTTGAATTCCAGATGACGTCATCCGATTTCACAGAAAGCAGTGTCAGACTGTTGAACATTATTCTAAAATAAACTCATTATGGTTGAAGTTAGCAGGTGAAACTGGCCGTTCGATTTGGGGGACACTATCAGTACATTTAAATAACCAAGTATTGTGTTCATTCGCAAAAACTTTTCACTTTGATCATTTTTATCAACATTGAAAGTTTTTTCCATTAACCTGCAAGAAAAGACAGGCTTTTTAATCATGTAAATTAAATTAACCGCAAATAATATCATTCAATAACTCCATTCTAGTTGTACACTTTCGAAAAGGCCATTGTTTATTCAGAAATCAATACATGTTAGAGCATACATGTTATAAAAGCATTTGTAAAAACTTGTGGATAAGTGTGATCTGTAACCACACAGAGGGTTTCGTTTAATAGTTCACTCAAAACATTTATTTTTTAAGTAATAAATCCAAAATATTAATTTATAATTATTAAATTTTTACATATATGGTAGTACCAATAAATTTAATTTAAAAATGAATATAAAAGAAACTTATTTATTTTAATCAAACTGTAAATTTTCAAATCAAATCATTTAAATAAAAAGCTAAATTCTAATTTTTTTAAACAGTTATCGATGCATTAACATTAACATAAGGCCATTAACAGTAAAAGGAATAAAAAAAGAAGCAGTTGATACTAACTATTTGACAAGCTTATCATAAATCTGGATTTTAGCTTAGTTGTATAATATTTGTATATTTATTCTCCTGGGGAAAAACTACAATTATACAACTCTTATTCTATAAAAATTGCTTTTAGGTATTTTTGCTGAAATCTATATTTTTTCATAATGTGGGAGTTTGTCATATTTCATTTCAAATGCATTTTCTTAAAGGTACCATAAAGTTTATGTTTTTTTTTTTTTTTTCTCATTTCTTCTAGTTACGTGGGTTATTATCCTTTGACAAATCTTCAATATAGTCCCGAGTATCCCTATCTTGACAATTATGTGTACGTACCAGTTAACATCTACTACTACGTGCCAAACCTCACATACTATACGACAGAAGCAACATATAATGTTAGTGACATTGCCTATCATCTTGATCCAGCCCATGCGTATGAAAGTGAGATGATGTCTTCCACCTTGGAACAGAGTTTTGACACCTTTGAAGAATTTAATGGCAACATATGCAATATTGGCAACAGGTAAGAAATCATTGCATAAACTAATTCATTAGATTTTATATTTTATACCGTAATTGGGTTTACTTGTATTCAGAACGTTACTTTGTTTTATTTCCCACGAAATATTAATACCTGTTATAACCAAATTTTTACTACTCTAATGATTTTTTTTTTAAATATTATTTTCTGAAACTTTTTTCCTTGTATCAAACCCTAATTTCTTTTTTATATCTGAACTAATTTATTGCTATTTAGTTTAATGAAATTCTGAGTTTGTGTTACTTAGAATCAAGCAACAATTTAAGTGCAATAATTAATTCAATTAAGTGAGAGGTACAAACAAAGGTTTTTGTACCGTAAAACCCCATACAACAAACAAACCAACCACCAACGAAATATGGCATCTGAAAATAACATATAAAAAGACATTTTAACGACAACGATGTTTATTCAGACTTGAAATAAAATGGAAAAATGTGTAGTCCTTTCTCTCTTTCTATTCTCTATTACTTACCCATCATACATAGTATAGGGTAAGTCTTGCAATCGTTTTGAAAATCGAAATTTTTTTGACGGATTTAAACGTTTCGGACACTGGAGATTCCGAAAAACATATTTTTATCCGAACTCATCTCTACTGTCTGTCTGTAACCGCTCTATCTCCCGAACAAATTGAGATAGAGACTTGAAATTTTGTATGTGCTAAGTATGTAAGAATGGGACGAAGCCTATTTAATATCAGTAACCTCGATTATCCGGAACAATTTTTTTCAGACTCTCGAAAAATTCTTTCTGATGAAAGGTATATAAAAATTTTCGAATTTTTTAATTTTAAGGAGTGAATGTAAAAGGCAATAAATTAAGACAAATTTTGCATAAAAAATGATGTCGATCGGATTATTAGTTGTTGAGATATTTCTAATCCTGTTTTCCACATTCTTTGATTTTTCATGATTCCGTATTTCATTCGATTTTCACTTCAAAGATATCTTTTAATTGCAAATGAAACACTTAATTCGACGCAAGAAATCGTTAGTGAATATGATAATTATTTTTAGAGTTATAAGGATGTTTTCTTTTATGCAATTCAGTGCTACTTGAATAGTTTGGCGTTTCATACAATTTATCGAAATTGGTTCATCAGAAATTCATTAATAGAGCATGATGAAGTGTTAAAAATACTTATACTTTTATATTTTCTTTTGGAATTGTAATGCATTTTATAAATTGTTTACATATATTATGTTTTCATATATTATGTTATGCATATCCATGATGGGTAAGTATTACGGTGGCCTCCAACGACTAGATTTTTTTATTTGTAGATCCATAGAAATATCATAAGTTATTGAGATTTGATGTAAAATTTTACAGATTTAAAATGGTGTATTGCCTTTTTACGAGAAAACGAAAATATTCGCTTACTTTTAGAGTCTGTGATGATTGATTTAAAATATCAGTTTAAGAGCACAGAGTTACTTTAAACAAATCTCGTACGTTATAGCCATCACAAAATTTTCTGACAAATAATTGAAAGCTTCTGCTACAAAATTGTATTGTCAATGCATTCTTTTTTCTTCTTTAAATATAGCTATGTCTGAAATCATGAGTCACAGAGCGTGTTAGCGTTACCTATTTGCAGTATAGTCCAAACCTAATAGGTATCTTACTATGTCAAGATCATAGAAATGTTCTATGAAAATCCGTGATAGATTTCTTGAGCCATAACTATCGACTAATCGTAAAAATATCAGCTTGTCACAAACAGTGTCACTATTATGTTATGGCACAGTATAGTACAACAGCAGCCAAGAGACGCCAAAATCTTGGGCGATTTACGCCTACGCCGAAGCGGCACCAATTATGTCAGTTTGTAATAGATACACTATGTATATTTTTTTTAATTCATGGATTATTTCTTCATGTATAGTTATCATGGAAGTCCTAAAAATGCAAGCAACGCCATCTTCGAGATTATTTACAACGTAATCTAATAATGCGAATTTATGTCAAAATTTACTGAATCTGAAGTTTTATTAAATTTCATGCTAAAACATAAAAATCCTTCGAAATCTGATAGCCTCAATTATTCCCGAATTTATTATCCTCTTCTTTATAAATTAAAGAAATTTAAAAAAATAGATTTGCATTATGAATTCCAGATCTTGTTTATTAGATAAATGCAGCTTTTAAGATTTATATCTCTATAATCAGCGGGAAATATTATATGTATTCACTTAACAAACTTCACGTGGCTACAGGTAATAATTCGCACATATTATTATCTATATGTGTCAATTATTGTCATTACGTTTTCAATTTTATCCATTCCCCCAACTGAATTAAATTTTGACACAGATTGTACAGTGCTTGATATCTATTTAACAATCAAATGTCACATAAAAATATTGTAATGCATAAGTTTTATGGATAATCTACTTTTCTTAAATTATTTCTTATATGGTATACCTGAATTAAATTATATTATGCAGCGTTTAGAATCGCGATTTACAAAGGCAAGAAACACTATTTCCGTACATTTACCTCTTTAGCTGGTTTCTAATTTGTATGTTTTTACAGTAATGCTATTCGTTTTCACAGTAAAGAAGATTTTATAATTTTTACAAAAAGGTGAATAGTCTTCCAATCATCACAGTTATTAATATTTCAAAAGAGTTTTAACGAGCTTCTGCAAATGACGAATTTAATATTTTAGTTAGTATCGAGAAAGAGTTTTGGGCCTATGTTTGATAATTGGCTGCAAAAGATGATGTCGAACAGTTTTTTTTTCATAAATCACGCATCTATGTCTGATAACAGCTGATATATCGAAAGTGTTTTAAATTTTATATTATAGATAAACTATTGAAATATCATGACGTTAAAGCATGCCTATAAGAAAAAGTTATAACTATGGTGGAATTAGACATTTCTGCCGTATCTGTTTTTTATCCTTTGGTAATTCATTAGAAGATTAGAGAGTGAGTTTTGAATTTCTGCAAGTCTTCGTATCTTGCTTACTGAACGGCATTTTTGTGATGTAAATTGTGATTAGTGCCAATTAACTAAAAATGCAGCGACATTTTTGAAGCAAATTCAATAAATTCAAGTGCAAAATTTTTAAAAAAATACACAAATTTGTTCAAAAATAATAAAAATATTTCTTTTCATCATTCTGATTTTGTTAAGCAATTACAACAATTAAGAATTTAGTTTCTGTTTTAAATCGAAGATACGCCATTAGAACTAACATTTATGTTAATTTTACTTAAGTATTAAATTATGTACGTTGAAAAAAGGATGAGATAGGGGGATTTCAATCGTTTATTAAACATTGAAACTGTTGAACCGTGTTAAAAAAGTGATACACAAAATTATATACGTTCAGTCGTTTTTGAAAGTTTTATGTGTTTTAGAAATTTTTATCTGTTATACATTTTATATTAACATATCCCAATTTAAGTTTTCTTTAATAATTCGCTTACGTTTTTTATATTTTCTATTTATAGTTCCACAGAAATTGTGGGAGAAGAGCAAACCACTTTCCAGATTTATTATGTGGAACCCGAAGAAGTGTTGAATGATGCTCCTCCAGTGGACGATGAAAACGAAAGGTAAGCGAGTTTAATAAAAATGCGTTTGCTGTTATTTCATACAGCATAGCAAAGCAAAAGTTATCTTTATTTATTTAAGAATAAAAAAATCCCTTATAATAAGATAATGATATGCATTGGTTTTTAAAGACTTTCGTGACAATACTGATTTGATAAATACTAGTTTTGATAAATACTATGATGATACCAAGATATCTGGACAGCGTGCACAAACGTTAAGAGGAGATAATGCAATATATATCTATACATAAATATTCTCCACAAAAGCCATGGTTCAGTCTACTTTTTTAAATAATGATTTCTTATAAAAAGTTTTCTCAATACAAACTAAATTTCTTTATTGCTCAGAAATTTAACATTCGAGGTTATAAAATTCGGAAATTCTCATTTTTTACTTTTAATGAAAATTATTTAATTGTATGCAAAAAGTTCTTTTTTTTTGTTTCAATATAATAAGTTTAATAAAATAAGATTGGTCCGACAAAACATGTTGCACGGAAATTGTTATCAAAAAATTCGGTTATAACAAATCGGCTGTTTTTTATGAAATCAGCAGTAATTGTTTTGGCTATAGCCGTTTTTAGAAAACTTCAAAATTGGACGCCTCAAAACATGTATTTTGCTCAATAACTTCTTTAACATACGATTCTATTAATTAGAAAGTCATTGCAATTCTGTCATGGCTTTCTTTATTTTGTTCGAAATGGAATGATATCAAGGGAAGTGCTCTGTTATGAGGTCAGGGACTTTTTATGAATTGTAAGAAACAGTCTGAATGTCAAAGAATCTACATCAATGAAGTTTGGAAACGAGTAGACGTAAATTCTTAGGAAATTATCTCTTTTATATTTTATATAAATTAAACAGTACCTTTTTTAAAATACCATCACAGTATCCTTATTATAAAAATTATCAAAAAATTCGTAAATCTATTTTTGTCTTGGAATGAGCAACTTTTGTTCTTATGATTGCAGCATATCCAATGATTCTTTAAGATTTTTAAATAACCATTCGGATTCCCATGCGTATTAAAAGAATTATGATTAATATAACTAGTATTGTTTACTAATATTTGTGAAATAATTAAAATATGTGTCTTTTTAAGTTTTGCTTAAAGAAAAAAATATTACTTGCTACTGTGAAGTGTTAGAACGAAAAATATTTTAAAGAATTTTAGCCCATTATTCGTATAATACATTAATATTCAGGTTCTTCAGTTAGTTAAAATAAAAAAAATAATACAAGCTTCTAGCAATCATGGCTATTTTTTATATTGTATGCACTATTTTTTTAATTACATAATATTGGAATGAGGCACGATGACGCAACACTGATAATTTTTCAAGCGGGGTGCGTGCAAAATACATAAAAATGTGCAAGCTTAGCGAAATGGTATTTGATGGAGCCAGGCTTCGCAGCAACGATTAGACCTAATTAATAGTCTATTATTTTTGTGAACCTTTTAGTTTAAGGGAAAACGAATTATAATTTTCGCACTGCCAAGAGCATCCTTTGAGAATACCAAATGTATGTAAAATCTCTATGTGAACTGAAATACATTTTCGAGCCTGTAAAAACGGATTAGCCCCAAAAAACACTGTTAAGATAAATGCAGATAACTGCAGTATATTATTTAATTCTGTAGTTATTCTTAATAATATAGTTTGAAATGAATGATTTGTAGTAATTTTTTTAACTATATAGCTTGTACGATTTAGGTATACTCTCTTAAAACGAAGGAGTGAATTTGGCTTCTCAAGAATTAGCTGTAATTTATTGGATCGTAAATGAGTTGTTTTTTAATGTTTTACTTATCTTGGTTTTAATTTCTTATTTAAACTACTCGTTTTGATTTAAATTGCTTAAATTCAACTCGTTCACTCGAGTTGTTTCAACTCTTTACGAGAAGATTATTTTCAAATCCTGAGATGAATAGATTTCGGCTCGACTTCAGTTATTTCTTAGCTGAGGTTTTTTAAAAGCGTAGTTATAACAGAGAACGCAAAGATTAGATGTTTGACATAATGAAATGAAAAAATACAAGTGTTGCGGAACACAGTCAATTGTAACACTTATAACTTGGGAAAGAATTAACTCTAAAAATCTAAAATAATAAAATAATTTAAAATTAAATATTTTAATATATAAATTATTTTGATTCAAATAGAACACTGGCTGTATTAACAATATATGGAAAAACCTCAACACGGTTGCATATAATGCAAACAACCGTGGCTGTCAACAGCGATGACTTTTTGGCAGCCCTTTTAATCAGCAGAAAATATTGAACTGCTTAGTTGAATTTTTTTCCGAATAAAAATGGAAAAAACACTAGTTCATTTAAGTACTCTCATTTTAGGTGTGAGAATATGATTGAGTTTAATATCTGGTCGGAGGAACAATTAAGTCAAACAGTGTTATCATTTTTATTCTAGTTTTGATTGTTACAAAACAATTAGAAGTTATATATCATTATAATTACTATTATTTAGTATTAGGCACGAGTATTTAATAAATATAGAGCCATGAATCTTATAATATTTGAAATGACACCATAAAATAACAAAATGCTCATAATGTTTGAATTACTAGGCCTTAAATGATAACAATTTTAATGAAACACCTGTACTTCTGATGCATGCATCTTAAACTTCACGGATCATAATTGCAGAAGAGGGAAGTAAAACGTTTCCGCACTACATTTTGGTAGTAAGGATTTGCTCTTGAAAGTAAAATCTTCTGCAGAATAGAGTAAAAATTGATATCTCCATCAATATTTTGTAAAGTTTTCAGAAGTCAAACGATAATAAGGAGTTAAATAAGCCAGCAAAAGGGTTGTTTATTGGTACATTTAATTTCAACGTAAGGTGTTTTGGGTACACACACTCATATATATGAAATAATGAAATCTTTCGACTTAATTCAAAATTATTTTTTTCAATTTTTTATAATATTTAACTTTTTTTCCTTTCTTCTTATAATATCTTAACATATTTATTTTAATTACTACCTTTAATCAACGCTTTTTAAATAAAATTTTAAAAAAAGCGCAAAAATAATATATATAAAAAGAATTGATTGAAGAATTATTAAAAAATATTTTGACCGTCTAATGTTTTTAATTCTAAAAAACATTAGTTTGACAAAACAATTCTTTTCTTTAAATCACATTACTTAAATTTATTCGTTTATCTGCTACATAATGTACTTTATATTTACATTCGAAAAATCATTCGATTACCCACAAAAATATAATCTTCCGAGTGAATTGAGAGAACACTTTTTCTTTTTTGTGGGGAAAATTTTCGCATTGTTTAAAATCACTATATCTAAATATTATTTGGCAACTTAGAACCTAGCCATAAAATCCTGTATTCTAGTGTAGAATGTGATATAGCCTTGTTACATTGGCTACGGAGTGAAATTTATGCGTCTAATCCTGTGCCAATAAAAGTCCTGTCAGCTGGTGAGAAGAATCTACCTGGTGAAGTTCTATGATATGAACATATTTATCTTACGCAGTGAGTGGAATTGTTTTTCTATGATGTGGAATATGAATAAATGTGATTAAAAATATTCGACGCTTCTGTTTAATTTAAGTGGCGAAAATGTCAAAGGATATTAATTTCTTGTTTTAAGACCCGGTGCCACTCGATTACAAAATCTACTAGTGTTCTTGAATTCTAAGTGGTGTGATTTAGAGCAAAATTTTACATTTTATCAATAGTATTCATCATAACTACACTCAGATATTACATCTATACATATTTATATTTATTAAATAACTTTATTTTGATTACTCAGTGTTTAATATGTTATTTCCATATTTACATGCATATTTTCCTATCCTGCTTTCATAAATTCTCTAAAACTCACATCAATTGAGTAATATTCATCCACATTCACACAGAAAAATTTTCATGGCGAGCAGTCAACATAACAAAACTTGTTCAACAATTATGTGTAAACAAGATTAATCGAAATTTTCCATAATCGCAGTCTATATAAATCATACTAAATGTATCAAGTTCATGTGAAGATTGGTAATTGTTGGTAGAACTTTTATTTTAGTCAGAAATGGATGAAAGAATGTGGGATTTTCCTCCACAACACAACACTAAAGTCTGTCTGTGAACGAGGCGCTTTTACAAGGAATTGCGCATTTAGTTTCTGGCAATTAAAAATAATTAGTAAATTACATTGACGAAAAATCCTATTGAACATTATTTTTAGATGAATGTATACATAGATTGAATCTATTAATAAACTTTTTTTTCATGTGGCATACCATAATATCACAGTCAATAATTTTGTACAAATTTATGCAAAGTTTCTTTTTTTAATTTTTATTCTGATAGCGGGTTGGAAAATGAATCAGAATCAAGTGCTGGGGATGAAGTTAATGATGTCCAGTTAGCTGATCCTGGGCCATCATCCAGTGTAGACAGAGATGCTGTCGAAGAAAATAATAATGAAAACGCTTTAGTAAGTCAAATAGTATTATTCTATATTACAATGTTAACACATTTTTGTAATATTAGATGTATTTAAATATATATATATTTAAATAAACACACAATCAAATAAATTAGTTAAAAAATATAAATAATGAAAACTAGTTTAAATATCAAAATATTCAAATATATGAAAAAGTATTCATTCAAAAGTTTAAAAAAGTATTTAAAATTGCAGGAATAGAGAAATTAGTTTTTAGAAATATCGGAGGTGTGAAAGGAAAGTGGGCGCTAAGCAGCTGCAAGAGTTTGAAGGAATAAATTTTACCTTTAAAAATTATTAAAACATATCTTAAATCGTCGAGCCTTTAAACGATACGCAAAATAAGTCTCAATGACAAACATGACAAGCGTATTTACAAAATGTTTAACCTACTTTTAAAGATCTAAGTATTTAAAATAAAGACTTTCGCATGAAATTTGCTCTTTATTGTAAATTTAATCATTCCGGGACCGAGAAATGGAACTGGTTGGGTATCGATATTTGTACAAGTCACCAAGCTGAAGTAGTCTTGGAAGTTACTTAAAACTTTTATTGACAAATTGAGAAAAGGAAAAAAAGATTATTGTTTATGAGACAATTGTAGTCTCAGTTTCTTGAAATGTTTTGAAATCTTTTAAAGGTAAATTTGGAAAAGAATTTAAAATTTATTTATGATATATAAAAAAACATAATCTTATTCTAATGACTTTAAATGACAGTTTATTATCATAAAGAAACCGCAGGATATCCTTGTCTATTCTTGCTTTATTTTTGAAGTTATATTACAAAAATCTTCAGGAACAAATCACTTTTTTATGGTTAATTTAATATTTTATATGAAAAAGAAATGTTGACTTCTGAAAAATTCCGGCAATTTTGGGTAAAAATTAAAAAATTCCTACCTTCAACAGATATGCAGGAACATAAAAATCAGCAGATGTTGCCATGAGAAGGAGCATATATTTAATATTGATACTTTTTTATCAGATCAAGAGTTTTTAAAATAAATAAAACGCTCATCAGTACATTTTAAATTATTATAAGCAGTTTTGTTATATGTGCCCTGGGTATCGGGATTGTTCTCTGATGACACAAATTATTTTTATAAAGGTAAATTTCTGATTTTAAATTGTTGAGTTTGGACACTTTAAAAAGTGTCCGAACTCATCTTTAACGTAAGTGGCTGTGTCCATATAAGTAGTGTAATCTGGGTCTTGTTTGCCATAGGGACAAGTGGGCGCATCACACCTATTTTTCAAGCTAAGCGGTTAAATGGCACTGCAAGCATAGTCAATAATGTACTACCGGCCGAGCCATTTCGCTAAAAACCGCCGAAAAAGTGAAGTCGGCGGTGAACCATTTCATTGGATCACGTGACGCGAACCCTGCCCAAATTAGCTTTGAATAAGCTGATTTCTGTTCTGTGCACATGTTTACACATGTGGTCATTGTTTTGGTTCAGGGTTTGCACAATTGGTCAGATTAACTTGGGCAAAGTATCAGAGTCCTCTGGCGGGAGACTTCATACATTAATCTCAAATAGATGGATGTATAGATCTAGTGGGCCATGCTGCTAGCTGAGCAAGGTGTCGTGTCTCTAATCATGTCTTCTTTCAACAAAGTCAGCAGTGAAAAGAAAATCAGTGAAAGTCACTTAAAAGTTTTATATTTTAAGTCACAGAAGGGTTTTTTTCACTTATGAAAATAATGGTTTATGGTTCGTCGCACCTAAATTGAAGTTTCACTTTTGTAAATAGCTATCTAAAATACCTTTGTTCAGAGTTTTTCCCACTTACCGATTTTAAAAAATACAGTCACATATGTTGATGCGACCGTTACAAACAAAATGGCGATATGGGGGAAATTGAACTATATAATAAGGGGCATGATTTTCGGCAGTTCAAAAATTTGATTTCTACATTTATAAGCGTATAAAAATCAATGAAATCGTAGATTTATACGTGCTATTGATCAGAGCGGTATTTACTGAACCACAAAAATAAAAATGTGGTATCAATGTATGTCAGATACAAATTTAACATACGAATTGTGTGTGACTGGGAATAGAATCTTTATTTGCATTCTTGCGATGATCGAAAAGAACTCGGCGAAGGTTGTAGTAAAGTTGAACAGAATATCTTTTCATACCATATGCATGTTTTATGTACTACACTAAAATTTCATTTGCTATTTTATCTGTTTTCTTCCAATTCCAGTAGTTTAAAAAATCTAATTTTTTTAGAGGGCCAACGTACCACTGTTGATGAAGTAGGCTCGATTAGAAACTTGATGTCCTTTTGAGCACAATATTGAAACTATTACTATATTTTTTTCTCACATTTCAAACTTTATTTTATTGTGCAAATTATTATTGTATAAACTAAGGAAAAAAAATTATTATTAAGTAAAAAATAAAAATTATTGAAAAAAAATAGAGCGACAAGCCTCGGTCTACACAACAATTTCTTTTTAATAAAAATTTAAATCAAACAAACGCGTTTAAAAAAAAAAAAAAAAAAAAATTAAATATTTTTTGCATCATTTCTTCCATTTGTACAGGTAGTTTTCAAAAAGACATGTTTTCATATATTCATTAGAAATTGTGAGTAAAAGGTATAAAATGTTTATTTTTCTTTCTTTTTTTAGGAACCATTGTCCGCATCTGAAATGAGGGCATTTAAAACAGAAATGAGTAAAGCCTATACACACCTTAAAAAGAACTTGTTTAATGATGTAGACAGTGGATACTCAAATATGTATGTATAAATACATTTTTATTATCTTTAGGAGCTTTAACATATTATAAGTTCGTAGAATAGCATCTAAACTTAAGTATTTTTTACTTCTGTATTAGTTAATCTAAATATTTTTACAAGTTTTATAAAACACACAACATTAGTTTTATAACAAATTGTACAAAAATCGTTTATTCGAGAAAGGAAAGTTGATTATTCTTATGTAAAAATTAAAAATTTGTTTATTTGGATTAAAAAGACCTCTTATGTCTAAACCCACACAGCTCTCTCAAAAATATTTTCTGATTCAGAAAATTCTTACTTAGATATTAAAAATAAAGGCGCATGATTTATTTGTTAAGTCTTATTTTGTTGACTATGTTTGGGGAAATGTTGATTAAATTTTTTAACAAGGAGTAGTTTTAAGTGGAAAAAAAAATTAGAACATTGCAAATGTGAGTAAAGAAAATCTATACTAATAAGATAAACTGTTAAACTTGGCTCTTTATTAACTGGGCCCACGAAGTAATTGGGGCATAGACTATTTTATAAAAAGCTGTTGATGTCATTCAAGTTCAGCTTTTGTCAACTTTGAATCTCTATTTCCTTTTTTTAAGACAACTCAAACACTGTTCTGCCTTTGCTGTGATGGATTAGTATATATAAAAAATGACAATTCAGGCTTTTCTTTCTTTTTTTTTTTTTTTTTTTTTTTTTATAAACAATGTCAATTTGTTAACCTTTCTCGGTTTTTTATTAAAATGCTTTGCTTGCAGTAAAGGAAAATAAGACATAAATTTCAGTGAACATTAGATCTTGGATGCTGAACTGCCTGAATTTCTACAATCGCGTTGTAAAATCAGGGCCACGTTGCCATAGCAAACCATAAATGCTTAGCTGTACTAAAGTGGAATAAATTATTGGCTCACTCTTAATATCAGATTACACATAAGATACTTGATAGAGATTAAGAAATGTTCTTTGAAATTGCGATGTTGTAATTTACAAAAATCTGCACCTGTATTTAAAATGCAGGTTTTATGAGAACGCGAATAAAATAAATAAAAAATAAACATTTCGAAAGAAAATCAAATTTCACAATTTTAATTGCTCAAGAGGTGCAAATAGAAACTTAGAAAAAACCTGCTGTTCAGTGCGCTAGAATAATGGACCATGTTCGTGTCCCAGCATGGAATCTTTTTCAGTAGGTTGGTATTTGCCCTTCTTAAGCAATTAACAATTTGAAACATTTTATGCAAGGCGAATTTTCTCTCTGCAAAAAATTACAAAGAACCAGTGAACTTCGAGCATAACTCGTTATTAGAGGGTTCCTATACAATAAATATATGAGTTATTAAAAAATCGTCTCTAAAGTAACAATAAAACTTTGTAAAAAAATGAAAAAAAAACTGTACAACGTAAGATTGAATATAGCTGTATGTACAAGAAAAGTATGAATGAGTATATTCTAAAAGTTCAAAGCTATATTGTTTTTCTGATATAAAATCAGATATTGCTATTCTGTGAAAGTCTTTTTTAATATTATCCTAGTCTTTTTTTTTCTTTACCTTTTTATGAATTTCATTCGGCACTGATGATAAATAGTAATGCATATTTAAACTTGATTTGGCATTTCATAAAACGAAATTCCGCACAATCTTAATTTTTTCTTTTTGCTGTGTAGCAAAAATAAAATCCTTCTTGAAATATTAAACTTGGCATTGTGCTAAAGTTTTTCGAAAACAAAGTCGCTAAGTTACAATCCGCCTTGATCCGCGCTGCATTTTTCCAAAAAAGGTTTAATTAACTTTTAACGAGACGGGAGCAATATTGAGAAATCCACTCATTGCAAACTAATCGCAATTCACATAGTAACTAATGTGTTGATTTTTATTAAATTTGTTTAATTTTAACAATTCATATTCATTCCTTTTATATTACTGCCTAGGCATTGCATTATACAAATATACTAATAAAAATTGCTATCTAGGCTTTAAAATCCGGTGATATATACAGTAACCCACCACTGTTAATATGTATGTCCAAACCATCCGTGACTTTGAGAATTAATATGTCGGCTAATTACAAACGATTTTTTTCCGAGAATCATTATCAACAATTCTTTTATATTTCTGTTAGGATGGATATCTGCAGCGCTAATCAATTGTTCAATTTGTTCAATTCCCCTAAATCAAAATTTGTGCCCAGTGGAAAAAGGCGAATTTTTCAAAAGTTATGCGATCTAGGATAACCTCTTCATACCTGACACATTTTAAGCCATCATAAAAATGATTTCACAGTTTGTTCCATCTATTTATACGTATAGAAACATAATTTTGTAATAAAAAGTAAAATAATTATTATTAGTTTGTATTTACTAGCAGGTACACATATGTGCACCTCCGGTTATACTGCAAAAAAAAAGTACTTCATTTTTCAAAAAATTATTTAAATGAGAAATTTGGTGGACAATTGATACATATAAGCTTATTTTAAGTGCTATTTTCAAAAAAAAAATTATATGTATAGAGATATATATTGCTCTTGTACAAATAATTCTTTTTCTTGATTCAGCATTCATACTTGCATTTTGAAGCAAAGTTACCATTTGTTGAACGAGGAAACTTGGACAGTTTGTCGTATCTAATATAGTAAATTGGCTTCTAAATACCCTTACGTTTTTTTCGCTGTGGTTTATTTACTTAATTGTCTTCAGAATCATTTTCAGATGAATAAATTTTGCGTGGTCTCCATGGTCATCGTTCTTCACTTACTTTGCTCTTAGATTTCATCAGTACTTAAGCAATCTCCAAACATTTAATTCTTACTGCATTCAAGATAAGATTTACTTTTCATAATTTGTCCTCTGCTTAAAGATCATTCGATTTATCTGCAAAATGAAGAAATTTTCTAATCTCAAAAAATTGATCACGTGACATTGTAGCAGCAATTCTAAGTAATAACAAGTATTTTTGCCAGTAGAACCTTGCTTGGATATATTTTAAAGTTCCCATGAGTATCTGTACGCCTTCAACTTTTATAATTTCATATTTAGCTGCACTTATTGAGCGACGGTTTCGTATTTGAACGGAATGTAACAAAATTGGAACTGTTTGAACGGAATTGGTTTCATATGAAACTTTTCCCCAAAAATCTTCATTTAACTAAACTAGAAATGATTCAAAAGGATTTAATCTGCTTTTAGATAATCCTCATCAATAAATGATCCTCGAAATACTATTAGAAGAAAAAAAGATTAATTAAACATTTGCGAAAAGATAAGGTTTTATTCTCAGCATTTTTATTCTAGTATGCTGTAACACAAGTTAAAAAAATGTACTTATTTTCAGATTTCCATAACAAAGGCCTTTTAGGTTAAACTTTATTGTTACATGGATTCGAGATAGGTACTGGAGATATATCCTCAATAGTTATATCATTGTCATCTAAATTTTCATCGCAAAAGACTCACCATCACCATTGGCCAGTTTATATTCTCTTACAAAGATGTAATAATTATGATTTTTAAAAACTAATGTTTAATTTAAAACATCAACAAAATGAAATCTTATTTATAATTAAATATATTTTTTTAATAATTCCACAACTTTAGCACTGCACCAATTAGATACCATTCAGTACAAATTTTTTGTATGAGATGACTTCTTTCCAAAAACACAGAATTGAAACCGGAGGTGCACATATGTGTGCCTTACAAATTACATCTAATTTAAATACATATTTTGATCTAGCAAAAAAGCTAAATGATTTATGCAATACTGAAGAGTTTATAAGCATACTTAAAAAATATTATGAATAAATATTAATTTTCTAATTATAAAAATGTACTGACTTTTTCGAAGTTTTATATCTTTCGCCATCGCTCGTTTATTTTCTCCAAAATCATATGAATTAATACTGCTAGCGCCATTTCTTGCTGAAACTAGAAAAGGCTAACGTACACAAATAGCATCCTCTAGTTTCAATAAAAAATTTTTAAATATTAAGTGAGATACGCAGTTGAAATCAGAGGTACACAAATGTGCACCTCGGGTCTGAAGAGGATAATAGCTATAGTTTTCCTGCAAGAACCATTTTTTATCTATAAGGGAATTTTTTTTTTTTTTTTTTTTTTTTTTTTTTTTTTTTTTTTTTTTTTTTGCACTACGTTTTCAACATTTTATCTGAAAATAAAATACCTAAAATTAAAAGAGATATAATTTTTGAGATCAGCACCAAGAAAGCTTTTACACGATATCCCACACGATATAAAAAGAAAAGATTTATTTCAAATAATTATTAGTTCCTCTACATTTTCCCTTAATATGTTTTTGAATGCTTGATAATGTGTAAATATCCAAAGCAATAGCCATCATTACTTCTCCCAATTTAAAATTTCAGCGTTCCATAGTTTAAGAATAAAATGGCTACTGACTAATATAGAAGTGATTTTTAAATGGTTCCATTTTCCTTTTTTAAGTATTGAACCCTAAAAACTAATGAGGTCACGTTTACGATTTTACGAGTAAAATTGCCGTGATAGAAAACTGATGGTTCCGTTTTAACTTTTTAATTAAGGAACCCTAAAAAGTAATAAAGTCTTAAAAATTAAGATAGAAATTTATGGACCGTGATTAAAAAAAAAAAAGGTGTCTTCGCAAAATCAACAAAAAGGGTGGAAGTTTCGCAAATTTCGAAAGTTTCAAATAATCAGCCGCCGTTACTAAAGTTTCATTTCGGTAAAGATTTTGTCTTGCGACGTTAGGAGTTTTGCTGTATTCAACTCCCGGTGATTAAGTCGCACACACTTTGTGCAGTTGCCCGATGTAATCTCTGTAATGTTGTAACCTCTTAAAACCTAAGACACAAAATAACTCAAGGTGAGCCGAAATTCATCATATCACGATTTGAAAGTCAGCATCTCATAAAGAGTTGAAACAACTCGAAGAAACGTGTTGTTTTTAAGCAATATAAATCAAGATGGATAATTTATGTAAGCTATTTAAATCAAAATGAATTAAAATTTTAAAAAGCAACGCATTCACGATTCAGTAAGATGTAGCTCTTTCTTGAGAAGCCATATCAACTATTTTGTTTTAAGAGGGAGTATTTCATTGCGTCTATTTCGCCCGTATATCGACGGCAGTTTCTACGAAGGCACTGAATATCAAACACACAAGTCGGAATATGACACACTGAGCTTTTGCCTGTCTGTCGGTCATTACCCCGAACGTAGAATACAAAAGGATTTCAGTGCCAACTGTCAACAGCATTAATACAGAATTGCTCGTTTCAAACTAACATAGCGTCGAACTATGTTAAAGTAGTTCTACCACTAAAAACGGTTTTGGAAATGTAATCTAAATGAAGAAGCAGATGGACGGGGGACTTGTGATAGTAACTTGCTACATTCACTAAATATTTGTAACATTTGTTGCACATTCCCTCCATCGCATTTATAGAAAACGTTTACTTCACAGTGTTATGGAGCATTTTGATTGGTCAAGATACTGATGTTCTATAAAAGTGGTGGAGTGACAATTGTTGCAGTTATTTAACAGTAAAATGCCACCTATTTCAAACATATTCCAAGAAACAATTTATCTTTCAAAACTGGTATTAATAGATACCTTAAAATACTCATTGTGGATGGTTGCAGAATATACAGTACATGAAGCATGACGATTTTTAGAGACATCACCTAAAGGCGAGTCATGATGAAACCTGACATTGATAACATATTGAAGTCTCCTATCAGCAGAGTTTCCTGGTTCACTGTCACAACAAAACCACAGAAAGAGCAAAAGAAGAAAAAAAAAAGACATAAAGATGAGACTAATAAATTGGGGGATAAAATTAAAATAAGTCGTATGGAAACCGAACCTATCTTTAATGCGTATCTGAAGTAAACTATTAAAATTCATTCTCCCTACCTAAAGCCTACCACACAAATCTACATGCTAAGAAAAAAAAATATCGCTAAAACAGAAACTTTGCTTATACCTTATAATCTAAAACAGTAAAATTTTTGGTAACAAAATCTGTAAGGATGGAAGCAATATTCCGTACTGGAGAGGTTTTCGAATAATAATTGCATGGCATTTCCTAAAAATCATGAGTTATTTTTTTTCGTTTGAGAAACACACCGTTATCAATATATTTTAATTGCATAGGGTTCATTGAATAAATTACTATAAAATGCGTAGAAAGAACCTTTAAGAACAGAAGAATATGTTGGTTTAAAGAGTGTTTTTTCAGAGCAGTTTGATTCATTTCGGCAAAAAGAAGTTCCCTATTCTTAGCTTTGACAGGCGTCTGAAAGGAATCTCAAAAATGTCACTAAAGTCACGGACAATACCTCAAGAAAATATAAATATGCATTAAATTATTTGTAATTTTACTAAAATATTTAAGTAATGTGTTTCTTTATTTTTCCAGGAGATACTTTTTGAAAAACATCAAATGGAAATATGACCGTTTCAAACATCAACAAGCAATTCGTCTTGAACAAGAAAAAGCTAAAAAATCATATGACATGGAAAGCTATTATTTTCAGTAAGTAAATAGAAAAATTTACATCTATTTTCAAATTACTTGCAATTTTTGATTTGTGCAAATAATTTTAATCAATTTGATTTACAATTATAAGCCTTCCGTTTTGTTATTACTCTATTGTTTAACAAAATGTCAAAGTCTAAATTGAAAAAAGAAAAAAAAAACGCTGTTCATCTTTTTCCCTATATTCAGATATTGCTATGTGATTATTGACTCTGCACTTCTAATGTTGTATAATTTTGATTCAAAATGGAAAACAATAATATAAAGTCCTAAAATACTTACAATGTTTCAATTATTAAATTTAAATGGATAACAGTTTCTGTAAAAATTCCTGTTTCTGCGGAATCGAAAGTACGTTTTAGGTAAAACATTTTCAAAGGCGATCAATCAAATCCTAGAAAGTATTTTTTGGTATTTTGGGGTGTTCTTCTGATATAGTTTTACAATACTACTTAAAGAAGGGTAGATACTTCAATATTTCGTTACGCTCTTGTGTATATGAAATATTTTGTGTGCGAAAAAATATTTATTTATCTTCATTTATATTAAAAGGGAAGTAAAACAGACATATCTGCAGAAATTTCTGTTTTACATATTTAACTTTAAGATTGGAGATTTTTTTTAATTTTTAAGTTAGAATCCTGCTCAGACGCCATTCGCAATTTTATCAACGCAATTTGAATCTTCTTTCTTTACTTGTGATAGTGACATTTACTCACACGTACATTCTTGCAGTTATTTTAACTCATATAGAATAACATTCAAAATTTTAATTTAACAAATACTTAAAGACTATAATAAATGTATGAATGAACTAAAATTTAATTAATCTATCAAATTGATGAAAATTTGGAAGTGTATAATTTTATTGACAGCGAATTGCATACAGTCATACATGCGTAATAGGTTCTTCTCTTCTCCCCAGAAATGATACAAGAAAAGATAAAAATTGGAATCATAGTCACAATTCCAACTTTAAATCTCGCAAAATGGAGTTCGTATTAGTTTAACACTTAGACCGTTTTTAAATTCAATTTGAGGTCGTATTTTCTACATTTTGTTTTCTTTCTTTTCTCATTTTATGAATTTAGTTCATTTTCTTCGTCTTCGTTTGTTAATTGTTACTTCGTACATTTATTGTTAAACGAGCTTTGAAAGTCTCAACATGATTTGTCATGCTTTATTCGTCTTAATTACAAGTTTGCATTGCCCTTTTTTTGAAAATGTTATTGTGATCGAGGATCGTACCACTACCTAGAAACGCATTTTAAAAATTATTTGATATTGCGGAAAGAAAGATTAGAAAGATCTTCTAAAAAAATTATGTAACATAAATTTTTAAGTGAATCTTCAGAAAATCTGTAAACGTTTAGTTTAACTTATGTGTCCATTGTTCCCAAATACGAGGATTTGTTTTTATTCAGAAATCTATAGAATTTCAAACTAAAAATCATTTTATTTAATCACAGATTAAATTAGCCTATTTTTACAATTCGTAAATTCTGGTACATTTGTCAATTCAAAAAAAATTATTCTTTTTTCGTTGATAGTTTGACAATGAATAAGCCAAACAGAAGCTAAATTTATAAGGGAATTTTCGACCAGGAGATTTCAGTTGTAAAGATTCTTATATTTGAATGTGGAATTATATATTTTATAAATCATCTGGATGCTAACGTGTATATGTTTAAGTGCATGATTTCATTATGCATTAATCTATGAATATTATTTATTTTTCAGTGATGATTTAAGTATCATAAGGTCAAGATTCATGTATGAAGATGACGTTGAGACATACGTACTTTATGTAAGTCCACTTATGTACTTTATAGTATTTAAGTTAATTTGAAAAATAATAAAGTAAAAACATTTTGTGAGATCAGAAATTTTTTTTAATATAAAAAGTATATACCATTGTAGTAAAGAAAAAAATCGTTCCTGAATTTGCGGATTACAAAGTATAGGTAAAAACCTTTTTTTTTTTTCTTTTTTGAAAACGCAATAGATTGTTTCAGATTTGATAATTTTTGTAGGATGTCCATAAAGTATATCACACATCATTTTGTGTACAAACACCAATTATGAATTCAAATAAAGTTTTAAAATTTATTAATACCATATTGTCTTTGTACATGGAATTAACTAAAGAATGCGATTACTCAATTAAAGGTGGATTTGCTAAGCATATTAATTGCATTTAAGGTTAAGTCACACTACTTTTATAAAACTGTATTAAATAAATACAATTACAAAAAAAATTATGTATTTATTCGTAAAAGTGTACCAGCTTTTGTACTAAGATATGTAAATTAATAAAACCAGCTATAGAACGAAAGCACCTCATTTGCTACATTTTATGTACAATGTCTGACTTGATAATTCTGTACAGTGTTGAATTCAACCATTTCTCTCCAGGCATTGAAAACACAAATTCCAATTTTCGGGGGAAGGGGAGGGTAATTGCTCCGGGCAGATGACACTTCTCCCCCCGCCACCTACTGAATTTAATATAGATTCTAATCCTTTCAGCGGTTTACGAATTTAGTTCAATTAGATGTCTTATATTTCTATTCTATGTATATAATTTAACTTTATTTTTTTATTTATAAAGTTGTAAAAAAATTTAAAAAAAACTTGCGATACAGTTTTGAAAATAATATACCATAGATTTCCAAATCAATTAAATTTTAAAAATACACTGTTCTCCCTATTTGGACGGTGTAAAAACTGAAAATGCAATTTTAACAGTTAAAAAAATTTTAACAGTTAATTTTAGCAGTTTAAAAGAATTCAGCTAATATCTAATTATTTGGTGGTACCACTGTCAAAACATTATTGTCATTACAAATGGATTTCGCTTTAAGTAATACAGCTATCTCCAAACTTCATAAAGAAAAGAAAATCACAAATATAAATATTAGTGCGCAAAATATCCAAATACGGATTCGAAAAGAATAATTTAACATATTTTCTGTATCTCCTAAAATGATAGTCGCTATCAACGAAATTATAAAACTTGTACATCGTGGTATGCAAGTTACAATGTAAGTAAATATGTAAGCAAAAATCTAATTCTAAACATTATACGTTTATATTTAGCATATCTTAAAATTAAAAATTATATTTCTACAAATTACATTAACTAAAATTTCTATGTTATTCAAATTAATTATTTTGTTTATAGCAAAAAGATTTATGCAAAGAACTCTAACGTTGGGGAAAAAATTCCCCCCTCCCTTAAAATACTTAACTTTTTTCAACGCATTTGAAACTTGATTAATTAAACGTTTCACTAACCGAAACTTTACCTTCGGCTTAAATTTTTCAAAAATCTCTTTTGAAGAATGATTTAAATTCACTTGTATCTCTTTGAATTATGTTTATAACTTTCTCTTAAAAAACCTGAATACGCTGAGAAATACGGATTTTGAACAAAAGACATACATTTAGTATTCAATGTTGGAGTAGTAATTTGAAGTTTATTTCTAACATAGCAAAAATTGTCCAATTGTTCAGACCAGGACTATCGGAATAAACTTTCGAAACAAACAACTGTGGTACTCTAACGTTCAATAGTGTTTATTCAGTTTTTAAAAACACTCCCTCTCTGCATTATGTATATATGTCTTTTTTCCCCTTTTTGTAGAAATAGTTTTTATTTTTCAACGTACAACTGTGATTATTCGTTATTGATATAAACACTTCTAATTTTCGTTTCTTTTCAGCAATTATTGAGATCTATAAATATACCTGATTTAAAAGAATGGATGGAGAAGAACTACAAAAAGAATAAAGTGATAGTCTACAAAAAGGAGTGCAAGGGACATCAAGAAGTGTAAGTAAAATTTTTCAAATTTAAAGTAGTTGCTTTACTTAAAATCTTAGGAAAATGAAGTATTTCCATATCCTGTTTCCATCAATCTGATAGCTTTAAAAACTGTTTATATCATCAAAGAAAAAAATTAGTCGATTTGGGTTTTAAGACATGATATTTTGAATCCTGTAATTTTCAAATAACATGCGCTTTTCTATACATGTAATTTATTCTCACAAATGCGTTTTCAAATATAAGAATTTCTTAAAACTTAAGTAATTATATTAACTACTCACAAAGAACCACGAGAAAAATTAAATAATAATTAGTAGGTTTAAGATATTTTTTTCGTTGATTGCCATTAAAAGTGAAAAAAAGACAACTTTAGTCCAATATGATGTAATTGATAATTCATATGAGTACTGAAAGCCTAAAGATTCAACCGTTTATATCTTCAATAAGCAATTGTACCATCCGTATAATGACAGTCATAAATGATAGACAAATTATTTTAAATAAATTAAAATACATGTTTCGTAAAAGACTGAGCGGTATTTTTCGAAATTATAAGCGTTAAATTTCAGATATCACGCTTTACGCATTAAAAAAAAATGGAAATTTATGAAAATCCGTATAAAACAGAATGCAAAAGACGTTGAAATTTCGTTCATCTGACGAAATCCTATTCTTTTCTGTCTATCCGTCACAGAGTTCGTACAAAAAAACTGCATAAGTCAGAGGCTTCAAATTTTGTACACTTACTGCGGAATATCTTGTGTATTATACAAATTTTGAAAAAAACAAAATTTTGATTAAATAAATTTTTTGAATCTCATCCGTTTCTTCTGCTATTTAAATTTTAAAAGAGAACTTGTGTTTCGTGTAGGCATCACAGGTTGGAGAAAAAGCATTTCGTTAGTATACAGATGGTTCTTAGCTAGAACTTCGTTGTTAGAACTTGAAATTTCCATACTAAGATCTATTTCAATAACTTCAATTTCGTATTTTTACCAATTTAATGCTTTATATTATTTTGTTTTGTCAGTGACATTCATAATATTTTTTGGAATCCAATTATCTTTCTATCTGAAAAACTACTCCTATTTATTAATGATTCATCCTTTTAAATTTCTTTTAAACATTTTTTGTCGTTATTAGAAACTTAAAATTTTATTTATATCTTTTCTATTTTTTTTTTCGGATTTTCAAAAAAGTTTGAAATTTTGTATTTTATTTAAATAATTTGATTAAAATAAATAACTTCTTTTTATATTTATTTTAAAATTAAATAGATTGATGCTACCATCTATGTAAGAATTTAATAGCTATGCATTTGCATATTTGAAAGAAATGTTAAACGGAATCCTCTGTGCGATCTCACTTACCCACTTGTTTTTAGATTAAATGTCTGAATGACTAGACCCCCTCAAATTTTACGTTCGAACATCAGAAATTCCTAACTTAACCAAGGATGTGTTCAACCCTTAAAGAATCGTGAGGACTGTTAAATAATGACTCATAATCTGAATGATTTTTTGTCGTCGAATGTAGCTTGATATAGCTTGATATAACTGGATATAACTTGAGGCCAATATGTTGTTATTGATGATTTATATCAGGGCTTACAGTGGCGTAGGTAAGATGGGTGACACCTGGGGCGGATGTAAATTGTGTCACCCCCAGTCACCATGGTGTCACTCCCCTGCCCCCTCCACCGATCCGTCATATTTTTTTTCGATCACAATCCTACGTTAATATAACAAATGACCATTCCATTCCTTATTTATCTTTTGCCTTCAGCACAAGAGAACCACAGGAGCGACTCATCACTCAACCCATAATCCACATAAGTCAATGTGCTGCCTATATGTAGAAGAAAAATTTTATTTTGCTTTTGCTACCCACTCGTTGAATAGGTTCTTTTTTGTTCCATGGTGCATATCTTATTTAGACATACCATTCTGTAATAAATTTCTTATTCTCAAAGAAAAGAAAATTACCTGTGTTGAGGAATGCGCTAGAAACTTCATTTTAATTCAGAATTATTTTCAAAAATCTTATAAGATTGTATGAATATATTTTCAAATAAAGATTGGATGTCACCTTTTAGAGGGTGACATCCGGGGAGTACCGCCCTCTCCCCCCCCCGCCCCCCCGCTAGCTACGTCACTGAGTGCTTAAAATCCAAAGTTTGAAATGCTTATATTAAGCTACAAAATTATCTGCATAAAGTTAATCGTGGATTAAATGCAAGTTATTTTAAATAAATTATGACAAGTGTTTTTAAAAATATAGGACGGTATTTCTCGAAACTATAATTCACTGAATTTCGCAAAGAGACTTTATGAACTGAGAAGAACAAAATAGGCAAACATTGAAAATAAAAGTTCAGGATCAGTAATGCTGAAATGTTTTGGGTTCGAAATCTTTTAAATATCATCATTTCGTGATTATTCTTATGCGGAAGCGGATTTTGATGAGTACTTTAGACCGTCTCTGGGTTATGGGATATTTATTCTGCAAATTTCGTACCTTAGCAAATTACAAACAAACCACGAAAAAAAAAAAAACACCTTTCTAATAATTTTACATTTAAGTCACTAAAGAACGCTAAGAGGGGTTGTATGGCATTGGTGACACTTCAAAATAAGTTATTAATACTAAATATCGCAAGTTTATCGGAGAAATCCCATATCTGCTTCGATGTCTGCGTGAAGTTCACGATAACACATTCTGACTGAGCTTTTACAATAATCTGATGCAACTGCAGACATAATTTAAATAGAAATCATACTGACAATACTCTTTAAAGATATTTTGATATAATATGAAAAAAGTTTTTATTTAAAAATATCAACCGACTTAAAAAAGCACTAAAAAGAATTAAACAATTCTTTAAAATTCTTTAATGATAAAACGTTATCCAATAAGCACACTCATCAGATATCAGGTACCGGCATAAAAACAGTTAAATTTAATATATATATAATTTAATATCCAACAAACATAGATTTTAGAAAGAATATTTTTTATAAGAGATGAAAATACATATTTATGATTTAATTTATTAATAAATACATATATAAAAAGTAATGAATTCCTTTTTGAAGTCGGTTCCAAACAGTCGCAATTGATAATGAACATCACCCTTTTCGTTATGGTACTAGGCACAATATATTCACAATTCTTATATTTAAGACAGTTTGGCATACTACATCACTAACGCGGAGTAATACACAAACCAGCAAAAAGATATTTGTCATAAACTCGACAAAAAAGGCTTTTTTAACGATTCATTTTTTCCTTTGTCTGAAAAAGAATATTTAAAATGAAATATAATTTATAATATCACCATAATTCCGTAGAAATCATTCACTTACATTTTCTCAAAGTAGTTCGTGTTTTATTTACAATTGTTTTTCAGTTGTTATGAGAATATGGTTAAACAATGCTGAACCTTCATCCATAATGTGAAAGAAATTATCTACTAAGTTATTTTCATTGCATTTCTATATTATAAAGGCCAAACGTATCTGTGAGTAACGCATACGTCATTTTGTGGATGGCAACACTTTCCCATGCAATTTCGGTTTTGCAGTTTCCGCTACTGCAAATTTTACATTTCTAAACATCGTACATTTTAATTTTTTACGCCATTGTATAAAGAAAAAAATTTACTTTTAAATGCAATTTGTTTGAAAGCTTTATCTCAATTTGTTTTTAAGATATTAATTTTTTAAATAGATTTTAGTACCAATTTTGTAATTGTGGCAACAGAATCACTTAATTTTCTCTTAAAATAGAAAAAAAAATTAAAATGCGTATATTTTATCAAAAATATTGGTTGTTATAAAATTCGGTGATTTCCGTTTTATTTCGTTTTTATTCATCAATATAATGACTTCAAGCTTTGAGTTAAAGTAATTTTAAAATGATCAAATTAAAATACCATTTAATTTAAATGCGGTGAATACGGTATGAGAAGTGTGTGTGTAGATTTTGAGAAGATGAAAATTATGACGGGTGAAATTCTATGATCGAGTCAATTTGGAATAAATTTTGTTTTTTTTTTTCATTCTCATTTATACCAAACTTAAGAGCCTCAAGTGATGACTTCATAATAATAACTTATCTTTATTATATTTTACTGATTACATATGCGATTAAAGTTTCAACAACTGAGTTTTACAGTGTTTTGTTAATCTTAGCTTAAAATAATATTTGGTTGAGAGTTAGACTGATCAATATAAGACGTATTTTTTATAACATTTTGTTTGAGAGCTAGACTGATCAATATAAGATACATTTTTTTACTGTAACTAATTTTGTAGGTTCATTATAAATCAATGAAACAGTTCCATCTTAAACAGTTTCTTTCGTCGAATTTCGACGGGTACCCCTCGTATTTTTAATAGAATATATATATATATATATATATATATGGATGTGTGTGTGTGTGTATTTTTTCCGAATGGCGAAAAATAACGTGTATTACGCAAACCACTTTAGTAAACTGCTGTACTGCATTGAACATTATTATATGCTACATTCTAGATATATTTTATGTATAAGTTAGTAGTAATGTAGAAAAGCACAAATTTTACTTTTAAGGACAATTTTTAACTTTGGTTAAGTTTCTTCCGTGTTAATTTTCCATTGTACCTCGATTATTGCTATTCCCTGCCGTTCAATACCAAGCTACACTGCAAATTCTCAAACACAAAAATTGACACATGTATGGAACACTTTTTGTCATCAAATTTACAACCCATTAATGTGATGTAAATTAAAATTCTTCATATACAAAGTGTTTTTTGTGTTGTGATTGTGTTCTTAATAAGTTTCTAAAGTTTTGCTACGTAGAAATGTGTTCTAAAAATAGTGTAGTTATTTGTGTTGAAACAGTATTCCAAATCCTGTTGATGGAAAAGTGTTTTTACCATAGCATTGTGATGCACAATACTTTTTTACCAAACGAACAACGCATTGCAAATACCACACAATTTAGAATGCTATAAAACAACATTTCTAAAAAATCTATCAAAACACTTTCTACAGTGTGCTTTTAAAATTACACACTTTAAAAAAATGAAATAAGAGACAGTTTTCTTTAGGTATAGAAAAAGGAAAGTACTAAGTGCGTTGACTAAATTTTACCAACAAATAAAAAAATGCATTTCCGGAAATGTTATGAAATTCCACTTTTCCTTCTCGGGCATCATCTATAATCACATAATTAACAACACTTTTTGCACAATCTTATTCCCAGAGCAACACAGCCGAAAGCGATTTAAGTTATAGAAGTGTTCATTATTGTGTTCGGTTAGTGTTGCAAGAGTGTTTCACGAATTTCCAGTGCAGCAAACGTCACTAAATTCGCGGTGCGCCACGTTAACCTTTTCGGGTGAGAATTTTTTTTTTTTTTTTTAGAAAAATTTCCTTTTACTTTAATGACATTAGCTGTCCAAATTGACTAATTAGTGTTTAACGAATATATCATTGTCTGAAAGATTACTTGCGTTATTCTTTTGCGTACAATTCATATTTATATGACAAAAGGCTAAGGAAGAATTTTTGGAGATGTTTAGAAAATATTCTTCCACAATAAAATTTCACTTATATTTCAAATTTTTAATACTCTTTTAAGCTTTATTAAACAGGATTCTTTCAGGGAAGTAAGTTTTATTTTAAATTTAAAGCGTAGAATATATGTTTAAATCATAAGAATCTCAAACGGCGCAAGGAGAATTAAGCAAATAATAATAATCATTATTGTTACTAAATGCCTAAACTTAAATGAAGACATATAGTGAATGCATTGTCATATATTAATATTACTACATGTAAATAGTAACAAAAGTATTTCTTAAAACAAAAAAAATTCCCCTTCAAAAGACATGTACTATTAATAATACACCAGACCCGAAAGTGTTAATTATGAAGTAGATATAACACACAAATTATACATTGCTCACACAGTGTCATTTTAAACATTGAGTAATGTGTTTATTTCAATTTCAGAGAAAAGAAACTTCAAAAACTCCAATGGGAGACGACCAAATTAGTCCCTATTCCTGAGGATGAGCCTCTGAAAATAACAGAATTTGAATACATGGAAAATTTCGTCAAAGATCTGGAGTACGTATTTCAATATTTACTTTTTCTACATTATCATGCTATAAAGTAATTAGCAGTAACTGAATTTTGTCACCCATTTTAATTAATTTTATTGAGCATAATTTAAACTCAGGTTCAGAATTTTTTTTAATAATATAATTATTATTTTTAAATTATTATTTAAAAATATATTATTTTTAAAAAATAATTTTTAAATAATAAAGCATAAATTTAGAAATATCCTCTATAATAATAGCCGTTGTGACTCTGTCTGTCCCTGTATGTAGAACAATTCCGGGGTTGTACGCATCCGCTAAAGAAGAAATTCTGACGGCCATGTTTTAGAAATTTTGGTGTTTTTTTTTTAATTGCACTAACCTAAATGTTATGTCATTAGAAAGCGCTTTCAAAAATAAACGCTTTTTTTGCTTACGGTTTTTCCCTAATTCTAATATCTTCTGAGATATAAAGTCATTTTTTTCCGGCGTTCGAGCGTTCGAGCGCTGGATATATGTAAACAAAGGCCGGATTTGATTCATTCACATGACGAGTTTTCTATGCACCATGGAGGATATTCGGCGAGATCGAATTTCATATATCCAAACCAGTAATGAAACGTAATCTTATTGCTCTCTGCGCCTTCCTGCTTGCGCAGATCCGACAACAGAACCAATGAGAGAAGAGATAATTACTGTCTCTAAATGTTAGCGTGGTATGCCCGCGTTCGTTGTTTATTGTTGCAGAGCCAATGGATCTATTCTCATGGAGGAAGAAGATAGGTGGAGGTGAACTAAGCCTTAAAAAAGGTTTGCAATGTGAATCCATTTATCGCTCAAATTTTAGTGTACCAAACAAAAGCACGTGGAAAATTGGAAAGCTTCCAAAAAAGGAAGGGATTTTGTATTAATAAGACGAATTGAAAGAAATGAATTACAGCTGGAGCATTTTTTAAGAAGAAATAGGAAATTTTTAAAATGGTCTTTGTTCGATTATTATTTATTAAAAGAAATGTTTACTTTTAAAATAATTGAAATTGGGAAATTATTATTATTATTATTATTAAATGTCATTATTATTATTAAATTTCAAATTAAAATTAAATAAGAAATTGAAAACGTTTGATACGAACTAAAAATTGTATTATTAAAAGTTTTCTTTTTACAGGAATTTTTATTAACACTTTTCAACAAAATTGAAAAATGTTTATGGATTCGTTTTGTCTGTCCGTCTGTCCGCGCTCTAACTCTCGTAAATATACTCGGAATGCAAAGAAATTTTACCATGTATTGAAGTTTACACAAGCACAAACCCTATTAAAAATGAAGTTTCTACCACGATTAGTTCATTTACATGGACAGTCAAAAGTTTTCGATTATATTAGGACCAATGGTGAAAAATCGTTTCAAATTAATTTTAAAGATGTTGCGGCCGGATAAACGTATTCACATTTGCATCTACGAAAAGCACACTAAAATATGCAGCTGAAAGAAGAGATATTCATTTACAGGGCCACACAAAATAATTCTAATACATGATAATAAAGGAGGAAATTGTTTGCGACATATTTTAACGATGGTAAACGGTATCATGTGTAATCAAATTGATATACGTCGCTGGGACTTAATATGAATTATTTCACGCATAATACGAAGTGCATAGCATTTACAGGAACACACAAAAGACTCCAAAAAGCATTTTCTATTCGAAGTACTGTATATTACGCATGGTAACTGTTCCATGGATGAAAGGCATTTTTAATTATGATCTGCGCTTTTAAGTGTCACTAAATGTATTCACATTATATGGTTGCATAAATGCTATAATAGTTACACAATTAAGATATACAGGGTTATTCAAAAGAACTCGGAAAAGTTACTGAATGTGAGTGTAATTTACTTAAAGGTTTGTTTTAAAAAAAGTTTTGCATTTTTACGTCGATTCGCATTTAGTTTATCGTGAAATGTTTGTAGAATATAGATTAAATGATATACAGGGTCACGCAAAGAACTGGATACAGGTTTGTTTAAGGATGATAATTTCTGGAAATATGATTTAAATAGTTTAAAGAGTATTGTTGTTTGATTAACATTTTTTATTTTTATTTTTTATATAATTAATTTTAGCAAAATACTTTCGTGTAATAAAGGTACTAGGTAAACTGCAGGGCTGAACAAAAGTATTGAAGTATGTTTTACATCTATTCGTATAAACTGCCAAAAGAAAAATTTCATCCAGCTAGGCATTTTTTTGCTAAACTAAATTTCTCCATGATATAGTATATATATCAACCGACAAATCAAATACAGAGCCATTCAGATGTATTGGAATACATATTTGGTTATGGGCAGTAACACCTATTTCCCTGAATAACGAAGATTTGTTAAAGAATTAAGGAAATTTCGATAGTGTTTTATAATCTATGCTTAACGCGGGATTTTTTTTTTTACTGGTTAATACTTTGTAACGTGTAGATGAAAAATGTTTATGACTCCGGTTTGTGTGGCCGAGTTCTAACTCTTGTAAATAAACTCTGATGCTCATAGCATTTTTTATATGTTATTGACGTGTACTACACCGTGATCGCTATTGAAAAGGAAATGTGTAGAATTTATAGTTCATTTGCATAGACAGTCTAAAGTATTCTGTTACATTATGGTCAATGGGAAAAATCGTTTCAAGTTCATTTCAATGACGTTAGACCATTTAAAACATAAAGAAATTGATATGCATTTATAAACGGCAGTATAACAAGCATTTTGTAGAATATGGGGTTTGTTAAACATTTATTATTTATTTAAAGAACCACACAAAAGAATTCCGTTTATGGGGATAATGATATATGGTTGGGAGCTTTTAGCGGCCAAAATATGTTACTAAATTATAGTGAAATAGACATAAATTATTCACTGATTCTCCTCAACGCTACATTCCCGCATCCACATTCCTTTACAAATCTGCTCATTAATGTTCCCGCTAATTGTCTTTACATTTCTGATGCATAACTTTGAAACACCCTGTATAGGCATATTCAAAATGTGAAGAGTGTAGCTCAATACAGTTTAAAACCGGGCTTTTTCAATATTTTTCATGATGATATAAAATTTCACGCAAAGGAAAGTAAGAGTGTTTAAAATGATATAATGTTGCTTAAACTGTAATGTTGAAAAATTATAATATTGCAACATTATAAAAAAAGTGATATTATAATTTTGCTTATTTGCTCAACGCTTAAAGCTGCACAAATAAAAATGTATGTTAAATTTGCAGCGAGACTAGATTCTTGTATGGGTCGGCTTGTGTATTTTACCTGAACACGAAAATTCTATTCAAATCAAAATCCAACATAAATGTTTTTTTATCGATCTGAACCGCTAATAATTGAATTCGAATCCGACACATAAACAGTATTTCGCCTGAAACAGAGCTAATTTTAATACTTACAACGTTATTAAAAAATTCCAAAACATGTTTTAAAACAAATATTGTTAGCATACAGTCATGCTTTACATTAATAAGAACAATTTTTGACAATTATAAAAATTTTACTTCTTCAAAATAACAGCATTATCAATAAAAAATTTTGAGAAACAATTAATAAACAAGTTGGAAATTACACGTGAAGCGTAACAAATGAGGTGCGTTCGTACGATAACGAAGTTTTTAAAATATTCAGATCTTGCTGATATAGTAGACAGTACTTCGGTTACATTATAGTAGTAGAAATCTTTGGGTTCCTGTAAATATACAGGAAGTAATTTTTATTACACCTCAGCAACGTATATCATATTCATAAAATGCTAAATAGTTTAATGTAATTAAAACACGCCCCACAAACAATGTTTCTCCGTATAGCTTTATGTAATGAAATATTTTTGTGTGCTCCTGTAATTTAAAAACAAATATTCTTTGCATCACAGATTATACAGAATGTATATTTTAGTATGTATATACTTCATAGGTTCATGTCAGTTTTATTATGTTTGAATTAGTTTAACACCATTAAAATGCATTTGAAACTTTTTTTCCCATTGACCGTAATGTCATGGAATATTTTTTATCGTTCCTGTAACTGATTTATGCATCCAATTTCTATAAAATTTAAAATGACGCGACAAAATTATGTAATAATTATTTGTTTTAAATTTCAAATGATTAAAATGCATTTGAAGCCCCCCTTGACCGTAATGTAACGGGATACTTTTGATTGTCCCTGTAATTCATCTATGCATAATTGATCTATCTTAAATTTGAAATAACTTGACAAAATTATGTATTAATTATGTATTTTAAACTTCAAACGATTCGGTTGGGTAGTTTTTGCGTTGTTATATGCGAATGGACGGACGGACGGACTGAACGACAACTGTAGGTGCTACGTATTTACATAATTACGAAAGCACCTAAAAACAACAGATATAAAGCATAATAAAATTTGAGAGCTGTAAAATAAATGAGCTGATTTTCATGCAGTAAAAATTTCGATTCTTATCATGTTTTTAAAATTATTAGAAAATTAATTACACATATTTTAAGATTAATCGCATTTAAATGCGAAAAATGAAGCATAAATACAGGGTTTCGATATTACAAATAGATTTATTCTAAATAAATAATTCAGGGATAAAAAAAATCAAGATGAATATATAAAAAGAAATTTGTTTTGTTACATATTAATAATTGCATTTAAATAATATTTAAAATATAATAATGAAAACATTCTTTTAAAATCATGTATGAAAACATAAGTAATAAATATTAATCTAAAATACAGATTTCTGATTGCAAACGATTTACAGATATTAGTAAAATAACGTTATCTTTTCAAGAAAAATGTTAAAAGATTTTCTATTTTGATATTTAAAACACATATAATTAAATAATCAAAGAAATTTTTACCTGTGAAGCGCTGTCTAATAAAATATTCGACGATAAAAGACAAGAGCAATCAAATACGGGTTTTAACCGGTTTGAATTCATAGGCAAATCAAAGCACGTGGTTTTGTTTGGACTTAATGTGACTTAATGTAGGGTTACATTTTTGGCATCACCCAAATCATTATAGTTCACCTCCAGTATATTCTTCCTCCATGATCTATTCTATTTTGTGCTTTTAAAATGTGCAATTAAATATATGTATGGATTTTTTTATCGCAACGTAATTAGGATATTTTTAACATAGGATTTCAACAAGTGGTAAGTGAGAACTTTTTTTTGAATGGCAATGTAGTAACATTGGGTCGATCGAGTTTATTTATTTTGATTTTGCCCGTTTTTATTGAAGGACATAATTTAACCGTTTCTTCCATTGCATAACACTTCTTATTTTGTTTTCAATCTTTTTTTTTTTTTTTTTTTTTTTTTTTTTTTTTTTTTTTTTTAAGTAATTTCTTATTGTGATCTTCATTTCTGTCATATGAAAAATACATTTCTATTTTGCCATGGGTACACTGAAGTAAAATATCCCCCTTACGATGTTCGCAAAAACTTTTCTCGGATAGTATTTTTCGATCGATGCTTAATTTTATATTTCATAATATTATTTATTTTGATTTTGCCCGTTTTTATTGAAGGACATAATTTAACCGTTTTTATTTTATTTTATTTATTATGATAATTTAACCACTTCTTATTTTGTTTTCAATCTTTTTCTTTTTTCTAAAGTAATTCCTTATTGTGATCTTCATTTCTGTCATATGAAAATTTCATTTCTATTTTGCCTATAGCATTTACATTTGTTGCATTATCATTTTGAAAATTGATAAAAAATAACAAGAGACAAAACATTGCAAATTCTAAATTCGTATTACTCAACTAAATAAACGTAGGTCTTGCAAAAAATAAACAAAATAATAAGAGATCAAAATAGATGCCTTATAAATAACTTACTTTTTTAAATCTGCAGCTACAATATATATATATATATATATATTTTAATTTGGACATGCAAAAAACATTCTGAAATGTCTCAATCAATCACAAGATTTTTGTGGGGACTTCTACTGATTGATAATTTTTGTGGGGTTTTTACATAACTCAATGACTTTTTCCATGATTGATTAATGAATTTTATAATTTTTACCCCACATGACCAACTGTCGAATTGATTGACAAATTTTCTATTTTTCATGTGATGGGTCGAGAAATTTTGTGATTTTTTTTTTTTTTTTTTTTTTCTGATGAACAAAGAAATGTTGCATCTTTTCTCCAAGCAATTAATGGAGGCTTTTTTTTTTAATTTGTTGGTTTCTTCTCGCAATCTTTTGATGTAATTTGCCGTTTTATTGAATTTATCCTTCTTTCGTGATTATTTTTTTTTTTTTTTTTTTTTTTTGAGAAAATGTCGTTTTTTGTTATCTTTTTGAGAAATTTGTCTTTTTTTGCTATTTTTTGTGAAATTTACATTTTTATGCGATTACCTAGACAAAATTTCTGTGCTTTTGAGATCTTTGGACGAAATTTGTGTCTTTTATGATACCTGGACAGTTTCGAAGAAGTTTATCGTTTTTCTCGAGTCTTTCGATGAAATTGTCGTTTTGTCATGATCTTTCGATGTAATTTCCCGTTTTATTGAAGATCTATTTGCAAAATTTGTTGTTTTTTCTGCAAAATTACCTTTTTTTGTGACTATTTGATGAAATTTGCTTTTTTTTCAATCCTTTGACGAAATTTGCTGTTTACTCGCGATCATTTGTCAAAATTTGTTGTTTTCTCACAATATTCTGAAATTTTTTTTCACAATATGTTTAATTTGCCATTTTTTAGAGTTTTTTTTGTCAAAATTTGCTTTTTTTTTCGAAATTTTTTTAAACGTTTTGGCAAAATTTTGATTTTTTGCAATATTTTCACGAAATTTGTTTTATTTGAGATACCTGGACAATTTTTTTTTCTGCAGTTTTTTGACAAATTTTTTAGAGATCTTTTGAAGAAATTTGTTGTTTTTTGCAATCTGTTGACGAAATTTGCTGTTTTTTTTTCACATCTATTTTCAAAATTTCTAGGTGTTTTTTTTTTTTTGGGGGGGGGGGTATTTTGACGAAATTTGTTATTTTTGTGATTATTTGACAAAATTCATGTTTTTTTTTATACTTGGATAAAATTATTTGTTTTCTCAGGGATTTTCGGTGAAATTTGTTATTTTCTCACGATCCTTCGATGTAATTTGCTGTTTTATCGAAATTATCTTTTTTTGTGAAAATTTTCATTTTTTTGTTATTTTCAGAAATTTGTCTTTTTTTTTCACCGTTTTTTTTTTTTTTTTTTTTTTAATGCAAAATTTACCTTTTTTGTGATCTTTTAATGAAATGTACCTCTTTTTTTCATCTTTTGACAAAATGTGTTGTTTTATCACAATCTGTTTACCAATATTTGCATTTTTTGAAGTACCTAGACAAATTTAAAGTATTTTCAAGATCTTTTGATGAAATTCACGTCTTTTATTATACCAGGAAATAATTATTTGTTTTCTCAGGGATTTTCGGTGAAATTTGTCGTTTTTTTCTTTCCATCCTTCAATGTAATTTGCCGTTTTATCAAATTATTCCTTTTTTCGTGATTTTTTTTGCGAAATTTGTTGGGTTTTTTTTTGTTATTTTCAGAAATTTGTCATTTTTTTTCACTTTTTTTTTTGCAAAATTTACCTTTTTTGAGATCTTTTGATGAAATGTGCCCCTTTTTTTCATCTTTTGACAAAATATGTTGTTTTCTCACAATCTGTTTACCAATATTTGCATTTTTTGAAGTACCTAGGCAAATTTAAAGTATTTTCACGATCTTTTGACGAAATTCATGTCTTTTATGATACCAGGAAATAATTATTTGTTTTCTCTGGGATTTTCGGTGAAATTTGTCGTATTTTCTTGCCATCTTTCAATGTAATTTGCCGTTTTATCGAATTTATCCTTTTTTTGGAAATTTGTTGTTGTTTTTTCGTTTTTTTTTTTTTTTTTTTTTTTTCAGAAATTTATTAACATTATGGAAATGCTATAGGCAAAATAGAAATGAATTTTTCATATGACAGAAATGAAGATCACAATAAGAAATTACACAATAAGAAGTGTTATGCAATAGAAAAAACGGTTAAATTATGTCCTTCAAAAACAAGGGCAAAATCAAAATAAACTCGATCGACCCAATGTTACATTGCCTATCAATAAAAAAGTTAGTTCTCACTTACCAGGTTATTTGTTGAAAAGACTAAGTTACTCTGATCCTATGTTGAAAATATACTTATTACGTTGCGATAAAAAATTCCGTACATATATTTAATTGCCTATAGAATGAGGGAATAAACATATGTCACTCAGCACACAGTTCAATAGGTATACTGAACTGCAGTATTCCCATCATAAGATTACCCAGAAAAAACATTCTGAAATGTCTCGATCAATCACAAGATTTTTGTGGGCTTTTTTACATAACTAAATGACTTTTTATCCATGATTCATTAATGAATTTTATAATTTTTACCCCACATAACCAACTGTCGATTTTTGTATTTTTTCTTCAACTGATTGACAAATTTTCTATTTTTCATGTGATAGATCGAGAAATTGTGATTTTTTTTTTTTCTGATGAACAAAGAAATGTTGCATCTTTTCCCCCTGCAATTAATGAAAGTTGTTTTTTGAAATTTGTTGTTTTTTTCTCACAATCTTTTGATGTAATTTGCCGTTTTATCGAATTTATCCTTTTTTCATGATTTTTTTGAGAAATTGTCGTTTTTTGTTATCTTTTTGAAAAATTTGTTGTTTTTTTTTTCCTTTTTTTTGCTATTTTTTGCAAAATTTACCTTTTTTTTTGCGATTACCTAGACAAAATTTATGTGCTTTTGAGATCTTTGGACGAAATTCGTGTCTTTTATGATACCTGGACAGTTTCGGAGAAGTTTATCGCTTTTCTCGAGTTCTTTCGATGTAATTTGCTGTTTTATTGAAGATCTTTTTGCAAAATTTTTTGGGTTTTTTTGCGAAATTTACTTTTTTTGTGTTTATTTGATGAAATTTGCTTTTTTTCAATCCTTTGACGAAATTTGTTCTTTACTCACAATCATTTGTCAAAACTTTTTGTTTTCGTACAATATTTTGAATTTTTTTTTTCAGAATATGTTTACAAATTTGCCATTTTTTAGGGATTTTTTTGTCAAATTTGGCTTTATTTTTCGAAATTTTTTCATGAAAATTGCTAATTTTTTTAGACGTTTTGGCAAAATTTTGATTTTTTTGCAATACTTTCACGAAATTTGTTTTATTTGGGATACATTTTTTTTTTTTTTTTTTTTTTTTTTTGACAAATTTTTAAAGATTTTTTCATAAAATTTGTTGTTTTTTGCAATCTGTTGACAAAATTTGCTGTTTTTTTCTTTCACATCCATTTAAAAAATTTCCGGGTGATGTTTTTTTTTTGGGGGGGGGGGGAAGGGGGAGGAGTATTTTGACGAAAAAAGCTATTTTTGTGATTATTTGCCAAAATTTGCATTTTTTATGGTACCTAGACAAATTTTTGTACATAGTAAATGATTTCTAGCATTTTTTTAAAAAAACTTTAAGAGTAGAAAAATAATCTTCAAACATTTTCAAGAGTTTGTGACGTGTGTCGCAGCGTTGCACCGATTCTGCGCCTGGGATCATGTCATGTTGGTGTTACGTTGGTAAATGGAAAAGCATATTGAAATTTTTAAGAAATATTAATTTTTTATAGCGGCAAAATACTTTTTTTTCTTTGGTTCTTTCATATTGTTGCCGTCAAGTTTTGACGGGTTTCACCTAGCCAGAATAAATATCATTAATTTTTTTAATATGTGAAATCGACATGTATTTTTGATTTATGAAAATGTAATAGAAAAGTTATTTGAAAATGCAAATATTTATTTGTTGAATGTGGTGGGTAATGTAAAAACAAATTAACCACTGAGAAGATTATTGTTACAGTTGTTGCTAAATGGCAAACTATAAATTCAGTCTTATTTTGCTGCAAAGTAAGTGAAGTATGTATATTTTGTATGAAATGAGAAATGATGGTAATTTATGATTTATTCATGTCATGTACAATTTATTGGTGTTGTATTTGTAAATGGAAAATTATCAAATGAGAGAGATTCTAATTCTATAGCAGCATGTTTGAATGTAACTCTGCCAATTGCGGGTCATTTGCCTGGATATAAAATGCAGGTTTTTCTTTTATTTATTGAAATTTTTGCTGAAGATTAGTCGTTAAAAAATCCTTTGATAGCTGGAAAATACCTTTTATTTCTGTAGTGCCGTCAAGTTTTGACGGGTTCCATCTAGTTTTTATTAATGTGGAATTATTCCATGAACGTTTCAACTGATTTTGTACGATATTTTAAATATTGGTATTGTATAATCAATAAATAAAATATTATTGTAAGAATTTGCATCCAAATCATTTTGATAAAAAACAAGAATGTTTTTAGTTCTTTTAACATAAAATGAAACAGCTAGAAATTGATTTTCAATCATATTCTAAAATTGGGTTCGATAAATCTCGAATCAATATTTTACGGCCAAACACGGGGACCACTAGTGAAAACCTAATGCAGATTTTTTTTTTTTATTGTTATCTTTCTGTAATGCTATTTTTTATGAAAAAAAATATGAAATATGTGTCTCTATTAGTACTTTTTTCTTATATTTAATTAAGTAATATAATCAATAATTCAATTAATCATTCAATTAATCAATTAATCAATCATTAATAAATAATTAATCTTACAATTATTTATTTAAGTAATTTAATATTTTGACAATGATATGATATGAGGAAGTTTTTTTTTTTTTTTTTTTTTGTAAAATATTGCTGTACATTTTATTTGAATTTACCCCTAGAAAATAATTAACTTTAAAAGAACGAAATTTAAAATTTAATTTTAAGCAATTAACTTTCTGTTCATTGTTTTTATGTATGTATAAAATAAATTTAAAATGGTTCCTCACATTAGAAATTTCTTGGTTTCATGTGCAGCCCCGTAACGTTGATTATTAATTAATGTATCATTTAAAAAAAAAAGGCTGTGATTATCCATTCACTCGCAGAAACAAATCCTGTTTTCAAAAAGCCTATTTTTGTGAAATAGCAAAGAAATTAAATTTTAGTGTCCAAATGGATAATGTTATAGCAATAAACATCAAATAGCTTTTCAATTCTTCGGGATATGTAATAAATGTATTTTTTAAAACATTTTATCTGGAACAAGATAATTATAATGGGGTCATGCCATGTTTACTTACGTTACATTTAGAACAATTTACTGCAGTAATATAACACTAAAAATATTGAAATGTAAAATTAACATGATTTGTCAATGGAACCTACCTAAGGGTCCATTTGAATGAAAATTACCTAAAAAATGATAATGAAAATTACACTTTATATGGTAACTTACATTCCTTTTTCAGTAATGGCAGTTACCATAGTAAGCAAAACTACCAAAATTTAAGAAATATCATTAAAATTAGGTAATTTTCATTGAAATTGGGCTTTGAATAACTTTAATTAGCAAATCATGTCAAATTTTCATTTTGAATAATTTTTTTGTATGTGTTATATTGCTAAAATTACTGAAAAATGTTCAAAATGAAACGTACGTTACCATAGAATGACCCAATGGTGTTTGATTATCAGAAAAAGAGCGATAATATGATATAATTGGTGTCGTTTAGGTACCAAATGATTTGATCGGTTCGAGTGAAACGATGAACGTAATTGGTTCGGTGTTTCCAGTTTATTGAATATTTTTTTAGACATCTGTTAATTTTAATACCTAAATTAATTTAATTTAGTATTAATTAATATTAATTAATAATAATTAATATTAATTAATTATTAAAATAAATTTATAAACTTATAATTTATTTTAATAATTAATAACTAAATTTCTTGTTAGTGATATTTCTCCTATTAAAGGACAGATCTAAAAATGCTTAAAATACTTTTTGAAAATTTTAATAATCTGCATGCATAAATCCTCTAAATTGATAACAATGGATAATTCTTTGCATTGTTTTATTTATTATTTTCTTTTTTCTTTGCAATTTTTTGTTGCGCTTACGTCAGTATAAAATTAGAAGCGAGTCACAGTCTACCTGCAACAGCTTCAAAGTTCCTCTCGGCAATATTAAATCTATCGCCGTTTAATACATTTTTACATTCAAATTATCTCCTCGCAAAATTCAAATTATCTCCTATCATGTAATCACAACTGATAACACTGGATAATGTTTTGCATTTTTTATTTATTTATTTATTATTTTATTTATTTATTTATTTATTTGTTTTTTTGCAATTTTTTGTTGCGCTTACATCAGTATAAAATTAGAAGCGAGCTTAGGCTACCAGTCACTCATCTTCCTAATTCCCCTTGCCAATGTTAAATCTATTGGCTTTTAATACATTTTTACATTCAAATTATCTCCTCGCAAAATTGATATATTTAACTTCTTTTTTTCTGTGTATTCTTCTAAAACAATGTTTCTTTTTATTTAACTTTTTTAATATTTCTAAAATCTACGCTTAATTTTATTTGAAGTGTTAAAGTTTTACTTTCCCTTAGTCTGTTTTTAAAACAGACAATAGAAAATATTAAAACACAAAACATAAAACATTAAATTAAGCCTAGATTTTAACAATTTCTTAAGAATTGAGAAAAAAGGTGACATCATTTAAGAAAAGAATACTGAAAGAAGACGTTAGAAATATTAATTTCTTTGGAACGATATTTTGAATATAAAAATGCATCAAAATTTAAACCGATGGGAATTCGATACATGGATGACAACCAGCCTTATGTAAGGTAAATAAAAGGTGTACAACACAAAGCAACGAAACTTGCTATAAAACTTTACATTCTATAATAGATCCGTTCGTTTGATTCAGACTGAAAGCATTTTACATACTTCGTTATTTATGCTCACAAAAAGTAGTGTGACATTTAGACGAAGCAATTTCAATATATTTTTGTAATTTCCACTAAATGGATTATTACATAAAAACAAAATCCTTTCTCATTTTACTTTAAAAAAAAGAATATCTTATTACTTATTAAATTACAGATCATTGTTTAATTGTTATTATTTATTGTATAGAAATATTTCAAGGCAGAAATACATACAAAAGAAGAAAAAAAAGAAGAGGAAGAAGAAGAAGGCGGATGTAATTGAGACGGATTCTAAGTCTCCGATTTCCGTAGAAAATCCCCATCCATCCTCAGAATCTCGTGAAAGTAAAGATATGTCCATTCCTGAAAAAACAGAAATGCCATTGTGTAAAGAAGAGGTAGATATCGAATCTCCAATTACTGAAGAATATCCCAAGTCACAACCAGATTCTTATAAAAATATAGATCTGCCTATTCATGAAAAATCAGAAATTCCATTGTGCAAAGAAGAGGTAGATATCGAATCTCCGATTACTGACGAAGATCCCAAGCCACTACCAGATTCTCATGAAAATATAGATCTGCCTATTCATGAAAAATCAGAAATTCCATTGTGCAAAGAAGAGGTAGATACCGAATCTCCAATTACTGACGAAGATCCCAAGCCACAACCAGATTCTCATGAAAATATTGATCTGCCTATTCATGAAAAATCAGAAATTCCATTGTGCAAAGAAGAGGTAGATATCGAATCTCCAATTACTGACGAAGATCCCAAGCCACTACCAGATTCTCATGAAAATATTGATCTGCCTATTCATGAAAAACCAGACATTCCTTTGTGCAAAGAAGAGCTAAATTCTGAATCTCCCAATATTGTAGAAGGTCAAGATCCATCCCCAGCTTTTCATGAAAGTATAGAACTGCCTCTTCCAGAAAAATCAGAAATGCCATTAAGAAAAGAAGAATTAGATTGTGGCTCTCACAGTATTACGGATGATCTTCTACCATCCGTCGAAAATACGGACAGATTTGAAGACATACAAGAAGTATCAGTGAATGAAGAAGAGCGTAATCGTATATCTGAGAAAATCGTTGAGGATTCCCCCTTTGCCATGCTTTCGGGTGACAAAGAGAAAGAAATTGAATGTCTATACAACATTGATGTGGCGGAACCTGTAACAGCGGCAGCAGCTCAAAAAGTAAGTTATTAGGTAGCTTTCATTACAAAAAGTAAAAAGCTACCTATTGCAGCCGTCCGGAGGAAAGCACTTCCGGAAAATTTTGGTATATTTTCACCGATCATGACCCCCAGACCCCAAAACCACCCTCCGTTCAAATGTTGACATATATATATATATATATATATATAACCATATATATATATATATATATATATATCTGATTTTTGTCATGCGATAACTAACGTATTTATGAACCGATTTGAATGAAACTTGGTATGTACATAGTACATACAAATGTCTCGACCGAGTTCGTTGGCCAGCATCATCCGCCATTTTGATTCAAAATGGCGGCCATTTTAAATTTTTAAAAAAATTTAAAATTAAAAATTAAATGCGAAAAAATTAAAATTTGAAAAATATTTTTCTTTTACGTGTTAGAACTTAAAACAAAGATTCCAGAACACTTTTTATTTTGTCAATATCTTAAAAAATGATTGAGTTATAGCACTTTGAATTTTTCTTATGGCTGACATTTTGAAACGATCTGATTTTTGTCAAGTAATAACACGCGTATTTATGAACCGATTTCAATGAAACTTGGTATGCACATAGTACATACAAATGTCTCGACCGAGTTCGTTGGCCAGCATCATCCGCCATTTTGTTTCAAAATGGTGACCATTTTAAAATTTTAAAATTTTAAAATTTAAAATTAAATGCGAAAAAATCAAAATTTGAAAAATATTTTTCTTTTACGTGTTAGAACTTAAAACAACGATTCCAGAACACTTTTTATTTTGTCTATATCTTACAAAATGATTGAGTTATAGCACTTTGAATTTTTCTAATGGCTGACATTTTGAAACGATCTGATTTTGTCACGTGATAACACGCGTATTTATGAACCGATTTCAATGAAATTTGGTATGTACATAGTACATACAAATGTCTCGACCGAGTTCGTTGGCCAGCATCATCCGCCATTTTGTTTCAAAATGGTGGCCATTTTAAATTTTTAAAAAAATTTAAAATTTAAAATTAAATGCGAAAAAATCAAAATTTGAAAAATATTTTTCTTTTACGTGTTAGAACGTAAAACAACGATTCCAGAACACTTTTTATTTTGTCTATATTTTACAAAATGATTGAGTTATAGCACTTTGAATTTTTCTTATGGCTGACATTTTGAAACGATCTGATTTTGTCACGTGACAACACGTGTATTTATGAACCGATTTCAATGAAACTTGGTATGTACATACTACATACAAATGTCTCAACCGAGTTCGTTGGCCAGCATCATCCACCATTTTGTTTCAAAATGGTGGCCATTTTAAATTTTTTAAAAAATTTAAAATTTAAAATTAAATGCGAAAAAATTAAAAGTTGAAAAATATTTTTCTTTTACGTGTTAAAACTTAAAACAACGATTCCAGAACACTTTTTATTTTGTCTATATCTTAAAAAATGATTGAGTTATAGCACTTTGAATTTTGCTTATGGCTGACATTTTGAAACGGTCTGATCTGAACGATCCATCATGTTGCTTTAAAATGGCATACACTTTATGATATCGTGGAATTTGGTGACTCTCTAAATCGCTTAAAATAAAACCAGGTTGAATAAAAGATGACTAATTTCTAAAAATTCCTATTAATATTCAGTCTTGACAAAAACTAGTATTCAATCTTATAAAATCACTAATTTTTAAAGATTATTTCCACTAATTTGAGCTTAGTATTTTTGAACAATGTAACTTACTTTAAAATAAATAAATAAATATATAAGTATATGAAAGCTACCTTTTCCTCCCGGCATTGCCGGAAGGACTTTTTTTTTACTGCACTTTCTGTACATGCAACATGATAAGAACAAAAATCCCTGCATTAAAATCTGGATATTTGACAAACAAAATACTTCTTACTTTTTAATTTTATTGTTTCATAGGAATTCGTTTCATGGTCTTTAAATGCGATTGTTATAATAGGTTAATTTATAGTTTGGAATCTTTAACACACCAGTTTTCCAGAACAATTCAGTAAAAAATTAGCTGAATTTTTCATGTTAAATCGAGCATTAAAAAGTTATAAACTTGAAATAGATCATTTTTTTATTTTAAAATTGGCAAAACTAAAACATTAGAATGAAATTAATTATTAGCGATAGTGATTAAAGTGTAATAAATGATCGTAATGAGGAAATAGATGTTTGTAAACCAAGTTTTAATTGAATGGACGAAAAATAAATATACCGGTCTCTTATAAATCACTTCAAAAGCTCGCGTCAGAAAGCTTCATGTTTTTACTGTTCAAAATAATACTCAATGTTTTTTAAAAAAAATCTGGATATTGAGTGTGAAAAAATGTTATTTTGAATACAGCCTTAACATGGGTCTGCTAAAAACAATACTCTTACAGATAATTGAAATTAAAAATTACTCAAAAACGGCCAGATAAAACTGTTACTGGGTTTATTTTTTATCTTGATTTATTTTTTGTTGGTGAATTTAGTTATCTATTTTGAAATTAATTTCTGTAGTTGGCAGATCCAGGAAGGATTTTTTTATTAATTGGCGACAAATTAATAATGCAAAAACAAATTTATTATCATTTGCGCATCTGGAATTTATCTATAACGAACATGTACCACATTATAATAACCATATAATTAAGGAAAAAAAACGTTGCGTTAGAAATGGCTGATTATTAGAACTAAATTTTTGTACTATTCCTCACTTTATTTAATAACAGAATTTCTAAGATTTAATAAGAATATTTTAAATATTTAGTAGTGAAAGTGGAGCCATTTCTGGCGTATTGCTTCCATCCCTGTATATTATTTCAAAAATTATAGTGTTTATTTTTTTAATATAACTTTCTCTCTATATTTACCAAATTACTTATTTAATACAAATATCAATATCCCTCTCAATATTCATTCAGTACATCAATTTTTCAATTGCAGTGTAATTTGGTCCTAAAACATACATAACTTTAATCACAGATTCATCTTTATTTCAAGTTGCTTAAAAATGAGTCAATTTCTGTCGCGTTAATTTGTGTTTCATTATTTGATTAATTTACTACCTTAAAGTCTAATGGATCGTGTCTTTCTTTTTGCAGGATGATCCCAAGAAAAGATTTTCATCCATCAGAAAATTCTTGGCGAGGATGTGCTGTTGCACAAAGACACCACCGTCATAAGAGATGAAAAATGATCAATATCCTTACTCTTCCCTCCAAATGTACATATAAAAAACTTAACAACAATGTAATGAACCAAAATATTTTGTGAAATTCATATATTAAATGTACCATATTGATAATAGTGGCAACTACCTCCATCTGTCAAACAATAAACCTCCACAATAGTAACCTTTTTTGTGTGTGTTTTTTGTGTGTGTTTATCTTTAAGATGTCCTTCACCTTTAGGATAAAAGAAGGCAACAACGCTTAATCATATTCTTTGGAGATACGTCTGATAGCGAATTATTTATTTCTTATAATAATAATTATTATTTCGGGGAAAAAAATATAAGAGTGGTTTTAATACATTTTATTTATATAGTTTTATCAATAGCTAAATTGTAAACAAACTGTTTGTAAGTAAGTAAATGAATAAAATAAAAAAATGCAGTAATTACGAGTCTATAACTATGGAAGAACCTATTCATTAAAGGATCATTAAAGAAAATGAATAAATTGCTCGGAAATATAAAAGATTTCAATAGAACTTAACCCTTTATGTACCGCATTATGAATTCACAAAAATTTTACATTCTAAAGTATTTTATGTAAATTGTTTTAACTAAATTAAAAGATTTAATTAAAAGATTTAATAAATTTTTAAAGGATTTCAGAAGGACTGAAGGATTTAGAAGGATTCATTAAATTTGAATTTACAGGGATGTTGGGCAATATTTATAACCCCACTCAAATCATTTATTTTAAATTATTTTCTTAGTATTTTGTATAATTATAAAATGTAAAAACATATTTTCTTACAATATAAATATAGAAATATTTCCGAACTGAAATATCCCCCTCCCCCTCCTTCAGCTCCAAAAAAAGCTGATAAGATACAAAGGCAAAAGAAATCATCCATTTAAAAATATTTTTGTTCTGTATAACCAATAATACTTTTGGTACAAGATAAAGTAATGTATCTGTAACTCATTCTAAACAGTATTACAACTAACTGACGTGTTAAAAGAACTTTATAACAAGTTATTTTAATGGTACTTATAAGTACCTTCGGTAGATAAAGGGTTAAGAGAAATAGATAAAAAAAATTATAAAAAAGTAGAGTACAGTTGGTAGATAAAGGGTTAATATAATGTCTAAAAAATATATTACTATCGCTTCATTATTTTCGAAAAAAAAAAAAATAGCATCCTTTTTAACTTTTACTAGATGAATATGATACTATTGTTAGCACACTCTTTCTCCTTAACCCTCTATCTATCGACAATACTTATAAGTACCATTGTGGAACATTTAATAAAAAACGTACTTAAACAGTCTATTAATAAAAGTACTACTTCTTATTACACAATATACTTGACTCGATCTAATTTAGACAGAATAGAAAAACAGTCAAAGTTAAATATTTCTTAAAAAAGCGATAATTTTCTTAATCATTTTCATAGGTATATCTTATATTTTTCTTTGAAAAAAAATTAGACTTCGCTTGAAGACTATAAACAGAAACGCAACGCGTGTATTACTTATATTAATTATTTTGAAGACTGAATTTGATATACATAAAAGAGGTAAGTCAATCAACTTTATTTTAAAACTTTCTATGATTAATATTATAAGCATTCTAAATAAATCTTGGTTTGAATATAAGTTCTTAAATTCAGTTATTACGCGTTAGGTATTTTTAAAAACTGTTGCTTACATTTTTTCCCTTCACGTTTAAAAAAATGGAGTTATGAAACAGTGTGAGATATTTAAATATATATATATATGTATATAAATATCTAATCAAAATGGTTATTGTAAAATAGTTTTAAGATGACTGATTCTGAGATTCAGAGGCAATTTTGCAATTGATTCTTTCGATTTGTAGACAGAAAACAATTATAAAACCAATTGCAAAAAATAAAATTAATCTATTATTTTAGTCACTTTTAAAGATATTTTAACAACAATTTTGAAAATATTTTTCGGAGGCATACATTAAAAATTATATTATGTATCAAAATTTATATTGAATTAGACCTTTCCGAGAGATTTTGGATATATTGGTGTTGAATTCAGGAAGTGGCCGACAGGAGGGGGGGGGGGGCATTCTCTCGAAGAGCAATGAAATGTCTGCCCTGAAAAACTTTAGGTTTTTTTTTTTTTTTTTTTTTTTTTTAATGGTCAAAAAATGCAATCCCCATCAATTCTATAATTTCCCCTAGAGAAATACCTCTCGGAAAAAAAGTGTCAGAATTCACCGGTGGAGTATATTTATTCTTTCTTTTTATGGATTAACTGCAAATTCACTGGTAAAATGTAAGAATATTTTTTGTGTTTTTTTTTTTCATATAGTCCAAATATTTATAGTAAAAAAAAAAACTTAAAATATTTAAGATAAGTGTTGGAGAGAAATTTTTATTTTAGGATAAATGTAATTGTTATTGATTAATACAGAATTTTGCTAAAAGCTATTGTTTTTACAAATAAACACTTTCATGGATAAAAAATCATCATTAGTATTTTTAGACATCAGTCATGTAAATGATATATCGTACTAAAATATCCACATGAAATTTAGATTACACAAAGTCATATATACAAAAGTGTGGGGTGGAATGGGATAGCATCTTTATTTCCCCTTCTAAATGTTTCATCAATCGAACTCAAGATGAAACAATGGTAGTCCAATCTTCAGTTGAAAAAAAATCAGGTAAAATTTGCTTGAATTCATTTTTTAAAAAAGTTTATAATACAATTTTAAGTAATTATCCTTCAAAGTTGAATCAATCCGTCGAGTAAATAAAAGAAGCACCAAAATATGGTACTTCTTATTTTTCGAAAACTGCAGGCGTGCTACACACAATGCGCTTTACCGTTTAATTTCGTTTTATTTATTTATTCAGCAACATACTGCAACATACGCATGTTCATCTTCTCTCCATCACTAATGCATCAAACGTAGCATCGCTCTAGTAATATATGGAGCACACCAAATGCTAATATGCATCGCGTGTACCCACATTTTTGAAAAATTGTGGAGATCATACAGACCCAAATTACACCCCCCCACCACCACCACCACCACCCCCTGTGCCAATATCCTCTATTCAAAATGTTACTGAAATTATATATATAAAAAAAAGGAAGAACTTACAACCTATTAGCAGTAGAAAATAGGCATTACATACATGGTAAATTCTTCCTCTCCCTTCCTTATCCTCTAACTGTTTTAACCTTGAACGTTTTAATGTTACCTTGGAACGTTTAATAAATTTTTCAAAGAATTTCAGATTTTTTTTTTCTTTTTGTTAGATATACCCTTGTTCTGTGTTGCTATCTTCAAGAAACATTAATCAAAGAGAAACACCTATGTTTATTATTATATAAAAACAATTTTAATCTGAAAGAATAGGCAAAAATAACTTTTAAACCAACCTGCAGGAATATAAATTCAATCCAAAATGAAAGTAATCAGTTAACCCGATTTGTAGAATAAATACTTGAAACCAACCAACCTCTATATTTATTTCAATTTTGGATGCTACTATTTCTGATTATCAAAGATTGGCAGATGTGCAGCAGCGCTATCTGTGTTTTGAACGAGAACCGTGAAAATATAATGGAAGAGGATTATTCAATGTTATTCTAAATTTAAAATAAGTTTATGAATTCCTCATTATTAGTTAATTCTTATATTTTTTTATGTTTAGAAAATTCTTCAACATAGCTGTATTAATGTCGTTTTCAGTAGAACCCTTGCATGTGCCATACTTTTAAGTAGGTCTATTTTAAAGTGTTTTTCTATTTGTTGCACCATTAAAGAGTGCCATACTCAAAAAATAAATCAAGCCTTAAACAATTTCGAAAACTGCAATTATTATAATACATTGAGTTTTTTCTAAATATTGAATTTAAAGATTTATTTTTTTAATTGGAAAGCAAATATTAATACGATTATGTAACATTTTTATATTAATAACTTGTTTACACATACATGTAATAGTTTTCCTATTTGTGGAAAGTTATACTGATATTATTCATTCATTAAAATAGACCTAAAAGCAGCATTTTTGTTTATAGAAGAAGTTCAACACAAAATGAGGAAATGGGAAGGAATGGGACATGGCTGTAAAGGGAGAAATGGATCATGTCCAATTTCTTTCTTTCTTTCTTTCTTTCTTTTTTTAATAACCTGAATGTAAATTACTAACATGCAAACAATTTTAGAGGATAATGTATTAATAATAACATTTATAACATATTCATTTACTTCAAAATATAAATAACTTGTGAGGATTTTTTTTCTTTTGTCATTTATGATTGATAATCCTGATTTTTCATTCCAGTCATGAAGATACTGGAATTATAGACAGTGGTATAGACACTAAAGTTACAATGTTTGTTTGATTGTATATCTAATCGACACTAGACAATCTGTGCCTTTTAGATTTGTTTTGTTGCTGTATCATACCTCCCTGTAAGTGCAGAGGTATGGGGTACATTTTGAAACTTACAGTTTCTCTAATTATAAAATAGCTTTTGCATGCTATGATTCTACACTGCTCAAAACAATTAAAGGATATTTGAAGTTTTATATTAAATAAAGATATAAACGAAATTTTTTTTACCGAAAATAGAAGAAGAGAATCACAAATTCAAATTTTTCTGGTTTTCAAACTGTGGAGTATGCAAATTTTGAGTTCGACGTCAAAAACGTCGCTTAAGCGGCAGCGACTGAAATTTGACTTTCAACTGAATAAAAGAGAATGAAGACAAGGATGATCGGCATTATGTGATTGCTTTGTTTCGATGAGTACGATGTCTCAGCGAAGTCATTTGACAGATTCAGAAGGTTGGAGAATTGTTGGTAGGTTAGAAGGGGGCCAAACTCAAGCCGAAGTAGCGCAAGCCATTGGAGTGTCACAAAGTGTCATTTCCAGGATATGGAACCGTTTTTTGGAGAGTGGATGTGCAGACCGAAGACCAGGGCAAGGTCGTAGACGGGCAACAACGCCCAATGAAGATCGGTATTTAGCGTTAACAGCTCGGAGACACCGAAACATGAACGCTACTCTTCTCCAACAACACCTTCGCTCGGCTACAGGCACCACGATTTCAACTCAGACTGTCCGAAACAGGCTCCATGCTGTAGGTCTGTATGCTCGCCGACCGATGGTATGTGTTAGATTAACATCAAGGCATCGTCGCGACCGCAGGGAGTGGGCAACCGAGCATGTCAAATGGAGGAGAAATGAATGGAGCAATATTCTGTTTTCTGACGAGTCCCGTTTTTCTGTGCATCCGGATAATAAGCGTATTTTCATCTGGAGGGACCGTGGCAGTACAAATAATCCTGCGTTCGTGCACGAAAGTGTCAGATTTGGCGGTGGAGGAATGTTGTGTAAGGTGGCATCTTCATTGACGGGCGCACTGACCTCTACATCATTCGAGATGGAGCTCTGACTGGTCGCCGATATAGGGATGGGATCCTCAGACCTATTGTAGTCCTTTACGCTGCAGCAATCGGAGATAACTTCATTTTAATGGACGATAACTGCAGGCCACATCGTGCAAACCTGGTGGAGGATTTCCTTTTCAAGGAAGGAATCGTTCAAATGGAATGGCCAGCGTGTTCTCCAGACATGAATCCAATCGAGCACGTTTGGGACGCTCTAGGAAGACAGTTTCTGGCCGCCAACAATCCCCACAAACTCTCCAAGAACTGGAAAGAGCTCTTCTGGAAGAGTGGGGCAGAATACCCCAACTCGTCATTAATAGCCTCATTGAGTCCATGCCTCAAAGGTGTTCAACATTGCTCGCCGCCCGTGGAAACCATACCCCCTACTGAAAATGATTTTCTTTGAAGAAAACACCTTTTCTTATTCTTTTTTTCTCATATGCACAAATTGTGTTTTTTTCCTTTTGTACACAAATTCGCAATAAAATGCATTTTTTTCTGCCAAACATGTGTAATTTATTCTCATATAACCTACTATGTCGGTCGACCATGTATCAATCAGCTAAAAAGTTTCCCAGATACAAAATCCACCTAAAACTGCAATATCCTTTAATTGTTTTGAGCAGTGTATATTGTTCAGATATATTAAAAAGTGTTTCACCTTGCACTCTATAAATTATATTTTTTGTTTTTGTATAAAAAAAAGTTGATTTGCTTACTTTCATAAAAAGTGTCCCTCACCACCCCACTCTCCCCTATATTATTTACTAAACGTGATAAAACAAATTTTATTGTGGCAATTGTTCCTATCTTTCAATTAATTTCTTTGAAGTGAAATTTGTCGAGTTGTATCTTTTCAAATATTTGTATGGATCTTTCAAATCGAAATTAAATTTCCGAATTACTGTTTTTTTAAAGTAAAATTTGTCAATGTATTATTGTTATCGTTATTTTAAAAGAATTGGAACTGAGAATGGAATTTTCTATTTAATATCCACAAAAACAGTTATTTTTTATTGTTGTTGTTGCTGCTGTTTTTTTAATTATTGTTAAATAAACTTAAAATTAAACGTTTTAAAATAGTGTCTGTATATATATATATATATATATATATATATATATTTATATAAGACTGGTTTTATTCTGTTTAGCAATTTGTTTTTGTTACTGTTTAGTCACCATGGGGTTTTAATGTTCTCAGACTGTAAAAAATATTTATTCTAGTGATATTCAAACCATGCTGTTCTCTAAAATCATTGTTTTAGAGGCTCTATAGCTTTTTATGGCTTCTTAAGATGTTTGGGACATAGGAAAAGTGACGCATGGTTGATGATGCTTTTATATGGGATAGTAGATGTCATAGAACACCACACTGGTTCACGTTAGACCTATGTAATATTTTGAGAATTTGGATTTTTCAGAGCGTATTGTTGACGAGACGATTTGCTGTATGACCAAGTATTGTATCACACAATTTGTTACATATTTTAACTTCTTTTATTACAAACTTTCTTTATTTTCCTTTTTCAGGATCTTTGATGGCATAAAACCAGATACAGAAAGCAAAATCTCCAGGCTAAAGACAAAAATAATGATACAGTTACAAGTTGCTAATAAATCTATAGTTAATGTGTTTAGTCTATGAAATTTATTTTAATTTTTGATGTTATAGCAATAAAGTATTTTTGATATTACATTTTCTTTTGTCTTTTTAATTGTTCTTTTTTATATTTTCAACAAAAATTCTATTGTTCGATCGCAAATGTGATTGTTATTTAGTAAAAAAGGGGGGGGAGATTTATGATGAACTTGCCATGGATTTGTGTCGTGAAATTTTTCTAGCTGAGTGTTTTGAAATAATTGATTTTTCAATTAAATCTTATTATTTTATTTTTTAGGGTGGAGTTAATTCTTGAAAGAGATATCTCAGAAAATTTTCATTGATTGATAAATATATACACTTGATTTTTAGCAAAATATTTGTAATTTACCAGATTATTTCAAAAAATGAGTCAACTAATTAAAAACCTGAGAACACTTCCTAGTAGCAGAGTAACTGGTGTCATGTTTAATACCGATTGATATTTCTTTGCATGAATGGTGGTTATAAAACTGCCGTTTTTAACGAACATAGATTTTTTCTTCAGAGATATATTTTTTAAATATACATGTAAATAAAATTCTCTTTTATACAGTTACTTAAAGTGGTAATATTAGTTACCATTGAAGTTTTACATAATGTAAAGATGGGATTATTAATTGTGAATTTTTAGGAAAAATGTTAATCTTCTGAATTCATGTAAGTAAAAAATACTGCTATTTTTAATGCTTTTGCAAAAAAAGTGTAGTAAAAGGGTTAACTATTGTTTTGAGAATACTGTGTTTGCCAATCTTTTTGTTCTTGTGCAAATTAATTAGATATAATAACCCTGAGAAAATATTTAACGAAATGTTTCTAATTTATATATTGTTATTAACAATTTTTAATAAAAATTCTCTTTATCTAATTTTTAAAAATAAAAAGATTGCCAACAAATTATTTTTAAGTAAAGTTTTTATTACTTTGACACAAAGGATAAGTCTAAAATATCAATATGATGCATATAAAGAAAATCACCTAAGAGGATTATAATGTTGTAACAAAAATTATTTTTTCATTCTATTGCAAGATTTAATAAAAGATCATAAAATATACCCTGCATATACAATACATACATACAAGAAGCCTTTATTTTCATTCAAAGTTGTAAGAAGCCAGATAACTCAGATGTTTTAAGCTTACAGAAACAAATTCCAAAAACATTTTTGCCCCACCAGTGGCCGCGAGGTTCTGACCTCCAAACTGGTAGACGGTAGGTGCTGGGTTCGAACCCAATCGCGACCGTCGGCCTAACCGTTCTTCGAACCTTGCGTAAATACGGGTTAGGTTCCCTTAGAAAGACCCCCACGGAGGGCAACCCACCCCCATAGGGCCTATATCACATAGCGCAGATAATCGGCCGACAAAAATACACCAATACACCAACACCAAAAACATTTAAGTTTTGCAACTTTTACAACATAAATAGAGTGATTCATTACTACATTAAAAATTTGAAAATACACCGATTTATGTAAAAAAAAAGCATTTTTTTTGTCAGAGGTGATATATTTATGTATAGAATAGATAACTTTAGGTGTCTTACTTTTTACCTGACAACACAATTTCGAAATATGTAACTTTTTTTTCTCAATCCCTATAAAAAATACATGCATAAAACTTTTAATACGGACAACTTAATATCTCTTCTATTTAAAATCTTTTTTTTTTACATTTTATGTTGGAATTTTATTTTATTTTTTTATGTTTAATTTTGATTTTTAAAATGTAAAATTGCTTTTTTGACTTTCTTTCACTGCGCACAAGAATGTAACACAACTATTGGTTCAAAAGTCACCAAAAACACCGATAATGATGTAAAACTAATACATTTTGAACATACATTTCAATTGTAAGTTATTTATTTTTTATTTATTTAGAATTTAAATTATACATTTTTTTTTGAAAGATTACTAATTTTAAATAAATAAATAAATAAACTGATTACAAATAAAATATACTTTCAAGATACGTTAGTTACCAATCATTTCCCAAATTTTTAGCGTCTTTGAGCCAATTGTTTTCCCACAGTCTTGCGCGAAGTGGATGCAATTCTAAGAATAATTTTTCAATTTTTACTTTAAAAGATTAAGATGGCACAGCATTTTCGAAAATATAAAACAGATGATATCAATGTATCTTATATTTAAAAAATTATTGAAGCAGTTTCAAAATACGTTATTTTATTTTATTGTCAGTAATTATAAACAGAAATGTTTGATTATTTAATTAGCATTATTAAATATGAATTAAACTTTCAGAAAATAAAAATGATCGAAATACAGCAAATTATTGTAACCAAAAAATATCATCAATATCTAGAGTTACATCAGTATAAAGTAGACTGCAAATCACATCCCTAATCTCCTTCACTAATGTTAAACGTATATGTGTGCATTGATTATCTCCATAGGAAATCAATATTTTTCATTGTGCACAGTTAATTCTTCAAAGATGATTTCTTTTCTTTTTCTTTCATTTCTTTTCTTTTCTTTTGTCAAAATGCTTGTAAAATGTATACTTAATTTTATTTCTTACTTCGTTTTGCTAAGTACTATAACACTTAAATTATATTAAGTACATATTTAACTAACATTTTGATGAAACATTTCTAAAATATATGCTTCATTTCATATGAAGTGTTAAAATAGTATTCTGTTTCTAAAAATGTTTTTTAAATAAATATTTAGTTTAGAAATATTTAGTTAACTAAAAAAAGAGACATTTAAAAATACACAGAAAAAAAAGAAGTTAAAAGTATTATTGCTAATTTAAAAAATGTAAATAGGCGCATTAGCCCTCCCTCTCCTCATACGTGTAGCACTAGAATTTGATATCTCACTATCTCAATGGGAGAAAAATATTGAAATGATAAATGATTAAGATTGGAAATAACAGGGCATAAAACTGAAGATACCAGTTTGCAAAACGGAAAAAACCCTGAATTAAAACTGAAAGCATCAGTTTCTAAAACGGAACATTTTAATTTCTAAGACGGAACATTTCAGTTTCTAAGGTGGCAGATTTCAATTTTAAAAACAGACCATTTTATTTTTCAAAACGGGATATTTCAGTTTCCATAACGGAACATTCCGATTTCCAAAACGGAACACTTCAGTTTCCATAACGAAATATTTAGTTTCTAAAACGGAAAAGTATTATTATTAACGTAAAAGTATGCAAAAAGGAAATGTTACGTGAACAAACGGGACAGATACGGCAACTTTGCTGCCAGTACGTTTTCCGTTTTTTCAAGGAAATTTTTTTACAGTGTATTTTAAACAAAAAAGTTACTTTTTTAATGTTGTTGTTGATGATCTCGACGATTATTTCTGATGAAATAATCTGAACGGAAAAACAAGTCGCAACGTAAAAAAAAAAAAATTAATAAATAAATAATAATTTTGTTTAAATTCAATAAAGAAAATAGAAAGAGTTTTGAAATATGATTATATTGAAAAACGAAAATATTTAATTTAATTAAATATTATAGGATCCTTTTCCCGTATCCGCAAATAAATTTTAAAGTAAGTCAATAAATAATCAAAAATGCTTCGTCAATAATGCGATGAACAATGGAATATTACATCATAATAAAACAATCTTGTATTTTTCAACAATGAATTTTATGTTATTCTAATACAAAAACAGTGATTCTTAACAATGTTTCTAACAATACAAAATCATGATAATCAGTATTGAGACAAAAGATTATTTTGAGTCTTTAACCGATTTCTTTGATGTATGTTGGCTATTTACTGCATCAAATTTTTTAATTGCAAATTACGTGCGATTATGGCTGAAACTAACAGTTTTGGTGATTATGGTGGCTATGGTCACGAAGTAAGATATTTCCACATCTTTTATACAAATTTTAATACTTAATTTCAATTGGTTTCAACATCTGATATTATTCTCTAAGTGATAGTGTTTGTTAAGTTTCGATAACTAATAACATTTACACTGTTAAAAATTTGAGACTTTTGCTGTATCGACACCCCAAGGCTTTTATAGAAAACGATTACTTCACTCTACTAAGGGGGATTCTCAATCGTCAAAATAGAGATATTCTATAAAAGCGATGGAGTGACGATGCAGCAAAAATTTCAAATTTTTAACAATGTACAGGCAAAGGAATTCAGATCGGTTATATATTCTTTAGTAAATTTAAGGATATTTCCCATATTACAGTTATATTTTTCATCTCATTTTTAAGATTTACTGTGCATTATCATTTTAATTCATTTAGACAATAGTGATGATTGATTCTACTAGTGACATATGATAAATATTTAAGTATAATGTAACAATGTACAACTGCTAATTCAAATAAGAAGCAGAAACGATGATTGTATGTATATCGATGTTATAGAAGAACTAAATATAACATAATAACAGGGCCTACACTAGATACCGGGCTTGCTCATTCCTTATCACGACGTTACAAAAGGTGGCTGGCCGCTATCTGCGATATAGGAGCTTTAGTACAAACAGGGCTCAAAGTGACGCATACATCGTTTTGTACTAATCGCTGGATGTCATTCAGCCACCTTTTGTGACGTCATGAAAGCAATGAGCAGGCCCGGTATCTAGTGTTGCCTTGATAATAAATATCTATGGTCTTTTGAGGTTGACGAGAATAATCTCCAGTCTACATATGTATATATATACATATATATATATATTGAATTAAATTTCAGTGGGAAAGTTGAAATTTTGAAATTTTTAAAGAGAATTTTGATTATTTCAGATAAAGTACAATTGACGATATAAATTTACGAGTAGTATGCAAAATAAAATAATTTGAAAGAATTAAGAATATATTTTGATAATACTGAACAGCATTATTTTCTTAACTTAGTTTATACTTTAAATATAAACTTCTTAAACTGTTTCTTATATACAAAGTTTTAAATGCCGTCTGAAACTTAAAGAAAAATTAAATGTTTCCCCCTCATTATGATGCCAGTAAATTAAAAATATCCTTAAATACTTACATTTCAGTAAGTTTAATTTTATTTTTTACTTAAATATCACAACTGCCGTAACGATTAAAATCTTACAATATTTTTGTAAAATTCCGTATATCATTGACAAGAAGATAAATGCAAGAAGAAAACATTTATTGTTATTCATGTAATTCTGGAAAATAAAGTAAATTAAATACATTAGAATAGGATAAAATTTGTAATGGAAAAGCAAAATATTGTTTCTTTTTTAAATATTATTTTAATATTTTTCGGTTATTCTATTACTTTTGAAATAGAAGCTCATATGATAATTTTAGATTTGGTTTTCAAACTGATATAGATAAGGGAAACCCTAACTATAAAGGTGAAAAATTATTTTAAAAAGACCATAGACTTTTTCTTTGATTCGTTGAAACATATCTTCAAAATCTATCGAACATAAAAAAAATAATTAAAGTGTAAGATTCTAATTTAAAACTTATAGTGGATATACAAATATTTTTTATTACTAGAAATGTTTACTTCAATGATTTGGCTTTATAATTCAAATTAAGTATATGAAATGCAATAACAGTGTTTAATACTGCACATTTAAATGGATTTCATATAAAAAGTTTTTTAATACTTAATTTTTTACATAAAATTTGATGTATTAAACCAGTTATATAAAACTTGTCTGTAAATGTAAAATTTCTGTAAAGGCGATAGTGATAAACAATTTAATACCCAAATTAATCACTGATACATTGTGTAGGAACGATATACATATCAAAAATTGTATGTTTTTAAAATTTCTTAAATGTTTAAAATAGCTATAAAATTGAACACGGAAATTATCAAATAGAATTAAAGAAAAACTTGGGAGGGATGACCCATTTTTTACAAAAGGATTTTTTGTGTTTCAGATTTTGAACTTAAAATGAAGTTTTATATACCATTTATCCTTTATAAAATTATCAAAAGAAAATTGCTACATAAGTGCAATATATAAGGAACATAGAAAATGATCGATTTTAATCAGTATTTTGATCCAGTTTGTTTTGAATTAAAATATTGCTTTAGAAAAATAAAATTAGTTTTTAAAAAGTTAAAATAACTTTATGCTACATGCTGTAATTGTCATATATGGGCCATTTTCACCCTTCGCTTACATTTCATGGTAATGGACTTGACAAGTAATGGACTTGACATTTTAAATAAAACTGTTAAAATGAACTAGCTTGTATATTTTCTAACTTAGATACTAATTTACATATCTTCTAAAACTGTTTAGTAAACTTACTTATAGTAGCTTGCATTTCATCGCTTACAAATATGGTAAAAGACTTGACATTTCAAATAAAACTATTAGAAACGAACTAGCTTTTATAATTTTTAACTTAAATAATAATACACATACCTTCTGAAACTATTTAGTAAACATAATATTTAATTATAAAAGTGCAAAAATCATTATTTTAATATTAAAATTTACGGTAACTGACTTAACAGTGAAAAAAAACATTCCAACTTTGATGAAAGCTTATCTTTGCCACTGTTACATTGCTTCACAATTGAATAGTAAAAAGTGGCAAGTAGTAGTTGCGTGAATAGTTTAACTATATCGCCGAATATTTGCTGCTAACTTTAGGCAGAATTAGTAACCTATTTTGACTAAAATAATAGCAAGGTAACGGACTTCACGCAAAGCGAGGGACAAAAAATTTCTGTGAATTTCTTAAAGAAAATATCTCTTGTAAACAATTTTTTTTCATTATTATAGAACACTAACAGTTCATATTTAAAATAATTTAATATCTTTATTTAAAAAAGTTAACTTAGGTTTAAAAAATAACAGTTAATTACATAAAACCTGGAATGGGACAGTCAGTTTTGCTTAGAATCACAATTTTAAAGATTTATATCTCAAAAAATTTTATTGAATTTTTAAGAAATTTTTAATTTAACCTTCTTCAGCTAATGCATAGCTGCAAGCAAATTTTAAATATTAATTTATGTTTGAATTTTTTTCTTTTTACTCTTGGACAGCATATGTAAGCGAAATTTGAAAATGGCCCATATATATATTTTACCTGTATATTGCTTTAACACGTTCGCTGCCGCTTACGTGAAGATGTGATGATAGTTAATGCCGCACTGTAGAAGTGGGTTTTTTCCAGAATCCGATTTACTTTTTATAACAAAGAATCAGTGAAAGATTTTCCCGCGCCAGCGCGTGACTGGTTATTGGACATCATCCCACATCACGCGCTGGCGCGTGAATGGCCCTTTAACGTTGGCGCCTTATCACGCGCTGGCACGTCTGCGGCAGCGAACGTGTTAAGAAACATGTTTAGATGGAAGTCTTAGGGGAAATATTCCGCTTTAAATTGTATTTTGTCCGGGCAAATATAATTGTACAGCAGAGAAAATGAAATTTTAACATTTAAGACTCTATTCCGTTAAACGCCCCACCAGTGGCCGAGAGGTTGAGACCTCTCAACTGGTAGACGGCAGGTGCTGGGTTCGAACCCAATCGCGGCTGTCGGCCTAACCGTTCGGAGTTTTCCGTGGTTTTCTTCGAACCTTGCGTAAATACGGGTTAGGTTCCCTTTGAAAGATCCCCACGGAGGGCACTCCCCCCTGGTCCTATATCCCTAGCGTAGATAATCGGACGACTAAAATCAACCAACCAACCAACTATTCCGTTAAACACAGCTTCCGTTTTTATAGGATTTCATATTAATATATACGTAAATAGAAGGCACTGTACCGCTTTATTTTGTGTCACTGTGCTAGTTTTTGTAACTCTAGACCTGGACACACCAGCTATCACATAGATAGATTTTAACTCCCTGTATAACTTGGTGAAATTTGTCTACATATCTTTCTAAAGTTTTTCAATCAGCTCTATGTTCTTTTGAAACCACATGAGTATTTAAGGGAAGACAAGACTGACTGCAATCCTATAGGAAATATACGAGCTTTTAAAAACTCGTTGTTTAGAGCATTAGCAATTTTTAAATATTTTTTTCTGAAACTAATTATCAGTCTTTTTAAACTGACTGCTACATATGACATTATATTTATATTTTACTACCAAAAAAGTTTACTGAGTACTTTAGGAGTGAATGGGACTTTTTAGGCTGAAAAGTACATTTTTTAAGCTAAAAATGTAAACCCTTCTAACATGTCGAATTTCTTGCACAGATTTCCACGACCCGTTCTAATAAAAATTGGTCTCTCCAAGATGTGGTTTTATTAATAAAGGTCAATTTTAAATCTAGATTTTAATTATTGAAAAATAAGATAACAATTAATGTTATAATTTTTATTTCATATTAGGAAAAAAAGTGAAAATTTAAGTATTAAAACAAATGTTAATTACATAAGTTAATTATTGAAAAGTTTTAAAAATATACTCATTGACGTTTACTTTGACTTTTCGGTTTTAACTTTGATATTTTTTATTTCCAAGTATTTCCGGAGCTGAGTAACTAATTACAATTTTTTTTGGACGGGAACAAATAATGACTATTTCATTGCTTTATCTATTTCTTTGAGAGCTCCCTAACACAATAGAATAGGCAAGTTTACTGACCGTCATTCTTAATTCCTCATCTGAGTTAAAATCATTGCCTTAAAAAGGCACTCAGTGGTTTAAACATTTAAAAAATACCATAATAAAAAATATAATATTTGTTTAGAAGTTTGATGAATAATGCGCTCTCTGGAATTAATTTTCTGATAAAGCTTTCTTTGGGCAAGTATTGAAAAAATAAATTTGTTTCATTTAATTAAAAAAAAAGATCAAGGAGGAAATTTAATTTTGATGGTTTCTGAATGGAGGTAAAATTAGTATTGAACCTATGGGAATAAATTTCGTTCCATGAAAAAAATGGTCGTTCGAGGGGGTAATCGTTCAGTGAAGGTGATCACATAAAGAAGTTTCACTTTATGTATAAATCTCTGGATAAAATTTAGTTATATATAATACATGACTATAAAATGTTCGTGTAAAATTAATGTGATTAGGCTGGGTGTCTCAACCGTGTCTTTCTTTAACTTTTACAACTATTGCTTTCGTTATAGTCCTTTCTAGTCTTTTCCACTCTCTCTATTTACCACCTAGTGTAGGTGTTATTTAAGTCGAAAAAAGTTCTTATCAACTTTTTCTTTTATATTTCATTAATTTGTTTCTTGAAATGCATACTATAGCAATTTTTACATCTTTCTTTATTCAGTTTTATGCATTTTCTTCCACATCCCCCACCACATTTTACTGTGGCTTTAGACAATAAATTTACATTATTTTTTGCACATAACCATTTATCTTCCATTATGTGCAGTGTATATTAAAAAGATTCGCAAAACCACTCAATTAAGGGAGTCTTGACTATCCAGTCAACTCTCCCTTACATTGATTGGATCAAACCTCGCCACACAACTCTTTTCTAAAAAATAGCACATTAATATGTTAAGCCTGACATACTGTGTAATCTTTATCTTTAGAATAAAAGCTGCATATTTCTGCATTATTTGAAACCTACTTATTTAAATTTCTATGGCACATTTTACCTGAAAAAATATTTCAAAATATTTCCAAAAAACATATCTTTTAGGTTGAAAACGTTTCACAGTTGAATTTTTCGATACTTATTTCGATTATCTACATAAAACAAAGACGATTGTGAGAGCATTCCAGTAACTTTGGTTGACACCTATTGCTAGAACTCTCAAGCTTTACATTCTACAAAATTTCAAATTTTTTGTTGATTAAAAGGTGCACAGTCAACAGAGTGAAAAGATGTACAAACTGTGAATCGGGCGCGGATCATTGATATTGCTCACTGGCGTTCTATCAGCTGAACCATTTGAAACGAAAATCAGTCTGGCATTTCTCAATATCATATGTTAGCAAGACTACAATCGCAGCACAATATTGATTTTTTTATTTTCGTGAGTCACCGATGGACGGAAAATACTTACTTACGGAAGCCGTACTTATACCACTTACGGAAAAAAAAGAAGTTTATGTTGCGCTGTGATTGTAGTCTTGAAATATTATATTCTCAAATACTTTTAAATATGAAAACTTAGTGGTGGGACAGGCATCCCCTATGGACAACCTTCGCTAGTCTCTCCTGTATCATTTACATGCAACACGCCGTTTAACAAATAGAGCCCTCCGAAATATGCTCCATGATTTTAAGCCACATTGCAAAATACTAATTTCACCTGATGATGGCAGATTCCAATAAAGAGATTTTGTTTAATAAATTATTTAAGTTTTTAGAGCACTCAGTTCGTTTTTATATTTGGCAAAAACTTTTTTACATGTGCTAACGCTATTTTAAACATAGTAAAGCTCATACATAATGTAGCTAATGGCAACCGGCCACTTGATTTTAGACATTTTTTTAAATATCTTAAAAATGTATGAGGTACTATTCTGAAACTCTAGATGTGTAAATAAAATTGTAAGGTCATATATTTTTGCGAAGATTTTTTTCTCGAAATCCCATAAACGGCTATTAACAAATTGAAGAAAACGACGATCTTTTGGATAACCCTATCAAAACTAATGTAGCAAAAGCGTTCAATATAAAAATTATTGGACTGAATTTTCTTATTAATAAACTGTCTTCGTTTTTTATGAGGATAATATGTATACTAATAGAGAAACTAAGGTTACTATTAAAACAGTTTCAAATTTTACCAAGTTTTCACTTATAATTTTGAGAATCCTTAATAAAAAAATATGTTCTTTTCAGAAAATATGACAAACAATACTGTGCACAATACTCTGTGATCAGAATTAGAAAACAATAAAATTCTTTAAAAATAAGAAAATTTACTAAATAATGTTACACTGCACATGCCTGAACGCATTTAAATATAATTTGCATAATCTATTAGCTAAATGTACAGAGCAGCATTTGCGAAAGTCTCAAAGGCATAGCTTGAAAATTCTTAAAATTATCGTCAATAGAATAAGCTCAAAATCCGTCATTTCTAAAATTAAGCAAAAAGGCAAGGGGCTGTATATGTCTATTTATTAAAATAATACAAAAAACACAGTACTGCACATACTAACAGTATTTGGATACAGTCCCTCATCTATTTTTTTTTTCATTTGGGATGAACAGATTTTGAGCTTTACTGAGGATAATTTTTAGAATTTTCAAACTATATTTTTAAGACTTACACAAAAGTTGCTCTGTACATTTAGCTAATACATTTTGTAAATTATATTTTGATTACATTCACGCATCCGCAGTGAAACATTATTTAGTAAACATGCCTTATTTAAAAAAAAAAAAGAATTTTTATTATTTTTTTAAGTCTGATTACAGGGTGTTATGTACAATGTTGTTTGTCATATTTTCTGAAACGAACAATTTTCGGTAGCTTTTATTACAAAAAATAAAAAGCTTCTTATTGCAGCCGTCTCCGGAAGAAAGCACTTCCGGAAAATTTTGTTATATTTTCACTGATCATGACCCCAGACCTCAAAAACACCCTCCGTAGAAATGTTCACACACACACACACATATATATATATGATTTTTGTCATGCTGTAACTATCCTATTTATGAACCGATTTGAGTGAAACTTGGTGTGTACATAGTACATACTAATGTCTCGACCGAGTTTATAGCCAGCATAATCCGCAATTTTGTTTCAATATGGCGGCTATTTAAAAAAAAATTAATTAAAAATTAAAATTAAGTGCTAAAAAAGCAATTATAAATCGAACAATCATTCCGGTTGCAAATCTACCTACTCTCAAGGGGTTTCCGTGCCACACTCAAACAGAAAAATAGTCTAAACAGTCACGGAAGCATCTTCTGATATTTGTGAACCACAAAGAAGAGACAGTTCTATGCGAAATTGGATACAATCACAGAACTTCATGCCAATTTTCAACACCAAACGCAATTATCGTCCAATGTAATTCAGACGATTTTTTACAATTTTCTTGATTTAATAAAAAGAATTTGTTGAATAAGAAGCTGAAGTTTCTGGTAACTGTTTAAGTATCATCTCAATGCAAAAAATATTTGAAAGTACTAAAATGTATGTTTTACTTGACAAAAAATCAGTAACTTTTTACCGTAAAAAGACTCAAATATGCAAAATTCAACCGCTTTGCACAGTATTAAAATTTAGAATTGCTTTTTTAAAATTACTTTTACATTAATATCCATACAATAGACCAATTTTTCCGCATAGGCAGGTTTTGATCAATATTACAACAATTACTTTGAGTCAAAAATAATCTAGCAAAAATTTCGCCTTTTTTCATTTTTTTCTGAAATTTCAAGCTTTTTGAGACAGTAATAAAACTAATTAACAGTATTACATTATTTTTTTTAATAATTTTTCTCAAAATCTCCATATAACAGAACATTTTTTCCGTATAGGTAGGATTTGAAATTGTGAAAAAAAAATTCGATCCACCTTAGTATACATGCTATCCTTATAAAAAAGAACTCGTTGATTAGAATAAGTCATTTAATCATAATCTGCATTTTGAGCGCCTTTTACATGTAAAAATGCCAAAACATTTTTCGAAAACAATACTTTCTTCTATGTTCGATAGAAAAAAGTGTTGTTTTCGAAAAAGCTTATGACATATTTACATGTTTTAGGAGTTAGAGATTCTAAAAAATAAGTTTTTGGAAATTTTTTGTCGATCGGTGTGACTGTGGGTTTGCATGGGTTTCGTATGTCACCCTTCTACCATCAAAATGGGCATGATGATATGCATAGAATTGAATCAAATTTTTTGTGAATGTTTTTTTTCTGGTTCAAGCAGGTAATCCTGCGGTTTTGAAATATTCCGCCAGAAGGGGACGCTGCAGTATCGGTTTTTGATCCATTTTGAATATTGTACCACCTAAAAGTGTATGAAGTTAAGCAAAGTTTTGAACAAAATTTTTTGTGTAGGTGTGTGGCTATGGCAAGTAGGTCTCTTTAAATTTGAAAATAATCCGCCGGAATGGAGCACTGTAATAGAGATTTTTGTGTCATTTTTAATAATGTACCACCTAAATCCATGAAGCTATGCATAGAGTTAAATAGCTATTTTTGTACCATTTTTAATATTTTATCACCGAAAAATGTATGAAATTATGCATAGAATTGAACCAAATTCTTTGTTAAAACTGTTGTTAGCTTTCGTTTTTTCAAAACTAAAAACTAAAACAAAATCACTTCACCTTTTTCATTTACGTATAAAAAAAATATTTCATATTTATTTACTTAGAACAGGTGTCACAAATAAAAAATTAAAAAGTTGACATGTTTCGGTTCATTCATAAGAACCGTATTCATAACACATAAAATCAGTAGAACACTAAATGACACTTTATATAAATATAATTTAAAAACCCAAAACAAAACACTGCGCCTCCTATGATCGTGAATAGCCATTGCCACCGCGGCATATAAATATAATATATTTTGATCATATATTAAATTTAATATGTATAAAATTAATATTAATATAAGTAGAACACTAAATGACACTGGATATAAATATAATTTAAAAACCCAAAACACAAAATATTGCGCCCCCTATGATCGTGAATAGCCAATGCTACCGCGGCTCCCCCTATTAGACTCACCCTCTAAATATTTATTAAGTAATTCTAACCACAAATTCGGAATGTAATAAGAATAATTACAAACCCTATCCCTCCTAGAATATATCTCTATGGATTCACGGATGATTGATTTTCGGAATAAACTTGAAATGAACACTAATATACTACCTTTAAAACAAATCTTAACCCTCCTCTTTAAAAACAATCTTGATAACGCAGTCTTATCCCTACCAAATTTTATGTCACATTCATGCTCTTTCTTTCTAACCCCAAACTTTCTACCTGTCATACCGATATAAAAATTAATATCCCCCCCTTCATTCTCATATGGAATTTCATACACCCCCGCTAGATCATCCTGTGGAACCGGATGAAAAGCTCTGTATAGAAGATGTTTTAACTTAGGAGGTGGCTTAGCAACTAATTCTATTTTAAACTTTTTTAATTTAGCTTTAAGCCTCTCAAAATTACCCTTTATATAAGGAAACGATAGTCTTTTAATCCCAATCTCTTCCCCCTTCTCACATGCATTATCAGCCAAATTACAATTAACCTAAGAAATATTTTTACCCCTATAATTTTTAACCAATTTATTAATTTTATCCTTTTTGTAACCATTCAACTTAGCAATATTAAAAATATAATTCAACTCCTCATACAAAAATTCATCAGAACAAATAATAAACGCACGATTAACCATGAACCGGAATGTAGAAAACTTATACCCAAAGGGTGAATACACAGAAAATGGAATAATATGTTGACTAGCTATATCCTTCCTGTAATTTTCCTTTTTAACATAGAACCCTCCCTAATAAGCCACACATCTAAAAATGAGATAGCGCGATCATTTTCTAATTCAAACGTAAATTGAATATTCCTATCCAGCTTATTAACTGCATCTACAAAAACAATGAAAGACTCAACTCCCCCCTCCCAAATTAAAAACACATCGTCGACATACCTCTTCCAAAATTTAGGAACTTTCTCGAACTTTGCGAAAATATTCTCTTCAAAAGGCCTCATTTTAAACTCAGCTAAAAAACCCGAAATAGGAGAACCCATAGGGGCACCCATGTTTTGCTTATAAATTTTACCATCAAAAACAAAATAATTACTTTGTACAATCAACTGTAATCCATCTTTCAAAGTACATTTTATACTGTCATTATATATTTCCGCCTTGTCAATCCTCTTTTTAATTTCACCACAAACTTCAAAAATGTCAATCGACGGAAAAAGTGATTTGACATCCAAACTAGCTAATAAATAGTTATGAGGAATCTCAAGTGTCCTAATGCTTTCAACAAAACTTGCAGTGGAATCCACAACATACTCTGATGGCGGCAGTAATTCTTTCAAAATAAGCACAAACGCCTTTTCCAAATAATAAGTTGGTGCTTGGCATCTCGTAACGATGATGCGTAGAGGATACCCCTCTTTATGATCTTTTAATCTACCCATCAAACGTGGAATCACACCCTGTTTATTAATAAACAATCTAACTTTAACATTATCTGGCCAACAACCTTTTTCAATAATATCTTTCACCTTTTTGTGGATTTTATTCAAAGGAGATTTTTCAATTAAGGAACAATCCATATCGGCAATAGCTTTTTGCATTTTAACTTTATACTCATTACGATCCAAAACAGCAATCCTGTTGGACTTCTCAGTCTGTATGAACAACACCTCACTATCCTTTTTCAGATTTTTAACAATGTTTAACTCAGGTGTACTAAGATTTAAAGGCCTTTTCATATATTTATCTAATTCAGTAAACATTATATTTCTAACTTCCTCCTTGTTTTAACTATCTACTTTACTAATTATACATTCTGCCTCCATAATTAAATTCTTAACGTTTTGCTTCTGTTCAAACATAAACTTAGGGCCTTTATTCAACAGATCTAATTCTCTATCATAAAACTCCTTCTTAGATAAATTAACAATTTCTACTTTCTCCAATTTCTCCATTAATCCAGGACCACGATCAGATACTCTCGACCTTAAAATCAACTTCTCTAATTTTTCCTTAAGTTTAGCCACTTTATAACAGTTTTGAATCTCCCTCCATCTTTCTAACTTTCTAGTCAATAAATCAAACTTCTCAATCCAAACATCATTATTCCCAAGTTCAACATTTTTACGATCACAACATCCAACTAGAAGCATATAAGCTTCATATGTCCTAATATTCAAATCATTAATAACAGAATATTTCTTCCTGATAAATAGTGTCAGACATCTTCTTTCAAAAACACGTTCCATACTATTAAATAATTGTTTAATAGTTTTGTTTTTAACTGATAAAAAGTTCGGAACAACATTAACTTTCTTACATACCTTTAGAAATCTCAAATTTAAAATTTCACGATCCAGCGTCATTCTCAAATTCTTAAACCGATTAAAACTTGTGTAAAAACTCATCTTATTATCCAGTATCGATAAAATTCAATGTTAAAACTGTTGTTAGCTTTCGTTTTTTCAAAACTAAAAACTAAAACAAAATCACTTCACCTTTTTCATTTACGTATAAAAAACATTTCATATTTATTTACTTAGAACAGGTGTCACAATCTCCTTTGAAAAATGATTGAAATGATTGAAAAATCTCCTTTGAATAAAATCCACAAAAAGGTGAAAGATATTATTGAAAAAGCTTGTTGGCCAGATAATGTTAAAGTTAGATTGTTAAAGAGGAGGGTTAAGATTTGTTTTAAAGATAGTAGATTAGTGTTCAAGTTTATTCCGAAAATCAATCATCCGTGAATCCATAGAGATATATTCTAGGAGGGATAGAGTTTGTAATTATTCTTATTACATTCCGAGTTTGTTTTTAGAATTACTTCATAAATATTTAGAGGGTGAGTCTAAAAGGGGGAGCCGCGGTAGCATTGGCTATTCACGGTCATAGGGGGCGCAATATTTTGTGTTTTGGGTTTTTAAATTATATTTATATCCAGTGTCATTTAGTATTCTACTTATATTAATATTAATTTTATACATATTAAATTTAATATATGATCAAAATATATTATATTTATATGCCGCGGTGGCAATGGCTATTCACGATCATAGGGGGCGCAGTGTTTTGTTTTGGGTTTTTAAATTATATTTATATCCAGTGTCATTTAGTGTTCTACTGATTTTATGTGTTATGAATACGGTTCTTATGAATGAACCGAAACATGTCAACTTTTTAATTTTTTATTTGTGACACCTGTTCTAAGTAAATAAATATGAAATGTTTTTTATACGCAGATTCTTTGTGTAAGTTATGACTGGTAGGACCGCCCTGAATTTAAAAAATAAATCTGACGGAAGGCTGCGCTGTAATTGTTATTTTTTGTGCCATTTTCGATATAGTACCACTAAAGAGGTATGAAGTTATGAATCGAACCAAAATTTTTTGCGTAAGTGTTTGTCTATGGTCACCAGAAACTCCCTGTATTTGAAAAAAAAAATCCACCGGCAGGAGGCACTATAATCACGATGTCTGTGCCTTTTTTTATTATTTTACTATCAAAAAATGTATTAAATTATGCATAGAACTGATCTAAATTTTTTGTGTATATTATTATTGGGTAGATAAAAAAGTCTCACTGAATTTTTCAAAAAAGAAGAAGGGGGCTCTATAAAAGCGATTCCCGTACTATTTTCATTATCTTATCATCGAAAAAAGGTATAAAGTTATGCATTTCTATGTATAACCAAAGTTAAACCAAAATATATATTGAACCAAAGATTTTGTGCATGTTTTAATGTAATTTTTTTTTTTTTTTTTTTTTTTTTTTTTTTTTTTTTTTTTTTTTTTTTTGTAAATGAACATTTGAAATTTTGTTTTGATTTGAATCCTAGTGAAGCCGTGAAATGGCTTTATTGCAAATAAACCTTTTAATTGGCTTTCACTTAATTGAAATGCATTTTTACTGTTGTTTTCTCTCTGAAAAATCTTATGTCTATTTGTATTATAGTGTCGTTCTCTCATTATCCGCAAGAAAATTCAAAATTTTAAAGCAATCAATAAATAATGAACAATGCTTCGTCAACAATAAGTTCAACAGTGGTATACTACATAATAATGAAACAGTCTTGCATTTTTCAACAATGAATTTTAAGTTGTTCTACTACTAAAACAATGATTCTGAGCAATGCTTTCAACAATGCAAAATCTTGATAATCAGTATTGGAATAAAAGATCATTTTGAATCTTTCACCGATTTCTTTGATGTATGTTGAATTTATACTGCATCAAACTTTTTAATTGCATATTAAGTGCAATTATGTCTGAAACTAACAATTTTAATGATTATGGTGGCAATGGTCACGAAGTAAGATATTACTATCATTATTTTATAAATTTTTATGCTTAATTTTTATTGATTTCATCATTTGATAGTGTTCCTTTGTGTGAACTCATTTCTTAAGCTTCCACAATTAGTGATATTTACAATCAAATGAATTCAGATTGTAACATCTATTCTTTCATATATTTAAGAATATTTCAAATATTTCAGTTATATTTTCCGTCTGATTTTTAAGATTTACCATGCATTATCTTTTTAATTCATTCTACTAGTGACGTATGATTAGTAATTAAGTGTGATGTTACAATATACAATTGTTAATTCGAACAAGGCAGATGAACGATAATTTCACATACATCAATGTTACAGAGAAATTAAATGTAATATAATCAATTTCGATGGCTTTTTGAGGAAGATGAGATTGATGTCTAGTATATATATGCATAGGGGGAACTGGGGGACATTGATACAGCTTTTTTCAAAAACTTTTTTTGGTGTCTAGAAAGCAAAAATTTCAAGTTATTTTTCTATGTGATGTCAGCAAAACCTGTTTAGTGTGTTATAAAAATGTACAATCGTTGTTTTATATATTATTTTTGCATGTAATCTTAAAAAAATCAAAAAAAGTAATTTGTATCAATGTGCTCCATCCCCGGGGCAGATTGATACACTTTGACACGTCTGGGAAAAATGGAGACAAAATAACACCAATGCATATTTTTCATAGAAAAATAGTTAGCAAACCATTTTATATGCATTTATAGACATTAAAATCGCACACAATTTATTTGTAAGCGATATTAAAGCAATAAAAATGAAATGTATAATGACCTGATGTTCTGGCTGTTCCTTGTCTGTTTGTTGACTGTGGTAATTTTGCCATATCTGGCACTTTAACCCCAGAATTATCTTCTTTCTTAGGAAAGGTGAAAGAATTACCAGGTTTTCTGTTTATAAATCGGTTTACAAACGGAAAATAAAGGATAATTATACTAAAAATTATGTTTATAATATAATTATCCTGTACTGTTCTGCAGCTTGTTTCTCTTACTTAACATTTCTCATGTCGATAATACTTTTTTCTCTGGAGAATTGATATAAATTTGAGATTTGCCAGGCTGCCGTCCATTTCTTTTGTTAATTATACTAGAACTAGATATTGTATAATTTTGTACGTCTTCTGTTTGCAAAAATAGTATAAAATGTTCTAATATAAAGAAATTAGAGCTATTTCACTTCAATAAAAACTAATATTAGAAATTTTTGACGAAAAATGGTTGAATTAAGGAGTATATGGTAAAAAAATAAATAAAAGGTATTGAAAAAATGAACTAGAAAAGGATTTAGGTTGTATCAATGTGCCCCGTCAAAGGCTGTATCAATGGGGCCCATACAACCATTTTGAATAAAATGAGTCGCAAATCCAGCACTTCGTAATTTATCTAACAATAAAGAACGAGGAACTGATAAAGAGTAGCTTTACTTGCCAGGGAGGGTATTCTTTTCGGTTGAAAATACTGGAACAGTTGTATAATACCATTTCAGTTGCACAACTCAAATTTACTTTTGACCTACAAAAACTATTAATCACCCATCCCATTTCATCAAACTATTGAATCATTCCAAAACTTTCTGTATGTAGTTAATTTCACTAGTATCACCTTTTGGAGCTGTTGTGAAACTTCCTGTAATGACCGTGTGTGCTGTACAGGGGGTGTATCAATGTGCCCCAGTTCCCCCTACTGAATAAAGTTGCTGTCAGAATTGTGAAAATTTGAATTTTCTAAAGAAATTTTTGACGGTTTCATATTAATTACAAATAATTTGAAAGAATTAAAATTTTATTATGATGGTATTAAACAGCATTATTTTCTTGACGTATTTTACACTTTAAATATTCTTCTTTTTGGAATGTTTTTTTATGTTCACAATTTTAAATATCCTTTAGCATTTAAAGAAAAATTAAATATTTTCTTCTCATTATTACGCTAGAAAATTAAAAGCATCATTTTATATTCATATTTCATTAAGTTGAATTTTATTTTTTATTTAAAATTCGCAACTACAGTAGTAACCATTACATTTATACAATATTTTTGTCAAATTGTGCATATCTGTAACTAATTTCATGATGAAAGAAGAAAAGGTTTAATTGCTATCCATGTAATTCTGGATTTTAAAAAAAGTAAATAAATTTAAAGAAAAATTTTTTTTACAAAAAAAGCAAACTCTTTATTATTATTATTATTATTATTATTATTATTATTATTATTATTATTATTATTATTATTATTATTATTATTATTATTATTATTCATTTTGAAATCGGGGATGCAAATTCGGTTTTTGGCCTGATAAACTGGTAAGTAAAACCAGTTAAGTATAAAAGTGGAAAAAAATGTTTTAAAAAAGCAACAGGTTTTTTTTTTCTTTTTTTCTTTTTTTTTTTTTTAATGATATGTTGAAAAATAAGTTTAAAATATATCAAACAAATTACTGTCAAAAGGCATGCATGAGATTTTAGCTTAAAATTCATAGAATGTTTTCAAGGCCAAAAATGTTTGCAACAAATATTTTGCTTTCTAATTGTAAGTAAGTGCAAAATGCAATAATAGTGCTTAATACTACAACTTTAAATAATAGATTTTATTCTTCTAAAACACTTTTATACGCTTACTTTTATAAAATTTGATACATTTAACCAGATGCTATTTTAAAACATAGGAATTATTTTACAAAATGTTGGCAATTTTTTAAAAATATCCGGAAAAACAAGAGAGTTAAACAATTTTATACACAAATTAATTACTGATATTTTGAATAAAAATGATATACATATCTAAAATATTTTAAATTTCTTAAGTCTGTAAGACATTAATAAAATTAAGCACGGATATAATTTATATGTATCATTTATATGCAATATGTTGTTTACCAAATAGAACCCTGTGAAATTTTGTTTTTAAGTTGTTCCATCATTACATCTGTGTTTAGGTTTGACCATAACATTACAAAAAATTTCAGCCTTTTTTATATAGGAATTCACCGTTCAAATCTGTCTCATAAATATTTCTAGGTATTATTATTATTATTATTATTATTATTATTATTATTATTATTATTATTATTATTATTATTATTATTATTATTATTATTATTATTATTATTTTGGATTGTGAATAAGATGTTGACTATTTTGATAATAAGAAGTAATTTTTCGATTTCGATTACGAATTCCATCAAATGATTTTCATTTAAATCATTGATTAATATCACATTTGGTAAAATGATAAGGGTAAATATCAAATTGTAAGATGGACATAATTTATAAAGTTTTTAAAAAATTGTCTACTTGATGATTAAAAGAAATAAATCATTTATATCGGTGAACAATGAAGTTCAGAAAGCTCGCCATCAGTAATTTACATCACGTATCTCATCCATCTAATTTAAATTGATATAATTTTAATTTATTATAATTTACAGTGTTATAAAATATATTTTTTATAATAAAGGACAAATAAAAGAAACTAGTTAAGAATCGTTCAGTCAACAAAACTTGTTTTGAAACTTTAAGAACAAATTTTATTTACCGAATGATTTGTATGCAAATATTTAACTTTATGCTAATATAAATCACATTCGCCATTTAGCCTGTAAGAACAAATTTCCTTCCCTTAATTATGATTCAACTACTTGATATATGGAAGCTAACGTGTTATTATACATTTTCATTACGTAAATGTTAAAGTTCAGATCAATAACAAAGGTTCTGCAATTTGAAGTCATTTCCAACAAATAAGAATGAACTACGTCATCCAGATATCGTCCGGATAGCTTAATATGTAGAGCATTGCAGAGCAAGTCTACGTATCAAGTTTTCAACTGTTATCTGGAAATTTTTGAATTTGTTGGACCAATCTTAACCCCTAACATCGTATATGATTTAAACAGTTGAAAGATTTTTTTCTTCTCTTAATTATGAATGATATTTTTATATTTTTACAAGCTGTAGTTTTATTAGTAATCTGCAGCAGCACAATTAGTAGTTAGTTCTTTGCAATATATATTGATTTATATTTTTCATTTTTTACATTTAGGTTTATGAAGTTTATGGAGATCCAATTAACAGGTAGGATATTTTTGATCAAACATGTTTATATTCGATATTTTACTTTTCTGTGTAGTTAATTTTAAATGTAATTTCAATAAAGAAACTTATTTGCGCACAATTTCATTTAAGTAATTTTTAGATACTTGTTAATGTTATGGCCAGTTATAGTTCTCAAAATAAAACTTCGAGTTAATTCTATATTAAGTGATATTCTGTTATTCCACTTAATTGAATTCAAAGTGATTGTATATCTTTCTATATTTAGCAGAATGTAATGAGACAGTTTATTACAGAATCCCACTTTAAGCAACAGGCAGTGGGAGTTACACTTTTATGCCAAAGAAGATTTTAATCCTTACAAATCGGCCTGTTATCAAGTCCTTAAATAAATGTCTTTAAAAAAAATTCTAAGTATGCATTCTATACATTTCTATATATAATACTATATGTATTCGCTTCTCATGCCTTACGGATGTCACTACATCTCAATCAGACATTCTATGTGTATAAGTGCATGCGCTGGAAGTGGCCTTCGCCCGCGCTGTTAGAATGCTGTGACAGACGTTATGTAGTTCGGTATAGAACTAGAAGTTCGTGTGATATAAGATCCATAAGAGTGGCAACGTATGAAGAGAACGTACAAGTTGATAGCCAATCTCTGACAATTCCACTTAAAAAAATGAAAAACAATATTTATAGTAGGAATGGATGCCGATTGAATTCGTGTAAGAACATTGCAGTAATACAATGCAATATACTTTTAAATGTTGTAGCAATGCAGCAAATTGTATCATGTAATGATATGATTCAACAATAATCCTGTAAAATTTTCTGATTCTTTTAAGCCTTCAGGATATGTGCTGGAAGTAAAATCTACTGGAAATACATTGGAAAGCCAATCTACAAATGTGGGCGCGTCTGCTGAGGGGTTAATTAAAAACCTGTAATGCAAGTTCGCAGGGTTGCTAACCGAAATACATTATTTGAATTGCGACTCATGCATATCCACGTGCTGTTAAAATGGTATACAGATGAAATGTTGTCAAATGAAACTTTATTAAACTTAAGTAAAAATTAGCAAATCAAGAATGTGTAAGACAATTATAATTAGTTAACACTGACATTAGCTTTTAATTTTGTTAGTAAAGTAGTAACATTTCTAAAGATTTTTTGATTAATTATCAAAGCAATGTTTGAACGCCTGCAACTAACAACTGAATTTAATTTTCAAATGAAGGCTGTGCAGATACAGCAACAATAGGAGGCATACAAAAGTTCATATTTATTCTTTTTCGCCTAAGTCGATTTTCACAATGGAATTACGACATATATTTTTGTATTATGAAGACTAACACTTCAAAATTAGCAAATAAATTGCCACAATTTTGTGGACAGCTACACGTAACTTTTTAAAACTGTTCATAATATCTGTAAATTGTATTTAGTTGTGTATCACCATCTAATTCCATTTCAAATGGTGTACTTTTTATTTTCAGCTTTTCGGATCAATATAATGATTATGCTTACCCGTAGTCAACATCTTTTAGCGGAGGATATTTTTATGACAATCCAAGTGACAGTTACAGTTATGAAACAACATATTATGACTATTACCCAACATATTGTCTCTATCCAAAGTAAGTGTAGTCAAAATAATTTAGATACCGTCCAATAATGTGTATATCTATTTCTCTCATTCTTAGTCTTCATAAAAATTCGTTTGAAGATTACCAAACAAAAAATATCTCAAAGTTATAAGAAATTTCTAACCTATCGGAGAATTATATCATAATGGAAATCACTTTAAATGACATCAGAGAAATCATATGCAAAATGAATTTTATCTTGATATTAGGTAGAAATTTTATTTTCAAAATGTAAAGAAAAATGCTCTTTACCAAATTCGCTAATAATTAGTATGCGCTTGCTTGTAATTTAACATTTTTTAGATAAAATAACATTTAACGGCTTCATATCGCTAGGAAGTAGTATATAATAAAAAAATTTTCAGGCATTTTAGTTTTTAAAAAATCCTATTTAGTGCGATAGGAGTAGATTATACGTTAATTTAATTTGTTTTACGGGGAACTTTTCTTATTTTTATTTAAAGATAAACATTCAAAATTTCTTGTAATTTTGAATCCAAAATACATTCTTAAAAAGTTAAATTTAAAATTAATTTAATTTAGATTTAACTTGTATTTACAAAAGTGAGTCGTAGAAGGAAACGTCCTTTAAGTGATATAAAAAGAATATTGTGTATCGCATCGGTCATGAAATACACGTGTAAACAAAGATGAGATTGCAATGAACGGAACAGTGAACGGAGCTTTTCTCTGTGTTTCAACTTGTCTTGGTTAAAAAAGTCTCTATTATTAATTACACAAGTTTATTTGAAGCAAAAAATAAAAGTGATTTCGAGGGACCATTTCAAATCCGCGATTTACTGGCAGTAATGCAAAAGCATCTTCTACATCGCAAACTCTTAAACACAAAAACAAACACATTTAGGAAATTTTTTTGTCCCCAAATTCACAACACAATAAACGAGTTGTGAAGCGTTTTTTGTGTTGTGATTATGTTCTTAATATGTTACAAAGGTGTTTTGCTAGAAATGTATTTTTAATCTGTTGCAAAGTATTGCTATTTAGAATTGTGTTTTAAAAATAGTGTTTTTAATTATGTTGTAAATAGTGTTGGTGTTTCTTAAAATAGTGCTGTGCTGCAAAATACTTTGTCCCCGAAATTAACAACACATTGTAGAGTAACATCACACAATTTAGAATATTATATAACAACGCATGTAAAATACTTTTAAAATATTTTCTACATGGTGTCTTTAAAATTGCACAATTTTAAAAATGAATGTTTTGAAAGCACATTTTTCACCTTTTGTAATTTTTAAAAATACTTTTTGTACAATCTTTTTGTTTTATAGAACACATTTGCAACACATTCATAGCACAATCAAAAGCGGTTTCAGTTACAAGTGTTGATTTTTATGTTCTGTTAGTGTCGCAAAAATGTTTCATGCGTTTGTAGTGTAATGATAAATTTATCAATGCTAAAAACGGCTATTATATTAATAACAAATTATTAATGCTGCCTAATTTTTGTCAACATATTCTTAGCCAGATGACGTATTTCAGCATGTTTTACGTATTTTTGTCTGTTCTGCTCCAAAAGGATTTTTTTTTCAAATAAACTTTTATAATTCATAAAAATTTGCATCGTATAAACCGCTCATATTAACATACATTATTGCCACTGAAGTGACTTTGTAAAAGAGAAAACGTCGTGAAATGCGAATAGGGAACATGTTTAAATTTCAAACTTTTCTCAAAACAATGTGAATCAATCCACCTTCTGAAACTTGGGTATACATACGTGCACAAGTTGGCTTAGATAAGTGAGAGAAATCAGCAAACTTCATCTTTAAAGTATTGTCCAAGTGAGATAAGTTAAAGTTAAAAAATCTTTCGTCTAATCACATTTCATAGGTAATACGAAATTACTCTCTTTTTCAAGAAAGCAAACATGATTAAACCATCATTCATTTGAATCATCATCTTCCATTACTAATACATAATCATAAGTTAAATTTGTTGACTTATCATTGTAAACATGTATCTGTGAATGTCTATTTTCAGTTTAACACCTTCCATGTCGTACTAGAATTTATCAGATTCTTTAAAACATTTTAATTTGTTATGATAAGTGATTCAATTTAAATGGAGCGTTTTTATAAATAATTGAAGCTAAGATTTTCCAATCAGAAAAAAAAATTGTATCTACTCTGTTCAAGTAAAATTGATAATCCAACCGCGTTGGATGTTTCCGTGTGGTCCTTGAAATCATACTGTTAAAAATTTCAGAAAAAACACAGAAAAAAAGGCAAAGCTTTCTGTCAATTTACACTAGTTCTCGGTTAAATGCATTCGATTAATTTTCTCAGTCATTCTTTTACACACATTTGCCTTATCTTCCATCTAATTCCCTGTAGGGATTTCCATGTCTTTATTTAAAGATATTTTCATCTTTCTTAAAACTTGTAATTCAAAACACATACTTTTAGAATTCTTTTGCAATTTTATTAGAAAAAGTAACAAAAAAATTAGTTTATTCATTTATTTTTTTTACTTTAGAATAATTTTCAAAGGGGAAAACCATCTCAGCAGACTTAGAACGGATTTTTGTCTCCTGAATCTTAAAAGACATAATTTGTACAAAATAGCAATAGCTCCTATTGCTCTGTCAGTAAGGTGTTCTTCCACTGACAAGAAGTCTCGAGTTCAAGCACCAGGACGGCTGGAAACAAATCGTGTTAAAGTTTAATGATACAAAAGTCCAAATTAACTCTGAAAATTCAAATTTATTAAAGCTTACTGGATACTGAGTGATTCGCTAATTTTAAAAACTAAATTAAATTATCATCATTAAAAGTAAATTTACAGACACTTTTGCATGTGTAACGGTGTTAATTTACAAAGTCTATTCTAAACTTACGGAATAACGTCTCTGTTATTTGACGGAATCTCAGTTTTTCTAACCTCTGCAATTTTATATAAGATTTAAGATAAAGAATTACCCGTAGATTTTTTGTAATTTTGCACAAAATATTTTAACAGTGTGCATAACCGAAAAGTAAATCTCACTCATGTTTATTTAAACACTTTTAATTTACCAATTTATTTCCAAAACAGCGCAGTGGCCTGATCCAGCGAATTTATAAATCGCTTATTTTTGAATGGATAGATTTCATAAAAAGATTATTTAAGAAATCGTTGTAGACGCATCACTGTAACGTTAAGCTTAAACAAGAATAGAAAAGAAATAAACTATGCTAATTAATTTGACAAACATGTGGGGTCATTTGTTTTTCTCTTACTTGTATAATATTATAATATTCTGGGGGGAAAACTGTAATTACTTCTTAACGGAAACTGTTCGAAAGCAGTTTGCTATATACTACAATTAGTATTGAAAAGGAGTTTGTAATTATAACTAAATAAATTTTTCAAATATACTTTGAAATTTATGTATATTTTTTCTTACTGTTTATTTCTAGTTATATCTTTTACTATCCGGAGATTCAAGTTCACGATTATAGTCCTGTCTACACTTACAATACGTATTACGTCTATTATCCCGTATATTCATATTATTATGTGGGAAATGATGACTATACTTTACCTGATACTGAGTACTATGGCAGTTCAAGCATTCAACAGTCTGGTTTATATGAAAGTGATGTGAGGCCCTCTTCAGTGGAAAGCAACTTGGACACATATGAAGCCATTGATTCCAGCTTATATAATACTGCCTTTGGGTAAGAAAAAATTCTACTACTTCTCTTAAATATTTCAGAGTTTTATGGTTTAAAATATTAGACACCGTAACTGGAGTTATTTCTAAATGTAATTTTTTAAAAAAGAATAATTATTGTAATTTGGATTCTTACTGTAGATTTATTTTTTTATTGTAATAATTAAGCTCAAGGAACATTTTGCATAAAATTTTCAATTTAAATAAGAAGACTCAATCAGATATAGGATTCGTAAAAGAAATATTTAAAGACATTTGGAAAAAAAATCATAATTGTTTATTTAAATCTTAAATTAAATATGAAAATGAGTCGAAGATACATCAACAGTAAACGAGCTATTTGAGAAAGCCCCTTTTTGTTTTGCTGACTCGTCCTAATAACAGGCATATGAATAGATAAAAATAATAAATGCTTTTTTACAAAGTTAAAATAAGTATGTGTCTGTTTTTCTGCTGTCTAAATTTCTTCTCTCTCTCTCTCTCTCTCTCTCTCTATATATATATATATTAAGGTATACGAAAATATATGTTCAAAAAATTAGAGATTGCAAATTATGTATTGCCCTTTTATGAAATCATAAATAAGAATTCGTTCACATTATAGTCTATAACTTATATTATTTTAAAAACAATCTAGTGACATTATGCAAGGTCTAACAAATAGCAATCATAAAACGTTCTTGTCATAGAGTAAAAAAAAAACAAGTTGGAAATTGCACGTAAAGCGTAGCAAATGAGGTGCGTTCGTTGATAACGAAGTTTTAAAATATTCAGATCTTGCTGATATAGTAGAGCGTACTTCGGATACAGTATAGTTGTCGAAATCTTTGTGTTCCTGTAAATATGCAGGGAGTAATTTTTATTATACTTCATTAACGTATATCTTATTCATAAAATGTGAAGTAGTTTAACATAATTGAAACACCCCCCCCCCAAACAATGTCTCCCCGTATAACATTATTTAGTGGAATACATTTGTTTGGCCCTGTAATTTAATAATAAATATTCTTTGCATCACAGATTGTACAAAATGTATTTTTAGTACATATTTCATAGATTCATGTCATTTCTGTTATATTCAAATGAGTGTAACACCATTAATATGCATTTGAAACTTTTTTCCCCATTGACCGTAATGTAACGGAATCCTTTTGATTGTCCCTGTAATTGATCTATCCATACAATTTTCATAAAATTTTAAAGGACTCGACAAAATTATGTAATAAATATACGTTTTAAATTTCAAACGATTAAAATGCATTTGAAACTTTTTCCCCCATTGACCGTAATGTAACGAAATCCTTTTGACTGTCCCTGTAATTGATCTATCCATCCGATTTTCATAAAATTTGAAATGACTCGACAAATTTATGTAATAATTATGTATTTTAAATTTCAAACGATTCGGTTGGGTAGTTTTTGCGTTGTTATATGCGGACGGACGGACGGACAGACGGACAGAGCGACAACAATAGGTGCTACGTATTTACATAATACGTAGTCTAAAAAGGATACCGATGAAGTATAATGTTTGGGAGTAATGCTAAAAATGTAATCTTATGTGTGCTACATTAGGTCCAAACACAACCACGTGCTTTCGCAAAAAATACAACTTTTAGTAAAACATATTATAATTCATAAAACACTGAAGTGCTACTTTAGAAAGCTTAAATATAAGATGATCATTTTCATTTAGAAAAAAAAATGCACGGCTGATGTGAATTGTCGAAAAATTCTGTACTTGTTTTACGTAAATATTTTGTTTGGGTTTAATGAAGTTAGTTAAATGTGAGCGATAACGCGCATCATATTGCAAGCCGATTTTACGACATACTGCACCTCCATCTCCTTCTCTCATCCATCTCTCACCCATGCGTTCTCGTACATGAATCAAATCTCCTGTAATCAAAATGTATTGAGAATGTAATCATTCTTGTGATATAGCTATCTCGGAAAACGTAAAAAGAAGAAAAAACCATAGCAGCATTATCTGTTGATTTGTATAATACCCAAACGTAATAAAAAAATATCTTTATATCAATATTTAACTGTTTAACAGAATATACAGTTTTACTGAATTCTGTCCTTTTTACTTGATATATAATCATTTACGACTATTTTAAAAAAGTAAGGATAGCAACACCATCTACTTGGATATTTTCACAAACACCTAATCTTTACCGATTCATGTCGAGGTCTAAATAATTTCGAAGATTAATTAAATTACGCCTTCTAATTCTTGATACAGAATGTTCACAAACATTGCGTCACACAGAGACACACACAAAGACGCTCGGACAGATATTTTCTGAAAAATAATAAGTATTGTTCAAGACATTCGGAAACAAATATATCCGCCAACAACTGAAAACGGAAATTATTCACAGATTCAGCAATTTTTTTATAAAAATAAAATTGAATTGGAATTATGGACAAATATTATTGAGTTTCACAAGAAAAAACCTTGGAATAAAAAGACGCATTTAACGTTTACAAGATTTTTAATAGGTTACAGAAAATAATTAGAATACGTTACTGCCTGTAGGTAGTAATTGTTAGCATTGCATTTTCATTTGTATTTACTATCTAAAAAATATATTGTGTTATGTTTTGAAATCTTTTGTTGCAATATAGTGTTTTATAAAGAGAATGTAATACATAAGCTTTTATTGAGAAGCATTCTTGAGTTTCTTTTTATAAGGCATTATCCGTATTCTGGCTGAGTTAAAATTATATTATGCGGCACATGTGTCATTTACAATTGTATTCTGCGAATTACAATAGCAGAAAATAATTTCTCTATTATTTTCACGTACAGCTGATTGCTATTTGATATGTTTTTTCAGTGATGCTAATTGTTTTCAAAGTTCTATTCGAAAATTTTATGATTTATACAGAATGGCAAATATTTCAATTTGACGCTACTTATATTTAAAGTATTTTACAAATATTTGCAAATGATGAAATCGATGTTTTAGTCGATATCGAGAAAGAGTTTGACGAACGAATTTTTCAAATTGATTGCAAAAACTGATGCCAAAAACACTTTTTCCTACATTTTTTATTTTTAATCTACAGGGACTGAAACATCGAGAATTATCACAAATTATCCATCAAAATATCATTTTGTTAAAGAAAACATAATAAATCTTTTATAATTAGCGCAATATTGGGCATTTTGTTTTTGCTTATTTTCTGCTTCTAGTTTATCAAAAGAGTTGAGAGACAACTTTCCGTCTCTGAAATTCCTTATTTAGTACTTATTGAACTGCGGTATTAACCGTTTTAGTGCTAAGCAATTTTTGCAAGAATGCACGAAAATTGCGGTACATATTTTGATTTCTTTAAAGGAAAAAATAATGTTGTCATATAAAACACTGTTATTTAGACAAATATCAATCAATTTTAATAATTCTTTTTGTATTATAAAGAACTCGCAGCGCAAAAGCGCTGCGCCGCGGTTTTCGAGATAAACTATCGCAGCGCTTTTGCGCCGCGTAGCAGTCAAACGGTTAAGCTTTTGTGGTATAAATTGTTATAAGTGAAAATTAGCTGGAAATGAAAAGACTTAAGTAGAACAAGTGTATGTACAAATTTAATTGTAGTACACCAAACAATAAAAGTTTGTTAGAATATATTTAACAAGAAATAAAAAATCAATCATCAAGCATTGATTATAAAGCACTTTCCAACACATTCAGAATCATGTAACAAAACTGTTAAAAACATTTAAATATTATGCCTCATTTCACCACATGGAAATGTATAACGCATTTCAAAACCAAATTTCAGCTGTTCCCATCTAACATTGGAAACATATTCTAATTTTTTGCATCGTTGTATATAATACAGAGATTTGTATCTATTAACAACATGCATTCCAAAATTTAGTTCATTTAAGAGATACACATATTTCAGCTAAAAATTCCCCTTCAGCAATTTCCTCTAACAAAAAGTATGATATGTGAATACTTTTGTGTATCCCTGTATATGAGGTATAGATTTTATATATAAAGTGTCATATGCAAAAAACTAATTAAATTTAAAAGCGCGCGCAAATTTTAAAACGGACTCTTTAGCATTAAATCCGCAAAAATAGTACTGTAACCGATTTCTTTTGTGTATTTCTATAAATTAATAAAAAATACTATAAATGCTCTGCTTAAACGTGATTTTATTGAAATTCAGTGATTTATATCAGTTTCAATACACTTAAAATAGCGTAATGTCATTAAAATACTCCCCAAACGTTTTTCCCCAAAAGACATATTGTAATCAAATTATTTTGAGTGTTCCTATAAATGAACCATTAATCGTATATACTTCATATGTAATATCAAATATACATAACCAATTATACTTTACCTAAATATACCAAATACCGAAATATACTTTATCAATTGCATGGAAATCCGAGTATATTTACGGGAGTTAGAGCGTGGCCAGACGGCCAGACAAACCAAATGGATAAGCACTTTTGAACTTCGTTAGAAAATGTTAAAAATTTGAAAATAATTGCATACTTTATTCGAAAACAATCGTATAATTTAAAATTTAAAATTTTATTGTGATATTAAGTCGTTTACAGTAAAAATGCCTTGAATATATATAGAATATAAAACAGATTGTCACTGGTGAAAAGCGGTTGTGTTAGAGAGTATTAAACGTAGAATACACATCCGGAGAACTGAAAGTAACATATGATTGTTGCGCAGTTAAATACATTTATAAATCGGTATATTAAAGAATGCCACCAAAAAAATTTTAATAGTTTAAATGGGAGACATTATGTTTAAAAAATATGCATTAGAGAATGTTAAATACATTAGCTGAAAATTAAATAGTGCGCAGTTAGTTGAGTTTGAAACTCTTATGTTAAACAGACTATATTTTTTTCAACTTGGAAAATCATTTATTACATTCGGATACAACCAAAAAGGGCGAATTCTTTTTATTGAATTTTTATACTTTCCTGAAAAAATATTCAAAATAATAATAATATTTTAATATCATTTTGAACCATGAATCATTTAATTTTATATTCTAAATCAAAGAAATATCCTTAAAACCGTCATTTATTTTGATACTATCTAAATATTCAATTTAAAATTATTAAAACATAATGAGAAAAAGGGCAATCTATAAATGATGTCACGCATATTTTCCATATTTTTGACTCGCCTTTCCCCCTTTATCACAAAGTGTCACACTCCACTTTACCCCCTTCCCCGCTCTTGTCACATGTCACGCTGTATTATATATACATATATTTGTAGTTCGGAAACAAAGCACTACGTTATAGATCACATTTCAGGTTTTATTTTTAAACCTTAACTATGCGTTTTAATAACAATTGTGAGCTAAAAAAAATAGTGTTTTTATTTTGTATGAAATAAGCTCAAATAAGCTGAATAAACTAAGGCTGAAATAAGCTAAGTTGAGTTATTATTTACAATAAAAAACATAACTAGTATAGAATAGTATGAAACATTAATATGAAAGAGCAGTTAACAGCAGTAGTATTTTTGGAATTTGAAATGGAATTTAACATATTTGGTTTTAAATCTTGCCTTTATGAACACAAAATCTTTTAGCTTTAAAATAACTTCATATTTCATACATTTTACATTACAGTACACAAATTTTAGTTTCCTTAATGAGTCACTTGTCTTTTTAGATACAACGTTGATACTTACAATTATGGCGAGATAGTGGGGGAAGAACTGACTTCTTGTTATTTCTTTTACGAAGAACGACATGAAGAAGAAAATGATACTCCTCCTGATGATGAAGACAATAATGCTCCTCATGATGATGAAGACAATAATGCTCTTCATGATGATGAAAACAATAATGCTCCTCATGATGATGAAGACAATAATGCTCCTCCTGATGATGAAGGCACAAGGTCAGCAAATATTTTTAATTTTGTTAGTTTTACTGTTTTATAATATATTAAAACATGACAAAAGTTTGTTAGATATTCTTTATGCATATTTAAGAAAAAAGGTCATTTATAACAAAATAATATGTTCAAATGCATTTTTAAGTTTGCACTATATTAATCTGATATAAAGATATTACATTTTGTACAAGATGTACAAACGATGTTAAGTGGAATTAATGCAATATACATAATAAATTTTTTGAATAAATAAAAGCATTGAAATATATGATAGTTACCAAAGAAATTTAAAAACTGTAATTTTTTAAAAATTAAATTGCCATAAAACAGAAAAAGAAATACAAAAACAAGAATATATATATATGAAAGAAAGCTTATATAGTGAAATATTCCTTCCGGGGGAGAAATTCACATACCTAAGCAAAAAATAGTCTATTTCTATTGAGAATACATAATTTAAAACTTAAAATTTTGTATCTCACAAGCCCTATCGACTAATGACCAAGAAATATTAAAGAAAAAGTTTAAAATTAATTTAAAAAATCAATTCAATCAAGAAAACCCATGAAATTTAATAATAAGAGAAAATAAATAAATAAAAATAAAATAAAATGATATCAGCTTATCCTATATCATTAAACAGGTAATTTCTTCTATACATGTTCACATGTTTAAATTTCACAACTATCACTTAAGGTTAGTTTAACAGTTAAGGTATCATGGGTCGCAGTTAACATAACTTTAGCACTAAGATTATCACATTAACCACTAAGATTATTACGTTGCGCATCGAATTAAAAAAATCGCAACAGCACATTTTTTTTAAAACTAATCATGTGCTGTTGCATTTCTTTACTAACTTATAATTATACTTTATAAATCTTTTAATGGGAATTTTGCCATTAAGAATTAATAAATGTCGACTTTTTTAATACGTTAAGAAGTAAAATGTCGAAAAAAATAAGCAACCCTTCTTCTCCTTCGTACATGGAATTTTAGCAGTTTTGTTATTGTTATTGACGTTGTTTCATTGGTCATTAGGCTGTTTTATAAGACGGGATAAAGTACTGCCTTTTTCTCTCCCAGACAATTGAAACTTTTGGTATCTATATTTTTTTAATCTATAAAATAGTACGAAAGGATTTCCATCAATGAAAGCTCTTTCAGATTATTTCATTGGAACTACCCAAGACTTTGTTTTTGTACTTTTTATAATGGCAAATTTACATCTCCAAAAAAATTGTAGTTATTGCAGTGCATTTGCGTCCCCCCACCCTAAAAAACCCTAACAATATGTCTGATTACGATTTTATTTTAATAACAGATGATATTTTCATTTTCTGGCTCCTTCCAATTTATAAATGTTTGAGGTAACCCTTTGCAGAAAAAAATGTATTATTCGAAATTTATTACGATTTATTGTTTTTTTAACATAACGCTTTTGAGCTATAGGAGCTTTATGACTCATTTGCATATATATATATATTGATATTAACATTAAAAGATGATTGTCTTGCATATTTTGAGTCATGTTAATAATGGCGCCCTTCATTGCTTGTCAAAGACTGAGATGCGCCCCTGTTTAGTAAAAGGTTGGACAGGCCTAATATAAAACATGATAAATTTGTCAGGTAAAGATTGGCAGTAGTTGATAGTATTTTTATTTAAGATAGTCAGAAAGTAGAAATGAACGGAACAATGTGAGATTTTTTCCCATAACGCAACACTAAAGTCTGTCCGTACCGCTTTTACAATGATTACAATTTACTGGCAATTAAAACTACATAGTAACTTATATCATCTTTAAAACGAACTTAAAATTTTACTTTAGATGGATGTGTCATTAAATATTTTCTTTCCCGTCGTATATCATAATACCGCAGTCAATAATTCTAATCAAATTTACGGAAGCAAGTATTCTTTTGCTTTTTTTTTTTAGTTTTCCGTCTGGTAGCAGTCTGGAGCAGAATACAGCGTCTAATATCCCAGCTGTAAATGAGATTGAAGTTTCCCAATTTGTTGACCAAGAACCACCATCTGCTAGCAATCTGGAGCAGAATACAGCATCTAATATCCCAGCTGTAAATGAAATTGACGTTTCCCAATTTGTTGACCAAGAACCACCTTCCAGTATTGAAACTGATGTTCGTGGAGGAGATACAAATGAAAATGTTACAGTAAGTGAAACTGTATTACTCTAAGTACTAAGAAATTTCGTATTATAAATATTTAAATATGCATGTATAGCAAAACAGACAAACAAATAAATTAATAAATAAATACATATGAAAAATGAAAATAATTAAAAAAAGTAGGCAATATATTTTCAAATTTTTAAAGGTAAAAACTATTGAAATAGAGATGTTTATTTCTTTTAGAAATATCAGAAATATCAATTGAAATTCAGCACTAAAAAGCAACAAGATTTAGAAGGAATAATTTTTAAGCTTTTAACGTTTGTTGAAAGATATTTGCAATCAACAAAGTTGTAAAAAATACACAAAATATGTGTTAATGAAAAATATGTCAAATGTTCTTACAAGATATTTAACCTATTTGTAGTACATCTAAAAATTGAAAATTACAATTTTACACCTAAAATTGCTACATTATTACAAAATGTATGTTCCATTGTACACAAATATGGACATACGTTAGAGATGAGATGGAATTATTTTGAGGCCGATACCCCGAACGTTTTCGGGATCAGTATTTACCAAAGTCCCCAAGCGCAGACGAGTTCTGAATTTAAGGTGAAAATTTTACTATTCATAAACTGAAAAAAGAAAGAAAAAATACTATTTATGAAATAAGATTGTAGTTTGAGTTACCTAACACGCTGTACAATCCATCAAAAATCAATTCGGAAGGGAGTTGAATTTTTATTTATGGAATATCAGGAGAAATAGTCTTTTCATAATCTTCTGAAACCTTTAAATGGCAATTTTATGAACATTGGAAAATTGTGGTACGTATTTTCTTTGTTCTGACTTTTTGTTTGAAATCCTTTTACAGAAATCCTGAGAAACATAACTCATATTTTTCTTCCAAAGTTGTGCTATGGTATTTTAAATAACATTAATCGTGATATTATGTATAAATAAGAAATTTGCTTTCTTAAACAAATTTTTAGGGTCAGGAAAATCAGGAAATATTCTCATGAGAAGGCGCATGCATTAAATATAAACACTTTACTATCAGATCAAACTCATAAAAAAATCTTCAGGAAATTTTAACATGTTTTTAGCAACTTTTTTATGTACGCTTTTGGTATTGAATTCGGTTTCTGCAACAATGAAAGCTTCTTTAATGGAGGGCTTGGTCATCCAAAACAATGGTCTAACTCATTTATAACATATACGCATTTTTTTTTATTAATTGTGTCCATGCAAGTAGAGTATTCTGGTTCAAGTTGACCCATCCGTCATGTTTTTAAAAACTAATCAGTAAATGGCATTACTAGTTGATCAACCTATGCCTTAACACGTCTTGTTTAACTGAAAACAAAATCAGAAGCAAAACATAACACAATCAAATGAAAGCCACTTCAAATTCTCACATTTTCAATTCGTAATTTTGATTTTTCTTCCTTTTTAAATAAATATAATTGTTTCTGATTTGTTTCTAATTTAAAGTCTTACTTTAATAAATAACTGTCTAAAAGACCGTTGCTTAAAAAAAAAACCCACCATATTTATATAAGGTACCCTGGGGTAATAACGCCACGTTAAGGTTCTACCAATTTTCACAGCTTAGTTTTAGATTGTATTTTTCAAACAAATATAGGATCTGATACAGCAACTCATTGGCTATCTATATAAAATAAAATAATTTAACAGATATGTATTCATAAAATGTAATGGCGTTTTTTCTTGACCAATGCTATTTGGCGTTATTACCCACCTATATGGGTAATAACGCCATGCAAACAAAACTATGAAATAAGATGGAATAATTGCATGTAGATAACCCAATTCTAAAAATACAAACTCTACAAACTTAGAAATCGACAAATTGCATTCTAAGCTATTTAAAATGTTCAATTTTTTGTGAAAGTGCAAGAAAAATAAAGGTATGGTGTGGGAGGGGGGATGAGGCAAAAGAATATCAGACCGTGAGCTTCTTTTTGCTTAAAAAAGACCGCTTAAATAGAAATATGAGAAACATTGCACAGTTTTAACTGTGTTTATTTGAATCAGTATTTAGGATGTAGCTCGGCCACTGTTGGGAATCAACCGGGGTACTAATGTCAAGGATTGGCGTTATTACCCCGGTATAGTTATTGCGCAGTGCATTTTAAATTACAAATTATCTCGAGAAGATATCCAAAATCTTCAACAACATTTTAAAAGTACATGAAATGCACTACAAATTTATGTAATTAACAAAGTATTTCCGGATAAAAAGACAGAGTTCACATCAGAAAACGTATCTCGCAAATTTTAGATCAAGCGTTAATTTTAGTTGTTTGTAAAAACAATAAGACTTAAAAATGAAACAAATTAACTTGAAGCTGCTTTTTGCGATTTATATGACTCAAAACCCTTCTGCGCAGATCACATGGGTGTCATTTACCTGATTATTTCATAATTATGCAAAATATAAGCACTTGGCGTTATTACCCCACCTGGCGTTATTACCCCGGGTACCTTATAATCCCCAAGAAACTAAATGGCGATATGAGGCAAAATGGCCTATTTTATTCGCTGCATGTTGGTCCATAGTTCAACACTTTGTTTTCCACAATCATAAGCATATAAAATCAATGAAATTACAGATTTATTTGTGTTATTGGTCAGGGTGGTATTTACTAAAAGGAAAAAATGAAAGTGTGTATTCAATGTATACGAGATTCGTGTCTTTAACATTTGAAGACACGAATCATGTGTTACTGGATATAGGATCTTTCATTAGTTATATGATCAGTGATAGATCTCGACGAAGGCTGTAGCAAAGTTGAACAGAATATCTTTTCTCATTCTATGTGTGTTTTGTTTACAAAATTAAAATTACATTTGATATTTTATTTTATTTTATTCTAATTCCGTTAGTTTTTAAAAATTCGAATTATTTTAGAGGACCTAAGTTCGATGTAGCAGCCTCGATTTTTTACTTTATGATCTTCTGATATCTATGTGGAAACTAACTATCAATATTTTTGAATTTTGTTACGTTTCTTAAAACTTTAATTTATTGTGCAAATTGTTATTGTACAAACTAAGAAAAAATAATAATACAGTAAAAAATTAATGAAAAATATCGAAAAAAATACACCAGTAAGCCCCAGTCTCCATTACGATTTCTTTTTAATAAAAAATTAACTCAAACAAACACGAGATTTCAAACTAGAAATAAATTCTTTGTAATAAATACGCTTTAATTTTTTTTATACCATTCTTTTTTTTTTTCTTGTAGAGGTAATCTTTTATAAAATGTTGCCAAGTCTGTGAAATATAGACAAATGACCTACACAATGATATGTGTTCGTAAATTAATTTGTAACTGTAAACAAACGTAAAAGATTTGAAAGTAATTATGAATTGGACAATCGCACCAAAAATTATACTAAAAACATGTACTAAAATAATTACAACTATTAAATGTTACACTTATAAAAAGAATATATTTAAAATATATTCATTTTATAAGTGTACCATTTAGTAATTGTATTTATTTTAGTACATGTTTTTAGATTTGAAAGTGTTTATTTTTCCTTTCTTTTTCAGGAACCATTGTCTCCACGTGAAATTAAGGAAATAAAAAGGGAGATAAACAGAGCCTATGAGCATCTCAAAGCCAATTTGTTTAATGACGTAGACAGTGGATACAACGATATGTGAGTACAGATATTCTTTATTGTATTTAATAACTTAAAAATAACATAAGCCCACCTCTAAACTTAAGTACATTTATTTATGTTTACATTAATCTAGGTATTTTGAAAAAGTGCTATAAAACACCAATTTAAAAGTAATTTTTTTTATTATATTTAATAACTAAAAAAATAAAAATTTACATAAGCCCGTAGAATAGCATCTCACTCAAGCATTATTAATTTTGATTAAATTAATCTAAAAAATTTTAAAAGTGTTATAAAAACCAATTAAAAAGTAATTTGCTACATTATATAAAATCGTTTATTTGAGGAAGGAAAATTCATTCCTGCTGTGTAAAAATTAAACGTTTGTTTATTTAGATGTAAAAAAATCTCTCAACAACACAATTTTTTCAAAAAGGTTTTCTACTTGAACAAAGTCATATTCAGATGTTAACATTTAAGGGAGCATGATTTGTAGGATATATCTTTATTGATGGATATAAACTAATGACCAGAGATTTGTTGATTAAATTTTTCGCAAGGAGTAGTTTCAAATGTAAACAAGTAAGAAAAATCATGCGTTAAGCATAGATTATGGAGCACTTTCCAACACTTCTTGAAATATTTAACAAAACTTCGTTATCCAGGGAAATAAAGTATTATTGTCCATGTCCAAATATGTATTTCAACATAGACTATATAATGGTAAAATTTAGTTTAGCAAGAAAACGCCTAAGTGGTTGAATTTTCCTTTCAGCAATTTATACTAATATATGGAAATATACTTGAATACTTTTGTTTAGCCCTGTAAAATACATTGTACCTTTAATCACGAAATTATTTTGCTAAACTTTAGTTAAAAAATAAATTCTCTTTAAACTACTGAAATCAAATTGTCAGAAATTATCATCCAAAGGCGACAATGTATCCAGATCTTTGCGTGACCCTGAATATCATTTTATGTATATTCTACAAACATTTCTTAGTAAACTAAATGCAGTTCATCGTAAAAAAGGCGTAACATATTTAAAAACCACCTTTAAGTAAATTACGCTCATATTCAGTAACCTTTCCGAGATCTTTTGTGTAACCCTGTATACCTAAACTGTGTAACAATTAGCATTTATATAAACAATATAATATGCATACATCTAGTGAAACTTAAAAGCTTATATCATAATGCATTTCATCCATCTAACAGCCATCCTCCATAATATACAGAACTTTGGATGGAATAATTTGAAATTTTTTTTGTGTCCCTATAAATGCTATGCACTATGTATTATGCATGGAAAAACTCATATTAATCCTCATCGACGTATATCAATTCGATTATACATGAAATCTATTACCATAATTAAAATATGTCGCAAACAATTCCCCCTCTTTATTATTATCTATTGGAATTCTTTTGTGTAGCCCTGTAAATGAATCTATTCTTTTCGCTGCATACTTTAGAAAATGCATATCTTAGTGCACTTTGTAGATGCATATAAATTTGAAGATGTTTTACAGGTGTAATATCTTTAAAATTCATTTGGAACGGTTTTTCTCCATAGGCCGTAATGTAATGGAAAAATTTGACTGTCTTTGTAAATAAAGTAATCATGGCAGAAACTTCATTTCCAATAGGGCTCGTGCTTGGGTAAACGCCATTAACGCCCAAAAATTTCATGACAATCCAAATACACTATCTACCAAAAAGTATTTGTACACTTTCAGTTTTTGACATTTTGTCAAATATTTAAAAATATACTGGTCGGATTCTTCTGGAACTTCAGAAATATAATGATTATGTTTCACTTTATATTTATTTACATTCATTTGTTAAGCGGGTAATTAGGGGGCCGGCAAAAAAACAACGAATAATAGAAATATTTGGGATCGCCCTGTACATGAAAATGCACGAAACGACTTATCGCTTTAGAATACAAATATATGAATACAGTAGAATATGTACACTAATTTTTGTGAGAATAGCATGTATATTTATGGCGATAGAGCGATTTTTTTGAAAAATTCAAAAAATTCTGGTACGTTTTTTGTTTATATCATGCTGGGTTTTTTACCAAATTTAACGCAAATTTCAGAAAAATTGGCAAAATGCAGTAGAAAAAATGTAGCGCAATTGGAATATAAATATATTAAATATTTTATGAAATATGAGTAGTTGTATAAAATAGTTTTTATCTGCGCATGCGCGAACTAGAAAAACATTTTTTTTACATCATTTAATAGTCAATTCTATGGAGTGACTTATAAAAAAAATCCAATCAAATATCGTGAAAATTCAAAAAGATATCATTATTTTAGTGAGATGTTTTTACTCTGCTCTCTAAAAACGGCTGAATCTTAAGGGATTCTCCACAAATTGACATTTTTTAATAACTGACTTTTAAAAAAAAAACTAGTATTGAATTAATACAATATCTAATACAATAATGCTGCTAATAAGTACTTGACAATTGTGATAGAAAAGAAAAAGAGCTTTATTCACATTCAGGGCCAAAACTAAGAGAGGGTTGGGGGAAAAGGGCATGTGCCCCGGGTGTTAGGATGAAAGTGTCCCAAATGTACATTTTGTTTGACGATTTTTTCCATGTCTATGTTTAGCATGATATTGTCAAAATCGTCCCATTCAAAGCATTTCTCCTATACCAAAGCATAGAAGAATCTAATGATGATGGCATAAAGATCCCGCATAAAGCAGATTATTTTTTTCGTTTTGATTCGGTTTCACGATTTTAAGGTATCATTTTTTTTAAACAAAGCAGACTACTTTAATCAATATTACATATTTTAAGTTTTAAAATAAGTCGGCTATTAATAAATTAGAAAATTTTTCTTTGCAAATACTTTTGCAGATGCTTTGCAAAGAAGAAAAGGGAGGGGTGGGGGGGGAGTTCACCAAAATTCATTGAAATATAAATATATTAAATATTTTCTAAAAAGTTCTATGTCATGCAATATTTTCAACCAAATATAAAGCCACATTCAGAAAAATTCGCAAAATGTAGTAGAAAGAATAAGGTGCTATTGAAATATAAATATATTAAAAGTTTTCTAAAATATGAGTATTTGTATGAAATATTTTTTAATCAGCGTATGCGTGAACGATAAAATTTATCATTTTACATAATTTAATATTCAACTCTATGGAGCTACCCATAAAAAAATCCGATCGAATTTCGTGGAAATTCAGAAAGTTATTGTGGATAGGAGTGAACTGATTTTTAATTGGTCTCTGAAAGCAGTTGAATGACGTCAGATTTTACGCAAATTGCCAAATCTCCATTTACGTTTTTTACTGGTGATTTACTTCTTTTCTTAGATAATTACCAGAACGAACCTATTTCAGGATAAAAATAATTATAAAAAATCGAAGCATTTGTGTCAAATCTACCCATTGATACATAATTGATAATGGCTCTTATGCAAATGCCGATATCTGCGATCCTGAAATACGTCAAGTTCTCCACTGTTAAATGTGGTGTCGAAAACAACACTGACATCAATCGCATGCATGATGCCAAGAAGAACAGAGCTGTCTGATTTTGAGAAAGGTGTGATCATCGGGTACCACCGAAATGGCCGATCTTTAATCGACATATCTAGCGAGCTTAATTACCCCAAAACGACTGTGGCTTATGTGATTAGAAAATGGAAGCTGAATGGTGATTGTCAGAATGTGGCCAGAGTAGGCAGACCGACGAAACTGGGAGATAGAGACCGACGGGTTCTGTCTAGAGAAATTCGGAAGAACCGCAACCAACCAATTTACACATACGCCAAGAATTTCAACAAGCTTCAGGATGTGTTGTTTCCATGAATACCATCCGTAAGGAAGCTCATCTGCTTAATTTTTATGGCCGTGCTGCCGCCCATAAGCCTTTAATCACCAAGTCCAACCGCGCAGCTCGGTTAAGCTGGTGCAAAACACGCCAGCAATGGACTGTACAGCAATGGAAACAGGTTCTGTGGAGTGATGAATCAAGGTTCACCCTCTACCGTTCTGATGGTAGGGTCTGGGTCTGGCGTCTGCCTGGAGAACGCCTCCTACCAGAATGTATTGTGCCCACAGTTAAATTTGGCGGAGGGGGAATTATGTTCTGGGGTTGTTTTTCCTGGTTCGGACTAGGACCCTTGGTCCCAATTCATGGTAAGCTCAATGCCGATGCCTACTGTAATATACTGGACAACAGTGTACTTCCTACGTTGTGGCAATACTATGGATTGGACCCATGTTATTTCCAGGATGACAACGCAAGCTGCCATGTAGCGAGGTCCAGCATGGATTGGTATGCTGATAATGGAGTGCATCGAATCGAGTGGCCTGCCCAGAGCCCAGACCTGAACCCAATAGAGAACCTCTGGGACGAGTTGGATCGTCGAATTAAGGCGGGTGACACACGCCCAAAATCAGTAAAAGAGCTTACCTGCCTTGTGCAAACAGAGTGGAATAAAATACCATTAAATGTAATACAAGGACTAGTTGAGAGCATGCCCAGGAGAGGCGCAGCTGTAATTGCCTCTCGAGGAAGATCTACAAATTATTAAATGTGAACAGGGCCAAAACCAGTCTTTTTTTCCCGAGGCAAACGTGGATTTTGAAGGTACCCCTTTCCCCCTCCTTCGCAAAGCATATTTACAAAGAAAATTTCTCCAATTTATTAATAGCCGACTTATTTTAAAACTTAAAATATGTAATATAAAATAACGTATTCTGCTTTATTAAAATACTCTAATTTGATACTTTAAACCGAATAAAAAAAATTCTACTTTCAACAGGATCTTTAAGGCCCTTGTACCTGCCCGCGAAGACACTACTGAGCTAATGCTATTCCTGTGGCGAGGCATTTTTCTAATAACTCTTTCGCATTTTAAAATTTTCATTTTTTTTTTTTTTTTGCATTGGATAGCGGAATCGCTCCTTGACTACTTTTTCGATTTTAGTCATAGATATTTTTTATAAAGTTAGTTTCACTTTCAGAACCGCTTTTGGAAGTGAAAGAAACATTATAAAAATATCTACGCCAAAATTGAAAAAGTAATCACGGAGCGATCTTGAAAAGGACTTCCGCTATCCAATGCAAAACATATTATTTAAAAATGTCCAAATGCAAAAGAGTTAGAAAAATGCATCCCCATAGGAATCGCATTAGCTGGTGAGCATCTTCGCGGGTAGGGGCAGGGACCTTAAGCCATCACCATTAGATTTTTTTATGCTTTAGCATAGCCTAGATATAATAATTTTAACAATATTATGCTAAACATAGCCATGAAAAAAATCGCCAAACGAAAGATACATTTGGAACACTTTCATCCTAGCGCCCGGACCACATGCCCTTCTCCCCCCCCCCCCCTTCTCTTAGTTTTGGCCCTGAATGCGAATAAAGCTCTTTTTCTTTTCTATCACAATTGTCAAGTACTTATTAGCAGCAATATTGTATTAGATATTGTATTAATTCAATACTAGTTTTTTTTTTTAAGTCAGTTATTAAAAAATGTCAATTTGTGGAGAATCCCTTAAGATTCAGCCGTTTTTAGAGAGCAGAGTAAAAACATCTCACTAAAATAATGATATCTTTTTGAATTTTCACGATATTTGATTGGATTTTTTTTATAAGTCACTCCATAGAATTGACTATTAAATGATGTAAAAAAATGTTTTTCTAGTTCGCGCATGCGCAGATAAAAATTATTTTATACAACTACTCATATTTCATAAAATATTTAATATATTTATATTCCAATTGCGCTACATTTTTCTACTGCATTTTGCCAATTTTTCTGAAATTTGCGTTAAATTTGGTCAAAACCCCAGCATGATATAAAGAAAAAACATACCAGAATTTTTTGAATTTTTCAAAAAAATCGCTCTATCGCCATAAATATACATGCTATTCTCACAAAAATTAGTGTACATATTCTACTGAATTCATATATTTGTATTCTAAAGCGATAAGTCGTTTCGTGCATTTTCATGTACAGGGCGATCCCAAATATTTCTATTATTCTTTGTTTTTTTGCAGGCCCCCTAATTACCCGCTTAACAAATGAATGTAAATAAATATAAAGTGAAACATAATCATTATATTTCTGAAGTTCCAGAAGAATCCGACCAGTATATTTTTAAATATTTGACAAAATGTCAAAAACTGAAAGTGTACAAATACTTTTTGGTAGATAGTGTATATTTACGAGAATTAGAGCGCGGACAGACGGCCAGGCGACAAGACGGCCATACGGACAGACGGCCATAGAAACCGAATGCATAAACACTTTTCACTTTGTTGGAAAGTGCTAAAAAGAGAAGAATTTAGAACACCACAAATGTGAATAAAGACAATTTAAATTAATAAGATAAACTGGGGTAACTGGATCCCAGGTAACTTTTTTTACAATCGATGTCGATTTGGTCAAAGTACAGTATTTTTCATTAAAATAGTGTAACGACTTTATTAAACAGTCACGTTTTATTAAAGATTAGGTATATAAATATTCTAACGTAATTGGGTATCGATACATACCGGGTGTCCCAAAAATGACTGATGGATTTTAAAATTCAATAACTTGCAAACGGCGACAGCTATTTAAAAAATTTTTGCAGGAGGGTTATGTATAATGTCAGGAGTTTTTTTTTTCATAATTTTTTGTTTTAGTTCGAATTTCAAACAATAGGTGGCGCTGACGGCGATTGAAGGCGAGGTGATCAGTGCTGAGTGAAGCGTCGACCCGGCCTTCAATTGCCGTCAATGCCATCTATTGTTTGAAATTCGAACTAAAACAAAAAATTACGGTAAAAAAACTCCTGACATTATACATAACCCTCCTGCAAAATTTTTTTAAATAGCTGCCACCGTTTGCAAGTTATTGAATTTTAAAATCCATCATTCATTTTTGGGACACCCGGTATTTATTTCATGTTTCAAATGCAAGGCCGGTGTTCCAATTACCCCTTAAATGTTTTAAGATTGGGGTGACGGTGACAAGGATATGTTTTTGTTTTCTTTTACTTGCAGTGATGGATATCATATAATAATTATTTAAATAATATAATAAAATTTTTAAAAACAAGTCGGCAGGTATCAAACCCAATTTCTTAAGTGATGTGCAAGCCGTTTACAATGCAAATAAAGAGGTGTATATAAGACAAAGTGACATTATTTAAAAGTTATCGAAACCAATGAAAAATAGTTCTGCTCGATACAAAAATGTGATTACATTTCCCACAAATTTATTGGACATATTCTAATTTCAATTGGATAACTAATAAACGGAAGATAATTAAGTACTTACGGACCCATTTATTCATTGATTTATCTTTTTTTTTTTTTTTTTTTTTTTTTTTTTTTTTTTTATAAAATACCCAAGGAAGTTAGTTTTATAATTATTATCTATGCTAAAGTACAAATGTACTTACTTAATTCTTGTATTTTTTGTGTAGATGAATCTCATAATCTTATGTTTGGTACTTATTTTAGACACCTTGACAGCAAAGGTGTCCCTTACAATGCTCTTTAATTGATATATAGGGGAAGATGGGGATACTTGAGCCATTTTTTTAATTTTAATTTTTTTTAATTTTTTATATTTTTTTAGAATAAAATAAAATATTGAAAATGAAAATTTGATATTTTTTCTTCAACTAAAAACCACTTTCAATTAATTTTGAACTATTTTTCTATGTATAATAAATGTTTATTTTTTGTTTTACATCGTGGCTCAAGTATCCCCACGGGGGGGATACTTGAGCCATAGTGAAGGGATACTTGAGCCACTACGGAAAAATACCTACAAAAGTAATTTTTTTCGCTTTATTTTTGCACAAACATTTTACAGAATGATAAATTATGAAACGTAAAGTCCTTCAAAACCAATTGAGAAAACAAAGATAGTAATACGATCATTTTTTGTCGTTAAAACTGGTTGTCGGAGGATAATTTCAACTTGAGTTATAACGAAGGTAGAAACATACTCAGTTCAGAGCCATTTAAATTTGGAATCTGCAATTCTTCGGGCAAATTTCATTTTCAAAATATTAAGCACTTATCCAACAAATATTTTTACAGTTTTCTTTCTGGTATATTTTATTAGTAACCAATCATCAATAGAAGGTTTTCTTTTCACATCATCACCATCATTGACAGAATTTTCCTCTAATGATATTGTCGAACTCATGCTTTTAATTTAGTAGCTGTCGGAATTTAAGCCAGATGTATCATTCTACTATTTCAAACACTGTTTTGATTTCACAGGAAAAGATTTTGTCTTCCTCGTTAGCTCCATGTAGGTAAGTTTGAACTGGGATTTTTGTTGCTTTTCTTGTTTTTTGTGCGCTTTTTTTACCAATTTTTCTTCAATTTTCTTAGTTAAAAAAAAGTTACAGCAACAGAGGTTACTATTTCAATATAAAATATTAATCTTAATATGTTATATTAAAAAATAAGTATTTTAATATGTTGGACCTAACTAATTAAAGTATTAGAGATTATAGTCTGTAAAACCGTTTTAAAAAGTTATTTTAATTTAATGAAAGTTAAATTGAAAACTATGTTTACATTTATCTAGACAGGCTATTTTGTTAGTCAAAATGAAAAATAAAATAGTTATTTTCATTTAAAAAATATACATTTTTAAACATTTTTAGGTCGTTATTTTTTTAAGAAAAAAAAATAAAATGAAAAATTATTCTCCCTTTTATCCAGAACAAAATCTATTAGTGAATATAACGATGGAATTTTATTTTTTGTTTGTTTCAACCATGTTTAATTTCTAGTAGGGGTGGTTGAGACATGGCTCAAGCATCCCCACTCTCACTGGCTCAAGTATCCCCACTACCACTATTTTTGTTTCCTAGAGTTTTACTAAATAAAGCATGCAGCTATTAGAACTATTTTAGATTCAAAATACAATTGAAATTATGCTTATTAAATTTATGTATATAGTTGCAACTTTAAACAAAACAACAAAAAAACCATGCACCCAAATATTTACTTCAGATAGGGAAAAGACAACTATTAATCACTATACTTTCAAAATGGTACCAAGATGTGTGATTTCTTTTCGACATGTTCAGAACTATAAATATGTTACCATATTGGCAGTTTTAGAAAGAAAAATTAACCAACTGTAGAGATAATAGGGGTGGCTCAAGTATCCCCTATGCTCAAGTATCCCCACTCTCCCCTAATTTACATGATCTGCCTGGTTAATTTATTTAATTGGTGGATGGAAATTTCAATAAGTTCCAAGACAAAAAGAACCTATATTAAATGAAATTCTGCATAAGCCGTGAAAAAGCCATTCTCCCTACGTAAAACATACAATACAATTAAGAGTTACTACATACTAATAAGAAATTATCTTTAAATAGAATCTTTGACTCTAATGTATAATATAAAGTAGTAAAATATTTGACATCAAAATGAATAATGATGGAAGCAATATCCGTACTAAAGAAGTTTTCGAATGATAACTGCATGGCAATTCTTTTGATTTGTTTTTTGTTAGGAACAAACTTCCAATATCAGTATGTTCCAAATATATGGGATTCGTTGAACAAATTACTATGAAATCCGTATAAAAGAAACTATAAGAACAGACGCATATTTTTTTAAAAACAGGCTTTTGTCTGAGCAGATTGGTTCAATATAAGTTTGTTTTCGGTATAGAGAAGTTCTCCATTTTTAGCATTCACAGGCGTATGGAAGGAAGCTCTCAAACGCTATTAAAATAACGGATACTACCTCAAGAGAACATAAATATGCATTATATTATTCGTAATTTTACCTAAATATTTAAGTAATGTGTTTTTTTTATTTTTCCAGGAGAGAATTTTTAAAGAACATCAAATGGCGATATGATCATTTCAAACGCAATCAAGCAATACGAATTCAAGAAGAAAGACTTAACAGAACTTATGACATGGAAACATATTATTTTCAGTAAGTATTTAGAACAATTTACTCCTATTTTTTAAAACGCACAAATTACTTGCAGTTACTGATATCTAATAATAATTTTAATCAATTAAACGTCTTCAGCTTTGTTATTACTATATTGTTTAATAAAATGTCAAATATAAACTGGAAAAAAATGTAATTTAACGATTTACAACAACTATTTGGAAAATGATTTTTTCAAAGTCTAAATTTAAGATTTATAAATAAATTCTATATTTAAAAAACATGTGTTTTTTACAATCAATTAGTTCAACAGTACATTGTTTCTTTTTTGTTGATAATCGAACATTTCATAATAGGTGAGATCAGCAATCAGACGGCGTTTTTCTGCTTTAAAAGACGATCTTTCATATGACATCTTTCTTCGGATTTGGTTTTTTCCATATCTGATAATTTGCATCTACCTATTTTGTAACTTTTCTACTTTCTTGTTTACTAACAGTGACATTTTTTTTTCTATTCAAGTAAAAATCCTTTTAAATATAACGAATTTCGTAAAATAATAATAATAGTAATAAACATCATATTTCTGATGATCATATATGGCTTATGTAATAACAAAGTCATGTATTAGATATGCCATGGATTAAACAATAATATATCGATCAATGAAGCGTTAGCAAGTCTTTTTGGTGTGATGGGTTTTCTCCTAATAAGATGTTATACAACATTACTCAAAGAAGGGCACATATTTTGGTACTTCATTGCGTTTTTGTGCATATAAAATATTTTGTGTCCGAAAAAATAAAAGCTTATCTTCATTGATATTAAAAGAAGAATAAAACAGGTAAATTTGCAGAAATTTCCTTTTTATTATTTAAGATCTAAAATTAGCGAGTTCTTTCAATTTTTTAAATTAGAATCGTGCCCAGTAGCCATTCTTAAATGCATCACTGCTGTTCGTACATTTCAGTCTTTTTTTACTTTTGTTAACGAGATCTACTCGTTCATACATGCTTGCATTTTTTTTTATTGTGACTCAGATACACTGATATTCAATGCTGGAATTTAATTTAAAAATTTTTAAAGAAAAAAGGATAATTAACGTAATTCTGACCGAAAAAAAATTAATAAATTTATCAAATTTGTGAAAATTTGGAAGCGTTTATTTATTTATTTATTTTTGACGACGAATTGCATGCAGTCATAAACATGCAATAAAGTTTCGTCTACAGCATAACAAAGATAAAAAAGTTTAAAAAAATCGGAACCAGAGTCATAATTCCAATATTAAAACTCGCAAAATACAGTTTTTAGCAGTTTTTCAAGTAGAATTCTTTTCCATCACGTTAGGCTGAAATTTTCTTAATTTCCTTTCTTTTTTTCTTTTTTCATTTTATGAATTTACTTGATTTTCTTCATCTTCTTTGTCACATTTGTTGTTAAAAGATCTTTAAAAATTTCAACTTAAAGACGTGTTCGATTTGTCATGCTTTACTCGTTATGAATACAAATTTGAATTACCTGTCTCTTGAACAACAACATTATCATCTAGCATGGTACCAGTATCCTGAGATTTTATATGATATTGTGGAAAGATATGAAAAAAATATGAAACAATAGTTTTCAATAAAACCATTAGAAAATCTGTAAGCGTTTCGTTTAATTTATGTATCCAGTGTTTCAAAATGCGATGATTTGTTTTTATTCAGAAATCTACAGAATTTCTAGATAACTAAAATCATTTTAATTAGTCACAGATTAAATAGGCCTATTTTTAACCATCTTGATTTCTGGTAGCTTTGTGAATATACGGGTATTTTTGACTATTAGAATTGCAACGGGGACTAATGTTATTTTTGAATGTGGAATTTTATAGTTAATTAAATTACAATTAGCCTAGGTGATCACGTGCATTTGTTTAAGTACATGATTCCATTTTACTGTAATCTACGAATGTTTGTCTTTTTTCTATTTTTCAGCAACGACTTAACTACATTAAGACCAAGATTCAGATATCAAGACGACATTGAATTCTACGTACTTGATGTAAGTCAAATTATGTACTCTATAATACTTAAGTTAATTTCAATAAATAATAAAGTAAATATATTTTAGGATGTCAGACAATTTCTTTTACAAAAATGTAAATAAGTACCTTATAGTATTTAAGTCAATTCAAACAAACAATGAAGTAAACACATTTTAGGATGTTAGACAATTTCTTTTACAAAAAATGTAAATATGTATACCATTAAAGTAAAAAGGGATTTTTCCTGATTTCTCTGCTTACAAGGTATAGGTGAAAACCATTTTTTTTCTTTTATTATTGAAAACAAAATAGATAGTTTTACATTTAATATATTTGTTAGAATGCCCACTAAGAATATCAAGCATCATTTTGTGTACGAATATCAATTTTACATTCAAATAATCTTTTAAAGCTTATTAAGACGATAATTCCGCATTGTCTTCGTACCTGGATTTAACCAAAGAAAGCGTTTAACCCTTTCTGCACACCCCCGCAGGGGGATACCTTCTTTAGGTATTCACGGGCTTCACAACCCCGGGGCACCTGAGTGATCTTTCTCCTTTCCGTTTCCTCTTACTCCTCTTGTCTTCCTTTAATCTTTGTTTCACTCTCATTGTGGTTTCCTTTTCGGAGGTGAGGGCAATTCTGTATGAGTCGATATCATCCTGTATATTGACTCATGGAGAATTGTAAACCACCCACGTGTTGGCCGTGCGTGGCGACCCGTGTCCCTGTAAAGGGGGATCCTGGTAGTTGAGGGAAACCAACACACTGCTTTGGCCTCTGCTTCAAGTAGACGGGAGGTGCATATTGGTCCCGTATGCATCAATCGGCTGGTCAGCTGACTTTGGTCACTGGCTTTAGGGATCAAGCGAGCGAGCAATTACTAGTCATCTCGTTAAAGGTGGAGACTGACATAGGATTGTCTTGTGATCGTATAGACCCTGGTTAGCACTGGTGCACGAATGTGCATCCCCTTGTTGGGCTCGAGAGTGGGTGGTGCGGCTGGGGTCCGAATTACTTTTTCACCTAATATGGATGGAAAAACTTTACTTTCATCTATTTCTCTCCCATGTGGAGAGCAACAAATGTCACAGAATTCCTCTTTTATTCGATTTTTCATAATTAAACGCAACGATAGCCTCTCTGATAGCTCTTTCAAAAAAAGTCACCATTTCTTATTGCTAAAACCATCCAATCTGTTCTTGGTGATGACCACTCCCTCAAAAAATTACAGTCTGGGGATTTACTGGTTGAAGTTTCAACAGCCAAACAGTCACAACTTCTGTCCAATACTAATACAATAGGCACCTTCTCTGTTTCTGTCAAAGCACATCCAACCTTAAATTCTTGTCGTGGTGTAATATCTGAACCAGATCTGTTATTTTCCACAAAAGAAGATCTTCTAACTAACTTAAAGGATCAAAATATCGTAGACGTCCGCCGTATCACAATCCGTAGAAATGGTCAGATAATTCCTACTAAACATATAATATTAACCTTCAATAGCCATACTTTACCTACTAGAATTAAAGCAGGCTGTTTAAATTGTCCAGTCCGACCTTATATCCCTAATCCCATCCGTTGTTTTAAATGCCAGCGTTTTGGCCATACCAATACTAATGACCAATGTCGTGGCACTGTTACCTGTGCACGATGTGCAGAAGTTGGCCACGACAGTAAAACTTGTGAAAAACCAGAACGCTGTGCAAATTGCAAAGGTGATCATACTTCATATTCTCGCTCCTGTCCTATTTGGACCCGTGAAAAAGAGATCATTACTATCAAGATAACCCAAAAACTTCCTAACCCTGAAGCCCGTAAAATTGTCGAATCGAGAACCCCATCTGTTGGAATCTCTTACTCTAGCTTACTTAAGCAACAAACAAAATCTGTAATGCACGTAAGTACCCAGACTGAAGCTCCCTCTAAGAATTGTTCTCCTGAAAAAACATCCAGTCCTATAAAGAAAAAGACCCGTGATGCCCACGCTACTGCTGTTACCAGAGTTTTGCCAAAATTAGTGCTTTGGAAGCCATCATCAGAGCCTGTGAAAATTGAATATTGGACTAGTCAAGCGCAGAAATCAAGTGAAGTAAAAAAGTTAACCAAACCTGAGAATGGAAAAACACCTGATTCATCTGCATCAAATACCCACAAACCCAAAACTAGTCTAACTGTAAAACCTACCCAGAAAACAAAAGAGAATAAAACTATTCGGGGTTGTGAAGAATAAACAGAGAAAATCATGTCATAGCCCATCTACAGCTAATCTCAAAGATCCAAGGCAGATGAATCAGTACGTGGAGGAGGCTATGGAGTCGGCATCTTACGACTTGAGTGATGATGATGAAAATGTTACTTTTGAAGAATATAGACCTCAGTGATTTTACCCTTTTAAATCGTTTTATATATTTTTTGTGCTTCTTTTTAGACATTGTTTAGATTTTAACTTTGGCATTTGCAGACAGATTTTATTCCTAACTTGACTTTCTAATTATGACAAGTACTAGGACAGCCTTTTAATGCTATTTTTACTTTTTATATTTTAAACTGTATTATGTTTTTTTAAACTTTTAGTTCTCACCTTGTTCTTGGCGCAGCATGTCCCTTAAGGGACTTTGCGCCATAAAACCCTAATCAACCAACCAACCTTTCTGCACACTGTGTCCAGTGCGGGGTATCTAATTTTAACCCCCTGACCGCCAAGAAAAAGAGTAAAATTGTAATGTTGTTTTCTTTGTAATTTACTAAAAATATTAAAAAAAGATGATTTTTCCAATCTGATACAAAATATGTCATTACGTGTATTTATATAATCTTTGATAGTATTAATCCTAACTTAATTTTTCAAAACTGTGTTTTATTTGTAGAATTATGTTAATTTAAATATTGCTTATGTTGCAGTGAAACTTGCCGCATAGTAAACGAAAAAATCAGGTCGCGGCAGTCAGGAGATTAATTCAAAACTTACAATCGACACCAATAATATTTTAAGAAAATTTGGCTTTAACAGTGAAAGCTTTAATTAAGGGATTCGTGATTTCTCAAAAAGTTGTTCCTAAATTCTGGTGTCAGTCGATAATTTCTAATTTTACTAATAGAATTTGCCCGAGCCGGAAAGGGTTGATAAATTAATGGTGGATTCACCAAAAATATCAACATTATATTTAAGTTGAAGTCATATTACTTCCATAGAACTGATTTTTATTATATATAACCGTACAAAATTTGTATTCATGCATTTATGCATAAGAGTGCAACAGCTATTGAACTAACATATAAATAGTTATAAAATTAGTTATAGAACGGACGCACCACATTTGCCACATTTTACGTATAATTTCAGATTTGATAATTCTGAATAGTGTTGAATTCAGACATTTATCTCCAGAATGGATTTCTGTGGTTTCAGGGGGAACATTGTAAAGTTCCCGGAGGGGGTAGAATAAAATTACACTTATTCAACTTTGAAAAAATAAATTCTCAAATTAAATAGGGTTGATAGGAGGGGAACTAATTCCTCCGAGGGGATGTTCTCTCCGATCCACTTATTGAATTCAGTACAGATTCTGATCCTGTCAGTGATTTACGAACGTAGTTCGATTAGATGTCTTGTATTCTTATTTTATGCATATAGTATAATTTTATTTATTTATTTGTAAAGTTTCAATACCATCATGGAATATAAGCTAGAAAGAAATACATTGCTTATATTAACAGAACTATTTGCTTAAATGTTCATGTATTTATATCAATTACTCGGCTGCACGCGATTGTGTTAGGTTTAAAAACAATTCGCACTTAAAAACCAAACTGAAATAAATAAATAAATAAAAGCGGAGTAAATTGCGATACAGTTTTCAAATAACATAGATACAACTTTCAAACCAATTGCATTACAAAAAACATTGTTCCCCCTATTTGAAGGTTTAAAAATATGCGATGTTTAGCAGTTTAAAAAATTGCTCTTAAAGTTAATTGTTTGGTGTTACTATCGTCAAAACGACTCACAGTGGGGCAAAATCCCGAAAAGCTGGCCAAAATATGAAAATGTTATTCAAATTGCACGAAAATTCGTATACAGGTGTTTTTGAGGATGCTAAGTAAGAATACAAAACTAAAATTAAAAAAATTGGCGGATACAATATGGTGGTACAAAAACTAAAATGTCTCGAAAGTTATTCCATTTGTATGAAATTTCGTAAATTTTTCAGGATGCTTATTAGGATTCAAAAGTTAAACTTTAAAAATAAATAAATAAATAAAATGAAAGATTAAAAGTAAAAATAATTAGATTTAAATAAAATTTAAAATTTCGAGGCTAAACTTAAAAAGGAATTTTCAAGGAAGCAAGAGACATTTAATCGAAATTTAAGTATGTTAATGGAAAGTAAAATATTAGACTATTTATTTTTTATATTATTAAAATAAAAAGAAAATATATTCCAGAAATTCACCTTTAAAATCAACTGTAGTATAATAAAAAGATTCTTCAGACGTCAAGGTGTCGAAATAGTTGGCAGAACTTGTTCGCAGTATTAGAAGATCCTGTGACTCTTAGGATCAATTATTTTTAATTTCTTCTACAATAATTACCTAAATTGGAAATGAAAGAATCTGATGACATTAAAAGACATAAAAATACCTTTTATTTTCTTGCGCTACTGCATGTTTGCGATGAATCTTCTCGATGCCTTTTGATCAGTTTGTTGCATGAATCTTGAGTATCTTATGGCATTTGACAAATTGGCAGTAATGAAGATAATGTTATTTCTTTATCATTAATAAATAGTTTATGCACTGAAGTAGGCATATAAAACCAGGGATGTGGTTTAAATCAACGAGCTGTTTGTTAGGAAAAATCTTCGGAATTGATCAAATAAATGACATGGATGCAAGAAATTACTTATGACATAGAATCGTTTTATAAAATCTTTGTATACGCTCGTTATAGAAGCACAAATAGTTATGTTTTCAAAGAATCGTTGAATTGTATTGCCATCATTTGTGCTTCCAAATCTGAGATATGGTTTCTTGACAAGAAGTCTTAATTGTAAACGAAATATTTTTTTGCATATTTTATTTTGTAATTTCAGTGTTCTTCTTTTCATGCAGAGTACGAGCTTTCCATTTTTTCTATCCAGTTTGTCTGCGAGGTGTAAGCCCTCTCTAAGCATCTTAGCATGTAACGTAGATATTCTGAATTCTAAATTATCTCTATCTTTTTTTAATTAAAATGTCATATCGGTAAGAAGCTGTTTTGATGTTGTCTGACAAAGGTAGCAACGTCGAGTATTACACTAATTCGTTATTAACAACTATTTTTTCTGTATCAATGATTATATTAAAAGAAATAAGTCTCTTGTGTTTAATACAATACCATTCACTGACAGTAGCTTCCGCATTTCTTGAAAAAAAAAATGGATCTTGATTGGCCCGATAGTGAAATGAAGATCTGGGAATTTTCAAATTAACGATTCATGAATTATTCGCAACATTTGTGTATTCTAGTAACACGGGAGAAGTGAAAAATATATTAGAACCTCCTACCATCTTCATAGCTAAATATTTGTTTAAATGTACTTAGAACTCTTAGGTTTACTCACTTGTAAACATAACTTAGGTTTACTCACTTGTAAACATAACTTAGGTTTACTCACTTGTAAACATAACTTAGGTTTACTCACTTGTAAACATAACTTAGGTTTACTCACTTGTAAACCAAATCCAAATTGCTAATGTAGGCGAAAGTCATATACATAATGATTTTCACTCCCATTAATGAAATACACTCAGTAGTTTTTATCTAGCAAATATTGCCATTGACAAAATAATTCTTCTTATTGCAATGGAATAAACAAAATTATTACTTTTAAAGATAAGAAAATGTTATTCTATCTGATAAATAATAGAGAAGTATTTTCATTTTTTCATTACTAAGCTTACTTATCAAATTAATTTAATCTTATGATTATAATACTTATTTACAATATAATAGGTAATAAACTATTACGAAATAGAATAATCTAAAAATTTGAAAAATATTTATCAGCTAAATTAATGTGAAAAGTACTCAATTTCATAATTTTTGAAGTGGCTGAAAAAGTGGCATTTTTACTTGTGGTTACTAAAATATGCGTAAAATGCAGAAAGGCAATTTTTGGCAGCTGGTTTTTCATGAATCATTAGACAATATCTCAGGTTATTATTTCCATCAAATTTCGTTGCGGAACACTGTGGAACATTTAAACTTTTTGATGTTTGAAAGCAAAAAAATAAAATATTTTCGAAAATATTTTATCAAAAATGACTATGAATTTATTAATTTTTATGTGCTTATTATAAATTTTGTAATACATGCAAATAAAGTACACACTATCATAGTGTGAATCCATTTCAAATCATTAAAATCGGATAATATGATAAAATGTAACGCGCGTTTAGAGGAACTGTTGTTATCTTGTTTTTGTTTTCTCTAAATGATACTCCTTCAAACATCATTTTTGAAATAATGCTGCTTGTAAGGACAAAGCAAAAATCTTTTTTTAAATACAGATTCTGAATCTCCAAACATTATTCTAGCCAACTATATAATCAAAATTCCCTAAATCGTAACTTCATTTTTAGACTTTTGGCCAGCTTTTTGGGTTTTTGCCCCACTGTGCGACGTGGGCATTACGAACTTTCATTCTCTTAATATAGATATCATCAAACTTTAGAAACAAAAGAAAATAACAAATATAAATATTACAAATCTCCAAATACGGATTTGAAAGAAATAATTAAACATATATTTCCTATCGTTAGTAAAATGATACGCAGTATCAAAAAAATTATAAAATTTATACAGCGCTATATGCAACTAAAAATATGAAAACATATGCAACAAAAATCCAATTCTAAACATTATTTGTTTATATTTAGAATTTCTTAAAATCTAAAATTACATTTCTTTATATAAAATTTTTACACTATTAAAAAATATGGAATTGTTTAAAGTAAAATTATTCCTGTGCAACGCTCTAATATTAGGTAAGGAACGCCCCCTCCCCCCTCACTTTTAAAATAATTATTGTTTTTCGATACGCTTGAAACATGAATGTAAATTGTTTTACTATCCGAAATTTTACCTTTGACACAAACTTACATTTTTCGGTAATCTGCTTTTGAAAAATCATTTAAATTCACTTGCATTTCTTTGAGTTGAGATTACAAATTTCTTTTGAAAAACGTTGAATATACAGAGAAATACCGATTTCGAACAAAAGGCGTGCATGTACTATTTAGCGTTAGAGTTGTACAGTTGAGGTTTATTTCCAACACAACGAAAAATAGCAAGAAAAAGACTATTGGAATAAACTTTCTAAAGAAACAACAGTGGTACTCTAACCTTTTATAAGGTTTATCCAGTTAAAAAAGAAACCCCCTTTTCTGCATTATGTATTTATGTAAAAATAGCTTTTTGTAGAAATAGCTTTTGTATTTCAATTTACAACTATGATTGCTGATATAAGTGCTTCTAATTTTCGTTTTCTTTTTAGCAATTATTAAGATCTATAAATATTCCTGATTTAAAAGAATGGATGGAGAAGAACTATAAAAAGCAAAAACAAAAACTCTACAAAAAGGAGTGCAAGGGACATCAAGAAATGTAAGTAAAATTTTTCAAATTTAAAGTAGCTGGTTTACTTAAAATTTTAGCAAAATGAAGTATTTTCATATATGTTTCAATCAATCTGATAGCTTTAAAACTGTTTATATCACCAAAGAAAAAATTAGTCGATTTGGGTTTTTAAGACATGATATTTTGAATCCTGTAATTTTCAATTAACATGCGCTTTTCTATACATGTAATTTATTCTCACAAATGCGTTTTTGAACATCAGAAGTTCTATACTTAAATAGGTATGTTAACTACTCACAAAGAACCATGATAATATTACCATAAATAATAATTAGTAGATTTAAATAATAATTAGTAGATTCGTTGATTGCTATTAAAAGTGAAAAAAAGGACAACTTTAGTTCAATATGATGCAACTGACAATTTATATCAGTTCTGAAAGTGTAGATTTTTAAATGTTTCTATCATCTATAAGCAGCTGTATTATCCGCATACAGTTAAAAACAAGTAACTTGAAATAAATTAAAATACATGTTTTGTAAAATAGTTTGTGGTTACAAGTGATAAAATTCAGATTTCACGGTTTACGAATTAAGAAGATTAAAATAGAGGAAAAATGTGTATAAAATAGAATGCAATGGACATACAAAAAAATTAATCGCAATTTTTCTTAATTGTATATTTTATTTTATTTTAATTTATTTTATTTATTTTTTTAGAAAATTTTTTTTAGTTAATATAAAAAGTATCTTTATAATTTCAAATGTACCGCATTTTCAGGCGTTAGTTTTTCTCAATACAAAAATTACAAACATAAAAAAAAAATTCTTACATATACTCCTTATTTTTAAACAAAAGGGGATTTATTTTTATTTTATATAATAACTATTCCGTTAAAAAACTTTATCAGTAGACTAGCGGACCCGACAGACGTTGTCCTGTCACCGACAGACGTTGTCCTTCTTGTCACCGACTCCAGAAAATCAAATAAATGTACGTAAATATGGCAATACGCACGATAAACACTACGCTCTTAATTTAATTTCTTATTACAATTATGTAAGGAAATTATTTTTCACTCTTCAGTATTTTTTGAAGTCGGTTCAATTTTTGATAGAAAAGTTTATTTTTCTCTTTTTAGTTAAAACTTAACGATTTTCTCAAGTCGGTTAATCAAAATTATAATACAGGAAATATTGTAAAGCATACACGTTTGTCAGGAGTGGGGTTCGAATACGCGATCTCTTTCTTCAAGAAGCTGAGCTTAAATCTGGCGCCTTAGACCGCTCGGACATTCCGTCCGCACTCTATTCATCGAACTTTATTCAACACTTTTAATTAGCAAAAAATCACTAACTATTAGTTTTTGCCTAATTACTAAAAAAGTACTGAATCAATTTCGACGAAATGTGAATCTAAACCATTCTCGAATCCACTGGAACGCACACACAAAATTTCATTAAAATCGGTCCAGTCGTTTAGGAGGAGTTCAGTGACATACACACGCACAGAAGATTTATATATATAAAGATAATAAGTATTGGTACTACTTAGTTAACTCATCAACCATAAAATGATCACCAAACTATAAGATTAAATGTCAATAATGGATGATCGTGAATGTCGGATTCAATGACATTAAATAAAATACAAAGAATTTTAGAATGTCATTAAATGATTTATTTTGTACTCTTTATTTGTATTTTTTGTTAATGTTCTACTAATTAACTGTTTTTTTTTCTGATTTCAAATAAAAATTATGGCAATATGTAAAATTTGGCTATTAGTATGGCGATTTGTACAATTTGGAGAAATTGGTCGACCAAACCTAAGTACCTAAGTATTTATAAATGTATGGTTGCATATTATAATTAACTTGATTATCCCATCTATCAATTTTGCAAAATTGTACAAATCACCCATCTCATAGCCAAATTATACATATTGACATAAATTTCATTTTAAATAATGAAAAAACAAATAAATAGAAAAAATATTGATAAAAATACAAATAAAAAGCCGAAATAAAAATCACTTAATGACGTTTTAAACAGGTGTATAATATTTAATGTCATTGGATGCGACATTTACGATCATCCATTATTGGCATTTAATCTTATAATTTTGCGATTTTTTTTTTTTTTTTCGCTTTACAAATGAGGAAGAATTCAATAACCTGTTTTTTACCCGTCAACCATAAAATGATCGCCAAACTATAAGATTAAATGTCAATAATGAATGATCGTGAATGTTGGATTCAATTAGTATGGCGATTTCTACAATTTGGCGAAATTGGTCGACGGATCCTAAGTATTTATAAATGTAATGGTTGCATATTATAATTAACTTGATTATCTCATCTATCAATTTTGCCAAATTGTACAAATCATCAATCTCATAGCCAAATTATTCATATTGACATAAATTTCATTTTAAATAATGAAAAAACAAACAAATAGAAAAAATATTGATAAAAATACAAATAAACAGCCGAAATAAAAATCACTTAATGATGTTTTAAACAGGTGTATAATATTTAATGTCATTGGATGCGACATTTACGATCATCCATTATTGGCATTTAATCTTATAATTTGGCGATGTTTTTTTTGCGCTTTACAAATGGGGAAGAATTCCATAACCTGTTTTTTTTCCCGTCAACCATAAAATAATCGCCAAACTATAAGATTAAATGTCAATAATATAATGTCATTAAATGATTTATTTTGTACTTTGTATTTTTTATTAATATTCTACTAATTAATTGGGTTTTTTTCTGATTTCAAATAAAAATTATGCCTATACGTAAAATTTGGCTATTAGTATGGCGATTTGTACAATTTGGCGAAATTGGTCGACGGAACCTAAATACCTAAGTATTTATAAATGTATGGTTGCATATTATAATTAACTTGATTATCCCATCTATCAATTTTGCCAAATTGTAATTTGGCGATTTTTTTTTTTTTTTTTTTTTCGCTTTACAAATGGGAAAAAATTTCATAACCTGTTTTTTTTTTTTTTTTTCAATTAAATAAACGATATTTTGATTTAATGTAAGGGTAGACATCATTAAAGGTCTTTTACAAAAAAGTCAATGACCAAATCCTAAGACCTGGAGACCAAACTGGTCGCCAGGGCGGAGTACTGAACCAATTTCCATGAAATGTGAATCTAAACCATTCTCGAGTTCACCGCAACACACACAAAAAATTTTATTAAAATCGGTCCAGTCGTTTAGGAGGAGTTCAATTACATACACACGCACAGAAGATTTTTATATATAAAGATATTTATCTTAAAAACGTACAGTTTCTCTTTTTTATAAAATGCATGCACGATCAATTCCAATTTTAATATAGAGTTACTATTTTTCTAAAAGTTCAACATTTAAAAATCATTTTTAAACCAGTCTTTTTCAATTACCATAAAAAATAATTCTTGACTAATACATTATAAGTAACATACCGGCATTAATATAATATAGTAATTCAATTGGGTTGAATTGTTTTCTAAATTAAAAATACCATTTGAATTATCTGTAGCTCAAACTGATCTCAAACTGATCAACATTCTGTACCTTTCTCTTTTTATCTTTTTGCGTCAACGTGTATTGCAAAACATTACATTTCTTTATTTTTACGTAAAGTATGTCAAATTTTACACAAATATATAGAATGCATTCAAAAGAATCAACTTTAACATTTTGTTAATGATAAATAAAGCCTTCTGGAGAAATGACACAATTTAAAAAAAATTCTGTATGTCATCTATTCAGCTATCCTATGAAGATAATCCACAGCAATTTTATAAATACACAGCAAATTTTTAACTTAATTTTTTAATTTAAAGAATCAAAGATAAAAACAGACATTGTATCTCTTAACTGTGGCTGATTTGACCTTAAAAATCTCCAATCAAAGAAAAATGAATACAAATCCATTTTCAGGAATATTACCATGTTTATTTTTTTCCCAATGGTTAAATGTTTTCTTGATTGAGCGATAGATAGGATCGTGAAATTGATGATCTCGTCCCGTTCCTTACTTTCAAAACAGTACTGAACTGTTCATGCAGAATATAAGTTAAATCATCTATCAAGATATTTTCATTATATTTATTTTTAATAGAAGATATATTTTTTGCTCTATACGCGTCCGAATGGCAAAAACTAATGTCTATTATACGCAAACCACCTTGATACATTGCTCTACAGCATGCAACTATATTATATGTCACATTTTGGATATATTTTATGTATAAGTTATTAGTATAATACACTAATAAAAATATTGTGCTAGTTTTAATCAAATTTTGGTGCTCAATCGCTGCTACTGTAATATGGTGAAGTCTTGAAACAATATTTGGAGCTTCTTTTGAAGCACAGTTTCAATAGTTGGAACGAGGTTGAAATAGAAAGCTTGAAATGTTTGTACGACATTTCACTATCTTATGGTGGCAGCTACTGGGCACCAAAATTTGGTTCAAATTAGAGCAAAATTTTTAACAGGTACGTAAAAAAGCACCAATTTTATTTTTAATAATAATGTTTAACTTTGGTTGAGTTTTTCCCATGTTAATTTCCCATTTAATCTTCCATTATTGGTCTTCCCAGCCTTCCCAGCCGTTCAATATAAAGCGCACTGCAAATTCTCAAACACAAAAATAAACACATTTGTGAACACTTTTTGTCACCTAATTTACAGCACATTATGTATTGTGAATTAGAATTCTTCATATACAAAGTATTTTTTGTATATTGATTGTGTTCTTAATATATTTCAAAGTGTTGCGATTAGGAATGTGTTCTAAAAATAGTGTTGTTCATTGTGTTGAAATAATATTGTAAATTGTATGGATAAAAATGTGTCTTACAATAGTGTTGCTTACAATAGTGTTGTGCTGCACAACACTTTTTCAGCAAATTAACAACACATTTTAAGCAAAACACAATTTAAAGCACTATGAAACAACACATGTAATACATTCTGAAACAGTTTCTACATGATGCCTTTAAAATTACATAATTTAAAAAATGAAATAAAAGACATTTTGCTTTGTATATAAAACAAATTGCAGCAGATTACTTTGTGATTTGACTAATTTGTACCAATAAATATCAAACGCTGCATTTATGGAAAAATGGTGAGATTTGGCATTTTAGGCATTATCTATAATCTCATAATTAACAACACTTTTTTCACAATTTTATACCTAGCGCAACACATTCGAAAATGATTTTAGTTAAAAGTGTTGATTATTAGTGTTATTCAGTTTGTGTTACAAGAGTGAGTCACGAATTTGCAGCTCATGTCACTAAAATCGCGGAACGTTACGTTGCATATAAAGTAGACCAAACACACAAATACTCTATTTACACAATGTTATTTAAAACCTTAAGTAATGTGTTTATTTAAATTTCAGGGAAAAGATCCTTCAAAAACTCCAATGGGAGCCGACCACATTGTGCCGTATTCCCGAAGATGAGCCTCTGAAAATAACAGAATTTGAATACAATCAAAATTTCGTCAAAGATCTTAAGTACGTATTTCAATATTTTCTCTTTCAGTACTATCATGCTTTAAAATAATCAGCAGTAACTGAATTTTGCCACTTAATTTTATTAATTTTAATGAGCAGCATTTATACTCTGGTTCAGAATGATAGTTAAATAATAATAATAACAATGCATAACTTTTTAAATACTTCTGTTGATTTTGTATGATATTTTAAATATTGGTACTACAAAATCAATAAATGAAATATCATTGTAAGAATCCGCATCCAAATTATTTTGTTAAAATACAAGAATGTGTTCAATTTTTTTGTCAAGCATAATATGAAAGAGCAAGAAATTGATTTTCAATTATATTATAAAATTGGGTCCAATAAATCCCGAATCGATATTTTAGAATCAAACGTAGCGATCACTGATAAAAACTGAAACAAGATTTTTATTGGTACTTTTTTAAATACAGTGGACTCTCTCTATTCTGAACACTCATGGGACCGACCAAAAATGTTCAGATTATGGGGGTGTTCAGTATAGAGGAAGATTTAAAATGCATTACTACTACCACTACGTACGGTGACCGAACCGGTAGTTTATCAAATAAGGTCGGTTCTACGGGATTTTTATTATATTTCCTTTGTTTTAAGTTTTAAATGTAAACTAACATGATTTCTGCAATCCTTAACCCTTTAAATATCCTGCAGAATTTTACATGCAAGTTTAACAATTCATAAAATAAAAGCTATGGAAAGTATTGATATGGAGATTTGTATTTTATAACCTTAGGTATTTATTTATCATATGCAATTCAAAAAATTAACATTAATATCGACTTTGTGTTAAATAAACCTCTAAATCCAAAAACTGCGTGATGGAAAAACCCAGTTAGGCCACTTAAAGGGTTGGTGACTGTCCTATCATGGACAAATATGAAATCTGGTGAAATTAAATAGAAACAAAATTATAAGCAAATAGTTTCTTAGCAAATAGTTTCTCAGTAGTTGATCGATCAATAATTTCAATCCAAAAAATCAGTCCAAAATTTCAAATTCAGTCTAAAATTCAAAAATTAATCTTTGAAATATCATGCTTAAACTGTTATTAAATTTTTTCCTATAGAACTATTTTTTGAAATAAGAACACTACTATTATGAACCTTTAATTAAGTGGATTAATTAAATTACCGCAATTGTCTCCAACTAATCAAAAACTAAATTTTTATATTTCCTAATAGAAAAAGTCATAAAATGGCTTCTGTTACAGCAGGCGGTTGACAAGAATGTGACAACAGATGCTTCAACATTCAACTGAAGTTTCTATCAAACAAATTGCAATTTCAAGTATATACTTAAAATCTAGCAGTGATTGTGTCTGTTTATTTTTTAATCAAGTTTGTTGAACCTTTTTATTCATTTGTAATAGTTTCTCCGAATTTCCATGATCAGAATTCGAAGGAGAATGCAAACATGTGTTCAGTTTACAGAGAGATGGAGTACAAATGGGGACCTAAACTAGCGTTCATAATAGTGGGATGTTCGGATTAGAGGGTGTTCAGAATACAGAAAGTTCCTCTTTTGTTAAGTTTATGGAGTTTCGCCGGGACCGACAGAATGTGTTCATAACACAGGGGTGTTCACATTAGAGAGTGTTCAGATAGAGAGAGTCTACTGTACTATTTTTTATGAAAAATAACATATGTTTTATTAGTACTTTTGCTTAATAATTATATTATTACTGAACATCAAATAATTTAGAGGAATCAAACAGAACAGACTGCAGTATTTTCATTTTTGATTTAAGCACTTTAATGTTTTGATAATGGTAAAATATAAGATTTTTTTTTTTCAAAATGTCTCTGTCCATTTTAATTTATCATTAAAAAGTCATAACCCTTAAAAGAACAAGCTTTTAAAATTTAATTTTAAACATCTCACTTTCTGCTCATTGATTTTATGTGTGTATAAAATGTTTTAAAAGGGTTTCTCACATTGGAAATTTCCTAGAATCATATAAAGCATCATAATAAGTATTAATTAATGCATCTCTTAAAAAAAAGAATCTGTAACCATCCATTAACTCACAGATACAAATCTTGTTTCAAGATAGAATATATATTTGTGAAGGAACAAAGAAATTAAATTTTAGTGCAAAAATGGATCATGCAATCCCAATAAACATCGACAGCTTTTCAATTCTTTGGGATACGGAATAAATTAATTTGTGAAAGCATTTTAATCTGGAAGAAGATATTTATAAAAGTGTTTGTTTAACAGAAAAAGAGAGATAACGTGATGTAATTAATTGATATTGTCTACGTAATATCGATTTGTATCGCTTCGAGTAAAACGATGAACGTGATCGGTTCGGTGTTTCCAGTGCATCGGATGTTTTTTTAGATATCTATCAAAATTCCTGTAAGTGATATTTAAGCTATTGAAGGGCTATTCAGCTATTAAATTACTTTCCGAAAACTCCAATAGATACCTGAACAAATAAATCCGCTAAACTCTAACACTGGATCGGCTTTTAGATTGTTTTATTTATGATTTCCCTTTTTTTTTTTCGTGCTTATTTTCGTTGCGCTTTTGTCAGTATAAGATTCGAAGTGATCTTAAGGCCACCAGCCTCCGAGCCTCCGAATTCCACTCGCCAATGTTAATTCTATGGCGATGGAAACCTTTTTACATTCAAATTATCTCCTCAGAAAATTAACTTTTTAAACTCTTGTTAGGGATTCGTTCATCTGACGAAACCCTCTTCATTACATTGGCTTATAACACTATTTTTCAATCGGTAAATCAATTATAACAGATGTAAATTTTCCATGTAGGTAAAAAATTTCCGGGCGAAGATTCAAACCGGAGATGTATTGGCTGAAGCCGCCCAAACCCTATTCGTCTCTAACATCTATCTGCTGTCCGTCTGTCTGTCACAGAGTCCATACACAAAAACTGTATAAGTCAGAGTGTTCAGGTTTTGTGTACTTATAGCTGAATACCTCTTATCACACAACAAATCACAAAATTTTGAAAAAAGTCTATTATTTTAATTTAAAAATGTCTTTTAAATATCACCAGTTCATGTTTGTTGTTTTTTCTTTCTAATTGCTGCAGGCAAATTGAAATAGACATAAAAATTATTATGTGTGTAACATAAATTAATGGGTTAAATAAATCACGTAAAAACGCGTTTATTTATATTTATTTCATCATATTGCATCATATTTATCCTCTACTTTGGCATGCGAAGTGAAATATTTTTTTATTTATAAAATTCCTATTCTTTTAAATTACTAGCTACCTCTGGTGACCACTTATATATTAATTTTCGTGTTTTTTTTTTTTTTTTTTTTTTTTTATAAAGTGTTTTGAAGGAGATATTAAACGAAACCCTCTGTGCGATCTGCGATCACACTTACAAACTTGTTTCTCTGTACTCTTCTAAAAAAATGTTTCTTTTTCCCTACTTTTCAAAATAATTCTAAAAACTGCGCTTAATTTTATATGAAGTGTTAAAATTTTACTACCAGTTTGTCCGTTTTTAAAACATAAAATACTAAATTGAGCCTAGATTATAATAATATCTTAAGAATTGAAAGAAAAAGTGACCTCCTTTAAGAGTAGGCCCCTGAAAGAATAAGTTAAAAATATTAATTTTCTGAAGCGATATTTCAAATAAAAAAATGCATGAAACTTAACATTGCCGACGGGTATTCGGAAGCTGGGTGAAAACTGGCCTTAAGTAATGTCAATTAACGGCTTATACATCAGAAATATACAAAACTTTTTATTTTATAATAGATCCCTTTCTTTAATTCAAAACGAAAGTATTTTACACACTTCGTGATTTACGCCTATCGAACCTAGTGTGGCATTTAGAAGAAGCGTGCGCTTTAAGCAATATCAATAAATATTTTTAATTTTCACTTCATGGTTCATTACATAAAAACAAAATCCTTTCTTATATTAGCTTTAAAAATATCTAATTGCTTATTAAATTACAGATAACATCATTGTTTAACGAGTATTATTTATTGTACATAGCAATATCTCACGGCAAAAATACATACAGAAAAAGAAAAAAAAGAAGAAGAAGGGGAAGAAGAAGGTTGTTGATGTAACTGAGACGGATCGGGAATCTGTGATTATTGTGGAGGATCAACATCCATCCCCAACTTCTCATGAAAGTATAGAAAGTATAGATCGGTCTACTCCTGAAAGATCAGAAAATTCATTAAACAAAGAAGAGTTAGATTCTGAATCTCCTGTTGCTGTAGAAGATCCCAGTACATCCTCCGCTTACCTTGAAAATACAGATCTGCCAACTCCTAAAAAATCAGAAATTTCAATAAGCAAAGAAAAGTTAAATTTTGAACCTCTGGTTATTGTAGAAGATTTTTATTCATCCTCCGAATCTCATGAAAGTACAGATTTGTCTTCTCCTGAAAAAACAGAAATTTCTTCAAGTAATGAAGAGCAAAATTCTGAAACTCCGATTATTGTGGAAGATCCTGATACATCCTCAGCTTCGCATGAAAGTACAGATCTGTCTTCTCCTGAAAAACCAGAAATTTTATCAAGTAATGAAGAGCAAGATTCTGAAACTGCGATTATTGTGGAAGATCCTCATACATCCTCAGCTCCGCATGAATGTATAGAACTGCCTATTCCAGAAAAAATAGAAATGACATCAAGCGAAGAACAGCTGCATTATGAATATAACAATACTGTGGAAGATCTTCATCCATCAGTGGCGTACACATGTAGATTAGAAGATTCGCCAGACGTATCATTAAATGAAGAAGTTCAGTGTATACCCGAGAAAATCGTAGAAAATTCTAACCTTGAAATGCTATCTGGAGATAAAGTGAAAGAAAATGAACATCATTCCATTCTTGATTTGACAGAATCTACATTAGCAGCAGCAGCAGCTCAAAAAGTAAGTTATTTTTTACTGAACTTTTTGTACATGCAACATTGATAAGAAGAAAAATTCTTGCATTTAAATCCGGATGATTTAACTGACAAAATAATTCTTACTATTTAAATTTTTTTTATTGTTTCATAGGAATTCATTTCATGGTCTTTAAATGTGATTGTTATAATAGGTTTATTTGTAATTTGGTATCCTTAACAAACCAATTTGATCGAAAAATTCAGTAAAAGAATTAGCTTATGGAATGTTTCATGTTAACCCTCTGAGCGTCTCTCAAATGGGTAAAATTGTGATGTTGTTTTATCTGCATTTTGTTTTAAATGCTCAGAAAATATTTTTTCAACATTATGTAAAAAAGAATAATTTAATTACAAATATGAATGTAATCCTTGGCAGTATTAATCATTCTTCAATGTATTAGAAATTCATTAAATCTATAGAATTATATTATGTTAAATATTGGTTATATTGAAGTATAGCTTGGAATTGAGTGAACGGAATATTATGTTCCAAACACAGGGCTGTCCAACCTTTCACTAAACAGGGGCGCATCTCATCTCTTGGCAAACAATGAAGGGCGCCATTATTAACAAGGCTCAAAACATGCTAAGAAAGTTATCTCAAAGCATTACAGATTACACATATATAAATGCATCTCGCAGTAGAAGACATAAGCCCCCTATGGATCTGAATGCTCCATGCAAAAAAGAAAAAAAAGCCTTCAAAATAACTGTAAATCGGAGTAAATTTCGAATTTTACATTTTTCTGTGAGGGGCTATCTAAAAAATATTTAAATTGCAAGGAGGCAAAAAAAAAAAAAACCTCGCCTATTTTTAAAATAAAATGGTAATCATTTTTAAGGGGGGGGGGGATGAAAAAGAAAACGATTTATTTTGGAGATGCAAATTTGCGTTATGTATTAGTATCGAAACAAACAGTTATGAAATAGCGATCAAACCATAGTTGGTTTCATAGAGAGATCCTAGAAAAGCTTTTACTGATGGAAATCATTTCGCACGCTTTTATTTATTTTTTTAAAAATAAAATTATTAAAGTTACATAAAATTTCAAAAATCTGGGAGTCCTTTTCCAGTCTTAGGAAGCAGCTAATGGGCCAATGAAATAATAATAATAATAATAATAAAATTGATCTTACATGCAAAGGTGCATGTGTCGCACGTGGGCTCTAATTTTTCTACATTTTACTTTTTATCATATCAAAAAACTTATTGCCATCTTTTACCAGATCCTATCATGATAATTTCTACGAAATATTTTATAGAGAATAGCTATAAATTAACCAAAAACGCAATAATGCATAGTTAATTTTTTTAAGTACTTTTTTAAATTTTGATGCATAAAATACACTTGCAGAGTTTTTAAAACATCTCTCAAGAAAATATCAAGAGTTTTAAGCAAAACACCCTTTAACCCCTTCGCGACGGGAGACTTTTAGGAAATTTTAAATGTTTTGTCGCCGGTTTTAAGTAACAGAAATTTGTATTTTATTAAATCGGGAAAGTGGTCCGATTGAATAATGTAAATTTTGCAGTATAATTTTACTGGTGGGAATTAACAAGGATTCTTAAACCTATTTGCGGCACGTATACGTGTCGCTCGTCCCCAAGGGGTTAAAAGGGAATTTTACTTAACCCTTTAATTCCCATGCTAGAACACGTTCTAGAAATTATGTAGTTCATTTCACACCAGAAAAATTCAATGGCTAATTTCGTTTTATTTAAATACGGAATGTTCTGTTATTGATTAAAGCAAATATTGTTGTTTTAATTTTCTGGTGGGAACTGAAATATACGAATTAAAATATTTCGGGCGGTCTCGGGCGGTTTGGGATCCAGAGGGTTAAAAAAAATGCTAGTAACAGGAAACCTTCAAAATGGCGCCAAGAAAACGTGCAAAGGGCGCCATGGCGCCCGCGGGCGCAGCGTTGGACAGCCCTGAATTAGAAGATTAAATTGAGCATTTAAAGGTTATATACTTGAAAAAGGTCTTTTTTCTATTTTAAAATTATCAAAATTAAAATATTACCAATGAATATAATAAGTATCCAATGTGATTTTGCTTAATCTTTTTTGTATGACTCTGCATTTGAACATGCAATTAAACTTACAAAATATGCTTATAACATTTCTTGTAAAAACAGAAGGAATATAGATTATATCTTTAGAAATTACAGTTCAACAAGAATATGTACTTCGCAACAAAAGTACACCACAATGTATAACAATATGTAATAAAATTAGCAATTAAATTTTTTATAAAATGTTATTTAATTTGTATATGTTACAGTTGGACGTTCAAAACAATAGATAACCTTGCTCTTTTTTCAGTTTCAGTTTGTCATTTAAATTCTTTAAAAAGTGGTATTTGGGTAAACATTCTCTCCAGTTAGCTTTAATAATACAAAAAAAAACTGTAAAGAAAAATATCAATTACGGACTCTACAGAAAATTTATCATTATTGTTTTTATTCCACTGTATATATATACAAAAATCTTATTCATGCAAATCAGTCGTTGGAAACAGGGCAAATAATCTCTGACATTTTCGTTTAGCGAATCAATTTACCGCAATATTTGGACACTTAATCTTGAAAAAACAAGAAAGGTATAAAAGGTTAATTAACGCTTCCGATAAAACTTTTCTTAACACTATAAACACAGCAAGGAAAAAAAAAGAAAGAAAGAAATTATTGGTTAAACCAAAATTCGAAAATAATCTCATTCGTTAATTATGAACACGCGATTTTAATAGTTATCGTGCAATGCAGTCCTTTTACACATTACTCTGTTTTGTCTAACCAAAAAAATAGGGCTGTATTATTACTATACATTATATTAGCAGCCTTCGCCCGCTACTCTGGTCAGAACTACGCTGGTATCTCAAGAACTACTGGATTTAAAAGAATCTATTTTATACCATTCGATTCAGCATGAAAAAATACACTAAAATATATTATCAGTTGAAAAATATCTGTTAATTCCGATTTGTAAGGAATTTTTTTAAAGTTCGTTTTTTAACCCCCCCTCCCTTAGAAGTGGAATTTTCGAAAATCCTTTCTTAGCGGCACTCGATGTTATAAGAAGTATTTTTACCCCAATTTTCAAGATTTTTGGTTCGGTAGATTTTTTGGGATGTTATTAATACGAAATCCAGACTTTCTTTTATATATAGAGATAAGGATTGAAAATTTCAGGTTTGTGCGCCGAAGACATCGCCAAATTAGGAAAATGTGACATATCTCACGAACTACAGTATTTAAAAGAATTTGCTTAGTACCATTCGATTCAGCATTACAAAATTCACTAAAAATATGTTATTAGTTGAAAAATAACTACAAAAGCCGATTTTTAAGGAATTTTTTTTTAAGTTCGTTCTTTTTTTTTACCCTTCTTAGGAGTGGAATTTTCGAAAATCCCTTCTTAGCGGCACTCGATGTTATAAGAAGTATTTTTAGCCCGATTTTCAAGATTTTTGGTTCAGTAGATTTTTTTTTGTGCTGTGATTAATACAAAATCCAGACTTTCTTTTATATATCTTACTAGGGGGGCCCCGCCCCCCTGCTCGCTATGCTCGCCAACCCCCCGCGTAATCGCTTCGCGATTCCAAATTATTGGCTACCCCCTGCTTGCTGCGCTCGCCAATACCCCATGGTACGAATAAGCAGTTGCAGACCTTTCAAATGATGTGTCACACAATTGGTGTTGTAAAGAAATTAAAAATGTGCCCCCTGGGGGGCAGAGTGGGGGATGACACACAACACATCCATAATATGAATAAGCAGTTGCAGACCTTTCAAATGATGTGTCACACAACTGGTGTTGTAAAGAAATTAAAAATGTGACCCTCCCCCTGGGCAGAGCAGAGTGTGGGGGTGACACACAAGACATCCATAATATGAATAAGCAGTTGCAGACCTTTCAAATCTTGTGTAACACGACTGCTGTTGTAAAGAAATTAAAAATGTGTCCCCCCTGGGGAGCAGAATGGGGGATAACACACAAGACATCCATTATATGAATAAGCAGTTGCAAACCTCTCAAATGATGTATCAAACGACTGGTGTTGTAAAGAAATTAAAAATTTGGCGAAATATTACAGTTATCGCCAAGTTGGCGTCACTTTTGACAACTAATTTTGGTCGCCAAATTTGGCGATATATCGCCAAGTTGGCGACAAACTTGGCGATTGTTGTCGATGGTAACCTTTCCTCTCTTTATGGTAACCCGTACGGCGATGCATAGATGGAGCCCTTTCCTGATTGGTCTATTCGACTCATGGAAGGAGTGGACAACCCGGATTCGTTAGTTCCGGAAATCTTCCACATCAGCATCATTCCAGGAGTCATTCTTTTTAAGGCTAGTTTTTTTTTACTATAGAAGGATACTATAATGCGAGCAAAAATTGTGTGTGTGTGTGTGCGTGTGTGTGTGTGTGGGTAAATTTTATCTCAAAAACGGCTCTAACGATTTTCGCGAAAATTTGGATTTTACCATTTTCGGGCACGAGAAGACCATTGGGCTAGGTCACATGTTCGAGAAAATTCGATTATTGGGTCATTTTGGGTCATAATGGGTCAGGATCAAGCTACTTATATCTAGAGAACGGCTGGATCGATTTTAAGGAAATTTTGTATCCAATCGTTTTTTGGCACGATAAAACTATTGAGCTGGGTCACACGTTCGAAAAATTTCGATTAGTGGGTCATTTTTGGGTCATTGTGGGTCAAGCCATTTTTATCTAAAAAACGGCTCTAACGATTTCGACCAAATTTTATATTTTATCGTTTTGGATTACAAGAAGACCATTGGGTTAGGTAACATGTTCGAGAAAATTCGGTTAGTGGGTCATTTTTGGGGTCATTGTGGGTCATGCTATTTTTATCTAGAGATTTTCTCACGCAATTTTGACTAAAAATTGCAGTCTATGGTTTTCGGGCACGAGAAAAACATTGGCCTAGGTTACATGTTCGAGAAAAAATTTTAATGGGTCATATTGGGTCATTAAGGGTCTGAGTCAAACTATTTATATTTAAAGAACGGCGTGATTGATTATAACAAAATTTTGTATATAACAGTTTTTTGACATGAGAAAACTAATGGGCTAAATCGCATGTTTGAGAGATTTCGACTATGAGGGTTATTTATGGGTCATGATGGGTCATAATGGGTCATGGTCAAGCTATATTTAAAGAACAGGTGGATCGATTTTAACGAAATTTTGTATGCAACAATTTTTTGGCAAGATAAAATCATTGGACTAGGTTACATGTTCAAAAAATTTCGATTAATGGGTCATTTTGGGTCATTAAGAGTCTGGGTCAAGCTATTTATATTTAAAGAACGGCGTGATGGATTATAACGAAATTTTGTATGTAACAGTTTTTTGACATGAGAAAACTAATGGGCTAAATCACATGTTTGAGAGATTTCGACTATGAGGGTCATTTGTGGTTCATGATGGGTCATAATGGGTCATGGTCAAGCTATATCTAAAGAACAGGTGGATCGATTTTAACGAAATTTTGTATGCAACATTTTTTTGGCACGATAAAATCATTGGACTAGGTTACATGTTCGAAAAATTTCGATTAATGGGTCATTTTGGATCATAAAGGGTCTGGGTCAAGCTATATATAATTAAAGAACGGCAGGATCAATTTTAACGAAATTCTTTATGTAACAATTTTTAGAAATGAGAAAACTAATGGACTAAGTCACATATTCGAGAGCTTTCGATTATAAGGGTCATTTGTGGGTCTTAATGGGTCAAGGTCAAGCTATATCTAAAGAATGGGTGGGTCGATTTTATCGAAATTTTGTATACAACATATTTGTGGCATGAGAAAATCATTGGGGTAGGTCACATGTTCAAGAAATTCCGATTAGTGGGCCACTTTTGGGTCATTCTAATTTTACCTAGACAACGTTTCGCGCAATTTTGACTAAATTTTGTATTTTATCGTTTTCGGGCACAAGAAAATCATTGGGTTATGACAGATTTTTGAGAAAATTCGATCAATGGGTCATTTTGGATCATAAGGGGTCAGGGTCAAACTAACTATATCTAAAAAGCGGCTCAGTCGATTTTATCTAAATTTTGTATCTAATGTTTTTCGGCATGGTAAAACTAATGAGCTTTTGTTTGTATATGTTACAGTTGGACGTTCAAAACAATAGATAACCTTGCTCTTTTTTCAGTTTCAGTTTGTCATTTAAATTCTTTAAAAAGTGGTATTTGGGTAAACATTCTCTCCAGTTAGCTTTAATAATACAAAAAAAAACTGTAAAGAAAAATATCAATTACGGACTCTACAGAAAATTTATCATTATTGTTTTTATTCCACTGTATATATATACAAAAATCTTATTCATGCAAATCAGTCGTTGGAAACAGGGCAAATAATCTCTGACATTTTCGTTTAGCGAATCAATTTACCGCAATATTTGGACACTTAATCTTGAAAAAACAAGAAAGGTATAAAAGGTTAATTAACGCTTCCGATAAAACTTTTCTTAACACTATAAACACAGCAAGGAAAAAAAAAGAAAGAAAGAAATTATTGGTTAAACCAAAATTCGAAAATAATCTCATTCGTTAATTATGAACACGCGATTTTAATAGTTATCGTGCAATGCAGTCCTTTTACACATTACTCTGTTTTGTCTAACCAAAAAAATAGGGCTGTATTATTACTATACATTATATTAGCAGCCTTCGCCCGCTACTCTGGTCAGAACTACGCTGGTATCTCAAGAACTACTGGATTTAAAAGAATCTATTTTATACCATTCGATTCAGCATGAAAAAATACACTAAAATATATTATCAGTTGAAAAATATCTGTTAATTCCGATTTGTAAGGAATTTTTTTAAAGTTCGTTTTTTAACCCCCCCTCCCTTAGAAGTGGAATTTTCGAAAATCCTTTCTTAGCGGCACTCGATGTTATAAGAAGTATTTTTACCCCAATTTTCAAGATTTTTGGTTCGGTAGATTTTTTGGGATGTTATTAATACGAAATCCAGACTTTCTTTTATATATAGAGATAAGGATTGAAAATTTCAGGTTTGTGCGCCGAAGACATCGCCAAATTAGGAAAATGTGACATATCTCACGAACTACAGTATTTAAAAGAATTTGCTTAGTACCATTCGATTCAGCATTACAAAATTCACTAAAAATATGTTATTAGTTGAAAAATAACTACAAAAGCCGATTTTTAAGGAATTTTTTTTTAAGTTCGTTCTTTTTTTTTACCCTTCTTAGGAGTGGAATTTTCGAAAATCCCTTCTTAGCGGCACTCGATGTTATAAGAAGTATTTTTAGCCCGATTTTCAAGATTTTTGGTTCAGTAGATTTTTTTTTTGTGCTGTGATTAATACAAAATCCAGACTTTCTTTTATATATCTTACTAGGGGGGCCCCGCCCCCCTGCTCGCTATGCTCGCCAACCCCCCGCGTAATCGCTTCGCGATTCCAAATTATTGGCTACCCCCTGCTTGCTGCGCTCGCCAATACCCCATGGTACGAATAAGCAGTTGCAGACCTTTCAAATGATGTGTCACACAATTGGTGTTGTAAAGAAATTAAAAATGTGCCCCCTGGGGGGCAGAGTGGGGGATGACACACAACACATCCATAATATGAATAAGCAGTTGCAGACCTTTCAAATGATGTGTCACACAACTGGTGTTGTAAAGAAATTAAAAATGTGACCCTCCCCCTGGGCAGAGCAGAGTGTGGGGGTGACACACAAGACATCCATAATATGAATAAGCAGTTGCAGACCTTTCAAATCTTGTGTAACACGACTGCTGTTGTAAAGAAATTAAAAATGTGTCCCCCCTGGGGAGCAGAATGGGGGATAACACACAAGACATCCATTATATGAATAAGCAGTTGCAAACCTCTCAAATGATGTATCAAACGACTGGTGTTGTAAAGAAATTAAAAATTTGGCGAAATATTACAGTTATCGCCAAGTTGGCGTCACTTTTGACAACTAATTTTGGTCGCCAAATTTGGCGATATATCGCCAAGTTGGCGACAAACTTGGCGATTGTTGTCGATGGTAACCTTTCCTCTCTTTATGGTAACCCGTACGGCGATGCATAGATGGAGCCCTTTCCTGATTGGTCTATTCGACTCATGGAAGGAGTGGACAACCCGGATTCGTTAGTTCCGGAAATCTTCCACATCAGCATCATTCCAGGAGTCATTCTTTTTAAGGCTAGTTTTTTTTTACTATAGAAGGATACTATAATGCGAGCAAAAATTGTGTGTGTGTGTGTGCGTGTGTGTGTGTGTGGGTAAATTTTATCTCAAAAACGGCTCTAACGATTTTCGCGAAAATTTGGATTTTACCATTTTCGGGCACGAGAAGACCATTGGGCTAGGTCACATATTCGAGAAAATTCGATTATTGGGTCATTTTGGGTCATAATGGGTCAGGATCAAGCTACTTATATCTAGAGAACGGCTGGATCGATTTTAAGGAAATTTTGTATCCAATCGTTTTTTGGCACGATAAAACTATTGAGCTGGGTCACACGTTCGAAAAATTTCGATTAGTGGGTCATTTTTGGGTCATTGTGGGTCAAGCCATTTTTATCTAAAAAACGGCTCTAACGATTTCGACCAAATTTTATATTTTATCGTTTTGGATTACAAGAAGACCATTGGGTTAGGTAACATGTTCGAGAAAATTCGGTTAGTGGGTCATTTTTGGGGTCATTGTGGGTCATGCTATTTTTATCTAGAGATTTTCTCACGCAATTTTGACTAAAAATTGCAGTCTATGGTTTTCGGGCACGAGAAAAACATTGGCCTAGGTTACATGTTCGAGAAAAAATTTTAATGGGTCATATTGGGTCATTAAGGGTCTGAGTCAAACTATTTATATTTAAAGAACGGCGTGATTGATTATAACAAAATTTTGTATATAACAGTTTTTTGACATGAGAAAACTAATGGGCTAAATCGCATGTTTGAGAGATTTCGACTATGAGGGTTATTTATGGGTCATGATGGGTCATAATGGGTCATGGTCAAGCTATATTTAAAGAACAGGTGGATCGATTTTAACGAAATTTTGTATGCAACAATTTTTTGGCAAGATAAAATCATTGGACTAGGTTACATGTTCAAAAAATTTCGATTAATGGGTCATTTTGGGTCATTAAGAGTCTGGGTCAAGCTATTTATATTTAAAGAACGGCGTGATGGATTATAACGAAATTTTGTATGTAACAGTTTTTTGACATGAGAAAACTAATGGGCTAAATCACATGTTTGAGAGATTTCGACTATGAGGGTCATTTGTGGTTCATGATGGGTCATAATGGGTCATGGTCAAGCTATATCTAAAGAACAGGTGGATCGATTTTAACGAAATTTTGTATGCAACATTTTTTTGGCACGATAAAATCATTGGACTAGGTTACATGTTCGAAAAATTTCGATTAATGGGTCATTTTGGATCATAAAGGGTCTGGGTCAAGCTATATATAATTAAAGAACGGCAGGATCAATTTTAACGAAATTCTTTATGTAACAATTTTTAGAAATGAGAAAACTAATGGACTAAGTCACATATTCGAGAGCTTTCGATTATAAGGGTCATTTGTGGGTCTTAATGGGTCAAGGTCAAGCTATATCTAAAGAATGGGTGGGTCGATTTTATCGAAATTTTGTATACAACATATTTGTGGCATGAGAAAATCATTGGGGTAGGTCACATGTTCAAGAAATTCCGATTAGTGGGCCACTTTTGGGTCATTCTAATTTTACCTAGACAACGTTTCGCGCAATTTTGACTAAATTTTGTATTTTATCGTTTTCGGGCACAAGAAAATCATTGGGTTATGACAGATTTTTGAGAAAATTCGATCAATGGGTCATTTTGGATCATAAGGGGTCAGGGTCAAACTAACTATATCTAAAAAGCGGCTCAGTCGATTTTATCTAAATTTTGTATCTAATGTTTTTCGGCATGGTAAAACTAATGAGCTAGGCCACACGTTCGAGAGATTTCGTATATAAGGGTCATTTGTTGGTCATGATGAGTCATGCTAATTTTATATAGAAAATGGTACTCACCATTTTGACTATACTTTGTATTATATCGTTTTTGAGCAAGAGAAAGCCATTTGGCTTGGACACATGCTCGCGAAAATTCGATAAGTGGATCATTTTGGGTCTTAATGAGCTAGGGTCATTCTAATTATATATAAGAATGACTCAATCAATTTTACCTAAATTTTGAAGCAAAACATTTTTTGTCACGAGAAGACTATTGGGCTGAGTTGCATGTTAAACAAAATTATATTAGTGGGTCATTTCGCTTCATTGCTGAATGCTGCCAAGCTAATTTTACCTAAAAATGGCTTAAACGATTTTGATTCAATTTTATATTATACTGTTTTTGATTACCTGAAGACGATTGAGCTATGTCACATGCTTGATCAAATTTGATTAGTGGCTCATTTTGGGTAATACGGGTCAGGGTCACGAGAATATGGCACCAGCCAATAACTTGGTGATATTTGACAAAATATTCGCCACATATGGCCAAAAAATCGACTATAAAAATTACGAAAACGAAAACACGCATTTGGAGCCAAATGAAAGAATGCCTCCAAATTTGGCTATATCTAGCAAAAAATATTGTCATTCAGAATGTAAAGAATTTTTTTATACATTCTTAAGAGGATTCGAGATGCATGGTTAAACCAATCAGAGTCGAGCTAAAAAAGTGATTTAGATCGATGTCCTTTCGTTGTAAATTTTAAAATAAAGTAAAATTTATAAACATGCGCATAAAAACATAGTTTTCTTATTGTTTTTCTAAATAATACTATTATAAACATGTTTTACAGTAATAATACAGAGTTAATGATACAGTGAAAATACTATATCGAGTTGAACACAAAGTTAATTTTGACCGAGCTAAGCTCGGTCTCCCCTGCTAGTCTATATTATAAAGGCTAAACGTATCTGTGCGTAACGCATAAGTCATTTTCGAATGGCAGCATTTTGGTATTTGAAATGAAATTTCGTTTTTGCAATTTTTCTCACTGCAAAATTAAACATCGCACATTTTCCACTTTTACACCATCGTATAGCGAAAAAAAGTACTTTTAAAGGTAATTTGTTTGAAAAATTATCTTAATTCATTTCTGAGATATTAATTTTTTTGTAGTTTTTAATGTCGTTTTTGCAAATGTGGCAACATAATTACTTCATTTCTATTAAAAGTGAAGAAAAGAAAAAAATCAGATTACTGTATCTTTTTGTTGCCTTTTTTGCATAAAAAGGGGAAAATTTTTAATTAAAATATATGCTATGCCAAGTACATCGTCTGTTATAAAACCCGGTGAATGCAGATTATTGCAGAAAATTTCTTTTACACTTAAAAGAATATAAATAGTTTAGTATCTGTTTCCAGCTAATAATAATACACACTTCAAATTTTGAATTAAAATGATTTTAAAATGATCAAATTAAAGATATCATTTTTTAAAAAAAAGGTGAATACGTATGGTGAGAGATGCATATATAAATTTTGAGATTGTGAAATAAATGATGTCGGATTAAGATTTCACGGGGGATGTTAGAATTCGAAAATAGGGTTAGTTTAAAAATTACTTACTAACCATGCAAGTCTTCATTTGCGGGTTGCATCTATGCGATGCGCGGAGCTTTGAATTAAAATCGAAAATCATCTGTTGAGATAAACTTATTCTAAGTTCAAATTCATCTAAAAGTCCATATATTATAAAAAATGTAGTTTAATTCCATCTAAAAGGCACATTCCTTCATTACATTCAGAGAACTCAATCGTTCTCACACACTTGTCAAGGTTCTTCGAAAGATAATAAATAAAATCAGACGATATTTTCATTTTCTTAATTTACGCGTTCAATTAGTTTCACTTCATTTCATTTTACAACATCCTCCCCCCTTTGAAACTTGGGGAGAGTTTCAAATACATAACAATTATTATTAAAAAGATCCAACCTCTTTGGAGCTTTTACACATCTTCCAGAAGAGGTATATTTCTTAAGTATGACACTATCAGGAGAAGACACATTTTCATGATCATCATGCTCACTGGAACTAGTTTTCTCTTCACCCGACGGTTTGGATGCAATTTCAATTATTTCATTCGAATATATTTCCAAAGGAAAGATGCGCTGCACCGGACGTAAAACCGTGTTGTGCTGAGTTTTCAACTTAACACCACGAACTTTACCATCCCGTCCTGGAATTAAATGAATCACCTTTGCTAAAGGCCAAAATAAACGTTTTTTGTTATCATCCCCAACTAAGACTATTTCTCCCACTCGCGGTTCACGTGTATATTTTTCAGTATGTTTTTGAACTAATTCGCTGAGGTATTCTTTTCTAAAACGTTGCCTAAAATCGGTAAGAAGTTTAGCTCTGTAATTCAACCTTCTCCTTAAACTTTGAGAATCTAATTCGATAATATCCGAATTGCTGAAACTTCGGTTTTCAGTAAGAAACATAGCGGGTGTGAGAGGTACTAGCTCCAGTGGGTCCTCTGAGATATAGGTTAGAGGTCTGCAGTTAATCACAGATTCACAATCACATATAAGTGTATTCAATTCTTCATAAGTCAATACAGATCTACCTAAAGTACGTACTAACAATTCTTTTACAATGCGAACTAACCTTTCCCACCAGCCTCCCCACCAAGCTGCGGTGGGAGGTATAAATTTCCAAACAATTTTATGCGTCATGGTTTCTTTTAAAATTTTATCCCAATTTAATTTTGAAAGTTCATTGGAAGCCCCCCTAAAGTTTGTTCCATTATCACAATAAATAGTGCTGGGCCTACCGCGTCTAGCTATAAAACGTCTAAGTGCTAGCAGGAAAGCATCAGAAGATAGCGAATTGACTAGTTCAAGGTGAATCGCGCGATAAACGGCACAAGTAAACAATGCTATCCAAACTTTCTCGCCATTTTTTAGAAATAACGGCCCGGCTAAGTCTACTCCAATAATTTCAAAGACAGCACAATCTGTAACGCGATCTGGTGGCAAAGGTGTTGGTTCGCTTGACAAAGACTTTACCTTAAAACGTTTACATGCAATACAGTCGTACAATACATTTTTAATAGTTCTTCTAGCTCTAATTATCCAAAATCTTTCTCTTATTAAAGATTGCATTGTTCTTATACCTGCATGACAATTCTTTTGGTGTACTGATCTAATCAATAATTTAGTAAATTCACATTTGCCTGGTAACAATATTGGATACAAAAATGATTCTCGGTCATTTCTTTCAGTTATTTTAGTTTTAACTCTTAAAATTCCATTATCATCTGTGAATGTTACAATATCATTTAATGACCTTTTATTATAGAAATAACAGCTCTGAACTAAACGGATTAGATATTTTTCAGAATTTTCAATTTCATTTTGAGTAAGATTAGAATATTTACACTTATTAGAAACATTTCGGCAATTATTTACAAATCTCAGAATCCAAGCAAATATTCTTATCATCTTATCATAATTAGATATATTATCTAAGAGCCAAAGGGGTGTGTCTTTAGCTAGATCAATATTCGTAATTTCGATCTTTTTTCTTTCTAAATCAACATCTTTTGGCTGACAGTCAATCGCGCCAATTGGCCAACATTCAGGATTTTCTTTTAACCACTTAGGACCTTCCCACCATCGCGAATCAAGCATTTTCTGCGGAGAACATCCACGTGAAAGTATATCAGCTATATTCAAATTTCCTGGAACGTGCTTCCATGACTCTATATTGGACATCTGTCGAATTTCTTTGACTCTGTTGCTCACGAAAACCGACCAATTCCCATGTTCCTTTATCCACCAAATTGCGGTAGTAGAATCTGACCAGAATGTGATTTTCAGACCTGGCATATTTATTGCCTTGATGATAGAACTCGCAAGTCGAGTACCTATACAACAAGCCATTAACTCTAAACGCGGCATGCTCAAAGTTTTGAGAGGAGTAACCCTAGACTTCGCTCTAACAAGCGTAACCTTGACATCGGAATCAATTATTGATCTAGCGAAGACACATGCTGCATATGCCCCTTTACTCGCATCAACAAAAACATGAAGTTCAGATGAAGCATTAATTTCTAAGTATCGAGGTATAGCTACTTCTTTTAAAACATCAATATTCTTCAACCATTTCAAAAAAGCACTCACAATGTTACAAGGTAATTCTCGATCCCATGGAATTTTCTGTTTCCATGAGTCTTGTAGCAATAATTTTGGAAGCAATGTAGCAGGAAAGAATAAACCGATAGGATCAAAAATCTTTTGCACAATGCTCAAAATTAATCTCTTAGTAATTTTCCTTTCACACGTTAATGTTTCTAAATCTAAACAACATTTCAAAGAATCATTATCTAAATTCCAAATAATCCCCAAAACTGAAGTATCCCCAGAATATTTATCAACATTCTTGCAAGCTACATTGCTTTCAAAACAACGCAAATTGAAACACCCTTTAGACATTAATAACTTTGCATTTTCAATAAACATTTCAGCTTCATTAATGTTAGAAACACCTGATACACAATTATCTACATAAAATGAACACTTTAATTTTTCAGCAGTTTCCTTATATTCAGGAGGACTATTTTCTAAAAGATGCATTATAGATGCACTTAGTAAATAAGAGCTAGAAGAGACACCAAATACAACTCTACAATGTCTATAAATCAATTGTCCTTCATTACATGGGAAATAGAATCTAAGAAAATCTCTATCTTTAGGCATAACAGATAACATTAAATAAGCCTTTTCTATATCTGCAGTTATACCGATAGGATACATTCTAAAACGATCAAGAATATCAGGTATCAATTCTATAAGATTGATGCCTTTATACAAACATTCATTTAACGAGGGTTTCCCTTTCTCAGAAGCAGATGCATCAAATACAGGGCGTATTTTTGTGGTTTCCTTATCTAACCTGATAACGGGCCTATGCGGTAAATAATGACATTTATTACTTAATTCATTTTCTGGAACACGTTCAATAATATTCATTTTTTCCCAATTCTTAAATACTTCCTGATATTCATCGAAAAATCCCCCACATTTCAATTTATTGATCATTTTTTCATATCTCTTCCGAGCTAAAACTTTATTGTCGGGCAAATTCTTAAAATTACACTTCCATGGAAGCCCTACTTCATATCTGCCATCGGGAAGAATTTTCATTTTTTCTTTAAAATCGTTTAAATCAAAGTTTTCCCGCTTTTCAAAACTCTGAATGGGGTCAGAAATTCCTATGGTTTCAAGTTCCCATAATTCATTCAAAGGAATATTTCTAACGTGCATAGACAATGTTGTCAAAACGTTATGTTTCTTGCCACACGTTTGTTTCCCCATCACTGTCCAACCGAGCTTGGTTTCTATGGCAGTCAAATCGCAATTTAATTGAATTAAATTTCCTGTCAATAATTTTCCTATCATATCAGCCCCCACCAAAAGATCAATTTCAGATTCCTTACAAAAATCATCAGATAGATTTATTTTATTTCTTTTTAATTCATTTAATATTCTATAATCTTTAATTTTAGGTACAAATCCGCAAATCTTTTTTTCGGAAAATGCTTCAAAACAAAACGCATTATTTCCATCTAATTCACTGATTTCTACCGAAAACACATTATGTTTTTTAGGTTTCGTTTCATCCCCCCCGAACAGCGCGTGAATAATTATTTCTTTTCTTATAGGATGCATTTTTAGTGATTTCATTATTCTCTCGCTTACGTAACTACTTTGGCTCGCTGAATCCAGCAGTGCGCGTACGACTTTTTGGCGACCTTGCGATCGAATGCGCACGCCAAGCGTTTGCATGTACACAACTTTATTTCTACTACAATTAGAAAGAGAATTTTCAGATTTTAAAGAATCATCTTGATTATTATTTATATTTTGTTCTGGACACATTATTTCAAAATGAGGTTTATGGCAATAATTACATTTTAATTTATTTTTAATATTACAATTCTTACTCAGATGACCCGCCTTTTGCAAACAAGTGAAGCAAATCCCCTTTTTTAACAAAATCTTTTGTTTATCAGTTAACCGTTTGACTGCTACGCGGCGCAAAAGCGCTGCGATAGTTTATCTCGAAAACCGCGGCGCAGCGCTTTTGCGCTGCGAGTTCTTTATAATACAAAAAGAATTATTAAAATTGATTGATATTTGTCTAAATAACAGTGTTTTATATGACAACATTATTTTTTCCTTTAAAGAAATCAAAATATGTACCGCAATTTTCGTGCATTCTTGCAAAAATTGCTTAGCACTAAAACGGTTAAAGACATTTTTTTAGCCCTAAAACATTTATTAGAGGGGTGAAACCTATCACAGAATATGCAATTGTTTTTCTTACCTTTATTTTCTATACTCACCAATGCAGAGGCGGTGGCTGGATCAGGTTTGCTAATAATTTCAGATAAAATGTTCTTTTTTCTAACAATAGAATCAAAACCTTTTCTTGCTAAAAACACCATTTCATCTCCTTGAACTTCTTGGCGTAGAAAGTCCATCAGATTTTTTAAAGTCCTGGAATTTTCACTGGAATATGTATCGTGATTTCGACTTCTTTCCCAGGTCAAAAGAACTTCTTCAGGCAGGCAGCTCTCAACCAAGGGCATGAGAAAGTCTCCATACTTCTCTTGAGTTCTTCCCAAACTTTCTAAGGCACGAAGTTTGCTTTCTAATTCATCGTATAAAGAGGCTAAGTCAACTTTCATTTTAGGCGCAGTGGCATTTTTCATTACGAGGGTTAATAATTCCCTAACGTAAATTTGCACAAGAAGATCATCTCGTCCAAACCTCTGTTTTAATTGATCGATAGCCTTCGGATAATTTTCCGCGGTAGCTGGATAACTTGATATTAAACGCTCCGCTTTTGATTTCGGTTCCATACATTGGAATAGGTACTGCATCTTGTCTTCAGCGGCAATAGAATCGTCTTCGTGTATTTTCTTGAACTGGCTCCAAAACGATAAAAATTCCTTTGGTTCGCCGTTAAACTTTTTCAGCTCGATCTCCGGTAATTTAAATTTGCGTTTTACTTCTTCGCCAGGAGATGAAGAAACCTGTATCTTTTCATCAATACGTGCACATATTTCTATATATTTTTCTCGATATTCTTCTGCACTTTCAAAATCTTCGGTAAACAATTTTTCGTCCTTATCTTGTAACAATATTTCCGAAATTTTACTTTGACAAGTGTCCATCCGTTGAAATTTATCAAACAGTTGAGTTTTCAGAATAGAAAGTTCTTTAATTTCACATATTTCTTTAGTTAATTCAGTTTCAATTTTCTTAAACGTGAGAGTAAAAGCAGCTCTCAGTCCTTTTCTCTGAGTTTTCAAACTACTCAGATCCATTTTTTCATTTAAAATTAATTGAAATTCAAAACTCCTGTCCCGCCGAGGGTACCAGTATGTTAGAATTCGAAAATAGGGTTAGTTTAAAAATTACTTACTAACCATGCAAGTCTTCATTTGCGGGTTGCATCTATGCGATGCGCGGAGCTTTGAATTAAAATCGAAAATCATCTGTTGAGATAAACTTATTCTAAGTTCAAATTCATCTAAAAGTCCATATATTATAAAAAATGTAGTTTAATTCCATCTAAAAGGCACATTCCTTCATTACATTCAGAGAACTCAATCGTTCTCACACACTTGTCAAGGTTCTTCGAAAGATAATAAATAAAATCAGACGATATTTTCATTTTCTTAATTTACGCGTTCAATTAGTTTCACTTCATTTCATTTTACAACAGGGGAAAAATTGTATGATTGAGCCAAAGTGGAATAAATTTTGCTGTTTTTCATTTTGGAATACCAAGCATAAGATAGTTAATTGATAACTTTACCATAATAAGAGATCTTTATCCTATTTTACTGCTTACATGTACGATTAAAGTTTATTTTTAATAATTTGTACAACTGAGTTTTATAGGAATAATAGTTTGTTAACTTTAGGTTAAATATCATTTGTTTAAGAGTTACAACAAAAAATGCATCTTATATTGGTTAGTCTAACTAATTTTGTAGGTTTATTATAAAACAATGAAACAGTTGCGTCTTAAAGACTTTCTTTCGTCGAAATTCGACGGGTTCTACCTTGTATAGATAAGGATTGAAATTTTCAGGTTTCTGCGCCGAAGATATCGCCAAATCAGGAAAATGTGACGTATCTCACGAACTACTGGATTTAAAAGAATTTGCTTCAGCATAAAAAAATGTACTAAAATATGTTATCAATTGAAAAATAACTACAAAAGCCGATTTTTAAGGAAATTTTTAAAAGTTCGTTCTTTTTTTTACCTCCCTTAGGAGTAGAATTTTCGAAAAACCCTTCTTGGCGGCACTCGATGTTATAAGAAGTATTTTTACCCCAATTTTCAAGATTTTTGGTTCGGTAGACCTTTTTGTGCTGTGATTAATAAGAAATCCAGTCTTTCTTTTATATATACGTGATGGAACCCGTCGAAATTCGACGATAGAAAATGTTTAAAAAGAAACTGTCTTATTGATTTATAATAAATCTACAAAATTAGTTACTGTAAAAAATATATCTTATATTGGTCAATCTAACTCCCAAACATATATTATTTTAAGCTAAAATTAACAAAGTACTAATTTTACAAAACTCAGTTGTCAAAATTATTAAAATTAAACTTTAATTTCATACGTAATCAGTAAATTATTACAAAGATCACTTAACATGATGAAAATTATTAATTGAGGCTTTTATGTTTGGTACAATTGCGAATGAAAAAAAAAATTCCAAATTAACACGATCACAGACTATATATTTAACACAGTATACGCATTTTAATTTCTATTTTTTTTTTTTTTTTTTTTTCAATTTTAAGGGAAAATGGAATGATTCTGTTGCTACAATAACAAAATTCCTAATAAAAACTATATAAAAATTAATTGTGATACAGCTTTCAGACAAATTGCATTTAAAAGTACATTTTTTTTTCTCTAGACGACGGTGTAAAAATTTAAAATGTACGATGTTTAGAAGTATAAAATTTCCAGTACCAAAAATTTCAAAACCGAAATTACATGGGAAAGTGTTGCCATTCGCAAAATGACGTATGCGTTACGCACAGATACGTTTGACCTTTATAGTATAGATAGATAAGGATTGAAAATTTCAGGTTTCTGCGCCAAAGACATCGCCAAATTAGGAAAATGTAATATACCTCAGGAACTACTGGATTTAAAAGAATTTGCTTAGTACCATTCGATTCAGCATGAAAAAATATACTAAAATATGTTGTCAGTTGAAAAATAACTACAAAAGCCGATTTTTTAGGAATTTTTTTAAAGTGCGTTCTTTTTTTACCCCCTTAGGAGTGGAGTTTTCGAAAATCCCTTCTTGGCTCGATCTTGTAAGAAGTATTTTTATTCCGATTTTCAAGATTTTTGGTTCGGTAGATTTTTTTGTGTTGTGATTAGCAAGAAATCCAGACTTTCTTTTATATATATAGACTAGTAGGCTCAGCCCACCTGCTCGCTACGGTCGCCAGCCCCCCGCGTAATCGCTTCGCGATTCCAAGTTGTCAGCTACCACTGCTTGCTGCGCTCGCCAATACCCCATGGTATGAATAAGCAGTTGCAGACCTTTCAAATGATGTGTCACACGACTGGTGTTGTAAAAATATTAAAAATGTGCCCCCTTGGAGGGGGCAGAGTGGGGGATGACACACAAGACATCCATAATATGAATAAGCAGTTGCAGACCTTTTAAATGATGTGCCACACGACTGGTGTTGTAAAGAAATTAAAAATGTTCCACCTCCTGGGGGGCAGAGTGGGAGGTTGACACACAAGATATGCATAATATAAATAAGCAGTTGCAAACCTTTCAAATGATGTGTCACACGATTGGTGTTGTAAAGAAATAAAAAATGTGCCCCCCTGGGAGAGCGAGGCAACAACTTCAAGCAGTTCTTTTAATTTTTTATTTATATAAGAGATTTATCAATTAATTTTATTAGTTTACAATTCTTTTGTTGCCATTTTACAAAAAGAAAAAAAAGGGAGCGGAGAGCGACACACAAGACATCCATAATATGAATAAGCAGTTGCAGACCTTTCAAATGATGTGTCAGACGACTGGTGTTGTAAAGAAATTAAAAATGTGCCCCCTGGGTGGCAGAGTGGGGGGGTGACACACAACACATGCATACTATGAATAAGCAGTTGCAGACCTTTCAAATGATGTGTCACACGACTGGTGTTGTAAAGAAATTAAAAATGTGCCCCCCTGGGGGGCAGAGCGGAGGGGGACACACAAGACATCCATAATTAGGATGAGCGAAGCGAATCTTCTACTAGGCCACTCAAATTACATTTTGTCGTACACTTTACAAAAAAACTACTCAATATTTTAACTTCAAATTAAACACAAAAATAAATTATAATCTGTAGATTTGCACAATATATTTTTTTTTACAGTAAAACGTTAAAAAATTAATATTTTAATTAATTTATTTTACATGCATTTCCAATGCGGACGCATTTTAGCAAATAAAGAAAAAATGAAACGCGTATATTTTCAGAAAAAAATTATAAATCATGGAGTAAGTAATTATAGATAGAATCATGATTAATTTAATAAATAAAATATGTTTTCATCATTCAGCAAAATCGTTTGCATAGATGACACTTAAACATTTTAAAAGAATTGTACTATGGATTTTTTTTTCTTTTTGTAAAATGGCAACAAAAGAATGTAAACTAATAAAATTAATTGATAAATCTCTTATATAAATAAAAAATTAAAAGAACTGCTTGAAGTTGTTGCCTCGATTCAAGCTCTTTATAAATGTACCAGAGCAAAGTTGGCCGATTCAGAAACGACAAATGGACTTCAACCATTTCTTACTTTATCATTTGGATTTAAAGTAATGTTACGTTCTTATTTATGGACCGAAAAAGATTTAGTGAACGATACTTTAGACTTTGTTGCACGTATTAAAGAAAATCACAAACCACCAGACCAGATATCGCGAATAATCATGGATAAATTTGAATACTATAGTAATTTAACTTATAAGAATTGGTGCGTACCAATTCCCCCAATAATTAAATTCTGGAAAAATGGAAGCATAAGTTGCTCAAGGAAAGAATTTCTTCTGCAGTTAGCTTTTGCTGTTACAATTCATAAATCCCAAGGTTTAACATTGGATGAAGCAGTTGTAGGTATTGAGGATATATGGACACCAGTTGGCTTAAAAACGTACGTAACGTTGTCGAGAGTGAAAATCCTTCAAAATTAAGCATTCAACAGAATTTTTCTTTACGAAAAATTCTACAATATCAAAAATTCTGATACGCTAACATGTATAAAAACGAAGAAATCAGAAAAAAAAAAGTTTTACAGTTAAAAATTCATAGTATCAGCGAGAGCAGATTTCAAATGTTTTTCCAGAAAATAGGATTTTGAAGAAGTAACTTTCTTCAAGCTCTCTTCAAATATATTATTCTAAAATAGCTGTCAGAGATTATTTGATGTTAATTACAAAGATTGGAAACATGCATAATTCAAACAACTTTAAAAAATACCAGTGGCTGCTGGAAATTGTAAAAACATCTTTAAAAGAGCTTTTAGTTGAAAAATTAAAAATACTTTGTGAAAGTTTGCTTCGAAAATATTTTATTATGCCAGTCTAACATTATATATAAAAAATTAAAATGCGCCAAAATATAAAAAAAGTTTTTGTTTAATAAAGATGCAAAAATAATATTAAAAAGTATTGTTACTTTCAAATATCTGTTTTATAAAATAATGCTTCGCGAATCCAAACAAAGCATGGCTTTTGCTAGTATGAATAAGCAGTAGCAGTTCTTTCAAATGATGTGTCACATGACTGGTGTTGTAAAGAAATTAAAAATGTGTCCCCCCTGAGGGGCAGAGCGGAGGGGATACACAAGACATCCATAATATGAATAAGCAGTTGCAGACCTTTCAAATGATGTGTCATACGACTGGTGTTGTAAAGAAATTAAAAATGTGTCCCCCTGGGGGGCAGAGCGGAGGGGGACACACAAGACATCCATAATAGGAAAAGGCAGTTTCAGACCTTCCTAAAGATATGCAACACGAGTGCTGTGGTTAAAAATTTAAAAAGTTCCCCTTTGGGGGGAAGTGGGGTGCGGCGCCCCAAACATGCATAATTGGAATGAACAGTTAAAGTTCGTTTAAACTACAGGGGGGTTCCTCCTCCCCCCCCCCCTCCCATTCGCTACGCTCGCCAACCTCCCGCGTTAATCGCTTTGCGATTCCAAGTTGTAGGCTACCCCTGCTTGCTGCGCTCACCAATACCCCATGGAATCGCTTCGCAATGCATAGACGGAGCCCTTTCCTGACTGGTCTATTCAACTCATGGAAGGAGTGGTCCACCCGGACGCATTATTTCTGGAAACCTTACACATCAGCATCATTCCTGGAGTCATTCCTTTAAAGGCTAGTTTTTTTTTTTTAATATAGAAGGATAAGGATTGAAAATTTCAGGTTTCTGCGCCAAAGACATCGCCACATTAGGAAAATGTGACAGATCTCACGAACTACTGGATTTAAAAGAATTTGCTTAGTACCATTCGATTCAGCATGAAAAAATGTACTAAAATTTTTTATCAGTTGAAAAATAACTACAAAAGCCGATTTTTAAGAAATCTTTTAAAAGTTCATTCTTTTTTTTACCCCCCTTAGGAGTGGAATTTTCGAAAATCCCTTCTTAGCGACACTCGATGTTATAAGAATTATTTTTACCCCAATTTTCGAGATTTTTGGTTCGGTAGATTTTTTTGTGCTGTGATTAATAAAAAATCCAGACTTTCTTTTATACAGGGTGTTTCGCTACCAGACCGACAAACTTTGAGGGGTGATAGTAGACATGAAGACAACATTATTAAATGGGAAACCATGGGGCGCAAACGTCTTCTGTAGGAGCTAGGGGCCATTAAAGTTTAAGGTCCAAAACTTCAAACGATGATAAAAAACGGAAAAAAGGGTCAATTCGTTTGCGGTTTTCACTAAAATTATTCTTTATATCACGACTTTTTTAGAAAAAAATTTTAATGGATACTTTAAAAAATTGTCGATAGAGGGTGCTTTAGACTTTAAAGTAACGAACAACTACTTTTTATCGTTATTTTGTCCGTGGAGTTGAAATTATTCCAAAGTTTAGACTTTAACTTAAATTTTAAGCCAAAAATCGGAAACATCGGGATTGGGTAACTAGCGAAAATTGAACTGTGAACCGAGGGGGAGATTTTAAACTCTCATAAACGTAGGAGAAACTATTCGATTTTGTTGCGTTTTGCGTGTAGGTCATTCCCTTGGTAATTATTTTATTCAAAACGACGTACAGCTTTCATGTCCTCATTTTTTGATAGAGGGCGCTTCCGAGACATGTCCGACATTTCAATGGTATTACTCCTGGGTGTTTTACTACCAGACCACCATACTTCCAGGAAATGTTAGGGAAGCAAAGAGGACTTGGAATCACATAGGAATGTAACGTTGGAAGTGCCTTTTTTGCGAGTTATGGTTAAAGGAAGCAGAGAAAAAACAACAGAAACACCAGAAAAAGAGCAACACGTTAATGTGACAGAAAACAGTTTATTTAAAGGTTTTACTAGAAAAGGTATTCGAATTTACGACCAGAAGTAGTCCGGCAAGTTTGACAGCAACGGTAGATGGCGTTGTCGTTTCCTTGCGGTAGATGGCGCTAAACGGTAATGCGCATGAACAGCGATCATTTTAAAGTGATCATTCGCGAACCGGTTCCAAAGGTTCCATGAAGTATTTGAACGATGAACAGCACGAGGAGACTCCTCCACATTTTACCAACGACATTTGCCGATACATTAAGTAACATATGGACAGAGATGGATAGGTCGTTGTGCCCCGGTTCATTGTCATGCCAGATCGCCGGACCTATCTTGTATGGACTTCTTCTGCTGCTATCAAATGAAAAGTTGGGTGTATGACACTCCCGTACCATCAGTTTAAGACTTCGCAGCAGGTATTTCTTTAGCTGCCAGAAAGCTATCAGAGATGCCAGGAATCTGTCAAAGCGTGAGGAAATCCGTGCGCGTGCAACGCCGCTGTCAAGCATGGTGGACTGTTTCTGGTCGTAATTTCGAACACCTTTTGTAATAAAACATTTAAATAAACTGTTTTCTGTTACATTAGCATGTTGCTCTTTCTCTACTGTTTCTGTAGCTTTTTTCCCTGCTTCCTTTAACCTTAACTCGCAAAAAAGGCATTTCCAACATTTCATTCCTTTATGATTCCGAGTCGTCATTGCATCCCTAACACTTCCTGGAAGTATGTTGGTCTGGTAGTAAAACAACCTGGAGTAATGCCATTGAAATATCGGACATGTGTCGGAAGCGCCCTCTATCAAAAAATGAGGACACCAAAGCTGTACGTCATTTTGAATAAAATAATTACCAAGGGAATGACCTACACGAAAAACGCAACAAAATCGATTAGTTTCTCCAATGTTTATAAGCCTTTAAAATCTCCCCCTTGGTTCACAGTTCAATTTTCGCTAGTTAACCGATCCCGATGTTTCCGATTTTGGGCTTAAAATTTAAGTTAAAGTCTAATCTTTAGAATAATTTCAACTTCACGCACAAAATAACGATAAAAAGTAGTTGTTCGTTACTCTAAAGCGCCCTCTATCGATAATTTTTTAAACTAAGCTTTAAAATTTTTTTCTAAAAAAATCGTGATATAAAGAATGATTTTAGTGAAAACCGCAAACGAATCGACCTTTTTCTCCGTTTTTTGTCATCATTTGAAGTTTTGTACCTTAAACTTTAATGGCCCCTAGCTCCTACAGAAGACGTTTGCGCCCCATAGTTTCCCATTTAATAATGTTCGTTTTCATGTCTACTGTCAACACTGAAAGTTTGTCGGTCTGGTAGCGAAACACCCTGTATATATAGATAAGGATTGAAAATTTCAGGTTTCTGCGTCAAAGACATCGCCAAATTAGGAAAATGTGACATATCTCACGAATTACTGGATTTAAAGGAATTTGCTTAATACCATTCGATTCAGCATGAAAAAATATACTAAAATTTGTTATAAATTGAAAAATAACTACGAAAGCCGATTTTTTAGGAATTTTTTTAAAGTTCGGTTTTTTTACCCCCCCCCCCCCCCTCTTAGGAGTGGAATTTTCGAAAATACCTTCTTAGCGGCACTTGAAGTTATAAGAAGTATTTTTACCCCAATTTTCAAGATTTTTGGTTCGGTAGATTTTTTTGTGCTGTGATTAATACGAAATCACGACTTTCTTTTATATATATAGATTATATAAAGTATCATACGTTATAACATAATGATTATTATCTATTATTATCTATTATAAAACTTAAAGAAGTCCGGGTCACACAAAAATCTTCATATTTTCTAAAATAAATAAATAAATAAATAATAAAATAGAAATATTTCATTAAAAATTTATAATTGTATCAAATTGTATTAAATAGTATTAAATTGTATCGTTAATTTATTAGTATCCATCAATTCCTATATCTTGTATTCTATATTTCGAAGAATTTCGGCTATTTCAAGTCTTAAAAACTGGCTATCCGCAAAGACAGAAGGTAAAAGTCGAGGCCGTAGTAACTTAGAATGTCGAAAGGCTTCATTCGTTAAATAACATGTCTGAAGTATAATAATAAATAGCAATTTTTCTCATGAAATTAAAGAACATATAAACGTATTATTTTGGCGAAGGCTTCATGTTGGCTTCAAAGAAGAAATCTCGATTTCACCTTTGGGATACAAGTTTCGAATTTAGTATCGACGGCGATGATCTTTGTTTAGTCACATTTATGAACACGATATGTGAAATTATATAAAGCGAGATATTATTTTACTACTTATGGAAATAGCTGTCCAAAATAACTTTTTAGAAAATCATTCTTCCTAAAAGAATGATATCATTAACGTCTCATTAAAGACAATTTTTACGGCTCCAACTGATGAAAAAATGATTCGAAAACAACATATTTAATTTGCTTAAAATAAAGAAAGCAACATGAACTGGTGCAATACTTGTATACTGGAATACTTGTAAATGTGTCATTTTGTTAAATAATTTGTTAGAAAGGTCTCTTGTTGTAGATGATTGCTATGCAGATCCGGTACAACAATTATGTTCATATGTAGAAGAATAACCACAAGTGCTTTTACTTCATCTTCCTCTAGTTCAAATAAAACATTAGAAGAGAAATAGACAATCAATATTTATTTTGTCTCGTAAATTTTTAAAACACTTTGCACGATGTTAACAATAATTTTAATTTAAAATATCCTTTAGTATACTAAATTTGTTGTATAATAATGTTACGCTCCAGTTCGCTCCTAAGTCCTTGAAACAATTGAGAATATACAGTGGTGGTCAAAAGTTTCCGGCCAGTATAAAATTTTTCGTTAATTTCTAAATATACTTATGTGAAGCGGAATCTCAAAGTGATGCTTATACATTTTATTGACTTATTAATTAGGAATTTATTTATGAAATATCAAATAATTATCAATGAATTTAACTAATAAAATTAATTGCAAAGGAAAACGCATATTCTCAAAAGTTTCCGGTCATCTTGGTGAGTTTTTTTAAAAAATGATGTTATAATAGAAATTAATATTAGTATTTTGTCGTCATAATTTTAGCAATAAATACTGAAGCATTAAGACGTGGTATCGACTCAATGAATGGTTGAAGATCGTCTATATCATATTTTTTCTAATCTTCTTGCAATCTTTTGGAAAATTCTGCTGAATTGGAATATCTGTAATTACATACACGTTTGTTGAGTTCATTCCAAAGATTTTCTATTGGATTCAGATCGGGCGATTTCGTAAGCCATTTCAAAAGCGGATTTTTTTTTTTTTTTTTTTTTTTTTTTTTTTTTTTTGTGTGTGTGCTAAAAACACATTTTGACGACCTTGCATTATGTTTTAGTTACTTATCATTCTAAAACAGATAGTTGCGACCAAAATTTTTTACTAATAAGGCAGCAAACGATCCTGCAAGATATCCTTATGCATTGAATTATTTATCTTGCCACGTATTTAAAAAAAAAAAAAAAAAAAAAAAAAAAAAAACAGACTTAGACTTTGTTTAGAAAGTACTTCTTATAGCATAACGTGTCCTCCACCATACTTCATTGTAGGAATAACATATCTTAAATCTCGTCTTTTGTTTTTAAGTGTTTCAGCATAGAGTGTAACATCCACCCCAAAAATATTGAACTCTGATTCGTCAGAAAATAGCACTGTTTTTCAGTTTTCTCGTGACCAGTCTTTGTGTTTCTTGGTAAACGCCAATCGAACTCGCAATTTTTTTTTTAATTTGTCAAAGATTTTTTTTTTTTTTTACACCGAGTCTTTCACAAAGTCCTTCACTCGTCTACAAAGCGTTTTCTCCAAATAGACCGACTTATTTCAGCAATATTTTCCCTCCGTAAACCGAGCGTTATTTCAGATGCAATTTTATGCGGGCGTCAACTGCTTTTCTTCTGACAATTTAGTCCACACGAATAGTCATTTTCCGACGTCTCCCGGACCGTGGCAAGTCCTGGAGGAAATGACCATCTGTATATTTGAATATTTTTCACACTAGATTTCGCGATGGATAACTTTGCCGCGATCTCACGAGAGAATTGGTCTTTTAGCGACAAACAAATTACTCGTTTACGAACGATAACTGTTTAACTTTTCATTTATGGTTTTCAACTATACTTTTCATGTTGATCAATAAACAAAAAAGGCCATAAAAACACTTTATTAGTAGTAAAAACAAAAGCATGATCAATGGGGGAAACTTTTGCACATCCGAATTTCGAATTCCTCCCCTTTGCATCAAGTGTCTTCAGTACCCAATCAAAATGATCACGTTGTCAGAGATTATTTACATATTTCTAACTTTTGGGGCAACTGCGCTTTTTCCTTTCTGAAATGTTTTAGCAAACAAATTAAAAAAAAAAAAAAAAGAAAGAAAAGAAAAAGAAAGAAAGAAACCTAACTGGCAAGAAACCGTCATTGTACAACGGTTGAAATTTATATTTCTGGCCTTGGCAACAAGGGGTGTAATTAGGCGACCGCTGACGATTTCAATTGAAAGAATGATATTTTTAACCATAAATTTTTCAGAACGATTTTCCAATTTAGCTTGATTTGTGTTATGTAAAGTAAATTGAAAAATTCATCTTGTGTAAAAAATGGAATTGACTCGTGAACATTTTCGCTCGATCATTTTTCATAACTTTCGACGTGGAATGTCAAGACAAGAGTACTTCCATGAACTTAATTCTTTATACAGCGATAAAGCACCATACTAAAACTGTAAAAAACTGGTATAACAAATTCATTCTAGTTGACGTTCGCTTCAGGACGTATTCCGTGAAGATCTACCAAAATTGGTTGTTGTGTCAGAAAATATTGACGCTGTGCCTGAACTGGTAAAGAAAGATCGTCATGTGACATACTTTGAGATTTAAAAATCTTTGGACATTAGTATGACAGGCATCAATAAGATACTGCCAGAACATTTGTCAGTAAAAAATATTTGTTTGCGTTGGAGCCCCATAATCCGACAAACGCTCAGAAGAAAACTTGTGCTGATTGGAGCAAGGAAATGTTAAAGAAATACTTTCAAGGTTCATCAGAAGCTGTGTATAACATCATCAACACAGGTGACAAATTAAGAATATATGCATTTGTGCCCGAAACAAAACAGCAATCGACTGTATGGGTCTTCGAAGTGAGCCAAATCCAACAAAAGTTGTTCCAGGAAAAAAGCACATCGAAGTAAATGGTTGCCTGTTTCTTCAGCATTACTGGTCACGTGTCTGGGTCCTGTAGCATTAGAGCAATGCAGGACAGTCAATTCTTAATAGTGCTCGACCATTTATTTGCCAGAAGTTTATTTACTTTTATTTACATTTAATTATTTGGATAGTTTCCTGTATTAAATACTGTACACTAATTGATCGTGTCTTTTTTTTTTTTTTTTTTTTTTTTTTTTTTTTTGTAGGATCAACGTAAGAAAAGATTTTCATCCATCAGAAAACTATGGTCCAGGATGTGCTGCTGCACAAAGACACCACCATCATAAGAGGGGGAAAACAATCAAATATCCTACGAATCTTCCCTCCAAATATAAAAAACTCAACAACAATGTAATGAACAAAAGTATTATGTGAAATTTATATTGTAAATATACCATATTGAAAATAGTGGGTAACTACCTCCATCTGTTAAACAATAAACCCCCACAATAGTAACCTTTTTTGTGTGTTTTTTTTCTGTGTGTTTTTATCTTTAAGATGTCGTTAAGCTTAGGATAAAAGAAGCAACAATATTTACTATATTCTTTTCGGAAACGGCTGATAGAGAATTCCTTTTTTATTTCTTTTCAGGAGGCTATTGGAGTTGTAACATATTTTGTTAATATAATTTTGCCAATAGCTAAATTGTAAATAAATTATTTGTAAAAAAGAATAAAATGAACAATGCAATAGTTAGCATCTAAAATTATGGAAGAAAATTTTCATTGAATGAATATTACTGAAAATGAATAAATATCTCGGAAAAAGAAATATTTAAATAGAGCATATATATATATATATATAGGGTAGATGTGCCAGTAATGGACCCCCTTAAGGAATTTCTCTAAAAAATAGTTTTTTATTAATAGTTATAATTATTGTATTCCAAATTTTTTCGTATTATATTAATCTTTCAACAATATTTAACTAATCCCATAGTTACATTTCCCAATAAAAATAAAAATTTAATTATAAATAATAGAAATATGTCTCAACACCCAAAAGCCCAGTAATGGACCACCTATGTTCCAGTAATGGACAGCCTATGTTCCAGTAACGGGCCACCCTACAAAAAATAACAGATAATGGTTTCTTCAATTAATTTTGCTCCAGAACTTAATGAAAGCATACTAATAAAACAAAATATTAAAACTTAAGTTAGAAATTCATAACATTAAAGGATTTATAATGAAAAAACAATAAACAAAATATTTAAATTTAAGTTATGAATTTATTATAATCAAGGATTTATAATGTGGATATAAAACAAAATATTAATGATATTATTAACTGTTTATTACATTAAAGGATTTATATTGAAAAGATATAAAACAAAATATTTAAATTTAAAGGATTTATAAGATAAAGACAATGTTTTACTGAAATCAAGTTTAGATAAAATAAGGCATTAAAAAAAGTCTCCAGTCTTCATTCATATCATTATATAAATGATGTGTTGTGCAAATATGAAATATAAATAACAAATCTTCAATTTTATTATCCCTTTCCGATAGTCCAAACTATTCAATATGGAATTTTAGAATGCATTTAAAATAATAAATGTTCTTGCACTATCCAATCATTTGCAGACAATCATATAGCCCATCAATTTGGCACAGATTGATTCCACAATTTCGCATTAGAGATGCTTATATGGATACATTATCAACAATGGAACAATCTCACTATTTGCTGAAAAACATCTTTTAACAGTGATTTGTTCTTTTACGTTATTCGGAACTACATAATATGCATCTTTAACTGATTTTGGTCCCAAAATTTTCCCTGTTTTAAGAGCACAAAAGAAACCCAGTTTTAACTCCATTGAAAATTCTCTCTGTATGCTTTAGAATTCGGAAGAAAATATTAATAATATCTTCTTCAAAATATGATTTTACATTTCTGAACCAACTTAAAACAACTACATTTGTAACGGCACATCTAGATTTTATCAAATGTTCTGCTTGTTTTTTGTACCAATTTTGGATGACTTTTTAAAAACAACTATTTATAAAGAAATTGCCTTTATTAAATTCTAATAGGAAAATTTAAGTATTAAATTTGATTATTTAGCTTTTTAGTTAAATCAAAGTATTTTATCTCTACTGAAATTACACTTTTTGTATTGGTCACTTGGGTGGTCCATTACTGGAAAATCACGAAAAAAACAATCCAGTAATGGACCGCCGCTCTTAAAATCTTAAAAATAAATAAAATTTTGTAATTGGCCATTGGTATATTAAATTCAATGTTTTATATTGCTAACCAAACAAAAATATTCCATTTTTACGGAAAAATAAAAAAGATATAAACTAAGTAAGTAAAGTCAGTTCTTAGCATATTCATTAAGATTTTCAGTGAAAAACAGAAAAACTGCGAAACTTTATTTTCTGCTTCCTAATTGTTTTGACGGAAATTGTAAAAAATTAATCCAGCTTATAAAGCATGCAAGGTGGAGTTCAGAAAAAATAATAAAAGCTTAACTATTATTTATTAATTTTTTATAAATCAAAAAGTGCGAGGTGGCCCATTACTGGAAGGTGGTCCATTACTGGCACATCTACCCTATATATATTGATATCGCTTTAATATTTCCAAAATAAAATAAGAGTATCAACGCTAGCTGTTACTAGATTGCTATTCTACTATTATTAACGCACTCCTCTCCTTAAATGAGAAGAAATCAGTTATACAACACAGAATCGGGTTTCAAATGTTCCAAACAGAAAAAATTCAGTATCTGCGAGTAACGGTCAGAATAAAGTGCTGTAGCATGGATTGAACTACATTCAATGTCATTTTTTCTGCATGTGCCGACATTATATGCATCATACATTTTGGTGTATAACTTTTGGAACAAACATATTTTAAACTAAAATTTACATTCAACTGGATGTAATTCATTGCCATGCCTTACTTTTTACACTTTAGTTTTTAAGTAGAATTTCCGGTTCTAAATCTGTTTGATCGATAGGATGAGAATAAAAATATGAGAAAGTTATTATTCTCATATTTTAAATCATCGTTTTAAATGTAATTTTTTTTTTTTCAAAAACGTTCATTAGTGGGTAAATTTGTTGTTCATTCTTAAAATGACCTATAAAATGAGGAATATGATTGCCTTGTTATTATTATCTGAAACTTAGGTACCTGGCTGGCCCTATTTGTAAATCTCGGGATACGTATCTTTCTTTAGATTTAATTTTAAACGAAGAAGTATATAAATTTAGCATGATTATACAATAATGTTTATTTCGGTAGAGATTGCCTCAATAATCTAGATAAAAAACGCGTTTTTAATTTTTTATTCGACTCGTATTTGATACCAGAAGCACTAGTATGAAAGACACATTTAAAAGAAGAAATATATTAACTTAGATAAAAATACGATTAGCAATTTCACGTATCATTTTTTCTAAAATAATGACAACATACCCTTAACATTTTGAAATATCTGTTATGCAAACATTCACAAAGATTTCGACCACTATACTGTATCCAAAGTACGCTCTACTATATCAGGGTCATTCCACACCAAATGAGCAAATCAGGTGTGGCTGACATGTCACAGATTTTATTGAAAATCATTATATAAGTAGATCACAATCATTTACGAGGAAACGCAAAGTAGTAGAGTTCAGACTAGTTTATTTCAGTATAAAAATTTACATTAAAGTTGAGACGAAATCGAAGTCTTGTGTACATGCTTGAAATTTCAAGTTTGATTATTTGCCGTAGGAATGGAAAGATTGTAATAAAAATTATTTACACTTAAGAATGAACTATAAGTAACAGATTAGCATAATTTAGTAATTGTATTTTTATTTTATAATTTAAAAATAAATAAATAATAAAAAAAATCGTGGAAAAAATAAAATAATTCAGTTATATGTTTTAAAATGAAGGACACTTTTTCCAAATACAATTTTTTTTTTTGCCATTATAGCTAATTGAATATATTTAATACATCTATAATTTAATTCTTGCCTTTTTCATTCCTTTATGAGAAAAAAAGATAAATAGTGAAAACTGCTGATTAAAAAGTGAACATTTTTTTTCATTTTTTTTTTTTTTTTTTTTTGGGAGTCGAATAAAAGCTTTTAAAAGTTTTAAACTCTTTGATATTACAGATAAAAGTGTATATTTTAAGTATACGGAGCTTTATTCTTGCTTTCAGTTTATTTTTGCCTCAAGAATATTTTAATTTTGTATAGAAGAAAAACGATTTTTTTCTTAAAATAACTGTATTTTAATCTTAAATTCAAGTAACAAACATAGATGGCAGCATACGTCTATTTTTAGCAAGAAATTTGGAAAAAAGCGCGTGTTTTCAAAGAAAGATTGTCTTTAGAATGTCTCAAATATTAGTTTTTTGAACCGATTTTTGTTATGTTAGAAATTAAAAAGGCAGTATTCAAACTTTTTTAGTGTGTCATGGACTTATTGATTCTTATGTTCGTGTAATATTGTTGATGTAGGAGTTGTCCTTTAATTATTTTTTGAGGTAACATAAGAGGAATAATTATGATTTTATCATTTTTTAAAAAGTTTCTAAGTTTTTTTGAAGATGAAGGAAATAAATAACAACTTTGAAACTTTGAGAATTCGATCTTCATACATAGTACAGTAGCCCCTCGTTATATCGCGCTTTTCGGGAGACAAGAAAAATGCGCGATATATCCGAATGCGCGATATATCCGGGGGAGCGGGTGATTTAGTATACAAATTTTACATCTTTTACAAGCATAAGTCTTAAAAATAAAATTAGTTATTTAAGTACAGTAATAAAAATAGTAAGTAGAGTAATAGTAAGTAAAATAATAGCAAGTAAAAAATATCTTATAATGAAGACAGAGAAATTCCATTTACCATTTAAAAATAAGAAATTACATTATGGCCCAGCCAATGGGATGCGATTTATCCATCTGCTTTCTTTTCACCCTCTACCTCCCCCCCCCCCCCCCCCACACACACCCCTGTCTCTTATTATTTCATTTCAGGCTTTTTTCCACTTTGCATGCTTTATTATTTAGCACGTTGAATTATTTTTCGTAGCAGAATTTTCGAAGGGGAAAAAAAAAAAAAAAAAAACATAAAAAAAGTTGGGAGACATAGAACATGCGCGATTTATCCGAATGCGCGAGATATCGAGGCGCGATATAACGAGGGGGTACTGTACTACATCTTACATCAATTTCAGAGATATTTTTTAAATCCTTTGATTTTTATAACATTTCAAAAATTTTAAAAAATTACAAAATTTCAATATTTACAACTAATTTATGATTAATTATGATATTACCAAACTATTGTTACTGAATAAGTATAAATATTGATATCCAGTGATTTCAATATTATAAAAAAACTTCATTTTTATTAAAGAGTTTTCAAAATATAGAACTTGAAACTTGCAACTTTCGACGATTATCCGCAAGCCATTCTATATCACAACTTTTTTAAATGTCCAAAATTGATAAAATAATTTATTTTTCGTCAAAATATTGTGCACACATACATTTGAATATAAAATGAACACGTATCTCAAATTTTATTAAAATCGGATTCTATGCAGCCACGGCTTTTTTTTCATTTTTGCTCATTTGACATGGAATGACCCATCAGCAAGATCTGAATATTTTAAAACTTATAGTACGAACACGAACGCACCTCATTTGCTACGCTTCACGTGAAATTTCCAACTTGTTTCTATCTGCAGTAGACTGAACGTGAACATCTCAAATTTCCGCAATCAGTCCTGATGTATCCGTTATTGCAATGTTTTACTGCATTTGGATAAATCTGTATCTATAAACTATATCCTGCTCTTAAACGTTAAAAATGAAGATTATAATCAATTGAATGTCGAAAATAAGTATAATGTTACTTTTGTGAAAATTGTAAATCAAATCCAGGAGCCTGAAAATCGGATAAGAACATGCCCATGGCTCTGTTTGCTTATGCATTAATCAGGTTGTGGAAGAAATCAAAACTTGCTTTATGTTTCGTTAGACATGTTTATCGATAAATGATATATTTTTACAGTAAAATTCAATAGATAGTCTCGAATAGCGAGCATCTCTGTTTAGCGATGACCTTTTTCAATCCACAACAAACGCATATTTGTATACTTTTAAGTCTCAAAAATGGACACTTTCAACTTTTGTGACCAATATAGAGAAATTTTGAAACATATATTCATTTATACCTATATTCTAAATTATAAATAATGTTTTTTTTTTGTTTGTTTGTTTCTTTGTGGAGGTATGTGAAATGTGACTCTAAATGAATTTCAGACACAATGGCTGACATTCATTTATCCCCTCCTTCCGATTCCGTTTTTATATGCTGTCAGAAAAAAATTAAATACATTCAGTGACTTAAGATATAAGATCATGCAAACATTTGGAAAATCAATCCAATGCCCAAACTCATCCTACTGTATATATAAAAGTATAAAACATTGACTGTAATTTTTCTGTAACGCTGATTTTTATGCATGCTCTTGCGTACAATGACTTCTTTCCCGCCCAAACATCAACATCGTTTTTTACTTATTTTAGAATAAGAACTTAACTCCGTCATATGAGATTATTACTGCATTTTGTTTCCTACATATAATGGTAAATTCTTCAAAATCAGCTATTTATGTTTAAAAGGGACAATCTTTGACGTTTAACTTTTAAAGAAACAAGGTGGAAGCCGTCGAATTTCGACGAAAGTAAATGTTTAAGAAGGAACTGTTTCATTGATTTATAATGAACCTACAAAATTAGCTAAAGTAAAAAATGCATCTTACAATGGTCAATCTAACTGTCAAACAAATATTATTTAAAACTAAAATAAAAAAAAATTACTATTTTTATAAATCTCAGTCGTCCAAATTATTAAAATTAAACTTTAATCGCATATGTAAAAATATAATAATGAAACAAAATATAATAAACATCAGTTATTAAGATGAAGTTATCAATTAATTGCGTTGGAAAAAAAATATTTCAAATTGGCACGATCTTAGAATTTTACAGTAGCGGATAGGGACAGCTTAATGCAACAATGTTAAAACTTAGACTGAATAATGAAATGGGGAAATAAATCAAAAAATCCCTACTTGGTTTCGGCGAGTTGTTTTCTTGGTGTTGATGTTAAAGTGACAAAGGTTATAATGAAAATATTATTTCTTCAATTTTATTTTTTTAATGATGATTTTATTTGCTATTTAATAGAAATGTACAATGAAAACATGTTATATTCTTTTTAATATTAGGATATTAATAAGTGTAATGTGTTCTCTTGAAATATTAATGACATAATCCTAGACCAGCCCAGACACTGGATTTTTGTGATTTTAGTGACAAGCACTCTCGAGCGAACTGAATTTTCAGAAATCTAAAAATTCTCCCCAATCACAACGAGGAATTTTCGGCAGACAATTAATGACATGAACAATTCCAACGATGATTCCTAAGCGCTTGCGCCTATTAAAATAGAGAAAAAAAATATTAGGCACAAGAAATTGACTGTGCAGCAGGCTCTAAAATGGACGAAACTCTTCAATGCTGGGGTCACTAACGCACATATGAGCGCTGCGCGCCCATTTAAACCAAAAAAAAAAAACATCACTGGATGCACGAAACTCGCTGTGCAGCAATCTCTAAAGTGCACGAAACTCGCTGTGCCACAATCTCTAAAGTGCACGAAACTTGTCAATGCCGCAGTCACTAACGTACGTATAAGCGCTGCGTGCCCATTTAAACAAAAGAAAAAAAAATCCCTGGATGTACGAAACTCGTTGTGCAGCAATCTCTAAAGTGCAAGAAACTCGTCAATGCCGCGGTCACTAACGTACATATGAGCGCTGCGCACCCATCTAAACAGTTTTAATAAAACATCACTGGATGCATGAAATTTGCTGTGCAGCAGTCTCTAAAGTGCATGAAACTCGTCAGTGCCGTGGTCAACCCGCTTATTAGCGCTGCGCGCCCATTTCAACAACAAGAAGCAAAAATAAAATAAAAACATTACTGGATGCACGCAATTCGTTGTACCACAAAGAAACTCGTCAAAGCTGCTATCTCTAACGACACTAAAACCCAAAGAAACATGTCTGGATGCACGAAAGTCCCATTGAAGAAATTTGTAAAATGGACAAAACTGGTTAATGCCGTGGTTACTGACACTGGAATCAAACTATTAAAATCTGTATACGTTTGTTCAAAAATACGCGATAAAATTCTGAAATATGTTTCTAATAATTATGAGGCATAAATTTTATGCTAATTTTTAAATAAGGAAAAAAGTATTTAAGATATAGGAATGCGCTACCGTATTAACATCTCATATTATAATATTAAGAGTAACAAAATTATGAAAAAAATGAAATAAAAATGCACAATAAAATGTAAAACACAGAGAAAAGTAATCGAAACGAACATCAATACGAAGAAAAACAACTCACCGAAAACAGGTAGAGATTTTTTGATTTTTTCCCCGTTTTGCTATGCAGTCAGAGGGCGTGTTCAGCGAGCTTACCAAAGTGACCAATGTAACCGGTAACTTACCGGAATGGTAAGTAACCGGTAGCTAACCAATTGACTGATTCTCTGGACGCACTGGTTAGTTATGTCATGTAGCGCCATCTATATTCCATTTTGACATCGAACAACAGAAAACGAAACCGAATCTACCGCCTGTTGATTTGAAGTTGCCATTTATTTTTAACTAAATAACATGTAACCGATCACGTGACCCAACTAACCAAGATTTTCCCCCGGTTAGTTCGGTCACTTACCGGTCACATCGGTCACTTGTGCTGAACGACGTTGGTTGCTTACCGGTTACAGCACTGAACGCATTGGTAACTAACCAATCTTACCGGTTACTTACCGGTGACATTGCTGAACACGCCCTAAGTTTTAACATTGTTGCATTAAAGCTGTCCCTATCCGCTACTCAAAACATTTCATTACTTGATTCGATATGCATCGTCGAAAACGTCAGCGTCCAATCATCCAATAATATAAGTTGTAGAGGGTAGGTGGGGCTACTCCAATGTCGTGATCGTGATCACGGGAGGAGAGGGTTAGAGACGAACAACTTTGCAACACGTACATTGAAAAAGAAAATTCATCAAAGGAAACAAAATGGCGCTAAGAAATAAAATTTTGGCGCAGAAGGAAAATACAAAATGGCCGTTTTGGAGCAGAAACGGCCAAAATAACTGATTTGGAGCATATATTTTCGTTTAGCGCAGTTTGGCGTAATTGGCGCAGGTCTGTGACTCTTGTGCTATGTGAAACTCAGGCAGAACCCTAGGGCATTTTCTGGCACAGCTGGAGTTCATCTTTAGCTCGTGGAAAGCTTCCCTCAAAATGCAGTCACTGCACAGTTCGGATACCTTTCACAGACTTTATAATGAAAGGTGTAAATGACTCAATATTTAAAAAATCTTCATCTTTTAGCATTTCTACAAAACAATGAAGTTTTTGCGGGAATCATTTACAAGCTGAGCGCAGGCTCTAGAACATACAGATCCCTATAATTTTGACTTGCATTGATACTACTCTTTCTAAATTTTTATATGAAAATTACTTTTATTTTGGTTGTGAGTGCACTTCAATTTATTAGAGAAAAATCCTGTAATCATGCGGGAATATAAATTGCACTGCTATTAAGAGCACATTCAGATTTGTTTTTGCGGCACTCAAAAAGTATTCAAATATCAATGTTGTTATCTAAAATGCTGTTGTAAATATTTATTGAAGAACTTACTAATAAATAATGCTTGGAAGTCAGTGAGATTGTTGTAAAACCTGGTGAAAACAAATAGGGATTTTCATATTGTTCTAACAAAAAAGTATATTGATACTTAGATGTTCCAAAAACTGATCTTCAGAGTGATTCTATAAGTTGTGCTCTCTAAATGCAGATAGAAATTTATACGCAGATTCTTTGATTTGTTAATATATTCCATTGCTTTGTAATCAAAGTAATGTCCCTTACGGATAGCTAATTTCACCTTTGTGTTTAGTTGATCCTGAGATTGCTAGACAAATATTTAAATGCCAGTACAATTTTACTAGATTCTACTCAATGTTTACATGAAACAGTGGCGTAGCTAAGGGGGGGCAAGGGGGGCGTCCGCCCCGGGCGCCGAGGCCTAGGGGCGCCAAATTGAGAGAAATTGTTATATATCTATATTGGGGTGGGGGCGCAAAATTTCTTGCTGGTCCCGGGCGCCAAAAAACATAGCTACGCCACTGACATGAAAAGTAAACTTGAAACTACATAGTTTTTATTTAACAATGTATTCAATTACACAACATATTTTCATCACAACAATCTACAAATTTTTGTTTTGCCTTTGATATTCCTAGAGATGTATTTTGTGTTCTTAAATCAAAAGGGGCTACTTTCTGATGCATTTTTAAGTTCATTTTTGTTCAGAAATGCATGAAATTAGCAGGTGTTTTTATTTAGAAACTATAAAATCAAGACTTCCAATATTTTATTTTATTATTATTATTTTTTTTGGGGGGGGGAGGGGAAATTTGGCATTTTGAATCAAATTTCTGAACATAATAATGCCAGAAATAATTTATAATGCGCGATAAGTAATTTATTTGTGAAAAAATGGAGAACTTATTTCAATTCTAAAATGATTCAATAGTCAGAAAGCCAATTTTTATGTCTTTACATTTAAAAATAGTACATCAGAAAATTTCACATTTGTTGAGTAGGAAATATAAAACATCATCTCAAAGGTATATTTTGTGCAACATATCATAAAAATTTTTAATCAACATGAAAACTTCGCGATTGATAAAGGTTGTCTGTTGTCAATCCATGTTAATAAATAAATAAAATAAGATTTACTAAGCATTATTTTACAATATTTCTCTGTTAACATTGATATTTTGACCCATGACTCACCAACGAAATATACAATTTTTATTCAACAACCAATTGACTAAATTCTCAATTTATTTTCAATGACTGACTGACTACATTTAATTTTTTTTCTTCCCTTTTCTATGACCAATTGAGAAAATTCGTGATTATTTGCGCATATCTGAACAAAATTTGCAATTCTTTTCAATATCTAATTAAAAATTCTGGTTACAGCCATAATTCACATTTTTTCAAGCAATGCAAAAATTGCTTCAAAAGTAATATTTGTTGAACCTCTTTTTTTTTTTTTTTTTTACATCACATTTTCAGTCAGATTTTCAAAGTTTTTGTTTCATTTTTTACATTTAACACAATGATTTCATAAACCAGGAAGGATCGATAGAAAAACCCAGGATACACTCAAAACACAATTACCCCTGTAAATATACCAATGTATCCCAATAACTTATTTTCTGCTCCACATTTTTTGATAATGCAAAAAATTTTGTTGGTGCTAACGCCAAATTAGAGACACTCCATATCTTACTAAGACATCCTGAGGAGAAGTTAGCGAATTATTTGTCAGAAGAGAATATTATTTGGAAATTTATTCCACCCAGAGCACCTAATTTTGGCGGGTTATGGGAGGCAGGAATAAAATCGGTAAAATATCATCTAAAGCGAACGGTAGGTAATGCAAGGCTAACGTTCAAAGAGTTATTAACTGTAATTGCTCAAATAGAGTCTGTATTAAATTCACGGCCAATCACTCCATTGTCTTCAGACGTGAATGACTTGATTCATGCCTTTTTCGCCGAATGATCTCCTGCTGTTTCTTGATGGTTCCTACTAATGAATGGCGTGTGACTTCCTTTAAAAGCCGAAAAGTTGTTAGCCGAAAAAAAGGGGACTGCTAAAAATTAAAATACGAAACAGCGATAAGGAGTTTTCTATCTCTCATCCTCTCTCAACGTTTCCCTGTCTGAGTGTTCTCAGTTTCTCTCTGTCCCATTAGGGTCACGAAAGTTATGCATTTACGACCGTCGTTATGTTTCAATGGCTATTTTATTTATTGCACACATGTATTATTTGCTTTCACAGATTTAGATAATTTGAAAACATTAATACTTATTTTGGATTTGATTTATAAAAGATGATTATATAATAATTTATTAATTCAAAAAAACCAGAGTATATATATAATTAGCTAGGATAATTGCTGTGTTGCATATCTCCTTGTGTATTATCATTGAGATTTATACTATGTGGTTTCTGATACCTCTTTATAGGAAATTCCATTATAAGTTTGCAATATTATTATCTAATAATTTCATATAATGATACAATGTCATAAAATATAAAGATATAATATAATGATTTATGACTAATATTAAATGTATATTGGTTTTGATTATATTCCTTTTAATTCATTTTTCATGCGTTTAAATGATGCATATTGTTTTATATACATATATATATTTGTGCGTGTGTGTCGGCGGGGGAGGAGGGGGCAATATCGAAAATACTCTTTCGCTGAACATCTATTTTAGCCTAGTTTAAAAAAACAATTTCGATTAATATTTTTTAAATTAAGATTTTCTTTCAGCGAAATTAATATAAAACAGTAATTAATATGTAAATAATTATTTTACGCCATAATATCCAAACTAAATGAAATGTATGCAATTTGATAATATGTTGTTAAAAAATCATTTACATAATTTTTTGTTAAGGTTTTAGGTAGCATGGCGCAAAAAATAAACCCCATTGTTCAATATTTCAGTGAATTAATATAGGTTTAGTTCAAGTGATATACTTATCAATATACTGAAAAATTAAACGTATACTTTGGTTGTCTAAATTTACTTTAGAGGACAAATCAAAAATAATTTATGTTGAAATTAAAAAAAAAAAAAAAAAAAAAAAAAAAAGGGTCAATTAAAGTCGCATCAAGACATTATTCGAGTTTTAATACATCTTTTAAAACTATATTTTCAATTTATGATAGATGTTAATGAAAGAACTTTATACATATTTTTATCTTGAGCAAAATTTTTACACATGCAGTTATAAATAAAGAAAAAATAAAATGATCAAATAAATAATATATAAATTAAATAATAGAATAGCATCACTCAAGATTTCATATTATTATTTTTAAGAACCACTTTTAAAATTGTTGAGTGATAAGATTAAATGCTGCGAAAGAAACTTTTAATCTATTTTGATATTATTGCACTTTTTAGGTTAATGATCAAAAGATTTACAAAAACATACATTAAGGTATCTGCCTACATCAAATTGGCTGTTTTGGTGAAAATTTCCGAATTTTTTTTTATTATTTTATATGAAAGAACAATCTTTTACGATTCCAAATCTGGTTTAATTTTATTCCTACTATTATTAGAAAAGGAGTTATGGCAATTTTAATAAACATCGAAATGGCCATTTTTGTGAAAATTTTCTATTTTTTTAATTGTTTTTTATGAAAGAACACTTTATTCCGATTCTAAATCACTTTAATTTATCAGTTTTAATTTATAATTCAGGATATTTAGGACTTTTACCTGTATTCGAACAATTATGAGTATCAGTTGAACAAAATATGATCACAAACTATTTTAAAACCGATGATGAGTGAATAAAAAATTCAAAAGTCACTCGCTATCCTCTGCAAAACTTACCAGGAAAACAAAAAGAGCTACTAAGTTAAAAATAGTTAAATATGAAGTTAAAAATGGGTTTGACTATAAATGTGGAGCACATTTTAAATGTATAAATTAAATATATCAGATTTTTACAAGAAAATACATGTATGTGATTTCTGGAAAATTATTTTTTTCGTTATTTCTATGTTCAATAAGCTTCATTAGGCTTCAATAAAAAGTTCTTAGGATATTTTCGTAAAATTTTGTAAGTATGTTTTCAATTTCACTTACTATGCTCTAAACTAGGATCTAAGCTATATGTGAATATTTAATTATTTTGTAGGCACTCGAATATGAAAAAATGGCAATTTTTACTCAAAAAATGTATTTTTTTTACATATTTTGAAAATTTTCGGCTATTTTTGAAGATATTGTAAAACTCCTAGTTCAGTGCACAGATAAGTGTAATAGAAGTGTGCAGTATAAAGGAAATTGAAATATATTTATTTGAATTAAAAGTACGCTGTCTGGCGTAAACGTGAAAATTTGCTAAAAAAAACCGCAATTTTTCAAAATATTAAAAAGATATTGCTAGAATTTTATGTTTTCTTATCATTCTGTAATACAATAGAACTAAAAATTATTATATTTTTTCAAAACTGTCCTTTTTTTAAAAAAAAAGTGCTCCGCACGTAGGCAGATACCTTAAAAGCGAGGTATTTCGACGCGGCTTCATCTCATGTTTTCATGTAAGTATGTATATTTTTTTCATGAAAGTTTAAAGAGGATTTGGATACAATTCTATTTGCAATAAGTTAAAATTTCAAAATGTTCGGGCTACAAGATTTTATTACTTTCTTCTATATTTTCAAGAAGAAAGTATTGGATTCGTGTAAAAATTCAACTTCCGATTTTTAATGAATTCATACGCTTTAGAAAATCCTGAACACGTTTTGATGGTTTTTAGAAAATATCTATCCTTGAGTCTGTCTCTCACTCTGTATGTGACAAAAATTTTGTGACCGATGTATCTCAAGAATTAATGCACGTAATTTCACAAAACTTTAGATTCAGTTAGACCTTCATGATAAGCTGAAATTGATTAGTTTTTGTAGTACATCGCTGCTGTACTGCCTTATTCACAATTACCACTATAGCTCTATCTCAAGAAAAAATGTACAGATTTTCATAACACTTTAGATTCAGTTAGTCCTTGATACAATTTGCTGTTTATTACTTTTTGGTGCAAATCGCTCAACAGTTGGCACTGCCGTTCTGCATTACTCATGATTATCGCAACAGTTATATCTCAAGAACTCATGCACGGATTTTCATGAAACTTCGGATTCAGTTAGTTTAAGATAGTTCAGTTAGTTTCAGCTAGTTTGGTGTTTAGTTTTCGATGTACATCCCCCTACAGGTGGCGCTGCTATGCTACATTTTTTACGACTTTGAAATAGATGTATCGCAAGAACTAATGTATGGATTTTCATCATACTTCAGTTTCAGTTTGTATCTGATGAAAATTGAACCTGGTTAGTCTCTGGTATACATCACCCTACAGGTGTCACTTCTATGCTGCAGTTTTCATAATTTCTTCAATAGTTCTATTTAAGAACTAATGGACGGAATTTCATCAAACTTCAGATTCATTTAGATGTTGATATAAGTTGTTGCAGTTTGGGTTTCGGTGTAAAACATCCAACAATTCGCGTTGCTGTGCTGCACTGTACATGATTTACATGATTTTAGCTATTGTCATTTCTCCAGAGAACTTCATATAATTAAAATCTCCATAATGGGTATAAATCGCCATTTAATTTTGTTACTGTGACAGCGAATTTTGAAGTATTAACAGGTATGAGATAGAAGAACGTTTTTGAAGAAACTCGCTTCTAAAAATATACAATCAAAATAACAGCAAAAAAATATATATTTTTTAAATATACCAAATTTGTTAATGTATCAATTGTCTTATAAAAAGGGGATAGCAGGGTTAAATTAGTATTTATGCATATTAATATTTTCCTGGAATTGAAAATATGGACATTAGAAAATCGAATCAAAATCTGTAATCTAGAATATTACTTTTTCTTAAAAGTGAATGGAAAATATATGTATATCATTTATGTTATAACGTGTAATTCATAACAGGAAATAGCATATAGGCTTCTTTTTAATTTCTTTATAATATAATTTTAATAAATGCCATCAGTTTAACTGGGCAATATTCTTTTTATTTTTCTGTGTGGATGCTAATTTTGTACAGCTTAAACACATATTTAAACAATATTATTGTTATTTAGTAAAATCTAGATCCTAAAAAAAGACATCTTTTTTTTTTTTTTTTTTTTTTTTTTTTTTTTTTTTTTTTTGAAAAAGCACAAAGAAAATTGGTTTCACCCAAATAAGTAAACAGTACAGAAAATTTAAACATTTTATAATTGTTAAACTTGATGAAAATAATATAAAAATATAAGAAACAGAAAAAGTAGCACATGTATTTTGTTACTGTTGAAGGTGTAATCTCTTCTTCGTATTTAATTATTATTATTATTATTATTACTATTTAATTTTGAATAAGTAAATTAATTATGCCTGAAAACTAAGAATTCCGAAAATAATTTGTACAAATAAGTAATTTGACATAGATTTCATTCAATACAACATTTTTTATAGTTGAACTAATCATTGATTATAAGGTTAATGTATTTCTTTCTAGGAAAAGGGCACTGAAAGTGAATTAAGAAATAACTGCAGTAAACTTTTCACAAACTCAGGAACAATTAAGTTTTAAATTCATCATATGATAAATAAGTAAAATGCATTTTTTCTTTACATATATACAGAGGTAACTTAATAATTAATATTTAATTTTACAAGGATTACATGTATTGGACTCAAGTGCTATATTTTAAGAGATTTACTTTAGCTAAATGTCCTTAAAAATTAAAAAATACCTATTTTTAATTTACTAATAAATCCTTGTAATTGGTGCGGTTGGATTGGATTTTATTTTGTTTACCAGCTGATTTTTAAAGTCTATTTGTTGGCTTTTTTTTTGAGGTTGTTTCATTGTTGTGAGAAAATTTTCCGATTTTAAGAATGTCATTATATTTTAATATAATTCTTGCCTTGAAGAATTTATATCGGACACAGCGCAAATAAGTCTTATTTTTTATTTTTTTATCTTTGAGAAATAAATTACCATCATAAACAGCACAAACGTTTTTTCCTTAAAGAATTCCTAAAGCACTCTTCCATTTCTAAGATAAAGAATGAACAAAAGTTTAAAAATTACAACGAATGTTGTTACCCTTTTATTGGGCAGATGATACAATACATAAACAGGGTTCTTTCCTGAGGTTTTGTCGAATCTTCCCTGGGGTTTTGTCGAATCACCAAACGTGGAGGTGAGTTGGCAATATGCAACTCCAGTATGACCCCTTGTATTTTCCCCTCTTAATCGTTTTCGGGTTTAAAGTAACAAACTATTTAGGCATTTTTCTAACGGAAGCACTTAATTCATAGGATGACAGAATGATTGACATTCGGCGAATCCGGAATACATGAATGACTTGGAGGCCTTAACACCAGGCCACTTTTTAATCGGAAGGCCTATGACAGCCATCGTAAGCAGAATTAATGTAAACGGAAATAGACTATCTAGATGGCATATAATTTCAAAATGCATTCAATTGATATGGAATCGTTGGAATAAAGAGTACTTAAATACGCTCCAACAACACTCCAAGTGGCAATTTGAAAAAAATAATGTAAACAAAGGAACCCTAGATTTGATAAAAGAAGATTACCTTCCTACAAATAAATACTTACTAGGATGCATTATAAATATTTATTTTCCCAGGTGCAGATGGTAAGATTAGGGTTTTAGAAGTTAAAACCGTGAGGGGAATACTTAAAAGAAGTATTTCAAAAATTGCGTTATTGCCACAAGTCTCAGAAAATTAATTACGAAATATAAAAATAAAAAAAGTTTTGTTATGTATTTTTCTTTTTAGTTTTCCTATTGTTGTATGTTCATAATTGTATTTTTTATTGTTAAAAGAAAATTGTTGTATTGTATCATATCACTTAAGCATTTGTAATGTTAATATTTTGTATTGTATAATTTATTGAAGTTGACCCTTCAATGTCGGGGGGTATGTTAGAGTTATTTGTAATTTATGTTTGGAATCTGGCATCACACTAGTTCGCTAATGTATGTAACCAACACCGACTATATACTACGAGCCGAGCCATTTCGCGAAAAACCACCGAAAAAGTGAAGCTGGATAGAGCTTCAAACCTTGAACCATTTCATTGGACCACGTGTGAGTCTATGTGACGCAAACCCTGCCCAAATTAGCATTGAATAAGCTGCTTACTGTTCTGTGCCCTGCACATGTTTGCACACGTGGTCATTGTTTTGGTTCAGGATTTGCACGATTGGTTAGGTTAACTTGGGAAAGCCAGTCGGCTTTTTTTGGCCCAGCTAAAAGTCGGCAACCCTGAAAATTTCACACTAAATAGCTGTCACACATATACAACATTAGATGTAATATTAAAAATTCACTATTACTCTATTGTAAAATATCATTTTCAGGCGGAAAAAAAAATCTGTCATGAATCGGAAAATCTGGCCTGCCTCCAAACTTGCTCAACTAGCAATGCTTCTACTATCAAGTTCTGCTAGCTCAGGATCAATTGAGAGAGTATTTTCTAACTTTGGCTTCATACACTCTAAAATCAGAAATTGTGTAAATAAATGTTCTAAATTGGTTATTTGCTGTAGGATGCTGCACAGTAAAAGTGATCCAGAATTTAACTGTATAAAAATATTTTGGTCTGTTTGAACATTCTAAAAAACAAAATTTTTTTATTGCAGTTAAAATAATTTAATTTTTTTTGTAATTATTAAATTACAGTAATTAATGTTAAATAAAAAATTACTTAAATCATTAAGACTTATTCAATGTTTCCCTCTTGTTCTTAATGTTTTAATGTGCATTACATGTTTTTGACGGTTTAAGCCAGTTGTTTGACGGTTTAAACCAGTTTTTGATGCTTGTCATGTCAAAAGCCAGTTTCTGACGTCAGAAACCCAATTCTGAACCACAGGTTTTTCAAAAGAATTTTTTTTTTTTTTTTTTTTTTTTTAACCTGAATCACGAAAATGCTCTAATATAAGGTAAACTTTACAATAAAAAATAACTGATGATAATAATGAAGGATTCTGAGAATTTTAAGTGGCACATATACCAGTTGCTTGTCCCCAAGGGGTGACTGTATACTGGATACATTAAGAAACTTACAATATCTTGCGATATAATTGACATATGGGTAAAAATGAGGTGTCAAAATATTCAAAATTAAACATTCTTTTTTTTTTTTTATATTAATTTTAAAGAAAAGTGTTCCCTTAAGAGCATTTAGTTACTTTGTATGCAAGACATGCTAATTTTTCAGTTTGACCTTTTAAATAGTTGAAAAGTTTTCTATGGATTGTCATACCTGTAATATTTCGTATGTAGAAATCATTTGACTTAAAATCTTATACCTCAGGAATTTATTATTCCTTTCTTAATCAGAAAATTGTTATTAGAGATATTACATACTTACAGATAAAACAGTTCAAAATTTTTTATTTCTTTAAGCATTTGCCTACATTCTTGTTGATAGACTCGCAGAAAAAGCAAGTTGATTTCGATCTGAATAGCAGTTAGAGACAAATTTTTTACACGTTTTCAAATTCATTAAGCTTTGAGAAAATGCAACAAGGACTTGATAAACACGTAAGTCTGTTGAAAAGTAAAATAACTGGATTGTTTCTAGGGATGGAATGAATATCTGGCCATTATTCACTCTTTGGCCTATTGTTGAACATTTCAAGATGTCCCAGCAAATACGTCTAAAATCTCTTTAATTAATATTAAAATCTGACTGAATACTGAAAGATACCTTGCCAAATAAATTCAGAATACTTTTTTTTTAACATTCTTTTTTTCAGTTCAAGACTAATAACAGACATTTTATCTTATGTTACATAACAGGAATGCTGTCCATTACATGAATTTTTATTTACATTGCTAAATCGGGTGTAAAACTAACAAAGTGAAATGTATCTAGCTCAAGGTTCAAACCTGCCTTTGATTCAATCCACATCCATCTGAATTCCATCTGGAACTACACCCATAGTATGGCATCATTCACTTGTAAATGTTCGTAAAGCTGCAACCACAGCAAAAGATGGAATAACTTCATGAACCATAACACTGCAGCAAACATGAATCCAAATTGTTCCAGCATCAATAATATATATCTAATAGTTTTAAACAATGACTTAAGCCTGAGAAATCAAAATATGTGAATTTTTATTCACAATGCTAACAAGGCATAATTTACGGATGCACCGAATAGGGATTTTGGCCGAATATTCGGCAGACAGCTGAACCGAATATCGAATATTCGGCAGGCCGAATAGTAATAGTTGAGCCAAATACCGAATATTCGGCCAGCCGAATAGTAACTATTTGGCCGAATACCGAATATTCGGCTTTCCAAATACTTTTTATATTTCAAAGTTTAAAAGGTATTAAAATGTTACTTTTTAAAACAATTTTACATAATATTTAATAAGAGAAAATTATATTTTGGTAAACAAGAGCTTTTTATAAGAACATTTAGTATTGAAAAAATTCTGCCTTAATTTATTTAAGAAGCACAATTTTGAGACTTTTTTAATTAATAAAATTTTAAATTTCATGATTTATTCTACGAATTGAAACAAACATTTTAAAATCAAAAAGAAATAATGAAAAAATGGTTGAAGAAAAACTGTAGTGTCTCATAATTGTTCTTTTTAAATATAACTCATGGAAAATTTTTGTCAATATAAAGTATAAGTACTTTCAATTTAACTCTGAAAAAAAGGAAGTTCTAGATCATAGTTCTTTTCTTATCCATCCTTCTCATCATATCATATTTTACAGAAATCAAAGCATGCGAGTTGAAATTGTTAATGCAATAAACGAAAACACAAGTTTGATCTAGAGTGAGATGAAATACAATGTACTTATGACTCAATAAATTGATTATGATTATGGTTTCATGAACACTAATTGTCTGCCTTGATAACTATTACTAATCTCAAAAGTTTTTCTTTCTCGTTTAAGGACTTTTATTTGGGAAAAGCAAGAAACAGATTTTTTTACTAAATGCAATTTAGGAACTTGCATCTGCACTCTCATCATTTATTCCTAAGGAGAATCCTAATAAATCACCATTTTAATCCTTCTCATGGTTAATTTTCTTAAGTTATACTTTACAAACAGCAAATAAATAATGTAAAAACATTCTATTTTATTTAAAAATGGTTTTCTTTCATATTATTTTAAATATATTTATAAATTGACAGTTAAAAGTAGAAATTGTGAAAAGTTTTTAAAAATGTGTTTTAAAAGGCTTTATTAAGTATTGGATTTGGCCGAATAATTTGATATTCGGCCAAACCAAATAGTTTCGATATTCGGCCAAGCCGAATATTCGGCCTAACCGAATATTCGGTAACATGGCCGAATAGGCCGAATAGATAGGGTCACCCGGGGTAAAATATGTAGCCGGGGTAAAATGGGTATATTTTATTTATTTATTTTATTATCTTACAAGACAATTTTTTTTTATTATTAAAATTATGAACAAAGTGTTTACATATCTGGCAATACTTAAACCTTATAAAAACAAACTGGCGATGCATATAATGGGCTTGGCAACCATTTTGTTTTTCAGAAGATAGAACAAAGTGTTTTTAGTGGTTGAAAAACTTCTTTCCAGAAAAATATACAGGAAGAATTTTAGGAATAAACTGTTTGATATTTACAAAAGAAGGATTCTTCTAACTGAAAACTGTAAAATTAAGTAAATTTATTTACTCACAAAAAATTTATAGCTTTTTTTGTCATATGGGGTAAAATGGGTATAGGTCAAGATATGAGTGTATGAAGACTGATCAAAGTTAGACCTTTTGAGGGCAAATTTTTATTGATCTTATGTTTTAAACTGAAATTATGCTATTACTTATATCATCAATATATCATTTGCATTATAAATTAGGCTATTTTGGGTGACATTAAAATACATGCAAATTGATTAAATGTACAGGAACACAAGGTAAGAAAAATATCGCAAAATTAAATTAAAACACATTTTTTAGTAATGGAGCGGCTATAAAAAACTCAGAGAAAAAGCAAGAGAGTACAAGCAAAGGTAGGAGAAGTTTTAACTACAGAGCAGGTGGCTGCAAGTCTTTGCACTAGGATCACAAAAAAGTACAAACAGTTAAAAGAATCGAAGCAACCCATAAAATAGAAGTTAAACCAAAGGTTTTCACTGCAATGAATCCAGTGACTAGCGATTGAATCCCTGTAAAATTTAATGTAAAGAAATCTGTTGAAAATACTGTGAAGTTTGCAACAAAGTCATCTGCTGGATTATTTTATGTCTTTCCTGAGAAAGACGATGTTGCTGATGTGAACGCATCCTAATTGCCAGAAAGCTATCTCAACCAAGCTGCAATAGTCCTTGCCAGTATACACTTTGCATGTAAATTTTTATTATGTTATACCTATTTGCATAAATTGCTTTTGATTAAACATTGATTTTCCAGTGTAATTTAATTTCTCACTTTTTCCCTACAGATATTCATGCTGATATCTATCTGCTTTTGAATTGCATTAAATTAAAAAAAAATATTTTTAAAGAGAAACGCAATTCACAGCATGTGCGTAAACTGATGTGGTGGAGAATAGGATTTGTCAGTACTCTCATCTTATTTACATTAGTTTATAACAGTGTTTTTATATGTCAAGAAAAAAATGTAAGCAAATTGAAGTGGGGAGTTTTTAAAGTCCCTTCCGCTCACCTTCCAAGTTTACACTTGATTCAGAGGATGAAAGTATAAAACTTTTAAATGATTTACACATTAATTATAGTGTATTTAAGTATATTTAATTTATTCAACTTTAATCAGCATATACCCATTTTACCCCGGTGCATACCCATTTTACCCCGAAACACGGGGTAAAATGGGTATACACCGGGGTAAAATAGGTATAGTGTTTTACACAAAAATTTTCAAAAAAAAGGAAACATAAATTATGTTTAATTTAGACCTAAGATACACAATGTCAAAAATATTGAACAAAAACATGAATTTATTTCATAATATTTCTGCCATGAAACATTAAAATTAAAAAAGCTGATTTTTATACCCATTTTACCCCGGGTGACCCTACCGAATATTCGGTACATCCCTAGCATAATTAAATTTAGATTTCTCAGGTGCAAGTTATTTAAAATTATTCCTGCAGTGAAAAAGTGAGATTTTTCAAATAGCTCTGCTTACAGCATTTTTTCTGTTGCAAGATGTACCTATTATGGAGCAATTGGTGTAATAAAACAAAATATTTTTTTAGTTGTTATATTTGAAAGGAAAATAATGCAATTTAAATATTGAACAAAAACAAAACAAAAATGATCAAAATTGACTATCACTTTATTAAGAAACACAGATGATACAAGTTATTCTGTTTTTAATTTCTTACAAATTGTGAATTGCAAATGACTATGACTTAAAATGCATATTAAACATATTATAAACAAGAAATTTAACTGGAATTTCATATAAAAGTAAACAAAAAAAAATTGCTTAACGTTATATAATGTATTATGATGTATGGATGTCATGAGAAAGGTGATTTTGAACACAACACATACATAACATATGGATACAATATAACTGCTGAAATCGGGAATATGCTACCACATTTAATTTTTTAAAAAGTAAAACAAAAATGTAACTTAGCAGAGTTCAACTTCTTCAACATGACTAATAGTCACTTCGCGAAGGGAAAATAATGGTGACTCATTCAAAAGCCAACAACAGCAGTCAATAGCATACAACTTTCAACAAACACACTCGCACGACATTAAAACCTACGCATCATATTACTATTAAAACGATCTACAGGAAAGTGTCCAGGCATGGGTGCCATTATGTCATTTCCAGGAGCACCACCAAACACTAATGGATTGGGTGGTCCCATATTAGGAGGATGACCTAAATTAATGCCTGGTTGGCCTCTATGCTCTAAGGCTCCCCACCGCTCTTGTGGAGGTTGATCAATACGCCCCCAATTTTCTGGAGCTTTGTTCACAGGTGCCCACTGGGAATTGCCCATTGGGGGAGGAGTTTCAAATTTATTTTGCTCTCGATCAGGGGGACCCCCTTCCCATGGATGAGGACGTTCAAAATTTCGACCTCTGTCATTAAATGAGTTGCGGCCAGGCCTATCAAAATTACGATCTCTGCCACCCTTGCCTTTCCATTCATCTCTTCCTCGTTCCGGTACATCTCGAGAATTTCTGCTTCCTCTGTGGAAAGAATCGTGATCATGCCTTCCTTCTCTCCGTCCAGAAGCATTAAAAGTAGGAGAAATATCACCACCTTTTCCTCTGCCTTCAAATCTATCATTTCGTCTGTCAAAAACACTTTCATGTCTACCATAATCGCCAAAACTATATATAAAAAAAATAACAATATTTTCTTTATTATACTTCTACAGTCACAAAAATGAATAATTATTAAGAAGGATTGCTAAGTTTATAATAGAATAATCAAAACATTTTCAAAGTTTAATTACCTGTCAGCAGGGTCTAGTGAAGGCTCACGTCGTCCACGTTTTCTGTCATCCCAGAAATCCAAATCTTTACGAGGACCATCAAATGGTCTTTTAGAGCCCCTCCTATCATCTAATCTAAAAGAGGAAAAAATAAATAACATACCAAATTTCAAAAACGCACATTTCAGCAATTATTACTCAATGACAGCACTGTAATCTATTTCTTTTGTGTGTCCTGGGAATGAATAAAAAATACTATGAATGCCCTGTTTTAATGTAATCTTAATGAATATCAGTGATTTATATCAGTTTCAATACATTTAAAATAGCATAATTTCATTAAAATATTCTTCAAATGATTTTTTCCTATATAACAGAATGTAATAGAATTCTTTAGAGTGCTCATATAAATGAATAAAAAATGCCATAAATGCCCTGTTATAATGTAATAGTAGTGAAATTCAGTGATTTATATAAATTTCAATACTTTTGAAATGGGGTAATCTCATTAAAACACTCTTCAAATGATTATTTCCCCATCTACCATAATTTAATGGAATTCTTTTGAGTGCTCCTGTAAATGAACTGTTAATCCTACATACTTTGACATATCCTGAATAACCTTCATCAATTGCATAAAAAACAGAGTATATTTTTAGGGAGTTAGAGCAGTTAACAGATGGACAGACAAACCAAATGCATAAACACTTCTCAACTTTGTTGGAAAGTTAAAAAGTATAATCACACAATCATAAATATCAACCTCAAAAATTCTATGCTTATAAATAAGTATTAAAATGCAAGGAAGAAATCATTAAATAACTTGAGTGTTTCTTCCTATGGCTAGTGTAGGCTCTTGGCAAATTCTCATGATCTAGTGAAAACAGACAAGTCAATATGATTTCGAAAATCATTTTTTGTGATTTTAAACAGATTACTTCTTACCCAAACACATGTGCGGATTTCTTACGCATCTAATTTATCAATGTATAAATAAAAAAAAAAATACCATAACAAGTGTAGCAAAATGTTTTGGATTGTATGCATTTCAAAAATTTCTTTCTATTTTACATTTATATGATGCTGATATTAGAAATCCTGAAAAAATTATTGCTTTCATAAATACATTTCAGGATACTGAATGAATTAAAAAAATTCCCTTTACTGTTCTTTGCAACCATTAATATTGCATCGGATTTCAAATTTTTAGTTTTGATTATATTCTAAAACCTGCTGAATAGTCATTAAATAACATGCTAAAAAATTAAATACATAATAAATTTAAAAATTGCTCTTCAAAGTTTTAAAAGAAACACTGAAAAATACAGATGTGGTAAATAACTTTTAAATATTTTGTTAATCAAATTTTTCAAATATATACATATATATACAGGGATGCCACTCAGAAAATAACAAAAAAGAGGAAATTATGCGTAAAGTAAAAATTACGACTTTTTTTACAACATTTATGAGTTAATTTTGTAAACTATATTATTTACAATAAACTAAAAAAAAGAATAACAGCTTTTTTTGTAAACTTTTAATTTAAAAGAGTAAATAAAAATGATTTTTCTTTAGTTCACAGTACTTTACATCAATTAAGGTAATAAAGCAACAGATTCAGTGAGGAATTTTATGTATTGCATAATTTTAAATCAATTTAAGTAAATAATTCAATGATTATTCCAGGAGTAGATAGCAAAAATTTGCAAGTTTTTTTCACGATTTTTTTTTTATTTGATGAAAATAGCTGTTTTATTTCATGATTCTTTGACTAAAATCGCTGTTTTATTTCGCGATCATTTGAAGAAAATTGCCATTTTATTTTGCGATCATTTGAAGAAAATTGCCGTTTTATTTTGCGATCATTTGAAGAAAATCGCCGTTTTATTTCGCCATTGTTTGACGAAAATTGCTGTTTTACTTTCCTATAATTTAACGAAAATCGTCGTTTTACATCGCGATCGTTTGATGCAAATAGCCATTTTACATCTCGATCGTTTGACGCAAATCGCCATAGTACATCTCAATCGTTTGATGCAAATCGCCGTTTTACATCGCGGTTGTTTGACGCAAATCGCCATTTTACATCGCGATTGTTTGATGCAAATCGCCGTTTCACACTGCGATCATTTCACGAAAATCTCAGTTTCGTTTTGCGATCATTTAATGAAAACTGCTGTTTCGTCTCGCGATAGTTTGATGAAAATAGTCGTTTTATTCTGTGACCTTTTGACAAAAATCACTGTTATATTTTACAATCTTTTAACGAAAATCACTGTTATATTTTGCAATCACTTGACGAAAAAACGCTGTTGTATTTTGCGATTGTTTGAAGAAAATTGCTGTGTAATTCCGCAATCGTTTGAGGAAAATTCCTGTTTTATTTTGCGATCATTCAACGATAATTGTTATTTTATTTCGTGATCGCTTAACAAAAATCGCGAATTCTTAAAAATTAAAAAAGCGGAAATATATGTATATATATAATACCTAAAAGATAAAAAATTTCTAGATTTAATTACTTGTAAAAGACTAAAAACTAAGATATAAAAGCTTTTTTTAAGGATCAAGTAACCTTCAAAATGACAGAATATTGAATGGATCAACTTACGTCATTTGAGTCCTTTTCCGCAGCTCAGCTTTTTCTCTTTCAAGTCTTTCTCTTTCTAATCTTTGCTTTTCCCTTTCAAGCCTGAGTACTTCAGCTCTTTCCCTTTCTAATTTTTCACGTTCAATCCTTGAAGGAAAAGAAAAAGAGGAGCATTTATTTTATATATGTTTGTTTTATTTAGTTTTTTAACACTATAAAAATAAGTCATGCAAAAAAATCTAGGTGCAAAAATAAATTATATTCAAAAAAGAAATTCTGATCCAATTAATCCTTTTATGACATACAACCACAAGCACATAATCAAACAATTTTAACTAAAAGGTTTTAAAATTACAGACTTAAAAATTAACATAATCATACAAGAACTTAATCAGATGTGGCAATCTCAAGACTTGCTATTGTAGCACAAAAATTAAATGACAATCTATGCTCATCTTCAGAATTCTAAAAAAGCATGAAATTCCATGCATTACTTCTTGAAGTAGGACTATTGTAGATATCAGGCAGGGGTGATTCTATATGAAATTTTTTTTTCGGAAATTCACATCGCATTTTCGGAAATCGGCGGCGGGGGGAGGGGGGGGAGGGAGTGTCGTGATCCCCCCCCCTCCAGCGATCTTCAGACAAAATGGGCGGTTTTCCGCTATCTTCAGACGAAATCAGCAATATTTTAGCAAAATCGGCAATTTATTGCGATCTTTTGCCAAAATCGGCGTTTTTTCAACGATCTTTAGCCAAAATCTGCTTTTTTACGTGATTTTTTCTCAAAAACGGCGTTTTATTCCCGCGATCGTTTGACGAAATCGGCGTTTTTTCCGTGACCTTTTGATGAAATCGGCCTATTTTTTTCAAATATTCTTTTGACAAAATATTTTTAAGCGATATTTTATCGAAAACTGCGTTTTCCCCCCGATCTTTTAACGAAATCGGCGTTATATCCGCAATCTTTAGACGAAATCGGCGTTTTCCTGCCGTCTTCAGAAGAAATCAGCGTTTTATCTGCGATATTTAATGAAATTGCCATTTTTTCCGCGATCCGCACAGGAAATTCGCGTTTTTCATCGATCTTTAGACAAAGTTCGTTTACAAAAACATTGACGAAATCGTCGTTTTTCTACGAAATATTGACGAAATGTACGCTATTTCGGCGATCCTATCACGAAATTTGTATTTCTATGCAATTGTTTTTTCCGCGCGCAAAACCGTACAAGTTGGCATCTATGCGGAACTGATAACCCAATTTCAAATTTTCGGAAATTTCGGACGAGAATCACCCCTGATATCAGGGGAAAAATACAACAAAAAAGTGCCATTTGTTGGCCAATTTATACCATACCAAAACATAAACAATGATATTTACCAAGTTATACCTGAATCTGAAGTTTGATGAAAAAATTTGTGTATTAGTTCATGAAATAGAGCTACAGCAGGGATTGGGAAAATTTAGCATAACAGGACCACCTGTTGAGCAATTGACACCAATACATAAACAGAACTAGGTCATATCACAAATTTACGAAATCTGAAGTTTGATGAAAATCCATGCAATAATTCTTATGATAAAGCTTTGCATAAATCTTTAAAAATGTAGCATAGCATCACCAACTGTTGAGCATCAAAAAGTAATCAGCATCAATCTATACCAGGGTCTACTTGAATAAAATTATTAAATTCAGTGGATTAATTCTTGAGATAGAGTAATTATGAAAATCATGAAAAATGCAGCACTGCAAATCTGTAGAGCAATGTTCGTCAAAATGTAAGAAGCACCCATTCATGTCAAGGACTAACTGAATCTGAAGTTTGATGGAAATTTGTACATTGAGATATAGCTTTTACAAAAATCATAAAAAATGCAGTACAGTAGATTCCCTCAAATCTGCAATCCTGAAATCCACACATAATTTACAAATGTAAACAATGAAACATTCAGTTCCGCTATAGGGACAAAATTTGACTATTTTAGTTTTATATCAATTCCATATAATTTTAATTTGTAATTTTTGATAATATTACTGAATTCTGATTTTTTTTTTTTTTTTTATGAAGGAAAAATAAATTTATTTCTGAAAAAATTCAAGATATTGTTTATATCATTGATAATCACAATTTTCTTATCAAATATATTTAGCTTTTTTGTTTATGAAGTCTGGCTAAACCTGAAATAAAACTTCCTTATTTTATTATTTTAATGTGAATATACCTTTATGAGGCAAGTTTCCTTGAATAATTTAGGGAAAACACATTTCATCTTTATAATGAATATTTAATCACACATTGATTATTAGCTTTTAAAATGAAAAAATATTAAAAACAAAGATCATCTAATTTTTTATTATTTTAGTTTATTATACAATGAGATCTCCTACAACAGTCACTCCAAACAATGGTAATCTCCAAATACTGATCATGTTTTAGTGTAACCGAAATAACACTACTCTAAACTTCCGAACAAGGAATTCCAAACAAAAACCACCCCAGTTTTTTTTTTTTTTTTTTTTTTTTTTTTTTTTTTTGGCTACAACTAAGATTTTAAAAAAAAATCTAGAGATAAATTTTGTTATTTGATGTTTTTAATATTTCTCAATTACTGAGCTACCACTGCCGAGTGACACTGAAAATAGTAACTTTAGTAGCTTACAACGAAAAAATTAATAGCCAAAATAGTAGCATTTGTTTGAAAATAGTCGCATACTTATTTTAAAATGCAAGAAAAAATGTATCCATAATAACTGAATGGACTTTATGAATGTCTTTTTTTTTTTTTTAATAGAGTTTAAAGCTCAAATCACTGAATAAAGAATATAATGATTCATTCAAATCAGAAAGAAAATAAGTCCCCAATGGTTATAGTTGGTTCTTTCAAGATGAAAGTTATCAAGTGCAGCACTGACCAGAAAACATAGCACTCAAAATTTCTCCCAGGTCATCACCAACATTTTCCATTCCATTTCAGGAGTTTCTTGGAGGGACAGAAGCAAATTTTTATTTGAGGGGTTAGGTTAGAACCCTGCAAGCAAACACAACTGCGTAAAAAAAAAAAAGAAAAGAAAAGAAAAAAGAAAAGAAAAAGAAAAAATGAAATTTACAGTAAATTTTTTGAATGTTACAACAGAGAGGGGGGGGGGGCAATCCATTCCTATGCTTTTTTTTTTTTTTTTTTTTTTTTTTTCCACACTTCTTTGATGAAATTTAGTTCTTTCACCATCTTTTGGTGAAATTTGCCCTTTTTCTGATCTTTTTACGAAATTTGCCAAATATGTAAAAGTCTATATATTGATCCTTATGATGTGCACACATTTATTTAAAAGATCTAGAAGTAATTTGAATAATTCTGGAAAGATTTAAATTAATTTAAACAGTGTTCTTTAGTGTCTCCTACAGGCAACATCAGGACTTAGGAGGTGACTCAGGAGGTTAAGAAAAACTTAACAATTTTACAAAAACAGGACCCTGTGAAAAAAACCTGAACATACTCTGGTACTTCTGGAGTAATGAATATATTCATGTTCAAGTTGGTATGTGTCATAGATCTGACAAATGCATCAAAACATATTAGGTCCTTTGGCTCCTTTGTCAGAAGGTTCATACTTATTTTCCAAGAAAAAATCTCCTGAGAATCCCCTGATGTATTTTACGGGATGTACAATTTTTCTATATCGACGATTAAAAATATTTTGATATTACATGATAATAAAGCATGCAAACAGTAACAATTGCCCCTATTTTCCCAGAGTAGACTCATTTAGGCAGGTTTTCCCAGGTTTGGGAAATTTTTGTATTATCCCTTGATTTTTACAACCTAAAATTGATCCCCTGATTTTCCCAGGAATCCCATATTCCTCTGATGAGTATGAACCCTGTCTCAGCTTACATGGAGAGCAAGAGGAGACAGGTACTGATATTTCATTTTAATTTTTCCTATTCCACACAATCATAAAGCCATATCAGGGAGAGAGAACATATACATTTTACAAAGACTGATGTTTTTTCTAAAAGCCACGAGCAAAGAGGTTTTGTAATGTTACTTGAACAAAAATTTTTCTCCAGCAGATCTTACCTACCATAATTTCGCACGTATTTGCCGAACCTCAGATAAGTCTATTTCCTCCCAGAATTTATTTTAAGTAAAATGTGACTTATTTTTGCTTAGCATTAATCGGACTTCTTTTTTAAAATAAAATTTCCAATCTGAAAAAGACTTAACTGAGTTGCAGTGTATAAGCACGAAATTATGGCAGTTTTGTTTCTATAGCTTACTAGAATATTCAACAGTGTTAAAAATAGAGATAAAAAAACATTTCAGATGGAAGAAGAGTAAAAACTAAATAAAATACTTATACAGTAAGAATGTAATTAAATGTAAATATATGTACAGGGATAAAAGCTAGAGAAAAGCATATTTTTTTTAATGTACAAAGGGCTAATAGATAGAACATATAAATGTTATTTTGGGATACATATTTCAGTCCCATCTATTACTTCTTAAAATTTCGCCATATACTTTCCAATTACTCTGATGGTAAAAATGAAATTAGGTTGGGTCACTATGTGAATCACTGCATTTTAATGATTACCTTAGACGTTCTCGTTCTCTTTCTAATCTTAAAGATTCCTCCCTATTTTTTCTTTCTATTTCTCTCTGCCGTATAATATCTGAAAATCTTCTTCTGTCCTCACGGCTTCTATCTCGTTCACGGGGTGGTGGAGTTAGCCTGCGACGCCTATCAATCTTGAAAAAGGAGAAAAAAATACCAATTATAAATCTCATACTTAAAAAATCTTTTCCCATTAATTGCAGTATTTTCTGTAGGTTTAAAATCAGAACTTGTTAGTGAGAAAAGGACATTTTTTCAGATTCTTAAGGGCACTTCATTGCTTGGTTTTTTTTTTTTAGAGCAACTTTTAATATTTTTAAAAGCTCAGGGCACATTTTTCAAGACAACATTCAATCAGTTTTTACAATGAAAGAAAAAATTTAAATCTAAAAAGCAGAAAGTGCACTTTTTCCCTGAGATACAAAAAGGGTGCTGTTCCGTAAACCAAAGAGCAGGTTTCACAATGCAACACATTCAGAAATTTCCCAGTTTCTCTGGAAATGTACATTAAAATACAATAGTATAGTAATTAGGATTGGGTTTCTTCCAGAACAGTAAAAGAAAATGGAAGAAACCAACAGATGTTCAAAATTAGTATATTAACTATGTAAAAGAATCAAAGTATAATCATATGAAAACTAAATTGAAAAATTTAATTTTATTTTTAGAAAAAGAATTATTTTCAAATAGTAAACTATAGGTTTAGCAAACAATTATAGATAATGGATTTTACAACTTTAAATGCAGAGTTTTTATTATTATTATTAATTATGCTATTTATATAAAAAGAGAAAAGAAAACTACCAACAAAATGTTTATTTTTCGTATAAAAATACATTATTTTCATATAAAAATGTATTATTTTTAGCTGTGCAACACAATAAACAAATTTTTAATTATTTATATTGCATGCATATTTCAATGATGATTTTAAAAATATCTATGGGTACGTCAAAATGCCTTTAAACTCTTTGAAATTCTCTCAGATTTGGATTTTTTTTTCTTTTCCATTTTTTGTATTTATCTATTCTAAAGTTGAAAAACAAATTGCAGCATTCTACTGCTAAAAGAGTTTGTTACACTACGCTGCAATGTAGTAAGGAAAATGGGGATTTCTATGAATTTTTTAACACAGTAATTATTTTACTTTGTTACTTTAAAATATTGATGTAAATTAAAAGTACTGTTTATTTAAATGAGTTTCATTATACAATTGGAAAATGATCTGTACTATTTATATTTAATAATAAAAAGTTATACTAAATTTCAAAAGTTTAAATAATAAAAAAAATATGATGGTTAAATTGAAATTGATAATATTTAATCGATTTTGCATATTTTGGATAAAATTTCTTTTCTTTATTCAGCTAATCTTTCAGCTAAATCAAGTTCTTAAGATAGGTAACATGTGTGATCTTAGCCAAAAAATCTATGTAATTTTTAACTTAGAATTAAACTAAATAGAACTCTATAATTAAATTTGTATAGACATGATGGAATTGAACTTATTTAAAGTTATAGGAAAACATTTATTGTATCTTACGAAGTTGAAAGGTATTCTTAAAGAATAACAGTTTTTTCCACTTGGAAGAAACTTATTATTTCCAGACGGTTTTTTCTACTATGGAAGAAACTTGCTGAACTCAGAAGTAATAAGAAAATACAGAAACTTGTGGCTAAAAAAATAAATAATTGTGGCATGAATCTGCTCAAAAATTTGAGAATTTTGTTAGTTTGTTACTCATGAAAATTGTATATTAATCTATAAAACTGCAGTAAAAATTTGAAAATAACTCAACAAAAAAATTTTGAATTTTCATAAACACTTGTTAAAAAAAAGTTGCAAATTTTATCTATCAGTTGCTGCCAATAAAATCATGAAATTCTATAATTAATTGTTAAAAAATCTCTTAATTTTTTTTCCTTGATGAAAAGAAAAAAAAAATAATTTTGTTTCTTAGCCACGACAAAAGATCAAATTTTGTTAAATTAGCTGAAGAAAAATATTTTGGAATTCAGCAATAGACCACTGCTAAAAAACCATGGAATAATAATTCATTGCAATATAAAAAAACACAGTATCATTACATTGAAAAACACCATGAATTTTATCAGTCAGTTGTGACAAAAATCACAATTTTTGTCTGTCTGTTGTAGCAACAAATCACAAATTTTGACAATGAATAGATGGCAAAAATTTTGGTCAGTTGTTCACAGAAAGAAGTTGCTTTATTAGTTAATCTGTTGTGGGAAAAAAATCATCAAATAATTTCATACAATTATTACATTAATCACAGAATTTTTGCTCAACAGCATGGGTCCAAGAAATCCATCCAAGCCAAGACTGAAATCTTTTCTGAGCATTAGAAATAACTAAATGCAAAAAGGTTAGAATATTTCTAAGTCTTGCATTATAGGTAAAAATTGATCTCTTACAATAAAAGAAAAAGTGATTAAATGTTCTTGATGATAAAACTGCTATTATTTAAGTATATAAACTAGTTAGTCAAAAATCTCTCCTAGAATGAAATCAGTCCTGAGACTGATGTCTTGCACCCATGCTCTACAGGGATAAAAACCATATTCCATTTACATAAATTTATTATATAAAATTAATACATAAAAAGTAAATTAAATAATCTTTTTTTAAACTATGTTTTGCATGGCTAAATGCAAAAATTTCAGAGGGAATATTCAGTGAATATTTGTAAAAAAATATTTAAAGATATCAACTTAAAAAAAAATGTGCAACTCCTGAAATGACTATTTTACTCCTGAAGAGTGTCCAAAACTCATGAAATTTAACTAGTTTACTCATGTTACAGACTTTACAATATTGACATCTATGCAAGGAGGGCGCAACACCTTTCTGAAATTGTCTGGGGGGGAAACTCAGTAATTTACATTAAATGTAAATGATCAAAAAATGTTTATTTTTATTTATATGCTGTATGAATAACTGACTAGGAAAACTAAGGAAATCTGTAGAAAATCATGTATTGTATTCTACTTTTTGGTTATCACCACATAAATCTAATATACATTAGAAGTATTATTTAACATACTTTTAGTAAGTAGCTAACACTATTATATATTTTATACGTTAAAGTTTCATGAATTTAATATTGCAGAATCAATTTAATTCACCTTTTTTCATTAAATATTTACATTTGTTTTATATACCGTATTTTCAGGTGTATAGTCCGCGGCTTATACAACAAAAAACCTTCCAAAAAAACCGCTGCGGTTTATACACGGTGCGGGTTATATAAAGATTTTTTTTTTAAATTGGAAATCGTGATATTTTTTCTACAACTTTTAAATCTCAAAAAATTTGAAAAAAACATCAAGATTTGTAAATTTTTTTTACTATGCCGCGCAATTTAGAGTTCTCCCATGTTTGTAAAAGCTTTTTTTACTGCTTAAATACAGTTATTTCTGTCGCAACTATCGCCAAGTATTGCACTGATAGATCTATAATAGCTACCGTATATACTCGCGTACAAGTCGTGAAATTTTAGACAAAAAAAGAACTTCAAAGTGGAGGGTCGACTTATACGCAAGACCTAAAAAGAAAAAAAAATCTATAAATAAAATATCAGAAAATAATTTGCTAGCAAATCGATGCAGCACCCCATTGTGTTTGTAGAGTACAAAATATAAGATCCGGAACCCTTCCAACCTCGACGATTCTGCATTTAAGATCGTTTAAGATTTAGTTTATTTTTCAAAAAAATAAGCTAACCTACCCTGTTGCAAAGAACAAAAAAAGTGCTTGATTTATGTCATTTCGGAATGATTCAGAGCAGTCGCTCTTTTCCGAAACGAATCCAAGGAATCGTTCCTTTACAGAGTCGTTTCATTTCGGAACGACTTCAAGGAATCGAACTTTTCCGGAGTCGTTTCATTTCAGATGGAGTCCGATGAATCGTTTCTTTTCGGAGTTGGTATCCTATCCTGTTGCAAAGAACAAAAAAAAGTGCGTGATTTATGTCATTTCAGAACAATTCAGAGCAGTTGGTCCTTTTCGAAACGATTCCGAGGAATCGTTCCCTTACAGAGTTGTTTCATTTCAGAACGAGTTCAAGGAATCGAAGTCGTTTCATTTCAGGTAGAGTTCGAGGAATCGTTCCTTCTCGGAGTTGGTGCATTTCGGTCCGATTCGAGGATTCGAACCTTTTGGGAACCAATGACCTAAGATACGTATACATTTATGTCCGAAATTTAGAATTTATCACCGATTTTTTTTTTTAATTTTCGGAAAAATTCAGAAAAAATATCACGCTTGTTTGGAAAAAAATGCGCGTTAACGCCGGATCGCTTGAAATTATATCTTAAAACACGTAAACACCGCGGCGTTTCTTCCGAAAATTATGGTACTGATAATCTTAATATTTTAGCCGAATTACTGTAGGTATTATGCATCACGAAAAAATTTGGAAAATTTGTGTTAAAAATTATGACTAATGGCTTCTAATTTCGAACCCTGTTCGAAATATAAGTTCGTAAATGGTGTATAGCCCGCGGACTATACACCGATGCATCTCCGCAGGTTATACACGAACTTTTTTTAATGCACTGCTCGATTTAGGGGTGCGGGTTATACACCGGGTGCGTGCTATACACCCGAAAATACGGCAAATATTCATAAACAAATAGCATTTTAGATATTGTTACGAGTGACTAGTCAAAATAGTTAACCACAGCATTTTTGTTTTCAAACTTAGTTGAAAACCAAAATGAATGTTTATTTAATAAATGTTAAAGATTTTTTCTAATATTTTAGTTGATCTAACTAAAGCCTTTTGAGTGTTTACATTTTAAAAATTAAACAAAAATATTCCAAATAAGCACTTATCAATAAGTGTTATAAAGAACATTTTTAAAAGCAAAAGTCAAATTAGTATTTCAGTATCAATGTATGCAAAAATAAATTAATATCATACAAAATTGCTCCTTGGAGTATATGGTTTAAATCCAAAGCCACGACCATAGCCACGTTTCACAAAGCCCCCACGAAATCCCATTCTTTCACGACTCCTACTTCTTCGCTCACGTAGCCTTTTCCTGTCCCGTGACTTATCACGACGATCTCTTTCTTTTGAAGGTGTCCTCTTCTTTTCTTTTTTATGTTCAGCACCTGCAAATAAAATACATAATTAAATTGTAAATAGCATTCATTTCTCTTCAAGTACTAGCAGTATCGAGACAATTATGAGCAACTTATGCTTTTTATTTTCAATTTATTCATTTATAAACATGCATGTTAACACCAGATTAGAGGACTGTGCAGGCCAAAGTTTCCATGCCCGGGCAAGCATAAAAGTTTGGACTGAGTCTGGTTTGTAAAATAATTAAAGGCTGGTGTAAAAGTTCAGACATACCCATACCAAAAAACTATTGATTCTTATGAATATAAAAAGCAAAAAGTGGATGCCATGCATGAAAAATAAATAAAACCTTGACAAGACTGAATTTCTAAGCAGATTTTTACATTGATATGGCTAAAATTTGACGTGTATGAGGAGTTCTGACTAAAAATACTTTTTTTTTTTTTCCTTTTCCTCCCCAATGTTTATAATCTTATTTTTTAAAGAAACATCTCAGGATGTGATATTAAGTAAATTTGTATGAATGCAAATTTTTCAATTATCATTAATATTGTTAATACATATTCCATTTGCTGGAGATTAAAAAATCTGAAAAATGTAAAATCTCTTAAAACTGAAACACACTGGAAAAGGGATGCAATACAGACAAATTGGCAATTTCGACAGAATTTTCAGAGTTACAGCCTAAGGAAAAGGTCATGAGGCAGCAACTGATTAGATTTTCAGATGCAATGCATTTACTGAAAAAACAAAAGCTATTTTATTACAAATCCCTTCAATAATCATGCATGCTACTTCCACACTTGAAAATTACTTTTGTTGTCGTAAATTATTTATTAAAAAGTTATCCGTGTACTACTTTACATTTTTTCTTTAAATCACAATAATTACAAATTACAGCATTTATGATAATATATATCTTCTTAACCCTCTCACTGAGAAACCTATGTTAATACGTTCACTAAGCACCAGGTTTCACAGCAACACAAGCAATATTTAAAATATAAATCTAATGATTTAGTAGATTTTTAATGCATTCTACAGTGATTAATACTCTCAAGATTTACATTCATAATTGTAATCAAGTTATATATGTATAAGTTATATATTGAAAGTATCTTTTTTTTAGCACTTAAAATAAAATGCAGAGAAACAACATTACAAATTTGCACTTTTGCAAGAGTGTCAGAGGGTTAATCACTGAAATTTAAAACTATATTAAAGTTATTACTATTTATGAATAGTGTATGAATGAGAAAACACTTGTAAAATGTTCTCAAACATAAAATTCCCGGTAGCAGAAAATTCAAGCACAAAGAGAGGCATTGCAGATTTTCTTTTCTTTTTTACAGATTTTTTTCTATCGAACCTTTATTCTGTTTTTATGTTTAGCTCTTTGTTGCTTGTTACAAAAACTTCTGATTAATAATAATAATGAAATAAAGGCATAAAGATGTTACTGGTAAGTGATTGATTAATAACACTCCATTATAAAAGTATGTCACAAACACTTCTGATTTTTGACACTGAAGAGTTTTCTGCCACTGGGGAAAAATTATAAAAGTCAAAGTCTAATTTTAATTATACAATCTATAAAGATAAATTTTGTCCAAAATCTATATGTAATTTAAGCAGTTTTTTTTCTTCTTTTGAATGATCATAAATATGTATTCTTAAAAATGCATGCAAGCTTTTGTATTCGTAACATTTTGTAGTGACCAACACATTTAAGATTTCATTTTAAAAAGAGTGCCTAACTTACCATCATCTTTCACAGATTCTGTTCCATCCTTACTTTTCTCATCAACATGAGTAGCATCAGTCGCTTTTTTGTCAGTTTTGGGTTTTTCAGGCGACTTCTTTTCAGATTTGGGCTTTTCAGTTTTTGATTTCTCACTTTTTACACTTTCTGCTTTTTCAACTTTTTCACCTGTTTCCTCAGTTGCTTTCTTATCTGTTTTTAAAAACAAAAATATATAATTAAAAAAATACTTTTCTAGATGAACCTAATAACATGCATTTATTCATAAGAAATATAAAAGAATCTTTCTAAACTTTTTTCATAATTTGTATTAGAGAGCAGAGTTCATTCTAAATGTTTTTCACAGGGCGCGCCGCTCTGCCCGCCCTTCTTCATAAAATTTGCCGCCTCGATGGCCCCACTGCCAAAAAGCCCCGCCCTGCGATCCCTATTACTCGAAAAATCGGCCAATAGGAAAAAAAAAAAGCGCTCTTTAAATTATTTCATCGTTTATTTGAAACAAACATTAAACTATTTGTGAACATTATATAACCCCCTCCAGCCCCATTTCACTCTTAATCTGTTACTCTCCCCCCACCCTCCCGCCCTAATCTCTTTATGCAGACACCAATTATTTTCAGTAAAACTCTGTCATAAATTTTTCTTTCTCTCTCCTCTACGATGTCTGGGCTACTGGAAAAATTCGTCCGAAATAACAAAAAAAGAAAAAGAAAAGATTCCCCCCTGTATCTTGCTATTTATTTTGGAGGAGTGGATGAAGCAGCCCCGGGGGTCGTAAGTTGAGACTGGAAAATGACCAAAACACATACGCCTTGTCCATAGCAGCAATTTACAAGCGAAAGAGATGCACACGCTATTCTGTTAAATAATTCACAGAAATTTCCTTTTTCTTAATTTTTTTTTTTTTTTTTTTTTTTTTTTTTGTTGACTGTGAGAATCAAAGACCAAATATCCAAAAGATTAGTCATCTATATATTTTTCCCAAACTGAAAGAAATGAAAACTTCTAAAAATGCATAAAGTGAAATATTAAAATAGTATACCTGTAATGTCTGTAAAGGAAGTAAAAAAATACCGTTTTGTCAGAAACATAAGTGATTTTCTATTAAAATATTGATTTTAAAAGCTATTTTTCAGACTATGAATATGATGCCTCAATCCATTAATTGTACAGCGTAAATTAGAGATCTACAGGAACAGGGCCGGCCCTAGTCTGTTTTCTTTCCGAGCCGGGCCTTACTTTTAGTCTGAAGAATCGGGGAGGGCCTAATTTATTTTTTCCATATGAAGCTGGGACTGACTTCATTCTTCCTAGTCTTCACGGACCAAAATATTCAGTCCCGGTTGGATCATTTCGTATAAAAATCATTTCCTCGATGTGATCAAGTCTATTCAAAAATAAGTAAAATTCGGCTTGGTCTAAAAATTTTTGCAAAAAAGGCATATACTTTAAAATCGTTATCTTTCGACGATTAAACATTAAATTTTATTATTTTTTTAAAGATTTTGTAGATTTTGAGACTTGTCAAAACGCATGAAAAAAGAACCTGCGTATGACGGAATCTTCTTTTAAACTGGAAACTTCTTTTAAACTATTCATTCCGTGTACAATCAATACAATAATACGATACGCGAGAAAAAATATACTATACATTTACACCTGCTAAGAAGGGAACTTGTCTATAATGTATTTTTTCTTTTTAATGCGATTCCGTCTTAGAAGATTTTACATTAACCATATGCCATTTTTTAGATTTTTATGTTTCCATTACATGAAATATGGAATAATAATATTAATGATAATTGAAACATTTACATACAATAAACGTTCATTAAAAATACGGCCCTTCTGCATAAATAAAAATTATAAAAATGAAAAAAGAAAGAAAGAAAAAGGAAAGAAAAGAAAGAAGAAACTAAGATGATTTTTTTTCTGTCAGAACTATTCCGTAAAAGTAAAAATGAATGTGCTGTAAAATTCACTCAGGCCGGGACGGGTTCCGGTCAAAATTTTAACTTTTATAATGTGCCAGGCCGCTAAATTTTTCTCTAAAAGTTAAATTTTTGGCCCGAGCCCGAGAAAATTTTACCTTTTATAACGGGCCGGGTGGTGTCAACATTTTTTCGTTCGAGGCGATCCAAGCCGTATTTTTCTCTATGGATCAAGCTGGATCCAGGCCTGGAAATTTAGGCCCGTGCAGACCTCTAGCATTAATAAACAGGGGCAGTACACAAAGCCGGCCTTCTTGAACTGACCTGAATGCAAAATACAATTTAGGACCTCACTTTTTTTTTCAGTAAAGTAAAAATAATTTATTATGTTTCATTAGGGTCTGCGTACATGCGCAGAGACTACGTGCTAACCCTTCTCTTTATACTAACTTTTTCTTTTTCTTTCCTTTGTTGGGAAAAAAGCTTTTAGTTTCTATAGAAAACCCTCTATAATCAGCTTGGGTTTAGCATTTTATTTACCACCTCACACTTCCGCTTCATTGCTGCCCCTGGTCGTATGCTATCCTAATTTAACGAAGAATAATTTTTTGCATTTCTAACTTTGATTCATCGAAAATTCATTCCTTTTAGCTTGCTTCACTATAAAAGGTTTATTTTTATTATCGGAAATAACTGACCCTCATTTCATTTCAGATGATGACTCACAATACCGCATATTCTTTAAGAGACTTAATTGGTGGTTTTATAATATAAACACATCACAAAAGAAACGTAAAATATCAAGTGCTTGAAAGCTATTTTCGTTCTTTATCTGTTTGCTCAGCAAAAGTCTATGTCCCGAATTAAATTAGCTGAACTATTTTTTTTTTTTCTAACATAATTCAAAATTAGTTTTGTTTTCAGCATATTTTTTCCCCAATTTAAAATATCGGCAAATCAGTCACGTCCTGCGGGCCTTATTTTAAAACTTCGAAATTCTACTTAAAATCAATACTTAACCAGACTCAAACACTAAAAAAATATTCAAAGCTTCCCGCAAAACAAATTAAATGTGCAACTCTGAAGTTTTACCCCTGTCCCTCTGATTTTATTGCTATTTGAAGAGAAATCCAAGAACAGTTATTGTAGAATTGCCGTTACCGGACACTTCCCCCCACTGTGAGGCTTTTTCTGAATCACAGAGATAAAACTACTTAAAAAAAAAAGGAAAAAGGAAAAAAAAAAGAGACAGAGATGTTGAAAACTTTCCGAATTGGTAAATGACGTATTATTGTCTGTTTATCAATGAGATTTACGACCAATTAGAGGCAACAGAAACGGTAGAAACTGTAGCTTGTTTTCGGTCTTTTTGGAATATTTATAGGCATGAAGGAATTGTTCCCTTTTATTTTTAGGGGAGGGGACATATCCATTTTTCATTGGAGCAAAAAAAAAAAAAATTGGTGTAAATTTCCCCCAGCTTCAGTAACAAAAGTTCCAGATTCAGAATTGCAAGGTTTGTCAGAATTGTAGAATTCTTTCCAAAATTAGTTGAGTGTGTTAATTTGTATAAGAATTTTTAATTTCTTATTCAGTGCTAATCTCTTCGGGGAAAATAAATGAGAGAATGGGAATCGGGGAATATTATAAGACAGTTGAGAGAAAAAATAAAGCTATAGATACCAAAGTCATCCTATTACCCAATAAAATATAGGTAAGTGTTTTTTTTTTTTTTTTAGTTGCAATGTTATTGAAATTAATGTAACGAACGTAATCAGGGTTCATACAGAGTTGGGAAGAAAAAAACCAAGGAGTACATAAAAAATCCAAGGAGTCCAAAAAATTTTAAGAACTTGCCACTTTTGTTGTTATTTATGTGGCAATATTATGTGGCACAGCCCCAATTCCGCAGGGATTCCGCGAGTTATCCCCTGCGAAAGGGGGGGGGGGGGTTATACGTGATCTTCAGACGAAATTGGCACTTTCCCGCGATCTTTAGACAAAATCAGCAATTTATCTGCTATATTTTAGAAAAATCGGCGATTTATTGCAATCTTTTTTGGAAATCTGCAGTTTTTCTGCGATCTTTTGACGAAATCAGCGTTTTCCCGCGTTTCTTTTTTATGAAATCGACGTTTCTTCGATGATTTTTAGACAAAATTTGCATTTTTATATGATCTTTTCTAAAAAAAACGGCGTTTTATCGCCGCAATCTTTTGACGAAATTGGTGGTTTTTTTTTTAATGATCTTTAGACAAAATATTTGTAGGCTATCTTTTATCGAAAACGGAGTTTTTTTCTGCGATCTTTTAATGAAATTGGCATTATATCTGCAATCTTTAGACAAAATCGACGTTTTCCCGTGGTTTTCAGACGAAATTAGCGTTTTATCTGCGATATTTGGTGAAATTGCCGTTTTAACTGGTATTCGCACAAGAAATTAGCGTTTTTCAGCAATCCTTTGACAAAGTTCGTTGACAAAAACATTGACGAAATCATCGTTTTTCCACAAAATATTGACGAAATGTGTGCGTTTTTGGAGTTCCTTTCACGAAATTTGCATTTCTCCACAATTGTTTTTTCCATGCGCAAAATTTTACAATCCGATTTTTTTCCCCCTGGAGCAATATTGCTCGCGTGCAAAACCGCAATACAATTTAAGGAGTTTCTAAGGAGTATTTTGTTTATCTAAGTAGTTCTAAGTACTACTTGGAAGCGTTTTCATTTCTAAGTAGTTTCTAAGGAGTCCAAGGAGTCTGTGCGAACCCTGGTAATTTTTGGGAGAAATAAGAATTTCAGTAAACGGGAAAAAAAAGAGTAATTTTCAAAAGATGAAGATTGAAACTATATTTTTATTTACTAGGGATCGAACACGGACGTCGGATTTTAGAACACAAGGGAAAACTATTTTTTAAATATTAATATATATTTAATTGCCTATTAACAAAACAAAAATAATTTTTATTTCTAAAGTATCAATTATGCATTCAAATTAAGTTTAAAAATTTATTAAAAGCGGTATTTTCGTATAAGTTAATACATAAAAACACTGAAGATTTCGTTATTTACGGCAGTCTTTTTTATTCGTTACATTGTTTAAACGCGAAGTTTGATTACATGTCTGTTATGTTACTGTTTTACTTATTTTAATTTCTCAGAAATTTAAAAAATAACTAAGAATTGAACCAAATGCCTGAAACAAATGATGAGCTGGATATACTTACTTTTCTTGCGACAAGCGTCTTTTTTTAATCTTTTATTATTGGTTTTTAAAAACAAAATTTTGACTCATTTAATGGAGAAAATGCCCCAAATGCTAATGCTATAAAAGAAATTTATAGATATCTCATTTTCATTTCAAAATGCTTATTTACTACTTTTTTTTTCATTGGATAGTTTATATCGATCTATAAGGCCGTTTTTTACTTTTTCAATTTTGATTGCAGATTTTTTTTATGAGGATGCTTTCATTTTTCGAAACCGGTTCCAAAAATGATAGTGTCCACGTTCAAAAAAATCTGCAATCACAACCAAAAAAGTAACAAAAGGACCTTTGTATAGATCGATGTCTCCTATCCAATGAAAATAAAAACGTTAAAAATATAGGAATGCAATAGAGATATCTTTATTAATTTCTTCCATAGGATCGTCATAAGTGAACGGGTCTCTTCGGTTGACTAAAATAACCTCATAACTTAAATACAAACGGATTTATCTTTCATAATCTGTGTGTACAATAGATTGATTTTTAAAATGTTTGAAATAATCATGTTTGAAAATTATTTAAAAAAAATATTAAATTGCGACATAATTTTCAAACTAATTGCCGAACAATTTTGAAAAAAATTGCATTTAAATGCATTTTTTTCTCTATTTGTGGAGTTTAGAAATTGGTAATATGCTATGTTTAGAAATTTAAAAAATGCAGTGAAAGTCAAATTTCACCGTCTGTTCTTGCCGGCATCAAAATGACGTCAACGTTACGGACGAACACCTTTTGTCCTATATATTTTTTGAAAGTTAATTTCCATCCAGGTTATATTCAAACAGTTTGCATCCATATATGCGTTGCTATAGGGATCGATCAGACGTTCTTTCAGCTTGAATTTTTAATAAATGCAATCGCAAACTATACTGGAAAATCCGTTTAGTTCCGGGGGAAAAAAAATCGCCGCCGAATGCAAAAAATAAACTAAAAACGTGAAAAAATTATAGCGGCAAAAGTCAAAATTTACTATATTTGGGCAAAAAAAAGAATAATAATAAGAAGGATTTGTATTATCAGTGTTAAAAATCACAGAAGATGGATTTAAAAAATGAAATTCGGGAAAATTTGAAAAATTGCAGAGAATAATAGTTACTATAATGCACTAACGAATGAAAACCGGATTCTTTTTATAAACCTTAAAAAAAGAAGAAAAATCGTTTTGGAAAAACAAAATAACGCCAAAAGTTTCGTGAAAAATATAGATATTGAAAAGGAGAAAATTTACTTCATTGGGCTAAAACACTGAAATGGGGTTCAATTGTTAGTAAATGTTCAAAAGTCATCGCAAAACGTAATAAAAATGCTAAATTTTGCATAAAATTTTAATGAAAAATTCAAAAATTGCTGAGGATAAAATTTACTATCTCTGAAGAAATAGTTCCTTCAAAAAATTGCAAATCGCATAAAAAATCCCCCTCCCCAAAAAAAGGGGGAGGGAATCTGCTTGTCCTTTGTCGGCTCATGAAGCAGGTGTAATTCTCATTCGAAAATTCCGAAAATTTAAGGCATCGTCTTCCGAAAATTTGAAACTGCTTTATCAGTTCCGCATAGTTGCCAACTTGTACGATTTTGCGAGCAGAAAAAAACAATCGCGGAGAAATGCAAATTTCGTGAAAGGATCGCAGAAAAAGTACACATTAGTCAAATATTTCGTGGAAAAACGACGATTTCATCAATATTTTTGTCAACAAACTTTGCCAAAAGATCGTTGAAAAATGCGAATTTCCTGTGCAGATCGCGGAAAAAAACGGCAATTTCACCAAGTATCGCAGATAAAACGCTGATTTCATCTGAAAACTGCAGGAAAACGTAGATTTTGTTTAAAAATTGTGGATATCACGCTGATTTCGATAAAAAAAAAAAATCGCTTAAAAGTATTTTGTCAAAAGATCATTAAAAAAGAAAAAAAAAAACGCCAATTTCATGAAAAGATCACGAAAAAAAAAAAAAAAAAAAAAAAAACACGCTGATTTCGTCAAAAGATCGCAGGGATAAAACACAGTTTTCTAGAAAGGTCGAGTAAAAATGCGAATTTTGTCTAAAGATCGTCGGAAAAATGCCGATTTCATAAAAAACAAGGTAAAGCGCCGATTTCACCAAAAGATTGCAGAAAAACCGCCAATTTCGACAAAAGATTGCAATAAATCGCCAATTTTTCTAAAATATCGCAGATAAATCGCTGATTTCGTCAGAAGGTAGCGGGAAATCGTCGATCGCGTCTGAAGATCGCACTTTTGGGGGGGATGGGGTGTTTGCATGTGAGGGGGAAATTGATTAGTTGATTTTTTATTAATTGCATTAATGTGATCTTTCCCCCCCTAAGTGCCCTTTTATGACAAAGGGCGCCCTGCTTGCCCTTAATCCTAGAATGAACTCTGTTAGAGAGGAATACATATTACGGGAAAAAATAACATTTGCAGATTTTATCTTACTTGAAACTAAATGGGATTCTTGAAAAAAATATGCAAACCATATGATATAGCACAATCCCTGGTTACAAGAACCATTCAGTGAATATTAGGGAATTCAAAAATTGTTTTTCAAGTCGTGTTGTATATTAGGAAGCAGGGTTGAGTTTCTTCCAGGACAATGAAAGTAACTTTATAAAAAAGGGAAGAAACTGGAAGAAACCAACAGAAAACAAAACTGCCACATGCTGATTTTAATTTTGAGCAACATGCTCAAAATTAAAATATTAAAGTATAATTGTATTAAATCTAAATTGGAAAATTTAATTAATATAAAAAAATATTTTTTAATAAAAATAAGTTTTTTTTTTTTTTTTTTTTTTAATGACAAACTTCAAGTTCAGCAGTCATTTACCAGTGATGGATTTTATAAGGTAGAGGGATTTTTTTTATTTATTAATATACCATTTATGTAAAAAGAGAAAAAAGCTTCTTACAAAGTGCTTTTTTTCACATAAAAATAAATTATTTCCATATGAAAAATGCATTATTGAAAACTGTGCAACATAGTTAAATATACAAATTTTCAATTATTTTTATTAGCAACTAGGATGCATTGCATATCTGAATGTTGATTTAAAAAGACTGTTTCTGAAAATATCTATGGGAGGGGTATAAAAATCTAAACACTAGAGGATAGTTTTTCACCACTAAATTTTATTCCTTATTTTTCATCTAATTTTTTTGCAAGAATTATAAAATTTAAGCAAAGAAAATAAATAAAATTTAATGATAAGAGACTGCCCGCTGGTGCATAGAAACATTCTGCTGCTTATTTTTTTTTTTTTTTTTTTTTTGTGGTTTTTATTATATTATACTTTGCTGCGGTAAGGAAAATGAGAACTTTAATGAATTTTTTTGATACAGTAATTATTGTACAAATTTATTACATTAATAAAATTAACATAAAATCAAATCACTCTTATTTAAATGACTTTCATTCTACTGTTAGTAAACGATTCGTACTATTTACTAGTAGTTTCAAAAGTTTTAATAACTGAAAAATATGCTGGTTAAACTAAAATGGATAACATTTAATTGATTTTGTACATTTTAAATAAAATTTATTTTCTTCATTTAGCTAATGGTTGAAGATCTTTAGACTGGCGTCATATACTCTTGACTTAAAAACTGATGTAATTATTAATTTAGCATAAGATTAATTAATTTTGTATAGATCTGATGAAATTAATTTACTTAAGGTTACAGCAAGAAGACATTTATTATATCTGACAAAGTTGAAAGTTATATGGTAAATTTATAAAGAATAACAGTTTATTTCATTTTTTCTAGCCGGTTTTTCCAGTGTTTTTTTTTTCCACGGTTTTTTCTACTGTGGAAGAAACTTGGCAACCCTGTTTGGGAAGGCTAAAAATTGGGTTTAAAAAAATCTATTTATGCCTTCCAGTTATGCTGTAAAGTTTGCCACGAGATCCAGGAATGATAACCTATGATACCGGAAGGGGGGGGGGGGGGTCCAAAATTAACAAAAAGTTGATAGTGTTATATATGCACAGCCCCTAAGCAGTAATATGTTGCTTGCCGAAATGTAAGAGTCATAACTATTTTTCTCATTCTATTTCAGATTATTTGTTCTTAATGACATGCAAGCTATTTAAATTTTATTACATTCTAAAATAAAAGAAAATTACATATTCCAAAATTTTAAGATTTTATCAATGACTACAAAAGCAGTTTACAATTTAAATTGCGATTTAAATTCACAAACTCTGACACTAAGTTCAAAAAATAAATCTTCTTACTTTCAGAATTTTCAGCTGTTTTCTCAGATTTCTTTTGTGGTGCTTTAGTCTGCATACTTTTAAGATCAGCTCTTTTTATTGATCCACTCGGTTCCCTGGTGGTCTGGAATTATTAATATAAAAAATATTATAGCTGAAAAATAAATAATTTTTAACATAATTATATTATGATTTAAAATACATACTTTTTCAACAGTGATAATGCGACCATGAAGTTCAGTACGATTTAATTTTTCAATGCAAACAAGAGCTTCTTCACTTGAAGCCATGGTGATAAATCCATAACAACGTGTCCCAGGTGTTTTTGCATTTGTAACAATTTTTGCACCAGATACCTGTTAAAAGACTACTCTTTACTTTCAAGTACAAGAAAGCATTGTTATTTATATCAAAAAAAGAATATCTTAGGTTATTATTATTTTTTATTTTTCCCCTTATTTCTAAACAACAGTAGGAAAATAAATAAAAAAATGAAAAAAAAATTAAATACAGCTTGAATAGGGTTCATACACATTTTCCAAGAAAAAATCCGCTGATGTGTTTTCCGGGATTTACAATTTTTCAATATCACAATTAACAACATTTTAATATTACATATGATAATAAAGCATGCAAAAAGCAACAATTGCCCCCAATTTCCCAGAGTAGACTGTCATTTTAGTAGGTTTTCCCAGGTTTGGGAAATTTTTTGCATGATTCCCCGAGATTCCCCTGATTTTTACAACCTAAAATTCATCCCCTGATTTTTCCAGGAATTCCATATTCCCCTGATGAGTATGAACACTGTTGAATGAGGGCGTCTAGCGATGCAGCGGACAGTCTATATCATGTAAATTATGCAAAAAAAGCTGTTATGCGTCCTGGGAGACGCATAAAAAACACGAAAATTCATCAAAAAATGACAAATTTCGTTAAAAATAGCACAAAATAGAATTACATTCTTCTAGCGATCTTTTGACGAAAATCACATTTTCCCCTGCAATCCTGGATGAGAATTACACTTTTCACAGCCATCCTTTCACAAAAATTGCACTTTTGCTGCTATACTTTGACGAAATTGACTCTTTCCCCCTCGAGATCCTTTGATGAAGTCTGCATTTTTTTTGCGATTCTTTGCTAAATTTATAGCTTTTTTCGTGATCCTTTGAAGAAAATCTCATTAATTTGAGGGACGCAAAAATTGCTTCAAAACTGTTTTCCTAATTTTTTTTTAAAAACTTTTTGCTTTTTTTTACATGACATTTTCAGTTAGATTTTCAAGCTTTTTGATTCATTTTTTCCTGTAAACGATCTCATAAACCCAGAAATTTTGATCAAAAAACTCAAAAATGGAGGGTACACAATCACTCTTGGTATAAAACCAAGAAATGTTTGAATAAAAATTATCAGCAATCATGTAGGTGCGTTGATAAATGTAAAATTATATACATAATAAACTTACTTTTCCATATTTGCTAAATAAGGCTTTCAAGTCATTTGCTCTAGTTTTTTCTGCTAATCCACTGACCCACAAATTCTTACTACTTGCAGCAACTCTTTTTACAGAGTCATCTAAAAAGAAATATGTGCATATTTATAGCCAATTAAATCATAACTGACAAAAAAAACTCTATACATATGTACAATCAGATTAAACCTTAATAAAAAACTGGTAGTAAAATAAGATTTAGTTAATTGATATTGTACAAATAAAACAAATGGAAAATTACTATCTTTCATCAAGCTTAAGAAATTTTCCTTAACTAGCTGCTAGCCATACTTAAAATGCAATTCAATGAATTAAACTATAAGTATTGCTAAACATATTGTATGTCACAATGTAATGAATTCCAGATTTTCCAAGATATTTAGTATTAGCTGTGGTGTGGGGGTAACATGATCAACTTGCAGCAACAGTGTGTTAAATTTTACTTTTATTTTATGTTAATAAAATAAGGTGTCACATAATGGTTGCTAGGGAAATGAACTTGGATATTCATGTTACAAGGGGGGGGGGGGGATTGAATAAAAATTTGCATTTTAAAGAGATTTCAGGCATTATTTTGTAAAGTTTAAATAAGAGCTTCGATTATAGCAGGGTTCATACTAATTTGAAGAGAAAATACCCTGATGTATTTTCTGAGACATTCCATGTCAAGAATTAACAGCAGGTTTCAAACCAGTATCATGACACCCCCACCTTTTCAAATAAATTAAACGCAAGGTAATCTCAAAAATAAAGTTTTTACATCATCTATATAAACAAACCTTTTAAAGAAAAACATTAATTTGTGTAAAAAATATATGAAGATTGTATGCTTTGTGAGGATGTTCTTAAAAACTTCGTAATTTGCTACAAGAAATTAGTATTCCACTTTATGATTTTAGTACCTCTTTGAAAAGTGTCATGAACAATATTAATTTTACAAGTGCCAATATCAATCCAAAAATGTGCTTCAATTTTCTTCTTAAGTTCCTCTTGAATTATTGTCAAACCTCACAATATTAGAAGGTGGATCTGGTGACTGAATGGATGCCGACAAATTTCATATCATAAAACACACAGACAGAAGAAATTACTCTCAATTTCCATTTCGTCATTTAGCCAGGTTTGAGAAATTTTTTGTACTATCCCCCGATTTTCCCAGGAATCTTATAATTCCCAGATGAGTATGAACCCTCTATGATTTCCCAAAAAATTTTGATTTTATACTCCAATTTTAAACAATTCATAAAAATTTGGTAAGTGCCACTCTCCTCTGGTGTATCAATTACAATTGTGAAAAATAAATAAATAAACAATAAAATACAATATGCTTATAATTATTCAAATTTATTTACAGCATGTATTTTTTAATGCATAATAATTATATTTTTTACATTCCAATTGCTTTTTTAATTTTTTTTAAATCCTAAATCCTTTTTATGCACAGGAAGATAGTTTTAACATTCATTTCACAAACATTTCAGTTTCTGAAAACCTAACCCTTGTGATTGTTGAGGGATTAGTGTACATGAATTAAAAACGACCTTGATGTTGAAATAAAATGTTTTGAGTTTATTGTATTTTTCTTTAAAATACTTTAAATGAATGAATGAAAGTTCTTGTGTATTATTAAAATAAGTATATATTTTTAGATGTAAAAGTTACAACTGTTTCACCAGAGGTGGCATCATCATGAGCCATTGCCAAACAAAATGCTTATTTCTTATGAGTGAACTTTGTTCAGTGTAAAACAATTTATGATAATGCCAATTTCTGTATAATTAATAATTGTAAATTAAAGTTTTTGTCTTATTGTACTATACTGCACCCAAGCCTTAAGCTTCATTTTCTTTTCGTTTCCAAATAATTGTAATATTTATAAAAGAAAGTGTTTGAGACACTAGTAAAAAAAAAAAAAAAAAAAAAAAAAAGGGGGGGGGGGAGGATTTATAAAAATTCATAAAAGAGAAAATATCTAAATTTAGTATAAGTTTGGTAAAAGCTTAAAGAAAGAAAGAAAGAAAGAAAAAAGCTGTTTTGCAAAATATTAATTGCTAGACTTGCTATTATTTTTTTTTTTTTTCCATTTCTATTAAAACGAAACAAGTACAAAGACAAGCGTGGTTGAAGGTACAAAAAATGCATGATTACATAAGACATACACCCATCTCTCTCCCCCCTATCTGCCAAAGAGATTGAATTATAACTATTATAACACAAATATATAGAAATGAAAATATTTTACATACTTGAAATCAAAATGATAGATCTTTTTCCAGATGAATCTAAAAGAATAAAGATATTTGTTAACTAAGATAAAATAGTTTACTAATTCTATACTAATGCATAAAATTGAAGTTTCCGATTGATTTTCAAACCCTTATTTTTTTCCCCTACTGTTTCCTAAATTTATTCAACTATTTAAATAAATGACAATTAACTAAAAAACATTTAAAACATTTTTGTCTCTCTGTCCAGAATAATAAGCCCAAATTGTTTTGGAGACAGAATGTTTCTGTTATATTCCAGGGATGCCACTCTGAAAATAACAAAAGAAAAAATAACACCTAAAGCAAAACTTATGGCAGTTTTTTTTACATTGTTTATGTTTAAATTCTGTAAATTATATTGTTTATAATAAATAAAGTACAAAATTTATAACACTATTGCATGCCTGTTTGTAACACTTGATTAGATCCCCTGAAAAAATAAATCTTCATTTTTTAAAATAAGTTACAATAGTATATAAATCATAATCACCGATTAACTTCATAAGTATCCCATGAGCCATTGCATAGAATTGCTTTTAACTTTCAAGTATTTTATTCTTTTGTGGATTTTACTCCTATAATATTTATAAACTATAAAATAATCAAAAAATGTTAAATTTTTTCACCCCTATCAAATTTATTCGTATCCACCAAAAAAGAATTTTGTTAAAAGATCGCAAAAAAACGACAAATTTTGTTAAAAGATCACGAAAAAACGGCAAATTTTATTAAAAGATCCCGAAAAACAGGATATTTTGCCAAAAGATCGCGAAAAAACTGCATATTTTGCTAAAAGATCGCGAAAAAAGGCACACTTTGCTAAAAGATCGCGAAAAAAGGCACACTTTGCTAAAAGATCGCGAAAAAAACGGCAAATTTGTTAAAAAATCGTAAAAAAATGGCAAATTTTGTTAAAAAATCATGAAAAACATTAAAAAGATCGTAAAAAGCAGAAAATTTTGTTAAAAAATCATGAAAAAAGACAAATTTTGTAAAAAGATTGTAAAAAAAACCCCGGCAAATTTTGCTAAAAATCACGAAAAACGACAAATTTTATTAAAAGATTGCAAAAAACGGCAAATTTTGTAAAAAGATCGTAAAAAAAACGGCAAGTTTTGTTAAAAGATCGCAAAAAACGGTAAATTTCGTCAAACGATCGCAAAAAGATGCAAATTTCAAAATAGGGGCGCGAGGGAAAAAAAAAAAAGCACATAACTTTGTACCGGGAATGGAATTGCTCCCCCCTTTCTCCCACTTTTGTTGTAACCTTTCAGAAAATTTGCTGTGAATTTCATATTTTTTCACCTCTGTGATTCTAATCAGATTTTCCACAGAATCAAGAAAAATTGAGTCAGTCATTTCGGAAATTTAAAAAAATCGGTCAAAACTCCGAAAATTCGAATATAAAACATATCGCAAATTTTGACAAATTATTGGGGGGGGGATTTGCAAATTTTGTTATAGAATCGCATGAAATAAACGAATTCTGACACAGAATCGTGAAAAGATACGAATTTCGTTCACGGATTACGATAAAAAAAAAAAAAAAAGAAGTGAATCTCGCATAGTCGCGAAAAAAAAGTTTCTTCCACAGCCCTTTGATATAAAATTTGCATTTTTACGAGGCATTTTGATGAAATTCGCGCATTTTGTCTCTATACTTAGATAAAATTCGCGTTTCTTCAACGGCCCTTTGAAAAATAGCATTTTTTCTGCGGTCATTTGACGAAATTAGTCTTTTGTCCGCGGTCATTTAACAAAATTCGCGTTTTTCCGTGGCTCTCTAACAAAATTTCTATTTTACACCCGATACTCTGACAAAATTAGCATCCTTTCGATGGCTCCTTGACGAACTTTGAAGTTTTTTCCGATTCTTCAAAATTCACACTTTTGTCTGCTGCATTTTGATGAAATTAACGCTTTTTCGGCGATCCTTTGTCGAAGTTAGTGTTTTTCTCGCAATTCTAAAACGAAATACGCTTTTCTCCCACGATTCCTTGATGAAATTCGCGTTTTTTTTCTTTCTTTTCATTTCTTTTGTGTGTGTGTGAACGATTGACGAAAATTTTCGGCAATCATTTGTTGAATTTCGCGATACTTTTTATGCCTCAATTTCCTGATCCATGATATAAAAAAAAGAACAGAATGTTTTTAGTTCTTGGAAATTTCGGAACAAAATCTTATAAAAAAAACTTGACCTGTCAAAGACTTGTCTACTGCAATGTACTCTTTGAGAACGCGCGGTCTTAAATGTATGAATGAGAAGACAACAAGCAGGCGCGCATTCAGTACGGACGCAACAGCAGTAAGGGCCTTTTTTTCAAATGAGGGGAAAGAAGGGCGCTATTTTTTTGAATGAGCGGCAAGAGGGGCGCTATTTTTTAAACTAAAGGGCGATTTGTTACTTTCGAAAAAAGCTTCCCAGCTATTAACGTCCAGATGAAAGGAAAGCTTCATAGAAAAGTAAAGAAAAGCATGCCGATTTGTTGTAATTAACTCCGGAATTTCCGAGGCTCTTTTAGTAAAATCCCCGTAATTCCGGGGATTCCCCGGAACACAAACAGGCATGCTATTGTTTTTTATCTATCTTGTGGGATGGGGGAAGGGGATGAAAGGAAACAAACTGTTTTTTTTTTTTTAAACCTTTTCTAAACACACATATGTCAAACAGTATGAAATTATGTGAATTCATTGTGCATGGAAACTTATATAAATAAATAAAAGTGATCTCTCTTTAGTTCACAGTATATTTTATGTCAATTAAGATAACCTCAGCGAGAAATTTTATTTTGCATCATTTTAAATCAATTGAAGTAAACCAGCAACAGATTCTATGATTATTCTATGAATAAATAGCAGAAAACTGCTAGGCTTTTTTTGCGATCATGTGATGAAAATCACTTTTACTTAACAATTGCGAGACAAAAATCTCTTATTTTGCAATCATTTGTTGAAAAGTTTTATTTTGCGCTGATTTGTTGAAAATTGCTATTTTATTTCATGATCATTTGTTGAAAATCACTGTTAATTTGTGATCCTTTGACAAAAATAGCTGTTCTATTTTGTGATCCTTTGATGAAAATAGGTGCTTTACTTCACAATCATGTGATAAAAATCGGTGTTTTATTTTCTGATCATGTGATGAAAATTCCTCTTTTATTTCTTAATCTTGAGATGAAAATAGTTTTATTTCACAATCATGAGACAAAAATCACTTCCTATTTTGCGATCATTTGACAAAAATTGCTATCTTATTTCGTGATCGTTTGACGAAAATAAGTTTCATTTTGCGATTGTTAGGGGGAAATCACTGTTTTGCTTTGCAATTGTTAGATAGAAATCACTCTTTTACTTTGCGACTGTTAGATGAAAATCACTGTTTTACTTCAGGACCATTTGACGAAAATCACTGTGATTTTATGATTGTTTTATGAAAATAGTTGTCCTATTTTGTGATTATTTGACGAAAATCATTGTTTTATTTTGTGATCATTTGACAAAAATTGCTGTCTTATTTCGTGATCATTTGATGAAAATCACTGTCTTATTTCGTGATCGTTTGATGAAAATCACTTATTTTGCAATCGTTTGAGGAAAGTTTTTTTTTCCCCTCCTTTAAATTGTTTGATAAAAATCACAGATTTTTAAATAATTAGAAAAAGCGGAAACTACAATCTTTGGTGGAAAAGTGGCATCCCTGATAATCTGAAGTTTTGTCTCATCCCAATACAAAAAATAGTTTTGGAAGAAAAAAGAGAGAAAAAGAAAAACCCAGTAAAATTAATCAATGAATCAATGTTTCCAACATTCAAAAACTTCGAAACTAATTGATGAATCTTGAATTTAGGATCTTAAGATGAATGAAAAATTTGAGTTGTTAATATTATGGCTACAAACTGCAATTTGTTGCATTTAAATATTATAGTTAAAAAAAAAAAGAACCAATTAATCAATTTTAAAGAATCTTATGGCAATTAAATGGTCCAATTACGATTTATAAATGAAAGCTTGTGATATATTTTAAGCTAAATATCTGGATAGGTAAATCTGAGTTTTCCCCAGGTTTAAAAAGGGGCAGGGCATTACTGTTCTGAAAAGGGCACTTTTTACATTTTTCAGGGCACTTTTATTTTTATTTTTAAGGGCACTTTTATAGAGTTCAAACTAGAAACTAGCGGTTAAAAAATTCGCGGAAAAACAGAAATTTCGTTAAAAGATCGTGAAAAAACGGTCAATTTTGTTAAAAGATCGCAAAAAACAACAAACTTTGTTAAAATATCGCAAAAAACGGCAAATTTCGCTTTAAAAAATCGCGAAAAAACTATAAATTTTGTGAAAAGATCGCAAAAAAATGGCAAATTTCGTCAAAAGATAGCGAAAAACTGCTAATTTTGTCACGTTTAAACACACACAAAAAAAAAAAACGCAAATTCCGATTTAAAAAAATTCACTCCCGGTATTAACTTTTTTTGGAGCCCCTTTTGGACGAAATTTGCATTTTTTTCGCGATATTTTGATGAAATTTGCCGCTTTTTCGGATATTTTGAGACGATTTTTTTGGCAGAGTTTGTCGATTTTCGTTAATCTTTTCACAGAATTTTCCGTTTTACTGCAGTTTTTGGACGAAATATGCCTTTTTTGCAAATCTTTTTACGATTTTTGCTATTTTATCACGATTTTTTGACGAAAGTTGCTGTCTTTCGTGAACTGTTTGTTAAATTTGCCGTTTTTCGCATATTTCCGTTTTATCATGATTTTTGGACAAAATTTGAAGTTTTTTCTGAATTTTGTGATAAAATTAGACATTTTTTGTGAATCTTGCCGGAAATTAGTCGTTATTTTGTGATTTTTTAATGAAATTTCGAGATCTTTGATGAAATTACGCATTCCGTGCGACACGTAAGAGCCCCCCCCGTTCTGGCATTGATTTTTTATTTCATTTACGCGTAAGCGCGTCTGCATCATCGCTGAAGATCTGTGTTTTTTCTAATGTGGGGCAAGAAGGCGCTATTTTTTTGAATGAGCGACAAAAGGGCCGCTAGTTTTTGGAAGAGGGGCAAGAGGGGCACTAGTTTTCAAACTAAAGGGCAGGAGGGGCTGCACTCTCCCCTGAAACCCTCTGGGGGAAACTCAGGGTAAATATATTCATTCCTCAAAAAACGTAAACGATCTTATACATTTAACATAATGGGTTGTTATAAGGCTAATTAAAAATAAAATTACAAACACATGGATAAGTAAAGCAATCTGAAAACACTATGTATGTTTACCAAAATGCACACACAAATAGTTATTCAAAGGGTTATTTTTAACACAGAAAAAAAAAGGGGGGGGGCAGAAAAAATTCAAAATTAAAAAAAATCTAACTACATAAAATTATAATATTAGATTTTTATAATACTTTGTTTCTAATAAATATAATATTAAGCAGAAGACTTGAGAACCATAAGACAATGTGTTATTTAACATGCTACGAGTAACAGTGACTGACACTGAACTTTCAGTTTATGCTGCATCAGTCATTTGTGACTAATAGTAAAATATGATAAACTAAAAAAATTATGTTGTTTAGAAATATTTAGAAAGTATAATTTTGTAATAAATAAAATTTAAGTAAATTTTAAATAAATTTTCAATAATTCCTACAAACAATATAATTTTTTTTAGTTTTATATCATATTTTTACTGTTAATCATCGGTAACTGACATAGCCTAAACAGAGTTCAGCATCAGTCACTAGTGACTGACATGATACTCAGCATGTTAAAATTCAGATTTTATAATGGAGAAATAAATATTAGCTGTTTCTTTTTCATTTTTTATATGTATTTCTTTTTTACTTCCCATTGACCAATTTCACAAAATTTTGCAAATTGCCAAACTTTTAACCAAATCACAAATTATCTAATTTTTCATTTAAATAAAGAAAAAACAGATAGTAGAATATTATAAAAGTAGAAAAAAAAAAAGGATGAATTAAAAACTGCTTCATGACATGATAAACATGTATATTGTGCTTAATGTGACATTTACGAACGTTAAACGACCAAAAAGACAACCACAGGTAAGATGGAGTGACGAAATTAGAATCGTGGATGGTGCAAATTGGATGACGAAAGCACTGGAAAAATCTGGGGGAGACCTACATCCAGCAGTGGATCGAAAACGGTTGATGATGATGATGATATACATATATTATAAAACTCAACAAAAAGTTTTTATTTGTAAGACATTTAAAATATTGCTAGTATGTTATTTACTTGAAATGGTTAAAATTGCATAAATTATTATATCAAAACTATCCATGAGCAAAATAATTTCAAACAAACAAATAAAAAAATAAAATAACAAATTACATACCTTTTTCTTCTTTCAGTTTCACCGATGTTCCTTTGCCCCCACTACATAAAAAATTAAATCAAAAAAGTTATATACTGGATTTAAAATTCATACAATAATTTCAATAAAGGATTTAATTAACAAAATGGCTATAGTTACCAATACACCTACTCACATATATGCATTGAGCCTAACATTAAAAATAGATTTGAAATAATCCAAAGCTAAAATAAATTATATCAAGTCTAACCTATAAAACAAATATACAAAAAGCTTGTTTCAAAGTGAACAGTTAACCCCAAATGTGACTCATGATAATCCTACAATGTTAAGTTTTCTAAGCATCTATATTTTTATTATGTGAATAAACCAATAAACAATTCAGAATAAGAAGATTTGTTGTTTAACGATGGAATACATTTATTATAATTTATCAATGAAAGAAAAAAAAAAAAAAAAAAAAAAAAGACTTAAAATTCAACACTTGAATTACTAATTTTTAAAAGACTGGTGCTCGAATAACCTTAAATGAACATTTAATTGGATCAGTTCTTTTAAGCCCATGTAAATCACAACTAATAAACTTATAGCCTAAATAAGCAACACAGATATCCACAATTATCTTTAAAAAAAAAATTTAAACGCATGAAGAGTTACTTGTAGCCTTGTTAAACATTTTCGGTTTGCCTTATTAAAAATATTTTTCCACAACAAAATAAAATGTAGAAAATGGAAGTCAAATCTTTCATAAATAGTCATATATATTAGTTCTTTGTTATCTAATCAACCAATGTTTTTCCATACATCAGAGTAGCTAAAAAGAAAAAAAAAATCTATATTCAACGAAACCAGAAAATCTGAATATCAAAATAAATGCTGTTGACAAACTAAACAGATTTTTCCTATATGCAGTTTTTATTTCAAAAAATTATAATATTGACAAGTTAAAAAAAAAATAAGTTGAGTCAAACCTGCTCAACAATCAAATACTGATTCAGGTAAAACAACTTAGGCTATTTTAAGGCTATTTTTTAAATTATAAAATTATTACACTCTACCAGTTTAATAGCTTTAAAGAGAAAATTCATTCAGTCTAAAAAATACTCAACAATTCTGAGAATGAGCAATCATGATATCAAATTACGTAAAAGAGTTTAGTCCAAAACATTTCGATAGAAAAGAACCGCAAGTCAATATGCAGACGATAAATCATTTTTATTTTTATTTATTTATTTATTTTTTTTATTTATTTATTTTTTTTTCAGGTCTCTAAAGAATTTTAAAGCTTCAAATACAAGTCAGTGACCGAATAACGACCTAAATTGAAATTAAATTCTTCTTCTCAATTTGGCAATTTTAGCTAATTTTTGTAATAAGATTTAAAACACGTAATATATCTTGAATCCATTGATTTAAGTTCAAAAATGCCAAAAGTGTTTCAATATCAGCTACCTTAATGAAATAGAAATTTAAGTATTTTTTTTTTTTTAATTATTATTTAAAGCAGATTTAATAACATATGAAGCTAAAAGATTGAGATAAGAATTTTTCACCTGGTAACTAAAGAATGTATTCTGAATAAAAAAAACGAACCTCTTTTGCTTGGTTGCAGAAGGTGTTTCTGATGCAGCTTTTTCAGCAGTGGAGTTTGTTTTCTCTGCTGACTTATTAGTTTTAGAATCATCTTTTGCAGATACATTGTCCTTTTTGTCTGCAGGTTCATCCTTAATGACAGTTGATTTGGTGTCATCGCCAGTCTTTGTATCCTTTGTAGTGCTATCAGGTGTTTCTTGTGCAGTTTCTTCATTAACTGAATCTTTTTCATTAATAGACGAATCAACATCACTTTGATTTTCATCGGGATTTACAATCAAAGATTCATTATCACATGGTTTAACTTTTGATGAGTCTAATTTTAGAACATCTTCAACAGTTAGAGGTGCAATGACGGGTGCAGTTTCTGGTTTAGGAGGTGAAAGTTGAGCCTCAACAGATTCTTTAGAATTATCCTGTGCTTCATCTCCGTTACACTGTACATCCTTTTGTGCCTGTTCATCCTTTTCTATATCACTTGAAATTTTCTGGGTTTCTGTTTCTTCGGCATCTTGGGACTCTTCCTTCACTGATTCTAGTGTTAAAATTCAACATTGCAGGGTTATTAAATAGAGTGGCAAATTAATATCCGACAACAACTATGTCCCATGGAAAATACATCCAAATGGAAGGACAAACCAAATCTTAAAAAACGCATAAAGTAGAATTTTTCTTAATAATAATTTATAGGAAAAAAAAAATTTCCTAATTTAAAAATCTTAAAAATATAAATATAAAATACTATAATAAACATACCTTCTTTTTTATCTTCATCTTCTTCCTAAAAAATAATATTTATCGTTAATAATATAGCTACATAGAATATCCAAATTTCATAATGTATGAGACTATAAAAAGAAATTTTAAAATTATGGAAAATGAATGGTTTTGAAAGGTTTTTCAAAACTAAAGTAAGCAAACTGGTTAACAATAAACAGCAAACTAAAACTGAAAAAAAAAATTAACCCTTTTTACAAACTTAAGTGGTTGTGTTATATTTTCAAATCATCAAAACTGACTTATAAAAATATATCATTGACACCAATCTTGACCAAAAAACACCAGTCTTTCTGTATTCAGGGCTGCTGGCTTTTTCTGGTTTAAACCGCTTGCAAAAGGCCGGCTTTTTTTTTAAAGAAAAAGCCGGCTTTTACTAAAACTTTTTTTTTTCTTCTACAAAACCTATTCTAAAACTCTTGATAAATAATTATTAATTATAAATTAATAACTATTTAAGTACTGTTGTCATAAAAATGAATTGTCTAATAAATTGTCAATTAAAATATAAGTTAATCGACAGTAGAAATGTTCTTGTGATCAACAGATGGAAAGAATGTTTATTAGAAAATTTGAACAATAAACATATTTTTGAAGTAGTTCAAAGGATTTTTACCAAATATAATACCAGCCGTTTGACTTACATTTCTAATATCAGTATTACACTGATCTTGTTCCAAATAAAACCATTTGTTGAAATATTATTTTAAATTCTCTCTCCCATACCTATGCTCCTTTAAGCATAAATGCGTTAGTTCCTGGAAACTTGCTAATTCAGTAACCTATTAGATTAAACACCAAGCCTCTCCTAATATGAGAAATTTATGGATGGGAAAGATTACTAATTGACCAAAATCAATTCCTCTCCTTTTAATGTGTGGAAAGATTTGTGAAGGAACAAGAATAAAATATTTAGTCAATATATATAGAAGGAAAGAGCATGTTTACAAACATTTCCATCAACTAATTTACCACACAACTGCATTTTTATCAGAGATCATTGCAGAAACATTTATGGCAATATAGGCCAATCATATCATGGACCTATTAAACAGAGACCAATCAGATTGGCTGAGGTCATATGTAGGGCAGGAGATATAAAGAACAGACAGATGTTTCTTGCTATTGCCACCGTGCAGTAATTAAACCCACACTTTGTCAGCTGTCCTTTCCTTATAAGAAAAAACAAATGAAGATAAAGGGACGTACAGTAAACTCTGTATAAGCCAGAATCAATCAGAACTGAGAAAATTGTTCACAGTAAATGATATTCTGCCTTAGGCAAATTTTACACTGTCTATGGATTCGCAAAGACTTGAAAAACCTTTTCGAGCTAGACAAATTTCCATCTTACTCGGTCTGGCTTACAGAGACTGTACTTAGAAAGATAAATAAATATAAAAGTTATGTCAAACTTATTTATTTTTTCTTATTTTTAAAGTAGAATGCTGCTTTGTAAACTTCTTACATAAACAAGTGATTATTTTTATTCATAATACTAACACATTCATATATGGTAGGAGCCATTGTTCAAGTGAAGTATTTTATAAACAGTATATCATTTTGTATATTATTTATTTGGATATAATTCTTACCCATAATAACATGAAAATAACAACTAAGCATAGGATGTGCCACTGGATCTATAGTATAGATGTCTGTTAATCATGTTGGCTATTTTATGAGATTTTTGTGATATGTTATTAACTGGCTATAAAAAGTAGACATCTGAAACATATTTTAAATAAATTTTACAAGATTTTAGTTTTAATTTACATAAAATGGCCATTTGTAAGGTAAATTAACAAAAAAAGTTGTTAAAAATAAATAGCAATATATGCGTTGGAAAAAAGCAAATAAAAGCCAGCTTTTTCCACAAAAGACCAATCTTTTCCAATAAAAGCCGGCCAGCTTGGCCTTTTTTAGAAAAAGCCAGCTTTATTGCAGCTTTGTTTGTATTGTTAAAAAGTTTTTTATTTTCTATACACTGCTACGATGGACAAGCAGAACCATCAAAATGCAGCAGTGAAAACTTTTCATAAAATATTAGCAGCCAACAAGATGCAATATACAGTTCAAAACTTATGGCAAAAATCATTGTTACTGCAAAAATTCATTATTACAATGCATTTTCATATTAATATTTGTATAAAATTAAGAAAGATATGCAGCAGAGGTAAAGAGCAGATTTAGTTACGTGCTTAAATTAAGTAACTGGTAAAAATACAAAATATGACCAATGAATAAAAATATGCAAGTTTTTGATATATTCTTTTTAAATCTGCAGTATTTAAAAATTGCCCAAAAATTTATTTGTCACTGGCAATCAGATGTGTTCAAATGTGAAAAATCTGTTTCAAAAGAATATAACACTTTAGTCTAGGCAAACTTTGTAAGTTTGCCTAAATAATTTAAAGTCTTTACAGATAAGAATAACACCATACCTTATTTTATTGTTCACATAGACCAATTTTATTTTTGAGACACACAGCCATGCAACTCGTCATGCTTGTGACAAGTTTTGATAATTATGAAAGGGGAATAGCCAGACTTTTTTTAAATCAAAAACTCTCCATGCACATAAATAATAGGTAAAAAATTTCTGCAAATATTTAATAAAATTATGTTTTATATTATTTTGATGATATTTCTATTTAAATTAAAAATTAATATTAAAGAATAATTCATAATAAAGCACATGATTGGAAGGGGTAAATTTTTTTCAATTATTTTGTCAAAGCAATTAGAAACACTCAAATTCTTAATATTATCTCTTCACACATTATGCCAGTCACTCTTTTAACATTACAAAATTATTTGATTTAACCCTGTCAAGGACGGTGGTTAGAGAGTCTAGCCACCTAATTTAAATTCCAAATCTGACAAATGGCACCAAGAATATATTAATAAAGTTTTGCTTTTAATGAAAGTGAAAAGAACAGGTTTTTATTTTCTAAAAAATTCAGTTGAATATTCTGGTGTCAGTCAGTTATTTCATTGTTTTTTGAACAGAATTTATCTGTCCCTGAAAGGATTAATTGCCGTTGCCAGACTAAATAGTTAGTCCAATGAAGGAAATCTGAACTGAAGTTTTTAGTCTGCAGAAAATAGAGGTCTGTGATAACATAAGTTTTAGAACTTTGAAGTGCAGACAAACAAAGTATAAATCATACATAAAATTGGGAAATATTTTTGGTACAGTAGACTCTCTCAAATCTGCAAACCAGAAATCCGCAACTCTCTAAAATCCGCACATATTTTATGGATGTAAACAATGAAACTTTCAGTTTGGATATTGGGACAAAATTTTTTTTTTTTTTTTTTTTTTTTTTTTTTAGTTTTGTATCGATTCCATATATTTTTGTACTAGAAATTTTCTTAATAATACTCTATTCGTGTTTCTTTCATGAAGGAAGAATAAATTCTTTTTGGAAAAAATTCAAGATATTTCAAATATTATCGGTAATTACAATCTTTTTACCAAATATATTATGCATTAATCAAATTTTTTTGGTTATTAAGCCTGGCTAAACTTGGAAAAAAAAAAATCCTTATTTTATGATTTTGATGTGAATTAGTAATGTACTTTTATAAAGCAAGTTTTGTTGAATAATTTTGGAAAAGTACATTTAATCTGTTTTATGTATATTTAATCATACACTATTGATTATTAACTTGACTTTTGCTATTAGTACTTTAATCATTTTTAAAATTATCTGATTTTTTATTATTTTAGTTTATTACTTATTTTAATATTTAATTATATTGTAAGCTTTCATTATAGTTCCGATTGCACCATTAATTGCACTCAAATTACTGTTTAAAAAATGTAAACAAAAAAATGACCAGAAATCCGCAAAATTCTAAAATCCGCACAACCTCTGGTCCCAAGCTGTGCGGATTTGAGGGAGTCTACTGTATTAAAAAAAGTTACAAAAACTAAAGCCTTTTTTTCTTAATCCCCTCCCCTCCCCAAAGTTCCAAATTTTTGAGAATTTTTCACACATGGTGATGACATTCACATATGCATCTATATTACACAAGTCTCGGAATAGCTACCTATGGATTGTAAAGTTCCTTAAGGTGTGTGATGCATGTATAATTCTTGTTATTTAGATATGGAGTGGGTGTGACCTGTGGAATTTTTTTCACAAAGCCAGATTCTAAACTCAGTCAAAATATGACCAACTCGATATGATTAACCTAATTCATACACAATTAGGAGAAATGCTGAGTAAATTCTATCTTCATCCTCGAATGAGCACCTGTTGCTTGCAGTGCCTTCTTACTTATTAGCATGGGTGCAAGTTTGAAATTTCGTCAGGACTGAAAGTATTTTGAATCCCCCCCCCCCCCCCCAGAGTGAACAAATATGCACGTACATGATTCTTTTTTTTTTTCTTTTTTCAATGACTGTTTGACGAAATTTACTTTTTCCCACGATCTTTTGACAGAAATCGCATCTGTTTAGCAATCCTTTGACAAAAATTCTTGACTTTTTAGCAATCCTTGGACAAAAATTTGCGACTTTTTCGCGATCCTTTGACAAAAATGTGAGACTTTTTCGCGATTCTTTGTAAGACCGTCATTTTTGTGATACTTCGGCAGGAATCGCGTTTATTTTGCTATTCTTCGACGGAAAATGAGTTTTTTTGCAATTTTTTGTCAGTAATAGTGCTTTTTTCCACGATCTTTTGACAAAAATCACTTATTATCAACAATCTTTTGAAAAAAATCGTGTCTTTTTCCTCGATCTTTTGACAAAAATCACATTTTCTCTGCAATTCTGACAGAAATAGCATTTTTTTCATGATCATTTGAGGAAAATTGTGTCTTTTCCGTGATTCCTTTACAGAGACTGCATCATTTTTGAGATTCTTCAACGGAAATAATGCTTTTCTTGAGATCCGTCGACAGAAATAAAGTTATTCCACAATTTTTTGATGAAAAACATGTCCTTTTGCAATCTTTTGAATGAAATGGAGCTTTTTTCTGCAATTTTTTGACAGAAATAATGTCTTTTCTCACGATCATTTGAGAAAGATCACGTTTTATTCATAATCTTTTGACGAAAAATCATGTGTTTTTTCACAATCTTTTGGCAAAAAACACGTCATTTTCATGATCATTTTTCGTCATCGGAGATTTTTCCGTCCCGCTTTCGTCCTCGGGAACTATTAAAAGACTGAATTCCGTCCTGTGGACGGAAAACTTGCACCCATGCTTATTAGGAACCAAAACTATGTGTTTCAGTAAAAAAATTCCTAACCTCCATTTGCATTTAATGGTGAATAAGTTTTGATTTTGACCTTTGATTGAGCACATACTGTTTGCAGTGTTATCTATGACTGCAATTAAGAACTAAAACCAAGAATCACAGTAAACAACCCCAGAATTATACATAAACCTCCTGCAAGAATGTTTTTTTTTAATAGTTGTCAGGATATTTCTATTGCTATTTGCAAGTTTTAACATTAAAACAGTGAGTCTATAGCATTAAGGGTTGGCACAAAATAAAAAAAATCATGAATATGAAAAATGGTGGGCAGGATTTCTCCTCATTAGACTATTTTCTCCAGTAGATATGTGAACTCAGGAGGAAAAACAAAATCGGCAAGGGATCACAGAAGGAAAAAAAAAAAAAAGTTGACTACTTTTTTATTGATGAAAAACCTGTTTTTTCAAAATAATAATAAACATATAAATATTCTTCCTAGTTTTCTTCACATCATTTGCTTTTGATGGATTTTGGGATAAAAGAATAGCCATGAATGTCATGATTTATAAAATATTTACTTGCAAATATTCAGTGCATCCCTAATTAACAATTCAATATTCAAATTTGAGATGAAAGTTTCAGAATAGACATCTTGAAATAATTTATCCTAAATCAACAAACACATTTACCATTTTTTCATCTTCTTCTTCCTCCTCTTCATTATTAACTTCAGAATCACCTTTAGGTTTTCCTAAAAGAAATATTAACTTTATTTATCTTATCAAATAAATTTAAAACATGTAACTTCAATATTTTCTATTTATTGAAACTTTCATTAACATTACTATGTTAATGAAATTTCCAAATTTACAATAACTATCTAATTATAGAAAATTTCAGATTTAAAACATGGGAAATTGGAAATTAAGTTAGTAATTTGTTTATATATATGATATGTAATTTTGACTGATCAAAACTAATTTTAAACAGGACAGTGATCAAAACTGGTTCTAACTGTCTAAAAGAGGTTTAAACCACACAAAAGTGGTCAAAATTCTATTAAATAAGTTTAGCCTACATAAATTGTTCTAACTTAATGTCAGGGTTGGAAAAAAATCTAGATTTTTTTTTTTTAATCAGATTTTTTTAAATTTAAATCTGATTTATTTGATTTTTTTAGAATTTTATTTTTAATTATTGTGTTTTTATATTTTTACAATACATGGAGTAATTTTTTTATAACATATAACTAAAAAAGAAAAAGAATAAATATTTATAATTTATAAAATTATAAGAAATGATTATATAGTTTAAAAAAATACTACATTCTAGTTACTGATTGGTACTAAAAGTTAAACATCTAGGCTTTAAACTAAAGCCATTCTATTATTTTGTAATTGAATTGTGCACACTGATATGAAATAAACTTAAATATATTGTAAATAAATAGAAAATAGTAAAATTTAAAAAACAAATTAAATATTCATTTAATGCAAGCTATTTATTAAGAGATAAAAATCACAATTAATTCAATATTTTTAAGCAAATAGAAATAAATCAGGGATTTAATTGTTTGACTAATTTAGAAGCTTTGTCCACTCTTAATTTATTACGAAGACTTGAATAAACTAGTCCAAAAAGAGAAAATTGTCGTTCTACTCCAGCAGATGAAGCCATGGCGGTTGTTATTTGGTAGATAAATTCAATTTTGCTGACTTTCTCTTTACCTCCCATTACATAAAAGGACTTCCACCAATCATAATCTGTCATAATATCTAAAACTTTTTTCTCAAGCAATGGTAATTTTTGGAATGGGCCATTTTTTGTTTGAAAATGTGCTACAGTGGTAAGAAGATTTGGAAAATTTTCTTTAATGAATGCCAAACCTTCATTATTTTTTTTCTCTACACTAAGTGAAATTTCATTTCGATTTAAAACAGAGGGATTTAATAAAACTCCAGCAAGGTAAATAATTTAATAAAATGTTCTCAAATGGGATTTCTTTTCCTTCCAGAATTTGAAAAAACAAACAAACATAGGTAAAACCAATGTAACCTGCACATTTGTTTAAAAAAGAAAAAAAAAAAAGTTGGACCTATATTATGTCTACCAAATTACCGCACAGGCTCTTATTCTGCCTGTAGGTGGCAATCAGCGTGTAAATTATAATTTTCAAAAAACTATGTCTTAATTTAAAAAAATTATAGCATATTATTAATAATAAGATCAAAGTTAAAATTAATTTGTAAAACATTATATAAAAACTAAATGTTTTTAAAATTTTAATGAAAAAAAATGATAAAAATTATTTAAGTCAAATGATTTTTTTTAATCAGTTGATTTAAATCTAGATTTAAATCTTGATTTAAATCATGCCAACCCTGCTTAATATATATAAATATTAATTCTATATTATATATTAATAAACTTTAATTATTAAATATAGATAGAAAATTTTTGTGTCATACTTTTTATGGAAACGTATTTCATAAATATGATTTTTCTTCAAAGTAATTGATACATTACAGTACTTTGTGGGCAGCAATAAAAAAAAAAAAAAAAAGATTAGAAAATATGGATTTTGAAAATTAAATAATACACCTGATGATTGTCTGTGCTAATTCTTCATCAGTAGAAAAATTACTTGCTAAGTTTGATTAAATTCAGAATGAACTATGCAGTCGTCTCACTTAATACAACATCTGTATCAGCAGGGATGGGGAATTTTTCAAAAAACTTACCAGCCAAGGATTCATTTCACCAGCCCGTAAAATGCAACACACACGCAGTTTAAAAAAAAATATATGACAAAATCCTATGCAATTACGGAAGTAGTTACTTTTGCTACAATGCATTTTCTTATTTACTTTTTTCTATAATATTAAGAAATATACAGACTGGAGTGAACTTAATATAAGATAGAAATTAGTACCCTATTTACACTATAATAATTTGGAAAGTAAAAATATCTAGGTTAAAAAAGTGTTTCTGGTAATGTCTATATTGCCTACAGTTTTTTAAAAACTAAAAATGCACTCGCCTTGCCAGAAAATACGCTCGCCATTGGCAAGCAAAATGATGTGTTTCCCCACCCTTGTGTATCAGGGTTCACTGATTTAAGTCAGCTTGATTTTAATCATGATTAAAATCCAGACTTAATTGAATTAAAAAATAAAAAACTGCCAGTTTTAAATGATTTTAAAATAAATTCAAACTTAATATATTTTTTAATATAATTTAGCTTTATATAATATAGATAATAAAACAGCTTTTAGAAAGATAAAGCTTAATCTTTACTAAAATAAAAAGTAAAGTACAATGTAAAATTTAGAAAATAACCTTGCAACAGTAAGGATAACGATGCAGGAATATATTATATATTGAAATATTTACTTGTAGTATTACAAGAAAAACTTTTGCAAGTTGAGGCCAAATAAAACTGTAAAACTTCTACTGCTCTTTCTGGTGATGCTTATATTTTAAAATTTGACCAAAATTTGAACCATTCAACAAATTGTCATTTGAATCTAATATAGTGGGTATTGGTTTTTTAAAATCGTAAAAGGCACATGTCATAGTTATCGAAAAGGCTGATATTAAACAGTGTTGAATTTAGAAACTTTTCTCCAAGGAAGTGGAAGGCAGAGTGCACTTTATCAATAAATCAATAATACAAAATCTCAAAATTCTGGGAGAACATGTCACTGCTCTGTCACTATGTGAGAAATGTCACCAGGGTTCATACTCTATTTGAATAACAAAATCCCTTGACTTATCCAAGCCATATTTCCCACAATTCCCTGACCAACTATTCACAACATTTTTAAAAATTCAAATATACAGCAAAAGAGAATACATTGATAGATTAATAGCAATAAAATGTAAATTTACCTCTGAAAATGAAATTAACTATACATTTGAAACTAAAAATCTATATCATTTAATATTTAAATTAAAACCAATATGATAATAAACAAATAAAAAACCCCCATTAAAATTTAATTCAGATAGATTCAAAGTAACTTTTTAGTCAAATACCGTAATTTTGGAAGAAATGCCGCAGCGTTTACGTGTTTTAAACAGAAATTTCAAGCGATCCGGCGTTTATGTGAATTTTTTTTTTTTCAAACAAGCGTGATATTTTTCTGAATTTTTCCGAATTAAAAAGAAAAAATCAGTCATAATTCCAAAATTTCGGACATAAAATGTATCGCGAATTCCGACAAATGGTCGAAAAAACAAATTAATTTCGATTTCGTCAAAATATTGCGAAAAAAATGGCAATTTTCATTAAAAGACCGATAAAAGTTATGCAAATTTTGCATAAGATTACAAATAGAAGAAAATTGCATTTTCGAATGGAGTTCCCTCTTTTCTCCCCTCCCCTTCTTTTATAACCTTTCAAAAATTTGTTCCGAATCCGGTTTTTTTTCCGCTGTTCGAAAGATTTAGACATCAAATTTTGAATCATACGGATGAGCCGAAATTTTCAGATCCAGCCGAACGAAATATATTAACTCTGCCTGAAATGCTAAAAGTTTGCCCCACCCAGCCCAGAAAACTCAATGTAATCAAGTCTGGGCCAAGTTGTTGAGATTCGTGATATTTTTTACATTTCAAATTTTTTTTATTAATGACTGCCTTTCACAATTTTCGGAACAGAATCACCTTTTTAATATATATTACCGTAAAATCCTGTCAATCCGCCCTTCCTGATCAAACGCTCCCTCCCCACTTTATAAAAAATTTGAAATTTTCAAAAAATCCCGAGAGAGCACCCTCCCTCCCTCTTCTCAAAGGCGACTGAGAATGGGATGAATCATGAATCTTTGATGAAATGTGTGTTTTTCGAAATTTAATTGATTTCATGCTTTTTTGGCTTTTTTTTTTTTTTTTTTTTTTTTGCAAATTTCTCCTTTTTTCTGTGTTTTTCCGACAGAATTTACGGGTTTTTTTTTTTTTTTTTTTTTTTTTGAAAAAACCCAAATCTTTTCAAGCATTGCTTCAAGTATCAAAATTCATGATTCATTCCTGCAAATTTTGTGAAAAGATCGCAGAAAAATTTCGTGTAAGCACCCCCTTCCAATTATTTTATGATTTTTCGTCACGTTTGGGGGGGAGGGGGCGGATTAACGGTATTTTACGGTACTGTTAGGAAAAAAAATCACCGTATCCACTGCCCCGTACTAAGCATATTTTTACTTTTAAACTCGTATGCGTCGCGGCACTTATTCCTGAAAATACGGTATTTAAATAATATTATTTTGTATTTAATTTAATAATTTCTGACTAATAATTTCATTTTTATGATTTCTTAATACAGCTCATTAATGTGTTTCTGTTTAGCATGTCAACTGCGATTACCGCAGAAATTTCACCTGCGGCATTTACGACCATTTTCTAAATTTTTCTGAGTGATTTTTGCCGATGCGGCGTTTACGCCGCTGCGCCGTTTCTTCCAGAAATTACGGTAACTAAATTTATGCATGTTAAATGTTAAAATTTTCTTAGACAGTTCTGCTCATCATATCATTTTATCTGTGTTATTTCAGAAACAGTTTGTTGCATAAGTTTAAATTTTTTTGTCTTAACGTTTTAAATTCAGCTGCAACTTTTCTTTTCTGGTTACTTTGTAATTTTCTTTTTTCTATATTCAACAAATTTGTATAGCTAAAAGATTTTTAAGTTAAAAATGTAAATTTATAAAAAATTCTAATTGCAAGTGAAAAATCTGAATTTTTTTGACGGCGTACTTTGGAACTCAAGAGAATTCTATTACATGATAGCACACACACACAAAAGAAATTCCCTGACTTTCCCAGATTTAGAAAAACATTGTCATTTTCTTTGACTTTTTGAACACTTGTCATTTTCCCTGTTTTCCAGTAGCGTAGGAACCCTGTTTCATCCCATTCCATTCCATAAACTGGTTATTTTTTTGGAAAAAATATGAGATGACATGAATCACCTTATAATGCTAAGTGAGTCACTTTCGCAAATTCTTGCTCTTAAAATAGGTTATTTTATATTTTAAGATTAATACTATCTAAATTCACAAAATCTCTTGTTTGGCAATTGAAAATAAACAACTTCAACCTGGGTTCCCAGAAGCAAAATTTTTTTCATCAGTTTGCAGCAAACTAATATTTGTTTGCTGCTGTAACCTAACAATGTCAGACTAAGCTTACAATCATAAGAAATAACAGAAACCTGGAAAATTAGCACTTATAAAGAAAATATAATTAAAGAATGTAACAAATACCATAAATCTAGAGACTTAAAGCAAATTTCAGCTATTTTGTAAGCTCAACATGTTTTTTAATGCTGGTTACATCTTCAATCCCCGAGTACCCAAATGGGTACATCAGTTTTGTCCCATTTTATTAATGATACTCAAATATAAATGAATTTTCGATATAAGAATAATATGTTTCAAATTCTAAGATTCGAGCTAATGAAAATAAAACAAAAATCTCGCTCTGAAGTTAAACGAGAGAAGAAATATTTCAGTAATAATTAAAAATACTGTAATAATCGCCAGTAGCGAAGAGGTTAATCTGCAAGGCTTAAATAATTCTGCAGCGATCGCTGCCGTCTGGATTTGCATAAGGAAAATTATTATGGTGCTATTTTCATTTATTTATTCATGCAGCTATTGTAATTAAGATTTCAAGCATGAATACAGAAATTTTTCAATATAAAAAGGGCCATAAATTTTTATAATTTAGGTACTGATACAATAAAAAGTTGATTACCTGAACTCTAATAAAACAAAGTGTCCAATTATTTCAACACCTCTTTTTTTGGTTGGATATTTTTTTTTTTTTTTTTTTTTTTTTTTTTTTTAGAACGGCCTCAGAAATTAGAAACTTTTCTAAATCAGAGAATTGAAGAAAAAAAAAAACTAATGATATGAAAATGATATGCTGCTATAGGCAGCATTTGGATTGTATGCGGCTGAAGGCAACTCAAATTCCAGATTTGTTTCCGGAAACTCAACCAGCAAAGGTTCAATAGCAGCATTAGAATTCCTAAAAAAAAGTCACCGGTCCCAAGGACCAGTAAGCATGAGAATTTACTGGTCCGCAGATATCATCACAGGTCCACTACATAAAATTCTATTAAATAATTTTAACACTTAGAGTGGCCTCCCCCCCCCCCCCTCCCTGGAAAATAAACCAATCTTACTTTGCATTTATCCAAAATTTTCAGCATAATAAAATGTAAAATTATAATTTGCTAAAAATTAAATAGTACATGAAGAAAAACTATCAAATTATTATTTAGATATTTTATTTGTCATTACTTATTTCAACTGGCTGTAAGGTTTAATGCAAATTTTTTTAGATTTTTCTCCAGATTGTAGCCAGAGTGGTAAAATTGTAGCTAGTGTCAGTTAAGCAGCTGCACTTGAAAAATTTTGGGTCCCCAGGACCTCTAAAATTCTGGCTCCCTTTTCTACAAAAGCGGGTCCCCACTAATAATAAATCATATTTTTCAATGCAAAAATTGAACTTGTTCATTTCCACAAGAAAAATAAAATGCAATAATTGTTTTAATAATAATAAATAATTAAAACCGATATTAATTTAAGAGACATTTTCTGTACTTTTTAAAGAATAAATATGCAAGATACAAATTTAATTATAAAATAATGCTTATTTGTAAAAGATAACAAGTATCACTATTGTTTGCATTTCTTTTAAAATGGGGCAAGACAGGTTTATTAAAAAAAAAAAAAAAAAAAAAAAAAAAAAAAAAAAGACATTTTTGTTGAGTAAATTGGTACTTTGCTTAATGAAATAGTGCTTTCAGGAGTCACATTCACTCAGAAAGATTTGGAGCAATAAAAAACAAATTGGGAAGCAGGAAAATCAGTTTTTGGAGCAGCAATAACGATTTTGAAACAGAAAAATTAGTTTTTAAAACAGAAAAATTCTCTCTCGGCATTCACTTATTATTATTATTATTATTATTATTATTATTATTTTGTGCTTTTTTGTCGAAATTTCTTTTTTTTTTTTTTTGCGTTATTTTGACAGAATCTTATTTTTTCGGGATTTATTGACGAAATATACCGTTTTTCGCGATATATTTTGACACAATTTGCTATTTTATCGCAATTTTTGGAAGAAATTTGCCGTTTTTTCGCGATTTTTTGAAGAAATCTGCTGTTTTTTCGGGTTTCAGAATGAAATTAGCCATTTTTTCGCGAATGTTTTGACGATATTTGCCGGAAATTAGTCGTTATTTAGCGATTTTTAGCCATTTTTTTGCGAATGTTTTGACGATATTTGCTGGAAATTAGTCGTTATTTAGCAATTTTTTTAACAAAATTTATCGCTTTTGCGATTTTTTGAAGAAATATGACTTTTTTTTTGCATTTTTTAAAAAAGAAATCTGCCTTTTTTTCACAATTTTTTTTTTGAAGAAATCTGCCTTTTTTTCATAACTTTTTTTAAAAAATCTGCCATTTTTTTTTGCAATTTTTTGAAAAAAAAAACTGCTGTTTTTTGCAATTTTTTTGACAAAATTTGTTTTTTGCAATCTTTTGAAGAAATCTGCCTTTTTTCGGTTTTTGGAATGAAATTAGCCATTTTTAGAGTATTTTTTGACGATATTTGCCGAAAATTAGTCTTTATTTAGCAATTTTTCAACAAAATGTGTTGTTTTTCGCGATTTTTTTGACAAACTTTGCCGTTTTATCGCGATTTTCGGACAAAATTTGTTTTTTTTTTTTTTTTTTTTTTTTTTTTTTTTAAGAAATCTGCCTTTTTTTTGCATTTTTTGAAAGAAATCTGCCTTTTTTTGCATTTTTTGAAAGAAATCTGCCTTTATATGCAATATTTTGAAAAAATCTGCCATTTTTGTGATTTTTTTTGACAAAATTGGCTGTTTTTTCGCGATCTTTTGAAGAAATTTGCCTTTTTTTTGGTTTTTGAAATGAAATTAGTCATTTTTTCGAGAATTGTTTGACAAAATTTGCTGGAAATTAGTCGTTATTTTGCAATTTTTTAACAAAATTTGCCGTTTTTATGCAATTCTTTAACGAAATTACACGTCCCGTGTGACGTGTAAAAGCTATTTTTTTTTTTTCGTCCCATTGCTGAATTTTTGCGTAATTTATGCGCTATAGCGCATCCGCGGCATCGCTGAAACAAAAAAAGTCTTATGTGCGATCAGTTGCGGTTCTCTCAGGGCCTGAAAAAAGACACTGGTCCTGCAGACCACTAAATTTTTCAAATCAGTGGTCCGACTGAATTATCGGTGGTCTCGGACCAGCGGACCACCAAGGATTTCGAACGCTGAATAGTAATTTAATAAATGAGATTTGAGAATGAAGCTTAATAAGCGTAATCTCCACTTGTTTTTTTCCTACATTAATAGACAATTTAAATTTAATACTTACTGCTGGATCTTTTAACAGGAACTTTACTTGGTGTTTTCTCAGCAGCAACTTCAAAAAGATATTCATCGGGATCTTTACCTTCATCTTGTAATGCCTAGAACACAAAGAAAAAATGATATGTCAGACATTAAAAAAATAAGCTGGCCGAATCCATGTCGATTCAGGCAGGGGGGTTACCTTCATAGTCTCAGAAGTTCTTTGATTTAACATATGTTAAAATTCAGGAAAAAATAAAATTCCCGTAATTTTTGGTTTTTACCAAAAAAATTTCTGGACCGAGATACAGGGTGCCAAAGATGGCATCCCCAGCACCTTTTCCCGTTTGCGATTTTCAAAAAAAAGTTTAAAGTGCTCTATCTCTGAAACGATGCAAGATATTTCGTTGCAGTTTATTTTATTTTAAAGATAATATTTTTCTGCTTAAAAAGACATACTCCATTTTGAAATATGTATTTAATTATTTTTACAGCAGCCTTCTAAAAAAAAAATTTTTTTAATCAAAAATAATTTTTTTCTCAAAAATGCCAATCTTAAAAATTTTGATTTTTTTTTCTGTTAGTCAATACCATTGAGTACTACCTTCACTGTAAAGGAGAACTTCCACTTTTGAGTTTAACAAGTTTTAGAATCATTTCACAGGAACTCCATGTCAAAAGTTCCAGTAAAAGTCTCTCAATTTTTGTTTATTTGTATCATATGTAGCCTATTACATATCCTAAACAAGTTAGAAATCACATGTCAAACATGGTAAATGAGGTGCATTCATACTATGACTAATTTTATAGATATCTAGATCTTGGTGCAATAAGTATTACACTTTTGTGAAAACTGGCATGAATACAAAACTTAGTATGTTTCTATATATTAAATTCAGTAATACGGAAGTAATATGAATCCATTTTAAAAAGAACATTATCACCAGGGCAACCTAGAATCATTACCTATCATGGGATATGTTTGAGTTAATTATGTGTAATAGGATTTAATAGGATGAATAAAATATTTATGATCTTTATTTCAAAGTTTTAATTTGACTTTCATAACATTTGACAACTTTTTTCACAACATTTATTGCTTTTTTGAAGGTAACATTTTTCTGTTCGAAATTATATATTCAATTTTGAAAAAATGTATTCATATTTTCTGATGCTGCCTTTTGATTTTTTTTAATTAAAAGAAATCAAAAATGCTAATCCTAAATTTACTTATTTATTTTATTTATTTATTTATTTATTTTATTCGACAAGTTATCGAAACACATGTACAATTTTGCCAGATATTTTACCAGTTCCTGTATGACAATCACATACTGGTCTCAGGAAATCAAAATCTTAGTCTTGTTTGACATAGAATTTTATTTCTTAATAAGTATAAGAAACTGACAGCTTTAAAAATAGCTTACAAAAGAAAAAAAAAACATACACTAAAGTTTACAAAATATATGTGTATAAGTTTCACAACATATTACTTTCAGTGTACTCTGCTTAGAACTGAAATTAGAAATTCATACACTTTATAATTTGTTGAACAGTATCTGTATCTTCCTTTGATATTTAGTGATGCCTTCCTGTTTAACTAATAGGGTCTGGGGCTTCCATAATCCTTAAAACATTGTGAATAGGAAGTGAACACTGGTGGTGGTGTTGTTACTGTCTAGCAGGTGGAAATCTATATCCAACGGCCGATCCATGTGGGAGCATAAAGTTAATGACAATTTCATAAACAACGGATTTCATTTACCTTTGCAATCCACCACTCACAGTAATATACACAGGCAACAAAAATTCCTTTTTATAAATTGTGAATCTGAATATTTTGCAATTGTTTCAGAGATCTTGGTTGGACAAATGAAATTTCTTCTTGCTTGCTGTTCAAAGTTTGTGCAATTTAGATACTATGTTATTAATAGATGAATATACCCATCACTATGATATTAATAGATGATTGTTCATTCTATTAAATTCTATCATACATAATTAAATATCACATGATAGGTAATGATTCTAGGTTGCCCTGGTGATTACGTTCTTTTTAGGATGAATTCATATTACTTCTTTATTACTGAATTTAATATATAGAAACATAATAAATTTTGTATTCATGCCAGTTTTCACAAGAGTGTAATACTTATTGCACCAAGATCTAAATATTTATAAAATTAGTCATAGTATAAATGCACCTCATTTACCATGTTCGACGTATGATTTCTAATTTTTTTTAAGATATGTAATAGGCTACATACAGGCCCGTAGCCAGGATTTTCTTTCGGGAGGGGCTCAATTTTGGAATTTTTTCTATTCTTACAAAAGTAATTTGTAAAAAAATTAAAAATAATCTAGGCTTATCCTAATGTGTGTTCCTACATAGGATACTTGTTAACTATGTCAAATATTGTTATTTCATATTTAATTTTTTCAATTTCTGTTGCAATTTTTAACTTTTAAAAGCACTTGCATTTTCCAAATCGGTTCGGAAACTGGAAAGTTCTTAGGAACTTAAAAAGCACAAATTAACAATGTTTGAGATGAGCCTCAAGTATCCTATGAAAAAAAAGTAAAATATTGAAATGCAAACAAGTAATATTTATTGATTTAAAACACAGAATTAATGTTAACGTGCGAGAATCTGACATTACGAGTGCGAGGTTTTGAAACTATTGATCCATAAAGGAAATAAATTACACGCATTAATTTTTTGAAAGAAAAATTAATTGCTACAGTCATATGTAACCATAAAAATTATGTTTATATTTCACATTCTCTGATTCTAATAATTATAAATGATATACTTGGTACAATAAATATACTAGCAGTGTTGAATTCAGGCACTTTTCTCCGAAAGGAATTTTTTGAGCTCCAGGGGGGGGACATTATAGTGTTCCGGGGGGAGAAATTGTACTTTTTGACCATTGAAAACACAAAATCACAAATTTTCTGGGGGGGGGGGGGGCATCTCATTGCTCCGGGAGAGAAAGAATATCCCCCCGGGTCACCCCCTGAATTCAACACTGTTTACTAGTGCAACAGAAGCAATCATCATAATTTCTTCTTAGCCATGGTGCTAATTGACTTATCAAGTTCTTATGCAATTTCCCAATGAATGGAAATCATTGAAAAGCTACTCAGTCTGACATCGACCATAACGCTTCGAGTCAAAGATTTAATTATTTTCTTTGCCGAAAAATATCTTTCAGCACTAACTGTTGTTACTCGGCTTTCAACCAAAACTTTCAGCAAGTGTTTGATTTTATCGTAATACGTCACATTACAATACTAAAACTTTTTAAACCTCTGTGTTGGAATTGGTGTCAACATTAGCAATTTATTTACACCCTAATTCATATTCAGCTTTCACTTGCTACATTGACACTTTATCCTGCATTGGATTCTTTGATTTGCTTGCTTTTTCCAGTGAAGCACATCCTGCAAGATGTAATTGGGAATCTCTTAGAATGTCTTCATTCGAAATGAATCGATAATTAAATTTTGAATAAGACTTTCTGCATGGGGAAATAAGACCGGGATATTGTAATACTTGTCAATGGATGTAATTTGAGGGTTTTTACCCGTTGTCTGTCTAAATGTTAGTCTTAGGATCTTTATTTCAGTTTGGAAGATGTCCTCTCGAAGTTTTGATGTACAATAAAATCTTACAAAAGATTTCTACTTCATTTTTTTGCATATTTATGCAAAACAATTAGACATCTTTAGCATGGGTTACAACCAATATTACATCACAAGATTTTTTTTTTTTTTTTTTTTTAAAGAACTCACTATGATTGTCAGACAGAAAACCTTCTGACAAACAGACAAGCTTATGAGAATATGATTTTTCTCCCTGACTGCCAAAAAAGCTCCTGCTATTGAAGAAATCTTCCATATGTTTTTCGAAATATTTTCTGAGCTAATACAAATGTATTTAAGTAGCTCAACAAAAGTCAATATGCTTTCCTGCCTCTCGATAAAATTTGTATCACAAATGCGGAGAAGTCATTTTCTTTTGTTTTCTAGGATATATGATGCAATTGCTTCTTGAAGCGCTAAATTTGCTTTTAGAACCTTTTTGCCTTTTCAAAACTTTTGTCGCTGCTTTAACAAGTCCATGATACTTTCGAAGGATGGGAATCAGCATGCTATTAGACAAGGCAAGATTTAACAAATGGCTTTCACAGAGGACATATCTAATTTTTAGATACTCTGAAGAATTCTAGAATGAACCCCGCTAACATGACCAAACATAATGGCTACTTTGTCATACACCTATGCAATGCATTTATACATGCCAAGACAAAGTTCATCACAATGTTGTAATATTACTTTTCTTGAATTTTTGGAAGAAAAGACATTTATTGGAATAAAACGTAAAAAAAATTCTGAATTATTAGGTTTTGTGAATTTTTTAATAGTTCACATATCTAACACAAATACCAAGCTGTTCTGCGCTTGAAATGTCCACATTTTCATCAGCAATTAAGCTAAAACAGATTGCAATATTAATTTTGATAATTAATACTTCGGTAACTGTATCCCAGAATATTCGAATGATTTCATCTTAAGTTTCTGGGGTGAAGTAAATAGCATTTCTAAGGATATTTATAATATCTCGTTTCAATTCATTCACTCCAGACTTTGCTCAAAACTTGTTAGCTAACAGTCTTTATTATACCAATTTATCTGAAGTTAGAGGATCGTCATTGTGGTCAGTAGCTATTTTGTTCTGCACAAAATAAGATCGTTTCAAGTATTAGTCAAAGAGCTGCTCTAATTTCTTCTTTTCCTGGAGCTCTTTGAAAACTCAACAATGAAATAATTCTATTTCCATTTTCCTGAAGAAATCTAAAGTTTATTTGTTAAAACAACATACGGCTTGTGATAATCTAATTGTATATGTTTTAAGAAAAACATTTAGCCTTTTTCCAATGACTGAAACATGTAGAAAATAGTCTTCCTCATTTTTCGTGACCTTTCTTATGCCGTATGCGTATTATACTTAATTTTTCTTACAAGGAAGGTCTCCATACTGGGCATACTCAGAATTTTATGAAAAAAATACTAATTAAAGTAGTTATGTATGTAATGAAGGATCAGTTAAAATTTGCGGCGGAATCGCAGAAGAAATTATGTAAAAAATAAAACATTTTCAAATATTTGGCGTGAAAAGACGAAAGAGTCACGCGATTTGGCGAGCAGCCCTTTTCCTCGCCAAAAGCAAACGATTATAATGCTACTCAAAACTGTTGGATCTTTAGAATGCGAGTAAATGGTTAATGGTATTTAATGTATTTAAACATAAACAATGAGAGACTTTAGTATGTTATAATATACATATATATACATATTATATTACATATATATATTATTTGTTTAAGTAGTTATTTAATTAATCACTGGAAAAAATGTTTTCATAGATTAAAAAAAAATCACATTGAGAAAAATTATCTTCACACATTTAAGCTTATTTAAAAATAAAAGCCAGTTTCACGTGTTTCCATAGCAACAAAATCTAATCGACAATTCTCAATTGGTCTCTGAGCTTGAAACAAATTACATTAATTTAAATTATGAATTTCGTTTTAAATATCAAATTTTGATGATTAAATTTGAATATAAATACATATAAATATCGATATAACAAAATATACTTAAACCAAACAAAAACTTACAAAACTAAAGTTAAATTTATCAAAGCAAGTTCAACATGAAAGTTTTTTTTCCTTGAAGTATATTTGACATAAAGTATTTTTTTGAAATTACATTCCATCGCCAACCGGCGATAAATCGCCGAATAATGAAATTTTTTTTATTTTTTTACGGATAGTGAATGGAGGTTCCGCCAAAATTTTTTTTATAAACAGATATATCCACACAAGAAGAACATTCTGTATTTTTTTTTTTTTTTTCAGATTTTTCGGAATATGCCCATATGGAGACCTTCCTTGTTAGTCAAATTAATGATAAGAAATTACACTTGATCAAGTTTTACTGCGCATAAAGACAGTAAAAATTATTTTTTAAAAAGGATTTATGTTTTTAGTGGTACATATCTATTAAAAAACAATCTATCTAAATAGCCGATATAATGAAGGATTACCGTAACTGTAATTGAATAAATAAATATTTTTACAGCTAAAAATGCGATTGTTTTTATCTTCCATTACATTAAAATCAAACAAAACTTATTTTTTTATTGTACAGATAATTTTGAATTTTGAAACTTTCGGGAGGGGCTTCAGCCCCCTTAGCCCCCTCCCTGACTACGTGCCTGGCTACATATGATACAAATAAACAAAAACTGAGAGACTTTTATTGGAACTTTTGACGTGCAGTTCCTGTAAAATTCTCTAAATTCTTGAAATGATTCTAAAACTTGTTAAACTCAAAAGTGGAAGTTCTCCTTTACAGTGAAGGTAGTACTTAATGGTATTGACTAACAGTAAAAAAATCAAAATTTTTGAGATTGGCATTTTTGAGAAAAAAATTATTTTTGATTAAAAAAAAATTTTTTTAGAAGGCTGCTGCAAAAATAATTAAATACATATTTCAAAATAGAGTATATCTTTTTAAGCAGAAAAATATTATCTTTAAAGTAAAATAAACTGCAACGAGATATCTTGCATCGTTTTAGAGATAGAGCACTTTAAACTTTTTTTCGAAAATCGCAAATGGGAAAAGGTGCTTGGGATGCTATCTTTGGCACCCTGTATCTCGGTCTAGAAATTTTTTTGGGGAAAACAAAAAATTACAGGAATTTTATTTTTTCCTGAATTTTAACATATGTTAAATCAAAGAACTTCTGAGACTATGAAGGTAAGATTTTTACTTTGGCTGCCTGAATTGACATGGACTATGCCAGTTTTATAAGGATACACATTTGCATTTATTACAAGAAGAATTTTATGTTCAGTCAGTAAGCTTTAAAATTATGAAAGATTTTTATTAATTGATATAAAGTCACTTAATATCAAAACAATTTTAAATTAAGAGTCATGGAGGTTACACTAATTTGAAATAATTTGTAGCAGCAAAATCAGTTTTTAAAAGCAAAAAACAAATTTTATAGAAAACTAGAATGAGCAACATACAGAAGACTGATTCTAACAAGCAAATTAGTTCTATTTCAGATGCTTTCATAACATTCATTATGCTGTTTGATACTGTTGCAGTTGCATGATCAAAAAACTCATTTCCAATATATATTTTGGCAATACCAATATCCACACTCCAAAATACCAAAATCCTAGCAAAAATATAAATGTTTTTCTTTACACGATATTTTCTTCTCAGTTGGCACCCCTGATAGTACTTAGTGACTACTAAACCTTCAACCTCTACTGACCACTGGATAAAATTGCAAGTATTAAATTTTAACCTTCTTTAGCACACCCGCTAGGTTAAAAATAAATTTTGTTCTCAGAATTTTTAATACCATCATATGTTGTCCAAAAGGGGGAGAAAATTCGCTCCCAGCACTGTATTTTTTTTTTCGCTCTCCTTTGTCAAAACTTGTAAGGTTTTTTTATACAAAATTTACAGTTTTTGCGATTTTTTTACTTAATTTGTCGTTTTTCATGATCTTTTGGCGAAATTGGCCATTTTTTCATGAGCTTTGATAAAAAATATCTTTTTTGAAATTTGAGAAATTTTTTTTTTTTTTTTTCTCTCTGCGATTTTCTGACAAAATTCATGTTTATCCTCAAATCTATGAAAAAACTGATTTTTTTTCAGCGATCATTTTTGACAGATATTTTTTTTTATTTTTGGAAATTACTGCCTCAATTTTTCAGTAAATTTGGAACAGTATCATCCCTGATTTATAGTTTAACGAGAATCGGAGCTTCATCAATCGCATGCAGCACGGATTATATTACTATGGCACATGATAAATGTCTAGGAAACATTTTAATTTCTACAGTTGGAAAATACTCTGCAGACCTTCTCAAGAGACTGCAATGTGTGTTGCAGCGTTGCGCTGATTCTGTACCCGGGATTTGTAATTATCATTCTATGCATCAATTGTTGCAATTATCAAAAGTTCCATATTTTAAATTTAATATAGATGGATTATTTTAGATTGGATAATATAGAAACACTAAACATCAGGCAATCAGCTATCAAATTATTGATATAGTGGTGGTAAAGGGCAAAATTAGCACTAGCCACCGGCCACAGGGCCAGTAAATGATAAATAGTGCCCAGTGAAAAATTGTCTATCTGCGGCCACCTTATGGCCACTTTTTTTACAAGGAGATAATATATTTTACTTACATTTTATCAACAATTCTACTTTTTTGGGTTCCAGTATATTTATATTAACATATTTATTTGTGCTATTCAGTCTTACATTAATCCCTACTTATAGAAATTTGAACTGTTTAGTAGGGATGCAACGGATATCCGGCCAATATCCGATATCGGCATATCCGGCTGATTTTTCAATATCCGAAATATCATCGGATATCCGAATCACAGTCACCGGATATCCGACATCTCTATCAGATATCCGATCGGATATCCGTCAGAATGCAACAAACCAAATATATATTAATAACAGTAATCGTTTGATCCCAAACAATGCGAAAAACTTTTGTTTATAATGCAAAAGATGACATATTATTATAAGTTCCCTATCGATGAATAAAAGGTAATTTTCAAAAGTATAAAGAATTGCCAGCTTTCCAACTATTTATATTTAAACTCTAACAAATTTAAAAATTTACCTTTACATCTTTTAGAAAATTGTATCTACTTTCAGATTGTAAAACAAAATTTGAAGTCAAAATAGCAAATAAAGCTTTTGTGCAAAAATGTATAAAGATAAAAAACCAACATTGAGAAATGCACAAATAATGCATGAAAAGAATAGAAAACAGCCGTTTCGAATCTACTATCGAGATTCTTCATCAGTATAAGACTCAGCGTGCTAGAAAAAACTAAGCTGAGCAAAGCGACAGGGAAGCACAGTCTTATATACCTATACGGGAGCGAATGATAATAGATTTGAAACAGCTGTTTGCTACCTTACATGCATTTCTAATCGTTGGTTTTCTATCTTCATAAAATTTGAAGTTGTTTATTATACTGATTTTACTAATATTCTTTCTTTCCTTTATTTTAAACAATGGGTTGATTGGTTTTTAATTTACACAACTAAACAAACCTATTTTTAATTTCTTCTATCTTTCAAAGAAGAAATTATTGTAATCAATTTTTTTTTGACGAATTTGCATCTTTTAGGAATCAAATATCCCCAAAAATATGTTTATTCAAAACATCTGTCTGTCCCAGTGTCGCCATCATACTATAAAAAAGTGTATGAAGTTATGCATAGAATGATCCAAATATTTTGTGCATATTTTTGACTGTAACCATAACCAGCAGGTTCTCCTTCAATATGGAAACATTTCGCTGTAAGGCGGTGCTGTAATCGCAATTTTTGTGTCATTTTCATTGTTCTACCATCAAATACTGTATGAAGCTATGCATAGAATTGAACCAAATTTCTTGGGATACATGTCTGGGAATGACTGTCTGGTCTTCCTTCAATTTGAAAATAGTTTGCCTAAAGATGGCACTGTAATAATGATTTTTGTAAAATTATTTTGATTTTTCATAATCCTTACAGAGAATTGGTGGTTCGTGCAGCAATGCGAACTTCGTATCTTTCTAAAACTGGCTATTCGCAAACAACTGATGTATAGCAGAACAGAAAAGAATATTGATTTTAATAAATATCATGATCGAGATTAACTCATTCTTAATCTAATTAACTGACTGCAGAGAAAATTCTAGATGAAAATAAAAGTTGGTATAGTACTGAACTAACAATATTGAAGTAGTATTACAGTTGACTCTCTCTACAATGAAACTCTATCCAGCGAATTTCTCTATTTAACGAATTTTTTGTAGGAACGGTCAATTTTTTTCATGATTACATTAAAAATAATCTACGTATAGGGAAATATATATCTCCATTTAACGAATTTTTTAAAAAATGTTCTTTTATATGTTCTGAAAACGCTTCAAATTATTTGTAGAGTAAATTTTTTTCATTGATTTCTCGTTTATAAGTCATAGCATCCTCTACCTTATTCCTTATGTCCAAAAAAAGGTTCCCCCCCTCCCCCCCCCCCCAAAAAAAAAAATAAAAAAAATTTTGTTTTGCATGGTTATGCTTTATTTTGTTTTAGCTAAGGTGAGCTTGCATTCTTGGAAAAGAGTGAAACATTTGCTTGTTATTGGAACGATTTGCAATAATCACAAAGCATCCTAAAAGATAAAACTATTCCATTGTCGTCTTGAAAATGGTGTTTATTTCTTGGTTTGGATAGTTAGTCAGAAAATAAGGAAGGGGTGAGGGGGCAATTGCAGAAAAGGTTGTTTTTTTCAGCAAGTTTTCATCTGCCTAAACTAACTCTCATTAATTTTAGAGTTTATGTTTGTTGTTTGTGGCGACTTGGAACAGTTTTTGTTGTGAGAGATCATTTGAATGAAGAATTGTTGCTAAACGTCATCTATGCTGGTGTTATCTTCTACTGCATCTGCATAAAAACTCCTTTGGGATAAGCATAACGCTTTCTTATAAAGTACAAAATTTTTTGCCGTTTTCTATTCAACAAATTTTTTGACTGAACGATGGATTTCGTTTATAGAGACTCGACTGTATTTGTAAATATTTTTTGAAACATTCAGATATATGGAATAAAAGAGTTTTGGGATTGGTGCATCCAACTAGTTATTTTCATGATTTCATTATAAATATTTAAAATTAAAAGTTTTTTTTTTTTTTTTTTTTTTTTTTTTTGCTTATAAATTTGAAAGTGATTTAACTTAAAGTAAAATTAAATGTAGCTTAAGGTAAAACAGTATTAAATAATTAAAACATGAAAAAAATCATTAAATAAACCTATGTTTGGAAATAACTCTTTAACCATTGGTATACTCGTAAGCTTTTTTATGTTTACATTATATATGGAAGCTATGTATTTCTTTGTGAAATTACTTTACAATTATAAAATAAACATATTGATAAATGTGTAAAATTTGTTCTATAAATTATCTGCATTTCATTGTACAAATTATTAGCAATTATCAGCATTTCATTGTAATTATTAGCCATTATCAGCATTTCATTGACAAATAAGCAGAATATTGAAATGTTTGAAGTACATTTTTTATTCAATATTATTAATATACACATACAGGGCTTGAACTTTGGCATGGGATGGCTGGATTCATGCCTTAAAATATCTTATGGCCAAGACATTCCTGTTTCCAAAAAAAAAAAAAAAATCCCTTTTTGAATTATTTTTTTCTTTTGTTAAATGGCGATCAAATCTCAGGACTGACTGACTATTTTTGTGATATTTTCCGCTATCAATTAGCAAATCTCACAGTTTTCTCTTACGGCAATTATACAAAATTCAAGATTGGTTTTTTGCATTTGATTGAAAAACTTTGTAATTTTTCTCACAATTTTCTCGCTTGCTCGCCTCACAAACTTTTGCAATTTTTTTCTTGAAACCGATTGCCAAATTTCACAATTTTTTTCTCTCAACTGAATGACAAATTTAGCTATTTTATTCTGCGACTGATTGGAAAATTTCCCTTTTTGTTTTAGTGACATTCTGCTGAAATTAACAATTATTTTCCTGTGTCCAGCTGAAAAATTTGTGTTTTTTCTCTGTTACCTGCTGATGATTTTCATGATATTTGCTTGTGACAGTCTAACAAATTTCACAATATTTTACTGTAAATGACTGATGAATTTCGCTATATTTTCCCACTGTCCAAGTTCCCTCAAACTTCAAATTTTTTCAGACTGATTGACTATTTTTAAAAATTTATTTTTGCCATGGTGGACAAAATCAGCGATATTTTTTCTATGGTCGATTTCCGTATTTTGTGAATTTCTTTTTCTAATTTATTTTGTCTCTTTTGCCGAAACAAGAAATTTCTAAAAGGGCAGTAATTGTCACTAGAGTCTGAGCTCTATCTAATTAGCCTGGAATTAGCACTAAACAAAATGAGATTAGATCTTGTGTTGCACACTGAAAAAAAAAAAAAAACTTTTTTTTTTTTTTTTTTTTACAATTAATGGTTTAGTATTAGATTTTTTTCATTTTTTGAAATCATCGCACATTTTGTAATCAATGGGCTTTGATAATCATACTTCTTTTTTCATTTAAAAGATGATCTTTCATATGATGTTTCTGTTTAGAATTTTTTTTTTTTTTTTTTTTTTTTCCCATATCTGATAATTTGCATCTGCCCATTTTTAACTTTTTATTTTTTTCTTTATTAAAAATGACATTTTGATTTCCTATTCAAATAAAAATTCTTCTATATTTAAAGAATTTTGTAAAAAAATAATAAATGAATAAAATGAGGACATCCATTGTCCAAAGCAAGATGTTTAAATGTTTCCCATTGAGTTAATGAAAAGCAGTAAAAACATATTTTTATGATGATCAAGACATGACTCATGTAATAAGAGTCACATACTACATACGTCATGGATTTCCTAGACCAATAATAAACAAAATAAAATGCAGACACCACAAGGTCCATTCTCAACCGATAACATCAACTGCTTTCCAAATGATTGAAAAAAAAAATGGCAAACTTTAAGGAAACACATTTAGAAACAATAAATAGTTTATGTGCATAGTTCACAGAAATTAGGACATGACCTTTTTTAATAAACCATTTCTCATGGAATAGAGGAAACCTACTGATTATGTCCTTTTCAGAATTTCATATGGGTTTAAAATTCCATTGCATAGAAGAACATAATTCAATTAGCTAAAATGTCAGAAATTGCAGTATTGATGATAATTCCACTAAGTGGTATACAATCACTGCAGGATATTGACAATACAATCATCTAAATGCATTATTCTTGCAAGTAAATTAAAAATGAATGCCCATCAGATTTTACAAAATAATAATAATAATAATAAAGTGTAACTTACAAAAGATTCTAAACCACACAAAATCGAATAAAATCTAAATTAAAATATTCATTTAGCAACTCAATTATTAATTGTCATAACACTGAGTGAAAATTGAAAAATAGATATGATATGTATAAGGCTTGATTCTCTTCGTTTGTTTTAATTAAAATAGACATTTTGAATAATTATCTTGAGTTGTTGATTTAAATTATTTCAATGGAATTTTGTCATGCTGGTATAAATTAAATATTTAAATGGCATGTAAAAAATAATAGTTTTTTTTTTATTTCTTCTTTCTCATATAGTTTAACTCCCCTGCATTTACAAATGTTATGAGGAAAACTCTCTCTGCCTGGAAAACCTGAATTTCAAGCCCTGATAGTCAAAGATATATAGTTTCTGTAAATTATATTCCAATACGTTTAAAAGTTGTAATGGTGTGTGAAACACGTTTGCAATTTATTATTTGAGATGGCATTGCATAAAGAAATAAACATTCACCATAACTAAAAACATATTTAGTACCGGATATCCGAATCCGGCAGGCAAATCGGATACCGGATATCCGGTATCCGATATCCGGCAAAATCACTATCCGTTGCATCCCTACTGTTTAGTACTTTTAAATAAAAAAGTGGCCATTAGTTTAAACATGGTGGTCATTTGAAAAATTAGTCTTACTGGCCAGTGGCCGCTAAAGAAATTTCCCAATTTTGCAATATAAGTGGTGGCGTTTAAAAAGTAATTATTTGATAGGTATATATTAGTGTATCATGCATAATATATAAAGTTCAAAGTTTTCTACTACCGTCAAAACAAAAAAGTTGCAAATTTTGCAAGAAAATAAAGAACATATAAATTTATTAAATGAAGGCATGTTCATTATTTGGCATCTTCATTAAGATTTTCAGTGAAAAACAGAGAAACTTTGAAATATTTTTTTTCTTTCTGATACATTGGTTTGATTAAGAATGTCAAGAATAATGCAAAATTATAAAATATGCATGGGATGAGTTATGAAAAAAATAAAAGCTAATCTTTAACTGATTATTTTATTATAAATCAAAAATTCTCGGAAGGATGTCCATTACTGGCACATCAACTGTATTTGTTATTTAAAGTTAATATTGGGTTCATACTGGGAAAAGAAATGATGACAATAGTTTAGTATTGTTGATAGATTAATGTTGAAAAAACGAATATAATGAGTATAGCTACTATTTAAAAAATATTCTTTAAAGAAATTCCTAAGGGTGCCCTAACCTATACGGTCAATCGCCATTGGATTACTTTTAATTGCGTATTAATTGACTTTATCTAATATTATATAAAACGTGAATATAGATGGCTCAAGTATAAATTAACAAGAGATTTCTGTTAAAAAACTATGACAACCATTTAAAAGATAATGCAAGAAATAAACATTTGAAATTAAATTGTAAAACTTAATCTAATGCATAAATTTTCGAATACAAAGATCATGTAAAACCATAAATCTGATAAAGAGTTATAGATATACACTAAGAGTAAAGGAAGTAATGTTTACAAACAAAAATCCATTTAAATCTTTGAATAAGCAAATGGCGTAATAAACAAACCTTCGACAATCTTTCTATAAGAGCTGTCTTAACACCATTTTTGTCCAATCCTCGCTTCTCTAACTCAGACCTCAAATCTATAACACGCAATTCATTAAGTTTCTTTTTAGTATGATCATCAGCCATGTTAATTTCACTTATAAATTGACTGACAAACACAAATTAAAATATGGCGTTTACAGATAAAGATTAGTAGAAAGCCGCTCTGAAATCTAAGCTGATGAAATAAAACCGGAATGAACTTTGTCCGCCCAAGGAGGACCATGGAGATGCAGGCGACCTGAGACCAAGGCTAAAATTCGTCTGCTGGCATAAACTACGTAAGCAGTGGGAGGGAACTGGCGTACAAGCGTAGATCACACTTTCTGATCCCGCGGGGGATCGGCCACTGCGCATATAAGGAAAGGGCAGCTGACGTCACTGTGGACGAATTACTGTGGATAAGGGAGAAAAACCAGTCCGTTCTTTAACAACTGACACTGTACGGATGAACTCCGGGAATTTGATTGGTCTAAGTTTACCTTTGCATAAGTAAGTATGATATGATTGGGCTACGTCGTCAAGATGATTCCTACAATGATCGCTATGACAAAAAATGTAGCAGTAGATTGGTTGGCAGAAGTGTTTGTTTGTAAACATGCCCTTTCCTTATTGTTCTCCGCATGACGTAGCGATTTTCGCGGATTTTTGCATACTGCACATATATTTCCGTGCATGGAGATTGTAGGTTTTTCTTGATGAAGAAATAGTAATAAATTTATTCTCGCGCGCGTGTTTCTTTCTAATCATCGCTCCATTGATCAAGATGTAGTATTTCTCTAATGAAGAAATACATTTATATTATTACACAGAAATATATTTATTATCATAGCAAACGCGGTAGCGTTTGGTATAATATGTTTATGAAATAGAAAGTGCAAACAACTTTCTAAAATTTCTGGCGAACCAGTTGAGATACGGCAGTAAAATTTTTTTTTTAAGATAGAACTTGACGAGACAAATAAAATGATAGCATTCAAAAAATTACTGCAGCTTCCACTAGTTTTTTATTTAATTTTAAATGAAAAAATGAAGGCAAAAAATTCAACTAAGTCTAGCTAACGTTTCCGTGGATGGATTAACTTCGTTTTTGGTTTATTTTAATCCTCATGGTAAAACTTAAAACAGATTTTTTTTTCATCTTTGTATGTTTGACGGTCGCTGAGAAAATCGAATTTATGTCTGAAATCTCTAGCTGAACATAGTCTTCTTCTTATATTTGTTTCTTCTTGTAATTGTTGCACGTAAGTTTAAGTGAACATAAAACTCACTATGTATGTAACATAAATAAATAGATTAGATAAATCACGTGAAAAAATACTTATTTGTAGTTATTTTCATGTATCATATTCACTATCTATTTTGACAAGCGAAGTGAAATATTTTTTATTAGCCTCCGATGCTATTTCTTTCAGACAAGCTAAAAAATGTCGTGTCGTCAGCCCTGAGTTTTCTACTCAGCCGATTTTGATAATTATTTTTTTTTTTAATGAAAGCTATTTATTTGTAGTTGCGCCCATTTTAGCTATTTTTTAATTTATTTCCATTTTTATATTTTATTTTAAATGTTTTTTACGATATTTTTTAAATACGGTGGCAACTCACTTTAGCTTTTCTCTCGATAACAAAAATTTAAATTCCATTATCACTTTCCACGAGTCAGAAGCTTTATTTCATCAGTGAACATGTCCTTGTATTTAAAAGAAAAGAGTCAATTGTTTTCGTAAAATTTAACCACAATAAAATGATTGCGTATAATTATGCACTAATTGAGGTAAAAAAATATATTTACTGAGAAATAATAATAATAATGTAAATAAAATAAGAGAAAATAATTTATGATAAAAATTAATGTCTAAAGAAAATTTTCAAATGAGGAAAATGATGTCATTCAGCAGCCAGATAAATGGTTTACAATATTATTACGGATGCCTTTTCCATATTACTAATAACAGTAACTTTTTAAAAACATTTGAAGAGAAAATGACGTCACTATTTAAAACACAGCATTTTTACTCATAACGATATAACATTTCAATATTTCCTTTCATTATGGACACTGAGATTGAGATTTTACTTTCAGATGACTTCAGTTAGTGAAAATAATATCACAGTAAAAATATAATTTTTTTTTTTTTTTTTTTTTTTTTTTTTTTTTTTTTTAATAAAACTATTTTTCTGTGAGTGCATAAAAAAATAAAATTTCTGGATTTCGCCGGCACTCAGATTACAATTTTAACTGAAGATGTGCGAATATTTGCATGCAAAATTGTAACTGGCAAACTTGACATTAAGTTTGGAAATATATTTATTATATATTGATTCAATAATGTAATTACTTTTGCTTTTTTTTAAAACCAAATCGATCAGGTCTTTTAAATATTGCATTCGTCGAATTCGATGGGATTCCACTCGTTTTATTGTTAAAATGCATTTCCTTTTTCTCAGCGTCTACAAAAAAGCGTTTAAACTAAAGAAAAAATCTGTTTTTGATGAATCTAGTCAATGAAGAAGTAGCACGTCAAATTGTATCGCTTTATTATTCCGCAATTCCAATGACTCAGAGAGAAATTGCTAATCAATTGGGTATTTCACGCCGTTCTGTTTGCTATTATATTGATAAACACAAGAAAAATGAAGTTAGTTCATTGTATTCTAAACGGGGTCGCCCTTCTAAAAGACGATATCAATTTTTTTTTCTAATGAGAGGCGAAATTGAATTCTGCAATGGCAGAATCTACATTCAACTTGTTTATTAAATTGCTATTTATTTAAGCTACTAGCCGCCTCTGACAACCAAATTGGTCTTTTTAAATTTAAGCTAAGCATTGTAATATTTATTAAATTCCTATTTTTTTAAGTTACTAGCAGCTTCTGGCAACCAAATTGGTCTCCCTTAAATCTATGCTAAGCATTGTAATATAATACTTTATTCATAATTTTATTTGCTTTCGCATCTTACTAAATCTGAAGGTTCACATAACGAAATCAACAAATTTAAGCGATCAGGGCAACATTTAAGGGAAGAAAGAGTTCATTATTTCTTTTCTGTTGGTGCGTTTGTCGAATAAATACAAATTGGCGCCGAAAGACCATTTAGCAGATTCTTTTAAGAAGCGTAAAAATATGGTTTTAAATTTTTATGAACATATACTAGGGGAGCTCCGCCCCCCTGCTCGCTACGCTCGCCAACCCCCCGCGTAATCGCTTCGCGATTCCAAGTTGTTGACTACCCCTGCTTGCTGCACTCGCCAATACGCCATGGTATGAATAAGCAGTTGCAGACCTTTCAAATGATGTGTAATACGACTGGTTTTGTAAAAAAATTAAAACTGTGCTCCCCCCCGGGGGGACAGAGGGGGGGGTGACACACAAGACATCCATCATATGAATAAGCAGTTGCAGACCTCTCAAATGATGTGTCACACAACTGGTGTTGTAAAGAAATTAAAAATGTGCCCCCCTTGGGGGGAGCAGTCTTCTGTGTCGGGGTGACACAGAAGACATCCATAATATGAATAAGCAGTTGCAGACCTTTCAAATCATGTGTCACACGACTGGTGTTGTAAAGAAATAAAAAATTTGGCGAAATATTACAGTTATCGCCAAGTTGGCGTCACTTTTGGCGACTAATTTTGGTTACCAAATTTTGCGATATATCGCCAAGTTGGCGAAGAACTTGGCGATTATTGGCGATGGTAACCTTTCCTTCTTTATAGTAACCCATACGGCGATGCATAGACGGAGCCCTTTCCTGATTGGTCTATTCGACTCATGGAAGGAGTGGTCCGCCCGGATTCATTATTTCCGGAAATCTTACACATCAGCATCATTCTAAGAGTAATTCCTTTTAAGGCTAGTTTTTTTTTTTACTAAAGAAGGATTTGAGCTTTTGCGACGTAAGGGAAGGACGTACCAGATTATTACTGGATATATCGGGTTTGGGGCGACACAAGTGCGGTGCACTCCCAGATGATTCGGACGTGAGAATGTCTCAGCTTTTTTTGAAGGTACGTTAGATGATTCTAGATCAATTATTACTAATGTTATGAGGGTCAGATTAATACTTATCCATTTCCAAAGCTTGGTGCTATTCTGACTTCAAAAAGGGAGGATATAATGCCAAAATATATAAACAGCTCTGAAAAAAACCTGATGAACTTTTTATTTTGTTTTCGTATAAATTATTTCTGTTTCTATTAAAAAAAAGTGCGGCACAAATGTCATAAAAAAACCGCATTGGCGCGGGGTTTTTTTTCTGTCGCCAGTTTGACGAAAATATCGTTTTAGAATATCAGTTACACATATATTTTTAAAGAGGATACAACAATAAATAAAAAAAAGTGTATTTAATAGCTATAGAACAAAACAATTTATATAATTTAAAAAAGAAATAAAAGTAAATAAACAATTTATGGTACTACTTGGTTATCCCGTCGACCAAAAAAACTATCGCCAAATGACAATATTAAATGCCAATAATGGTTGACCGTGAATGTCACATTCAATGATATTTGTCACGAAATGCATGTTTAAAACGTCATCAGGTGATTTTTATTTCGACTTTTTATTTGTATTTTTATTAATGTTTTACTAATTTACTTGTTCTTTTGTTATTTAAGATAAAAATTATGTAAATATGCAAAATTTGGCTATTAGTTTAGTGATTTATATAATTTGGCGAAATTGGTCAACAGGATACTAAGTAGTACCCAATTTATCCTTACTAATATTATAAATCGGAAAGTGAGTTTGTTTGTTTGTTCCGCTTGCACGCCGTAACTACTGAACCGATTGCTTTGAAATTTTGCAGACGTAAAATTAGAAGTCCGGATTAAATAATAGGGTACTTTTTATCCCGGAAAAAATTGATATTCCCGAGGGAAAACAAAAATATAGTTTGCTTGATGGATGGATTGGAGATGGCGCCGTGTGTCGTTGAAAACAAGATAAAATATTGCAAACGAATATAAACATGGAAATTTAGAAGCTAAATGATACGATAATGAATCCCCGAAAATGAGGAATTCCAGAGAGATGACGTACAATTTGTTTTATCGTCTAAACTGTTTTTTTACATCTACTTATATATTGCAAACGAATATGAACATGTAAATTTAGAAGCTAAATGATACGATAATGAATACTCGAAAATGAGGAATTCCCGAGGGATGACGTACTATTTGTTTTATCGTCTAAAATGTTTTTTTTTACATCTACTTATCCTGAAATAACTATAAGTCAACGAATTACTAATTGGTATAAGTATTAGTTACGTTATTTAGTGCTTGAGGTATGCGATAGATGGCGCTGGGTGTTTTTAAAACCTGGTAACGATGTGCAGTAGCTGTATAATAGTTAGGTTAGGTTAGTTTAGTGCTTTTTTTCTAGGTAGATATCTAAAGTAGTTATTGTTTTTTCGATAGGTAATTACGTCGCTTTGTTCATCGTTTAGATTGTTATAGTTTAGTTTGGGATTTTAGTTTAGTTTAGGTTTATAGTTTACTCATATTTTCACAATGCCTCGCAAACGTAAATCTAATTTGTCGAGCACCTCATCTAAAGCTCGGGCAATGAAAATTGCCCGATCTCAAGAATCGTCTCTCCATGCTGAATTAAGAAGGCGCGAACAAGCAGAACGTCAGGCTGCTTCGAGAGCTGCTGAGCTACCATCTCAGCGCCAGCAAAGACTTGAGGAGCAAGCCGCTCGCCAAGCTTCTTTGAGGACTTCTGAGAATGATATTCGTACTCAAGTCCGTTTATCGCAACAGGCTCAACGTCAGCATGGTCAGCTCTATGTAGCGTGTTCCCGGGTTTCCAGTGCCCAAAATCTGCATGTTTTTGCTCCACAAGGGAAAACATATAATATAGTGTACCATTCAGTTTTGGTTTAACAACTAATCGTATCCAGCGTTACATCGCGCTTCTTACATTTTTCCGTGGAAATGAGAAGTTTTCTTATAGTTGTGCTTTATACCGCAATATAACCGAATTCCACGCGGGCGAAGCCGCGGGCGGAAAGCTAGTTAATAAATAAACAATAACATCCGCGTTACCGTAACAAACAAAATAACGACACTTTGTCACCAGTTAAATATCTCGATTATACGTATATGATATTAGCATAAATCACGCCAACGTGGTGCGTATATGATATGTGTGCCAAAAATGCGTACTTGGTTTATTTACATTACATACGATGCTACTTGATTATCAGGTCGACCAATTTTATCAATTTATAGAAATCTCCAAACTATTCGCCAATTTACTCAAAAGAAAAAATGTTGCTATTCTAAAATTTTAAGTTTAGAAAATTAATGAATTTAGCTTTAAAAAAATCCCTAACGAAAGGGATTATTTTAATGATGACGTTTACTTATGGCATATAGATGTACCAAATATAAAATTTGATATATTTAGATGATTTCGAATAAAATAATACTAATAAAAGTTTTCATAATTTAATCCAGAATTTATTAAATCAAACCATAAAGAGATATTTTTAAGATATCGCATATGTGAATAACATTAAAGTATTTTAAATGTATTAATAGAATTTATTAAGGGACATTAAACATATCAATGTTAGCGGAAGTTTGTAAGAAGTCAAATGCTTCTTATTTAGTCAAAAAATGTAGGCGGATATAACCATAAAATAACATTAATGAAATACATTATATTTTTCTCACTTAATATCAAGAGCTATTCGTTTATTGGCATAAAATTTATTTTAAATAACAAAAGAACAAATAAATTAGTAAAACATTAATAAAAATGCAAATAAATAATCGAATTTAAAATCATTTGTTGACTCAACAAACAAGTATAGAGTGTTTAATGTTAAGTGAGTGTAACATTTATGTTCATCCATTATTGGCATTTATCTTACAGTTTCTGTATAGTTCTTTGTCGACAGGATAATCAAATAGTACCATAAATACATTGTACTGACATCAGAAAAATAAATGCTTGTGTATATGAAACATTAAATAGGTTGCTAGAATATACATTGCCAAATTTCTTTTCCCGCCAAGAACTTTTTCGTCATGTATAACTACTGAAAAAGTACATTAATTTATTTACTTATAGTATTTTTAATAACATGAAAGAAAAACGAATAATTTAAATGTATCTGATATAAATATATTTTAAATTTATGTGTTTTTAAATGAAAGTTGTGTATTTTAAATAAAGTCAGCAACAGCTTTATATTTAAGATAAAATAATGGCGAAGGAAACCTATTTGGCGATTGAACCGTTTGAGCTAGCTAAAATAAAAGTAGCAAAATAGCCATCTGGCATATAAAAAATGAAACAGTCAGACGGGAGCTCTTCATGACAGTCACATAACTTATATAGGTATTTATATAGGTACTATATTAAAATTGTCAGCATCTCTGGTGGGATACTGGGAGTCTCGTGGTAACGTATTTAGCGGGTAGTGGTACTTACTGTGATAAACGCTCTTCCTATTTCTTCATAATTCTTTTCGGAACACCTGTGTATGTCGAAATAAATCCAAAAGAATCCAGCTTGACGAAACAAAAAGTTTATTAACACATGGAACACAAAAAAGGGACTAAAACAGCAAGACTTGAAAAACACAAACAATTAAATATAAAGTTCCGGATTACACATTCTCAAACTTCTACACAACTCTACTTTCAATAAAAAATAAACACCGTGCCCGTAGCACACCCATATTCCAATGGGAGAATATTTTAGAATCTTTCCACCTGCATCAAACATTCGCAGGTCTCCCGCTTACCTCTGGCACACACACCTCTCTCTGTGTGTTCGTACCCCTTCCTCTCCCCACACTCTCGTCCGCTCGTCACGTGACTAAAGAGCGGTGCCGATAAATAAAACAAAAAACCACATCATCAGTCATTACACCCCCCAAGCAAGATTGAAAATATGGTACACACTTATTTTAAATCTGAAATTCGACTGATGATGTTACACTATTTAACAATGATTTCCCAAATTATAATATATATGTAATAAAATAAAAAAAAAAATTGCGCCATTTTTTTTTATTCTCTCTTAGCTTCAATTCTAAATTTGTGGAACATATTTCAATCTTAGTTTCGTCTTGTAACAGCTAAAATTCTTTTTCTTACTTTAGTTATTAATAAATTATTTCTTGCTTCTCAAAAAGGCGGGAAGTATTTCGTAAGCTTTTTACTTTCTGGCATATTCCTGCGATTTTAATTTTATTTTTTATTTTTTAACATCGCGTGACAAGTGTTACTACGCGTTGCTAAAGGGCTTAGTGTTCCGAGAAAAAAATATAGTTCTTGCCAGTAGACCGCCTATTACGGCCAATTAGAATTGATCATTTTGTCCGTTAGAGGCTCGAGTCCATCCTGATTGGATTTTTAAAATGATTGACGCGGAGTAGGAGGGCGCTAGTTTTGTCGTGAAAATGATTTTTTCATTTGACTTTTCAGGAGAGTAGAATGCACCTTTTCTTTAAACTATCAAGACGCGCGTTTTATTTCTCCGCTGAATTAGAAATGTCATTTTTTCCGAGATTGTAGAACGCCGGAATGTTGCAGCTTAGTGAGCGAAGGCCGTAGTGATAGATGTGTGGAACGGTGATCTGTGGAGTAACTTAAGTTCGTGCTCTAAATAATAAAGAACTAAAACACTGATTTTCTTGCATTGTTATTGGAGAAACTCCTACGAGAACAAATCCATGGCTTATCCACTTACCAGAACGACTGCTCATCCCACTACTGAATCTTAGTGAATAGTAGTATTCTACAACCAACATGGTATTCTATTAGTGATTATACACTATTATAGAACATCGTCCTCGTTTTATTACATTTTAGCCGGTAGGATGAAAAATGAACCGGCGTAAAACTTTTGAGAATAAGCTGCATGCTCTTCATACACTTACAGTTGTTCCTACATTTTTCCTGGTATTGTTTTCATCTTAACATTTAATACAGAAAAAAAAAATAACTATGATATCTTCCATCTAAATGGTATGTCCAAGACTGAAGATGGATGGGATCAGCTGCTGTGTGTTAATACTAATATTGTAATTTTGTTTCCTGCAATAAGACTCAATGTGTGTTACTAACAGTCAGAGTTTTTGAGATGTTAGCTGCACGCATCTTTAACCTCATCTGCGTCTACTTCCACCCATGTTACGACGAGATGGCCTGCATGGAAAAACATCTTCATGTGCATAAATGATAAACCTTTCAGCTGAAAAAAGATCGTCTTATAAAGTTTTGTTTGTAATTATGTGTGGTATCTACATCTACAAATATTTTAAATGTGAAATATACCTCGCATTCTAGTGAGAAACTTTTCAACTGAGAGATATGCAACCAAACTGTGAGATATGCAAAATAAAAATTACAAAAGATCACCTGCATGAAATCAATTCAACATCATTTTCTTTTATTTATTTATTTACTGTATTTTCTAGGTAAAAGTGCATAAATATTTTGATAAATTTTCATTTCATAATAAATGAACACCTGCTGTATGGTTGCGAAACTACGGTAGATTCCATCAGTAATACAAGATAATTGAAATTTACACCTGTGAGTCGTATCTACGAAGTTCTTTATTTTTGTTTAGTTTAATAAAAAATTAGGTACTTGAACAAGGCCACATCGAACATGTCTGTAAGTTATTATTTATTATTTTATTGTTTTATTGATTAAGAAATTTAATGATAATTTCTTTGTTTAAATTCTTGATTTTTTTTCTCTCTCTTTTATTACAAATATTAAAAAATAAATTTGTTCTTAATTTATAATTAGTTAAAATTTTCTGCTCATAGAAATTTTATTTAGTTTTAAAGGTGTTATTTTTTTTTTAAATCGAAAGATGGATTAATTTGTTGTTAAAAAAATACTCTGTTGCAAAATTTATTTTCCATACGTAAAGAAAAGTATTTTTGTTTTTAAAATTATTTGTTATTTCCCATGTATGGAAACCCGATATTTATTATTTTATTACTTATTTATTTATTATTTATTTATTTTTATTATTATTTATTGAGGTATTTGAAGTATAGTAATTGAATTTTAATAATTGAAGTATAGCATTTAAATATTTTCCATATGAATTATCCTTCTTATATGCTATTAAGATCAGGATTAGTAAAAGAAGAAAAAATGTCAGAAAATAAACTTGATATTGTCCCTTTTGAATTTGGGTTGGGCATGGATATATTTAAATGGTTTAAACATTTTGATCGAGAATGTTCGGTAGAAAAGAAAGATAATGAGTGGAAACATCAAAATATTTCAAAATATTTAAAGGGGGAAGCGCTAAAAACTTATATCAATGATTGTTTGGATTGTGCTACTTATGAAGAAATTGTCGAGATTTTAAGTGAAAAATTCATTCAAGTTAGAGTTCCAAAATTTTCTGAATTTACTTCCTTAAAGTTAAATGATCTAAGTGATTTGGATTCTTATTTTAGAAAGAAAGTTGAGATTGGAAGGCAACTTCAGCTTGAGGAAAATTTAATTATACAGGGATTAATTGATGGCCTTCAGCCGGAGTATCAAAATTGTTTGATGGTTAACCCTCCTTCCAATACTCGTGAATGGTTTCGCATTGCTAAACAATTAGCAGCGATTCCAAATCATACCTCTAATAACGGCAATAGAAATTTTCAACAAACTAGACCAATGCACAATCCCAATCCTCAGCCCAGACATTGGACTCGACCTACTCCAAACAATCCATCCCAAAATTTTAATCCTAGGTTTTTCACTCCTAGAATGCCTGCAACTCATTATCAAAACAATTACCCTAGTCGTCCGTGCAGAGTATGTTTAAACAGAGGCATAGAAAATGCATATCATTGGGAGAGGAGTTGTATATTTAACACAAATTCCTGTCAAGCTCAAACTCCTGCTCATATTCAACCACCCCCTACTAATAATGTCTGACAATTATTTATCCCTGGATATGTGGGCAATAACAAAGTGTATTGTGTGGTGGATAGTGGATCAACTGTCTCAATTTTACCCCTCAAATTTGTTCGATATTTAAATGGTAATTTACATAATGTTACCCCTATTACTATCAGACAGGCACAAGGAACTCTCACAATTAATAAATCGTGTCGATTATGTATTAAATTTGGTAATATAAAGAGATATGTTAATTTTTTAGTAAGTCAACTTGATTTGGACTATGCTATTTTAGGTTTACCTGATTGTGCCAAATTTAAATTAAAAATTGATTGTGCAAAAAGCCAGGTGTTACAAGACAATATTTCGTTAAACCCATATGTCAACATATCCAGTGATAACTTAGAATTGCTTCATTTTGATATTATAAAAAATGATACTACTGTGCAACCCGATTATGGAAATACCATAACTCCTCAATCCTTGTCGCGAACTAATAATGATGATTATAATCTATTGGGGGATCTGACTGCTATTCAAAATAAAAATGTAAGGGAACTTTTAAGGGATTATTTAGATATTTTTGCAAAAAATAAATATGATGTAGGGAAAATTAATATTGAACCTCAGCGTATTTATCTTAAATCTGACCTACCAATATCTTTGAGGCCTTATCGTACATCCACTGCTGATGAAAAAGAAATATCTCAGCAAATCCAATCATTATTAGCTGCTGGGTTAATTAAGGAAAGTTATAGCCCATACTCTTCTCCAGTTACGTTAGTAAATAAACGAGATGAAGGTAAAAAAACCCGAATGTGTGTTGACTACCGAAAATTAAATTCTATCATGAAAAATGACGCTGAACCTTTACCCCGAATAGATGAAATTTTAGACAAATTAAGTGGTGCCCAATATTTCTCTACACTAGATTTAGCCTCAGGCTATTGGCACATACCTATTCACCCAGCCGATTCCGAAAAGTTAGCCTTTACTACTAATTGTGGGCTCTGGGAATGGAATGTTCTCCCCTTTGGTGTAAAGGTAGGCCCCCCAATTTTCAACAGGACAATTAGAAGAATTCTTACAAAATATAAAATAGACTTTGCTTGTTATTATTTTGATGATATAATTATTTTTTCTAAATCAATAGATGAACATATACAGCATCTCATCCAAATTTTTGATTTATGCCGAATAGAAAATATTAAATTAAAATTATCTAAATGTACTTTTGCTCAAAAACAAATCAATTTTCTAGGGTATGAAATCCAAAATGGAACTTTAACTCCAGCTAATACTAATATAGAAACGATTAAAAAATTAAAACCTCCTACTAACACTAAAGAATTACAAAGATTTCTTGGTTCTATAAATGTGTATCATAAATTTATTGACAAATATGCTGAAATTAGACACCCCCTAAATAAATTAATTAAGAAAGATACTATTTGGGAATGGAATACTGAATGTCAAAACTCTTTTCAAAAATTAAAAGATGCCCTCATTGCTAAACCAATTTTAAAGATTTATGACCCAAAATTACCCCTACACATGTTTGTTGACGCTTCTCAGGTAGCGGTAGGTGCAGTTCTTAAACAACCCGACCATAATAACTTTTTACATCCAATTGCTTATTTTTCTAGAGGATTGAGAAGTTATGAGAAAAATTATTTCATTACCGAACTAGAGTGTCTTGCTATCATTGATACTTTAGATAAATTTTATCATTACTTTCACGGTGTACAATTTACCATCCATACTGATCATGCATCTCTTGTTTGGTTAAAAAATGTCAAACATTTAAGAGGTCGATTATTTAGGTGGTCATTGAAGTTAAGTATGTTCGATTACAAAATAGAGTACTTAAAGGGATCTACAAATGTCGAAGCCGACATGTTGTCCCGAAACCCTATTTCTCATTTTTGTAAGCCCCTTACTTTTCTTCTTGACGTTAAAGAGATTATTGAGATGCAAGAAAAAGAAAATGTGTGTGGATCAAATTATATTAATGACAATGGACTGATTATAGTTAAAAGAAAAGGTTTTCGTAAAGTGGTAGTTCCCATGTCCCTAAGAAAAAAATTGCTTAATGTTGCTCATGAACAGTTTGGTCACCCTGGTGTTCAAAAAATGCAAAATTTAATTTCTCCTAACTATTATTGGCCAGATATGACCCAAGACATTACTAACTTTGTTAAATACTGTGATATTTGCCAGAAAAATAAAAAACCTAGACAGAAAAAATTTGGCTTATTACAAACTATGCCCACTACAGATCAACCTTTTGACTGTCTGTCTGTTGATACTGTAGGAGGGTTCAATTATTATAATTCTACAAAAAAAATCTCCATATTATAATAGACCATGCCACAAGATATGTTTGGGCATTTCCTTCCAAAAGTGTCACTACAGAAACTTATACAAATTGTCTGAAACAAATTTTCAATATCAAAATCCCTCAACAATTATTCTGTTTTAGTAAGATTTCAAGTGTACAGTCCCCTCAAAAAATACTTAGTGACAGGAATGCTGCTTTTACTTCTTCAAGATTCAAAAAATTCCTGCGAAATCATAATATTAAACAACGTTTGACCACTGCCCATCATCCACAAACGAATGGGAAATGTGAAAGAGTAAATCAGACAATAGTAACTAGATTAAAATGTAAAGTAAACTCCACTACCTCTAAAATTCCCTGGACTAAGCTTTTAACTGAGGTAATTAATGAATATAATAATACACCCCATTCTATTACCAAATTTCCACCTGCGTACTTACTTTTTGGCCAATTACCCTATGACTCCCCCTTACAACAAAATTATTATCCCCCTGTTCATGAAGCACTTAAAATTGCTAAAACAAGAACTGATGAATTTCATTTAAAAAATAAAAGATATTATGATAAAGATTATATCGAACCAAAATTTAAAATAGGAGACCTAGTTATCTATGAAGAATTTCAGTACCCTAATACTAGAAAGTTGTCACAAGTATTTAGTGGCCCTTATAAAATTCTTAACAAATTATCCGAAGTAAATTTTGAAATTGATAGGCAAAACCAGTTCAAAAGTTCAGAAATAGTACATGTATCTAAATTAAGGCCTTATTATTCCCCTGATAAATTTAAATTAAGTCATGAGCAACAACCCCCTAATCAACAACAACAAACTCAGGTAAAAACTGTAGCTTAAACTATATCTCTAGTTTATCATTTTATAATTTTTTCTCTTAAACAGTAAATTTCTTTTCATATTTTAATTCAGATAATATCCTGTAATTCTCACAGAATGGCAATGATATCTCTTGACTGCAGCGAGAGTGTCACTTGTCTGGAAATTTTTATATTTGTTTATTTATGCCGGCGTAGACGAACAAAGTGGAAATTTCTTATTCTGTACTGAATTACTCTACTTAGAATACTTTTTTTTCAACTGAACCTATTTGTAATATTAAGTTTAATCTATCAATTATTAAATTAATTATTTGCCAAGTAACAAAATTTTTATCACTTTATTTTAATATATTTTTTTTTCTTTCTCTCTTTCTTTGCTTCTGCATTCCAGTCCAATTACATGTCAATTATAATATAATTTTGTTTCTTTTTCTCTTTCCTACTTGCATCTTGCAATGTTTTATCACACCGAGAGAATATTTATTGCGTAATTATTTGACATGAATAGATCTTGTTTTTTATTTTTATCATTTATTAATATTTCTTTTTAAGAACCTTAGTAGTTTAAAGGTCACGTGCATTCTCAAACATGAATAAAATTTTTATTTATCTTTATTTTATTTTAATTTATCATATTATATTTTAATTTTTTTTTGTACATATTCCTACTTAATCCTGTACTCGGATTACCAGATTAAGTAAATGATTTCATAGTTGATTGCATTTTTTATTTTATTCCACTTCTCTCTATATTTCATCCCAAAAATATGAGATGAGATAAACGAGATTAAGTATTTAAAGAATGTCTTTTGTGATATTTATTATTACTTATTAAGAGATTTACTTATACCCATTATGAGATTTACTTACACTTATGATATTTATTATTATTGATATTTTTCCTTATTATGTTTCTTAATTATATTGTTTATTATTTACATTGTTAAATTTTATTATTACTATATTATAAAATGTGTTATTAATTAAAAATACAATTATAAAAGTATTTTCACAAAGATTCCAAAATGGAACTGTTATGAATGTTCAAGGACTTACTCACACAAAAACTGAACTAATATTATAATGTTAGCTGATGAATTTGGACAGTTAAATGAATTAGACATCCTTAAAATGAGGTAATGAACTATGCCATTCCAAATATGACTTTAAGAAGATTTTTGAAATAAACTTTTAAAAATTGATTTCTAGATTTGACATTGTTAAAAAAGAATTTAACGTTATTGTTTTTCAATTTTATGTTTCATTTTTATGTTATTACTATGGGTAATTGCTTATATTTTCAAATTACTTTATGATGTGTACTTTAAACAAGATTACATCTTGTATTTGTACTGATGCCTATTTTATTGTATTTAAATTTAAAGTTATTCCACGCATCACCTTGGTGTTTTTAAATTTGAATTCTATATTTATATAAAAAAAGAGAAATTAATTTAATTTTTTTTTTATTCAGTATCTAATTATTATTACTTATATCAACAACTTCGTGAGCTAAGTCTGCATCATCTCCCTTTCTGTGAAATTGCAGGTCTCAGACCTACTTTTTCACCCGTCTTTCTGGGAGGGGGGATTTGTAATAAATAAAAAAAAAAAAAAAAAAAAAAAAAATTGCGCCATTTTTTTTATTCTCTCTTAGCTTCAATTCTAAATTTGTGGAACTTATTTCAATCTTAGTTTCGTCTTGTAACAGCTAAAATTCTTTTTCTTACTTTAGTTATTAATAAATTATTTCTTGCTTCTCAAAAAGGCGGGAAGTATTTCGTAAGCTTTTTACTTTCTGGCATATTCCTGCGATTTTAATTTTATTTTTTATTTTTTAACATCGCGTGACAAGTGTTACTACGCGTTGCTAAAGGGCTTAGTGTTCCGAGAAAAAAATATAGTTCTTGCCAGTAGACCGCCTATTACGGCCAATTAGAATTGATCATTTTGTCCGTTAGAGGCTCGAGTCCATCCTGATTGGATTTTTAAAATGATTGACGCGGAGTAGGAGGGCGCTAGTTTTGTCGTGAAAATGATTTTTTCATTTGGCTTTTCAGGAGAGTAGAATGCACCTTTTCTTTAAACTATCAAGACGCGCGTTTTATTTCTCCGCTGAATTAGAAATGTCATTTTTTCCGAGATTGTAGAACGCCGGAATGTTGCAGCTTAGTGAGCGAAGGCCGTAGTGATAGATGTGTGGAACGGTGATCTGTGGAGTAACTTAAGTTCGTGCTCTAAATAATAAAGAACTAAAACACTGATTTTCTTGCATTGTTATTGGAGAAACTCCTACGAGAACAAATCCATGGCTTATCCACTTACCAGAACGACTGCTCATCCCACTACTGAATCTTAGTGAATAGTAGTATTCTACAACCAACATGGTATTCTATTAGTGATTATACACTATTATAGAACATCGTCCTCGTTTTATTACATATATATATAAAAAAATAACACAATAAATATAACCGTATCCGGAGAAGGCACATCTTGCGGGGTTCTTCCTATCTGCTAATATAAAATAGAATTAAATTAATACTTCATACTTCAATATAACATACAAATAACAAAAGGCAATACACAAATACTTAGTAAACATTAAACAGGACACTAATAGCTGCTGAAAAAAAATATGTATATAGTTCATAATGTTCAAGGAATGTTCAAACACTGGGTGCTTCAAAAGTTTTGAATGTTCTAAATAGTGTCCAAGCGAGATAATGCATCAGCATTAATTAGTTTGGCACCCGGGCGGTGCGAGATCGTAATATCATACTTCTGTAAGGCTAATGCCCATCGCCGCAGCTTTGAAGATTGAGGGGCATTTTTGGTGATAAAAGTTAATGGATTATGGTCCGTAATAAGTTCCACAGGTGAACCGGAAATCCAAGTTTCAAATTTTTTCAAACTTCAGATCACTGCATAGGCCTCCCTTTCAATCGTTGGCCATGCCTGTTGACTTTTGGTGAGTTTTTGACTGGCGTAACTTACCGGATACACTACTCCATCTCTTCTCTGCGATAAACAAGCTCCGATGCCGATTGCAGATGCATCACACTCTATGATGAAAGGCAACCCGATAATAGGAGTATGCAGACTGAGCGCTTCGATGAGACCTCTTTTTAACGCGTTGAACGCCTGGTCATGCTCTACTGACCAGCACAAATTCTCTGGACTGTCCTTTTTTGTCAGTTCAGTGAGGGGATATGCTGTTTCAGCATATTTTGGTATATAGTCTCTGTAATCATTGCACAATCCTAAGACACTTTTTAGTTGCTTCTTAGTTTGAGGCACAGCTAACTTACGGATGGCCTCCACTTTTTCCGGATCGGTCCGATGGTTGCCGGACCCAATGACATGACCTAAGTATTTTATTTGGGGTTTTGCAAATTCACATTTTTTCAAATTAACGGAGAATTGTAACTGTGATAGTTTGGAAAATACCTTCTCTAAATGCACCAGGTGTTCCGCGAACGTTTCGGAAAATACTGCTATATCGTCGATATAAGCTCTAGCAAAGTCCTGGTATTCAGAAAGCGCTCTGTTGATTTCTCGTTGAAACGTCGCAGCAGCATCATGAGCCCAAAAGCCATGACCTTGAAGCGATATTGAGCTCTGTGCGTCTTAAAACAAGCTAATTTTTGACTCTCTTCTTCTAATGGTATGGCCCAATAGCCTTTGAGTAAGTCCAAAGTGGAAATAACATTCGCCCTGCCAATATTAAATAGGAGATCAGTAGAATTTTCCATAGGGAAGTCATCGACCTTGGTAATTGCATTCAATGCCCGGAAGTCTACGCACAGACGCAGAGTTCCATCTTTCTTCATCACGCACACTACCGGATGCGGTGCTTCTTCATCACTTTCCTCAATCAAACCTAATTCTAGTAATTCTTGAATTTGTTTGTCTACTTGAGGTTTTAGGGCCTCTGGAATTCGATAAACATAAGGTTTCTTCTTCTCATTTTCATTTAATCTTATTTTGTGTGCACCAACTTTTGCTATTCGTATTTTCTTTGAAAATAATTCTTTATATCTAAACAATAGATCCAACATCTTTTCTCTTTCTACGTTGTCTAAATGATTTAAATTTACTTCTTTGATTTTGAAATAGTTCGAGTTATCCTTTGTACTAGGGGTGGGATGGACTTCCCCTAATTCTTCCTCATTCTCAAAAATTACCCCCACTGCTTGTACCCTAGGAGTAAATTTCCTTATCTTATTCACGTGAACATTTTTAATGTTTCCGTTCGTTAACCTGACTTTGTAAGAATCGGGATTACACCTCGCCACTATTTCGGCTGGCCCTGTCCATCTAGCGTAAAGTTTATTACTAGAGTCTGGGATTAATAAATATACCTGCTCCCCCGGTCTAAGTTCCTTATAAATTGCCCTTCGATTCGCATACTTCGCATACGCGCCCTGTTTGACCTCCGCTACTAGTGAAGCTTGTTCCGCCGCTTTCTCTAAGTTAATTTTTAAATCCTGAAGGAATTCGGTTGCACTTTTCCCGAGATTTATAGGTAGTGGAATTTCGCCCGACCATGTAGATTTTAATACCGCAAATGGCCCCTGGCCTCCCTTCCATACATCAACTTAAATGGCGACACCCCCGTCGTACAATTAGGAATCTCCCTATACGCAAATAATAAATAAGGGATGTGTTTATCCCAATTTTTAGGATCGCTCCGAATGATATGGTGCAACATGCGTTTCAATACCTGATTATACCGTTCAACCAATCCCGAGCTTTGTGGATGTCCCGGTGTTGCAAATCTAGGAACCGCCTTTAGCCCAGCATGAAATTCCTGCATTAAACCTGATACAAAATTTCCCCCTTGATCACCTGCTATTACGCGGGGTATCCCTGTCCGCATAAATATTTCTAACAGGTAGCCTTACCGAATTTTGAGTGTTTACCTATGTATCGAGTACAAAGCCAAGACATACATCAAAATGTAGGTCTCAATGTGCACATTAAGAATATCACTGTCTGCCAGGTCCTATCCTGCCGGAGCGCAAGGCAGCCGCACTTTTATGACGTCAATTTTGAGTGTTTACCTATGTATCGAGTACAAGGACCAGACCTGTCCTTGTACTCGATATATAGGCAAACACTCAAAATAGACGTCATAAATGCCCGGCTGCCACCGGGTTCCGGCAGAATAGGACCTGGCAGCCAGTGATATTCTTAATGTGCACATTGAGACCTACATTTTGATGTATGTCTTGGCTTTGTACTCGATACATAGGTAAACACTCAAAATTCACGTTATAAATGTGCGGCTGCCACCGGGTTCCGGCAGGATAGGACCTGGCAGCGAGAGATATTTATAATGTGCACATTGAAACCTACATTTTGATGTTTATGGCAGCCAGTGATATTCTTAATGTGCACATTGAAACCTACATTTTGATGTATGTCTGGTCCTTTTACTCGATACATAGGTAAACACTCAAACTTGACGTCATAAAAGTGCGGCTGCCACCGGGTTCCGGCAGGATAGGACCTGGCAGCGAGTGATATTCTTAATGTGCACATTGAAACCTACATTTTGATGTATGTGGCAGCCAGTTATATTCTTAATGTGCACATTGAGATCTACATTTTGATGTATGTCTGGTCCTTGTACTCGATACATAGGTAAACACTCAAAATTGACGTCATAAAAGTGCGGCTGCCTTGCGTTCCGGCAGGATAGGACCTGGCAGACAGTGATATTCTTAATGTGCACATTGAGACCTAAATTTTGATGTATGTCCGGTCCTTTTACTCGATACATAGGTAAATCGACGGTCGGCTCCCGGACTGGACCGAAGATGGCTCAGTTGGAAGAGCATTGGCGGCTTCAGCCAATACATCCCTGGTTCGAATCCTGGCCCGGACTTTTTTCACCCACTTGGAATATTTACTTCTGTTATAACTTAACTTGATGTGTGTATGTGAAGAGGGTGTTTGGTAATAGAATTTTCACTCACTTCTTGACGTGTTAAGCATTGTAAATAAGAGGTCTACCGAGGCTGAATGGTTAAGGACGCCGACACACGCTTGTTTTGCCAGCCTTCAATCGAATTCTAAGAGAACCTTTGTTTAGCACACTTCAGCAGTTTATTCACAATAGAATTAAAAGAAATCTACAATGGGTCAGGAGATTAAGAAGCTCAATCCTACTGGACGGAAAGATTCCTGTTTTGCAGTATATCAGTCCCCTCTCCCTAAAAGTCATTGAAGATAAAAAACACCGCGTCGACACCATAAAAGATGCCGATATTGATAAGTTAGTAAGTACATCTGTTTACAGCTTAAGGCACCATACCGCTTATCGCTTGAGAGCGTTGATGGTCTGCGGGTTCAATTCCTGCTGGCTCCATTGCGCACTCCTTGTGGAGTTCCCGGATGTAATTCTCTGGTATTCTAAATTTCCTTGTGCTAGCTTCTCCTTGTATATTGACGATGACTTATAAGCGGGATTTGATGTCAAGCACATAAGTCAGATGTGCGTGTTCAATAAATAAATTGTAAATAAACTGGTCAAGTGCGAGTATACTCGTACACGGAAGGATTCCATACAATATATACAGTATATGGCCAAAGGTGACCGGCCACTTGCGATTTTAGACATTTTGTTAAATATCTAGACAGATACATGAAGAATTATCCTGAATCTCCAGATGTATCAGCATAATAGTACAGGTCGTACATTTCCCCCGAAACTCCATTAGCTGACCGCCAACAAATTGAAAAAGAATGGATAACTTTTGGATAACCCTGTCAAAATTAATGTAGTAAAAGCGTTCAAACTGTAGATTATAATTAAGTGGTGTATTGTAATAAATTGCTTTTATTTTTATGCGCATAGCATGTACACTCGTAGAAAAATTAAGGTTTTTATAAAAACAGTCCCAAAATTTTTCAAGTTTTTTACTTATAATTTGCAGAGTTCTTAATATAAAATAATGTTCTTTCCCGAAAATATGACAAACAACATTGTACACATTACCCTGTAATGAGAATTAAAAAACAATAAAAATTGTATGAAAATGAGCATGTTTACTGATTAAATTTTCATTGCGCATGAGTGAACGCTATCAAAATTTCATTTGCATATTGCATTACCTAAATGTATACAGAAACTTTTGTAAAAGTCTCAAAAACAGAGCTTGAAAATTCTGAAAGTAATTGTCGATAGAATAATCTGAAAATCCGTTGTTCCCAAAATGAAGCAAAAAAATGAGGAGATGTATCCAAATATTGTAGTACTAGCCATATTGTGTATTCTATATTGCGCTAATCAATGGATAAATAGATACAGACCCTCATCCTTTCGCTTCATTTTGGGAACAACGGATTTTGAGATTATTCTATTTACGATCGCTTTCAGAATTTTCAAGCTATGTTTTTGATCTAAAATTATTATAAGTTATTGAGATTTACTATGCCATGTTCGATACTGAAAATAAAGTCCGTAAAACTTATAGTCTATTTACAGAGATATTCAAAAGAATTCTATTACTTTAAAGTTAATGGGGAAATATAATTATACAACTATGTAGCACCTATTGTCGTCGTCTGCTCCATCCATCTGTTTTTCCGTCTGTCCACATATATAACGCAAAAACTACCAAACTATATGATTTGAAATTAAATATATAAAATAGTGGCAAAATTTTCTTGCATCATTTCAAATTTTATGAAAATTCACTCACTATTTAATAAAAGTTTTCTCCAATCTTTCAAATCCTATCATTCGTAAATAACTCAGTTACATCCCATGATAGCTATTGATTCTACTTTGGCATGGTGATTATGTACCATTTAAGAGGCAACAATGTTATTTCTGCATTACTGAGCATATGTAAAATCGTTATAAATTTTCTGTTCACGCATTTTTGCATAAGAATGCAGCAACTCTTGCACCAATATCTGAATATTTTTAAAACATTGTTATAGTAAAAATGCACCTCATTCGATAGGTTTGACGTGTCATTCCGATTTGTTTATTCTTATAAACGTTTGTGTTATTTGAAAACTTTCTATTTCTGTTTGTATAAAATTAAATATTACGCAAAGTGTGGTAAAAAGCAGCAATATGAAGTGCTGATCTTGAGGTTCCTTGATCTGCAGATTTACTAGTAGAAAAAACTGCTGATAGATGGCAGCATTATGCAATCTTCGAATTATAAATTCGCTATGCAGTGTAGGAATCTTTTATTAAATTTACATTATAACATTCTTAGAGTTCGATATTAAATGTGAGACTGCTATATCACATCTCGCAAATAATTGTTATCATAAAAATAAATCAACAGCTTTCTTAATTTTTAAAATATTTTTGATACTGCGTGCTAGACCGCTGCAGGCCGAAGATGTATTTGCGCGCAGCTACTATTCATTTCTTTCCTATGCTTTTTCAATAAATAAATACAGTCGAACCTCTATATAACGAAACTCCATACATCGAATTTCTCCATATAACGAATTTTTAGTAAGAACGGTCCCCTTTTCGCATGATTACATTAAAAACAGTCTCTATATAGCGAAATATCTATCTCCATATAACGAATTTTTTCATAAATTGGTCTTAATTTATTCGGTTTTAAAAAAAGCTTCGAAATCATATGGAATCAATTTTCCATCACTTATTTTTGATTTATCGTTCAGTGTTGAGTTTTTTTTATATTACTTATCTCCTTGTTCTTTAAATCCAACGAATTCACCCCACCTCCCACCAGGGTTCGATTTAAGCGGTATCGCATCGCAATTTGCGATTCAAATTTAACTAAAATGCGATCCAAGAAATGCATTAAATCGCAATCATTACGATGCATATTTCCCACACTCTTTGTTATGTCATGTACCCTTAAAGTTAAAATTTAAAGATGTTTTTACACGACATACGTTGTGTTTTCACATGCTTTTGGTTAAATATTGCTTTATTTATTTATTTTTTTAAAATTTTCAAGATTTAAAAGTTACATTAGCTATTTTTTACTTTACTTGCTATACAAAAGTGTCTAACTGCTATTCAAAACTGACTTTGTACAGCAGTTACTGCTATGCAACTTTCTTTTTCTAAATCGACCCCTGCCTCCCACACGCCTTTCAACATCTTCTCAAAACAGAGTCAATTAGATTGTTACACATATAAGAAAGGAACCAATGAGAGGCACGTAAGAGAGGCCTTCAAATGGAGGAAAATGTTAACTGCAATTTTTCATTCCTTGCTAAAATTTGAGCATTTTTTTGAGAGCGTAACAATTTTAAAATCAAAACAACAAAAAATTACAGATTTCTTCGTCTGAAATTAATGCAAGTCTTACTTATTTGATTTTCATTAACCTTTCAAATAAATGTCTGTTCTCTTTTTTGAAACTGCTTAAATAATTAAGAAATAGAATGTTAGGTTAATATTTACTTTTAAACATTTCAAATTCTTAATTAAAAACATCAAAAATAATATTTGTTCAAATTTCACACATTAAATACGATTTTTAACATTAATCTCTATACATCGAATTTCTCTATATAACGAATTTTTTACTGGAACGGTGAATTTCGTTATATAGAGACTCGACTGTATATACAATTGGTTTTTAAGACCGAAATTGAATTTCGGTCTTAAAAAGCGAAATTAAATTTAGGCAATCTTTTCACATCAGACTGAAAACGAAAATGTCTAAATTTTTTTAAAAATAATTCTACCCACAGTCTTCTACACACAAAAATATACATAATTATTTATTAATGATACAGAGGGTGTGTAGCAAATAAGACCCTAATTTCAAAATTAAATTTCTGAAAAACAAAGATTGATAGAATTATGCGGCAAACGGTTTGTTAAATAGGTAAACTGTAAAATTATTTATTATACAGAAGTTTTGAAATGTGAATATTTTGAAAAGATTGTGTTCTGATTGCAAAGAATGCTTTAATTAGACATTTTTCTTGTTTTAGATTACTTGGTGAGAATGAGTTTTTCGGAGTACTGTACTGTCGCGAGAAGAAGAAAACCCACTGAAGCCACTTTCGTTGTTGCGAATGACAACGACAGGTTTGTAGTGATGGCAGTGTTGCCAGATTGAGAATTTTGTCCCCATTTTGGGGAATTTTGAACTTCCAGGGGAATTTTTTGGGGACAAGAAATTCTTGGGGACATGTTTGGGGACTATGAACATTTTTGGGGAAAAACTTGGGGAAGTGTTTTCAGAATTTTAGTTTTTTCTTTCAGATATTTGCCAATACTGCATCTATCTCAAATTCGATTTTGATTTCGTAAAAGAAAAGAAAATACAGAAATAATAGATATAAATCATTATTATCGTGATTGTGCCCACCGTTTACTACAGATTTATGACGATCTGCTTGGACTATCCCCTACCTGAATTTTCATATAAATAAGTGAGGTATATTTCCCTTTCATCGCTGACAGACACACAAGCACATAAATGCATTTCATTTAATTGCCGAAACGTCAGTGAAGGCTTACTTTGGAGACACGAAATTTTTTTGTGTCTGTCTGTCAGTCTGTCAGTCAGTCTGTCAGTTTGCCAATTTGTCAGTCTGTCTGTTCCGCGATAACTTCCGTAGAAAGCATCCGATTGGCTTGAAATTAAGTGGGTATGTTAGTGAGGCACTGGGATTAAGTTATATAGTTTTTGTAAGATTTGATTCATTCGTTCGGAAAATATAGAATATTTTATTTTGCGCAATAATGCTTTTCTACGGCAAATCCAATGATTTTTAATTTTTTTTTCTTGTTGCCGAAACGTCAGTGAAGGCTTACTTTGGAGACACGAAATTTTTTGGTTTCCGTCTGTCAGTCTGTCTGTTCCGCGATAACTAACGCAAAAAACATCCGATTGGCTTGAAATTAAGTGGGTATGTCAGTGAGGCACTGGGATTAAGCTGTATAGTTTTTTGTTAGATTTGATTCGTTCGTTCCGAAAATATAGAATATTTTATTTTGCGCAATAATGCTTTTCTATGGAAAATCCAATCATTTTCAATTTTTTTTCCTTGAGAGAAAATGACACATTTCATTAATGGAATTCAATGATAAATAGATACTGAAATTTACCAGTTAAATTATTCGAATTATTTTGAAATTTCGTCTATGCATTTGTCAGATTTTTAAAGTTATTACTGCAAATTTTGGAGATTTTTTATAAATGTGTTCCAATAATATAAACTAATTTGGTTTAGAGATTTACTTATTTAAAATGTATTTATTTCATTTTGTTTATTTTCTCTTAATGGTTGCTAAGCAACCATTCATCCTAATCCTTATTATATTTTAATGCTATAAATTTGAAAGCGTGGACGAAAATTTAAATGAAGTCAACGTCAAAACTGATGAATTAATTAATGTCTTTTTATCTTTGCGGATAAATATAACATAGCCCAGAAAAGAATATAGGCTATATTTTATTAATTTTATTCAAATATTTTCCTTAATAATTCAAAATTCCCTTCTCTTTCATACAGAATCAAGAGCGATTTTTTAGATAAAATTTAACCAATTTCCTTTATCGTTGCCAAAAAAAAAAAAAAAAAAAACTGGAATAATTTTTTAACGGCAATAAGTTTCAATTGAGCAATTTCCATTTGAAAAACCAAATTAAGAAAAAATAAATATGACGTCAGAATGAATTAAAATAAAAATAGTACTTTGTTAAATATTAAACACGGAAATTTGTTTCGTTAAGAATTTTTCTGACAAAAATGGGGGCATAATTAGAAGTAAAAGAAATAAAAAATAATTATATTTTTAACAAATATTTCAATTGGTAAAATTTGACGTCATAATTGAACAAAAACAGGTATTTTATAGTAGTCGTTAAAAATACAAGAAACATGGATATCAAATAACTCATGAAAAATAACGCCATTGCCGAAATTTCAGTGAAGGCTCACTTTGAAGACACGAAATTTATTGTTTTTCATCTGTTGTCTGTTCTTCTGTATGTTTGTCTGTCCCGCTATAACTGCTACAAAATGCAATCAAAACATTTTTTTTTTTCTGAAACAAAATTGTAAAACTCTAGATTACTGAGTTTACACTTACAAAAGTTCCTGATACATCAGATTTAAGTGTTTGTGGTTGGCAGCTATGTAGAAGTATGAAGATAATGAAAAATATTTGTCCAAACTGTTACTTATCCTTATAAATCAAAATGTATAAGGAAATGCAAGATATACAATAACCATTAGCACAATTATCAGAAAGTGGCAAATTTAAATCAAGTGATGCTACGGGGGGTTCAGGGGGGCGGAGCTCCCCTGAAGAAATCTACCATGTCATAATAATAATAATAATAATAAAAAGATCATGAAAATTTCAGAATATCCTAACATAACTAAATTTTTAATTTACCGCTTTTGAAGGCTGAAAACTTCTAATTCTTATTTTATTCTTATAAATAATTAAGTATTATGAAAATTTTAAATTAAAGTTTCCAAGAAGTTGAATATTAACCAAAGTGTGTTTAAATATGTATATATGCGCAAAGCGACGTTGAGGCTCCTGATCTGCAGATTTACTAGTTATTTATCACACCATAATAATAACAAGTGGGTAAGTGTGATCGTAGATCGCATTGAACGTTTCCTCTAATATCGCATTCAAAACACTTTATCGTTAATTTGGCAAACGAAAAACGGTTTTTTGGCGCTATTTTGGGACTTCTTCGCCAATCGCGCCAACCAAAAGAAAATTTTGAATTATTCCCCTAAATGCTGCCTTGATTGAATACTTTTGTTGATTTCTCAACCAGAATCTGCAGATTTAGTAAAGGTACTCAAGTAAATAAAATTATGAATGAAAGTAAAATCTTTCAAAGCTTAGCATAAATTTAGGGGAAACCAAACCAAACACCAGAGGCGGCTAGTAATTTAAATGAATAGGAATTTAATAAATAAAAAAAAAGTTTCACTTCGCATGTCAAAATCGAGAATAAATATGATGCAACAAGATGAAATAAAAACAAATATAAACGTTTTTCACGTGATTTATTTAATCCATTAATTTATGTTACATACATTATAATTTTTTTTAAACTTGCATGCAGTAAATGAAATTTAAATTTTGAAATTTACGCTATTACAAATTTTTAAACTTCTAAATATCGCACATTTTCAATTTTTACAATATCGTATAGAGGAAAAAAATGTAGTTTTAAATGCAATGTGTTTAAAAGCTGTATCTCGATTTATTTTTGCGATATTGATTTTTTTTTGTAGTTTTTAATACCAATTTAGTAATTGTGGCAATAGAAGTACTCCATTTCTTTGTAAAGTGTGAAAAAGAAATAATTTTTATATTTATTTAAACTTGCGTGCAGCAATTAGAAGAAAAAAACCAGGCCCGGACTCGGCAGGTCGGCGATTGCCGAGGGCCCCCAACCCAAGGGGGCCTCGGCGGGGACCCTAAAATAGTGTATGTATTACTTTACGCAAAATTACATCAGAGTAATGTGACTATTATCAATAATCTTTTTTTTTTTTTTTTTTTTTTTTTTTTTTTACCGAGTTTACAATAAATTTTATGCGATTGCTAATTTATTTTTGTTTATGATAACCTACTTAGTGATGCCGTATTTTGTATCAAAGCCTCCCAACGGAGATTTATTGCGTTCTGCTGACCACTAACCAGGATTGATAATACAGCTGAAAATCTCCAAAAGAGCTTCAAAATGCTAATAATTCTTATGTGCTCTTTGGTATTTTGAAGGATTTAAAAAAAATACATTTATTCCGCAAATGAGAATAAAATTAAAACTGTTTTTGTGTCAACTTTTTCGGCATAGTGGTTGTATGTATGCACCCTCAAAAAGAGCGTATAAACCTTGTTTTTCTCACTACTAAAAAAGAAATGTTTGCTTTCTTTAATTAGAGCATTTTCGTGATTATTTATGTAAAGGTAACTTCTTTTTAGAAAGTGGTGCCTAGCGAATAAAATTTGCGTAAAAGCGCCGGTCCGGAAGGTGTTAAACTGGGCTTTAATGTAACTAAATTTATTGAAAATTGTGGTATTTGTAACTCTTTTTGATTGTATGATGAATGTATAAAAACGGTGAGCTGTAAAATTTTAAACAGCTTCATAGTTTTTTTCAACAGTTGATAAGTGATAACCTTTATATTATAAAAGCTGAAAAATACCTTAAAACCTGCTGAAATTATTTATTTTGAATGTGCCAGTTAGTATAGAACATTTTTGTTTGTGGAGGAAGGGTCTTTTTTATCACCTAAATAATCCATGAAAATTTTATCTCAACTAAATCATTTCAGCATAAACTGCTAGAAATCTTTAAAATCTTTATTAAAATAAGCATTCTGTATTTGTTCCTGTCTAGTAACATTAAGTAAATAATTAGACTTTTAAATTATTCTTCTATCCTCAAAATATCTACCGCTCATAACAAAAAATTTTAAATCTTTAAAAATCTATTTTAAAAAAATCAGGTTCATGGAGTTTTAAACCATGATTTTAAACAAGGCGTGCCAGAGTTTTAGGGACACATGACTCTCTGTGGCACTAGGTCAATTTTATTAGTCATTGGTTAAAGTAAAGTCAGCTTAAGGGTGTATTCTAAAAAACACTTTTTTTACCTTCAATATCTCAAAATTTTCCGATACAATTTCAGACACATTTTTAAAAGTAGAAACATGAAACTTGCTGACGGGATTTTTGAGGAGACGTACAAGGTTCCGTGTGATGTCATTTTATGCTCCATTCATTGGAATTTGATTTATAAACAATTATCTCCTCAGAAGGACCCTTTTTTTCGTTTGCAGGTCTCCCGTTTCGGATTAATCGGTTCAAAATGCCGTTTTTGATTGCCTTTTTTGCAATATCTTCTGCATTTATCGAAAATTCGATAATCAGGGCACCTTGTGCACTTTCTAAATAAGACAATTTGCCAGTTTGATGCACATGAGAGCAAACATGAATTAAAAAATAAATCGAAAAATAAGCAGTTTGATTCGAAATACACCCTTAACCCTTTAACGATCATAGCATTTCCATTGCTAAGATGTCGAAATAAATGAATGACACCGGTAATTAAGAACAAATATATTTCTAAATAAGAAAACGTGATTTTTCACATACATAATAAAAGGGCTATTTTTAGATAAAAATACCGGTGTCAGTGTTGCATATCGGAATTGAAATTTTGTGGTTTCGTGGCGAAACCAATGAACGTTAAAGATGATTGACAAATGCAAGGGTTGTCTTAAACGCATGCTACTGTCCAATATTTTATGGAAAACAGGATTCTTCAAGTATGTGCAGGGCGGAAAAACTTCCGCTAAAGTTGGAATAAGAGCATTTGTTTAAAAAAAATAAAGTGAAATAAAGCTAGGCTTAAATTTGACGACTAGGTATAATTTTGTGGTTGCCAAATGCAATAATTTAGTTGCATTTGGCGACTAACGACGGCTAACTTCTAATCCTGTTTTAAAACTGCATAAAATTTAAAATTTTAGAAAGATGATTAGAAAAAATAATTTGAGAGATGAGTTACATTCAAATCTATAATATTAATAAGGAAAGCAGTTTGTGTGCGAGTGTATACCGAGTGTAAACCGCTGCACGTAGAGTTACAGAATTTGGTAACAACAGGTATCTACTTTTGCTCTTAGAAGCACAAATTCCGATTTTGTGATTAGATTCTTTTCAGAATTTTTATACGACTTTTTGTGCTTTTTCCACATTAGTAAAAATAATCCAATTTCAATCTTTTTAGCTCCCTACAAGGCTTAATTTGCTTCGGAGCCCACCGGGGCTCAATTCCGGTACTTCTCTTTTTTTAGTAAATATTTATATATTGGTCAGAAGTCATCGGTGCTCATAAGTACAGTTCACCAGACAGGGGTGTGGGAAGAGAAAATTGCGCCCGGGACTTGAACCTCCCAACCGGAGCGCCAACCAAATTTGGCATAGGCAGTTTGCTTCGGAGGAAAATCCCACTTCACCACCAGGTAAACCACAGCTCAGATAAACCAATCAGAAAATAAAATAGCAAGGTGTAGTAGAAACGGAAAGGTACGCTTATACAGCTTTATTGCGCCCGGGACAAAGTTTCAATTCCCTCTTCCCTTATAAGTCACAATTTCAATATGGCACCTTTCCCCATTGGTCAAAATTTCAGTTTGATGCCCGCCGGAGGGGGGGGGGGGGCTTCCACAGTTTTACGAAAACTTTCACACGATATACCAAAAATAAATAAATAAATAAATATATAAAAAAGTAAATAACTTAGTTATTCCTTAACATTTTTTTCCCAAATATATTTATGAATGTTTCATAATCTGTAAATATGTGGGTAAAATCTTTACTATTTCCCTCAATTTTAAATTTCCACGTTCCATAGTTTACCAGTAAAATGGCTCAGTGACAGGAGTGACCTTATAATGGTTCCGTCTTTGCTTTTTAAATACGGAATTCTAAAAGAAAAAAAAGTTTGCAATATAAATTTGGCACTTCCTCAACTTTCGTGTCCGGGGCGGCCGCCCCCTTCGCCCCCCCCCCCCTTTCGCATGGCTCTGGCACCGGAGCCCAGAGTAATAGTTCATTGTTAGGCTCTGCTCTACACATTTACGAAATCTCTTTCTTATGTAAGTAAATACAATTGCCGTGCATTGTTATTTAGATAGATAGAAACAGTGTATCCCCTTTTCTATAAAAGCATCGAATCTTCCGAATACGGTATCAATTTTTTTATTTAATCTGATTTTCAGGAACTTGTCATTAAAGATTGTTATAAGAAAAGAATCGGTTAGTATAGTTCAAGATATGCAATTTTTATAGGAAATTCTAAAACGTTGCTCCATTCTTCAGCATATAAATATTGATTTCTGTAAATTTCATTTACCTTTTCATAAAAAGGAAACATATACGTTTCCTAGTTCGCACGTTGTAACGTATGAAAAACCGATGATTCATTTGTAATAACCCTGCATTATGGCTTCAACTATGTAATCCCGATGCTTAAATCTAAAAATATATACCCCTCTCTTTTTAAGTAATACACCACTTTTGATTAATTAATGTATATATATATTTTTTAGCTTGGAACTAGTTTAGCTACCGTATATAAAATATTTATAGTAAAAGTAAGTGGAATTCATTAGAAAAATATAACTTTTTTGTTCAATTATTTTCCAAGTGACAAAATAGTTAAATATGGTTTTTAAGTTTAATTTTCAATGTTATATATTCATTCTATTCACAATAACTTCCTCGGTAAGGTGTCCCTCTTTATTGTCTACTTAAGTATTACAGTAGCACTTAAAATATTATGGCTTCAACGATGTAATCCCGATGCTTAAATCTAAAGACATATACCACTCTCTTTTTAAGTAACACACCACTTTTGATTAATTAATATATATATATTAGCTTAGAACTAGTTTAGATACCGTATATAAAATATTTATTGTAAAAGTAAGTAGAGTTTATTAGAAAAAGATAGCTTTTATGCTCAATTATTTTCCAAGTGACAAAATAGTTAAATATGGTTTTTAAGTTTAATCTTCAAATGTTATATATTCTACCATTCTATTTTCAATAACTTTCTCGGTAAGGGCCCCCTTTTCGGGCTTTACCCGAGGGCCCCCAACGGAGCCAGTCCGGGCCTGAAAAAAACCTTAAAAAAATGAACTGATATTATTAAAATATATATATATTAATTAAAATAATAGTTTTTTCCAAAATTTTATGATTTGTTGTGTGACAAGAGGTATTAAACTATAAGTACATAAAATCTGAACTATCTGACTTATATAGTTTTTGCGTACGGACTCTGCGACAGAGACGAATAGGGTTTCGTCAGATGAACGAAACCCTAAATTAACATTTTCCTGTTACAATTGCATGCACAATTTCCGCCATGGAGCTGAGAAAATGTTTAGTTAAAGTTTGACAGCATCCAAATGTCGATTTTTCGGATAGATTCGAAAACGTTTCCGAAAAGGACGAGCAGCTAATAAAAATTAATTATTATAAATTCTTCCTTAAATTCGATAATAAATTCTTTTCTGAGTTTCGATAATAATAATAATAATAATTTTCGGAATATTGGGCGACTTTAAATCAAATATTTTCGTTCGCGATTATAGTAAATTTTCGTAGCTTAAGAAACATCTTTCTTTTTTTTACAGTGTAGAGTCGTTTTTATTGTGAGTTATTTCCATTTTCAAAGGATTGGGGGAGGGTATCTATCTATATTATAAAGGCCAAACGTATCTGTGCGTAAAGCATATGTCATTTTGCGAATGGCAACACTTTGCCATACGATTTCGGCTTTGCAAATTTTACACTGCTAAACATCGCACATTTTTAATTTTTGCACCTTCGGCTAATTATTGACATTTATTTTTTCAAAAATCAGTATCAACAATCCTTTAACACATCTGCTATGATAGATACCTCCATTGCTACGCAACATTTTTAGCTGAAAAGCTTGAAATCGAAATTTTTGTGTAACAGAAAAAAGCAATTTTCTCAAATTCTGTGACCTATGTCGCTATATTTTGCCTGCAAGGTTAAAAATAACTTCTAGTAACCCTCATTTTTTTATATATATAATTTGTTTCAGTAGATTATGAAATAGGGTGAATATATTTTTGCACTAAGTTTTCGACAATATATCTGAAGATACAATACTTAAAATTAAAAAATGTATTTTTTAGATTTAAATTAGTCTTTGATTAAAATTAAAAGATGTATTAAAAGATGGTATTTTTGGGTTTGGCGTTATGGAGGCTTTCACACGATATCCCGCACGACATACAAAGAAAAGGTTTTTTTGGAAGTAGCTTAACTAGTTCCTCTAGATTTTTCCTAAATGTATTTGTGAATGCTTAATAATCCATAAATATGTGGGTCAATAACCTTTATTACTTCAGCCAATTTGAACTTTCCATGTTTACGAGTAACAGAGCTGCGACAGACAGACACAGGTGTGATCTTATAATGCTTCCGTTTTCCCTTTTTAAGTACGGATCCCTAAAAAGAAAAGATTCTGCTGAATGATTTCGATATAACTTGGTTTGCTTGTTAGATAATTTTTAACAATTAGTTTTAGCTTAATGAATAAGCATTCTACACCGCTTAGTATTATAGTAAAACCTCTAAAAAACGGAAACCTCGTTAGCGCGGAAATAGTCCGCTATTTGGAGGTGTTTGTTACTGGAAAATCCTCAGATTCAAAAATTGCTAGGAAATGCTTAATGTTTCATTAATTAACTTTTATATGTCCTTAAACCTTTATCATATGATTGAGCAGAAATTAAAATAAATTTTTTTAAACAAAAAAACTGAAATAAGACTGTGCATTCTTTAATCCATTGTTTATTACATTCTGATGAAAAAAATCTGTTATAAAGTATGCTCTTGATTGCGACTACATGTAATTTATTTTTTAATATGAAGTTTTAACTCTGCCAATAATTTTAATACTTCAAAATCATCTTTTTATTTTTACCAAAAAAAGAAAGTGTAATTGCTCACTGTATTTTGCCGCTTCTACGAAGTTCTCGATATTGCAGGAAGCATCTCCACTTTCAGTAAGTCATCGCTAATAATCAGTTTTTGTCGAAAATTCTAAAGGAATATAATCGCAATCATCAGCTGATTCTTCAGTAGATAATTCATCATCAATAATGATGAATATTTTGGCAGTTTCTTCTCTCCTGATGCATTTCAACAATTCACTTATTTTGCGGAATTCTTCATTGGTGTCGGAAATCTCCGTTTCATTTTATTTATTTATTTATTTATTTTCTAATGTAAAGCCTGCTTTTCTGCAACATTATCATACGTTTTCCGGTTACAGCTGAGGAAATCCAAATTATAGCATCGAGATAATTTACTAATTTTAGACAATTCTCAAGTCGTCCTCTGAGAATAAGATGATTCTATATGGCCAAAAATAAATTTGGAGTTGGAACACTTTGAAAATCAGCTGGCTCTGTGCGTGCAACTATTAAAAAAAAAAAAAAAAAGAAAAAAAAAAAAAGAAAAAAAGAAAGAAAAAAAGAAAAGAAAAGAAAAGGCATTAATAGGTTTGTATGTAGGTATAGACAACAATTCTATAAAATCTAAGTTCGTAAATCATATTTTCTTGGATTTTTTTTTTTTACATTTAAATAAATTGATAGAACCATAATATTCCATAATAATATATGTCTGTTATGTGACACAAATTTTCTGGGCGATCTATCTTAAGAACTAATGAACGAAATTTAACAAGAATTTATATTCATATTTTGCCTGATATAAATGAGTGCTGATTAGTTTTTGCTGTAAATCGCTCAACAAGTGACACTGATATACAGCATTTTTTACGATTTTTACAATACCTCAATAGAGCACGCGCATGTGACGTCACGCTTCAGTTGCTCGCTTGTTTGGGTGGCAAAAACGATTCCTTTTCCACTGTAATTACCACAGACTTCTCATACAAATATCTTTACTTTGAGATATTAAAAAACCTTATTAGAGTTATTAATGCACTTTTTTTGTAGTGTGCTGTGGCAAAACACACGAGGGGGCAGAATTATTATTTTTTGGGTGGGACGGGGAGAAAGGAGATATTTATAGTTATTAGATATCAACGAATACGCTTTTCATTGAAATTTTGAATATTATATGGAGGATATGAGAAGAAAGGGAAACGGAAATTTCAGTAATGGGGATTATTTATATTACTAATTATTTCTCTATTGTCGTTATAGAACAACAAACAAAAAAATATTATTAGTATTAATATTTTTTTTTTTTTACATAGAAATAAAAATAACTTAAAGATTTTAACGTTAAAACCTAAGAAATCACAATTTATGCTTCTCACTCTTTCCTATTAGCATACAAATATATTTGTATCAAAGGGGGGGGGGGGGCAGCGTAAATGATTGTAGGTTAACGATATTTAAGATTATTTTTCATGTATTAATGACACACAGGTCTGGCATTTTTTAAAATAAATATTTTTAAAAATAAATAATTTTTTAAATCAATATTTTTAAATAACTATTTTTAAATATTTGACAATCAGCAAGCTGGGCGGAGGGGGGGGGGGCAAAGAGAAGACTGGATGAGAATGTCAGAAACAGAGTATAAGTTATATGCTTAATTATTTTTGCGACTACGGAACAATAAATTGAAAAGATTTTTTATGTAAAATAAAGATAAAAAAAAAAACTCCTTTGTATTCCGGAAGGGGGGGGGGCTACATGGAGAAGCGTAAGTTCGGAATGTTAGGAAGTGATTTTAATCATTATTTATTTATTCTTATTAGTGAGCAACAAATATATCAGTTTTCTTTTCAAATGACGAATTTCAAAGTTTTCAAATTCATTCTGCTGGAGGGGGGGGGGGGGGGGCGGCGGGACAGAGGGAAGAAATTTTTTCGGAATAAAAGAGATGATAAAAAAAAGATATATTTCTATTGATATATTTGATTATTTTTTGTCACTGGAGAGAGAAAAAAAATAGTAGAATTTTTTTTTTTTATAGAAATAATAATAAAAAAACTTATTTGCATGATGGGAATGGGGGGGGGGGGGCTAAGAATGGAAGCATACATATTTCGGATAAGCTGGAGATAATCTAAATTATTATATATTTATTGTGATAAGTCAGAAATAAATGCGACAAATTTTATTTAAACAAAATAAAGAGTTTTAAAAATATGAAACTGTATATGATCAGAGGAGGGGGGGGGGAGGGCGGAAAGTGTGTAATTTTTGACGGAAGAAACCTAATTTGCTTGAATAATGAATATGATAACGAATGTTTATAATAATAATAATGAATACATTATTGATTTATTATCAGTAGAAATCCGTAAACGGAACAGAATTTTTAAACTATATAGATCAACAATAAATGTTTATTTTTTTATATCGGGGGGCCAGAGGGTGAATGAAACATTAGAAAAAGGTTAAGCCTAGCCAGACAGGACTATATTTTTCCAAAAAATAATCATGATTGGACGAAAAAGTCATGATATCGGGAAGATTGCTATGGATTTAAACGACGACAAACAAGGAACGGCGAAGTTTCTGCCACCCAAACAGCGAAAATGACAGTTTACTTGCAACCGTGCCCGTGCTCTATAATCAGAAATAATGCACGGATTGTCATCAAACTTCAGATACAGTTAATCCTTCATGTGACTTGGTTCTGTTTATATGTTGGTATAAATAGCGGAACAGGTGGCGTTGCTAGTCTGAATTTTTGGCAATTTCCCGAAATAGCTCTCCATCAAGAATTAATGCATGAATTTTGATCAAACTTCAAATCCAGTTATACTTTTAAAAACGAATGTTTTAATGTAAATATCCCAATAGATTTCGTTGCTATGCTTTATTTTTCACAATTTCTGCAATAGTTCTATCTCAAGAATTAATGTACGGATTTTCATCAAATTTCAGATTCAGCTAATCCTTAATATTATCTAGTTCTGCTTATGTTTTGGTGTCAACCGCTCATTAAGTGGCGCTGCTATGCTGAAGTTTTTCCAACTCCCAAAATAGCTCTATTTCTAGAATTAATGCACGAATTTTCATCTAGCTTGAGATTCAGGTATTCCTTGATAAACATTAGTGTAAATCACTCAATAGACAGCGCTTTTATGTTGCATTTTTCAGAATGTACTTAATAGTCCTATTTTAAGAACTAATGCACTAAATTTCATGCTTTTAGAACTTTCCCGATGGGCACAGTTTGTCATTTAATTTGGACTCTGTGACAGCGAATTTTGAAGCTTTAACTTTCCTACCCAATTCAAATTTTACTCAATCTAGATAAAACCATTTCACACCAGAATTGTTATTTAAAATATTTTAATATATTTAATTGACTTATATGTCTGAATCTTTTATTTAACTTTCTTTATGAAAAAAGTTCTGGATCGAATCGTGTAAAACAAAATCTAGTTATGAGTCGATTAGACCCATTCAGGGTAGGAAGGTTAAGATGTATGAGATAGATGAAAGATTTGGGATTGACACATCCGACTAGTTTAAACTTGGCATTAAAGACCTTTTTCCGAAAAAGAAAAAAAAAGATTTTCGATTTTTTATACATTTAGCGTTTTTTATTATTAGCACTTTACAACGAAGTTGAAAAGTGCTTATGCATTCGGTTTGTCTGGCCGTCTGTCCGCGCTCTAACTCACGTAAATACACTCGGATTGCCATGAAATTTTAGGACGTTATTGAGATTTACCCTAGCACGAACCCTATTGAAAATGAAGTTTCTACCATGATTAGTTTTTCTACAGGGATAATCAAAAGTATCCCATTACATTACAGCCTATGGGGAAAAATCGTTTCAAAGGAATTTTAAAGATGTTATACCCTGTCAAACATATTAAAATTTACATGCTTTTACGAGGTGCATTAAAATATGCAATCTATAAAATATAAGCTGAAAATGTAGCTATTATTCATTTACAGGGCCACACAAATGAATTCCATTAGATAATGGTAAAAGGGGGAATTGTGAATGAGACATATTTTAAATATATTAAACTGTTTCATGTATGACAAGTAAGGAAAATCATGCATTAAGCATAGATCATGAAGCACTTTCCAACACTTCTTGAAATCTTTAACAAAACTTCGTTATCCATGGAAATGACGTATTATTGTTCATATCCAAATATGTACTCCAATACTTTTGAAAAGACCTGTATTTGATCTGTCGGTTAATATATAGACTATATCATAGTAAAATTTAGTTTAGAAAGAAAACGCCTGACTGGTTGAAATTTTCCTTTCAGCAATTTATACTAATAGATGGAAACATACTTGAATACTTTTGTTTAGCCCTGTAAAATACAAAGTACCTTTAATACACGAAAGTATTTTGCAAAAGTTTAGTTTACAAATAAATTCTCTTTAAACTACTTAAATGAAATTTCTTGAAATTATCATCCAAAGGCGGCCATGTATCCAGTTCTTTGCGTGACCCTGTATATCATTTTATCTATATTCTACAAATATTTCTTAGTAAACTAAATGCAGTTCATCGCAAAAAGGCACAACATATTTTAAAACCACCTTTAAGTAAATTACGCTCATACTCAGTAACCTTTCCGAGATCTTTTGTGTAACCCTGTATATCTAAATGGTGTAACAATTACATTTATATAAACCATATAATATACATATATCTAGTGAAACTCAAAAGCGTATATCATAATGAAAAATGCATTTCATTTATCTAACAGCCATCTTCCATAATATACTTGATTTCGGATAGAATATACTATTTCTAATCTTTTGTGTGTCCCTGTAAATGCTATGCACTAGTATTATGCATGAAATAACTCATATTAATCCTGAGCTTTGATTATACATCAAATCGTTTACCATAATTAAAATATGTCGCAAACAACCCCCCCCCCCTTTATTATTTTGTATTGGAATTCTTTTGTATGACCCTGTAAATGAATAATAACTTTTCTTTTCGCTGCATACTTTACAAAATGCATATTTTAGTGTACTTTGTTGATGCATATAAATTTGAAGATGTTTGATAGGATGTAACATCTTTAAAATTCATTTGAAACTATTTTTCCCTATAGGCCGTAGTGTAATGGAAAACTTTTGACTGTCCCTCTAAATAAACTTATCATGGTAGAACCTTCATTTTTTAATAGGGTTCATGCTCTGGGAAATGTCATTAACGTCCAAAAACTTCATGACAATCCGGGTATATTTACGAGAGTTAGAGCGCGGCCAGACGGCCAGACGGACAGCAAACCGAATGCATAAGCACTTTTCAACTTTGTTGGAAAGTGCTAATAAAATTGATGTATGTCAGTGAGGCTTAGTATAAATTATACGATACTACCTTCACTAATATAAAGTACATAGTATTTACAGGGACTCACAGAAGATTTCAAATTGTATTCTTTCCGAAGTACTGTGTATCCGATGATAGCTGATGGTTGGATGAAATGCATTTTAATATGATATGCGCTTATAAGTTTCACTAAATTTATGCATATTATATGGTGTGTATAAATGATATAGTTAATATACAGAGCTACCCAAAAGAGCTCGCCAATGTTACTGAATATAAGCATAAATTACTAAAAGGTGATTCTTAAATAAATTATGCATTTTTACGCTGAGCTGCATTAAATTTATGAAGAAATGTTTGCAGAATATAGATAAAATTATATACAGGACCACGCAAAGAATTGGGTACATTAAGCCTATGAATGATAATTTATGAGAAAGTGATTTCTGTTGTTTTAGTTTAAAATAAGTTTTATCTTAACACTGATGTGTAATAAAGGTACCAGGCATACTACAAGGATGAACAAAGTATTCAAGTATGTTTCCATCTATTAGTATAAATTGCTGAAAGAGAAATTTCAAGTTACTAAGCATTTTTTGCTAAACTAAATTTTCCCATTATATAGTATGTATATTAGATCAAATACAGGGCTGTTCAATAGTATTGGAATGCATATTTGGCTATATTTGTCTTTATATCTTTATTTATCTAAATAACGATGTTTTGTTCAAGATTTCATGAAGCGTTTTAAAGTGCTTCATAATATATACTTAACGCATGATTTTTTTTACTTGTTATTATTTTTAGTCCTCAATAAGTTTTGTCTCGCGTCGAGTAACCCATTTATATGAGAACGTGATTTGATCGTTTCCAATAATTATTTCTCATACGGGTGGAGTGGAATCGACATTTTTAATTTCTTCGACTCTCAATTGAAGAAAGTATTGTAATGTAATTTTTATTTTGATGGATTTACACATTTTAGGGTTCAGGGATTACAAGAAAATGTTTATACAAAACATTTGTCAGTCACTCCGTGTGTCCGTGAGTCGCATTGTACCATAGATAAATCTATCAAGATATAGATAGAATTGAACCTTTTTTTAACCCTTTCCAACAAAGTTGAAAAGTGTTTATGCATTCGGTTTGTCTGGCCGTCTGGCCATCTGTCCGTGCTCTAACTCCCGTAAATATACTCGGATTTCTATGAAATTTTTATATTTTATTGATGTTTACCCAAGTACGAACCCTATTGAAAATGAAGTTTCTACCATGATTAGTTTATTTACAGGGATAGTCATAAGATATTCGATACATTACGGCTTATGGGAAAAAATCGTTTTCAATGAATTTTAAAGGCGTTACACTAGGTCAAATATATTCAAATTTATATGGATTCACAAATTGCACAAAAATATACATTCTGTAAAGTATGCAGTGAAAATAATAGTTATTATTCATTTACTAGGCCACTTAAAAGAATTCCATTACACAATAATAAAGAAGGATATTGTTTGCGACATATTTTAACTATGTTAAACGATTCAAGTACCTTAAAATTGATATACTCCGCTGAGACTCAATATTTCACGCATGTTACGAAGTGCGTAGCATTTACAGGGACATACAAAATATTTCAAATCGTATATTCTATCCGAAGTACTGTATATTATCGATAATAGCTGATGGATGAATGAAATGCATTTTCATGTGCGATATTCGCTTTTAAGTTTTACTAAATGTCTGCATATTATATGGTGAGTATAAATGCTATATTTGATATATAGTATTACACAAAGGAGCTCGCAAACCTTACTGAATATGAGGGTAATTTACTTAAAGGGGAAATTTAAATAAGTGATGCATTTTTGAACTGCTTTCAGTTTACTAAGAAATGTTTGTAGAATATAAATAAAATAAATATAGTTTAAAAATACTAAAAACCACGCTTTTTAAGTATATCAAACTAAAAAAAGTGAAAAATAATTCGTACTATAAGCTGAAAACGAAAATAGATGAAAAATACTATATTACTATATAAAATCATTGTTATTATAGAAATCAATTAATAAGAATAAATAAAATTATTGTGGAAAAAAAGCGTGGGGTGCTCCATCGACCATGCTCCATCTATCAGTTCTTAAGAAGCACCCCACGTTTTTTTTCCACGATAATTTTATTTATTGCTTATTAATTGATTTCTATAATAACAATGATTTTATAGTAATATAGTATTTTTCATCTATTTTCGTTTTCAGCTTATAGTACGAATTATTTTTCACTTTGTTTAGTTTGATATATTTAAAAAGCTTGGTTTTTAGTTTTTTTAAACTATATTTATTTTTCACTTTTTAGTTTGATTACTTTAAAAGCGTGGTTTTTAGTTTTTTTAAACTATATTTATATTTAATACAAAAACAAAATTAATCGGTTGGATAGTTTCAGAGTAATGGGTGAACATACATAGAAAAAAAAAAATACATACGCGTCGAATTGATAACTTCCTCTTCCTTTTCTGAAGCCGGTTAAAAATAAAAATTGTAATACGGAATTTTTTTTTAAATTTTACATAGTCAAGAATGGGGTTCGAACCCACAATCTCTTTCGAAAACCAGAGCTTCAATCCGGGCCTTAGACCACTCGGCCATGCTGGCTACACTCCATTCAGTGAACGTATTCAACATTTTAATTAGCGAAAAATTACTAATTTTATTAGTTTTTGCCTAATTACTAAAAAAAGTACTGAACCAATTTCGATGAAACTGAAGTGGTACCCATTCGAGAGCATCGTCTTTCATTTAACACCAAAACCAAATTAATCGGTTGTTGGGTTTCGGAGTAATCGGTGAACATACATAAAATAAGGAGAGTTACAAACTCACAAGCTCACAAGCTCACAAACTCACAAACATACAGGTGAAACTAATAAAAGCGTGGTAATGATATACAGGGTCACCCAAAGAATTATGTACATGGTCACCCATGGATGATAATTTTTTGAAATGTGATTTGAGTAGTTTTAAAAGTGTTTTTGTTTGAACTAAACTTTAACAAAATACTGGCTTATAATAAAGGTTCTAAGTATACTACAAGGCTGAACAAAAGTATTGAAGTATTTTCCATATATTCGTATAAATTGCTGAAAGAGAAATTTCAACCTGTCAGATGTTTTCTTGCTAAGCTAAACTTCCGCATTATGTAGTATATATATCAACCGGCAGATCAAATACAGGTATGTTCAAAAATATCGAAATACATATTTGGCTATCGACAATAACACCTTATTTATCTAAATAACGAAGTTTTGTTCAAGATTTCAGGAAGTGTTGGAAAGTGTTTCATAATCTATGCTTAACGCATGATTTTTCTTACTTGTTTGTGTATGTTTTAGGCTGTGCAGATAAGTTTTCCTTTGATTTTTAAATATTATTCCTCCGAAAGGGGGTGATGTAATAGCAATTTTTGTGCAATTTTTAATTTTGTACCATCTAAAAGTGTGTGAAATTATGCATAGAATTAAACTAAATTTTACTTTATTCTATCTTTACAAGAAGAAAGTAATGGATTCGTGAAAAATTTCAACTTCTAGTTTTCGATGGATTTATACTTTTTAGAAGATCCTGAACACGATTGATGTTTTTTTACAAAATGACTGTCTGTGAGTATATCTGTCAGTCTGTCACTCTGTGAGTCTGTATATGACAAAAATTTTCTGGGCGCTCTATCTGAAAAACTAATGCAGGGAATTTCACAAAACTTTAGATTCTATTTGGACTGTCATAGAAACTGAAGCTGATTTATTTTTGGTGAGCATCACACAAAGAGGCGTTACTACGCTGCATTATTCACAATTTACACAATAGCTACATCTCAAGTACTAGTACACAGATTTTTATAAAAATTTACATTCAGTTAGTCCTGGAAATATTTTCAGGTTGAAAATTTTTGGCGCTGTTATGCTGCATTATTCATGATTATCGCATTAGCTATAGCTCAAGAACTAACGAACTTTCATCAAACTTCAGATCCAGTTAGTCCCTAATATAGATTCATGATTTAAGTTTTGGTGTAAATCGCTCAATAGGTGGCGCTGCTATGCTGAATTTTTCACGATTACCATAATAGCTCTATCTCATGAACTAATGCACGAGTTTTCCTCTAACTTAGGATTTTGTAAGATATTGACAAAAGTTTTTGATTATTAGCTTTTGGAGTTAATCGCCCAATAGATTGCCCTGTTATACTACATTTTGCAGTTTTTACATGACGTTAGAAACAGTCTTATATCAGGAACAAATGCAAGGAATTTCACAGTTTTGGAATCCCGATGATGGTCATAGACTGTCATTTAATTTCGGCACTGTGATAGCAAATTTTGAAGTATTAACATGTATGAGATTGAAGAAAGTTTTAGAATTGCCAGATCCGACTAGTATTTTACCACTATTATTAAAGAGTGGTTTAAGATTAAAACCAAAGACCATTGCGATTGATTTTTAGAGTATCATTAAAATTACGCTACCTATGTTAAAATAGCAAATAAAGCCTTTGTGCACAAATGTTTAAAGATAGAAAACCAACGATTATAAATGCACAAATAAAGTATAAGAAGGTAGCAAACAGCTGTTTCGAATCTACTATCGAGATTCTTCATCAGTGCAAAACTCAGCGAGCTAAAAAAAATCTCAGTTTTGCTTTTTGTTAGCTCGCTGAGTTTTGCTCTGATGAAGAATCTCGACAGTAGATTCGAAACAGCTGTTTGCTACCTTCTTATACTTTATTTGTGCATTTATAATAGTTGGTTTTCTATCTTTAAGCTACCTGTGTTCAATTGATTGAAATAACGGTCAATTAAATGGTTCACTATGTTATGTCATTGTAGCATCGTCCTAGAAAGCATGAGAAAATTGAAAATGAAATACAAATTTGCAGCACAGCTACTTATGTATCTTTGTGGAAAGAGGACTTTTTGATTCTAACAAACAATAGAAATAAATTTCTTTACCATTAGCATTTGTAATTGAATGAAGATAAGTCAACAAAATATACAAATCATTATGAAAATCAGAAAGTCTTAAATGCAGGATTTTACCACACAAACTCAATTTGTTGCACATTAGATTATGTATTACCGGTTTGAAAATTACCAAAGAGCTAACATTTGAGTTTTTATTTTCTTCTATCTTTACAAGAAGAAAGTGTTAGATTTGTGAAAAATTTGGACTTCCGGTTTTCAATGGAATTATACGTTTGAGAAATTCCTGAACACGATTTAATGGTTTTTATAAAATGCCTGTCTCTGAGTTTGTTTTTATACTGTCTTTCAATCTGTCTGTCTGTCTCTGAGTTTGTTTTTATACTGTCTTTCAATCTGTCTGTCAGTCTGTGAATTTGCACGAAGAAAAAAAAAAAATGTAGGCGCTCTGTCTCAAGAACTAATGCACGAAATTTCACGAAACTTTAGAATCTGTTATACCTCGATAGAAACTGAAGCTGGTAAGTTTTTGGTGGATTAGTTTTCACTCAACTAGTTATATTGTTATGCTTCATTAATCACAATATCCATACTAGCCATATCTTAAGAACTAACGGATGGATTTTCATAAAATTTTAGATTCAGTTAGTCCGTCATATAATTTGGTGCTGAGAACTTTTTGTGCAAATCGCTCAACTGGTTGCGTTGCTATGCTGCATTATTCACAATTTCCAAAATGGCTCTATCTCAAAACCTAATGCACAAATTTACATCAAACTTCAGATTCAGTTAGTCCTTAATATAGATTAGTGTGTTTTCGTTTTTATTTAAATCACCCTACATGTGACGCTGCTATGCTGTATTTTACATGATTTCCCAATAGCTGTATCTCAAGAACTAATGAATAAATTTTCATCAAACTTTATATTCAGTTAGTAACTGAGTTAAATTGATCCTGATTCGTTTTCGGTGCACATCATTCAACAGGCACCGCCATTATGCAATTTGTTAAAAGATTTCTGCAATTGTCTAATCTCAGAAACTAATGCACTGATTGACATCAAACTTTAGATTTAGCTAGTAGTTGATATAAGTTGTTGCTGACTATATTTTGGCATAAATCATCAAATCGGTGGCACTGCTATGCGGCATTTTTCAGGAATTATAAACATGTATGACATAGAAGAAAGTTTTGTGATTTCCACATCAGTCTAGTTTTAACAAAAATAACATATGTCATTACTATGTGAACATGAATATGTTTAAATTCGTGTCTGAAAATCTCACATGGTGGACATAGTACGCCGATATATTTTACAGCAAATTCTGAACTAATTAATGTACTTTTTTCACTAATTAGATTGAATTGGTTTGTATAAGCAACACCAATAATATAACTTGTAATGCTTTGTTTTTTACGAAAGTGCCACCATTTGGCTTCTTTCAAAAACATTTTAAACCGAGACCAAAATTTAGATTTGTAGATAATGAACGATCGAGACTGATTTTCACCAACGATATTTTTTTCGTAACAGTAACAACGTAGTATGATAACTGCCATTAAATGCTAATATATGCTATTTTACGAGGATATGTCAAATAACAGCAAATACTTAATATTTAGCTGTGAAATTACGCTTGAAATTATTTCATATTTAATACGTGAATTATCACTTGCTGACTAAACGTTGAGCCAACAGGGTGAAAAATGTACGAGCCGGGGATCGAATCCGGAACCCTTGGTAATAGCGCTCTGAGTGCTTTGTCATTAAAGCTAAGAGAACGATGCCCTGATTGGCATTTTTCACTTCCATATGTTGGTAAGGCTGCACTGCAGCACAAGATAGAGTAGTCTTTATGAGCAAACAATCGTGAGGCGTAACATGAGGCACAAACTAACCCAGCGTCGGTGAAAACATATTTAATTTTCAAGCGTAATTTCACTGCTGAAAATTAAATATGTGTTCACTGATCCTGGGTTTGTTTGCGTCTCATGTTATGCCTCGACATTGTGTGCTAGCCTTACCAACGTATGGAATAGTGAAAAATGCCAATCAGGGCATCGTTCTCTTACCTTAATTGGTAGAACACTTGGAGCGCTATTCCAAGAATTCCGAGATTGATCTCCGGATTGGACATTTTCCACCCTGTTGGTTCTGCTCTTAGTTAGCAGGTGATAATTCACGTATTAAATATTCAATAACAGTTAATATAAAATATACAAATGAAGACGTAAGTTTCTAAACTCATCTTTTTTCATAAAATCATGCGTTGGTAAATCGCTAAAAAAATCTGACTGCGTCTGTTGGTTTTCATTGTAAACCAAGATTTTACAATGCCAAAAGTACACGATAAAACTAGTTTTTTTTCAGATTGCAGTGTTTTATCGACGTATGTTCACCAATGGAATAGATTGATACAGAAAATAAGATTTTTTAAACTTTAGATAAGGCGAATTTTTAAAACTCGCGTCCTCATATAAAGACACTATAAAATTAAGGTATCCGGGCGTTAGTTAAATTGTGAACTATGGAATTATTGTCATTTGAACCATATTACGAATAACAAAAGATTAAATTATCGTTACTATCCACAATTCGATTATGTTATGTTAATATAATCAAACCATAGGTTATACATGATATTGGAAAATATCAAACAGCTTCAGGATGTTTAAATTGAAATACTTTCACAATAGCTGTTGAAATGGCTAATATATTTTCACAAATGATGTATCGTTTGCTTTTTAGCTCACAGGCTATCATAGCCTGAGAGCTTATGTGCCCGTCCGTTCTGTATGTATGTTCGTATGTACGTAACGCGATAACTCATGATAAAAATATCCGATCCACTTGAAATTTTGTATGTAGGTATATCCTGACAAGGCGCTTCCCTGATTAGTTTTTGGAGTTCATTCGATATGTATAAGAGGGGGAACGGGGGGCTCATGCCCCCCGTTAGTTGATATAGATGGGATTTTCATGCAGAATTAAGTTTTCAAAATTTAGATTAGGATCATTCTGATGAGGCGATTCCGTGACTGTTATTAGGTGTTCATTGATTAAGTATAAATAGGGGGAACAGGGGTTCTAATGCCCCCCCCCCCCTGTTAGTTGATATAAATGGGATTTTCATGCAGAATTAAGTTTTCAAAATTTAGATTAGGATCATTCTGATGAGGCGATTCCGTGACTGTTATTAGGTGTTCATTGAATAAGTATAAGTAGGGGGAACAGGGGTTCTAATGCCCCCCCCCCCCGTTAGTTGATATAAATGGGATTTTCATGCAGAATTAAGTTTTCGTTCAAAATTTAGATTAGGATCATTCTGATGAGGCGATTCAGTGACTGTTATTAGTTGTTCATTGAATAAGTATAAATAGGGGGAACAGGGGTTCTAATGCCCCCCCACCCCCGTTAGTTGATATAAATGGGATTTTAATGCAGAATTAAGTTTTCGTTCAAAATTTAGATTAGGATCATTCTGATGAGGCGATTCCGTGACTGTTATTAGGTGTTCATTGAATAAGTATAAATAGGGGGAACAGGGGTTCTAATGCCCCCCCACCCCCGTTAGTTGATATAAATGGGATTTTAATGCAGAATTAAGTTTTCGTTCAAAATTTAGATTAGGATCATTCTGATGAGGCGATTCCGTGACTGTTATTAGGTGTTCATTGAATAAGTATAAATAGGGGGAACAGGGGTTCTAATGCCCCCCCCCCGTTAGTTGATATAAATGGGATTTTCATGCAGAATTAAGTTTTCGTTCAAAATTTAGATTAGGATCATTCTGATGAGGCGATTCCGTGACTGTTATTAGGTGTTCATTGAATAAGTATAAATAAGGGGAACAGGGGTTCTAATGTCCCCCCCCCTTAATTTATATAAATGGGTTTTTCAAGCAGAATTGTCAGATTTCGTTCAAATCTCTGAATAGTTTTGGAAGTTTAATGGTTAAGTATAAAAGAGGGGGATAACTCTTTTTAAATTATATAAATGCTAAATGGGTTTTTATTAAGAATTATCTAATTTGCTCTGAATTTTGGATATAGATTTTTTATATGATAAAGCATGTCTTTGGTAGTATAGGAGGTTCAATGATTAAGTATAAAAAAAAGAGAAAAGGGGAGAGCTGTTTCCCCTTCTTAATTTTTTTTTTTTTCGAACGGAATTAACCCTTGAAAATATAAAGCTTTAATGTGCAATTAGTATTTGTAGCCTGTGAGCTCAATGCCTTCAGTTTAACTGGGCAGTATTCTTTATTTATTTCTAATAGTGATATCACATTTTATTATCCTAGGGTCTGATAGCTTCCTGACATTAGAATACTATATCATGTGATTACAAAATTTAATTGGAAAGCAAATCGGCGTCATCGAATGAGGAAATCGAAGTTTCTTGTGACAGCTTTTGAACTAGCTTATATATTTTCACCAAAGTGGTATTTTTACCGTTTGTATAGACAACGCAAATACGAGTTTAATATAAGAAGTTGAAAAATTCAAAATGGCGGCCAAGGGAAATTCAAATTTCAAATCTTTCAAGAAAACTGTTAATTTATTAACCAGATCATTAAACTGGTTTTTACAAATGATGTTTTGATTTTAAGTTGCTGAAAAGTTTTTCGGGTGGTCGGAACATCATTTTAATGTATTTTTTGAAGGTATAGTAGCAGAAAATTAGCTTAATGATAGAGTTTTGTTGATACACTGAAATATTTACTGAAATTTAATACAAAAATCAACAAGATAAACACTTTATTATTATTACTTATTAATTGCCATTATCTTTTTATGTAAATTTAGAATACGATGCGAAAAAATATTAAATTATCTTTTTCAATTTCAAATGTTGACGGAAATTCAAATATGGTTCTCGTGGAACATTAAAAGGATTTTTAATCTGGAAACGTTTTTATATTTATTTACAAATATCTACAGCATGATAATATCTGAAAACAGATATATGTTATAAATTTGCACAATTTAGGCTGTAATTTATCAATATTTTATGAATTTTAAGCATTTTATATTTGAATCAAGTTTTTAGGCTTAGCAGCTGTTGTAAAATGAAATGAAGTGAAACTAATTGAACGCGTAAATTAAGAAAATGAAAATATCGTCTGATTTTATTTATTATCTTTCGAAGAACTTTGACAAGTGTGTGAGAACGATTGAGTTCTCTGAATGTAATGAAGGAATGTGCCTTTTAGATGGAATTAAACTACATTTTTTATAATATATGGACTTTTAGATGAATTTGAACTTAGAATAAGTTTATCTCAACAGATGATTTTCGATTTTAATTCAAAGCTCCGCGCATCGCATAGATGCAACCCGCAAATGAAGACTTGCATGGTTAGTAAGTAATTTTTAAACTAACCCTATTTTCGAATTCTAACATACTGGTACCCTCGGCGGGACAGGAGTTTTGAATTTCAATTAATTTTAAATGAAAAAATGGATCTGAGTAGTTTGAAAACTCAGAGAAAAGGACTGAGAGCTGCTTTTACTCTCACGTTTAAGAAAATTGAAACTGAATTAACTAAAGAAATATGTGAAATTAAAGAACTTTCTATTCTGAAAACTCAACTGTTTGATAAATTTCAACGGATGGACACTTGTCAAAGTAAAATTTCGGAAATATTGTTACAAGATAAGGACGAAAAATTGTTTACCGAAGATTTTGAAAGTGCAGAAGAATATCGAGAAAAATATATAGAAATATGTGCACGTATTGATGAAAGGATACAGGTTTCTTCATCTCCTGGCGAAGAAGTAAAACGCAAATTTTATCCCAATTTAATTTTGAAAGTTCATTGGAAGCCCCCCTAAAGTTTGTTCCATTATCACAATAAATAGTGCTGGGCCTACCGCGTCTAGCTATAAAACGTCTAAGTGCTAGCAGGAAAGCATCAGAAGATAGCGAATTGACTAGTTCAAGGTGAATCGCGCGATAAACGGCACAAGTAAACAATGCTATCTTCTGATGCTTTCCTGCTAGCACTTAGACGTTTTATAGCTAGACGCGGTAGGCCCAGCACTATTTATTGTGATAATGGAACAAACTTTAGGGGGGCTTCCAATGAACTTTCAAAATTAAATTGGGATAAAATTTGCGTTTTACTTCTTCGCCAGGAGATGAAGAAACCTGTATCCTTTCATCAATACGTGCACATATTTCTATATATTTTTCTCGATATTCTTCTGCACTTTCAAAATCTTCGGTAAACAATTTTTCGTCCTTATCTTGTAACAATATTTCCGAAATTTTACTTTGACAAGTGTCCATCCGTTGAAATTTATCAAACAGTTGAGTTTTGAAAGTTCATTGGAAGCCCCCCTAAAGTTTGTTCCATTATCACAATAAATAGTGCTGGGCCTACCGCGTCTAGCTATAAAACGTCTAAGTGCTAGCAGGAAAGCATCAGAAGATAGCGAATTGACTAGTTCAAGGTGAATCGCGCGATTCACCTCGCGATTCACGAAGGTCAGTAATCATTTATATAAATTCGCAATAACTAATTACTTCGATTTTTTGGGCTATAATATGACTTTACATGTAAAAAATCAAAAATTAGGCCTTTTTGTGCAAAATATCTTAATGATCCACAGCATTTTAAGTGTAAAAAGCATAAAATGTACATATGTATATTCACAATATTGGTAATACATCCATTATTGCTTACGCAATTCTCATTTAAAAAATAAGCTTTGAAGCGAAAACAAACGCATTATTTCTTTAAATTTTGCTTATTTGTGAATAATTATGTAGAAACTCAGTATTTTTTTTCGAAGTTTAGATTTCATTTATGTATTTTTAGTATTACACCAAAATTATCAGTGGATTTAAAATTTTGAAGCTTTAAGTGAATTTAAGTAGAAAAATGAACATGAATAGTTAATTTAGTTTAATTTCATGCAATAAAATATCTTTAAATCTCATTTTCCGGCGAAAAATACATTTTTAAGAGTACTTTTAAAACCTGAATTTAATTTGGCGAATTTTAAATTCGAATTGGCAACGTATCTATTCTCTTGGCAGCCATTTTCTCGCCAAATTTTGGCAGCAATCAAGAAGAATGACGTAGTGATGACATCATTATTTGTGACGTAAAGGAGTGATAACCAATCAGAAAATAGGACCTATCACGTGACGCACTTGTAACCAATCAGCAAAGCCTAAAAGAACGCTAGTCTATATAAGGGCGAGAATATCTCGTGACGTTTCATTTCAATAAAAAATCTCGTCCGTGTAGGTTAGATTCTTGTTCTGTTCGTCTTCAATTTTCAAGGGAAAGGAATCGTACGTTGCCCTGAGACGCCGCCAAGTGGTGAGAAATTGGCTTCTTTTTAGATTTAATGTATTTTAGATTACTCATTGTTGGTTTATGTATTATGCTTGTTTAGATAGGTGCAACTTAATACTCCATAAATAGGAAATGAAAAATAATTTTTATTTTTATGTTTTTTTAGCATAAATAATTATTATGAGGGTAAATTTAGGATTAGAATTTGAGTTAATTTTTTACCTTTTGTAATCCAAATGTGTCAAATAAAAACAGAATTCATTGCAAATTTAACATTTAATAATTGTCACTCTGAGATATTAATTACTAAACTTATTATTACTTTTTATTGCATTATGTGTAATGCCACATTTAACAAAGGCCTTTTTAACCTAGGATATTTTTCTTTAAAAAAATGTTTGTTTTATTTTGTGCTAAACTGGGCATTTAACATGCACATTGAATATAAGAAATAAATTAAAATGCATGGGGGTTAAAGTTATAAAAAAATATACAAAAAATTAAGTTGCAAAATTAAACTTAATTTATCAATTAATTAAAACTTTTATCAACATCTTTATAATATTTTGAGTTAATTTGTGTATTTTGTTCTGATTTTTTAAATCCACTCATGATAAACAGAGGGATTTTCGTAGTTTTTCTTTTCATATCTGGCCTTCGTTTACGCAATAACAAATGGCGAAAGATTAATATTTATTTATGGTTAACAAACCGTTTGGCTAACGAACAAATCGTTTAACGAACATTTTCGCGAGAGATTTAATAAAGATAGATTAATGTGGAGATAGAATTAATGGTACTACTTGACTATCCCATCGACCAAAACATTATCGCCAAACTATAAGATTAAATGCCAAAAATGGATGATCGTAAATGTCACATTCGATGACATTAAACACGATACAGATGTTTAAATGTCATTAATTGGTATTTAATTTTGCTTTTTATTTGTATTTTTATTCATGTTTTACTAATTTATTTGTTTTTCCGTTATTTAAAATAAAAATTATGTCAACATGTATAACTTGGCTATTAGTTTGGCGATTTTTATAATTTGGCGAAAATAGTCGATGGGATAACCAAGTAGTACCGAATTAATGAAAATAGATCAAATAAGATTTCCCGAATCGCGTTTAAATTCTTGCTTTTTAAATATGATTTGCCGAATTATAGTTTGATGGCGGCTGTTATCGATTTAGTGAACATTTTAACAGTTATTTACGTACAAACTAATTAATTCATAGTCTATCGGCGATTCGGTCCCTTCTATTTTAGGGCCCCCAAATTAGCATGAATATATCAATAACACTTATTTTTATATATCATTTCTTAAATAAATATTTTTAATGCCAATTTCACAGATTTGGTCACGAAGTATTAACAGGCTCTAGCTTTTTTATTTGAGTGTTATCGGGCTCTTCATGTAAACACGATTTTTAGCACAGATGTCATATACGCCCTACATTGGCGCGATTTCTTTTAAATGTTAATTTGGCGAAACTTCGTTTTCATATACCAATTACATATATATTGTTTTAATTATTTTCTATTATTTTAAAAAGGGAATAATAATAAATAAAAATGTTTAGTTAATAATTATAGAACAAACTCTTCATAGCTTAAAAAAAAAAAAAAAAAAAAAAAAAAAAAAAAAAAAGTAAATAAGCAACGATTCCCGGATTACCATGTGAAGCATAAAAGCCATTTTGTTGCAATCATGCCAATGTGTTGCGTATAGGACATCTGTGCCCAATTTTTTTGATAAACTAAGAAGATTTTGAAAGGGCAAAGTGGCAAACTGATATAATATAATAAAACGGCACTTCTAGGTTATACCGTCGACCAAAAATCTATCGCCAAATTATAAGCTTAAATGCCAATAATGGATGATTGTGAATGACACATTAAACACGATACACATGTTGAATACGTCATAAAGTTTTTTTAAATTCACTTTTTAAATGTATTTTTATTCATGTGTTACCAATTTACTTGTTCTTTCGTAATTAAAAATAAAAATTATATCAACAAATATAACTTGGCTATTAGTTTGGCGAATTTTATAATTTGGCGAAAATGGTCTACGAGATAACCTAGTAGTACCAATAAAACCGTAGTCAAAGGATGGAATCCTAAAATTTTTTACAAAGACATTTCATTTTTTTATTTTTTTTGTATTTTTCTGTTAATCAAGCGCCAGTGTTATATATACATAAATATGTATACATACATATGAAGATATACATAAGTATGTATAAATATGTACATAAATGCACATATATATATATATATATATACACATATGTATTTATATATACATACATAAATTATGTTAGTATGTATAAATATTTATCAGAACTATTTGATTATCCGTCAACCAAAAGATTATCGCGAAACTATCAGATTAAATGACAATAATGGGTGATCATGAGTGTTACAGTCAATGACATTACAGACGATATTCATATTTAAAACATCATTAAGGATTTTTATAAGTAGTTTTATTAAGATTTTACTAATTTATTTGTTCTTTCGTTAATTAAAATAAAAATCATGCCAATTTGTAAAATTTCAGTATTAATTTAGCAATTTGCATAATTTGGCGAAATCGGTCAACTGGATAACCAAATAGCACCTATTTATGTTTATATAACACTGGCACTCGCAGTACCTTTAAAAAAAAATACGCCACGACATAGGTAAATCATCAAAAATACGATGCGTCTATATTAAATAAGGGGGGAAATTCCATGTCTATTTTTTTTGCATTAAATAAATGGCGCGGTCTTAGAACAATTCCTTCTTTGGCGCGATTTTATCGATGTGTTTGCGACCGCCATAAATTCGAGTTGCGTTTTACTTTCTGGAATGGACTTTATGACTTCATTCATGTGGGTTTTTTTTTGTGTATTTTTCTGTATACACATATCTATATCTATCTATCTATATATATATGTTTATATATATATATATATATAATATAGTATCTATAATATATATATATATATATATATATATATATAAAGACAGATGGATAGATAGATATAGATATGTAAATATATCACAAGTATTTTAAAACGAGATTGTAACAGTTAAAAGGTAGATTAGTCTTCGGAAATTAGTTCACATATTTGCGATCGCCGACTCCGAATGAATTTCCTTCTATCCCTAGTGAATATTAACCATTTCTAAAAAAATAACTAACTTTAACTTTTTTTGATTTGTTCCAGAGTTTGTTATGGAATGAATATTGTACTGATGATGCCTTGCGAGTAGCTTGGCGAAACGTTTAATCTCTCTATTTTTAAATGTTTTTTTTAGTATTCTTATTTTTTGTAAATAAATTTTAAATTTTTTATGTATACAAGTGTGTTTCAGTTTATTTTATCCAATCTTTTAACATTTATGTATAGATATGTGTATATATATAACACTGGCGCCCGGCTAACCGAAAGGTACCCAAAAGTTCACTAATACCCGTCATTAAACTGAAAATTACATATTAAACTTCGAAAATGAAAAAAAAAAAAAAAAAAAGCAGCTGTTTCTTATACCGCTGGGTATTTTTTATGTCAGCGGATATCAGTCTTATATATATACATGGGGCATTACTTGATTATCCCGTCGACTACTACATTATAACCTAAGTGTATGATTAAATGTCAATAGTGCATAATGGTAAATGTTGCTAAACACACTACAAATGTTTGTTATGATTTTTAATTCGACAAAATGTATTTCTATTTTTATTAATTTTACTTACCCATCATACGTAGTATAGGGTAAATCTTGCAATCGTTTTGAAAATCGAAAATTTTTTTTGACGGATTTACACGTTTTCGACACTGGAGATTTCGAAAAACATATTTTTAGAAAAAAAATTTGCCGTCCGTCCATCCGTCAGTCTGTCTGTCTGTCTGTCAGTCTGTCTGTCTGTAAACGCTCTATCTCCCGAACGAATTGAGATAGAGACTTGAAATTTTGTATGTACTTAGTATGTAAGAATGGGACGAAGCCTATTTAATATCAGTAACCTCGATTATCCCGAACTATTTTTTTCGGACTCTCGAAAAATTTGTTCTGATGAAAGGTATATAAAAATTTTCGATTTTTTTTTTTATTTTAAGGAGTGATCGTAAAAGGCAATAAAATAACACAAATTTTGCATCAAGTACGAAGTCGATCGAATTATTAGTTGCCGAGATATCTGTAATCCTGTTTTTCACATTCTTCGATTTTTCATGACCCTGTATTTCATTCAAATTTCAATTCAAAGATATATTTTGATTGTAAATGAGACGCTTAATCCGACGCAATAAACTGATAGTTAATAAGATTATTATTTTTGGAGTTATAAGGATGTTTCTTTTTCGCAATTCAGTACTACTTGAGTAGTTAGGCGTGTTGTATAATTTATCGAAAGAGATTCATCAGCAACTCATTAATACAGCATTACTATGCACAATAAAAATAAAAATACACGTTTAAATTTTGTTTTGGATTTGCAATCCATTTTATAAATAGTTATCAAATGTATTATTTTCATATATTATATATGCATATATATATGATGGGTAAGTATTACGGTGGCCCCCAACGACTAGTTTTTTTATTTGCTTGTTATTTCGCTATTTAAAATAAAAATTATTTGATTTTGTATGATTTGGCGAACAGTTTGGTAATCTGTATATTTTGGCGAAATTGATCGTTGGGATAATCAAGTAGTACTATATATACATATACATATACATATATACATATACATACACGCACATTATTATATAATACGTGTGTCTGTATATAAGTTTATATCTACATGTGGATATATATGCATAAATATTATCTTTCAAACAGTTCTGAGCAGTTAATAACAGTACATAATAAAAAAGACAAATGATTCTTGATCTACAAAAATGTAATCTAATGTAACGAACGACGAATACAATAACTTCTTCGAAATCATCTACGTATCCGAAAAAGCGTTCTTTTATCTTAGGGAACCCCACAAACTAATATATTTTCTGGATTTAAAAAAACAGTTTCTTTTGCTGCCCGTAATTTTAGGAAACGTTTCAGAGTAGTTTTTATCAGCTCTTTCCACCCGGAATATCGGTTTTTGGTATGGTATCAATTCTCAAGTAAACGTTTTCAGCTGCATGGCTGAATTTATGTATGTAAGGGTACCAGAATAATATTAATTTTAATGCTAAAGTTATTGGTGTTAAATTAGTTTGCTTGTTTGTTACAAAACATGTTGAACATGAAAATATTTTCTTGAGAATTGTTGGCATTCGAAAAAACTATATTACGCGTTGAGGGAAACTAATTAATACACTAAATAACTACTTTTATTTCTAAAACTATTTGGAATGTTACTATTTTATGATAGATTAGTTCGTATAAAAACTTCATTTATAAGGTAATATAGTTTTTGAGAAAAAAGATGGCAACATATTTTTCCAGTTAGGTGTTCATGTATAAGATAGGTCATTAACTAACAGAAGAATAATAACAGCTGTGTTTTCTTTTTTCGATATTATAATTTAAGGCTCCTGTCCCTGAGAGCAAAGGTACTCGCGAGACATTTTCATTTTCCGAACTGGTTTCGAAAATGAAACTAACTTTATAAAAAATATATCTGCAACCAAAATCGAAAAGTTAAAAAAGGAGCGATGTGGAGGGGGGACCTCAGCTACCTCAGCTATCCAATCCAAAATAAATAAATAAATAAAAGAATAAAATAAAAATGCCAAAATTCAAACGAGTTAATAGAGAATAATCTCCCCTTATAATAGGGATAGCATTAGCTTTTAAGTCCCTTCGCTCGCAGGGACAGTAGCCTTAAGGGCACATGGAACATCTCGGTTAATAAAATGAAGCAGATTTTTCGAAATATTTAACATAATATATTTTGCTTTAAAGATAGAAATGAAAAAAAAAATTACAGTATGCACAATGAAAAAAAAAATTACAGTTAAATATGCACATTATGGCCCATATATATATTGAAAGAAATTTATTTCATACATCCATTAGTTTTCAAGAGCTGATTAGTTTTTTACACACTTTTTTTGAACAATAGGTCAGTTCAGTATACTTTTTAAAAAACTTTTGAATAAAGTAGGCGAGGCTTGTTGAACTCAAGCCATATGGTAAAACTATGGATAGGTGTTCGTGACTACTCCAATACTGGTAGGCCTCCCCACCTAATTGAATTTGAATAGGACTATTGCGTGATGATGTCTTGCTAAAGAAAGTGCTTCTCTCCGTCAGCAATCGAGTATCGGTCTTCAGTTTGGATACAGCCCCTAATATATAGACTCGTTTTAAAATAATTAATTTATTCGAAACTTTCGTACGAAAGGAATAAAAATGTCTTTTTAGGCTAATTGAAGGATGTAGGGTTCATTTATGCTGTTAGAATTGAGTACTGCTATTGAAAAAAAAAAACAAAGTTAGGGATTGTTTTAATATGTAGATGCCCCCCCCCCCCAATCAAATTTTATATACATCATTTAAAAGTAGACTTTATTCCCAATCGTTCCGTAACAATAACTTTTTTCTACGATACATGGTTGAGGGGATAGTAGGGGATATTTACTCTCTTTTTCCACCACGACTGTACATAATTAGCAATAAACATAACTGGGGTAAAAAAAAGTATCACCAGTCATACGACTCATATGTTTTCAGCATTACAGAAGAAGACAGAAGAACTTGTTGGAATAGGTGGGTATGCCTGGGGAAATGACCCGCATATCTTCGAGAATCGGGTCGCACGACAGTTATTCAAAGTCTGGACTCTGGTTCTGGAAGATATCGGGTAAAAACCAAATTGGCATCCAGACATTAAGAAATTTTCCGATATCGTATTCAAAATCCTTTGGCGTACTTTAATGAGCGTGGTTTGTCTGAAACATATTTACGTTGTTGTAGGCTTATTTGTTGGTACAATTTGACTGTAATCATTTTCACGGTCATGTTCTGTATCAGCCTTCACTGTGAGCACGATTACGGAAAATTAGATTGTGTATTTTTATCATTGCATTATTATAGTGAATTTTATTAAATTTAAATTATAAATACTTCCTTTGATACTACTAGAGCAAGAGCCCGTGATCGTTATTTTATAAAAGCTGACACTTTTTCAGCGCAGTCTTCCAACATAGATAGGAACGATGAGTAATTATGAAATTTGGATCATGGTGGCTTTGGCAGTGACCAGGGAGCAAAGGTGTAAAAAAATACCAACTTACTTTCGTCATTTTATAAAGCGTAATTTTTTGATATTTCCTTTGGAATGATATTAGAAATCACGTCCTCCATTGGCAGACACTTCCTGTGGTTCCAACCCCCGGCCGACAGACAAATACGGCGGCTTCTCAATACACTAGAGCAGGCATGTCAAATTCGACTACCACCGCGGGCCAGTTTAGCATTTTACAGAAATCCGCGGGCCATATTATCGAAAATAAAGAAGCAGATTGATTTGATGACTATCGCACAAAATGAAAACTATACATTAAAAATACAGCATTGTTTTAAAAGTCAAACAAGCAAACAAATATGCATACAAAAATTTTTAAACTATTTATTGAAAAAAATAAAAACACGCACCAGAAAATGTTTAAAAATATTTTTTAAGTGAAAACAAATCAGTAGCAAAATAATCTTACGAGTGTGTGCTGTCAGATGTAATGAAAAATAAGATAAAATAAAGATACAAACATGCTTCAATAGATTTTGAACATTTTAAAATTTAAATCGCAATCAAAATTATACAAAAATGTGTTTTTTAATTTTCTAATCCTAAATCTGTATTTTCTTTTATGTTGTAATTGCTACTTTTTATAAAACCAATCATTGATAGAACACAATTATTTACAATACAATGTTATGAAATAAGAAAAAAATCATAATTGATTAAAATATATTAGCTATTGTTATTGATCCGGCATAGGAATATTTTCCTGATTCTCCTCACTTATTTTTAAGTACATATCGTGTCTGCGAAAAAAAACTGCCCTCAAAGTAAAATTTCTTGAACCTATATTTTCAAGTCTTTTAAAGTTAAAGGGCAAAATTAACACTACCCACCGGCCACAAGGCCACTAACTGAGAAAAAGTGACTATTAAAAAAATATTTGTTGGTGACTACTGATGGCTACTAATAAAAATTTGTTAATTTAGTAAAAGATTTCAGTTATAGCAACACATATTGAAATTATGGATTTCGTACGGTTACTGAAATTTCTGGTTATATCATTAATACTTATAGAAATGCCCCCCCCCCCCCTGCATATTTTTAAACTTATTTAACTATTCTTGACATCCTTTATTCTTTCTTGAACGATTTCGAGTTGTGTGCATTTTCATCCAATCATGGTTTTTAAAAGCAGATGGATTACCTTTAATATGTTTCACAAACACACTTTTACTTACCCATCATACGTAGTATAGGGTAAATCTTGCAATCGTTTTGAAAATCGAAAATTTTTTTTGACGGATTTACACGTTTCGGACACTGGAGATTCCGAAAAACATATTTTTAGAAAAAAAAATTTGCCGTCCGTCCGTCTGTGTGTGTGTCTGTCTGTCTGCCTGTCTGTCTGTAACCGCTCTATCTCCCGAACAAATTGAGATAGAAACTTGAAATTTTGTATGTTCTTAGTATGTAAGAATGAGACGAAGCCTATTTAATATCATTAATCTCGATTATCCGGAACTATTTTTTCCGGACTCTCGAAAAATTCGTTCTGATGAAAGGTATATAAAAATTTTCGAATTTTTTTATTTTAAGAAGTGGATGTAAAAGGCAATAAAATAACACAAATTTTGCGCATAAAACAAAGTCAATCGGATTATTAGTTGTCGAGATATTTCTAATCCTCTTTTCCACATCCTTTGATTTTTCATGACCCTGTATTTTATTCAAATTTCAATTCAAAGATATCTTTCAATTGGAAAGGAGACACTTAATTTGATGCAAGTTAACATACTGTTAAGTAACTGTTAGTGAATATGATTAATATTTTTGGAGTTATAAGGATGTTTCTTTTATGCAATTCAGTGCTACTTGAATTGTTTGGCGTTTCATACGATTGGTTCATGAGAAATTCATTAATCGAGCATAATTATCTAGACACACGGCAGTGTGTCAGCCAAGTTCACAAAGTAAAAGGCGACACACTGGCCGTGGGTTATATTACCCGAACCATTTCAAGCCACTTTTGATCCCTCAATAACTTAAATTCTATTTGACCTACACACTTGCAATTTTTTGTGTCGTGTAAGGCCATCTTCTAATATCCGAATCCTATTTTTTTTTTAAATCTTTTACCGTTCACGAGATATTGACGTCTGAAAACCACTGTTTTTACCACTGACTCACTGACTCACTCACTCACTCATAGAAATGTTTGACTACTTCCAGGTGACTTAGGAAGTTGAAATTTGGTGTGGAGGTAGGTTATTGGATCTATAAATAGGAAAAAATCAGAAATCACCATTAATTAAACATTAATGGTTGGTTAGAGGATAAATTATTGGATTACAATGGAAGTTTATGAGAATTTCACAAAATACCAGAAATAGTGCCAAGTTGGCGTCACTTTTGGCGAGTATTAGGGCTAATCTCTGAAACTACCGAACCGATTTCAAAAGTAATGGTACCAAAATAATGGTATTCGCCCCGGTTCAAACATAGACTATATCTTATGACTGTGCCACTAACCAAAAGAGGGTTCAGAAGCGAAAAACATTCTAGAAATGTGATTTTTTTGTTTTACTGAAGGGCCTAAAAGCACAAAATTTGGCATGTTAATTATTTATAAGATATAAATGATCACTAATGACATTTGCTAAAAAATATCAAATTTAAATGGGTGAAAATCCGTGAAAAGCGTTCTAAAAAAGTTCGAAATATCAATTTTAAAACAATCTCAGCAAACAACAAACCGATCTTAAAAGTAATGATATCAAAATGATGATGACAGTCTTTGCGCCAACATATGATATATCTTATGTCGATTACACTAACCCAAAGGAGGTAGAAGAGCAAAAAACATTCTAAAAATCGATGTCTGTATATTAAGGGACTGGACTGAAAACATAAAGCTTGGTATTTTAGAGTTTATGGGAATTTCGCGAAATATCAGAAATAGTGCCAAGTTGGCAACACTTTTGGCGAGTATCGGGGCTAATCTCTAAAACCACCGAACCAATTTCAAAATTAATGATACCAAAATGATGGTTTTCGCCCCGGTTCAAACATAGGCTATATTTTATGCGTATACCATTAACCAAAAGAGGGTGAAGAAGCAAAAAGCATTCTAAAAATGCAACTTTTGTGTTACTGAAGGACCTAGAACTATAAGATTTGGCATGTTAATTATTTATAAGATATAAATGATCTCTAAGAGCATTTGGTAAAAAATACGGAATTCAAAAGGGGTGAAAATGTGCGAAAAGCATTCTAAAAATGTTCTAAATTGGGATTTTTAAGCAATTTCAGCAAACAACAACCCGATCTTAAAAGTAATGATATCAAAATGATGATGACAGTCCTTGCTCCAATATAGGCTATATCTTCTGTCGATTCCACTAATCAAAAGGGGGTAAAAGAGCAAAAAGCGTTCTAAAAATGCGATGTCTGTATGCTAAGGGCCTAAAAACATAAAATTTGGCATGTTCATTAATTATAAGATATAAATGATCACTAAGAACATTTGTTAACAAATACAAAATTTAAAAGGGGTAAAAATGCGCGAAAAGCATTCTAAAACCTTTCTAAATAGCAATATTTAAACAATCTTGGGTAGTTAGTGAACCGATTTAAAGAAAAAAAAGATGCCAAAATGATGGTGACAGTCCTTGCTCTAACAAAATTATTGGATAAATTACCAGATTACAATGGGAATCTATGGGAATTTGGCAAAATACCAGAAATAGTGCCATGTTAGCATGACTTTTGGTGCGTAATTTTTGTCGTCAATATAGCGATATTTCGCCAAGTTGGCTACAAACGTTTTTGGTAGACGAAATAATGAAGTAGTACCCAATCACGTAAAAGAAACATCCTTATTAGTGGAATTTAAAGGAACATAAGCAGTCCTAATGTTAAATTTTTAAATTTGACTGAAAAAAACAGTGAATAAATGCAGGAAAATGCTGAAAGATTAATTAATATTAAATAAAACTAATTTAACTAATTTAACCTATTTATTTCAAAAAGGAAACAAATTACCTACTTATTTGACAAAAAATAATGATATCCTATCAAAAACATGAATGTGAAAAAATGCCAAGTTCGTTAAAGGTTTCGCTCATAAAAGAAATGAGATCTAACTGCAAACCAAGTTCTTTCGGAGCTCCTTAAATCATAACTCCTGTCATGCATAATATTATTCAATTGCTTAAAATGATTTGTTATGTTACTTGTTATTCAATAGAGCGACTTGGCAAGTTTTCAGCTACCAACTTTAATCTTTGGAGTCGGAATACAATTTAATCTAGAATCTGATTGGCAAAGATCTAGTCAATCTAGTGTTCGAATAAGTATATTGAAGTTAAGGTACTGATAAGTTAAGGAAGGGATCAACTTTAATTTCTGATCAACTAAATAGAAAAAATTGAATAAGAGAAAACTTGCTAAGTCACTCTATTGAATAACAAGTAACATAACAAATCATTTTAAGCAATTGAATAATATTATGCATGACAGGAGTTATGATTTAAGGAGCTCCGAAAGAGCTTGGTTTGCAGTTAGATCTCACTTCTTTTATGAGCGAAACCTTTAACGAACTTGGCATTTTTTCACATTCATGTTTTTGATAGGACATAAAAAATACTTAATTATACGTTTATATTTTGTTTTGGAATGTTATGTTTTCATAAATTGTTTACATGTATTATGTTTTCATATAGTATGTTATGCATATCCATGATGGGTAAGTGTTACGGTGGCCTCCAACGACTAGTTTTCAACGAAGTTTCAGTTCAAAATATATTTATTTTTCGAAATTATTCCTAGATTTTTGTGGGTTTTTCGATGTATTTGTGTCTAAATTCTGAGCAAACTTCAACGAAGTTTCTACATATTAAACCTTTCAGTCTTTGTTTGAGTATAAAAAAGTATTTCAAATTGACATTTATGAATCTGTGATGCTATATCTTCATCATCAAAAAAGATAAAGTTCACTCAGGGATAATTTACAATGATACGTTTACTAACCTTTAAGAATGAAATTAATTAATGAGCTTATGTCCAAAACGCTAACTTTCGACTATGCATGCAGCCAAATTATAAAAACAGTGTAATTTTTTTTTGTTATTATTACTATTACTATTATTATTTTACAGGACGAGAAATCGTGTCACTTTCTCTTTTAAAGCTATTTATTTGTCTTGATTTTTTAGAAACAATTAGAAATTAGCATCGTATTTTAATTCATTTTGGATACATTTTTAATACCTAACAATACGTGTAACTTTGTAGTGTCATAGTGAATCAAAGAGAGCAGTAAAATAATACATTCGTTTTAACATATTAACACATAATAAACTATTGGGAAAAAAACTTTTATAAATTTTTAGATTAAAATATGCTCTTCTTAACTTTCTTATTGATAACTTTTTCATACCCTATCTCTTGCAAACGAAATTTTAAAATAAATTAGATTTGATCATATTTAAGACAGTATGTTTGCATCTTTTATTCAGTGTTGTTGAATTGTTGTTGATTGCATCTCCTATGCACAACTGTAAAAAATTTCATACAAAATAACAATCATCAATTTAAAAATTTAAACTTTTCTTTATTTAATTGGGGATCATTAAATTTAATGTGTCTCAATATCTGCCATTAAGAGTAATGAAGATTAATATTCTGAAATAATGGTAGATATTTTGAATAAAATTCTCCAATTTTGCAGCGCTGCAATATTTGCAATGCAATTTTCTACATCAACTAAGAACTCAATCAAACATATGAAAATTCAGGCGGGCCACAGAGAAGTTCCTGTCGGGCCAATCGTGGCCCGCGGGCCACGTGTTTGACATGCCTGCACTAGAGTCTCTGTAGAGCCCGGCCCGAAACATACATTTTCCCCCTTTTCCCATTGGCTTTGAAATTGGCACACAGTTAACTGAGGTGTTGCATGTAATTTTACGGTTGTTGACATTTTGAAAAAAAGACCACAATGAAAGAAAAAAAAAATGCAATTTAACAAATTAGAACGACTATTTGGAAAATGATGTTTTCAAAGACTAAAATTTGAAAGACTTAAAAAGGAATTCTATACTTAATAATAAACATCAATTTTAGGATGATCATAACGAGTCATATATTACGTACGCCATGCATTAAACATTAAACTTAGACCATAGATTAAAAAAAAAAAAACAGTTGTTTATGCAATTAATCAGGCTGACTGCCTCCTATTACATATGATATGGATTAAATATTAATATTCCTGGACCCTTCATATAAAAATTTTAAATGAAATTTCAGTTTTACAATTTTTTGATCTGCAAATTTTTAAACTTCTAAACATTACACATTTCAAATTTTTACATCGTTGCATAGAGAAAAAAAAATGCACTTTTATATGAAATTCGTTTGAAATTTTTATGACAACTTGTTTTCGAATTATTATTATAATTTAAAGTTTTTATTACTTTTTTGTCATTGTGGCAACAGAAGTACAGTAAAACCCCGATAATTTGGATTAATTGGGACCGAACCCAATCCGGATTATCGAAAATCCGGATTATCCGGAGAATTAGAAAAAAAATGAAATAAAATATAACATACTAACAGAAAATTACCTTTATGTTAAACTTATTGAATATTTGCAGACAGTAATAATGTTTACTTTGCTTAATTATTCCGAAAACATATAAGAAAAAAGTTTTTTTTATTGAGAATACGACGATGAAACCAGTTAATGTTATGGAAATTAGCCAATCGCTTCTCAAACTTGAAAAAAAATGACCAAACCGATCCGAATTATCCGGAGATCAGGATTATCGGGGTCCGAATTAGCGGGGTTCTACTGTATTCTATTTTTGGACATTAAACATGGACCAACCAGAAAAGAATAAAATGCGGAATTAAACGAATAAAAACATTCAGATATACTTCGGATTTCCCAATTCTCTACCGAGGATAACAAGTATTTTCCAAATAACTAAAAATCAGTTATTTATTTACGAGTATTAATGAAAGTTAGCTTCGAATTCTCTCCAAGCTTGGAAACACTTATCGCCAAATATAGAAAAATATCGCCAAATTTGACGACAAAAATTAAGAAATCATGAATATTGCAGATTTGGCTATAGTTTACTAATTTGGCGCAATTCTCATTTAAATTCAGCATTTGCGAAATTTCCTTTTTTAGGGTTCGTAGCTTTTTATCTTAAAATTTCAGTAAAATATTAATAAGATAAAAATCAAGCATTAAAGATTTTTTATGAACTCAGTTTTAACTAAAAATATCTGCACATATATTTTTTAAAATAGTGGAATGTATGGGATTTTCCTTCTTCGCTTTCTCTTCAATGCAGCAACCTTAACTGTGTGCCAATTTCAGAGCCAAGGGGAAAAGGGGGAAAATGTATGTTTCGGGCCGGACTATACAGAGACTCTAGTGTATTGAGAAGCCGCCGTATATGCCTGTCGGCCGGGGGTTGGAACCATAGGAAGTATCTGCCAATGGAGGACGTGATTTCTAATATCATTCCAAAGGAAATATAAAAAAATTACGCTTTATAAAATTACGAAAGTAAGTTGGTATTTTTTTACACCTTTGCTCCCTGGTCACTGCCAAAGCCGCCATGATCCAAATTTCATAATTACCCATCGTTCCTATCTGTGTTGGAAGACTGCGCTGAGAAAGTTTCAGCTTTTATAAAATAACGAAAGTCTGCCATTCATGGGCTCTTGCTCGATAAAATAGACTCGTTTTAAAATAATTAATTTATTCGAAACTTTCGTACGAAAGGAATAAAAATCTCTTTTTAGGCTAATTGAAGGATGTGGGGTTCATTAATGCTGTTAGAATAGGGTACTGCTATTGAAAAAAAAGTTAGGGATTGTTTTAATATGTAGATAGCTCCCCCCCAAATAAATTTTATATGCATCATTTAAAAGTAGACTTTATTCCCAATCGTTCCGTAACAATAACTTTTTTCTACGATGCATGGTTGAGGAGATAGTAGGGGATATTTACTCTCTTTTTCCCCACAACTGTACATAATTAGCAATAAACATAACTGGGGTAAAAAAAAGTATCACCAGTCATACGACTCGTATGTTTTCAGCATTACAGAAGAAGACAGAAGAACTTGTTGGAATAGGTGGGTATGCCTGGGGAAATGACCCGCATATCTTCGAGAATCGGGTCGCACGACAGTTATTCAAAGTCTGGACTCTGGTTCTGGAAGATATCGGGTAAAAACCAAATTGGCATCCAGACATTAAGAAATTTTCCGATATCGTATTCAAAATCCTTTGGCGTACTTTAATGAGCGTGGTTTGTCTGAAACATATTTACGTTGTTGTAGGCTTATTTGTTGGTACAATTTGACTGTAATAATTTTCTCGGTCATGTTTTGTATCAGCCTTCACTGTGAACACGATTACGGAAAATTAGAGTGTGTATTTTTATCATTGCATTATTATAGTGAATTTTATTAAATTTAAATTATAAATACATCCTTTGATACTACTTGATTAACCCGTCGACCAAAAAGCTATCGCCAAACGATAAGATTAAATGCTAGTAATGGATCATCGTAAATGTCATTTTTACTTGGCCTGTTACATGTGTTTGTTACGTCAGCAAAGAAATTTTACTTTCGACGTTTTATTTGTATTTTTATTAATGTTATACTAATTTATTTGCTCCTTAGTTATTTAAAATAAAAATTAGATCAATATGTATAATTGGCGATGAATAGTTTGGCGATCTATGTAATTTTTTGAAATTGGTAATAGGGACAATTGTGTAGTACGCTCTCTTTTTATAGCGACGTTGGCGTCATTTGGGATTAATAAAGTGTGCAACAGTGAATTGTTAGTATTGATTATGTATATATAAACGATCCAATTACCAGGGCGGATACATTGAAAGACCGAAAAAGCAGTTCGCGCTCTTTATTCAGTAACTGAGGACATCAAAACAAATGTCTAATCATTTCATAGATTTTTTTAATTACGATGTAATAGTAATTAATACAGTCTCTGTAAGTAAGAAGATGTTTACATATGGGCGCAATGTATCCGTCTGATATTTCATGAATAGTATTTTTGTAGTAGTTGTTGTTAGATGGTTAAAGTGCTTATGCATCCTTGGCCCGGACTTTTTTCGCCCAATTGGAAAATTTACATCTGTTACATCTCCCATACATTCCATATTTTTCTTTTTTCCTTTCATATCCCAACGAGAATACGACACATACAGCACCGCAATGCAGTCAACGGACTCCCCGGCAATAACTAATAAACGACGCAAACATTTATCTCGACGAGAGTAAAATTCCATTCAACGGCTTTTCATGAGAGAAAAAAAAACCTCTCAGAGATTCGCGGACTCTCAGCCGTGCAATAACTTATTTCTCCATTGGTTCCCATAGATAAAATAAATTCCGAACTATAGTGCGATGATCAGATTCCACATAAGTAAAATTAACCAGAACGGATCTTAAACTCTCTCACACGTCTCCAAATTGAATATCCCACCCCCCAAAATATCAAGCCATACGAGCATTACACACATTAAAGTAACCTCGATTTCATAGACTCATACTTTCAAAAGCTCTGATCCACAATCCCCAAGAAAACAACACTTCCACCATTCCACGCCAAGTGATTATCTATTACCCCATGTATCCCCATCGAAAAAATAATTTCCGCAATATAGAGCGAACACAAAATTCCAGCCTACTATGTCCATAAGTAAAATTCTCCTGTACGACACGCAATCACGAACACAAGTCTCCTAACTAAATATCACAAAAATCATTTATGCCCTACTTCCGTTAAAAAACTTGCCCTTCGGTCCCTACGTGAAAAATTCTTAAACCACACCGCACTCTACCATTAAATATTACCCAGTATGTCCCCATCGAAAAAAAAATGCAACAGGATAGTGTGCATGTAAAATTCCCGGCTATCAAACACAAACAAAATTCCTCCGCATTGCACGTAATGACGAACACGTGGATCAAAATTATTTATCCCGAAACGTATTTATGCCGTGCGAGCAATATATACATTTCAGCCCCTTCAGATTAATAAATTGCCACTCATGGCGCGATCTATCGTTTAAAAACTTGACCTCATTTCTCCAAGCAAAAAAAATTCTTCCACCACACCGTGTCGTGCGATTAACTGATACCCTATATGTCCCAATCAAGAAAAATTCCCGCACGGCACGTAATCACGAACACCCGAATATAAACTATTTAACCCAATACGTATTCATGCCGTGACAGCAATATATACATTTCAGCCCCTTATTAATAAATCGTCGCGCAACGTGCGTACTTCCGTTTCAAAAATTGCCCTCCTGTCCCCACGCGAAAAAAATCTTCCACCACGCCAAACCGTTCGATTAACTGTAACACTATATGTCAACATCGAGAAAAATTCCACGCACGGCACATAATCACGAACACACGAATCCAAATTATTTACCCCGGAACGTATTTATACTGTGCGGGCAATATATAGGTTTCAGCCACAAGCACGGCGCGTTCTCCGGTTTAAAAACTTGCTCTCCTCTCCCCCTATCGAAAAATTTTAAACCACACTGCGGTATCCCATTACATGTTACTCTGTATGTCCCGATCGAGAATAATTCCCCGCACAGCATGTAATCCCGAACACACGAATCCAAATTATTTATGCCAGAACGTATTTATTCCGTGCGGGCAATATGTACATTGCAGCCCCACGCACGGCGCATTTTCCCGTTTAAAAACATGCTCCCTGTCCCCACGCGAAAAAATCTTCCAAAACACCGCGCCGTGCAATTAACCGTTACCCTATATGTCCCCATCGAGAATAATTCCCCGCACGGCACGTAATCACGAACACACGAATCCATATTATTTATTTCAGAACGTATTTATGCCGTGCGGGCAATGTGTACTTCTCAACCCCACGCACGGAGCGTTCTCCCGTATAAAAACTTGCCCTCATGTCCCCACGCGAAAAAAACTACCACCACACAGCGCCGTGCGTTTAACTGTTACCCTAAATGTCTCCATAAATAATAATTCCCCGCACGGCACGTAGTCAAAAGCACACGAATACAAAACATCTATCCCAGAACGTATTTATGCCGTGCGAGAAAAATATATTTCTCAGCCCCACGCACGGCGCATTCTTTCGTTTAAAAACTTGCCTTCCTGTTCCCACGCGAAAAATTCTTCCAAAACACCGCGCCGTGCGATTAACCGTTACCCTATATGTCCCCATCGAGAATAATTCCCCGCACGGCACGTAATCACGAAAACAAGAATCCATATTATATATTTCAGAACGTATTTATGCCGTGCAGGCAATGTGTACTTCTCAATTCCCGCACGGCGCGTTCTCCCGTATAAAAACTTGCCCTCCTGTCCCCACGCGAAAGAGTCTTCCACCACACCGCGCCGTGCGATTAACCGTTACCCTATATGTCCCCATCGAGAATAATTCCCCGCACGGCACGTAATCATCAGCACACGAATCCAAAATATTTATCCCAGAAATTATTTTTGCCGTGCGGGCGATATATACATCTCAACCCCACGCACGGCGCGTTCTCCCGATTAAAAACTTGCCCTCCTGTCCCCACGCGAAAAATTCTTCCAAAACATCGCGCCGTGCGATTAACCGTTACCCTATATGTCCCCATCGAGAATAACTCCCCGCACGGCACGTAATCATGAGCACACGAATCCATATTATTTGTTTCAGAACCTATTTATGTCGTGCGGGCAATATATACATCTAAACCCCACGCACGGCGCGTTCTCCCGATTAAAAGCTTGCCTTCCTGTCCCCACGCGAAAAATTCTTCCAAAACATCGCGTTGTGCGATTAACCGTTACCCTATATGTCCCCATCGAGAATAATTCCCCGCACGGCACGTAATCATGAGCACACGAATCCATATTATTTGTTTCAGAACCTATTTATGTCGTGCGGGCAATATATACATCTCAACCCCACGCACGGCGCGTTTTCCCGTTTAAAACTTGGTCTCCTGTCCCCACGCGAAAAAGTCTTCCACCACACCGTGCCGTGTGATTAACCGTTACCCTATAAGTCCCCATCGAGAATAATTCCCCGCACGGCACGTAATCATGAGCACACGAATCCAAAATATTTTTCCCAAAACGTATTTATGCCGTGCGGGCAATATACTTCTCAGCCCCACGCACGGCGCGTTCTCCCATTTAAAAACTTGCCCTCCTGTTTCAACGCGAAAAATTCTTCCACCACACCGCGCCGTGCGTTTAACCGTCACCCTATATGTCCCTATCGAGAATAATTCCCCGCACGACACGTAATCACGAACACACGAATCCATATTATTTATTTCAGAACGTATTTATGCCGTGATGGTAATATGTACTTCTCAACCCCACGCACGGCGCGTTCTACCGTATAGAAACTTGCCATCCTGTCCCCACGCGAAAATTTCTTCCAACACACTGCGCCGTGCGTTGATCCGTTACCCTATATGTCTCCATCGAGAATAATTCACGCACGGAACGAAGTCAAGAGCACACGAATCCATATTATCTAATTCAGAACGTATTTATGCCGTGCGGGGAATATGTACTTCTGAACCCCACGCATGGCGCGTTCTCCCATTTAAAAACTTGCCATCCTGTCCCCACGCGAAAAATTCTTCCACCACACCGCGCCGTGCGATTAACCCTTACCCTATATGTCCCCATCGAGAATAATTCCCCGCACGGCACGTAATCAGGAGCACACGAATCCAATATATTTATCCCAGAACGTATTTATGCAGTGCGGTCAATATGTCCTTGTCAGTCCCACGCACGGCGCGTTCTCCCGTTTAAAAACTTGCCCTCCTGTCCCCATGCGAAAAATTCTTCCACCACACCGCGCCGTGCGATTAACCCTTACCCTATATGTCCCCATAGAGAATTATTCCCCGCACGGCACGTAATCATCAGCACACGAATCCAAAATATTTATTCCAGAACGTATTTATGACGTGCAGGCAATATGTACTTCTCAGCCCCACGCACGGCGCGATCTCCCGTATATAAACTTTCCCTCCTGTCCCCATGCGAAAAATTCTTCCAAAACACCGCGCCGTGCGATTAACCGTTACCCTATTTGTCCCCATCGAGAATTATTCCCCGCACGGTACGTAATCAGGAGCACACGAATCAAATATATTTATCTCAGAACGTATTTATGCCGTGCGGTCAATATGTCCTTGTCAGTCCCACGCACGGCGCGTTCTCCCGTTTAAAAACTTGCCCTCATGTCCCCACGCGAAAAATTCTTCCACCACACCACCCCCTGCGTTTAACCGTTACCCTATATGTCTCCATCGAGTATAATTCCCCGCACGGCACGTTATCATGAGCTCACGAATCCATATTTTATATTTCAGAACGTATTTATGCCGTGCGGGCATTATGTAATTCTGAACCCCACGCACGGCGCGTTCTCCCGAATAAAAAGTTGCCCTCCTGTCCCCATGCAAAAAATTATTCCACCACACCGCGCCGTGAGATTAACCGTTACCCTATATGTCCCCATCGAGAATAATTCCTCGCACGGCGCGTAATCATCAGCACACTAATCCAAAATATTTATCCCAGAACGTATTTATGACGTGCAGCCAATATGTACTTCTCAGCCCCACGCACGGCGCGATCTCCCGTATAGAAACTTGCCCTCCTGTCCCCATGCGAAAAATTCTTCCACCACACCGCGCCGTGCGATTAACCGTTACCCTATATGTCCCCATCGAGAATAATTCCCCGCACGGCAGGTAATCATGAGCACACGAATCCATATTATTTGTTTAGAACCTATTTATGTCGTGCGGGCAATATATACATCTCAACCCCACGCACGGCGCGTTCTCCCGTTTAAAACTTGCTCTCCTGCCCCACGCAAAAAAGGCTTCCACCACACCGCGCCGTGAGATTAACCGTTACCCTATATGTCTCCATCGAGTATAATTCCCCGCACGGCACGAAGTCAAGAGTACACGAATCCATATTATCTAATTCAGAACGTATTTATGCCGTGCGGGGAATATGTACTTCTGAACCCCACGCATGGCGCGTTCTCCCATTTAAAAACTTGCCATCCTGTCCCCATGCGAAAAAGTCTTCCACCACACCGCGCCGTGCGATTAACCCTTACCCTATATGTCCCCATAGAGAATTATTCCCCGCACGGCACGTAATCATCAGCACACGAATCCAAAATATTTATCCCAGAACGTATTTATGACGTGCTGGCAATATGTACTTCTCAGCCCCACGCACGGCGCGATCTCCCGTATAGAAACTTGCCCTCCTGTCCCCATGCGAAAAATTCTTCCAAAACACCGCGCCGTACGATTAACCGTTACCCTATTTGTCCCCATCGAGAATTATTCCCCGCACGGCACGAAGTGAAGAACACACGAATCCATATTATTTATACCAGAACGTATTTATGCTGTGCGGGCAATATATACTTTTCAGCCCCACGCACGGCGCGTTCTCCCGATTAAAAACTTGCCTCCTGTCCCCATGCGAAAAATTCTTCCACCAAACAGAGCCGTGCGTTTAACCGTTACTCTATATGTCCCCCTCGAAAATAATTTCTCGCACGGCACGTAATCATCAGCCCACGAATCCAAAATATTTATCCCTGAAAGTATTTTTGCCGTGCGGGCAATATATACTTCTCAAACCCACGCGAGGCGCGTTCTCCCGATTAAAAATTTGCGATCCTGTCCCCACGCAAAAAACTCTTCCACCACACCGCGCCGTGCGATTAACCGTTACGCTATATGTCCCCATCAAGTATAATTCTCCGCACGGCACGTAATCACAAACACACAAATCGAAATTATTTATCCGAAAACGCATTTTGCCGTGCGGGGAAAAAATTCATTTCAGTCCCACGCACGGCGCGTTCTCCCGTTTAAAAACTTGCCTTTCTCTCCCCACGCGAAAAATTCTTCCACCACACCGCACCGTGCGATTAACCGTTAACCTCTATATCCCCATCGAGAATAATTCCCCGCACGGCACGTAATCACGAACACACGAATACAAATCATTTATCCCAAAACTCATTTATGCCGTGCGGGGAAAATATTCATTTCAGTCCCACGCACGGCGCGTTCTCCCGTTTAAAACTTGCCCTCCTGTCCCCACGCGAAATAATTTTCCACCACACCGCGCCGTGCGATTAACCGTTACCCTATATGTCCCCATCAAGAATAAATCCCCGCACGGCACGTAACCGCAAACACACGAATCCAAATTATTTATCCCAAAACGCATTTATGCCGTGCGGGGAAAATATTCATTTCAGTCCCACGCACGGCGCGTTCTCTCGTTTAAAACTTGCTCTCCTTTCCTCACGCGAAAAATTCTTCCACCACACCACGCCGTGCGATTAACCGTTAACCTCTATGTCCCCATCGAGAATAATTCCCCGCACAGCACGTAATCACAAACACACGAATCCAAATTATTTATCCCAAAACGCATTTATGCCGTGGGGGGAAAATATTCATTTCAGTCCCACGCACGGCGCGTTTTCCCGTTTAAAAACTTGCCCTCCTGTCCCCACGCGAAATAATTTTCCACCACACTGCGCCTAGCGATTAACCGTTAACCTCTATGTCCCCATCGAGAATAATTCCCCGCACGGCACGTAATCACGAACACACGAATACAAATTATTTATCCCAAAATGCATTTATGCCGTGCGGGGAAAATATTCATTTCAGTCCCACGCACGGCGCGTTCTCCCGTTTAAAACTTGCCCTCCTGTTTCCACGCGAAAAATTCTTCCGCCACAATTCTCCGTGCGATTAACCGTTAACCTCTATGTCCCCATCGAGAATAATTCCCCAAAAGGCACGTCATCAGAAAGACACGAATCCAAATTATTTATCCAAAAACGCATTTATGCCGTGCGGGGAAAATATTCATTTTAGTCCCACGCACGGCGCGTTCTCCCGTTTAAAAACTTGCCCTCGTGTCCCCACGCGAAATAATTTTCCACCTCATCGCACCTAGCGATTAACCGTTACCCTCTATGTCCCCATCGAGAATAATTCCCGCACGGCACGTAATCGCAAACACACGAATACAAATTATTTATCCAAAAACGCATTTATGCCGTGCGGAGAAAATATTCATTTTAGTCCCACGCACGGCGCGTTCTCCCGTTTAAAAGCTTGCCCTCCTGTCCCCACGCGAAATAATTTTCTACCACACTGCGCCTAGCGATTAACCGTTAACCTCTATGTCCCCATCGAGAATAATTCCCCGCACGGCACGTAATCACGAACACACGAATACAAATTATTTATCCCAAAACGCATTTATGCCGTGCGGGGAAAATATTCATCTCCATCCCACGCACGAAGCGTTCTCCCGTTTATAAACTTGCCCTCCAGTCCCCACGCGAAAAATTCTTCCACCACAACACTCCGTGCGATTAACCGTTAACCTCTATGTCCCCATCGAGAATAATTCCCCGCACGGCACGTAATCACAAACACACGAATCCAAATTATTTATCCGAAAACGCATTTATGCCGTGCGGGGAAAATATTCATTTTAGTCCCACGCACGGCGCGTTCTCCCGTTTATAAACTTGCCCTCCAGTCCCCACGCGAAAAATTCTTCCACCACACCACGCCGTGAGATTAACCGTTAACCTCTATGTCCCCATCGAGAATAATTCCCCGCACGGCACGTAATCACAAACACACGAATCCAAATTATTTATCCCAAAACGGACTTATGCCGTGGGGGGAAAATATTCATTTCAGTCCCACGCACGGCGCGTTCTCCCGTTTAAAAGCTTGCCCTCCTGTCCCCACGCGAAATAATTTTCCACCACAATGCGCCTAGCGATTAACCGTTAACCTCTATGTCCCCATCGAGAATAATTCCCCGCACGGCACGTAATCACGAACACACGAATCCAAAATATTTATCCCTGAAAGTATTTTTGCCGTGCGGGCAATATATACTTCTCAAACCCACGCGAGGCGCGTTCGCCCGATTAAAAACTTGCGATCCTGTCCCCACGCGAAAAACTCTTCCACCACACCGCGCCGTGCGATTAACCGTTACGCTATATGTCCCCATCAAGTATAATTCTCCGCACGGCACGTAATCACAAACACACAAATCGAAATTATTTATCCGAAAACGCATTTTGCCGTGCGGGGAAAATATTCATTTCAGTCCCACGCACGGCGCGTTCTCCCGTTTAAAACTTGCCCTCCTGTCCCCACGCGAAATAATTTTCCACCACACCGCGCCGTGCGATTAACCGTTACCCTATATGTCCCCATCAAGAATAATTCCCCGCACGGCACGTAACCGCAAACACACGAATCCAAATTATTTATCCAAAAACGCATTTATGCCGTGCGGGGAAAATATTCATTTGAGTCCCACGCACGGCGCGTTCTCCCGTTTAAAAACTTGCCTTTCTCTCCCCACGCGAAAATTTCTTCCACCACACCGCGCCGTGCGATTAACCCTTAACCTCTATGTCCCCATCGAGAATAATTCCCCGCACGGCACGTAATCGCAAACACACGAATACAAATTATTTATCCCAAAACGCATTTATGCCGTGCGGGGAAAATATTCATTTCAGTCCCACGCACGGCGCGTTCTCTCGTTTAAAACTTGCTCTCCTTTCCTCACGCGAAAAATTCTTCCACCACACCACGCCGTGCGATTAACCGTTAACCTCTATGTCCCCATCGAGAATAATTCCCCGCAAAGCACGTAATCACAAACACACGAATCCAAATTATTTATCCCAAAACGCATTTATGCCGTGGGGGGAAAATATTCATTTCAGTCCCACGCACGGCGCGTTCTCCCGTTTATTAACTTGCCTTCCTGTGCCCACTCGAAAAATTCTTCCACCACACCGCGCCGTGCGATTAACCGTTAACCACTATGTCCCCATCGAGAATAATTCCCCGCACGGCACGTAATCACAAACACACGAATCCAAATTATTTATCCCAAAACGCATTTATGCCGTGCGGGGAAAATATTCATTTCAGTCCCACGCACGGCGCGTTCTCCCGTTTAAAAACTTGCCCGCCTGTCCCCACGCTAAAAATTCTTGAACCACTCCGCACCGTGCGATTAACCGTTAAACTCTATGTCCCCATCTAGAATAATTCCCCGCACGGCACGTAATCACAAACAAACGAATCCAAATTATTTATCCCAAAACGCATTTATGCTGTGCGGGGAAAATATTCATTTTAGTCTCACACACGGCGCGTTCTCCCGTTTAAAAACTTGCTTGCCTGTCCCCACGCGAAAAATTCTTCCACCACACTGCGCCGTGCGATTAACCGTTAACCACTATGTCCCCATCGAGAATAATTCCCCGCACGGCACGTAATCACAAACACACGAATCCAAATTATTGATCCCAAAACGCATTTATGCCGTGCGGGGAAAATATTCATTTTAGTCTCACGCACGGCGCGTTCTCCCGTTTAAAAACTTGCTTGCCTGTCCCCACGCGAAAAATTCTTCCACCACACCGCGCCGTGCGATTAACCGTTAACCACTATATCCCCATCGAGTATAATTCCCCGCACGACACGTAATCGGAAACACACGAATCCAAATTATTTATCCCAAAACGCATTTATGCCGTGCGGGGAAAATATTCACTTTAGTCCCACTCACGGCGCGTTCTCCCGTTTAAAAACTTGCCCGCCTGTCCCCACGCGAAAAATTCTTCCACCACACCGCGCCGTGCGATTAACCGTTAACCACTATGTCCCCATCGAGAATAATTCCCCGCACGGCACGTAATCACAAACACACGAATCCAAATTATTTATCCCAAAACGCATTTATGCCGTGCGGGGAAAATATTCATTTCAGTCCCACGCACGGCGCGTTCTCCCGTTTATTAACTTGCCTTCCTGTGCCCACTCGAAAAATTCTTCCACCACACCGCGCCGTGCGATTAACCGTTAACCACTATGTCCCCATCGAGAATAATTCCCCGCACGGCACGTAATCACAAACACACGAATCCAAATTATATATCCCAAAACGCATTTATGCCGTGCGGGGAAAATATTCATTTCAGTCCCACGCACGGCGCGTTCTCCCGTTTGAAAACTTGCCCGCCTGTCCCCACGCTAAAAATTCTTGAACCACTCCGCACCGTGCGATTAACCGTTAAACTCTATGTCTCCATCTAGAATAATTCCCCGCACGGCACGTAATCACAAACACACGAATCCAAATTATTTATCCCAAAACGCATTTATGCCGTGCGGGAAAAATATTCATTTTAGTCCCACGCACGGCGCGTTCTCCCGTTTATAAACTTGCCCTCCTGTCCCACTCGAAAATTTCTTCCACCACACCGCGCCGTGCGATTAACCGTTAACCACTATGTCCCCATCGAGAATAATTCCCCGCACGGCACGTAATCACAAACACACGAATCCAAATTATTTATCCCAAAACGCATTTATGCCGTGCGGGGAAAATATTCATTTCAGTCCCACGCACGGCGCGTTCTCCCGTTTATTAACTTGCCTTCCTGTGCCCACTCGAAAAATTCTTCCACCACACCGCGCCGTGCGATTAACCGTTAACCACTATGTCCCCATCGAGAATAATTCCCCGCACGGCACGTAATCACAAACACACGAATCCAAATTATATATCCCAAAACGCATTTATGCCGTGCGGGGAAAATATTTATTTCAGTCCCACGCACGGCGCGTTCTCCCGTTTGAAAACTTGCCCGCCTGTCCCCACGCTAAAAATTCTTGAACCACTCCGCACCGTGCGATTAACCGTTAAACTCTATGTCTCCATCTAGAATAATTCCCCGCACGGCACGTAATCACAAACACACGAATCCAAATTATTTATCCCAAAACGCATTTATGCCGTGCGGGGAAAATATTCATTTTAGTCCCACGCACGGCGCGTTCTCCCGTTTATAAACTTGCCCTCCTGTCCCACTCGAAAAATTCTTCCACCTCACCGCGCCGTGCGATTAACCGTTAACCACTATGTCCCCATCGAGAATAATTCCCCGCACGGCACGTAATCACAAACACACGAATCCAAATTATTTATCCCAAAACGCATTTATGCCGTGCGGGGAAAATATTCATTTTAGTCCCATGCACGGCGCGTTCTCCCGTTTAAAAACTTGGCCTCCTGTCCCCACTCGAAAAATTCTTCCACCACACCGCGCCGTGCGATTAACCGTTAACCACTATGTCCCCATCGAGAATAATTCCCCGCACGGCACGTAATCACAAACACACTAATCCAAATTATTTATCCCAAAACGCATTTATGCCGTGCGACGAAAATATTCATTTTAGTCCCACGCACGGCGCGTTCTCCCGTTTATAAACTTGCCCTCCTGTCCCCAATCGAAAAATTCTTCCGACACAGCGCGCCGTGCGATTAACCGTTAACCTCTATGTCCCCATCGAGAATAATTCCCCGCACGGCACGTAATCACAAACACACGAATCCAAATTATTTATCCCAAAACGCATTTATGCCGTGCGGGGAAAATATTCATTTCAGTCCCATGCACAGCGCGTTCTCCAGTTTAAAAACTTGTCCTTCTGTCCCCACGCGAAAAATTCTTCCACCACACCGTGCCGTGCGATTAACCGTTAAACTCTATGTCCCCATCGAGAATAATTCCCCGCACGGCACGTAATCAGAAACACAAGAATCCAAATTATTTATCCCAAAACGCATTTATGCCGTGCGGGGAAAATATTCATTTTAGTCCCACGCACGGCGCGTTCTCCTGTTTAAAAACTTGCCCTCCTGTCCCCACTCGAAAAATTCTTCCACCACACCGCGCCGTGCGATTAACCGTTAAACTCTATGTCCCCATCGAGAATAATTCCCCGCACGGCACGTAATCACAAACACACGAATCCAAATTATTTATCCCAAAACGCATTTATGCCGTGCGGGGAAAATATTCATTTTAGTCCCACGCACGGCGCGTTCTCCCGTTTAAAAATTTGCCCTCCTGTCCCCACGCGAAAAATTTTTCCACCACACCGCGCCGTGCGATTAACCGTTAACCACTATGTCCCCATCGAGAATAATTCCCCGCACGGCACGTAATCACAAACACACGAATCCAAATTATTGATCCCAAAACGCATTTATGCCGTGCGGGGAAATTATTCATTCTAGTCCCACGCACGGCGCGTTCTCCCGTTTATTAACTTGCCCTCCTGTGCCCACTCGAAAAATTCTTCCACCACAACGCGCCGTGCGATTAACCGTTAAACTCTATGTCCCCATCGAGTATAATTCTCCGCACGGCACGTAATCGCAAACACACGAATCCAAATTATTTATCCCAAAACGCATTTATGCCGTGCGGGGAAAATATTCATTTCAGTCCAACGCACGGCGCGTTCTCCAGTTTAAAAACTTGCCCTCCTGTCCCCACGCGAAAAATTCTTGAACCACACCGCGCCGTGCGATTAACCGTTAAACTCTATGTCCCCATCGAGAATAATTCCCCGCACGGCACGTAATCACAAACACACGAATCCAAATTATTTATCCCAAAACGCATTTATGCCGTGCGGGGAAAATATTCATTTTAGTCCCACGCACGGCGCGTTCTGCAGTTTAAAAACTTGCTTTCCTCTCCCCACTAGAAAAATTCTTCCATCACACCGCGCCGTGCGATTAACCGTTAACCTCTATGTCCCTATCGAGAATAATTCCCCGCACGGCACGTAATCGCAAACACACGAATACAAATTATTTATCCAAAAACGTATTTATGCCGTGCGGGGATAATATTCATTTTAGTCCCACGCACGGCGCGTTCTCCCGTTTAAAAGCTTACCCTCCTGTCCCCACTCGAAAAATTCTTCCACCACACCGCGCCGTGCGATTAACCGTTGACCACTATGTCCCCATCGAGAATAATTCCCCGCACGGCATGTAATCACAAACACACGAATCCAAATTATTTATCCCAAAACGCATTTATGCCGTGCGGGGAAAATATTCATTCTAGTCCCACGCACGGGGCGTTTTCCCGTTTATTAACTTGCCCTCCTGTGCCCACTCGAAAAATTCTTCCACCACACCGCGCCGTGCGATTAACCGTTAAACTCTATGTCCCATTCGAGTATAATTCCCCGCACGGCACGTAATCGCAAACACACGAATCCAAATTATTTATCCCAAAACGCATTTATGCCGTGCGGGGAAAATATTCATTCTAGCCCCACGCACGGCGCGTTCTCCCGTTTATTAACTTGCCCTCCTGTGCCCACTCGAAAAACTCTTCCACCACACCGCGCCGTGCGATTAACCGTTAAACTCTATGTCCCCATCGAGTATAATTCCCCGCACGGCACGTAATCGCAAACACACGAATCCAAATTATTTATCCCAAAACGCATTTATGCCGTGCGGGGAAAATATTCATTTTAGTCCCACGCACGGCGCGTTCTCCCGTTTAAAAATTTGCCCTCCTGTCCCCACGCGAAAAATTTTTCCACCACACCGCGCCGTGCGATTAACCGTTAACCACTATGTCCCCATCGAGAATAATTCCCCGCACGGCACGTAATCACAAACACACGAATCCAAATTATTGATCCCAAAACGCATTTATGCCGTGCGGGGAAATTATTCATTCTAGTCCCACGCACGGCGCGTTCTCCCGTTTATTAACTTGCCCTCCTGTGCCCACTCGAAAAATTCTTCCACCACACCGCGCCGTGCGATTAACCGTTAACCTCTATGTCCCTATCGAGAATAATTCCCCGCAAGGCACGTAATCGCAAACACACGAATACAAATTATTTATCCAAAAACGTATTTATGCCGTGCGGGGATAATATTCATTTTAGTCCCACGCACGGCGCGTTCTCCCGTTTAAAAGCTTACCCTCCTGTCCCCACTCGAAAAATTCTTCCACCACACCACGCCGTGCGATTAACCGTTGACCACTATGTCCCCATCGAGAATAATTCCCCGCACGGCATGTAATCACAAACACACGAATCCAAATTATTTATCCCAAAACGCATTTATGCCGTGCGGGGAAAATATTCATTCTAGTCCCACGCACGGCGCGTTTTCCCGTTTATTAACTTGCCCTCCTGTGCCCACTCGAAAAATTCTTCCACCACACCGCGCCGTGCGATTAACCGTTAAACTCTATGTCCCCATCGAGTATAATTCCCCGCACGGCACGTAATCGCAAACACACGAATCCAAATTATTTATCCCAAAACGCATTTATGCCGTGTGGGGAAAATATTCATTCTAGCCCCACGCACGGCGCGTTCTCCCGTTTATTAACTTGCCCTCCTGTGCCCACTCGAAAAATTCTTCCACCACACCGCGCCGTGCGATTAACCGTTAAAGTCTATGTCCCCATCGAGTATAATTCCCCGCACGGCACGTAATCGCAAACACACGAATCCAAATTATTTATCCCAAAACGCATTTATGCCGTGCGGGGAAAATATTCATTTTAGTCCCACGCACGGCGCGTTCTCCCGTTTAAAAATTTGCCCTCCTGTCCCCACGCGAAAAATTTTTCCACCACACCGCGCCGTGCGATTAACCGTTAACCACTATGTCCCCATCAAGAATAATTCCCCGCACGGCACGTAATCACAAACACACGAATCCAAATTATTGATCCCAAAACGCATTTATGCCGTGCGGGGAAATTATTCATTCTAGTCCCACGCACGGCGCGTTCTCCCGTTTATTAACTTGCCCTCCTGTGCCCACTCGAAAAATTCTTCCACCACACCGCGCCGTGCGATTAACCGTTAAACTCTATGTCCCCATCGAGTATAATTCCCCGCACGGAACGTAATCGCAAGCACACGAATCCAAATTATTTATCCCAAAACGCATTTATGCCGTGCGGGGAAAATATTCATTTCAGTCCAACGCACGGCGCGTTCTCCAGTTTAAAAACTTGCCCTCCTGTCCCCACGCGAAAAATTCTTGAACCACACCGCGCCGTGCGATTAACCGTTAAACTCTATGTCTCCATCGACAATAATTCCCCGCAAGGCACGTAATCACAAACACACGAATCCAAATTATTTATCCCAAAACGCATTTATGCCGTGCGGGGAAAATATTCATTTTAGTCCCACGCACGGCGCGTTCTCCAGTTTAAAAACTTGCCCTCCTGTACCCACTCGAAAAATTCTTCCACCACACCGCGCCGTGCGATTAACCGTTAACCACTATGCCCCCATCGAGAATAATTCCCCGCACGGCATGTAATCACAAACACACGAATCCAAATTATTTATCCCAAAACGCATTTATGCCGTGCGGGGAAAATATTCATTCTAGTCCCACGCACGGCGCGTTCTCGCGTTTATAAACTTGCCCTCCTGTCCCCACTCGAAAAATTCTTCCGACCCAGCGCGCCGTGCGATTAACCGTTAATCTCTATGTCCCCATCGAGAATAATTCCCCGCACGGCACGTAATCACAAATACACGAATCCAAATTATTTATCCCAAAAGGCATTTATGCCGTGCGGGGAAAATATTCATTTCAGTCCCACGCACGGCGCGTTCTCCCGTTTAAAAACTTGTCCTTCTGTCCCCACGCGAAAAATTCTTGAACCACACCGCGCCGTGCGATTAACCGTTAAACTCTATGTCCCCATCGAGAATAATTCTCCCCACGGCACGTAATCGCAAACACACGAATACAAATTATTTATCCAAAAACGTATTTAAGCCGTGCGGGGAAAATATTCATTTTAGTCCCACGCACGGCGCGTTCTCCCGTTTAAAAACTTGCCCTCCTGTCCCCACTCGAAAAATTCTTCCACCACACCGCGCCGTGCGATTAACCGTTAACCACTATGTCCCCATCGAAAATAATTCCCCGCACGGCACGTAATCACAAACACACTAATCCAAATTATTTATCCCAAAACGCATTTATGCCGTGCGGCGAAAATATTCATTTTAGTCCCACGCACGGCGCGTTCTCGCGTTTATACACTTGCCCTCCTGTCCCCACTCGAAAAATTCTTCCGACCCAGCGCGCCGTGCGATTAACCGTTAATCTCTATGTCCCCATCGAGAATAATTCCCCGCACGGCAAGTAATCACAAATACACGAATCCAAATTATTTATCCCAAAAGGCATTTATGCCGTGCGGGGAAAATATTCATTTTAGTCCCACGCACGGCGCGTTCTCCCGTTTAAAAGCTTACCCTCCTGTCCCCACTCGAAAAATTCTTCCACCACACCGCGCCGTGCGATTTACCGTTGACCACTATGTCCCCATCGAGAATAATTCCCCGCACGGCATGTAATCACAAACACACGAATCCAAATTATTTATCCCAAAACGCATTTATGCCGTGCGGGGAAAATATTCATTCTAGTCCCACGCACGGCGCGTTCTCCCGTTTATTGACTTGCCCTCCTGTGCCCACTCGAAAAATTCTTCCACCACACCGCGCCGTGCGATTAACCGTTAACCTCTATGTCCCCATCGAGAATAATTCCCCGCACGGCACGTATTCACAAACACACGAATCCAAATTATTTATCCCAAAACGCATTTATGCCGTGCGGGGAAAATATTCATTTTATTCCCACGCACGGCGCGTTCTCCAGTTTAAAAACTTGCCCTCCTGTCCCCACTCGAAAAATTCTTCCACCACACCGCGCCGTGCGATTAACCGTTAACCTCTATGTCCCTATCGAGAATAATTCCCCGCACGGCACGTAATCGCAAACACACGAATACAAATTATTTATCCAAAAACGTATTTATGCCGTGCGGGGATAATATTCATTTTAGACCCACGCACGGTGCGTTCTCCCGTTTAAAAGCTTACCCTCCTGTCCCCACTCGAAAAATTCTTCCACCACACCGCGCCGTGCGATTAACCGTTAACCACTATGTCCCCATCGAGAATAATTCCCCGCACGGTATGTAATCACAAACACACGAATCCAAATTATTTATCCCAAAACGCATTTATGCCGTGCGGGGAAAATATTCATTCTAGTCACACGCACGGCGCGTTCTCCCGTTTATTAACTTGCCCTCCTGTGCCCACTCGAAAAATTCTTCCACCACACCGCGCCGTGCGATTAACCGTTAACCTCTATGTCCCCATCGAGAATAATTCCCCGCACGGCACGTATTCACAAACACACGAATCCAAATTATTTATCCCAAAACGCATTTATGCCGTGCGGGGAAAATATTCATTTTATTCCCACGCACGGCGCGTTCTCCCGTTTGAAAACTTGCCCGCCTGTCCCCACGCGAAAAATTCTTGAACCACACCGCGCCGTGCGATTAACCGTTAACCTGTATTTCCCTATCGAGAATAATTCCCCGCACGGCACGTAATCGCAAACACACGAATACAAATTATTTATCCAAAAACGTATTTATGCCGTGCGGGGATAATATTCATTTTAGTCCCACGCACGGCGCGTTCTCCCGTTTATAAGCTTACCCTCCTGTCCCCACTCGAAAAATTCTTCCACCACACCGCGCCGTGCGATTAACCGTTAACCACTATGTCCCCATCGAGAATAATTCCCCGCACGGCATGTAATCGCAAACACACGAATACAAATTATTTATCCAAAAACATATTTATTCCGTGCGGGGATAATATTCATTTTAGTCCCACGCACGGCGCGTTCTCCCGTTTAAAAGCTTACCCTCCTGTCCCCACTCGAAAAATTCTTCCACCACACCGCGCCGTGCGATTAACCGTTAACCACTATGTCCCCATCGAGAATAATTCCCCGCACGGCATGTAATCACAAACACACGAATCCAAATTATTTATCCCCAAACGCATTTATGACGTGCGGGGAAAATATTCATTCTAGTCACACGCACGGCGCGTTCTCCCGTTTATTAACTTGCCCTTCTGTGCCCACTCGAAAAATTCTTCCACCACACCGCGCCGTGCGATTAACCGTTAACCTCTATGTCCCCATCGAGAATAATTCCCCGCACGGCACGTATTCACAAACACACGAATCCAAATTATTTATCCCAAAACGCATTTATGCCGTGCGGGGAAAATATTCATTTTATTCCCACGCACGGCGCGTTCTCCCGTTTGAAAACTTGCCCGCCTGTCCCCACGCGAAAAATTCTTGAACCACACCGCGCCGTGCGATTAACCGTTAACCTCTATTTCCCTATCGAGAATAATTCCCCGAACGGCACGTAATCACAAACACACGAATCCAAATTATTTATCCCAAAACGCATTTATGCCGTGCGGGGAAAATATTCATTTTAATCCCACGCACGGCGCGTTCTCCAGTTTAAAAACTTGCTCTTCTGTCCCCACTCGAAAAATTCTTCCACCACACCGCGCCGTGCGATTAACCGTTAACCACTATGCCCCCATCGAGAATAATTCCCCGCACGGCATGTAATCACAAACACACGAATCCAAATTATTTATCCCAAAACGCATTTTTGCCGTGCGGGGAAAATATTCATTCTAGTCCCACGCACGGCGCGTTTTCCCGTTTATTAACTTGCCCTCCTGTTCCCACTCGAAAAATTCTTGAACCACACCGCGCCGTGCGATTAACCGTTAACCTCTATGTTCCCATCGAGAATTATTCCCCGCACGGCACGTAATCGCAAACACACGAATACAAATTATTTATCCAAAAACGTATTTATGCCGTGCGGGGATAATATTCATTTCAGTCCCACGCACGGCGCGTTCTCCCGTTTAAACACTTGTCCTTCTGTCCCCACGCGAAAAATTCTTCCACCACACCGCGCCGTGCGATTAACCGTTAAACTCTATGTCCCCATCGAGAATAATTCCCCGCACGGCATGTAATCACAAACACACGAATCCAAATTATTTATCCAAAAACGTATTTAAGCCGTGCGGGGAAAATATTCATTTTAGTCCCACGCACGGCGCGTTCTCCCGTTTAAAAACTTGCCCTCCTGTCCCCACTCGAAAAATTCTTCCACCACACCGCGCCGTTTGATTAACCGTTAACTACTATGTCCCCATCGAAAATAATTCCCCGCACGGCACGTAATTGCAAACACATGAATACAAATTATTTATCCAAAAACGTATTTATGCCGTGCGGGGATAATATTCATTTCAGTCCCACGCACGGCGCGTTCTCCCGTTTAAACACTTGTCCTTCTGTCCCCACGCGAAAATTTCTTCCACCACACCGCGCCGTGCGATTAACCGTTAACCTCTATGTCCCCATCGAGAATAATTCCCCGCACGGCACGTATTCACAAACACACGAATCCAAATTATTTATCCCAAAACGCATTTATGCCGTGCGGGGAAAATATTCATTTTATTCCCACGCACGGCGCGTTCTCCCGTTTGAAAACTTGCCCGCCTGTCCCCACGCGAAAAATTCTTGAACCACACCGCGCCGGGCGATTAACCGTTAACCTGTATTTCCCTATCGAGAATAATTCCCCGCACGGCACGTAATCGCAAACACACGAATACAAATTATTTATCCAAAAACGTATTTATGCCGTGCGGGGATAATATTCATTTTAGTCCCACGCACGGCGCGTTCTCCCGTTTATAAGCTTACCCTCCTGTCCCCACTCGAAAAATTCTTCCACCACACCGCGCCGTGCGATTAACCGTTAACCACTATGTCCCCATCGAGAATAATACCCCGCACGGCATGTAATCGCAAACACACGAATACAAATTATTTATCCAAAAACATATTTATTCCGTGCGGGGATAATATTCATTTTAGTCCCACGCACGGCGCGTTCTCCCGTTTAAAAGCTTACCCTCCTGTCCCCACTCGAAAAATTCTTCCACCACACCGCGCCGTGCGATTAACCGTTAACCACTATGTCCCCATCGAGAATAATTCCCCGCACGGCATGTAATCACAAACACACGAATCCAAATTATTTATCCCAAAACGCATTTATGCCGTGCGAGGAAAATATTCATTCTAGTCACACGCACGGCCCGTTCTCCCGTTTATTATCTTGCCCTCCTGTGCCCACTCGAAAAATTCTTCCACCACACCGCGCCGTGCGATTAACCGTTAACCTCTATGTCCCCATCGAGAATAATTCCCCGCACGGCACGTATTCAGAAACACACGAATCCAAATTATTTATCCCAAAACGCATTTATGCCGTGCGGGGAAAATATTCATTTTATTCCCACGCACGGCGCGTTCTCCCGTTTGAAAACTTGCCCGCCTGTCCCCACGCGAAAAATTCTTGAACCACACCGCGCCGTTCGATTAACCGTTAACCTCTATTTCCCTATCGAGAATAATTCCCCGAACGGCACGTAATCACAAACACACGAATCCAAATTATTTATCCCAAAACGCATTTATGCCGTGCGGGGAAAATATTCATTTTAATACCACGCACGGCGCGTTCTCCAGTTTAAAAACTTGCTCTTCTGTCCCCACTCGAAAAATTCTTCCACCACACCGCGCCGTGCGATTAACCGTTAACCACTATGCCCCCATCGAGAATAATTCCCCGCACGGCATGTAATCACAAACACACGAATCCAAATTATTTATCCCAAAACGAATTTTTGCCGTGCGGGGAAAATATTCATTCTAGTCCCACGCACGGCGCGTTTTCCCGTTTATTAACTTGCCCTCCTGTTCCCACTCGAAAAATTCTTGAACCACACCGCGCCGTGCGATTAACCGTTAACCTCTATGTCCCCATCGAGAATTATTCCCCGCACGGCACGTAATCGCAAACACACGAATACAAATTATTTATCCAAAAACGTATTTATGCCGTGCGGGGATAATATTCATTTCAGTCCCACGCACGGCGCGTTCTCCCGTTTAAACACTTGTCCTTCTGTCCCCACGCGAAAAATTCTTCCACCACACCGCGCCGTGCGATTAACCGTTAAACTCTATGTCCCCATCGAGAATAATTCCCCGCACGGCATGTAATCACAAACACACGAATCCAAATTATTTATCCAAAAACGTATTTAAGCCGTGCGGGGAAAATATTCATTTTAGTCCCACGCACGGAGCGTTCTCCCGTTTAAAAACTTGCCCTCCTGTCCCCACTCGAAAAATTCTTCCACCACACCGCGCCGTTTGATTAACCGTTAACTACTATGTCCCCATCGAAAATAATTCCCCGCACGGCACGTAATTGCAAACACATGAATACAAATTATTTATCCAAAAACGTATTTATGCCGTGCGGGGATAATATTCATTTCAGTCCCACGCACGGCGCGTTCTCCCGTTTAAACACTTGTCCTTCTGTCCCCACGCGAAAAATTCTTCCACCACACCGCGCCGTGCGATTAACCGTTAACCTCTATGTCCCCATCGAGAATAATTCCCCGCACGGCACGTATTCACAAACACACGAATCCAAATTATTTATCCCAAAACGCATTTATGCCGTGCGGGGAAAATATTCATTTTATTCCCACGCACGGCGCGTTCTCCCGTTTGAAAACTTGCCCGCCTGTCCCCACGCGAAAAATTCTTGAACCACACCGCGCCGGGCGATTAACCGTTAACCTGTATTTCCCTATCGAGAATAATTCCCCGCACGGCACGTAATCGCAAACACACGAATACAAATTATTTATCCAAAAACGTATTTATGCCGTGCGGGGATAATATTCATTTTAGTCCCACGCACGGCGCGTTCTCCCGTTTATAAGCTTACCCTCCTGTCCACACTCGAAAAATTCTTCCACCACACCGCGCCGTGCGATTAACCGTTAACCACTATGTCCCCATCGAGAATAATACCCCGCACGGCATGTAATCGCAAACACACGAATACAAATTATTTATCCAAAAACATATTTATTCCGTGCGGGGATAATATTCATTTTAGTCCCACGCACGGCGCGTTCTCCCGTTTAAAAGCTTACCCTCCTGTCCCCACTCGAAAAATTCTTCCACCACACCGCGCCGTGCGATTAACCGTTAACCACTATGTCCCCATCGAGAATAATTCCCCGCACGGCATGTAATCACAAACACACGAATCCAAATTATTTATCCCAAAACGCATTTATGCCGTGCGAGGAAAATATTCATTCTAGTCACACGCACGGCGCGTTCTCCCGTTTATTAACTTGCCCTCCTGTGCCCACTCGAAAAATTCTTCCACCACACCGCGCCGTGCGATTAACCGTTAACCTCTATGTCCCCATCGAGAATAATTCCCCGCACGGCACGTATTCACAAACACACGAATCCAAATTATTTATCCCAAAACGCATTTATGCCGTGCGGGGAAAATATTCATTTTATTCCCACGCACGGCGCGTTCTCCCGTTTGAAAACTTGCCCGCCTGTCCCCACGCGAAAAATTCTTGAACCACACCGCGCCGTGCGATTAACCGTTAACCTCTATTTCCCTATCGAGAATAATTCCCCGAACGGCACGTAATCACAAACACACGAATCCAAATTATTTATCCCAAAACGCATTTATGCCGTGCGGGGAAAATATTCATTTTAATCCCACGCACGGCGCGTTCTCCAGTTTAAAAACTTGCTCTTCTGTCCCCACTCGAAAAATTCTTCCACCACACCGCGCCGTGCGATTAACCGTTAACCACTATGCCCCCATCGAGAATAATTCCCCGCACGGCATGTAATCACAAACACACGAATCCAAATTATTTATCCCAAAACGCATTTTTGCCGTGCGGGGAAAATATTCATTCTAGTCCCACGCACGGCGCGTTTTCCCGTTTATTAACTTGCCCTCCTGTTCCCACTCGAAAAATTCTTGAACCACACCGCGCCGTGCGATTAACCGTTAACCTCTATGTCCCCATCGAGAATTATTCCCCGCACGGCACGTAATCGCAAACACACGAATACAAATTATTTATCCAAAAACGTATTTATGCCGTGCGGGGATAATATTCATTTCAGTCCCACGCACGGCGCGTTCTCCAGTTTAAAAACTTGCCCTCCTGTCCCCACGCGAAAAATTCTTGAACCACACCGCGCCGTGCGATTAACCGTTAAACTCTATGTCCCCATCGAGAATAATTCCCCGCACGGCACGTAATCGCAAACACACGAATACAAATTATTTATCCAAAAACGTATTTAAGCCGTGCGGGGAAAATATTCATTTTAGTCCCACGCACGGCGCGTTCTCCCGTTTAAAAACTTGCCCTCCTGTCCCCACTCGAAAAATTCTTCCACCACACCGCGCCGTGCGATTAACCGTTAACTACTATGTCCCCATCGAAAATAATTCCCCGCACGGCACGTAATCACAAACACACTAATCCAAATTATTTATCCCAAAATGCATTTATGCCTTGCGGCGAAAATATTCATTTTAGTCTCACGCACGGCGCGTTCTCGCGTTTATAAACTTGCCCTCCTGTCCCCACTCGAAAAATTCTTTCGACCCAGCGCGCTGTGCGATTAACCGTTAATCTCTATGTCCCCATCGAGAATAATTCCCCGCACGGCACGTAATCACAAACACACGAAACAGAATTATTTATCCCAAAAGGCATTTATGCCGTGCGGGGAAAATATTCTTTTCAGTCCGACGCACGGCGCGTTCTCCCGTTTAAAAACTTGTCCTTCTGTCCCCACGCGAAAAATTCTTCCACCACACCGCACCGTGCGATTAACCGTTAAACTCTATGTCCCCATCGAGAATAATTCCCCGCACGGCACGTAATCACAAACACACGAATCCAAATTATTTATCCCAAAACGCATTTATGCCGTGCGGGGAAAATATTCATTTTAGTCCCACGCACGGCGCGTTCTCCAGTTTAAAAACTTGCCCTCCTCTCCCCACTCGAAAAATTCTTCCACCACATCGCGCCGTGCGATTAACCGTTAACCTCTATGTCCCTATCGAGAATAATTCCCCGAGCGGCACGTAATCGCAAACACACGAATACAAATTATTTATCTAAAAACGTATTTATGCCGTGCGGGGATAATATTCATTTTAGTCCCACGCACGGCGCGTTCTCCCGTTTAAAAGCTTACCCTCCTGTCCCCACTCGAAAAATTCTTCCACCACACCGCGCCGTGCGATTAACCGTTGACCACTATGTCCCCATCGAGAATAATTCCCCGCTCGGCATGTAATCACAAACACACGAATCCAAATTATTTATCCCAAAACGCATTTATGCCGTGCGGGGAAAATATTCATTCTAGTCCCACGCACGGCGCGTTCTCCCGTTTATTAACTTGCCCTCCTGTGCCCACTCGAAAAATTCTTCCACCACACCGCGCCGTGCGATTAACCGTTAACCTCTATGTCCCCATCGAGAATAATTCCCCGCACGGCACGTATTCACAAACACACGAATCCAAATTATTTATCCCAAAACGCATTTATGCCGTGCGGGGAAAATATTCATTTTATTCCCACGCACGGCGCGTTCTCCCGTTTGAAAACTTGCCCGCCTGTTCCCAGGCGAAAAATTCTTGAACCACACCGCGCCGTGCGATTAACCGTTAAACTCTATGTCCCTATCGAGAATAATTCCCCGCACGGCACGTAATCACAAACACACGAATCCAAATTATTTATCCCAAAACGCATTTATGCCGTGCGGGGAAAATATTCATTTTAGTCCCACGCACGGCGCGTTCTCCAGTTTAAAAACTTGCCCTCCTGTCCGCACTCGAAAAATTCTTCCACCACACCGCGCCGTGCGATTAACAGTTAACCACTATGTCCCCATCGAGAATAATTCCCCGCACGGCATGTAATCGCAAACACACGAATACAAATTATTTATCCAAAAACGTATTTATGCCGTGCGGGGATAATATTCATTTTAGTCCCACGCACGGCGCGTTCTCCCGTTTAAAAGCTTACCCTCCTGTCCCCACTCGAAAAATTCTTCCACCACACCGCGCCGTGCGATTAACCGTTAACCACTATGTCCCCATCGAGAATAATTCCCCGCACGGCATGTAATCACAAACACACGAATCCAAATTATTTATCCCAAAACGCATTTATGCCGTGCGGGGAAAATATTCATTCTAGTCACACGCACGGCGCGTTCTCCCGTTTATTAACTTGCCCTCCTGTGCCCACTCGAAAAATTCTTCCACCACACCGCGCCGTGCGATTAACCGTTAACCTCTATGTCCCCATCGAGAATAATTCCCCGCACGGCACGTATTCAAAAACACGAATCCAAATTATTTATCCCAAAACGCATTTATGCCGTGCGGGGAAAATATTCATTTTATTCCCACGCACGGCGCGTTCTCCCGTTTGAAAACTTGCCCGCCTGTCCCCACGCGAAAAATTCTTGAACCACACCGCGCCGTGCGATTAACCGTTAACCTGTATTTCCCTATCGAGAATAATTCCCCGCACGGCACGTAATCGCAAACACACGAATACAAATTATTTATCCAAAAACGTATTTATGCCGTGCGGGGATAATATTCATTTTACTCCCACGCACGGCGCGTTCTCCCGTTTAAAAGCTTACCCTCCTGTCCCCACTCGAAAAATTCTTCCACCACACCGCGCCGTGCGATTTACCGTTGACCACTATGTCCCCATCGAGAATAATTCCCCGCACGGCATGTAATCACAAACACACGAATCCAAATTATTTATCCCAAAACGCATTTATGCCGTGCGGGGAAAATATTCATTCTAGTCCCACGCACGGCGCGTTCTCCCGTTTATTGACTTGCCCTCCTGTGCCCACTCGAAAAATTCTTCCACCACACCGCGCCGTGCGATTAACCGTTAACCTCTATGTCCCCATCGAGAATAATTCCCCGCACGGCACGTATTCACAAACACACGAATCCAAATTATTTATCCCAAAACGCATTTATGCCGTGCGGGGAAAATATTCATTCTAGTCCCACGCACGGCGCGTTCTCCCGTTTATTGACTTGCCCTCCTGTGCCCACTCGAAAAATTCTTCCACCACACCGCGCCGTGCGATTAACCGTTAACCTCTATGTCCCCATCGAGAATAATTCCCCGCACGGCACGTATTCACAAACACACGAATCCAAATTATTTATCCCAAAACGCATTTATGCCGTGCGGGGAAAATGTTCATTTTATTCCCACGTACGACGCGTTCTCCAGTTTAAAAACTTGCCCTCCTGTCCCCACTCGAAAAATTCTTCCACCACACCGCGCCGTGCGATTAACCGTTAACCTCTATGTCCCTATCGAGAATAATTCCCCGCACGGCACGTAATCGCAAACACACGAATACAAATTATTTTTCCAAAAACGTATTTATGCCGTGCGGGGATAATATTCATTTTAGACCCACGCACGGCGCGTTCTCCCGTTTAAAAGCTTACCCTCCTGTCCCCACTCGGAAAATTCTTCCACCACACCGCGCCGTGCGATTAACCGTTAACCACTATGTCCCCATCTAGAATAATTCCCCGCACGGCATGTAATCACAAACACACGAATCCAAATTATTTATCCCAAAACGCATTTATGCCGTGCGGGGAAAATATTCATTCTAGTCCCACGCACTGCGCGTTCTCCCGTTTATTAACTTGCCCTCCTGTGCCCACTCGAAAAATTCTTCCACCACACCGCGCCGTGCTATTAACCGTTAACCTCTATGTCCCCATCGAGAATAATTCCCCGCACGGCACGTATTCACAAACACACGAATCCAAATTATTTATCCCAAAACGCATTTATGCCGTGCGGGGATAATATTCATTTTAGTCCCACGCACGGCGCGTTCTCCCGTTTAAAAGCTTGCCCTCCTGTCCCCACTCGAAAAATTCTTCCACCACACCGCGCCGTGCGATTAACCGTTAACCACTATGTCCCCATCGAGAATAATTCCCCGCACGGCATGTAATCACAAACACACGAATCCAAATTATTTATCCCAAAACGCATTTATGCCGTGCGGGGAAAATATTCATTCTAGTCACACGCACGGCGCGTTCTCCCGTTTATTAACTTGCCCTCCTGTGCCCACTCGAAAAATTCTTCCACCACACCGCGCCGTGCGATTAACCGTTAACCTCTATGTCCCCATCGAGAATAATTCCCCGCACGGCACGTATTCACAAACACACGAATCCAAATTATTTATCCCAAAACGCATTTATGCCGTGCGGGGAAAATATTCATTTTATTCCCACGCACGGCGCGTTCTCCCGTTTGAAAACTTACCCTCCTGTCCCCACTCGAAAAATTCTTCCACCACACCGCGCCGTGCGATTAACCGTTAACCACTATGTCCCCATCGAGAATAATTCCCCGCACGGCATGTAATTGCAAACACACGAATACAAATTATTTATCCAAAAACGTATTTATGCCGTGCGGGGATAATATTCATTTCAGTCCCACGCACGGCGCGTTCTCCCGTTTAAACACTTGTCCTTCTGTCCCCACGCGAAAAATTCTTCCACCACACCGCGCCGTGCGATTAACCGTTAACCTCTATGTCCCCATCGAGAATAATTCCCCGCACGGCACGTATTCACAAACACACGAATCCAAATTATTTATCCCAAAACGCATTTATGCCGTGCGGGGAAAATATTCATTTTATTCCCACGCACGGCGCGTTCTCCCGTTTGAAAACATGCCCGCCTGTCCCCACGCGAAAAATTCTTGAACCACACCGCGCCGTGCGATTAACCGTTAACCTGTATTTCCCTATCGAGAATAATTCCCCGCACGGCACGTAATCGCAAACACACGAATACAAATTATTTATCCAAAAACGTATTTATGCCGTGCGGGGATAATATTCATTTTAGTCCCACGCACGGCGCGTTCTCCCGTTTATAAGCTTACCCTCCTGTCCCCACTCGAAAAATTCTTCCACCACACCGCGCCGTGCGATTAACCGTTAAACACTATGTCCCCATCGAGAATAATTCCCCGCACGGCATGTAATCGCAAACACACGAATACAAATTATTTATCCAAAAACATATTTATTCCGTGCGGGGATAATATTCATTTTAGTCCCACGCACGGCGCGTTCTCCCGTTTAAAAGCTTACCCTCCTGTCCCCACTCGAAAAATTCTTCCACCACACCGCGCCGTGCGATTAACCGTTAACCACTATGTCCCCATCGAGAATAATTCCCCTCACGGCATGTAATCACAAACACACGAATCCAAATTATTTATCCCAAAACGCATTTATGCCGTGCGGGGAAAATATTCATTCTAGTCACACGCACGGCGCGTTCTCCCGTTTATTAACTTGCCCTCCTGTGCCCACTCGAAAAATTCTTCCACCACACCGCGCCGTGCGATTAACCGTTAACCTCTATGTCCCCATCGAGAATAATTCCCCGCACGGCACGTATTCACAAACACACGAATCCAAATTATTTATCCCAAAACGCATTTATGCCGTGCGGGGAAAATATTCATTTTATTCCCACGCACGGCGCGTTCTCCCGTTTGAAAACTTGCCCGCCTGTCCCCACGCGAAAAATTCTTGAACCACACCGCGCCGTGCGATTAACCGTTAACCACTATGCCCCCATCGAGAATAATTCCCCGCACGGCATGTAATCACAAACACACGAATCCAAATTATTTATCCCAAAACGCATTTTTGCCGTGCGGGGAAAATATTCATTCTAGTCCCACGCACGGCGCGTTTTCCCGTTTATTAACTTGCCCTCCTGTTCCCACTCGAAAAATTCTTGAACCACACCGCGCCGTGCGATTAACCGTTAACCTCTATGTCCCCATCGAGAATTATTCCCCGCACGGCACGTAATCGCAAACACACGAATACAAATTATTTATCCAAAAACGTATTTATGCCGTACGGGGATAATATTCATTTCAGTCCCACGCACGGCGCGTTCTCCCGTTTAAACACTTGTCCTTCTGTCCCCACGCGAAAAATTCTTCCACCACACCGCGCCGTGCGATTAACCGTTAAACTCTATGTCCCCATCGAGAATAATTCCCCGCACGGCATGTAATCACAAACACACGAATCCAAATTATTTATCCAAAAACGTATTTAAGCCGTGCGGGGAAAATATTCATTTTAGTCCCACGCACGGCGCGTTCTCCCGTTTAAAAACTTGCCCTCCTGTCCCCTCTCGAAAAATTCTTCCACCACACCGCGCCGTGCGATTAACCGTTAACTACTATGTCCCCATCGAAAATAATTCCCCGCACGGCACGTAATCGCAAACACACGAATACAAATTATTTATCCAAAAACGTATTTATGCCGTGCGGGGATAATATTCATTTCAGTCCCACGCACGGCGCGTTCTCCAGTTTAAAAACTTGCCCTCCTGTAGCCACGCGAATAATTCTTGAACCACACCGCGCCGTGCGATTAACCGTTAAACTCTATGTCCCCATCGAGAATAATTCCCCGCACGGCACGTAATCGCAAACACACGAATACAAATTATTTATCCAAAAACGTATTTAAGCCGTGCGGGGAAAATATTCATTTTAGTCCCACGCACGGCGCGTTCTCCCGTTTAAAAACTTGCCCTCCTGTCCCCACTCGAAAAATTCTTCCACCACACCGCGCCGTGCGATTAACCGTTAACTACTATGTCCCCATCGAAAATAATTCCCCGCACGGCACGTAATCACAAACACACTAATCCAAATTATTTATCCCAAAATGCATTTATGCCTTGCGGCGAAAATATTCATTTTAGTCCCACGCACGGAGCGTTCTCGCGTTTATAAACTTGCCCTCCTGTCCCCACTCGAAAAATTCTTCCGACCCAGCGCGCTGTGCGATTAACCGTTAATCTCTATGTCCCCATCGAGAATAATTCCCCGCACGGCACGTAATCACAAACACACGAAACCAAATTATTTATCCCAAAAGGCATTTATGCCGTGCGGGGAAAATATTCTTTTCAGTCCGACGCACGGCGCGTTCTCCCGTTTAAAAACTTGTCCTTCTGTCCCCACGCGAAAAATTCTTCCACCACACCGCGCCGTGCGATTAACCGTTAAACTCTATGTCCCCATCGAGAATAATTCCCCGCACGGCACGTAATCACAAACACACGAATCCAAATTATTTATCCCAAAACGCATTTATGCCGTGCGGGGAAAATATTCATTTTAGTCCCACGCACGGCGCGTTCTCCAGTTTAAAAACTTGCCCTCCTCTCCCCACTCGAAAAATTCTTCCACCACATCGCGCCGTGCGATTAACCGTTAACCTCTATGTCCCTATCGAGAATAATTCCCCGCACGGCACGTAATCGCAAACACACGAATACAAATTATTTATCTAAAAACGTATTTATGCCGTGCGGGGATAATATTCATTTTAGTCCCACGCACGGCGCGTTCTCCCGTTTAAAAGCTTACCCTCCTGTCCCCACTCGAAAAATTCTTCCACCACACCACGCCGTGCGATTAACCGTTGACCACTATGTCCCCATCGAGAATAATTCCCCGCTCGACATGTAATCACAAACACACGAATCCAAATTATTTATCCCAAAACGCATTTATGCCGTGCGGGGAAAATATTCATTCTAGTCCCACGCACGGCGCGTTCTCCCGTTTATTAACTTGCCCTCCTGTGCCCACTCGAAAAATTCTTCCACCACACCGCGCCGTGCGATTAACCGTTAACCTCTATGTCCCCATCGAGAATAATTCCCCGCACGGCACGTATTCACAAACACACGAATCCAAATTATTTATCCCAAAACGCATTTATGCCGTGCGGGGAAAATATTCATTTTATTCCCACGCACGGCGCGTTCTCCCGTTTGAAAACTTGCCCGCCTGTCCCCACGCGAAAAATTCTTGAACCACACCGCGCCGTGCGATTAACCGTTAACCTGTATTTCCCTATCGAGAATAATTCCCCGCACGGCACGTAATCGCAAACACACGAATACAAATTATTTATCCAAAAACGTATTTATGCCGTGCGGGGATAATATTCATTTTAGTCCCACGCACGGCGCGTTCTCCCGTTTATAAGCTTACCCTCCAGTCCCCACTCGAAAAATTCTTCCACCACACCGCCCCGTGCGATTAACCGTTAACCACTATGTCCCCATCGAGAATAATTCCCCGCACGGCATGTAATCGCAAACACACGAATACAAATTATTTATCCAAAAACATATTTATTCCGTGCGGGGATAATATTCATTTTAGTCCCACGCACGGCGCGTTCTCCCGTTTAAAAGCTTACCCTCCTGTCCCCACTCGAAAAATTCTTCCACCACACCGCGCCGTGCGATTAACCGTTAACCACTATGTCCCCATCGAGAATAATTCCCCGCACGGCATGTAATCACAAACACACGAATCCAAATTATTTATCCCAAAACGCATTTATGCCGTGCGGGGAAAATATTCATTCTAGTCACACGCACGGCGCGTTCTCCCGTTTATTAACTTGCCCTCCTGTGCCCACTCGAAAAATTCTTCCACCACACCGCGCCGTGCGATTAACCGTTAACCTCTATGTCCCCATCGAGAATAATTCCCCGCACGGCACGTATTCACAAACACACGAATCCAAATTATTTATCCCAAAACGCATTTATGCCGTGCGGGGAAAATATTCATTTTATTCCCACGTACGGCGCGTTCTCCCATTTGAAAACTTGCCCGCCTGTCCCCACGCGAAAAATTCTTGAACCACACCGCGCCGTGCGATTAACCGTTAAACTCTATTTCCCTATCGAGAATAATTCCCCGAACGGCACGTAATCACAAACACACGAATCCAAATTATTTATCCCAAAACGCATTTATGCCGTGCGGGGAAAATATTCATTTTAATCCCACGCACGGCGCGTTCTCCAGTTTAAAAACTTGCTCTTCTGTCCCCACCCGAAAAATTCTTCCACCACACCGCGCCGTGCGATTAACCGTTAACCACTATGCCCCCATCGAGAATAATTCCCCGCACGGCATGTAATCACAAACACACGAATCCAAAATATTTATCCCAAAACGCATTTTTGCCGTGCGGGGAAAATATTCATTCTAGTCCCACGCACGGCGCGTTTTCCCGTTTATTAACTTGCCCTCCTGTTCCCACTCGAAAAATTCTTGAACCACACCGCGCCGTGCGATTAACCGTTAACCTCTATGTCCCCATCGAGAATTATTCCCCGCACGGCACGTAATCGCAAACACACGAATACAAATTATTTATCCAAAAACGTATTTATGCCGTGCGGGGATAATATTCATTTCAGTCCCACGCACGGCGCGTTCTACAGTTTAAAAACTTGTCCTTCTGTCCCCACGCGAAAAATTCTTCCACCACACCGCGCCGTGCGATTAACCGTTAAACTCTATGTCCCCATCGAGAATAATTCCCCGCACGGCACGTAATCACAAACACACGAATCCAAATTATTTATCCCAAAACGCATTTATGCCGTGCGGGGAAAATATTCATTTTAGTCCCACGCACGGCGCGTTCTCCAGTTTAAAAACTTGCCCTCCTCTCCCCACTCGAAAAATTCTTCCACCACACCGCGCCGTGCGATTAACCGTTAACCTCTATGTCCCTATCGAGAATAATTCCCCGCACGGCACGTAATCGCAAACACACGAATACAAATTATTTATCCAAAAACGTATTTATGCCGTGCGGGGATAATATTCATTTTAGTCCCACGCACGGCGCGTTCTCCCGTTTAAAATCTTACCCTCCTGTCCCCACTCGAAAAATTCTTCCACCACACCGCGCCGTGCGATTAACCGTTGACCACTATGTCCCCATCGAGAATAATTCCCCGCTCGGCATGTAATCACAAACACACGAATCCAAATTATTTATCCCAAAACGCATTTATGCCGTGCGGGGAAAATATTCATTCTAGTCCCACGCACAGCGCGTTCTCCCGTTTATTAACTTGCCCTCCTGTGCCCACTCGAAAAATTCTTCCACCACACCGCGCCGTGCGATTAACCGTTAACCTCTATGTCCCCATCGAGAATAATTCCCCGCACGGCACGTATTCACAAACACACGAATCCAAATTATTTATCCCAAAACGCATTTATGCCGTGCGGGGAAAATATTCATTTTATTCCCACGCACGGCGCGTTCTCCCGTTTGAAAACTTGCCCGCCTGTTCCCACGTGAAAAATTCTTGAACCACACCGCGCCGTGCGATTAACCGTTAAACTCTATGTCCCCATCGAGAATAATTCCCCGCACGGCACGTAATCACAAACACACGAATCCAAATTATTTATCCCAAAACGCATTTATGCCGTGCGGGGAAAATATTCATTTTAGTCCCACGCACGGCGCGTTCTCCAGTTTAAAAACTTGCCCTCCTGTCCGCACTCGAAAAATTCTTCCACCACACCGCGCCGTGCGATTAACCGTTAACCTCTATGTCCCTATCGAGAATAATTCCCCGCACGGCACGTAATCGCAAACACACGAATACAAATTATTTATCCAAAAACGTATTTTTGCCGTGCGGGGATAATATTCATTTTAGTCCCACGCACGGCGCGTTCTCCCGTTTAAAAGCTTACCCTCCTGTCCCCACTCGGAAAATTCTTCCACCACACCGCGCCGTGCGATTAACCGTTAACCACTATGTCCCCATCTAGAATAATTCCCCGCACGGCACGTAATCGCAAACACACGAATCCAAATTATTTATCCCAAAACGCATTTATGCCGTGCGGGGAAAATATTCATTTTAGTCCCACGCACGGCGCGTTCTCCCGTTTATTAACTTGCCCTCCTGTGCCCACTCGAAAAATTCTTCCACCACACCGCGCCGTGCTATTAACCGTTAACCTCTATGTTCCCATCGAGAATAATTCCCCGCACGGCACGTATTCACAAACACACGAATCCAAATTATTTATCCCAAAACGCATTTATGCCGTGCGGGGATAATATTCATTTTAGTCCCACGCACGGCGCGTTCTCCCGTTTAAAAGCTTACCCTCCTGTCCCCACTCGAAAAATTCTTCCACCACACCGCGCCGTGCTATTAACCGTTAACCACTATGTCCCCATCGAGAATAATTCCCCGCACGGCATGTAATCGCAAACACACGAATACAAATTATTTATCCAAAAACGTATTTATGCCGTGCGGGGATAATATTCATTCTAGTCACACGCACGGCGCGTTCTCCCGTTTATTAACTTGCCCTCCTATGCCCACTCGAAAAATTCTTCCACCACACCGCGCCGTGCTATTAACCGTTAACCTCTATGTTCCCATCGAGAATAATTCCCCGCACGGCACGTATTCACAAACACACGAATCCAAATTATTTATCCCAAAACGCATTTATGCCGTGCGGGGATAATATTCATTTTAGTCCCACGCACGGCGCGTTCTCCCGTTTAAAAGCTTACCCTCCTGTCCCCACTCGAAAAATTCTTCCACCACACCGCGCCGTGCTATTAACCGTTAACCACTATGTCCCCATCGAGAATAATTCCCCGCACGGCATGTAATCGCAAACACACGAATACAAATTATTTATCCAAAAACGTATTTATGCCGTGCGGGGAAAATATTCATTCTAGTCACACGCACGGCGCGTTCTCCCGTTTATTAACTTGCCCTCCTGTGCCCACTCGAAAAATTCTTCCACCACACCGCGCCGTGCGATTAACCGTTAACCTCTATGTCCCCATCGAGAATAATTCCCCGCACGGCACGTATTCACAAACACACGAATCCAAATTATTTATCCCAAAACGCATTTATGCCGTGCGGGGAAAATATTCATTTTATTCCCACGCACGGCGCGTTCTCCCGTTTGAAAACTTACCCTCCTGTCCCCACTCGAAAAATTCTTCCACCACACCGCGCCGTGCGATTAACCGTTAACCACTATGTCCCCATCGAGAATAATTCCCCGCACGGCATGTAATTGCAAACACACGAATACAAATTATTTATCCAAAAACGTATTTATGCCGTGCGGGGATAATATTCATTTCAGTCCCACGCACGGCGCGTTCTCCCGTTTAAACACTTGTCCTTCTGTCCCCACGCGAAAAATTCTTCCACCACACCGCGCCGTGCGATTAACCGTTAACCTCTATGTCCCCATCGAGAATAATTCCCCGCACGGCACGTATTCACAAACACACGAATCCAAATTATTTATCCCAAAACGCATTTATGCCGTGCGGGGAAAATATTCATTTTATTCCCACGCACGGCGCGTTCTCCCGTTTGAAAACATGCCCGCCTGTCCCCACGCGAAAAATTCTTGAACCACACCGCGCCGTGCGATTAACCGTTAACCTGTATTTCCCTATCGAGAATAATTCCCCGCACGGCACGTAATCGCAAACACACGAATACAAATTATTTATCCAAAAACGTATTTATGCCGTGCGGGGATAATATTCATTTTAGTCCCACGCACGGCGCGTTCTCCCGTTTATAAGCTTACCCTCCTGTCCCCACTCGAAAAATTCTTCCACCACACCGCGCCGTGCGATTAACCGTTAAACACTATGTCCCCATCGAGAATAATTCCCCGCACGGCATGTAATCGCAAACACACGAATACAAATTATTTATCCAAAAACATATTTATTCCGTGCGGGGATAATATTCATTTTAGTCCCACGCACGGCGCGTTCTCCCGTTTAAAAGCTTACCCTCCTGTCCCCACTCGAAAAATTCTTCCACCACACCGCGCCGTGCGATTAACCGTTAACCACTATGTCCCCATCGAGAATAATTCCCCTCACGGCATGTAATCACAAACACACGAATCCAAATTATTTATCCCAAAACGCATTTATGCCGTGCGGGGAAAATATTCATTCTAGTCACACGCACGGCGCGTTCTCCCGTTTATTAACTTGCCCTCCTGTGCCCACTCGAAAAATTCTTCCACCACACCGCGCCGTGCGATTAACCGTTAACCTCTATGTCCCCATCGAGAATAATTCCCCGCACGGCACGTATTCACAAACACACGAATCCAAATTATTTATCCCAAAACGCATTTATGCCGTGCGGGGAAAATATTCATTTTATTCCCACGCACGGCGCGTTCTCCCGTTTGAAAACTTGCCCGCCTGTCCCCACGCGAAAAATTCTTGAACCACACCGCGCCGTGCGATTAACCGTTAACCACTATGCCCCCATCGAGAATAATTCCCCGCACGGCATGTAATCACAAACACACGAATCCAAATTATTTATCCCAAAACGCATTTTTGCCGTGCGGGGAAAATATTCATTCTAGTCCCACGCACGGCGCGTTTTCCCGTTTATTAACTTGCCCTCCTGTTCCCACTCGAAAAATTCTTGAACCACACCGCGCCGTGCGATTAACCGTTAACCTCTATGTCCCCATCGAGAATTATTCCCCGCACGGCACGTAATCGCAAACACACGAATACAAATTATTTATCCAAAAACGTATTTATGCCGTACGGGGATAATATTCATTTCAGTCCCACGCACGGCGCGTTCTCCCGTTTAAACACTTGTCCTTCTGTCCCCACGCGAAAAATTCTTCCACCACACCGCGCCGTGCGATTAACCGTTAAACTCTATGTCCCCATCGAGAATAATTCCCCGCACGGCATGTAATCACAAACACACGAATCCAAATTATTTATCCAAAAACGTATTTAAGCCGTGCGGGGAAAATATTCATTTTAGTCCCACGCACGGCGCGTTCTCCCGTTTAAAAACTTGCCCTCCTGTCCCCACTCGAAAAATTCTTCCACCACACCGCGCCGTGCGATTAACCGTTAACTACTATGTCCCCATCGAAAATAATTCCCCGCACGGCACGTAATCGCAAACACACGAATACAAATTATTTATCCAAAAACGTATTTATGCCGTGCGGGGATAATATTCATTTCAGTCCCACGCACGGCGCGTTCTCCAGTTTAAAAACTTGCCCTCCTGTAGCCACGCGAATAATTCTTGAACCACACCGCGCCGTGCGATTAACCGTTAAACTCTATGTCCCCATCGAGAATAATTCCCCGCACGGCACGTAATCGCAAACACACGAATACAAATTATTTATCCAAAAACGTATTTAAGCCGTGCGGGGAAAATATTCATTTTAGTCCCACGCACGGCGCGTTCTCCCGTTTAAAAACTTGCCCTCCTGTCCCCACTCGAAAAATTCTTCCACCACACCGCGCCGTGCGATTAACCGTTAACTACTATGTCCCCATCGAAAATAATTCCCCGCACGGCACGTAATCACAAACACACTAATCCAAATTATTTATCCCAAAATGCATTTATGCCTTGCGGCGAAAATATTCATTTTAGTCCCACGCACGGAGCGTTCTCGCGTTTATAAACTTGCCCTCCTGTCCCCACTCGAAAAATTCTTCCGACCCAGCGCGCTGTGCGATTAACCGTTAATCTCTATGTCCCCATCGAGAATAATTCCCCGCACGGCACGTAATCACAAACACACGAAACCAAATTATTTATCCCAAAAGGCATTTATGCCGTGCGGGGAAAATATTCTTTTCAGTCCGACGCACGGCGCGTTCTCCCGTTTAAAAACTTGTCCTTCTGTCCCCACGCGAAAAATTCTTCCACCACACCGCGCCGTGCGATTAACCGTTAAACTCTATGTCCCCATCGAGAATAATTCCCCGCACGGCACGTAATCACAAACACACGAATCCAAATTATTTATCCCAAAACGCATTTATGCCGTGCGGGGAAAATATTCATTTTAGTCCCACGCACGGCGCGTTCTCCAGTTTAAAAACTTGCCCTCCTCTCCCCACTCGAAAAATTCTTCCACCACATCGCGCCGTGCGATTAACCGTTAACCTCTATGTCCCTATCGAGAATAATTCCCCGCACGGCACGTAATCGCAAACACACGAATACAAATTATTTATCTAAAAACGTATTTATGCCGTGCGGGGATAATATTCATTTTAGTCCCACGCACGGCGCGTTCTCCCGTTTAAAAGCTTACCCTCCTGTCCCCACTCGAAAAATTCTTCCACCACACCACGCCGTGCGATTAACCGTTGACCACTATGTCCCCATCGAGAATAATTCCCCGCTCGACATGTAATCACAAACACACGAATCCAAATTATTTATCCCAAAACGCATTTATGCCGTGCGGGGAAAATATTCATTCTAGTCCCACGCACGGCGCGTTCTCCCGTTTATTAACTTGCCCTCCTGTGCCCACTCGAAAAATTCTTCCACCACACCGCGCCGTGCGATTAACCGTTAACCTCTATGTCCCCATCGAGAATAATTCCCCGCACGGCACGTATTCACAAACACACGAATCCAAATTATTTATCCCAAAACGCATTTATGCCGTGCGGGGAAAATATTCATTTTATTCCCACGCACGGCGCGTTCTCCCGTTTGAAAACTTGCCCGCCTGTCCCCACGCGAAAAATTCTTGAACCACACCGCGCCGTGCGATTAACCGTTAACCTGTATTTCCCTATCGAGAATAATTCCCCGCACGGCACGTAATCGCAAACACACGAATACAAATTATTTATCCAAAAACGTATTTATGCCGTGCGGGGATAATATTCATTTTAGTCCCACGCACGGCGCGTTCTCCCGTTTATAAGCTTACCCTCCAGTCCCCACTCGAAAAATTCTTCCACCACACCGCCCCGTGCGATTAACCGTTAACCACTATGTCCCCATCGAGAATAATTCCCCGCACGGCATGTAATCGCAAACACACGAATACAAATTATTTATCCAAAAACATATTTATTCCGTGCGGGGATAATATTCATTTTAGTCCCACGCACGGCGCGTTCTCCCGTTTAAAAGCTTACCCTCCTGTCCCCACTCGAAAAATTCTTCCACCACACCGCGCCGTGCGATTAACCGTTAACCACTATGTCCCCATCGAGAATAATTCCCCGCACGGCATGTAATCACAAACACACGAATCCAAATTATTTATCCCAAAACGCATTTATGCCGTGCGGGGAAAATATTCATTCTAGTCACACGCACGGCGCGTTCTCCCGTTTATTAACTTGCCCTCCTGTGCCCACTCGAAAAATTCTTCCACCACACCGCGCCGTGCGATTAACCGTTAACCTCTATGTCCCCATCGAGAATAATTCCCCGCACGGCACGTATTCACAAACACACGAATCCAAATTATTTATCCCAAAACGCATTTATGCCGTGCGGGGAAAATATTCATTTTATTCCCACGTACGGCGCGTTCTCCCATTTGAAAACTTGCCCGCCTGTCCCCACGCGAAAAATTCTTGAACCACACCGCGCCGTGCGATTAACCGTTAAACTCTATTTCCCTATCGAGAATAATTCCCCGAACGGCACGTAATCACAAACACACGAATCCAAATTATTTATCCCAAAACGCATTTATGCCGTGCGGGGAAAATATTCATTTTAATCCCACGCACGGCGCGTTCTCCAGTTTAAAAACTTGCTCTTCTGTCCCCACCCGAAAAATTCTTCCACCACACCGCGCCGTGCGATTAACCGTTAACCACTATGCCCCCATCGAGAATAATTCCCAGCACGGCATGTAATCACAAACACACGAATCCAAAATATTTATCCCAAAACGCATTTTTGCCGTGCGGGGAAAATATTCATTCTAGTCCCACGCACGGCGCGTTTTCCCGTTTATTAACTTGCCCTCCTGTTCCCACTCGAAAAATTCTTGAACCACACCGCGCCGTGCGATTAACCGTTAACCTCTATGTCCCCATCGAGAATTATTCCCCGCACGGCACGTAATCGCAAACACACGAATACAAATTATTTATCCAAAAACGTATTTATGCCGTGCGGGGATAATATTCATTTCAGTCCCACGCACGGCGCGTTCTACAGTTTAAAAACTTGTCCTTCTGTCCCCACGCGAAAAATTCTTCCACCACACCGCGCCGTGCGATTAACCGTTAAACTCTATGTCCCCATCGAGAATAATTCCCCGCACGGCACGTAATCACAAACACACGAATCCAAATTATTTATCCCAAAACGCATTTATGCCGTGCGGGGAAAATATTCATTTTAGTCCCACGCACGGCGCGTTCTCCAGTTTAAAAACTTGCCCTCCTCTCCCCACTCGAAAAATTCTTCCACCACACCGCGCCGTGCGATTAACCGTTAACCTCTATGTCCCTATCGAGAATAATTCCCCGCACGGCACGTAATCGCAAACACACGAATACAAATTATTTATCCAAAAACGTATTTATGCCGTGCGGGGATAATATTCATTTTAGTCCCACGCACGGCGCGTTCTCCCGTTTAAAATCTTACCCTCCTGTCCCCACTCGAAAAATTCTTCCACCACACCGCGCCGTGCGATTAACCGTTGACCACTATGTCCCCATCGAGAATAATTCCCCGCTCGGCATGTAATCACAAACACACGAATCCAAATTATTTATCCCAAAACGCATTTATGCCGTGCGGGGAAAATATTCATTCTAGTCCCACGCACAGCGCGTTCTCCCGTTTATTAACTTGCCCTCCTGTGCCCACTCGAAAAATTCTTCCACCACACCGCGCCGTGCGATTAACCGTTAACCTCTATGTCCCCATCGAGAATAATTCCCCGCACGGCACGTATTCACAAACACACGAATCCAAATTATTTATCCCAAAACGCATTTATGCCGTGCGGGGAAAATATTCATTTTATTCCCACGCACGGCGCGTTCTCCCGTTTGAAAACTTGCCCGCCTGTTCCCACGTGAAAAATTCTTGAACCACACCGCGCCGTGCGATTAACCGTTAAACTCTATGTCCCCATCGAGAATAATTCCCCGCACGGCACGTAATCACAAACACACGAATCCAAATTATTTATCCCAAAACGCATTTATGCCGTGCGGGGAAAATATTCATTTTAGTCCCACGCACGGCGCGTTCTCCAGTTTAAAAACTTGCCCTCCTGTCCGCACTCGAAAAATTCTTCCACCACACCGCGCCGTGCGATTAACCGTTAACCTCTATGTCCCTATCGAGAATAATTCCCCGCACGGCACGTAATCGCAAACACACGAATACAAATTATTTATCCAAAAACGTATTTTTGCCGTGCGGGGATAATATTCATTTTAGTCCCACGCACGGCGCGTTCTCCCGTTTAAAAGCTTACCCTCCTGTCCCCACTCGGAAAATTCTTCCACCACACCGCGCCGTGCGATTAACCGTTAACCACTATGTCCCCATCTAGAATAATTCCCCGCACGGCACGTAATCGCAAACACACGAATCCAAATTATTTATCCCAAAACGCATTTATGCCGTGCGGGGAAAATATTCATTTTAGTCCCACGCACGGCGCGTTCTCCCGTTTATTAACTTGCCCTCCTGTGCCCACTCGAAAAATTCTTCCACCACACCGCGCCGTGCTATTAACCGTTAACCTCTATGTTCCCATCGAGAATAATTCCCCGCACGGCACGTATTCACAAACACACGAATCCAAATTATTTATCCCAAAACGCATTTATGCCGTGCGGGGATAATATTCATTTTAGTCCCACGCACGGCGCGTTCTCCCGTTTAAAAGCTTACCCTCCTGTCCCCACTCGAAAAATTCTTCCACCACACCGCGCCGTGCTATTAACCGTTAACCACTATGTCCCCATCGAGAATAATTCCCCGCACGGCATGTAATCGCAAACACACGAATACAAATTATTTATCCAAAAACGTATTTATGCCGTGCGGGGATAATATTCATTCTAGTCACACGCACGGCGCGTTCTCCCGTTTATTAACTTGCCCTCCTATGCCCACTCGAAAAATTCTTCCACCACACCGCGCCGTGCTATTAACCGTTAACCTCTATGTTCCCATCGAGAATAATTCCCCGCACGGCACGTATTCACAAACACACGAATCCAAATTATTTATCCCAAAACGCATTTATGCCGTGCGGGGATAATATTCATTTTAGTCCCACGCACGGCGCGTTCTCCCGTTTAAAAGCTTACCCTCCTGTCCCCACTCGAAAAATTCTTCCACCACACCGCGCCGTGCTATTAACCGTTAACCACTATGTCCCCATCGAGAATAATTCCCCGCACGGCATGTAATCGCAAACACACGAATACAAATTATTTATCCAAAAACGTATTTATGCCGTGCGGGGATAATATTCATTCTAGTCACACGCACGGCGCGTTCTCCCGTTTATTAACTTGCCCTCCTATGCCCACTCGAAAAATTCTTCCACCACACCGCGCCGTGCGATTAACCGTTAACCTCTATGTCCCCATCGAGAATAATTCCCTGCACGGCACGTATTCACAAACACACGAATCCAAATTATTTATCCCAAAATGCATTTATGCCGTGCGGGGAAAATATTCATTTTATTCCCACGCACGGCGCGTTCTCCCGTTTGAAAACTTGCCCGCCTGTCCCCACGCGAAAAATTCTTGAACCACACCGCGCCGTGCGATTAACCGTTAACTTCTATTTCCCTATCGAGAATAATTCCCCGCACGGCACGTAATCGCAAACACACGAATGCAAATTAATTATCCAAAAACGTATTTATGCCGTGCGGGGATAATATTCATTTTAGTCCCACGCACGGCGCGTTCTCCCGTTTAAAAGCTTACCCTCCTGTCCCCACTCGAAAAATTCTTCCACCACACCGCGCCGTGCGATTAACCGTTAACCTCTATGTCCCCATCGAGAATAATTCCCCGCACGGCACGTATTCACAAACACACGAATCCAAATTATTTATCCCAAAACGCATTTATGCCGTGCGGGGAAAATATTCATTTTATTCCCACGCACGGCGCGTTCTCCCGTTTGAAAACTTGCCCGCCTGTCCCCACGCGAAAAATTCTTGAACCATACCGCGCCGTGCGATTAACCGTTAACCTCTATGTTCCAATCGAGAATAATTCCCCGCACGGCACGTATTCACAAACACACGAATCCAAATTATTTATCCCAAAACGCATTTATGCCGTGCGGGGATAATATTCATTTTAGTCCCACGCACGGCGCGTTCTCCCGTTTCAAAGCTTACCCTCCTGTCCCCACTCGAAAAATTCTTCCACCACACCGCGCCGTGCGATTAACCGTTAACCACTATGTCCCCATCGAGAATAATTCCCCGCACGGCATGTAATCTCAAACACACGAATACAAATTATTTATCCAAAAACGTATTTATGCCGTGCGGGGATAATATTCATTTTAGTCCCACGCACGGCGCGTTCTCCCGTTTAAAAGCTTACCCTCCTGTCCCCACTCGGAAAATTCTTCCACCACACCGCGCCGTGCGATTAACCGTTAGCCAATATGCCCCCATCATGAATAATTCCCCGCACGGCATGTAATCACAAACACACGAATCCAAATTATTTATCCCAAAACGCATTTATGCCGTGCGGGGAAAATATTCATTCTAGTCCCACGCACGGCGCGTTTTCCCGTTTATTAACTTGCCCTCCTGTGCCCACTCGAAAAATTCTTCCACCACACCGCGCCGTGCGATTAACCGTTAACCTCTATGTCCCCATCGAGAATTATTCCCCGCACGGCACGTAATCGCAAACACACGAATACAAATTATTTATCCAAAAACGTATTTATGCCGTGCGGGGATAATATTCATTTTAGTCCCACGCACGGCGCGTTCTCCCGTTTAAAAGCTTACCCTCCTGTCCCCACTCGAAAAATTCTTCCACCACACCGCGCCGTGCGATTAACCGTTAACCACTATGTCCCCATCGAGAATAATTCCCCGCACGGCATGTAATATCAAACACACGAATCCAAATTATTTATCCCAAAACGCATTTATGCCGTGCGGGGAAAATATTCATTCTAGTCACACGCACGGCGCGTTCTCCCGTTTATTAACTTGCCCTCCTGTGCCCACTCGAAAAATTCTTCCACCACACCGCGCCGTGCGATTAACCGTTAACCTCTATGTTCCCATCGAGAATAATTCCCCGCACGGCACGTATTCACAAACACACGAATCCAAATTATTTATCCCAAAACGCTTATGCCGTGCGGGGAAAATATTCATTTTATTCCCACGCACGGCGCGTTCTCCCGTTTGAAAACTTGCCCGCCTGTCCCCACGCGAAAAATTCTTGAACCACACCGCGCCGTGCGATTAACCGTTAACCTCTATTTCCCTATCGAGAATAATTCCCCGCACGGCACGTAATCACAAACACACGAATCCAAATTATTTATCCCAAAACGCATTTATGCCATGCGGGGAAAATATTCATTTTAATCCCACGCACGGCGCGTTCTCCAGTTTAAAAACTTGCTCTTCTGTCCCCACTCGAAAAATTCTTCCACCACACCGCGCCGTGCGATTAACCGTTAACCACTATGCCCCCATCGAGAATAATTCCCCGCACGGCATGTAATCACAAACACACGAATCCAAATTATTTATCTCAAAACGCATTTTTGCCGTGCGGGGAAAATATTCATTCTAGTCCCACGCACGGCGCGTTTTCCCGTTTATTAACTTGCCCTCCTGTTCCCACTCGAAAAATTCTTGAACCACACCGCGCCGTGCGATTAACCGTTAACCTCTATGTCCCCATCGAGAATTATTCCCCGCACGGCACGTAATCGCAAACACACGAATATAAATTATTTATCCAAAAACGTATTTATGCCGTGCGGGGATAATATTCATTTCAGTCCCACGCACGGCGCGTTCTCCCGTTTAAACACTTGTCCTTCTGTCCCCACGCGAAAAATTCTTCCACCACACCGCGCCGTGCGATTAACCGTTAACCACTATGTCCCCATCGAGAATAATTCCCCGCACGGCATGTAATCGCATACACACGAATACAAATTATTTATCCAAAAACGTATTTATGCCGTGCGGGGATAATATTCATTTTATTCCCACGCACGGCGCGTTCTCCCGTTTAACAGCTTACCCTCCTGTCCCCACTCGAAAAATTCTTCAACCACACCGCGCCGTGCGATTAGCCGTTAACCACTATGTCCCCATCGAGAATAATTCACCGCACGGCATGTAATCACAAACACACGAATCCAAATTATTTATCCCAAAATGCATTTATGCCGTGCGGGGAAAATATTCATTCTAGTCACACGCACGGCGCGTTCTCCCGTTTATTAACTTGCCCTCCTGTGCCCACTCGAAAAATTCTTCCACCACACCGCGCCGTGCGATTAACCGTTAACCTCTATGTCCCCATCGAGAATAATTCCCCGCACGGCATGTAATCGCAAACACACGAATACAAATTATTTATCCAAAAACGTATTTATGCCATGTGGGGATAATATTCATTTTAGTCCCACGCACGGCGCGTTCTCCCGTTTAAAAGCTTACCCTCCTGTCCCCACTCGAAAAATTCTTCCACCACACCGCGCCGTGCGATTAACCGTTAACCTCTATGTCCCCATCGAGAATAATTCCCCGCACGGCATGTAATCGCAAACACACGAATACAAATTATTTATCCAAAAACGTATTTATGCCATGTGGGGATAATATTCATTTTAGTCCCACGCACGGCGCGTTCTCCCGTTTAAAAGCTTACCCTCCTGTCCCCACTCGAAAAATTCTTCCACCACACCGCGCCGTGCGATTAACCGTTAACCTCTATGTCCCCATCGAGAATAATTCCCCGCACGGCACGTATTCACAAACACACGAATCCAAATTATTTATCCCAAAACGCATTTATGCCGTGCGGGGAAAATATTCATTTTATTCCCACGCACGGCGCGTTCTCCCGTTTGAAAACTTGCCCGCCTGTCCCCACGCGAAAAATTCTTGAACCATACCGCGCCGTGCGATTAACCGTTAACCTCTATTTCCCTATCGAGAATAATTCCCCGCACGGCACGTAATCGCAAACACACGAATACAAATTATTTATCCAAAAACGTATTTATGCCGTGCGGGGATAATATTCATTTTAGTCCCACGCACGGCGCGTTCTCCCGTTTAAAAGCTTACCCTCCTGTCCCCACTCGGAAAATTCTTCCACCACACCGCGCCGTGCGATTAACCGTTAGCCACTATGCCCCCATCGAGAATAATTCCCCGCACGGCATGTAATCACAAACACACGAATCCAAATTATTTATCCCAAAACGCATTTATGCCGTGCGGGGAAAATATTCATTCTAGTCCCACGCACGTCGCGTTTTCCCGTTTATTAACTTGCCCTCCTGTGCCCACTCGAAAAATTCTTCCACCACACCGCGCCATGCGATTAACCGTTAACCTCTATGTCCCCATCGAGAATTATTCCCCGCACGGCTCGTAATCGCAAACACACGAATACAAATTATTTATCCAAAAACGTATTTATGCCGTGCGGGGATAATATTCATTTTAGTCCCACGCACGGCGCGTTCTCCAGTTTAAAAACTTGCCCTACTGTCCCCACTCGAAAAATTCTTCCACCACACCGCGCCGTGCGATTAACCGTTAACCACTATGCCCCCATCGAGAATAATTCCCCGCACGGCATGTAATCACAAACACACGAATCCAAATTATTTATCCCAAAACGCATTTATGCCGTGCGGGGAAAATATTCATTCTAGTCCCACGCACGGCGCTTTTTCCCTTTTATTAACTTGCCCTCCTGTGCCCACTGGAAAAATTCTTCCACCACACCGCGCCGTGCGATTAACCGTTAACCTCTATGTCCCCATCGAGAATTATTCCCCGCACGGCACGTAATCGCAAACACACGAATACAAATTATTTATCCAAAAACGTATTTATGCCGTTCGGGGATAATATTCATTTTAGTCCCACGCACGGCGCGTTCTCCCGTTTAAAAGCTTACCCTCCTGTCCCCACTCGGAAAATTCTTCCAACACTCCGCGCCGTGCGATTAACCGTTAACCACTATGTCCCCATCGAGAATAATTCCCCGCACGGCATGTAATCACAAACACACGAATCCAAATTATTTATCCCAAAACGCATTTATGCCGTGCGGGGAAAATATTCATTTTATTCCCACGCACGGCGCGTTCTCCAGTTTAAAAACTTGCCCTCCTGTCCCCACGCGAAAAATTCTTGAACCACACCGCGCCGTGCGATTAACCGTTAAACTCTATGTCCCCATCGAGAATAATTCCCCGCACGGCACGTAATCACAAACACACGAATCCAAATTATTGATCCCAAAACGCATTTATGCCGTGCGGGGAAAATATTCACTCTAGTCCCACGCACGGCGCGTTCTCCCGTTTATTAACTTGCCCTCCTGTGCCCATTCGAAAAATTTTTCCACCACACCGCGCCGTGCGATTAACCGTTAAACTCTATGTCCCCATCGAGTATAATTCCCCGCACGGCACGTAATCGCAAACACACGAATCCAAATTATTTATCCCAAAACGCATTTATGCCGTGCGGGGAAAATATTCATTTCAGTCCCACGCACGGCGCGTTCTCCAGTTTAAAAACTTGCCCTCCTGTCCCCACGCGAAAAATTCTTGAACCACACCGCGCCGTGCGATTAACCGTTAAACTCTATGTCCCCATCGAGAATAATTCCCCGCACGGCACGTAATCACAAACACACGAATCCAAATTATTTATCCCAAAACGCATTTATGCGGTGCGGGGAAAATATTCATTTTAGTCCCACGCACGGCGCGTTCTCCAGTTTAAAAACTTGCCCTCCTGTCCGCACTCGAAAAATTCTTCCACCACACCGCGCCGTGCGATTAACCGTTAACCTCTATGTCCCTATCGAGAATAATTCCCCGCACGGCACGTAATCGCAAACACACGAATACAAATTATTTATCCAAAAACGTATTTATGCCGTGCGGGGATAATATACATTTTAGTCCCACGCACGGCGCGTTCTCCCGTTTAAAAGCTTACCCTCCTGTCCCCACTCGGAAAATTCTTCCACCACACCGCGCCGTGCGATTAACCGTTAACCACTATGTCCCCATCTAGAATAATTCCCCGCACGGCATGTAATCACAAACACACGAATCCAAATTATTTATCCCAAAACGCATTTATGCCGTGTGGGGAAAATATTCATTCTAGTCCCACGCACGGCGCGTTCTCCCGTTTATTAACTTGCCCTCCTGTGCCCACTCGAAAAATTCTTCCACCACACCGCGCCGTGCGATTAACCGTTAACCTCTATGTCCCCATCGAGAATAATTCCCCGCACGGCACGTATTCACAAACACACGAATCCAAATTATTTATCCCAAAACGCATTTATGCCGTGCGGGGATAATATTCATTTTAGTCCCACGCACGGCGCGTTCTCCAGTTTAAAAACTTGCCCTCCTGTGCCCACTCGAAAAATTCTTCCACCACACCGCGCCGTGCGATTAACCGTTAACCACTATGCCCCCATCGAGAATAATTCCCCGCACGGCATGTAATCACAAACACACGAATCCAAATTATTTATCCCAAAACGCATTTATGCCGTTCGGGGAAAATATTCATTTTAGTCCCACGCACGGCGCGTTCTCCAGTTTAAAAACTTGCCCTCCTGTCCGCACTCGAAAAATTCTTCCACCACACCGCGCCGTGCGATTAACCGTTAACCTCTATGTCCCTATCGAGAATAATTCCCCGCACGGCACGTAATCGCAAACACACGAATACAAATTATTTATCCAAAAACGTATTTATGCCGTGCGGGGATAATATACATTTTAGTCCCACGCACGGCGCGTTCTCCCGTTTATTAACTTGCCCTCCTGTTCCCACTCGAAAAATTCTTGAACCACACCGCGCCGTGCGATTAACCGTTAACCTCTATGTCCCCATCGAGAATTATTCCCCGCACGGCACGTAATCGCAAACACACGAATATAAATTATTTATCCAAAAACGTATTTATGCCGTGCGGGGATAATATTCATTTCAGTCCCACGCACGGCGCGTTCTCCCGTTTAAACACTTGTCCTTCTGTCCCCACGCGAAAAATTCTTCCACCACACCGCGCCGTGCGATTAACCGTTAACCACTATGTCCCCATCGAGAATAATTCCCCGCACGGCATGTAATCGCATACACACGAATACAAATTATTTATCCAAAAACGTATTTATGCCGTGCGGGGATAATATTCATTTTAGTCCCACGCACGGCGCGTTCTCCCGTTTAAAAGCTTACCCTCCTGTCCCCACTCGAAAAATTCTTCAACCACACCGCGCCGTGCGATTAACCGTTAACCACTATGTCCCCATCGAGAAAAATTCACCGCACGGCATGTAATCACAAACACACGAATCCAAATTATTTATCCCAAAATGCATTTATGCCGTGCGGGGAAAATATTCATTCTAGTCACACGCACGGCGCGTTCTCCCGTTTATTAACTTGCCCTCCTGTGCCCACTCGAAAAATTCTTCCACCACACCGCGCCGTGCGATTAACCGTTAACCTCTATGTCCCCATCGAGAATAATTCCCCGCACGGCACGTATTCACAAACACACGAATCCAAATTATTTATCCCAAAACGCATTTATGCCGTGCGGGGAAAATATTCATTTTATTCCCACGCACGGCGCGTTCTCCCGTTTGAAAACTTGCCCGCCTGTCCCCACGCGAAAAATTCTTGAACCACACCGCGCCGTGCGATTAACCGTTAACCTCTATTTCCCTATCGAGAATAATTCCCCGTATGGCACGTAATCGCAAACACACGAATACAAATTATTTATCCAAAAACGTATTTATGCCGTGCGGGGATAATATTCATTTTAGTCCCACGCACGGCGCGTTCTCCCGTTTAAAAGCTTACCCTCCTGTCCCCACTCGAAAAATTCTTCTACCACACCGCGCCGTGCGATTAACCGTTAACCACTATGTCCCCATCGAGAATAATTCCCCGCACGGCATGTAATCGCAAACACACGAATACAAATTATTTATCCAAAAACGTATTTATGCTATGCGGAGATAATATTCATTTTAGTCCCACGCACGGCGCGTTCTCCCGTTTAAAAGCTTACCCTCCTGTCCCCACTCGAAAAATTCTTCCACCACACCGCGCCGTGCGATTAACCGTTAACCTCTATGTCCCCATCGAGAATAATTCCCCGCACGGCACGTATTCACAAACTTACGAATCCAAATTATTTATCCCAAAACGCATTTATGCCGTGCGGGGAAAATATTCATTTTATTCCCACGCACGGCGCGTTCTCCCGTTTATTAACTTGCCCTCCTGTGCCCACTCGAAAAATTCTTCCACCACACCGCGCCGTGCTATTAACCGTTAACCTCTATGTCCCCATCGAGAATAATTCCCCGCACGGCACGTATTCACAAACACACGAATCCAAATTATTTATCCCAAAACGCATTTATGCCGTGCGGGGATAATATTCATTTTAGTCCCACGCACGGCGCGTTCTCCAGTTTAAAAACTTGCCCTCCTGTGCCCACTCGAAAAATTCTTCCACCACACCGCGCCGTGCGATTAACCGTTAACCACTATGCCCCCATCGAGAATAATTCCCCGCACGGCATGTAATCACAAACACACGAATCCAAATTATTTATCCCAAAACGCATTTATGCGGTGCGGGGAAAATATTCATTTTAGTCCCACGCACGGCGCGTTCTCCCGTTTAAACACTTGTCCTTCTGTCCCCACGCGAAAAATTCTTCCACCACACCGCGCCGTGCGATTAACCGTTAACCACTATGTCCCCATCGAAAATAATTCCCCGCACGGCATGTAATCGCAAACACACGAATACAAATTATTTATCCAAAAACGTATTTATGCCGTGCGGGGATAATATTCATTTTAGTCCCACGCACGGCGCGTTCTCCCGTTTAAAAGCTTACCCTCCTGTCCCCACTCGAAAAATTCTTCAACCACACCGCGCCGTGCGATTAACCGTTACCCACTATGTCCCCATCGAGAATAATTCACCGCACGGCATGTAATCACAAACACACGAATCCAAATTATTTATCCCAAAATGCATTTATGCCGTGCGGGGAAAATATTCATTCTAGTCACACGCACGGCGCGTTCTCCCGTTTATTAACTTGCCCTCCTGTGCCCACTCGAAAAATTCTTCCACCACACCGCGCCGTGCGATTAACCGTTAACCTCTATGTCCCCATCGAGAATAATTCCCCGCACGGCACGTATTCACAAACACACGAATCCAAATTATTTATCCCAAAACGCATTTATGTCGTGCGGGGAAAATATTCATTTTATTCCCACGCACGGCGCGTTCTCCCGTTTGAAAACTTGCCCGCCTGTCCCCACGCGAAAAATTCTTGAACCACACCGCGCCGTGCGATTAACCGTTAACCTCTATTTCCCTATCGAGAATAATTCCCCGTACGGCACGTAATCACAAACACACGAATCCAAATTATTTATCCCAAAACGCATTTATGCCGTTCGGGGAAAATATTCATTTTAGTCCCACGCACGGCGCGTTCTCCAGTTTAAAAACTTGCCCTCCTGTCCCCACTCGAAAAATTCTTCTACCACACCGCGCCGTGCGATTAACCGTTAACCACTATGTCCCCATCGAGAATAATTCCCCGCACGGCATGTAATCGCAAACACACGAATACAAATTATTTATCCAAAAACGTATTTATGCTATGCGGAGATAATATTCATTTTAGTCCCACGCACGGCGCGTTCTCCCGTTTAAAAGCTTACCCTCCTGTCCCCACTCGAAAAATTCTTCCACCACACCGCGCCGTGCGATTAACCGTTAACCTCTATGTCCCCATCGAGAATAATTCCCCGCACGGCACGTATTCACAAACTTACGAATCCAAATTATTTATCCCAAAACGCATTTATGCCGTGCGGGGAAAATATTCATTTTATTCCCACGCACGGCGCGTTCTCCAGTTTAAAAACTTGCCCTCCTGTCCGCACTCGAAAAATTCTTCCACCACACCGCGCCGTGCGATTAACCGTTAACCTCTATGTCACTATCGAGAATAATTCCCCGCACGGCACGTAATCGCAAACACACGAATACAAATTATTTATCCAAAAACGTATTTATGCCGTGCGGGGATAATATACATTTTAGTCCCACGCACGGCGCGTTCTCCCGTTTAAAAGCTTACCCTCCTGTCCCCACTTGGAAAATTCTTCCACCACACCGCGCCGTGCGATTAACCGTTAACCACTATGTCCCCATCTAGAATAATTCCCCGCACGGCATGTAATCACAAACACACGAATCCAAATTATTTATCCCAAAACGCATTTATGCCGTGTGGGGAAAATATTCATTCTAGTCCCACGCACGGCGCGTTCTCCCGTTTATTAACTTGCCCTCCTGTGCCCACTCGAAAAATTCTTCCACCACACCGCGCCGTGCTATTAACCGTTAACCTCTATGTCCCCATCGAGAATAATTCCCCGCACGGCACGTATTCACAAACACACGAATCCAAATTATTTATCCCAAAACGCATTTATGCCGTGCGGGGATAATATTCATTTTAGTCCCACGCACGGCGCGTTCTCCAGTTTAAAAACTTGCCCTCCTGTGCCCACTCGAAAAATTCTTCCACCACACCGCGCCGTGCGATTAACCGTTAACCACTATGCCCCCATCGAGAATAATTCCCCGCACGGCATGTAATCACAAACACACGAATCCAAATTATTTATCCCAAAACGCATTTATGCGGTGCGGGGAAAATATTCATTTTAGTCCCACGCACGGCGCGTTCTCCCGTTTAAACACTTGTCCTTCTGTCCCCACGCGAAAAATTCTTCCACCACACCGCGCCGTGCGATTAACCGTTAACCACTATGTCCCCATCGAGAATAATTCCCCGCACGGCATGTAATCGCATACACACGAATACAAATTATTTATCCAAAAACGTATTTATGCCGTGCGGGGATAATATTCATTTTAGTCCCACGCACGGCGCGTTCTCCCGTTTAAAAGCTTACCCTCCTGTCCCCACTCGAAAAATTCTTCTACCACACCGCGCCGTGCGATTAACCGTTAACCACTATGTCCCCATCGAAAATAATTCCCCGCACGGCATGTAATCGCAAACACACGAATACAAATTATTTATCCAAAAACGTATTTATGCCATGCGGGGATAATATTCATTTTAGTCCCACGCACGGCGCGTTCTCCCGTTTAAAAGCTTACCCTCCTGTCCCCACTCGAAAAATTCTTCCACCACACCGCGCCGTGCGATTAACCGTTAACCTCTATGTCCCCATCGAGAATAATTCCCCGCACGACACGTATTCACAAACACACGAATCCAAATTATTTATCCCAAAACGCATTTATGCCGTGCGGGGAAAATATTCATTTTATTCCCACGCACGGCGCGTTCTCCAGTTTAAAAACTTGCCCTCCTGTCCGCACTCGAAAAATTCTTCCACCACACCGCGCCGTGCGATTAACCGTTAACCTCTATGTCCCTATCGAGAATAATTCCCCGCACGGCACGTAATCGCAAACACACGAATACAAATTATTTATCCAAAAACGTATTTATGCCGTGCGGGGATAATATACATTTTAGTCCCACGCACGGCGCGTTCTCCCGTTTAAAAGCTTACCCTCCTGTCCCCACTCGGAAAATTCTTCCACCACACCGCGCCGTGCGATTAACCGTTAACCACTATGTCCCCATCTAGAATAATTCCCCGCACGGCATGTAATCACAAACACACGAATCCAAATTATTTATCCCAAAACGCATTTATGCCGTGTGGGGAAAATATTCATTCTAGTCCCACGCACGGCGCGTTCTCCCGTTTATTAACTTGCCCTCCTGTGCCCACTCGAAAAATTCTTCCACCACACCGCGCCGTGCTATTAACCGTTAACCTCTATGTCCCCATCGAGAATAATTCCCCGCACGGCACGTATTCACAAACACACGAATCCAAATTATTTATCCCAAAACGCATTTATGCCGTGCGGGGATAATATTCATTTTAGTCCCACGCACGGCGCGTTCTCCAGTTTAAAAACTTGCCCTCCTGTGCCCACTCGAAAAATTCTTCCACCACACAGCGCCGTGCGATTAACCGTTAACCACTATGCCCCCATCGAGAATAATTCCCCGCACGGCATGTAATCACAAACACACGAATCCAAATTATTTATCCCAAAACGCATTTATGCCGTTCGGGGAAAATATTCATTTTAGTCCCACGCACGGCGCGTTCTCCAGTTTAAAAACTTGCCCTCCTGTGCCCACTCGAAAAATTCTTGAACCACACCGCGCCGTGCGATTAACCGTTAAACTCTATGTCCCCATCGAGAATAATTCCCCGCACGGCACGTAATCACAAACACACGAATCCAAATTATTTATCCCAAAACGCATTTATGCGGTGCGGGGAAAATATTCATTTTAGTCCCACGCACGGCGCGTTCTCCAGTTTAAAAACTTGCCCTCCTGTCCGCACTCGAAAAATTCTTCCACCACACCGCGCCGTGCGATTAACCGTTAACCTCTATGTCCTTATCGAGAATAATTCCCCGCACGGCACGTAATCGCAAACACACGAATACAAATTATTTATCCAAAAACGTATTTATGCCGTGCGGGGATAATATACATTTTAGTCCCACGCACGGCGCGTTCTCCCGTTTATTAACTTGCCCTCCTGTTCCCACTCGAAAAATTCTTGAACCACACCGCGCCGTGCGATTAACCGTTAACCTCTATGTCCCCATCGAGAATTATTCCCCGCACGGCACGTAATCGCAAACACACGAATATAAATTATTTATCCAAAAACGTATTTATGCCGTGCGGGGATAATATTCATTTCAGTCCCACGCACGGCGCGTTCTCCCGTTTAAACACTTGTCCTTCTGTCCCCACGCGAAAAATTCTTCCACCACACCGCGCCGTGCGATTAACCGTTAACCACTATGTCCCCATCGAGAATAATTCCCCGCACGGCATGTAATCACAAACACACGAATCCAAATTATTTATCCCAAAATGCATTTATGCCGTGCGGGGAAAATATTCATTTTAGTCCCACGCACGGCGCGTTCTCCAGTTTAAAAACTTGCCCTCCTGTCCGCACTCGAAAAATTCTTCCACCACACCGCGCCGTGCGATTAACCGTTAACCTCTATGTCCTTATCGAGAATAATTCCCCGCACGGCACGTAATCGCAAACACACGAATACAAATTATTTATCCAAAAACGTATTTATGCCGTGCGGGGATAATATACATTTTAGTCCCACGCACGGCGCGTTCTCCCGTTTATTAACTTGCCCTCCTGTTCCCACTCGAAAAATTCTTGAACCACACCGCGCCGTGCGATTAACCGTTAACCTCTATGTCCCCATCGAGAATTATTCCCCGCACGGCACGTAATCGCAAACACACGAATATAAATTATTTATCCAAAAACGCATTTATGCCGTGCGGGGAAAATATTCATTTTATTCCCACGCACGGCGCGTTCTCCCGTTTGAAAACTTGCCCGCCTGTCCCCACGCGAAAAATTCTTGAACCACACCGCGCCGTGCGATTAACCGTTAACCTCTATTTCCCTATCGAGAATAATTCCCCGTACGGCACGTAATCGCAAACACACGAATACAAATTATTTATCCAAAAACGTATTTATGCCGTGCGGGGATAATATTCATTTTAGTCCCACGCACGGCGCGTTCTCCCGTTTAAAAGCTTACCCTCCTGTCCCCACTCGAAAAATTCTTCTACCACACCGCGCCGTGCGATTAACCGTTAACCACTATGTCCCCATCGAGAATAATTCCCCGCACGGCATGTAATCGCAAACACACGAATACAAATTATTTATCCAAAAACGTATTTATGCCATGCGGGGAAAATATTCATTTTAGTCCCACGCACGGCGCGTTCTCCCGTTTAAAAGCTTACCCTCCTGTCCCCACTCGAAAAATTCTTCCACCACACCGCGCCGTGCGATTAACCGTTAACCTCTATGTCCCCATCGAGAATAATTCCCCGCACGGCACGTATTCACAAACACACGAATCCAAATTATTTATCCCAAAACGCATTTATGCCGTGCGGGGAAAATATTAATTTTATTCCCACGCACGGCGCGTTCTCCCGTTTGAAAACTTGCCCGCCTGTCCCCACGCGAAAAATTCTTGAACCATACCGCGCCGTGCGATTAACCGTTAACCTCTATTTCCCTATCGAGAATAATTCCCCGCACGGCACGTAATCGCAAACACACGAATACAAATTATTTATCCAAAAACGTATTTATGCCGTGCGGGGATAATATTCATTTTAGTCCCACGCACGGCGCGTTCTCCCGTTTAAAAGCTTACCCTCCTGTCCCCACTCGGAAAATTCTTCCACCACACCGCGCCGTGCGATTAACCGTTAGCCACTATGCCCCCATCGAGAATAATTCCCCGCACGGCATGTAATCACAAACACACGAATCCAAATTATTTATCCCAAAACGCATTTATGCCGTGCGGGGAAAATATTCATTTCAGTCCCACGCACGGCGCGTTCTCCCGTTTAAACACTTGTCCTTCTGTCCCCACGCGAAAAATTCTTCCACCACACCGCGCCGTGCGATTAACCGTTAACCACTATGTCCCCATCGAGAATAATTCCCCGCACGGCATGTAATCGCATACACACGAATCCAAATTATTTATCCCAAAACGCATTTATGCCGTTCGGGGAAAATATTTATTTTAGTCCCACGCACGGCGCGTTCTCCAGTTTAAAAACTTGCCCTCCTGTGCCCACTCGAAAAATTCTTGAACCACACCGCGCCGTGCGATTAACCGTTAAACTCTATGTCCCCATCGAGAATAATTCCCCGCACGGCACGTAATCACAAACACACGAATCCAAATTATTTATCCCAAAACGCATTTATGCGGTGCTTGGAAAATATTCATTTTAGTCCCACGCACGGCGCGTTCTCCAGTTTAAAAACTTGCCCTCCTGTCCGCACTCGAAAAATTCTTCCACCACACCGCGCCGTGCGATTAACCGTTAACCTCTATGTCCCTATCGAGAATAATTCCCCGCACGGCACGTAATCGCAAACACACGAATACAAATTATTTATCCAAAAACGTATTTATGCCGTGCGGGGATAATATACATTTTAGTCCCACGCACGGCGCGTTCTCCCGTTTATTAAGTTGCCCTCCTGTTCCCACTCGAAAAATTCTTGAACCACACCGCGCCGTGCGATTAACCGTTAACCACTATGTCCCCATCGAGAATAATTCACCGCACGGCATGTAATCACAAACACACGAATCCAAATTATTTATCCCAAAATGCATTTATGCCGTGCGGGGAAAATATTCATTCTAGTCACACGCACGGCGCGTTCTCCCATTTATTAACTTGCCCTCCTGTGCCCACTGGAAAAATTCTTGAACCACACCGCGCCGTGCGATTAACCGTTAACCTCTATTTCCCTATCGAGAATAATTCCCCGTACGGCACGTAATCGCAAACACACGAATACAAATTATTTATCCAAAAACGTATTTATGCCGTGCGGGGATAATATTCATTTTAGTCCCACGCACGGCGCGTTCTCCCGTTTAAAAGCTTACCCTCCTGTCCCCACTCGAAAAATTCTTCTACCACACCGCGCCGTGCGATTAACCGTTAACCACTATGTCCCCATCGAGAATAATTCCCCGCACGGCATGTAATCGCATACACACGAATACAAATTATTTATCCAAAAACGTATTTATGCCGTGCGGGGATAATATTCATTTTAGTCCCACGCACGGCGCGTTCTCCCGTTTAAAAGCTTACCCTCCTGTCCCCACTCGAAAAATTCTTCAACCACACCGCGCCGTGCGATTAACCGTTAACCACTATGTCCCCATCGAGAATAATTCACCGCACGGCATGTAATCACAAACACACGAATCCAAATTATTTATCCCAAAATGCATATATGCCGTGCGGGGAAAATATTCATTCTAGTCACACGCACGGCGCGTTCTCCCGTTTATTAACTTGCCCTCCTGTGCCCACTCGAAAAATTCTTCCACCACACCGCGCCGTGCGATTAACCGTTAACCTCTATGTCCCCATCGAGAATAATTCCCCGCACGGCACGTATTCACAAACACACGAATCCAAATTATTTATCCCAAAACGCATTTATGCCGTGCGGGGAAAATATTCATTTTATTCCCACGCACGGCGCGTTCTCCCGTTTAAAAGCTTACCCTCCTGTCCCCACTCGAAAAATTCTTCCACCACACCGCGCCGTGCGATTAACCGTTAACCTCTATGTCCCCATCGAGAATAATTCCCCGCACGGCACGTATTCACAAACACACGAATCCAAATTATTTATCCCAAAACGCATTTATGCCGTGCGGGGAAAATATTCATTTTATTCCCACGCACGGCGCGTTCTCCCGTTTGAAAACTTGCCCGCCTGTCCCCACGCGAAAAATTCTTGAACCATACCGCGCCGTGCGATTAACCGTTAACCTCTATTTCCCTATCGAGAATAATTCCCCGCACGGCACGTAATCGCAAACACACGAATACAAATTATTTATCCAAAAACGTATTTATGCCGTGCGGGGATAATATTCATTTTAGTCCCACGCACGGCGCGTTCTCCCGTTTAAAAGCTTACCCTCCTGTCCCCACTCGAAAAATTCTTCTACCACACCGCGCCGTGCGATTAACCGTTAACCACTATGTCCCCATCGAGAATAATTCCCCGCACGGCATGTAATCGCAAACACACGAATACAAATTATTTATCCAAAAACGTATTTATGCCATGCGGGGATAATAATTCATTTTAGTCCCACGCACGGCGCGTTCTCCCGTTTAAAAGCTTACCCTCCTGTCCCCACTCGAAAAATTCTTCCACCACACCGCGCCGTGCGATTAACCGTTAACCTCTATGTCCCCATCGAGAATAATTCCCCGCACGGCACGTATTCACAAACACACGAATCCAAATTATTTATCCCAAAACGCATTTATGCCGTGCGGGGAAAATATTCATTTTATTCCCACGCACGGCGCGTTCTCCCGTTTGAAAACTTGCCCGCCTGTCCCCACGCGAAAAATTCTTGAACCATACCGCGCCGTGCGATTAACCGTTAACCTCTATTTCCCTATCGAGAATAATTCCCCGCACGGCACGTAATCGCAAACACACGAATACAAATTATTTATCCAAAAACGTATTTATGCCGTGCGGGGATAATATTCATTTTAGTCCCACGCACGGCGCGTTCTCCCGTTTAAAAGCTTACCCTCCTGTCCCCACTCGGAAAATTCTTCCACCACACCGCGCCGTGCGATTAACCGTTAGCCACTATGCCCCCATCGAGAATAATTCCCCGCACGGCATGTAATCACAAACACACAAATCCAAATTATTTATCCCAAAACGCATTTATGCCGTGCGGGGAAAATATTCATTCTAGTCCCACGCACGGCGCGTTTTCCCGTTTATTAACTTGCCCTCCTGTGCCCACTCGAAAAATTCTTCCACCACACCGCGCCATGCGATTAACCGTTAACCTCTATGTCCCCATCGAGAATTATTCCCCGCACGGCACGTAATCGCAAACACACGAATACAAATTATTTATCCAAAAACGTATTTATGCCGTGCGGGGATAATATTCATTTTAGATCCACGCACGGCGCGTTCTCCAGTTTAAAAACTTGCCCTCCTGTCCCCACTCGAAAAATTCTTCCACCAAACCGCGCCGTGCGATTTACCGTTAACCACTATGCCCCCATCGAGAATAATTCCCCGCACGGCATGTAATCACAAACACACGAATCCAAATTATTTATCCCAAAACGCATTTATGCCGTGCGGGGAAAATATTCATTCTAGTCCCACGCACGGCGCTTTTTCCCGTTTATTAACTTGCCCTCCTGTGCCCACTGGAAAAATTCTTCCACCACACCGCGCCGTGCGATTAACCGTTAACCTCTATGTCCCCATCGAGAATTATTCCCCGCACGGCACGTAATCGCAAACACACGAATACAAATTATTTATCCAAAAACGTATTTATGCCGTTCGGGGATAATATTCATTTTAGTCCCACGCACGGCGCGTTCTCCCGTTTAAAAGCTTACCCTCCTGTCCCCACTCGGAAAATTCTTCCAACACTCCGCGCCGTGCGATTAACCGTTAACCACTATGTCCCCATCGAGAATAATTCCCCTCACGGCATGTAATCACAAACACACGAATCCAAATTATTTATCCCAAAACGCATTTATGCCGTGCGGGGAAAATATTCATTTTATTCCCACGCACGGCGCGTTCTCCGGTTTAAAAACTTGCCCTCCTGTCCCCACGCGAAAAATTCTTGAACCACACCGCGCCGTGCGATTAACCGTTAAACACTATGTCCCCATCGAGAATAATTCCCCGCACGGCACGTAATCACAAACACACGAATCCAAATTATTGATCCCAAAACGCATTTATGCCGTGCGGGGAAAATATTCACTCTAGTCCCACGCACGGCGCGTTCTCCCGTTTATTAACTTGCCCTCCTGTGCCCACTCGAAAAATTTTTCCACCACACCGCGCCGTGCGATTAACCGTTAAACTCTATGTCCCCATCGAGTATAATTCCCCGCACGGCACGTAATCGCAAACACACGAATCCAAATTATTTATCCCAAAACGCATTTATGCCGTGCGGGGAAAATATTCATTTCAGTCCCACGCACGGCGCGTTCTCCAGTTTAAAAACTTGCCCTCCTGTCCCCACGCGAAAAATTCTTGAACCACACCGCGCCGTGCGATTAACCGTTAAACTCTATGTCCCCATCGAGAATAATTCCCCGCACGGCACGTAATCATAAACACACGAATCCAAATTATTTATCCCAAAACGCATTTATGCCGTGTGGGGAAAATATTCATTCTAGTCCCACGCACGGCGCGTTCTCCCGTTTATTAACTTGCCCTCCTGTGCCCACTCGAAAAATTCTTCCACCACACCGCGCCGTGCTATTAACCGTTAACCTCTATGTCCCCATCGAGAATAATTCCCCGCACGGCACGTATTCACAAACGCACGAATCCAAATTATTTATCCCAAAACGCATTTATGCCGTGCGGGGATAATATTCATTTTAGTCCCACGCACGGCGCGTTCTCCAGTTTAAAAACTTGCCCTCCTGTGCCCACTCGAAAAATTCTTCCACCACACCGCGCCGTGCGATTAACCGTTAACCACTATGCCCCCATCGAGAATAATTCCCCGCACGGCATGTAATCACAAACACACGAATCCAAATTATTTATCCCAAAACGCATTTATGCCGTTCGGGGAAAATATTCATTTTAGTCCCACGCACGGCGCGTTCTCCAGATTAAAAACTTGCCCTCCTGTGCCCACTCGAAAAATTCTTGAACCACACCGCGCCGTGCGATTAACCGTTAAACTCTATGTCCCCATCGAGAATAATTCCCCGCACGGCACGTAATCACAAACACACGAATCCAAATTATTTATCCCAAAACGCATTTATGCGGTGCGGGGAAAATATTCATTTTAGTCCCACGCACGGCGCGTTCTCCAGTTTAAAAACTTGCCCTCCTGTCCGCACTCGAAAAATTCTTCCACCACACCGCGCCGTGCGATTAACCGTTAACCTCTATGTCCCTATCGAGAATAATTCCCCGCACGGCACGTAATCGCAAACACACGAATACAAATTATTTATCCAAAAACGTATTTATGCCGTGCGGGGATAATATACATTTTAGTCCCACGCACGGCGCGTTCTCCCGTTTAAAAGCTTACCCTCCTGTCCCCACTCGGAAAATTCTTCCACCACACCGCGCCGTGCGATTAACCGTTAACCACTATGTCCCCATCTAGAATAATTCCCCGCACGGCATGTAATCACAAACACACGAATCCAAATTATTTATCCCAAAACGCATTTATGCCGTGTGGGGAAAATATTCATTCTAGTCCCACGCACGGCGCGTTCTCCCGTTTATTAACTTGCCCTCCTGTTCCCACTCGAAAAATTCTTGAACCACACCGCGCCGTGCGATTAACCGTTAACCTCTATGTCCCCATCGAGAATAATTCCCCGCACGGCACGTATTCACAAACACACGAATCCAAATTATTTATCCCAAAACGCATTTATGCCGTGCGGGGAAAATATTCATTTTATTCCCACGCACGGCGCGTTCTCCCGTTTGAAAACTTGCCCGCCTGTCCCCACGCGAAAAATTCTTGAACCACACCGCGCCGTGCGATTAACCGTTAACCTCTATTTCCCTATCGAGAATAATTCCCCGCACGGTACGTAATCGCAAACACACGAATACAAATTATTTATCCAAAAACGTATTTATGCCGTGCGGGGATAATATTCATTTTAGTCCCACGCACGGCGCGTTCTCCCGTTTAAAAGCTTACACTCCTGTCCCCACTCGAAAAATTCTTCTACCACACCGCGCCGTGCGATTAACCGTTAACCACTATGTCCCCATCGAGAATAATTCCCCGCACGGCATGTAATCGCAAACACACGAATACAAATTATTTATCCAAAAACGTATTTATGCCGTGCGGGGATAATATTCATTTTAGTCCCACGCACGGCGCGTTCTCCCGTTTAAAAGCTTACCCTCCTGTCCCCACTCGAAAAATTCTTCCACCACACCGCGCCGTGCGATTAACCGTTAACCTCTATGTCCCCATCGAGAATAATTCCCCGCACGGCACGTATTCACAAACACACGAATCCAAATTATTTATCCCAAAACGCATTTATGCCGTGCGGGGAAAATATTCATTTTATTCCCACGCACGGCGCGTTCTCCCGTTTGAAAACTTGCCGGCCTGTCCCCACGCGAAAAATTCTTGAACCATACCGCGCCGTGCGATTAACCGTTAACCTCTATTTCCCTATCGAGAATAATTCCCCGCACGGCACGTAATCGCAAACACACGAATACAAATTATTTATCCAAAAACGTATTTATGCCGTGCGGGGATAATATTCATTTTAGTCCCACGCACGGCGCGTTCTCCCGTTTAAAAGCTTACCCTCCTGTCCCCACTCGGAAAATTCTTCCACCACACCGCGCCGTGCGATTAACCGTTAGCCACTATGCCCCCATCGAGAATAATTCCCCGCACGGCATGTAATCACAAACACACGAAACCAAATTATTTATCCCAAAACGCATTTATGCCGTGCGGGGAAAATATTCATTCTAGTCCCACGCACGGCGCGTTTTCCCGTTTATTAACTTGCCCTCCTGTGCCCACTCGAAAAATTCTTCCACCACACCGCGCCGTGCGATTAACCGTTAACCTCTATGTCCCCATCGAGAATTATTCCCCGCACGGCACGTAATCGCAAACACACGAATACAAATTATTTATCCAAAAACGTATTTATGCCGTGCGGGGATAATATTCATTTTAGTCCCACGCACGGCGCGTTCTCCCGTTTAAAAGCTTACCCTCCTGTCCCCACTCGGAAAATTCTTCCACCACACCGCGCCGTGCGATTAACCGTTAAACTCTATGTCCCCATCGAGTATAATTCCCCGCACGGCACGTAATCGCAAACACACGAATCCAAATTATTTATCCCAAAACGCATTTATGCCGTGCGGGGAAAATATTCATTTTAGTCCCACGCACGGCGCGTTCTCCCGTTTATTAACTTGCCCTCCTGTGCCCACTCGAAAAATTCTTCCACCACACCGCGCCGTGCGATTAACCGTTAACCACTATGCCCCCATCGAGAATAATTCCCCGCACGGCATGTAATCACAAACACACGAATCCAAATTATTTATCCCAAAACGCATTTATGCCGTTCGGGGAAAATATTCATTTTAGTCCCACGCACGGCGCGTTCTCCAGTTTAAAAACTTGCCCTCCTGTCCCCACTCGAAAAATTCTTCCACCACACCGCGCCGTGCGATTAACCGTTAACCACTATGCCCCCATCGAGAATAATTCCCCGCACGGCATGTAATCACAAACACACGAATCCAAATTATCCAAAAACGCATTTATGCTGTGCGGGGAAAATATTCATTCTAGTCCCACGCACGGCGCGTTTTCCCGTTTATTAACTTGCCCTCCTGTGCCCACTGGAAAAATTCTTCCACCACACCGCGCCGTGCGATTAACCGTTAACCTCTATGTCCCCATCGAGAATTATTCCCCGCACGGCACGTAATCGCAAACACACGAATACAAATTATTTATCCAAAAACGTATTTATGCCGTTCGGGGATAATATTCATTTTAGTCCCACGCACGGCGCGTTCTCCCGTTTAAAAGCTTACCCTCCTGTCCCCACTCGGAAAATTCTTCCAACACTCCGCGCCGTGCGATTAACCGTTAACCACTATGTCCCCATCGAGAATAATTCCCCGCACGGCATGTAATCACAAACACACGAATCCAAATTCTTTATCCCAAAACGCATTTATGCCGTGCGGGGAAAATATTCATTTTATTCCCACGCACGGCGCGTTCTCCCGTTTGAAAACTTGCCCGCCTGTCCCCACGCGAAAAATTCTTGAACCACACCGCGCCGTGCGATTAACCGTTAACCTCTTTTTCCCTATCGAGAATAATTCCCCGCACGGCACGTAATCGCAAACACACGAATACAAATTATTTATCCAAAAACGTATTTATGCCGTGCGGGGATAATATTCATTTTAGTCCCACGCACGGCGCGTTCTCCCGTTTAAAAGCTTACCCTCCTGTCCCCACTCGAAAAATTCTTCTACCACACCGCGCCGTGCGATTAACCGTTAACCACTATGTCCCCATCGAGAATAATTCCCCGCACGGCATGTAATCGCAAACACACGAATACAAATTATTTATCCAAAAACGTATTTATGCCGTGCGGGGATAATATTCATTTTAGTCCCACGCACGGCGCGTTCTCCCGTTTAAAAGCTTACCCTCCTGTCCCCACTCGGAAAATTCTTCCACCACACCGCGCCGTGCGATTAACCGTTAAACTCTATGTCCCCATCGAGTATAGTTCCCCGCACGGCACGTAATCGCAAACACACGAATCCAAATTATTTATCCCAAAACGCATTTATGCCGTGCGGGGAAAATATTCATTTTAGTCCCACGCACGGCGCGTTCTCCCGTTTATTAACTTGCCCTCCTGTGCCCACTCGAAAAATTCTTCCACCACACCGCGCCGTGCGATTAACCGTTAACCACTATGCCCCCATCGAGAATAATTCCCCGCACGGCATGTAATCACAAACACACGAATCCAAATTATTTATCCCAAAACGCATTTATGCCGTTCGGGGAAAATATTCATTTTAGTCCCACGCACGGCGCGTTCTCCAGTTTAAAAACTTGCCCTCCTGTCCCCACTCGAAAAATTCTTCCACCACACCGCGCCGTGCGATTAACCGTTAACCACTATGCCCCCATCGAGAATAATTCCCCGCACGGCATGTAATCACAAACACACGAATCCAAATTATTTATCCCAAAACGCATTTATGCCGTGCGGGGAAAATATTCATTCTAGTCCCACGCACGGCGCGTTTTCCCGTTTATTAACTTGCCCTCCTGTGCCCACTGGAAAAATTCTTCCACCACACCGCGCCGTGCGATTAACCGTTAACCTCTATGTCCCCATCGAGAATTATTCCCCGCACGGCACGTAATCGCAAACACACGAATACAAATTATTTATCCAAAAACGTATATATGCCGTTCGGGGATAATATTCATTTTAGTCCCATGACCGGCGCGTTCTCCCGTTTAAAAGCTTACCCTCCTGTCCCCACTCGGAAAATTCTTCCAACACTCCGCGCCGTGCGATTAACCGTTAACCACTATGTCCCCATCGAGAATAATTCCCCGCACGGCATGTAATCACAAACACACGAATCCAAATTATTTATCCCAAAACGCATTTATGCCGTGCGGAGAAAATATTCATTTTATTCCCACGCACGGCGCGTTCTCCCGTTTGAAAACTTGCCCACCTGTCCCCACGCGAAAAATTCTTGAACAACACCGCGCCGTGCGATTAACCGTTAACCTCTATTTCCCTATCGAGAATAATTCCCCGCACGGCACGTAATCGCAAACACACGAATACAAATTATTTATCCAAAAACGTATTTATGCCGTGCGGGGATAATATTCATTTTAGTCCCACGCACGGCGCGTTCTCCCGTTTAAAAGCTTACCCTCCTGTCCCCACTCGAAAAATTCTTCTACCACACCGCGCCGTGCGATTAACCGTTAACCACTATGTCCCCATCGAGAATAATTCCCCGCACGGCATGTAATCGCAAACACACGAATACAAATTATTTATCCAAAAACGTATTTATGCCGTGCGGGGATAATATTCATTTTAGTCCCACGCAAGGCGCGTTCTCCCGTTTAAAAGCTTACACTCCTGTCCCCACTCGAAAAATTCTTCCACCACACCGCGCCGTGCGATTAACCGTTAACCTCTATGTCCCCATCGAGAATAATTCCCCGCACGGCACGTATTCACAAACACACGAATCCAAATTATTTATCCCAAAACGCATTTATGCCGTGCGGGGAAAATATTCATTTTATTCCCACGCACGGCGCGTTCTCCCGTTTGAAAACTTGCCCGCCTGTCCCCACGCGAAAAATTCTTGAACCATACCGCGCCGTGCGATTAACCGTTAACCTCTATTTCCCTATCGAGAATAATTCCCCGCACGGCACGTAATCGCAAACACACGAATACAAATTATTTATCCAAAAACGTATTTATGCCGTGCGGGGATAATATTCATTTTAGTCCCACGCACGGCGCGTTCTCCCGTTTAAAAGCTTACCCTCCTGTCCCCACTCGGAAAATTCTTCCACCACACCGCGCCGTGCGATTAACCGTTAGCCACTATGCCCCCATCGAGAATAATTCCCCGCACGGCATGTAATCACAAACACACGAATCCAAATTATTTATCCCAAAACGCATTTATGCCGTGCGGGGAAAATATTCATTCTAGTCCCACGCACGGCGCGTTTTCCCGTTTATTAACTTGCCCTCCTGTGCCCACTCGAAAAATTCTTCCACCACACCGCGCCGTGCGATTAACCGTTAACATCTATGTCCCCATCGAGAATTATTCCCCGCACGGCACGTAATCGCAAACACACGAATACAAATTATTTATCCAAAAACGTATTTATGCCGTGCGGGGATAATATTCATTTTAGTCCCACGCACGGCGCGTTCTCCCGTTTAGAAGCTTACCCTCCTGTCCCCACTCGGAAAATTCTTCCACCACACCGCGCCGTGCGATTAACCGTTAAACTCTATGTCCCCATAGAGTATAATTCCCCGCACGGCACGTAATCGCAAACACACGAATCCAAATTATTTATCCCAAAACGCATTTATGCCGTGCGGGGAAAATATTCATTCTAGTCCCACGCACGGCGCGTTTTCCCGTTTATTAACTTGCCCTCCTGTGCCCACTGGAAAAATTCTTCCACCACACCGCGCCGTGCGATTAACCGTTAACCTCTATGTCCCCATCGAGAATTATTCCCCGCACGGCACGTAATCGCAAACACACGAATACAAATTATTTATCCAAAAACGTATTTATGCCGTTCGGGGATAATATTCATTTTAGTCCCACGCACGGCGCGTTCTCCCGTTTAAAAGCTTACCCTCCTGTCCCCACTCGGAATATTCTTCCAACACTCCGCGCCGTGCGATTAACCGTTAACCACTATGTCCACATCGAGAATAATTCCCCGCACGGCATGTAATCACAAACACACGAATCCAAATTATTTATCCCAAAACGCATTTATGCCGTGCGGGGAAAATATTCATTTTATTCCCACGCACGGCGCGTTCTCCAGTTTAAAAACTTGCCCTCCTGTCCCCACGCAAAAAATTCTTGAACAACACCGCGCCGTGCGATTAACCGTTAAACTCTATGTCCCCATCGAGAATAATTCCCCGCACGGCACGTAATCACAAACACACGAATCCAAATTATTGATCATAAAACGCATTTATGCCGTGCGGGGAAAATATTCACTCTAGTCCCACGCACGGCGCGTTCTCACGTTTATTAACTTGCCCTCCTGTGCCCACTCGAAAAATTTTTCCACCACACCGCGCCGTGCGATTAACCGTTAAACTCTATGTCCCCATCGAGTATAATTCCCCGCCCGGCACGTAATCGCAAACACACGAATCCAAATTATTTATCCCAAAACGCATTTATGCCGTGCGGGGAAAATATTCATTTCAGTCCCACGCACGGCGCGTTCTCCAGTTTAAAATCTTGCCCTCCTGTCCCCACGCGAAAAATTCTTGAACCACACCGCGCCGTGCGATTAACCGTTAAACTCTATGTCCCCATCGAGAATAATTCCCCGCACGGCACGTAATCACAAACACACGAATCCAAATTATTGATCCCAAAACGCATTTATGCCGTGCGGGGAAAATATTCATTCTAGTCCCACGCACGGCGCGTTCTCCAGTTTAAAAACTTGCCCTCCTGTCCCCACTCGAAAAATTCTTCCACCACACCGCGCCGTGCGATTAACCGCTAACCTCTATGTCCCTATCGAGAATAATTCCCCGCACGGCACGTAATCGCAAACACACGAATACAAATTATTTATCAAAAAACGTATTTATGCCGTGCGGGGATAATATTCATTTTAGTCCCACGCACGGCGCGTTCTCCCGTTTAAAAGCTTACCCGCCTGTCCCCACGCGAAAAATTCTTCCACCACACCGCGCCGTGCGATTAACCGTTAACCTCTATGTCCCCATCGAGAATAATTCCCCGCACGGCACGTATTCACAAACACACGAATCCAAATTATTTATCCCAAAACGCATTTATGCCGTGCGGGGAAAATATTCATTTTATTCCCACGCACGGCGCGTTCTCCCGTTTGAAAACTTGCCCGCCTGTCCCCACGCGAAAAATTCTTGAACCATACCGCGCCGTGCGATTAACCGTTAACCTCTATTTCCCTATCGAGAATAATTCCCCGCACGGCACGTAATCGCAAACACACGAATACAAATTATTTATCCAAAAACGTATTTATGCCGTGCGGGGATAATATTCATTTTAGTCCCACGCACGGCGCGTTCTCCCGTTTAAAAGCTTACCCTCCTGTCCCCACTCGGAAAATTCTTCCACCACACCGCGCCGTGCGATTAACCGTTAGCCACTATGCCCCCATCGAGAATAATTCCCCGCACGGCATGTAATCACAAACACACGAATCCAAATTATTTATCCCAAAACGCATTTATGCCGTGCGGGGAAAATATTCATTCTAGTCCCACGCACGGCGCGTTTTCCCGTTTATTAACTTGCCCTCCTGTGCCCACTCGAAAAATTCTTCCATCACACCGCGCCGTGCGATTAACCGTTAACCTCTATGTCCCCATCGAGAATTATTCCCCGCACGGCACGTAATCGCAAACACACGAATACAAATTATTTATCCAAAAACGTATTTATGCCGTGCGGGGATAATATTCATTTTAGTCCCACGCACGGCGCGTTCTCCTGTTTAGAAGCTTACCCTCCTGTCCCCACTCGGAAAATTCTTCCACCACACCGCGCCGTGCGATTAACCGTTAAACTCTATGTCCCCATCGAGTATAATTCCCCGCACGGCACGTAATCGCAAACACACGAATCCAAATTATTTATCCCAAAACGCATTTATGCCGTGCGGGGAAAATATTCATTTTAGTCCCACGCACGGCGCGTTCTCCCGTTTATTAACTTGCCCTCCTGTGCCCACTCGAAAAATTCTTCCACCACACCGCGCCGTGCGATTAACCGTTAACCACTATGCCCCCATCGAGAATAATTCCCCGCACGGCATGTAATCACAAACACACGAATCCAAATTATTTATCCCAAAACGCATTTATGCCGTGCGGGGAAAATATTCATTCTAGTCCCACGCACGGCGCGTTCTCCAGTTTAAAAACTTGCCCTCCTGTCCCCACTCGAAAAATTCTTCCACCACACCGCGCCGTGCGATTAACCGTTAACCACTATGCCCCCATCGAGAATAATTCCCCGCACGGCATGTAATCACAAACACACGAATCCAAATTATTTATCCCAAAACGCATTTATGCCGTGCGGGGAAAATATTCATTCTAGTCCCACGCACGGCGCGTTTTCCCGTTTATTAACTTGCCCTCCTGTGCCCACTGGAAAAATTCTTCCACCACACCGCGCCGTGCGATTAACCGTTAACCTCTATGTCCCCATCGAGAATTATTCCCCGCACGGCACGTAATCGCAAACACACGAATACAAATTATTTATCCAAAAACGTATTTATGCCGTTCGGGGATAATATTCATTTTAGTCCCACGCACGGCGCGTTCTCCCGTTTAAAAGCTTACCCTCCTGTCCCCACTCGGAAAATTCTTCCAACACTCCGCGCCGTGCGATTAACCGTTAACCACTATGTCCCCATCGAGAATAATTCCCCGCACGGCATGTAATCACAAACACACGAATCCAAATTATTTATCCCAAAACGCATTTATGCCGTGCGGGGAAAATATTCATTTTATTCCCACGCACGGCGCGTTCTCCAGTTTAAAAACTTGCCCTCCTGTCCCCACGCGAAAAATTCTTGAACCACACCGCGCCGTGCGATTAACCGTTAAACTCTATGTCCCCATCGAGAATAATTCCCCGCACGGCACGTAATCACAAACACACGAATCCAAATTATTGATCCCAAAACGCATTTATGCCGTGCGGGGAAAATATTCATTCTAGTCCCACGCACGGCGCGTTCTCCAGTTTAAAACTTGCCCTCCTGTCCCCACTCGAAAAATTCTTCCACCACACCGCGCCGTGCGATTAACCGTTAACCTCTATGTCCCTATCGAGAATAATTCCCCGCACGGCACGTAATCGCAAACACACGAATACAAATTATTTATCAAAAAACGTATTTATGCCGTGCGGGGATAATATTCATTTTAGTCCCACGCACGGCGCGTTCTCCCGTTTAAAAGCTTACCCGCCTGTCCCCACGCGAAAAATTCTTCCACCACACCGCGCCGTGCGATTATTGGTTAACCACTATGTCCCCATCGAGAACAATTCCCCGCACGTCACGTAATCACAAACACACGAATCCAAATTATTGATCCCAAAACGCATTTATGCCGTGCGGGGAAAATATTCATTCTAGTCCCACGCACGGCGCGTTCTCCCGTTTATTAACTTGCCCTCCTGTGCCCACTCGAAAAATTCTTCCACCACACCGCGCCGTGCTATTAACCGTTAACCTCTATGTCCCCATCGAGAATAATTCCCCGCACGGCACGTATTCACAAACACACGAATCCAAATTATTTATCCCAAAACGCATTTATGCCGTGCGGGGAAAATATTCATTTTATTCCCACGCACGGCGCGTTCTCCCGTTTGAAAACTTGCCCGCCTGTCCCCACGCGAAAAATTCTTGAACCACAACGCGCCGTGCGATTAACCGTTAACCTCTATTTCCCTATCGAGAATAATTCCCCGCACGGCACGTAATCACAAACACACGAATCCAAATTATTTATCCCAAAACGCATTTATGCCGTTCGGGGAAAATATTCATTTTAGTCCCACGCACGGCGCGTTCTCCAGTTTAAAAACTTGCCCTCCTGTCCCCACTCGAAAAATTCTTCCACCACACCGCGCCGTGCGATTAACCGTTAACCACTATGCCCCCATCGAGAATAATTCCCCGCACGGCATGTAATCACAAACACACGAATCCAAATTATTTATCCCAAAACGCATTTATGCCGTGCGGGGAAAATATTCATTCTAGTCCCACGCACGGCGCGTTTTCCCGTTTATTAACTTGCCCTCCTGTGCCCACTGGAAAAATTCTTCCACCACACCGCGCCGTGCGATTAACCGTTAACCTCTATGTCCCCATCGAGAATTATTCCCCGCACGGCACGTAATCGCAAACACACGAATACAAATTATTTATCCAAAAACGTATATATGCCGTTCGGGGATAATATTCATTTTAGTCCCATGCACGGCGCGTTCTCCCGTTTAAAAGCTTACCCTCCTGTCCCCACTCGGAAAATTCTTCCAACACTCCGCGCCGTGCGATTAACCTTAACCACTATGTCCCCATCGAGAATAATTCCCCGCACGGCATGTAATCACAAACACACGAATCCAAATTATTTATCCCAAAACGCATTTATGCCGTGCGGAGAAAATATTCATTTTATTCCCACGCACGGCGCGTTCTCCCGTTTGAAAACTTGCCCGCCTGTCCCCACGCGAAAAATTCTTGAACAACACCGCGCCGTGCGATTAAACGTTAACCTCTATTTCCCTATCGAGAATAATTCCCCGCACGGCACGTAATCGCAAACACACGAATACAAATTATTTATCCAAAAACGTATTTATGCCGTGCGGGGATAATATTCATTTTAGTCCAACGCACGGCGCGTTCTCCCGTTTAAAAGCTTACCCTCCTGTCCCCACTCGAAAAATTCTTCTACCACACCGCGCCGTGCGATTAACCGTTAACCACTATGTCCCCATCGAGAATAATTCCCCGCACGGCATGTAATCGCAAACACACGAATACAAATTATTTATCCAAAAACGTATTTATGCCGTGCGGGGATAATATTCATTTTAGTCCCACGCACGGCGCGTTCTCCCGTTTAAAAGCTTACCCTCCTGTCCCCAATCGGAAAATTCTTCCACCACACCGCGCCGTGCGATTAACCGTTAGCCACTATGCCCCCATCGAGAATAATTCCCCGCACGGCATGTAATCACAAACACACGAATCCAAATTATTTATCCCAAAACGCATTTATGCCGTGCGGGGAAAATATTCATTCTAGTCCCACGCACGGCGCGTTTTCCCGTTTATTAACTTGCCCTCCTGTGCCCACTCGAAAAATTCTTCCACCACACCGCGCCGTGCGATTAACCGTTAACATCTATGTCCCCATCGAGAATTATTCCCCGCACGGCACGTAATCGCAAACACACGAATACAAATTATTTATCCAAAAACGTATTTATGCCGTGCGGGGATAATATTCATTTTAGTCCCACGCACGGCGCGTTCTCCCGTTTAGAAGCTTACCCTCCTGTCCCCACTCGGAAAATTCTTCCACCACACCGCGCCGTGCGATTAACCGTTAAACTCTATGTCCCCATAGAGTATAATTCCCCGCACGGCACGTAATCGCAAACACACGAATCCAAATTATTTATCCCAAAACGCATTTATGCCGTGCGGGGAAAATATTCATTCTAGTCCCACGCACGGCGCGTTTTCCCGTTTATTAACTTGCCCTCCTGTGCCCACTGGAAAAATTCTTCCACCACACCGCGCCGTGCGATTAACCGTTAACCTCTATGTCCCCATCGAGAATTATTCCCCGCACGGCACGTAATCGCAAACACACGAATACAAATTATTTATCCAAAAACGTATTTATGCCGTTCGGGGATAATATTCATTTTAGTCCCACGCACGGCGCGTTCTCCCGTTTAAAAGCTTACCCTCCTGTCCCCACTCGGAATATTCTTCCAACACTCCGCGCCGTGCGATTAACCGTTAAACACTATGTCCCCATCGAGAATAATTCCCCGCACGGCATGTAATCACAAACACACGAATCCAAATTATTTATCCCAAAACGCATTTATGCCGTGCGGGGAAAATATTCATTTTATTCCCACGCACGGCGCGTTCTCCAGTTTAAAAACTTGCCCTCCTGTCCCCACGCAAAAAATTCTTGAACAACACCGCGCCGTGCGATTAACCGTTAAACTCTATGTCCCCATCGAGAATAATTCCCCGCACGGCACGTAATCACAAACACACGAATCCAAATTATTGATCCCAAAACGCATTTATGCCGTGCGGGGAAAATATTCACTCTAGTCCCACGCACGGCGCGTTCTCCCGTTTATTAACTTGCCCTCCTGTGCCCACTCGAAAAATTTTTCCACCACACCGCGCCGTGCGATTAACCGTTAAACTCTATGTCCCCATCGAGTATAATTCCCCGCCCGGCACGTAATCGCAAACACACGAATCCAAATTATTTATCCCAAAACGCATTTATGCCGTGCGGGGAAAATATTCATTTCAGTCCCACGCACGGCGCGTTCTCCAGTTTAAAATCTTGCCCTCCTGTCCCCACGCGAAAAATTCTTGAACCACACCGCGCCGTGCGATTAACCGTTAAACTCTATGTCCCCATCGAGAATAATTCCCCGCACGGCACGTAATCACAAACACACGAATCCAAATTATTGATCCCAAAACGCATTTATGCCGTGCGGGGAAAATATTCATTCTAGTCCCACGCACGGCGCGTTCGCCAGTTTAAAAACTTGCCCTCCTGTCCCCACTCGAAAAATTCTTCCACCACACCGCGCCGTGCGATTAACCGCTAACCTCTATGTCCCTATCGAGAATAATTCCCCGCACGGCACGTAATCGCAAACACACGAATACAAATTATTTATCAAAAAACGTATTTATGCCGTGCGGGGATAATATTCATTTTAGTCCCACGCACGGCGCGTTCTCCCGTTTAAAAGCTTACCCGCCTGTCCCCACGCGAAAAATTCTTCCACCACACCGCGCCGTGCGATTGACCGTTAACCTCTATGTCCCCATCGAGAATAATTCCCCGCACGGCACGTATTCACAAACACACGAATCCAAATTATTTATCCCAAAACGCATTTATGCCGTGCGGGGAAAATATTCATTTTATTCCCACGCACGGCGCGTTCTCCCGTTTGAAAACTTGCCCGCCTGTCCCCACGCGAAAAATTTTTGAACCATACCGCGCCGTGCGATTAACCGTTAACCTCTATTTCCCTATCGAGAATAATTCCCCGCACGGCACGTAATCGCAAACACACGAATACAAATTATTTATCCAAAAACGTATTTATGCCGTGCGGGGATAATATTCATTTTAGTCCCACGCACGGCGCGTTCTCCCGTTTAAAAGCTTACCCTCCTGTCCCCACTCGGAAAATTCTTCCACCACACCGCGCCGTGCGATTAACCGTTAGCCACTATGCCCCCATCGAGAATAATTCCCCGCACGGCATGTAATCACAAACACACGAATCCAAATTATTTATCCCAAAACGCATTTATGCCGTGCGGGGAAAATATTCATTCTAGTCCCACGCACGGCGCGTTTTCCCGTTTATTAACTTGCCCTCCTGTGCCCACTCGAAAAATTCTTCCACCACACCGCGCCGTGCGATTAACCGTTAACCTCTATGTCCCCATCGAGAATTATTCCCCGCACGGCACGTAATCGCAAACACACGAATACAAATTATTTATCCAAAAACGTATTTATGCCGTGCGGGGATAATATTCATTTTAGTCCCACGCACGGCGCGTTCTCCCGTTTAGAAGCTTACCCTCCTGTCCCCACTCGGAAAATTCTTCCACCACACCGCGCCGTGCGATTAACCGTTAAACTCTATGTCCCCATCGAGTATAATTCCCCGCACGGCACGTAATCGCAAACACACGAATCCAAATTATTTATCCCAAAACGCATTTATGCCGTGCGGGGAAAATATTCATTTTAGTCCCACGCACGGCGCGTTCTCCCGTTTATTAACTTGCCCTCCTGTGCCCACTCGAAAAATTCTTCCACCACACCGCGCCGTGCGATTAACCGTTAACCACTATGCCCCCATCGAGAATAATTCCCCGCACGGCATGTAATCACAAACACACGAATCCAAATTATTTATCCCAAAACGCATTTATGCCGTGCGGGGAAAATATTCATTCTAGTCCCACGCACGGCGCGTTCTCCAGTTTAAAATTTTGCCCTCCTGTCCCCACTCGAAAAATTCTTCCACCACACCGCGCCGTGCGATTAACCGTTAACCACTATGCCCCCATCGAGAATAATTCCCCGCACGGCATGTAATCACAAACACACGAATCCAAATTATTTATCCCAAAACGCATTTATGCCGTGCGGGGAAAATATTCATTCTAGTCCCACGCACGGCGCGTTTTCCCGTTTATTAACTTGCCCTCCTGTGCCCACTGGAAAAATTCTTCCACCACACCGCGCCGTGCGATTAACCGTTAACCTCTATGTCCCCATCGAGAATTATTCCCCGCACGGCACGTAATCGCAAACACACGAATACAAATTATTTATCCAAAAACGTATTTATGCCGTTCGGGGATAATATTCATTTTAGTCCCACGCACGGCGCGTTCTCCCGTTTAAAAGCTTACCCTCCTGTCCCCACTCGGAAAATTCTTCCACCACTCCGCGCCGTGCGATTAACCGTAAACCACTATGTCCCCATCGAGAATAATTCCCCGCACGGCATGTAATCACAAACACACGAATCCAAATTATTTATCCCAAAACGCATTTATGCCGTGCGGGGAAAATATTCATTTCAGTCCCACGCACGGCCCGTTCTCTAGTTTAAAAACTTGCCCTCCTGTCCCCACTCGAAAAATTCTTCCACCACACCGCGCCGTGCGATTAACCTTTAACCTCTATGTCCCGATCGAGAATAATTCCCCGCACGGCATGTAATCACAAACACACGAATCCAAATTATTCATCCCAAAACGCATTTATGCCTTGCGGGGAAAATATTCATTCTAGTCACACGCACGGCGCGTTCTCCCGCTTAAAAGCTTACCCGCCTGTCCCCACGCGAAAAATTCTTCCACCACACCGCGCCGTGCGATTATTGGTTAACCACTATGTCCCCATCGAGAATAATTCCCCGCACGGCACGTAATCACAAACACACGAATCCAAATTATTGATCCCAAAACGCATTTATGCCGTGCGGGGAAAATATTCATTCTAGTCCCACGCACGGCGCGTTCTCCCGTTTAAAAATTTGCCCTCCTGTCCCCACGCGAAAAATTCTTCCACCACACTGCGCCGTGCGATTAACCGTTAACCACTATGTCCCCATCGAGAATAAATCCCCGCACGGCACGTAATCGCAAACACACGAATCCAAATTATTTATCCCAAAACGCATTTATGCCGTGCGGGGAAAATATTCATTTTAGTCCCACGCACGGCGCGTTCTCCCGTTTAAAAATTTGCCCTCCTGTCCCCACGCGAAAAATTCTTCCACCACACTGCGCCGTGCGATTAACCGTTAACCACTATGTCCCCATCGAGAATAATTCCCCGCACGGCACGTAATCACAAACACACGAAACCAAATTATTGATCCCAAAACGCATTTATGCCGTGCGGGGAAAATATTCACTCTAGTCCCACGCACGGCGCGTTCTCCCGTTTATTAACTTGCCCTCCTGTGCCCACTGGAAAAATTCTTCCACCACACCGCGCCGTGCGATTAACCGTTAACCTCTATGTCCCCATCGAGAATTATTCCCCGCACGGCACGTAATCGCAAACACACGAATACAAATTATTTATCCAAAAACGTATTTATGCCGTTCGGGGATAATATTCATTTTAGTCCCACGCACGGCGCGTTCTCCCGTTTAAAAGCTTACCCTCCTGTCCCCACTCGGAAAATTCTTCCACCACTCCGCGCCGTGCGATTAACCGTTAACCACTATGTCCCCATCGAGAATAATTCCCCGCACGGCATGTAATCACAAACACACGAATCCAAATTATTTATCCCAAAACGCATTTATGCCGTGCGGGGAAAATATTCATTCTAGTCCCACGCACGGCGCGTTCTCCCGTTTATTAACTTGCCTTCCTGTGCCCACTCGAAAAATTCTTCCACCACACCGCGCCGTGCGATTAACCGTTAAACTCTATGTCCCCATCGAGTATAATTCCCCGCACGGCACGTAATCGCAAACACACGAAACCAAATTATTTATCCCAAAACGCATTTATGCCGTGCGGGGAAAATATTCATTCTAGTCCCACGCACGGCGCGTTCTCCCGTTTATTAACTTGCCCTCCTGTGCCCACTCGAAAAATTCTTCCACCACACCGCGCCGTGCGATTAACCGTTAAACTCTATGTCCCCATCGAGTATAATTCCCCGCACGGCACGTAATCGCAAACACATGAATCCAAATTATTTATCCCAAAACGCATTTATGCCGTGCGGGGAAAATATTCATTTTAGTCCCACGCACGGCGCGTTCTCCCGTTTAAAAATTTGCCCTCCTGTCCCCACGCGAAAAATTCTTCCACCACACTGCGCCGTGCGATTAACCGTTAACCACTATGTCCCCATCGAGAATAATTCCCCGCACGGCACGTAATCACAAACACACGAATCCAAATTATTGATCCCAAAACGCATTTATGCCGTGCGGGGAAAATATTCACTCTAGTCCCACGCACGGCGCGTTTTCCCGTTTATTAACTTGCCCTCCTGTGCCCACTCGAAAAATTTTTCCACCACACCGCGCCGTGCGATTAACCGTTAAACTCTATGTCCCCATCGAGAATAATTCCCCGCACGGCACGTAATCACAAACACACGAATCCAAATTATTCATCCCAAAACGCATTTATGCCTTGCGGGGAAAATATTCATTCTAGTCACACGCACGGCGCGTTCTCCCGTTTAAAAGCTTACCCGCCTGTCACCACGCGAAAAATTCTTCCACCACACCGCGCCGTAAGATTATTGGTTAACCACTATGTCCCCATCGAGAATAATTCCCCGCACGGCACGTAATCACAAACACACGAATCCAAATTATTGATCCCAAAACGCATTTATGCCGTGCGGGGAAAATATTCATTCTAGTCCCACGCACGGCGCGTTCTCCCGTTTATTAACTTGCCCTCCTGTGCCCACTTGAAAAATTCTTCCACCACACCGCGTCGTGCGATTAACCGTTAAACTCTATGTCCCCATCGAGTATAATTCCCCGCACGGCACGTAATCGCAAACACACGAATCCAAATTATTTATCCCAAAACGCATTTATGCCGTGCGGGGAAAATATTCATTTTAGTCCCACGCACGGCGCGTTCTCCCGTTTAAAAATTTGCCCTCCTGTCCCCACGCGAAAAATTCTTCCACCACACTGCGCCGTGCGATTAACCGTTAACCACTATGTCCCCATCGAGAATAAATCCCCGCACGGCACGTAATCGCAAACACACGAATCCAAATTATTTATCCCAAAACGCATTTATGCCGTGCGGAGAAAATATTCATTTTAGTCCCACGCACGGCGCGTTCTCCCGTTTAAAAATTTGCCCTCCTGTCCCCACGCGAAAAATTCTTCCACCACACTGCGCCGTGCGATTAACCGTTAACCACTATGTCCCCATCGATAATAATTCCCCGCACGGCACGTAATCACAAACACACGAAACCAAATTATTGATCCCAAAACGCATTTATGCCGTGCGGGGAAAATATTCACTCTAGTCCCACGCACGGCGCGTTCTCCCGTTTATTAACTTGCCCTCCTGTGCCCACTCGAAAAATTCTTCCACCACACCGCGCCGTGCGATTAACCGTTAAACTCTATGTCCCCATCGAGAATAATTCCCCGCACCTCACGTAATCACAAACACACGAATCCAAATTTTTTATCCCAAAACGCATTTATGCCGTGCGGGGAAAATATTCATTTCAATCCCACGCACGGCCCGTTCTCTAGTTTAAAAACTTGCCCTCCTGTCCCCACTCGAAAAATTCTTCCACCACACCGCGCCGTGCGATTAACCTTTAACCTCTATGTCCCTATCGAGAATAATTCCCCGCACGGCATTTAATCGCAAACACACGAATACAAATTATTTATCCAAAAACGTATTTATTCCGTGCGGGGATAATATTCATTTTAGTCCCACGCACGGCGCGTTCTCCCGTTTAAAAGCTTACCCTCCTGTCCCCACTCGAAAAATTCTTCCACCACACCGCGCCGTGCGATTAACCGTTAACCACTATGTCCCCATCGAGAATAATTCCCCGCACGGCACGTAATCACAAACACACGAATCCAAATTATTTATCCCAAAACGCATTTATGCCGTGCGGGGAAAACATTCATTTCAGTCCCACGCACGGCGCGTTCTCCCGTTTAAAAACTTGTCCTTCTGTCCCCACGCGAAAAATTCTTCCACCACACCGCGCCGTGCGATTAACCGTTAAACTCTATGTCCCCATCGAGAATAATTCCCCGCACGGCACGTAATCACAAACACACGAATCCAAATTTTTTATCCCAAAACGCATTTATGCCGTGCGGGGAAAATATTCATTTTAGTCCCACGCACGGCGCGTTCTCCCGTTTATTAACTCTCCCTTCTGTGCCCACTCGAAAAATTCTTCCACCACACCGCGCCGTGCGATTAACCGTTAACAACTACGTCCATATCGAGAATAATTCCCCGCACGGCATGGAATCACAAACACACGAATACAAATTATTTATCCAAAAACGTATTTATGCCGTGCGGGGATAATATTCATTTTAGTCCCACGCACGGCGCGTTCTCCCGTTTAAAAGCTTACCCTCCTGTCCCCACTCAAAAAATTCTTCCACCACACCGCGCCGTGCGATTAACCGTTAAACTCTATGTCTCCATCGAGTATAATTCCCCGCACGGCAAGTATTCTCAAACACACGAATCCAAATTATTTATCCGAAAACGCATTTATGCCGTGAGGGGAAAATATTCATTTTAGTCCCACGCACGGCGCGTTCTCCCGTTTAAAAACTTGCCCTCCTGTCCCCACTCGAAAAATTCTTCCGACACAGCGCGTCGTGCGATTAACCGTTAACCTCTATGTCCCCATCGAGAATAATTCCCCGCACGGCACGTAATCACAAACACACGAATCCAAATTATTTATCCCAAAACGCATTTATGCCGTGCGGGGAAAATATTTATTTCAGTCCCACGCACGGCGCGTTCTCCCGTTTAAAAACTTGTCCTTCTGTCCCCACGCGAAAAATTCTTCCACCACACCGCGCCGTGCGATTAACCGTTAAACTCTATGTCCCCATCGAGAATAATTCCCCGCACGGCACGTAATCACAAACACACGAATCCAAATTTTTTATCCCAAAACGCATTTATGCCGTGCGGGGAAAATATTCATTTTAGTCCCACGCACGGCGCGTTCTCCCGTTTATTAACTCTCCCTTCTGTGCCCACTCGAAAAATTCTTCCACCACACCGCGCCATGCGATTAACCGTTAACCACTACGTCCATATCGAGAATAATTCCCCGCACGGCATGTAATCACAAACACACGAATACAAATTATTTATCCAAAAACGTATTTATGCCGTGCGGGGATAATATTCATTTTAGTCCCACGCACGGCGCGTTCTCCCGTTTAAAAGCTTACCCTCCTGTCCCCACTCAAAAAATTCTTCCACCACACCGCGCCGTGCGATTAACCGTTAAACTCTATGTCTCCATCGAGTATAATTCCCCGCACGGCACGTAATCACAAACACACGAATCCAAATTATTGATCCCAAAACGCATTTATGCCGTGCGGGGAAAATATTCACTCTAGTCCCACGCACGGCGCGTTCTCCCGTTTATTAACTTGCCCTCCTGTGCCCACTCGAAAAATTTTTCCACCACACCGCGCCGTGCGATTAACCGTTAAACTCTATGTCCCCATCGAGTATAATTCCCCGCACGGCACGTAATCGCAAACACACGAATCCAAATTATTTATCCCAAAACGCATTTATGCCGTGCGGGGAAAATATTCATTTCAGTCCCACGCACGGCGCGTTCTCCAGTTTAAAAACTTGCCCTCCTGTCCCAACGCGAAAAATTCTTGAACCACACCGCGCCGTGCGATTAACCGTTAAACTCTATGTCCCCATCGAGAATAATTCCCCGCACGGCACGTAATCACAAACACACGAATCCAAATTATTTATCCCAAAACGCATTTATGCGGTGCGGGGAAAATATTCATTTTAGTCCCACGCACGGCGCGTTCTCCAGTTTAAAAACTTGCCCTCCTGTCCGCACTCGAAAAATTCTTCCACCACACCGCGCCGTGCGATTAACCGTTAACCACTATGTCCCTATCGAGAATAATTCCCCGCACGGCACGTAATCGCAAACACACGAATACAAATTATTTATCCAAAAACGTATTTATGCCGTGCGGGGATAATATACATTTTAGTCCCACGCACGGCGCGTTCTCCCGTTTAAAAGCTTACCCTCCTGTCCCCACTCGGAAAATTCTTCCACCACACCGCGCCGTGCGATTAACCGTTAACCACTATGTCCCCATCTAGAATAATTCCCCGCACGGCATGTAATCACAAACACACGAATCCAAATTATTTATCCCAAAACGCATTTATGCCGTGTGGGGAAAATATTCATTCTAGTCCCACGCACGGCGCGTTCTCCCGTTTATTAACTTGCCCTCCTGTGCCCACTCGAAAAATTCTTCCACCACACCGCGCCGTGCTATTAACCGTTAACCTCTATGTCCCCATCGAGAATAATTCCCCGCACGGCACGTATTCACAAACACACGAATCCAAATTATTTATCCCAAAACGCATTTATGCCGTGCGGGGATAATATTCATTTTAGTCCCACGCACGGCGCGTTCTAACGTTTCAAAGCTTACCCTCCTGTCCCCACTCGAAAAATTCTTCCACCACACCGCGCCGTGCGATTAACCGTTAACCACTATGTCCCCGTCGAGAATAATTCCCCGCACGGCATGTAATCGCAAACACACGAATACAAATTATTTATCCAAAAACGTATTTATGCTGTGCGGGGATAATATTCATTTTAGTCCCACGCACGGCGCGTTCTCCCGTTTAAAAGCTTACCCTCCTGTCCCCACTCGAAAAATTCTTCAACCACACCGCGCCGTGCGATTAACCGTTAACTTCTATTTCCCTATCGAGAATAATTCCCCGCACGGCACGTAATCGCAAACACACGAATACAAATTAATTATCCAAAAACGTATTTATGCCGTGCGGGGAAAATATTCATTCTAGTCACACGCACGGCGCGTTCTCCCGTTTATTAACTTGCCCTCCTATGCCCACTCGAAAAATTCTTCAACCACACCGCGCCGTGCGATTAACCGTTAACCTCTATGTCCCCATCGAGAATAATTCCCTGCACGGCACGTATTCACAAACACACGAATCCAAATTATTTATCCCAAAACGCATTTATGCCGTGCGGGGAAAATATTCATTTTATTCCCACGCACGGCGCGTTCTCCCGTTTGAAAACTTGCCCGCCTGTCCCCACGCGAAAAATTCTTGAACCATACCGCGCCGTGCGATTAACCGTTAACCTCTATTTCCCTATCGAGAATAATTCCCCGCACGGCACGTAATCGCAAACACACGAATACAAATTAATTATCCAAAAACGTATTTATGCCGTGCGGGGATAATATTCATTTTAGTCCCACGCACGGCGCGTTCTCCCGTTTAAAAGCTTACCCTCCTGTCCCCACTCGAAAAATTCTTCCACCACACCGCGCCGTGCGATTAACCGTTAACCTCTATGCCCCCATCGAGAATAATTCCCCGCACGGCACGTATTCACAAACACACGAATCCAAATTATTTATCCCAAAACGCATTTATGCCGTGCGGGGAAAATATTCATTTTATTCCCACGCACGGCGCGTTCTCCCGTTTGAAAACTTGCCCGCCTGTCCCCACGCGAAAAATTCTTGAACCATACCGCGCCGTGCGATTAACCGTTAACCTCTATTTCCCTATCGAGAATAATTCCCCGCACGGCACGTAATCGCAAACACACGAATACAAACTATTTATCCAAAAACGTATTTATGCCGTGCGGGGATAATATTCATTTTAGTCCCACGCACGGCGCGTTCTCCCGTTTAAAAGCTTACCCTCCTGTCCCCACTCGGAAAATTCTTCCACCACACCGCGCCGTGCGATTAACCGTTAAACTCTATGTCCCCATCGAGTATAATTCCTCGCACGGCACGTAATCGCAAACACACGAATCCAAATTATTTATCCCAAAACGCATTTATGCCGTGCGGGGAAAATATTCATTTTAGTCCCACGCACGGCGCGTTCTCCCGTTTATTAACTTGCCCTCCTGTGCCCACTCGAAAAATTCTTCCACCACACCGCGCCGTGCGATTAACCGTTAACCACTATGCCCCCATCGAGAATAATTCCCCGCACGGCACGTAATCACAAACACACGAATCCAAATTATTTATCCCAAAACGCATTTATGCCGTTCGGGGAAAATATTCATTTTAGTCCCACGCACGGCGCGTTCTCCAGTTTAAAAACTTGCCCTCCTGTGCCCACTCGAAAAATTCTTGAACCACACCGCGCCGTGCGATTAACCGTTAAACTCTATGTCCCCATCGAGAATAATTCCCTGCACGGCACGTAATCACAAACACACGAATCCAAATTATTTATCCCAAAACGCATTTATGCGGTGCGGGGAAAATATTCATTTTAGTCCCACGCACGGCGCGTTCTCCCGTTTATTAACTCTCCCTTCTGTGCCCACTCGAAAAATTCTTCCACCACACCGCGCCGTGCGATTAACCGTTAACCACTACGTCCATATCGAGAATAATTCCCCGCACGGCATGTAATCACAAACACACGAATACAAATTATTTATCCAAAAACGTATTTATGCCGTGCGGGGATAATATTCATTTTAGTCCCACGCACGGCGCGTTCTCCCGTTTAAAAGCTTACCCTCCTGTCCCCACTCAAAAAATTCTTCCACCACACCGCGCCGTGCGATTAACCGTTAAACTCTATGTCTCCATCGAGTATAATTCCCCGCACGGCACGTAATCACAAACACACGAATCCAAATTATTGATCCCAAAACGCATTTATGCCGTGCGGGGAAAATATTCACTCTAGTCCCACGCACGGCGCGTTCTCCCGTTTATTAACTTGCCCTCCTGTGCCCACTCGAAAAATTTTTCCACCACACCGCGCCGTGCGATTAACCGTTAAACTCTATGTCCCCATCGAGTATAATTCCCCGCACGGCACGTAATCGCAAACACACGAATCCAAATTATTTATCCCAAAACGCATTTATGCCGTGCGGGGAAAATATTCATTTCAGTCCCACGCACGGCGCGTTCTCCAGTTTAAAAACTTGCCCTCCTGTCCCAACGCGAAAAATTCTTGAACCACACCGCGCCGTGCGATTAACCGTTAAACTCTATGTCCCCATCGAGAATAATTCCCCGCACGGCACGTAATCACAAACACACGAATCCAAATTATTTATCCCAAAACGCATTTATGCGGTGCGGGGAAAATATTCATTTTAGTCCCACGCACGGCGCGTTCTCCAGTTTAAAAACTTGCCCTCCTGTCCGCACTCGAAAAATTCTTCCACCACACCGCGCCGTGCGATTAACCGTTAACCTCTATGTCCCTATCGAGAATAATTCCCCGCACGGCACGTAATCGCAAACACACGAATACAAATTATTTATCCAAAAACGTATTTATGCCGTGCGGGGATAATATACATTTTAGTCCCACGCACGGCGCGTTCTCCCGTTTAAAAGCTTACCCTCCTGTCCCCACTCGGAAAATTCTTCCACCACACCGCGCCGTGCGATTAACCGTTAACCACTATGTCCCCATCTAGAATAATTCCCCGCACGGCATGTAATCACAAACACACGAATCCAAATTATTTATCCCAAAACGCATTTATGCCGTGTGGGGAAAATATTCATTTTAGTCCCACGCACGGCGCGTTCTAACGTTTCAAAGCTTACCCTCCTGTCCCCACTCGAAAAATTCTTCCACCACACCGCGCCGTGCGATTAACCGTTAACCACTATGTCCCCGTCGAGAATAATTCCCCGCACGGCATGTAATCGCAAACACACGAATACAAATTATTTATCCAAAAACGTATTTATGCCGTGCGGGGATAATATTCATTTTAGTCCCACGCACGGCGCGTTCTCCCGTTTAAAAGCTTACCCTCCTGTCCCCACTCGAAAAATTCTTCAACCACACCGCGCCGTGCGATTAACCGTTAACTTCTATTTCCCTATCGAGAATAATTCCCCGCACGGCACGTAATCGCAAACACACGAATACAAATTAATTATCCAAAAACGTATTTATGCCGTGCGGGGAAAATATTCATTCTAGTCACACGCACGGCGCGTTCTCCCGTTTATTAACTTGCCCTCCTATGCCCACTCGAAAAATTCTTCCACCACACCGCGCCGTGCGATTAACCGTTAACCTCTATGTCCCCATCGAGAATAATTCCCTGCACGGCACGTATTCACAAACACACGAATCCAAATTATTTATCCCAAAACGCATTTATGCCGTGCGGGGAAAATATTCATTTTATTCCCACGCACGGCGCGTTCTCCCGTTTGAAAACTTGCCCGCCTGTCCCCACGCGAAAAATTCTTGAACCATACCGCGCCGTGCGATTAACCGTTAACCTCTATTTCCCTATCGAGAATAATTCCCCGCACGGCACGTAATCGCAAACACACGAATACAAATTAATTATCCAAAAACGTATTTATGCCGTGCGGGGATAATATTCATTTTAGTCCCACGCACGGCGCGTTCTCCCGTTTAAAAGCTTACCCTCCTGTCCCCACTCGAAAAATTCTTCCACCACACCGCTCCGTGCGATTAACCGTTAACCTCTATGCCCCCATCGAGAATAATTCCCCGCACGGCACGTATTCACAAACACACGAATCCAAATTATTTATCCCAAAACGCATTTATGCCGTGCGGGGAAAATATTCATTTTATTCCCACGCACGGCGCGTTCTCCCGTTTGAAAACTTGCCCGCCTGTCCCCACGCGAAAAATTCTTGAACCATACCGCGCCGTGCGATTAACCGTTAACCTCTATTTCCCTATCGAGAATAATTCCCCGCACGGCACGTAATCGCAAACACACGAATACAAATTATTTATCCAAAAACGTATTTATGCCGTGCGGGGATAATATTCATTTTAGTCCCACGCACGGCGCGTTCTCCCGTTTAAAAGCTTACCCTCCTGTCCCCACTCGGAAAATTCTTCCACCACACCGCGCCGTGCGATTAACCGTTAAACTCTATGTCCCCATCGAGTATAATTCCTCGCACGGCACGTAATCGCAAACACACGAATCCAAATTATTTATCCCAAAACGCATTTATGCCGTGCGGGGAAAATATTCATTTTAGTCCCACGCACGGCGCGTTCTCCCGTTTATTAACTTGCCCTCCTGTGCCCACTCGAAAAATTCTTCCACCACACCGCGCCGTGCGATTAACCGTTAACCACTATGCCCCCATCGAGAATAATTCCCCGCACGGCACGTAATCACAAACACACGAATCCAAATTATTTATCCCAAACCGCATTTATGCCGTTCGGGGAAAATATTCATTTTAGTCCCACGCACGGCGCGTTCTCCAGTTTAAAAACTTGCCCTCCTGTGCCCACTCGAAAAATTCTTGAACCACACCGCGCCGTGCGATTAACCGTTAAACTCTATGTCCCCATCGAGAATAATTCCCTGCACGGCACGTAATCACAAACACACGAATCCAAATTATTTATCCCAAAACGCATTTATGCGGTGCGGGGAAAATATTCATTTTAGTCCCACGCACGGCGCGTTCTCCAGTTTAAAAACTTGCCCTCCTGTCCGCACTCGAAAAATTCTTCCACCACACCGCGCCGTGCGATTAACCGTTAACCTCTATGTCCCTATCGAGAATAATTCCCCGCACGGCACGTAATCGCAAACACACGAATACAAATTATTTATCCAAAAACGTATTTATGCCGTGCGGGGATAATATACATTTTAGTCCCACGCACGGCGCGTTCTCCCGTTTAAAAGCTTACCCTCCTGTCCCCACTCGGAAAATTCTTCCACCACACCGCGCCGTGCGATTAACCGTTAACCACTATGTCCCCATCTAGAATAATTCCCCGCACGGCATGTAATCACAAACACACGAATCCAAATTATTTATCCCAAAACGCATTTATGCCGTGTGGGGAAAATATTCATTCTAGTCCCACGCACGGCGCGTTCTCCCGTTTATTAACTTGCCCTCCTGTTCCCACTCGAAAAATTCTTGAACCACACCGCGCCGTGCGATTAACCGTTAACCTCTATGTTCCCATCGAGAATTATTCCCCGCACGGCACGTAATCGCAAACACACGAATATAAATTATTTATCCAAAAACGTATTTATGCCGTGCGGGGATAATATTCATTTCAGTCCCACGCACGGCGCGTTCTCCCGTTTAAACACTTGTCCTTCTGTCCCCACGCGAAAAATTCTTCCACCACACCGCGCCGTGCGATTAACCGTTAACCACTATGTCCCCATCGAGAATAATTCCCCGCACGGCATGTAATCGCATACACACGAATACAAATTATTTATCCAAAAACGTATTTATGCCGTGCGGGGATAATATTCATTTTAGTCCCACGCACGGCGCGTTCTCCCGTTTAAAAGCTTACCCTCCTGTCCCCACTCGAAAAATTCTTCAACCACACCGCGCCGTGCGATTAACCGTTAACCACTATGTCCCCATCGAGAATAATTCCCCGCACGGCATGTAATCACAAACACACGAATCCAAATTATTTATCCCAAAATGCATTTATGCCGTGCGGGGAAAATATTCATTCTAGTCACACGCACGGCGCGTTCTCCCGTTTATTAACTTGCCCTCCTGTGCCCACTCGAAAAATTCTTCCACCACACCGCGCCGTGCGATTAACCGTTAACCTCTATGTCCCCATCGAGAATAATTCCCCGCACGGCACGTATTCACAAACACACGAATCCAAATTATTTATCCCAAAACGCATTTATGCCGTGCGGGGAAAATATTCATTTTATTCCCACGCACGGCGCGTTCTCCCGTTTGAAAACTTGCCCGCCTGTCCCCACGCGAAAAATTCTTGAACCACACCGCGCCGTGCGATTAACCGTTAACCTCTATTTCCCTATCGAGAATAATTCCCCGCACGGCACGTAATCGCAAACACACGAATACAAATTATTTATCCAAAAACGTATTTATGCCGTGCGGGGATAATATTCATTTTAGTCCCACGCACGGCGCGTTCTCCCGTTTAAAAGCTTACCCTCCTGTCCCCACTCGAAAAATTCTTCCACCACACCGCGCCGTGAGATTAACCGTTAACCTCTATGTCCCCATCGAGAATAATTCCCCGCACGGCACGTATTCACAAACACACGAATCCAAATTATTTATCCCAAAACGCATTTATGCCGTGCGGGGAAAATATTCATTTTATTCCCACGCACGGCGCGTTCTCCCGTTTGAAAACTTGCCCGCCTGTCCCCACGCGAAAAATTCTTGAACCATACCGCGCCGTGCGATTAACCGTTAACCTCTATTTCCCTATCGAGAATAATTCCCCGCACGGCACGTAATCGCAAACACACGAATACAAATTATTTATCCAAAAACGTATTTATGCCGTGCGGGGATAATATTCATTTTAGTCCCACGCACGGCGCGTTCTCCCGTTTAAAAGCTTACCCTCCTGTCCCCACTCGGAAAATTCTTCCACCACACCGCGCCGTGCGATTAACCGTTAGCCACTATGCCCCCATCGAGAATAATTCCCCGCACGGCATGTAATCACAAACACACGAATCCAAATTATTTATCCCAAAACGCATTTATGCCGTGCGGGGAAAATATTCATTCTAGTCCCACGCACGGCGCGTTTTCCCGTTTATTAACTTGCCCTCCTGTGCCCACTGGAAAAATTCTTCCACCACACCGCGCCGTGCGATTAACCGTTAACCTCTATGTCCCCATCGAGAATTATTCCCCGCACGGCACGTAATCACAAACACACGAATACAAATTATTTATCCAAAAACGTATTTATGCCGTTCGGGGATAATATTCATTTTAGTCCCACGCACGGCGCGTTCTCCCGTTTAAAAGCTTACCCTCCTGTCCCCACTCGGAAAATTCTTCCAACACTCCGCGCCGTGCGATTAACCGTTAACCACTATGTCCCCATCGAGAATAATTCCCCGCACGGCATGTAATCACAAACACACGAATCCAAATTATTTATCCCAAAACGCATTTATGCCGTGCGGGGAAAATATTCATTTTATTCCCACGCACGGCGCGTTCTCCCGTTTGAAAACTTGCCCGCCTGTCCCCACGCGAAAAATTCTTGAACCACACCGCGCCGTGCGATTAACCGTTAACCTCTATTTCCCTATCGAGAATAATTCCCCGCACGGCACGTAATCGCAAACACTCGAATACAAATTATTTATCCAAAAACGTCTTTATGCCGTGCGGGGATAATATTCATTTTAGTCCCACGCACGGCGCGTTCTCCCGTTTAAAAGCTTTACCCTCCTGTCCCCACTCGAAAAATTCTTCCACCACACCGCGCCGTGCGATTAACCGTTAACCTCTATGTCCCCATCGAGAATAATTCCCCACACGGCACGTATTCACAAACACACGAATCCAAATTATTTATCCCAAAACGCATTTATGCCGTGCGGGGAAAATATTCATTTTATTCCCACGCACGGCGCGTTCTCTCGTTTGAAAACTTGCCCGCCTGTCCCCACGCGAAAAATTCTTGAACCATACCGCGCCGTGCGATTAACCGTTAACCTCTATTTCCCTATCGAGAATAATTACCCGCACGGCACGTAATCGCAAACACACGAATACAAATTATTTATCCAAAAACGTATTTATGCCGTGCGGGGATAATATTCATTTTAGTCCCACGCACGGCGCGTTCTCCCGTTTAAAAGCTTACCCTCCTGTCCCCACTCGGAAAATTCTTCCACCACACCGCGCCGTGCGATTAACCGTTAGCCACTATGCCCCCATCGAGAATAATTCCCCGCACGGCATGTAATCACAAACACACGAATCCAAATTATTTATCCCAAAACGCATTTATGCCGTGCGGGGAAAATATTCATTCTAGTCCCACGCACGGCGCGTTTTCCCGTTTATTAACTTGCCCTCCTGTGCCCACTCGAAAAATTCTTCCACCACACCGCGCCGTGCGATTAACCGTTAACCTCTATGTCCCCATCGAGAATTATTCCCCGCACGGCACGTAATCGCAAACACACGAATACAAATTATTTATCCAAAAACGTATTTATGCCGTGCGGGGATAATATTCATTTTAGTCCCACGCACGGCGCGTTCTCCCGTTTGGAAGCTTACCATCCTGTCCCCACTCGGAAAATTCTTCCACCACACCGCGCCGTGCTATTAACCGTTAAACTCTATGTCCCCATCGAGTATAATTCCCCGCACGGCACGTAATCGCAAACACACGAATCCAAATTATTTATCCCAAAACGCATTTATGCCGTGCGGGGAAAATATTCATTTTAGTCCCACGCACGGCGCGTTCTCCCGTTTATTAACTTGCCCTCCTGTGCCCACTCGAAAAATTCTTCCACCACACCGCGCCGTGCGATTAACCGTTAACCACTATGCCCCCATCGAGAATAATTCCCCGCACGGCATGTAATCACAAACACACGAATCCAAATTATTTATCCCAAAACGCATTTATTCCGTTCGGGGAAAATATTCATTTTAGTCCCACGCACGGCGCGTTCTCCAGTTTAAAAACTTGCCCTCCTGTCCCCACTCGAAAAATTCTTCCACCACACCGCGCCGTGCGATTAACCGTTAACCACTATGCCCCCATCGAGAATAATTCCCCGCACGGCATGTAATCACAAACACACGAATCCAAATTATTTATCCCAAAACGCATTTATGCCGTGCGGAGAAAATATTCATTCTAGTCCCACGCACGGCGCGTTTTCCCGTTTATTAACTTGCCCTCCTGTGCCCACTGGAAAAATTCTTCCACCACACCGCGCCGTGCGATTAACCGTTAACCTCTATGTCCCCATCGAGAATTATTCCCCGCACGGCACGTAATCGCAAACACACGAATACAAATTATTTATCCAAAAACGTATTTATGCCGTTCGGGGATAATATTCATTTTAGTCCCACGCACGGCGCGTTCTCCCGTTTAAAAGCTTACCCTCCTGTCCCCACTCGGAAAATTCTTCCAACACTCCGCGCCGTGCGATTAACCGTTAACCACTATGTCCCCATCGAGAATAATTCCCCGCACGGCATGTAATCACAAACACACGAATCCAAATTATTTATCCCAAAACGCATTTATGCCGTGCGGGGAAAATATTCATTTTATTCCCACGCACGGCGCGTTCTCCCGTTTGAAAACTTGCCCGCCTGTCCCCACGCGAAAAATTCTTGAACCACACCGCGCCGTGCGATTAACCGTTAACCTCTATTTCCCTATCGAGAATAATTCCCCGCACGGCACGTAATCGCAAACACACGAATACAAATTATTTATCCAAAAACGTATTTATGCCGTGCGGGGATAATATTCATTTTAGTCCCACGCACGGCGCGTTCTCCCGTTTAAAAGCTTACCCTCCTGTCCCCACTCGAAAAATTCTTCTACCACACCGCGCCGTGCGATTAACCGTTAACCACTATGTCCCCATCGAGAATAATTCCCCGCACGGCATGTAATCGCAAACACACGAATACAAATTATTTATCCAAAAACGTATTTATGCCGTGCGGGGATAATATTCATTTTAGTCCCACGCACGGCGCGTTCTCCCGTTTAAAAGCTTACCCTCCTGTCCCCACTCGAAAAATTCTTCCACCACACCGCGCCGTGCGATTAACCGTTAACCTCTATGTCCCCATCGAGAATAATTCCCCGCACGGCACGTATTCACAAACACACGAATCCAAATTATTTATCCCAAAACGCATTTATGCCGTGCGGGGAAAATATTCATTTTATTCCCACGCACGGCGCGTTCTCCCGTTTGAAAACTTGCCCGCCTGTCCCCACGCGAAAAATTCTTGAACCATACCGCGCCGTGCGATTAACCGTTAACCTCTATTTCCCTATCGAGAATAATTACCCGCACGGCACGTAATCGCAAACACACGAATACAAATTATTTATCCAAAAACGTATTTATGCCGTGCGGGGATAATATTCATTTTAGTCCCACGCACGGCGCGTTCTCCCGTTTAGAAGCTTACCCTCCTGTCCCCACTCGGAAAATTCTTCCACCACACCGCGCCGTGCGATTAACCGTTAACCTCTATGTCCCCATCGAGTATAATTCCCCGCACGGCACGTAATCGCAAACACACGAATCCAAATTATTGATCCCAAAACGCATTTATGCCGTGCGGGGAAAATATTCATTTTAGTCCCACGCACGGCGCGTTTTCCCGTTTATTAACTTGCCCTCCTGTGCCCACTCGAAAAATTCTTCCACCACACCGCGCCGTGCGATTAACCGTTAACCTCTATGTCCCCATCGAGAATTATTCCCCGCACGGCACGTATTCACAAACACACGAATCCAAATTATTTATCCCAAAACGCATTTATGCCGTGCGGGGAAAATATTCATTTTATTCCCACGCACGGCGCGTTCTCCCGTTTGAAAACTTGCCCGCCTGTCCCCACGCGAAAAATTCTTGAACCACAACGCGCCGTGCGATTAACCGTTAACCTCTATTTCCCCATCGAGAATAATTCCCCGCACGGCACGTAATCGCAAACACACGAATACAAATTATTTATCCAAAAACGCATTTATGCCGTGCGGGGAAAATATTCATTTTAGTCCCACGCACGGCGCGTTCTCCCGTTTATTAACTTGCCCTCCTGTGCCCACTCGAAAAATTCTTCCACCACACCGCGCCGTGCGATTAACCGTTAACCACTATGCCCCCATCGAGAATAATTCCCCGCACGGCATGTAATCACAAACACACGAATCCAAATTATTTATCCCAAAACGCATTTATGCCGTTCGGGGAAAATATTCATTTTAGTCCCACGCACGGCGCGTTCTCCAGTTTAAAAACTTGCCCTCCTGTCCCCACTCGAAAAATTCTTCCACCACACCGCGCCGTGCGATTAACCGTTAACCACTATGCCCCCATCGAGAATAATTCCCCGCACGGCATGTAATCACAAACACACGAATCCAAATTATTTATCCCAAAACGCATTTATGCCGTGCGGGGAAAATATTAATTCTAGTCCCACGCACGGCGCGTTTTCCCGTTTATTAACTTGCCCTCCTGTGCCCACTGGAAAAATTCTTCCACCACACCGCGCCGTGCGATTAACCGTTAACCTCTATGTCCCCATCGAGAATTATTCCCCGCACGGCACGTAATCGCAAACACACGAATACAAATTATTTATCCAAAAACGTATTTATGCCGTTCGGGGATAATATTCATTTTAGTCCCACGCACGGCGCGTTCTCCCGTTTAAAAGCTTACCCTCCTGTCCCCACTCGGAAAATTCTTCCACCACACCGCGCCGTGCGATTAACCGTTAACCACTATGTCCCCATCGAGAATAATTCCCCGCACGGCATGTAATCGCAAACACACGAATCCAAATTTTTTATCCCAAAACGCATTTATGCCGTGCGGGGAAAATATTCATTTTAGTCCCACGCACGGCGCGTTCTCCCGTTTATTAACTTGCCCTCCTGTGCCCACTCGAAAAATTCTTCCACCACACCGCGCCGTGCGATTAACCGTTAACCACTATGCCCCCATAGAGAATAATTCCCCACACGGCATGTAATCACAAACACACGAATCCAAATTATTTATCCCAAAACGCATTTATGCCGTTCGGGGAAAATATTCATTTTAGTCCCACGCACGGCGCGTTCTCCAGTTTAAAATTTTGCCCTCCTGTCCCCACTCGAAAAATTCTTCCACCACACCGCGCCGTGCGATTAACCGTTAACCACTATGCCCCCATCGAGAATAATTCCCCGCACGGCACGTAATCGCAAACACACGAATACAAATTATTTATCCCAAAACGCATTTATGCCGTGCGGGGAAAATATTCATTCTAGTCCCACGCACGGCGCGTTCTCCCGTTTATTAACTTGCCTTCCTGTGCCCACTCGAAAAATTCTTCCACCACACCGCGCCGTGCGATTAACCGTTAAACTCTATGTCCCCATCGAGAATAATTCCCCGCACGGCATGTAATCACAAACACAAAAATCCAAATTATTTATCCCAAAACGCATTTATGCCGTGCGGGGAAAATATTCATTCTAGTCACACGCACGGCGCGTTCTCCCGTTTATTAACTTGCCCTCCTGTGCCCACTCGAAAAATTCTTCCACCACACCGCGCCGTGCGATTAACCGTTAACCTCTATGTCCCCATCGAGAATAATTCCCCGCACGGCACGTATTCACAAACACACGAATCCAAATTATTTGTCCCAAAACGCATTTATGCCGTGCGGGGATAATATTCATTTTAGTCCCACGCACGGCGCGTTCTCCCGTTTAAAAGCTTACCCTCCTGTCCCCACTCGGAAAATTCTTCCACCACACCGCGCCGTGCGATTAACCGTTAAACTCTATGTCCCCATCGAGTATAATTCCCCGCACGGCACGTAATCGCAAACACACGAATCCAAATTTTTTATCCCAAAACGCATTTATGCCGTGCGGGGAAAATATTCATTTTAGTCCCACGCACGGCGCGTTCTCCCGTTTATTAACTTGCCCTCCTGTGCCCACTCGAAAAATTCTTCCACCACACCGCGCCGTGCGATTAACCGTTAACCACTATGCCCCCATAGAGAATAATTCCCCACACGGCATGTAATCACAAACACACGAATCCAAATTATTTATCCCAAAACGCATTTATGCCGTTCCGGGAATATATTCATTTTAGTCCCACGCACGGCGCGTTCTCCAGTTTAAAATTTTGCCCTCCTGTCCCCACTCGAAAAATTCTTCCACCACACCGCGCCGTGCGATTAACCGTTAACCACTATGCCCCCATCGAGAATAATTCCCCGCACGGCACGTAATCGCAAACACACGAATACAAATTATTTATCCAAAAACGTATTTATGCCGTTCGGGGATAATATTCATTTTAGTCCCACGCACGGCGCGTTCTCCCGTTTAAAAGCTTCCCCTCCTGTCCCCACTCGGAAAATTCTTCCACCACTCCGCGCCGTGCGATTAACCGTTAACCACTATGTCCCCATCGAGAATAATTCCCCGCACGTCATGTAATCACAAACACACGAATCCAAATTATTTATCCCAAAACGCATTTATGCCGTGCGGGGAAAATATTCATTCTAGTCCCACGCACGGCGCGTTCTCCCGTTTATTAACTTGCCTTCCTGTGCCCACTCGAAAAATTCTTCCACCACACCGCGCCGTGCGATTAACCGTTAAACTCTATGTCCCCATCGAGAATAATTCCCCGCACGGCATGTAATCACAAACACAAAAATCCAAATTATTTATCCCAAAACGCATTTATGCCGTGCGGGGAAAATATTCATTCTAGTCACACGCACGGCGCGTTCTCCCGTTTATTAACTTGCCCTCCTGTGCCCACTCGAAAAATTCTTCCACCACACCGCGCCGTGCGATTAACCGTTAACCTCTATGTCCCCATCGAGAATAATTCCCCGCACGGCACGTATTCACAAACACACGAATCCAAATTATTTATCCCAAAACGCATTTATGCCGTGCGGGGAAAATATTCATTTTAGTCCCACGCACGGCGCGTTCTCCCGTTTAAAAGCTTACCCTCCTGTCCCCACTCGAAAAATTCTTTCACCACACCGCGCCGTGCGATTAACCGTTAACCACTATGTCCCCATCGAGAATAATTCCCCGCACGGAATGTAATCGCAAACACACGAATCCAAATTATTTATCCCAAAACGCATTTATGCCGTGCGGGGAAAATATTCATTCTAGTCCCACGCACGGCGCGTTTTCCCGTTTATTAACTTGCCCTCCTGTGCCCACTGGAAAAATTCTTCCACCACACCGCGCCGTGCGATTAACCGTTAACCTCTATGTCCCCATCGAGAATTATTCCCCGCACGGCACGTAATCGCAAACACACGAATACAAATTATTTATCCAAAAACGTATTTATGCCGTTCGGGGATAATATTCATTTTAGTCCCACGCACGGCGCGTTCTCCCGTTTAAAAGCTTACCCTCCTGTCCCCACTCGGAAAATTCTTCCACCACACCGCGCCGTGCGATTAACCGTTAACCACTATGTCCCCATCGAGAATAATTCCCCGCACGGCATGTAATCGCAAACACACGAATCCAAATTTTTTATCCCAAAACGCATTTATGCCGTGCGGGGAAAATATTCATTTTAGTCCCACGCACGGCGCGTTCTCCCGTTTATTAACTTGCCCTCCTGTGCCCACTCGAAAAATTCTTCCACCACACCGCGCCGTGCGATTAACCGTTAACCACTATGCCCCCATAGAGAATAATTCCCCACACGGCATGTAATCACAAACACACGAATCCAAATTATTTATCCCAAAACGCATTTATGCCGTTCGGGGAAAATATTCATTTTAGTCCCACGCACGGCGCGTTCTCCAGTTTAAAATTTTGCCCTCCTGTCCCCACTCGAAAAATTCTTCCACCACACCGCGCCGTGCGATTAACCGTTAACCACTATGCCCCCATCGAGAATAATTCCCCGCACGGCACGTAATCGCAAACACACGAATACAAATTATTTATCCAAAAACGTATTTATGCCGTTCGGGGATAATATTCATTTTAGTCCCACGCACGGCGCGTTCTCCCGTTTAAAAGCTTCCCCTCCTGTCCCCACTCGGAAAATTCTTCCACCACTCCGCGCCGTGCGATTAACCGTTAACCACTATGTCCCCATCGAGAATAATTCCCCGCACGGCATGTAATCACAAACACACGAATCCAAATTATTTATCCCAAAACGCATTTATGCCGTGCGGGGAAAATATTCATTCTAGTCCCACGCACGGCGCGTTCTCCCGTTTATTAACTTGCCTTCCTGTGCCCACTCGAAAAATTCTTCCACCACACCGCGCCGTGCGATTAACCGTTAAACTCTATGTCCCCATCGAGAATAATTCCCCGCACGGCATGTAATCACAAACACAAAAATCCAAATTATTTATCCCAAAACGCATTTATGCCGTGCGGGGAAAATATTCATTCTAGTCACACGCACGGCGCGTTCTCCCGTTTATTAACTTGCCCTCCTGTGCCCACTCGAAAAATTCTTCCACCACACCGCGCAGTGCGATTAACCGTTAACCTCTATGTCCCCATCGAGAATAATTCCCCGCACGGCACGTATTCACAAACACACGAATCCAAATTATTTATCCCAAAACGCATTTATGCCGTGCGGGGATAATATTCATTTTAGTCCCACGCACGGCGCGTTCTCCCGTTTAAAAGCTTACCCTCCTGTCCCCACTCGGAAAATTCTTCCACCACACCGCGCCGTGCGATTAACCGTTAAACTCTATGTCCCCATCGAGTATAATTCCCCGCACGGCACGTAATCGCAAACACACGAATCCAAATTTTTTATCCCAAAACGCATTTATGCCGTGCGGGGAAAATATTCATTTTAGTCCCACGCACGGCGCGTTCTCCCGTTTATTAACTTGCCCTCCTGTGCCCACTCGAAAAATTCTTCCACCACACCGCGCCGTGCGATTAACCGTTAACCACTATGCCCCCATAGAGAATAATTCCCCACACGGCATGTAATCACAAACACACGAATCCAAATTATTTATCCCAAAACGCATTTATGCCGTTCCGGGAATATATTCATTTTAGTCCCACGCACGGCGCGTTCTCCAGTTTAAAATTTTGCCCTCCTGTCCCCACTCGAAAAATTCTTCCACCACACCGCGCCGTGCGATTAACCGTTAACCACTATGCCCCCATCGAGAATAATTCCCCGCACGGCACGTAATCGCAAACACACGAATACAAATTATTTATCCAAAAACGTATTTATGCCGTTCGGGGATAATATTCATTTTAGTCCCACGCACGGCGCGTTCTCCCGTTTAAAAGCTTCCCCTCCTGTCCCCACTCGGAAAATTCTTCCACCACTCCGCGCCGTGCGATTAACCGTTAACCACTATGTCCCCATCGAGAATAATTCCCCGCACGTCATGTAATCACAAACACACGAATCCAAATTATTTATCCCAAAACGCATTTATGCCGTGCGGGGAAAATATTCATTCTAGTCCCACGCACGGCGCGTTCTCCCGTTTATTAACTTGCCTTCCTGTGCCCACTCGAAAAATTCTTCCACCACACCGCGCCGTGCGATTAACCGTTAAACTCTATGTCCCCATCGAGAATAATTCCCCGCACGGCATGTAATCACAAACACAAAAATCCAAATTATTTATCCCAAAACGCATTTATGCCGTGCGGGGAAAATATTCATTCTAGTCACACGCACGGCGCGTTCTCCCGTTTATTAACTTGCCCTCCTGTGCCCACTCGAAAAATTCTTCCACCACACCGCGCCGTGCGATTAACCGTTAACCTCTATGTCCCCATCGAGAATAATTCCCCGCACGGCATGTAATCACAAACACAAAAATCCAAATTATTTATCCCAAAACGCATTTATGCCGTGCGGGGAAAATATTCATTCTAGTCACACGCACGGCGCGTTCTCCCGTTTATTAACTTGCCCTCCTGTGCCCACTCGAAAAATTCTTCCACCACACCGCGCCGTGCGATTAACCGTTAACCTCTATGTCCCCATCGAGAATAATTCCCCGCACGGCACGTATTCACAAACACACGAATCCAAATTATTTATCCCAAAACGCATTTATGCCGTGCGGGGATAATATTCATTTTAGTCCCACGCACGGCGCGTTCTCCCGTTTAAAAGCTTACCCTCCTGTCCCCACTCGGAAAATTCTTCCACCACACCGCGCCGTGCGATTAACCGTTAACCTCTATGTCCCCATCGAGAATTATTCCCCGCACGGCACGTAATCGCAAACACACGAATACAAATTATTTATCCAAAAACGTATTTATGCCGTTCGGGGATAATATTCATTTTAGTCCCACGCACGGCGCGTTCTCCCGTTTAAAAGCTTACCCTCCTGTCCCCACTCGGAAAATTCTTCCAACACTCCGCGCCGTGCGATTAACCGTTAACCACTATGTCCCCATCGAGAATAATTCCCCGCACGGCATGTAATCACAAACACACGAATCCAAATTATTTATCCCAAAACGCATTTATGCCGTGCGGGGAAAATATTCATTTTATTCCCACGCACGGCGCGTTCTCCAGTTTAAAAACTTGCCCTCCTGTCCCCACGCGAAAAATTCTTGAACCACACCGCGCCGTGCGATTAACCGTTAAACTCTATGTCCCCATCGAGAATAATTCCCCGCACGGCACGTAATCACAAACACACGAATCAAAATTATTGATCCCAAAACGCCTTTATGCCGTGCGGGGAAAATATTCACTCTATTCCCACGCACGGCGCGTTCTCCCGTTTATTAACTTGCCCTCCTGTGCCCACTCGAAAAAATTTTCCACCACACCGCGCCGTGCGATTAACCGTTAAACTCTATGTCCCCATCGAGTATAATTCCCCGCACGGCACGTAATCGCAAACACACGAATCCAAATTATTTATCCCAAAACGCATTTATGCCGTGCGGGGAAAATATTCATTTCAGTCCCACGCACGGCGCGTTCTCCAGTTTAAAATCTTGCCCTCCTGTCCCCACGCGAAAAATTCTTGAACCACACCGCGCCGTGCGATTAACCGTTAAACTCTATGTCCCCATCGAGAATAATTCCCCGCACGGCACGTAATCACAAACACACGAATCCAAATTATTGATCCCAAAACGCATTTATGCCGTGCGGGGAAAATATTCACTCTAGTCCCACGCACGGCGCGTTCTCCCGTTTATTAACTTGCCCTCCTGTGCCCACTCGAAAAAATTTTCCACCACACCGCGCCGTGCGATTAACCGTTAAGCTCTATGTCCCCATCGAGTATAATTCCCCGCACGGCACGTAATCGCAAACACACGAATCCAAATTATTTATCCCAAAACGCATTTATGCCGTGCGGGGAAAATATTCATTTCAGTCCCACGCACGGCGCGTTCTCCAGTTTAAAATCTTGCCCTCCTGTCCCCACGCGAAAAATTCTTGAACCACACCGCGCCGTGCGATTAACCGTTAAACTCTATGTCCCCATCGAGAATAATTCCCCGCACGGCACGTAATCGCAAACACACGAATCCAAATTATTGATCCCAAAACGCATTTATGCCGTGCGGGGAAAATATTCATTCTAGTCCCACGCACGGCGCGTTCTCCAGTTTAAAAACTTGCCCTCCTGTCCCCACTCGAAAAATTCTTCCACCACACCGCGCCGTGCGATTAACCGTTAACCTCTATGTCCCTATCGAGAATAATTCCCCGCACGGCACGTAATCGCAAACACACGAATACAAATTATTTATCAAAAAACGTATTTATGCCGTGCGGGGATAATATTCATTTTAGTCCCACGCACGGCGCGTTCTCCCGTTTAAAAGCTTACCCGCCTGTCCCCACGCGAAAAATTCTTCCACCACTTCGCGCCGTGCGATTATTGGTTAACCACTATGTCCCCATCGAGAACAATTCCCCGCACGGCACGTAATCACAAACACACGAATCCAAATTATTGATCCCAAAACGCATTTATGCCGTGCGGGGAAAATATTCATTTTATTCCCACGCTCGGCGCGTTCTCCCGTTTGAAAACTTGCCCGCCTGTCCCCACGCGAAAAATTCTTGAACCATACCGCGCCGTGCGATTAACCGTTAACCTCTATTTCCCTATCGAGAATAATTCCCCGCACGGCACGTAATCGCAAACACACGAATACAAATTATTTATCCAAAAACGTATTTATGCCGTGCGGGGATAATATTCATTTTAGTCCCACGCACGGCGCGTTCTCCCGTTTAAAAGCTTACCCTCCTGTCCCCACTCGGAAAATTCTTCCACCACTCCGCGCCGTGCGATTAACCGTTAACCACTATGTCCCCATCGAGAATAATTCCCCGCACGGCATGTAATCACAAACACACGAATCCAAATTATTTATTCCAAAACGCATTTATGCCGTGCGGGGAAAATATTCATTCTAGTCCCACGCACGGCGCGTTCTCCCGTTTATTAACTTGCCTTCCTGTGCCCACTCGAAAAATTCTTCCACCACACCGCGCCGTGCGATTAACCGTTAAACTCTATGTCCCCATCGAGAATAATTCCCCGCACGGCATGTAATCACAAACACAAAAATCCAAATTATTTATCCCAAAACGCATTTATGCCGTGCGGGGAAAATATTCATTCTAGTCACACGCACGGCGCGTTCTCCCGTTTATTAACTTGCCCTCCTGTGCCCACTCGAAAAATTCTTCCACCACACCGCGCCGTGCGATTAACCGTTAACCTCTATGTCCCCATCGAGAATAATTCCCCGCACGGCACGAATTCACAAACACACGAATCCAAATTATTTATCCCAAAACGCATTTATGCCGTGCGGGGAAAATATTCATTTTAGTCCCACGCACGGCGCGTTCTCCCGTTTAAAAGCTTACCCTCCTGTCCCCACTCGAAAAATTCTTTCACCACACCGCGCCGTGCGATTAACCGTTAACCACTATGTCCCCATCGAGAATAATTCCCCGCACGGAATGTAATCGCAAACACACGAATACAAATTATTTATCCAAAAACGTATTTATGCCGTGCGGGGATAATATTCATTTTAGTCCCACGCACGGCGCGTTCTCCCGTTTAAAAGCTTACCCTCCTGTCCCAACTCGAAAAATTCTTCCACCACACCGCGCCGCGCGATTAACCGTTAACCTCTATGTCCCCATCGAGAATAATTCCCCGCACGGCACGTATTCACAAACACACGAATCCAAATTATTTATCCCAAAACGCATTTATGCCGTGCGGGGAAAATATTCATTTTATTCCCACGCACGGCGCGTTCTCCCGTTTTAAAACTTGCCCGCCTGTCCCCACGCGAAAAATTCTTGAACCATACCGCGCCGTGCGATTAACCGTTAAACTCTATTTCCCTATCGAGAATAATTCCCCGCACGGCACGTAATCACAAACACACGAATCCAAATTATTCATCCAAAACGCATTTATGCCTTGCGGGGAAAATATTCATTCTAGTCACACGCACGGCGCGTTCTCCCGTTTAAAAGCTTACCCGCCTGTCCCCACGCGAAAAATTCTTTCACCACACCGCGCCTTGCGATTAACCGTTAACCACTATGTCCCCATCGAGAATAATTCCCCGCACGGAATGTAATCGCAAACACACGAATACAAATTATTTATCCAAAAACGTATTTATGCCGTGCGGGGATAATATTCATTTTAGTCCCACGCACGGCGCGTTCTCCCGTTTATTAACTTGCCCTCCTGTGCCCACTCGAAAAATTCTTCCACCACACCGCGCCGTGCGATTAACCGTTAACCACTATGCCCCCATCGAGAATAATTCCCCGCACGGCATGTAATCACAAACACACGAATCCAAATTATTTATCCCACAACGCATTTATGCTGTTCGGGGAAAATATTCATTTTAGTCCCACGCACGGCGCGTTCTCCAGTTTAAAATTTTGCCCTCCTGTCCCCACTGGAAAAATTCTTCCACCACACCGCGCTGTGCGATTAACCGTTAACCACTATGCCCCCATCGAGAATAATTCCCCGCACGGCATGTAATCACAAACACACGAATCCAAATTATTTATCCCAAAACGCATTTATGCCGTGCGGGGAAAATATTCATTCTAGTCCCACGCACGGCGCGTTTTCCCGTTTATTAACTTGCCCTCCTGTGCCCACTGGAAAAATTCTTCCACCACACCGCGCCGTGCGATTAACCGTTAACCTCTATGTCCCCATCGAGAATTATTCCCCGCACGGCACGTAATCGCAAACACACGAATACAAATTATTTATCCAAAAACGTATTTATGCCGTTCGGGGATAATATTCATTTTAGTCCCACGCACGGCGCGTTCTCCCGTTTAAAAGCTTACCCTCCTGTCCCCACTCGGAAAATTCTTCCACCACTCCGCGCCGTGCGATTAACCGTTAACCACCATGTCCCCATCGAGAATAATTCCCCGCACGGCATGTAATCACAAACACACGAATCCAAATTATTTATCCCAAAACGCATTTATGCCGTGCGGGGAAAATATTCATTCTAGTCCCACGCACGGCGCGTTCTCCCGTTTATTAACTTGCCTTCCTGTGCCCACTCGAAAAATTCTTCCACCACACCGCGCCGTGCGATTAACCGTTAAACTCTATGTCCCCATCGAGTATAATTCCCCGCACGGCACGTAATCGCAAACACATGAATCCAAATTATTTATCCCAAAACGCATTTATGCCGTGCGGGGAAAATATTCATTTTAGTCCCACGCACGGCGCGTTCTCCCGTTTAAAAATTTGCCCTCCTGTCCCCACGCGAAAAATTCTTCCACCACACTGCGCCGTGCGATTAACCGTTAACCACTATGTCCCCATTGAGAATAATTCCCCGCACGGCGCGTAATCACAAACACACGAATCCAAATTATTGATCCCAAAACGCATTTATGCCGTGCGGGGAAAATATTCACTCTAGTCCCACGCACGGCGCGTTCTCCCGTTTATTAACTTGCCCTCCTGTGCCCACTCGAAAAATTTTTCCACAACACCGCGCCGTGCGATTAACCGTTAAACTCTATGTCCCCATCGAGTATAATTCCCCGCACGGCACGTAATCGCAAACACACGAATCCAAATTATTTAATCCAAAACGCGTTTATGCCGTGCGGGGAAAATATTCATTTCAGTCCCACGCACGGCGCGTTCTCCAGTTTATTAACTCTCCCTTCTGTGCCCACTCGAAAAATTCTTCCACCACACCGCGCCGTGCGATTAACCGTTAACCACTACGTCCATATCGAGAATAATTCCCCGCACGGCATGTAATCACAAACACACGAATACAAATTATTTATCCAAAAACGTATTTATGCCGTGCGGGGATAATATTCATTTTAGTCCCACGCACGGCGCGTTCTCCCGTTTAAAAGCTTACCCTCCTGTCCCCACTCAAAAAATTCTTCCACCACACCGCGCCGTGCGATTAACCGTTAAACTCTATGTCTCCATCGAGTATAATTCCCCGCACGGCAAGTATTCACAAACACACGAATCCAAATTATTTATCCGAAAACGCATTTATGCCGTGAGGGGAAAATATTCATTTTAGTCCCACGCACGGCGCGTTCTCCCGTTTAAAAACTTGCCCTCCTGTCCCCACTCGAAAAATTCTTCCGACACAGCGCGTCGTGCGATTAACCGTTAACCTCTATGTCCCCATCGAGAATAATTCCCCGCACGGCACGTAATCACAAACACACGAATCCAAATTATTTATCCCAAAACGCATTTATGCCGTGCGGGGAAAATATTCATTTCAGTCCCACGCACGGCGCGTTCTCCCGTTTAAAAACTTGTCCTTCTGTCCCCACGCGAAAAATTCTTCCACCACACCGCGCCGTGCGATTAACCGTTAAACTCTATGTCCCCATCGAGAATAATTCCCCGCACGGCACGTAATCGCAAACACACGAATACAAATTATTTATCCAAAAACGTATTTAAGCCGTGCGGGGAAAATATTCATTTTAGTCCCACGCACGGCGCGTTCTCCCGTTTAAAAACTTGCCCTCCTGTCCCCACTCGAAAAATTCTTCCAACACACCGCGCCGTGCGATTAACCGTTAACCACTATGTCCCCATCGAAAATAATTCCCCGCACGGCACGTAATCACAAACACACTAATCCAAATTATTTATCCCAAAATGCATTTATGCCGTGCGGCGAAAATATTCATTTTAGTCCCACGCACGGCGCGTTCTCGCGTTTATAAACTTGCCCTCCTGTCCCCACTCGAACAATTCTTCCGACCCAGCGCGCCGTGCAATTAACCGTTAATCTCTATGTCCCCATCGAGAATAATTCCCCGCACGGCACGTAATCACAAACACACGAATCCAAATTATTTATCCCAAAACGCATTTATGCCGTGCGGGGAAAATATTCATTTTAGTCCCACGCACGGCGCGTTCTCCCGTTTAAAAATTTGCCCTCCTGTCCCCACGCGAAAAATTCTTCCACCACACTGCGCCGTGCGATTAACCGTTAACCACTATGTCCCCATCGAGAATAATTCCCCTCACGGCACGTAATCTCAAACACACGAATCCAAATTATTTATCCCAAAACGCATTTATGCCGTGCGGGGAAAATATTCATTTTAGTCCCACGCACGGCGCGTTCTCCCGTTTAAAAATTTGCCCTCCTGTCCCCACGCGAAAAATTCTTCCACCACACTGCGCCGTGCGATTAACCGTTAACCACTATGTCCCCATCGAGAATAATTCCCCGCACGGCACGTAATCACAAACACACGAAACCAAATTATTGATCCGAAAACGCATTTATGCCGTGCGGGGAAAATATTCACTCTAGTCCCACGCACGGCGCGTTCTCCCGTTTATTAACTTGCCCTCCTGTGCCCACTCGAAAAATTCTTCCACCACACCGCGCCGTGCGATTAACCGTTAAACTCTATGTCCCCATCGAGTATAATTCCCCGCACGGCACGTAATCGCAAACACACGAATCCAAATTATTGATCCCAAAACGCATTTATGCCGTGCGGGGAAAATATTCACTCTAGTCCCACGCACGGCGCGTTCTCCCGTTTATTAACTTGCCCTCCTGTGCCCACTCGAAAAATTCTTCCACCACACCGCGCCGTGCGATTAACCGTTAAACTCTATGTCCCCATCGAGAATAATTCCCCGCACGGCACGTAATCACAAACACACGAATCCAAATTTTTTATCCCAAAACGCATTTATGCCGTGCGGGGAAAATATTCATTTCAATCCCACGCACGGCCCGTTCTCTAGTTTAAAAACTTGCCCTCCTGTCCCCACTCGAAAAATTCTTCCACCACACCGCGCCGTGCGATTAACCTTTAACCTCTATGTCCCTATCGAGAATAATTCCCCGCACGGCATGTAATCACAAACACACGAATACAAATTATTTATCCAAAAACGTATTTATGCCGTGCGGGGATAATATTCATTTTAGTCCCACGCACGGCGCGTTCTCCCGTTTAAAAGCTTACCCTCCTGTCCCCACTCAAAAAATTCTTCCACCACACCGCGCCGTGCGATTAACCGTTAAACTCTATGTCTCCATCGAGTATAATTCCCCGCACGGCAAGTATTCACAAACACACGAATCCAAATTATTTATCCGAAAACGCATTTATGCCGTGAGGGGAAAATATTCATTTTAGTCCCACGCACGGCGCGTTCTCCCGTTTAAAAACTTGCCCTCCTGTCCCCACTCGAAAAATTCTTCCGACACAGCGCGTCGTGCGATTAACCGTTAACCTCTATGTCCCCATCGAGAATAATTCCCCGCACGGCACGTAATCACAAACACACGAATCCAAATTATTTATCCCAAAACGCATTTATGCCGTGCGGGGAAAATATTCATTTCAGTCCCACGCACGGCGCGTTCTCCCGTTTAAAAACTTGTCCTTCTGTCCCCACGCGAAAAATTCTTCCACCACACCGCGCCGTGCGATTAACCGTTAAACTCTATGTCCCCATCGAGAATAATTCCCCGCACGGCACGTAATCACAAACACACGAATCCAAATTTTTTATCCCAAAACGCATTTATGCCGTGCGGGGAAAATATTCATTTTAGTCCCACGCACGGCGCGTTCTCCCGTTTATTAACTCTCCCTTCTGTGCCCACTCGAAAAATTCTTCCACCACACCGCGCCGTGCGATTAACCGTTAACCACTACGTCCATATCGAGAATAATTCCCCGCACGGCATGTAATCACAAACACACGAATACAAATTATTTATCCAAAAACGTATTTATGCCGTGCGGGGATAATATTCATTTTAGTCCCACGCACGGCGCGTTCTCCCGTTTAAAAGCTTACCCTCCTGTCCCCACTCAAAAAATTCTTCCACCACACCGCGCCGTGCGATTAACCGTTAAACTCTATGTCTCCATCGAGTATAATTCCCCGCACGGCAAGTATTCACAAACACACGAATCCAAATTATTTATCCGAAAACGCATTTATGCCGTGAGGGGAAAATATTCATTTTAGTCCCACGCACGGCGCGTTCTCCCGTTTAAAAACTTGCCCGCCTGTCCCCACGCGAAAAATTCTTCCACCACACCGCGCCGTGCGATTAACCGTCAACCACTATGTCCCCATCGAGAATAATTCCCCGCACGGCACGTAATTACAAACACACGAATCCAAATTATTTATCCCAAGATGCATTTATGCCGTGCAGGGAAAGTATTCATTTTTGTCCCACGCACGGCGCGTTCTCCCGTTTATTAACTTGCCCTCCTGTGCCCACTCGAAAAATTCTTCCACCACACCGCGCCGTGCGATTAACCGTTAAACTCTATGTCCCCATCGAGAATAATTCCCCGCACGGCACGTAATCGCAAACACACGAATACAAATTATTTATCCAAAAACGTATTTAAGCCGTGCGGGGAAAATATTCATTTTAGTCCCACGCACGGCGCGTTCTCCCGTTTAAAAACTTGCCCTCCTGTCCCCACTCGAAAAATTCTTCCACCACACCGCGCCGTGCGATTAACCGTTAACCACTATGTCCCCATCGAAAATAATTTCCGCACGGCACGTAATCACAAACACACTAATCCAAATTATTTATCCCAAAATGCATTTATGCCGTGCGGCGAAAATATTCATTTTAGTCCCACGCACGGCGCGTTCTCGCGTTTATAAACTTGCCCTCCTGTCCCCACTCGAACAATTCTTCCGACCCAGCGCGCCGTGCAATTATTCGTTAATCTCTATGTCCCCATCGAGAATAATTCCCCGCACGGCACGTAATCTCAAACACACGAATCCAAATTATTTATCCCAAAAGGCATTTATGCCGTGCGGTGAAAATATTCATTTCAGTCCGACGCACGGCGCGTTCTCCCGTTTAAAAACTTGTCCTTCTGTCCCCACGCGAAAAATTCTTCCACCACACCGCGCCGTGCGATTAACCGTTAAACTCTATGTCCCCATCGAGAATAATTCCCCCCACGGCACGTAATCACAAACACACGAATACAAATTATTTATCAAAAAACGTATTTATGCCGTGCGGGGATAATATTCATTTTAGTCCCACGCAAGGCGCGTTCTCCCGTTTAAAAGCTTACCCGCCTGTCCCCACGCGAAAAATTCTTCCACCACACCGCGCCGTGCGATTAACCGTTAAACTCTATGTCCCCATCGAGTATAATTCCCCGCACGGCACGTAATCGCAAACACACGAATCCAAATTATTGATCCCAAAACGCATTTATGCCGTGCGGGGAAAATATTCACTCTAGTCCCACGCACGGCGCGTTCTCCCGTTTATTAACTTGCCCTCCTGTGCCCACTCGAAAAATTCTTCCACCACACCGCGCCGTGCGATTAACCGTTAAACTCTATGTCCCCATCGAGTATAATTCCCCGCACGGCACGTAATCGCAAACACACGAATCCAAATTATTTATCCCAAAACGCATTTATGCCGTGCGGGGAAAATATTCACTTCAGTCCCACGCACGGCGCGTTCTCCAGTTTAAAAACTTGCCCTCCTGTCCCCACTCGAAAAATTCTTCCACCACACCGCGCCGTGCGATTAACCTTTAACCTCTATGTCCCTATCGAGAGTAATTCCCCGCACGGCACGTAATCGCAAACACACGAATACAAATTATTTATCCAAAAACGTATTTATGCCGTGCGGGGATTATATTCATTTTAGTCCCACGCACGGCGCGTTCTCCCGTTTAAAAGCTTACCCTCCTGTCCCCACTCGAAAAATTCTTCCACCACACCGCGCCGTGCGATTAACCGTTAACCACTATGTCCCCATCGAGAATAATTCCCCGCACGGCACGTAATCACAAACACACGAATCCAAATTATTTATCCCAAAACGCATTTACGCCGTGCGGGAAAATATTCATTTCAATCCCACGCACGGCCCGTTCTCTAGTTTAAAAACTTGCCCTCCTGTCCCCACTCGAAAAATTCTTCCACCACACCGCGCCGTGCGATTAACCTTTAACCTCTATGTCCCTATCGAGAATAATTCCCCGCACGGCATTTAATCGCAAACACACGAATACAAATTATTTATCCAAAAACGTATTTATGCCGTGCGGGGATAATATTCATTTTAGTCCCACGCACGGCGCGTTCTCCCGTTTAAAAGCTTACCCTCCTGTCCCCACTCGAAAAATTCTTCCGACACAGCGCGTCGTGCGATTAACCGTTAAACTCTATGTCCCCATCGAGTATAATTCCCCGCACGGCATTTAATCGCAAACACACGAATACAAATTATTTATCCAAAAACGTATTTATGCCGTGCGGGGAAAATATTCATTCTAGTCCCACGCATGGCGCGTTCTCCCGTTTATTAACTTGCCCTCCAGTGCCCACTTGAAAAATTCTTCCACCACACCGCGTCGTGCGATTAACCGTTAAACTCTATGTCCCCATCGAGTATAATTCCCCGCACGGCACGTAATCGCAAACACACGAATCCAAATTATTTATCCCAAAACGCATTTATGCCGTGCGGGGAAAATATTCATTTTAGTCCCACGCACGGCGCGTTCTCCCGTTTAAAAATTTGCCCTCCTGTCCCCACGCGAAAAATTCTTCCACCACACTGCGCCGTGCGATTAACCGTTAACCACTATGTCCCCATCGAGAATAATTCCCCGCACGGCACGTAATCGCAAACACACGAATCCAAATTATTTATCCCAAAACGCATTTATGCCGTGCGGGGAAAATATTCATTTTAGTCCCACGCACGGCGCGTTCTCCCGTTTAAAAGTTTGCCCTCCTGTCCCCACGCGAAAAATTCTTGCACCACACTGCGCCGTGCGATTAACCGTTAACCACTATGTCCCCATCGAGAATAATTCCCCGCACGGCACGTAATCACAAACACACGAAACCAAATTATTGATCCCAAAACGCATTTATGCCGTGCGGGGAAAATATTCACTCTAGTCCCACGCACGGCGCGTTCTCCCATTTATTAACTTGCCCTCCTGTGCCCACTCGAAAAATTCTTCCACCACACCGCGCCGTGCGATTAACCGTTAAACTCTATGTCCCCATCGAGTATAATTCCCCGCACGGCACGTAATCGCAAACACACGAATCCAAATTATTTATCCCAAAACGCATTTATGCCGTGCGGGGAAAATATTCACTTCAGTCCCACGCACGGCGCGTTCTCCAGTTTAAAAACTTGCCCTCCTGTCCCCACTCGAAAAATTCTTCCACCACACCGCGCCGTGCGATTAACCTTTAACCTCTATGTCCCTATCGAGAATAATTCCCCGCACGGCACGTAATCGCAAACACACGAATACAAATTATTTATCCAAAAACGTATTTATGCCGTGCGGGGATTATATTCATTTTAGTCCCACGCACGGCGCGTTCTCCCGTTTAAAAGCTTACCCTCCTGTCCCCACTCGAAAAATTCTTCCACCACACCGCGCCGTGCGATTAACCGTTAACCACTATGTCCCCATCGAGAATAATTCCCCGCACGGCACGTAATCACAAACACACGAATCCAAATTATTTATCCCAAAACGCATTTACGCCGTGCGGGAAAATATTCATTTCAGTCCCACGCACGGCCCGTTCTCTAGTTTAAAAACTTGCCCTCCTGTCCCCACTCGAAAAATTCTTCCACCACACCGCGCCGTGCGATTAACCTTTAACCTCTATGTCCCTATCGAGAATAATTCCCCGCACGGCATTTAATCGCAAACACACGAATACAAATTATTTATCCAAAAACGTATTTATGCCGTGCGGGGATAATATTCATTTTAGTCCCACGCACGGCGCGTTCTCCCGTTTAAAAGCTTACCCTCCTGTCCCCACTCGAAAAATTCTTCCACCACACCGCGCCGTGCGATTAACCGTTAACCACTATGTCCCCATCGAGAATAATTCCCCGCACGGCATGTAATCAGAAACACACGAATCCAAATTATTTATCCCAAAACGCATTTATGCCGTGCGACGAAAATATTCATTTTAGTCCCACGCACGGCGCGTTCTACCGTTTATAAACTTGCCCTCCTTTCCCCACTCGAAAATTTCTTCCGACACAGCGCGTCGTGCGATTAACCGTTAACCTCTATGTCCCCATCGAGAATAATTCCCCGCACGGCACGTAATCACAAACACACGAATCCAAATTATTTATCCCAAAACGCATTTATGCCGTGCGGGGAAAATATTCATTTCAGTCCCACGCACGGCGCGTTCTCCCGTTTAAAAACTTGTCCTTCTGTCCCCACGCGAAAAATTCTTCCACCACACCGCGCCGTGCGATTAACCGTTAAACTCTATGTCCCCATCGAGAATAATTCCCCGCACGGCACGTAATCACAAACACACGAATCCAAATTTTTTATCCCAAAACGTATTTATGCCGTGCGGGGAAAATATTCATTTTAGTCCCACGCACGGCGCGTTCTCCCGTTTATTAACTCTCCCTTCTGTGCCCACTCGAAAAATTCTTCCACCACACCGCGCCGTGCGATTAACCGTTAACCACTACGTCCATATCGAGAATAATTCCCCGCACGGCATGTAATCACAAACACACGAATACAAATTATTTATCCAAAAACGTATTTATACCGTGCGGGGATAATATTCATTTTAGTCCCACGCACGGCGCGTTCTCCCGTTTAAAAACTTGCCCTTCTGTCCCCATGCGAAATAATTTTTCACCACACCGCGCCGTGCGATTAACCGTTAAACTCTATGTCTCCATCGAGTATAATTCCCCGCACGGCAAGTATTCACAAACACACGAATCCAAATTATTTATCCGAAAACGCATTTATGCCGTGAGGGGAAAATATTCATTTTAGTCCCACGCACGGCGCGTTCTCCCGTTTAAAAACTTGCCCGCCTGTCCCCACGCGAAAAATTCTTCCACCACACCGCGCCGTGCGATTAACCGTCAACCACTATGTCCCCCTCGAGAATAATTCCCCGCACGGCACGTAATTACAAACACACGAATCCAAATTATTTATCCCAAGACGCATTTATGCCGTGCAGGGAAAGTATTCATTTTTGTCCCACGCACGGCGCGTTCTCCCGTTTAAAAACTTGCCCTTCTGTCCCCATGCGAAATAATTTTTCACCACACCGCGCCGTGCGATTAACCGTTAAACTCTATGTCCCCATCGAGTATAATTCCCCGCACGGCACGTAATCGCAAACACACGAATCCAAATTATTTATCCCAAAACGCATTTATGCCGTGCGGGGAAAATATTCACTTCAGTCCCACGCACGGCGCGTTCTCCCGTTTATTAACTTGCCCTCCTGTGCCCACTCGAAAAATTCTTCCACCACACCGCGCCGTGCGATTAACCGTTAAACTCTATGTCCCCATCGAGTATAATTCCCCGCACGGCACGTAATCGCAAACACACGAATCCAAATTATTGATCCCAAAACGCATTTATGCCGTGCGGGGAAAATATTCACTCTAGTCCCACGCACGGCGCGTTCTCCCGTTTATTAACTTGCCCTCCTGTGCCCACTCGAAAAATTCTTCCACCACACCGCGCCGTGCGATTAACCGTTAAACTCTATGTCCCCATCGAGTATAATTCCCCGCACGGCACGTAATCGCAAACACACGAATCCAAATTATTTATCCCAAAACGCATTTATGCCGTGCGGGGAAAATATTCACTTCAGTCCCACGCACGGCGCGTTCTCCAGTTTAAAAACTTGCCCTCCTGTCCCCACTCGAAAAATTCTTCCACCACACCGCGCCGTGCGATTAACCTTTAACCTCTATGTCCCTATAGAGAATAATTCCCCGCACGGCACGTAATCGCAAACACACGAATACAAATTATTTATCCAAAAACGTATTTATGCCGTGCGGGGATTATATTCATTTTAGTCCCACGCACGGCGCGTTCTCCCGTTTAAAAGCTTACCCTCCTGTCCCCACTCGAAAAATTCTTCCACCACACCGCGCCGTGCGATTAACCGTTAACCACTATGTCCCCATCGAGAATAATTCCCCGCACGGCACGTAATCACAAACACACGAATCCAAATTATTTATCCCAAAACGCATTTACGCCGTGCGGGAAAATATTCATTTCAATCCCACGCACGGCCCGTTCTCTAGTTTAAAAACTTGCCCTCCTGTCCCCACTCGAAAAATTCTTCCACCACACCGCGCCGTGCGATTAACCTTTAACCTCTATGTCCCTATCGAGAATAATTCCCCGCACGGCATTTAATCGCAAACACACGAATACAAATTATTTATCCAAAAACGTATTTATGCCGTGCGGGGATAATATTCATTTTAGTCCCACGCACGGCGCGTTCTCCCGTTTAAAAGCTTACCCTCCTGTCCCCACTCGAAAAATTCTTCCGACACAGCGCGTCGTGCGATTAACCGTTAACCTCTATGTCCCCATCGAGAATAATTCCCCGCACGGCACGTAATCACAAACACACGAATCCAAATTATTTATCCCAAAACGCATTTATGCCGTGCGGGGAAAATATTCATTTCAGTCCCACGCACGGCTCGTTCTCCCGTTTATTAACTCTCCCTTCTGTGCCCACTCGAAAAATTCTTCCACCACACCGCGCCGTGCGATTAACCGTTAACCACTACGTCCATATCGAGAATAATTCCCCGCACGGCATGTAATCACAAACACACGAATACAAATTATTTATCCAAAAACGTATTTATGCCGTGCGGGGATAATATTCATTTTAGTCCCACGCACGGCGCGTTCTCCCGTTTAAAAGCTTACCCTCCTGTCCCCACTCAAAAAATTCTTCCACCACACCGCGCCGTGCGATTAACCGTTAACCACTATGTCCCCATCGAGAATAATTCCCCGCACGGCATGTAATCAGAAACACACGAATCCAAATTATTTATCCCAAAACGCATTTATGCCGTGCGACGAAAATATTCATTTTAGTCCCACGCACGGCGCGTTCTCCCGTTTATAAACTTGCCCTCCTGTCCCCACTCGAAAATTTCTTCCGACACAGCGCGTCGTGCGATTAACCGTTAACCTCTATGTCCCCATCGAGAATAATTCCCCGCACGGCACGTAATCACAAACACACGAATCCAAATTAATTATCCCAAAACGCATTTATGCCGTGCGGGGAAAATATTCATTTCAGTCCCACGCACGGCGCGTTCTCCCGTTTAAAAACTTGTCCTTCTGTCCCCACGCGAAAAATTCTTCCACCACACCGCGCCGTGCGATTAACCGTTAAACTCTATGTCCCCATCGAGAATAATTCCCCGCACGGCACGTAATCACAAACACACGAATCCAAATTTTTTATCCCAAAACGCATTTATGCCGTGCGGGGAAAATATTCATTTTAGTCCCACGCACGGCGCGTTCTCCCGTTTATTAACTCTCCCTTCTGTGCCCACTCGAAAAATTCTTCCACCACACCGCGCCGTGCGATTAACCGTTAACCACTACGTCCATATCGAGAATAATTCCCCGCACGGCATGTAATCGCAAACACACGAATCCAAATTATTTATCCCAAAACGCATTTATGCCGTGCGGGGAAATTATTCATTTCAGTCCAACGCACGGCGCGTTCTCCAGTTTAAAAACCTGCCCTCCTGTCCCCACGCGAAAAATTCTTGAACCACACCGCGCCGTGCGATTAACCGTTAAACTCTATGTCCCCATCGAGAATAATTCCCCGCACGGCACGTAATCACAAACACACGAATCCAAATTATTTATCCCAAAACGCATTTATGCCGTGCGGGGAAAATATTCATTTTAATCCCACGCACGGCGCGTTCTCCAGTTTAAAAACTTGCCCTCCTGTCCCCACTCGAAAAATTCTTCCACCACACCGCGCCGTGCGATTAACCGTTAACCACTATGCCCCCATCGAGAATAATTCCCCGCACGGCATGTAATCACAAACACACGAATCCAAATTATTTATCCCAAAACGCATTTTTGCCGTGCGGGGAAAATTTTCATTTCAGTCTAACGCACGGCGCGTTCTCCAGTTTAAAAACTTGCCCTCCTGTCCCCACGCGAAAAATTCTTGAACCACACCGCGCCGTGCGATTAACCGTTAAACTCTATGTCCCCATCGAGTATAATTCCCCGCACGGCACGTAATCGCAAACACACGAATCCAAATTATTTATCCCAAAACGCATTTATGCCGTGCGGGGAAAATATTCACTTCAGTCCCACGCACGGCGCGTTCTCCCGTTTAAAAGTTTGCCCTCCTGTCCCCACGCGAAAAATTCTTCCACCACACTGCGCCGTGCGATTAACCGTTAACCACTATGTCCCCATCGAGAATAATTCCCCGCACGGCACGTAATCACAAACACACGAAATCAAATTATTGATCCCAAAACGCATTTATGCCGTGCGGGGAAAATATTCACTCTAGTCCCACGCACGGCGCTTTCTCCCGTTTATTAACTTGCCCTCCTGTGCCCACTCGAAAAATTCTTCCACCACACCGCGCCGTGCGATTAACCGTTAAACTCTATGTCCCCATCGAGTATAATTCCCCGCACGGCACGTAATCGCAAACACACGAATCCAAATTATTGATCCCAAAACGCATTTATGCCGTGCGGGGAAAATATTCACTCTAGTCCCACGCACGGCGCGTTCTCCCGTTTATTAACTTGCCCTCCTGTGCCCACTCGAAAAATTCTTCCACCACACCGCGCCGTGCGATTAACCGTTAAACTCTATGTCCCCATCGAGTATAATTCCCCGCACGGCACGTAATCGCAAACACACGAATCCAAATTATTTATCCCAAAACGCATTTATGCCGTGCGGGGAAAATATTCACTTCAGTCCCACGCACGGCGCGTTCTCCAGTTTAAAAACTTGCCCTCCTGTCCCCACTCGAAAAATTCTTCCACCACACCGCGCCGTGCGATTAACCTTTAACCTCTATGTCCCTATCGAGAATAATTCCCCGCACGGCACGTAATCGCAAACACACGAATACAAATTATTTATCCCAAAACGTATTTATGCCGTGCGGGGATTATATTCATTTTAGTCCCACGCACGGCGTGTTCTCCCGTTTAAAAGCTTACCCTCCTGTCCCCACTCGAAAAATTCTTCCACCACACCGCGCCGTGCGATTAACCGTTAACCACTATGTCCCCATCGAGAATAATTCCCCGCACGGCACGTAATCACAAACACACGAATCCAAATTATTTATCCCAAAACGCATTTACGCCGTGCGGGAAAATATTCATTTCAATCCCACGCACGGCCCGTTCTCTAGTTTAAAAACTTGCCCTCCTGTCCCCACTCGAAAAATTCTTCCACCCCACCGCGCCGTGCGATTAACCTTTAACCTCTATGTCCCTATCGAGAATAATTCCCCGCACGGCATTTAATCGCAAACACACGAATACAAATTATTTATCCAAAAACGTATTTATGCCGTGCGGGGATAATATTCATTTTAGTCCCACGCACGGCGCGTTCTCCCGTTTAAAAGCTTACCCTCCTGTCCCCACTCGAAAAATTCTTCCACCACACCGCGCCGTGCGATTAACCGTTAACCACTATGTCCCCATCGAGAATAATTCCCCGCACGGCATGTAATCACAAACACACGAATCCAAATTATTTATCCCAAAACGCATTTACGCCGTGCGGGAAAATATTCATTTCAATCCCACGCACGGCCCGTTCTCTAGTTTAAAAACTTGCCCTCCTGTCCCCACTCGAAAAATTCTTCCACCACACCGCGCCGTGCGATTAACCTTTAACCTCTATGTCCCTATCGAGAATAATTCCCCGCACGGCATTTAATCGCAAACACACGAATACAAATTATTTATCCAAAAACGTATTTATGCCGTCCGGGGATAATATTCATTTTAGTCCCACGTACGGCGCGTTCTCCCGTTTAAAAGCTTACCCTCCTGTCCCCACTCGAAAAATTCTTCCGACACAGCGCGTCGTGCGATTAACCGTTAACCTCTATGTCCCCATCGAGAATAATTCCCCGCACGGCACGTAATCACAAACACACGAATCCAAATTATTTATCCCAAAACGCATTTATGCCGTGCGGGGAAAATATTCATTTCAGTCCCACGCACGGCTCGTTCTCCCGTTTATTAACTCTCCCTTCTGTGCCCACTCGAAAAATTCTTCCACCACACCGCGCCGTGCGATTAACCGTTAACCACTACGTCCATATCGAGAATAATTCCCCGCACGGCATGTAATCACAAACACACGAATACAAATTATTTATCCAAAAACGTATTTATGCCGTGCGGGGATAATATTCATTTTAGTCCCACGCACGGCGCGTTCTCCCGTTTAAAAGCTTACCCTCCTGTCCCCACTCAAAAAATTCTTCCACCACACCGCGCCGTGCGATTAACCGTTAACCACTATGTCCCCATCGAGAATAATTCCCCGCACGGCATGTAATCAGAAACACACGAATCCAAATTATTTATCCCAAAACGCATTTATGCCGTGCGACGAAAATATTCATTTTAGTCCCACGCACGGCGCGTTCTCCCGTTTATAAACTTGCTCTCCTGTCCCCACTCGAAAATTTCTTCCGACACAGCGCGTCGTGCGATTAACCGTTAACCTCTATGTCCCCATCGAGAATAATTCCCCGCACGGCACGTAATCACAAACACACGAATCCAAATTAATTATCCCAAAACGCATTTATGCCGTGCGGGGAAAATATTCATTTCAGTCCCACGCACGGCGCGTTCTCCCGTTTAAAAACTTGTCCTTCTGTCCCCACGCGAAAAATTCTTCCACCACACCGCGCCGTGCGATTAACCGTTAAACTCTATGTCCCCATCGAGAATAATTCCCCGCACGGCACGTAATCACAAACACACGAATCCAAATTTTTTATCCCAAAACGCATTTATGCCGTGCGGGGAAAATATTCATTTTAGTCCCACGCACGGCGCGTTCTCCCGTTTATTAACTCTCCCTTCTGTGCCCACTCGAAAAATTCTTCCACCACACCGCGCCGTGCGATTAACCGTTAACCACTACGTCCATATCGAGAATAATTCCCCGCACGGCATGTAATCGCAAACACACGAATCCAAATTATTTATCCCAAAACGCATTTATGCCGTGCGGGGAAATTATTCATTTCAGTCCAACGCACGGCGCGTTCTCCAGTTTAAAAACCTGCCCTCCTGTCCCCACGCGAAAAATTCTTGAACCACACCGCGCCGTGCGATTAACCGTTAAACTCTATGTCCCCATCGAGAATAATTCCCCGCACGGCACGTAATCACAAACACACGAATCCAAATTATTTATCCCAAAACGCATTTATGCCGTGCGGGGAAAATATTCATTTTAATCCCACGCACGGCGCGTTCTCCAGTTTAAAAACTTGCCCTCCTGTCCCCACTCGAAAAATTCTTCCACCACACCGCGCCGTGCGATTAACCGTTAACCACTATGCCCCCATCGAGAATAATTCCCCGCACGGCATGTAATCACAAACACACGAATCCAAATTATTTATCCCAAAACGCATTTTTGCCGTGCGGGGAAAATTTTCATTTCAGTCTAACGCACGGCGCGTTCTCCAGTTTAAAAACTTGCCCTCCTGTCCCCACGCGAAAAATTCTTGAACCACACCGCGCCGTGCGATTAACCGTTAAACTCTATGTCCCCATCGAGTATAATTCCCCGCACGGCACGTAATCGCAAACACACGAATCCAAATTATTTATCCCAAAACGCATTTATGCCGTGCGGGGAAAATATTCACTTCAGTCCCACGCACGGCGCGTTCTCCCGTTTAAAAGTTTGCCCTCCTGTCCCCACGCGAAAAATTCTTCCACCACACTGCGCCGTGCGATTAACCGTTAACCACTATGTCCCCATCGAGAATAATTCCCCGCACGGCACGTAATCACAAACACACGAAACCAAATTATTGATCCCAAAACGCATTTATGCCGTGCGGGGAAAATATTCACTCTAGTCCCACGCACGGCGCTTTCTCCCGTTTATTAACTTGCCCTCCTGTGCCCACTCGAAAAATTCTTCCACCACACCGCGCCGTGCGATTAACCGTTAAACTCTATGTCCCCATCGAGTATAATTCCCCGCACGGCACGTAATCGCAAACACACGAATCCAAATTATTGATCCCAAAACGCATTTATGCCGTGCGGGGAAAATATTCACTCTAGTCCCACGCACGGCGCGTTCTCCCGTTTATTAACTTGCCCTCCTGTGCCCACTCGAAAAATTCTTCCACCACACCGCGCCGTGCGATTAACCGTTAAACTCTATGTCCCCATCGAGTATAATTCCCCGCACGGCACGTAATCGCAAACACACGAATCCAAATTATTTATCCCAAAACGCATTTATGCCGTGCGGGGAAAATATTCACTTCAGTCCCACGCACGGCGCGTTCTCCAGTTTAAAAACTTGCCCTCCTGTCCCCACTCGAAAAATTCTTCCACCACACCGCGCCGTGCGATTAACCTTTAACCTCTATGTCCCTATCGAGAATAATTCCCCGCACGGCACGTAATCGCAAACACACGAATACAAATTATTTATCCAAAAACGTATTTATGCCGTGCGGGGATTATATTCATTTTAGTCCCACGCACGGCGTGTTCTCCCGTTTAAAAGCTTACCCTCCTGTCCCCACTCGAAAAATTCTTCCACCACACCGCGCCGTGCGATTAACCGTTAACCACTATGTCCCCATCGAGAATAATTCCCCGCACGGCACGTAATCACAAACACACGAATCCAAATTTTTTATCCCAAAACGCATTTATGCCGTGCGGGGAAAATGTTCTCCCGTTTATTAACTCTCCCTTCTGTGCCCACTCGAAAAATTCTTCCACCACACCGCGCTGTGCGATTAACCGTTAACCACTACGTCCATATCGAGAATAATTCCCCGCACGGCATGTAATCACAAACACACGAATACAAATTATTTATCCAAAAACGTATTTATGCCGTGCGGGGATAATATTCATTTTAGTCCCACGCACGGCGCGTTCTCCCGTTTAAAAGCTTACCCTCCTGTCCCCACTCAAAAAATTCTTCCACCACACCGCGCCGTTCGATTAACCGTTAAACTCTATGTCTCCATCGAGTATAATTCCCCGCACGGCAAGTATTCACAAACACACGAATCCAAATTATTTATCCGAAAACGCATTTATGCCGTGAGGGGAAAATATTCATTTTAGTCCCACGCACGGCGCGTTCTCCCGTTTAAAAACTTGCCCGCCTGTCCCCACTCGAAAAATTCTTCCACCACACCGCGCCGTGCGATTAACCGTTAACCACTATGTCCCCATCGAGAATAATTCCCCGCACGGCATGTAATCAGAAACACACGAATCCAAATTATTTATCCCAAAACGCATTTATGCCGTGCGACGAAAATATTCATTTTAGTACCACGCACGGCGCGTTCTCCCGTTTATAAACTTGCCCTCCTGTCCCCACTCGAAAAATTCTTCCGACACAGCGCGTCGTGCGATTAACCGTTAACCTCTATGTCCCCATCGAGAATAATTCCCCGCACGGCACGTAATCACAAACACACGAATCCAAATTATTTATCCCAAAACGCATTTATGCCGTGCGGGGAAAATATTCATTTCAGTCCCACGCACGGCGCGTTCTCCCGTTTAAAAACTTGTCCTTCTGTCCCCACGCGAAAAATTCTTCCACCACACCGCGCCGTGCGATTAACCGTTAAACTCTATGTCCCCATCGAGAATAATTCCCCGCACGGCACGTAATCACAAACACACGAATCCAAATTTTTTATCCCAAAACGCATTTATGCCGTGCGGGGAAAATATACATTTTAGTCCCACGCACGGCGCGTTCTCCCGTTTATTAACTCTCCCTTCTGTGCCCACTCGAAAAATTCTTCCACCACACCGCGCCGTGCGATTAACCGTTAAACTCTATGTCTCCATCGAGTATAATTCCCCGCACGGCAAGTATTCACAAACACACGAATCCAAATTATTTATCCGAAAACGCATTTATGCCGTGAGGGGAAAATATTCATTTTAGTCCCACGCACGGCGCGTTCTCCCGTTTAAAAACTTGCCCGCCTGTCCCCACGCGAAAAATTCTTCCACCACACCGCGCCGTGCGATTAATCGTCAACCACTATGTCCCCATCGAGAATAATTCCCCGCACGGCACGTAATTACAAACACACGAATCCAAATTATTTATCCCAAGACGCATTTATGCCGTGCAGGGAAAGTATTCATTTTTGTCCCACGCACGGCGCGTTCTCCCGTTTAAAAACTTGCCCTCCTGTCCCCACGCGAAAAATTCTTGAACCACACCGCGCCGTGCGATTAACCGTTAACCACTATGCCCCCATCGAGAATAATTCCCCGCACGGCATGTAATCACAAACACACGAATCCAAATTATTTATCCCAAAACGCATTTTTGCCGTGCGGGGAAAATTTTCATTTCAGTCTAACGCACGGCGCGTTCTCCAGTTTAAAAACTTGCCCTCCTGTCCCCACGCGAAAAATTCTTGAACCACACCGCGCCGTGCGATTAACCGTTAAACTCTATGTCCCCATCGAGAATAATTCCCCGCACGGCACGTAATCGCAAACACACGAATACAAATTATTTATCCAAAAACGTATTTAAGCCGTGCGGGGAAAATATTCATTTTAGTCCCACGCACGGCGCGTTCTCCCGTTTGAAAACTTGCCCTCCTGTCCCCACTCGAAAAATTCTTCCACCACACCGCGCCGTGCGATTAACCGTTAACCACTATGTCCCCATCGAAAATAATTCCCCGCACGGCACGTAATCACAAACACACTAATCCAAATTATTTATCCCAAAATGCATTTATGCCGTGCGGCGAAAATATTCATTTTAGTCCCACGCACTGCGCGTTCTCCAGTTTAAAAACTTGCCCTCCTCTCCCCACTCGAAAAATTCTTCCACCACACCGCGCCGTGCGATTAACCGTTAACCTCTATGTCCCTATCGAGAATAATTCCCCGCACGGCACGTAATCGCAAACACACGAATACAAATTATTTATCCAAAAACGTATTTATGCCGTGCGGGGATAATATTCATTTTAGTCCCACGCACGGCGCGTTCTCCCGTTTAAAAGCTTACCCTCCTGTCCCCACTCGAAAAATTCTTCCACCACACCGCGCCGTGCGATTAACCGTTAACCACTATGTCCCCATCGAGAAAAATTCCCCGCACGGCATGTAATCACAAACACACGAATCCAAATTATTTATCCCAAAACGCATTTATGCCGTGCGGGGAAAATATTCATTCTAGTCACACGGACGGCGCGTTCTCCCGTTTATTAACTTACCCTCCTGTGCTCACTCGAAAAATTCTTCCACCACACCGCGCCGGGCGATTAACCGTTAACCTCTATGTCCCCATCGAGAATAATTCCCCGCACGGCACGTATTCACAAACACACGAATCCAAATTATTTATCCCAAAACGCATTTATGCCGTGCGGGGATAATATTCATTTTAGTCCCACGCACGGCGCGTTCTCCCGTTTAAAAGCTTACCCTCCTGTCCCCACTCGAAAAATTCTTCCACCACACCGCGCCGTGCGATTAACCGTTAACCACTATGTCCCCATCGAGAATAATTCCCCGCACGGCATGTAATCGCAAACACACGAATACAAATTATTTATCCAAAAACGTATTTATGCCGTGCGGGGATAATATTCATTTTAGTCCCACGCACGGCGCGTTCTCCCGTTTAAAAGCTTACCCTCCTGTCCCCACTCGAAAAATTCTTCCACCACACCGCGCCGTGCGATTAACCGTTAACCACTATGTCCCCATCGAGAATAATTCCCCGCACGGCATGTAATCACAAACACACGAATCCAAATTATTTATCCCAAAACGCATTTATGCCGTGCGGGGAAAATATTCATTCTAGTCACACGCACGGCGCGTTCTCCCGTTTATTAACTTGCCCTCCTGTGCCCACTCGAAAAATTCTTCCACCACACCGCGCCGTGCGATTAACCGTTAACCTCTATGTCCCCATCGAGAATAATTCCCCGCACGGCACGTATTCACAAACACACGAATCCAAATTATTTATCCCAAAACGCATTTATGCCGTGCGGGGAAAATATTCATTTTATTCCCACGCACGGCGCGTTCTCCCGTTTGAAAACTTGCCCGCCTGTCCCCACGCGAAAAATTCTTGAACCACACCGCGCCGTGCGATTAACCGTTAAACTCTATGTCCCCATCGAGAATAATTCCCCGCACGGCACGTAATCACAAACACACGAATCCAAATTATTTATCCCAAAACGCATTTATGCCGTGCGGGGAAAATATTCATTTTAGTCCCACGCACGGCGCGTTCTCCAGTTTAAAAACTTGCCCTCCTGTCCCCACTCGAAAAATTCTTCCACCACACCGCGCCGTGCGATTAACCGTTAACCTCTATGTCCCTATCGAGAATAATTCCCCGCACGGCACGTACTTACAAACACACGAATCCAAATTATTTTTCCCAAAACGCATTTATGCCGTGCGGGGATAATATTCATTTTAGTCCCACGCACGGCGCATTCTCCCATTTAAAAGCTTACCCTCCTGTCCCCACTCGGAAAATTCTTCCACCACACCGCGCCGTGCGATTAACCGTTAAACTCTATGTCTCCATCGAGTATAATTCCCCGCACGGCAAGTATTCACAAACACACGAATCCAAATTATTTATCCGAAAACGCATTTATGCCGTGAGGGGAAAATATTCATTTTAGTCCCACGCACGGCGCGTTCTCCCGTTTAAAAACTTGCCCGCCTGTCCCCACTCGAAAAATTCTTCCACCACACCGCGCCGTGCGATTAACCGTTAACCACTATGTCCCCATCGAGAATAATTCCCCGCACGGCATGTAATCAGAAACACACGAATCCAAATTATTTATCCCAAAACGCATTTATGCCGTGCGACGAAAATATTCATTTTAGTACCACGCACGGCGCGTTCTCCCGTTTATAAACTTGCCCTCCTGTCCCCACTCGAAAAATTCTTCCGACACAGCGCGTCGTGCGATTAACCGTTAACCTCTATGTCCCCATCGAGAATAATTCCCCGCACGGCACGTAATCACAAACACACGAATCCAAATTATTTATCCCAAAACGCATTTATGCCGTGCGGGGAAAATATTCATTTCAGTCCCACGCACGGCGCGTTCTCCCGTTTAAAAACTTGTCCTTCTGTCCCCACGCGAAAAATTCTTCCACCACACCGCGCCGTGCGATTAACCGTTAAACTCTATGTCCCCATCGAGAATAATTCCCCGCACGGCACGTAATCACAAACACACGAATCCAAATTTTTTATCCCAAAACGCATTTATGCCGTGCGGGGAAAATATACATTTTAGTCCCACGCACGGCGCGTTCTCCCGTTTATTAACTCTCCCTTCTGTGCCCACTCGAAAAATTCTTCCACCACACCGCGCCGTGCGATTAACCGTTAAACTCTATGTCTCCATCGAGTATAATTCCCCGCACGGCAAGTATTCACAAACACACGAATCCAAATTATTTATCCGAAAACGCATTTATGCCGTGAGGGGAAAATATTCATTTTAGTCACACGCACGGCGCGTTCTCCCGTTTAAAAACTTGCCCGCCTGTCCCCACGCGAAAAATTCTTCCACCACACCGCGCCGTGCGATTAATCGTCAACCACTATGTCCCCATCGAGAATAATTCCCCGCACGGCACGTAATTACAAACACACGAATCCAAATTATTTATCCCAAGACGCATTTATGCCGTGCAGGGAAAGTATTCATTTTTGTCCCACGCACGGCGCGTTCTCCCGTTTAAAAACTTGCCCTCCTGTCCCCACGCGAAAAATTCTTGAACCACACCGCGCCGTGCGATTAACCGTTAACCACTATGCCCCCATCGAGAATAATTCCCTGCACGGCATGTAATCACAAACACACGAATCCAAATTATTTATCCCAAAACGCATTTTTGCCGTGCGGGGAAAATTTTCATTTCAGTCTAACGCACGGCGCGTTCTCCAGTTTAAAAACTTGCCCTCCTATCCCCACGCGAAAAATTCTTGAACCACTACGCGCCGTGCGATTAACCGTTAAACTCTATGTCCCCATCGAGAATAATTCCCCGCACGGCACGTAATCGCAAACACACGAATACAAATTATTTATCCAAAAACGTATTTAAGCCGTGCGGGGAAAATATTCATTTTAGTCCCACGCACGGCGTTTTCTCCCGTTTAAAAACTTGCCCTCCTGTCCCCACTCGAAAAATTCTTCCACCACACCGCGTCGTGCGATTAACCGTTAACCTCTATGTCCCTATCGAGAATAATTCCCCGCACGGCACGTAATCGCAAACACACGAATACAAATTATTTATCCAAAAACGTATTTATGCCGTGCGGGGATAATATTCATTTTAGTCCCACGCACGGCGCGTTCTCCCGTTTAAAAGCTTACCCTCCTGTCCCCACTCGAAAAATTCTTCCACCACACCGCGCCGTGCGATTAACCGTTAACCACTATGTCCCCATCGAGAAAAATTCCCCGCACGGCATGTAATCACAAACACACGAATCCAAATTATTTATCCCAAAACGCATTTATGCCGTGCGGGGAAAATATTCATTCTAGTCACACGGACGGCGCGTTCTCCCGTTTATTAACTTGCCCTCCTGTGCTCACTCGAAAAATTCTTCCACCACACCGCGCCGTGAGATTAACCGTTAACCTCTATGTCCCCATCGAGAATAATTCCCCGCACGGCACGTATTCACAAACACACGAATCCAAATTATTTATCCCAAAACGCATTTATGCCGTGCGGGGATAATATTCATTTTAGTCCCACGCACGGCGCGTTCTCCCGTTTAAAAGCTTACCCTCCTGTCCCTACTCGAAAAATTCTTCCACCACACCGCGCCGTGCGATTAACCGTTAACCACTATGTCCCCATCGAGAATAATTCCCCGCACGGCATGTAATCGCAAACACACGAATACAAATTATTTATCCAAAAACGTATTTATGCCGTGCGGGGATAATATTCATTTTAGTCCCACGCACGGCGCGTTCTCCCGTTTAAAAGCTTACCCTCCTGTCCCCACTCGAAAAATTCTTCCACCACACCGCGCCGTGCGATTAACCGTTAACCACTATGTCCCAATCGAGAATAATTCCCCGCACGGCATGTAATCACAAACACACGAATCCAAATTATTTATCCCAAAACGCATTTATGCCGTGCGGGGAAAATATTCATTCTAGTCACACGCACGGCGCGTTCTCCCGTTTATTAACTTGCCCTCCTGTGCCCACTCGAAAAATTCTTCCACCACACCGCGCCGTGCGATTAACCGTTAACCTCTATGTCCCCATCGAGAATAATTCCCCTCACGGCACGTATTCACAAACACACGAATCCAAATTATTTATCCCAAAACGCATTTATGCCGTGCGGGGAAAATATTCATTTTATTCCCACGCACGGCGCGTTCTCCCGTTTGAAAACTTGCCCGCCTGTCCCCACGCGAAAAATTCTTGAACCACACCGCGCCGTGCGATTAACCGTTAAACTCTATGTCCCCATCGAGAATAATTCCCCGCACGGCACGTAATCACAAACACACGAATCCAAATTATTTATCCCAAAACGCATTTATGCCGTGCGACGAAAATATTCATTTTAGTCCCACGCACGGCGCGTTCTCCCGTTTATAAACTTGCCCTCCTGTCCCCACTCGAAAAATTCTTCCGACACAGCGCGTCGTGCGATTAACCGTTAACCTCTATGTCCCCATCGAGAATAATTCCCCGAACGGCACGTAATCACAAACACACGAATCCAAATTATTTATCCCAAAACGCATTTATGCCGTGCGGGGAAAATATTCATTTCAGTCCCACGCACGGCGCGTTCTCCCGTTTAAAAACTTGTCCTTCTGTCCCCACGCGAAAAATTCTTCCACCACACCGCGCCGTGCGATTAACCGTTAAACTCTATGTCCCCATCGAGAATAATTCCCCGCACGGCACGTAATCACAAACACACGAATCCAAATTTTTTATCCCAAAACGCATTTATGCCGTGCGGGGAAAATATTCATTTTAGTCCCACGCACGGCGCGTTCTCCCGTTTATTAACTCTCCCTTCTGTGCCCACTCGAAAAATTCTTCCACCACACCGCGCCGTGCGATTAACCGTTAACCACTACGTCCATATCGAGAATAATTCCCCGCACGGCATGTAATCACAAACACACGAATACAAATTATTTATCCAAAAACGTATTTATGCCGTGCGGGGATAATATTCATTTTAGTCCCACGCACGGCGCGTTCTCCCGTTTAAAAGCTTACCCTCCTGTCCCCACTCAAAAAATTCTTCCACCACACCGCGCCGTGCGATTAACCGTTAAACTCTATGTCTCCATCGAGTATAATTCCCCGCACGGCAAGTATTCACAAACACACGAATCCAAATTATTTATCCGAAAACGCATTTATGCCGTGAGGGGAAAATATTCATTTTAGTCCCACGCACGGCGCGTTCTCCCGTTTAAAAACTTGCCCGCCTGTCCCCACTCGAAAAATTCTTCCACCACACCGCGCCGTGCGATTAACCGTTAACCACTATGTCCCCATCGAGAATAATTCCCCGCACGGCATGTAATCAGAAACACACGAATCCAAATTATTTATCCCAAAACGCATTTATGCCGTGCGACGAAAATATTCATTTTAGTACCACGCACGGCGCGTTCTCCTGTTTAAACTTGCCCGCCTGTCCCCACTCGAAAAATTCTTCCGACACAGCGCGTCGTGCGATTAACCGTTAACCTCTATGTCCCCATCGAGAATAATTCCCCGCACGGCACGTAATCACAAACACACGAATCCAAATTATTTATCCCAAAACGCATTTATGCCGTGCGGGGAAAATATTCATTTCAGTCCCACGCACGGCGCGTTCTCCCGTTTAAAAACTTGTCCTTCTGTCCCCACGCGAAAAATTCTTCCACCACACCGCGCCGTGCGATTAACCGTTAAACTCTATGTCCCCATCGAGAATAATTCCCCGCACGGCACGTAATCACAAACACACGAATCCAAATTTTTTATCCCAAAACGCATTTATGCCGTGCGGGGAAAATATACATTTTAGTCCCACGCACGGCGCGTTCTCCCGTTTATTAACTCTCCCTTCTGTGCCCACTCGAAAAATTCTTCCACCACACCGCGCCGTGCGATTAACCGTTAAACTCTATGTCTCCATCGAGTATAATTCCCCGCACGGCAAGTATTCACAAACACACGAATCCAAATTATTTATCCGAAAACGCATTTATGCCGTGAGGGGAAAATATTCATTTTAGTCCCACGCACGGCGCGTTCTCCCGTTTAAAAACTTGCCCGCCTGTCCCCACGCGAAAAATTCTTCCACCACACCGCGCCGTGCGATTAATCGTCAACCACTATGCCCCATCGAGAATAATTCCCCGCACGGCACGTAATTACAAACACACGAATCCAAATTATTTATCCCAAGACGCATTTATGCCGTGCAGGGAAAGTATTCATTTTTGTCCCACGCACGGCGCGTTCTCCCGTTTAAAAACTTGCCCTCCTGTCCCCACGCGAAAAATTCTTGAACCACAACGCGCCGTGCGATTAACCGTTAACCACTATGCCCCCATCGAGAATAATTCCCCGCACGGCATGTAATCACAAACACACGAATCCAAATTATTTATCCCAAAACGCATTTTTGCCGTGCGGGGAAAATTTTCATTTCAGTCAAACGCACGGCGCGTTCTCCAGTTTAAAAACTTGCCCTCCTGTCCCCACGCGAAAAATTCTTGAACCACACCGCGCCGTGCGATTAACCGTTAAACTCTATGTCCCCATCGAGAATAATTCCCCGCACGGCACGTAATCGCAAACACACGAATACAAATTATTTATCCAAAAACGTATTTAAGCCGTGCGGGGAAAATATTCATTTTAGTCCCACGCACGGCGCGTTCTCCCGTTTAAAAACTTGCCCTCCTGTCCCCACTCGAAAAATTCTTCCACCACACCGCGCCGTGCGATTAACCGTTAACCACTATGTCCCCATCGAAAATAATTCCCCGCACGGCACGTTATCACAAACACACTAATCCAAATTATTTATCCCAAAATGCATTTATGCCGTGCGGCGAAAATATTCATTTTAGTCCCACGCACGGCGCGTTCTCGCGTTTATAAACTTGCCCTCCTGTCCCCACTCGAAAAATTCTTCCGACCCAGCGCGCCGTGCAATTAACCGTTAATCTCTATGTCCCCATCGAGAATAATTCCCCGCACGGCACGTAATCACAAACACACGAATCCAAATTATTTATCCCAAAAGGCATTTATACCGTGCGGGGAAAATATTCATTTCAGTCCGACGCACGGCGCGTTCTCCCGTTTAAAAACTTGTCCTTCTGTCCCCACGCGAAAAATTCTTCCACCACACCGCGCCGTGCGATTAACCGTTAAACTCTATGTCCCCATCGAGAATAATTCCCCGCACGGCATGTAATCACAAACACACGAATCCAAATTATTTATCCCAAAACGCATTTATGCCGTGCGGGGAAAATATTCATTTTAGTCCCACGCACGGCGCGTTCTCCAGTTTAAAAACTTGCCCTCTTCTCCCCACTCGAAAAATTCTTCTACCACACCGCGCCGTGCGATTAACCGTTAACCTCTATGTCCCTATCGAGAATAATTCCCCGCACGGCACGTAATCGCAAACACACGAATACAAATTATTTATCCAAAAACGTATTTATGCCGTGCGGGGATAATATTCATTTTAGTCCCACGCACGGCGCGTTCTCCCGTTTAAAAGCTTACCCTCCTGTCCCCACTCGAAAAATTCTTCCACCACACCGCGCCGTGCGATTAACCGTTAACCACTATGTCCCCATCGAGAAAAATTCCCCGCACGGCATGTAATCACAAACACACGAATCCAAATTATTTATCCCAAAACGCATTTATGCCGTGCGGGGAAAATATTCATTCTAGTCACACGGACGGCGCGTTCTCCCGTTTATTAACTTGCCCTCCTGTGCTCACTCGAAAAATTCTTCCACCACACCGCGCCGTGCGATTAACCGTTAACCTCTATGTCCCCATCGAGAATAATTCCCCGCACGGCACGTATTCACAAACACACGAATCCAAATTATTTATCCCAAAACGCATTTATGCCGTGCGGGGATAATATTCATTTTAGTCCCACGCACGGCGCGTTCTCCCGTTTAAAAGCTTACCCTCCTGTCCCCACTCGAAAAATTCTTCCACCACACCGCGCCGTGCGATTAACCGTTAACCACTATGTCCCCATCGAGAATAATTCCCCGCACGGCATGTAATCGCAAACACACGAATACAAATTATTTATCCAAAAACGTATTTATGCCGTGCGGGGAAAATATTCATTCTAGTCCCACGCACAGCGCGTTCTCCCGTTTATTAACTTGCCCTCCTGTGCCCACTCGAAAAATTCTTCCACCACACCGCGCCGTGCTATTAACCGTTAACCTCGATGTCCCCATCGAGAATAATTCCCCGCACGGCACGTATTCACAAACACACGAATCCAAATTATTTATCCCAAAACGCATTTATGCCGTGCGGGGATAATATTCATTTTAGTCCCACGCACGGCGCGTTCTCCCGTTTAAAAGCTTACCCTCCTGTCCCCACTCGAAAAATTCTTCCACCACACCGCGCCGTGCGATTAACCGTTAACCACTATGTCCCCATCGAGAATAATTCCCCGCACGGCATGTAATTGCAAACACACGAATACAAATTATTTATCCAAAAACGTATTTATGCCGTGCGGGGATAATATTCATTTTAGTCCCACGCACGGCGCGTTCCCCTGTTTAAAAGCTTACCCTCCTGTCCCCACTCGAAAAATTCTTCCACCACACCGCGCCGTGCGATTAACCGTTAACCACTATGTCCCCATCGAGAATAATTCCCCGCACGGCATGTAATCACAAACACACGAATCCAAATTATTTATCCCAAAACGCATTTATGCCGTGCGGGGAAAATATTCATTCTAGTCACACGCACGGCGCGTTCTCCCGTTTATTAACTTGCCCTCCTGTGCCCACTCGAAAAATTCTTCCACCACACCGCGCCGTGCGATAAACCGTTAACCTCTATGTCCCCATCGAGAATAATTCCCCGCACGGCACGTATTCACAAACACACGAATCCAAATTATTTATCCCAAAACGCATTTATGCCGTGCGGGGATAATATTCATTTTAGTCCCACGCACGGCGCGTTCTCCCGTTTAAAAGCTTACCCTCCTGTCCCCACTCGAAAAATTCTTCCACCACGCAACGCCGTGCGATTAACCGTTAACCACTATGTCCCCATCGAGAATAATTCCCCGCACGGCATGTAATCGCAAACACACGAATACAAATTATTTATCCAAAAACGTATTTATGCCGTGCGGAGATAATATTCATTTTAGTCCCACGCACGGCGCGTTCTCCCGTTTAAAAGCTTACCCTCCTGTCCCCACTCGAAAAATTCTTCCACCACACCGCGCCGTGCGATTAACCGTTAACCACTATGGCCCCATCGAGAATAATTCCCCGCACGGCATGTAATCACAAACACACGAATCCAAATTATTTATCCCAAAACGCATTTATGCCGTGCGGGGAAAATATTCATTCTAGTCACACGGACGGCGCGTTCTCCCGTTTATTAACTTGCCCTCCTGTGCTCACTCGAAAAATTCTTCCACCACACCGCGCCGTGCGATTAACCGTTAACCTCTATGTCCCCATCGAGAATAATTCCCCGCACGGCACGTATTCACAAACACACGAATCCAAATTATTTATCCCAAAACGCATTTATGCCGTGCGGGGATAATATTCATTTTAGTCCCACGCACGGCGCGTTCTCCCGTTTAAAAGCTTACCCTCCTGTCCCCACTCGAAAAATTCTTCCACCACACCGCGCCGTGCGATTAACCGTTAACCACTATGTCCCCATCGAGAATAATTCCCCGCACGGCATGTAATCGCAAACACACGAATACAAATTATTTATCCAAAAACGTATTTATGCCGTGCGGGGAAAATATTCATTCTAGTCCCACGCACAGCGCGTTCTCCCGTTTATTAACTTGCCCTCCTGTGCCCACTCGAAAAATTCTTCCACCACACCGCGCCGTGCTATTAACCGTTAACCTCGATGTCCCCATCGAGAATAATTCCCCGCACGGCACGTATTCACAAACACACGAATCCAAATTATTTATCCCAAAACGCATTTTTGCCGTGCGGGGATAATATTCATTTTAGTCCCACGCACGGCGCGTTCTCCCGTTTAAAAGCTTACCCTCCTGTCCCCACTCGAAAAATTCTTCCACCACACCGCGCCGTGCGATTAACCGTTAACCACTATGTCCCCATCGAGAATAATTCCCCGCACGGCATGTAATTGCAAACACACGAATACAAATTATTTATCCAAAAACGTATTTATGCCGTGCGGGGATAATATTCATTTTAGTCCCACGCACGGCGCGTTCCCCTGTTTAAAAGCTTATCCTCCTGTCCCCACTCGAAAAATTCTTCCACCACACCGCGCCGTGCGATTAACCGTTAACCACTATGTCCCCATCGAGAATAATTCCCCGCACGGCATGTAATCACAAACACACGAATCCAAATTATTTATCCCAAAACGCATTTATGCCGTGCGGGGAAAATATTCATTCTAGTCACACGCACGGCGCGTTCTCCCGTTTATTAACTTGCCCTCCTGTGCCCACTCGAAAAATTCTTCCACCACACCGCGCCGTGCGATAAACCGTTAACCTCGATGTCCCCATCGAGAATTATTCCCCGCACGGCACGTAATCACAAACACACGAATCCAAATTATTTATCCCAAAACGCATTTATGCCGTGCGGGGATAATATTCATTTTAGTCCCACGCACGGCGCATTCTCCCATTTAAAAGCTTACCCTCCTGTCCCCACTCGGAAAATTCTTCCACCACACCGCGCCGTGCGATTAACCGTTAACCACTATGTCCCCATCGAGAATAATTCCCCGCACGGCATGTAATCAGAAACACACGAATCCAAATTATTTATCCCAAAACGCATTTATGCCGTGCGACGAAAATATTCATTTTAGTCCCACGCACGGCGCGTTCTCCCGTTTATAAACTTGCCCTCCTGTCCCCACTCGAAAAATTCTTCCGACACAGCGCGTCGTGCGATTAACCGTTAACCTCTATGTCCCCATCGAGAATAATTCCCCGAACGGCACGTAATCACAAACACACGAATCCAAATTATTTATCCCAAAACGCATTTATGCCGTGCGGGGAAAATATTCATTTCAGTCCCACGCACGGCGCGTTCTCCCGTTTAAAAACTTGTCCTTCTGTCCCCACGCGAAAAATTCTTCCACCACACCGCGCCGTGCGATTAACCGTTAAACTCTATGTCCCCATCGAGAATAATTCCCCGCACGGCACGTAATCACAAACACACGAATCCAAATTTTTTATCCCAAAACGCATTTATGCCGTGCGGGGAAAATATTCATTTTAGTCCCACGCACGGCGCGTTCTCCCGTTTATTAACTCTCCCTTCTGTGCCCACTCGAAAAATTCTTCCACCACACCGCGCCGTGCGATTAACCGTTAACCACTACGTCCATATCGAGAATAATTCCCCGCACGGCATGTAATCACAAACACACGAATACAAATTATTTATCCAAAAACGTATTTATGCCGTGCGGGGATAATATTCATTTTAGTCCCACGCACGGCGCGTTCTCCCGTTTAAAAGCTTACCCTCCTGTCCCCACTCAAAAAATTCTTCCACCACACCGCGCCGTGCGATTAACCGTTAAACTCTATGTCTCCATCGAGTATAATTCCCCGCACGGCAAGTATTCACAAACACACGAATCCAAATTATTTATCCGAAAACGCATTTATGCCGTGAGGGGAAAATATTCATTTTAGTCCCACGCACGGCGCGTTCTCCCGTTTAAAAACTTGCCCGCCTGTCCCCACTCGAAAAATTCTTCCACCACACCGCGCCGTGCGATTAACCGTTAACCACTATGTCCCCATCGAGAATAATTCCCCGCACGGCATGTAATCAGAAACACACGAATCCAAATTATTTATCCCAAAACGCATTTATGCCGTGCGACGAAAATATTCATTTTAGTACCACGCACGGCGCGTTCTCCTGTTTAAACTTGCCCTCCTGTCCCCACTCGAAAAATTCTTCCGACACAGCGCGTCGTGCGATTAACCGTTAACCTCTATGTCCCCATCGAGAATAATTCCCCGCACGGCACGTAATCACAAACACACGAATCCAAATTATTTATCCCAAAACGCATTTATGCCGTGCGGGGAAAATATTCATTTCAGTCCCACGCACGGCGCGTTCTCCCGTTTAAAAACTTGTCCTTCTGTCCCCACGCGAAAAATTCTTCCACCACACCGCGCCGTGCGATTAACCGTTAAACTCTATGTCCCCATCGAGAATAATTCCCCGCACGGCACGTAATCACAAACACACGAATCCAAATTTTTTATCCCAAAACGCATTTATGCCGTGCGGGGAAAATATACATTTTAGTCCCACGCACGGCGCGTTCTCCCGTTTATTAACTCTCCCTTCTGTGCCCACTCGAAAAATTCTTCCACCACACCGCGCCGTGCGATTAACCGTTAAACTCTATGTCTCCATCGAGTATAATTCCCCGCACGGCAAGTATTCACAAACACACGAATCCAAATTATTTATCCGAAAACGCATTTATGCCGTGAGGGGAAAATATTCATTTTAGTCCCACGCACGGCGCGTTCTCCCGTTTAAAAACTTGCCCGCCTGTCCCCACGCGAAAAATTCTTCCACCACACCGCGCCGTGCGATTAATCGTCAACCACTATGCCCCATCGAGAATAATTCCCCGCACGGCACGTAATTACAAACACACGAATCCAAATTATTTATCCCAAGACGCATTTATGCCGTGCAGGGAAAGTATTCATTTTTGTCCCACGCACGGCGCGTTCTCCCGTTTAAAAACTTGCCCTCCTGTCCCCACGCGAAAAATTCTTGAACCACACCGCGCCGTGCGATTAACCGTTAACCACTATGCCCCCATCGAGAATAATTCCCCGCACGGCATGTAATCACAAACACACGAATCCAAATTATTTATCCCAAAACGCATTTTTGCCGTGCGGGGAAAATTTTCATTTCAGTCAAACGCACGGCGCGTTCTCCAGTTTAAAAACTTGCCCTCCTGTCCCCACGCGAAAAATTCTTGAACCACACCGCGCCGTGCGATTAACCGTTAAACTCTATGTCCCCATCGAGAATAATTCCCCGCACGGCACGTAATCGCAAACACACGAATACAAATTATTTATCCAAAAACGTATTTAAGCCGTGCGGGGAAAATATTCATTTTAGTCCCACGCACGGCGCGTTCTCCCGTTTAAAAACTTGCCCTCCTGTCCCCACTCGAAAAATTCTTCCACCACACCGCGCCGTGCGATTAACCGTTAACCACTATGTCCCCATCGAAAATAATTCCCCGCACGGCACGTTATCACAAACACACTAATCCAAATTATTTATCCCAAAATGCATTTATGCCGTGCGGCGAAAATATTCATTTTAGTCCCACGCACGGCGCGTTCTCGCGTTTATAAACTTGCCCTCCTGTCCCCACTCGAAAAATTCTTCCGACCCAGCGCGCCGTGCAATTAACCGTTAATCTCTATGTCCCCATCGAGAATAATTCCCCGCACGGCACGTAATCACAAACACACGAATCCAAATTATTTATCCCAAAAGGCATTTATACCGTGCGGGGAAAATATTCATTTCAGTCCGACGCACGGCGCGTTCTCCCGTTTAAAAACTTGTCCTTCTGTCCCCACGCGAAAAATTCTTCCACCACACCGCGCCGTGCGATTAACCGTTAAACTCTATGTCCCCATCGAGAATAATTCCCCGCACGGCATGTAATCACAAACACACGAATCCAAATTATTTATCCCAAAACGCATTTATGCCGTGCGGGGAAAATATTCATTTTAGTCCCACGCACGGCGCGTTCTCCAGTTTAAAAACTTGCCCTCTTCTCCCCACTCGAAAAATTCTTCTACCACACCGCGCCGTGCGATTAACCGTTAACCTCTATGTCCCTATCGAGAATAATTCCCCGCACGGCACGTAATCGCAAACACACGAATACAAATTATTTATCCAAAAACGTATTTATGCCGTGCGGGGATAATATTCATTTTAGTCCCACGCACGGCGCGTTCTCCCGTTTAAAAGCTTACCCTCCTGTCCCCACTCGAAAAATTCTTCCACCACACCGCGCCGTGCGATTAACCGTTAACCACTATGTCCCCATCGAGAAAAATTCCCCGCACGGCATGTAATCACAAACACACGAATCCAAATTATTTATCCCAAAACGCATTTATGCCGTGCGGGGAAAATATTCATTCTAGTCACACGGACGGCGCGTTCTCCCGTTTATTAACTTGCCCTCCTGTGCTCACTCGAAAAATTCTTCCACCACACCGCGCCGTGCGATTAACCGTTAACCTCTATGTCCCCATCGAGAATAATTCCCCGCACGGCACGTATTCACAAACACACGAATCCAAATTATTTATCCCAAAACGCATTTATGCCGTGCGGGGATAATATTCATTTTAGTCCCACGCACGGCGCGTTCTCCCGTTTAAAAGCTTACCCTCCTGTCCCCACTCGAAAAATTCTTCCACCACACCGCGCCGTGCGATTAACCGTTAACCACTATGTCCCCATCGAGAATAATTCCCCGCACGGCATGTAATCGCAAACACACGAATACAAATTATTTATCCAAAAACGTATTTATGCCGTGCGGGGAAAATATTCATTCTAGTCCCACGCACAGCGCGTTCTCCCGTTTATTAACTTGCCCTCCTGTGCCCACTCGAAAAATTCTTCCACCACACCGCGCCGTGCTATTAACCGTTAACCTCGATGTCCCCATCGAGAATAATTCCCCGCACGGCACGTATTCACAAACACACGAATCCAAATTATTTATCCCAAAACGCATTTATGCCGTGCGGGGATAATATTCATTTTAGTCCCACGCACGGCGCGTTCTCCCGTTTAAAAGCTTACCCTCCTGTCCCCACTCGAAAAATTCTTCCACCACACCGCGCCGTGCGATTAACCGTTAACCACTATGTCCCCATCGAGAATAATTCCCCGCACGGCATGTAATTGCAAACACACGAATACAAATTATTTATCCAAAAACGTATTTATGCCGTGCGGGGATAATATTCATTTTAGTCCCACGCACGGCGCGTTCCCGTTTAAAAGCTTACCCTCCTGTCCCCACTCGAAAAATTCTTCCACCACACCGCGCCGTGCGATTAACCGTTAACCACTATGTCCCCATCGAGAATAATTCCCCGCACGGCATGTAATCACAAACACACGAATCCAAATTATTTATCCCAAAACGCATTTATGCCGTGCGGGGAAAATATTCATTCTAGTCACACGCACGGCGCGTTCTCCCGTTTATTAACTTGCCCTCCTGTGCCCACTCGAAAAATTCTTCCACCACACCGCGCCGTGCGATAAACCGTTAACCTCTATGTCCCCATCGAGAATAATTCCCCGCACGGCACGTATTCACAAACACACGAATCCAAATTATTTATCCCAAAACGTATTTATGCCGTGCGGGGATAATATTCATTTTAGTCCCACGCACGGCGCGTTCTCCCGTTTAAAAGCTTACCCTCCTGTCCCCACTCGAAAAATTCTTCCACCACACAACGCCGTGCGATTAACCGTTAACCACTATGTCCCCATCGAGAATAATTCCCCGCACGGCATGTAATCGCAAACACACGAATACAAATTATTTATCCAAAAACGTATTTATGCCGTGCGGAGATAATATTCATTTTAGTCCCACGCACGGCGCGTTCTCCCGTTTAAAAGCTTACCCTCCTGTCCCCACTCGAAAAATTCTTCCACCACACCGCGCCGTGCGATTAACCGTTAACCACTATGGCCCCATCGAGAATAATTCCCCGCACGGCATGTAATCACAAACACACGAATCCAAATTATTTATCCCAAAACGCATTTATGCCGTGCGGGGAAAATATTCATTCTAGTCACACGGACGGCGCGTTCTCCCGTTTATTAACTTGCCCTCCTGTGCTCACTCGAAAAATTCTTCCACCACACCGCGCCGTGCGATTAACCGTTAACCTCTATGTCCCCATCGAGAATAATTCCCCGCACGGCACGTATTCACAAACACACGAATCCAAATTATTTATCCCAAAACGCATTTATGCCGTGCGGGGATAATATTCATTTTAGTCCCACGCACGGCGCGTTCTCCCGTTTAAAAGCTTACCCTCCTGTCCCCACTCGAAAAATTCTTCCACCACACCGCGCCGTGCGATTAACCGTTAACCACTATGTCCCCATCGAGAATAATTCCCCGCACGGCATGTAATCGCAAACACACGAATACAAATTATTTATCCAAAAACGTATTTATGCCGTGCGGGGAAAATATTCATTCTAGTCCCACGCACAGCGCGTTCTCCCGTTTATTAACTTGCCCTCCTGTGCCCACTCGAAAAATTCTTCCACCACACCGCGCCGTGCTATTAACCGTTAACCTCGATGTCCCCATCGAGAATAATTCCCCGCACGGCACGTATTCACAAACACACGAATCCAAATTATTTATCCCAAAACGCATTTATGCCGTGCGGGGATAATATTCATTTTAGTCCCACGCACGGCGCGTTCTCCCGTTTAAAAGCTTACCCTCCTGTCCCCACTCGAAAAATTCTTCCACCACACCGCGCCGTGCGATTAACCGTTAACCACTATGTCCCCATCGAGAATAATTCCCCGCACGGCATGTAATTGCAAACACACGAATACAAATTATTTATCCAAAAACGTATTTATGCCGTGCGGGGATAATATTCATTTTAGTCCCACGCACGGCGCGTTCCCCTGTTTAAAAGCTTACCCTCCTGTCCCCACTCGAAAAATTCTTCCACCACACCGCGCCGTGCGATTAACCGTTAACCACTATGTCCCCATCGAGAATAATTCCCCGCACGGCATGTAATCACAAACACACGAATCCAAATTATTTATCCCAAAACGCATTTATGCCGTGCGGGGAAAATATTCATTCTAGTCACACGCACGGCGCGTTCTCCCGTTTATTAACTTGCCCTCCTGTGCCCACTCGAAAAATTCTTCCACCACACCGCGCCGTGCGATAAACCGTTAACCTCTATGTCCCCATCGAGAATAATTCCCCGCACGGCACGTATTCACAAACACACGAATCCAAATTATTTATCCCAAAACGCATTTATGCCGTGCGGGGATAATATTCATTTTAGTCCCACGCACGGCGCGTTCTCCCGTTTAAAAGCTTACCCTCCTGTCCCCACTCGAAAAATTCTTCCACCACACAACGCCGTGCGATTAACCGTTAACCACTATGTCCCCATCGAGAATAATTCCCCGCACGGCATGTAATCGCAAACACACGAATACAAATTATTTATCCAAAAACGTATTTATGCCGTGCGGAGATAATATTCATTTTAGTCCCACGCACGGCGCGTTCTCCCGTTTAAAAGCTTACCCTCCTGTCCCCACTCGAAAAATTCTTCCACCACACCGCGCCGTGCGATTAACCGTTAACCACTATGGCCCCATCGAGAATAATTCCCCGCACGGCATGTAATCACAAACACACGAATCCAAATTATTTATCCCAAAACGCATTTATGCCGTGCGGGGAAAATATTCATTCTAGTCACACGCACGGCGCGTTCTCCCGTTTATTAACTTGCCCTCCTGTCCCCACTCGGAAAATTCTTCCACCACACCGCGCCGTGCGATTAACCGTTAACCTCTATGTCCCCATCGAGAATTATTCCCCGCACGGCACGTAATCGCAAACACACGAATACAAATTATTTATCCAAAAACGCATTTATGCCGTGCGGGGAAAATATTCATTCTAGTCCCACGCACGGCACGTTTTCCCGTTTATTAACTTGCCCTCCTGTGCCCACTCGAAAAATTCTTCCACCACACCGCGCCGTGCGATTAACCGTTAACCTCTATGTCCCCATCGAGAATTATTCCCCGCACGGCACGTAATCGCAAACACACGAATACAAATTATTTATCCAAAAACGCATTTATGCCGTGCGGGGAAAATATTCATTCTAGTCCCACGCACGGCACGTTTTCCCGTTTAAAAGCTTACCCTCCTGTCCCCACTCGGAAAATTCTTCCACCACACCGTGCCGTGCGATTAACCGTTAACCTCTATGTCCCTATCGAGAATAATTCCCCGCACGGCACGTAATCGCAAACACACGAATACAAATTATTTATCAAAAAACGTATTTATGCCGTGCGGGGATAATATTCATTTTAGTCCCACGCACGGCGCGTTCTCCCGTTTAAAAGCTTACCCGCCTGTCCCCACGCGAAAAATTCTTCCACCACACCGCGCCGTGTGATTATTTGTTAACCACTATGTCCCCATCGAGAATAATTCCCCGCACGGCACGTAATCACAAACACACGAATCCAAATTATTGATCCCAAAACGCATTTATGCCGTGCGGGGAAAATATTCATTCTAGTCCCACGCACGGCGCGTTCTCCCGTTTATTAACTTGCCCTCCTGTGCCCACTTGAAAAATTCTTCCACCACACCGCGTCGTGCGATTAACCGTTAAACTCTATGTCCCCATCGAGTATAATTCCCCGCACGGCACGTAATCGCAAACACACGAATCCAAATTATTTATCCCAAAACGCATTTATGCCGTGCGGGGAAAATATTCATTTTAGTCCCACGCACGGCGCGTTCTCCCGTTTAAAAATTTGCCCTCCTGTCCCCACGCGAAAAATTCTTCCGCCACACTGCGCCGTGCGATTAACCGTTAACCACTATGTCCCCATCGAGAATAATTCCCCGCACGGCACGTAATCGCAAACACACGAATCCAAATTATTTATCCCAAAACGCATTTATGCCGTGCGGGGAAAATATTCATTTTAGTCCCACGCACGGCGCGTTCTCCCGTTTAAAAATTTGCCCTCCTGTCCCCACGCGAAAAATTCTTCCACCACACTGCGCCGTGCGATTAACCGTTAACCACTATGTCCCCATCGAGAATAATTCCCCGCACGGCACGTAATCACAAACACACGAAACCAAATTATTGATCCCAAAACGCATTTATGCCGTGCGGGGAAAATATTCACTCTAGTCCCACGCACGGCGCGTTCTCCCGTTTATTAACTTGCCCTCCTGTGCCCACTCGAAAATTTCTTCCACCACACCGCGCCGTTCGATTAACCGTTAAACTCTATGTCCCCATCGAGTATAATTCCCCGCACGGCACGTAGTCGCAAACACACGAATCCAAATTATTTATCCCAAAACGCATTTATGCCGTGCGGGGAAAATATTCACTTCAGTCCCACGCACGGCCCGTTCTCTAGTTTAAAAACTTGCCCTCCTGTCCCCACTCGAAAAATTCTTCCACCACACCGCGCCGTGCGATTAACCTTTAACCTCTATGTCCCTATCGAGAATAATTCCCCGCACGGCATGTAATCACAAACACACGAATCCAAATTATTTATCCCAAAACGCATTTATGCCGTTCGGGGAAAATATTCATTTTAGTCCCACGCACGGCGCGTTTTCCAGTTTAAAAACTTGCCCTCCTGTCCCCACTCGAAAAATTCTTCCAACACACCGCGCCGTGTGATTAACCGTTAACCACTATGCCCCCATCGAGAATAATTCCCCGCACGGCATGTAATCACAAACACACGAATCCAAATTATTTATCCCAAAACGCATTTATGCCGTGCGGGGAAAATATTCATTCTAGTCCCACGCACGGCGCGTTTTCCCGTTTATTGACTTGCCCTCCTGTGCCCACTGGAAAAATTCTTCCACCACACCGCGCCGTGCGATTAACCGTTAACCTCTATGTCCCCATCGAGAATTATTCCCCGCACGGCACGTAATCGCAAACACACGAATCCAAATTATTTATCCCAAAACGCATTTATGCCGTGCGGGGAAAATATTCATTTTATTCCCACGCACGGCGCGTTCTCCCGTTTGAAAACTTGCCCGCCTGTCCCCACGCGAAAAATTCTTGAACCACACCGCGCCGTGCGATTAACCGTTAAACTCTATGTCCCCATCGAGAATAATTCCCCGCACGGCACGTAATCACAAACACACGAATCCAAATTATTCATCCCAAAACGCATTTATGCCGTGCGGGGAAAATATTCATTTTAGTCCCACGCACGGCGCGTTCTCCAGTTTAAAAACTTGCCCTCCTGTCCCCACTCGAAAAATTCTTCCACCACACCGCGCCGTGCGATTAACCGTTAACCTCTATGTCCCTATCGAGAATAATTCCCCGCACGGCACGTACTTACAAACACACGAATCCAAATTATTTATCCCAAAACGCATTTATGCCGTGCGGGGATAATATTCATTTTAGTCCCACGCACGGCGCATTCTCCCATTTAAAAGCTTACCCTCCTGTCCCCACTCGGAAAATTCTTCCACCACACCGCGCCGTGCGATTAACCGTTAACCACTATGTCCCCATCTAGAATAATTCCCCGCACGGCATGTAATCACAAACACACGAATCCTAATTATTTATCCCAAAACGCATTTATGCCGTGTGGGGAAAATATTCATTCTAGTCCCACGCACAGCGCGTTCTCCCGTTTATTAACTTGCCCTCCTGTGCCCACTCGAAAAATTCTTCCACCACACCGCGCCGTGCTATTAACCGTTAACCTCGATGTCCCCATCGAGAATAATTCCCCGCACGGCACGTATTCACAAACACACGAATCCAAATTATTTATCCCAAAACGCATTTATGCCGTGCGGGGATAATATTCATTTTAGTCCCACGCACGGCGCGTTCTCCCGTTTAAAAGCTTACCCTCCTGTCCCCACTCGAAAAATTCTTCCACCACACCGCGCCGTGCGATTAACCGTTAACCACTATGTCCCCATCGAGAATAATTCCCCGCACGGCATGTAATTGCAAACACACGAATACAAATTATTTATCCAAAAACGTATTTATGCCAAGCGGGGATAATATTCATTTTAGTCCCACGCACGGCGCGTTCTCCCGTTTAAAAGCTTACCCTCCTGTCCCCACTCGAAAAATTCTTCCACCACACCGCGCCGTGCGATTAACCGTTAACCACTATGTCCCCATCGAGTAAAATTCCCCGCACGGCATGTAATCACAAACACACGAATCCAAATTATTTATCCCAAAACGCATTTATGCCGTGCGGGGAAAATATTCATTCTAGTCACACGGACGGCGCGTTCTCCCGTTTATTAACTTGCCCTCCTGTGCTCACTCGAAAAATTCTTCCACCACACCGCGCCGTGCGATTAACCGTTAACCTCTATGTCCCCATCGAGAATAATTCCCCGCACGGCACGTATTCACAAACACACGAATCCAAATTATTTATCCCAAAACGCATTTATGCCGTGCGGGGATAATATTCATTTTAGTCCCACGCACGGCGCGTTCTCCCGTTTAAAAGCTTACCCTCCTGTCCCCACTTGAAAAATTCTTCCACCACACCGCGCCGTGCGATTAACCGTTAACCACTATGTCCCCATCGAGAATAATTCCCCGCACGGCATGTAATCGCAAACACACGAATACAAATTATTTATCCAAAAACGTATTTATGCCGTGCGGGGATAATATTCATTTTAGTCCCACGCACGGCGCGTTCTCCCGTTTAAAAGCTTACCCTCCTGTCCCCACTCGAAAAATTCTTCCACCACACCGCGCCGTGCGATTAACCGTTAACCACTATGTCCCCATCGAGAATAATTCCCCGCACGGCATGTAATCACAAACACACGAATCCAAATTATTTATCCCAAAACGCATTTATGCCGTGCGGGGAAAATATTCATTCTAGTCACACGCACGGCGCGTTCTCCCGTTTATTAACTTGCCCTCCTGTGCCCACTCGAAAAATTCTTCCACCACACCGCGCCGTGCGATTAACCGTTAACCTCTATGTCCCCATCGAGAATAATTCCCCGCACGGCACGTATTCACAAACACACGAATCCAAATTATTTATCCCAAAACGCATTTATGCCGTGCGGGGAAAATATTCATTTTATTCCCACGCACGGCGCGTTCTCCCGTTTGAAAACTTGCCCGCCTGTCCCCACGCGAAAAATTCTTGAACCACACGGCGCCGTGCGATTAACCGTTAAACTCTATGTCCCCATCGAGAATAATTCCCCGCACGGCACGTAATCACAAACACACGAATCCAAATTATTTATCCCAAAACGCATTTATGCCGTGCGGGGAAAATATTCATTTTAGTCCCACGCACGGCGCGTTCTCCAGTTTAAAAACTTGCCCTCCTGTCCCCACTCGAAAAATTCTTCCACCACACCGCGCCGTGCGATTAACCGTTAACCTCTATGTCCCTATCGAGAATAATTCCCCGCACGGCACGTACTTACAAACACACGAATCCAAATTATTTATCCCAAAACGCATTTATGCCGTGCGGGGATAATATTCATTTTAGTCCCACGCACGGCGCATTCTCCCATTTAAAAGCTTACCCTCCTGTCCCCACTCGGAAAATTCTTCCACCACACCGCGCCGTGCGATTAACCGTTAACCACTATGTCCCCATCGAGAATAATTCCCCGCACGGCATGTAATCAGAAACACACGAATCCAAATTATTTATCCCAAAACGCATTTATGCCGTGCGACGAAAATATTCATTTTAGTCCCACGCACGGCGCGTTCTCCCGTTTATAAACTTGCCCTCCTGTCCCCACTCGAAAAAATTTTCCGACACAGCGCGTCGTGCGATTAACCGTTAACCTCTATGTCCCCATCGAGAATAATTCCCCGAACGGCACGTAATCACAAACACACGAATCCAAATTATTTATCCCAAAACGCATTTATGCCGTGCGGGGAAAATATTCATTTCAGTCCCACGCACGGCGCGTTCTCCCGTTTAAAAACTTGTCCTTCTGTCCCCACGCGAAAAATTCTTCCACCACACCGCGCCGTGCGATTAACCGTTAAACTCTATGTCCCCATCGAGAATAATTCCCCGCACGGCACGTAATCACAAACACACGAATCCAAATTTTTTATCCCAAAACGCATTTATGCCGTGCGGGGAAAATATTCATTTTAGTCCCACGCACGGCGCGTTCTCCCGTTTATTAACTCTCCCTTCTGTGCCCACTCGAAAAATTCTTCCACCACACCGCGCCGTGCGATTAACCGTTAACCACTACGTCCATATCGAGAATAATTCCCCGCACGGCATGTAATCACAAACACACGAATACAAATTATTTATCCAAAAACGTATTTATGCCGTGCGGGGATAATATTCATTTTAGTCCCACGCACGGCGCGTTTTCCCGTTTAAAAGCTTACCCTCCTGTCCCCACTCAAAAAATTCTTCCACCACACCGCGCCGTGCGATTAACCGTTAAACTCTATGTCTCCATCGAGTATAATTCCCCGCACGGCAAGTATTCACAAACACACGAATCCAAATTATTTATCCGAAAACGCATTTATGCCGTGAGGGGAAAATATTCATTTTAGTCCCACGCACGGCGCGTTCTCCCGTTTAAAAACTTGCCCGCCTGTCCCCACTCGAAAAATTCTTCCACCACACCGCGCCGTGCGATTAACCGTTAACCACTATGTCCCCATCGAGAATAATTCCCCGCACGGCATGTAATCAGAAACACACGAATCCAAATTATTTATCCCAAAACGCATTTATGCCGTGCGATGAAAATATTCATTTTAGTACCACGCACGGCGCGTTCTCCCGTTTATAAACTTGCCCTCCTGTCCCCACTCGAAAAATTCTTCCGACACAGCGCGTCGTGCGATTAACCGTTAACCTCTATGTCCCCATCGAGAATAATTCCCCGCACGGCACGTAATCACAAACACACGAATCCAAATTATTTATCCCAAAACGCATTTATGCCGTGCGGGGAAAATATTCATTTCAGTCCCACGCACGGCGCGTTCTCCCGTTTAAAAACTTGTCCTTCTGTCCCCACGCGAAAAATTCTTCCACCACACCGCGCCGTGCGATTAACCGTTAAACTCTATGTCCCCATCGAGAATAATTCCCCGCACGGCACGTAATCACAAACACACGAATCCAAATTTTTTATCCCAAAACGCATTTATGCCGTGCGGGGAAAATATACATTTTAGTCCCACGCACGGCGCGTTCTCCCGTTTATTAACTCTCCCTTCTGTGCCCACTCGAAAAATTCTTCCACCACACCGCGCCGTGCGATTAACCGTTAAACTCTATGTCTCATCGAGTATAATTCCCCGCACGGCAAGTATTCACAAACACACGAATCCAAATTATTTATCCGAAAACGCATTTATGCCGTGAGGGGAAAATATTCATTTTAGTCCCACGCACGGCGCGTTCTCCCGTTTAAAAACTTGCCCGCCTGTCCCCACGCGAAAAATTCTTCCACCACACCGCGCCGTGCGATTAATCGTCAACCACTATGTCCCCATCGAGAATAATTCCCCGCACGGCACGTAATTACAAACACACGAATCCAAATTATTTATCCCAAGACGCATTTATGCCGTGCAGGGAAAGTATTCATTTTTGTCCCACGCACGGCGCGTTCTCCCGTTTAAAAACTTGCCCTCCTGTCCCCACGCGAAAAACTCTTGAACCACACCGCGCCGTGCGGTTAACCGTTAACCACTATGCCCCCATCGAGAATAATTCCCCGCACGGCATGTAATCACAAACACACGAATCCAAATTATTTATCCCAAAACGCATTTTTGCCGTGCGGGGAAAATTTTCATTTCAGTCTAACGCACGGCGCGTTCTCCAGTTTAAAAACTTGCCCTCCTGTCCCCACGCGAAAAATTCTTGAACCACACCGCGCCGTGCGATTAACCGTTAAACTCTATGTCCCCATCGAGAATAATTCCCCGCACGGCACGTAATCGCAAACACACGAATACAAATTATTTATCCAAAAACGTATTTAAGCCGTGCGGGGAAAATATTCATTTTAGTCCCACGCACGGCGCGTTCTCCCGTTTAAAAACTTGCCCTCCTGTCCCCACTCGAAAAATTCTTCCACCACACCGCGCCGTGCGATTAACCGTTAACCACTATGTCCCCATCGAAAATAATTCCCCGCACGGCACGTAATCACAAACACACTAATCCAAATTATTTATCCCAAAATGCATTTATGCCGTGCGGCGAAAATATTCATTTTAGTCCCACGCACGGCGCGTTCTCGCGTTTATAAACTTGCCCTCCTGTCCCCACTCGAAAAATTCTTCCGGCCCAGCGCGCCGTGCAATTAACCGTTAATCTCTATGTCCCCATCGAGAATAATTCCCCGCACGGCACGTAATCACAAACACACGAATCCAAATTATTTATCCAAAAAGGCATTTATACCGTGCGGGGAAAATATTCATTTCAGTCCGACGCACGGCGCGTTCTCCCGTTTAAAAACTTGTCCTTCTGTCCCCACGCGAAAAATTCTTCCACCCCACCGCGCCGTGCGATTAACCGTTAAACTCTATGTCCCCATCGAGAATAATTCCCCGCACGGCATGTAATCACAAACACACGAATCCAAATTATTTATCCCAAAACGCATTTATGCCGTGCGGGGAAAATATTCATTTTAGTCCCACGCACGGCGCGTTCTCCAGTTTAAAAACTTGCCCTCCTCTCCCCACTCGAAAAATTCTTCCACCACACCGCGCCGTGCGATTAACCGTTAACCTCTATGTCCCTATCGAGAATAATTCCCCGCACGGCACGTAATCGCAAACACACGAATACAAATTATTTATCCAAAAACGTATTTATGCCGTGCGGGGATAATATTCATTTTAGTCCCACGCACGGCGCGTTCTCCCGTTTAAAAGCTTACCCTCCTGTCCCCACTCGAAAAATTCTTCCACCACACCGCGCCGTGCGATTAACCGTTAACCACTATGTCCCCATCGAGAAAAATTCCCCGCACGGCATGTAATCAAAAACACACGAATCCAAATTATTTATCCCAAAACGCATTTATGCCGTGCGGGGAAAATATTCATTCTAGTCACACGGACGGCGCGTTCTCCCGTTTATTAACTTGCCCTCCTGTGCTCACTCGAAAAATTCTTCCACCACACCGCGCCGTGCGATTAACCGTTAACCTCTATGTCCCCATCGAGAATAATTCCCCGCACGGCACGTATTCACAAACACACGAATCCAAATTATTTATCCCAAAACGCATTTATGCCGTGCGGGGATAATATTCATTTTAGTCCCACGCACGGCGCGTTCTCCCGTTTAAAAGCTTACCCTCCTGTCCCCACTCGAAAAATTCTTCCACCACACCGCGCCGTGCGATTAACCGTTAACCACTATGTCCCCATCGAGAATAATTCCCCGCACGGCATGTAATCGCAAACACACGAATACAAATTATTTATCCAAAAACGTATTTATGCCGTGCGGGGATAATATTCATTTTAGTCCCACGCACGGCGCGTTCCCCCGTTTAAAAGCTTACCCTCCTGTCCCCACTCGAAAAATTCTTCCACCACACCGCGCCGTGCGATTAACCGTTAACCACTATGTCCCCATCGAGAATAATTCCCCGCACGGCATGTAATCACAAACACACGAATCCAAATTATTTATCCCAAAACGCATTTATGCCGTGCGGGGAAAATATTCATTCTAGTCACACGCACGGCGCGTTCTCCCGTTTATTAACTTGCCCTCCTGTGCCCACTCGAAAAATTCTTCCACCACACCGCGCCGTGCGATTAACCGTTAACCTCTATGTCCCCATCGAGAATAATTCCCCGCACGGCACGTATTCACAAACACACGAATCCAAATTATTTATCCCAAAACGCATTTATGCCGTGCGGGGAAAATATTCATTTTATTCCCACGCACGGCGCGTTCTCCCGTTTGAAAACTTGCCCGCCTGTCCCCACGCGAAAAATTCTTGAACCACACCGCGCCGTGCGATTAACCGTTAAACTCTATGTCCCCATCGAGAATAATTCCCCGCACGGCACGTAATCACAAACACACGAATCCAAATTATTTATCCCAAAACGCATTTATGCCGTGCGGGGAAAATATTCATTTTAGTCCCTCGCACGGCGCGTTCTCCAGTTTAAAAACTTGCCCTCCTGTCCCCACTCGAAAAATTCTTCCACCACACCGCGCCGTGCGATTAACCGTTAACCTCTATGTCCCTATCGAGAATAATTCCCCGCACGGCACGTACTTACAAACACACGAATCCAAATTATTTATCCCAAAACGCATTTATGCCGTGCGGGGATAATATTCATTTTAGTCCCACGCACGGCGCATTCTCCCATTTAAAAGCTTACCCTCCTGTCCCCACTCGGAAAATTCTTCCACCACACCGCGCCGTGCGATTAACCGTTAACCACTATGTCCCCATCTAGAATAATTCCCCGCACGGCATGTAATCACAAACACACGAATCCTAATTATTTATCCCAAAACGCATTTATGCCGTGTGGGGAAAATATTCATTCTAGTCCCACGCACAGCGCGTTCTCCCGTTTATTAACTTGCCCTCCTGTGCCCACTCGAAAAATTCTTCCACCACACCGCGCCGTGCTATTAACCGTTAACCTCGATGTCCCCATCGAGAATAATTCCCCGCACGGCACGTATTCACAAACACACGAATCCAAATTATTTATCCCAAAACGCATTTATGCCGTGCGGGGATAATATTCATTTTAGTCCCACGCACGGCGCGTTCTCCCGTTTAAAAGCTTACCCTCCTGTCCCCACTCGAAAAATTCTTCCACCACACCGCGCCGTGCGATTAACCGTTAACCACTATGTCCCCATCGAGAATAATTCCCCGCACGGCATGTAATTGCAAACACACGAATACAAATTATTTATCCAAAAACGTATTTATGCCGTGCGGGGATAATATTCATTTTAGTCCCACGCACGGCGCGTTCTCCTGTTTAAAAGCTTACCCTCCTGTCCCCACTCGAAAAATTCTTCCACCACACCGCGCCGTGCGATTAACCGTTAACCACTATGTCCCCATCGAGAATAATTCCCCGCACGGCATGTAATCACAAACACACGAATCCAAATTATTTATCCCAAAACGCATTTATGCCGTGCGGGGAAAATATTCATTCTAGTCACACGCACGGCGCGTTCTCCCGTTTATTAACTTGCCCTCCTGTGCCCACTCGAAAAATTCTTCCACCACACCGCGCCGTGCGATTAACCGTTAACCTCTATGTCCCCATCGAGAATAATTCCCCGCACGGCACGTATTCACAAACACACGAATCCAAATTATTTATCCCAAAACGCATTTATGCCGTGCGGGGATAATATTCATTTTAGTCCCACGCACGGCGCGTTCTCCCGTTTAAAAGCTTACCCTCCTGTCCCCACTCGAAAAATTCTTCCACCACACAACGCCGTGCGATTAACCGTTAACCACTATGTCCCCATCGAGAATAATTCCCCGCACGACATGTAATCGCAAACACACGAATACAAATTATTTATCCAAAAACGTATTTATGCCGTGCGGAGATAATATTCATTTTAGTCCCACGCACGGCGCGTTCTCCCGTTTAAAAGCTTACCCTCCTGTCCCCACTCGAAAAATTCTTCCACCACACCGCGCCGTGCGATTAACCGTTAACCACTCTAGCCCCATCGAGAATAATTCCCCGCACGGCATGTAATCACAAACACACGAATCCAAATTATTTATCCCAAAACGCATTTATGCCGTGCGGGGAAAATATTCATTCTAGTCACACGCACGGCGCGTTCTCCCGTTTATTAACTTGCCCTCCTGTCCCCACTCGGAAAATTCTTCCAGCACACCGCGCCGTGCGATTAACCGTTAACCTCTATGTCCCCATCGAGAATTATTCCCCGCACGGCACGTAATCGCAAACACACGAATACAAATTATTTATCCAAAAACGCATTTATGCCGTGCGGGGAAAATATTCATTCTAGTCCCACGCACGGCACGTTTTCCCGTTTATTAACTTGCCCTCCTGTGCCCACTCGAAAAATTCTTCCACCACACCGCGCCGTGCGATTAACCGTTAACCTCTATGTCCCCATCGAGAATTATTCCCCGCACGGCACGTAATCGCAAACACACGAATACAAATTATTTATCCAAAAACGTATTTATGCCGTGCGGGGATAATATTCATTTTAGTCCCACGCACGGCGCGTTCTCCCGTTTAAAAGCTTACCCTCCTGTCCCCACTCGGAAAATTCTTCCACCACACCGTGCCGTGCGATTAACCGTTAAATTCTATGTCCCCATCGAGTATAATTCCCCGCACGGCACGTAATCGCAAACACACGAATCCAAATTATTTATCCCAAAACGCATTTATGCCGTGCGGGGAAAATATTCATTTTAGTCCCACGCACGGCGCGTTCTACCGTTTAAAAATTTGCCCTCCTGTCCCCACGCGAAAAATTCTTCCACCACACCGCGCCGTGCGATTAACCGTTAACCACTATGTCCCCATCGAGAATAATTCCCCGCACGGCACGTAATCACAAACACACGAATCCAAATTATTGATCCCAAAACGCATTTATGCCGTGCGGGGAAAATATTCATTCTAGTCCCACGCACGGCGCGTTCTCTCGTTTATTAACTTGCCCTCCTGTGCCCACTCGAAAAATTCTTCCACCACACCGCGCCGTGCGATTAACCGTTAAACTCTATGTCCCCATTGAGTATAATTCCCCGCACGGCACGTAATCGAAAACACACGAATCCAAATTATTTATCCCAAAACGCATTTATGCCGTGCGGGGAAAATATTCATTTCAGTCCCACGCACGGCGCGTTCTCCAGTTTAAAAACTTGCCCTCCTGTCCCCACGCGAAAAATTCTTGAACCACACCGCGCCGTGCGATTAACCGTTAAACTCTATGTCCCCATCGAGAATAATTCCCCCCACGGCACGTAATCACAAACACACGGATCCAAATTATTGATCCCAAAACGCATTTATGCCGTGCGGGGAAAATATTCATTCTAGTCCCACGCTCGGCGCGTTCTCCAGTTTAAAAATTTGCCCTCCTGTCCCCACGCGAAAAATTCTTCCGCCACACTGCGCCGTGCGATTAACCGTTAACCACTATGTCCCCATCGAGAATAATTCCCCGCACGGCACGTAATCGCAAACACACGAATCCAAATTATTTATCCCAAAACGCATTTATGCCGTGCGGGGAAAATATTCATTTTAGTCCCACGCACGGCGCGTTCTCCCGTTTAAAAATTTGCCCTCCTGTCCCCACGCGAAAAATTCTTCCACCACACTGCGCCGTGCGATTAACCGTTAACCACTATGTCCCCATCGAGAATAATTCCCCGCACGGCACGTAATCACAAACACACGAAACCAAATTATTGATCCCAAAACGCATTTATGCCGTGCGGGGAAAATATTCACTCTAGTCCCACGCACGGCGCGTTCTCCCGTTTATTAACTTGCCCTCCTGTGCCCACTCGAAAAATTCTTCCACCACACCGCGCCGTTCGATTAACCGTTAAACTCTATGTCCCCATCGAGTATAATTCCCCGCACGGCACGTAATCGCAAACACACGAATCCAAATTATTTATCCCAAAACGCATTTATGCCGTGCGGGGAAAATATTCACTTCAGTCCAACGCACGGCCCGTTCTCTAGTTTAAAAACTTGCCCTCCTGTCCCCACTCGAAAAATTCTTCCACCACACCGCGCCGTGCGATTAACCTTTAACCTCTATGTCCCTATCGAGAATAATTCCCCGCACGGCATGTAATCACAAACACACGAATCCAAATTATTTATCCCAAAACGCATTTATGCCGTTCGGGGAAAATATTCATTTTAGTCCCACGCACGGCGCGTTTTCCAGTTTAAAAACTTGCCCTCCTGTCCCCACTCGAAAAATTCTTCCACCACACCGCGCCGTGTGATTAACCGTTAACCACTATGCCCCCATCGAGAATAATTCCCCGCACGGCATGTAATCACAAACACACGAATCCAAATTATTTATCCCAAAACGCATTTATGCCGTGCGGGGAAAATATTCATTCTAGTCCCACGCACGGCGCGTTTTCCCGTTTATTAACTTGCCCTCCTGTGCCCACTGGAAAAATTCTTCCACCACACCGCGCCGTGCGATTAACCGTTAACCTCTATGTCCCCATCGAGAATTATTCCCCGCACGGCACGTAATCGCAAACACACGAATCCAAATTATTTATCCCAAAACGCATTTATGCCGTGCGGGGAAAATATTCATTTTATTCCCACGCACGGCACGTTCTCCCGTTTGAAAACTTGCCCGCCTGTCCCCACGCGAAAAATTCTTGAACCACACCGCGCCGTGCGATTAACCGTTAAACTCTATGTCCCCATCGAGAATAATTCCCCGCACGGCACGTAATCACAAACACACGAATCCAAATTATTTATCCCAAAACGCATTTATGCCGTGCGGGGATAATATTCATTTTAGTCCCACGCACGGCGCGTTCTCCCGTTTAAAAGCTTACCCTCCTGTCCCCACTCGAAAAATTCTTCCACCACACCGCGCCGTGCGATTAACCGTTAACCACTATGTCCCCATCGAGAATAATTCCCCGCACGGCATGTAATTGCAAACACACGAATACAAATTATTTATCCAAAAACGTATTTATGCCGTGCGGGGATAATATTCATTTTAGTCCCACGCACGACGCGTTCTCCTGTTTAAAAGCTTACCCTCCTGTCCCCACTCGAAAAATTCTTCCACCACACCGCGCCGTGCGATTAACCGTTAACCACTATGTCCCCATCGAGAATAATTCCCCGCACGGCATGTAATCACAAACACACGAATCCAAATTATTTATCCCAAAACGCATTTATGCCGTGCGGGGAAAATATTCATTCTAGTCACACGCACGGCGCGTTCTCCCGTTTATTAACTTGCCCTCCTGTGCCCACTCGGAAAATTCTTCCACCACACCGCGCCGTGCGATAAACCGTTAACCTCTATGTCCCCATCGAGAATTATTCCCCGCACGGCACGTAATCGCAAACACACGAATACAAATTATTTATCCAAAAACGCATTTATGCCGTGCGGGGAAAATATTCATTCTAGTCCCACGCACGGCACGTTTTCCCGTTTATTAACTTGCCCTCCTGTGCCCACTCGAAAAATTCTTCCACCACACCGCGCCGTGCGATTAACCGTTAACCTCCATGTCCCCATCGAGAATTATTCCCCGCACGGCACGTAATCGCAAACACACGAATACAAATTATTTATCGAAAAACGTATTTATGCCGTGCGGGGATAATATTCATTTTAGTCCCACGCACGGCGCGTTCTCCCGTTTAAAAGCTTACCCTCCTGTCCCCACTCGGAAAATTCTTCCACCACACCGTGCCGTGCGATTAACCGTTAAACTCTATGTCCCCATCGAGTATAATTCCCCGCACGGCACGTAATCGCAAACACACGAATCCAAATTATTTATCCCAAAACGCATTTATGCCGTGCGGGGAAAATATTCATTTTAGTCCCACGCACGGCGCGTTCTACCGTTTAAAAATTTGCCCTCCTGTCCCCACGCGAAAAATTCTTCCACCACACCGCGCCGTGCGATTAACCGTTAACCACTATGTCCCCATCGAGAATAATTCCCCGCACGGCACGTAATCACAAACACACGAATCCAAATTATTGATCCCAAAACGCATTTATGCCGTGCGGGGAAAATATTCATTCTAGTCCCACGCACGGCGCGTTCTCCCGTTTATTAACTTGCCCTCCTGTGCCCACTCGAAAAATTCTTCCACCACACCGCGCCGTGCGATTAACCGTTAAACTCTATGTCCCCATTGAGTATAATTCCCCGCACGGCACGTAATCGCAAACACACGAATCCAAATTATTTATCCCAAAACGCATTTATGCCGTGCGGGGAAAATATTCATTTCAGTCCCACGCACGGCGCGTTCTCCAGTTTAAAAACTTGCCCTCCTGTCCCCACGCGAAAAATTTTTGAACCACACCGCGCCGTGCGATTAACCGTTAAACTCTATGTCCCCATCGAGAATAATTCCCCGCACGGCACGTAATCACAAACACACGGATCCAAATTATAGATCCCAAAACGCATTTATGCCGTGCGGGGAAAATATTCATTCTTGTCCCACGCTCGGCGCGTTCTCCAGTTTAAAAACTTGCCCTCCTGTCCCCACTCGAAAAATTCTTCCACCACACCGCGCCGTGCGATTAACCGTTAACCTCTATGTCCCTATCGAGAATAATTCCCCGCACGGCACGTAATCGCAAACACACGAATACAAATTATTTATCAAAAAACGTATTTATGCCGTGCGGGGATAATATTCATTTTAGTCCCACGCACGGCGCGTTCTCCCGTTTAAAAGCTTACCCGCCTGTCCCCACGCGAAAAATTCTTCCACCACACCGCGCCGTGTGATTATTTGTTAACCACTATGTCCCCATCGAGAATTATTCCCCGCACGGCACGTAATCGCAAACACACGAATACAAATTATTTATCCAAAAACGCATTTATGCCGTGCGGGGAAAATATTCATTCTAGTCCCACGCACGGCGCGTTCTCCCGTTTATTAACTTGCCCTCCTGTGCCCACTTGAAAAATTCTTCCACCACACCGCGTCGTGCGATTAACCGTTAAACTCTATGTCCCCATCGAGTATAATTCCCCGCATGGCACGTAATCGCAAACACACGAATCCAAATTATTTATCCCAAAACGCATTTATGCCGTGCGGGGAAAATATTCATTTTAGTCCCACGCACGGCGCGTTCTCCCGTTTAAAAATTTGCCCTCCTGTCCCCACGCGAAAAATTCTTCCGCCACACTGCGCCGTGCGATTAACCGTTAACCACTATGTCCCCATCGAGAATAATTCCCCGCACGGCACGTAATCGCAAACACACGAATCCAAATTATTTATCCCAAAACGCATTTATGCCGTGCGGGGAAAATATTCATTTTAGTCCCACGCACGGCGCGTTCTCCCGTTTAAAAATTTGCCCTCCTGTCCCCACGCGAAAAATTCTTCCACCACACTGCTCCGTGCGATTAACCGTTAACCACTATGTCCCCATCGAGAATAATTCCCCGCACGGCACGTAATCACAAACACACGAAACCAAATTATTGATCCCAAAACGCATTTATGCCGTGCGGGGAAAATATTCACTCTAGTCCCACGCACGGCGCGTTCTCCCGTTTATTAACTTGCCCTCCTGTGCCCACTCGAAAAATTCTTCCACCACACCGCGCCGTTCGATTAACCGTTAAACTCTATGTCCCCATCGAGTATAATTCCCCGCACGGCACGTAATCGCAAACACACGAATCCAAATTATTTATCCCAAAACGCATTTATGCCGTTCGGGGAAAATATTCATTTTAGTCACACGCACGGCGCGTTTTCCAGTTTAAAAACTTGCCCTCCTGTCCCCACTCGAAAAATTCTTCCACCACACCGCGCCGTGTGATTAACCGTTAACCACTATGCCCCCATCGAGAATAATTCCCCGCACGGCATGTAATCACAAACACACGAATCCAAATTATTTATCCCAAAACGCATTTATGCCGTGCGGGGAAAATATTCATTCTAGTCCCACGCACGGCGCGTTTTCCCGTTTATTAACTTGCCCTCCTGTGCCCACTGGAAAAATTCTTCCACCACACCGTGCCGTGCGATTAACCGTTAACCTCTATGTCCCCATCGAGAATTATTCCCCGCACGGCACGTAATCGCAAACACACGAATACAAATTATTTATCCAAAAACGTATTTATGCCGTGCGGGGATAATATTCATTTTAGTCCCACGCACGGCGCGTTCTCCCGTTTAAAAGCTTACCCTCCTGTCCCCACTCGGAAAATTCTTCCACCACTCCGCGCCGTGCGATTAACCGTTAACCGCTATGTCCCCATCGAGAATAATTCCCCGCACGGCATGTAATCACAAACACACGAATCCAAATTATTTATCCCAAAACGCATTTATGCCGTGCGGGGAAAATATTCATTCTAGTCTCACGCACGGCGCGTTCTCCCGTTTATTAACTTGCCTTCCTCTGCCCACTCGAAAAATTCTTCCACCACACCGCGCCGTGCGATTAACCGTTAAACTCTATGTCCCCATCGAGTATAATTCCCCGCACGGCACGTAATAGCAAACACACGAAACCAAATTATTTATCCCAAAACGCATTTATGCCGTGCGGGGAAAATATTCATTCTAGTCCCACGCACGGCGCGTTCTCCCGTTTATTAACTTGCCCTCCTGTGCCCACTCGAAAAATTCTTCCACCACACCGCGCCGTGCGATTAACCGTTAAACTCTATGTCCCCATCGAGTATAATTCCCCGCGCGGCACGTAATCGCAAACACACGAATCCAAATTATTTATCCCAAAACGCATTTATGCCGTGCGGGGAAAATATTCATTTTAGTCCCACGCACGGCGCGTTCTCCCGTTTAAAAATTTGCCCTCCTGTCCCCACGCGAAAAATTCTTCCACCACACTGCTCCGTGCGATTAACCGTTAACCACTATGTCCCCATCGAGAATAATTCCCCGCACGGCACGTAATCACAAACACACGAAACCAAATTATTGATCCCAAAACGCATTTATGCCGTGCGGGGAAAATATTCACTCTAGTCCCACGCACGGCGCGTTCTCCCGTTTATTAACTTGCCCTCCTGTGCCCACTCGAAAAATTCTTCCACCACACCGCGCCGTTCGATTAACCGTTAAACTCTATGTCCCCATCGAGTATAATTCCCCGCACGGCACGTAATCGCAAACACACGAATCCAAATTATTTATCCCAAAACGCATTTATGCCGTTCGGGGAAAATATTCATTTTAGTCACACGCACGGCGCGTTTTCCAGTTTAAAAACTTGCCCTCCTGTCCCCACTCGAAAAATTCTTCCACCACACCGCGCCGTGTGATTAACCGTTAACCACTATGCCCCCATCGAGAATAATTCCCCGCACGGCATGTAATCACAAACACACGAATCCAAATTATTTATCCCAAAACGCATTTATGCCGTGCGGGGAAAATATTCATTCTAGTCCCACGCACGGCGCGTTTTCCCGTTTATTAACTTGCCCTCCTGTGCCCACTGGAAAAATTCTTCCACCACACCGTGCCGTGCGATTAACCGTTAACCTCTATGTCCCCATCGAGAATTATTCCCCGCACGGCACGTAATCGCAAACACACGAATACAAATTATTTATCCAAAAACGTATTTATGCCGTGCGGGGATAATATTCATTTTAGTCCCACGCACGGCGCGTTCTCCCGTTTAAAAGCTTACCCTCCTGTCCCCACTCGGAAAATTCTTCCACCACTCCGCGCCGTGCGATTAACCGTTAACCGCTATGTCCCCATCGAGAATAATTCCCCGCACGGCATGTAATCACAAACACACGAATCCAAATTATTTATCCCAAAACGCATTTATGCCGTGCGGGGAAAATATTCATTCTAGTCTCACGCACGGCGCGTTCTCCCGTTTATTAACTTGCCTTCCTCTGCCCACTCGAAAAATTCTTCCACCACACCGCGCCGTGCGATTAACCGTTAAACTCTATGTCCCCATCGAGTATAATTCCCCGCACGGCACGTAATAGCAAACACACGAAACCAAATTATTTATCCCAAAACGCATTTATGCCGTGCGGGGAAAATATTCATTCTAGTCCCACGCACGGCGCGTTCTCCCGTTTATTAACTTGCCCTCCTGTGCCCACTCGAAAAATTCTTCCACCACACCGCGCCGTGCGATTAACCGTTAAACTCTATGTCCCCATCGAGTATAATTCCCCGCGCGGCACGTAATCGCAAACACATGAATCCAAATTATTTAACCCAAAACGCATTTATGCCGTGCGGGGAAAATATTCATTTTAGTCCCACGCACGGCGCGTTCTCCCGTTTAAAATTTTGCCCTCCTGTCCCCACGCGAAAAATTCTTCCACCACACTGCGCCGTGCGATTAACCGTTAACCACTATGTCCCCATCGAGAATAATTCCCCGCACGGCACGTAATCACAAACACACGAATCCAAATTATTGATCCCAAAACGCATTTATGCCGTGCGGGGAAAATATTCATTCTAGTCCCACGCACGGCGCGTTCTCCAGTTTAAAAACTTGTCCTCCTGTCCCCACTCGAAAAATTCTTCCACCACACCGCGCCGTGCGATTAACCGTTAACCTCTATGTCACTATCGAGAGTAATTCCCAGCACGGCACGTAATCACAAACACAAGAATACAAATTATTTATCAAAAAACGTATTTATGCCGTGCGGGGATAATATTCATTTTAGTCCCATGCACGGCGCGTTCTCCCGTTTAAAAGCTTACCCGCCTGTCCCCACGCGAAAAATTCTTCAACCACACCGCGCCGTGCGATTATTGGTTAACCACTATGTCCCCATCGAGAATAATTCCCCGCACGGCACGTAATCACAAACACACGAATCCAAATTATTGATCCCAAAACGCATTTATGCCGTGCGGGGAAAATATTCATTCTAGTCCCACGCACGGCGCGTTCTCCCGTTTATTAACTTGCCCTCCTGTGCCCACTTGAAAAATTCTTCCACCACACCGCGTCGTGCGATTAACCGTTAAACCCTATGTCCCCATCGAGTATAATTCCCCGCACGGCACATAAACGCAAACACACGAATCCAAATTATTTATCCCAAAACGCATTTATGCCGTGCGGGGAAAATATTCATTTTAGTCCCACGCACGGCGCGTTCTCCCGTTTAAAAATTTGCCCTCCTGTCCCCACGCGAAAAATTCTTCCACCACACTGCGCCGTGCGATTAACCGTTAACCACTATGTCCCCATCGAGAATAATTCCCCGCACGGCACGTTATCGCAAACACACGAATCCAAATTATTTATCCCAAAACGCATTTATGCCGTGCGGGGAAAATATTCATTTTAGTCCCACGCACGGCGCGTTCTCCCGTTTAAAAATTTGCCCTCCTGTCCCCACGCGAAAAATTCTTCCACCACACTGCGCCGTGCGATTAACCGTTAACCACTATGTCCCCATCGAGAATAATTCCCCGCACGGCACGTAATCACAAACACACGAAACCAAATTATTGATCCCAAAACGCATTTATGCCGTGCGGGGAAAATATTCACTCTAGTCCCACGCACGGCGCGTTCTCCCGTTTATTAACTTGCCCTCCTGTGCCCACTCGAAAAATTCTTCCACCACACCGCGCCGTGCGATTAACCGTTAAACTCTATGTCCCCATCGAGTATAATTCCCCGCACGGCACGTAATCGCAGACACACGAATCCAAATTATTTATCCCAAAACGCATTTATGCCGTGCGGGGAAAATATTCACTTCAGTCCCACGCACGGCGCGTTCTCCAGTTTAAAAACTTGCCCTCCTGTCCCCACTCGAAAAATTCTTCCACCACACCGCGCCGTGCGATTAACCTTTAACCTCTATGTCCCTATCGAGAATAATTCCCCGCACGGCACGTAATCGCAAACACACGAATACAAATTATTTATCCAAAAACGTATTTATGCCGTGCGGGGATTATATTCATTTTAGTCCCACGCACGGCGAGTTCTCCCGTTTAAAAGCTTACCCTCCTGTCCCCACTCGAAAAATTCTTCCACCACACCGCGCCGTGCGATTAACCGTTAACCACTATGTCCCCATCGAGAATAATTCCCCGCACGGCACGTAATCACAAACACACGAATCCAAATTATTTATCCCAAAACGCATTTACGCCGTGCAGGAAAATATTCATTTCAATCCCACGCACGGCCCGTTCTCTAGTTTAAAAACTTGCCCTCCTGTCCCCACTCGAAAAATTCTTCCACCACACCGCGCCGTGCGATTAACCTTTAACCTCTATGTCCCTATCGAGAATAATTCCCCGCACGGCATTTAATCGCAAACACACGAATACAAATTATTTATCCAAAAACGTATTTATGCCGTGCGGGGATAATATTCATTTTAGTCCCACGCACGGCTCGTTCTCCCGTTTAAAAGCTTACCCTCCTGTCCCCACTCGAAAAATTCTTCCACCACACCGCGCCGTGCGATTAACCGTTAACCACTATGTACCCATCGAGTATAATTCCCCGCACGGCACGTAATCGCAAACACACGAATCCAAATTATTTATCCCAAAACGCATTTATGCCGTTCGGGGAAAATATTCATTTTAGTCACACGCACGGCGCGTTTTCCAGTTTAAAAACTTGCCCTCCTGTCCCCACTCGAAAAATTCTTCCACCACACCGCGCCGTGTGATTAACCGTTAACCACTATGCCCCCATCGAGAATAATTCCCCGCACGGCATGTAATCACAAACACACGAATCCAAATTATTTATCCCAAAACGCATTTATGCCGTGCGGGGAAAATATTCATTCTAGTCCCACGCACGGCGCGTTTTCCCGTTTATTAACTTGCCCTCCTGTGCCCACTGGAAAAATTCTTCCACCACACCGTGCCGTGCGATTAACCGTTAACCTCTATGTCCCCATCGAGAATTATTCCCCGCACGGCACGTAATCGCAAACACACGAATACAAATTATTTATCCAAAAACGTATTTATGCCGTGCGGGGATAATATTCATTTTAGTCCCACGCACGGCGCGTTCTCCCGTTTAAAAGCTTACCCTCCTGTCCCCACTCGGAAAATTCTTCCACCACTCCGCGCCGTGCGATTAACCGTTAACCGCTATGTCCCCATCGAGAATAATTCCCCGCACGGCATGTAATCACAAACACACGAATCCAAATTATTTATCCCAAAACGCATTTATGCCGTGCGGGGAAAATATTCATTCTAGTCTCACGCACGGCGCGTTCTCCCGTTTATTAACTTGCCTTCCTCTGCCCACTCGAAAAATTCTTCCACCACACCGCGCCGTGCGATTAACCGTTAAACTCTATGTCCCCATCGAGTATAATTCCCCGCACGGCACGTAATAGCAAACACACGAAACCAAATTATTTATCCCAAAACGCATTTATGCCGTGCGGGGAAAATATTCATTCTAGTCCCACGCACGGCGCGTTCTCCCGTTTATTAACTTGCCCTCCTGTGCCCACTCGAAAAATTCTTCCACCACACCGCGCCGTGCGATTAACCGTTAAACTCTATGTCCCCATCGAGTATAATTCCCCGCGCGGCACGTAATCGCAAACACATGAATCCAAATTATTTAACCCAAAACGCATTTATGCCGTGCGGGGAAAATATTCATTTTAGTCCCACGCACGGCGCGTTCTCCCGTTTAAAATTTTGCCCTCCTGTCCCCACGCGAAAAATTCTTCCACCACACTGCGCCGTGCGATTAACCGTTAACCACTATGTCCCCATCGAGAATAATTCCCCGCACGGCACGTAATCACAAACACACGAATCCAAATTATTGATCCCAAAACGCATTTATGCCGTGCGGGGAAAATATTCATTCTAGTCCCACGCACGGCGCGTTCTCCAGTTTAAAAACTTGTCCTCCTGTCCCCACTCGAAAAATTCTTCCACCACACCGCGCCGTGCGATTAACCGTTAACCTCTATGTCACTATCGAGAGTAATTCCCAGCACGGCACGTAATCACAAACACAAGAATACAAATTATTTATCAAAAAACGTATTTATGCCGTGCGGGGATAATATTCATTTTAGTCCCATGCACGGCGCGTTCTCCCGTTTAAAAGCTTACCCGCCTGTCCCCACGCGAAAAATTCTTCAACCACACCGCGCCGTGCGATTATTGGTTAACCACTATGTCCCCATCGAGAATAATTCCCCGCACGGCACGTAATCACAAACACACGAATCCAAATTATTGATCCCAAAACGCATTTATGCCGTGCGGGGAAAATATTCATTCTAGTCCCACGCACGGCGCGTTCTCCCGTTTATTAACTTGCCCTCCTGTGCCCACTTGAAAAATTCTTCCACCACACCGCGTCGTGCGATTAACCGTTAAACCCTATGTCCCCATCGAGTATAATTCCCCGCACGGCACATAAACGCAAACACACGAATCCAAATTATTTATCCCAAAACGCATTTATGCCGTGCGGGGAAAATATTCATTTTAGTCCCACGCACGGCGCGTTCTCCCGTTTAAAAATTTGCCCTCCTGTCCCCACGCGAAAAATTCTTCCACCACACTGCGCCGTGCGATTAACCGTTAACCACTATGTCCCCATCGAGAATAATTCCCCGCACGGCACGTTATCGCAAACACACGAATCCAAATTATTTATCCCAAAACGCATTTATGCCGTGCGGGGAAAATATTCATTTTAGTCCCACGCACGGCGCGTTCTCCCGTTTAAAAATTTGCCCTCCTGTCCCCACGCGAAAAATTCTTCCACCACACTGCGCCGTGCGATTAACCGTTAACCACTATGTCCCCATCGAGAATAATTCCCCGCACGGCACGTAATCACAAACACACGAAACCAAATTATTGATCCCAAAACGCATTTATGCCGTGCGGGGAAAATATTCACTCTAGTCCCACGCACGGCGCGTTCTCCCGTTTATTAACTTGCCCTCCTGTGCCCACTCGAAAAATTCTTCCACCACACCGCGCCGTGCGATTAACCGTTAAACTCTATGTCCCCATCGAGTATAATTCCCCGCACGGCACGTAATCGCAGACACACGAATCCAAATTATTTATCCCAAAACGCATTTATGCCGTGCGGGGAAAATATTCACTTCAGTCCCACGCACGGCGCGTTCTCCAGTTTAAAAACTTGCCCTCCTGTCCCCACTCGAAAAATTCTTCCACCACACCGCGCCGTGCGATTAACCTTTAACCTCTATGTCCCTATCGAGAATAATTCCCCGCACGGCACGTAATCGCAAACACACGAATACAAATTATTTATCCAAAAACGTATTTATGCCGTGCGGGGATTATATTCATTTTAGTCCCACGCACGGCGAGTTCTCCCGTTTAAAAGCTTACCCTCCTGTCCCCACTCGAAAAATTCTTCCACCACACCGCGCCGTGCGATTAACCGTTAACCACTATGTCCCCATCGAGAATAATTCCCCGCACGGCACGTAATCACAAACACACGAATCCAAATTATTTATCCCAAAACGCATTTACGCCGTGCAGGAAAATATTCATTTCAATCCCACGCACGGCCCGTTCTCTAGTTTAAAAACTTGCCCTCCTGTCCCCACTCGAAAAATTCTTCCACCACACCGCGCCGTGCGATTAACCTTTAACCTCTATGTCCCTATCGAGAATAATTCCCCGCACGGCATTTAATCGCAAACACACGAATACAAATTATTTATCCAAAAACGTATTTATGCCGTGCGGGGATAATATTCATTTTAGTCCCACGCACGGCTCGTTCTCCCGTTTAAAAGCTTACCCTCCTGTCCCCACTCGAAAAATTCTTCCACCACACCGCGCCGTGCGATTAACCGTTAACCACTATGTACCCATCGAGAATAATTCCCCGCACTACATGTAATCACAAACACACGAATCCAAATTATTTATCCCAAAACGCATTCATGCCGTGCGGCGAAAATATTCATTTTAGTCCCACGCACGGCGCGTTCTCCCGTTTATAAACTTGTCCTTCTGTCCCCACGCGAAAAATTCTTCCACCACACCGCGCCGTGCGATTAACCGTTAAACTCTATGTCCCCATCGAGAATAATTCCCCGCACGGCACGTAATCACAAACACACGAATCCAAATTTTTTATCCCAAAACGCATTTATGCCGTGCGGGGAAAATATTCATTTTAGTCCCACGCACGGCGCGTTCTCCCGTTTATTAACTTGCCCTTCTGTGCCCACTCGAAATATTCTTCCACCACACCGCGCCGTGCGATTAACCGTTAAACTCTATGTCTCCATCGCGTATAATTCCCCGCACGGCAAGTATTCACAAACACACGAATCCAAATTATTTATCCGAAAACGCATTTATGCCGTGAGGGGAAAATATTCATTTTAGTCCCACGCACGGCGCGTTCTCCCGTTTAAAAACTTGCCCGCCTGTCCCCACGCGAAAAATTCTTCCACCACACCGCGCCGTGCGATTAACCGTCAACCACTATGTCCCCATCGAGAATAATTCCCCGCACGTTACGTAATTACAAACACACGAATCCAAATTATTTATCCCAAGACACATTTATGCCGTGCAGGGAAAGTATTCATTTTAGTCCCACGCACGGCGCGTTCTCCCGTTTAAAAACTTGCCCTTCTGTCCCCATGCGAAATAATTTTTCACCACACCGCGCCGTGCGATTAACCGTTAACCTCTATGTCCCCATCGAGAATAATTCATCGCACGGCACGTAATCACAAACACACGAATCCAAATTATTTATCCCAAAACGCATTTATGCCTTGCGGGGAAAATATTCATTTTAGTCTCACGCACGGCGCGTTCTCCCGTTTAAAAACTTGCCCTCCTTTCCCCACCTGAAAAATTCTTCCTCCACACAGCACCGTACGATTAACCGTTAACCTCTATGTCCCCATCGAGAATAATTCCCCGCACGGCACGTATTCACAAACACACGAATCCAAATTATTGATCCGAAAACGCATTTATGCCGTGCGGTTTAGATATTCATTCTAGTCCCACGCACGGCGGGTTCTCCCGATTATTAACTTGCCCTCCTGTGCCCACTCGAAAAATTCTTCCACCACACCGCCCCGTGCGATTAACCGTTAAACTCTATGTCCCCATCGAGTATAATTCCCCGCACGGCACGTAATCGCAAACACACGAATCCAAATTATTTATCCCAAAACGCATTTATGCCGTGCGGCAAAAATATTCATTTTAGTCCAAAGCACGGCGCGTTCTCCCGTTTATAAACTTGCCCTTCTGTCCCCACGCGAAATAATTTTTCACCACACCGCGCCGTGCGATTAACCGTTAAATTCTATGTCCCCATCGAGTATAATTCCCCGCACGGCACGTAATCGCAAACACACGAATCCAAATTATTTATCCCAAAACGCATTTATGCCGTGAGGGGAAAATATTCATTTCAGTCCCTCGCACGGCGCGTTCTCCCGTTTAAAAACTTGTCCTTCTGTCCCCAGGCGAAAAATTCTTCCACCACACCGCGCCGTGCGTTTATTCGTTAACCTCTATGTCCCCATCGAGAATAATTCCCCGCACGGCACATAATCACAAACACACGAATCCAAATTATTTATCCCAAAACGCATTTATGCCGTGCGGGGAAAATATTCATTTTAGTCCCACGCACGGCACGTTCTCCCGTTTAAAAACTTGCCCTTCTGTCCCCACGCGAAATAATTTTTCACCACACCGCGCCATGCGATTAACCGTTACCCTATATGTCCCCATCAAGAGTAATTCCCCGCACGGCACGTAACCGCAAACACACGAATCCAAACTATTTATCCAAAAACGCATTTATGCCGTGCGGGGAAAATATTCATTTCAGTCCCACGCACGGCGCGTTCTCCCGTTTAAAAACTTGCCTTCCTGTCCCCACTCGAAAAATTCTTCCACCACACCGCGCCGTGCGATTAACCGTTAACCTCTATGTCCCCATCGAGTATAATTCCCCGCACGGCACGTAATCGCAAACACACGAATCCAAATTATTTATCCCAAAACGCATTTATGCCGTGAGGGGAAAATATTCATTTCAGTCCCTCGCACGGCGCGTTCTCCCGTTTAAAAACTTGTCCTTCTGTCCCCAGGCGAAAAATTCTTCCACCACACCGCGCCGTGCGTTTATTCGTTAACCTCTATGTCCCCATCGAGAATAATTCCCCGCACGGCACATAATCACAAACACACGAAACCAAATTATTGATCCCAAAACGCATTTATGCCGTGCGGGGAAAATATTCACTCTAGTCCCACGCACGGCGCGTTCTCCCGTTTATTAACTTGCCCTCCTGTGCCCACTCGAAAAATTCTTCCACCACACCGCGCCGTGCGATTAACCGTTAAACTCTATGTCCCCATCGAGTATAATTCCCCGCACGGCACGTAATCGCAGACACACGAATCCAAATTATTTATCCCAAAACGCATTTATGCCGTGCGGGGAAAATATTCACTTCAGTCCCACGCACGGCGCGTTCTCCCGTTTAAAAGCTTACCCTCCTGTCCCCACTCGAAAAATTCTTCCACCACACCGCGCCGTGCGATTAACCGTTAACCACTATGTCCCCATCGAGAATAATTCCCCGCACGGCACGTAATCACAAACACACGAATCCAAATTATTTATCCCAAAACGCATTTACGCCGTGCAGGAAAATATTCATTTCAATCCCACGCACGGCCCGTTCTCTAGTTTAAAAACTTGCCCTCCTGTCCCCACTCGAAAAATTCTTCCACCACACCGCGCCGTGCGATTAACCTTTAACCTCTATGTCCCTATCGAGAATAATTCCCCGCATGGCATTTAATCGCAAACACACGAATACAAATTATTTATCCAAAAACGTATTTATGCCGTGCGGGGATAATATTCATTTTAGTCCCACGCACGGCTCGTTCTCCCGTTTAAAAGCTTACCCTCCTGTCCCCACTCGAAAAATTCTTCCACCACACCGCGCCGTGCGATTAACCGTTAACCACTATGTACCCATCGAGAATAATTCCCCGCACTACATGTAATCACAAACACACGAATCCAAATTATTTATCCCAAAACGCATTCATGCCGTGCGGCGAAAATATTCATTTTAGTCCCACGCACGGCGCGTTCTCCCGTTTATAAACTTGTCCTTCTGTCCCCACGCGAAAAATTCTTCCACCACACCGCGCCGTGCGATTAACCGTTAAACTCTATGTCCCCATCGAGAATAATTCCCCGCACGGCACGTAATCACAAACACACGAATCCAAATTTTTTATCCCAAAACGCATTTATGCCGTGCGGGGAAAATATTCATTTTAGTCCCACGCACGGCGCGTTCTCCCGTTTATTAACTTGCCCTTCTGTGCCCACTCGAAATATTCTTCCACCACACCGCGCCGTGCGATTAACCGTTAAACTCTATGTCTCCATCGCGTATAATTCCCCGCACGGCAAGTATTCACAAACACACGAATCCAAATTATTTATCCGAAAACGCATTTATGCCGTGAGGGGAAAATATTCATTTTAGTCCCACGCACGGCGCGTTCTCCCGTTTAAAAACTTGCCCGCCTGTCCCCACGCGAAAAATTCTTCCACCACACCGCGCCGTGCGATTAACCGTCAACCACTATGTCCCCATCGAGAATAATTCCCCGCACGTTACGTAATTACAAACACACGAATCCAAATTATTTATCCCAAGACACATTTATGCCGTGCAGGGAAAGTATTCATTTTAGTCCCACGCACGGCGCGTTCTCCCGTTTAAAAACTTGCCCTTCTGTCCCCATGCGAAATAATTTTTCACCACACCGCGCCGTGCGATTAACCGTTAACCTCTATGTCCCCATCGAGAATAATTCATCGCACGGCACGTAATCACAAACACACGAATCCAAATTATTTATCCCAAAACGCATTTATGCCTTGCGGGGAAAATATTCATTTTAGTCTCACGCACGGCGCGTTCTCCCGTTTAAAAACTTGCCCTCCTTTCCCCACCTGAAAAATTCTTCCTCCACACAGCACCGTACGATTAACCGTTAACCTCTATGTCCCCATCGAGAATAATTCCCCGCACGGCACGTATTCACAAACACACGAATCCAAATTATTGATCCCAAAACGCATTTATGCCGTGCGGTTTATATATTCATTCTAGTCCCACGCACGGCGGGTTCTCCCGATTATTAACTTGCCCTCCTGTCCCCACTCGAAAAATTCTTCCACCACACCGCCCCGTGCGATTAACCGTTAAACTCTATGTCCCCATCGAGTATAATTCCCCGCACGGCACGTAATCGCAAACACACGAATCCAAATTATTTATCCCAAAACGCATTTATGCCGTGCGGCAAAAATATTCATTTTAGTCCAAAGCACGGCGCGTTCTCCCGTTTATAAACTTGCCCTTCTGTCCCCACGCGAAATAATTTTTCACCACACCGCGCCGTGCGATTAACCGTTAAATTCTATGTCCCCATCGAGTATAATTCCCCGCACGGCACGTAATCGCAAACACACGAATCCAAATTATTTATCCCTAAACGCATTTATGCCGTGAGGGGAAAATATTCATTTCAGTCCCTCGCACGGCGCGTTCTCCCGTTTAAAAACTTGTCCTTCTGTCCCCAGGCGAAAAATTCTTCCACCACACCGCGCCGTGCGTTTATTCGTTAACCTCTATGTCCCCATCGAGAATAATTCCCCGCACGGCACATAATCACAAACACACGAATCCAAATTATTTATCCCAAAACGCATTTATGCCGTGCGGGGAAAATATTCATTTTAGTCCCACGCACGGCACGTTCTCCCGTTTAAAAACTTGCCCTTCTGTCCCCACGCGAAATAATTTTTCACCACACCGCGCCATGCGATTAACCGTTACCCTATATGTCCCCATCAAGAGTAATTCCCCGCACGGCACGAAACCGCAAACACACGAATCCAAACTATTTATCCAAAAACGCATTTATGCCGTGCGGGGAAAATATTCATTTCAGTCCCACGCACGGCGCGTTCTCCCGTTTAAAAACTTGCCTTCCTGTCCCCACTCGAAAAATTCTTCCACCACACCGCGCCGTGCGATTAACCGTTAACCTCTATGTCCCCATCGAGTATAATTCCCCGCACGGCACGTAATCGCAAACACACGAATCCAAATTATTTATCCCAAAACGCATTTATGCCGTGAGGGGAAAATATTCATTTCAGTCCCTCGCACGGCGCGTTCTCCCGTTTAAAAACTTGTCCTTCTGTCCCCAGGCGAAAAATTCTTCCACCACACCGCGCCGTGCGTTTATTCGTTAACCTCTATGTCCCCATCGAGAATAATTCCCCGCACGGCACATAATCACAAACACACGAATCCAAATTATTTATCCCAAAACGCATTTATGCCGTGCGGGGAAAATATTCATTTTAGTCCCACGCACGGCACGTTCTCCCGTTTAAAAACTTGCCCTTCTGTCCCCACGCGAAATAATTTTTCACCACACCGCGCCATGCGATTAACCGTTACCCTATATGTCCCCATCAAGAATAATTCCCCGCACGGCACGTAACCGCAAACACACGAATCCAAACTATTTATCCAAAAACGCATTTATGCCGTGCGGGGAAAATATTCACTCTAGTCCCACGCACGGCGCGTTCTCCCGTTTATTAACTTGCCCTCCTGTGCCCACTCGAAAAATTCTTCCACCACACCGCGCCGTGCGATTAACCGTTAAACTCTATGTCCCCATCGAGAATAATTCTCCGCACGGCACGTAATCACAAACACACGAATCCAAATTATTTATCCCAAAACGCATTTATGCCGTGCGGGGAAAATATTCATTTTAGTCCCACACACGGCGCGTTCTCCCGTTTAAAAACTTGCCCGCCTGTCCCCACGCGAAAAATTCTTGAACCATACCGTGCCGTGCAATTAACCGTTAACCTCTATGTCCCCATCGAGAATAATTCCCCGCACAGCACGTAATCACAAACACACGAATCCAAATTATTTATCCCAAAACGCATTTATGCCGTGCGGGGAAAATATTCATTTAAGTCCCACGCACGGCGAGCGTTCTCCCGTTTAAAAACTTGCTCTTCTGTCCCCATGCGAAATAATTTTTCACCACACCGCGCCGTGCGATTAACCGTTACCCTATATGTCCCCATCAAGAATAATTCCCCGCACGGCACGTAACGGCAAACACACGAATCCAAATTATTTATCCCAAAACGCATTTATGCCGTGCGGGGAAAATATTCATTTTAGTCCCACGCACGGCGCGTTCTCACGTTTGAAAACTTGCCCTCCTGTCCCCACTCTAAAATTTCTTCCACCACACCGCGCCATGCGATTAACCGTTAACCTCTATGTCCCCATCGAGAATAATTCCCCGCGCGGCACGTAATCACAAACACACGAATCCAAATTATTCATCCCAAAACGCATTTATGCCGTGCGGGGAAAATATTCATTTTAGTCCCACGCACGGCGCGTTCTCCCGTTTAAAACTTGCCCTCCTGTCGCCACTCGAAAAATTCTTCCACCACACCGCGCCGTGCGATTAACCGTTAACCTCTATGTCCCCATCAAGAATAATTCCCCGCACGGCACGTAACCGCAAACACACGAATCCAAATTATTTATCCCAAAACGCATTTATGCTGTGCGGGGAAAATATTCATTTTAGTCCCACGCACGGCGCGTTCTCCCGTTTAAAAATTTGCCCTCCTGTCCCCACTCGATAAATTCTTCTACCACACCGCGACGTGCGATTAACCGTTAAACTCTATGTAGCCATTGAGTATAATTCCCCGCACGGCACGTAATCGCAAACACACGAATCCAAATTTTTTATCCCAAAACGCATTTATGCCGTGCGGGGAAAATATTCATTTCAGTCCCACGCACGGCGCGTTCTCCCGTTTAAAAACTTGTCCTTCTGTCCCCACGCGAAAAATTCTTCCACCACACCGCGCCGTGCGATTAACCGTTAACCTCTATGTCCCCATCGAGAATAATTCCCCGCACGGCACGTAATCGCAAACACACGAATACAAATTATTTATCCAAAAACGTATTTATGCCGTGCGGGGAAAATATTCATTTTAGTTCCACGCACCGCACGTTCTCCCGTTTAAAAACTTGCCCTCCTGTCCCCACTCGAAAACTTCTTCCACCACACCGCGCCGTTCGATTAACCGTTAACCTGTATGTCCCCATCGTGAATAATTCCCTGCACGGCACGTAATCGCAAACACACGAATCCAAATTATTTATCCAAAAACGCATTTATGCCGTGCGGGGAAAATATTCATTTCAGTCCCACGCACGGCGCGTTCTCCCGTTTAAAAACTTGTCCTTCTGTCCCCAGGCGAAAAATTCTTCCACCACACCGCGCCGTGCGATTAACCGTTAAACTCTATGTTCCCATCGAGAATAATTCCCCGCACGGCACGTAATCACAAACACACGAATCCAAATTATTTATCCCAAAACGCATTTATGCCGTGCGGGGAAAATATTCATTTTAGTCCCACGGATGGCGCGTTCTCCCGTTTAAAACTTGCCCACCTGTCCCCACTCGAAAAATTCTTCCACCACACCGCGACGTGCGATTAACCGTTAACCTCTATGTCCACATCGAGAATTATTCCCCGCTCGGCACGTAATCGCAAACACACGAATACAAATTATTTATCCAAAAACGTATTTATGCCGTGCGTGGAAAATATTCATTTTAGTCCCACGCACGGCGCGTTCTCCCGTTTAAAAACCTTCCCTCCTGTCCCCACTCGAAAAATTCTTTCACCACACCGCGCCGTGCGATTAACCGTTCACCTCTATGTCCCAATCGAGAATAATTCCCCGCACGGCACGTAATCACAAACTCACGAATCCTAATTATTTATCCCAGAACGTATTTATGCCGTGCGGGCAATATGTACTTTTCAGCACCACGCACATTCACCCGTATAAAAACTTGCCCTTCTGTCAATGCGCGAAAAAAATTTCCACCACACCGCGCCGTGAGATTAACCGTTACCTTATAAGTCCCCCTCGCGAATAATTCCCGCACGGCACGTAACACTGCATCGGGAGCGCTGTATCTGAGAGATACATGCGTAAAATATTCGTCGTTTTCGAAAAGAAAAGGGAGTTTCACGACTTTGACCTTCACTGTATCTGTTCTTCCGGTCATTTCCGTCTCTGGAATGCAGCGTTTTGAAATTTTTGTCTATAGGAATTTCCAGTTTTGCACTTTGTTAAAGAATTGTACTGGAAAAATTCGATCAAATTCGAATCAAAAATGTATTGCTTTATCCCAATTCTATTATTTTTTCAGTATTGATTAAATTGAATATTTCACATAATATGTTCATTATGTTTTAAAAATATGTTCGTATGTTACCCATAATTATGCTATTGTATTTTATTATTTTCATTGTATGTAAATTGTATTTTGTATTTAATTTAAATAAAGCACAAAAAATGGCGAGGAAAGGTCCAGGTGTAGGGGAGGTGGAGCCTGGAACTAAAAAGAAAAGTAATATTTTAAAACTCAGTTTTAAACAATATATGATTCTGAAATAGAGAATGTATCTGTCAGATAAAACGCGCCCGATTATGCAACATTTAGGGCGCGCCCGACGGAGTGGTAATCACGAATATACGAATCCAAAGTAATTATCCCAGAACGTATTTATGCCGTGCGGGTAAAATATTCATTTCAGTCCCACGCACGGCGCGTTCTGCCGTTTAAAAACTTGCCCTCCTTTCCCCACTCGAAAAATTCTTCCACCACACCGCGCCGTGCGATTAACCGTTATCCTCCATGTTCCCATCGAGAATAATTCCCCGCACGGCACGCAATCACAAACACACGAATCCAAATTATTTATCCCAAAACGCATTTATGCCGTGCGGGGAAAATATTCATTTTAGTCCCACGGACGGCGCGTTCTCCCGTTTAAAAACCTTCCCTCCTGTCCCCACTCGAAAAATTCTTCCACCACACCGCGCCGTGCGATTAACCGTTAACCTCTATGTCCCCATCGAGAATAATTCCCCGCGCGGCACGTAATCACAAACACACGAATCTAAATTATTTATCTCAAAACGCATTTATGCCGTGCGGGGAAAATATTCATTTTAGTCCCACGCACGTCGCGTTCTCCCGTTTAAAACTTGCCCTCCTGTCCCCACTCGAAAAATTCTTCCACCACACCGCGCCGTGCGATTAACCGTTAACCTCTATGTCCCCATCGAGAATAATTCCCCGCGCGGCACGTAATCACAAACACACGAATCCAAATTATTTATCTCAAAACGCATTTATGCCGTGCGGGGAAAATATTCATTTTAGTCCCACGCACGTCGCGTTTTCCCGTTTAAAACTTGCCCTCCTGTCCCCACTCGAAAAATTCTTCCACCACACCGCGACGTGCGATTAACCGTTAACCTCTATGTCCCCATCGAGAATAATTCCCCGCTCGGCACGTAATCGCAAACACACGAATACAAATTATTTATCCCAAAACGTATTTATGCCGTGCGTGGAAAATATTCATTTTAGTCCCACGCACGGCGCGTTCTCCCGTTTAAAAACCTTCCCTCCTGTCCCCACTCGAAAAATTCTTCCACCACACCGCGCCGTGCGATTAACCGTTAACCTCTATGTCCCCATCGAGAATAATTCCCCGCGCGACACGTAATCACAAACACACGAATCCAAATTATTTATCTCAAAACGCATTTATGCAGTGCGGGGAAAATATTCATTTTAGTCCCACGCACGTCGCGTTCTCCCGTTTAAAACTTGCCCTCCTGTCCCCACTCGAAAAATTCTTCCACCACACCGCGCCGTGCGATTAACCGTTAACCTCTATGTCCCCATCGAGAATAATTCCCCGCGCGGCACGTAATCACAAACACACGAATCCAAATTATTTATCTCAAAACGCATTTATGCCGTGCGGGGAAAATATTCATTTTAGTCCCACGGACGGCGCGTTCTCCCGTTTAAAACTTGCCCTCCTGTCCCCACTCGAAAAATTCTTCCACCACACCGCGACGTGCGATTAACCGTTAACCTCTATGTCCCCATCGAGAATAATTCCCCGCGCGGCACGTAATCACAAACACACGAATCCAAATTATTTATCTCAAAATGCATTTATGCCGTGCGGGGAAAATATTCATTTTAGTCCCACGCACGTCGCGTTCTCCCGTTTAAAAACTTGCCCTCCTGTCCCCACGAAAAAATTCTTTAACCACACCGCGCCGTGCGATTAACCGTTAACCTCTATGTCCCCATCGAGAATAATTCCGTACGGCACGTAATCGCAAACACACGAATACAAATTATTTATCCAACAACGCATTTATGCCGTGCGGGGAAAATATCCTTTTAGTGCCACGCACGGCGCGTTCTCCCGTTTAAAAACTTGCCCTCCTGTCCCCAAGCGAAATAATTTTCCACCACACCCCGCCGTGCGATTAACCGTTACCCTTTATGTCCCCATCAAGAATAATTCCCCGCACGGCACGTAACCGCAAACACACGAATCCAAATTATTTATCCAAAAACGCATTTATGCCGTGCGGGGAAAATATTCATTTTAGTCCCACGCACGGCGCGTTCTCCCGTTTAAAAACTTGTCCTTCTGTCCCCACGCGAAAAATTCTTCCACCACACCGCGCCGTGCGATTAACCGTCAACCTCTATGTCCCCATCGAGAATAATTCCCCGCGCGGCACGTAATCACAAACACACGAATCCAAATTATTTATCTCAAAACGCATTTATGCCGTGCGGGGAAAATATTCATTTTAGTCCCACGCACGTCGCGTTCTCCCGTTTAAAACTTGCCCTCCTGTCCCCACTCGAAAAATTCTTCCACCACACCGCGCCGTGCGATTAACCGTTAACCTCTATGTCCCCATCGAGAATAATTCCCCGCGCGGCACGTAATCACAAACACACGAATCCAAATTATTTATCTCAAAACGCATTTATGCCGTGCGGGGAAAATATTCATTTTAGTCCCACGCACGTCGCGTTCTCCCGTTTAAAACTTGCCCTCCTGTCCCCACTCGAAAAATTCTTCCACCACACCGCGACGTGCGATTAACCGTTAACCTCTATGTCCCCATCGAGAATAATTCCCCGCTCGGCACGTAATCGCAAACACACGAATACAAATTATTTATCCCAAAACGTATTTATGCCGTGCGTGGAAAATATTCATTTTAGTCCCACGCACGGCGCGTTCTCCCGTTTAAAAACCTTCCCTCCTGTCCCCACTCGAAAAATTCTTCCACCACACCGCGCCGTGCGATTAACCGTTAACCTCTATGTCCCCATCGAGAATAATTCCCCGCGCGGCACGTAATCACAAACACACGAATCCAAATTATTTATCTCAAAACGCATTTATGCAGTTCGGGGAAGATATTCATTTTAGTCCCACGCACGTCGCGTTCTCCCGTTTAAAACTTGCCCTCCTGTCCCCACTCGAAAAATTCTTCCACCACACCGCGCCGTGCGATTAACCGTTAACCTCTATGTCCCCATCGAGAATAATTCCCCGCGCGGCACGTAATCACAAACACACGAATCCAAATTATTTATCTCAAAACGCATTTATGCCGTGCGGGGAAAATATTCATTTTAGTCCCACGGACGGCGCGTTCTCCCGTTTAAAACTTGCCCTCCTGTCCCCACTCGAAAAATTCTTCCACCACACCGCGACGTGCGATTAACCGTTAACCTCTATGTCCCCATCGAGAATAATTCCCCGCGCGGCACGTAATCACAAACACACGAATCCAAATTATTTATCTCAAAATGCATTTATGCCGTGCGGGGAAAATGTTCATTTTAGTCCCACGCACGTCGCGTTCTCCCGTTTAAAAACTTGCCCTCCTGTCCCCACGAAAAAATTCTTTAACCACACCGCGCCGTGCGATTAACCGTTAACCTCTATGTCCCCATCGAGAATAATTCCGTACGGCACGTAATCGCAAACACACGAATACAAATTATTTATCCAACAACGCATTTATGCCGTGCGGGGAAAATATCCTTTTAGTGCCACGCACGGCGCGTTCTCCCGTTTAAAAACTTGCCCTCCTGTCCCCAAGCGAAATAATTTTCCACCACACCCCGCCGTGCGATTAACCGTTACCCTTTATGTCCCCATCAAGAATAATTCCCCGCACGGCACGTAACCGCAAACACACGAATCCAAATTATTTATCCAAAAACGCATTTATGCCGTGCGGGGAAAATATTCATTTTAGTCCCACGCACGGCGCGTTCTCCCGTTTAAAAACTTGTCCTTCTGTCCCCACGCGAAAAATTCTTCCACCACACCGCGCCGTGCGATTAACCGTTAACCTCTATGTCCCCATCGAAAATAATTCCCCGCACGGCACGTAATCACAAACACACGAATCCAAATTATTTATCTCAAAACGCATTTATGCCGTGCGGGGAAAATATTCATTTTAGTCCCACGCACGTCGCGTTCTCCCGTTTAAAACTTGCCCTCCTGTCCCCACTCGAAAAATTCTTCCACCACACCGCGACGTGCGATTAACCGTTAACCTCTATGTCCCCATCGAGAATAATTCCCCGCTCGGCACGTAATCGCAAACACACGAATACAAATTATTTATCCCAAAACGTATTTATGCCGTGCGTGGAAAATATTCATTTTAGTCCCACGCACGGCGCGTTCTCCCGTTTAAAAACCTTTTCTCCTGTCCCCACTCGAAAAATTCTTCCACCACACCGCGCCGTGCGATTAACCGTTAACCTCTATGTCCCCATCGAGAATAATTCCCCGCGCGGCACGTAATCAGAAACACACGAATCCAAATTATTTATCTCAAAACGCATTTATGCAGTGCGGGGAAAATATTCATTTTAGTCCCACGCACGTCGCGTTCTCCCGTTTAAAACTTGCCATCCTGTCCCCACTCGAAAAATTCTTCCACCACACCGCGCCGTGCGATTAACCGTTAACCTCTATGTCCCCATCGAGAATAATTCCCCGCGCGGCACGTAATCACAAACACACGAATCCAAATTATTTATCTCAAAACGCATTTATGCCGTGCGGGGAAAATATTCATTTTAGTCCCACGGACGGCGCGTTCTCCCGTTTAAAACTTGCCCTCCTGTCCCCACTCGAAAAATTCTTCCACCACACCGCGACGTGCGATTAACCGTTAACCTCTATGTCCCCATCGAGAATAATTCCCCGCGCGGCACGTAATCACAAACACACGAATCCAAATTATTTATCTCAAAATGCATTTATGCCGTGCGGGGAAAATATTCATTTTAGTCCCACGCACGTCGCGTTCTCCTGTTTAAAAACTTGCCCTCCTGTCCCCACGAAAAAATTCTTTAACCACACCGCGCCGTGCGATTAACCGTTAACCTCTATGTCCCCATCGAGAATAATTCCGTACGGCACGTAATCGCAAACACACGAATACAAATTATTTATCCAACAACGCATTTATGCCGTGCGGGGAAAATATCCTTTTAGTGCCACGCACGGCGCGTTCTCCCGTTTAAAAACTTGCCCTCCTGTCCCCAAGCGAAATAATTTTCCACCACACCCCGCCGTCCGATTAACCGTTACCCTTTATGTCCCCATCAAGAATAATTCCCCGCACGGCACGTAACCGCAAACACACGAATCCAAATTATTTATCCAAAAACGCATTTATGCCGTGCGGGGAAAATATTCATTTTAGTCCCACGCACGGCGCGTTCTCCCGTTTAAAAACTTGTCCTTCTGTCCCCACGCGAAAAATTCTTCCACCACACCGCGCCGTGCGATTAACCGTTAACCTCTATGTCCCCATCGAAAATAATTCCCCGCACGGCACGTAATCGCAAACACACGAATCCAAATTATTTATCCAAAAACGCATTTATGCCGTGCGGGGAAAATATTCATTTTAGTCCCACGCACGGCGCGTTCTCCCGTTTATAAACTCTCCCTCCTGTCCCCACTCGAAAAATTCTTCCACCACACCGCGCCGTGCGATTAACCGTTAACCTCTATATCCCCATCGAGAATAATTCCCCGCACGGCACGTAATCACAAACACACGAATACAAATTATTTATCCCAAAACGCATTTATGCCTTGCGGAGAAAATATTCAATTCAGTCCCACGCACGGCGCTTTCTCCCGTTTAAAAACTTGCCCTCCTGTCCCTACTCGAAAAATTCTTCCACCACACCGCGCCGTGCGATTAACCGTTCACCTCTATGTCCCCATCGAGAATAATTCCCCGCACGGCACGTAATCACAAACTCACGAATCCTAATTATTTATCCCAGAACGTATTTATGCCGTGCGGGCAATATGTACTTTTCAGCACCACGCACATTCACCCGTATAAAAACTTGCCCTTCTGTCAATGCGCGAAAAAAATTTCCACCACACCGCGCCGTGAGATTAACCGTTACCTTATAAGTCCCCCTCGCGAATAATTCCCGAACGGCACGTAACACTGCATCGGGAGCGCTGTATCTGAGAGATACATGCGTAAAATATTCGTCGTTTTCGAAAAGAAAAGGGAGTTTCACGACTTTGACCTTCACTGTATCTGTTTTTCCGATCATTTCCGTCTCTGGAATGCAGCGTTTTGAAGTTTTTGTCTATAGGAATTTCCGGTTTTGCGCTTTGTTAAAGAATTGTACTGGAAAAATTCGATCAATTCGAATTAAAAATGTATTGCTTTATCCCAATTCTATTATTTTTTCAGTATTGATTAAATTGAATATTTCACATAATATGTTCATTATGTTTTAAAAATATGTTCCTATGTTACCCATAATTATGCTATTGTATTTTATTATTTTCATTGTATGTAAATTGTATTTTGTATTTTATTTAAATAAAGCACAAAAAATGGCGAGGAAAGGTCCAGGTGTAGGGGAGGTGGAGCCTGGAACTAAAAAGAAAAGTAATATTTTAAAACTCAGTTTTAAACAATATATGATTCTGAAATAGAGAATGTATCTGTCAGATAAAACGCGCCCGATTATGCAACATTTAGGGAGCGCCCGACGGAGTTGTAATCACGAATATACGAATCCAAAGTAATTATCCCAGAACGTATTTATGCCGTGCGGGTAAAATATTCATTTCAGCCCCACTCAGGGCGCGTTCACCCATATAAAATCTTGCCTTCCTGTCCCCACGCAAAAAATCTTTCCACCACACCGCGTCGTGCTATTAACCGTTACCCTATATGTCCCCCTAGCGAATAATTCTCCGCACGGCACGTAATCACGATTACACGAATCGAAATTATTTATCCCAGAAAGTATTTATACCGTGCGGGTAAAATATTCATTTCAGTCCCATGCACGACGCGTTTTTCCGTTTAAAAACTTGCCCTCCTGTTCCCACGCAAAATAATTTTCAACCACACCGCGGCGTGCGATTAACCGTTACCCTACATATCCCCATAGAAAAAAATTCCCCGCACGGCACGCAGTAACGAACACACGAATCCAAATTATTTATCCAAGAACGTATTTATGCCGTACTGGTAAAATATTTATTTCAGCACCGCACCCACGTTTCCCCGTTTAAAAACTTGACCTCCTGTCCCCAAGCGAAAAATTCTTCCACCATACCGCGTAGTACGATTAACCGTTACCCCATATGTCCCCATCGAGAATAATTCCACCCACGGCACGTAATCACGAACACACGAATGAAAATTATTTATTCCAGAACATATATATGCCGTGCGGGCAATATGTACTTTTCAACTCCACGCACGGCGCGTTCTCCCGTATAAAAACTTGTCCTCCTGTCCCCAAGCGAAAACAATTTCTACCACACCGCGTAGTGCGATTAACCGTTACCCCATATGTCAGCACCGAGAATAATTCCACCCACGGCACGTAATCACGAACACACGAATCCAAATTATTTATCCAAAAACGTATTTATTCCGTGCGAGTAAAATATCCATTTCAGCCGCACGCACGGCGGGTTCTCCCTTATAATATCTTGCCCTCCTGTCCCATGCAAAAATGCCTCCTCCACACCGCGCCATGCGATTAACTTTTACATTATATGTCCCCATTGAAAATAATTCCCTACACGGCAGGCTATCACGAATACACGAATCCAAATTATTTATGAAGTGCGGGTAATATATACATTTCAGGTCCACGAACGGAGCGTTCTCCCGTTTAAAAACTTGCCCACCTGTCCTCACGTGAAAAAGCTTCCTCCACACCGCGCCGTGCGATTAACTGTTACTCTATACGTGCCCATCGAGAACAATTTCCCGCACGGCACGTAAACACGAACACACGAATCCAAATTGTTTATCCCATAACGTATTTATGCCGTGCGGGTAAAATATTCATTTCAGCCCCACGCACGGCGGGTTCTCCCGTTTAAAAATTTGCCCTCCTGTCCCCACGCGAAAAAGCTTCTTCCACACCGCGCCGTGCGATTAACCATCACCCGATATGTGCCCATCGAGAATAATTTCCCACACGGCACGTAAACACGAACACACGAATCCAAATTATTTATTCCAGAACGTATATATGCCGTGCGGGCAATATGTACTTCTCATCCCCACGCACTGCGCTTTCTCCCGTTTAAAAACTTGCCCTCCTGTCCCCACGCGAAATAATTTTTCTCCATACCACACCGCGCCGTGCGGTTAACTGTTACTCTACACTGTAAAACATTTGTGTAACGTTATTCCATAATATTTGTTTGAGCTATGACTTCCATTTTACAGAGTAATTTTTCACAAATATAATGGTGTAACTTAAACATATATTACTGGTGTAACTTCGCAATGTTAAACCAGTTATATTGATTAAAGTACTCCACAAATGTTTTACAGTGTGTATGTCCCCATCGAAAATAATTCCCCGCACCGCACATAATCACGAACACTCGAATCCAAATTATTTATCCCAGAACGTATTTATGCCATTACCCTATATGTCCCAATCGAAAAATAATTTCTGCACAATAGTGCGATTATAAAATTTGCGCCAACTAAACCCATTCAAAATCCCCCTGCAAGGCACATAATCACGAACACACGAATCGTATTTAAGTGTCCCAAAAAACAGGTTTGCTTTGCAGGGACAAAATCTGCAAAGTGTGCCTGCAAAGCAGGCACAAAGACAGTGCAGCCAAATGACTGTAGTTTAAAAGAAGCATAGATGTGAATTGTAAACAAAATAATTTCAACTTCTCAGCATTTCTCTATTGTAAAAATGGAACTATGGCTTTTATGCTATCCGTGATTAACAACGTAGTACACTACATTAATGTGCCTCTAAAATTGATTCAAAACCTAGAAAAATACATCAAAACTTGTGCTCTTTAGAACATTGCATCACATGGAAAGAAAAAGGTTTATATGGCGTTACCAGATTCATATTTGCAAAGTTCTATCATTATAAAAATACATCCAAAATAAAGTTGAGTTGTTTTCTTTACTATATGTCGCATGTTTTGTGGAATTTTCTGCAAAAGAGTAATAAAAATTCTTTTATTTATGCAAATTATTACAAACCACACATTTGTTAGAATGTCCCAAGGTCCAACATACTTTAATGTCCCAAGATACAATAATCACATAGTTTAAATAAAATCAAAATGATGATAAATATAGAAGCATTATCATTATTTTCGCATAGCCAAATCGTTTAAAAAAATTTTCTTTTATAAAAAAAATAAGTTGCAATTGACTTGTGGTAAAAGTACATAGTTAAAAGATGAATTTTGAATAGAGGAACATATTTATTTTGGATTAATGGAATTTTCTTTTTTTCTCCAAGTCGTTTATTTATTGCTTCTGATGTTGGCTATTACTATGATGAGATCAGTTGGTTATAGGTCACTGTTAGACATAAACAAAAGTTTATTGTTGCCAATAGTTTTTTAGAAATTGTCAATGTCCCGAGGTACAAGCGTCCCAAGGTATAATACTCTCCCCTGTACCACAACACTCTTGGAATCACGTGTAAAACAATTAATAGGGATTTTGCTTTTTTTCCAGGAACTAGTGAAGCGATATGAATAATTTTAACACTTTGTCAGTATTTCTCTGGAAGCTTTAACTTTTGTAAGCATACTCCGATTGTTGTGAAATGCTATTGCTATTGTTGTGAAATTGCTATTGAGATTTCTTTTATAGAATGTTCGATATTGAAAGTGGAAAGTATTGAAATCTATGGTTACAGAAACAGGCAAAATAATTCATTATATTATCATACAAAGGGAAAACCCGTTTACAGTGTTTAGATTTTACATTTTACTAACGTAATGGTTTTAAAAAAACAGTGAGATTGATATTCGTCATTGAGATATACTTTCTCAGGAGCGTAGCACAAGTAGCATTTATAGTTCGTTTACAGGAATGCATAATACGAATTCCTGTATCATGGCCTATTGGGGGAAATCGGTTGCGGTACATTGTAATGATGTTGTAATACTTCAAATATAAAGAATTTAAAAAGAACAATCAAGTGTATTACATCATGTTTTTTAAAGATAAAAAAAAGGGGGGAGGGGTAGCATTTACCATTTATTTGAAATCGTTCAATTGCAGCTTAGTTAACGGATTTTGCAACTAAATTAAAACATGTGTTAAGTATGATTTAATATTAAAACTTCTATCAATAAACAATTACAAATTTCAAATGTACAATACAGCAATATTTGTGCCATCATTGTTAAATACCACTAATACAGTTATTTACAAGCATTAAATTTGAACATCATTTCAAATCAATTTTTCTCTTCTTTATAGATTTGTGAAGATTACTCTGAAGATGTCTCTTTCAAGGTCCTTCAGCTCCTTCTTTCCACGCAACCATCGAGATCAGGTAAGTATGATGCTCGGTATTGATGAGTGGTGCCCTAATGATTTTTTTTATTTAGGAAAGGCCATCTCATGGAGCGCTTACGATGGAATGGAGTTCATCCCAGTTGAGGAAGACACCCTGGATGAAGAGGCTGAAGAAGAAGAAGAAGAAATGGAAGAGGTGGCTCCTCCCAAGCCACCTAAGAAGGTAAAGTGGTGGCAGAAAGCTTTGGCTTTCTGCTGCTGCTGTTATGAGGTTGACTTTTAACTGTAAACTAAAATTTTAAAAGAACGCGTTTCTTGATTTTTTAAAAGAATTAATATATTTAGCAACATATGTTTAATAATTTAATTCAACGATGCTTTTGCACTAAGCATTCAAAATAGTAAATTCTATTCTATTTAAAGTTTTACGAAAACGGTTTATGCATCAGTTCCACATACAGCTATTTTTAATTTGAAAGATCAGTATTTTAGAAAATTGCATCTTTATGCATCTTATTTTTAAATATTTAAAGCAGTTTTGTAAATGTAATGCTTCAAATTATATCTTGGGTAATTTAGACAGTGAGATTGTTTTGCTACATGCCATTAAGCTATTCGCTTAAATCATATCGCTTAAATCCATTGTATTCAAATGTAATAATTTCTATTTTTTCCTTTTGTTAAGTAATAGAATATTGATACTGCTTTAAATTTTATAATATTATTATTTTCTGTGTTTTAAAGAGGTAATTTATCTTCAGATAATTTAAGATCTTTAAAAATCAAGCTGATACTTTTCGGCTATAAAGATGCCACTTTTCACCTCTTGGTATTTTTTGTAAAGTGACAATTTTTTTACTCATAGCCAAACGTGTTAATCAATTCATTTCATTACTTTCCTTTTCTTTGAGGGCCTTGGCAATTTAAAAATAGTATTCGTGTATTTTCGGCTTAAGAAAAAAATAATAATATGCATGGAAAACAGTGAATAAGTTGCCAAAATTATTATGCCAAAATCTTTTCTTAATCTTGCCACTGACTGTGTAAAAAGAAAGTATTGTCTCTGTATGAATACGTATGTTATCTCTTCATTCTTTTTTCGAGAATTTCAGAAAGCTTCTTTTTATTTGTCAAATTTTCTGCAGATTTTACATAGAATAAAGCAGTAATTCTTTTTTTTTAACTTAACTGTAATTACATTAATTTATTACATTAAACTTATCTTTCCCATAGCTTTAGATTTTGCAGTAAAATTTGTGTTTACTACCAAGTAGCGTCCCAACAATCGAAAGTATTTTTTTTATTATTATTAGCTCGCAGAAGCACGGACAAGTTAACTTTTATTTTAAATTAATAATACAAATACTCTTTATATAAATGCTGTAGGTGGAACTGAGTATATTTTTTGTAATTACATCTGCAGTTAAAAGTCAATTTCGTAACGTATGTTTTCTTATATAAATATATTTCTCTAAACTTATATTTTATTGTTTAACATTATATTATGTATTTTTATTGATATGTAATTTTATTATGATATTGTATGTATTTATATTTTCCATACTGCGGCCTGCTATTATGCAAATATTCAAATTTTTGTTCCAGTGTATAATGTATTTCAAACATAATTTAATTTATTCGGCAACTCATATTTGTAAATTGCATATTTTCCGTGTAAGTAGTTTAAGAAACACACCACTTTTTATTCGGCCTGTCAAAGTCTAAATTTTTCATTCATAACAATAGTTATAATAATTTTAAAACAAAAACATTAAAAACAACACATATTAATTAAATTAAAAAAAAAAATAAATAAAAAATAAATAAATAAAAACATAACACATATAATAACCATAAAAATAAAAACAAACACTTAAAAACATCAAAAGTAATTAGAAACAAAACACAAATAATAACCATAAAAGCAAAGCAAAACGCATAAGAAACAAAGTAAAAAGACAAAGACAATAAACTAAAAGTCAAACAATAAAGTAAACAAAAAACTGTAGTGGTTAGGTACGCAAAAACTTCACATAAATATTTTCGATTTTGTCGTGGTAGGCATCCGATAATAAAATAATTCTCGTTGCATAGCTTCTCGTTCCACCTGAAACCTTGTTAGAAACGAATATTAATCATAGGCACAGCAAAAATGCTCTGGTTCTTTACTTTGGCATTCTTCTGTAACATCAAGCAGCCCAATAACACCGGGCTTAAAATGTAGTTTGGTCACTGGTCTTGCATTCTCCCTTAATATCAGAAGCCACAGTCATCTGGCTTGTTGTATGATAGGCATAGGCACAGCAAAAATCCTCTGGTTCTTTACTCTGGCATTCTTCTGTAACATCAAGCAGCCCAATGACATCGGGCTTAAAATATAGTTTGGTCACTGGTCTTCATTTCTCCCTTAATATCAGAAGCCACAGTCATCTGGCTTGTTGTACGATAGGCATAGGCACAGAAAAAATCCTCTGGTTCTTTACTTTGGCATTCTTCTGTAACATCAAGCAGCCCAATAACACCGGGCTTAAAATGTAGTTTGGTCACTGGTCTTGCATTCTCCCTTAATATCAAAAGCCACAGTCATCTGGCTTGTTGTATGGTAGGCATAGGCACAGCAAAAATGCTCTGGTTCTTTACTCTGGCATTCTTTTGTAACATCAAGCAGCCCAATGACATCGGGCTTAAAATATAGTTTGGTCACTGGTCTTCATTTCTCCCTAACTATCAGAAGCCACAGTCATCTGGCGTTATAAATAGGCGCATCCATCACCCGTTCTTTTTGGCATTTCTCAAATGCAAAATTTTTCTTTTTTTTCTTTTTTTTTTTTTGGGGGGGGGGGGGGTTAAATCAATTGCTCATAGTTTACTTGTATTTATGAGGAATCGATTTACATAAGATAATATACAAATTAATGTAATTGGGTTTTATTGGGGGAAAATAATAATGCTATATTTAGCTACGTGCGCGCATAAAAAAACAGAGATGGGCAATTCATCAATTCTTTCTTTCTTTTTTTCATTTAAGCCAATTTTTTATGATTAACATCTGTTTCACCTCTAATTAATATTAAGGACAATTAAACTAAAACTGACTATAATGTAAGTTTTACCTAAAAAGTAATATTTTATTATAAAAAAATTATATTGAATTAATTAATCTAATTTTCTAGACTCGAACTTTGGAAAATTTAGAACAAATGTGTGAGCAAATCAAATTGTTCAGATAAAGGTTGTCTAAAAATAAATTGCAGTTAATGTTACATATACACTTTGAATTTATCATAAAATCTTATAAATGAAAACCTTTATCTTAGCAACCTATATCTGTGATAGTCTATTACAATATTTTACAAGAATTCTACCACATGGTAGTCATTTCATAATGGAAATTTTAAAGTATGTCGTGAATTAAATATTGTTAAATAAATTTTATTTTTAATCAGGTGTAATATCTAGACGATAATTTTTTAGCGGCTTAAATAAAAAATAATTTACTGAAAGAGGATTAGGTTTTATTAGTAAAGTTTAGAGCGTGTTTTATATTAATGGACCGTTAAATTGCACATTCGTGATATACTTTAAGAATGGTCCTTACATCATAAGATTTTGTCCTGAATTCGAAATTACTTTTAGTCAAGAAGCAATAAGGTTTAATAATATTTAAAAGGATCAATTGTCCATCTCTGTTGTAGGGGGGTGGGGGGCCTCATCGACGAGACTCCACCTTGACGCTGGTGATGAGGCTTAAGAATGCCACTTCGATGCCATTTCTGTGAGTATAGTAGATATTTAAATCGGTATTACTTTCTGATATTTCACATCTTAAAAAATATATCTAAAATGTATTGTAAAATCTTGGAAAATTTCTTGTATTAAATAAAATTAATGTCTTAATGTACTTTTATACCAGCAAATATAATTCAATGTATTTCAGTGTTTGGTAAAATATTAACCCTCCAAGCGTCTTGCAAATGGGTAAAATTGTAATGTTGTTTTCTATGCATTTTGTTTTAAATGCAAATAAAATATGATTGTTTCAATATTACATAAAAAATCTTATTTAGGAATATAAATGTCATCCTTGAGAGTCTTAATCATTCTTCAATGCTTTGAAAAATCTTTAAATTTATAGAATTTTAATATCTTAAACATTGCTTATATTGCAGTGAAACCTGGAGCTTAATGTACGGAATATTACGGGACAAACGCTTAGAGGGTTAATAGACACAAAATGAAAAGCCGCTGAAATATACAATTCAGGTGATTTAGTTCAATAGAAATGAAGTGGCATTCGAACTAAGAGAGTCTCAATAAAGTACTTGGGTATATATTTTTTAAATATTCATGTTATCACGCATTTGAAAAGTCATGGCTATAAGATTGTTATCTGGAGGGCTAGCGAAACTAAAAGATCTCACATTTCAGTTCGCAATTAACAATTACCTAAGCAATTCAACAGTTTTCCTTTTTGTTTTTAGTTATTTAGTTTTCAAATAAAAAAACACATGCAATTTTAATGATTTTTGAACTGAGTACTGGAATAATTTTTTTAATACTTTTCATGCGCAAGGTATCTAAAACTATTCGGAAATTGTCAAATCATGAAAAATATCTCAATACCCACATTTACAAATCATGGTAAGCACAAAATGCACAATGTCGAGAAGGTTACAAGTTAAAAAGCAGGAAGATACTTGGAATAGTATAAAAAGTATTTGGTTATTACAGCAAGTGTTTATTATGTATCAACACCTCAATTCTTAGGCACACAACACTCAACAAGTTCCCCAACAATCTTAGACTCTGTTCAAATAATATTGAAATGAATCTAAAACTTTTTTCCAAATTCAACTTGCAAATATTTGTATTAAAATTTTTGTATTATGTTTACGGTAGGTGTAACGAAAATGAATAGGCAATCTAAAAAGCAAATGTTCTGAAAAAGATTTATTTCGATCTCATTTGCACAGAATCTAAGATTTAGGGTGTTTAAGCATCATATTGTTTGAAATTCATTTTTATTTTTTAATGTTCACCTAGTTTAACTTATTTGTTACAAAAAATTAATATTAAATGTAGAAATAATTTTTTTAATTGTTTTGCAAATTATGCTTTTGTTTAATTACTTTGGATATAGTATTGTATCCGAATTGTTTTATGCGACTCTGTAAATGAAGGATAAATGCGATGCACATCATATATAGCTACAAACTTATTGTAGTAAAACAAAGTAATGTATTTCAATTACATAATGTTTGAAACAGTGCAGTACAAATTAAATACGCTGCGAACAGTTTTTCCTCGTAGACCATTATATAACAGACTTCTTTTGTGTGTCCCTGTAAAAAATTATGCATATGCTTTGACCCCATATATTTAAAAAAAAGTGCATTTTAGAAATTTATTTCAATTTCATTATGGTTGTAACTGAGTAACATTTTCAAAATAACGAACAAAAAAATTTCTTCATAGATTATAATATCATAACTATTTTTTTTGCTCCTTGTAATATAACAATGTTCTAATTCACCTTAATAATATATATAAATTTCATTACATTTAAAATTATGTAATACTACAATGCTGTGTGAAGGATTTTTTCATGGTTCATAATGTCATGGAGCACTTTTAAGTGTCCCTGTAATTTACCTATGCATGCTGCGCACTTCATTTTCGATATCGAAATGCTATGGCAAGCCAAAATAATTTATGTCAATCACATGTAATTTTGTTGATATTTACGTGAGTTAGAACACGGACAGACAGACGGCAGCGTGCAGACAGGTAAACCGATGTTATTAACAGATTTCAACTATGCACAAAGTTTTAAAAAAAATTCTATATTTTTAATGTATTTTTTCCCTTAACTTTTCGGTACGGACGAATTCTGTTAGTAAAATGAGAAATTATCAATTGACACCAGAATTTACATATGACTTTTTAAGAAATTAAGAATTACATAACATAAGCCTTCATTGTAAAAGCAAAATTTAACTAAAATATTGAGGCCATTTGTAAGTTTGGAATTCAAAATAGGTGTGCCCAGACTAAGCATACTGAGCCGGAAGGGGTCAAAACTTTAGTTTAAATACAATCTACTCGTTAGCAATAAAATACTGAAAAAATGGGTAAATATGGAGATATTTAAATCTATTAGATATTCATTCATTATCTTATCCGCTGTTAATTGCATAAATTACATCGATTTGGCTGTATAAATTTCTTTTGTAGTGTCATTTTAATAGTACTGATGAACCACGTTTGATAGAAACCTGGACAGAACTGCGCATGGGCGAAAAGAGAGAGTCCAATGCGAAAATAGGAGAGTTCGTACCATCTCGAGGATGAGTTTATTTATTAAACATCCTAGATATGTCGATTTTTTTTGGCGAATACCTTTTTGTTTCTCTAATTCAATTATCTGTTTTTAAACATTACATTGTAATTCTGTTACACTAAAATAAGTTTAAAAAAAAAGACAAATATAATAAAAAAGATGATTTAAAGGTATGGTTATAACTTTTTCCCTCGCAATATAGCGTAACTTAATCTTTTTAGAATTAACGCCTGAATGGTGTGATTTTAAAACTTGCCAGATTAGCAATTTTTTAAAATTATTTCGCTACATTATTGTGTACATTATTTATTTATATTATTTGCATACATTTTGGATATGAAAATGAAATTACGCAGATATCATATACGCGCAAGGTTTGGTAAAAAATTTTCTAACGTCAATTTGGCGAAAACCTCATTTTCGAATGCTGGTTAAATATACATTTTTAAATTATATTCTATTATTAAAAAAATAACAATAAATAAAACAATTTTTAAATACAATAAATTTTAAAAACTCACAACAATAGAGCAAAAAACATTTTATATAATTAAAAAAATTTAAGGTAAATAAACAATTTATCAAAAAATAAACAACAATATCAGGGTTGCCATATTAGGCAAATAACTTCATTTTCGCGCCAAGTAAATCCCAGTGAGTATATGACACACAAGTGCCCTGAATATTCAAGTTGTTAGAATTGGCGAATTTCTTGCATTGCCGCCAAGTCAGATGCCAAGCAATCGTTAAAACTGCTTTTAGCCATTTAAAAAAAAAAAAAAAAAAAAAAAAAAAAAAAAAAAAAAACATGCTTTTATTAAAATTCACAAAAATGTAGGAGAAAATATATATTTTGGAAAGGTTATTCCAAGAACTAATAATAGGTCCACAATCTATTTATTTTAAAATAAAATTTTACTCGGAACAAAAAATAGAAAACAATATTTAATATCATTTCCATGAATACGTAGAAGCAATCTCGGCCTCATAGGCTATTACCCCCAAAGTCAGAATGGAATCGGCTTGGCATTCTGCAAGTGAGAACCTTACAAAGCTGGTATAACAGTATCTACATTCAAGTGAAGCGGATAGTGAACATTAAAAACCAAAACTTTCTATTTTCAATGGATTCGTTTGAAAATTGGCACACGTTTTAATGGCAAGCTCATATAGTTCTATACAAAATTTGGTGAAAAAACAATGTAAAGCTTTTAAATCATGCAGTTTTAAAAATTTTAATATACAGTCAAACCTTGTTGACATGATCACGCTTAACGTGAATTACTATCACAATCCCCTATGAAGACGAATACAAAGATTTGATACTGATAACGTGAATTACTGTTAACATGAACAAAATTTGGATTCCCCTTGAGGTTCATGTTAACGAGGTGCGACTGTAATGTATAATTGTCACATTTTAAACTGTCCCATGCTGCACATTTCTTTTACATAAAATACGACAATATTTACACATGAGATATATTTTACTCATTAAAATAGAAATTGATATGAATTGTAACATACTGCATACACAAGCAGAATTTTTTTTTTTTTTTTTTTTTGTATAATGGTGTTTTGTTAAATAACTTTTTTTCCCACATTCAAATGTTTCTGAAATGCATCTTTTTATGCTAACATTTTTTTATTATTGAACATAGGATATGAAGTATAAATTTTAAAAGAAGCTGGCTATTATGAATGCGCATAAAACGTTTCACAAATTAAAAATGCGATAAATTTTCCGTTTTGAGAAAACAACATTTTTAGTAAAACAAACTGCATAAATATGTATAGTCAGTGGCGTAGCAAGCGGGGGGCGGAGGGGGCGGTCCGCCCCGGGTGTCACCTTCTAAGGGGTGACACCCAATTTTTATTTGCAAATAAATATATATATTCTTATAAAATTTCGGAAAAGTCTGATGTAAAATGAAATTTCTATAGCACGACGCAACAGAGTAAATTTTCTTTTCTTAGAGAATGTGAAATTTTATACAGAATGGTGTGTCTAAATAACATTTGCGCCAGGGAAAAGAAACCAACCCATCCAATGAGTAGTTAGCAAAAGCAAACTTTAAAAGAAAGAATTTTCTTCAAAATATAGACACGACACTGATTTATGCGGACTATGGGTTAAGTGAGGAGTCGTTCTTGTGTTTTTTTTATGCAGGAGGACAAAAAAGTAAATAAGGAATGGTATGGTCATTTTTTGTAATAACGTAGAGTTATGATTGACGAATTGGGGGGGGGTGACACCCTTTATCCGCCCCGGGTGTCACCCATCCTAGCTACGCCACTGTGTATAGTTCTTATAAATATAAAAGATTAAACCTCCAGAACGAAGAAACATCAGAAATGAAAAAATTCTTTTTTGCATCAGATAAATTTGAACATCTAGTCTCATAATTCTTGAAAATAAAATAAAATCTATTTCCTTGTCAATTTTTTTGATTTTGAATGTCCATTGTTGCCTGAAAGCATTAGTTTATTAACTTCGTTCACAATTGACCGAATTCAAGATTGAAGACCATACGTAGTACTAAAGATTAATTAATCTTTTCCCTCATCCAGGCTTTATTCTTAACTAGCTGTTCTGCCCAGCGTTGCCCGGGTTCATAAAAAAAGCAAGAATTGCGAAAAAACTTTTAAAATCATAATAAAAACCTCGAAAAATTTTAAGAATGCTGCACGAATTTCGTCTAAACTTCGTTGAAAAGAGATGGGCTAGAAAATTGAAGTTGGATTATTTTTACTAATGTGGAAAAATCTTACAAATCTCAAAAAACATTAAAAATCTCATAAAAATATAAAACAAAATTCAAAAATTGTGTTTCAAAATTCGAAAAAACTTTGAAGAAAAGAAATCAGAATTTAATAAATTCGGCCAAAAATTGAACCTCTAAAAAATCAAAGCAGGTCGCGAAGAAACGTAAACATCGCTTTAAAAATGGCAAAATTTTCAAAAATCACGGAACTCAAAATTTAATCTACTTGGATAGATGTTTTGAATCTAATTAATTTGATAATGTAAAAAGCATTGAAATACGAAAAAAAACTGCTAAAAAATCGCAATAAAAATCTTTAATCGCACAAGAGAAAATTTATCATATTAGCGAAGAAATTAAAAACCGAATTCCTTTTCAATATCTGAAAAAAATCGCCGTAAACTCAAAAAAAAAAGGATACTGCATTAAAAATTGCTGTAGATCAAAATAAGAGAACAAAACAATTATCTTAAAGGATAACAGTTTGGAACCAAACTCTTATTAGTCTAGAAATTTAAAATCGAATTCATTTGAAAAATGTTTTTTAAAAAAAAGCCCAAAAATTGCATTGAAAATTGTAATGAAAGTCGTAAAACATTAAAAAATCCCTGGGGTAAAAATTCACTGTTATAATATAAAATATTGTAATCAAGAAATTAACCATATTAACCAAAAAGTTTGAAATCGAAATCGATTTCCAGATGTAAAAAATCGCCACGGAACTTGAAGAATGGCTAAAAATTACATTGAAAATAGCTAAATATTTGGAAGTCGGTGCTTAAAAAAATAATATCAAGGCAGGGCAGGGGGGGGGGGGGGTTATGATCGAAATCATTCATAAATTACAAAATGTAGGCATGGAACGCCAAAATCATATTAAGAGATAAAACATTGCATTCGAAACATAACTACATTAAACAAAATGTTTGATATGAAAACTGATTTCTGAATGGCACAAAATTGCCAAGGAACTAAAAATCGTATCGAAAACTATATTAAAAATCGCTGAATATTTAAAAGTCATGGCTGTAAAAATTTAATATTCAGTCGAAAATATTGTAATCGGAAATCGTGATTAAAAATCAGTAAAATTTAAAAATCCGGACAAAATTTGGCATAGTAAGATAAATATAAGATTATATTAGTAAGATTATATTAAAGTCCTGAGGACATAATTTACCATAATGGGACAAAACATTGAAATCTGAACTCTTTTATTAGTTAAAAAATATCGACACAAAACTTGCTAAACATTTTATGAAAATACACAAAAAATCTGAATCATTGATGTCAAAATTTACTACATTAAGCTACAAATTATTTAAAAATTTCTTTTCCAATTGTGAAAAAATCGTCGTGGACTCGAAAACATCTAAAAATTGTATTCAAAAATTCATTACAAATCGTTTCAAATTTAAAAATAGACATTACATTACAATTTACATTAATAGAGTAAAATAGTGTAATCTGAATTATTTCTTAAATACGAATGAAAAAATCGGCGCAAAGCGTGAGAAATAATGAAAACATTTCTAAAAATTGCATTAAAAAATCACTAAATTTCAAAATTCGTAAATGAAATGTAAATGTTTGAAATTAATTTCCTTTCGAAATTTCAAAAAATAGCCGTGAGATTCAAAAAACCAATACAAAACCATTGAAAAATTCATTAAAAATCGCTAAATGTAAATACATCCCGTGAATAAAAAAAATATTCTAGTTGTGTAAAACGTAGCAACCATTCTTTTTTACATGAATTACAAAAAAATCGACGCAGAACACAAAATATATAAAAAATCACATTGAAAATCGACAAAATTAAAAAAAGGTAAATGGTGAATTTACTATCTTAGACTAAAAGTTTGAAACCAAAATAATTTTTTAATTGTTAAAACACCACTGTGGGGGGATAGAAAAAAATAGTACTAAATCGCATTAAAAAGTTCATTAAAAACACATTGAAAAATTCACTAAATATCGCTAGTTATTTTGTAAATCGCAGTAATCAGAATTTCATCAAACGGATAAAATATTCTAATCGGAAATCTGAACTATTTGATTATCCGGTTGACCAAGAAACTATCTGGGTCGAACCATAAGATTAAACTACAATAATGGCGGATCGTAAATTCCATATTCACTTGACATTAAACATGTTTCATATGTTTGTTACGTGATCAAGTGGTTTTTACTTCTTATTTTTATATGTATTTGTATTAATGTTTTTCTAAATTATCTCTTCTTTCATTATTTAACATAAAAATTATATCTATTTGCATAATTTGGCTTGTTTCACGATTGATATAATTTGGCGAAATTGGTCGACAGGATAATCACGTAGTAAAAGGAAATCCTTTATAGATAATAAAAAATCGACACGGAACACAATAATTCTTGAAAAATCGCGTTAAAAATCTCTAAAATTATATTAGATTAAAAGTTTGAAATCAATTTTTACTTCCGAATATCAAAAAATCACCATAAAACTCGAAAAATTTCTAAAAATTGCATTGAAAAGTGCATTAAAAATCACTAATATTAAAAAATCACAGGGGTCAAAATTTACTCTAATAGGGTAAAACGTTGTAATTGGAAATATCTCATGAATGACAAAAATCCGACATCAAACGCAAAAAATCTCGAAAAATCGCATTAAAATTAGCTGAAATTCATAAATCTTAACAGCTAAAATTTAATACATCAGCCTGAAAGTTTTAAGCAGAATTCCTTTTACTAATGTCGAATAATAGCGGCAAAATTTACATTAAATAATTCACTAAAAATCCAAACATCGTTGCACGAAATCCAAATAAATTATATTGAGAAGAGAACAAAATTCACTAATTTAGGTCGAAAGAATGAAACCGCTTTCCTTTTCGCTAATGTGGAAAAATCGCTGCATATGAATTAAATTAAAAAAACTGAAAATCGGCCTTCAAGGTGTAAAACTTCATACATAACTTCGTGCAGCGGTCTCTCCAGAACATCGCCAGTACTTTAAAAATTTTAACATGCGTTATAAACTACCTTAAAGTGTAAAACAGATCTCCTTATTTCATTTCCTTTTTTTGTTCGCGCCCCTCCTTTCGCGAACCCCGAAATGTGTCACACCATTATTTGTTTATATTTTTTATCATGTATTATAAACCATTTAAAAATTTACAATAAATCACATTGTTGTATTTCAAAATTTTAACAAAATCGCGTTCTATTAGTTCCATTTTTCACCACCAGCTAGGGCACTCTGTTCTTCAAAAACTTTATCAAAACGATACTCTGTTAAACAACCTATCAGGTGATATATTACTCGAGGGGGGTAGCGGTCTTAAGCAAGAATTTAAGATATTTTATGAAATTGCTATTCGAAAATAGTGGTAACTAAATTTTTGACATCTTAGGTAAATTTCGCAAAAAAATACTACTTCTCAACAGCTCAAGATTTTGATAGAACAACTATGAAAAAAATAGATGCTAAACGCAAAAAATCTTGAAAAAGCGTTAAAAATCACATTAAAAATCGTTAAAATCTAAAATTCGTAACAAACACAAAATTTAGGGCTAAAAGATTGAAACGGTTTCCTTTTTATCAATCTCAAAAAAAAAAAAAAAAAAAAAACGCAAAATGAGAAAAAACACTAAAAATCGCATTAAAAATTCGTTAAAAATTCAAAAATCGCTGTACAAATTCCGAATAAACTTTGCTGAAAAGAGAAAAAAAATGCTATATTGGGTTAAAAGAATGAAACCGTATTTCTTTCACTAATGGGATAAAACTACAAAAAGAACGCTAAAAATCGCCTAAAAAAATTATCAAAAAAAAATGTAATCAAAAAATTGAAAATCGGGCTTTGAGGTGCAAAACTACATGTATAAAAGTACCTTCCCTCCACATTTTGTAACTCTACGTACAGCAGACTCTTCAGAACAGCGCTGACACACACACAAACTTGTCTCTTTATTATTATAGATTTTAAAAAATAGCGTTCTATTAGTTCCATTTCCACCACCAGGTAGAGCACTCTATTCTTCAAAAACTTTATCAAAACCATACTCTGTTAAATAACCTATCAGGTGATATATAACTCGAGGCGGTAGCGGTCTTAAGCTAGAATTTAAGATAGTTTATGAAATTGCTATTCGAAAATAGTGGTACCTAAATTTTTCACATTTTAGGTAGATTTCACAAAAAAATATTACTTATTGCATTCTCAACAGCTCAAGTTTTTGATAAACAACTATGAAAAAAAAAAAAAAAAAAAAAAAAAAAACAGATGCTAAACGCAAAAATCTTTAAAAAACGTTAAAAATCGCATTAAAAATCGTTAAAATTCTAAAAATCGTAACAAACACAAAATTTAGAGCATTAGGCTAAAAGTTTAAAACGATTTTCTTTTTATCAATCTCAAAAAATAGCCGCAAAATGAGAAAAAACACTAAAAATCGCATTAAAAGTTCGTTAAAAATTCAAAAATCGCTATACAAATTCCGAATAAACTTTGTTGAAAAGAGAAAAAAAAATTGCTATTTTGGGTTAAAAGAATGAAACCGTATTCCTTTCACTAATGGGATAAAATCAGGCTTCGAGGTGCAAAACTACATGTAAAAAAGTACCTTCCCTCCAAATTTTGTAACTCTACGTGCAGCAGTCTCTTCAGAACAGCGCTGATAGACAAACATCCTTCTCTCTTTATTATTATAGAAGTTATTTTGTAGAAGATTATTTGCAGTAGACCGGAAGGCGGCAGCGCAGAAGATCACCTCATCGAGTTCACAGCTGAAATTCCAGAATTAGTTAAAATTCAATCTGCAAATTTATACGAAATCGGTTTGCAAAGTTTTATTTTGGTGGAAATCATCTAAAAACCTGATTTTGGTGTTTGGCTACTAGTTTTATCTCGTATTTTTTAGATGCCAGTTAGTTCTTTATTTTTCATGTCTTTGGGTGCAGGAAAACACAATCGTTGATTTACGAGTCAACTGCTAAAATCGGGCATTCTTGTATTTTGCACCAAGCTATGATTTGGAAGATCCGATTGCGTTTTAATATGCGAATCGAATTTCAATTAACTCCGTAATTTCTCCAAAGAACGCGATGAGATGATTGTCTGTGCTGCCACCTCCTCGTTTAAAGATTTTTGTTTATAATTTGCGAAATGCAATTATTAAGTTAACAATTAAAAAAATACATCATGTCAAATAAATAAATTGATAAAATATTTTATATTATTAGAAAACCTGCATAAAGTTTCATTAAAAATTACACACGAACCGTTTATTTTCACATATAAGGCGAGTATAAGAATTTTGAGTGAAAAAGCCTCCAAAATAGAAAACCCTTATAAAAGCCGAAGTTGAAAAAAATGTAATGGAAAATTAGGTGATCTAAAACTAATAGAAACGCTAAAGAAAAAAAAATGCGCTCTCCAAAATTATTTGTTTCTTTTCTTCTGTTTTAAAGCTTTGACTAAATATATTTATTATTGGTTTTCACTTTAAGTTTGTATAAATAAGGCATTTAAATAGGAGCTTCATTCGAAATTGGTTGAATGTATATTATCTGTGGACACAACTGTGAGAAATTGCGTTTAAAATAAAGTTTCCATCGTTGTTATCTCTGAATAGGTGAAAGGAACTTGGTTGAAATTACCATAAGAGATCATCGTGCGATCTTTCAAAAAATTTTGCATCGGTAATGAAGTGGAGGGATCTGAGGATAATGCAATTTTCGAAAAAGATAGATCATGAATTAAGCATTGGCGATATTCATCCTGCTGTACCAATGAAAGAAAATGATCCTAAGGAGTTGCTTGCAAATTCTGATAATGACTTCGTTATGCTGAACGATGATTGGTGACTTTTCTATTGTAAAAAATGGAATATCAAAGTATTTTTAAAATTTTTCAAGTATTTTGTATGATTTTCTATATTTACCATCTTTCTTTATTCTAGAATATCAATTTTGAAAAAATTCTTAGACTCGTTTATAAGCCACCTATACTTTATACCCCCTACTTTAGAGCCAAAAAACTTGCCACAAAAGTCTCGTCGTATGCACAGAGATACACGGTGTTTCAAAAGGTCATATCCAAACGGAAGGTACTGATATGTGAGGACATGAGGAACAAGAATTAAATCTGTAAACAAAATCTTGGAACAAAAAGGGCCAATGTCCATTTTTCTTGAATGGAAGAAAGTTTGAGGAATTTTAAGTTTGAGGAATTTTAAGAATCTTGCTGCGATTTCAACGTTGGCCTCGACAAAATATTTTGTTTTCAATGATCTAATATTGGGAGGACTTTGGCCCTTTTGACTCTTTTACTTTACACCTCATCTTGAATTCATTCGTGCATTTAACTTAAATTTCTCAAATTTGTACTTTGGCTCTTATTGTTCCAAGGTACAGAAATAGAAACTGAGGGTACGCAAAGGAAAGATATAATAAATGGAGTAAAGAAACCTTTATTTTACACAAAACTTAACTGAAGCACAAAGTACAATTGGAAAATGTTACAGCTCATAACAAGTGATCAAAATGTACCCCATTACTCTTGATGTACACATCACATTGGCGCCGTGTAAAAATTGCGAACATGGTACAATTGGCCCTGAACCGTGCCCCTTGCGACCCCCTGACCTTAACTTTCTGGATTTCTATCTCTGGGGATATCTTAAAGTTCTGGTATACGAAACACCCATTCCATCGGCCATGGTTCTTATGGTACAGATAGCTCATGTTACGGTATGTGTCCGGGACGTGTCCTGGCCAAATGGAACATGTTTGCGATTCCATGCGGCGCCGATCTGAAGCATGTATCGCGGTTAATGTGGCCCATTTTCAGCACTTGTTATGAGCTGTAACATATTTAATTTGTATTTTGTATTTCGGTTAAGTTTTTTGTAAAATAAAGATCGTCTTACAACATTTGTTAGATCTTTTCCGCGTCATGGTTACGATGCAATAGTACCTTCATAATCGCATTTCCGACCCCCAGTTCCTGCATAATTCTTGCTCATCATTACCTGACATACTTACACATGCCGTTTTTACATGACCTTTGGAACCACTCTGTATACAGTAATTAAAAAAATCTGATGAATATATTGACAAAAATTCAAACTAATAGGAATAATTTAAAACACTTATTTAGAAATTTTAGCATTAATAATTAACATTTAAATCTAGTAATTGAATGTGCTATTTGTTTTCAACAAATGCAGATATGAAAAAATCGCCCGAATTATCACAGTATTATGGAGTAAAATAATTTTGGAGCATTATGGAGTAAAATAAATTGTTCCATAATTTTCGAACGAATGAACCAAATTTAACCAAAAACCAAACAGCTTAATCCAAGTACCTCACCGACATTCAAACTTAATTTCACGCTGATCGGATATTTTTGCGGCAGTTATCGTGGAACAGACAAAATAACAAATAGAGGGAAACGAAAAAAATTTTTTGTCTCTACAATATGTTAAAAATAAAAGAGCAGTCATTAATGATTAACTGAAAAATTGAAATATCTAAATTAAAAGTAATTCAACATGACAAACAACATAACTTTTAAATGAATGAAATCACAACTGAAAATGTAACATGTCAAGGTGCGATTTAACATTTTTATTAATGTTTTTGTAAATTGCTAATGGCATTTCCAATCTTCATGTGCTTTAAAAATTCATTTTTAGGGTTTCGTTCATCTGAGGAAACCCTATTCGCCTCTGTCTTCTGTCTGTCTGTCGCAGAGTCCGTACACAAAAACTATATAAGTTAGAGAATTAAAATTTTGTATACTTACAGCTGAATACCTCTTGTTACACAACAAACCCTAAAATTTTGACAAAAACTATTATTTTAATCAAAACATTATTTTTAATATCATCAGTTCAGTTTTTTGTTGTTTTTTTCTCTTCTAATTGTTGTATGCAAGTTTAAATAGATATAAAAATTAATTCTTATTTTATCCTTTAATTTAGAAATGGAGTACTTCTGTTGCCACAATTATAAAATTGGTATTAAAAACTACAAAAAAATTAATGTCTCAAAAATAAATTGAGATATAGCTTTTAAACAAATTGCTTTTAAAAGTACATTTTTTTCCTATACGATGGTGTAAAAATTGAAAATGTGCGATATTTAGAAGTTTAAAATTTTTCAGTAACGTAAATTTCAAAATTGAAATTCTAATTGTTGTCTTTTTCTAATTGTTGCACTCAAGTTTAAATAAAATTATTATGTATGTAGCATGGATTAATGGATTAAATAAATCACGTGAAAAACGCGCTTATTTGTTTTTATTTCATCATATTACATCATATTTAACATCTATTTTCACATGTGAAGTGAAATATTCCTTATTTATTAAATTCCTATTCATTAAAATTATTAGTCGCCTCTGGTGACCAGTTTGTTCTGACTTAAATTTATGCTAAGCTTTATAATATCTTACTTTTTATTCACAATTTTATTTACTTGCATACTTTCACTAAATCTGCAGATTCTGATAGAGAAATTAACAAATCTATGCGTCCAAGGCAGCATGTAAGGAAACAATTGAGTATTCCATCAAGGTCGGCGCGATTGGCGTAGAAATCTGATAAACGACTGACTTGTTTTAATTAGTTGATTTTAAATTTCCTTTTAAATGCATTAATACTTGTCTACATAAAAAAATATCAATAAAATAAAATGAGAATCTTTTAAATCGTGTTCGCATCGAAAATGATTATTTGTTTGTTTGTATTTATGTCGGCCAATTATCTACGCTATGGGATATAGACCCTATGGGGTGGGATGCTCTCCGTGGGGGTCTTTCTAAGGGAACCTAACCCGTATTTACGCAAGGTTAAAAAAAAAAAAACCACGGAAAACTCCGAACGGTTAGGCCGACTGTTGCGATTGGGTTCAAACCCAGCACCTACCGTCTAACAGTTTGGAGGTCAGAACCTCGCGGCCACTGGTGGGGCCGCATCGATAAATGATTAGAATAAGAATACTTATTAAACTTCATTGCTTATCAGCAACTGCTTTACAAGATTTAATATTTGAATGCGGGCAAGAGAATGCAGCTACAGTTTTTTCAAGACCCGCGCCATAAAACGTAATTGGAAATCAGACATTCCTGTGGCATCCTCTTGTGTTTTATCCATTTACTCATAAAAGTCAATTGCCAAAGTAAAAAAACAGTCATATTACTAAAGTAGATGTTTGCAAGTGGCTGTTAACTTTTCCTGCTAATAGCTGCAGCTAAACTCGCCCCACCCTGTATGGTCGTAACAAAACATCAATTTTTTAGCACTTTCCAATAAAGTTGAAAAGTGCTTATGCATTCGGTTTGTCTGTCAGACTGCACTCAGAATAGAGCCATATGTATATCAGGACTGAATTTTCTTCATAAATGAAAATTTATAACAGTTGTTGTTAGAAACTGACGTCATTATCCTTATCCCTTAAAGGGCTCAATCATTTGTGTCGTTTAAGTCTGTACAACTGGCAAAAAATTAGAAAACAAGTTAATGTTTATTTATTAACTATTTAAAATAGTTGTTGTTTTCGGTAGAGACTCGGGATTTTATTTTATTCGTTTTCTGATTGGTCCATGCATAATGTTAAACAAGTAAGAAAAATCATGCTTTAAGCATAGATCATGAAACACTTTCCAACGCTTCCTTGAAATCTTTAACAAAATTTTGTTATTTAGGGAAATAAGATGCTACTGTCCATAGCCAAATATGTATTGAAATACTTTTGAACAGCTCTGTATTTGATCGGTCGGTTGATATATGTATACAATATAATGGGAAAATTTAGTGTAGCAAGAAAATGCCTAACTGGCTGAAATTTTTCTTGCAACACTTTATTCTAATAGATGGAAAATACTTCAATACTTTTGTTCAGCCCTGTAATTTATCCAGTATCTTTACTACGTCAGTATTTTGTTGCAATTTAGTTCAAACAAACATATTCCTAAAGCTACTTAAATCACATTTCCAGAAACTATCACATATGAGTGACCATATAGCTAATTCTTTGCGTGACCCTGTGTATTATCTATATTCTACAAACATTTCTCAGTAAACTGAAAGCAGTTAACGTAAAAATGCATAACTACTACCTTTAAGTTAATTACTCTCATATTCAGTAATCTTTATGAGCTCTTTTGTGTAAACCTGTATATCACCTATAACATTTATATACACCATATAATCTGCAGACATTTTGTAAAACGTAAAAGCACATATCATAATTGAAAATGCATTTCAACCATCCATCAGCTATCATCGATAATACACAGTATTTCGGATAAAAATATAAGGTTTGAAACATTTTGTGTGTCCCTGTAAAAGCTATGCACTTCATATTATGCATTAAATATTAAGTCTCAGTGGCGTATATCAATGTTATGATACTTGAAACCGTTTAACTTTATTAAAATATGTCGCAAACAATTCCCTCCTTTATTATTGTGTAATGGAATTCTTTTGAGTGGCCCTGTAAATGAATAATAACTTTTTTATAGCATATTTTACAGAATGCGTATTTTAGTACACTTTGCGAATCCATGTAAATTTGAATAATTTTATCAGGGTGTAATACCTTTAAAATTCATTTGAAACGATTTTTTCCCAAAGGCCATAATGTATCGGAAAACTTTTGACTGTCCCTGTAAATAAAATAATTATAGTAGAAACTTCATTTTCAATAGGGTTCGTGCTAGGGTAAACATCAATAGCATATAAAAATTTCAGAGCAATCCGAGTATATTTACGGGAATTACAGCGCGGACAGACGGCCAGACAAACCGAATGCATAAACACTTTTCAACTTTGTTGGAATGTGTTAAAAAATGGTATTCTTCTGTTATTTTATTTTATACATTTTCTGATTAATCCATGTTTAATGTCCAAAAATGGAATACTGCTATTGCCACGATGATCTAAAAAGTAATAAAAGCTGGGGAAAAATTAATAACTCAAAAACAAATTTAGATACAGGTTTCGAACAAAACTCATTTAAAATGGCATTTTTTTCTCTACACAATGGTGTAAAAATTAAAAAATGTGCGATGTTTAGAAGTTTAAAAATTTGCAGTTCCAAAAATTGAAAAACTGAAATTTAATTTTTTTTTTTTTTTTTTTTTTTTTTATGATGAGTCTAAGAATATTAATGTTTAATACATGTCGTACGTAATAGGAGGCGTTCAGAAGTCTGTCTGATTAACTCCATCCAATAAAAATGCACATTATAAACAGTAAGTTTTATTAAAGTTGTTTATCTATAAACTACTGTTTTTTTTATCATTGGTCTAAGAATATTAATGTTTAATCATGGAGTACGTAATATATGACTCTTTATGATCATAATAAAAATGATGTTTACTATTATTATTAATTTAAATATAGAATTTATTTATAAGTTTTTAAAATTTTAGTCTTTGAAAATATCATGTTCCAAATTATCGTTGTAATTTGTTAAAGTAGAAATTCTTTTTTTTTTTTTTTTTTTTTTTTTTTTTTTTTTTTTAATTCCGTTAATATTTTTTTAGATAGAGTGCCTGCAAAATTTTTGTCAAGTACAGACTATCAAAGTGACATTATTCATTTATTTATTTGTAAGCTGATGAATATCACTCTATGGCTGGAGCTGGTGCACAAACCCAATAAAATAACGATTTTCATTTCTTTGATTCATTGTCTTAAGCCAAAAATGATCAAACGACTGAGCTAGCCTAGAGAAATAGGGTGGACGCAATTTACTTATGCAACCTTATCGAAAAGATATCTGTTCTGTTATCTTAAACTGTTAGACAGGATGAGCAGCTGATAAATAAAATTATAAGGCTCAGTTTGTACTGCTCTTTTACTTTCTTTCAAGTTGAAAAACATCATTCTCCTTCTCATGGTTGATAACAAAAAGGATGCGGAAATTCAACAAAAGGAATAGATGGATCAAACCAGCATATTTCGTACTGCAGAATCAATCTGCAGTAAAAGTGGGGTGAAAAAATAAATTTTAAGCGCCACCCTTAGAACAACAAGCTGGAAATTGTACGTGAACGTAGAAAATGAGGTGCGTTCGTACGATAACGAAGTTTTAAAAATATTCAGATCTTGCTGATATAGTAAATAGTACTTCGGATACAGTATAGTAGTCGAAATCTTTTTTGTGTTCCTGTACATATGCAGGAAGTAATTTTTATTACACCTCAGCAACGTATATCTTATTCATAAAATGTGAAATAGTTGAATATAATTAAAACACGCCTCAAACAATGTTTCCCCTTATAGCATTATGTAGTGGAATACTTTTCTGTGGCCCTGTAATTTAATAATAAAAATTCTTCGCATCACATATAGTACAGAATTCATATTTTAGTATATATTTCATAGATGCATGCCAATTCTATTATGTTCGAATGAGTGTAACATCATTAAAATGCATTCGAAACTTTTTTCCCATTGACCGTAATGTAATGGAATACTTTTGATTGTCCCTGTAAATGATCTATGCACCTGACTTTCATAACATTTGAAATGACTCGACAGAATTACGCAATAATTATATGTTTTAAATTTCAAACGATTAAAATGCATTTGAAACTTTTTTCCCCATTGACCGTTATGTAACGGAATCCTTTTAATTGTCCCTGTAATTGATCTATGCATCCGATTTTCCTAACATTTGAAATGACTCGACTGAATTACGCAATAATTATATGTTTTAAATTTCAAACGATTAAAATGCATTTGAAACTTTTTCCCCATTGACCGTAATGTAACGGAATCCTTTTAATTGTCCCTGTAATTGATCTATGCATCCGATTTTCATAACATTTGAAATGACTCGACAGAATTACGCAATAATTATATGTTTTAAATTTCAAGCGATTAAAATGCATTTGAAACTTTTTCCCCCATTGACCGTAATGTAACGGAATCCTTTTAATTGTCCCTGTAATTGATCTATGCATCCGATTTTCATAACATTTGAAATGACTCGACAGAATTACGCAATAATTATATGTTTTAAATTTCAAGCGATTAAAATGCATTTGAAACTTTTTCCCCCATTGACCGTAATGTAACGGAATCCTTTTAATTGTCCCTGTAATTGATCTATGCATCCGATTTTCATAACATTTGAAATGACTCGACAGAATTACGCAATAATTATATGTTTTTAATTTCAAACGATTAAAATGCATTTGAAACTTTTTTCCCCATTGACCGTAATGTAACGGAATCCTTTTAATTGTCCCTGTAATTGATCTATGCATCCGATTTTCATAACATTTGAAATGACTCGACAGAATTACGCAATAATTATATGTTTTAAATTTCAAACGATTAAAATGCATTTGAAAGTTTTTTCCTCATTGACCGTAATGTAACGGAATCCTTTTGATTGTCCCTGTAACTGATCTATCCATCCGATTTTCATACAATTTGAAATGACTCGACAAAATTATGTTATAATTATGTATTTTAAATTTCAAACGATTCGGTTGGGTAGTTTATGCGTTGTTATATGCGGACAGACAGACAGACGGACGGACTGAGCGACAACAATAGGTTCTACGTATTTACATAATTACGAACGCACCTAAAAATGGATTCCGAGAGTTTAAGTTTACGTCTAAGTCGACCTTAAAGCTGGGATTAAGTCCCGCCGAACTACGCTTCAAAATTCCCACAAAAATCAATTAAACACGATAGGAAGCGCCTTACCACATCTATCGTTCTGACGAAAAGAAAACTCGTCTGTTCGATAGCTAAACGCTATGGGGAAAATGTCCGATTCGGTATTATAACCAAGGGCTTTTCCATAAGCCGAACAACACTCTTTATCTACCAAACTATCTTGAATAATTCGGTCTCAGACAACTTTTACGCAAAACTGTTGGATCTGTTACTATAAAATGTTCGACAGAATGAACCACAGGTAAAGGAATCCCAACAAATGTTTAGATATCTTGAATGCGTAATTACAGTATATCGTAATTACAATTTATTTTTTTTAACATAACCATAATTGTCATATAATATTGTCTGCACTATTAAAATCCAACCGCATGTATTTATGTATGTATGTATGTGACGCTACCTCCTCCAAAATTGGAAACGGATAAACGTTGCGTTTGTTTTGAATTGAAGAAAAAAAATCCCGGGATTCCGAGTTGCCCATTTAAATCTCGAAATTCGAGTTAGCTGGTAAGTTATTAATTAAAAACGTCAAAATTTTAATTAATTTGGCCCTGTGTGTTTGCACAGTTTCCACAAGTAAATATTTTATATCTTTCAAAGTTATTGCACTATCGACTTGCTTTTTCGTTTCAAATGTGTGTCTAAACATTGGCTAACTATTTGTAGAAGATAGAAAAAATCGGTTGAGTGGTTGGTTGGAAAATGATAGATAAGCCATTAAGAATAAACATGTTATATCGCGGCGATTTTTTGGTATTTTCACAATGTTCAAGGAATGTTCAAACACTGGGTGCTTCAAAAGTTTTGAATGCTCTAAATAGTGTCCAAGCGAGATAATGCATCAGCATTAATTAGTTTGGCACCCGGGCGGTGCGAGATCGTAATATCATACTTCTGTAAGGCTAATGCCCATCGCTGCAGCTTTGAAGATTGAGGGGAATTTTTGGTGATAAAAGTTAATGGATTATGGTCCGTAATAAGTTCCACAGGTGAACCGAAAATCCAAGTTTCAAATTTTTTCAAACTCCAGATCACTGCATAGGCCGCCCTTTCAATCGTTGGCCATGCCTGTTGAGTTTTGGTGAGTTTTTGACTGGCGTAACTTACCGGATACACTACTCCATCTCTTCTCTGCGATAAACAAGCTCCGATGCCGATTGCAGATGCATCACACTCTATGATGAAAGGCAACCCGATAATAGGAGTATGCAGACTGGGCGCTTCGATGAGACCTCTTTTTAACGCGTTGAACGCCTGGTCATGCTCTACTGACCAGCACAAATTCTCTGGACTGTCCTTTTTTGTCAGTTCAGTGAGGGGATATGCTATTTCAGCATATTTTGGTATATAGTCTCTGTAATAATTGCACAATCCTAAGACACTTCTTAGTTGCTTCTTAGTTTGAGGCACAGCTAACTTACGGATGGCCTCCACTTTTTCCGGATCGGTCCGATGGCTGCCGGACCCAATGATATGACCTAAGTATTTTATTTGGGGTTTTGCAAATTCATATTTTTTCAAATTAACGGAGAATTGTAACTGTGAGAGTTTGGAAAATACCTTCTCTAAATGCACCAGGTGTTCCGCGAACGTTTCGGAAAATACTGCTATATCGGCGATATATGCTCTAGCAAAGTCCTGGTATTCAGAAAGCGCTCTGTTGATTTCTCGTTGAAACGTCGCAGCAGCATTCCTGAGTCCAAAAGCCATGACCTTGAAGCGATATTGAGCTCTGTGCGTCTTAAAACAAGCTAATTTTTGACTCTCTTCTTCTAATGATATGGCCCAATAGCCTTTGAGTAAGTCCAAAGTGGAAATAACATTCGCCCTGCCAATATAAAATAGGAGATCAGTAGAATTTTCCATAGGGAAGTCATCGACCTTGGTAATTGCATTCAATGCCCGGAAGTCTACGCACAGACGCAGAGTTCCATCTTTCTTCATCACGCACACTACCAGATGCGGTGCTTCTTCATCACTTTCCTCAATCAAACCTAATTCTAGTAATTCTTGAATTTGTTTGTCTACTTGAGGTTTTAGGGCCTCTGGAATTCGATAAACATAAGGTTTCTTCTTCTAATTATCATTTAATCTTATTTTGTGCGCACCAACTTTTGCTATTTGTATTTTCTTTGAAAATAATTCTTTATATCTAAACAATATATCCAACATCTTTTCTCTTTCTACGTTGTCAAAATGATTTAAATTTACTTCTTCGATTCTGAAATAGTTCGAGTTATCTTAGCCGGATTAACACTACTACAGCCGGATTAACAGTTGAGTTTCTTAAACAAAAACGAATTAAAGTGGCAGAACACCCGCCGTATTCTCCTGATTTAGCTATGTGTGACTTTTGTTTATTCTTTAATCTAAAAAAGAACTTACATGGACGTCGTTTTCATTTAGAAGAAGAGATTGATGTGGCTATAAATGCATTATTTCATCTATTCCAAGAAATGAATGGTTTGAGGCATTTAATCTGTGGAAAATTCGTCTACAAAATTGCACTGATGCTGGAGAAGACTACTTTGAACACACCTAAAATTTTGTAAGCATAACTTTAAAAATCTAGTTGTATCTCAAAAATTTCAGAGTGACCCTTGTATCATCTGTTATTTTTACGATTACAACCCTGCAAATGATACGTAATATACGTACTTTGTTTCGCTCATTTATTGAACCTTGTAAGTGATGGACATGTAGATAGCATTCTAAACACTACCACCCTTTTAATTAATTTTTTCTTCATAAGAAGAAATTGATAAATTCTTGATATTTTTGCGCGCTTCGAGTTTACGATGGATTTACATAGAGGCTATTTTTGTACACTGTTAAAAATCTGAAACTTTTGCTGCATTATTACTCCACCGCTTTTATAGAAAATGATTACTTTACTGTATAATAGTACTGCAAAATAGAGATATTCTTTAAAAGCGGTAGAGTGGCGGTGCAGAAGACGTTTCAAATTTTTAACAGTGTACCATGGCGACCTGGGCGAAATTTTATTAGCAGTTTCTTAAATGATACCTTTTAAAGGAACCATTAAGTTTAAATCAAATATTTTGCCTATTTTTTCTCTGTTTAGTTATTGAAGCCCTAAATCTTCATCTGACCTTGATCATTTATTCTAATAAAATTCCTTGTTAAACTAAAAAAGTTCTTTTGAAATTAGACATCCCATATAAATATCAATCTGTAAAATGCATTAATTTGTATACGTACATTTATTTACTGTAAATTCATTCTGAAAGGAAGCATGCACGAGATAAAAAAAAAAAAAAATTATTATAATTATACATGGTTCGTACTCTTCAATCATCTTTTATCAGAATTTTTGTAAAATGATATTTGATTTATATAATGAAAAGAAATCTATCTTTGGATGTAGCGACCAGTACTTTATGCAATTGCTAGTTCTAAAATACCTAAAATCCCCCGAGTCTCTTGATGTGTGCGGATTTTGTTATCAGGGACCCATTTGCAAATTTAGGGGCCCCGGACACAGATGCTTACGGGGATCGTTGTCACCAATGCGGACAAGGACCTTAACCAAATAATGAAAAGCCGTACTTATTAAATCCACTACTGACTTTAATAATTTCGTTAAAATATCCATTAAAAAACTAAATTTGATAATTATTAATTTGCTTTTTAATAATTATTTCATTATAATTAAATTTAATTGAATAGATGTTTTCTAATAAATTGTGTTGCTCAGATTACTGTCTTCTATGTAAGTTCATATATTTGGAACGATAAAGCATGCAACAAACGATGATAAATTTTCTACATTAGTAAAAGCCATAATTATTTTAAATATTAGCTATTAATCAAATATCATTTTCTTTCAAATGTAAACATTCCCCGAAAAAAGTGTTTATTTTTTTTTTAAACAGTTAAAACTACATATGACTTTGGACAATAATAAAAAAAAGCTTCAGTAGGCCCTGGGCCTCTGCGCCGAAAATTAACCTCTCCAAAATAGTGATATTTTGTCCAAAGTAACAGGATTTTCCAGCATAATTCTATAACTAATCTATATAGAACGATGTACTATATACGAAATAGAATACGAAAAAAAAGCGAAAGATCATAATAAAATCTAATTAAAAATAAATAAATATATAAAAAAAAAATGCGGCGAGCAAAGTTTACTATATTAAACTAAACGTTGAAAACTCAATTTCTTTCACGAATGTCAAAAATCTACAGAGATCAAAATTTTCTATCGTGGTCAAAAACAGGGGTTCCCAAAGTATGCTTCGCGGAGCCCTTGTGTCTCCACCTTAACTTTCCAGGGGCTTCGCAGCGTTCAAGGAAAATAAAACACGAAAGAAATTAGCATATTGTAAATGAAAGAGTCAAAAGTAGGTAGGAATTTGTGTGTGTGTGTGTGACAAAAATAACATATCTATAAGTGGGTTGAAAAAATACAGTACACTTGAAAACCGCTCGAGCATTTGTATTATACATTTATCTATTTTCTGTATAATATTTGTGGTTTCTATTGTTTTATTTTAATCTTCTGCATTCAACCCCTTCGCGACGGGAGCATTTTACGAAATTTTTAATATTTTGAAACCGTTTTTTAAAAACAGAAATTTATGGCTTATAAAAAAGAGAAAATTCTCCGAATAAATAAGGAAAATTTTGCTGTAAAATTTTACTGGTGGGGATAAACAACAATTCTTAAGCCTTTTTGTGGCACGTATATGTGTCGCTTGTCCCCAAGAGGTTAATGTGTTTTAAAAATTCGATTTAAAATAAGCTATAAGAAATAGTATTCTGAATAGAATACACAACGTGAATCCAAAAATAAAAGGCCAGCCAGAGTTGTTAAATCTGCTTGCCGAATAAACAGGAGGACAATTTTTTCTTTGGAGCTTCGCCTATTCATATGTTTATATTTAAATTTTTTTTTTTGCTTAGTAACAAACTTTCTGAAAAAAATTTCAGAAAAGTATTCATGATTATCTCGGAACTTTGATAGATTTATTTGAGTATTACTTTCCAGCTGCTCAAAATAAGATGCTAGACGACTTTAAATGGGTACTAAATGCATTCAGTGTAAAAACAAAATCACACAGCTTCTGTATTATGGATGAACGTGCGTATTTAACACGATAACGCTTGATAAAAATATCCAAATCACTTTAAATTTTGGATATAGGTATATATTCTAATAAGGCACTTCCCTGATTAGTTTTGGGAGTTCATTCGACAAGTATAAGAGGAAGAACGGGGGCTCATGCCCCTCCCCTTAACTTATATAAATGGTTTTTTCATGCAGAATTATCAGTTTTCGTTCAAAATTTAGATATAGGATCATTCTGATGAAGCACCTCTGTGATTAGTACTAGGTGTTCATTGGATAAGTATAAAGAAGGGGAACGGGAGCTAATGCCTCTCCCCTTAATTTATATAAATAGGTTTTTCATGCAGAATTATCAGTTTTTGTTCAAAATTTAGATATAGGATCATTCTGATGAGGCGCCTTCGTGATTAGTATTACGTGTTCATTGGACAAGTATAAAGAGGGGGAACGAGGGGCTAATGCTCCTCCCCTTAATTTGTATAGCTAGGTTTTTCATGCACAATTATCAGTTTTCGTTCAAAATTTAGATATAAGATCTTTCTGATGAGGTGCCTCCGTGATTAATATTAGGTGTTCATTGGATAAGTATAAAAAGAGGGAACGGCCCGTAAAGCATGGTGACTTCACTGCAACGTCGTTGTGAAGTCACATTGTGACTTTGTGACCACCCACATAGCATTGACGTCACTGTGAGTCACTGTGGTCACGTCACATCTGTGACCAAAATGCCACCCCTCAGTGACGTCACATTGTGACTGAAATGTGACGTCACACCTGTGACCAAAATGCCACCCCTCAGTGACGTCACATTGTAACTGAAATGTGACGTCACATCTGTGACCAAAATGCCACCCCGCAGTGACGTCATATTGTGACTGAAATGTGACCTTCTTAGAAAATTAAAAAAAATATACAAAAATTCTTCAAAAGATGTTATTTAATGGAAAAAATATTTTTCTGTCGATTGAAAAAGCTTTTGTGACGTCACTATGAAATGTCATTAAAAAATGCAGTTATATATTACATAACGTTTTTATCATTTCAAAACATTTAAATAATTTTAAACATTAATGTATGGATGTGTATCTAACATTTCATATCAAATGAGTAATTTGTTATCCTTGACAGTGAAAATGTGTGCGTAAATATAGAAAAATATTTGTATTAAAAAATGGATGTATTACACATAATTATTAATTAGGATGGACTGAAAAAAGATTTTTAGACCGAAATCGAATCGAAAGACACAAATAAAAAGCTTTTATCCTCTATAACCCCCCCCCCCTTTTTTGTATTAAGAAGATACTATGTATGTTCACATGTGATACAAACTTTATTTTAAAACAAGTTTTTTTTTATTATTAGCGTTAAATCTATTATTTTAAATCTTTAAAAACTTAAACAAAATTTTATCTAATAAACTTTAATTGTGATTTTTATTAACTATTATTTACAAAAAAAGAAAAAAATGATTTTACAATTCATTTTAACTTGAATTGTTTTGAAACTAAAAAAAAAAAAAAAAAAAAAAAAAAAATACATTAAAAAATTTTTCAAATGAAAAAAAATTGATCAGAATCACTCCCATAAAATTATTGCGTATTTAAACTCCAAAATATTGCATAAGAAAAGAAAAAACAAAACGGTCATGCGCATGGAAAGTTAAAATCGTCTGCAAGACAAGACTCTAGCGGGAGTCCGTGCAGGCTACTCTCGTAACCAGAGTTTAAACAGCTCCGGTTAAGAAAAATAAAACCATATGAGAAATGACGTAACAGGAATGTCACATGCGAGAAATATTTTTTTATTTATTTTTATTTTTCGTTTGTTTATTTATTTGTTTATTTTGTTAAACATTTTTTTAACATGTAATTTTGATACTTTATTATTTTTAACACCTTTTAAGAAATTTTACCGAAATAAACAACCTACACTTCTGTTTATTATCACAACAACAGCTGACTAGCGCAAGGCACACTGGGAAAATAAAATATCGCTGATGTTGACAAACCCTGGTAACGAGAGTCCCTTGCACGATAGTTAGGACTCTCGCTAGATTCTATAGTCTGCAAGTGAAAGAATAAATAAACGTAAACAAAAGTATTTTAAATTGATGATAGAAGACGCGAGAAGTTAGTTGACTGGAATTTATGGCAGATGTGACTTGTGAGCAGATGCGTATTGACACGGATTTACAATTTAAAGAAGAATGTCCACTACAACTCTTCGAAGCGGCAAAACATAAGTCCGAGAAAATTAAAGGGGCTTTGACTGTTAAAATGATTTGGTCTTTGCCACTTTAATTATTATCGGATTTAGTTTGTGCAGCAAAAAGAACGAATGAATTCGATCGAAAAAAGGTATGGAAAATATTATTTTTCATGGTTGCATTTATTATTATTATTATTCTGAGAAGGATTTTAATTACCTTTCAAAAACATGTTATAAAACATTAATGCTTTATTAACTTAATAAAGTCTAATACATCCATTATTTATTTTGTTGACATATAAAACTTGATTATTAATAATTTGGATTAGGTTGTCAAAGGTAGTGATTTTGATTGCATTTTAATCTGCGTTGTTTCCTTTTTTAAAAATAATTGGTTAAAATGTTTCCATAAACATATAATCATATGAAAATATATTATAATAAATTGTTAATATAATTATTAAACATTTAAAGATAATTATATTTTGTAATAAAGAAGCTTTTTTATAGAATAAAATTATTAACAAACATCCTTTTTTAATTTTTGTATTAAGTAATCTTTGGAAACATTGCATAATGTTATTTAAAAAAATGCATCCGCTCAGAAGAGGAATTTATAAGAGAACGAGAAGAACTATTAAAAGAAATCGTAGATGTTCGATATTTTAAAAAAAAACAATAACGTTAATGATTGTTTAATGTATTTTTTAACCTGTGAAATGTTATAAAATTTTTGAATAGAAAGTCATTGTGGGTGAAAACGTTTCAGTTGTAAATATTCTTATTGGAATGTTTTCAGAGAGAATTTGGAAGTTAAGACAATTAATAAGAATTTAAACATGATTGTATTTAAAACAAATAACGCAAATACTTGAACGGTATGAATCTAAAAAGTAATAACTGTATTTTATTATTAATTTTTCATTCCAGACACTTTTATTATTTCCTTTAATGAATCATTTTACAGAGGTAAATTTCAAAATATCCATTTTATGTAGTATTAGTATACATCGTGATTAAAGTGGGTATTATAAATACTCTCTAATATTATAAATAAAATATTAATAATTATAATTAACGTATTTGTTGTTCTATTTTATGTTTATCGTCGGAATTTTTATTAGGTAGATTTGTCTATGATGGACAGCCTTCCAGTTATGAATATACCTTAATGTTTTTTTTTTTTTGTTTATTAATATACTAATTAATATTTAGCTTTAATTTTTTTATAATTCCTCTTTGCATGTTTTAATAATATTTTAATATTCATAGAAGACAGTATGTGAAGACAGTTTGCGAATATTTTTTGATTTGTGACAAACTTGTCACTAACTTTGTGACAGTGGCAGCATTGTCAATATTGTGAAGTCCAACTGGGACACAATTATACAGTTATGAATATTGTTATGTAATGTAAAATCACTTACATCTATAATTTTATTATACTTTGGCGATACATCTCAATAAAAACTGCTATAGAGCTGCTATAAAAAGAATGTACCAAAAAAAAGTTATTGAATCAAAATGTAATGCTATGCAGACTTTAATCTTTGTTACATATTTTTTTCTGTTGCAATAAAAGAGAATATTTAGGACAATTGAATATTCGATATATTACAATTATTTCAAATTTAGCAATTTGTTTTTCTAATAAGCACTAAAATTAAAAAGAAAAAAACTCTTCCTTTAAGTTGCAACACTAGCCACAGAAAAAGACCCGGATGATAATGTAAAGTCTGTGGGAGCGTTCTTTTCAAATATCTCGCTCAAATTTTAATATTTTTACACGATTTTTTTCATAGGATAGCTGAAGGCGATCCACAACTAGCCTAGTTTTTACTTTTTCAATTTTGGTTTCAGATTAAAAAAAAAAAAATATTTTAAGTTTCAAAACCGGTTTAAATCGGTTCTGATATTGAAACTATCATAATATAAAAAATATATAAGCAAAATTTAAAAAGTAAAAAATAGGCCGGTTGTAGATCGTCCTCAGCTATCCTATGCAAAAAATCATGCAAAAATATTAAAATTTGAGCGAGATATTTGAAAAGAACGCTTCCACAGACTTTACATTTCATCCGGGGCTTTTCTGTGACTAGTGACCTTAAAGGAAGTGTTTTTATGATAATTTTAATGCTTATTAGAAAAACAAATTGCTAACTTTCAAATAATTGTGATAGATCGAATATTCAATTGTCTTAAATATTCTCATTTTTTGAAACAGAAAAAAAAAATGTATCAAAGATTAAAGTCTGCATGGCATTACATTTTGATTCAGTGACTTTATTTTGGTGCATTCTTTTTATAGCAGCTCCCAAGTTTTAATTGAGATGTATCGCCAAAGTATTATAAAATTATAGATGTAAGGGATTTTACTCTGTATAACATTATTCATAACTGTATAATTGTGTCCCAGTGTAACTTCACAACATTGACAATGCTGCCCCCGTCACAAAGTTTGTGACAAATTTGTCACAAATCAAAAAGTATTAGCAAACTGTCTTCACAACCTTGTCACTACCGTCACAGAATAGTCACAGTTTTAATGACAGTTTTGTCACAAATGACACATTTTTCACATTTTGGTCACATCGTGACGTCACAAAGTGGTCACAATGTGACGTCACAAACGAGCTCTAAAACGGCCATAACGACTTCACATTTTAGTCACAGTGACTTCACATCGACGTCAAGGGACGTCACATCGACGGTCACAAAGTCACAATGTGACTTCACAACGACGTCACCGTGACGTCACCATGTCTTACGGGCATCGATTGTCGATGTGACGTCACATGACGTCGATGTGAAGTCACAGTGACTAAAATGTGAAGTCGTTATAGTGCCGTTTTAGAGCTCTTTTGTGACGTTTCACAAAGTAGACACAATGTGACAAATTTGTGAAAAATGTGTCATTTGTGACTAATTTGACATTAATATTGTGACTAAACTGTGACAAAAGCGACGATATTTAAATTGCCAGAAACATGTTTTTTAAAGTAAATAACATGTTTTGAAGGATATTTATAAATTTCTAAAGATTTTTAAGAAAGTCACATCTCAGTCACAATGTGACGTCACTGAGTGGTGGAATTTGGTCAAAGATGTGATGTGACCAAAGTGACTCACAGTGACGTCACTGTGACCATGCATGCTATTAGGGGGGGGGGGGGTAATGCCCCTTCCCTTAATTTATATAAATGGATTTTTCATGCAGATTCAAGTTTTAGACATAGGATCTCTTTTATGAGGGCACCTCTATGATAAATTTTGCGAGTTCATTGGATAAGTCTAAGAGGGGGGGGGGGGGGGAAATGGGAGGTAACTGTGATGGCAAAATAAGAAATAAATAAGCCACCTTTTATGAGATTGGCCGAAATCGTATTTCAACATTGTAGAGAACCCCAGGTCCATATTTTACTTTTTTTCTGGAACGAAGTGATTTACACATTTTCTGATAAAGAAAACTCAGTTCACAAACATCTTGACTAAATTGTCTTTATTTTTGCTGAATACTTGGAATATAAGCATTATCAAACATCAGGAATCATATTCACTCAAATGAGCACTAGTATTAAAAAGAACATCTTTAGTTTTCAACGACCACGAATTGTGCATATTGACTTGTCAGCGACAAAACATAATCTAAATAAATTTTCACATAAGAATGCAGCACGCTAACATATATGCACTCGATAGTAATTAAGAAATATTAGTCATCTTTGACCACAGCGAGCGTGCGTGTTTACTTCACCATGACAAAACATAATCTGACTAAATTTTCACATTTCACAAACGCCAAAAGAAGATCTTTTGGCATACAATAGATTTCCAATCCGAGCAAAAAATGTACAGGTAAAAAGGACCGTTATATAATAAGCAATGGGGAAAATTTAAGAATGAGTGTTGTCAAGAATACAGCATTTATCGCCAGTGGCGAAAATGCGAAACATCCAGAAACCCTAAACGAAATTACTCAACCGGTAACAAATTAAGTTCTTTATACAAGACAAAATGAAATGATTGGGAAATAAAAATAGCAGTTATTTAAAACAGAAGAAATATTTAATTCGTTTGATATTCAATCAACTGAAGAACAAGAAAGAAAAATCTAGAAATGGAATGATATTTTAAAACTAATTTATTATTTGTATTCAATTTATTATTATTATTTTATATGCAATTTTTGAGACGAACACTCAATAAAAATACTTATTAAAAATGCTTTTCTTTTAAGATTAAATTTTAAAGGGGGGGGGCAACTAACATTTGAAAAATTAATAGGAATATATATAATAGAATATGTGTTACATCACAGTAACCCCCCTTAACTTAGGTTAATGGGTTTTTCACGCAGAATTTACCAATTTGCTTCAAATTTTGGATATAGATTCATTGTTAAAAGTTTCTTCCTCGATTTTTGGGGGGGAATTCATTGGATAAGTATAAATGGGGGATCGGTGGGACTACCCGTCTTATTTTAGGTAAATGTTTTTTCTTGCAGAATTAACCGATTTGCTCCAATTTTCAGATACATGTTTATAGAGATAATATGCTTCTCTAATTAGCTGTAGGATTCTTTTGTTAAGTATAAACGGGATAAGGACGATTAGCTCCCCCCACCTTAAATCTGATTAATGGGTTTTTACGCAGAATTATCCGATTTGCTTTAAATTTTGGATGTAGGTTCTTTCTGATAAGGTGAATATCTGAATAGTTTTGGAAGTTTAATGGTTAAGCATAAAGGAGGGGGATAACTCCTCTTAAATTATATAAATGGATTTTTATTAAGAATTATTGGATTTGCCCTGAATTTTGGATATAGATTTTTTATATGATAAAGGATATCCCTGATTAGTTTAGGTGGTTCAATGATTAAGTATAAAAGGGGGAAATGGGGGAGCTATTTCTCCGTTAATTTGTTTTTCGAACAGCATTAACCCTTGAAAGCCTGTAATATAAATTAGCATGCATAGCCTGTGAGCTCAATGCCATCAGATTAACTGGGCAATATTCTTTTTATTAATACTTTTTTATTATCGTGGCAACAGAAGTATTCCAAATCTGAGCAGACCACAAGGATAAGGATTCAGATATATCTTAGATATATCTATTCACGACAAAAAACAACAACCATTTTTCAAGTGGTTAACAAATTCTTTTTTCAGAGTCTAATGACACCTTTTTTTCATTTTTTTTAATCAGTAAACAAAGATGGTTATATAGTTTTTTATGTAACATGCTACATGAAATTCCTTTCCTATTTAATAATTAATCAAATAACAGCGTAGTAAAGCAAAAAGGCAAATCCAAAAGCTTGCTTTGAAACACGCACAAATTTATTCAGAGTTGAAAATGCCTCTGCAATTTTATGAAGTCTGATTTACATTTACTTTGGTGGATTTACTTGACGCAATCCTTTCCAGAAGAGAAAAATCTTCACGCATATAGCGACTTTTTTTTTTTTTTGAACTGCGATACAATTTATTTGAATAATAATAATAAAGTGACATAAGAGATTTTGTGCATGAAAACACTTTATTCAGAGAGAAATGTATAATTCACGAAAAGGAGTTAAAAAAAGGAGAGATGGAAGGTTAAATTCAAAGTTTTCTTTAGTAAAGTTTTATTTTAGTAAAATAAATGCGCTAAAATCGGAAAACTTTACGTTACTGAATTATCAACTGAACAACTTCAGAAAAAGAATAAAAGCGGATGGATATTTGTAAGTTAAATAAAGCTGCAGAAGATTAGAATAGAATAGAATAAGGTATGAGTGAGTCTTCACAATCGACACTTATTTAAATAAAATGTCAGAGCAAAAAGTGCTTTAAACACGAACGAATAAGCATAAAAGTAAAAATTATCTTTTATAAGAACAGTATTTTATAAGTATTCAATGTCTATTTTGAAATCTTTTGACTGCAGTTCATGTTTTTTCGAAAACACTTACATTACAATTACATTAATAATTTGACGTGGGCACCGAAATTAGTTATTAAAAAACCCTTTTTTTTTCTTCTTTTTACGTTTGGTACAAATTGCAACAAGGTGAATGAATTTATTAAAAAATGTATAACTTTTCTCTGTTTCTTTTTTAAAGATATCAACAAAGTTTATGCAAAAAGATACCGGTTATTTCAGTCAAGTGAAAAGACTCGTTGGTTGATACACAATATGGCCAAAGATGACCGTCCACTTCCGATTTTAGACATTTTATTAAATATCTAGAAAAATACACGAGGAATTATCCTGAAACTCTAAGAGGGTAAATATAATAGTACAAGTAATACATTTACGTGAATATTTTTTCCCGAAATTCTATAGGGGACCGTCAACAAATTTAAAAAAAAATGAATATCTTTTGGATTAACCCTGTCAAACTACTGTAGCAAAAGCGCTCAAACAGTAGATTATGATTAAGTGGCTTATTGTAATAAACAGTTTTAGTTGTCATATCGATAGCATGTATACTCGTAGAAAAATTAAGATTTTTATAAAAACAGTCCCAAGTTTTTCCAAGATTTTTGCTTATAATTTGCAGAGTTCTTAATATAAAATAATATTCTTTTCTAAAAATATGTCAAATAGCACACGATACCCCGTAATCATAGTTAAAAAATAATAAAAATTGCATAAAAAATGAATAGGTTTACTAAATAATTTTTCACTGTGCATGCGTCAACGATATCAAAATTTCATTTGCAAATTATGTTAGCTAAATGTATAGAGCAACTTTTGTAAAAGTCCGCAAAATCATAGCTTGAAAAGTCTGAAAGTGATTGTCGATAGAATAAGCACAAAATCCGTTGTTCCCAAAATGAAGCAAAAAAGCGAGAAGTTTTATCCAAATGTAGTTGTACGTCTATTTTGCGTATTCTATATTGACACTAACCAATGAATATATGGTTACAACATCTCTAGTTTTTGCTTCATTTTGGGAATAACGGATTTTCGATTTAATCTATTGAAGATGATTTTCAGATTTTCCAAGCTATGATTTTAAGACTTTCACAAAAGTTTTCTCGATACATTTAGCTAACATAATATGCAAATGAAATTTTGATATCAAGACCGCTCATCATTCAGTTTCCAAATTCTCTTTGGTAATGTTAAGTCTAAGGTCATTCTAATGCATTCGTATAGTTGAAATATCTCCTCTGGGATTATGAATTTTTAATTTCTTTTTTGCTAGTACTCTTCTTAGAGGATGTCCCTTTTACTTACCCATCATACGTAGTATAGGGTAAATCTTGCAATCGTTTTGAAAATCGAAAAAAAAAATTTTGACGGATTTACACGTTTTAGACACTGGAGATTTCGGAAAACATATTTTTAGAGAAAAAAAAATTGCCGTCCGTCGGTCTGTGTGTCTGTCTGTCTGTCTGTGTGTCTGCAACCGCTCTATCTCCCGAACAAATTGAGATAGAGACTTGAAATTTTGTATGTACTTAGTATGTAAGAATGGAACGAAGCCTATTTAATATCAGTAACCTCGATAATCCGGAACTATTTTTTTCGGACTCTCGAAAAATTCGTTCTGATGAAAGGTACATAAAAATTTTCGAATTTTTTTATTTTATGAAGTGGACATAAAAGGCAATAAAATAACACAAATTTTGTATAAAGAACGAAGTCGATCGGATTATTAGTTGCCGAAATATCTGTAATCCTGTTTTTCACATTCTTCGATTTTTCATGACCCTGTATTTCATTCAAATTTTAATACAAAGATATATTTTAATTGGAAATGAGATGCTTAATTCGACGCAGTAAATTTTTAGTTAATATGATTATTATTTTTGGAGTTATAAGGATGTTTCTTTTACGCAATCTGGTACTTACTTGAGTATTTTGGTGTTTTGTATAATTTGTCGAAATGGGTTCATCAGCAATTCATTATAGAGCATATATATAGAGCTATGTATATTAAAAGTATTAAAATGCATGTTTAAGTTTTGTTTTGGAATTGCAATGCATTTTATAAATAGTTTACACATGTTTTATTTTCATATTTTATATTATGCATATCTATGATGGGTAAGTGTTACGATGGCCCCCAACGACTAGTTTCTTTTAGTTGTCAAAATAGTTTTAAGTATACCCTTAATTTTATATGAAGTGTTAACATCTTACTCCAGTTCGGCAGCTTTTAACACATAAAATATTAAATTAAGCATAGATTTTGAGAACTAAGAAAAAAAAAGAGATATCCTCTCAGAAGAGTACACAGGGAAAAAAAGAAGTTAAAAGTATTAATATCCTGAGGTAATATTTTAAATATAAGAATGTATCGAACACCTATAGACCTAACATTACCGAAAGGGATTCGGAAATCGAATGACGAACAGCCTTAAGGGGATACTTCAGTCAAATGAAAGGACCCCGTTCGCTAAATGCTAATCCTATGGAAGAAATTTATAAAGATATCTCGGTTGCATTTTCATATTTTTAAATGATTGTTTTTGCATTGGATAGCTGAGACTGATCTGAATGCAGGCCGTTTTTTACTTTTTCGAATTTGGTTGCAGATATTTTTAATGAGGGTGCATTCACTTAGCAAACCGGTTCCGAAAATGAAAGCGTCCTCATATGAAATATCTATAAAATAAATCAAAAAAGTAAAAAATGGCCTGCATACAAATCGATCTCAGCTGTCCAATGTAAAAAAGTCATTTAAAAATATTAAAATGCAACCGAGATAACTTTATAAATTTCCTCCATAGGATTAGCATTAGCGAACGGGTCTTTTCATTTTACTGAAGTAGCCCCTTAAGCAGAATTTTCTGGTTCGGGTAACCCTTTCCGGGGTAACTTACTTATATTCGTAACATGCTCACATGATTGAATGACACCAGAATTCACAAACAAATTTATTTCAAAATAAGCACATACTTCATAATAAGGAAAATTTCCATTCTAATATTCTGATGCCAATGTGGCATTTAATAATTAAAATTAAGTTGATGCAGAAATGAACCACCACCCTTGAAGGGATGAAATGAGCAGAAAAAATTCTTATTTTGAATAATCCCCTTAAAAAAACATATACTATAATGCTTTTGTCTTTTTCTACGACTTGTTCATAGATCAGTGCTAATAATGATCATAAATAAAAATTATGAGCGTAATAAAATATGTACTGGTCGATGATATATTATTAAAAATAAAATAATAAAAACCGGAAATCCATTCTATACAGTCTATTTCTCTGCCAGTTTCGAATGTATTTGCTATTGCTTTGAACAACTTCTCCGATAATTGGGCGGCTATTCTTTACTATAGGTCATAAATCAACTAAACAACGCCTCCTCCCATTTTGTTATTCTAAACGATAAAAAATGGCTTTTTATTAGCGTGTGACATAAGACTAAGTAAATAATATTTTAAGCTTAATGAGGCATAGGGTGGATATTGTTTTTTCCCTTTAGGAGACACAGTACCTTTGAAACGATCTGTACAATTTTGAATAATATTGTAATATATGTGGTAGCACAATACTTAAAGCCCCTGTCCTCGCTCGAGGAAATGCTCGCGAGCTAATGCTATTACCATGGGAAGCATTTTTGTAATAACTCTTTCGCATTTTGACATTTTTTAATAATTTTTTTTTTTTTTTTTTTTTTTTTTTTTTTGCATTGGATAGCTCAGGTGCATATCGACAGCGCGCCTTTTTTACTTTTTTTGATTTTGGTTGTAGATATATTTTTTAAAGCACTTTCAGAGTCGAAACCGGTTTTGAAAGTGAAACTAACTTTGTAAAAATACCTGCAACTAAAATCGAAAAAGTAAAAAAGGTGCGCTGTCGGCCTGCATCTCAGCTATCCAATGCAAAAAATAAAAAAAATTTAAAAAAATTTAAAAATGTCAAAATGCGAAAGAGTTAATAGAAAAATGCTTCTCCATAGGAATAGCATTAGCTCGCGAGCGTTTCCTCGAGCGAAGACAAGGGCCTTAATACTAAAAATTAAATAATTTTTTTAAAAGTAAAACAGTTTATTTTACTAAAATTTAAATCTTTTTTTAAAAAAAATTATCTTTATTTTAAAATTCCTACTTTTTTTTTTTATAAATATAAATATTTTGGCTTCGATATTTTTTTCTTCCAAATTCATTGGAATGTTCTATTTAAACTGTGCATGGATTTTTAGATGTATGGGATTTTATATTTTATAGGATTTATTTTTCTCACGTGTATATCAAAAATGAAAGAAATTCAACAAACTCTAAATTTAAGTATATATATACAAGTATCAAAAAATGCTCTGGTGAGCAACAAAAAAGGGTAATATGTTTTTAAGTATGAAAAAGTGTTTGACAAGTGCTTCTAATTGAGCAGGAGAGAGGACAAGGGGTTCCTTCTTGGCTGCAGCTAACAAAAAACTGTTATAAAATACTTTTAGATAGTAACTATTTCTTTTAAGTGATATTTTAATGACTTCTCTTCATTTGAATCAATAAAATATGCGAAAAATTGTTTTGTTTATATGACTCCAAACAAGAGACATAAATTCTAAAAATAAAAAATTGTCATATTTTGATAACGATATCTTTACCGGGGGAGGGGGGGGGGAGAGAAGCTCGAGGAATGATAACGTATGATATCGAAAGGGGGGCGAGGGGGTTCAAAATTTCCAAAAAGTTGATAATGTTATATTTGCAAAGCCCCAAAGGGTTATTAAAGTTTTCTTTAATAACCCTTTAAGTTTTCTTTCTTCCCCCTTAAAGTTTTCTTTTATATGGGTCACTAGGCTGGATCTATTAACATTTACAATATCTCGCGATATAATCGTCGTATAGGTAAGAAAGAGGTGTCAAAATATTCACAATTAAAGAAGCTTTCAATTAATATTTAAAAAATAAAAATCAATATTTTGACCAATTTCAAGGTAGGTCCTCTTAGCATTGAAAAAGATTACTTCCGATTGCGATAACAAGTAACCAAGCTAATGGTATAGAGACTTCAACATTTGAGTCAAAATGATTAAATCAAAATACCAATTTAAAAAAAAAAGGTGAATACAGATATGAAATGTACATGCGCAAATTTTGATATGGTGAAAATGATGTCGGGTTTAGATTTAACGAGGAAAAAAATCCACGACTGAGTCAAAGTGGAATAAATTTTGCTTAAAAAGAAAAAAAAATGCTAGCATAAGAGCCTTAATTGATAACTTTGTCATTATAACAGATTTTTATTATTTTTTACTGCTTACATGTACGATTAAAGTTTAATTTTAACAATTTCTACAACTGAGTTTTATAGAAATAGTATTTTGTTAACTTGAGGTTAAATATCATTTGTTTAAGAGTTAGACTTACCAATATAAGATGCATTTTTTATCGTAACTAGTTTTGTAGGTTTATTATAAATCAATGAAACAGTTCCTTCTTAAACATTTTTTTTCGTCGAAATACGACGGGTTCTGCCTTATGTCGATAATTTCGACAAATCGTCGAAAAAATTTTTTTTTTGCTAATCGTCAATAGAAAAAAAAACACACACACACACACAAATTTCATTTAATAATTGCTGATAAATGTACAAATTTCATCAACGGATAATTTTATCGAAAGATGGCAGAAAAAAACGCTAATTTTCCCAAAGTATCACAAAAAAAAATGCGAATTTCGTCAACAGATCTCAGAAAAAAACACGATTTTTTCCCCAAAGATCTTGGATAAAAAATATGAAATTCAACAAAGGATGGCGATTTAGACACGAAAATTAGTCGCCAAGTCAAAACATTTAGTCGCCATGTGGAAATTGCCGACTGTGAATCTACACCTATATATCGGGTCGTTCGGAAAGTCGTGTCTGTTTGGGAAAATTATTTCGCACCGAAAAATTCTACCATTTAACCCTTTATCTACCGAATTATGAATTCATGAAAATTTTACATTCTAAAGCATTTTACGTAAATTGATTAAACTAAATTAAAAGATTTACATAATCAGTTGATTAATTTTTGAAGGAATTTAGGATTTTAGAAGGATTAATTAAATTTGAATTTACAGGGATTTTGTGGAATACTTATAACCCCACTCCAATCTTTTATTTTAAATTTTTTTCTTGGTATTTTGTAGATTTATAAAACGTACAAATAGGATGTTCTTACAATATAAATATAGAAATATTTCCTAACTGCAAAATCCCCACCCACCTCCCTCAGTGCCAAAAAAGCTGAAAAGATGCAAAGGCAAAAGATATCATCCTTTTAAAAATATTTTTGTTTCGTACAACCAATAATGTGCTTTTGGAACAAAATAAAGTAATGTATCTGTAACACATTTTAAACAATATTACATCTAATCGACGTATTAAAAGAATTTTATAATAAGTAATTTTAACGGTACTTTTAAGTACCGTCGGTATTGTTTCCTATATCTAATGTTTAATAACTAATGGGCAGAATTTACCGGTACGAATTGATTTTCCCAAACGGACACGATTTTCCGAACGAACCAATAATACATGAGGTCATCAGGAATGTTTGAAGAAAGCAACCAACTGCGGGAAGTATATTTTTTTAGCCCAAACTATCTGGAAAATATTCATTTTTTTACGGGTTTTTTAAGCTAAGTCATTATATTTTCTTTATTTTAATATGATTTCATATATTTTTTTAAATTATGATTCGATACAGTATACCTAAAAAGTTGATTTATCATGCTGCTCAGTTACGGTTTACTACTTATAAATAAAGAAGCAGTCTTTCAGATAATAATACTATAATAATGAAAACATTCAGATATACTTCAGATTTCCAAATTTTCTACCGAGACAAAACTATTTTTCCAGATAGTTAAAAAATTATCATAAGTTTAACAAATAGTTTAACAAATTACAACGATTATTTGGAAAATAATATTTTCAAAGACTATAATTTTAGACTTATAAATGATTTCTCTATTTTTAAAAAACAATAACATAATTTTTACAATGATCAAAAAATAGCTTACGTAATAACAGAGTTATATTAATATGTCTGGACATTTAGGATCACGTTAATATTCCTGGGCCAATCATAAACAAAAATTTAATGAAATTTTAGTTAAAAAATTTTCGGTACTGTCACTTTTTTTAATTTCTAAACATTATACAGTTTTAATTTTTACACCCTCGTATACAGAAAAAAATTTACTTTTACATGCAACTTATTTCAAACCTGTATCTAAATTTGTTTTTGAGTTATTAATTTTTTTAATACTTTTTTTGTCATTGTGGCAACAGAAGTATTCGATTTCTAGACATTAAGCATTGACCAATCAGAAAATGAATGAAATAAAAAAACAGAAGTATTCCATTTTTGGACATTAAACATAGACCAGTCAGAAAATGAATAAAATGAAATAAGTTGCAGAATTCAACCAATAAAAACATTCAGATATACTTCAGATTTCTCAATTCTCTACTGAGAACAACAACTATTTTTCCAAATAGTTAATAAAACATTGAATGTGGCATAAATATGCAATGATTAAAATCCGAGATTTCCTTTACACGCTATTTCAAATGAAATTTTATAACTTTCAGATAAAAAAATGCATTATTGATTTATGCTAAGAATGTTAAAATTAATTTAAAAGGATTACTCAGAAAACGTGAGCAACTTAAAAAATCCAATTTATGGAATTTTCCTTTTTCTCTGCTACTATTATTTTTTTAAATAATTTTAAACAGTACGCAATTAAGAAAAAATAATATTAAAAGATACATTTTAATACATTTAAAATTTTAATTTGCGTGAGAAATTGCGCTGAGTGTACAATATTTACAATATCTCGCGATATAATTGCCGAGTCGGTAAAAATGAGATGTCAAAATATTCACAGTTAAACATTTAATATACAGTGGACTCTCTCTATTCCGAACACTCATGGGACCGACCAAAAATGTTCAGATTATGGGGGTGTTCAATATAGAGGGAGATTGGAAATGCAATTAAGGTAGGGTGACAGAGCCAGTAGTTGATCAAATAAGGTCGGTACTACAGCGATATCATTATATTTTTTTTCTTTTAAGTTTTAGAAGTAAACTAATATGATTTCTAGAAACTTTAATGATTGTCCTATTACGAGTAAAAAAGAAATATGCTGAAATTAAATAGCAACAAAATTATAAGCAAATAGTTTCTTTAATTGCCATTTTCCCAGTAGTTGATCAATCGAAGAAACCAATCGAAAATTCAAATGTTAATCTTTAAAATATCATGCTTAAGCTTTGGTTAACAATAATTCATATAAAACTATGAATTGAAATAAGCAAGATAGAAATTAACTTATCGTAATTGTCTCCAACTAATAATAATAATAATAATAATAATAATACAGTTTCTAATTTTAAAAAATCACAAAATGGATTATCCAGGAATTAGCTGAAAACAATTTGACAACAAGCGTCCAACATTTAACTGAAGATTTTATTTGAAGTATTCTAAAAATTGCAGCTTCAAGAAGTGGCGCAGCCACAATTCGTTTCTGGGGGGGGGGGGGGGGGGGTGAGTTTTTGATAAAGGTGTTTGCCGGTTATTTGAATCGCCGGTTAATAGATTCAGTACTGATTAGAATATTCACTGTAATAATACTTAAACTGAAAGAGCATCTGTGTGGCAGGAAATAATCATTTTTTTAGCATAATGAGTCTCAAAAAAGTGTTTTAGTTCAAATAACCAATTTTTACTTAACTAATCCATGTAATATAGGTTTTCACAGTTTTAAGTAGAATTTTTGCAATTTAATTGAATCTCCTTATTAAGTGAAATCTGGTTTAATAAAGTGGCGAAATCCAAAGTACGCCAAAACGTTTAAGTATTAAGTTTGGTTTTGATTCATATAAGCGGCAATTATAGTGATCTTTCTTAGTTCTGGGAGAGGTCCCCCAAAACCACCCCCTTGGCTGCCCCACTGGCTTCAAGTACATGCTTACAACCTAGCAGTAATTTTGTCTCTTATTTTTTATATCGAGTTCGTTGAATCTTTTTATTTTTCTTTAACAGTTTCTCCGAATTTCTATGATGGAAATTTGGATTCCCATTACAAACACATGTTCAGTTTACAGAGAGGTGGTGTAGAAATCGGGACAAAAAGTAGCGTTCATAATAGTGGGGTGTTCAGAATACAGAGAGTTCATCTTTTATTAAGTCTAGGGAGTCTCGCCAGGACCGACGGAATGTGTTCATAATGGGGATGTCCACATTAGAGAGTGTTCTAGAGAGAGTCACTGTATATATATTTTTTAAATCGATGTTTTTATCAATTTTGAGGTAAATTCTGTCCGTTAAAAATTATATTGACCTTTAGCTAAAATGTCTTCCTGCATTTACTGAATACGATGCGATTGCCATTAAACTATTACATCATCTAATCCGTAAGACAAATTTCGAACTACTCAAAAGGAACTAATTTATAAAAGATCATTATAACAGAGTTTGGGAGGTTTATGAAAACTTTTTTTAAAGTCGATGGACACGATTTTTAAAAAACTAATGCACGATCTTATAGAAATCTTGCACACTTTTGAATAGAGATAATCTGAGACTAAGACATATATGAATTCTTGTGATGTCCGCATTTTATTCTTTTCCTGATTGCTCCAGGATTATTTTTGTTTAATTCATGGTGTACGTAATGCATGACTGTGTTATTACGTAAGACACGTTTTGAGCATCATAAAAATTATGCTTTTATTAATTTTTATTAACTCAATGGGAAACATTCAAACATTTTGTTTTGGATAATGGATGTCCGTATTTTATTTTTTAAAGTCATTTCTTAGACTGAATGTAATTGAATAATTGAACTACTTATTGAGGGACGAGTTACGTGCGATTAAAAACTGGTACCTTTTTGTATATAAGAATTAGTACACTGTCAAAAGTATTGTGAAAAATTAGCTCTCATTTTAAAAGCTATTAATTTTCTGATAAATGAGAACGCCTCATAAACGCCTATGGAGCGTTCTGATTGGTCAGAAAATAGATAGTTCTTTAAAAACAGAGGTAATTTTCCACGATATACATATATATTCTTAGCAATTGTGGTTCTTTTCGTGGACAAAAGTTTAAGCTCATAGTTAATCTTACGATTAGTGTTAAAAAGGATCATTGTAATTTGTTAAATTACAATATTTTTCTTTTTGTTTTGCTTTTTCAATCATATAGCTGACAACTTTTACGCATTTTTGCTGCCACTAAAATTGTACAGAGTTTTTTCATTTGTTAATCGTAAGATTTCGACGATTAAATAAGACAATAGTTACTATTAAATTTTTGGGGTAAGAAAAATGCATAAAAGTTGGCAGCTATGCAATCACAACTAATTTTACAAGGTTATAGACAGTGAAAATTGTACTGTTTTGCATACATCTCTGTAAAATATTCAAATTTAAATTTTTATGTAAATCCTTCATTCAATCACGACTATACTTACCTACTAACAGGGGAAAAAAATTCAATTTAAAATAAAGCTACTATGGGTTATCTTCACCACCACGAGAACACTGTTTTTTAGGGGGTCTTTGAAAACCAGGTCCAACAGGCTGAATTTACCCAAATTCTGAACGGAAATTTTATAAAATATTGTTAAAATATTGCTCTTTTATATATGATTAGAATTTGGAATAAAATAATTTATTTATTTCACATAAAAAATAGAGAATATATGCTTTTTATTTTTATTTATTTATTTTTAATCTTCGACACCCATGTAACCCCTTAAAGCAAATTCTTACTGATTTATTTATTTATTTATTTTTAATCTTCGGAAACCATGTAACCCCTAAACCAAATTCCCATTTATTTATTTATTTATTTTTAATCTTCATAACCCATGTAACCCCTTAAAGCAAATTCCTACTGATTTATTTATTAAATAATTTATTTTTAATCTTCGAAACCCCGTAACTCCTTAAAGCAAATTCCTACTGGGTTTTTTTTTTTTTTTTTTTGGTTTTTTTTTTTTTGTTTTTAAGTATTTTTTCTATCTTCTTCTTTTCTTATTTTTAAATAGGTCTTCTTTAAAAGTTTTCTTAGATCAATGTCAAGACTTTGTACTCTTCCTCTATATAAATAAGGGTTTGTTTTTTTACAGTAATAAGAATTTTTGTTACTAAGATCATCATGATTTTGAGCCTTCATCATTTTTTTTCACGTATAATTATAATTCTATTAGCTTTACTTGATAATTAATGCTCTCCATAAAACAAAATACTGTTCATAAATTAATGATTAAATTACTGTTGATAAGAAAGATAATAAAAATGCGGAGGCAAGATATTAAAGAATTATAGTAGGGAGCAGAAAAATTTAATTAAGCACAATTTTACTAGAAATACATTTATTAAAACAAAACTAACTTTATTTTTTCGAAGAAACTTTAATTTATAAAATATAGGACCGTTTATTTTTAAATGTTTTTACCATTTTGGAAAATACACGCTTGTAATCTTCATTTTATACCAATCAGGAATATATATATATATATATATGTAATAAAATGCATTTTTTTTTTATTCTCTCTTAGCTTCAATTCTAAATTTGTGGAACATATTTCAATCTTAGTTTCGTCTTGTAACAGCTAAAATTCTTTTTCTTACTTTAGTTATTAATAAATTATTTCTTGCTTCTCAAAAAGGCGGGAAGTATTTCGTAAGCTTTTTACTTTCTGGCATATTCCTGCGATTTTAATTTTATTTTTTATTTTTTAACATCGCGTGACAAGTGTTACTACGCGTTGCTAAAGGGCTTAGTGTTCCGAGAAAAAAATATAGTTCTTGCCAGTAGACCGCCTATTACGGCCAATTAGAATTGATCATTTTGTCCGTTAGAGGCTCGAGTCCATCCTGATTGGATTTTTAAAATGATTGACGCGGAGTAGGAGGGCGCTAGTTTTGTCGTGAAAATGATTTTTTCATTTGGCTTTTCAGGAGAGTAGAATGCACCTTTTCTTTAAACTATCCAGACGCGCGTTTTATTTCTCCGCTGAATTAGAAATGTCATTTTTTCCGAGATTGTAGAACGCCGGAATGTTGCAGCTTAGTGAGCGAAGGCCGTAGTGATAGATGTGTGGAACGGTGATCTGTGGAGTAACTTAAGTTCGTGCTCTAAATAATAAAGAACTAAAACACTGATTTTCTTGCATTGTTATTGGAGAAACTCCTACGAGAACAAATCCATGGCTTATCCACTTACCAGAACGACTGCTCATCCCACTATTGAATCTTAGTGAATAGTAGTATTCTACAACCAACATGGTATTCTATTAGTGATTATACACTATTATAGAACATCGTCGTCGTTTTATTACATTTTAGCCGGCAGGATGAAAAATGAACCGGCGTAAAACTTTTGAGAATAAGCTGCATGCTCTTCATACACTTACAGTTGTACCTACATTTTTCCTGGTATTGTTTTCATCTTAACATTTAATACAGAAAAAAAAATAACTATGATATCTTCCATCTAAATGGTATGTCCAAGACTGAAGATGGATGGGATCAGCTGCTGTGTGTTAATACTAATATTGTAATTTTGTTTCCTGCAATAAGACTCAATGTGTGTTACTAACAGTCAGAGTTTTTGAGATGTTAGCTGCACGCATCTTTAACCTCATCTGCGTCTACTTCCACCCATGTTACGACGAGATGGCCTGCATGGAAAAACATCTTCATGTGCATAAATGATAAACCTTTCAGCTGAAAAAAGATCGTCTTATAAAGTTTTGTTTGTAATTATGTGTGGTATCTACATCTACAAATATTTTAAATGTGAAATATACCTCGCATTCTAGTGAGAAACTTTTCAACTGAGAGATATGCAACCAAACTGTGAGATATGCAAAATAAAAATTACAAAAGATCACCTGCATGAAATCAATTCAACATCATTTTCTTTTATTTATTTATTTACTGTATTTTCTAGGTAAAAGTGCATAAATATTTTGATAAATTTTCATTTCATAATAAATGAACACCTGCTGTATGGTTGCGAAACTACGGTAGATTCCATCAGTAATACAAGATAATTGAAATTTACACCTGTGAGTCGTATCTACGAAGTTCTTTATTTTTGTTTAGTTTAATAAAAAATTAGGTATTTGAACAAGGCCACATCGAACATGTCTGTAAGTTATTATTTATTATTTTATTGTTTTATTGATTAAGAAATTTAATGATAATTTCTTTGTTTAAATTCTTGATTTTTTTTCTCTCTCTTTTATTACAAATATTAAAAAATAAATTTGTTCTTAATTTATAATTAGTTAAAATTTTCTGCTCATAGAAATTTTATTTAGTTTTAAAGGTGTTATTTTTTTTTTTTTAAATCGAAAGATGGATTAATTTGTTGTTAAAAAAATACTCTGTTGCAAAATTTATTTTCCATACGTAAAGAAAAGTATTTTTGTTTTTAAAATTATTTGTTATTTCCCATGTATGGAAACCCGATATTTATTATTTTATTACTTATTTATTTATTATTTATTTATTTTTATTATTATTTATTGAGGTACTTGAAGTATAGTAATTGAATTTTAATAATTGAAGTATAGCATTTAAATATTTTCCATATGAATTATCCTTCTTATATGCTATTAAGATCAGGATTAGTAAAAGAAGAAAAAATGTCAGAAAATAAACTTGATATTGTCCCTTTTGAATTTGGGTTGGGCATGGATATATTTAAATGGTTTAAACATTTTGATCGAGAATGTTCGGTAGAAAAGAAAGATAATGAGTGGAAACATCAAAATATTTCAAAATATTTAAAGGGGGAAGCGCTAAAAACTTATATCAATGATTGTTTGGATTGTGCTACTTATGAAGAAATTGTCGAGATTTTAAGTGAAAAATTCATTCAAGTTAGAGTTCCAAAATTTTCTGAATTTACTTCCTTAAAGTTAAATGATCTAAGTGATTTGGATTCTTATTTTAGAAAGAAAGTTGAGATTGGAAGGCAACTTCAGCTTGAGGAAAATTTAATTATACAGGGATTAATTGATGGCCTTCAGCCGGAGTATCAAAATTGTTTGATGGTTAACCCTCCTTCCAATACTCGTGAATGGTTTCGCATTGCTAAACAATTAGCAGCGATTCCAAATCATACCTCTAATAACGGCAATAGAAATTTTCAACAAACTAGACCAATGCACAATCCCAATCCTCAGCCCAGACATTGGACTCGACCTACTCCAAACAATCCATCCCAAAATTTTAATCCTAGGTTTTTCACTCCTAGAATGCCTGCAACTCATTATCAAAACAATTACCCTAGTCGTCCGTGCAGAGTATGTTTAAACAGAGGCATAGAAAATGCATATCATTGGGAGAGGAGTTGTATATTTAACACAAATTCCTGTCAAGCTCAAACTCCTGCTCATATTCAACCACCCCCTACTAATAATGTCTGACAATTATTTATCCCTGGATATGTGGGCAATAACAAAGTGTATTGTGTGGTGGATAGTGGATCAACTGTCTCAATTTTACCCCTCAAATTTGTTCGATATTTAAATGGTAATTTACATAATGTTACCCCTATTACTATCAGACAGGCACAAGGAACTCTCACAATTAATAAATCGTGTCGATTATGTATTAAATTTGGTAATATAAAGAGATATGTTAATTTTTTAGTAAGTCAACTTGATTTGGACTATGCTATTTTAGGTTTACCTGATTGTGCCAAATTTAAATTAAAAATTGATTGTGCAAAAAGCCAGGTGTTACAAGACAATATTTCGTTAAACCCATATGTCAACATATCCAGTGATAACTTAGAATTGCTTCATTTTGATATTATAAAAAATGATACTACTGTGCAACCCGATTATGGAAATACCATAACTCCTCAATCCTTGTCGCGAACTAATAATGATGATTATAATCTATTGGGGGATCTGAATGCTATTCAAAATAAAAATGTAAGGGAACTTTTAAGGGATTATTTAGATATTTTTGCAAAAAATAAATATGATGTAGGGAGAATTAATATTGAACCTCAGCGTATTTATCTTAAATCTGACCTACCAATATCTTTGAGGCCTTATCGTACATCCACTGCTGATGAAAAAGAAATATCTCAGCAAATCCAATCATTATTAGCTGCTGGGTTAATTAAGGAAAGTTATAGCCCATACTCTTCTCCAGTTACGTTAGTAAATAAACGAGATGAAGGTAAAAAAACCCGAATGTGTGTTGACTACCGAAAATTAAATTCTATCATGAAAAATGACGCTGAACCTTTACCCCGAATAGATGAAATTTTAGACAAATTAAGTGGTGCCCAATATTTCTCTACACTAGATTTAGCCTCAGGCTATTGGCACATACCTATTCACCCAGCCGATTCCGAAAAGTTAGCCTTTACTACTAATTGTGGGCTCTGGGAATGGAATGTTCTCCCCTTTGGTGTAAAGGTAGGCCCCCCAATTTTCAACAGGACAATTAGAAGAATTCTTACAAAATATAAAATAGACTTTGCTTGTTATTATTTTGATGATATAATTATTTTTTCTAAATCAATAGATGAACATATACAGCATCTCATCCAAATTTTTGATTTATGCCGAATAGAAAATATTAAATTAAAATTATCTAAATGTACTTTTGCTCAAAAACAAATCAATTTTCTAGGGTATGAAATCCAAAATGGAACTTTAACTCCAGCTAATACTAATATAGAAACGATTAAAAAATTAAAACCTCCTACTAACACTAAAGAATTACAAAGATTTCTTGGTTCTATAAATGTGTATCATAAATTTATTGACAAATATGCTGAAATTAGACACCCCCTAAATAAATTACTTAAGAAAGATACTATTTGGGAATGGAATACTGAATGTCAAAACTCTTTTCAAAAATTAAAAGATGCCCTCATTGCTAAACCAATTTTAAAGATTTATGACCCAAAATTACCCCTACACATGTTTGTTGACGCTTCTCAGGTAGCGGTAGGTGCAGTTCTTAAACAACCCGACCATAATAACTTTTTACATCCAATTGCTTATTTTTCTAGAGGATTGAGAAGTTATGAGAAAAATTATTTCATTACCGAACTAGAGTGTCTTGCTATCATTGATACTTTAGATAAATTTTATCATTACTTTCACGGTGTACAATTTACCATCCATACTGATCATGCATCTCTTGTTTGGTTAAAAAATGTCAAACATTTAAGAGGTCGATTATTTAGGTGGTCATTGAAGTTAAGTATGTTCGATTACAAAATAGAGTACTTAAAGGGATCTACAAATGTCGAAGCCGACATGTTGTCCCGAAACCCTATTTCTCATTTTTGTAAGCCCCTTACTTTTCTTCTTGACGTTAAAGAGATTATTGAGATGCAAGAAAAAGAAAATGTGTGTGGATCAAATTATATTAATGACAATGGACTGATTATAGTTAAAAGAAAAGGTTTTCGTAAAGTGGTAGTTCCCATGTCCCTAAGAAAAAAATTGCTTAATGTTGCTCATGAACAGTTTGGTCACCCTGGTGTTCAAAAAATGCAAAATTTAATTTCTCCTAACTATTATTGGCCAGATATGACCCAAGACATTACTAACTTTGTTAAATACTGTGATATTTGCCAGAAAAATAAAAAACCTAGACAGAAAAAATTTGGCTTATTACAAACTATGCCCACTACAGATCAACCTTTTGACTGTCTGTCTGTTGATACTGTAGGAGGGTTCAATTATTATAATTCTACAAAAAAATATCTCCATATTATAATAGACCATGCCACAAGATATGTTTGGGCATTTCCTTCCAAAAGTGTCACTACAGAAACTTATACAAATTGTCTGAAACAAATTTTCAATATCAAAATCCCTCAACAATTATTCTGTTTTAGTAAGATTTCAAGTGTACAGTCCCCTCAAAAAATACTTAGTGACAGGAATGCTGCTTTTACTTCTTCAAGATTCAAAAAATTCCTGCGAAATCATAATATTAAACAACGTTTGACCACTGCCCATCATCCACAAACGAATGGGAAATGTGAAAGAGTAAATCAGACAATAGTAACTAGATTAAAATGTAAAGTAAACTCCACTACCTCTAAAATTCCCTGGACTAAGCTTTTAACTGAGGTAATTAATGAATATAATAATACACCCCATTCTATTACCAAATTTCCACCTGCGTACTTGCTTTTTGGCCAATTACCCTATGACTCCCCCTTACAACAAAATTATTATCCCCCTGTTCATGAAGCACTTAAAATTGCTAAAACAAGAACTGATGAATTTCATTTAAAAAATAAAAGATATTATGATAAAGATTATATCGAACCAAAATTTAAAATAGGAGATCTAGTTATCTATGAAGAATTTCAGTACCCTAATACTAGAAAGTTGTCACAAGTATTTAGTGGCCCTTATAAAATTCTTAACAAATTATCCGAAGTAAATTTTGAAATTGATAGGCAAAACCAGTTCAAAAGTTCAGAAATAGTACATGTATCTAAATTAAGGCCTTATTATTCCCCTGATAAATTTAAATTAAGTCATGAGCAAAAACCCCCTAATCAACAACAACAAACTCAGGTAAAAACTGTAGCTTAAACTATATCTCTAGTTTATCATTTTATAATTTTTTCTCTTAAACAGTAAATTTCTTTTCATATTTTAATTCAGATAATATCCTGTAATTCTCACAGAATGGCAATGATATCTCTTGACTGCAGCGAGAGTGTCACTTGTCTGGAAATTTTTATATTTGTTTATTTATGCCGGCGTAGACGAACAAAGTGGAAATTTCTTATTCTGTACTGAATTACTCTACTTAGAATACTTTTTTTTTTCAACTGAACCTATTTGTAATATTAAGTTTAATCTATCAATTATTAAATTAATTATTTGCCAAGTAACAAAATTTTTATCACTTTATTTTAATATATTTTTTTTTCTTTCTCTCTTTCTTTGCTTCTGCATTCCAGTCCAATTACATGTCAATTATAATATAATTTTGTTTCTTTTTCTCTTTCCTACTTGCATCTTGCAATGTTTTATCACACCGAGAGAATATTTATTGCGTAATTATTTGACATGAATAGATCTTGTTTTTTATTTTTATCATTTATTAATATTTCTTTTTAAGAATCTTACTAGTTTAAAGGTCACGTGCATTCTCAAACATGAACAAAATTTTTATTTATCTTTATTTTATTTTAATTTATCATATTATATTTTAATTTTTTTTTTGTACATATTCCTACTTAATCCTGTACTCGGATTACCAGATTAAGTAAATGATTTCATAGTTGATTGCATTTTTTATTTTATTCCACTTCTCTCTATATTTCATCCCAAAAATATGAGATGAGATAAACGAGATTAAGTATTTAAAGAATGTCTTTTGTGATATTTATTATTACTTATTAAGAGATTTACTTATACCCATTATGAGATTTACTTATACCCATTATGAGATTTACTTACACTTATGATATTTATTATTATTGATATTTTTCCTTATTATGTTTCTTAATTATATTGTTTATTATTTACATTGTTAAATTTTATTATTACTATATTATAAAATGTGTTATTAATTAAAAATACAATTATAAAAGTATTTTCACAAAGATTCCAAAATGGAACTGTTATGAATGTTCAAGGACTTACTCACACAAAAACTGAACTAATATTATAATGTTAGCTGATGAATTTGGACAGTTAAATGAATTAGACATCCTTAAAATGAGGTAATGAACTATGCCATTCCAAATATGACTTTAAGAAGATTTTTGAAATAAACTTTTAAAAATTGATTTCTAGATTTGACATTGTTAAAAAAGAATTTAACGTTATTGTTTTTCATTTTTATGTTTCATTTTTATGTTATTACTATGGGTAATTGCTTATATTTTCAAATTACTTTTTGATGTGTACTTTAAACAAGATTATATCTTGTATTTGTATTGAAGCCTATTTTATTGTATTTAAATTTGAAGTTATTCCACGCATCACCTTGGTGTTTTTAAATTTGAATTCTATATTTATATAAAAAAGAGAAATTAATTTAAAATTTTTTTTTTTATTCAGTATCTAATTATTATTACTTATATCAACAACTTCGTGAGCTAAGTCTGAATCATCTCCCTTTCTGTGAAATTGCAGGTCTCAGACCTACTTTTTCACCCGTCTTTCTGGGAGGGGGGATTTGTAATAAAATGCATTTTTTTTTTTTATTCTCTCTTAGCTTCAATTCTAAATTTGTGGAACATATTTCAATCTTAGTTTCGTCTTGTAACAGCTAAAATTCTTTTTCTTACTTTAGTTATTAATAAATTATTTCTTGCTTCTCAAAAAGGCGGGAAGTATTTCGTAAGCTTTTTACTTTCTGGCATATTCCTGCGATTTTAATTTTATTTTTTATTTTTTAACATCGCGTGACAAGTGTTACTACGCGTTGCTAAAGGGCTTAGTGTTCCGAGAAAAAAATATAGTTCTTGCCAGTAGACCGCCTATTACGGCCAATTAGAATTGATCATTTTGTCCGTTAGAGGCTCGAGTCCATCCTGATTGGATTTTTAAAATGATTGACGCGGAGTAGGAGGGCGCTAGTTTTGTCGTGAAAATGATTTTTTCATTTGGCTTTTCAGGAGAGTAGAATGCACCTTTTCTTTAAACTATCCAGACGCGCGTTTTATTTCTCCGCTGAATTAGAAATGTCATTTTTTCCGAGATTGTAGAACGCCGGAATGTTGCAGCTTAGTGAGCGAAGGCCGTAGTGATAGATGTGTGGAACGGTGATCTGTGGAGTAACTTAAGTTCGTGCTCTAAATAATAAAGAACTAAAACACTGATTTTCTTGCATTGTTATTGGAGAAACTCCTACGAGAACAAATCCATGGCTTATCCACTTACCAGAACGACTGCTCATCCCACTATTGAATCTTAGTGAATAGTAGTATTCTACAACCAACATGGTATTCTATTAGTGATTATACACTATTATAGAACATCGTCGTCGTTTTATTACATATATATATATATAAATTCTTTGCGTAAAAAATGTATAAAAAAAATTATAAAACATAAAAATAATAATAAAAAATTAAAAATGTTAAAAAGTAATAAAAAATATATATATAGGTTGGTTGGTTGGGTCGATGTTAGAGTACGGAGGAGGGTGGTGTTGTCTGGATAAAAACGCAAAGTTTAATTTTTTATTTAAAAAAAAATTGAGAGTGGGCTATTTATTTTAACATAATTTTTAAACTGTTTAATTTACACCAATATATGGATATTCGTCTAGTTATATCTATAGTTAAATAGCTATATTTTAATTATCAAATTATTTATAATGTTATTGATATAATTTTTGGTATTATTATTAATAATATTACTATTATTATTATTATTATTATTATTATTATTATTATTTAATTTTTATTATCCTATATTAAGATAATGAGTTTTTACCATGTAAAGTCACAATAAATGTTACTGATTAAAGTAACAATAATGTATTTTAAGTTATATGTTAATATGAATGTTATCTCTTAATTCTAATTTTAATCATTTTATTAATTTAATTTTACGTTAATATCGATTATTAATTATTTTTCCGGTTCAATTATATTTCCATTCAGCTTTATCTTTTTTGTTTGTTATGGATAACTATTATTTTTACTTCTTTCAACTCCTTTTTGTAAAATATCTTTGTTCCTTGTTTAATAATTTGGTTTTTTTGTGATGGTAGTCCCAAATTCGTATTGTTTTGCTTTTTCATGGCAAATACGAAGATGAAACCACACACTCCATTTGTAGTTCCAAAGTATTTGGGACCTGAAGATTCTGCTTTGGTTCTACAAATTTCAATTGTATTCATATTATTCCTTTTTCCTTCCATGTTCAATGTGCTATAAGTTATTAAATTCAATGGTTAATCTCAAATGGTTAATATTGTTTACTATAATTCAATTTAATTCTTCGTTTTGGTTTATTGTTTTATTGATAAAATCCATTGGAGAATCTTGTCTACTTTTAATGGTATTATATATATATATATATATATATATATCAAAAGAAAACTGGACGTAGTGTCCCATAAATCGACAACAAGGAGTTTCCGTTATTTAATATTGGTGAATCCTCTTAAAAAAGAAAAAAAAAAGTCTTACTATTAATTCGCTAAGAGCTAGTAGGACTGGGAAATTTTGGAGTCATCAAAATATATAATTTTGTAAACCTTCAAGAAATTTCATTGTTTCCTTACTTTTTCGATGAGCCATTTAAAGAAAATAATATTTTTCAAAATTCTACCAATAGTCCATCAAAAGGAAAAATAATAAATGGGTTTACATTTACAATCTGTGAAATAATGTTCACACATCTTAAATTCAAAAAAAAAAAAAAAAGAAAAGAAAAAGAAAAGAAAAGAAAAGAAAAAAAAAGAAAAGAAAAGAAAAGAAAAAAAAAAGAAACCTGCAAATTGCAGAAGACGACGTCAATCATTAGCGTTAAAAATATTCTATACCTGCGTGATCTAAATGCATCTTTAACTAAATCCCTTCGTCCTATCCCTGTTTTAAAACTAGGCTATTTTTTTCTGTTCTGCTCCCAAAGCTCACCCTTTATCTACCTGTGGAACTTATACGTACCATTAAAATTTCTTATTATAAAATTCTTTTAACACGTCAATAAGTTGTAATACTGTTTAGAATGAGTTACAGATACATTACATTATCTTGTTCCAAAAGCATTATTGGTTAAACAAAACAAAAATATTTTTAAAAGGATGATTTCTTTCGCCTTTGTATTTTTTCACCTATCTTGGCGCTGAGGGAGGGGGATGGGAATTTTTCAATTCGGAAATATTTCTATATTTATATTGTAAGAACATGATATTTGTACATTTTATAATTCTACAAAATACTAAGAAAACAATTTAAAATAAAAGATTTAAATGAGTTAATAAATATTGCACAAAATTAATGTAAATTCAAATTTAATTAATCCTTCTAAATCCTTCTAAAATGCTTCAAAAATTTATTAAATTATTATGTAATTTTTTTAATTTAGTTTAAACAATTTACGTGAAATGCTTTAGAATGTAAAATTTTCATGAATTCATAATACGGTAGGTAAAAGGTTAAAAATTAGGCTATTTTTTTCTGTTCTGCTTCCAAAGCAGCTTAATATTGTGTTTGCTTAGAAACAGAAGCCTGCCATTAGATTTTTTTTTCATGACATTATAAATATAATTAAATCAAACCATAATCAAACATTTTTCTTTACAAAAATAAAATCGCTGTATGCTCTATGCTGCTATTAAGTTTATTTATACGTATATTTAAATATTAAAAGAAAAGTTGGTAAATGCCGTTCATTATGTAAATATTATTATTTATTTATTTTTCTTTGCTTTGCTTTTTTTTTTTTTTTTCTTTTTCTTCCCACAATAAAATAGGACTAGAATTTTTTAATTTGTAGTAAAAATTATACTTTATTTTTATTTTTATTTATTTATTTATTTTTTTTTGGGGGGGGAGGGGGGAACAATAGTTCGAAATTAAGCTTGTTTAATAAATTCATGCAGCATTCATTTAATAATGACAACAAATGATATTTTAAATGTTAAAAGAAGTTTTTGGTTAGTGAGTAATTTGTGCTTATGAATTAATGTATGCATTTTGAGCTTAAATGTAAAAAATACTTTAAACTTTTTGTCAGAGCGTGCTATCCAATGGCGAGGAAGATGTTGCCTGTTGTCATGGTTACAGTTGTTCAAAATCTCTCTAGTGGTATGGGAGAAGGGATGATGCTCTTTCTTATTTCGAGTTTTATGTTCTGGGGAGCAACAAGTTGATATTCAGAAGGAGAACAGTGTTTTAAAAAGGTAACATTCATTTAGTTATTCTAAAAAATAAACATATTTTTTTTTTTTTTTTTTTTTTTTTTTTTACAATGATCGAAAATTTTAGTTTAAATGTTTTTGTTCATTAAAAATAAGAATTAAAAATAAATTGTGCAATTAAATTAATGAATAGATTATTAAAAATAATGATTTAAAGTATGATAAAATACCTTAAATATGAAACATTAATCTTCTTACATTTTTAGTTCTATATTGACAGATATTCTATTTTATTTTGAATTTTCATATCAAAACTTAACATTGCATTTTATATTCCAAAATATTACTGTTTTCAATTGCTTTTTCATATTAATACTTTATTACTATTGTCTATTAATCTTATTCCATACAAAAATAAGTATACACTAATGCTCACAAATGTCATTAAAACGCATAGTTAAAAATTAAAAATGAAATCTGAAATGTGATCTATAACATAATGCTTTGTTTCTGAATTGCAAGTATATGTATACGTAATATTGAAAAAAAATTGTGATATTATTTACGGATGGCCCCTAAATGAAAATCTGCAGAAATATTTATAAAATTAATGCTTAAACTTTGAATAACAGCTAGTGACATGATTTTCATAGAATTTTATTTTTTATAGTCACATTCCAAATTTATATAGATCTGTTAAATATATATATATATATTATTTATTGAAACTAGATCGCCAGATTTATCGCCCCCCCCCCCCCACCCTTACACGAATTCTCTTTTAATTAAACACGCCAGTAATTTTTATTTTATCATTATTAACTGTAAATTTATTGCAATACTATTCCTTAACTGTCGAACATATTTCCCCAAAACGATTGAAATGTTATTTTAAGGGGGTCCGGGATACGTTTTAAAGTAATTTTTATTTATGTAGTTAAAATTTTGGAAATTTTTTGAGATAGTTAACCATATCATTCGTAAACTAAGTCACGTGATAACACGTCTCATATTTTTTTAAAAAGAATTAAAAAAATTAAAATTAGTAGGGTAATTTAAAATTGTTAGAATACGAAATATTATTTATAGAAATTAATTTTTTAAATCTAAATAAACAAAAATATATAAATTTTAATTTTGATTCAAAATTTTTTAAAATATTAATTTAAATAGACATTAAAATATTTAATGAAAAAAAAAAGATATAACTTTAAAAAAATCATATTTTCAAATGTAAATATATTTTTTTTTTCAAATTTGCTGCATCAAAATTGATTAAAGTAAAGTAATTAAAAAAGACATGTTCCAAGTTTGAACCATTTATCGTTAACGGTTCTTGACTTATAGCAATTTAAATGGGAGAAAAAACCCATCATGAAGAAAAACGCAGTTTCACATGAAATCTTTTCAGTGACAACCATTGCTTGAAAGCTAGATTTTAAAATCAAACCAAAACAAGAAAATTAATATTTCCTGTTGCAACTAAGATAAAAACATTGTTTAAATGCCATTTTAAGCAGGGGGGGGGGGAGAGAAAGAGAGCGAGAGAAATTTTCAAACAAACAAATAAGTAGAATGTTAAATTCATCTTTAGAATTCAATTTAGAAATTTTTAATGCAATAACTTTTTTTTATAGAAAATTTTAATATTTTTGTGTCCCGGACTACTGGGAGAAACTTCTTTTTGTAAATGGTGTCAGGAAGTAATCAGTTATAAAGTTTAACAAATATCCATCTATAAAATATTTTTCACTTTTAGATAAAAGAAAATAATAAAAATAAAACCAGTAATGAAAAGTTCAAAGATATTTAAATCGTAGACACCGTAATTATCGGATAAAAAAGTCCTTTTCTAATTAAGATCTATGTTTACTTTTAAATTTAACTACACCCAGAAAAAGGAATTGATTAAAACTAGAAAACATGTTTTGTTGATTACATTTTGGTTGCTTGAAGCGAATTTTTAGTTAAAGTAAGAAATCGGTTTTGTTACTCAGGAAAAAAATATTATTAACACTCTTATAAAATTTTAACAAAACTTCATCCATTTTATTTGAGTCTCGCTAAAGTCTTGTATTTTCAATTGGTAATTCCAACAAAAATTTGCTATTTTTTGCAAAATTTAAATTAGTGTGCAGTAGCCATAACTCTCTCACGTAATTTTGTTTAATTGACTTATGTAGCTATAAAGGATTAACATAATTTTTGGATAATAAAAACTTGTCAAATTGAGACGGATTAATGACTTTATTATTACGTTATTATGCATTTCGGGTGAAAATTGTAGACGGAAAATTATAAAAAAAAAAAAAATCAACAATATTTTTTTTTTTGTTTATTCAAACAAAATTTCCATTGACCCCTATTTAAACGAAAAGATTTGTTGGACCAAAAAAATCCTTGTTGATCCAACAAAACTTTTTTCTGGGTGTACCATAAAGTACCGGAAGTAATCCCCCCCCCCCTCTGAATATATGCGATTTTTTCCTTTTTTGAGAAAGTTCCATTTATAAGCCCCACCCCCTTTTCAAGTTTTATTTTCTGGCGCTTTCAATAATTCTGCTTTTTAGGAAATTTCTTAAGTTTTTTTATATATCTTATGCAATTTGATTTTATCTAATCTCCTTATTAGATACGTTTGTAATTATATAAATACGTAGAACCTATAGTCGTCGTTCAGTCCTTCCATCTGTCCGCATATAACAGCGCAAAAACTACTCAATCGAATCATTTAAAATTTTAAATGCATAATTGTTACATAATTTTGACGAGTCATATCAAATTTTATAAAAATCGAATGTATAGTTTAATTAAGGGACAATCAGAAGCATTACGTTACATGACGGTCAATGGGAAAAAATAGTTTCAAGAGAATTTTGATAAAGTTATACTCTTTGGAACATAATAGAATTGATATACATCTATGAAGTATATACTGAAAAATATATTCTGCACCATCTGTGGTGCAAAGGATATTTGTTATCAATTTGTTCAAGGATATTTGTTATCAATATCGAATCGTGGCTGGTGTAACTATTTGTTAAAACAACACACAATTCGTGCTTACAGTGTTTTATTAAGCCTAATTCGATCATCTTAGAGCGGAGACTGCAGTAACAGTATCGTAATACAGTAAACTCCCGATTATCCGCGAGTCTAAATTTCAATTTTTGAAAAATGTCGCGGAAAAGGAAATGAGTTGTATTAACAATTATTCAGGATAAATTAAAACTGATTCATCTAGGATTAGATCCAGGCTTTGAGCATGTAACTGATGAAGAAATTCTAGAAGACGCGTTAGGTATGAATTATGAAGTGAGCGATGAAAAAGATGGTAAGAAACAAAACAAAGTGAGCCACAATTCCGCTTTAGCTTACGTTGAAGGCCTTAGGCAAAATTTAGAGGAAGATGATGACGCGCCACTTTGGGATAAAATAGTTCGAAAAGACTTCAATCCCAAATAACGAAGTGTTTCAATACAAAAAGAAGGAAAAAAAAGGGGGGGGGACTTTTGACTGATTTTTCAAAGAAGCAAATCTACAAATTTGTAAGACGAGAATAATTTAATTATTCCTTAAATAAAAAGCATGCTTATGTTACCCATTGTGCTTACAAATTATTCAAGTGTATTTTTATGTTACCTATTATGTGTATATACTGTTCAAGTGCATATTTATATTGATTTGTTCCCTTTTTTTTATAATTTTGTGGATTATCCACGAGATTAGCTTATTCGCGACAGCCGCACTAGTCAATTCCGCGGATAATCGAGAGTTTGCTGTATTAACCTTTGAATGAGTTCCCAGCAGTTTTCAACACACGAAGGATCTAGTTATGGAAGACTGACTGCGAGTCTCAGAGTTTGCTACGAGAAGCATACTCCAAGAAAGTACTTTATTGCAATTTATATCCTCATAGGATTTCTATGTTAGACAGATGCCAGCGAAAATTTTTTGGATTTTGGTTATACTTCAATATATGTTATATCGGCGCTCCTAGACTTAAAAGTTGTAAATATTTGATAATTTTGCCATGCGTTGCAAGTTACTTGCGATTTTAATTGGGACTTGAGGCAGATCAGCAATAGTTAAGCATGCGTTCGAGACATCGAACACACGTCTGCACTTAAGATTCTCAAATTGGCGTCAGACATATAGATAGGTTATACATGATAAAGGCTTCTTATGCTTTCATTACTGTGACTAATATATCTTATTTGGTTTCTGAGTATGCGAAACCTCATACTGACAATATTTGACGAAATAACATATCTCTAGTATGAATTGTGCTTATGAAGTTTTTCTGAAGAATCCATACTCAGTTTGTTATTTTTGTATTCTCACTCACTTGTTTAATTTTTGACATTTTCTTTTCCATTTATTTCTATACCTACATGCGATTTCGTTTTAATTATGCATACACACCTATAAATACACGCATATCTTTTCTCTAGCAAGAGTTTTTCGTTTCTTTTCATACATCTATTGTAACTTGGTTTATTTATTTTTAAGTCCCAACAAATTGCAAGATATGGATAAGTCAAAAGTAACCGTTTCCAAGACGTGGAAAGCACACTTGAAGGATCGTATTTTGGCAGAACTGGGCATAAAAAATGAAGATATTCAGACGTATTCTGCATTCGTCAAGCTTCTACACGCACCGAGAGATCCATCTGGTTTATCTGTGATTCGAATACTCTTTGGTAAGTTTAAAAATTTTAAATATTAAAAAGGAAATTTAAAAATCTTGTATTTTTAAAGACTTTAGTTAACAGATATATCACGACTATTTTAGCTGCATGAAAGGACTAGCAAAATTTTCGAACAGATGTATCTGCAGTCCAAAACTTAAGGCCTCAGGATTTTGGATTTGTAAACTTTATCACTTTAAAAAAATGCAATAACTTTTTTTTTTTTTTTTTTTTTTTTTTTTTTTTTTTTTTTTTTGTTTTTAGGTATAAAAAAAATTATAAAGGGAAGCAGCGCTTCCGTGATTTCCATTTCTGAAATTCGGAAGCTCATGTTGAAAATAATGAATTATCAATAGGTAAACTAAATCACACAACAGACGAAGAAGCATTATTTTTTACAATAATCAAATGCATTTGATCAGAGGCAGGCGAAAATGATAATAATAATAATAATAATACTAAATGTAAACGTAAAACTATATTTTTAAAAATACACTCTTTTTATGAGCACTCACTGTTCATCTTGAATATCATGTCATATATTTTATAATTGCAATTCAAGATTTAAAAAAAAAAAAATCGTTAGAAAATATGAATTTGTCATGGGTATAGAATTCAATTATGGAAAATTTATCGCTTTTTTAAAGCATGGTAGAAAGCGCTAGCTAATGAATTTAGTTTAAAATATGATAATTTTTATTGTATGTTCTTTTTTAAGTTATGACAACGGGAAAGAAAAAAAACATTTTTTAATCTATATTTTTTGGATTTCTAAATTAATTTCTCTGCGCAAAGTTATAATTTAAATAATAAGATGATAATAGTTGCGTAAAGCGTATTTTTTTAAATATAATATATTCGTTACTTTTTATTAATATTTTCTGCTTTATAGTGTTAAAAATATTTGTTGTTTGCAGTTTCACAATTGAGTTCATCATTAAATTCCTTATTGTTGTAACTCGTTTTATATATTCAATTGTAACTACAAAAAATATTTCGTGATTGATCAAATGTCTTAAAATCAAATTATTAACAATTAGGTTCTGTCACCTCCGCCATTCGTGCGTCAGCCACGGGACTTTTTTTTTTTTTTTTTTTTTCCCCGTCTATATGTCCGTATTAGGCACTCTCTGTATATCTCTCTCTTTGTCAGTCTGGTACATGTTTACCCTCTAATGGCTGATTGTTTGTCTATTGTCTTTCTATTTTCTGCCTACTTGCTAACTGCGTGTATCCTGTATGTTTGCTATTTGCTTCCCGTCTGTCTACTTGTTATTTGCGGTATGTCTGCTGCTGTATGTCTGCCAAAACTTTGTCGGCTGTTTGTCTGCTGTATGCCTGTTGTCTTTGTATTTTTCGTCTATTTGCTGTCTGTCTATTGCTACACCATGTCGGCTGTCTGTTTGTCTTCTGTCTTACTTTTAATTTTGTCAGCTGTTTATATGTTGCCTGTTTGTCTGCTGTCCCTTTGCTGCCTGGTGTGTTGCTGTCTGTGCTAATTTGACTGGCTGCTGTATACATGATGTCTGTTTGTTGTACGCTTGTCTTCTAACTATTTTCAGTCTGCTATCTGCAAAATATTGGAAATTGAGTCTTTCGATGTCACAGACACAAAATGAAATTTAACTTCAACTCATGTTGAAAATTGAAAATTTCCAGACCAAGTGCAGTTGTATGAAATGGCATTTCATTATACAAATTATTTCCGATTTTTCTATGCGAAATTAGGCATTTTTTTTTCTCTGAGACCGGCTAACTGCGCTCAAACTACTCATATTACCGTCACTCTTTTCTCTTTTACGCAAGGGCTTAACCCCTTCGCGACGGGAGCCTTTTACTAAATTTTTAATGTTTTGTCACCGGTTTTTAAAAACAGAAATTTGTGCCTTATTGAATCGAGAAAATGCTTCGATTAAATAAGACAAATTTTGCAGTAAAACTTTACTGGTGGGGATAAACAAGGATTCTTAAGGCTCTTTGCGGCACGTATACGTTATACGTGTCGCTCGTCCCCAAGTGGTTAAAGTAGCAATTTAATTTATTAACGAGAAAGTAATCTCTTTTTCTGTCTGAAGTGAAATAAAATTAATAAGAGGACTAGAGGAGGCTTCAATTTGCTTTCAAAATGTGTCATTTTAGTAATAATTTTGATTTTGAAAAATCATAATTTTATAAACTTGCAAAAATTTTATATTTTTGTAAAAGTCACTGACATTTACGCCCCCCTCCCCCATTTCTCCTTGAGTGCATTTTTACAGGTACGGTTTGAAGCTTTGAACGTAATTTATGTACACCGCCCTCTTTTTAGGTGCGTTCGTAATTATGTAAATACGTAGCCCCTATTGTTCTCGCTCAGTCCGTCTGTCTGTCCGTCCGTCCGTCCGCATATAACAACCAAAAACTACCCAACCGAATCGTGTGAAATTTAAAATACATAATTATTACATAATTTTGTCGAGTCATTTCAAATTTTATGAAAATCGGATGGATAGATGAATTACAAGGACAATCAAAATGATTCCGTTACATTACGGTCAATGGGGAAAAAAGTTTCAAATGCATTTTAATCGTTTGCAATTTAAAACGTATATTTATTACATAATTTTGTCGAGTCATTTCAAATATTATGAAAATCGGATGGATAGATCAATTACAGGGACAATCAAAAGGATTCCGTTACATTACGGTCAATGGAGAAAAAAGTTCCAAATGCATTTTAATGGTGTTGCACTCATTTGAACATAACAGAATTGACAGGAATCTATGAAATATGTACTAAAAATACATTTTGTACAATCTGTAATGCAAAGAATATTTATTATTAAATTACAGGGCCACACAAATGTATTCCACTAAACAATGTTATACGTGGAAACTTTGTTTGAGGGGTGTTTTAATTATATTAAACTACTTCACATTTTATGAATAAGATATACGTTAATGAAGTAGAATAAAAATTACTCCCTGCATATTTATAGGAACACAAAGATTTCGACCACTATACTGTATCCAAAGTACGTTCTACTATATCAGCAAGATCTGAATATTTTAAAACTTCGTTATCGTACGAACGCACCTCATTTGCTACGCTTCACGTGCAATTTCCAACTTGTTTTTATATCTTTTTCTTTCCTAAAAATATCTCAAATTTAAAGAGTGCGATAAATACATGAAGCCATCAGTTATGTAAATAAATAAATACGCTAACAATTTTTAAAACATTAAATGTTTTTTTTTTTCCAGGTATGCTGATGATCATCGATATTCATCATGAACGGGGCTTGTCTAGAGCAGATGATCGATGGGGACGATCGAGTGAATGTCGTTTCCCGCTCTTTTGGTCAATGCATCCACTGCCATTGGAATGGATGATTCTAGTCTATTTTGTCATGCTTCTCGGTAAGTATTTATTTGCTTATGAGGTTCGACAAACATATAGTAGGAAATAGTAGTGTCCATTATTTCCAGTATACAAGAAGTATAAATTTTTCGGAGTGTAAAGCTTAAGAAGGGTGTATTTCAATCCAAACTGCTTATTTTGGGATTAATTTTTTAATTCATTTTTTCTTTCAAACGCATCAAACTGGCAAATTTTTTATATAAAAAAATAGTGGTGTCATTTTTTAGTATTATAATAAAGTTGAATATTCAAAAATTTCTTTCTAAATTTTTTAAGAAAAAAAAATTGCAATTATTTTCTTTTGGATTCTGGAAACCGAATTTTTCAAAAGTTTTATTTTGCCTTTATTCGTGTAAAAAGAGTTAATATGTATCCTTTCCAAATGTTGTTTATAAAAGGAGAAGCTTTTATTTCTTTTAACTATTGATAATACCAGGGGCGTGCGAAGAAAAAACTGTGGCCGAGGCAAAGTTTCAAATTAGCGCCTCCTCCTCCAACCTTTTATTGTGACAGGCCAAAAAATGACATTCGTAGTATAAGTTTGGCGTCCCCTAAATTTCTGTGCCCTGGGCGACCGCCACCCCCCTATCGCAAGGCACTGGGTAATACATATTATGTAAAAAAATTTTATATTTTAATGCCATAAACAGTGACATAGGATCAGAGACGCTCGATCACTTTACTGCCAGTATTATTAAATACTAAATTTTGTCTTATTTAATATTTAAACGTTAAACCATTAAGTAAGGCCAAATTTGGCATATAATAATATCGGTAGTAAAATAATTCAATGTGGTCCGACTCTACGCCTCTCATTATGAACTTTTTTCCTTGGAATCTTTAAATTGTTTGTAGTCAGGTTTTAAAGGTTACGTTTAAGGTTTAATTGTTACGTTTATAATTATTAAATTCTTACATAGATGGGAGAAGCAATAAATTTATTTTTTAAATAATTATAAGAGGAAGTTACTTATTTTAATCAAATTAAAAATGTTCAAATCAAATTGCCTAAAATCCAAAATTACAAATTTTTTGAAAATCCGAAGTTTAAAAAAAATTAGCTGAGATAAACGAAATATTAAATTTCTAAAAACGGAAAAAATTATTTAAACGAAATTTAAAATGCTGAATCATTAATTTATCACTGTAGTTTTTAAAATAAAAAGAAAACTGAATTCCAAAAAATATATCTTTCCAGCACAATATATCTTTAAATGGGCACAAAATACGAAATTTCTTTTAATTAAATCCATCGAAATATAAAAATTACAACTTCCAGAACCGTGATTCGAACTAAGAACCTCTTGTTTACTAGTGAGATATTTTACTTCCAAGCTATGATGTGTAATGCTGCCATGTCTATGTCTACCAAGCTATGATGTTGCAATTAAGGTTGTCTTCTAAAATTTAATTTGCAAAAATGAACGAATGACATTGAAAAAATTAATTTAATCAAAATAATAGACTTTTTAAAAATGTAACGATTTGTCCTGTGATACGAAGTATTCAGATGTATGTTACAGGTCCTGATTACCGAATAGGCAGGAGAAGCAGGTGCTTCCCTTAGAAAAATTTGAAGGGACCCGAAATTGAGAAAACAGGGGCCCTCAAATTTTATATTGAATTAATTATATTCCAAAACGCTGATTTCTTTTCAAATTATCAATCTTACAGTGTGTATTAAGAAGTGTTTCATATAACACTGATCAACAAGGTTTCTGTTTCTAACTAAGTATGTGGTGACTTTTATATTTTAGGTGGTGCTGTGAAAGAATATGCCATTAAAAAGTTTCCATCACCCACAGATTTTTAAAAAATTCAAAATCTGGGAAATCTGAATTTTGTAGTATTTACTTAACACATATAACTTATGAAATTTATCATTTGGTATTTTAGTAATGACAAACTTTTAAATAAACACTTATAAAGCTTAAAATTAATATTTAAAACACTGAAAGTATGAAACGTTTATAAAGTTTCAGAAAAATATAGAAGAATTTTTGTAAAAAGAAATGATATTAATAAGAAATTTCATACTTTATGTAGCGGTAAATATCTGTGGCTGCTTTCTTATAGGTCATTGTTCCGAGTTATATTGACAATTTAAAGCAGACATTAAGCCACTTATACCATTACAATAGCATAAATCATCTTTTCTTGAAAAAAATGTCGAATATTTCTTATGTCAATCTCGAAAATAGATATCTTTGTATTGTTTTTCAGGAGATTCCAACCTCGCAATCTTGATCCAAGTAATTCTGAGTTTTTCTTTGATAAATTTAAGTCTCTCACAAAATCATTTAATTCTTTTTTTGAGTAATTAGGTGTGGTTCTTCATTTATGCCAGGAGAATAGTTCATATCAGATGTAGAGGAAGTTTCAATTTCATCAATTTCCATTTCTACTGCTGCATCGTCATATGTAAAATTCTCTGGAGGTTTCAGTATTTGTAAATCATAATTATGTAATGCTGGTCACATTGCTGAATCTAAGTTCGGGTATTTAATTTTATGTTTACTTCTTGCAGAGAATCCTTTAATTTTTGTACTACATTAGTAGCAGTCAGTTATATGATCCTTCGGCATGCGTCATATCATGGGTATAGCAAAGGACGTACACTTTTTTGTACCTTTCATCCACGCCCGGAGGTTTGTAGCACATCGTGTACAGCAAGAAAGAGGTGCCAATTTCTTATCTAGTTCACCTACTTTATATCCAAAGTACATATGATAGGCAGTCTTTATTAACGGCGTGAAAGAGCATCGATGCTTTTTCAAAGTTAGCTCCCGCACACATAGCAAAAAGAATCGGGTTCATTAACGCATCCTCTAAACATGTTTTACATACTGTAGAGGAAAATAGGATAATTATAATCAAAATTTAATTAAAAAGTCTTACAGAACAAAGAAATAGTAGTACACTCGCCCCGAAAGTTTCAACTGTCATGGATTTGCGTTAAAGTCAAATACGGTGGGGGTGGCTAGAGCTGTCTGTTCAAGGTCGCTAACATAAAATTTATTAGGGGGGAATCTGTTTCTACTCTCTTGCTGTATCTTCTATCGTTGTAATAAGAAAAAGGAATGTTTGTGTGAATCAAATACATGAAAGAGAATAATATAATATAATTATAATTATAATTATAATTATAATGCCTATGTACTCCAAAACGTATAAATGAAATTTCGCAAAATTGGAGGGTGATAGAAAATTTTTACAAACATATTCTTTTTCAGCAGCTTGAAATCTATAAGAAACACCCAACGTATATAGAAAAACAGAAAATTCGTTAAAATTTGTTTATCAGTGTAATTAGACTTCATAACAAATTATTTTTTCATATAATAGATCAAATTCAATCACCTGATCGCAATTCTTCGGTTTGTTCATTATTTTAGATGTTTGTTTATTTTGTATATAGAGTTTAAGTAGTACTGAATTTGGATTGCATGAGCAACATAAAATATTGATAATTTATTGCCAAAAGCGAAAAAATATTTCAAAATATTGATAATTTATGTTGTACATATATTCTGAATTCATTCTTTTTATCCAAATTACATTTTTATATTGATACCATGCAAAATCCTTTTTGCATATTTTTTGCGAAATTATCCAATTTGTGTGTAAAAAGGAACATAAAAAAAGTTGTTTAATGAAATATATGTCCATTCAACGAAGCCACTCTTTGGAATAACATTCGTAAATATTGGTAAATTTCCAGGCATGTTGATATTAGAAAACTTTTCTAGATTGAAGGGGGCCTTGAAATGACATTGTGCTTCCCACATTTTCAGAGGTTAATCAGGCCCCATGTATGTACACAAAATTTGAAGTCTCTAACTTATATAGTTTTTGCGTATGGACTATGTGACGGACATACAGACAAAGGACAGAGACGAATAGGGTTTCGTCAAATGAACAAAACCCAACAGAAGAAAAAAAAGGGGGGGGGGAGAAGTACAAGATGTTTTTTAATTCAAGGAGATGCTTTGTCTTTCTTATTTAATAATCTATTTCGTTCATTGCTTCTGTTTTATAGGAGCGACAGGTATGGTTCTTGGCTTCCGCTACCGACTGAGTTGCCTGTGCTACGTAGTACCGTACTGGTACATATTTTTCCTGGACAAGTCACACTGGAACAATCACTCCTACCTCTTCGGACTCATCACAACTCAGCTGACACTTTCGGGAGCTCACAGATGCTGGTAGGCTGAATCCGTCGATAAAAAATATTTTGTAAACAAATGAAAATATTCTGCATGTCTATAGACAGGGCCTGATTACCGCACAAGCCAGCTAGGACATGACCTTGGGCCCACTGCTGCTAGGAACCCCAAATTTAGTAAAATTATTTAGAAAAAGAAGTTTAAAATTGTAGTTTTTGCAATTATTTTCTCAAAAAACAAAATATATTTTGGTTAACACTGCAACTGTATCGTAATATTTAATAATATCCCCTCTCCTATGCCCTCCTTTAAATAATCGCAACTATTTCGCTGCAAGGGGCACCCGAAAAGGTACTAGGCTTTGGGCTCTGCACAACCATAATCGGGCTTTGTTTATAGGGTGATACACAGAGCGAAAAAACCTAACATTATTTAACTACTGTCTATACTTGGTGTTTAAAAAACCTAAGAAAATTCAGCACTCGTTTAAATTCTTTCATAAAGTTTCGAAATGCAAATGTGCAATTATGAAATGTGCAACATAAATTTGTGAAAATGCAAGCTGACTGCACGAATAAAACTATGCTAATTATTCATGAATTTGATTAAAATCAACAGGCTGCTTAATGTAACAGTTTTTGATATTTCATTTAGATTAATGTATAATATAACTTACCACTTACGTAGCTGCCGCAACTACGGCTTCAATGCTACAATGCAATTTTTTATCGATACTATTTTCAAACATTTATCACTACATTATTAAATAAATTGTATAAATAAGTATAAAATATCTGTTCAGAAACAGTGGTGGATAAAAAAATCGCAACAGTTGGCAGCTATGCATTTATGCAGTAATTCTCATAGGTATATGAAAAATCGGGTAAAATCAAATACATAAAAAATGACATTGTGAAACACATGTGACATTATTATGTGGGTAATGCATTAAATGCAGTCTTACTAAATATAATGATAAAAAGAATTAAATTGTAAAAGTAATTTAAAAAATTAAAAAAAGTATATATTTATATATTTTAGCCATTTTAGTGCTTAATTAAAACCCTCCAATAAGACATTTTGCAGTTTTAATTGCTTGTATTGGTTTATCTATGTATATTTTTTTTTCTGTTGCATACAGGATTATCACTGGCGACTACTTTTTTAGAATTTTGTCTACTACTGTTTAAAAAAGTCTTGTGGTATATTTATGTGTAATTACTTGCATAATTACTGGTAGTAATTTGAGTTTAAATGATGACTCTTTTGTATAAAATCAACGTAAATTTAATCTTGAATATTCAAACACGACACATAAAACTATATACAGGGAGATGTACAGCGGAAAAGGGGATTCATTCGGAGTAGACGCGGCATGTTTGCAGATGTCCCATCGTCTTACGGGGCGAATCTAGTGTCCGTCCTCATCTAAAGTAAGAAGGAATCTCTCTCATCTCAGAATCTGTTCGCAAGCTTGGAGTTTGAACATACCAAGTCATCAACTTCATTATGTTGAGTTTTTGCTAACGTCAGTTTAGCTCTCACGAGAAGATGCTATCTGCTTTCTAATTAGGTTGTTTTGGGAAAGTGTGGGCCATAATGCCAGATTCACATTTATAGTAAACTTTCAGGTACATCATTATTCTTTAGAAATCATGGTGCGCAAAATAATATATATTTTTTTAAAAAAAGGCTCCATCGATAGTGCTGTACTGCTTTATTGTATAGTGCTGAATTTATTGTACAGATTTATTGTACATACTTTGTTTTCATTAAAACAGAAGAATTTGATTTACTGTTTCTTATTCTCCCATAATATTAATGTAAAATTAACATTTTTTAAGGTCACTGGATGGTCGACGGAACTCCAGAATTAAACATACACACGTACCTCTGTGGAATTATGCTATACTCAGGGGTCAGGTAAATCCTTTCTTTCTTTCTTTTGATATTTTTAACAGATCTATGATATAATGCAAATTTCCCGTAAGCTGTTTTATATATCGTCACAAAATTTAGCCTGTCATGAAGATAAGAAATATTTTGCAAATAAACACATATAGACTCTTACATTAAATGCACTTTTATTCTATAAATGTTCAAAAACGATAACACATTGCACTCTCAAAAAACAAACTAGTTGGATGTGCCAATTCCAAAACTTTTTTCTATCTCATACGTACATATTAATATTTTAAAAAAATAGTTACTCATTTTAAAGCGTTAATAATTTTAATTCAATACCATACCAACTTTGATTTTCATCTTAAATTTCTGCTTCAATCAATTAATCGGAGTAAAAACGAATTTCCGTCTCTGCACGAGCCAATGGACAATAGAATGATAGGCAGATTATTTTTTTTTAATTCAGAGAGGACCTACTTGCCTTACCAAAAAAATAATCATACACAAAAAATTTAGTTCAGTTCTAGAACTAACTTCATACACTTTTATGCGGTGCAATATTGAAAATGGCATAAAAATCGCGATTACAGCGCCCCCTTCCGGCGGATTATTTTCAAATTCAGGAAGGACCAGCTAGTCAAAGTCATACACTTACACAAAAAATTTGGTTCAATTCGATGCATAACTTCATATACTTTTGGTCGGTATAATATTGAAAAAGGCACAAAAATCGCGATTGCAGCGCCCCCTTCCGGTGGAATATTTCAAAACTGAAGAAAGACCTGCTTGCCACAGCCAAAAACATTCACAAAAATATTGGTTCAACTCTATGCATAACTTCATACACTTTTTGATGGTAGAATGGCGACATATACACAGACAGACACACAGACACACACACGGAAAGACAGATATTTTGTAAAAACATGTTTATTGTAATCTCTGACCCCTAAAACGTGTAAATCCGTCGAAAACCGAAAGTCGAAAAAAATTTCGATTACAATACTTTCTCCTATTGAAGATAGAAGAAAGTAAAAAAAAAAAGACGGTGATTTGAAAAAAAAAAAATTGTTGATTATATTTCGTTAAAGCACGAAAATTCCCACAATTAATTTCTATATTTTTGTCCGAATTATAAAATATTCACCAATCTAATGTAAAAATTACGCGAAATCATCCAATCTAAAGCTGCAATTTATCCAATCACATGGCTTTTCTGACAACTGCGATACCTACTTTTTCGCTTTAGAAACAAATTTTTTGCAGACGTCCTTTTCCTGTAAAAAAACATGAAAAATTCTCGATCCCAAGTTCAAAACTTGCTGAAATTCTCCTTCCAAAAAGCAGAAATTTCTTCAAATAACAGCAAAATCTCTTCCAATCACAGTGGAATTTTGGGCAACTTACTGCTTTTAATTTTTACATTTTTGACAAACTTGTTTTTGTGACTGTTCAAAATCTGAGTTACAAAAGTAATAAAACCTTATTAATATACAATAAACCGAATTCAAAAATACGTCACAGACACAAAACGTTGCATATAATTTTGCAAAATAAAATACAGCAACATCGAAATTTAAGTAATGGAGTGTTTCTATAGAGATTAACTTATTGAAAAATATTTGTGATGTCATCTGAAGTTATCTTTAAATTATCTTGTGATTCTGATTCCTAATTGTCTAGAAACTTGATTTCTGGATTATAACTTTCAAATTCTACCATCAAAATATTGCTTAACTATATATTAGACACTTATTACACTACACAATATCATTTTTTTCACTAAATAAATTTAGAAAACTTACATGTAGTTTAGATGGAATTTTTATATCGCCCCTTATTTTTTTTTTTTTTTTTTTTCTGTCATCTTGAGATTTAAAAAAATGTATTTTAATGTACTTATTATGAAATTTTAAAAGTTTCAAAAATTCATCATTCATCAACTATGTGGATAATTTCGTAACGGGATGCTACCTTAGACGGAAACAGGAAAGAAAGAATCATGCGTCAAGCATAGATTATGAAGCACTTTCCAACACATTCAAAATGATGTAAAAAAAATTGCATCGTTTAAAAAAAATTAAAATATCTCGTCTCATTTCATCACATGCATTTCAAAACCAAATTTCAGCTGTTCCCATCTACAGTCGGAAAATTATCCGAATTTTTTAGCAGCACTGTATATGATACAGAGATTTTTATCTATTAACAACATGCATTCCAAAATTTAGTTCATTTAAGATATATATATATGTATTTCAGCTGAAAAATCCCCTTCAGCAATTTCCTCTAAGGAGGAGAATGGTATGTGAATGCTTTTGTGCAGCCCTGTATGGGGTACAGAATTTATATATAAAGAGTAATATATAAAAAACTAATTAAATTTAAAAGCGCATACCGAATTTTAAAACGTGCTCTCCAGCAATTATTATGAAAAAACAGTATTGTCACCAATTTCGTGTGTGTCCCTATAAATTTATAAAAAATGCCATGAAAGCTCTGTTTTAATGTGATCGTAGTGAAATGCTGTGATTTTTCGAAATAGTGTAATGTCATTAAAATACTCTCCAAATGATTTTTCTCCCTATACCATAATGTAATCGAAATCTTTTGAGTGTCCCTGTAAATAAACCATTAATTGTATATACTTCATATGCAATACAAAACATGCTTTGGTGACCCTAAATAGCCTTTATCAATTGCATGAAAATCCGAGTCTATTTACGGGAAATAGAGCCTGGATAGACGGTCAGACAAACCGAATACATGGAGCACTTTTCAACTTCGTTGGAAAATGCTAAAAAGATTACCATAGAATCGATAGTGTACACGCTAAGAGGAAAACTTGTCTAAAACGATCTTTTCCTTCTCGTCCTAAATGTATTTAATATTCATAAAAAAGCTATAAAACATTTTCAAGCAATTTTTATTGTAAATGATTTTTACTTTATATTTTTTTTTCTAATTTATTTTTTATTATGTTGCAATATTCCATTTGGGATTTGAGTAGTGTTAGACGTTAAAAAATTTACTGAAAAAACGCTTATAGCAAATTAATATATAACGCATAATACTTACTTAAAATAGAATGTATTTAAATTTGTCGCCCAGTTTTGTTAACCATGACTGTAGAATACGTTTTTCTGCAACATGCATAGCAAAGTGGCGAAACCAAATTTTAAAATTACCTTTAGATTTTGCTAGAGGCAGTTTAAATACATATGTATATGTATTATTATCAGTTCAAAGCATGGAAAAAAAGTTCTTTGAAGAAGCTACTTTTGCACCATAGCTGCAAAATATATCTTTTAAAATGAATATTTAAAAATATTTATTTAATTTTTTTTAATGCGTATGTTGTTTAGAAAAACAATTAAAAGGTTGGTTGAATTATTTGAACTTAACGTGCGCTAAGTTTCATATTTTCCTCATTATTATTTTTAAAAAAATAACAGAAGAGACATTATTTTTGATAATTCTACAGCATTTTGAAATTGATATTTTTAAATTATGATTGCATTCATCAATTAACCCTTTATCTACCGCATTAAGAATTCACGAAAATTTTACATTCTAAAGTATTTTACGCAAATTGTTTATACTAAATTAAAAGATTTACATTGTCATTTAATAAATATTTAAAGGATTTTAGAAGGATTGAAGATTTACAAGGATTAATTAAATTTGAATTTACAGAGATTTTGTGCAATTTTTATAACCCCACTCAAATCTTTTAATTTTAATTAATTTCTTAGTATTTTGTAGAATTATAAAATGCACAAATAGGATGTTCTTGCAGTATAAATGTAGAAATATTTCCGCATTGAAAAAAAAACCCTCTCTTTTCCCCCTCAAAGCCAAGAAAGCTGAAAAGATGCAAAGGCAAAAGAAATCATCATTTAAAAAATATTTTTGTTTTGTGTGTAACCAATAATGCTTTTGGAACAAGATAAAGTAATGTATCTGTAACTCATTCTAAACAGTATTACAATTAATGGATGTATTAAAAGAATTTTATAATAAGTAATTTTATTGGTTCTTATAAAGTACCGTCGGTAGATAAAGGGTTAAAGGAAAATAAATTAAAATCGTTCACAATTTCATGATTTTACCTACGCAAACTGAGTGCTAAACTTAAAAAAAAAAATCATTTTTTAGCTCACAGGCTATCAAAGCCTGAGAGCTTATGTGCTCGCCCGTTCTGTATGTATGTACGTGCGTACGTAATGCGATAACTCATGATAAAAATATCTGATTTACATGAAATTTTGGATTTAGGCTTATTATGATAAGACGCTTCTCTGATTAGTTTTCAGAGTTTATTCGATTAAGTATAAGAAGGGGAACGGGGGCTATTGCTCCTCCCCTTAATTTATAAAAATAGGTTTTTCTTGCAGAATTAGCAGATTTCGTTCAAATCTTAGATGTAGGATCATTCTAATGAGATGCCTTCATGATTAGTATTGGGTGTTCAGTGGATAAGTTTAAAGAGGGGGAATGGAGGGAGTAATCTCCCCCGCCCCCCGTCTTCATAATTTAGGTTTTTCAAGCAAAATTTATCTATTTGCTTCAAATTTTGTATAAAGGTTTACTCTGAAATGGCGCTTTCCTGATTTATTTTTGGAATTCACTGGATAAGTATAAAGGGGGGATAGGGGAAGCTACCCCTCATAATTTATGTAAATGGTTTTTCATACAGAATTAACCGATTTGTTTCAGTTTTTGTACTCAATTTCATAGTAGTAAGAAGCTTCGCTCATTTGTTGTGGTATTCTTTTGTTAATTATAAAGGAGGGTACGGGTGATTACCTTCCCCTTAAGTTAGCTAAATAGAGTTTTATGCGGAGAGTTTTGATTTGCTTTAAGTTTTGGATGTAAGTTTTTTCTGATAAGTTGAATTTCTGAACAGTTTTGGAGGTTTAATGATTAATTATAAAGGAGAGAACGGGCAAAAGTTTCTTAAATTATATAAATGGGTTTTTATGCAGAATTATTCGACTTGCTTCGAATTTTGGATACAAGTTTATTATATGATAAGGCGTATCCCTGATTAGTTTTGTGGCTTCAATGATAAATATAAAGAAAGAAAACTGGGGGGGGGGGGGGAGTACTTCCTTCCTTATTTTTTTTTTTCGAAGGGCATTATTATATAATGCTGTAATATACAATTAGTCTGCATAGCCTGTGAGCTCAATGCCACCAGTTTAACGGGGCATCATTCTTTTTATTTAGCTCACAGGCTATCATAGCCTGAGAGCTTATGTGCCCGCCCGTTTTGTATGTATGTTCGTACGTAACGCGATAACTCGTGATAAAAATATCCGATCCACTTGAAATTTTTTACATAGGTATATCCTGATAAGGCACTTCCCTGATTAGTTTTTGGAGTTCATTCGATATGTATAAGAGGGGGAATGGGTGGCTCATGCCCTCCCCTTAATTGTTATAAATGGGTTTTTCATGCAGAATTAAGTTTTCGTTCAAAATTTAGATATAGGATCATTCTGATGGGGCGATTCCGTGACTGTTATTAGGTGTTCATTGAATAAATATAAACAGTGGGAACGGGGTTTCTAATGCCCCTCTTCTTAATTTATATAAATGGGTTTTTCAAGCAGAATTGTGAGATTTGGTTCAAATCTTTGAATAGCTTTGGAAGTTTAATGGTTAAGTATAAAAGAGGGGGATAACTCTTCTTAAATTATATAAATTCTAAATGGGTTTTTATTAAGAATTATCCGATTTGCTCTGAATTTTGGATATAGATTTTTTATATGATAAAGCATGTCCTTGATAGTTTAGGAGGTTCAATGATCAAGTATAAAAAAAGTGGGAGAGCTGTTTCTCCTTATTAATTTTTTTTTTCGAACGGAATTAACCCTTGAAAAGATAAGGCTGTAATGTACAATCAGTATGCGTAGCCTGTGAGCTCAATGCCACCAGTTTAACTGGACAATATTCTTTTTATTATTTTAACTGCAGTCATTCTGGAGTGCCAATGAAGGCTGTTTTAATTTTGTATTTTCCTCATTATTATTAAAGAAAATAACAGAAAAGACATTATTTTTGATAATTCTCAACTTTTATAAATTGATATTATTAAATTATGATTGCATCCATCCATTAAAATAATTTATTTCTGTGCTAAGTAAATGCGATTTATGTTGCTTTTTTATAATTTCAGATATTTCTAGTGTATTTTATAGCAGGACTGAAGAAGACTAACCTAGACTGGATCGGCGGGTACTCCATGGAAAAGCTTGGCTATCACTGGGTTTTTGACGGTTTCAGGTAACGAGCATTTTATATAAAATGGTAAATTATTATAAGACTAGTGTAAATGTTCATCCTTGGATGGTGGGTAAAAATCCAGGGTTTTTACTTAAAATTTGAATAAAAAAATATTGGCACAGATATCTCAGACGAACCGGTGTTGACGCGATGTTTTAGTGCATCATTATGGATGGAAAACCTCTAGCACAGCGGTTCCCAAACTTTCTTGGTACGCGACCCACCCAAGATAAAGTTGTATATCAGTATAGCAATTTTTGTCCGATCTCTATATGCTCGGCTATCCTGTCCTACGAAAAGCGCAAATTTTCGTACGGAAGATACATTATCAACAAAAACAAGAATCGGTCATCTCAATGTGTGTTAGTGAATAGTGATTAAAACAATGCACAAACTATAAAGATAGTTGAAAATACGTTTAATTATTATGAAAACATAACTTTATAATATATGAGATTTATGGTATTGGTGTTTAGCAATGTGGGAACATACAGGGTGAGTCATAAATATCGAAACAATAGGCTATCTCCTTAAATATTGCCCCTAGACCCAACTTCCAATTGCAAAATTTCATAAAAAAGGGTGAATTTTTTGATAAGATATGTTGCAACTCCATGGGGGGTCTATTTCAAAAAATACGAAAATTAAATTTTTATACGGCCCCCAGAGGATGAAACTTCCAATTAGAAAAATTTTCCTTATCCATTCCTGAAGTGAACCAAAAAAAAAAAAAAAATGATCTCGATATCTACAAATCCCCGAAAGATATTAAAATCCAAAATTTTCAAAAATTTGTGATTTACACCACTTAAGCATACCTCTGAGTGCAGCGAAATCAGTTCATTTGAAGTACAATTTAGGGATCGACCATAAATTTACGCATTGTTAAATGTCGATCCAAGACAATACTTTAACTTTTAGATAAAATAAAAGCGCATAGGTTTTTGCTTTAAACTTCCTTGAAATATGCTAGATGTCTGCAATATCTCGACTTTGGCGCCAACCTCGTAAATGGCACGACCCATTAGCCGGACCGTCTTATTAAACACTTATTAAAAGTGTTATTAAATTAAGTGATATTAATTAAACTCTCATTAAAAGTGTCTTATAAACTTATTGCCGCAGGCAATAAGTTTAGTAAAAATAGTAATAGCCATAATGACACTTCTATTAACGGAATCATTTGAAATATATTTTAATAAATTACATAGAAATATTTTCAACAATCTACTTTTTTACTATTCAGCTTCAAAATTTATGATGGTTTTAAACCTGTTTCTACTTTCTTCTATCTTTACAAGAACTAAGTATTAGATTCATGAAAATTTTGAATTCCGGTTTTCGACGGATTCACACGTTTTAGGGCTCAGAGATACCGAAAAACATGTTTCTACAAAATGTCTGTCTGTGAGTCACTGCACAATGAAAAAATTTGAAATCGACGTGATAAAAAATGGGGTTTAAATCAATTGACGCATTTAAACAGTAATTAAAGAGGTTGAGAATGCCAAAATTTAAGCAAAATATGAAATCGAAACTATACAGGACAGAGTTAATCACCTAGAAATTTTTAAAAAACATTTAAACGTTAGGAGCCCATCTTTGCTTAAAACTAAATGCACTTTTCATCATCAAATGTTTATGTTTTAGTATTTCTCATTTTTAAACTGACATAAGTCAATAACCATCGGTTACGGTAACAGTCCCGCGAGTTCAATAGTGGAGAGTGGGGATGAATGGGACAGGGGATGAATGAGACAACAGAAATTTATATATGTTGCCCAAACTTAAGTAATTTGATAATTTACCTGACTGATGGCAGTACTGAGGTCATTCAACAGACATAGTTTCAAAGCAATATCCATAACAGAAGATTAGCTATTGTACAAAGTGTATTTTTCAAGAACCAAAGATAGTTTTTCTGTTTAATATTTTTAGTATTTAATTGATAGCTAACCTTCTTAAAACTTTTTAATTTTTTTTATGTTAAAATGATATAATCCCTTGTTATACTTATGATGCAAATGAACAATATTGACAGTGCTTACTAAGCCTAATCACTGTTTTATATAACCATGTGGCTATGGGGATGAATGGGACAATTTTTTTGGGGATGTATGGGACAGTCCCATTCACCCCCAAGAATATTCCATAATAAATAAAATTACATTTTGTTGTTATCTAGAAACCAGATGTTAAGAGGAGAAAACGAGGCCATTGTCGTGTCCTAACCGATACACCAGAAAAACAATATTTGGAAAAGAAAATGGTAAAAAACACAAAAACCAAGAAAAATGAATTGCCTGTCTTCAAGAAATATTTTTAATAAAGGTATGGACAGTAGAGATGAATCTGACAATTTGTCACTTCATGATGAAGATTAAAGTGATTTGAACATGATTTCAAGTGATATTGGATCACCAAGTTTGCAGCTTGGATAATATAATAGAAGACGACTTTTTCCTAACAAAAATTTGTGGAAAAAAATATTTATCATTACATTGCTAGGGTTTTAAAGAACAATAATGATAACCTTCAAGTACAATTCTTGAAAAAAAAGGATAATAATTCCTTATTTTACTATACCGTTCCACCAGAAATTTATTTTGTTAATCTGGAGGATATTGTTATGAAACTACCAAAGGTCTAGACCTCTGGGAAATGCCAGAACCAAAGGACTTTTGTCGTTTGAAATTAGCTTCAGTCAATATATCTATCTATATTAATAAAATAACAAATCGCTCTGTGTGTGTGTGTGTGTGTGTGTGTGTGTCTGCGATAGTTAGCGAAAACTACGGTACGTACGAAGCTCAAATTTTTTCTGAGAGTAGCCCAATATCTCTCCTGATGCACCTGACGCTCAGAATTTCGAAATTCCAATTATTAACTGAGTAATTAATTAAAATCGAGAGGTCACTCTCATAAAAAATCATCTTTTACCATTTTTTTTCTCTTTCATATTTTTACGGTTGGATGGTTGTGTAAAAATTTTCGCAGAAGTAATAAGAAAGCTGAGAGAGAATTAAAGAAACCCATGGAGAAATGAGATAAGTGGAGGTGAAGTAAGCCTCAAAAAAGGTTTGCAATATGAATCCATTTATCGCTCAAATTTTAATGTTCCAAACAAAAGGACGTGGAAGGGATTTTGTATTATAATACGAATTGAAAGAAATGAATTACAACTGAAGCATATTTTAAGAAGAAATAGCAAATTTTTAAAATGGTCTTTGTTCTATTATTATTTATTAAAATAAATATTCGCTTTCAAAATAAAAGAAACTGGAAAATTAGCAATAATTAAATGTCAAATTGAAATTAAATAAGATATTGAAAACATTTGATGCGAACTAAAAATTCAATTACTAAAAGTTTCCTAATTTAATGTAATTTTAAATACTTTATAACGTAGATGAAAAATGTTTATGACTTAATAATTGCATATAAATAAATATTTAAAATATATTGAGGAAAACGTTCTTTTAAAATCATGTATGAAAATTTAAGTAATAAATATTAATCTAAAATATAGATTTCTGACTGCAGACGATTTTAATGTTTTAACAAAAGAATGTTATATTTTCAAGCAAAACGGTAAAATAATTTTCTATATTGATATTTAAAACACATATGATAAAATAATTAATAAATTTTTACCGGTGAAGCGATAGGTTAGTTCTTTTTAAGAAACAAGAGCAAAAAAAATATGGGTTTAAATCTGTTTCAATTGATAGGCGTGTCAAAGCACGTGCTTTTGTCGGTACTTAATTGGACTTAATGTAGGGTTAAATTTTCAGCATCACCTCCAGAGATAATACTTCCACTCTATTAATTTCTTTTTACTTTATGAAAGAAACCAATTTGAGATTTTGACATTTCAAAAGTGACTGTTTTTTTCCCAAAGATCTTTAAAATTCATAGACTGGCAAAATGTCAGTTTAACTTAAGATTTTTGAACACAGCTGTTACGTCGGATCGTTCGTACTTCGTACATTAGAATGTACAGGGTGTGCAGCAAATAACACCCTGATTTCAAAATTAAATTAATCAAAAACAAAGATCAAATAGAATTATGCAGTAAACGATTTGTTTATCAGGTAAGCTGTAAAAATCTTATACAAAAGTTTTGAACGGTAAATATTTTGAAAAGGTTGTGTTCTGATTGCAAAGAATGCTTCGATTTGACATTTTTCTTGCTTTAGATTGCTACCAGAGAATGTGTTTTTCTGCTTAAAGTGCCACATTTCATAGTTTTTTAAATTAAATTTTTGAAATTTCGAAATTCTAAAAATTTACTTCGAAAAATCTTTAAAATATTACACTGTAAGCTGAAAAATTATTTCTCTGTAGGCAATCTAAGACAAAAAAAAAAAAAAAAAAACGATAAGAGCAAGACAAAATAATTTCCGTGAACATAAACCTGACTCAAACCTAAAAAATTCCATTTGAAAAAAAAAAAAAAAAAAAAAAAAAAAAACTGAAATTTTATGCAAGTTACATATGAATCCGATCAAAATATTCGAAAGAACCATAACCAGATTCGAATAAGACAAAATAATTTCCGTGGACATGAACCCGATCCAAACTTACAATTCCATTTGAAAAAAATACCTGAAATTTGAATCGAACCAAATATGAACCTGACAAAAATATTCCACAGAACCATACCCGGATCCGAACAAAACAAAAAATTTCCATGAACATGAACCCGATCCGAACCTAAAAAAACTGAACTAAATCTGAATCTGACAAAAATATTCCAGAGAAGCATATCCTTATTCGAAAAATGCAGAATAATTTCCGTTGATACGCAACCCAACCTGAACCTAAAAATTCCATTAAAAAACCGAAATCTGAATTGAACGACATCTGAACCCGAAAAAAATATTCCAAAAACCCAAAACCGGATCCGAGCAAGACAAAATAATTTCCCTGGACATGAATCCGACCAGAGCCTTAAAAATCAATTTGAAAAAATATCTGAAATCTGAATCGAACCAAATCTGAATCCGACGAAAATATTCCAAATAACTATAACCAGATACGAACAAGACAATATAATTTCCATGGACATAAACCCAATCCTAATCAAAAAATTTGTTAAAAAAAAAAAAAAAAAAAAAAAAAAAAAAAAGAAAAAAAAAAGAAAAAAGAAAATCCCGAAATTTGAACTAAACTTAATCTAAACCTAACAAAAATATTTCAGTGAAGTATAACCTCATTAGAACTAGGTAAAATAATTTCCATAAAAGTACAACCCGACCCGAACCTAAAAATCCCATTTGAAGGAAAAAAAAGCACGGAATCTGAATTGAACCGAATCTAAACTGAACAAAGTATTCCAAAAAACCATAATCGTATCCGAAGAAGACAAAATAATTTCCATGGACATGAATCCAATCCGAACCTAAAATTAGGATGTTCTACAAAACATAATGCGCTCCGTAGCGGTCGAAAGTGAAACTAAGTACTTAGCGCGAGATGGTTAAGATATTTCGTTTATAGTTAGAACTTGGTTTTAAATTAGAACTTGGTTACGGTTAGGAAATATAATACTATATACTAACCTTTTAGCTAATCACCGAGAATCGATTTCATTCACGGTATAATCGGATTTAAGAGTGATATAATTAGTTTGAAATTCAAAATATTTCACTTGGGATATGTATGTGAAAAAAGTATTTAGTTAAGTCACTTAACAGTAATTTTAAGGATAAATATCAACACTTTAACACGAAAATCAAGCAATCGTTGGACACATATTCCCTCCTGCGTTTCCCATTGCAGTTATTTTGGGTATTTTTGCAGCTAAATATTTTTTTTTAAAAAACCGATTTTTGACACAGTCAGGGGGCACGTATTTAATATTATGTACACTGTAAAAAAATTGACCCTTTTGCTGCATCATCACTACCCCGCTTTTATAGAATATCTCTCTTTTGACCTATGAGAATGCTCCATAATAGGCTGAAGTAATCATTTTCTATAAAAGCGGTGGAGTGACGATGCAGCAAAAGAGTCAAATTTTTAACAGTGTATTTACACATATTTCGAGTTAAAGATAAAATCATATAAATTTGAAGTTCGTTTAACATTATTATTACGGACCCGGGCAACGCCGGGCGGGTTAGCTAGTAGTACAATAAAATGTATCACTCAGTTTTCAAATAAAATATGTTTAGAATATTTTTTTACCTGTTTCATTCATCCCCAAAGTTCATCCCTACCATGTGAATGAATGGGATAGTATGCATGCATGTTTAAAAAAATTATTAAAAATTTAAAAAACAATTGTTTATTGAAATTAGTATGTCAATATGTTGCTAAATGCTGAAGTAATGTTTTTAAAATTAACAACTGTATACAGCTTAAGTTATTAATAAAAATGTAAAGATTGTCCCATTCATCCCCACTCTCCTCTAGTTTTTTAACATCTCAAAAAAAAAAAAAAAAAAAAAAAAAAAAAAAAAGCCAACGAGCCGAAAGAAGTTTTCAGCTCAGAAAATTTACTTTTAAAAATATGATTTGTTTACAAAAAATTGCATCTTTTTTATATTGCTTTTTTAAATACTTTTATTTAAAAAAAATATTATTTAAAATGCTGAATCAAAATTGAAAATTAGACATTTTCATTTAATCAAAAGAAAAAAATCAACGCGACAAATAATATTTTGAGTTATAACAATTTTAATTTACTCTAAATTTTTTGGAAAAAAAATATTAAAAAGTCTTATGATGCGATAATGCTTACAAATTATAAGGTTAACCATCATAAAACATTCAAAATTCTAACTCTAATCTATAATAATAAAGAGAGAAGGATGTTTGTCTGTGAGCGCTGTTCTGAAGAGACTGCTGCACGTAGAGTTACAAAATTTGGAGGGAAAGTATTTTTTTACATGTAGTTTTGCACCTCGAAGCCCGATTTTCGATTTTTTGTTTAGATATTTTTTAATAATTTTTAGGCGATTTTTAGCGTTATTTTTGCGGTTTAATCCCATTAGTGAAAGGAATACGGTTTCATTCTTTTAACCCAAAATAGCATTTTTTTTTTCTCTTTTCAACAAAGTTTATTCGGAATTTGTACAGCGATTTTTGAATTTTTAACGAATTTTTAATGCGATCTTTAATGTTTTTTCTCATTTTGCGGCTATTTTTTGAGATTGATAAAAAGAAAATCGTTTTAAACTTTTAGTCTAATGCCCTAAATTTTGTGTTTGTTACGATTTTTAGATTTTAACGATTTTTAATACGATTTTCAATGCGATTTTTAACGTTTTTTAAAGATTTTTGCGTTTAGAATCTATTTTTTTTTATAGTTGTTCTATCAAAAATTTGAGCTGTTGAGAATGCAATAAGTAGTATTTTTTTGTGAAATCTACCTAAAATGTCAAAAATTTAGGTACCACTATTTTCGAATAGCAATTTCATAAACTATCTTAAATTCTTGCTTAAGACCGCTACCACCTCGAGTTATACAGGGTGTCCCTAAACAAATGGTATATACGCTAGGGGGTGATAGAACACATCAAGACGAATAATAGTAAATAGGAAACCAAGGGTCCCAAACGTTTTCCAAAAAAGATAGCCGCCATTAAAGTTTGGGGTCCAAAATTTCAAATACACATAAAAAATGGAAAAATTGGTCGATTGATTTGCCGTTTTCACCAAAATTATTCTTTATGTTGGTATTTTCTTGAAAATAAATTATAAAGATAAATTTCGAAAAATGCCGATAGAGGGCGCTTTAGACTTTGACGTAATGAAAAACTATTTTTTGCCGTGATTTTTTGAATCTCATTAAATGGTTTCGTAAGCTTAGACTTAAACTTAAATTTTGAGCTCAAAATCTGAATAGTTGGAAGCGGTTAAGTAGCACAAATTTATTTGCTGTTTTCACTAAAACTATTCTTTATGTCGGCATTTTCTTAAAAATGAATTATAAAGATAAATTTCAAAAAATGCCGGTAGAGTGCGCTTTAAACTTTGGAGTAACAAAAAACTACTTTTTACTTTTTTTTTTTTTTTTTCATCTGATTAAATGTTTCTGTAAACTTAGACTTAAACTTAAATTTTGAGCTCAAAATCTGAATAGTTGGGAGTGGTTAAGTAGCACAAACTGAACTGTGTTCAGAGGGTTCAAATTTCAAATGATAATAAAAAACGGAAAAATTGGTCGATTCGTTTGCGGTTTAAAATAAAACTATTCATTAAGTCAGTATCTTCTTGAAAATGAATTTTAAAGATAAATGTTAAAAAATTTCGCTAGAGGGCGCATTAAACTTCAGAGTAACCAACAACAAACTTTAACCGTTAATTTTTGTATCTAATTAAATGCTTTCCAAAACTTATTAAATGTTTTCGAAATCTTTGATTTAAACTTAAATTTTGAACTCAAATTCTGAATCGTTGGGAGGGGTTAAGAAGCACAAACTGAAGTGTGTTCAGGAGTTGAAATTTAACCCCCCCCCCTCTCGAACACAGTCCACTTTTGTGCTACTTAAACACTCGCAACGACTCAGAATTTGATCTCAAAATTTAAATCTAAGCATTTGAAAGCATTTAATAGGATTTTTAAAAATGACGGTTAAAAATAGTTGTACGCTACTCCAATGTCTAAGGCGCCCTCTATCGGCATTTTGTGAAATTTATCTTTAAAATTTATTTTCAAGAAAACACTGATTTAAAGAGTAGTTTTAGCAAAAACCGCAAACGAATCGACTAATTTTTCCGTTTTTTTATAGTTTTCCGTTTCGTTTGAAATTTAAACCCTCTGAACACAGTTCAGTTTGTGCTACTTAACCACTCCCAACTATTCAGATTTTGAGCTCAAAATTTAAGTTTAAATCTAAGCCTACGAAACTATTTAATGAGATGCAAAAATAACGGCAAAAATAGTATTAGGATGGATTATTTCGTTAATCCAAAGACTAAAGCGATCTCTATCGGCATTTTTTGAAATTTATCTTTATAATTCATTTTCAATAAAATACCGACATAAAGAATAGTTTTAGTGAAAACCGCAAATCAATCGACCAATTTTTCCGTTTTTTATAATCATTTGAAATTTAAACCCTCTAAACACAGTTAAGTTTGTGCTACTTAACCGCTTCCAACTATTCAGATTTTGAGCTCAAAATTTAAGTTTAAGTCTAAGCTTACGAAACCATTCAATGAAATGCAAAAAATCACGGCAAAAAATAGTTTTTCATTACTTCAAAGTCTAAAGCGCCCTCTATCGGCATTTTTCGAAATTTATCTTTATAATTTATTTTCAAGAAAATACCAACTTAAAGAATAATTTTAGTGAAAACCGCAAATCAGTCGACCAATTTTTCCGTTTTTTATGTGTATTTGAAATTTTGGACCCCAAACTTTAATGGCGGCTATCTCCTTTGGAAAACGTTTGGGACCCTTGGTTTCCTATTTACTATTACTCGTCTTGATGTGTTCTATCACCCCCTAGAGTATATACCATTTGTTTAGGGACACCCTATATATCACCTGATAGGTTATTTAACAGAGTATTTTTTTGATAAAGTTTTTGAAGGATAGAGTGCTCTACCTGGTGGTGGAAAATGGAACTAATAGAACGCTATTTTTTTAAATCTATAATAATAAAGAGACAAGTTTGTGTGTGTGTCAGCGCTGTTCTGAAGAGTCTGCTGTACGTTGAGTTACAAAATGTGGAGGGAAGGTACTTTTATACATGTAGTTTTGCACCTCGAAGCCCGATTTTCAATTTTTTGGTTAGATTCTTTTAACCCAAAATAGCAATTTTTTTTTCTCCTATCAACAAAGTTTATTCAGAATTTGTACAGCGATTTTTGAATTTTTAACGAATTTTTAAAGCGATTTTTAGTGTTTTTTTTTTTCGATTTGCGGCTATTTTTTGAGATTGATAAAAAGAAAATCGTTTTAAACTTTTAGCCTAATGCCCTACATTTTGTGTTTGTTACGATTTTTAGATTTTAACGATTTTTAATGAGATTTTCAATGCGATTTTTAACGTTTTTTTTAAAGATTTTTGCGTTTATCATCTATTTTTTTCATAGTTGTTCTATGAAAATCTTGAGCTGTTGAGAATGTAATAAGTAGTATTTTTTTTACGAAATTTAACTAAAATGTCAAAAATTTAGTTACCACTGTTTTCGAATAGCAATTTCCTAAAATATCTTAAATTCTTGCTTAAGACCGCTACCCCCTCGAATAATATATCACCTGATAGGTTGTTTAACAGAGTATCGTTTTGATAAAGTTTTTGAAGAATGGAGTGAGCTAGCTGGTGGTGAAAAACGGAACTAACAGAACACAATTTTGTTAAAATTTCGGAATATAACAATGTGATTTATTTTAAATTTTAAAATGGTTTATAATACATGATAAAAAATGTAAACAAAGAATGGTGTGACACATTTCAAGGTGCGTGAAAGGAGGGACGCGAACAAAATTAGGAAATTTAATAAGGAGATCTGTTTTACACTTTAAGGTAGTTTATAACGCATGTTAAAATTTTTAAAGTACTGGCGATGCTCTGGAGAGAACGCTGCACGAAGTTATGCATGAAGTTTTGCACCTTGAAGGCCGATTTTCAGTTTTTTCAATTTAATTCATATGCGAATTTTAGTGGGTTTCGAGGCGATTTTTTCACATTAGCGAAAAAGAAAGCGGTTTCATTCTTTCGACCTAATTTAGTGAATTTTGTTCTCTTTTCAATATAATTTATTTGGATTTCGTGCAACGATGTTTGGATTTTTAGTGAATTATTTAATGTAAATTTTGCCGCTATTATTCGACACTAGTAAAAGGAATTTTGCTTAAAACTTTCAGGCTGATGTATTAAATTTTAGCTGTTAAGATTTATGAATTTCAGCTAATTTTAATGCGATTTTTCGAGATTTTTTGCGTTTGATGTCGAATTTTTGTCATTCATGAGATATTTCTAATTACAAAGTTTTACCCTATTAGAGTAAATTTTGACCCCTGTGATTTTTTTTTAATATTAGTGATTTTTACTGCACTTTTCAATGCAATTTTTAGGAATTTTTCGAATTTTATGGCGATTTTTTGATATTCGGAAGTAAAAATTGATTTCAAACTTTTAATCTAATATGATTTTAGAGATTTTTAACGCGACTTTTCAAGAATTTTTGTGTTCCGTGTCGATTTTTTATTATCTATAAAGGATTTCCATTTACTACGTGATTATCCGGTCGACCAATTTCGCCAAATTATATCAATCGTGAAACAAGATAAATTATGTAAATATATGTAATTTTTATGTTAAATAATGAAAGAAGAGATAATTTAGAAAAACATTAATACAAATACATATAAAAATAAGAAGTAGAAACCACTTGATGACGTAACAAACATATGTAATATGTTTAATGTCAAGTGAATATGGAATTTACGATCCGCCATTATTTTCATTTAATCTTATGGTTTGACCCAGATAGTTTCTTGGTCAACCGGATAATCAAATAGTACAGATTTCCGTTTAGAATGTTTTATCCGTTTGATGAAATTCTGATTACTGCGATTTAAAAAATAACTAGCGATATTTAGTGCATTTTTCAATGCTTTTTTAATGTGCTTTTTTAATGCGATTTAGTACTATTTTTTTCGATCCCCACCACAGTGGTGTTTTAACAATAAAAAAATTATTTTGGTTTCAAACTTTTAGCCTAATATAGTAAATTTCACCATTTACCTTTTTTTAATTTTGTCGATTTTCAATGTGATTTTTGATATATTTTGTGTTTTGCGTCGATTATTTTGTAATTCATGTAAAAAAGAATGATTGCTATGTTTTACACGACTAAGAAAATTTTTTTATTCACGGGATTTATTTACATTTAGCGATTTTTAATGAATTTTTCAATGGTTTTGTATTGGTTTTTTGAATCTCACGGCTATTTTTTGAAATTTCGAAAAGGAAATTAATTTCAAACATTTACACTTCATTTACAAATTTTGAAATTTAGTGATTTTTAAATGCAATTTTTAGCAATCTTTTCATTATTTCTCACGCTTTGCGCCGATTTTTTCATTCGTATCTAAGAAAGAATTCAGATTACACTATTTTACTCTATTAATGTAAATGTTGTCCCCCGCTATTTTTAAATTTGAAACGATTTGTAATGCATTTTTGAATACAATTTTTAGATGTTTTCGAGTCCACGGCGATTTTTTCACAATTGGAAAAGAAATTTTTAAATAATTTGTAGCTTAATGTAGTAAATTTTGACATCAATGATTCAGATTTTTGGTGTATTTTCATAAAATGTTTAGCAAGTTTTGTGTCGATATTTTTTTACTAATGAAAGAGTTCAGATTTCAATGTTTTGTCCCATTATGGTAAATTATGTGCGCAGGAATTTAATATAAATGTTTATCTTACTATGGCAAATTTTGTCTGGATTTTTGAATTTTACTGATTTTTAATCTGTTTTATAGTGATTTTTCAAGTTGTGTGACAGTTGTTGACATCGGTAAAAGAATTTCGGTTTCTAACTTTTAACATAAATAGTACAATTTGTTCTCCATGCTTTTATGAATTTTGCCAATTTCTAATGCGATATTCAATGTAATTTTTAGTTAGTTTGGGGGATTTTAGGTGTTCCTTGTTGACTTTTCTTTATTCATGAACGATTTCCGATTACAATATTTTCGACTGAATATTAAATTTTTACAGCCATGACTTTTAAATATGCAGCGATTTTTTAATTTTCGATACGGTTTTTAGCCATTTTTTTAAGTTCCTTGGCGATTTTCTGCCATTCAGAAACCAATTTCGATATCAAACATTTTGTTTAATATAGTTATGTTTCGAATGCAATGTTTTATCTCTTAATATGATTTTGGCTTTCCATGCCTACATTTTGTAATTTAGGAATGATTTCGATAATAACCCCCCCCCCCCCCCCCCCCCCGCCCTGCCTTAATGTTAATTTTTTAAGCATTGACTTCCAAATATTTAGCTATTTTTAATGCAATTTTCAATGTAATTTTTAGCCATTCTTCAAGTTCCGTGGCGATTTTTTTACATCCGGAAATCGATTTCGATTTCAAACTTTTTGGTTAATATGGTTAATTTCTTGATTACAATATTTTATATTATAACAGTGAATTTTTACCCTAGGGATTTTTTAATGTTTTACGACTTTCATTACAACTTTCAATGCAATCTTTGGGCTTTCTCAGCCCTTTTTTTTTTTTTTTAACATTTTCCAAAGGAATTCGATTTTAAATTTCTAGACTAATAAGAGTTTGGTTTCAAACTTTTATAACTTTACGGTAATTGTTTTGCTCTCTTATTTTGATCTACAGCCGTTTTTAATGCAATATGCTTTTTTTTTTTTTTTTTTTTTTTTTTTTTTGAGTTCACGGCGATTTTTTTCAGATACGGAAAAGGAATTCGGTTTTTAATTTCTTTGCTAATATGATAAATTTTCTCCTGTTAAAGGTTTTTATTGCGATTTTTTAGCGGTTTTTTTTCTATTTAAATGTTTTTTATATTATCAAATTAATTAGAATTGAAACATTTATCCAAGTAGAGTAAATTTTAAGTTCCGTGATTTTGAAAATTTCGCCATTTTTAAAGCGATGTTTACGTTTCTTCGCGACCCGCTTCGATTTTTTAGACGTTCAATTTTTGGCCGAATTTATTAAATTCTGATCTCTTTTCTTCAAAGTTTATTCGAATTTTGAAACACAATTTTTGAATTTTGTTTTATATTTTTATTAGGTTTTTAATGTTTTTTGCGATTTGTAAGATTTTTCCACATTAGTAAAAATAATCCAGCTTCAATTTTCTAGCCCATCTCTTTTCGACGAAGTTTAGACGAAATTCGTGCAGCATTTTTTTAAATTTTCGATGTTTTTATTATGATTTTTAAAGTTTTTTCGCAATTCTTGCTATACAGATTCTTTTTTGATGAACCCGGGCAACGCCGGGCAGAACAGCTAGTAAATAAATAAATAAAATAAATGTTTCCTGGACCCATTGCAGCAACATTGTTTCTTCAATTACACGCATTTAAATTTGTGTCTGATCCCTTGAAATCTCGCGATTTATTAAAATTGTCATAACTCTCTGAGTTTTAAAAATATCAAAATGAATTTTTTCTTTTTTTTCTGTTCAGTTCAGGAATGGATAAGGAAACATTTTCTAACTGAAAGTTTTATCCTCAGGGGGTCGTATAAAAATTTAATTTTCGTAATTTATAAAATAGACCTCCCCCTCCCCATGGAGTTGTAACTTATCTTATCAAAAATTTCACCTTTTTTTAGGAATTTTTGCAATTGGAAGTATGGGTCTAGGGGCAGTATTTAAGGAGATAGCCTCTTGTTTCGATATTTATGACTCACCCTGTATATTAACACGCAGTTTGTCTCAGTGTTTGTCTTTCAAAAACAGCAAAGTAGAAAAAGCATGTTCTCATAAGCACAAAGTATTGAATTTCATCAAGGACCTCAAGGCTGATTTAAATATTTCTGGGTATTCTGTTCGTATATTAATCTAGAAAGAAATTATTTTCCCTTAAATATTATTTGCTGTTGAAAATGTCATATCTTTTTTTAACAGATGATATAAAAGATATATTTTGATGACACTTCATTGTTCCGCGGCCTACCAAAAAAACTGCCGCGACCTATAGATTAGAAACCGCTGCTCTAGCATGCAAATGAGATTTAAAACGGCCTATACAATACAAGCGTTGATCGCAGCCTTCGATACAGGAAAATTGTCGCTTTAATGTCCCTTTAAATAATGTTAAAGTACCATTGAAATAACTCTGAATTGCAAATGCGATTGAAAGCATTAGATATTAGTAGTGAGAAAATAAGAGTAGGAGGACAAGAACCGGCGGAGTCGCGGAGCTGTCTCGCCATCCTACCTTGTCCCCCGCCACCACTGCACTGCCCACTGACGGGGAAATAGCGTTTTAGAGTTAATTTTCTACTATAACATGAGGAATAAACGCTAGATTGACTAGATAATCATACTATAAGATGAAGATTAAATTTATATTTGAATTTTTGGACAGCCGTCTCCTTTAAAAATATTAGCTGACCCGCCCGGCGTTGCACGGTTCCGTGATAATAATATTAAAGGAACAGGAAATTTGTGATTTCATCTCTAACTCGAAATACGTGAGATTACGTTGTCTGAAGTACACGGCCACTGACTGTGTGAAAAATTGATTTTAAAAAGTGAACAAATAATATTTAGCGGTAAAAATGTTCAAAAAGACTGCAATGGAAACGGGAGAGGAACTTGCATACAATTCAAGAATACATAAGATCAGGATGCATAGAAAAATCTATCATTTTGACAAAACTGACAAAAAATCGATGCTAAACGCACAAAAAATCAAAAAATCGCTAAAACTCACATCGAAAATCGCATTGAAAATGGCATTAAAAATCACTGAAATTGAAAAATCATAGCAGACAAAATTTAGTTCATTAAGCTGAAAGTTTGAATCAATTTTCTTTTTATCATTGTCAAAAAATAGCCGCAAAATGCGAAAAAACACTAAAAATCGTATTAAAAAAATTCTCTAAAAATCAAAAATCGCCGCAAGAATTCCGAATAAACTTTATTGAAAAGAGAAAAAAAATTACTTTTTTGAGTGAAATGAATGAAACCGTATTCCTTTCACTAATATGGAAAAATCGCCTCGAAACATAAAAAGAACGCTAAAATCGCCTAAAAAATTAAATTTAAAAAATCTAATCAAAAATTCAAAAATCGGGCTTCGAGGTGCAAAACTAGTATAGAGGCAACTTTCCTCCAAATTTTGTAACTCGACATGCAGCGCTCTCTTCAGAACACAGCTGACACACACACAATCTTGTCTCTTTATTATTATAGATTATTAATTAAGCAAAATAATGGAAAATATCAATTTTTAACCGATTTCTTTAGATTTTTTTTCAACTATACGATCTGTTTACCAATTTAAAAAAGGAAAGTTAAACATGCATTTAAATTTTGATTGATCAACACCCTAATGAGTATTAGCAAAACAATGAAATATAAAGTTTTTTACTGAACAAAAGACTGATTTCTTAAGATTTTTTTCAACTGCAAGTTCAGAATATCAACTATCAATTATTACTTTTTTTTAATTATTATTCATATATATATATATATATATATATATATATATATATATATATGAATTCAAAATGTGAATGTGAGTGTGAATATGAATTCAAAATGTGAATATATGAATCCAAAAATTGTGGAACATATTTTTAATCTTAGTTTCGTAATATATTAATCTTTTAACAGCTAAAGTCCTTTTTCTTTTTTTTATTTAACTTATTAATAATCTATAGCTTGTTTCTCAAAAGGGCGGGAAATTAATTTCGTAAATCTTTCCTTTTTGGAATATTCTCGAGATTTTTAATTTTATTTTTATTGATCACCTGATCTGTGTTAATGCGCGAAGATGCTAAAAGGCTTGTCTCTTTGCGAGACGTGAAGTAATTCCTACCCGAGGTTCGCGCCTCCTAGGCCAATCAGAGGTGATCATTTTTATTACGTAGATTCAGATTAATCCTGGTTGGATTTTTAAAATGATTGACGCGGAGTAGGAGGGCTACTTTGTCGTGCAAAAGGGGATTTCTCATTTGGGTTTTTAGGAGCACAGAATGCATCTTTCCTTTCAACTGCCTGGACGCCCGACAATTTGTTCCTGATAAATTGTAAGATGGAATGACGTAACTTAATCACGAAGTTGGTGAAGTGGAAGTTCGATGAGAGTGCCAAGGTGATGGCGGGAAAGAACTTAACTTATTTATGAGTTCTAATAAAATTAATTTAAAGACTACTTGATTGAACTTTCTTATGGGGAAATACCCCAATAAACTCATCCACTGCTGGACAAACTGCCGGAGCGACTGCTCAGCTCATTCCACTGTTGACTTTTAGTGAGTAGAAGAATAGTCGCCATCGTCGTATCATGACATATATACAGCTCATATTCAAAATATTAGAATAATTACCTTTTTTTTAGAAATTGAAAATATCGTTTGGTAATTTAATGTCTTTTAATGAAAATATGCAAACGATATTTTTATTAAGAACTTATTGTTGATTAAACTTACTTGTTATCTTAAATTTAATATCATTTTTGAAAAGATTAATTGCAAAAAAAATTATTTTGAAAAGTCAAAATATTAGAATATTTATTCAAGTGGTTCAAAATATTTGAATATTTCACATTAATTCTCCTTTAATTATTACCAATTCTTAACTGGTGACATCATTGATTAAATTCACACTATTTTATTTAAAATCAGTATTCTTTTTTGCAGTTTGTTTCTTTTTCGTCTTAAAATGGGCCGTGTGAGTGATATTCCTGAATCTACTAAACTTCGTATGGTTGATTTGTATCGGCACGGTAAAAATCAATGTTTTATAGCGAATTATTTACATTGTTCGCAGTCGAGCGTTAGTAAAATACTAACACAATATTCAAAAATTGGAAAATTTCAAAATAATCGCCGAAATGGTGGCCGAAAACCAAAAACATCTGCTGACAGGAAACTGAAGCGTATAGTTAAGAAAAACCGTTTTAAAAGTGTGCGATTCTTGCACCGAAAATGGAAAGAAGAAGGAGTTGAAGTTTCTACATCGACAACATTAAGACGTCTCCATAAATTTAAATTTGAATCTCGTGTACCGAAAACAAAACCTCTCATGAGTGTAAGACAAAAGCATATAAGATTGAATTGGTGTAAATCAAGACGTTTATGGAGCAATGAAGATTGGAAAAATATATTATTTAGTGATGAAAGTATGTTTTGTGTTTCATATGGTAATCAAGGTATTCGAGTTTGGAGAATGAAACAAGAAGCATTTGATAAAGAATGCCTTAAACGTTCCGTAAAATTTGCTGCTAGTGTCATGGTTTGGGGTTGTATGAGTGCAGAAGGACCTGGAAAGTTATGCATCGTCTACGAAAAGGTTAACTCTCTGATATATCAAGAAATTTTAGAATATTACATGATTCCATCATCAGAAGATTTATTTGAAAATGATTTCATCTTTCAACAAGATTTAGCGTCCCCGCATACCTCGGTGTCAACTAAGAATTGGTTCCGCCAACACAACATTAAGGTACTTCCTTGGCCACCAAATTCACCAGATCTTAATCCCATCGAAAACTTATGGTGTATAATGAAGAAAAAACTTCAAGAAAATCCTCCTTCAAGTAAAACTGAGTTAGTGGCACGTATAAAGTCTATTTGGGCTAATATTGATATAAATGTTTGTAAACACCTTGTATATAGTATGCAAGATCGATTGTACGCTGTTATGAAAGCTAAAGGGGATGCTACAAAATATTAACTACCATTTACTTCATATTCATAAGGTAATATTGTTGCGTAAAATAAAATATTCTAATATTTTGAACCAATCTAAATTTTATTCTAATATTCTGGTGTGTTTAAGGAAGCTGTATACCTAATTTATTGTGCTGTATTTTATATTTTATAAATGTTAAAATCTTATCTAAACATTCCAGATTTAATTTATAAGAAATTTAATTGCATTTACTTAGTATAAAAAATAAATAAATGACAAATAATTTTTTCTTATTACTTTTTCTCAATTATTCTAATATTTTGAATATGAGCTGTATATATATATTATTTATTTATTTTATTTATTTTATTTATTTATTTATTTATTTATTTATTTTGATAAAATGGAAAATTTTAAATGTACTGCATTTAACTGTCCTATAGATCTAGTTAAAAAAATCATGGTTTTTTTTTTTTTTTTTTTTTTTTTTTCATTTTAAGGGTTTAGTTTTCTTAGCTAAAAGTAAATTATGTAACTGAATATATTTTTCAGACATACAGACACAAGCTATTACAATTGTCTGTGAAGTAGTTCTTAAACATTTTTAATTTGATTTAAAAAATGTCTTCGAATTGAAATAACTTTTTTATTAAATTTAACTCTGCTGCCATCTATATTCTTATTGAAAAAGATGAACAATTTTATAATTATACATCAAAGATTTGTATTTATTAATTAAAGGGCAAAGTATTTTGAAAGTAATGTTAAATGAAACAATCTGTGCGTTCTACGATCACACTTACCCATTTGATAATTCTTTAATTTAGTACTTTTCTTTTCTTTTCTTTATTTTCAAATAGACTTTTTTTAATTATTATTATTATTATTTTTTTTTACTATTTGGGAAAATTGTTGTTGTTCTCGGTAGAGAATTGGAGAATCTTAAGTATATCTGAATCTTTTTATTGGTTGAATTCCGCAACTTATTTTATTTTATACCTTTTCTGATTGGTCCGTGCTTAATGTCCAAAAATTAAATACTTCTGTTGCCACGATGACAAAAAAAGTATTAAAAACTACAATAATAATAATAATAATAATAATAATAATAATAATAATAATAATAATAATAATAATAATTTTTCTTTATACGACGGTGTAAAATTTGAAAATGTGCGATGTTTAGAAGTTTGAAAATTTGCAGTACCGAAAATTGTTAAATTGAAATTTCATTTAATATTTGTTTATGATTGGTCCTGGAATATTAATGTGTCTCTAAAAGTCCATGCATATTAATATGACTCTATTATTAAGTAACTATCTTTTGATCATCATAAAAATGATGTTATTATTGTTTTCTTTTTTAATATAGAAATCATTTATGTCTAAAATTGTAGTCTTTGAAAATATTATTTTCCAAGTAGTCGTTGTAATTTGTTAAATTACAATTTTTTTTTTTTTTTTTTTTTTTTTTTACAGTTTTGGAACAGAAAAATTAATTTCGATAAATTTTCGAAACTGAAAAAATATTTAAGTTGAATTGTAATTTTCATTTCTTCAAAAATAACTTTTTCCGTTTTTTTTTTTTTTTTTTTTTTTTTTTTTTTTTTTTGTTCTATTAGAAGTTTTATTTTAAATTATGAGAAAACACTAACAGTAATTTTTTGAATTAGGTTATTTCTGACGGGTGACCAGATAACCTATTTGGTGGTGCATCTTGGTGGATTCCTCCTGGATTTGACAGTGGGATTTTTCATGCTTATGAGATCGACCCGATTTTATGCATTTTTCTTCTGCGCCATGTTCAACCTGATGAACTCCAGAATGTTTGCTATTGGTGAGTGAAATATTTTTCAGTATCTTAAATGCGGTATCAGGAATATTTTCAACATCCGCTGTATATGAAGTGCAAAAATGAATATAAAGGGTGGAAAAATAGAAAATTCAGCATACATAAAGTCCTTTTTCAAGTTCTCATATAGTAGGAGTGCACAACCTGTGGCCTTCGGGACACATTGATACCACTATTTTCATGCAAAGTAATTTTTCTTATAATAATGGCAGAAACTTTGCTATTAAATAAAACAAACGTCCCTTTTCAAATATTCTGGCAAAAAGGTTATTCATCACTATCATACCGAGACATCTTCTTCAAGAAAAAAAAATAGAAATAAGAAATTAGAGGTAGCCACATCACTAACAATTGTGCTTACGTTAGTGCTAAAACTATAATGCTCATTTAATATATATTAATAAAAGAAAGAATCGCTCTCTGAGTGTGTATGTGTTTGTGTCTTTTGGCGATAATCAGCGAAATCTACAATACGTAGAAGTCTAATTTGCGTTACGATGTTCCAAATAAGATTTTCATGCACCTGAGTCTCATCTTTTTAATTTCTTGAGAATTAGCCGAGCTATTAATTAAAAACAAACCCTTTTATCGCAAAAATCGGCAGACGCGAGCGCACATGCCCAGTCCCTGCTGTCTGAGTATGTGCTCTAATAGCTTCTAAGCACAGCGTAAATGGGAAGAACCAAATGCTGATTTTTAGGGTTTCGTTCATCTGACGAAACCCTATTCGTCTCTGTCCTTTGTTTGTTTGTCTGTCGCAGAGTCCGTAAACAAAAACTCAGTGGCGCAGCCAGAATTCGGTTCTGGGGGGTTAGATTTTTTGATAAAGGTGATTGCCGGTTATTTGAATCGCCGGTTAATAGAATCGGTACTAATTAGAATCAAAGAGCATCTGTGTGGCAGGAAATCATCGGTTTTTTTTTTTTTTTTTTTTGCATAATATATCTCAGAAAAGTGATTTAGTACAAATAACCAATTTTTACTTAACTAATCCATGTAATGCGCAGTTTCACAATTTAAAGCAGGATTTTCGCCATTTATTGAATAACTTTATTAAATGAAATCCCATTCACTAAAGCGGTGGATTCTAAAGAGCGCCATAACAATGAAATATTAAGTTTGGTTTTGATTCATGTAAGCGGAAATTATAGAGATTTTTCTTAGCTCTGGGAGGGGTTTTAACCCTAAAACTGACCCCCTGGCTGCGCCACTGCAAAAACTGTATAAGACAGAGACTTCAAATTTTGTGAACTTACAGTTGAATACCTACATCATAAAAATTTGAAAAAAATCTATTACTTTGATTTAATTAATTTTTTCATTGTCATTCATTCACTTTTGCCACTTAAATTTTAAAAGAGAATCTTAATTTCAATGTTTTCTGTGTATACATCATAGTTTGCAGGTAAAGCATCTCGTTAGTACATAGAAGGTTCTTAGTTCAAGCTACAGTGCTGGAAAATGAAATTTTCGTATTAAAATGGATTTAATTAAAAAAAAATTGTATTTTTTGCCAATTTAAGGGTTTATATTATTAGGATTTCTTTCGCCTAGCATTCGTAATATTTTTTGGAATTCAATTTTCGTTCTATTTTAAAAACTATTGCGATTTATTAATGATTCAGCATTTTAAATTTCGTTTAAACATTTTTTTTTAACTTTATAATTTTAGATTTTCAAAATATTTGGATTTTATTTAAATAATTTGATTTCAAAATTTTAAATTTGATTAAAATAAATAACTTCCTTTTGCAATTATTTTAAAATTAAATGTATTGGTACTACCATCTATGTTAAAATTTCAATAATTATAAATTAACAATTTGGATTGATTAATTAAAGGACAAGTTGCTTTGAAAGAAATATTAAACGAAATCCTTAGGAGATCTGCGATCACACCTGCCCATTGTTTTTTCTTTTTGTCTTTTGGTATTTTTATTTTTATTTTTTTAGGGGGGGGAGGGGGGGAGGGTTGTTTCAATTTTTACCCATCAAATTGTTGAATGCGGGAAAATAAGGAATATCTATAAGTTATATAAGTTAAATTTCGTGCTTTTACGTCCTAAGCACTTCAAACAGTTCTAAAAAATATTGTTAACCCTTTGAAAAGTAAGTTCAAAAAGGATCGTTTTCGACTTTTTCTCCCTTTCGGCAAACTTTCCCCAATAGAGGTCGACTTTAAAAAGTACCGATTCAAAAAAATATTTATTTAAAGCTGAGATCTTCTCTCCGACGGTGCAATCGTTTCTGAAAAATACGAATTTTAACCTTTTAGATGAAATTCGCGATTGCAGGCCTCCCGAAGACGATCTTTTCTATACGCTAAAAGCAATTAAACGTCGCTTCGGTATTCTGTCAGAGTCTTTTTTTGAGCATTATCGGCAGACAGTGCTTACAGTACCTACAAAAATTTTTAAATGTTCGGACACCGAAGAAATATTTAAAAAAATAATAAATCTGAGAAATTCTCGATGGAAACGGTAAAAGGCGGGGTAATGAGATCAGGCACGTAGACAGCGAGTGGGCTAAGGGGGGAGGGGGGAAAGGGAAGCTTCTCCCGAAAGTTTAAAAAGACTTTGCAAAGTTATGTCTAATCATAACAAAAAGCTACAATATACTTCTTGTTATTTATCTTCCATTACATTAAAACTACATACATTTTTAGTTGTAAAAATAGAAATTTATTCAACTATAGCAATCGTTCCTTATATCATTCGTTCATATATTGCTCTTTATTCATATATACCACAAATAAGTATAAATAAATAAAAAAATTTCTTCAAACACAGTTTTAACTGAAAATACAGAGTAAAATTCGATAACAATTCCACATCATTAATTTGATAAAGGAAAGGTAACTCTAATACACATGTAGCATATAGGAGTTCAATGTAAAACATTTGCTTGCATGATATGTTCTTCCTTAATTTCATATTTATAAGACTGGTTCGAATAACTCAGTTACATGTTGTTGACATGTTCGAAAAATTTAACGATTAGAATGTTAGTCTACTGGAAGAGAATACAAATATTTTAACATTGAGTAATAAATTTGAAGTTCTTTAGTATAAGTTGGTACTTTAAGAGGGAGAGCTGAACAGAAATATTGCCATGCTTTTCAGAAATTTCTAAAGAAAATAATGTAGATTTCTTATTACTTAAAAATACCATATCAAAACGTCATATAATAAAATTTGGAAAAAAAAAATCCAAAACTTTCCAAATGATGAATTGGTTGAATAATTAAACCCTTTTTGTTTCATATTTTAAAATCCAATATCCTTTTAACTGGAAAAAAAAAAAAAAAAAAAAAAAAAAAAAAACAGTTGTTTGTTATTTCGAGCGACGAAACAATCTCTGACTAGCAAAAAAATTTTGTTATCGATTGAAAAATAATATGCTAATTTGAAGAAAAAACCAATTAACATTTGATTCAGTTTACACTGATCTACATAATTGAAACAGGCCTTTCAAGATTAGATGACATTATAATAAAATAAAGGTTTCGATTGCATCCAAAGGTTAACTTACGGCTTACTATTTTTACTCTTTTTCAGTAAGAGAGGCGCTTGATTTTCATTCACCGTCACAGCTGGGAAAGGTGTTTCTATGGTACCGAGTGCTAAATTTTGTTTCAGCATGTACGCAGAGGCGACCCATTAGGCTGAGTAGGCTGAAGCCTAGGGGCCCGGAAGGAAAAGGGGCCCCGGTTGTACGATTTTCTTCCAGATTTTTTTCTTCATATCAGCTCTAAAAAAAATCTTTTTTTTTTTGGGGGGGGGGGGGTTAATTGAAGATACTTTTACTTTCGAAACCGGTTGAGAAAGTAGAAATATCCTGATTAATGATAATAATAATATCTTCAACTAAACCATAAAAAGTGAAAAATGGCATTTGTCGAGAATGATCTCATCTATCCAATGCACAACTCGTTTAAAAATATTGAAATGCAAACGAGATGTTTAAAAAAAATTCCATCATAGGATTAACATTATAGAGCAGGGGAACATGAAGAACATGGGGAAAACTTATGTTAATCCTAGGGGCAGTTCTTTGGAGATTCCTCGCTCGCAATTTAATATTTTTGAATAAAATTTTGTCTTTTTTTTATTACTTTCACTTTCACAACCGGTTTGAACTGGTTCTGAAGGAGTATCATCATACAAAAAAAAAAATAAAAATTGTAACAAAAATTGAAAAGGCAAAAACTAGACCTATTATAGGTCGTCCTAAACTATCCTATAAAGAAAAAAAAATCATCTAAAAATATTAAAATGCGAGCGAGAAATCTGCAAAGAACAATATTTAGATAATATTGTCGACGTATAAGAATATTTAATGTATTTAAAAATTTCCCCTTTTTTATGACCAAAACTTACCGAACTATGGCATTTTTAATTTTATGAAATTTCAATGTTTTTCTGCACTAAAGATACTTTCACCCTTTTTTGTGCCAAAAAATACAAAAAAATATTTTTTTTTTTTTGGGGGGGGGGGAGGTCCACAAAAAACCTAGCCTAGGGGCCCGAGAGGTAGTTAATCCGCTTCTGCATGTACGTGAAGGGTATTCGTGAGATCTCGTTTCTCTTTTTATCACTCCATTTTCTTTTTTTTTAAATAAATAATGAAAATTTTGTCCTACATTTAATCAGGATAATTCGATGACATGACAATGCGTGGTACGACGTATCCAAAGATGAGGGACTTCGGACTGAAAAATATGAAAGCACAATATTAATAAGCACTCATAGAATGGTAACAATAGACGTCACTTGGATTCACTTGAAAAAACCCTCTTATTTTAATCTTCTAGGGCATACTATGATGATAAATATTTCTTGGGTAAATGAGCAAACAATGTATACAAATTTAAATTTAAAATAAGATTTTTAACATATTCACCAGCCATTCGGCTTGGAGAAAATTATAATCATACAACGCACATTTTCATTTTAGAAATTTTACAGAGATACAAAGATATATGCTGAATAATCAGTTTTTTATTGTTCATTTCTTAGCGTTAGTTCCGTATCTGCATCTGTGCAGTGCTGCCGCCTTTTGAGATGTAAACAAGTTATTTTCTTTCGCTTTCTCGGTTAATAGAAACACACACAATTAGAATATAATAAAAGTTAAAATGTACTTCATGCACACCTAACGACAAAAAGTTGCATATTTCACAAACATGGGTACCACTTTTTTAATTCTGGCACAAAACAAATGTATGACATTATATTATTTCTGACACAGCTTCCAGTTCAGAACGATAAGAATCTCTCAAAACGGAAATAAAGTAGGAAAAAACAGATAAGACGGTAGCAGATGTGACTTTTATGTAAACTAGTGATGGTGTTTGTGAAGGACAAGCGTCTCTAAAGAAAAAATTAAATATAATACAGTTCTGAATATAGAAGCAATCAGGAGTTCTTAGCGAGCGCATTCCTCGCATTGTATTCTTATGATTTAAGTCTTTTAAAAGTACGAGGTGGAACCCGTCGAAATTTGACGAAAGAAAATCTTGAAAAAAAAAACTGTTTCATTTATTTAAAATAAATATACAAAATTAGTTACAGTAAAAAATACATCTTATATTGGTCAGTCTAACTCTCGAACAAATATTATTTTAAGCTAAAATTAACAAAATTAATAAAATCGAAATTTACCGGATTTTATAATAGACGCATTTTAATTTCTGTTTTTTTTTTTTTTTTTTTTTTTTTTTTTTCTAATTTTAAGAGATAATGGAGATATTCTGTTGCCACAATTACAAAATTGGTACTAAAAATTAGAAAAAAAAATTAATATTTTAAAAATAAATTGAGATACGGTTTTTAAAAAAATTGCATTTAAAGGTACATTTTTCTCTATATGACGGTCCAAAAATTTAAAATGTACGATGTTTAGAAGTGTAAAATTTTTAGTACCGAAAATTACAAAACCGAAATTACATGAAAAGTGTTGCGCATTTTAATTTCAATTTTTATTTATTCTTTCTTTTCTTTTCTTTTTTTTCTTTTTTTTCAGTTTTAAGAGAAAATGGGGGTGATTCTGTTGCCACAATTACAAAATTGGTACTAATAACTATAAAAATAAATTAATATCTCAAAAATAAATTGAGATACAGCTTTCAAACACACTTTTTTTTCTCTATACGACGATGTAAAAATTTAAAATGTGCGATGTAAAATTTGCAGTAGCGAAAATTGAAAAACCGAAATTGCGTTGGAAATGTTGCCAAATGACGTATGCGTTACGCACAGATATCCTTTATAATATAGATTTTTCAATTTAAAAAATATTTACCTATAACCATATGCAGAAATAATAATCTGTTGCCAAATAAAATTATGTGTTTTATTCAGATCTCTAATAAGGCAGAAACATAAAGCCCTAAAAATAATTTTATTTAATTACGTTAACGAATTAAAAAAAAAAAAAAAAAAAAAAAAAAAGTTTATTCAGGATTAGCGACAAAATTTTGGACAAAAAGGGGGTGGTCAAAAGCGCAAACAGTTTGCGCACTACTGTGCTAGAGAAGTCGTACCTTATTTGCAGTATATTACAAAACAGACGTATCTTTAAACTCTTTTCTTGTTTTAGGCATGTTCCCATACGTGATGCTAGCTGTGAGTCGTACCTTATTTGCAGTATATTACAAAACAGACGTATCTTTAAAATCTTTTCTTGTTTTAGGCATGTTCCCATACGTGATGATAGCTGTGATGCCGATATTCTGCGAAGCAGATTGGCCTAAACGTTTTCTGAGCAAAAATTATAAACTCCAGTCTCTTCTCCTCTACGATTCACCCCCAGGTATAAACGATGCTTGTATATATGCCGATGAAGATTCGACGAAAAATGATAATGAATCTGTAAGTATATTTTTACCTAATTCTTTGGCATATACCATTTTTATGGGGTGAAAACAATCATATTTAGTCAATTTAGTATTTAGTATTAGAAATCAGCCATTTGACACCGTTGAGAGTGGGTACCCTGTATAATGTAACGATTTTATGTAATGAAATTATTAAACTTTTTTGAGACATTTAAATGCAAAGCTTGTAGAATGCTGTTGATAATATAATTTTAGTATGCTGTTATTGTCATCTACAGCATTTCTTAAAATTAATTCTATTACCCTACCCACTATATGCAGTAATTACATAAAAGACTTTAAGTTATTATTGATTCAAAACGACTTTTAAATTTTTTCTTAATTCTTTTCTGTAATAGGAACTATTTTAAAGTACCGAAAGTAAGTCCCCTTTGGATACTACTCCCCCAATATATGTATATTTTTAGGGGGGAGGGAGTAGGATTAAATTTGTTGGTTATTTACATAGGGACATCCAAAAATGTATACACGGCAGTGACTTTAAATGGCAATAATAATTTTTCATATTTAAAAATTAAATGTTTAAATGTTTTTCTGGTAGAGTTTCATATCACCTTTTAACATTTTAATAAAATTTTGTAAGATTTCACTTCAAATTTTATTTTTGTTGCATAACACTTTCTTCAAGTCGCGTCTTCAAATACAATATTTAGTTTTGACATATTTAAAAAAAAAAGGAAAAAAAAAGCAGATCTTAATAGAGAATTCAAAAGTCTTTTTCTTTTCATTGCTAATTTAATAACTTTTAAATCTGTGGTAGTGAAAAGACTTTTAGTGACACATCATACGCAGTATAGGGTAAACCTTGCAATCGTTTTGAAAATAAAAAAAAAATTGATGGATTTACACATTTCAGACATTGGAGATTCTGAAAAACATATTTTTAAAAAAATGCCGTCCGTCCGTCTGTCTATGTGTCTGTAAACGCTTTATCTCCCGAACAAATTGAGATAGAGGATTGAAATTTTCTAAGTACTTAATATGTAAGGATGGGACGAAGCCTATTGAATATCAGTAACCTCCATTATCCAGAACTTTTTTTTTGGACTCTCGAAAGGTATATAAATTTTTATCTACCTCATGAAAGGTATATAAAAATTTTCGAATTTTTTTATTTTAAGGAGTGGACGTAAAAGGCAATAAAATAACACAAATTTTGCATAAAGAACGAAATCGATCGGATTATTAGTTGTCGAGATATATGCAGAAATATTTTCATATTTTCATATTTTTTGATTTATGTTTTTCAGAGCCCATCGGAATGTAAGAAGCGGCCAAGTACTGTTACTTTTCGTCATCGAGTAACTGCATTCCTTTTCTGCAGTTATTTTGCCTTCCAGGGCTTTCTGCCTTATTCACATTGGCTCACAAAAGGCTACAACACGTGGACCCAAGGATTGTATGGCTACTCATGGGACATGATGGTTCATAACTGGAGATATGTGCACACTACCATTACAGTTGTCGATAAGAAAACTGGAAAACTCTTTCACTTAGATCCAGATGTAAGTAAAGTTACAGAGTTTTGCATGTAATGCAAAGAATACAAAGAGATTTTAATAAGATTTTCCATCCAAGACCATCGTATCTTGTGATAGACCGGTTTGCATTTTCAGAAAGAATCACGTTTTGAGCACTTTATCGCCAAAACAACAATTGGCGCGGAGATGAAGTCAATGCTACGCACCCTTTCTTGTTTGTGACGTCAAACGCCTAGCGAATAGCAACCCTTCCTTCTGCAAAGAGATCGCGCTTATTGTTCATTTGTTTTACCGTAAATGTTATCAAACAAAGACTATAATATGAGGAAATGTTATTCACCGTTGTCTACGATTAAAACATAGTTTAAAACAAAGAGCCTTTTCAGATTAAATTTCACAATGCTTTAAATTTCACAAAACATCTAAACAGTTTTTTTTTTTTTTTTTTTTTTTTTTTTTTTCCGCAATTCAAAAATATTATTTCCTTAACTTGCTATGTTCGAAGAAATCGAGAAGTTAATTAAAAACAGTAGTAAAGATTCTCTTGTAATAAATATAATTCTATTAATCATATGTTTTATGATACATTTGAACTTAGTTTATTTTGTGTTTGGCGATGCAGCTAGCTGAACGTTCTCGCTTTCGCCAACTCGCCAAGGCTGGTGCTCAAAACATGATTCTTTCTGAAAATGCGACCGGTTTGGATTTGGAGCAAAAGCATGGCGAGATTATGATTAATTGGGGCCCTGAGCAAAAATAAAATAAGGGGGCCTCTTTAGAATCAATGCCACGTTATTCAAATAGAGCTGATGGTCACTCAGTTATGTGTAATGCATAAACATATTTTCACATCTTGGACATAAATAGAAGAAAATTCTTATCTCCGTCAATTCTAAATTAAATACCTTAATTAATAAAAGTACGCCCTTTTTTCTCCCTAGTACAGAACAAAAGTCTTTCATATAAGTTTTGCAATTCATTATATTACTTTAAGATGAATTTAATAACTTTAATGTATGGAAGAACTGGAATTGGAAAAAGAAACTAAATATTTTATCATTTTTATTTGTGGATTTGGGGGCCCAAGGGCAAAGTCCCGATTTGTACATGCGGTAATAAGGACCTAAGCAAAAGAATGTGTGAAGAATGAACGGCACATGAGCTAGCTGAAAAGGAATGGAGTTGGCAAATAATATCAATAATATTACAGTAGCATTCTTTAAACTATTCACTTTAAGTTCTCTTGTATACTCTCCGGTTTTAAAACATTTCTATCACGAATTTTTAAAATTTACACGCGGTATTTCTTTTTAAAAATATAGTTAGTTAAATTTAAAGTAAGAAAATTTTATTCTAAAAAGTATTATAACAAAATTTTCAATAAAAAATATTGGGAACGTTCTTGAAAATGATTCATTTGAATGACTGACTAATTGCATACTGCGTGCACGAAGTTTTTATCCATCTTTTCCTTTTTGTTATTGGTGGCTGTTTGCACTACTTTCTTTTGTTAAATGCATATATATCCCCATGTCTTCAAAAGTCTAAAAAAAAAAAGTGATTTATTTCATTTATTAGATTTAATTAGAAATCAGTTTTACTAAACAGAAAACGTTATTATGTAACCACCATGCTGTATAAATAGGTATACATATTTCATTCACAGTGCATGCTTCTAAAAAAATTAGAAAACTAAATTATTTGAATGTGTTTTGTCAACATTAAGTTACATGATCCTCTTTATAAATTTTACAAATAAACTTTAATAAATTTTACAAATTTATACAGATTTTACAAATCTTTATAAATTTTACGAATAAACTTTATAGAGTTCTTCAATAATTTAAAAAATTCTACAATAATTCTAACTCGTTGCAAAGCACAAAAATGATTTTGAATCCAGCATTTTGCATTATTTTAGATCTGGGCCTCAAGTCATCGCTGGACTCATCATGCTGATATGGTAAAACAAGTTGCACACTGTGTACAGCAAGAAATGAAATTAAAGCATGGATTACACGACATTGCAGTACATATTGACGTGTGGTCTTCCCTGAACCGCCGATTTATACAAAGGTATGATTCGTCTATATAATAAACTAATTTTTTGTAATATTTCAAAGTTTGTTAAGTAAAATTTGACATCATTCATATTAGTTGATACGAAACAAATATGATGCTAACAGGGCCATAATATGGCATGAGCACATAGGGCAACGGTTCACATCTCAACCTTCATCTCATCTTTAAATAAATAAAAAAAAAGACTCATCTAAAATAAATATGTATCTAATGACAGAAGGGAAATTTCATCTGGCTTCTATAAGCTATCGGCTATTTTACCCTATGAAAAAGGTAATTTTTTTTACAAAGGGTGAACTATCAATAAAAACTGGTATTTTTAAAGTGTGTATGAGATGAAAGATAATTAAAACAACAAATATAATGAAAAATACGTTTAATTATTATAAAAACACAACTTTACAACTAAGGAGATTTCTGGCACTGGTTTTTACCTATGAAGGCTCCTATGTCAGAGTTAAAACTTTTTTTAAAAGAGCAAAGTAGAAAAAGTACGTTCAGATAAATATGTCAAGTTAAATCCCACCAAGGATTTCAAAGCTGAATTAGGTATTTCTGGATGTTCTGCTTTTATATTTATCCATAAGAAAATTAAGAATTTTTTCAGCTTTGTCATGACTACTACTATTATCATATCTTACAACAAGGTCATAACATAACATAATACCGACTGATTGTTTAAGAAAGTGCTGCCTTTTCTCGAAGTTTTAGTTGAAACTAATAGATTTCATAATTATTGCAGTAGTAAAATATTGTATTTATTAATTTTTTTTAAAACAGGTGAAAAAAATATATAAAGGTAAATTTTTGTGGCAAATCATGATTATTCCGTGACCTATCAGTGGGTCACGACCCATAGGCTGGGAACCGTTGACTTTCTGACTTCAAATTGAGAAGCCTTAAAATATTTTAAAGTTTTAAAACATTGCAGAAGCGTTTATTGATTTGCATTGATTTGTACTGAATTATAGCAAAATATGGATACTAGTTCACAAAAATAATTTAGATGAAAATATCAACGTAATTTAACCTGCGAGAACAATTCCAAAAATTTGGAATTATCATACTATGAATCTGTTAAAATTATCTCCAACCAAGGAAATTTTTTATTATTTTCAATATTTATTCGGGTTTTTCATAACCTCAAAAGCATTTGGTCTGGTTTATTATTGTTATAAATATATCCCGAACAACTTTAATTAATATCGTCATCATTAGTTTTTAATACACTTTGCCAACATTTAGACAATTGATGTAGTCGTTGATGAACAAAGGCTTGGTATTTCGATATTATGAATTTATGTAATGTATTACATCTTCAGTCTGAAATTTCTGCTTTGCGTGGCCGTTTTGCAAAAAACTAAAAAAGTGGTAATTGGAAGGTGATATATCCGAGGAGTGTTCCACATCTGCTAAAATTCCCCATTTTAGATCGTTTGTGATTTGACCCCCCTCCCTTCTTTATCTTCTACCTGAAATTGTTGCAGTACTAGTTGTTTTGTAAAAAGATTTTTAAAAAGAAGTAATTGGTGAATATGGTAAAAGCTCCGGATCGAATGAAATTTCTCATTACAGATCGTTTATATTTGAAAGGCCACAGATCACCGCACCCCCTTTATCACACCAAATAGAGAACATTAGTTTTATTATTATTATTGTATTAATATGCCTGCAGAATACGCAGCTGTGTTTACTTCTACAAGAATTAGTACCTTATGATTAATTCGCTTTCCTGTAACATCATCTAAATAAGAAAACGTGTGGAAGTTTTTTGTACACCTAATACTACACATAAATCCGAATTTATTTTATTTTTAAAAAGACCCTCCTAAGACTTTTTTTTTAAAGAATGTTAAGTAAATTATTTTTATAAATTGTATAATAATTTAGTTTTGTTTACTGCAGTAAAGTTGTCAAATTTTGACTATCTAAAAGTTATCAAGGAGTACCCATGAGAAACTTATTTCACTTTATTACATAGTTACAAATGAAGACCTTGTTTCAAAAAAGTGTCCAGAGCCCCGTAAAACCATAGCCAGAAACTGGATGCTAATAAAAAAAATTAACCTCTGACACATTAAAATAATTTAATAGTTAAATATTTATTGAAAATATTGATAACATTAATTTAAAACGATAATTTAAAAATCTTTCTTAAAATTATTTTGCCAGAAGATAAATTTGTAAAACAAACAAACAAACAAAAAATAAATAAATAAAAATAAATAAATAAACAAAGGAAACTTAAAAAAATAAGAGAAAACTGAAATGAAAGATGAAGAAAACTTAAAATTTAGTATGATATTAATGATTGTTTAATAATACATTCTCAATTGAGAACATTCTAAACAGAGATGTATCAGAATATCAGAGCAAAGTATCGTATCCGAACAATGTACCAGAGCATTGCCAATTCTAACCAGGAAACTGAGCCTTAGTACAATAAAATATATATATGTATATATATATATATATATATATATATATATATATAAGTCAGCAGAACCGAAACAGCACAGTGGGATGCATTTTTTGACATACAAGGCGTGCCTGTTACCAAGATATAAAGTCTTTAAATTTGCTCAGTCGTGGTTTTGAATCAAAAATTTTAATAATCAGACTAGTATAAAATATAAAACATATTTAGATATATAGTAATATGAAAATAAAAGAAGCGTGATCAGGGGAAAATGACAAAGACGATAGAATTTTAATAAAGTCAGGATATTGCTTTATCTCACAGTCGCAAAATCACGAAATGCAAGTACCGAAATTAAGTGTGATTTTTTATATAACCTTATAACCATTGCATATTTACAAAAGAATGTTTTAAAAGATGTCTTTACTTTTATAGTTATGGACCAATAATTTTTATTTTGATGATTATGTTTGACAGTGCCATGCCAGATAGTCTAATATTAAGCCTCTTTCTCTTACAATGTTTTACCTAAATTCTCCTGTCCATGCTCGCAAATACACTCGCGAGCTAATGCTATTCTAATGAAAAGGTTATTTTTTTAATAACTCGTTTGCATTTCGACATTTTTAAATACATATATATATAGTTACATTATATAATCCCTCTCTACATCGCTCTTTTTTTTATTTTTTCAATTTCGGTCGTTGATATTTTTTTATAAAACCGATTCGAAAATGAAAGTGTCACTCTGAAAAATATCTGAAACTCAAATTGAAAAAAGTAAAAAGAAGCGAGCTGAGTATAGTGAGCCTCTATACTCAACTGCCACCCCCCCCCCCAAAAAAAAAATAAATAAATAAAATAATAATAATAATAATTAAGAATGTCGAAATGCAAACGAGTTATAAGAAAATAACCTCCCCATAAGAATAGATTACTTCGCAAGTATCTTCTCTTGCAGGGACATAAGCATTAAGTAAGCGGAGTCAACCATTTGCTCTTAATTATTTTATAATTTTATTATTAAAATTCACATTAACTTTACTATTATTTCTATGCATAATATTACGTCTCTTACGAGGATTTTTTTTTTTTTTTTTTTTTCAGAATGTATAACCCAAGAGTCGATATACTGACAGCAAAATGGTCACCCTTCGAGGATGTGAGTTGGGTTTTGCCTCTGCAAAATGAATTGACAGAATGGAGAAATAAATTAATAGAAATGGAAGAAGGCTTCCTCAACCAGTCGGAAAATGTCGATGTCGCTTTTATTGCTGATTTTCCAGGTGAGTCCCTTTGCCTTTTTAGCTCACAGGCTATCATAGCCTGTGAGCTAACAAGGCAATCCGTTCGTACCCGTCCGTTCTGTATGTATGTTCGTACGTTCGTGCGTAACGCGATAACTCATGATAAAAATATCCGATCCACTTGAAATTTTGTATGTAGGTATATCCTGACAAGGCGCTTCCCTGATTAGTTTTTGGAGTTCATTCGTTATGTATAAGAGGGGGAACGGGGGCTCATGCCCCTCCCCTTAGTTGATATAAATGGGATTCTCATGCAGAATTAAGTTTTCGTTCAAAATTTAAATTAGGATCATTCTGATGAGGCGATTCCGTGACTGTTATTAGGTGTTCATTGAATAAGTATAAATAGGGGGAACAGGGATTCTAATGCCCCCCCTCCCTTAATTTATATAAATGGATTTTTCAAGCAGAGTTTTCAGATTTCGTTCAAATATCTGAATAGTTTTGGAAGTTTAATGGTTAAGTATAAAAGAGGGAGATAACTCCTTTTAAATTATATAAATGCTAAATGGGTTTTTATTAATAATTATCTCATTTGCTCTGAATTTTGGATATAGATTTTTTATATGATAAAGCATGTCTTTGATAGTATAGGAGGTTCAATGATTAAGCATTAAAAAAAAGGAAAGGGGAGAGCTGTTTCCCCTTCTTAATTTTTTTTTCGAACGGAATTAACCCTTGAAAATATAAGGCTTTAATGTACAATTAGTATTTGTAGCCTGTGAGCTCAATGCCATCAGTTTAACTGGGCAGTATTCTTTATTAATAATGTCCTTTCAAATCAACCAAAATAGAATTGTCAATCTTAAAGTAACATACGTACCAGTTACAAAATGATGAGGCAGTGAATATCAGGAATGACAACTCATAAGGCACGGTGACGTCACACTGTGACTTTGTGACCATCGATCGTCGATGTGACGTCACGTGACGTCGATGCGAAGTCACAGTGACTAAAATGTGAAGTCGTTATGGCCGTTTTAGAGCTCATTTGTGACCACTTTGTGAAATCACGGTGTGACAAATTTGCGAAAAATGTGTCATTTGTGACTACTTTGACATTAATATCGTGACGAAACTGTGACAAAAGCGACGTTGTGACAAAAGTGTTTTTTAAAGTAAATAACATGTTTTGAAGAAATTTTGTAATTTTCTAAAGATTTTTAAGAAAGTCGCATCTCAATCACAATGTGACGTCACTGAGTGGTGGCATTTTGGTAACAGATGTAATGTAGCCACAGTGACTCACAATGACAGTAACATAAACTGTTACATGACGTCATTGTGACGTTACTGTGACCATGCATGCTATGAGGGAATTAAGTTAATTTTAAAGCGAGAATGGTTTAAAAATAATAATAAAAATCTCTTTATGACATATCTGTGGCTTCCGGTAATAACCAGGTGAGGCACATTTTTGAAAAAAAAAATGCGATAATTTAGGAAAATGTACTCTAATTTCCTGCGTATAATCCGCGGATCAAACAATCATTTTTAGACCCAGAAATTTTATTAAATAAAATATAACTTTTCAGATCGCCGTAAATATTTGCCTTCATTTACGAAATAAAATTTCTGGGTCGAAAAAGAATTGTTTGATCCGCGGATTATACGCAGGAAATTAGGGTAGTTTTAAAACAGTACTTTCATCTGCCATAGTACAGAAAAATGAAAATCGAATACTTCCCGTCATAGGGCGACTATAAATTTTCATTTAAAAATTGAAAACATTTTTAATTGGTTCTCAATTAATATAACAATAAAATATTAATATATTTTTAAATAACTATTTTGACAAAAAAGAGGTTCTTATATCCTAATTCAGGCATGTCAAACTCATCTACCATCGCGGGCCAGATTTAGTATTGGACACAAAGCCGCGGGCCACATTATCGAAAATAAAGAAGCAAATTTATTGGATGACTATCGTAGAAAATTAAAACTGTACATTAAAAATAAAACATTGTTTTAAAAAACAAATAAGCAAACAAAAATACATACAAAATTTTTAAAACTATTTATTGGAAAAATTAAAAACACGCACCAGAAAATGTTTAAAAATATTTATTAGGTAAAAACAAATCTGTAGCAAAATAATATCAAATGTAATGAAAAATAAGTTGAAATAAAAATACAAACATATTTAAACGCATTTTGAATATTTTAAAATTATCGCGATCAAAATTATACAAAAATGTTTTATTAATTTTGTAATCTTAATATCTGTATTTTTTTATGTTATAATTGCTACTTTTTATAAAATGAATCATTGATAGAACACAATTATTTACAATATAATATTATGAAATTAACAAAAAAAAATATAATTGATTAAAATATAATTAGGTATGGTTATTGATCCGGCATGGAGTAATTTCCTGTTTCTGTTCACTTATTTTTAAATACATATCGTATCTGCGAAAAAAAAACTGCCCACAAAGTAAAATTTCTTGCACCTACATTTTCAAGAATTATAAAGTTAAAGAACAAAATTAACGCTAGCCACCGGCTACGGAGCCGCTAAATGAGAAAAAGTGGCTATTAAAAAATATTTGTCGGTGGTTACTGATGCATACTGTCTACCAATAAATAATTTAATGAAAAATTTCAGTTATAGCAACACATATTGAAATTGTGGATTTCATGCGATTACTTGAAATTCTGATTAAATCATTAATATTTATAGAAATGCCCCAGCATATTTTTAAATTTATTTAGCTATTCTGGACATCTTTTATTCTACCTTGAATGATTTCGAGTTGTGTGCAATTGCATCCAATCGTTGTTTTTAAAAGCAGATGGATTACTTTTAATATGTTTTTCAAACACACTTTTTTCAACAAAGTTTTATTTTAAAATCTATTTATTTTTCGAAATTATTTCTAGATATTTGTGGGTTTTTCGGAATATTTGTGAGTAAATTCTTAGCAAACTTCAACGAAGTTTCTACTTATTAAACACAATTTTTTCAGTCTTTGTTTGGGTACAAAAAATTATTTTAAACTGATTTTTATGAATCTGTGATGTTATATCATCATAACGAAAGGAAAATTTACAATCATATGTTTATTAACCTTTAAAAATGAAATTAATTAATGAGCTTATGTCCAAAATGCTCAATTTCGACTATGCTTGCAGCCAAATTATAAAAACATGGTAATAATTTATTATTATTATTATTATTATTATTATTATTGTTGTTGTTGTTGTTGTTGTTGTTATTTTACGTGTCACTTTCCCTTTCAAAGCTATTTATTTCTCTTGATTTTTTAGAAACTTTTAATTAAAAATTAGCTTCGTATTTTAATTGATTTTCGATACATTTTAAATACCTAACAAATACCACGCGTTACTTTGTAATGTCATAGGGAATCAAAGAGAACAGTAAAATAATGTATTCGTTTCACCATAAAACACATAATAAACTATTAGAAAGAAAAAAAAAAAACATAAAACTTTTCTAAATTTTTAGATTAAGATATGCTAGTCTTAGCTTTCTTAATGATAACTTTTGCATACTCTATCTCCTGGAAAAGAAATTTTAAAATAAATTAGATCTGATCATATTTAAGGCAGTATGCTTGCATCTTTTATTCAGTGTTGATGAATGGGTGTTGTTTGCATCTCCTATGCCAATCTGGTATAAATTTTCATCCAAAATAACAACCATTAATTTAAAAATTTAAACTTTTCTTTATTTAATTGCGGATCATTAATTTTAATGTATGTCAATATATGTTATTAAATGTAATGAAGATTAATATTCTGAAATAATGGTAGATATTTTGAATAAAATCATTCTCCAATTTCGCAACGCTGCAATATTTGCAAAGCAAAGTGTATTTTCTGATCAACTTAGAACTGAATCAAACATACGAAAATGCCAAAGGCTGGCGGGCCACAGAGAAGTTCCTGGCGGGCCAATTGTGGCCCGAGGGCCACGTGTTTGACATGCCTGTAATTGAATGTAGTGAAAATTATTTCTAATCTGTTTTATAAAAGTAATGATAAAAAGACGTTTTTGAAAACTTTAAATGTTAATTACTCAAAATATGAAAAATGTGCCTTACCTGTCATTTCTAAATTTCAGGTAGAAACAGATATAATTTATGGCATACTTCTTGATCTTGTTTACACCATATCGTGTATTTCAATCAAGGTATAATTAAATATGAAGTTTCGTGGATTTCGTTAATTAGTCATTGAGTTACAGGGCCCAAAAAATGAGTAACTCAATTAGGCAAACAGACACTATTGTAATAATAATAATAATAATAATAATCAAATCTTATACAGGAAGAATCTACATTATTAAAATAGTTCCACATTAAAAATTCAATTTTTTCTTGATAAAACGTTGGCTTAGTTAAGATACTTTGAATTTAATGAAAAATTTAATTGTTTTTTATTTTTTTGCGTTAGCAAATATTTTTTATATTTTAAGTAACATTAAAACTTACATTAGCACACTGGAATTGTAAGTGTGTACAAAATACATAACACACATAACAAACTTACATTAACGTACTAACATTAACACACTGGAATAGTTTTGATAGAAATTAAAAGTCTTGGTTTTTAATCCTAACTCATAGGATCATATTTGATTGAACAACAATATTTTTGAAATTTTCCGATGTCAGGTTACGACAAGAAAGGATCCACACAGTCGTGTGGTGCAGGCTCAGCTTTAAATCACACAAAAAGAGGATATGGTTTTTCCTTTTCCCTTAGGATACCCCATACAGTTGTGTAGGTCAGATCTTAAAGGATTATTATACACACATTTTTAACATCCCCCCCCCCCTGATCCCCACTATAATTTCCGAAGCAAATCCTTTTCTTACACAAGAACATGAAAAGCTTATTTATATAAGTTTAATAAAAAATTAACATAATAATCTAAATAAACTTCCAGAAATATGTTAATCGAAAATAAATTAACGATAAAATGTAATACTTAAATAATTTTATAAAAATTATAAGGTTCAACTGATCAGTAACAAGCCAGATCACAATCTAATTCCCAAACTGAAGTAAAGTAACGGTTCCTGAGAATCATCAGAATGTAGCTTCAAGCAGATGAAACTCATGCTTGCCGGAAATAAAAAAAAAAAAGGTAGTTTTGAATTTAAATGAGGGGAATAACGATGAATAAAAATAGAAAGAAGAAAATATAAACGAGATGCGCAAATAAATAAATAATGAATAGGAAGCAACAGAAAAATACTCCCACAAGCCCTGCAACACATTCAAAATTATCCCCCCATTCTCTCATATGTTTATCCAAAAAACAATTTTTTTCTTTACATTCGAAAAAAACCGTGTCTTCAAAATTTCATGCAATCATAGATATATACATAACATATTATTTTTTTTTAAGTTTTACCACTGTGGCTGTTCCAAAACATTTTTCTTTACATTGAATGAAAACAGCTTTATTGTTAAAGCCAACAATTATGATTATTTGATATCAAATAACTGTCCAAGCATTAACAGTTGCTAAGCAACCACTTCACCAGGTTTTGAGCGATAATTAAACATATATTTTCCTGGAATATTTTCGGGATGCACATCACTAATGAATGACAGAGGGAAAAGGACAAAAATTTTTCAAATAGGAATTTTTATCAGAAAGTACTTTTCTAAAAGTTTCAAAGATAGAAAGAAAAAAATTGTAATTATTTTTTATCAATATTTTAATATGCATTTATATAAGCTTTTTTCAGCCTTTAGAGAAACTTTTCAAGTGATACATTCCAAAATTAAGAAAGATTTTCTGTTAATCTATTATTAGTCAGTGCTCTATAAACAATAAAATTTTTATGAAACCTAATATTTTAGATACTGTCCATCTCTAGTATTTAAGATAAAAACTTTACCCAATTAATTTTAGTTTTTGAGGCTCTCTTAGTTCAAGTGCCACTTCATTTCTGTTGAGCCAAATGGTTTGAATGCAACTAATGTTTTCACTGTTCTGTGCCGATTGACAATTCACCAGTCAGCAAAATTTATTAAATCATATTTTTCGATAAAAATCTATTTTATGACCAACTCTTTTCTATTAAAGGCTCATTTCTGATTTTTTGTATCATTATACAATAAGTAGAAAAACAATTCATTATTCCACACATTTAAAAGACATGTTTTTCCCCTTTAGCACGAGGACTACAGGAAAGTAATGAATGTTTTCTTTTTCACTATTATGTTTTTGTTTTAAATATTGTCATACATATAATGGAAGTGGCACTCTTAAACCCCCTCGCCAACGGTAAGGCGGAGCCTCGTCGAGGGGGCCCCCACCCCCCAACAGCAGAGATGACCAACTAATTGTATCAATAAATTGTTATAACTGACTTTCTGTCTGACTAATGTCACTATGCTCACGACAAGAAAAACTATTAAATCAGAAATTATGACAAAAATATATATCAAAATAATTTTACTTTAGTGTAGTTTAATTTTAATCTGTATATTCAATAGTTTGATCAAAATTGCAAATTAGTTCTCAATTTTAATTAAATTGGAAAATTCAATGGTAGCGAAAGACAGACATTATTAATATTTTCCCACATTACTATTTAGATATTAACATATAACAATGATATTAACATTACACCTTTTTAAAAGCCCTCTAGCTTAAACAGCAGTTAATTTGAACTGACATTGAACTTTGTTGTTATCCTTAAAAATTGCCTTCTACTGATAGACCGCGAGGCAGCAGCACCAACAATTACCTCATTGAGTTCACAGCTCAAATTTTAGAAATAGTTAAATGTGTATTTATGTATAAAAATACAATCGCTCTACCAAGCCTTATCTTGATAGAAAACACCTGAAAACACGATTTCAGCGGTTGACTCATAGGTTTACAGTTGTGCTTCCCAAAAGTATGAAAAAAAGGAGGATCGGGAGCAGGAAAACAATATGGTAAACTATGAATCAAACACTAAAATCAGGTTTTTGGGTGTTTTCCATCAAGATATGGCTTGGCAAACCGACTGCGTTTTAATATGCAAATCGAGATTTAACTAGTCCTAGATTTTTACTTGTGAACTCGATGAGGTAATTGTCTGTGCTGTCGCCTCTCGGTCTGTGAGAAAAGTTGATAAATTGACCATCTCTGCTTTTTACACGCGCACGAAGCTAAATATAGCTTTATATTTTCACCCTAATAAAACCCCTTAACAGTTAAAATGAAAAACACCAAAAAAGTTTCAATTATTTTTAAATAATTATAATAATCGATTTTTCATAAATACAAGTGAACTATGAGAAATCGATTTAGTGTACCCTCCCCCCCTCTAAAAAAGAAAAAAATTATAATACTGCAAAAAGTGTGACACATGTGGAATGCCAGAAGAATGGAGGATCAATGCTGCCAGTTACAAGCCCGGTGACATTGGGTTGCGCTGAGATGATAAAGAAAGTGCAGAAAGAAAGACTGGTGATGATGCCATTGAGAGCTCGGTGTTAATGGGCTTAGGGTGTAAAAAAGTAGAGAAAGAACGCATCTGATGATTATACCTTTGAGCCCGATGACGTTGGGCTATCATAATCGTAAATAAAAGAAAAATGCTGCTGTTTTCTAGCCCGATGACGTTGGGCGGTGAAGCCAAGAAATGGAAGAAAATGCTAATGATGAAGCCACGATTGCCGTAATCTGAAGATGGTGAACTGCTAGATGTTGAGGGACAGTGAAAGAGCCAGTGAACAGGAGATTGGATTGTACCCAAGACACCTACATCGCATTTGTTTCTAATGAATTGAAAGAATTCGTGTTGTTATCAGAAGCCTGACATAGAAACGCAAATTATTTACGCGGATTTTTAAGCTACGAATCCTATTGTTTTATTTTAGTTTTTTTTTCACTTTTGCTTTTTGTTTTTTTTTTTCATTTGGATTTTTGTTTATATTTATTTGGAATTTTTTTTTATTTGGATTTTTGTTTTATTTTAGTTTTTTCAGTTGTGCTTTTTGTTTGTTTTTTATTTGGATTTTTTTTGTTTTAGTTTTTTGTCAGTTGTGATTTGTTTGTTTTTTATTTGGATTTTTGTTTTAATTTAGTTTTTCAGTTTTGTGTTTAGTTTGTTTTTTATTTGGATTTTTGTTTTATTTGTTTTATTTTGTTTTTAATTTGTAAGTTTGGTATTTTTATTTCTGTTTTATGTTTGTTATTTTAGTACCTATACAACTGTGTTTAATTTAAATATTAAGTCGCCGAATAGATAGTTTAATATGCATATATACTTAAAAAACTACATATACTGTGAAAAAGTAATTTATATATATGTACAATGGCCAAACATGTTAAATATGCATATTTCAAAACTGCTACAAAAAATTTAAATATTTACAGAAAAGGCCGCTAAAATAATGAAACATATATATAAACTAAATAACAAGATAATAATATATAGATAATATAAGTAAGAAAAAATATGCTATGAGGCCGAAAAAATCATTAACCGTCAAAAAACTAGTTTTAGAAAGTTACATGCAAGTCCACTAATCAGCATTCAAATCTATCTTCTGCAAAATAATGATATTTCTCAATTTTTTTTTTCAGTCAGTTGCACAATACTTCATTACATTATTGTCTAAACACTGGAGATTACATTAGATTTTTCCCTGTGAAATAAAATTTTACTTTCATGCTAAAAATAACTTTAATTCTTAAAAGAAAAAATGATATATAAGAAACGTTAAAATATATCATTTTACAAAGGGAAATAAAAAGATCTCCTCACTTGGCCATAATTTTTTTTTAATTAATAATTTTGGCGAAAAATAATATTGGCATCCTTGTAAGGAAAAATACCAACTTGACATCCTAATAATTCACACTTCTGTAGCCGTTTTTTTTTTTTTTTTTTTTTTCTAATAAAAATACATGTATAGTAAAACTTCTTTAGAATTAATTTATGTATTAAACTGTATTTTCCAGAATGACCACGATTGCAGCATTCTAGATTACAGAAAATTATGGATTACAGAAAGTTTGAAACCTGGAATGCATTAAAAAATATATTAATATTAATATGTATCATAAGTATGGCACTGCAAAAATTAAAATAAGTTGATAATTTAAAATATTTGAGAAACATTGCGAAAAATTAATTCGAAACGTTCTAATATATATTTATTTATTTAAAAGTAATTACGTAATTTTTTGCAGTTTCGCCATCTGTTGTAAGACACCAATACAATAACCATAAGATTTTTATTTTAATTTACGATTTTTTTTCATTTATATTTACTCTATAAATTAGAGATGCAAAACCTTTTCAAGAGAAGGGCCACTTACAAATATGTCTGGGTGGTCGAAGGCCACATTAATAACATGAAGAGAATTCGATTTTAAGGAGGTGATTTGTGGCCTATAATCGGTTAAAAAATACGATTTCAGAGGGGAGTAACCGGGGGGGGGTCCCTCTTTAGCTTCAGTCAAAATATCCAATTCAGCTGGTAAGGATATATCAGTGGTTTTTACGTTTGCATATATATATATATACCAGATATTAGCAAGGATTATTTTCAAGGTGTAATAATATTCCTTCATTTTATTTAGGAGAGTAAATTTTGATTTATTAAAAGTGCTAAAAAACAAACATAAGTGATTGGTGCCAAAAAAATGTGAACTATGAATGAAGGAGAGAGAAAAAGTCGATCAATAAGAATTTTTCACACCTGATCAACGAAATTCGTGATTTTTATAAAGCCGATGGATGAAATTCGCGGTTTTTACAAAGCTGATCGACGAAATTCGCGAGTTTTCCTCACGCGATCCATAAAATTCCTGATTTTTCCTAACTTGATCGACGACATTCTGGTTTTTGCGGCACCTGATCGACGAAATTCTCGCTTTTTCTGAACCAGACAGATGAAATGATAGATTTTTCTGTGCCCGATCAAGAAAATGTACAATTTTTCCACACTTGATCGACCAAATTTGTGCTTCTTACGAAACCGATTGACAAAATTTGCAATTTTTACGAAGTCGATCGAAAAAAATCCATGATCTTTCAGTGCCTGATCAAGAAAATTCACGTTTTTTACGAAGCCAGTCGGCGAAATTCGTGATTTTACAAAGCCGATCGATAAAATTCGAGGTTTTTACACAGCAGAACGACGAAATCCGCAATTTTTCCTCTCACTATCGATAAAATTTCGTTATTGATCGATTTTTCTGAGCCAGATCGACGAAATGCGTATTTTTCTGTGCCTGATCAACAAAACTCGCGATTTTCACAAAACTGATAGACGGAATTCACAATTTTTCTTCGCATGATCAACAAAATTTCCGATTTTTCAGCACCTGATCGACAAAATTCGCGATTTTTTCGAGCCTGATCGACAGAATTCGCGATTTTTACGAAACCGATAGTAAAATTCGCAATTTTAACGAAGCCGACCGAAAAAAATTATTGTTCCGTGTGTGTTCGAAATAATGCGCGACTTTTATTAAGCCGATCGGCAAAATTTGCGATTTTTAACAGAACAATCGACGAAATTTACGATTTTTACGAAGTCGATCGACGAAAATTGAGACTTTTACATAGTTGATTGATGAAACTCGCGATTTTTCATCTCATGATGATGATCAACGAAGTTCGCGACTTTTCTTCGGATGATCGACAAAATTCGCTATTTTTCTTAGCATGATCGACGAAATTCGTTATTTTTACGCAGCTGATTAAGAAAATTCACAATGTTTCCGCGCCTGATTAACAAAAGTCGGGATTTTAACGAATCAAATTGCCGAAATCTGCGATTTTTACGAAGCCGAACGAACTTTCCATGCTTCATCAACAAAAGTCGTGATTTCTTACGAATTCAATCGCCAAAATCTGTGATTTTTTTCGATTCCGATCGACGAAATTCGCGACTTTTACAAAGCTGATCGACAAAATTCACGATTTTTACGAAACCGATAGACAAAATTCGCGATTTTTTACAAAGATGATCGACGGAATTCGCAATTTTTACGAAGCATATCGAGCAAATTCACCGTCTTTCTGCGCTTGATGAAGAAAAGTCGCGATTTTTAAGAAACATATCGAGAAAATTCACTATCTTTCTGCAGCCGATGAAGAAAATTCGTGATTTTTACGAAACTGATCGAGGAAATTCACGATTTCCCCCCACCACATTGACAAAATTTGCAATTTTTCCGCGCCTTATCGACGAATTTCGCGTTTTTCAGGAAGTCGATAGACAAAATTCACGATTTTATTTGGGCCTGATCGAAGAAATTTGGAACTTTGCGCGTGTGATCGGCAGAATTCGCGATATTTCCGTGCAAGACTGGCATTTCCGTCCTTAATTGACGAAATACGCATTTTCTACGCCCGATCAACGAAATTCGCTAATTCTACCGAAATCTGCATTTTTTTAGCAGCAAGATGAAATTTGAGATTTTTTATCTCTTGATAAGCTGAAGAAAGTCGCGATTTTGTTTCGCAGCCGATCAACAAAATTTTCGATTATCCCGCACATCATCGTAAAATTTGCGATTTTTCCGTGCCTTATCAATGAAATTTGTGATTTTTTTCGTCCTTGATCGACAAAATTCGCTGTCATTTCGTGCTCGATGAACGAAATTCGCGTTTTATTCAAACGATAAGTCGAAAAAAAGGGATTTTTTAGCAACTGATGAATTTAATTTGCAATTTTTTCGAGCACCATCAACAAAACTGACGATTTTTTCTTCCACAATCAACGAAATGTGCGATTTTTCGCATCCGACGGGCTCAATTCGCTATTTTTCCTTACCTGATCTTATCGACTTGCGATTTTTCCTTTTCAATCGGCGAAATTTGTTATTTTTTCCCCAGCCTCATGGGCGAAATTCGACATTTTCCCATTCCCGATAAACACAATTTGCGTTTTTTCCTAGCCTCATCGACAAAATACGCTATTTTTCCGCATTTGATCAATGAAATTTGCGATTTTTCTGTGCCCGGTCAACGAAATTTGCTATTCTTAAGTGCGAAATTTTACATTTTTCCGCGGAAAATTGACGAAATTTACTATTTTGTCCTGTGACATATGCATAAAAATTGCAATTTTTTTCAAGCTGTAAACTGACGGAATTCGCATGCACTCATCAACGCATCGAGGGCCACAGGTTGTGCATCTCTACTATAAATGATAGAAATTACAAAAATAACAGACTTATTATAAAAAATATAGAACCCAATTTTCTAAAAACAAAAAATATATATACCGTATATACTCGTGTATAAGTCCACCCAACCTCCCCCTAATTCCTAAGCAAAATTTTGAAAAAATAATTGAATTTTCATGTATAAGACAAAACAACATTTCTGGTAGTATGTTGAAAAATGATTTTTAATCAAGGATTTAAAAAAAAATTAATAAACTTTCAGTAAATTAGTTAAACATTTCCCCCCTCGTTTCTAATCAGACATTTTCAAATTCATTATTTAAAAACCGTATATATTATGTAAAACCAGAGAAGTTTAGACTATTTTGAAACCTATTTTATCAATTTAATGGTACTTAAAAAGATTGTAAAAAATCCTTCAAAAATTTATTCAAGCCTTTTGTACAAAGGTAAACAGTTTCTTAAACTCTTAAAATACAGTACTTCTTCTTTGTATTGTAGGACTTTTAGAAGAGATATCTAGAAAGATTCTCAAGTTGAACTCTTTTGAAACGGTGGTTAAAATGTTGAAAGGAATGCCCCTGTATAAAATGAAATTCTATCCCAAGAGAAAATGGGTGCAGAATAATTACAGGGACTTGATGAGAATTTTTTGTCAATTACACGGAAATGGCCATTGTCTGTATTAACCCTCACTCGAATATATCGCCGTATGTGATTACTTAAAAGAGTTGTCCATTCCTCAATTATCTGCGATATATTTTATTATTATTATTAACTTGTGTATAAGTCGACCCCCTATTTTCATTGAAAATCGGGATCGACTTGTACACGAGTTAAAAATAAACAAGAAAAAAAATATCATACATAAAGCATAGATTATGAATCATTTTCCAACACAATCAGAATAATGTAACAAAACTGCGCCGTTTAAAAAATTAAAATACTACGTCTCATTTCATCATATATACATAAATAAATCTATAACGCATTTGACAACCGATTTTCAGCGAGTCCCATGTAAAAAAGGAAAAATACCCAATTTTTTAACAGCCCTGTATATGATATAGAGATTTGTATCTATTAACAACTTGTGCATTCCAAAATTTAGTTAATTTAAGAGATAATACATTTCAGAAAATTCCTCTTCAGCAATTTCCTCTAAAAAGGAGAACGGTATGTGAATAGTCCAGCTCTGTATATGGAGTATAGAATTTATATACGAAGAGTAATATGCAAAAAACTAATTAAATTTAAAAGCGCAAATCCAAATTTTAAAACATACTCTCCAGCAATTACTACCCAAAGACAGTACCGTGACCGATTTCTTTTGTGTGTCTCTGTAAATTAATAAAACTGCTCATGATCGTAGTGAAATTCAGAGATTTATATCAGTTTCATTACATTTGAAGTAGCGTAATGTCATTAAAATACTCTCCAAACGATTTCCTCCCTATACTATAATGTAATCGAATTCTTTTGAGTGTCCCAGTAAATGAACCATTATTTGTACATACTTCATATGCAATACAGAAAATGCTTTGCTGATCCTATAAGCTTTATCAATTGCATGAAAATCCGAATATATTTACGGGAGTTAGAGCCGGAACAGACGGACTGACGGTGTCGGTCCGTCTTTTAACTTTGCAGCATTTTTTAACTTTTTTAACTTAAAGCACTTTTTAACTTTGTCGGTAAAAGCAGAAGAATAATTAAATAAGGTACTACTTGGTTATCTCGTCGACCAATTTCGCCAAATTATACAAATCGCCAAACTGATAGTCAAATTATACATATTGATATAATTTTTATTTTAAATAACAAAAAGATAAATAATTAGTCGAATAATTAATAAAAATATAAATAAAAAGTCGATAACTTAATGATATTTTAAACACTTGTATTGTATTTAATGTCATTGAATGTGACATTCACGATCATCCATTATTGGCATTTTATCTTATAGTTTGGCGATAATCTTTTGGTCGACGGGATAACCAAGTAGTACCATAAATAATAAATACCTCCCAAATTATACCTAAAATCATTAGACTTATACACGAGTGTATACGGCATATATATATTATAGAGAGAAATTTAAGGCACATATGTCATATACGCACCAGATTGGCGTAATATTTCACCTCCGGGAATTTGGCGAAAATGTTGTTTTTGAATATTGCCATAACTGTTAATATTTATGATTTATTGCGATATTTCTATATTTATTATTATGTTTAACTATTATTATAACTGATTATTTATTGCTTCAACTGCTATTTCTTTTTTGATAAATTGTTGAAGCAAAAAATAAAATAAAATAAAATAAAATAGATGCGCGTCGAACTGATAACCTCCTCCTTTTTTGAAATCGGTTAAAATAACTGGGTTTCAATATGAGGCTTAAAATCGCCATTTTGTTGTGATCGCGCCAATAAGGTACGCATATGACATCTGTGCCAAATTTAAATAAGACTTACAATTAAAAAATTAATTTATAATTACATTAGCATACTGAAAATAGTGATATATAAAGCTAATGTTAAAATAAATAAATAAATATGTAGTACTTACAAATATTGAAGTAAGTCAAAATAAATTATTATAATAATAAAATCTGATTTCGAAAAGTTTTGGTGCCATAATCTTATCTTTGGAGAAATAAAAATAGTAAAATCAATCGATTTTGAATTTTCACAACATAATATTAAAAAAGACATATATATTAACTATAAATGTAATACAGGAAATTCTTACAATTTTAAAATGTAAAAAATAGTAGTAAGTTTAATTGTCTGTTCATTTTTCTTAAGCATTTTCTGAAATTCATACATACATGCGTAATAGCGCAGTCTATGATGTTTAATTTAGAATAAAAAGAAATAAACATACTGAAATGGCCAAGCTACAGAAGTTTCCAGATTAGAGATGTCCAGATTAATGATATTATACTGTATACATACTATTATCAATATACCATCCCAATGCAAAATGATTTATTATTGAGGGGGTCAGATTATAAAGTCATTACTAAAAAATATTTTTCAAGCGACTAGTGGACCAACATGTATCTATATATAGAATTTAAAATAAATTCATAATACTTTAGGGAAAAAACTGTAAATGCAATAAGACCGATTTCTCTAGTTTATACAGTTGATAAAAAAATTGCAACCTTTGATATGAGCAATAGATAATGGTTGCAATCTTTAAATTTTATTGTATTAAAAATCGGCCTCATAGCATATGCAGCAGAAGGCCAGAATCTTCCGCCACCAACTTACCTTTGACTTCTTCCACCAACTCAGGGAAGGTTGGGGAGAAGTCGTACTTACTTCATCTACGGTTGCTTCTTCAACTGCTACTGCCATGGGTTTCCAATTCTTGCGTCCGCCGTCCAACGATGAGGCAATACCCAAATAATAATTATCATTTGAGCATGCCATCCATCCGTCGATGCTCCCCTTTTCCTGTCGACAACCTGAAAAAAAAGAATCAAGAGACGTTATATGAGTAGTTTCCATTTTTTTTTTTTTCAAGAGCAGTTACAAGTAGAACCAACAAGCTTGAAAAATTTTTTGGAAATGAATTTGAAATCGAATTCTATTCTATATTTAATTTACTGTCGCACGAGATGATGATTCAAACAATTAAACATTGTTACGTAACAATATTTCTAAATTATAGCTTACCGTCGAAATCTATATTGTTGAATTAATGCTTAATTATTTCAGTGTTAAATTTTGAATATTTACAAACAATTAATTTTGTTGCCATACCAAGAAACTAAATTATAACGAAAACAGAGACAACAATGAGAATAGAGTTGTGAGTATAAAAAATGTGTATGTTCATCAAAAAGCAAGATATAAAGCAAAAATAAATAAATACAATAAATAAATAAAATGAGAAATTCTAGGATTCGTGAAAGTAAAAAAGAAATAAAATGAAAATGAAAGTTAAAGGAAATGGAGTAGAAATTTCACAAACATAATTGCAAATTTTGCTCAATTTCTTAAAGTGTAAAATCAAAATGTTTTACTTTTGAAATTGGGAGTATTTTTATGAAAACTTTTTTTTTTTAATGCAAAGTTTAATTTTAAATTGTGTTTGTTTACAATTGAAGATTAAAAATAACTATACCGCTCTTACTCAAATAAGCAAAACAAATACACCTTTTACGTGTAAAACTACAGGTTGGTTAGTAATAAATGTGAGGTGTTCAAAGCCCTCTAGCGAGTAAAGTATTGGATGAAACATAGCCAAATTTCATGAGCATGCATAGTAGACCATGGGATTTCAAATTCTTAAAAAAATTAAATTAAATTAAATTAAAAATTAAAAAATCGGCTCTAGGGGCAATTTTAGCGTTGTTTGCCGACTAAAATGCGTTAATTTGCATAAAATCAGTTCTGTGTAGCGCTCATGAGTATAAAAAGAAAGGCTTGGGAGAGTTATCATTATCAATTCTCACCATACGGGACTATGCTTTGCTAGTCAAGCTGTTATCAGCAGAACGAGAATTGCAATGCTACTCTTCCTGAATTTCACGGATTAAAGAATTTGCGAAAAGCACCGATGAACATAACAAATTTACAAAAGATGATTCATCGATTTGAAACTACGCAGCAACAAGGCCATGGACGCAAAGTGACTAGTCAATAGCAAGTTGACGAAGTTGTAACTGCTACTGTCGAACAAGAGATGAAAAATATGCAGGATATCACCAGCGCTCGGGCAGTATCTCAGCGGTATAAAATTAATCTGTATTTTTTTTTTTTTTTTTTTTGGCATTTAATAATTCAACATTTACACTAACACTTTTGGTGCGCAAAAATTGCCCCCTAACGGCAATTTTTGTTCTGTTTTTTTTTTTTTTTTTTTTTTTTTTTTTTTTTTTTAATTAGCAAAGCATGGTGCTGTAAAGCTGCTATTAGACACACGGACTTTAGGCGAGAAAAACTTTTCAGCGGATTTTAACTCCAACATTTTCCCATTCAAAGGGGGAGAAAGGTTTGCAACTGTCTTTGAAAAATTCGGATGAAAAGCCGTAAAACCAGTTTCTACTCGTGCCAGGCGTTAACATTTATCGCCTACTCGTATCAATCGCTTACCTCTGATTCGTTGAAACGTTCGATGTTGGATGAAAAATCTAAGCTAAGCCAGATTTTTTTGAACGTGCGGAAAAAAGTCTGGGAGACATTGCAGTTTGCTATTACACTGGAAGTTGGGAGGATATTTCCCGAAAAGTTGGAGGAAATAGAGTGTTGGCTCAAAAGTCTTACTAAATGTTGGTGTATCTGATAGCGGCTTAAGGTGAAAGCCATCGCAAAGCAGTTGGTTTGAGAATGATGAGAACTCTCCCAGATTTTCCTTTTATATTCATGATCGCTACACAGAACTGATTTTATGCAAATTAATGCAATTTAGTCGGTAAACAACGCTAAAATCGCCCCTAGTGGCGATTTTATAAATTTTTAAATTTTCTTTATTCATTTAAGAATTCGAAATCCCATGGTCTACTATGTATGCTGATCTAATTTGGTTATGTTTCGCCCAAAACTTTACTCGTTAGAGGGCTCTGAACACCTCACGTTAATTACTAACCACCCTGTACTTCAGTGTATCAAATTTAGGATGTTTAAAATTATTTTAAATCAACTACAGAGAATTTTTTCCCTAATCCCACATAAGGAAACAATGATTGTCTTAATATAACTGAAACAAATACTGATAATGAAAAACATGCCCACAGTAATAGTCCCAAAATTGTAACGGCTCATACGACGATACTAGTGATCAATCAAAAATGCAGAAATGGATTTGTAATTTTATCTCTCATAATTTCGATTTACTGATTTCCTCAAACGCAATGCATTTCAGGATAAAACAGCAGAATAATGAAAAATGTGTAAGAAAATCAGTGAAAATTTTATAAAAATCAGGAGCGCAATAAAAACATCTGAAAATCAGGACTCTCCTGTTAAAATCTAGAAATTTCGCAAATCTGCAAGAGTCATAATCTTTGAAGTCTTTGAGGTTTTTTTTTTTTTTTAACATGATATGAAGAGGGTACCATATGTCAAACTAGAGACCTACATGAGTCGGTCTGTACCTAACCCGAACACGGGAATACCATTCGAAGAAACTCGAAAACCCGACAAAATAATTTTTGCTGACCCGCGACTTAACACATTTTATACAGAACCTAAAATACAGTAAAACCCCGGTTATCCAAAAAGCATGGGGCCAAAGCCCTTTCGGTTAACCGGGGCTCCATAGGAATTTTCGAATAACCAAGAGGGTCATGGTGAAAACTTGTTTGATGAAAAGGTGTGATCGTAATTTAGAACATCGTTGTAAATGTTGTGGTACCATATTCAAAGCACTCTGAATGGCAAACCAGAATTCCAACTTGCTTCGACAGCAAGACGATAACTTATTGGTTAAAATTGAAGGTCAGTACTAGTGGCGCCAACTTATATGGGCCCATGGGGCCCAAGCCCACCCAATAATTTGACCTGTTTGTCCACCCAATTTCTATTGATTTAATTCGAATTTATTATTTTTTATTATTCAATCACTGAAATGAAATTTGGTTTTATTAACGTTCTCAAAATACTTTTGTTTGAAAAATAGTGCACTGGTAAGAGGAAAAAAAATTCCCATCGCAAACTGAAATGAAATGAAATAATATTGATACTAAAGGCTATAAAAAAAATAAGTTGAGACTGTTTATTTTACAGATAATGTTAGTATACATGGCGCTACGCGCCATATACACTACATACCTATCTCATGGAAAATGAGATGAGAGAGAGACTGTTTATTTATTTCATAAAGAACATGATTTTTTAACACTATTTTTAATAGTGTTCAATAACATGTTTCCAAAGTTTTATTTTTCACTTATTTTGCTAATATTCATTTATTTGAGTATTAAAACAACTCTTCAATGCATTAAAAATGATTAGGAATTGCTTTGATCTAAAATTTACAAATAAAATAGTAATTTAAAAATAAAAATATATTGAAAGTTGTCATTCGACATCGGTAAAAATAGTATTGACAGTAAAATTATTCACATATAAAAAGAACTTTAAGGTTTTTCGGTTAAGCCTATTTTCGGATAATCGGGGTTTTACTGTAGCTCATTTTGAAATAAACAAAAAATAATACCATATTTTAATGCCAATTGATGGGGAAATAGTCTACAGTCATGTCTCTTTTCTATTATTAATTTTATATTTTAGAAAAAAAGAAAAAAATATGAATGTAGTTATGTGAAAATATATAGTTCTTTTAATTTGAAGAAAAGTTCTTGTTTTTCCTTTTCAAAATCTAGTATATTGGGTGCAGACTCACAAAAATCAAAATCTAATTCGAAACAGACTCGGATAGGTAAAATTGGAATAGCAAACTGTGGCAGATCTCTGTTTTAGATATTAAAAAATGACATGCATATTTTATCGAATGAAAACAGTTACAATATTACTTTCTAAATATGTATTTAACAAAAAACTTTATCATCTATCTTTACAAGTAGAAAGTATTAGATTTGTGAAAATTTTCGAATTCCGGTTTACGAAGGATTTACATGCTCTAGAGGTCAGAAAATCCGAAACACATGTCTGTCTGTGGCATACATTTTCTGGGCACTCTGTCTCAAGAACTAATGCAGGGAATTTCACAAAACTTTAGTTTCAGTTATACCTTGATACAAACTGGATCTAATTAGTTTTTGGTGCATATCGCCCAACTGCTGGCGCTGCTACGCTGCTTTTTTCACTATTTCAACAATAACTATATCTCAAGAACTAATGGACGGATTTTCATAAAACTTCAGATTCTGTTAGTTCTTGATATAATATAGTTCTGATTTTGTTTTGGTGTAAATCACGCAACAGATGGCGCTGCTATGTGGAATTATTCAGGATTACCGCAATAACTCTATCTCAGGAACTAATGCCCGAATTTTCATCAAACTTCAGATTCTATGAGTATCTGATATAAATTAGTATTCTTTAGATTTTAGAATAAATTGCTCAACTGATGGCGCTGCTATGTGTCATTATTCTTGATTATAGAAATAAATCTGTCTCAGGCACGAATTTTTCATCAAATTTCAGTTTCAGTTAGTCCCTGATATAAATTAATATTCTTTAGTTTTTGGAGTAAACCGTTCAACAGATGGCGCTACTATGTGGCATTATTCAGGATTATCGCAATAGCCTCTATCTTAGGAGTTATTGCACGAATTTTCATCAAACTTCAAATTCAGTTAGCTCCTGATATAAATTAGTATTATTTAGCTTTTGGTGTAAATCGCTCAACTAATGGCGCTTGTATTGAGTTTTTTTTTTTTTAATGATTTTTGCGATAATTCTATTCCAAAAAATAATACACGGATTTTCATCAGATTTCAGATTCAGTTAGAACTTGAAATAAGTTGTTGCAGATTACATTTCGGTCTAAATTACCTAATCAATCACGCTGCTATGTTTAATTTTTCTGGAAGTATTCACGTGTATATGAGATAGAAGAAAGTTCTGGGATTGCCACACCCGAGTAGTTTTTTTTTTTTTTTTTTTTTTTCAATTTATCTAATGAAAAGTATTTAATTATCAATTGAAAACCTTACTAAAAAACATGTTTTCATTTTAGGATTCAGTTTAGTAAACTATCTTGGAGAAAACTTCAGAAACACTACTTTGCATGTTCTAAAGGGAATGGTCGAAATACAAATACCAATTAATAAGACAGTTCGATTAAGCGAAGGAGAACAAATGGAGGTAACGTAATTTTCTTTCACTTACCATAATTATTCAAATAGTCGTACACTTTTGTCATCTATCTATATTATAAAGGCCAAACGTATCTGTGAGAAACGCATATGTCATTTTGCGAATGGCAACACTTTCACATGCAACATGGTTTTGTAATTTTCGGTATTGTAAATTTTGTACTTTTAAACATCGCACATTTTCAATATTTACATCGTCGTATAGAAGGGGAAAACTACTTTTAAATGCAATTTAAACGGTTAAAATCTGTATCTTTATTATTTTTTTAAATATTATTATTATTTTTTTTTTTTTAAGTTTTAATACCGTTTTTCTAAAAGTGGCAACAGAAGTACCCCATGTCTATTAAAAGGAAAAGGAAAAAAAAAGCCGAAAAAAGCAATTTACTGTATCTTTATGTTGCCATTTTCTTATTAAAATTGAAAAAATTTAAATTAATTAAAGTACATACTGTGTCAAAAAATATTGTCTATTAGAAAACCCGGTGAATTTCGGTTTCATTTACAAAATTTCATTTATAAAATTTCATTTATAAAATTTCATTTATACTTTACAAAAATATAAATAGTTCAGTATCTGTTTCAATTAATAGCATTGAGAGTTCAAGTTTTGAATTAAAATGATTTCAAAATGATCAAATTAAAATACCGATTTTTAAAAAAAGATGAATACATATATGAAAAGTTCATATTTAAATTTCGATACGCTGAAAATGGTGTCGGGTTTAGATTTCACGGGGGAAATATTCCATGATTGAGTCGAAGTGGAATAAATTCTCCTTTTTATCATCTTGGAATATACTAGCATAAAAACTTTAATTGATAATTTGTTCATAGAAATAGTATTTTGTTATTGTTAAGTTAAATATAATTTTTTTAAGCTTTAGACTTATCAATATAAAGTGCATTTTTTATTGTAACTAATTTTGTAGGTTTATTATAAGTCAATGAAACAGTCATTTTTAAACAATTTCTTTCGTCGAAATTCGACGGGTTCTACCTTGTATATTATAAAGGTCAAACGTATCTGTGCGTAACGCATACGTAATTTTGCGAATGACAACGCTTTCACATGCAATTTCAGTTTTGCAATTTCCGGCACTGCAAGTTTTATACTTCTAAACATCGCACACTTTCAATTTTCACACCATCAATTAGAGAAAAATATGCACTTTTAAATGCAATTTTTTTGAGAGCTGTATCTCGATTTTTTCTTGACATATTAATTTTTTTATAGTTTTTAGTACGAATTTTGTAATTGTGGCAACAGAAATACGCCCTTTTTTTCTTAGGCCCGGTGCACACGTCCGGTTTTTTCAAGTTCCGGCGCCGCTGCGTGCCCGCAACATGTGATGCACATGTCCGATTTTTCCAACTGCGGCAGTAAGAATCAGACCGTCGACAACGATGGACGTGTATTCTAGAAAGCGTATCTCATCTATAAAAATTATATACAGGCACAGAATAGACGTTATTGGGTACATCCGTATACCGATTTACGTTTAACAAGGGGTAGATTTTATACATCTTTTGCAGATTTACGAGAAAATCCAGATAAGTTTTTTAATTACTTTCGAATGAGCGTTCGATCCTTTGACGAGCTTGCTGCAAAAATAACGGACAAAATAAAGTCCCAAAATACGTGTATGAGGCTGTCCATTCCGCCATTGGAAATTTACCGGACACCCCAAATTTCTGGATAATTTTTAATTTCCCCAATGAAAATTTCAATATCAACGTTTTCTACGTCTGCCATCCTTGCCGTATTTACGTATTTTACTGGACGTGTGCAGCGCTCAGTAGGCAATAAGGTACTAAGGAACCGGAATTGCGTGTGCGGCGCCGCTGCGGTGTAGTGGGGAAAAGCTTGGAAAAACGACTGCAAGGTGGACGTACGTCGCCGGAGGTATGTGTGCATGCCATACTTGTTTCATTTGTATTCTACGCCGTAATTTTGGCACCGCAGCTTGAAAAACCGGACGTGTGCACCGGGCCTTAAAATTGATAAAAATTGAAATGTGCTCATGTAAATTTTGAGAAGATGAAAATTATGATGAGTTTAGAATTCACGTGGAATTCTACGATCGTGTAAATTTGAAATATATATATATATTTTTTTATTCATATGGATTTATTTATACAAAACATAAGAGCCTCAATTGATAACTTCATCTTAATAACTGACTTTTATTATATTTTGCTTTATTATATTTTTACATATGCGATTAAAGTTTAATTTTAGTAATTTAGATAACTGAGTTTTATAGAAATAGTTTTTATTATTTTTTTAATTTTAGCTTTAAATAATACTTGTTTGAGAGTTAGCCTGAACACTGTAAGATGCATTTTTTACTGTAACTAATTTTGTAGGTTTATTATAAATCAATGAAACAGTTCCTTTTTAAACATTTACTTTCGTCGAAATCCGACGGGTTCCTCCTTGTTATAATTAAGAGTGCGAATATTTTTATCCTGTTATTAAAGAAGCCCTTTTAACTTCATCAGCATTAGTAGATTTGTTACCAAGCGGTTTGGTCAATTTAGCTTATGTACCTGCCTTAGGGGTACTTTTTTGAAAAATTATAAAAAAAAATTTCCAACACATGTGTTTTTAATTAACAAAGAATAAAACTACCATAAAATACCGTTAATCCGCCCCCCCTCCCCCCCCAAAAAAAAGTTATGATAAATCGAAAACTTATTCAGAGGGATCGCTTATACGGGATTTTTCCGTGATATATTCACAAAATTTGCCTTTCCTTTCGGGAATTTTGTGTATTTTTTTTCGCGATATCTGACGAAATTTGCGTGGTTTTATCGCGTCATTTGATGAAATTTGCTGAGTTTTTCGCGATGTCTCACGAAATTTGTGGGTTTTTTTAGCAATATTTGACAAAATGCGCGTTTTTTCGCGATTCTTTAACGAAAACCACATTTCCCCCGCAATCTTTTGATGTAATTCACAATTTTTCCGCTCGTTTCTTTTGTGATCCTCTGATGAAATGTACGATCGGAATTCGCGTTTTTCGGCAACTTTAAAAAAAAATAAAATTAGCGTTTTTTAAACGAAATTCGCATTTTTCTGCGATATTTTGGCCAAATTCATGTTTTTACTACGATCCGTTGAAAACATTCGCATTTTTTATCGCGATCCTTTGTGTTTATGCCAAACCTTTTGTACCGAAATATATTCAATATATTTTGCTTTGCTTTTCAACATTATATTAGCAAACCAATTACATGTGCTATGAAGCAGAAGATTTACAATATGTCTTAAATTTACTAACATGTTTCAGATTTTACATACAAAACATAAAATTGTATTTTTCAATAAAAATAGCTCTTAAATCAATATGTACAAACTTACAAGCTAGATTTTTCTTCGTGACATAGCGATAAATGAACCTTGTGACAAAATTTAGCTAAATATCTTAACTTTTTAAGAAATGATATTTCTCGTAAACGTACATAATTGAAACACAGTTTTTCAGAAAAAGCAAATCAAGATTTTGATATGATTTCAAAGCAAATCAAGATTTTGATATAGCACAAAAAATTATGTATGAAGTTTACAATTTTAAAATCTACCATATTTGTAAGTGTTTATATATTTGTGTATTAAAATATATTGTTTACCTTTCTGTGGTACTTTTAACAGTCATTTCCGATTTAAGAATTCATTTTCAGTTTATATTTTTGGCTATAACTTTGTTTTTAATTATCCTTGAAGGTAAAATTAAAGCATTTTTTGTAATCCTAAATGTTTGAACTTTAAAATAACAATAATAATAATAATAAATGAAAATTTTAGGCACATACCTTAAAACAAACAAATAAAACGGAAAAGTTGGTACTTTGTTGCCTTCTAACATGCAGAAGGGTTTTTGGGCATGTGCAATTCATTTTCAAAGCTCACGTCACAAGGAAAAAAGAAAATTTTTGATTAAAGTTCACTGTTGTTTTTAATTAATCTCTCTATTAATTAACAAAATATATAAATTCTGAGTCTCAAGTGCATTAGAAGAGGTCTTGAATTACCCTCAAATTTTCAACCATGTACATACTTCAGATTTTGTTGCCATCGAAAACACACACACACACAATGAAATTTTCTTTTATTTATTATAGAACTGTTGATTTTAAGAAAGTATTGAGTTCCACTTTTTTTACATACAGTAACTTTTTTTTTTAAACTTGCAATTTTTCACCCTTAGATACCAACTGGTGAATATCATCGTATATCTACTTTAGGAAAACAGCCAGCTTGTTACATGTATGTTTACTACCTGAAGAATAGAACAGACTTAACATCAAAACTGACTGATAATGAAATAGATGGTAAGATTTTGGAAAACAGAATTTAAATAAAAAGATTTTTTAAGAATGTAAACTCTCTTTCTTTTTAGATACGATGTAACAAAATTTAGACATTTCATGTACATATTTATATAAAACCTTGAAAGACTGCTTGAAAATATGTGGATATGCTCTTTAATCAAAGTACAAAATGTTAGAGGATATTTTATTCACAAATTAATTCCAAATTAAATATACATGTCTAACCTATATATTTAAAATTCTAAAGAAACAAATTTGTGTAATGATTTTATGAAACGACTAATATAAATGAACTGGAATGTGCAAATCAAATTTATGAAACGCTTAAATTTGCAGCTTTTAGTATGATTTTGATTGACAGATAGAGAGATCCTTAAAAAGAGAGATAAGTAAAAAGACCGAGATGAAGAGACAGAGATATATAGACACAGAGAAAAAAAAAAAATGAAATTGACCAAAAAAATAAATAAATAAAAATGGTTTAAATGAATGAATAAATAAAAGACAAATAGAAAGATAGAGATAGACAGAAAGACAAATAATAGGCATATATATGTATATGTATATATATAACTGGACTGACAGCATAAAACTTTTTGTTTATCTCCAATACCAGAAACTTAATATACTCCTCTTGGTTATTTCTGCAGCATGCTATCCAAAATTCCCACTGTGCAAAGTGGTGCTGCAAGTTCTCTTCAGTCAGCATGTTGTTATTCTCCACCTCTTTTGCTTTGACTTATTTCAGCTCTCGAATCTTGACCCATTCATCTAGCAGTCACAAGGAGCTATGTCGGTTGGGAAAGATGGATGATACAACATGGTGGTGCTGTACTTTGTCAAGACAAAGTAGAATAAGCTGGTGAATTGTCATAATGAAGGATTCATGAATTTTCATATTAAATGTTTCATGCAAAATCGGATGAACACTTTCTTTTTTGATTCTTGTTAGTTCAGTTCAGCTCAGATTCTCAGATGACAATTTTCGAGGATCAATTGACCAATTTTTTTAATGTTTGCATCAATTTTTTACATGCAGGGTTGTTTAAGGTATGCATCGTCTTTTGCTCATTTCTCATCCTGTTTTTGAATCTTTTAAACCACTAAAAAACTTGAATGTGCAATAAACAATCATGCCCACATACTTCTTTTAATGTAGTATAAGTACTGGAGCAGTTTATCACAGTTTCACATGAAACTGAGGATAACATTGTACAGTAGACTCCCTCAAATCCGCAAACCAGAAATCCGCAACTCTCTAAAATCCGCACATATTTTATAGATGTAAACAATGAAACTTTCAGTTCAGATATTGGGAGAAAATTTGATTTTTTTAGTTTTGCATCAGTTCCATATCTTTTTTAATTTGTAATTTTTTTAATAATACTCTATTCATGTTTTTTTGTTTTTTTTTTCATGAAGGAAGAATAAATTTTTTGGAAAAAATTCAAGATATTTTTAATATTACTGTTAATCACAATCTTCTTATCAAATATATTTATGCATTAATCAAGATTTTTTGGTTATTAAGCCTGGCTAAACTTTAAAAAAAAAATCCTTATTTTATGATTTTGATGTAAAATAGCAATGTACTTTTATGAGGCAAGTTTTGTTGAATAATTTTGGAAAAATACATTTAATCCTTATAATGTATACACTATCTACCAAAAAGTATTTGTACACTTTCGGTTTTTGACATTTTGTCAAATATTTAAAAATATACTCGTCGGATTCTTCTGGAACTTCAGAAATATAAAGATTATATTTCACTTTATATTTATTTACATTCATTTGTTAAGCGGGTAATTAGGGGGCCGGCAAAAAAACAAAGAATAATAGAAATATTTGGGATCGCCCTGTACATGAAAATGCACGAAACGACTTATCGCTTTAGAATACAAATATATGAATACAGTAGAATATGTACACTAATTTTTGTGAGAATAGCATGTATATTTATGGCGATAGAGCGATTTTTTTGAAAAATTCAAAAAATTCTGGTATGTTTTTTGTTTATATCATAGAGGGTTTTTGACCACATTTAACGCAAATTTCAGAAAAATTGGCAAAATCTATTTAAAAAAATATAGCGCAATTGGAATATAAATATATTTAATACTTTATGAAATATGAGTGGTTTTATGAAATAATTTTTATCTGCGCATGCGCGAACGATAAAAACAATTCTTTTACATCATTTAATAGTCAATTCTATGGAGTAACTTATAAAAAAAATCCAATCAAATATCGTGAAAATTCAAAAAGATATCATTATTATAAGTAAGCTGTTTTTACATTGCTCTCTAAAAACGGCTGAATGATAAGGGATTCTCCACAAATTGACATTTTTTATTAACTGACTTTTAGGAAAAAATTAGTACTATTTAATGAATACAATATTGCTGCTAATAAGTATCTTGACACCTGTGATAGAAAAGGAAAAGGGCTTTTATTCTTTTCCATCACAGATGTCAAGATACTTATTAACAGAAATATTGTATTAGATATTGTATACATTAAATACTAATTTTTTCCTAAAAGTCAGTCAATAAAAAATGTCAATTTGTGGAGAATCCCTTATCATTCAGCCGTTTTTAGACAGCAATGTAAAAACAGCTTATTTATAATAATGATATCTTTTTGAATTTTCACGATATTTCATTGGATTTTTTTTATAAGTTACTCCATAGAACTGACTATTAAATGATGTAAAAGAATTGTTTTTATCGTTCGCGCATGCGCAGATAAAAATTATTTCATAAAACTACTCATATTTCATAAAATATTTAATATATTTATATTCCAATTGCGCTATATTTTTTCTACTGCATTTTGCCAATTTTTCTGAAATTTGCGTTAAATTTGGTCAAAAACCCAGCATGATAAAAACAAAAAACATACCAGAATTTTTTGAATTTTTCAAAAAAATCGCTCTACCGCCATAAATATACATGCTATTCTCACAAAAATTAGTGTACATATTCTACTGTATTCATATATTTGTATTCTAAAGCGATAAGTCGTTTCGTGCATTTTCATGTACAGGGCGATCCCAAATATTTCTATTATTCTTTGTTTTTTTGCCGGCCCCCTAATTACCCGCTTAACAAATGAATGTAAATAAATATAAAGTGAAACATAATCTTTATATTTCTGAAGTTCCAGAAGAATCCGACCAGTATATTTTTAAATATTTGACAAAATGTCAAAAACTGAAAGTGTACAAATACTTTTTGGTAGATAGTGTATTTAATCATACACTATTAGTTATTAACATGACCTTTATTTAACTATTTAAATTTTTATTATTTTTGTTCATTACTTATTTTAATATTTTGTTATATTGTCAGCATTCATTATAGTTCTGATTACATTATTAATTGCATTCAAATTACTGTTTAAAAAATGTAAACAAAGCAATGACCAGAAATCCGCACAACCTCTGGTCCCAAACTGTGCGGATTTAAGGGAGTCTACTGTAGTTGTTTTTTCAGCAGGTAATTGGTGCACGGTTCACTTCTAACAAATGCTATAGCCAAACTAAGTGACATATTATCTTGGTGGTCAAGCAGGGAATGGGGGAGATATCACATAACAGCCTAAAGTGAAGTTTGACAGCACCACTCTTAGTTTGATGGTGGCTAGGCCAGTCCTGTTGGTTAACTGTTGCACTTTGTAAAAAAATATAGTTTAAAAAATTCACTTAAGGGTGTACTCGAAAAAATACTTTTCCACCTTCAAAAACTCGAAACTTTCTGATACAATTTCAGACACATTTTTAAAAGTAGAAACATGAAACTTGTTGAGGGGATTTTTGAAAAGATGTATAAGGTGCCGTAGGATGTCATTTTGCGCTCCATTCATTAGAATTTGATTTATAAACAATTACCTTCTCAGTAGGACCCCCTTTTTTCGTTCCCAGATCTCGTGCGTTGGAAAATTTGGATGAAAACGCCGTTTTTGACAGCCTTTTTTGTAATATTTTCTGCACTTATCAAAAAACTGACAGACATGGCACCTTATAAAGTTTCTAAATAAGAGAATCTGTGAGTTGGATGCATTTGAGAGCAAAAGTGAATTCAAAAATAAATCGGAAAATAAGCAGTTTGAATCGAAATACACCCTTAAACAGGTTTCACTTTATCAATGGAGGTTCAGAATTAAACTTGACAATACTAATTTGATTAAAAATGCATCATAAAAACATGGATGACAATATAAAACGTTCAAAATCAAAGGAATTTCCAAGAGTTAATTGTTTTATCACAGACTTAAAAGACATAAGCTGATTTTGTCTCATTGCCATACGACTTGTTCATAAAAAGTTCTTTTTCTTCTTTTTTTAAAGATAAAATTAACTAAGCAATTATATATAATTCCTTGGTTAAATTTTTTTATCTATATAATCTTAATCTTTATAAAGATTTTCAAAAAGGTATTTCTATTAGACTTGAAAGTTGTTGCCTTTTTAATGAAAACTGTCTTTTTTAGAGAAAAATGCGCTATTTTTTGTTGAGAAAAATCAGAGTAGTATTTAAATTTCAAAGAGTAAGCAGGTTCAAGCACCCTGGATTAATAATCTTTGAGAAATCTATGACATTTAAAAGATTAAAAAAATTCCTTTTAAATTAATTTTTAAAAAATTGAATCCCTGAATTAAAAATATTTGATTAGCAACATCAAGCAAACCTCTTTATCATTCTTATTTTAATATTTAAATGGTAAATGTCTTTTATTTTTTTTTTTTCAATTTGAACTAATATATGCAAATTTTTTTTACAGGAGCGACATGCTCGGTTGATTACAGTGAAAATCAATTAATCCATTCACAGATAAATTCTAATTGCATGTTTTGCTTGGCAGAATGGAAAAAAGATTTAATCAAGAAATTCAAAATTTGGACAAGAAGGTATTTGACTAACACTCATCACATAAAAATCTGAAGTACTCTAATCCAGGATACTTCTAAACTAATGAAACAAACATCTCAGGACTTTAACAACAAATAAAGACAACATTTTTATTAATAGGTTTAACAATAATAAAGATTTAAAAAAAATTACTTAAAAATATATGTTACACACCTAAGTATTTTTTCTTTTTAAAGCACTTTAAAATTTTTACCTTTAGTGTCTGTGTTTAAGTAAACCTTTTCATTACATGATGTTAAATGTCAAGATGTGACAGTCCTTTAATTTACTTAACAATGAAGATATTTTATCAAGAACTTTAACAGATTTACTTTGTTTTTTGTGAAATAGGATGACTGACAAGCAATATTTGAAATGGCCACCATTAACATACAAAAAAAAAAAAAAAAAAAAAAAAAAAAAAAAATACTGACTTTCTATCACGAAGAATATATATGATTGTACATAGGATGTCACTTACAGTGTTTTACTTGGTGGCATCATAGTTCATACAAAGAAAACTTAATCTGATGAAAATCTTGCTAAAATACAATCATTATTGTTAAAACCATGAGCAAAAATTTGAGTTCAACTTGTATTTTAGATTTAATAAGTGGATTCTGAGCCTGATTTTCCAATTAAAAATTATCTTGACACATACTAACACCTTCAAAATGTTTCTCAATTCATTTAGAAACTTCCTGTAAATTAGGTGTCTTTAACTCATGTTCTTGGATGGCTGGCCATATTATTTAGAATATTAACACTTTATACCCCAAATTATGATTAAAAAATTGCTCCACCTTGATAATTGAATGATTATCTGTAAGAAGCAAATTTAAAATTTCGAGAAATGAGGTAAAATCTATTAGTCATTAATTAGATCTAGTGCAATAATGGTAAACCTATAAAACGTATGTCACAGGAAATGTGCAGCAGAGTCTTTTCAGCACATCACAGATTCTGGTTCTAAATAAAATATAGTGAAATTGCACAAAATTCATGACTTGTCACATAGCATTATACAGCAAACATGCAAATGGTAAAATTATGACAAAATTTTAAATATTTTTATTTGATGGCTTATTGGCATGTCATGATAATGGAATACTTTTTTGAAAACATTGGCACACAGATGGGAAAAAACCTCTCTGACCCAATGCAACACATAGGTCAGGAATTTCTTCTGATTTTAATTACCTTGTACTTTTGTCTTCATTTTGAGCATTGACGTGTAGTAAAAAAACTTAGGTGGAAAAGGAAAGTAATAATATTTTTTTATCTTAGTGTTTTAATTTTATTATTCAAATCAAAGCAAGAGACATGTTGCAATTTATAACTCTGGACAGTAGTGCCAACTTTTCAAAAATATTGGATGGGCTCAAAAATTTTGAGAAAAATAACACATAACTTTTTCTCCTTGATGTGTATTTACACAGAATGAGAGTTTGAGGGAACAAATGACTACATAGGTAAATCCAAAACTAAATCATGTTTTTTCTAAGTAAATTTTTAAATTATAATTTATTATAATTTTATAAATAATTTCATCCAATTACATTCTTATAAGTTCTTCCTTATAAATATATTAATATTTATTTAAAATAACATAAAAATTACAAAAAAAAAAAAAAAAAAAAAAAAAAAAAAAAAAAAAAAAAAAACTACATGTTTAGAAAAGCATACATGAAATTTGTTTTTGTGAGAAATTAAACTATATAACCGCTGAAAGGGTTTTTACTACTCCTGTAAGTCTAATTGGATGTTCTTACAATGTTCCCAAAATCATCCCTAAAATAATTTTGACAATGTTAAAAGAACCAAATTACATTTCAGCAATAAAATCAGCAATTAAAATTTGGTAGACAGAAAGATCAAAATATAGGGTGGGCTCACACCCAAGGAGCCCTTATAAACTGGCGCCACTGAATCTGGGTAATCATTCTATATAGAACCTTTTTCAACAATCCTCCCCCATACTTTTCAAAATTTATAGCACAGGCCTTTCTTCCAGATATTCAATCCATTACCTTAATTAAGACCGTTTTCAAATTCAAAACGACTTCTTTCTTAAACATTTTTAAATTTATTTTTGTTCTGAAATGTATGAAATTGGCAGGTGTAGAAACTATATAAAACATATATATATATATATAGTTTCTATATAAAAAAAGTTTTATTTATTTATTTTTTTTTTTTGGGCAGGGGACTGCAAAATGCTGTTCAGAAAATATTGCCAAAGGGTCATTGTGAACTGAATTTCTTGACTTGACAATGTGAGTAAGGAGAGAACGGTCGTCACATGACCAAAATCGCTTATAACTCAATGAAAATTTATCAAAAAATGGAAAAGTCATTTAGGTTTCAAATCACGTAACAGTAATCCTAACAATTTTATGTCTTTATGTTTAAAAATGAGTCAAAAAATTTTGCATTTGTTAAACTGGGAAACTTGAAAACTGCCATATTTAAAATATCAGCTATACACACACAGTAGATAATTTCTGCACTCTTTAAAAGCCACAATACATTTAAACATCAATGAACTGAAGAATAAACTATTTTCGATCAAATATATATTTGATAATGTCAAATGGCATCTTTGTTTAATTAAATAAATGATAAATCGATAAATTAAGAATATTTATATGAAACCTTTAATTGTACATAATGCATTATATATTTTTTCACTTTATTTATATTCACTGAGCAATTTAAATTATACCTTATATATTATAAATTGATATTGAAAAAAATTTATTAAATATATGCAAGATTTTACCCAACCAACATAAATAATATAGTTGATATCGCCTGTTTCTACAACTACAGTAGAGTTCTGCTATTCCAAACTAATTGGGACCAAACACTGTTTGGTTTAGTGGGAATTCAGAACAAGTGGATTTTATTAATTACAGCATTGATAGGTTCATCATCATGAACAGGTTCTATTATTTTTAATAACTTAATTTTAAATTCACTGTTAGTATATAACAGACTCTTCAAATAAAAACTCCAACTGTAATACCATAGACATAAACAGGCTTTTTCTCCACACATAAATATGAGTCAATGATAGCAAAAGACAAGTTACGATTCAGTGCTTTTCGTCAAAAAAGAAAAATCACTGATTTTACTTTTTAAGTTTGTGTAAAATAGTTATCTTTTGTGTTTAGCAATGATTAAAAATTATTCTATAGATTTGTATAAATGGAGCCAACGTGTATTGTAAGTAACCCAGCTTTCATTTCAATTTGGTGCCACGCATTTTCATCAAGTTTAGGCTTTATGTGCATCTTTAACTTCTTTGTATAACAAGAAATGTATTTTTTTTTTTTTTTTCTCAACGTCTTTTTAATTTTTCCTTTTTTTAAGCTTAAAATACTATAATTTTTCTGAACTATGTTCAGAATATGCAGATTTTCAGAATACCGGGACTCTACTGTCGTCTCATTAGTAAATTATAGTGATTTATTGCATTGATAACACATATTAATAAAATCTTTATCAATATGTGTTTTGTAAAACGTGTTTATATATGTATTTAGTTCAAATATGTGTTTTGTTGATAGTTTTGTAAAAAGATTTGATAAAATAATGTAATTTTTTTCCATAAAAATATCAATATGTATTAATGTTTCTAATTATTATTTTTCAGCATATCACTCATAGGACAAGCCTTGTATAGTGTTCTAACACAAACAAAAATGAATGTGGAGAAAGAACATAAACTTCAAAATCAAGTATTTTTAGAGTCATGAATCAAATCCTTCTGAACAACTTTTGTTTTGATGTCAATTTATAAATAATAATAATAAGTTGTAAAATACATTTACCTGTATACAAACTCTATTTCTAGTATTACTAAAAAGAAAGTTTGTGAAAATGGTATGAAAGTTTGTGAATTTTCATTAAGCACACATAAATACAAGTACGGTAAAAACTTGCTAAAATAAAATCTCAATAGAAAATATATATCTTTCGATCTTAGAAATGGTTAGGTAAAACTCAAAATTTACTTTATGTCTTTTTGCCAAGAAGAAATCCATATATCTAATAATATATATAATCCACCTTAATCCATATATGTAATAGAATGTAAAAAATAAATTGAACTTGAATAAAGTAGTTCATATTTATCTGCTAGTAATATAAATCAAATATTCATGCAGATATTTTTTATTAACATAAATTGTAAAATAATCTATATTTTCTTAATATGAAATTATGATGATTTATGAAACAGCACAGCACTGAATGCTTAGTGTCACTCTAATTCTGAAAGTATTTGTAAAAATAAACCCTAAGTTAATAAAAAAACATCATCTTTCTTCCTTTGGAACAAAATAAAATAAAGTAAAAATATTTCAAATGCAATGCAATATGAGTTAAATTCATCTACGTTTTCGATGAAATAACAGATAAGCTTAATGCATCTTTCTTTCGTTTATGCAAAACTTAGTATAAAAAGTAGTATACATTATTCAGAAAAAGTGAAAAATTAAGATTAAAAATTTCAAAACATTCTTTTTTATGGAAAAAAAAAAAAAAAAAAAAAAAACTAGATTGCAAATGATTATTTAGAAAAACATCTGAAACTGCTCGATATCAATTAATTGTATACATTACTTCTTTTCAATAAATTACATACAATTTGTCAAAAAAAAAAAAAAAAAAAAAAAGGAACAGCCTATTGTTGTGGTTACTCTTAACCACTGCCATATTTTTTATTTAATTTAATTTATCGTCTATATTTTTAATCTTTATTCTTTTATTATAAAAATTTGCATTCTAAAAATTATCTTAATTCTCGCATTTTTAATCTCTCCTGTAAAGTTCTTTTTCTTACCTAACTTTTTGTTGATTTCAAAATGTTGAAATCAGTTTGAATTTGTTCCTTCCGGTTGTGGAATTTTCCTGTGTTTTCTCGAATGTTCGATGGGGTGTGTACTTCTGTTTTATTGCCCCTCCTATTGTCCAATCAGATTCTATTCTTCTGATGCGTAATTTAAAAATAGGTGAGTCCTTATATTCATTTTTGGCTCCGCATCTTTCTGGTGATATAAAAGTTTATTCTTAAAAATGCAATTTCCCTATTAGTGGCGAAGCTCTTGGCCTCTTTATTTTATCGCCACTTTTTTAGCCCTGCCAGTTGGCGTATTTTTGAATTTATGGCAACCCCTCCCTTCTTCCCTCGGCTGCAGTTGTCATCGGAAGTCAGCAGAAGTCTGTAGAGAACGGTATAGAATGTTGCAGTGAAAATGTGTGTGTCGGTTGTCGGAGATAATTGTTCCAAACAGACGGAAGAAATCATCTTTTTGATACGAAAAATAATTAAAAATCAAAAGTAAAATGTTGAGAGCAGAACAGTACAGAATCCTGAAAGGGTGTGCTAGTCTAATGTCTGCGTTTATTGTTCCTAACGGATGGAAGAAATCATTTTTTTTGATACGAAAAGTAATCTAAATCAGAAGTAAAACCTGAGGTGTATGGAAGTGCTTCGTCGATATGCGTAATCACTTTTCTGTTGCAACTTCATTGCATTCAAAGAATTTACATAAGGATTACAAAAAAGGGAACATGTCTCCCCTTATTCCCCAGGAGAAAATTTAATTCATTTTCAAGTATTTTTCTTAAGTTCCCCAAGTGTGGAATTTTAAAATGAGATGCTAAAGTCTCAGGTCTCTAAAATGAGAGACCACATTGTATTTACATCTGCTGTCAGCTAAAAATAATTAAACAAGATTTTTTTCTACAACAAAAAAAAAAAGAAAAATTCTTTTTAAAAGAAGAGAAATGTCCTGCATCCTTTTTGTTGTTTTTGTGTTCTTTTTTTTTTCAAGTTTCTGCAGGTAAGCTTTATTTTATTATTCAATTATTTTTCCTGCACATGTCTAAAAAATTGTTGAACTTTGTCGGTCAATGTCAAGAGGTCTTTTGCGGCCAAATTAATGCAATGTACTTAAACGATCACTTATTCCTTTTTCAGAACGTCTTTAGAAACGAAACGTTCCAACTAAACACAACACCTATACAATTTTCTATCAAATTAAGTAACAAATACTATTTGATTGGGAGTTCTTTAAATCTATATAAATTGCATAAGTTTAGGGGACTGTTTGAATACTGAAATAGAAGCAAAATTTAAAATTTGCAATATTAACATTTAATTATGACATCAAAATACAGTAAAATATCTGAATAGAGGAGCACCCCTGCAGCTTGAAATTCACTAAGTATTTGAAGCATCTTCTTTTCAGAGATAAATCATACAAACAATCAGATAGAAATACTGTTATACATTAAGGAAGTCCTAAATAAATCAATGAAATATTGTAACAATAATTGAACCCTTTGTTACATTGTATGTCTCCCAAATTAAGTGTTATATTTTTAGAAAAACTTAAAAAAATTTGGAGGAATGATAATGACAGGGTTCCCAGCAACATAGAATGTCATGAAAAATCTGGAAAGTTGGGGAATTTCAAAGTAGTCAGGTAAATTTTCCCGTGACATTTTAGGAAATATTTGTAAATTCCTTAACTTCGAGATTTTTCATGACTTAAAAATACTTAAAATTTATGTAGACAATTTTAAAAAATGCACATCAACGACATCTGATGTCTACTTCCTGGTAATGAAAAAAGGTATTTTAATAATTATATTAAGTAATCACGCTTCAAAATATTCCAATAGGTTAACATGGGATTTCCGGATCCGGAAGTTTCAGTGCAGTAGTCCTTAATCAAATTGTGTAGTATTTAGTGAAATTCTAAATTGTATGCTGTTATTTTTAAATAGTTATACACATTTTCATTCATAAAACTAAATCCAGAATAATTATATGGACATGACACATTTTTTCAGACATTTTTAGTTGTGACACCTGACATGAAGTTTTGTTTGGAAAGAAAAATTGACTCTGGTTGCAAAGCTTCATTTCCTACTTTATTTTAAATCATAGAAAATGGTACCAATGCTTTAAAAATAATAAAACACTCTATTATAAGATAATAAATAGTTATAAGAGGAAATTGCTCTATATAATCGAAATAGAAACAAGAACATAGAATAAAACATAGCAACCAATTGTTTACAGTAAGTTTGATGTCATACTGAAAGCATCTAGAAAGTGACATTATATTTAACATTTTTTCCACCTAAATTTAAAACGTTTGTATTGTAATAGATATTTAAACTCCAAATATATGTAAATGAAGATACTGCATCATTTTAACACACTTATAGCAACATTTTAAAATTTTATATGCATTATCTACCCAGAATGACATCAATTTCTTAAACAGGGTGGGTCTGAATTTTTATTGACCCAAAACAAAGTACAAGTGTTATATAAATTGGGATGTTTTAATATTATTACAGGGTTTTTTAATTTTTTGTTTAATTCTGGTGTTACTTGTGACAACAACAAAAACAATTGCATAAGGGAAAAAAAAAAAAAAAAGATTCGTACAAATATAAAGTTTTGTACAAATCAGTAACAATTGTAGATTTATGTAAGAAACTTATCCTCAAACATTCATTTATATATATAAACTAGAGATGAATTTGGACTTTATTTACTTATTTTTTAAACAATGGCCAAGTAATTTCAAATCTAAGCCTAATGTATGCAGCCATAGAAAATTGCTAATAAAATTTTTAAATTGTTTTAAAATTAATTTTCTCATTTAAAAATCAGGGTATTACTAGGTTATCCTGTCGACTAAAAAAATTATTGCCAAACTATAAGATTAAATGACAAAAATGGATGATCGTGAATGTCACATTCAATGACATTAAATACGATTCATGTGTTTAAATGTCATTAAGTGATTTTTATTTCGACTTTATTTGTATTTTGATTAATATTCTACTAATTATTTTTTTTTTCGTTATTTAAAATAAAAATTATGTTAATTTATATAATTTGTTTATTAGTTTGGGGATTTGTATAATTTGGCGAAATTAGTCGACAGGATAACAGAGTAGTACCAAAATCAGTATTACTTCTGAATACAGCCTTCATGATTATGTTTTGTGATTTTTATATTCCTGAAAATCTGATTACAATGGCAAATTGTTATTTATATCTAAACATTGGCAAAAATCTGTTACCATTTAAATATATTTTTTTATGATTTATGTGGAGTAATTAAGAACTACATACAAATTAGTTTCAAGTAACCTAAATGTTAAAACAAATTGAAATTATTTCTTGAGCTAATTGTAAAATACTGTTTTGTATATTTAAAATTATAAACATTATTAGCATAACATTAATGAAAATTCCAATCAAAGCATACTGTAAAGTGCTAATGACTTAAGTTAACAGTTATCCGTTGTAAATTAATAAACTTGAGAAGCTTTTCTATTTTACTAGTCTTGGGTTAATATGATTTCACCCCCCCCCTTTCCCCCAAATTTAAGAATTGCATGTTAGAAGCTAATTTTTGAATTAGTAGTAATGTGTATTTAGGGTTTATACTCAAATAAAAATATTCCCTGACTTTTTCAGGTTTCCCAAACCATATTTCCCGACCACAATTCACTACATTTTTAAAAATACAAATGACAATTTTGGGTTTTAATTATTAAACTTGGCTCTAAAATCGAAAATAACCTATAAAACAAATTAAAAATTTACATCATTTGAAATTTAAATTTAAAATTAAAAACAATAACACTAAACTATAAAACAACTCAGATGGATTCAAAGTATTTTTTTTTTATTTATGCAAGTGAATTTATGCACATTAAACATCCAATTTCTTTTACGGCACTTTATGTGTTTCTTTTAGAAGAAGGTTGATGTGCAGGTTTCAATTTTACCTCTTAACATTTCAATTTCAGGTAGAGTTTTTATTTGCTTTCTTCATAATTTTGTTCCTTTTTCTTATTTAAATATTCATGATATTTCATTCTTGCCACTGTAAGAAGGCTTACCATTTCTTTTGAAGAAGTACTGCTTATTACGGAAAATGTTGCATAACTTTATTTGCATAACATCTTTATTTTAAAATTGTGAATAAAGCAACAATTCTACTTCTGAATGAAAAATCTTAACTTTTTTTTTTTCAGATGGACATTGGAACAGGAAAGAATCCATGCACATACACAAAAAATATCCAACTTTTCCAAGATTTAGAAAAAAAATGTAATTTTTCCTGACAATTCCGTTTTATAGTTGCATAAGATAACCTAGTATTTCATAAATACAATCACACTTATTTAATACAAGCAATGCTAAAACAAGAACACAAATTCAGCTATTTTGACGTTAAGAATAGATTCTATTCTTTCTATTGAGATTTTTTTACTTTTATCAGATACAAAAGAAGGATCCCAGATAATGCAAATATCTATTTTTCAGCAGAATGTAACCAGGAATTAGGAAAGAAATCATTTTCTTATCAAAAACATTTTTTTTTTTTCAACGCTATCTCTATACTCCAACTGTCTGTCAAAATGTAGTAACTTATCTGTTTTATCAGACAGAATTTCAACTGCCAAGAAATCCCTGCAGCCTAATCCCCTCCCAGGAAATGGAAAGGACCATCCTAAAGTTTTGAAAAAAAAGAAGGGAGACATAAAAGCATTTCAAATATTGCCCTTTTGTAAGGTTTACAAGTGATCCCAGTAAAGGAAGTATCATAGAAGAAAAAATTTGAGTTTTTCTTTTTAATCAGGACGTGGATGCTATTAGCCAGCCTTCTCATGTCTTTTATTATATTTTTAAAATGTAAAGCAAATGCAAAATCAACAGCTCAAAATTGCAGTGGTTTTTGTAAAGTTAGCTAAGTTTTTCTAGGAAAAAGAAAAGTATCAGCTACAGTACTATATGTCGTTCAAGTCCTTTGTAATTAGTAGTTCAATTCAGCACTATGATTTTGTCAGAAGAAAAGACTTGTCTAAAGAAAATGACACTTGCAAAGATAAGAATATTTTAGGTTAATTTTATAGCATTAAGTTAATTTTAATTTTGGGATAAGTACAGTAATTAATAGTTATATTTAGCATAAGTATATGTGTATTTTTAGGATATACAAAGACTTATATTGACCCTGGCTACTTATACACACAGAGTTCAACATTATTCATGAAAAGTCAGGAAATTGTTGATTTTTTATTCTAAATCAACAAAATAGAACAAGATATGGTTAATATATGGTCACTTGTCCATTACACTTATTAGAAACAAATTATTTAATTTTTAATTTCTGTAAGTTGAAATACAATTTTTCTAATATACAAATACAAAAACCAAATGTTTTTTTAAGATTTTCTATAAATATACAACAAAATTAAATCGGGATAATTTAGTAAGCTTTGTCATTTTGTTTTCCAATAAAATCATAAAATTTATCAGGCAAAAAGGAAGGGGGAAAATGTTAACACAACTATTAAAGAAAAGTGTTTTAGTTTTCATAGAAAACAAGTCATTTTATTAAAATAAAGGTAAACTAATAATAGCCCCTGTTCAACAAAGAAAAATTTAACAAAAAATTTATATTCAATAAACATGAATGCATTGTAGTGCCATCACAAATTACAATATAAACAATGCAGTTTGAACACATGATGAAGTTACATCTACCAGATCATTCAATTTAAATTGTTTATTAAAGTGAATATAAAATTGTACAATTAAAATCTTTGAGCGTTATAGAAAAATATAATTTGATACAAATAATTTTATAAAAATAATTATATACAATTTGAAACATACATATAAATTAAAGAATGGAAAGTTATTACTTCATACAAAAGCTGGAAATCTATATACAACAAACATCAAACCAAGATAACTCATCTTGCAAACAAATGATACATGTTCTATGGCATCATGTTTTGCACTGAAGGCTATCACAATTTGATACTGTAATAAATTATCAGTAACTTAATTATGTACAATTTAATACACATTTATTAAATTAAAGAATGTCCAATTTATTGATTCATTGCAAAAACTGGGAATCCATAGACCACAGGTGCAGCACCAACGAGATAACGCATCTTGCAAGCACTGCGAGAAAATGATACAGCTTTAGCAACATCGTACGTTTTGCACTGCAGATCATCATAGTTTGGTACCAAAGACTGTAATAATTTATCAGTAAATCGATCAATATCTTTGTCAGTAACATCCCATAGATTAGCAGTAATGGATGGACTGAAATAAAAGAAAAATAATTAAAGTGAGCATTCATTAAATAAAATAAGATTAATTATATAAAAGAAGTAAAAAATTAAATATTCAACAGAAACTAAATATTTACTAAATACAGGGTGTTTCCCTACATAGGAAAAATAAATGCTCAAGAATTTTTATTTATGTATTACATTAATGACTATTCAACCTTCCATTAAGGATGTATGTATTTCAGCGGTTGGTAAATGATGAAATGTACCAAGACTTGCATATTGTAACATATATTTAATTTGATACTTCAGTTTTGTAGTATTAACAAAATGTCTTTTATGATGTGAGAAGTATTATGATATGTCTTTTATGATGCACATACATTAGACAATAGTAACCATGTCTATATAAACTGATGAGAAAATATAAATCATAGAAAAAAATTACAGTTCCCTGCAAGGGACTTAACTCAAAAACTTTTGTAGGATAAAAAGACGAAAACAAAGTTATACTGATTAAAAAAAAAAAAAAAAAAAAAAAAAAAAAAAAGATTTACATTCAATAATTTCTTATCAAAAATCAAGGAAATTTTTTTTAAACCAATATTAAGATTTCTCTCCCTCAAAAAAAAAAAAAAAAATAAGTAAACATAAATAAATAAATAAGAAAAAATAACAATAAGCAATCACAAAAATAAAGTTCCAACATGACATACATTATTAACACTAACATAATTTTAAAGAAAAACATTTCTTTGTGTACAAGGATGCCATCTGAAAATATCAAAACAGAGGAAATTACATGCAAAGTAAAATTCATGACATTTTTCACAACATTTATACCTGAACTTTTAAAACTATATTGTTTATACTAAAAGAAAAAAAAAATTATAACATGTTTTTTAACTTAAAAAAAAACTTTTTTTTTGTGTGTATACACGTCTTTCTAAATGAGCATTTGTTGAAATATGCTAATTCATTGTGCATGAAAACTTACAACAGGAAATAAAAAAGATTTTTCTTTAGTTCACAGTGTTTTACATCAATTAAGGTAACCCAGCAATAGATGCAGTAACTCAGTGAGGAATTTTAATTATCACATAATTTTAATCTATTTAAGTAACTCAGCAATAGATTTGATGATTATTCCAAGCGAATGAATAGCGAAAATTTGCAGGGTTTTTTTGTGATTAAGTGAAAATTGCTACTTTATTTTGCGATCGTGTGACAAAAATCAATGTTTTATTTCACGACTGCTTGATGAAAATTGCCACTTTAATTCGTGATTGCTTGATGGAAATCGGCGTTTCATTTTGCGATCATTTGACTAAAATTGCCGTTATATTTCTTGCATGTTTGAGGAAAATCGATGTTATATTTCTCGATCGTTTAGCAAAAATTGTTTTATGAAAATCACCATTATATTTCTTGATCGTTCAACAAAAATTGTCTTTATATTATTTTGCGATCATGTAGCAAAAATCACAGATTCTTAAAAAAGCAAAAATCCACCATTTAACGGGAAAGTGGCATTTCTGCTGTGTAACAAGCATAATTGTCTTTCAAAAATTTTCAAACTGAAAAAAAAATTTAATTCAATTTCCACTTCAGGATTTGTTTATCTCTTTGAAAAGCATTATGAATGACACGAAAGAAATAAGTATCAAAATCAATTAAAAAATGTCCTTTGTTTTCTTTAAGATCTTAAATAATTTAACAAAATTTCTAGGCTAATTTAGAACCAATAAATCAAAATCAGCTGAACCATGAAGAAATTTTTTCATACAAGTCTTGGCCATGAAGAAGAAAATTTAAAGTTTTCACCTGCACTTCACTAAATTTGTCTGAAAAATATTATAACAATTAAATCCTTTTTTTTTTCTTTTTGACTTTCTTGCCAACATCACCCAATAATTCTTTGTTTAAAAAAAACAAAAGGGAGATATCTTAAAGCTATTAAATATGCCATTTTAAAATTACTTTTTCTACATCTACACTACTTCAGTTTTTAGTACATCTTTTGCAACAAATTTCAAAATAGAAGCATCATTTTTTGTTGTTAGTATTTTTTTTTCAGTATTGTTTCCACTAAATGTTTTTTATTTTAGTCAAACATTCTTCCAGCGGAATATTTTGAGCAATATTTTATGCTTTTCATATTTTACATGGCTACTGAAAGCTAGTCATCACATGTTCTTAGAGAACATGATTTTTAGCACAAATAACACTGAAATCTATACAGATAATATTTAACACATTTTATCCTAAATATGAATTTTGCATTCAATTTTTACCGCTTCAATCCAAATTAAAAATAGCTTTCAACCAACTCATTTTAATCAGATTACTCATTTTAATTTCTTTTTTTTTATGTTTTTGCAATCACCAGATACACATAAATTTAAAGCTGAATGTGAATTTTACATTAGATTTTTACCTGTTCAGTCCAAATTAAAAATAGCTTTCAACCAACTCATTTTAATCAGAAATATACTTTTTTCATGTTTTCAAACAAATAAATCTAATTTCAATCACCAGATACACACAAATTTAAAGCTGCTGCTAAACAAACGTCATGAGTAAAAAATAATTACTATTCTTATGGAGAAAACCAACCACAAAATTCAAAGAATGTCTTAAATGAAGGAGACAAATGTTTATTTTCATGGCCTCATGATGTTAGAAGGGATGGTTAGCTTCAGATTCAACATTTTATGATTTTAGAAAGAGCGGCTTAATTTGATTTCATTAGAATATAACAAGACATGTGAATGGAAGTTATGGCCTCATTTTTCAGAGTATCTGATCAATTCTCCATGTTTTCCCAGGTTTAGAGGATTTTTTAACTGACTGCTGATTTTTATGATTGAAATTTATTCCGTGATTTTTCCTGCATTGTATTGTGAGGGGGGGGGCACCTTTTGAAACTAAAGCCAAGATTAAAAAACTATGATTGGAACAGCATAATTAAAGAATCGTATCTCCAATTGTAATAATTACAAATTAAATAAAAATTAGAAATTTGATAGTTCATTAAAAGGAATTGCACTTGAAATATTTACAGAGGCCTTGACTTCAAAAGGAAACTTGGAGCATAAAGAATATTCTAAGAGTATACTTGAAATTGATATTTTGTCAAAATAGGAGGGTTTGTGAACAAAAAACTTTTAACCAGAAGACCAATAATTGGAAAATTCCAAACACTTTTTTCTGGCTTTCAAATCCCCACAGAATTTCCTCAGAATAGGTTGAGAGATGGATAAATCAAAATGTAGCTTCAAACAAAGAATGGAAGATTCAAATAACTTTTAAGTTGTTAGAATATAATTCTTTAAACTAAAGAGAAATGGATTCAGATTTACCCTACGCACTTTATTCTTATTACAAAACTAGTAAAACAACACTGCATTTGTTATAATTTTTAAACAATAACAAATGCACAGTATTTATCTTATAAATATCACCACTAATAATTTTCTGACAGGAAGGTTTCTCATAGTATAGAAAATTAGTTGCATAGTTACTTATTCAACTAACTACTGTGAGTACTGAGTTACTATGCACTGTGAGGTGAGGATCAAACATCAAAATGCTATTTAAATTACTTAAGTCAAAAATCAGATTTTTGGGAAGATTTTGCAAGAGCTAAAAGAACTTGAAAGGTTACTAAATAGAGTATAGGGATATTTACCATCCACTTAATAGTAGTCTCAAGACAATTCCATGCGCTTCCAGTATTCTTCCTAATCTTCTCAATTTTCCACTGCTACACCCCATCAGTATCGACGTAGACTGCAGTTTCAGTTTATCAATGGATGTACCTTCAAAATACTTTCGACCGCTCCCATGGCCACAATATCTAAAATAAATTTCAGTTATAAATAAAGTTACACTGTAAACACTCATGTCCTTTTTTTTAAACACTTTGATTTTGAACACAAATCAAAAACTCTACATTGATTTTAAATAATTAATCTAGAAATCTTCATGGTATGGCAAATAGATTTTAGTTAGTAGCCATTATTCCATGTCAATATTTTTTTTTTTTTTTTTTTTTTTTTTTTTTTAATTGTATAATAAGGCAAATCCCTTTTTTTTTTTTTTTTTTCGAATTGTGGATTGATTTTTTAAATTGATAGGTTCATTTACCAATTATGTCAACTGTTTAAAGTTTATCTGATCATACTTTTCATTGATCCCTGGTTCTAAAAGCATACTGTGTACAATTATACATCAATGTAAAGCTGCATATTTGTTTTTTTAAGTAGCAAAAAAGATGGAACTATATTATGTATACTTAATATCACTGCACAGACTCAGTTTTGTATACTAGGGTGGGTGGGGGGAAAGCTCCACCAATTGGTAAAAACAATGTCTTGATTTAAAAAGCATCACACTAAAACAAGGAATTCACCAGCCTATTATTAATATTACAATCAAAACTAAAATTAATATATAAAATATTGTATCAAAAGGAAATTTTTAAATTATAAACTAAAGCAAAACATCGTACTACTATGCATGGAAGACCCCACTGTGACATTTGATCATTATAAACAATGAACAATTTAGGAATGTTATCTATAAATTCACTAATTTTGATTGAAATCTGACTTAAAGTTAAAAATGACAAGTTTTAAAACTTGTTGCTTTCAGATACAAAATAATTTATACAATAGTGAAAAGTTAATTGAAAGTAGCAATATGAACATAAGTAGGATTGCAAATTTTGTTCCACATTGGATAAATTTGAATGATGTAATGCAGATTGTGGCCTCTGAATTAGATAAATTTAGTTTAAATTTTAGTTTAAATTTTGAAAAAAAAAAAAAAAAAAGGTAATTTTATTACAAAAGAAAAAAAAAATTGCATAAAACTAAAAACAATAAACATGCATTTAACTGAATTAGGCAAAAGATCATTCAGATCATTTGATTATTTTCAGGCAGAAATCGAAATTGATCATTCTAAATTTGAAACCTCTATTTTTGTGAATAATGATAAATCTACTGATTTTGACTATTGGTATTGGTTTGATATACATTTGTCTATTTTATTATTGGTACTGACATAATATAACAAGGTTCTTTAAATATTTTTGGTATTGATATAAAAATAAATATAAAAAATTGTCCAAAAAATTTTTAGTTAACATTTTAAATGCAAGTTAAGTTACTGGTTAGCCCTTAACTGGTAAAATTAATCCTTATTCTTCCACATTCTAAAATAATAATTAATGAGTTTTAAACCATAGCAAAAACTTACTATTTAACCGAGCTAGCATAGGTTCTAGCATAGAAATCACAGAATTATGTTTAGAAAAAAAAAAAAAAAAAAAAAAACTAATTATTAAAGCTAACAAAGCTGTATTAGAAAAAGAAGTAATCAGATTAAAAAAAGCACTTATATCAGAAAAAATCAAAACGAACGATCACAATAACACCCTTAGAGTCTAAATTGTATGACATGGAAATTAAATTAAAACAAGAAATAACAAAAAAACAAAATATCACCAGATCACACAGAAAATTAAAGAGGTGATTGGAAGATTTTAAATAAAAAGAAGATAAAGAAAGAAAGCTCAGAAAAATATAATGTGAACAATGAATATAATGTAAAACCAATAAACATTCCAAAGAATAAGAAAAAAGTTAGAAGAATTTAAAAAATGTGTTCCTAAATAAAAACACTATAAGAAGAGTTAAAAAATAAATAATTCAAAAAAGATTATTTAAAAAAATTACTATATTAAACTTATCCAATATATTTATTATCACTTAAGACCACACAAAAATGAAACAAATAACATGCAATACAAAGACATAAAAAGTAAAATACTTACATGAAAAACTCATGATCTTTTAGCCCTGAGATATAATCTTTGGCACTAGGGGCTACACCTACAATGCCATTCCAGCTCACTTGCCTGAAAAGATGTGCAAATATTGAAAAATAAAAATGAGAATAGTAATAAAAATACAACCAGCAAAAAAGAGAGAGTCTTAATTATCTAATTACTTAATTTTTATCCAAAAGTAAAAAATATAAAATTATTTAAGTCAGATTAATAATTTAAAACTGTCTCATAAAAATTTATTGATACTATTTTTTAATCCAAGGGGCAACCACACTTGCAAAATCGTATGAGAAACAACTGATATTGAAGTACCTTTTTTTCATAAATTACTAAAGTGATTTCAACTTTTTTTACATAGTTTTGATAAAAGCAAAACAATAAATCGATTACTGGCAAGAAATACACCAATAAATGAAAAAGTTATGCAATTTTGTGATTAAAGATATATTTGTAATTAATGTTAATAAAAAGAAAATTATTTCACAGAAAAAAAAAAAAAAAAAAATCAAAATATAGTTATAGTATAAAAGGAAAAAAAAATCAACCACTTCAGTATTTTCTGACAAAAAGAAGGTGCATAATACAGTAGACTTCCTCAATTCTGTAGTCCTAGAATACAGAAATGCTTAAAATCTACACATCACCACAGATAAAACAATGAAACTTTCAGTTCAAAGTACGGAGGAAAAAGTAGATTTTTTATTATTTCTTCTTTCTATCTTCAATAGAAGAAAGTATTGTAATCAAAACTTTTTTTCCCACTGATTTAGAGGTCAGAGATTCCAAAAAACATGTTTTTACAAAATGTCTGTTCGTGTGTGTCTGAGCGTCGCCATTCTACCATCAAAAAGTGTATAAAGATGTGCATAAAATTGAACCAAATTTTTTGTGAATGTTTTTGGCTGTGGCAAGCAGGTTCTTCATCAATTTTGAAATATTTTGCTGGCAGGGGGCACTGCACTAACAATTTTTGTGCCATTTTCAATATTGTACCATAGAAAAGTGTATCAAGTTATGCATAGAATTGAGCCAAATCTTTTGTGTAAGTGTTTGGCTATGGCTAGTAGGTCCGCACTGAATTTGAAAAAGATCTGCCAGAAGGAGCAGGGGGGGGGGGCACTGCAATAGTGATTTTTGTGCCATTTTCAATATTGTAACACCTTAAAGTGTATAAAGTTATGCATAGAATTGAACCAATTTTTATGTGTAAGTGTTTAGTTATGGCTAGTTGGTCCTCCCTGGATTTGAAAATTATCCATCAAAAGGGGGCACTGCAATAGCGATTTTTGTGCCATTTTCAATATTTTATCACTGAAAAGTGTATGAAGTTATGCATACAATTGAACCAAATTTTTGATGTAAGTGTTTGGCTATGGTCAGCAGACACTCCTTGAATTTGAAAAATAATCTGTCAGAAGGGGAAGCTATAATCATGATATCTGAGCCATTTTCATTATCTTACTATCAAAAAGGGTATGATCTAAATTTTTTGCGTATGATTATTTTTGGGCATGGCAAGCAGGTCCTTTTGAATTTGAAAAAAAATCTTCCAGTAGAGGGCTCTGTAAAAGCGATTTTCGTTATTTTACCATTGAAAAGTGTATAAAGTGATGTACAGAATTGAACCAAATTTTTTGTGTATGTTTTGGCTATGGTCAACAGATTTTCCTTGAATTTGGAAATATTTCGTAGGAAACGAGCATTGTGATAGCGTAGTACTTTTTGTAACATTTTCTTTATTATTCATCTTTCTATTGTCTATTGGCTCGTGCAGAGACTAAAACTTGTGTCCTTCTAAGTCGGCTATTTGCAAACAGCTGATGATAACAGAATAAGGGATAACTATTAATTTTAATAAATATCACGATCCACATTAACTCGTTTTATTGAGTGAAGCAGAAATTAAATGAAAATCAAAGTTGGCACAGTATTGAATTAATAATATTAAAATATTAACATTGTAACTACTTTTTGAAATATTAAATGTGCATGTGAGATAGAAGAAAGTTTTGGGATTGGCACATCCAACTAGTTTTTGCATTATTCTGTATGCATCTTAAATATATAATTATCATTAAAATAACTCGTGCTTTTTTGTAAAGAAAGCATAAATTTATTTCTAAAAAGAAAAAAAAATCAAGATATTGCTGATATTACTGGTAATTAAGATCTTTTTTCCAAATATATTTATGTATTAATCAAGCTAAGCTTTTTTTATTATTAAAACTGGCTAAACCTGAAATAAAACTTATTTTATGATTTTCATGTAAATGAATAGTGTGCCTTTATAAGAAAAATTTCATTGCATAATTCAAGAAAAAAATATCTGTATTATGATTATTTATTTATGCCATATTAATTATTTACTTAGTTTTTAACAATTTAATTACCTTAGTTAATAAAATTACCTTTATCATTTTATTTAACTAGGGGGGCTCCACCCCCCCTGCTCATTACCCTCGCCAACATCCCGCATAATCGCTTTGCGATTCCAAGTTGTAGGCTACCCCTGCTTGCTGCGCTCGCCAATACCCCATGGAATCTCTTCGCGATGCATAGACGGAGCTTTTTCCTGATTCATCTATTCGACTCATGGAAGGTGTGGTCCACCCGAACGCGTTATTTCCAGAACCCTTACACATCAGCATCATTCCAGGAGTCATTCCTGGAGATTTGTTTAAGGCTAGTTTTTTTAAACTATAGAAGGATTATTTTAATATTATGTAAGCATTGTACAGATTCATTATAATTTTGATTGCATTATTACACTTAAATTACAGCTTAAAAATGTAAACGAACTAATGACCAGAAATCCACAAAACTTTAAAATATGCACAACCTTTGGCCCTAAGCTGTGCGGATTTGAAGGAACTTACTGTATTAGCATACAATTACACAACTTTTGTTGCTTCCTTTAACAAAATAAACATAGAATAAGTTTTCCAACATACTTCTCAAATCGCTCCTGGAAATATTGTTGGGAGTGAGTCAAATCTCCACCAGGGTTCAGAACATAATATGTATTTGAAGGGTCAAATCCTTTGTCCAGCAGCGATTCCGACTCCAGCATGAGCAATTTGGTGCATAAAAGACTTAGTGAAGGCATTCTAGAAACAGGAACACCTTTAAGGATGGGCATGCATTCCCATGGAAGATCTTGTATTGACTAAAAAGAAGCATAATAAAACATTGCTAAATTTTATCAAGGTTTATAAACAGAAATAACAAAATAGTAAAATATAATAGATTTCAGTTAATTGGAACACTTATTCTGCAAAATTTGTCTAAATAAAGCAACTCCCCCCAATTAAAAAACAAAAACTACCTCTTAATTTTGTTATCTAAAACAAAAGTGTGAAACAGATTCAAATTAATACTGTATTAAATAATCATGACAGAACACTTTTGAGTTACAGGCATTTTAATATTAGTAATTTAACAGGTAAAATCTGGTTTTAAATTATATTTTCTGCTTTTTCTCAAAATGAGATTTTAAACATTTTGTTTTATTGCAAAACATTGTAACTCAAAAAATTACAATTGTAACTTTATGAAACTCTGCAAAAATACTCTAAAGGAGTTTATTTATGTAATGTACCTCTACTATGATTATAGTTAATTTTTCATATTTTAGTTTATACAAACTACAGATATTTTTTTTTTTTTTTTTTTTTTTTTTTTGTGTGTAAAAACATTAGCTTCTATATATATTTTTTAAAAATAAAGTTTTCGTTATGAAAATGGTTCAATACCGCAAGATAGATTCATTAATCCTAATAAAATTTAAAGAATAAAAATATCCTTTTTAAATTTGAGTTTTAAGGTTTTGCAAAAATGCCATTTTATATTAATTTTTATGTTCGTTTTGAGCTTAAAAATCAAAATATTTAAAAATGTACATATTGTTACATGTTATTCACATTTCTCAGCTATATTCTATAATATAATGCACATCATTAGGCAATTTTTCAAACATAAAAAAAAATCTCTTCCGAAGGTAGGCAGATACCTTAAGCGATAAACATTTCATGCTACACACATATAATCTATAATCTACACTTATTACAACATGGTATATTCATTAGTTGGTATATTCATGGTGGTTATCAATGGTAACTGTTTCCAAAGCATTCCAAGATTATGAAAGAAAATTAATAAGAAGGGAAAAACTGTGCATTTTTACAAGTCAGTAGTCAGTACAGATTTAAATGAAATAAGAATATCAAAAATATCTATTTAAACAATGCATTTTTACCATTTAATTAATTTATTTATATTGAACCTTTCAAGAATAAAATAAATAAAATATAAAAATCCATCAGTCATTTTTATTTTTTTTCACTACTGGATCTTTCGAAGTTTGCAAGTGCTCTCTCATTCAAAATACAAGAGAGACAAAAAATACTTATTTATAGATTGTACCATTTTCTATCTAAGAATATCTTCAATTAAATAAAAAATTGAAAATTAAAATGATCCTTTCAAAAATATTTTTAAACTTTTTTTTTTTTTTTTTTTTTTTTTTTTTTTTGCATTTTTTAAAATGAAAACCTGCATAAGCTCTTCTAAATAAAGAATGGATAAAAACTTATGTTACAATGGTTTTACTTGTTTTAAAAATACCTCAATATTAATCATACATTATTTACTTTTATTTTTTCCTTTGTTTCATCAATACTTTATTATCAGCAGTAGCCATTTTCAATTACAGTCGAGCCTCTATATAACGAAATCCATCGTTCCAGTAAAAAATTCATTATATAGAGAAATTCGATGTATAGAGTATGATGTTAAAAATAGTATTTAATGTGTAAATTTTGAACAAATATTATTTTTGATCTTTTAAATTAAGAATTTGAAATGTTTAAAAGTATATATTAACCTAACATTTTATTTCTTACTTATTTAAGCAGTTTCAAAAAAGAGAAAAGACATTTATTTGAAAGCTTAATGAAAATCAAATGAGGAAGACTTACATAAATTTCAGAGGAAGAAATCTGTAATTTTTTGTTGTTTTGATTTTAAAATTACAACTGTTACGCTCTCAAAAAAAATTCTCAAATTTTAGCAAGGAATGAAAAATTGTAGTTGATATTTTCCTCCATTTGAAGGTCTCTGTTATGTGCTTTCATTGATTCCTTTCTTATATGTGTAACAATTCAATTGACTGTGTTTTGAGAAGGATGTTGAAAGGTGTGTGGGAGGTGGGATGAACTTGTTAGATTTAAAGAATAAGGAGAGAAGTAATATTTATAAAAAAAAAAAAAAAAAAAAAAACCTCTCCACTGAACGATAAATCAAAAATAAGTGATGGAAAATTGATTCCATATGATTTGGAAGCTTTTTTAAAACTGAATAAATTAAGATCAATTTATGAAAAAATTCGTTATATGGAGATAGATATTTCGCTATATAGAGTCTGTTTTTAATGTAATCATGCGAAAAGGGGACCGTTCTTACTAAAAATTCGTTATATGGAGAAATTCGATGTATGGAGTTTCGTTATATAGAGGTTCGACTGTATTTATCTTTTCTTTACTTTTGGCTAACAGTCTTCACTTATTCACTTTTAATTTTGTTACTCCGTATTTGTTTGTTTTCAATATTGCCATGAACACATTCCAATTTTTCATGTCTCTTTCAATTCTGAATTGATTAATACGATTGGAATATCCATTTTTAGTGTGTTTCTGGCCTATTCTATCATTTAGTTATCAATCTCTTTTTACAACCTAGGCTCTTTCTGCATTTGACTTTAATTTTGCAGTTAGGCAGTATTGCTTTTAAACAATTCTATTTGTCATGATGAGATCTTATTTATATTTAAAGAAGACTTTTCACAACCTAGGCTCTTCTTAAACATCGATCGCAACCCCAGCTCTTCCTGTATTAGACTTTAATTCTGCTGGTAGGCAGCACTGCTTTTATCCTACTCTGCACATTGTGATGAGATCTTCTTTATACTTCACCCTTTCTGGTGCACTACTCTTTAAAGTTGGAATTTAAAGGGGAAAAAAATTAGGCAATCTATTTAGGCCTAGGGGAGTACACAGGTATTGTTTTGTAAAGATTGCACTAACCATTTTAATTATACAGTTGTTGCCGAAGTGGTAACCTCCCATAAGTAAAGCATTGATAAGCGCAGTGAGAAGTGTTTTCACTACTAGCGTAGTGACAACAGGGTTTAAAGAAAGCTTTTATAGCAGAGGCATAATAAATGCAATGATGAAGCATTAGCTGATTTTTAAAACCCCAAAAGTTAAAAAAATTATTTATGTAAAAAAAATATAAATGTGGTTTCTTAAATAAAGATGACATGAGTTAAAAACAACACTAATGTTTATTTAAATATTTAAAAGACATTAACATACATGAAAAGGAGATCATTAATTTCAATAGATTGTATTTCATATTAAAACAAAAAGGATATAAATAATAATTACTTATCTAACATATGAAATCCCCATGACACAAATAAATGATGCTTTCCAAAAAAATAGATATGAGACCAAGCATATAGTAAGATTCTAGAGCTTATCAACATCATTCATAAATTCGCTGGGTCTGATGTTTTGAAGAAACAGCAAAAGTAGAAAAATAAAGGATATACAGGGATGAGATTGACCAAAAAGCAAAAAAGCTGAAAACTGCGTGAACGACTTTTGAGCAATGACAGGAATGTCAATCACAACAAATATAATTGTATTAATATATAACATACAATTTAGCTTTTGGTAAATTAAATTGAAAGGAAATTATTAACGTGAATTGCAGAAATTATTTATACTTACTCTAATGAAAATTTAGTTTATCAAGATACAGCATATAGGGCAAAATTGGGAAATTTCTTCACCACCCACTGGCCAGTAAGACTAATTTTTCAAATGGCCACTATGTTTAAATTAGTGGCCACTTTTTTATTTAAAAGTACTAAACAGTTAAAATTTCTATAAGTATTAATGTAAGACTGAATAGCACAAATATGTTAATATAAATATATTGGAACCCAAAAAAGTAGAATTGTTGATAAAATGTAAGTAAAATATATTATCTCCTTGTAAAAAAGTGGCCATAAGGTGGCCACTGACAGAATTTTTCACTGGCCACTATTTATCATTTACTGGCCCTGTGGCCGGTGGCTAGTGCTAATTTTGCCCTTTAATACAGTACATTAATAAAACCCTGTTATTGGCATGAATATTTTTTTTATTGAAATTTTCTAACAGTAAGACACTTTTGGTTAAGTATTAGGTATTAGGGAAAAGAAAATAGAAATTTTCTTTGTTTTTTAGCTTTGCTCTCTTGCACAAGGTAAATTTCTTTCTCCTGCTTTTTTCTTGGATATTACACATTAAAGATATCTAGTGATGTCGCTGGACTTTAAAAATCCTGGGTCTCCAGGACCGAGAACTTAAATTCTGGGTCTCTCTCTTTTTTACAAAAGTGGGTCCTCACTGATAAGTCATTTTTAGATGCAAAAATTGAACTTGTTCATTCGGGAAAAAAAAAAAAAAAACTGAAATGCAATAATTTTTGTTTTAACAATAATTAATGAATAATTAAAATCAATATTATTTTTTAAAACTATTGAGAAAATTTTTATTTATTTTTAAAAAAATAAATGTGCAAGATACAAATTTAATTATAAATTAATGCTTATTTGAGTGTAGAAGATAACTTGTATCACTATTATTTGCATTTCTTTTTTAAAAGGGCAAGACAGATTTATTGAAAAAAGGATACTCTTGTTGAATATAAGGGTATTTTTTGTTCAATGAATGGGTGCTTTCAGAAGTCACATTCATTCAGAAAGATTTAGAGGTGTCAAAAATGGATTTTGGAGCAGGAAAGTCTGTATTTGGAGAGGCAAAAAAATAATTTTGAAAATTAATTTTTGGGTTAGTTTTTTTCCCAAAGTCCCTTTGATGAAATTTTTAGTTTTATCACTATCTCTTCATGAAATCTGTCATTTGTTGGATCTTTTGGCATAATTTAAAGTTTTTTTTCCCCAAAAAATTTGCCCTTTTTTGCGAATATTTTGACGAAATCTGCCGTTTTTTCGCGATTGTTTAACGAAATCTACCGTTTTTTTGCGATCGTTTGACGAAATCTGCCGTTTTTTCGCGATCGTTTGACGAAATCAACCGGTTTATTGCGACCGCTTGACGATATCTACCGATTTATCCTGATTTTTTGACAAAAGTTGATTTTTCGCAAAACATTTGGCGAAATTCGCAATTTAGAAATTTAAAGATGTTAAACAATATCAGTGATAGTTTCTATCCATGTTTTATTCTTTCTGTTACAGCTTGTTTTTCCTCTTTAAACCTAAAATATCACTGATTTTGAACTGTCGGTGCGTTCTACTAATCTTTAGTTGTTATGCATTTCTCATCTACATGTGTTAAGAATACAAGAGTGTCTTGAAATATTTAATAAAACAATTTATTATTAAGCTGAGTTTTGTTTTTGCCACTTGTTGCCATTGTTTACTAGTAATAATTATACATTATATTTTTTAGTATAATTTATCTTCATGATTATATTTATGTTTGTTTACTTTAAACTATGCTTTATTTTTCATTTAATAAGTGTTAGTTTCATACAAAACTAAACATGGTTCTTTATTGTGCTGATTTACATTGAATACTTTTGTTGCATTATTACTTGAGTTAACTTAAGCTTATCCATGTTTCTGCCACAATTTAATTTTGTTTTAAACTAAACCAGTACTCGGACTGATCAAATGACATATATACTACAGCAAAGGAAAGAGGGAGTACAGAACAATTTTGAAATTATTAACTAAATTAAAATAAGACAAAATATACAGCAGGAGAAAATATAACTAACCTCTTCATTGGCTTAGTGAAACATAGTCCCTTATTACATTGCAGCAATGCAGGCTAAATAGATTGGAGAACAAGAGAATGAGCCAGGAAGAAACAAGCCACCGACACATCGCACATAAATACGAAGTGCAAGAAAAGTAGAAAATGATTCTCCAAGCTGTGAATTTGGCAAGGAAAATGATGTACTGAACTGGAAAGCAACATCACAGGTGCAAACAAGAATGCCAAAGCAAAATGAAAAAACAAATGTGATTTATAGTAATATCACATATGGCATTTTTTCGACAGTGCTTTTGTTTTGAAAAATATTTACTATTTAAAGGAAAATATTTATTTATAGATTTTTATGAGTGAGATTTTTACAGGTGTTTAAAATTCATGCATTAAGGGTGTGAAAAAAAGTTGTGCTGAAACACCAATATCTAATTACTTTTAGCATAGGAAAATAGTGTCTTTAGAAATCAAAGAGATCCGCAGTTGCAATTTTTTTCAAGAGGATTAAAATTTGCACAATAGTAGAGAAGAAGTTTTCGACTTTGAATGGTATTTTTTATTAATTGGTATATCTGAAAGTGAACTTCATAGAATTTCAAGCAAAAAGAAAATTTAAGAATACTTTTGTATTTCTAAAGGTTCAGTCGACACCCAATGCACAGTTAAAAAAACAGAGTTTTCATATAATATCTCAGATAATTAAGAAGAATAAAAAAAGAAAAAAAGAATCTGAATTTCAGATGCATTTGAACTTGCCTTAGACTATCCATATTCAAATTTTCAGAACTTTGTGCAGCAGATTTTCCTAGCCATCACTGACAGAGTGATTTTTTTTTATTAGTATAGCTAAGTTAAGAATTGAGTTAGTTTTTAAGGATATACAGTCAAGTCTATCTATAACGAAACTTCATGCAGCAAAATTCTCAATATAATAAATTTTTTAGAATTTTTTTTTTTTTTTCAGAATTATATTTAAAAAAATCTCCACATAGTAAAATATATAACTCCAAATAACAATTTTTTTTAAAGATTCCTTTATTTGTTCAGAAAACACTTCAAACTGTTTGTGATATCTATTTTCTTTCACTGATTCCTGGCTTATATTTCATAATTGCATATTTCTACCTTATTCTTTATGTCCAAAGAAAGAATCCCCCCCCCCATACACAAAGAAAAAAATAAAATAATAAAAATAAAAAATCCCCCCTTATGATGCAAGGCCTATTAGACTTTTTCACGCTCACAGCTGACTTTGTTTCAACAAAGATGAGCATGCATTCTTGGAAAAAACAAACATTTCCTTGCTACTACAGTGGTTTACAATTTTTAGAAAGTTCTACAAAAGATAAAACTATTGCATGGTTACAGTGAAAATCATTGGTGTAGTTGTTACATTCTATGCAGAGTAAGCATAGAACGTAACACGAACTGTGCTTAAGGCAGAGGGTATACCCTAGAACAGGCATGTCAAACTCATCTACCACCGCGGGCCAGATTTAGCATTGTACAGAGAGCCGCGGGCCACATTATCGAAAATAAAGAAGCGGTTTAATTTGATGACTATCACACAAAATGAAAACTGTACATTAAAAATACAACATTGTTTAAAAAAAACCATAAATACATACAAAAATTTTAAAACTATTTATGGGAAAAATTAGAAACACACACCAGAAAATGTTTAAAGATATTTATTAAGTAAAAACAAATCCGTAACAAAAGTATCTTACGAGAGTGCATTGTCAAATGTAATGGAAAACCAGTTAAAATAAAAATACAAACATGCTTAAACACATATTGAACTTTTTAAAAGTTAAATCGTAATCTAAATTGTACAAAAATGTGTTATTAAATTTGTAATCTTAATATTTGCATTTTCTTTTATGTTGTATTTACTACTTTAAAAAAAAACCAATCATTGATAGAACACAATTATTTACAATATAATATTATGAAATAAAAAAAATTCATCATTGATTAAAATATAACTAGCAGGGGAGACCGAGCTTAGCTCGGTGAAAATTAACTTCGTGTTCAACTCGATATAGTATTTTCTCTGTATCATTAACTCTGTATTATTACTGTAAAACATGTTTATAATAGCATTATTCAGAAAAACAATCAATAAGAAAACTATGTTTTTATGCGCATGTTTATAAATTTTACTTTATTTTAAAATTTACAACGAAAGGACATCGATCTAAATCACTTTTTTAGATCGACTCTGTTTGGTTTAACCATGCATCTCGAATCCTCTTAAGAATGTATAAAAAATTCTTTACATTCTGAAAGACAATATTTTTCGCTAGATATAGCCAAATTTGGAGGCATTCTTTCATTTGGCTCCAAATACGTGTTTTGGTTTTCGTAATTTTTATAGTCGATTTTTTGGCCATATGTCGCCAATATTTTGTCAACTATCACCAAGTTATTGGCTTTTGCCATATTCTCGTGACCCTGACCCGTATTACCCAAAATGAGCCACTAATCAAATTTGATCAAGCATGTGACATAGCTCAATCGTCTTCAGGTAATCAAAAACAGTAGAATATTAAAATTGAATCAAAATCTTTTAAGCCATTTTTTAGGTAAAATTAGCTTGGCAGCATTCAGCAATGAAACGAAATGACCCACTAATATAATTTTGTTTAACATGCGACTCAGCCCAATAGTCTTCTCATGACAAAAAACGTTTTGTTTCAAAATTTAGGTAAAATTGATTGAGTCGTCGTTATATATAATTAGAATGACCCTAGCTCATTAAGACCCAAAATGACCCACTAATCGAATTTTAGCGAGCATGTGTCCAAGCCAAATGGTTTTCTCTTGCTCAAAAACGATATAATACAAAGTATAGTCAAAATGGTGAGTACCATTTTCTATTTAAAATTAGCATGACCCATCATAACCGACAAATGACCCTTATAATCGAAATCTCTCGAACGTGTGGTTTAGCTCATTAGTTTTAGCATGCCGAAAAACATTAGATACAAAATTTAGATAAAATCGATTGAGCCGTTTTTTTAGATATAGTTAGTTTGACCCTGACCCCTTATGATCCAAAATGACCCATTGATCCAATTTTCTCAAAAATCTGTCATAATCCAATGATTTTCTTGTGCCCGAAAACGATAAAATACAAAATTTAGTCAAAATTGCGCGAAACGTTGTCTAGATAAAATTAGAATGACCCAAAAGTGGCCCACTAATCGAAATTTCTCGAACATGTGACCTACCCCAATGATTTTCTCATGCCAAAAATATGTTGTATACAAAATTTCGTTAAAATCGACCCACCCATTCTTTAGATATAGCTTGACCTTGACCCATTAAGACCCACAAATGACCCTTATAATCCAAAGCTCTCGAATATGTGACTTAGTCCATTAGTTTTCTCGTTTCTAAAAATTGTTACGTACAGTATTTGTCTAAAATTGATCCTGCCGTTTTTAAATATAAATAGCTTGACCCAGACTCTTAATGACCCAAAATGACCCATTAATCGAAATTTTTTGAACATGTAACCTAGTCCAATGATTTTATTGTGCCAAAAAAAGGTTGCACACAAAATTTCGTTAAAATCGATCCACCTGTTCTTTAGATATAGCTTGACCATGACCCATTATGATCCATCATGACCCTCATAGTCAAAATCTCTCAAACATGTGATTTAGCCTATTAGTTTTCTCATGTCAAAAAACTGTTACATACAAAATTTCGTTATAATCCATCACGCCGTTCTTTAAATATAAATAGCTTGACCCAGACTCTTAATGACCCAATATGACCCATTAAAATTTTTTCTCGAACATGTAACCTAGCCCAATGTTTTTCTCATGCCCGAAAACCATAGAATGCAATTTTTAGTCAAAATTGCGTGAGAAAATCTCTAGATAAAAATAGCATGACCCACAATGACCCCAAAAATGACCCACTAACCGAATTTTCTCGAACATGTTACCTAATCCAATGGTCTTCTTGTAATCCAAAATGATAAAATATAAAATTTGGTCGAAATCGTTAGAGCCGTTTTTTAAATAAAAATGGCTTGACCCACAATGACCCAAAAATGACCCACTAATCAAAATTTTTCGAATGTGTGACCTAGCGCAATTGTTTTCGCGTGCCAAAAAACGATTGGATACAAAATTTCCTTAAAATTGATCCAGCCGTTCTCTAGATATAAATAGCTTGATCCTGACCCATTATGACCCAAAATGACCCAATAATCGAATTTTCTCGAACATGCGACCTAGCCCATTGGTCTTCTCGTGCCCGAAAATGGTAAAATCCAAATTTTTGCGAAAATCGTTAGAGCCGTTTTTGAGATAAAATTTACCCACACACACACACACAATTTTTGCTCGCATTATAGTATAAGATAGCTATGATTATTGATTTGGCATAGGAATAATTTCCTGATTCTCTTCAGCTTTTTTTTTTTTTAAATACATATCCTGTCTGCGAAAAAAAACCCCAAAAAAACTGCCTGCAGAGTAAAATTTCTTGCACTTATATTTTCAAGAATTATAAAGTTAAAGGGCAAAATTAATACTGGCCACGGGGCCACTAAATGAGAAAAAGTGGCTATTAAAAAAATATTTGTTGGTGGCTTCTGATGGCTACTGTCTACTAATGAAAATTTGTTGGTTTAATGAAAATTTTCAGTTATAGCAAAACATATTCAAATTATAGATTTCATGCAATTATTGATAATTCTGGTTACATCATGAATATTTATAGAAATGTCCCTGCATATTTTTAAACTGATTTAACTATTCCTGACATCCTTTATTCTAACTTGAGCGATTTCGAGTTGTATACAAATGCATCCAATCGTTATTTTTAAAAGCAGATGGATTACTTTTAATATGTTTCACGAACATGCTTTTTTCAAAAGCTTCTATTTAAAATCTATTTATTTTTCCAAAATATTTCTAGATATTTGTGGGGGTTTTGAAATATTTGTGAGTAAATTCTTAGCAAACTTCAACGAAGTTTCCACATATCAAACACAATTTTTCAGTTTTTGTTTCAGTATAAAAAATATTTCAAATTGGCTTTTATGAATCCGTGATGTTATATCTTCATCATCAAGAAATATAAAGATCACACAAGGATAATTTAAAATGATATGTTTACTAACTTTTAAAAATGAAATTAATTAATGAGCTTATGTCCAAAATGCTCGCTTTCATGTAGCCAAATAATAAAAACAGGTAACAATTTTTTGTTATTATTGTTTTTTTTTTAATTATTATTATTTTACGAGACAAAAAATCGTGTCAATTTCTCTTTTAAAGCTATTTATTTCTTTTGATTTTTTTAGAGACTTTTAATTAGAAATTAGCTTTGTATTTTAATTGATTTTTGATACATTTTAAATACCAAACAAACACCACACATTACTTTGTAATGTCACAGTGAATGAAAGAGAGCAATAAAATAATGTACCCGTTTCTTCATAAAACACATAATAAAATATTAGGAAAAAAACATAAAATTCTTATATTTTTTTTAATTTTCAGATTAAGATATACTCTTCTTAACTTTCTTATTGATAACTTTTGCATACCTTGTCTCTTGGAAACGAAATTTTAAAATGGGTTAGATTTGATCATATTCATGTCAGTATGTTTGCATCTTTTATGCCACAGTGGTGTTGAAACGGTGTTGTTTGCATCTTTGATGAAAAACTGTAAAAAAGTTTCATCCGAAATAACAACCATTAATTTAAAAATTTAGACTTGTCTTTATTTAATTGCGGATCATTAAATTTAATGTATGTCGATATCTGCCATTAAATGTAATGAAGATTAATATTCTGAAATAATGGTAGATATTTTGAAGAAAATCATTCTCCAATTCTGCAATATTTGCAATGCAAAGTGTATTTTCTGCATCAACTAAAAACTGAATCAAACATACGAAAATGCTAAAGGCGTGGCAGGCCACAGAGAAGTTCTTGGCGGGCCATGTGTTTGACATGCCTGCCCTAGAGTGTATACACTATAGCTTCCTTGAAAAACAGAGGATATACAGTGTTTCTTTAAAAAAAAAATCCAGACAGTATATGAAATATATCCCTGTATACCCTACACTACATCCCTCGTGAATTTTTATTATTATTATTATTATTATTTATTTATTTATTTTTTTTTTTTTTTTTGTTAGTATAGTAGGGCAGAAATAAGATCAGAATCAGGAATGCAATTGAAGAAAAGAATAGTTTTGAGCACAAACTATGATGGCATTCACAGTTTAGAGTTGATCTTTGTTTTTTGTGAAAACTCAAAGCATTCTTTAACATTTAAATGAAGAATTTTTAGTAAACATCAGCTATGGTGGTACGATTTTCTACAGAATCTGCAAAAAAAAAAGGCTCCTAGACTAAGCATAACTCTTTCTGATAAAGTGAAGATTTTAAGAATAATCAATAAGAGAGGGGGAAAAAAAAAAAAAAAAAAAAAAGAGATGTGGCAAAAATGTTTGGGATTCCGGCAAGCCTTCTGCTGACACTGATTAAAAAAAAGCCAGGAGTCAATCACCAGAAACAAGTAGGACTTTGGTCTAACATGAAAAAAAAAAAGAAGCCATGTGAGTACAAGGGCTTAGATGAAACAATGCTTAAGTGGATTACAGGGATAAGAGATCAGAATTTCAGCACCAATAAATTTAGAAATGACTCTAGAATATGCTTCATTTCCTACAATTCTGAACTTTTCCAAGTAATATTGTTTGGAATTTCATTCCAGAAAACTGTCTTTGATAAAAATACAGATGCTCCAGTGACAGTATGTGAGAACTGGAAATTTAATATACTGAAAATTCTAAAAGAATTTTCTTCTGAAAGAATTTTAAATATTGATGAAACTAGGATTCTTTTACAGGTGCCTTCCAAACAAAATCCCAAAGTTTAAAGACGACAATTTGTTCGACAGCAAAATGCAGCAAACAAAGACTTACTTTTCTGTTGTATACTAAAATGACAGAGAAACAAAACTTAAAGATGCTAGATATTGGCAAAAGTAAATCCTGTTAGTGTTTTAAAAGAATTAAGTCTTTAGAAAAGTAGTGTTCTTAAAAAAAAAAAAAAATAGTATGACTATTTGACAAATGGTTATAAATGCTTGACAATAACAAAAGAAAAAAAAAGGGTTACCTCAGCCACAAAATAGTTGAGATAAACTTTAAAATGGCAAAACCATTTTTTTACAATCAGATTTTGCAATAGATTTGAGACCCTTGGACATGGGAGTAATAAAAAAAAACTTAAGCTGCATTAGAAAAAAGTAATTCTTAAAAAACTGATCATAGTTATAGAAGAAAAAACAAGTGGGTAAGTGTGATCGCAGATTGCACAGAGGGTTTTGCTTAATATCTCTTTCAAAACACTTTATCATTAAATTAACAAACAAAAAAACAGTTTTTTGGTGTTATTTTTGGATTTCTTCACCAATCGTGCCAACCAGAACAGAAAATATAATTTTTCTTCTAAATGCTGCCTTGATTTCTTGATTTCTTTATTAAAATCTGCAAGCAGGGCCATAGCTAGAAGTGAACAATAGGAGGGGGGGGGGGGGGGGGGGGCTCATAGTTTTTTTCTTCTGATGCAGAAAGTTAAATGAGTGCCTATTCACATTTTAGGTACTATGTTTCTTATTAAACTGTTGTAATAACTTTACTTTATGCTAAGAAAAGTATAGGATGATGAAAACTTAGAATGTATAACTGGTGCAAAATTGAACATCATGTTAGCTTCATAAATAGGATGAGGGAGTGTTGAAACACTTATTTTAGACACAATTTAGTAATAAAGCAAAACTGTGAAAGGGTCACAAAACTAAATTAGATTTCTGAACAGTATTTCATCTGAATTTTTGGAACAGAAATTCATTTAGTGACCTTGGCTTTTTTTTCAGGGGGGGGGGGGGCTTAAAATATTTTAAGGGGCAGCTGAGCTGCCCATAGCACCCCCTTAGCTACGGTCCTGTATACAAGTAAATAAAATTATGAATACAAGTAAAATGTTGCAAAGCTTAGCATAAATTTAAGGGAAACAAAACTGGTCATCAGATGGCCAGTAATTTAAATGAATAAGAATATAATAAATAAATAAAATATTTCACATCGCTTGTCAAAATAGATCATAAATAAGATTAAATAAAAATAAATAATCATATTTTTCATGTTATTTATTTGATCCAAACATTTATGTTGCATACATAATAATTTAACTTAAACTTGCTTGCAACAATTAGAAGAAATGAAATTTCAATTTTGAAAATTACCTTACTGCAAATTTTTATACTTCTAAATATCTCAAATTTTTTTACCATTGTATAGAAAACAAAATGTACTTTTAAGTGCAGTTTGCTTGAAAGCTGTATTTTAATTTATTTTTAAGATATTAATTTTTTTGTAGTTTTTTATACCAATTTTGTAATTGTGGCAATAGAAGTACTTCATTTCTTTTAAAAGTGAAAGAAATGGAGTAATTAGAAGAGAGAAAACAACAACAAAAAAAAAAAAAAAAAAAAAAAATGAACTGATGATATTAAAATTAATATTTTAATAAAAATAATAGTCTTTTAAAAAATTTTATGATTTATTGTGTGACAAGAGGTATTCAGCTATAAGTACACAAAATTTGAACTCTCTGGCTTATATAGTTTTTGTGTACAGACTTTGTGACAGACATACAGAGGACAGAGACGAATAGGGTTTTGTCAGATGAATGAAACCCTAAAAAAGATTCCATTCAAGACATCATTAATCTTTGAAAGGGTATTGAGGAACTTTATAAAGCTTGGAGATTCAATGTCACTGAAAAAGGGATTTACCATTAGTTTAACAACTCAACTGTTATGCCTGAACTCATTTCAGGAAAAGAGTTTCCTTGCTTCATCACTAAAAGTTTTTATATACTATAAATTTTTATCTGTAATGTTCCGTTTATTAATTGACAGCTATTTTTCAAATTTTTAAGGCAAATGTTTTAGTACGCAAAAAGTTATGTTTTCTCCCTGTGTTTAGTTTATGGTTCCAAAAATAACAGGGTTAAACTTGCATTCCTTGTTAAAGAAAGAAGGTTTTTACATGTCGAAAAGTTTTAAAATCAAAACAACCAAAAAGTACAGATTTTTTCAAACTGAAATAAATGCAAGTTTCTCTTATGCATTGTTTTACTATGGTTTCAATCATTTATTATCTGTTTTAAAACTATTAAATAAATAAAAAATAAAATATCAACTTATTATTTAGCATTTAAACCTTTCAAAATCTTAATTAAACAGCTCATTTTTTTTTTTTTCAAAATTACATATTAAATGAATTTTTTTGCATTATTTTCTATAGAACAAAATTTTCCATATAACATTTTTTTTTAGTGTGAATTTTTTTGCATTATTTTCTATAGAACAAAATTTTCTATGTAACAATTTTTTTGACTGGTCAATGGATTTTGTTATATAGACTTGATTGAGTGTGTATACATATAAATAAAAAATAAATAAATAAATAAATAAAAATAAAGAAATAAATAAAAAATTGAGAGTGGGAAATTCATTTGTTAATTTGGTACATAATTTCTACGGAGTTTAAATAACACCAATGTATGGATTATTGTTTAGTTATATCTATTACATTAATAATGTTAATCATTTACATTATTAAATTGCACTTCACTTTTAATAAATGAGTGTACTATATCACTACTAAATGTATAGGGTACATTTCTTAATAAGCTATTTTTTAATATTTAATCTTCCTTAATTAAGATATTGAGTTCAGCCTAGCATAGTCAAAATAAATGTTATTGATTTAAACAATAATAGGGTAAACTATGGTGTATGGTTTAATTTTTCTGTTATTACATTATTCTACTTTTAATTAATTTATTAATTTAATAATATGATGTGTACAATAAGTCGTTTTTTGTTTTTATTATTATATTATCTCCATTTTTCTGTCATATGATATATGAATACTTCAAGCTTTAATATACCTCGTGCAGTATAAGGATTAAGGTTGTGCATTTGGGATTCACTCTACTTTATAGCTCATCACTGTTTTATTTTCTCCATATCCACTATAGATTACTTGGTATTTCTTTAATTAATTTGTGTTGGTAGTCCCAAATTTGCATTGTTTTGCTTTCTCATGGCAAATGCGAAGATGAAACCACACACTCCATTTGTAGTTCCAGAGTATTTGGGACCTGATGATTCTGCTTTGGTTCTACAAATTCCATTTGTATTCATATTATTCTTTTTTCCTTTCATATTCAATGTGATATAAGTTATTAAATTTAATGGTTAATCTCAAATGGTTAATATTGTTTACTATTAATGGTCTTATATATATATATATATATTCCTGCAATATTTTGAATTACAAATTTAAAAATCATTTAAAAAAATATTGAAATGTTATCACCAAACTGTTAACAGAGCATTTTTATATGTGCATGAAATTTCCAGAAATAAAAATTAAAGTGTTTTAGAATTGAATAGCTTTTTTTTTATTTTTCTATAAATGTATTGTATCTATAATCAACTGTTAATTAATGGATATGTCTTTAAAATCTGCTTAAATCTACAAATATGACATAATTTTCTGAAAGATTCATAATCTTTAAAAGAAAATAGAGAAAAGGTATTTGACTTTTTACTATATAAATCAGACTACCAGCAGATTTTGTGCATTTATGTACAAAAAGGACTACATGAATGTGTCAGAAAGTAGTAAGTTTAGATTTGTGAAAAGCATAACAAAAATCTGAATTTATTTGGTTAATTTATTAAACAGTATTCAGCAAAACTACCGAATACCAAATAGTGGTCGAATATTCATTATATCTCTCTTTATTAGCATTAAAATTCCTTTATATCAAATAATTTTCACAGCCAATTTAAAGAATTTAGAGTGTTGTATCAAATTTTTCAGGAAAGTCTTACCTGATCTAATATTAAAATTAATGGATGTCTATCTGAATCTGGAAGAGCAATTGATATCTGACGTATAGGCTTGCACAGCTTCTTGTGAACATCATCATTATGGTTGCATTTCCAAAGATTACAAACGGAAGTACAAATTTGTTCTTTTGAAAGATGTTGAGCAGAATCAATCAGGATCTATACAGAAAAGGAGACTGTTGAAAAATAAAATGGAACATAAAATGATACATGGTTATTTTAATTACAACCAAGAATACTTAGTTGGTTAAAAGAATCACACTAAAAGTAAAGTCTGAGGCTATACAATCCAGGAAAGGACTTGAGCCAATAATACCCATCTCAGTTTTCTTGATCCTGCACTATAAGAAAAAGACATATGTTTCTTAATTTATGAAAATATATTACATTCATGAACAAAAATATACAATAACCTCTGCCGAGTCATCTAAGATGCCAAAAAATATTCCTGTATCTTTCGGAATCTCACAAAAGAATTTATTTTTGAAATTTAAAAGAAAAATTTATAAGAATGAAATTTTTGTTAGCTGTCTGCAATTTTAGAAAACATTTTTGAGTAGCTTTTACAGTGCATTAGTCAATTCTCTCTACTTAGAAAATTGGTTTTTCAAGTGCTATTCGTTCTCAAGTTAATATTTTCATGTTTAACTAACAAGGATACATAATTAACAGCATTAACATTAAAATTAACAATATTGTTTTACAATTGCAAGTACAATTTCAGTTATCCAGTTGAAAATGTTTAGTTGAGGTCTGATAGCATCCAAAAAATTGATTTTCTGGATAGAGAGAATTGATTAAATTAAATATTGCAAAAGCTACTTGAAAACATTTCTGAAAATACCGGGCAGTTAATAAAAATTTATTTTTAGAAATTATTTAAAAATTTCAAAAATAGTTTTCTGTAGTTAATAAAGGTATGCTTTTCAGAATATTGGATGACTTAGAATCGGTTATAGAACAATTTTGTTCATGATTACAGTAAATTTTTATAGATTAAGTAACATTTAACTTTTTTTCTCCCTACAATGTGAGCTCAGGGGTGCTATGCCGCATATGCCCCGACCAGGTGATCAGCCTCACGTGAGACCCTCTGTGTTTACTTTTCAAGCATACTTGGTACTCAATTTATCAATTTCAAAGGGATGAAAAGCTAAGTGAACATTGCCCAGTCAGGCAGTCGAATTTCGACCTGAACTATAGTAGTCAGATGTTCTGACCACTATGCCACTAGGTTTCAAAAGAAACACATACAAACACATAATTAATCCAACACTTTCTCAATGTTCTAATCAAATCTCATTGCTTTTTATTAAGTTCTTCAAACTAATGAAATATATAAGTAGTACAATAAATTCACAGGGTTTACACTAAATTTTCAAGAAAAAATCTCCTGAGAATCATCTGATGTATTTTTCAGGATATACTATTTTTCTGTACCAACAACAACATTTTAGAAACCAATATCATGACACTCCTACCTCCTCAAAATAAAATAATCTTAAAAATAAAATCTATACACCACCTTTATAAACAACATGAACAGAACTTAATAAGAAAAACATTAATTTGTGTAAAACAGAGATGAAGTTTATATGCCTTCAGGGATTGAACCTTAAAAACTCGGTAGCTTGCTGCAAGAATTTAATGTTCACTTTATGATTTTATCATATTTCTGAAAAGCATTATGAATAATATAAAGGCTACAACTGCCAACATCAATTAAAAAATACCCTTCATTTTTCTTAAATTCCTCTTGAACTGATGTTAAATTTCACGATGTTAAGTGGCTAAAATGGATGACAGATTTGGGAATTTTTTTGTATTATCTCCTGACATTCTCCAGATTTTTACAAACCAAAATTTATCTCTTGATTTTACCCTGAACTCCATGATCCTCTGATGCATATGAACCCCGATTCGGTAAAAGATCTATCATAGGATGAGAAATTGTTTTCATTTTTGTTGTCCTATATGAGAACTTTTTAAATGCACCTTTTAAAACAGACTTTTTAAAAATTTCATTGAAAAATTGTAGTTTTAGAGCTATAATAATTGTTTAAAAAAATGATGCAAACAGATGAATAACATTAAATTCACAGCAAAATTAGTTTAATCAAGCAGTAGATCGTTATGCTAAATGATACATGATTATTCAGGATGAAACCATAAAACATGCAAGTTTGAATAAGGTACAAATAAATAAGGACAAATAAATTAAAATCAGTTATTTAAGTAGTATTTCATTTCATGTTTGAAATATCCAACTAATTTTTCAGAAAGAAAAAAAAAATCTTAATTATTCTTTTTCATTAATGATTCTTTTTATTTCAAGTATTAGGACAAGTAAAGCTAAGTCTGCTTATTTTAACAAATTTTTATTCTATAATTTATCTTTTATAAAATTTAAAACATGCAATTTGAATTGAATGAACATTTCAGAGTTTGTACACATTTCTTTAAATAAAAATCAAAGGCTTTTACAAACTTTCAAGGACCAAGACAAAAACAAAATGTAAGCATCTACATTGAATAAACTAATGAATTATAATATGTATTTTTGAATAATGGGTTTCATTTTTGGGAAATACAAGTTTTAAATATTGAAATTGGCAGAAAGAGGTGGAGACTTTTCAGCATATGTATAATAATTGTTTATTGTTATAATAAAGTAACAAATGAAGCATACAAAACTTTGGGTACCATGCAGGGAGGAACAAATATTTTGGAGAGAGGAAATTTAGTAGAAATTTTAATGAAATTAATGTGCTCAAATTAAAATTTTGGAAAAAGGAAAGTCAAAAAGGAATTTAGTTTTATTTTATTTTTTAAAATCAGAATTTTGATGAAATACAGAAAAATTTCATCTTTGATTAAGAAATAATGCAAGAGTAAAATTATAAGTGCTTTCAAGATCAAAAGATTATTTTTGAAAAATTTAGCATTTTTAAAGACTTTCGGACTGTATGGACCTTGTACTTAGTGAGCGTGCAACAGTTTATTTATTTATTTATTTTTCAAACCTCATTTGCTATTTATTTATTTATTTATTTTTTATACAGATGTACAATTGACAGAAATAGCATTTTAAGTGGTTATAAACAATCAATTTTTTTATTTGTAAATTATTGAAGGAATCATATTAAAAATGATTTAAAAAACAAAATTAAAAAAAAATCAGATTCTAAGATGTTAAACATTTTTGGTCATTACATCATCACAATAAAATCTTTAAAAATACAGTGAATGGCCATTAATAATACTATGCTAAGTTAATTGCAAAAACCTTGTGTGGAAAATTACAATAATTAAAATCAACGTTTAACACACAATAAATAAAAATATGCTACAGACGTATACGTTTCACGAGCACCAGGGCTCGCTTCCTCAGTGTACAAAAGGTAAAAATGTTTAAAAACAGAACACCCCCCCCCCCCCCAACTGACAACAGCAAGTCAGAAACCCAAATGACTGCAAACATAGTACAAAAATACCAACAAGCCTCAGCAACCAATAAGATTAAAACGGAAATGAGGTGTTATGACATAATAAATCTAACCAGAAAGTTGAGATGTGCGGTACACTTGATAGATCATTAACCAAGGAGTTTTTTGCTTTATGTATATGGAGTGCTTCAAAAAACCGTGTTTACCATAAACCCTTTGCTGTCACCCCCCCCCCCCCCATTTTAATTCATGTCACCCCCTTCTCAAAAAGCTTCTGCTTTTCTTTATTTAATTAATAGAGCTCACTTAATTTGTTCAGATAACAGTTCTCTTAGTGATGAGTTAAATTACATTAGATCAGTTGCTATAGATCGTGGCTTCAGTTTATCATATATCAATAAATTAATTTCTCATAGTTTTAATAAACATCTCAATGATTTTGATTCTTCTGCTACACCAGATTCTTATTAATATTTAATTTATTAATATTTAATTTTTTAGGTTTAATTATCTTTGTCTAATTATTTTACCGCTTCATCAAAGCATTAGCTTTAAAGTTGCAAATATTTTGAAACATTACGATTTCAAAGTAGTATTTAAACCAGTCAATAAATTAACCTTTTCTCAATTAAAAGATCAAATTTCTCCTCTGGATCATTGGGATATTTAAAATATACAATGTCAGTGTGGTTTGTCCTATATTGGACAAACAAAACGTAAACTCAGAAAAAGAGTCGCCGAACATATAGGTTATGTTAAAAGGTTATGTTTAATTGCTTCTCATTGTTGGGAGGAGGGCCATAATTTTAATTTTACCTCAGCCACTATTATCCAAAAATGCACTACTCCGCTTGACTTAGACTTTTTTCAAGCACTCCGTATACATAAAGCAAAAAACTCCTTGGTTAATTATCTATCAAGTATACCGTACATCTCAACTTTCTGGTTAGATTTATTATGTCATAACACCTCATTTCCGGTTTAATCTTATTGGTTGCTGAGGCTTGTTGATATTTTGGTACTATGTTTGCGGTCATTTGGGTTTCTGACTTGCTGTCAGTTGGGGGGGGGGGGGGGGGCTTCTGTTTTTAAACATTTTTACCTTTTGTACACTGAGGAAGCGAGCCCTGGTGCTCGTGAAATGTATACATCTGTAGCATGTTTTTATTTATTGTGTGTTAAACGTTGATTTTAATTATTGTACTATGCTAAGTTATTTGCATTTCTCTTAGTCTCATGTTGTTATTGTGATTGGATCATTTTCTTTCCATTACTACATCACCAGAAAACATGAAATCAAAGCATAAATAATTATAAAATTCGAATATCTTTAAAATCTGACTTTGAGGTATTATGGACACAGAGATGGGCAGTATCGAAAATACATGTATTTGAAATACATTTTCAAAATACATTTGTATTTCGTATTTTGTATTTTAACCTGACTAAACGAAAGTATTTTGGTAATGTATTTTGAAATGATTTTTTCAAGTATTTTGTATTTTGAAAATACATTTCATATTCAAAATACATTTTTGTAGATTTCCAGCTGCTTCTTTAAAACTGCAAATGTATGATTCACAAGACATAATACGAGCGTGTCTGTTTTGTTTTGCTTTATAGGGTTCGTTTCTAAAAGTTAATACAAACATCCTTTTCAAATACTGATACAATAAGAATTAAAATGAATAGTTCTGTTTTATTTAGGCATTTTTGTTGAAGTGTTACAATTCTAAAGTTCAAGGTTTTGTAATTATAACGTTGCTTAGAGAAAAACAAAAACTATTGCGCCATGAGAAATTTTTTAAAAATAATTTATGTTGATGATAATGGCAGTTGTTAAAGTAGCATGCCAAATGTGTAAAACAAGATCTAACATTACAAATGGAACTTTTGTAGAAACAATCAATTTTAAAAAACATCTAATGGTAAGATTTTTAATTTTATACCGTTGTACATTGATCGAAACATTATTTTTCTAATCCTTTTGTATCTATTTTATCAAAGTTCGGGTAAATTTTAAGTTACTCGTGATATTCATTTGCTAGCGAATTTTATTATACAAGTAGTTCTATTTATTGATATACAGATTTTCATTAATTGTGTTTACTATTTAGTATATCAAATATTGGATTTTTTATTATAAAAATGTCCTTATTGGAGATTCATGTTTATCTAGCATTACTTCACAAGTTTTTTTTTTTTTTTTTTTTTTTTTTTTTTTTTTTTTTTTTTTTTTGACTCATTTTATGTTTTATTTTATACTGTTTAAAATAAAATAGCACAGTAAAAATATAAACTAGAATCGGACCAAAACGAAAATTGCTGTACGAAACCAAAAGTTTTTTTTTTTCTTTTTTTTTAGTTTTGATTGTATACGGAAGTTTTACAGATGAAAGTTTTTAATATCAATGAGAATGTTAATTTGTTTAATTATAAAATTATCCCTCTTTTAGAAGAATATTTATGATTTTCAATATGCAGCATATGCATATATTTGTTTAGACTAAAATTACAAAAAATTAATGAAACTTTATTTTGTATTTTGTACAGATTTATAAGCATAGAAATTTATACATAACTAATTGTGAAGTTATTAATGTATCCTGAGTATCCACTGTGAGAAAGGGGTGGGAAGAGAAGGGGGCTATTGCCCCTGCCGCGGAAATTGAGGGGGCGTCAAATTTATAGTACCAACGTTACTTTTGGCCTATTACAAGGAGAAGTTAGGTAGAAGGGGAGGGCGTCAAATTGAAACTTTGCCTCGGGCGCAGTTTTTTCTTCGCACGCCCTTAATTTTTAATGTAATGACTCATTCAAGATTTAAGGGTTTTTAAAACAGACCATGACGAAGAATGATGCATTGATAGAAGGCATTTATTAAACACAAAAAACATGTCTTTAAAAAAATTGACTTAATAAACTTATTTGGTATCATGCTACCCCAAACGTTGTATTTCTACACATTATGATATTCCCAAGATTTAAACGAAAATATTTAACATGTTTAGTTAATATTCCTTTTTAAATTATTTATTATTCATGAGAAGCATAGTTGTATTTGCGTAGTAGTATTTGAGGCATTAACGAATTACATTTTTAACAAACCGAATTATGTATTTATTCTTATATATTTAGCCTACGAAGGAGGCTGTGCAATTTTTTTACACATATGTGTTTATGTATAAGTCCAAGAATAACTATTGAACTGTCGTTTCGAATTTTACTCACTCGCACTTTTTTTACCTTTCTGTATCTTTACAACAAAAAAGTATAGGATTCGTGAAAAAATTCGACTTCAGATTGTCGACGGATTTATATTTTTGAAGGTCCTGAACACTGACAGTTTTTAGAAAATGTCTGCGAGTTTATCAGTGTATGATACAAATTTTATGGGCCCTCTATCTTAAGAATTAATGTACAGAATTTAATAAAATTTTTGATTCAGTTAGACATTTACATAAGTTATTTTAGATATCAGGTAATGATATAACTTTTCCAAAAGGTGGCGCTGATATGCTTCGTCTATCACAATTTTCGAAAAAATTGTATCTCAAGAACTAGTGCACGGATTTTCATCAAATTTCTGGTTCAGTTAGACGTTGACATAAGTTGTTGCCGATTAAGTTTTGGTGTGAATTGCTCAGCAGATGGGTGACGCTGCTATGCTACATTTTTCACGATTTCTGCACTAGCTCTATCTCAAGTAGTAATGCATGGATTCTCAACGAATTTCAGATTTTGTTTGATTTTATTATAAATCGTTACTAATTAAGTGTTGTTGCAAATCGTCCAGCCAGTGGCGCTGTTATGCTGCATTTTTCAGGATTTTAACAAGAACTAATGCACTAAATGTCAACAAACTTCATATTCTGTTATGTATTATTATTAACTAGTACTACCAATCACCGAAATTCAGTTTCGACCTTAAAAACCTGCTCTGTCTTTCCTTTATTATAAATTCTCCAAAAAGATATTTATTAAGTAATTTTCAATTTGAGAATTTTTTTTTCTTTTGAAGGCCAATTGTAATTTCCAAACATAATTTTGATTTATAGATTGTTTTGATAACACTTTACTCCTATGCTTAAAATGAAGCTGGATTATACCCAAGAAAGATTACATTTTTTTTTTTATACATTTTAACATTTTATCTGTAAGTATTCTTCGTTTATTTTATAAATAATATTTTCAAGTAGATTGATTCGTTTTCTTTATCTATATTTTCTTTTCTCTTGTTTCTTTACTTTGATAATTTATAATTTCGAATAATTTAATCGGTGTTTCAAAAACGCCTAACAGTTGCGTTGTGCAAACACAAATAAGAGGTCTACACTGGCCGAAACAAGAGCTACACTGGCCGTCCGGTTTAAACCGAACAAAGACCTTTTTTGTTCGGCCCATTCCGACACAAAACAAAAATTATTGGCCCGAACCAGTATAAAGTTAAAGTTTCGATCCGCAGAAAAGAAATATTAACACAGTCCGATACAAAAAGTAAAATCCCGGAATTATTCTGGCTCGATATAAAAGCTAAAAGTTCGTCCAGGCCCTGTTCGTACAAAAAATTGATTAGCGCGGACCAATTAAATTTCCAGAAAACATAAATTTCTGTGTCGATGTGGTTAAAAATCATCTTGTACGAGGAATTCTAATCAAAAATACTTATTTTTCCTATGTTTTTAAAAGAAAGTCTATAGACTTTCTTTTAAAAAAGCACAATCGAAATATTTAATTTTAAAATGAATATTTATTTTTATGTAAATGTTTTTGTTATAATTAAGGCTGTTTTTAGTCAAAAAAAGCAACTTTATGAGACATGTTTTAATTTATTTTTGTTTGGAAATGCATGAAGCTAGCAGATGCAGAAATCGCCACTCTTAATCGCCACTCTTTTCACATAATTTGCAAATACGATTTTAGAATTAATAGATTTTTCAGAAAATAGTGTTAAAGTGGGCGTTTTGAATCGAATTTCCTCGCGAAAGAAGAATAACCAGTGAAACTGGGTGAAAATCATGCTTGTCACGTGATCGAAACTATTATAACTCAACAGATAATTTATTGATACAAAAATAAAAAATTCAGTTCGTTCTAAATTGCTTCCATAGTCAGGCCTTCCAATTTTATAACTTTCCATTAAAAAATGGATTTGTAAATGTGTCAAAACATTTTGCACTTGTTGATCACAGCAGATGAGATAAGCCTTAATATCATTTTATGCCTTGGAAACTTAAAAGTCGAAAAATGCTATATAGTAAAATCTTCTGAGAAGGATTTGCACAGGATAGGAGTGAAAATAGATTATAGACAGGTTTATTTCTTATCGAGAACGAGGAACATAGCTTGTTCTAAATGTATCATATTCTTTTTTCTTGTTATTAAATTTATTTTGCATGAATCAATACATTTCCTGTTTAAGACAGAATTTATAGACATTTATTTTCAGAGTTCCCTTTGCTGTGCTTTAATTTTATTATCCAGAAATATGCTTACTATTCATAAAGAATAATAATAATTTTAAATCTGGTAAAATTATAGCAATTTAAAAATACGTACATTTTTTTTGAAAAAAAAAATTGTTGGGTCGGACCAGATTTTACTGATTTTTCCCATAGGCTGACCGAGACAGAATGAGCCAATGATTTTCATAGGGGCTGGATCGGGATCTATAATAATATTTTTTACTACCGCAATTAGTGCTCTAGGAAGAATGAAACCAAATCCCGATCCGATCTGGAAGGGATTAGTCAGGCCCGACCCGCAGAAAAAAGTAAAGTCCGGGACCCGAAAGAGTGATGACGAGGCCCATCTGAGTCTATCTTTCTGAAAAAAAAAAAAAAAAAAAAAAGATACCCGACCCGGATAGGCCCGGAACGACTGAAAAGCCGGTCCGGTCAGGCCCGACTCGGGTGTCGGGATTAAAATTAGCCAGCTAACTTTGTCGGGCACGGCCCGCACAAACATCTAATCTCATAGACATTTTTTATTTTAATTTTCAAATGTATTTTGTATTTTGAATGTATTTTCAAAATACATGTATTTTGTATTTTGAACTTTTTCAATTTGAAAAGTATTTTGTATTTTGTATTTTAGATTCTAAAACTGATGTATTTTGTATTTTGTATCGAAAATGATTTTTCGATGTATTTTGCCCAACTCTGTATGGACATCTGTCAAGGAAAAACAGATCTCCACATGTGATAAGATTACTTCTAATTAATGAAGTTTATTAATTACTCTGTTAATTGATATAATGGATTATTTACTTACGTAATACAATATCATGCTTTGAGGTATGAAAATAAAAGTATAAATAAAATTATTTGCACTAATAAATAAAATTATTTGCACTAATAAAAGCACAAATCTATTTGCAGTCAATAATACTAAGACTAAAAACAGGAGAAAATTTCAAATATAACAATGCAGTAGACTTCCTTAAATTCACAAACCTAAAATCCGTACATAATTTACAGATGTAAACAATGAAACATTCAGTTCAGATATTTGACAAAATTTGACTTTTATAGTCTTATATCTGTTAGGATGTGTGTTAGGCAGTGTTTTATTTTTATAAATTCCTATTATTTTTAAGAAAAAATTAATTAATAAATAGCCATTTCAAAAACGTAATCTTAAATTGCAATAATTCCATTAATAAATCCATTAAATCTAATATTTATCAGTGTAGACATCGTAGCCTTCCAATATTACAAAATAGTAATAGCAATCTACCAAATAATATTTTTCTAAATTATTTTTAATATCAGTTATTTACTCTTCAAATTATATTAATCAGTCTTTATTTTAAACATAAATTATTTTAACATAATCGTTCAGCTTTTTGAACAATTACTTCGCGAATTATGCAATTTCAAAAAAATGACAGTCTCATTATTTTTAAATAGCGTCGGCCAAGTTCTTCAAAATAATCGATCACCATCTTTCTTTTTTCATCTTCCTTCCTCGGCTGGACTTGACTCATCATAGATGGAAAAGTTCCAGATTTTTCTACAAGCTTCGATCGGACGAATTCCGTGCCAAAATACGTGAGTCACCTTTGGAGAAAGATCTAGAAGGTTGACAGGAAATTTGTCATACCTGTTCTTGCCACTTTCCGGCTATATCTCCATTTCTATGGTCAATCTATCTTTATTTACGTTAACCTAATTATATTTATCCTTTATTAAATAGTTTATTTTCCTTGTTTTTCCTGCTGTACTCGCTTGCAATCAAAAACAGACGTGATGTTTTTCTTGACCGCGACAAGGTGGCATCATTTGAGTCTACCGCTCATTTCCGGTATGACGTTTCATCGCCATCTGTCCCTTTGCATGCGTAATGAGTTTCTTTTAGTTTTCCTTTTGGCATAAATACTTTGGCAATAACTTAGTTCCTTGTCTTAATGTTTCGCTATGAAATGATTACGTTCGTCTGTTTCGTTTTACCGGTTATAAGTTGATTATCAGTTTTTATTAAGTGTTTAGTATAACTAATTTACTTGAGACCAAGAAGCAGATGTATAACGTTATCTCTTGGATGTTTTTCTCCATTTTACCCTGAGCGATGTTAAAGGCTGAAGTCCGTGAAGATGTGCTGAGGTATTCGAACCGAGTTCGAAAGTTTCTCAGTGTTTATGTATAAAGTCCGACAGGTGGTGAAGTGGAGAAAGTCTCACAATGATAACATATGTCAAGTCAATAGTTTTTCTCAGGCGTACTAGTGCTCTTTTTGAATCGAAGTTATTGCTGCAGATTGTCAAGTTCTTAAGATGTAATATTCCTTATTTACAGAAGTTCACAGTTTTCCTGCCATGAAATCAGTTTATTTTGTTTACTGTTTTAATTGTTTAATAAATTTAAATACCTTTGTTAATTATATTGTTTTTATCTCTATTTTCTTTTAAATAAACGTTAGTTTGTTTTTAACTTATTTGTATTTCTTTCATCAACATACAGTATTTAGTTATTTAAATTTCTAGACTTTAATTTTTTACAGGTTTAGGCACTAAAAGCAAAAGCTTTCATTGTGCTAGTTAATTTTAATCTCTGCTAATCTTTTATATTCAAATTTTAAATCCGTCAAAGGTCTCTCTGATTGGCTATCTGCGTGCGGCGCAAGCGATCGCTGAATTTACGCGGGAGTTCTGAGAGAGATTGACCAGAGGACTCAAGAAAGTAAGACGTGTATATCGCGCTCTCAGCCTTTTTTTGGTTGGGAGTGAGATTCTGTTCATCACTTCGAATGCAGGGTAATTTTTCAGTCTGCAGCAAAAATCTTGAAGAGCATTGATATCACGTAGTGATAGTTCATAGGGATAATGAATAGTAGTTCTCATAGCAAATTCATCTCCAGCCCCTAAAATTGTATGATAATATTAATTCAATGTCACTAGAAAAAAACTGCAAAATTTTTCTGCGATGGCGTCTTCTATTTTAGGATGTATGTTAGGCAGTGTTTTATTTTCATAAATTCCTATTATTATTTTTAAGAAAAAATTAATAAATAGCCATTTCAAAAATGTAATCTTAAATTGTAATAATTCCATTAATAAATCCATTAAATCTCATATTTACCAGTGTAGACATCATAGCCTTCCAATATTACAAAATAGTAATAGCAATTTACCAAATAATATTTTTCTAAATTATTTTTAATATCAGTTATTTACTCTTCAAATTATATTAATCAGTCTTTATTTTAAATATAAATTATTTTAACATAATCGTTCAGCTTTTTGAACAATTACTTCGCGAATTATGCAATTTCAGAAGAAAAAAAAGAACACAGTCTCAGTATTTTTAAATAACGTTGGCCGAGTTCTTCAAAATAATCGATTGCCATCTTTCTTTATTCATCTTCCTTCCTCGGCTGGACATGACTCATTAGTGATGGAAAAGTTCCAGATTTATCTACAAGCTTCGATTGGATGAATCCTGCGCCAAAATATGTGAGTCACCTTTGGAGAAAGATCGAGAAGGTCACTCTGATTGGCTATCCACGCACGGCACAAGCGAGCGCTGAATTTACGCAGGAGTTCTGAGAGAGATTGACCAGAGGATTTGAGAAAGTAAGACGTGTATCGCGCTCTCGGCCTTTTTTGGCCGGGAGTGAGATTCTGTTTATCACTTTGCATGCAGGATAATTTTTTGGTCTGCAGAAAAAAATCTCGAAGAGCGATGATATCACGTAGTGATGGTTCATAGGGATAATTAATAGTAGTTCTCATAGCAAATTCATCTCCAGCCCCTAAAATTGTATGATAATATTAATTCAACGTCACTGGAAAAAAATTGCAAAATTTTCCTGCGATGGCGTCTTCTATTCATGTCTGAGAGAAGAGACACGGGAGAAGCTTCCGACTGTCACCAATGCCGAAAGCACGCTTTTTCTTCTAACGATCCTTCATCCCCGAACTTACATCTATGGGAACCAAAGGCCGCTTTTGCAGAAACGTCTTCTAAAGAATCTCATCATCTGGATATAACAACAGTGCCATCAATTAATAATCTGCTAATCTTCTATTGTTTATTTTCCTGAAATAAGAACTATCCTGTCAACTAATGGACCCTTCAAGCTTCCATAGTGTATTTTCTGTAGGCAGAGACTTTGCCCTCAACAAATAAATTGCCAAGGACTCTAATTTGGATTTTACAGTAAATAAGGAACCTTCAGATGTATAATTAGCAAATAAGTAATAATTTCACTTTCAATTTTTCTGTAACGCACCTCGTTGGCCAACGATATACTCAAAACTTCAATAAATAATTTCCATGGTATTTGGATGTAATTTGTGTAATCTTTGGGTGAATGTATTCTTACTTTTTTTATTTTTATAGTTTAATGTTACGTTCTTTTTTAAATAATTAAGATTAATTCCTAAGAGAATTTACCTATACTTTGTTAACAAAATTCCTTAAATTTTTAACGCAATGTCTAGTATTATTCATCACGAGCTGCTGACTGTGTTTGGAGAATTTGCTTTCCGGCAATATCATTTTTGAGCTTAGTTTTTTTAATAAGTTTTGCTGCATAATATTGCTTGGATCGTTATTCTCCAGACATAGCATAGCAATATCAATTCTAAACATATTTTAATTTGTAATTTTTGTTATTACAGTATAGAACCATTTATCCAGAATGGCTGGGACCAAAAATATTCTGGATAACTGGTTTTTCCGGTTAACTGGTTAGGCATTAAAGCAGCACCCATTTGATAAATTTTATGGAATGTATGTGGTTGTGGTATTACAAATTAATTATTACAAAATATTTGAACTAAGAATCAGATGAAGTAAGATCAAAATGTGAGTATGAAAGAATGTAATTGATGGAAATTCCTTGGGAACAAAAAATCTTCTGTTTTCTCTGCATAAAAATGAAAACATTCATAATACAACCAAATATGCTTCTATTTCTAATACTTGATGCTGTTATCAAACTATACAATTGCTTCAAGCAATATATATGTCAAACTTGCAGTGTATGGTATTTTTTTCTACATAGATTCTAACATCAATCTGTTAGAAATATCATTCCGGTTAACTGGTTTCCGGATAAATGGTTCCATACTGTTTTACTGAATTCATGTTTTTTTCTTGAAGGAAGAATACATTTATTTCGGTACTTACGTATTAACAACACCGCAGCAAAAGTTGCAGTAATGCATCAATAAAGAGCAATCTTGTTGTTTACGCTTTTTTCTTTTTTTCTCATTTATGACGCCATTTTAACGCTTTTTTAGTGTATAGTGCTTTTTTGATCATTTTTTATCCCTTTTTTTGTGCGCGTGCGAACAACAAGATTGCTCTTTATTGACGCATTAGCGCAACTTCTGCTGTGGTGGCGTTAATACGTAAGTACCTTTATTTCTGAAAAAATTCAAGATATTGCTGATTTCAATGATAATAATAATTGTCTTACCGAATATATTTATGCATTAATCAAGCTTTTTTGGTATAAGTCTGGCTAAACCTGAAATAAAACTTCCTTATTTCATTATTTTCATGTGAAATAGTATTTTACGTTATTTATGAGGCAAGTTTCATTGAATAATTTAGGGAAAATACATTTCATCTATAATATGAACACTTAATCATACTTTATGAATTAGACCTTTGTTTTTAATATTTTAATTATTTAAAAAATTATCTAAATTTTTATTATTTTAGTTTATTACTTCTTTTAATGTTTTAATATATTGTAAGCATTCATTATAATTTAGATCGCATTATTAATTGTATTCAAATTACTGTTTTAAAAATGTAAACAAAGCAATCAGCAAAAATTCTAAAATCTGCACAAATCCCAAGCTGTGTGGATTTGAGGGAGTCTACAGTATTTTAAAATGAAAAACTTATCTGTCATATGACTCATAGACATGCCATATCAATTCACATAAAAAACAAACACTGGGTCAAGCAAAAGAAAAATCACGAAATTTTAAACTCTCAAAGCAAGATATCCAAGATTGTTTACATTACTAGGGGAAAAAAATTTTAGTACATTACTTTCAACAGCTCTTCTTTTGCACAAGGTGCTGCTGCAGAAATAGCATCAACAGCAGACTGGAGTTGTTTTATTCTTTCTTCATTCTGAGGAATGCCAAGAAACAGACCTTTCCAACAACCCAACCAAATATTTTCCATGTCTCTAGTCAAATCCTAGTACATACAAACATCATAGATATGTGTTACAATTAAACATTGACATGATGAAAATTTAGAACACATAACTGAACATTAGGTCATGTGATATATCATGAACATATCAAAACCAATTATTACAAAAGGTAAAAAGAGTGAAAAACGTGAACACATAACTGAAAGGACACAGGAATTTTTCACGTTAAAAGATTCCTAAAGAAATAAGAAAATTTACTAATGTTTTCAATGTCGTCAAATTTTATTTTGATTTCCTATTAAAATACTAGTAGGTTGCAGAAATTAAGGAAAAAATTGTAATTGTTATGGTATAATTGTAGGTGACAAAAATGTGCTACATGAAAAATCTGTTAAAATTTTAAATAAAAAAATAATTTATGTTCTGTACACTGGATTGAAATTACATTGGAATTACTTCTATTACACTTCTGTACATTGGAAATCCTTAATTTAGGTAGCACAAGTTATGTATGCAGTTTCCTAATGTATATATTAGATTTATATCTATTAAAAAAATTCAATAAAAAAAACTTACTTTCATTCGAATATCTAAACTTGATCTTGTAGTCCACCATGATTTAGAATCATTATTAAGCATTGTCAAGTAGCTTTCTTCTAATATTTTTGAAAATTCAGTCAGAAAGTTTGAAGAAAACTATAAAAGAACATATGAAAATAAATAGAAAAACAAAAAAAACAAAGAAACATGTAATTCTGTAATTTCTAATTAAGAAATTTTTTAATTATTAAATAGTTTTTATAATATAAAAGGTCGAGTTTATTTCACCCTAAAAAATATATTTACAAAAGATTTAAAAAAATAATAATTTTCACAAGAAGTTCATTTTATGGAAGAGTTCAATATTGTGTGTTATTTATTTTTTATTTTTGCGATAAATGTTTGCATGTTGTTGTTGTAATCTTCAACCTTTGGAATTGCTGTCTTACCAGAATTTTGCAAATTTAGTGATGTTCTTAATAAAGAACAATGTTTTGAATTTATATTATAATACACTGCATATTGACCGCTACAAAATAGAATTCATTCGCAATATTTTAAACAAATAAACATCAATAGTGCATACTCAATAGAGCAGGGATGGCCAACACATGGCACAGCACAGTTTTAACAATGGCATGTGAAGACATCTATATATATTACGCTATCATATGTGGCACAGAAATCGTGATTTCTGTTAATTGTTTAATGGCAATGCCCAAATGAAACACATCTTATTGGTTAATGCATATAAGTCTTTTGGCAGGATTTAGGGCATGGTAAATTGGGTTTATTTAAATTTTGTTCTTTTGCTGATATTATGAAGCTTCAAAATATCATTTTTTTTTTTTTTTTCTGTTAAAATAAAACTTGGTCATTTTTCAGATCTCCGCTCACAAATTCAAATACAGAATTAATACTGCAAAAGTAATGACAAAATAAATACTCATATGATGTTGTTACTTTTGAACTTGCTGCCTGTTAAAAAGAATTACTAGTTACTTTTATTGTTGCTCAAAAATCAGCTATTAACAATCATCATATGTACTACAAAATAGCAGTAAATTTAATTGTATACCATACAGGAGTCTTTGGAAGTATTTGTTACTGTTTTAATGTAAAATCTGTGTTTACTCCTTACATATTGCTATACATTAATAAACATTTAATTAAGTTTCTAAATTTTAATGAAAAATGCAAACAAAATTCAAATACAATGCTTAATTATGTATGTCTCCAAGTTGTAAAATTTATTACTTATGAAATGAAGAACAATCTGAGAAAACAGTTTACAAAGAATAAAAGCTTACCAAATTTATACAAAACTATGAAACACAATAACACAAACAAAATATTTTTACAAGCCAATTTACCAACTAATTTTACACTAATATTAGTCAGTTATGTATTATGAAAATTTAATTTCTGGAATAATTAAAAAATATGTTTAATTTCTTTCATGATCATCCTATCAAATACATTGTTTTCAAATATGAAATATACTTTTTTTTTCAAATATGAAATTTAAAAACATCCCAACAAAAATGTTTTTACAAGCAACAAGAATTAATAAATAAATTTATATTAAAAAAAATTAAAGCAACCTAAAAATTTATCTTTATCATAAAAATATATTTTTACCAAATATAAAACATAAATACACACATGAATTGGTATTTCATATCTTAGAGAATACTTATTACTCAGTAATGAATATGTGCAGTTCACAACAGCTCTATACAAAATTGATTTATGTTGCAGCTTTTTCATCACAATAGATCTGTAAAAATTTAGTCTTAAATTATGCAAAAATGATATCAATGAATAGAAGTACAGCTTTAAACTAGTAGATTCTGCCCTCTACAAACTATGGGCCACCAACTCCCATTCAGGTATTACTGACTCTAAAACCACTCTAATATGATATGCTTTAAAAAGGTTTTAGAAGATTGAACTGTAATTAAATAAGCATCTTTTTATAAATGGTTATCCATTCGTTTCCAATTGACTCACAGATTTTAAGGCCAAATCAGCTACTGTTTAGGCATCTAATGGCCATTTTCGCGATTGATTAAATAAGATTAATAAACAGCAATTGAAAATCATTTTATATAAAATAAAAATGAATTAAGTAAACAGATGTTTTCCAGAATTTTTTTAACAACAAGCAAGATTTCCACATGAAAATGGAAAATAAAATAAATAGCTTGGTCAATTAAAAAAAAAAAAAAGCAAATATTATGTCATAATGGATGAAAAGCAGATGAATATGTAACATCATGGGAGTTTGAAAAAACATATATGGTTAATGTAACAATTGAAAAAAATGTATGAAATTTGGTAAAAACAAGACTATGGAAATATTGGGATATTTTAGCATTTTGAGGTTTTATGATTTTGTTTTTGCCATGTTTATATTTAAAAGCATGTGTTTAGTATTATGTGTGTCATTATGCGTGTGTATTAGAATCTTCACAAAAGCTTTAAGTCACGAGAGTTCATTCTTAGTGATTAAACTGGATTTATCTCTAACCTTTATTTAGTTTTTGTTGGTGAAATTAGTATCTAACTTCAAAATCTACCTCCATCTATATGCTGAGCCGATTTTTTTTTTCTTTTTTTTTAAATCACAATTAGTGGCATAGCAAGTGGGGGGATGGTGCATTATGGCCCGGGTGTCACCCTCTAAGGAGTGACACCCAATCTCTTTTTGCAAATATATCCGTGTAAAATTTTATAACGAAATAAAATGGAAATTCTAAGGCACAATGCAATAGAGTTAATTTTCTTTTCTTTGAGAATCAAATTTTTCTAAATAAGATATGCACCAGAGAACAAAAACTAACCTATCATACTTGCCAACTTCCCTTTTTTTTTTTTTTTTTTTTTTTTTTTTTTTTTTTAAATGCTAAAACATACTTTCAACGTGAAAATTTATTAAATTCATTTAATAAAATTAAGTAGCAATTTAAAACCTACATGATTTAATTTATGAAAAAAAAAATTTCTGATTAAAAGTATGCTTTGTTGATTTTAAAAAAGCAGGAGGTTGGCAAGTATGAGCCAATGCAACAAATGGGTAGCGAAAGCAACCTTTAAAAGAAAGACTTATCTTCTACATGACACCGCATTGACTTATGCGGATTATGGTTGAGTAATAAGTCGCTCCTGTGTGTTTTTTTTTTTTTTTTTTTTTTTTTTTTTTTTTTTTTTTTTTTTTTTTTTAATGCAGGAGGACAAAAAGTAAATAAGGAATGATATGGTCATTTGTGGTAGTAACGCAGAATTGTGATTGAAAAAATATGACAGATGGGGGGTGGGAGGTGGGTGACACCCTGGTAAGTGGGAGTGACACCATTTACATCTGCCCCGGGTATCACCCATTCTATCTACGACACTGATTACAATTAACAACAAAGTATGATGAATAGGAGTAACCTTCAGGCTTCCCTGATATTTTAAGATCAAAGCAATTTCCCAGTTTTTTCTGAAAATTATGAAAGTACAGTATAGAAACAGTTTCACATAGAAATAATATCTATTCACATTTTTCAAAATATTTCTCAGGATGGGGGGGCACATTAATGTAAATTTTATAAAATGACTCATACAAATATGAAACGGTGTAACTGGTTATATGAGGATTACTAGGCTGCTATAAGTCATAAGAGAAAGTAAAATAGGAGTGATAAAACTTCCAAGATAAAGAGCAGAGTAAGAATATTTTAAAATAAACAGTAAAATTCAAAGTACAAACCCTTTCATCAGAAGAACAGTCAGTGCTAATAATGATGGGTGACGATTTTTTTCTAAAACAGGAAATTACTAACTTTGTAGGGCAGGGTAATGAATCAGATGCAGAAAGATATTCTTGATTATGAAGAGCAGACACTTGAATGACATTCCAATCTAAATTTAACAATTAGAAAAATACAGAATGCATATACCTCATGTTTGACTGTTTTATTAACAACTTAGCTGATAATTTAGTATCAGTCAAGAATTGAATTGATAACTTGTAGTTTTTTCTATATTCATATATATACATGTTTAAAATTTTATTTGTATAATGAAAATGAATTTAAATTCAAAGCAATCTCAGTAAATATCTTCATACAAAGAAAAAAAAAATAAATATTGACAGATTATTTCATGCTAGAGGTAACAAAAAATGCACAACAAAATAATCGTGTTAAATAATTGTGTGGTGTCGTGGTAAATAATTGTGTTAAATCAATATTATACATATTTTTATTTTAACCTCTTCAGAACACAAAATTTATTTACATATTTTTTCTAAACATCAGTTATGAACAAGGACTGACAAAAGTTAAAAATTTTTAGGCATCAGAAAAAATTCTTAGAAGGCAGTTTAAAAAATCCTCTCTCTTACATTAATGCATTCACTGCAAAATGGAACACTGGCTATTCATGATCGGCTATTTTTGAGTGATATGTGCCATTGAACAACTTAACTATTCGATAAAAAAACAGACTGTGTAAAAGTTTTAAGATGCCACTTTTATATTGTAAAAATTAAATAGAAAGAAACTATGAAATTAAACATCAAAACAGTAAATAAATTAATAGCCTTACTTTTAATTCCCAACAAGAAATTATATACAAAAGTTAACAATGCCTTTGAGATTTTGATTCGAAATACTTTTGTCAATTTTTCAGGATTTAAATCCTTTAAAGATGATCCATTTAAATTTATATTAGGTAAAATTAATTAGTAAAATAAATAAGTAAATAAAAAAGTTAGTCGCCAAAAGGAATTTTTTAGTCACCCGGGCGACTAGATGTCAGGTGTTTGTCGGACTCTGATTATGAATTTATAACAAACTGATGACTAAGAAAGATTAAAAAGCAAAATAAAATAAAGTAGTAAAATTCATTTTTGTATATAAAATTTGATGATACATAGGGACTCAATAAGCACATTTTTTGATTAACTCTACAAATAATATTTTAAAACAGATTTTTTTTTTTTTTATAAAATTTGTTTTAATCTAACACATATCTCGCTAAAAAAATGCTATAAAAAACAACTTGCTATTTGTTTAGTTTTGCTACCTGTTATGCTCCATTCCCACCAGTTTATTTGTAACATTATTCATATGGGTAAAAAATATTGTAAATATATGTATCCTATAGGATACATAGGATCTGAAGAGGTTAATGCTATCTCATAGTGATAAATAAAAATATATACATTACAACCCAGTTAAAATGCATTTCAAAATAGTAGAGAAAAGCCATGTATTAAACAGGAATGCATATTTAAAGTAATTTGCATAATTTTGCAGGATCCAGGCTTAGTTATACATTTAATCCTCTAAATGAACTTTAGAACTTTCATTTATATGTTAAGGGTCAAAAATTGTGCCCCCCCCCCCCCCCCCCAATATATTTAGATAATAATCTGATTGAATTCAAATATGGCTTTATTATAGATTAACACATTAACCAAAAAATATTTGATAGTCTAATTTTTTTAATACAAGCCAATAATATTAAAATCTTTGAAATATAATTCACATATTGACATTATATTTAGTAGATAAAATAGCACCAAAAAATTATCGATAAAGCAGTAAAAGGAAGAGAAGTGGAAGCCAAAGTAAAAATGTTTTCTTACGGAAATGTGTTTATTTTAGCTCATGATGGGCTTTTAAAATTTCCTACTTGAAATGTGTCCTCTGTGTTGTTATATTTTTATGGTGATTCATATAAAGTTTTATTATTTAATCATATTTAGAACATGTGATCAGACTCTGAGTAATCATATAATCATAGACAATTGCAATTGATTTCAAAAACTGTGTAATCACACTGTAATTGTAATCTTAAAGTTTGGTCTAAAAATAATTACAATACATTTACAATCATGAGATTTCACTCCGATTATAGTCAGATGTATTAAAAAAGTTCTGTAATCGTAATCTCACATAAATATATAATTACGTACTATGTTTACATTTTTTTCTTTCTTTCATTTCCAAATATTCTTACTTCCTAGTTATAATATTCTTAGTTAATGAGCTAAGCATTGTACCAGGAAAGGAAGAGATCTGTTCATGTTTTCAGCTCATTAAATTGCTTGTAAAGTAAAAGTGTGAAGGTCAGAGATCATGCAGAGTAGATAGCCTTATTGGGTGAAAATGAAACAGAATGGGAACACTATACTGAATTTAAGGACATCTGAATAGAATGATTTGACTGTGTTAAAGATATGAGCATTGAAAAAAACAAATTCAGCATATGATACATCCAGATCACGGTCATTAGTGAGAGAGACGAAGGATAAAAAAGAAAAATACTATATTTACGGGTTTATATGGGTATTTATCTATATCAAATGGATACTATATACTAAAACCTGAAATTTATTTTAAAAATATCAAATAAATAAATTTTAATACAGGCTTGATTTTCATATAAATAATAGTGCAAATCACTGACTGTCCTAAATGGATACAGGGGCCTTTTTTTTTGTTTTTTCAAAATTATTTTTTTAGAATAATACTGCTTAAAATTAGAATATTATTGTTTAATAAAATTTAGATTTTTAGAAAGAATACTTTTTTTTGGTCGTAAGCTATATTTTGAAATGCTTATATTTGGCATTACTGGTAATCAGAATTTCATTCTCAACAGAAACAAAACTATTTGAAAGGAAGTGAATTGCAATTTTTACTGTCCCAAAAATAATGATGAACAATGCATGCTTTTTTTACATGATCTTTGATGTTTTTTCACTATGAATTTGAAGTTTGGTTTTAGTTTTAGACAACAGCTTGACCTTTTTGAGTTTCGATTACTGAAATAGAAAGTCAGAGAGTTATGTCATGAAATAGTTGTTTCTGGCTAGCTGGCAATTATTACAATGGCAGAAAGGATTTAAGGCAGTTATTTTTAATAGATAAACAATCTTAATGAATATGAACACTTTGTTAACAGTAATATATTTATATTTAACATTAAAAGACACAATTGTCAAATTATTGTATATTACCATTTAGGTAAGTTATTTTTCTTTTATGCTTGTGAGTTCTATATATAGAAAACAAAAAATAGTTTTCTTTCTGTTTAAAGCATAGCTTGTTATGTTACAAAAATATGCTGTAATTGTTAATGTTTTTTTATTTAACTTAGTTTTTTATCACATGACACAATAAAACTATACATTCGCAATTTTTGATAATGTAATATGATCGAATTCAGAATTTGTATTATGGCCAGTATTTAGAAAATAATTCAAACAAAATGAAGTGCATTTATGAATTTCTTTGAGGGCCTTGCAAATGGCTGTTAGATGGACAAAACCCGACTAGTTTAAACATGATTAGTCTAACTTAATTTGTAGGCTGGGGTGCAAATAGAGAGTGGCAGGATTTAAATAATTATTTATTTATCGTTACTTATGTGGCAACATTGAAAGAAACATACAATGAGAAAATGAAGAAACACTATATGAAATACCTAAAAAGCTCCCCTCCCCCTATGAAGGAATATAATAAATACTGAAGTTGAAACTATGCCAACAAATAGAAACTAGCATCAATCTTACATGCTTTGCTCATACATTTGCTCTATTTCAACAAATTTATATAAATTAATAGACATAAGAACTAAGTATAATGATAATTTTTTTAATGCAAAATTTTTATGTATTTTTTTTTATTAACCATTTAAAACTTTTCTACCAAAAGTATGCAGTAGTTATTTTGCAGTACCAAAATGCAAATTTTGAAAAAAAAAAAAAAAAAAAAAAAAAAAAACATTATTGCAAATATTTGCTAAGTGAAAATATTAAGCTCAATATCAGATGTATCAAAATAACAGTTATGCATACATTTGCATTTTGAAACGTACAAGCAATATGAAGCTATTGTATCATACAGAAAGAAATGGTTAAAGCCTATATTTGAGTCTTATAATTATTAAAATATCTGAAAATTTAGTTTATTTTTACCAAACTTTCATTATATATATATATATATATATATGTAACATAAGTGCAAAGGATATTTATATATTTTTAACAGTAGATTTTGGGAAAAGATTACTTTTTAACTGTTGAAAATTTAAATCATATTGATACATAGTTGCCAACTACATTTAAGATAATTTAATGAAAGAAAGTCAAATCAGGATGAAGATAAACAAATGGAAATATAACTTTATGATAGGAAACAATAATTTAAACAAAAGAGGAAAAAAACAAAAAATACACATTTTTGTATTAAAAATACATTTATAGCAATCTATCTTTGGTCTTTATTAAGAGCTATTGCTATTATTAAGCATCACAATGCTTACTATTTTAAGCTTAACATTTAAAATATTTTTAACAGACTAAACTGCTTTAAAGTTTAAGCATGCAACAATCAGAAACTAATAAATTTAATTCTTAAACCTTTTTCATAGACTGGACCCTGATCACAGGTGATTTCTTAATTTGTCAAAATTTAGAGTTAATTAGTAATTAATTATAAAGGAGTATTTATTATTTTTATTTTATTTATATATTTTTGAAGAGGAATAGGGAGAAGGAACGTTACAAAAAAGCAACTACATTACTATAATCACATTCTATTGAACATAATGTAAAGATCATCAAAGAAATATTTAAATGCCTTGTACAAGGAACAGAGGGAAATTCTTTATTGATTTATCTATATTAATAAAAGAAAGATGTTTGCCCATTTGTGTGATTGTTAGTGATGGCTAAGGAAATCTAGTGCACCTAAAGATCTGGAAATTTGGATGCCGGCAGGTAGATTCAAATTTATCTGAGGCTAAGCTTTAAATTTGTTTAATAATTAGCTGAGATATGAATTAAAAGCCCTAAAGAAGATTACAAAATAGCAAGCTTCCATGTTGTCTGTTTTTTTTTTTTTTTCTTGAATTTTCTTGGATTTTTTTACTAAATGTAGCAGTCTTTTGTCAAAAAGTTAATATGCTATTTGAAAAATAATTTTTTTCTGGATTTCAAGTATGTATTAGTTTTTACATTTTCCTTCATTTTAAAACTGTTGCATATGATTATAAGACATAATATAAATATGCATGCAGAAAACTTATTTGGGGGTGCTTTTTTCTTTCTAACAGAGTCTCTCTTCCCAAAAACATTTCCAAATTTTGTTTTTATGTTTTCATATTTTAATATTTTTCAGCTTTTCAAAAGTGTTATACTGGTTTCTTGAAAGGAAATACAAAGTGACACTTATTAAACACACTTTTCTAGTTGACAATAACTTTGCTAAATAAAAATAAATAAATAAATAAATATTGCTATTTAAATATGTACATGTTAGACATTTGTTGAATGTATTGCATTACATTAAAGTATTCTGCATAATTTTAGCTTATCAATTGTTTATAAGTATTATCCTTTTAACACGCTCCACAGACTCGGATAGAGAATGCCAACCATTTCTGACTCGTTTAAGAAAATTACTTGTGATATTGATGCAATTTTACCTGTCTTGCTGTAGTTATGAACGAGAATCTCCCACTTCAATCATGCATCATAGTTACATACATGACATCATGCTGCATTATAACCTACACTGCACTTTAATCCAATTAGATAAGTAACTGTTAATTTCTTGATTTCTATGTAAATATGTTACTTCCAAATGTGTCTGTAAGACATCATACACTGAGTAGACAATGCGACAAAAGCACATGGCAAAAGACAAATTCTACTGTACAAACTAATTTATCCTTTGTTAACAGTGCGGAATGTCTCAACTCTCGCTTTTTTGTTGCTTGTCTGCTCAGTGTGTGATATGCCTAAGTGATTACGTTTCAGGTGACTCCTTGCTTCCATTGTTTTCTTACGATGTAGTAAAAAATATAAGACCATTTTTATATTACAGGAAATATCCAATGCCTGTAGTTAAAAAATGCTCAGTTTAATCTGAGCTCACAGTTTGTAAATTTTGATTTTAATTTTAATAAACTGTAGTTAAGTTTTTAAACACTTAAGTCATAGCTGCCAACTAAATTTCGGTAAAACTCAAAAGATTTTGGACAAAAAATCAGAAGAAATCAGAAGGTTTTCATGAAAATTAAGAAGAAATCAGAAGATTTTTTTTCAAGCAAAAATCAGCAATAATACTTAGATTTTTCAAAATTGACAACATATAACTATTGAGATACTTGATATAAATATGGTATAACAATATAACATGAAAAAAAAATTATTCAGTTTTTGCAAAATTGACAACACATAAAACACTGAATATTTGCTAAGTATACTGTATAATTACAGGAGAAAAAAATTAAAATGTGTGATTAAAAAACTAAAACTTGCTCATATAACTAAAATAAATTAATATAAAAAATTTATAATACCTATCCATAATAGATTTCCTACCTTTTATTGAAAGGCAGATATAACTTCTGCCTCCTTCTAACATTTTATTATTATTATTATTTAAGCAGTAAAATGTTTCTCTTCTAAAAGAAAACAAAACTCAGTAATAATTATCAGATTTAGCAAAAGTGACAACACATGAAGCATTGAATGTTTGCTAATTATTATCAATTCTTTTTGGTGATTTTTTAAAAAGGTTGCAGCTCCTTTTATACTGCCCATCATTACAGCAAGCATTATCAGCATCGAACGCTATTAAGTTTGATAATTAGATTTCAAAATTCTGCAAATTACAAACAATTAAATTGGCAATCAAATTTGGAAGACTTAAAATACAACTTTTGATACGATTTATTTTGTCATCAAAGTAAGTCACGACAATTGGATATAATTTTGTGTCCACGTTGTTACTTCCATCGACCGCTAACAAAAAATGCAGATTTTTTCAAAATTTCAATCAAATTTTTCTGATTGTCTTCAGCCATTTTATTCACAACTGTAGTCTTTTTAGTTCTGGCACACGAGTACTGTTTCGCAATATTGGAGTATGGAAACATTTTTTTAAACAACGGTCTAGCATGATCTGCACCACTGAGGGCGACATTGTGTTCGAGCAAAAATCTGGTAAATAAGCATTCTGCACGAGTAACTTCAACACCTTGATTTGCTTTGAATAAGTTTTCGACATTCCCATTTGCAGCAGAATCTGTTTTGTTGGTGTTTTCTTTGTGCTTATCCATTTTTACATGCTTTGACATACCACTTTTTCCACCATGTACTATCGTGAAATCGCTGACACAAGCGGAGTAAAATGTGTGAGTATTTCTTTTTTCGGATTCCTTAATTGTAGGAAATAAAATCTTATACGCCGGCTTAAAATACTGTTTCTTGCTCGTTATGATTACAAAAAAATAAACAAGATAAGATAAGAGTGTTGTCCTTGAAAAAACAAGGACAAGTCTTAAAAATGACATTACACTAGCAGATAAGATACGCAGTGTGAAACTTTGCTGTGGAAACTTGCCCATAGAGTTTAGGAAAAATGTAATGAGGAAAAATAACCAAACAGATTTATAAACAACAAACAACTTTTATTTAATTCGTAATTAAAACATATAAAATCAAATTAAAACCAAATTATATAAAAGTCAAATAAATAATCAAATTATATTATATGCTTAATTAACACAATGAACCGGAGCACCAAAAGCAAACTATTGCATTTCAAAATTCTATCTTAAAACTGCCAATAATAATTAACTTTAAATTCATCTTTAAATTAAACTTCAGTTTCCAATCTAACCTATATTAAACTTTCAATTAAAATAAAATAAATTACATTAATGTTTTTCTGCTCCCGAAAGATTCCACTAACCATACTGAATTACAAAAACTTTCTCTGTAGCTAATTCTTACTGCCACTAAGAATACTACCCACAACACCGGCCTCTGCCACTAGCGGTGTACTCCAAGAAATCCCGTATCTGCCACATGAGACTATACTTGGAGGGCGAGAAAGAAAAATCTAAAGATTACCCATACCGTGGTAAAACAAAATCTTAACAAAGACTCAGCAGCGAAATCCGTCTATAGAGTCCTAAAAAGAAATTGACCTGGATCCCTTTAGGCCTGGTCACATTACCGCGATACGGGAAAAACCATTTAAGAAAGAAAAGAAGTTATCTTAAGGGAAGGAGGAAAAGAAACTTTACAAATAAACTATTTCCAATTTAAAAGAAATATAAAATTAAAATACCAACTAATAAAAACATGTCGCTGGTGACGTGGCTGTCTTCGCCTATTCTTGAAAAATTAAAGTTCAAGACTTGACAAACTCCCGATGCATTTATACAGAGAAACACACGCTTCTTTATAATCCTGGTACTGACCAAAGTAAACAAAGTTCACTTATCATTTAATCAAAAAGACTTTCCAAAAAAAAAACTTTCTCAACTTATTACATACACCGGTAACAGTTTCCAGAACTTCACTGTAAACAAACATGACGACGACAAAACAAAACTATAACAACGGACATGCAGGCAAAAGCGAGCGTACTCACGGTCTTTCCACTGAGCTATAAATAGCTCTCCTGTCCTCCGTTACCGCCCACTTACGTCATTTCCTATGATGACATCCTAACGCCACCTACAGCATCCAGAACATACCTAAGCAGAAGAACCAATAGCGATCATCCACGATAGGTAAGCACGTGCATCCAGACAGGCAACGCCATCTACCAAAAACTGCCATAACCCTACAGATTACGATTTGCCGTGACGATGTTCGCCGCTGCTCATGATGACAGGATGGAAACATGTTTACCGTGATACAAGTCGGCAAGTGAAGGATGAACGTAAGTTAAACAGAAGTGACCAAACATTAAGTTATATTTTATTTAGAATAAAATTATATTTAAATGCTGAAATAAAGATAATGAAAGTATTTAAATTAGACTTATACTATTGAAACTTAAAGTGATTTAGCCAGGATTTATTTACTGATAAGTATAAAGGATAAACAGATCTATAGAATGTAAGTTGGATGAAATGGGGAAGAATGGAATGGGACAGAGTTTGAGTGGAGTGATAAGAATATGGGGAAAATATAAATATATTTTCCTAACAAAGAGACACTAAATACTGGAAACATATGTACTCGCAAAATTCCACACACCAACATACACGACCTACAAAAACAAGCGCTTGCTGCCACTGGAAACAGACAAATTTTTCTCCAACTCCTTCCTTTAACCCACTGTGACGTCATGCACAACATTCTCCCCTAACCAGGATTCCCTCTGCGCAGTACGTCTGGCTCGGTTCGATTGCTAAGAGAAAGGGAAAGGATAGAAAATCTGAATGAACAACAAAACGTTGGCTCGTTCTGTTAAAGCGTAAGAAAAGACAGAAAATGCATTACGCGCCTAAAATAGGAAAACATGTTAGTTTTTCAGAAGAATTCTGAAAAAATCAGAAAAGTTGCCAGCTATGACTTAAGTTTTCACAAAAAAAACCCCGCCATTTTTAAGCATTGTTTTAAATAAAGTAGAAATAAAAATGTTAGCCAGATTAAGAAGCCATTGCACTGAAACTCCCCGATAGCAAAATCTCATGCTAACCTACAAGAAAATTTTGAAGCGTGATACTCATTACCTAATCTAATTATGAAAATATCCTTTTTACAATCATAAAGTAGACGTCAGAAACTAATGATGTGCATTTTTAAAAACTGTCTATGTATATTTTTAATATTTTTAAGAAGTTGACAAAATTTAATCAAATGGAAATTTCAAATTTATAAGGATTTTTTTATGTACTTAAAATTTATGAGCAGTATTTTAATAGTTTAGATATATTAGGTAATGAATAATCACACTTTAAAAATTTCCCAAAGCCTAACATGAAAATCTGCAACATCACATCAGGAAGTTTCAATGCAATGGAGAATTAAGACAGACATTTAGAAAATGCCATTCTGGTTTCTTGGATGGAAATAAAAACCACTTATTACTTATGTATGTTTCTATTGGCAGTATATTTGCTTTAAAAAATATTAATATCTGCTATTTCAATAAATAAATACATACATTTGCGGAATCCAATTTTTTTTTCATTTCAGACACACATATTTTTATCAATTTAAAAGTGCTACTTCCTTTACCCACATACAAATACCCTCTTATTCATAGTACTTTTCTAGTTTCAACAATATATTTGGTTTCAGAAAATATAAAGATTTATGATTTTCAAAAACATTTTCTGGAAGCCATAGACTTGCCAGTTTTTTTTTTTTTTTTTTTTTTTTTTTTTCCCTTTAATGTCTTTTATGATATTGTTTCTAGTTTTAAGAGAAAAGTGTTTTCTATCATTTTTGGAAGGTTTTTGTTTCTGTACATGTATTGAAAAGCTCTATATTTTCAACATTTTTATAAATACAGAAGAGATCATTTTGCATTTTAAACGAACAAGAATGGATGTATATTTTATGTTACTTTGATTATTCCCTGAACTTTTGGTCAATATTGTAAGTTTAATGCATATAAATGTCAGAAATTAAATTGGCAATCAATATAATAGAAGCTTCTGAGTTTTGAAGATTTTGATTTCAAAATATAAAATAATACAAATTAAATAAAAATAAAATGATAAAATCAGAGAAGGGTACATAGCATGATGAATATATATACATATACCTAAAGCAGCAGAGATTGCCATTAGTCTTTTTTTGGGGGGGAGATATTTATTTAAATATAAAATAATACAATTTAAGGTGAATGTTGCAGAAGGTATTGAGACATTAACATTAGGTTCCTTTGGAAAGATTTTCATTCAAAAATATAAAATCGTTCAATATTTATGAATTTTAATACAGCAGTTTAAAGCATCCTATCAAATCAGTTAAATTAGTCAAGCTTTTTTATTATCTAATAAGACAATGTAAACAAAAATAAATAAATAAAAGGAGAAAGAAAAATAAAAGATCAACTGTATTTGATAAATCAATAATAAATAAAGTCTGAAGAACAATGACCAGTGCCACTGAATTTTTAAAAGTTAAAATAACTCACATATTTAATTTCCATCAACAGTATTTAATAGGAATAAGTAGCTAAAAATGATCTTGAGAAAAATCAACCATAATTAAAGAAAATAAATTCAAAAGAGTAATTAGCATAAAAATTTTAACTAAAAAAATTCTTATATACTAATGATTTTTTTTTTTTTTTAAGCACTATATTTCTTGGGTACTTTTAAATTATCCAATTGACCACTTTCCATAAAAGAAACTACAGTCAAACTTTTTGCAAATTTGCAATGCTAATTAAACAAATAGAAGAACATTTCTGTAAAAATCTAAAAAAGAAATGCAATTTTTTTTTTTTTTTTTTTTTTTTTTTTTTTTAAAGATCTACTTTATAAGTGTCAACTATCAGTAACTTTAAACAACAAAATTCATGCAACTTATTGCTTAAAACACACATGAAAAAAAAAAAAAAAAAAAAAAAAAAAAAAAAAAAAAATTGAGTATTTATTATTTACATTATTGTTCCTAATTATAGGCTCACTGGTGATTGTTTATGACATCAGTTAAAATGGATTATTATAGCTCTAAATGTATGTAACCAATCATCACAATAGTTTTCAATAATTTTTTTTTCTTTTAATAAAAAAACTATGTTGTTATAAGGATGTAAGTGTTATTTTAGTTAACAAAATAATTCGTAAATCAGTAAATGTCTAATAATCATTCTAAATGTCAAATTAAAAATAACTTGATGGCATAAGAAAAACATGCAAGTCATCTGATGTATGTAGATTGAATCATCTACATCATCTGATGTATGTAGATGATTGTATGTAGTATCACAATCATGCTTTTTTTGGTTTGAATATCATAGTTTGGAGATGGAAAATTATCAATGGAATAATGGAGAAGTACAGTTTTTTATTATTAGAAAAAAAAGAAAATCACAAATAAAATAAAAGTTTTTATACATTAATATTTTGGCAAGTACAAAATACTTACTTTCAGGAATTATTTCCAAGAATGATTTCATTTGATCTTCAATAGGGCAGTCAAATGTTTTAAGTGTTTTAGTGATGATTTCTTTGTCTTTCAGGAATTCATTTTCTTTGTAATACATCGTATTTCCAATATAGACATTGCGTAGAGACAAAGAAAATGTTTCACTGAGCAGATAGCTACTTTCTAAAACTTTTTCATCATTCCATGAACCATCACGCTACAATAAAACATATAATATCATTAGAAACGATTTTGAGATAAAAATATCCAGTGCACAGGAAGAAATGGAAAATAGACTGAATTTTTTTTAACTCTAGAATGTATTTTTACTTATTTTTATTAATGAACTTATTACACTAGGATGCAAGTTATACTAGCTCCAAATAAAAATGATTTTTAAAAATTTCAGATTTTCTTAATTTAAAATAACAGATGAAAAACTTAAATTATAATATAGCTAAAAAAGAAAAAGTATACAATAGATTTAATTCCGGGATTAATTATGATACTTTATAAATTAAATATTCATATTTATAAAAGACCATACATCAGAGCCAGCCATTAACAAAATTCTGTATATAAATCAGACACATGCAACTCCAAACTTGAGAAGTGTTAAACAAAATGGTTTACTATCAGCATAAAAATAAATAAAAAAGGCACACACTCCATATGTAAATGTTCATTTAACTGGAGCTTTCATGATTGTCTCCCTCCCTACTTTTTTTTTCTTCTCTTTGAGGAGGAGGAGAATACATTTTTAAATATTAATTTACACATACAATAAATATCAACAAGTTCACTCCTCGAAAGGAAAATCTTAAAGTCTGTGTTCATAATAGAGAATCTGTTTTATCTACTTTTAATAGTCTTATACTCTTTCGTACACGATAAAGTTTATATGCATCTATGAGGTATATACTATGATATACATTCTGTACAATCTGTGGTGCAAATAATATTTCTTATAGATTTACAGGGCCACACAAAGTATTTCATTGCATAATTATCTATTGAGACATTGTTTGGTACACATTTTAATTTTAATAGTATTAAACTACAGTGAAACCTTCAAATAAGGGACACCTATGGGACCAGAACTTTTGTCCCTTAAATAGAGGTGTCCCTTATTTGGAGTTTTTATTATAATTTTTAATTAATAATCCAGAAGGATATAAAAATAATAAAACATTAAAGATGAAGTTTAAATGTATTTGAAGTGCATAAATTAGGTTAATCAGACACAAAAGGAATAGAGAATTAAGATTTTCAATTGATTACAAAATCATTAAATAATTTGTAGAATTATTGATTTAATTTTTTTTTTTTTTTTTTTTTTGCAAATTGTGTAGATGCAAAAAGTATAAAAACATTTAAAAGAATTTTACTTCAATTAATTAATCAATTTAAAGTGATTGTTTTGGATTTTTCATTACAATCTTTTCGAGTGTTCATTTACCATACTTTATAAATTTTAGTTCTTCATTATATGCAGTTTTTACAAACAAAGTATTCAATTGAATTGCATATTTTAAGGCAACAAATCTCTCAGCTGTTCAGCTCAGCAAGTAGAAAAACTTGTGACACATTTACAAATTCATTTTTTAACGAAAATGTATAAAATTTGAACACTTGACTATGAAAACTATTTGGAATTGAACTATGTGTTCAGATTTTGAATAAATTACCTATTGAGTTACAAGCTATCTTGATCATGTGAGAAAAACGTTTTTCTTCATTTCTTGAATAGTTATTCTTCTTTCGCATAGAAATTTGTTTCAAAACATTTTCATAACAAACAAACAACATATTTTCTAAAAAATCTATTGCGTTTGAAGGAGGAAAAAAAAAAAATCAGAAAAAATAATTTGATGACATAGTTTCTGAACAACAATGCCAGCTAGTTTCAGGCATTTCTGAATAAAAATAAATTAAAACTTAAGCCATAAAAGTTGCCCTTTTGGATTTGAGAATAACCTTAAAGCATCTGTAAAGTTCTTTATTTCACAATTTAATTTTATTCTCCATTTTCAGAATCATCCTCAAAATTTTCAGCATTACTTTAAATGGGGATAAACGCATTGAGGTCGAATAAGAATTGCGGGTAAATAAATCCTTGTCAATTGTGTGGTATGCCTCAGTATCAACATGACTGTAAGTTTGTTTCATAAATTCATAAAAATCTGTATTTTCATTTTCATCACATACTATTTCATTATTTGAATTGCAAAAAGTCAGCCTCTTTAATCTCATTCTCAAGTATCCCTTAAATCGAGTGTCCCTTATTCAGAGATAAATACATTACACTTCCTATACCAAGGGACTGGGACCAAAAGTTTTGTCCCTTAAATAGAGGTGTCCCTGATTCGAAGTGTCCCTTATTTGGAGGTTTCACTATATTCAATATTTTATGAAATTGATATACGTTGCACAGGATTACATCAAGTTATAGTCATCATTCAGTCTGTCCGTCTGTTTGTCCACATATAAAAGAGGAAAAACTACCCAACCAAATCGTTTGAGATTTAAAATATATAATTGTTGCAAAATTTTGTAAGTCAATTAAAAATTTATGAAAATTTACATGTACATTTTAATGATGGTACACTCTTTCAAATATAATATTTCGTGTTCTTCAAGTTCTTTTTTTTTTTTTTTTAGATAAACCGATCAGCGTAGCAGCCGAAGGCCGCTAGTTTATACATATTCTCTGTCAGATTTGTAGAAAATATTTTGTTGTCTTGGAATAAGATACTAACGGTATTAACCACTCTTAAGTAAAGTGTGATTAAAGTTTCAGTTTTCTATATACAGCATTGCAGTTAAAATATTTCCAAATTCAGTAACTCTCAAAGAATATTTTGTATGTCATTTCAAATAAAGATGAAAATAAGGAATTTTGCTTAGTGGTCACTGGCCGGTAGGTTGGTTTTTTTAGTAGCCAGTTATTGGCTAGTGACAATATTTTCTTTAGTAACCAGTAAGTATATTTATGTCACTGAATATTTAATTAGAAGATATATATATACAAGCTTAGAATAAATAAGTAATGTATGAACTAGATAAAAATATTTTAATTTGTATTGTTTGTATTGTAAACTTGAGTTACTAATTTCCAATCTTTTTTAAATTAACAGCAAAATTATATGTAACATGCATATGTAGTTAGCTACATAAGTCCAACTATGCTTAAGCACTTTTGTAGCTAACGATATAGATACCCTCTTTTTTATAATTATTTGTATAGAATTATAATGTGATAAAAAAAATGTTTATTCAAGGACTAGCACATATTATTCAAAATATAAAAACTGAAATTCACAACAGATTTTCTAAAAAATAAAGGGGGGGGGGGTCTCTCCTGAAACTAATGTTTGTTATGTTTCTCCACAATCCTTTGACATAATGTATATATTTTTTTTTTCCTTTTTTGTGATCTTTTGACAAAATTTGCGCTCGTTTTCGCAACATTGTAACAAAAATTGTGTTCGTTATCACGACTTTTTGACAGTATTCGCGTTCGTCATCACGATTTTTTCACGGTATTCGCGTTCATTATTGAGATTTTTTGACGGCATTCTCCTTTTTTCACGTGTTTTGCGTTTGTTTTTACGTTTTTTTTACTATATTCGCGTTCGTTAACACGACTTTTTGACGAATTCGCTTTTTTCATGTGTTTTTATGATAAAATTCATGTTTTTTCGTTTGTTTTTACGTTTTTTGACGACAATCGCGATATTTTTATGGGTTTTGAGTTTGTTATCGCGATTTTTGATGGCATTCTCATTTGTTATTGCGGTTTTGGACGATGTTCGCATTTGTCATCACAATTTTTAGACGGCTTTCGCATTCATTATCGCAAATTTTTGACGGTATGCACTTTTTTTAGCGTGTTTCTTTGATACAATTCGCATTTTTTGCGTTTGTTTTTACGTTTTTTGACAAAATTCGCGTTCATTTTCGTTGATTTTATGACTGAGTTTTTTTTTGTTACGAAATTTGCGTTTTTTTTGCAATTTAGTGACGATAAGTGCGATATTTCCGGTTTTGCCGCGATTCTTTGACGATATTCGCTTTTTTCGAGATTCTTTGACGATATTTGTGTTTTTTTGCGATCTTTTGACAATGTCTTTTCGTGATACTTACACGAGATTCGTGTTTTCCCGCGATTTTTCCACGAAATTTGGGTTTTTTACAATTTTTTGACGAAATTCGCAAGGATTTTTTCGGCGGTTCTTTGACAAAATATTTTTTGGAAAATCCTGCATTTGGCCGGTACTTTCCACATTTTTAGTCGCCAGTTTTTCACATTTAGTCGCCGAGTGGCGACTGGCGAGTGCTTATTTTCATCTTTAATTTCAAACTGTATCTGTATACATGACAAAAAACATCCAATATTTAACAGGTTATTTTAACTAATTTTACCAACTAAAATCTTGTCATTACAAAGCAATAATTTAATATCAATAAAAAATAGCCAAGAAAAAAAATAAAATTTAAAATTAATCAAATATAAAATAAAAACACAAAAAAAATTAAAGTTTTTAAAAATTATTTAAACAAGAGGTACACAAATACCTTAGATTGGCCTGATATTTCTTGATTAGCATTTAAGATAATGAAATTTTTAAAGATAATTTCTTTTACAATATTATTCTGATACACATAGCCATTATTTAGTAAAAGTTGATATTAAGAGATCAACTAGACATATTTAAACTGGCATCTTTTAAATCACATAAATAAATTGTGAAATGCCCCCAAATATTGCACACATGTTGTATTTACTATAACAGACATCAGGCTTTGCTAATGCTCAACAGCCATGCCAATGTCAACCATGAGTGAATTTTGTGTAAAAAAAATAAAAATGCTATAATATGGCAATCACAATAACAAATCTAGCTTTGCTCTGTGCATTTGTGTTTATAAAACATTAAAATGACAATGAGGGGGAAAAAACAATGAGACAAAAATTAAAATCTTTCAGCTTTATTAATGAAAATATAAGTTTTCTTTAGTATGTGTATAACAAAAGAATATACAATCTATCTGGCAATGCAGAAAAAAAAAAAATGCAAAACATATAACTAAATGGCAATTAATAAAATTTTATTTCTTAAGACTTTTTTTCCCTTCCAACAGAGATTTAAATTTTTATTTTTAAAAAGCAAACTTTACAATGATATGAAAATATTGGCCTTTTATAGTTACTTTCAGTCATGACATAAATCAAAGTTTTTTAATTTGAAAAGAGAAAAAATGGTCCCATCAAAAACAGTTACGTTTCCTTTCCTATTTAATAGAAATTGTCACAAATATTACCATAACCACAACATCTCAAGTATTAAAAAAACTAAGTGTATCTACTAGAAGCATACAAACAGAATGGGAAATAAAACATAATTGATTATTTGGAGACAGTTTGAAACCACATTGAAAGCGTCTCATGAATGTGCATCATATTTAGGAGGTTATTTTTTCTCCCCATGGATATCTTTCTTGAAATTGAAATGTTACAAGATTTAAAAAATTACAATATTTTTGTTTACTATTTTGTATCATCACCATGTTTATCAATTTCATTTTCGAAATATGTTGCAGAAATATTTGTATCAATACAGATCTTGAAGTCTCTGTTTGAGCAATAAAACATGTAGATAAAAATAATTATATGCCTTTTAAATATATTTTTAACACTATAAGCAAGTATTAACATATCTTGAAAAGCAATTTTCTTACATAATTTTATAAATTCTAGTTTCTCAATTCTTTTCTTTTGCTTGTTAATTTGGTCAATCTGAGAATAAATAAAATTTTCACCATGGCCTCAATGTGCTATAAAAATTGAGCAAAGCTCGTTTTTAACATGGGCCCAAGAGTTAAGATTTTTCCAAAACCAGATTTTCACAAGTGTAAAATAAATTGAAATTTGTTCCAAGGAATTTTCAAGATTGAATTTGCATTTTATTGATGTTCACCCATCAATAAAATTCCCTGATATTTCCATGTTTTCCAGGTCTGTGACAAGACACCCCTGTTAAATACTACAAAATTAACTTACTTTAACCAAATATAGAATACCAAGTAATTTGCATATGTCACCATATAGAGGATAAGGCATGCTGTTTTGGATAAGTAGTCTTAACTCATTTAATTCACCAATGACTTCATCTAAATTTCCTGAAAATAGAGATAAAACATTACTGTCATCATAAAATTGTATATTGCCACAAAAATACATCTTGTTGCACCAAAGCACACTTGTTAAAAAAGTTGCAAAGCAATCTGATTGTGGAAGAGTAATATCAGAAAGCTAGGGGAAAAAAAAAATTTTAATAAATCAAAATTAACTATTATCATTAAGATTAGTTTTTAATTGATTTACCTAATTTTGGATAGCCTTTAATGTTACAGTTGTCATCGCTAAAGCAATTCAAAAATTCCTAGTGGTATAGATCCTAAGAGAAGTGCCAGATTTAGCTTATCATTGTTTGGAGAAACATTTTTGAACGAGTTGATGTTATTGTTTTTCATCCTTTGCAATGCCACTTTATTATAATATTTACTAATATTTTTCATAGCATATTATTACAATGGTGAAAGAGCCCACCATAAAAACTAGTTGGATGTGTCAACCCCAAAACTTTCTTCTATCTCATAAGTACATTTTAATATTTAAAAAAAAAAAAAAACATGGTGACCCCAAAGTTACCCAATATCCAATTTCCTCGAACATTTGACCTAGCCTAATGAGATTCTGGTATCCGAAAAGCCTAAAGCGCAAAATTTAATTAATATTCTGAGAAAATGAGCTTAGTGGTGCCTCATGTTGGGTAATTTATACTAAAACCTAATAAGCATCTATTTATGTCAAGACCTAACAGAATCTGAAATTTGATACAATTTAGTCCATTAGTTCTTGTTATATAGTTATAACAAAAAATTTGTAAAACGTAGCACAGCAACACCATATCTTGGACAATTTATGCCAAAACGTAAAAAAGCGTCTAATTATGTTATGGTGTAAAAGAATCTGAAGTTTGATGAAATTCTGTGCATTAGTTCTTGAGATATAGCTAGTTTAAAAAAAAAACATGTAAAATATAGCACAGCAGCACCATCAGTTGAAGGATTTATAACAAAACGTAATCATCGTGTAATTATGTTATATGTCATTTTGTAACAAAATCTGAAGTTTGATGAAATTATGTGCGTTGGTTGTTGAGATATAGCTATCGGAAAAATCATGCAAAATGCAGCATAGCTGCACCACCTGTTGCAAGGTTAATACCAAAATGTAATCAGCGTCTAATTATGTTATATATTCTAGTGTAACAAAATCTAAAATTTGATGAAGTTCTCTGCATTAGTTCTTGAGATATAGCTATCGCAAAATTTGTGCAAAATGTAGCATAGCAGCGCCTCCTATAGAGCAATTCACACCAAAACCTTATCAGCGGCTATGTATCTCAAGGTATCACAGAATCTGAAGTTTGGTGAAATTCTGTGCATTAGTTCTTGAAATATAGCTATCATGAAAATCATGAAAAACGTGGCATAGCAGCGCCACCTGCTGGCCAATTTACACCAAAACTTAATCAGCGCCTATGTATATCAAGGGGTCACAGAATCTGAAGTTTGGTGAAATTCTGTGCATTAGTTCTTGAGATATAGCAATCTTGAAAATCATGAAAAACATAGTATAGCAGCACCACCTGAAGGCCAATTTTCACCAAAAACCAATAGACACTAATTCATATCAAGGTCTAACTGAATATAAAATTTTATTAAATTTCGAGCATTAGTTCTTGAGATAGAGCGCCCACAAATTTTTTGTCACATACAGACAGACATTTTCTAAAAATAGTCAAAACGTGTTCAGGACTTTCTAAAACGTATAAATCCGTCGAAAACCGGAAGTCGAAAATTTTCATGAATCCAATACTTTCTTCTTGTAAAGATAGAAGAAAGTAAAAATAGGTATGTTTTCTTGTTCTTTTTAAATCTTTGAAACTCCAACACATTGTAGTACACCAAAATATGATGTTTAAAAAATCTTTTCAGCATGTAGAGTAGGGGTGCACAACCTTTTCAAGAGAAGGGCCACCTTACAAATATGTCTGGATGGTCGAGGGCCACATCAATAACATGGAGAGAATATCGATTTGGAAGTTGGTCTGTGGCCTATATTCGGATAAAAAATATGTTTTCAGAGGGGAGTGGGGAAATACCCTTTTAGTTTTCACTTAACAAGTCAAAATATTTAATTCAGTTGGTAGGGATATATCAGCAGTTTTTACATTTGTATATATAACAGATCTAGCAGGGATTATTCTCAAGATGTAATATTATTCCTTGACTTTATTTAGGAGAGTAAATTTTGAGTAAATTAAAAGTGCTAAAAAACAAAGATGACTGGCTGGTGCCGAAAAAAATGTGATCTTTATGAACGAAGGAGAGGGAAGGAGCTGGATCAACAAGATTTTTCTGTGTCTCATCACTGAAATTTAAGATTTTACAACACCCGATCAAAAAAATATGTAGCTTTCCATGCCTGGTCGACCAAATTACAACTGTTTACGAAAGTGATTGACAAAATTTGAAATTTTTATGAAACGTATCGAGAAAACTTGAACTTTCCAAGACTCATCTACAAAATTTGCAAATTTTACAAAGCCGATCGATGAAATTCATGATTTTTACGAAGCCGATCGACGAAATTTGCAATTTTTATAAAGCTGATCAGCGAAATTTGCAATCTTTCTTCGCATGATCAATAAAATTTAGGATTTTTCTGCAGCTGATCAACAAAGATTTTTTATCAATTTTTATGAAGCTGATCGACGAAATTCGCGATTTTTATGAACCCCATTGATGAAATTTGCGATTTTCACAAAGCCGATCGGCAAAATTCACAATTTTTCTTCGGCTGATCAACGAAATTATCGATTTTTAAGATGCAGATCGGCGAAAATCACAATTTTTACGAAGCAGATCGACGAAATTCGAGATTTTTACAAAGCAGATCAATCTAATTTGTGATTTTTATGAAGCTGATCTACGAAATTCATGATCTTTACGCAGCTGATAGGCGAAATTCATGGTTTATGAAGCAAGCAAAAAAATTCACAATTTTTCCATGTTTGATCAACAAAATTAGCAATTTTTACGAAGTCGATATCAGCAAATTAAAGATTTTTACAAAGCCGATTGTCGATATTCGTGATTTTTACAAAGCCAATCGATGAAATTCGTAAATTTATTTAGCAGATTGACAAATTTGTGATTTTTCCGGGACTGATCGACGAAATTTTAGATAACATAAAAACAACACTTTCAATTTATAATGCATGAGTGCAATACCTGTAAATTAAGCACTTATGTATATTTTTCTTTTTTAGTACATTTATAGTTAAACTATAACATGCAAGAAAATATTAAGATACAAATTATTCTATTAATTATAACAAACTTAATATAGAATTATAAAAATAATTTTACAAATTATAATACTAATATTACAGCATACATTATTTAATTCAAACAATAATTACATAAATTGTAATAAATCTACCTACTATGTAACAGCATATAAATTTTTGTTTGCCTAGTTGTTGAAATTTTGATAAGATTAAAAGTGCAGGGCATGCAATCGTGCATTTAATTAAATAATAATGCCTAGATATTTTATGAGAAACCAAAGTTACATGTGAAATGTTTGAGTGCTGCTATGCAAACTTTAAATGCTGTAAACAGTTTGCAAAAAACAAAAACAAAAAAGCATTTTCACCAATATATTATGAGTTATAACATATTTAAATAATTTTCAAAAAAGGAAAACAAAAAACTCACCAGCTGCAATTTGTTGAACTTGAGATTTAACCAAGCTTAATGAAGACAGATCTTGACATAAATCATCAATCAGGTGACAGATTTTAGTTTTAGGAGTTATTTTTGAAGGCGTAAAAAATACATTATCTGAAGAGAGAATATCAGAAGAATGACTAGGATCACAGGCTTGATCAGAACTTTTAAGAAATGATTCTTTCTCATTAATTTTATAATGGGGAGAACATCTTGAATATTCAATTGACACTTTTCTCTTTGAAGAATCATTTGATATTAAGTTAGTTTCATTTAAAGGTTTACTACATTTACTTGTATCCGAGTCTTCAACTGACAAAGGAATAATTTTTTTGGACCTAGTTTTAGGCTTGGATAATTTAGATCTGGAAACTGTAGAAGCATTTTTCTTTTTTGGAATATGCGATGATTTCAAATCATTTTTCGGGGGTCTTAATTTTCTATTTTCTTTCCCTAATTTTGGTGTGTCTGTAACGCATAAACTCCAAATATCAGATGCATCCTTGACTTGTAAAGTATTTTTTTGAGTAAAAATTTGGTAATGAATGTTTGAATTTTTATCAGTTTTATCACTCTTTTTAGAAGCTCTCGGTCCAGACCTAGTTTTGGAAGCTCTCGACAGAGAATTTAAAGGACTTTCAAAGTTTTCTGTCTCATCACTGCTACTAAAAACTACATAAGGCGAATTTTGACCAGACACATCAATTGCAAGATCTTGCTTCATATTTGAATTCAGTAAATTTCTCTTTAAAGGAGCTAGGCATTTCTTTGCTTTGGATTTATACTCAGAAATCACAATGTTTGGCATATTTCTATTTACAGGAGTGTTTGGAGTGCTATTTAAAACAGGATTTTCTGAAGATTTTTTCTTTTGTTTAACATTATGCAAAACTGATTGACAAAAATAGTATGCCACAGACGAATTTAGAGAAATTTCATAAAATTCACATAGCGAAACTCTAATATCATGGTATTTTAATGATGTGTAAATATCCGGATAAGAAAAAAAAGAATGACATTCTTTGTTTAAAAAACAAAAGGCTTTCTTCACAATTTCTTTTGCATTTAAAATGTCATTTTTTACAGAAAAATACTCCAACTTCTCAAGCTGAACAGAAACATAAAAAGAAATTTCAAGTTTTGTTAGAAATCGCACAAAATGCTTCTCAGTATTAGAGTTCAGTTTTAGTGATGACAAGATATTATTCATATGTTTAAAATTTCTGAGTCCATTGAAATAAATTATTAGTGACTGTAGTACTTCAATAGATGGTTTTGAATCTGATTCAGTTTTAGATAGTAAATACAATAGCAAAGACTTTTCAAGTTGCAACAAATTCATTGAGAAATTCTCCTCATTAAAATTACATTGAAAATTTTTTAGAGAGTTATCTTTCATTAATTTTTTGGGTACAGGTGAAGCCATCACATGAATTTTATCAATATAATTTTGTTTAATCTGTCTTGTTAATGCAATATCTGGAACAGTACCAAATACTAATCCATCAGGTGAATCAGGTGACAGGGGTGTATCAGAATTTGAAGAAGAATATTTAGTTTGTAACTGATTCAGTACTTCCAAACAACTAGCTTTTGTATTGGGATCCATTATGTATTTTAAACCATTGGCTTTTACAGAGCAATCTTTAAAATTTTCACACATAAAATCTATATGCGCCAAGTCAAGTAATATTTTAGAAGACCTGAAAAATAAAGCAAATTTAAATTAAGTCAAGATTTAAAAACCTCACTTGTAAATATATATATATATATATATTAAAACAAGATTTTAAAAAAAAAACTTAAATTGATAAAAAATTACAATAACATTAACATTTCGACATTTTTCTAATAACTAGTTATACTTAGTCATTTTTCAAAATAAAATACAGTGCAATAAAAATGTTTCTGTTTAAAATCGTTGCTGCAGCATACATGCGACTTTGCGTGTCGACAATATGAATATATAAGAACTGATATCTAAGCATAGGATTATTGTGGCATTTGTTTCTTTCTGAAGGGAGTGTGCAACAGGGTTGGCATTTTTGCCGGCAAAAAGGTATTTTTGCCAGGACAGTGGCAAAAACTGGAAAAAACCAGGGGAAAAATGGAAAAAACCTATTTGTCTTTAATGTGTAATAAAATCTGCACACCAATAAGGATAGTAATGGTATAAACAATTAAATTTAACAGTGCACTATTTAATATTTTAATTTTCTAATTAATTAATATTAAATATTTTAAATCTTTGAAAAATAATTGGGATTCAGTCTTACTTAGGAATTTAAGAACAAAATAAAAAATTACATACCTAATTTGTTTTTACCTTAAGTCAAGGATATATTTAGGAAAATTTTAGGTCCTTTAAAGGACACTTCATAAAATAATTTATCTTAAAACAGGACCCTTCACAAAACTATTTAACCTCAAACAGGACCCTTCATAAAATTATTTGTCTCTCAAATAGACATTTCACCTTCAAATTGAACTTTTCACAAATTTAATCATTTAAGCACACCATAGTAGCACACCTTCAAATATGTCCAGCAAGTAGTGCTGCTATTGAAAGATTTTTTTTTTTTTTCAAATTTTTCATTTGTGCAAACTAAGATTCGAAATAAGCTATCAACAGATGCTCTTTCAAAACTTGTTTACTGTTATGCCATTCTAAAGCAGCAAAATTTAGGTTGTGGGAAAGATATTGCTGAAATATTTGAAATTTAATATTTTCTGCTTTAAATATAATTTTATACTAAATTAAATTTAGGTTACTATAACTGTTTCTTCGAATTTCTAACATATATAAACAATTTAAACATAAATACTTTACTCAGTCTCAACAGTTCTATTATGTGAATTATTAATAATTGTATAAACATGAATAAATGAAGTTTCTATTTATTTATATAAAATTGGTATTTTTTTCATTTATAATCTTGTTATAAAAGTTAATATTCTTTCATAAAATGCATAATTATACTTATTTAACTTAAAAGTTAAAATAAATTTAGAATAATATTAATTTTTTAATTAAATATGCAGTTTTTTTTTTCTTTCGTGAAATATTTTTTCTCTTTCTGGGGAAAAAAATTAAATGGACAGCCTATTTTTGCCACCTCTTTGGCAAAAACCTATTTTTGCCAAGACGGTTTTTACCACCTTCAGCAAAAACTCGCCAACCCTGGTGTGGAAAAACTGAAACATGAACAATGGGTCTTTAGTACCAAATATGTCCAATCAGACGCAATGTTCTGTTATTCTTTTTTTGGAGGCCGAAAACCAAAAACCAGTGGACAACATTCATAGGAGAATGAAAATTGTGTATGGAGAAGCATGTTTGTTAAAAACTACTGTAGAAGAATGTTGCTCAAAGTTCAGAGCTAGTCGAGGCTCGACTCAAGATGCAAGTCGATCTGGGAGGTCTTCAACACCCAATATTGACAATAAACAGGCAGTTAAGGATGCAATTAGGAAGAAATGTCGCATATAGATTTGCTTGCTTTTAAAAGATCTCGATATAAGCTTTGGTAACATGCAATACATCATCCAGCAGGTGTCAAGTAAATTACAGTGAGTCTGCAACTGGATACTTCGGATGTTGAATTCCAAACAAAACACAAACTGTTGCCTGGCTGTTTGCCTGGAGCACCTGAACCTGATGTGCTTTGATATTGAAGGTAACCCATTCTTTGAGAACTTTTTACAGGCGAAGAAACCAGGTGCCACCACCAGGAATCCGAGTCAAAAGCGTCCACCATGCAGTGGTGTCATCCTTCATTCCAAAAAGTTCAAGAGCCAATCAAATCATCAGCTGGAAAAGTATACTTACCCTGTATTTTATTCCCAGGTCCCATAGCTTGTTCATTTCAAGAATTCAGGTTCTCCAACACTGGGGAACAGAACTGAGAACCAAGAGAGAAATTACATGCAATTAAAGGCGAAATCTCCAGAAAACTGTAAAATGAGATGATTCTGTTTCATGATAACACTCATCCTCATACCTCAAAAGTTGTGCAGAAGAAATTATGCTCACTGAAGAGGGAAACACTAAAGCACCTGCTTTACAGCTCTGATCTCTTCCTGTATGATTTCCATACATTCAATCCCTTGAAAAAATCCTTGAAAGGCTGATAGTTCCTGGCAGATGGAGAAGTGTAGCAGGCAGTTTCAGATTTCAAGCAGCAGAAAGAGGAATTTTACCAAAGGTTATATTCAACCTGGTGAAGCAGTGGAATGTTTGTCTAAATGCTAAAGGGGATTTTGCATGATTGGCATTTGGCATACTAAATTTGGACATCAGCTTTCAACCTTCAGACAGAAACTTTATGATCCCTTTTTATATACTGTCTTATAAATATTCAAAAACTTGGTTATGTTTTTAAATCTTTCAAAACACAGAACATTCACTTGTTTCATTATTTATACATTATATACCCACTAACTACATTCATGTAATGATACTTAAGAATTTATTAAATAATGATAATAACTCATTAATTTTATTATTAAGAGATAAATTCATTTAATTTATGTTATTATTTAACATTCATGTGGTTAAATAAGAATTAAAATCATAGAAAACTTGCCAAATTTTGGCTACAACTTTTAAAAATCTATTTAATAAAAGCATAAGTCGTGTGATTGTCATTAACAGTTCTGGGCTGATCGCTTTACTTTTTGTATGTTATACAGGCATTTTAGTATTTAGCCACTTAGTGATAAACTGCCAAATACTGCTCCATCGCCATCATTTCATCTATATTGTAATAGTTCATGTGATTGCTGTATTCACTGAGACAAACAAGTAGGGCTGATTCCTTCGCTTTTTACATGCACAATATCTATCTTTGATCAAATTTCATTTTTTAAATAAAATTACATAAATGTTGCTATGATTTCAAAAAATTCTTGATGCTTTTACGTTAGCTGAGTGCAAATATTGCCAATAGCAGTTTTAATCCACTAAGTAGCATATTTTATGTTTAAAAAAAAAAAAAAAAAAAAAAGAGTGAAAGTCATGAATTTAAAAAATTTCAGTTTTAAATTATGTATTTTAAATAAAATGACTGAAAAGATTTTATTTTAAATGAAATTAATGAAAAACGAAAAAGTATATGGCATGAATAGTGTTTGGAAATTTATCATCTGTGCTTGACTAAAATAAAAATACATAAAAATTGATTTCTCAATCAAAATATTCTGATTTGGCAAAGGATTGAGGTAAATTAAATTATGAATAAAAATAATATGTTACAATGCTTAGCACACATTTAATGGAGACCAAACTGGTCACCAAGGAAGGCTAGTTTATAGAAATAAGTGTTAGACTCAAGCTCTGCACAATTTGAAATTTCCAGACAAAGAACAAGTTGGAACAATAGCTATCTTAGCCTGGCTCATTTACTTTTTCATAGCTAATAAAAATCTGGCCCATACTTAAATCAATAAATCAGGCCCAATTTCAAAGAGGAAAAAAAATGATTTTTTTAAATATACAATTAGAATTCTTTGAGAGACTACAAAAAATATCTGTATGAAAATTTTATAGTATATGTCAAGCTACATGTCCAGAAGTCATAGATTACACAAAATTAATGATCACTTAGATGATTTTAGATCACTATACCCTCTTCAAACTGCAGAGTTTATGTACTTTTTAAAATTTCATTTATGGATTTAAATTAACAACTAAGAAAGACTAAACAGCATTTTTTTTTTTTTTTTGGGGGGGGGGGGGGGGGTCATAAAATTTGATAATACATGGGGACTCAAAAGGTGCATTTGACAATTTTTTAAAGATTTTTTTATTTATATTTTATTGTTGCATTGCAAAAACACTGAATTACTAATGGACTCTACAAATGGTATCTTAACACCTAGTAAAATTATTTACGTTTTCATTTTTATATTTTTCATACATTTCTGCTGCAAGCCATTTTTACATAACACATATGTTGCTAAAAGAGCGCTATAAAAAATAAATTGCTATTTTGTATAGTTCTGCTACCTGCTAGGCTCCATTCATTCCAATATATCTTTTTTTTAACGTTATTTATATATGTGATAAAATAAATTAAAGACCTGCATACTATAAGATACATCAAATTTGAAGAGGATATTCAAATAAAGATTCATTTAAAAAAATTGAGGCAGTTTAGAATACAAAAAAAGTAAGTTATATTTACCAGTAAGTTAAAATATGAGATTCAGCTAATTTCAATGCTTCTTGTAGAAAACACCTAGATAAACGAGGATCACCAGCTCTGAAATAAAGCTCTCCCAACAATATATGAGCTTTCAGAAGGTTCTTAACCAGCAAAGGTTTAAAACATATCCATTCTGCAATTCAAAAATAGAAATTAAAAAGTTTAAAAAATGTCAAGTTGCAATAATTTTTTTTAAGGAAAGTCTTTCAACAGGGTAATATTTTACTTATTTAGAGATATTTTATCTTAGTAAACAAATAAAGGAATTTGTTATGGACACTATTAAGATAAATGAGCCTCAGTAGGGAGGAATATTTGAAGGAAATGTTTTTGTGATCTAAAGCTTATGCTTGACTCTTTCTCTCTGCCCTTCCCCTATCTCCCGAGTTTTAATCACACCAAAACTCTTTTTCAGAGCTTGACTGTCAAGTTGAAAATCCAGAAAAAGCCCATATTTTAAAATGATGGGAATTAACTCTAAAATCAGTATTTTTTTAATTTTTTTTTATGATAATTATAAACATAACAGTTTTGTGAGGTTGCATGAATTTTTGCCAAAATATCTCATGCAAAACAATTTTTAAACACAGTAACAATAAGATTAAGCAGAAAACTCTTATATTTATTATATTCGGAATGACATGAGGGCGACTAAAATACTCTTGACAAGCCACTTATGGGCTTGGTTAAAGATCCTTGGTTTAAAATATTTTCATGATAATCTTTGGTTTAATTTTCTGACTCATAATTTCTAAGTAAACATTGTTTTTATTTTTATTTATTTTGAAGAAAATGGAAGAGGTGGAGTTTAGGAGGTGGGAAGAAAAGAAAGCTTGATCATAATTACTTGATAATTAACCAGAAGGATAGTCTAAGCTAATAAAACAAAAGCCACACAGAATTAATTTTTATTGTTGATTTATACACAGATAAATTTAATAGTTTGCTATGAACAATCATTATCTGATATGGCCCTCTAAAAATAGAAATTGTGATTTAATTCATTATTAACACTTTCAAACGTAGTTGAAAAGTCTTTATGATCTCAGTTTGTCTGATGATGCTCTTTCATAAACATATTCATATTTCCATGCAACTGATATAAGTATTGAGCTTTACAATACTCCCTGTAGGAAAAAACCAACTTTTCAAGGACAAATGCCGTTTTTACATTTTCCCTTCATTATCATAGTTACTAACCTAAGATAAAGGTCGAAGAGTGACCAATGAAAGGATAATGAATAAAGGATGTTTGTCCTTGAAAAGCCAATTTTTCCTACAAGGAGTATATAGCATGAATGCTATTGAAAATTATGTGTTTAGTCTCTAAAGTTTGTTTCATTATGATCTAAGGTAAAAATAGATGTAGTTACAATACTTGAAACATAATAAAACAACATGTGTTTCACTGAGATAAATGACAACAGGTTTTCTATAGAGTATATAAAATAGAATCATGGTTCATTTACAAGCAGAGTTAAAAAATGCAGGCTATTTATAAAAAAAAAAAAAAAAAAAAAAACTCAACCCAGTTAAGTTTTATACAGTTTTTTTTTAAAATGATGGCAGGGGAGAGGTCCTTTTATTAGCCTCTGATGCTATTTCTTTCAGACAAGCTAAAAAATGTTGTGTCATCAGCCCTGAATTTTCTACTCAACCGATTTTGATAATTACTTTTTTTTTAAATGAAAGCTATTTATTTGTAGTTGTGCCCATTTTAGTTATTTTTTAATTTATTTCCATTTTTATATTTTATTTTTAATTTTAAATGCTTTTTACGATATTTCTTCAAAATAATGGCAACTCAGTTTAGCTTTTCTCTCGATAATAAAAATTTATTTTCCAAAATGGTTGCGTATAATTATGCACTAATTGGGGTAAAAAAAAAAAAAAAATATTTATTGAGAAATAATATTTCTAAAGCAAAGTAAGAAAAATTTCAAATGAGGAAAATGATGTCATTCAGCAACCAGATAAATGGGAATTACAATATTATTATGGATGCCTTTTTCATATTACTAATAACAGTAACTTTTAAAAAACATTTGAAGAGAAAATGACGTCACTATTTAAAACATTGCATTTTTACTCATAACAATATTAGGTACTACTCTGTTATCCCGTCGACCAATTTCGCCAAATTATACAAATTGCAAAACTAATAGCCAAATTATACAAATTGACATAATTTTTACTTTAAATAACGAAAAAACAAATAATTAGTAGAATATTAACAAAAATATTAATAAAAAGTCGAAATAAAAATCACTTAATGACATTTTAAACACGTGAATCGTATTTAATGTCATTGAATATGACATTCACGATCATCCATTAATGGCATTTAATATTATAGTTTCTCGATAATTTTTTGGTCGACGGGATAACCTAGTACTACCCGATATTACATTTCAATATTTCTTTTCATTATGGACACTGAGATTGAGATTTTACTTTCAGATGACTTCAGTTAGTGAAAATAATGTCACAGTAAAAATGAAATTAGTTTTTTTTTTTTTTTTTTTTTTTTTTTTTTTTTTTTTTTTTTTTTTTAATAAAACTATTTTTCTGTGACTGCATATAAAATAAAATTTCTGGATTTCACCGGCACTCAAATTACAATTTTAACTGAAGATGTGCGAATATTTGCATGCAAAATTGTAACTAGCAAACTTGACATTTAGTTTGTAAATATATTTATTATATATTGATTCAATAATGTAATTACTTTTGCTTTTTTAAAAACCAAATCGATCGGGTCTTTTAAACATTTCATTCGTCAAATTCGACGGGATTCCACTCGTTTTATTGTTAAATTGCATTTCCTGTTTACCCAGAGTCTATAAAAAAACGTTTAAACTAAAGAAAAAATTCGTTTTTGATGAATCTAGTCAATGAAGAAGTAGCATGTCAAATTGTATCTCGTTATTATTCTGCAATTCCAATGTCTCAGAAAGAAATTGCTATTCAATTGGGTATTTCACACTGTTCTGTTTGCTATTATATTGATAAACACAAGAAAAATGAAGTTAGTTCATTGCAATCTAAACGGGGACGCCCTTCTAAAAAACCTCTATTGATTTTTTTTTTCTTTCTAATCGGAGGCGAAACTGAATTCTGCAATGGCAGAATCTACATTCAACTTGTTATTATTATTTTTTAAGTATATACATTAAATTAAGAAATCTTATTATATTTTTATTAATCAACTTAATATACAAATACAATAGATTCCCTCAAATCCGCACAGCTTGGGACCAGAGGTTTTGCGGATTTTAGAATTTTGCAGATTTCTGGTCATTGCTTTGTTTACATTTCTTAAAAAGTAATTTGAATGTAATTAATAATGAAATCAAAAGTATAATGAATGCTTACAATATGCTAAAATCAGGGGTGAGAGTGACCAATTCATAAAATATAGGACATTTTTTGTGAAAAATATAGGACATATATAGGACATTTTGAAAATAACGTTATTGGATATATATTGCTATAAAATACATTTTAAAAACATAATCTACAATAGTTTATAAATTTTCACTAATTAACAATAGTAAATCAAGATATAATATTAAATATATATATATATATATATATATATATATATATATATATATATATATATATATATATAATTAATTTTTCCATTGTTATTTTTAAATCTTCTTGGTACAATGGAAATTTTCCAAACCACAATGTTAGATTTCAAGAAAATCTGTTATGCTTGAGAAAGGCTCACATGTGATAGATACCCTTGTCAAATGCATTGTGTACAATGTGTAAATTAAAAGGTTCCAACACTACGCCTAATTTTCTCATAGATTGCACTTCTCTATCGAAAATTTTAAAAGCTGATTTATTTATATTAGGACCATTTGATCCAAAGATGAGCAAATGATTTAGATCCATTTTAGAGGCTTTCATTTCATTTATTTTGCAGTTACATGATCAAAACGCTCACTTCCAATATATTTTTTGGTAATACCACCAATTTCCTCACCCCAATACCTAGCAAAAATGTTCAATTATTTTTAGTTCTGGTCATTTAATGTCTCATAATACATGAATGTGAAAAAAGGGGGATTCTTTGTTGAAATCATCACTAATTTGTTTTAAAATATATCAGCCAAGGCTATGAGGTATGGCACATGACACTTTCTTTGAATTTAACTGTATACCTTGTGGCAAAGAGGAAACTGTAAACATTTACAAAATAAATTTTGTATTCCATCTGATGACTGAAATAAATAATTAGGGCCATGTGAATTATCCACAGAATCTTTGATCGTCTCTTCCTCAAAGTCCTTCCTTAAAGTCCAAGTACTCAATCCACTTATTATTATTTTTTTAAATTTGATATTGAAACTCTAACTTTTTCTGGCAGTAAAATCCACAAAGCGAGATTGAAACTAGTTGCTTTGTTTTTCTGAATTATCTTTGAGCTTCGCTGTTTTGGAATGCTGCATTCAGGACCGTAACTACCGCCGGGGCAGGCAAGGCACTGCCCCGGGGCCCCCCAAGCCTGAGGGGCCCCAAACTGATGGTTAAAACTATTGATTTTATAGTTTCTAGTATAAGTTCCTATAAAATTCCCAGCACATACCTAAAAGTGTGTAATAAAAAAAAAAATCAAAGTGCTAGAATAGATGTTTTTGCTTGTATGTCAATACACTCCTTACGCTTCGCATGCAAAAGGAGTTCTACAGCAGACAGCAAAATGTCGAGTCGAATGTGTCATGTCACGCCAGCATGTTTGCTGATCCCACCGAAGCTAGTATAAGGAAGAAAATATGGACTTCTAATCGACTGAATAATATAAAAGGCATCCTAAAAAATTCTAGAAAATCTTACTTCTTATCTACACTAATAAGTTAACAAAACGCTCTGTTTGTGTATGTCTGCGTATGTGTGTACACTGTTAAAAGTGAAGGTGACAAACCGGTGCCATTTGGGACCCGGAGGTGAAAAGGACCTAAGGTCCATTGGAACCCGGGGCATTTGGAACCCTAGGGTGCCATAGGGGCGTGGATATGTGGTTGCAGTGCCGACAGGTCTCTTACTGGGTGATTGGAGCTAAATAAGGTGCCATACACTTCGTATTGGCAGCAATGTGGCACCTCATCGGTGATGGAATCCCATCAACAGATGGTTTTCTCATCGCCTCCTATATTCTTTTATTCATAAATTCATTCACTCATAATTTATTTTAACATTCATTTATTTATTATTTCATAATATCTATATCCAATAAATATTAACTTACCTTTCAAATCCTTTCCGGTCGTTATTAACCTCAGAACATCCAATAATCTATTTAACTTCAATAGCTTTTCATAATTTGTTCCACGGACTCCATCTTTAATTCCAACCTACATCGACAATAACTTATCTACGACTAATCATATTTTTCCGTAACGATATTTTCCCCGCCAGATGGCGACTTGGAATATCGTAACAATAATCGAATCTTTCATTCGCTTTACCGAATCGATCTTTCTATTCGTACACATGTCGTCTTCTGATTGGCTCGTTTCGTGGGCGTGCTCGCAAACGACGTTTTCAATCCGGCTTGCTTAGTATAAATACACGATGTTTATTCCTGTTCTTCGCCGCTTTTATCTCCCTACAAATGGGATATCAAGTAACTGTATTAAGGCTGGCCCTTAATCTGGATGTATAATTCAATTATACTTGTTTTATTTAAATTTATTTTTAACTGTTTTAACCTGCACAATGCTGTCAACTATATGTTCAACTGTACCAATGTAATGGAGTTCGCCGTGTCAAGCCATCTGTAATGCCGATTCAACTTCTCCAAGTAATGAAATAAATATATTAGTTTTATTTTTGACTTTTTATTTGCTGCTAAAGAGATCGACATTAAATACTGCTCACACTTATTTTAACTTCCAATACAGTGTTAGGTACCTGCAAAAGCTCCATTGTGTTATCTGCTTCTTTAATGATATTTTTCAGCGTATATATAAACCTCCAAAGGTTATATTACGCACATTAAGGGGTTATGGGCGGTAAGCCTAACCCTGGAAGCCATTTTGAGCAGATCGATCTCGGCAGGCAAAAGTGAAGTGTTGTGTTTTGAAATATCCTGGATTACGTTTTATGATTTCTTCCTTATGAAAAACTGAAATTTTTTTGCCAAACCTTATGATTTAAAGAACTTTTATTGTTTAATTTCAAGAACTTTAATTATATTTTCCCAAGAACTTTGTTTTGATTTCTACCGGACTTTTGTTTACAGAACTGTTTAGTTATATTTTGAAGAAGTTTTTATTTATCTTTTTGCTGAACTTTTATGATTCACAGAATGAATTAATTACGTTTATATTATTTCATGCTTCAATTATGCTTTCAAAATAGACTGTTTCTGATTTTTGTTGAACTTTATGACATTTTGAAATTTTTTTGAGAAGTTTGACTTGGCTATTAACAGAGAACCGACGAAAAAGTCGGGGGGGGGGGGGCGGTAACACTTAAAATTTTTTTTTGCTTGCTTGAAGATTTATCCTGAAATTTTTTTTAAAAAATGGCTACTAATCCAATTGATAAGTTAAGTACAAGAAATTACGCCACATGGGCGTGTGACATGAAATATTTGTTGATGGAAAAAGGCCTTTGGGATATTATACAGTTAAAGCAAGAAACCCCAGTTTTAAGTGCAAGTGTTACTGCCGATATGGTCAACCAATTTACCTCCCGTGCTAACAAAGCTCTTTCTTTAATCTACTTAAACATAGAGCCTGAATTTAAGAGATTAATAGAAGATTGTCAAGAGCCTGTTGAAGCATGGAGAAGATTGCATAAAAATTTTCACCCTGACTCATGCACCCATCATATGACCTTGTTCAATGAACTTATGGAAGAGAGGATACGGTATGGAGAACCTATCAACTTATTTGCAACTCGTTTGAAGAAAATTTACTCCGAAATAAAGCTTATAGATGAAAATTTTTCAGAATGTTACCTTACCTACCAATTTTTACGATTTCTACCCAGCAGTTTCGACAATCTTGTCCAACAGGTCTTATCCAAACCTGATGCATCCTTTAAGTTTGACTCTGTTGTGGACTCACTGGTAGCTGAAGAAACAAGGCAGAAGTTACGTGATCGAGACAGTGCCAAACAGGTCAGCGTCTCTACTACTGCTAAGGTGAATAGGTCCTTTAAGAGCAAACCTCGCTTCAAGAAGTCTCGACAGAGAAAATGCTGGAGATGTGGGAAGTTGGGACATATCCAGGTCAACTGCTACGCCAAATCACCTGATAGCCAGTATCGTCATCCTTCGCCTTGTTCCAGATCCAGACGTCCCCGTTCTTCCAGTAGATCCAGTTCCCGAGGTCGACACTTTCAACGGTCTCCAGAGAGAAGCCAGACTGACTCATCATGCCCATCTGACGACTCTGACTGTGGTTCCCGAGACTCATCACCTGCTTCCAGTTTTTAATGGGTAAATCCATTAGGTTCGAAAGTTCTGTTGTTTTTAGGCGCAGTGTAGCTGTGCTGGGCACCGATGATTATGTCCTCTTTTCTCCCAAGGTTGCGGTCAATCGAGATGATGCTGTCGAAGTTGAACCTGAGGTCATCCCAGGTCCTTCCAGCAGTTCTCAAGATTGCCCACTTGGGGGGAGGGGGGGCATGGATTCGGGGTCCAGCAATTGCAGATATTTTTTTTTACAAAACCATTGTCTAAATATGAAATACTTAACTTTATAAAGATTCTATTTCTAAGTGATGTACAATAGTCTTTTTAATCCATATTATAAATTTGTTTGTCATGTATTTCATATTTAAATTTTTTTATATAACGTACCTAATTTAAGCTGGTATTTTTTTTATGTAACATGTAATGCTTTTTGTAACTACACTATACTTTAAAAATTGTAAATTAAGTTTAAAAAGATATGTGTAGACATCTGCTATTGTTACTGTAAACTAACCAGCATAATTTTTCAGTACAGATAACCAGCTATCTTGATCATTTTATAAAGTTTTAAATTGTTAAAATTTACTTAAATGTTAAAAATATTTTTAAAGTGATTTCTTTTTAAACCAACAGCTTTTAATTTATAAAGAAATCTTATTTTTAAAGTGTTTGTACCTGTGTTTATACAATTTTTGTTTATATTTATATAATTTATTTTTTTGTTTGTTCATTCTAGGCATCTAGGGCCAACAGCCATTTTTTTGTGAGTGAATGCATTCCAGGTACCGGAAGATTGTCAGGAGAATAAATGAGTCCCTAATTCATATAATGAATTTGAATGTTAGAATTTTTGAAAGAGCCGTTGTGTTGTCCCCTAGGACTAGATGCCTGGAGTTCAAGTTCATAATGAAAATTTAAATTTCTTTCTGCATAAATTTTCTTGTTGTTAATTGTAATAAAGATTTATTTAAATATTGTGATCAAGAAATCAACTAGAGCTGGTTGTAACATTTCCAAATTGGAAATTGTTAATTTTCTAAATGGTACGTCATATTCATTTTTCTTCTTTCATACTTCAAATTTTTGAAAAGTTTCTATTTGCATCTTTTAGAGATTAACTTTCATGCTTGGCTTTTTAGTGATCTCTTATCTAGGATATGTGCGCCTCTGTCACTGGATTGAGATTTTTCATGTGCCAATTAATTTTTGGAAAGTTAATTAATTACGCAAATATTTAAACTTATCTTATATAAATAAAATTTAACTATTCCTTAAGAATTTTATTGTTAACTTGTTCAAATTGTTAAAATTATTCAAATTGTTAAATAATTTAAATTGTTAAAATATTCAAATCGTTAAATTTTTCAAGTTGTTAAATCATTTAACTTGTTAACATATTCAAATTTTTCTTGTTAAAATTGTTAAATTGTTTAAAAATTGTTAAAGTTTTTTTTCAAGTTCGAAGTGTTTAAGCTTCGTTTAAATTTTTCACGTTCGAAGCACTTTTAAAAGGCTTCGTTTAAATTTTTTCTGACTTCAATTGGTGAATATTGATTGTTCAATTGGTCGTGTATTTTTCGAATTTTTTTTCAACTATTGCAGTTGTTTCACTTTTTCAGTTCAGAAATGAACTAGATGGAATTTCAATTCCTTAAGTTTTTGGGGTAAATCCTGACTTGCTCTGGTTAATGAGGTACTCCTAGTTGACATGATGTGGAGGTACTACTACTAACAAAAACAAATTTTTTTTTTTTTTTTTCAATTTTGTCTTTTGAATTTGTGAATGTAATTGTGATATCTATGGATTTTTCAATCCTTTGCTCTTTGAGTTCATTTGAAACTCTTTTTACAGAGGCAATGAGAGGGGGGGCATTGATGGAATCCCATCAACAGATGGTTTTCTCATCGCCTCCTATATTCTTTTATTCATAAATTCATTCACTCATAATTTATTTTAACATTCATTTATTTATTATTTCATAATATCTATATCCAATAAATATTAACTTACCTTTCAAATCCTTTCCGGTCGTTATTAACCTCAGAACATCCAATAATCTATTTAACTTCAATAACTTTTCATAATTTGTTCCACGGACTCCATCTTTAATTCCAACCTACATCGACAATAACTTATCTACGACTAATCATATTTTTCCGTAACGATATTTTCCCCGCCAGATGGCGACTTGGAATATCGTAACAATAATCGAATCTTTCATTCGCTTTACCGAATCGATCTTTCGATTCGTACACATGTCGTCTTCTGATTGGCTCGTTTCGTGGGCGTGCTCGCAAACGACGTTTTCAATCCGGCTTGCTTAGTATAAATACACGATGTTTATTCCTGTTCTTCGCCGCTTTTATCTCCCTACAAATGGGATATCAAGTAACTGTATTAAGGCTGGCCCTTAATCTGGATGTATAATTCAATTATACTTGTTTTATTTAAATTTATTTTTAACTGTTTTAACCTGCACAATGCTGTCAACTATATGTTCAACTGTTAATGTGTTCATCTGTACCAATGTAATGGAGTTCGCCGTGTCAAGCCATCTGTAATGCCGATTCAACTTCTCCAAGTAATGAAATAAATATATTAGTTTTATTTTTGACTTTTTATTTGCTGCTAAAGAGATCGACATTAAATACTGCTCACACTTATTTTAACTTCCAATACAGTGTTAGGTACCTGCAAAAGCTCCATTGTGTTATCTGCTTCTTTAATGATATTTTTCAGCGTATATATAAACCTCCAAAGGTTATATTACGCACATTAATCGGGTGACTGGAACCACGCGCATGCGCTGTGACGTGTGTCTTTCTGTTTTCTGTGACGGCAAGTAAAATCTATGGCTATGAGTGAATGAAGGTGAGTTCGGTGGCTGAGCGGTTAGAACGCTGAGCTTGTAATCAGACGTTGCGAGTTCGAATCCTTCGACGGCCAAAAGTCGGTTTGTATATTTTTTTATTTTTTATTATTGGACACTCTGGATTAAGGGTGCCATCTTTTCACCCTAATTAAAGATGTCATTCTGGCTCCTTTATGGATGTCACTAGTGAGACAAGCCTTTCACCCCTAAAAGGTGCAATGTGTCACCATTAGTTTTAACAGTGTAAGTGTGTGACTGCGATGGTTAGCAAAATCTACCGCACATAGAAGTCTGAAATTTTAGGTGAAGATAGTCCAAGACAGGTCCTGATGCACCTGAGGCTCAAACTTTTAATATTTTAAGGGCCAAGGTCCTGGGCCCCTTACAATTTTTATGCGCGAAATTGTTAATAGCTTGACTCCTTTTTATCTAATCTTTTCCGTTTTGAGGTACCTTTCTCCTTTTAGATATTTTCGCCTTTTTACTCTTCAGTTATGACCTTGGACTCTTGGGGCCCGTTTTAGGGCCCCTTTTAGTCTTTGTGATAGTAAATTGTTAATAAATTGCTTCCATTAATTTCGATCTTCATTTTTGGGATACCTATTCCATTTAGATATTTTCAAATTTTTACATTCCATATAAGACACTGGGGCCCCCTAGATAATCACAAGGCCGACCCAGGGCCCCTTGATCTTTTTGTGCGCTAAACATTTTTCACTCCCTAAATTTCTCACCTTCTTAGTGCAAATTTTTAAAGCTGAATCTTGGACTCATGTCAGGACCAACACCCCGATATTTTTATTCGGGCGCTGGGGCTCTTTTTTTAACGCTTACCCAAACAATTGGTGCATTTAAAAAATATATTATTCTTGTAAATAATTCATACTCTATGCTTAATTTTGACTAATTAAAGGTCTAAAGCGTTATGTACTAAAACATTTTAACATGTTTTCATGTTAGGGCCCTGATTGTATTTGTCAGTTGGCCCCTATGGGGCCCTTTATCATAGCTCCCTTAAAAATGGTCGGATTCACTAGCTTTTTTTTAACAACTTTTTAGGTCCTCCAACTACGACATGAACAACAAAAAAATTTTTTTAGACTTCAGCTACTACTATTTATAAATATTAATCGCTTTCTTGGAGCCTTTGGTGCAGCTTCTTTAAAATTGATCCAAATTGCTTTCAATGTTATTCAACATAGCTTTAGCGTCTTCCCATTATTTTAATAACTACACAAATATTTTTATACCCAACTACATGCGAAATAATTTCCTGGCCCTTTGGGGCCCGGTATAGGCCCCCTTGAAGTTTTTGTAATAATAAATTGTCAATAAATTGCTTCCTTTTAATCTGATCTTCATTTTTAGGATTCTTTATTCATTTAGATATTTTAATGTTTGGACATTCTATACAACACACTGTGTTCCCCTGTGGAATCATATTGAAATCCGCTATTGTGAAATCTGCGGCTAGGACCTTTTTTTAAACATTTTCCGAATCAATTTGTGCATTTCGATAAAATATTATTAAAATGAATAATTCATATCCTATGATTAATTTTGACTAATTCTAGATCTAAAGAGCTAAGTACCAAGATATTTTAACATGTTTTCCTGTTAGGGCTCTCTTTTTAACTGTCAGTTGTCCTTTTTGGGCCCTTATTATAAATCCCTTTAAAATGGTTCAATTAACTCCTTTTTTTAAACAACTTCTTAAATCCATCAGCTACCAAGAAACCGCCATAGTCTAGCTACCACCAATTTTGAGTATTAATCGCGTTCTTGGGGCCGTTGGTGCAATTTCTTTAAAAATGATCCGGATTGCTTGCAATTTTCTTTAACATTGCTTTAGCGTCCTCCCATTACTTTAATAACTACAAAAAATATTTTATACCCAACTACATGCGAAATAAGTTCCTGGCCCCTTGAAGATTTTGTACCATAAATTGCTATTAAACTGCCCTCTCTTAATCCAATCTTCATTTTTGGAACTATTTTTTCACTTAGTTATTCCCATGTTCTTACTTCCCATTTAAAAGCCTGAGACTCCCTATGGCCTCGGCTCAGGCACCTTGAAATTTTTGTTCTTCATGCATATTTCACCCACTTATTATCAAACCTTCTCAATGCATAAATTTAAAGTTGAATTTTGGACTCTTATTTCAGGACCTACACCCTGATGTTTTTATTGAGGTCCAAAGGCCTTTTTTAAAGCATTTGCTCATTTTTTATGCATTTCTTTAAAATATTATTTAACGAATAATTCATATCTTATGCTTAATTTTGACTAATTGCAGATCTAAAGTGTTAATTGTTTGCTTAAGGTTATCATAACGTGTCCCGGGCAATGCCGGATGGGTCAACTAGTCTATTAATAAATACATAAAATCGAAAAAAAAAAAAAAAAAAAAAAATCATAATTCATCTTTCAAAAGATTTTTAAGCAGAAACGCATGATTAAGTTACATATACTCAAAAATAAACCTAAATAAAATGCTTTTTAAAGTATTCAACCAATCAGAAGTCCGTATTTTCTTCCCTATGCTAACTTCAGTGGGATCGGCAAAAATGGCGTCGCTGCCAAGTGCCTGCCGAGTAGAGTTGTCCAATTCTACATTTTTTAGTCATTTGCGGGCTTATCATACTATGTACATTTAAACAACGGTGTGCGTGAAAAGAAACTATGCCCAGGGCAAAGTTTCAATTTGCCCTCTCTGGGGGCCCCCTCCCCCGGAGGTTTTGCCCCGGGGCCCCCAAGTTTATAGTTATGGCCCTGGCTGCATTAACTTGCAATTAACCGCTGTTACTGATGGGAACTGGACATGGTAATGATCTTTACCCTTCACACAACATTCAGCAATTTTTACCATGCCCGTCAATCTGATCTATCCAAGCATCACAGAATTTCATCAATCTATGTTCACATTGTGTCATCGCATTAATGTAATGCAATAAATATGCCTTTTCTACATTAAAAAATAAAATAAAAACGATGTATTGCAGCTGAATACACGATAAGAGAAACTAAGATAATCGCAATGAAACACAGAACGACGTTGAATATTTGGCCCGCCTCACACCAGTGAAACATTGAACGAAAAAACGTGCGACATGCGACAATTTCTCCCTGATAACAAAGAAAAAACCGGTTTAACTGCGTCATGTTACACGATTTTTGACGCATGTCTCTGTGATGTGTGGCGGGTCTTACGTTAGACTAACTCAGCGAGCAAAGCGATGCATTAGAAAACAAGCGATGATATTAATACCAAATACATGAAAAAGTAGAGAAATATAGGAAATATAGGACAATTAGAAAAATATAGGACAATATAGGACATTTTTGAAGATTATTTTATAAATATAGGATATATAGGAAATATAGGACAACTCTGACCCCTGTAAAATATTAAAATAAGTAATAAACTAAAATTATAAAAATTTAGATTTTTTTTAAATGATAAAAATACAAAAAGCAAAGGTCAATTTAATAATCAATAAAATACAATTAAATATTCATTATAAAGATGAAATGTGTTTTTCCTAAATTATTCAATGATCCTTGCCTCATAAAGGTACATTATTAATTTACATTAGGTTAGGTACACAGGTTTAGCCAAACTTAATAACTAAAAAGCTTGATTAATACATATATTTGGTAAGATTGTGATTACCAATGATATCAGCAATATCTTTATTTTTTTCAGAAATAAATTATTCTTTCTTCATGAAAAAACATGAATTGAATAACCTTAATAAAAATTACAAATTAAAAAATATATGGAATTGATATAAAATTAAAAAAGTCAAATTTTGCATCTACATCTGAACTGAATGTTTCATTGTTTACATCTGTAAAATATGCGCGGATTTTAGAGAGTTGTGGATTTTAGGAGTGCGAATTTGAGGGAATCTACTGTAATTTGAATTGAAATAACACAAATTAGCATAATAGTTTGTAAAAAAAGAGCTTTTACTTCTGGCACCATATAATATTATATAATACTCACATATCACATATTTAAAAGTTACTTTTACTTTTTAACTGTATTCCACTCTAAGAACACATTTTTGAAATAAATCTTTTATTATTTATTAATCAAGTGATGCTTGATAATATTTTTAAGATATCTATTAATTCACTGTATAGAACAGTTCATGTCATTGAACATAAAATATAGCTAAAAGTATTTAAATTACAAACGATTCAATTCAATTATCTACATAACTGATTGAAATGATTAAATATGAATATTTTGAAATGAAGTTATAACACTTATATAATATCCAACAATGTTTATTTTTATCCACAAACATGCATTGATATGTAATAAAAAAATCATTTAAACCAAAAAACAGATTTAAACAAACAAAGTTTTGTTTTTATTTATTTATTTATTTATTAAAGCCCTGTCAACCCTGGCCAAAAGTGAATAAATAAGTCAAATTTATATACAATTGGGAACTTACATTATGAAGTTTTATAATGTTAAATTTTGATATAATAGACCATATCATTTTTAATCGATGCAATAATGTTATAATTAGCTATGTATATTGATTTTGGTCTTTTATATATATTAACAAGCTTTTAAAATACTTAAACACATTATTTCATGTTGACTTTGGCAGTACACTCACAATATGTTTTAACAGGATAGTATAACTCTTGAAATTCAAAAGGTTAGAAAACAAATATAAAAATTACTGAATATAAAACAGTGTCGTAGATTGTAAAAAGTACAATAAAACCTGCTTTGACATGGTTTTTTTAGAGTATTTTTTTTTTTTAACTCTGTTTACACGAGATGCACAAATGAATCCCATTACATTATGATCTACGAGGAAAAAAAATTTGCAGTGTATTTTAATGTTCTTTGTTTCAAATATAATAAAACCTGTATACATACATGGCAAAGTTTATTATTTTAATTATAGAACTTATTATTTATATACAGAGATACTCAAAAGAATTCGGTCAGAGGGCTGCATATGAGCAATTGCTGTTGGATGTGCATTTTCAACTGTGATAATATGTGTCATGTGGCCTTTTCCTGACTGCGTTGTGCCGCAAAATAATTTAAATTAATTGAATTAAAGTTTAATTTATAGATAGGTAAAATAATTATAATATTAAAAGTTAAGCTTCATGAGAAATAATTATAGTTCTGAAATTGCAGATCTGAAAAATAAAACATATAAATAACAGTAGAGTACTCACCCCAAACATGTAGAAAAACACACTAAGCGAAATTAAATTCTAACAAATATTTATTTGACTTAGACATATCATGAAAATTTAGTTTCAGGATCCTGAAAATCGATGACAATAAAGCCAAATACTTTCATTATGTATAATATACAGTTGCATTCCAGACTTTATTAAGTGGGAGTATTATATTAAAAAAAACAAACTATTGTAATAACAGAAGTTTCAATGCTGCATCACACATTTGATAAAGATGATTTAAGAATGTTCTTTCGTCTATTGTTCATATTAGTCACTATGTGAGATAGTCCTTAAAAATATATTGAAGATATTACTTTGAGTCCGCAGAGAGTTCTTGTAGATGGATAGAACCAGTCTCTATAGTAGGATTATTATTGATAATGACAAAGGACAATTGATGAGCGTCAAACACTGTTGATGTTGCAATGCAGATAACATCAGCAATTTCTCTTTGAGACAAAAATCGACGGGTGCAAAAAATAGCAATATCTTTTTAAATTGGACAAACCTGATGTGTTTTCTGACATTGCAGCAGATGCAAAACATATACCGGCAAGCGAAGATGGTTGAGAAGAAAATAAAAGCTAAGGATGCGGTTACGCAGGCACTACTCTTCCGAGACAACATCGTTAGGTTCAAAAGCACAGGATGTTGTTTAAATTTTATCAAAAATGATGTACTGCTGATTTTACTGTAGATCTCTTCTGCAGATTACTTTCCGGAACTCAAGTCCCTACGCTACGGGAAAAAATTCCCGAGCGAGGAAGTCGAAAAGACTGCGTTCTACTTCCTCTAAGAGCCAGGCAAGAAGAGAGAGAATTGAAAGAGACGCGGGCGAAAGTTAGTACGTTCGCTCCACGCTCAGCCAATCAAAAAAAAAAGAAAAGAAGTTGTTAGCTGAATTTAGAGAAATTCTTAAGGGGAGTTAGGTGAAAAGTATTATTTAGTGGCAACAAGAAATACGCGGGATTTTAAGCGACGCTACAATTTCGTGGAAAAGGGTGAATCATGAGATTGGAATTTCCGTTTCTCCACAAGATTCACTAAAAAAATGTGCGCGGGTGTATAATGGCGATGTTGGAAATAAAAAAAATGGCGCGCGTAATTTTAAAAAGAGAAAAAGCTAGAAAAATACTAAGACACATATCTGGCTAAATATTGGCTTAATCTTGCTGAAAATTAACCAGAGTATTAAGAAAAAAAAGATTTATTGAATGGATATAGATTTAAAGATGAATATTAAAAATAAAGGTTTTAGAATTTATATAGGACTTAGTAAATATTGTAAAGAGAAAACAACATCGCGAATCTTTAAAAATGAAAACAAGATAGCATATTGCTAAAAGTAAATATTATTAATTAAATTGATGGCTATTAATGGGATTATTAAATAGAAATAAAATTTTAAAAGCAAATTAGATTAAATTTTAAATCGGAAATGTTATGGAAAGTTGTTATAACATAACATTTATCTCCCCTCAATAGAAAAAAAAAGGTCAAAAAAAAAATTTTGAGCTATCGGCCTCTTACCAAAAGCACCAAAATATAAAAATTCATACGAGGAAAACCATGAGATTTTAACGATAGATATTACTTCAATCATCTACCAACTTTAATTAAATAAAGATCACATGATTAAAAAAAATTTTAGTGAAGAAGTTAATTATTGCAAATTTAGAATAGTACGATTTAAAACCAAATTTCCAAGAATTCTGAAAAACAAAAGTATAACTAGAACTGACTTGTCATAACCCTAGCGAAAACAATTCCTGAAAACACATAAACAAGACAGTACATAAAATTGTAAAAACTGAAAATAGGAACATAGTAATACAAAATATACCTAAAAATAAATACAGGAACATGTAATTGCACAGAATAAAATAACAAATTAAATATGCAAAACCAACATTATATAGGGGTGAGTCAAAAAAAAAATAAATAAATAAATAAATATAAACCTGAAACTCTCATGTGTAGACCATTACAATTTTCTAATGTGAACCAGATATAAAGATAATGTAAACAATATCATCAAAACAGAAAATCAATTACATAGCAGTAGAAAAGCAGAACTTGAATATAAATGTGCTTTTTACGTAATTTTTAACCATTATTACACAAATCATTATACATAGAAAATAATCTATTGAAACTGAAGTTTTTATTCCAAAGCAATAAATAAAATACCATCAGAAAATTTTATCTAGTAATCAATTGATAAACCTTTATAACACATTAACAAATACTCTTGTAAACACTACACAAGAATCAGTACCAAGAACTATTCAAGAAAAAAAAAATTTCAGGATATTTGAGGTCTTCAGTGTTGAATAAGACAGAAAAAAAATAAAATTGACTTCCAAAAGGTAACTTAATACATATTAGCTCTCATAAACTTATTTAGGAAATAAAAGAGAAATTCAAAAATTCTTATTTATGCAAATCCTGTAATTCAGTAGCATATTCTTCTAGAAAGGATATGAGTTTTTATAGAAAAGATTTCTTGATTATTTTAAGAAATGTTTTAAATATTGAGATTTTTTTTTTTTTTTTTTTTTTTTTTTAATGAATCCTTATTTAAATTTTCAAATTTTAATACCATGTATTCTAATAATTTAAATATTGAATGCTGAGGAAGATCCAAAACTAAATTTAATAAAATAAGATGATTTTTTAACATTGTGTTGATCATCAAAAAAAACGTAGAGAAGTTTCTCCATAGTATTGAGACACACAATGCGAAAAGACTACTGATTTCTAGTTACATAAATATTTTTTATATATATTTTTCATATTATTTTATATGCATATATATATTTCACTCATTCATCCATTCATACAGTGTGGTAAAAAAAAATAACCAAATGTCAACAAAATTAATAAATTGCTAGACTGTGTCACTCGTCAGTGAATCATAACAAAAGTATCAATAATTGTAACACTGGTTGACACCAAAAAAAAATTATTTTCTACCCAAATTAAGTAACTAACCTTAGTACTTACTAACCACGAACTAAAAGGAATGTAACCAACTGAACGAGTTAGCTTGGGAGAGAATAAAAAATATTTGAAAAAAGAGATGAAATCAAAGTAAGTCTTTATATTTTTAAATACATTTTTATGCATTTATTTCATTTTGTTTTTTCATTTCATATTTGTTTTTATTTTTCTTTCATTTTTATTCAATATTTTTCATATTTTATTTTCATATATTTTTTGTTTATTTTTTATTTTATTTATATTCATTTTTAATAAGATATAGAATATATGATTTAGAAGATAGGAGATAGGGTACCCTTTAAATTTAAACTAACTTTAATGTTTTGATACCCTCAGCAAAATTTAAAGTTTCTCACAGTGTAAAAAAATTCTATTGTAAATTGCATTCTAGAATAATAAAATTTTAAACTATAGCATAAGGCTAATAATACAAATAAATGAGTTATCCTATCAGAATATTTACAATATCGCTCGAGAATAGCCGGAAGGAGGAAAGAAAGCTATTTTCTTTTGTGACCCATCCTTATGGAAGCCGGCCAGTGTACCATCACTTAGCTTCTCCGGGCTAATACCAAACAATTCGTTCATGAATGGACAGCCCCAATGATAAAATAAATAACTAATAAAATAAAGTAATTAAAATTTTATCTATTGAGTAGAGAAAAATGCGCGTAGAGCATCACAACTGTCTGAGCACCAAAATTTTGTTGGTTGCAGCCCAAGAGCAAGAACATGTTAACTTGACTCCATAACAGTAGCGAGTCCCACATCTTTCCAATTGTACAAAAAAAATTAACATCTGGCTAGTTGACATGCCGACCATTAATGGGGATTTTTGGGTCTAGGCACGGGAAAAATCCACAGAAACCCTGGGTGGCATCTCAACCAGTGAAAATATCCAAGATAACCAAGGATACCTTTAAAAGGGGGGGAGGGGGTAAAATGTCTGCTATAGTATACCAGAAATAAAAAAAAATACATCATTTAAGGGATAAGAAAAAAGACACTGGAGAATATAGAGTTATTAAACTTCATTAATTTTTTGAAAAAAAAATTCATTTGAATAGCACAAGAATCAGTAAAATGTAAACAGTTTATATTTGAAATTTCAATTGAATCAAGGTAAGTATTTCAATTTTATTAAATTCATAAATTACTATTTATTTTCTTTCTTTCATTTATTTTATTTTAAATTATTTATTTTTTTTTTTTTGCTTTATTTATTTATTTTTATTTTATTCTATTTATTTATTTTTATTTTATTTAATTTATTTGTTTATTTTTTATTTATTTATTTTTTATTTCAACCATACACCAGAAATATTAACCAAAAAATATGAAATTACATCAGTGTACAATATGCACCTTGTACTCTGAGTTCTGCCTGCAGAACTTAGCACCCCATATTAATCTATTAATACACATGTGCATGTGAAGATAAAAATGAGTCATTCTTAAAAAACCAATTATTGCACTTTGAGTGAATCTTAAATAAAATACTGCCTAAAATAATTCAAAAACCAGCATTAAAAAAAAAATTGAGAGCCCATGTACTATTATTATTGAATATCATCACTCACGGAACTATTCTGCATGCCATAAATTTATCAAATTTTATATAAATATAGCAATTTCCAATTTTATTATCTTTAAAATTATCATAGATATTGTGAATAAATCAATGTATATAAAAATATCAATCAAAATATGATATAAATCAATGTGTATAAATAATAATTAGCATTTTATTACTTTATTTATTTTAAAATATTTATTCAAATTGGTTATAGACTTTAATCATATAAATGAGTTCAAAACCATCAGATTTGTTTACTTTGTAAAAAAATATTCACAGATAGAAAAACAATTTTTATAAAATTTTTACTGCATGTAATAGTAATTATTATTAATATTTCGTTTTTTTTTTTTTTTTTTTTTTTTTTTTTTGTAAATTATAAATTTAATCAACATAAAATGTATGAGACACATATGATTTCAATATTGTAAAGATAGAAATTCAAAATATAAATACTTTATTTATAAAATAAATATTTTGAAAAATATATGTATAAAAAAATCCATATTTGGTCTGCACATGAGATATCAAAAATATAAAATACTGAGAAACAATTAGAAAGGCATTTTTAAATTTTAAAGTTTATAATTAAAGAAAATTAATATTACACTTTATTATTATTACTACTATTATTAATTTTATTTTATAAAATATTTAATGTTTAAATCAAGTATTTATTAATATTTCATTAAAAGATAACTATTAAGTGAGAGAGAGAGAAAAAAAAAATTAAAAGATCGGTAGCCCCAGGTAAATTCCTGAAGTCGAGGCACCATAAATGTCATGTGGCCTTTTCCTGACTGTGTTGTGCCGCAAAATAATTTAAATTAATTGAATTAAAGTTTAATTTATAGATAGGTAAAATAATTATAATATTAAAAGTTAAGCTTCATGAGAAATAATTATAGTTCTGAAATTGCAGATCTGAAAAATAAAACATATAAATAACAGTAGAGTACTCACCCCAAACATGTAGAAAAACACACTAAGCGAAATTAAATTCTAACAAATATTTATTTGACTTAGACATATCATGAAAATTTAGTTTCAGGATCCTGAAAATCGATGACAATAAAGCCAAATACTTTCATTATGTATAATATACAGTTGCATTCCAGACTTTATTAAGTGGGAGTATTATATTAAAAAAAACAAACTATTGTAATAACAGAAGTTTCAATGCTGCATCACACATTTGATAAAGATGATTTAAGAATGTTCTTTCGTCTATTGTTCATATTAGTCACTATGTGAGATAGTCCTTAAAAATATATTGAAGATATTACTTTGAGTCCGCAGAGAGTTCTTGTAGATGGATAGAACCAGTCTCTATAGTAGGATTATTATTGATAATGACAAAGGACAATTGATGAGCGTCAAACACTGTTGATGTTGCAATGCAGATAACATCAGCAATTTCTCTTTGAGACAAAAATCGACGGGTGCAAAAAATAGCAATATCTTTTTAAATTGGACAAACCTGATGTGTTTTCTGACATTGCAGCAGATGCAAAACATATACCGGCAAGCGAAGATGGTTGAGAAGAAAATAAAAGCTAAGGATGCGGTTACGCAGGCACTACTCTTCCGAGACAACATCGTTAGGTTCAAAAGCACAGGATGTTGTTTAAATTTTATCAAAAATGATGTACTGCTGATTTTACTGTAGATCTCTTCTGCAGATTACTTTCCGGAACTCAAGTCCCTACGCTACGGGAAAAAATTCCCGAGCGAGGAAGTCGAAAAGACTGCGTTCTACTTCCTCTAAGAGCCAGGCAAGAAGAGAGAGAATTGAAAGAGACGCGGGCGAAAGTTAGTACGTTCGCTCCACGCTCAGCCAATCAAAAAAAAAAAGAAAAGAAGTTGTTAGCTGAATTTAGAGAAATTCTTAAGGGGAGTTAGGTGAAAAGTATTATTTAGTGGCAACAAGAAATACGCGGGATTTTAAGCGACGCTACAATTTCGTGGAAAAGGGTGAATCATGAGATTGGAATTTCCGTTTCTCCACAAGATTCACTAAAAAAATGTGCGCGGGTGTATAATGGCGATGTTGGAAATAAAAAAAATGGCGCGCGTAATTTTAAAAAGAGAAAAAGCTAGAAAAATACTAAGACACATATCTGGCTAAATATTGGCTTAATTTTGCTGAAAATTAACCAGAGTATTAAGAAAAAAAAGATTTATTGAATGGATATAGATTTAAAGATGAATATTAAAAATAAAGGTTTTAGAATTTATATAGGACTTAGTAAATATTGTAAAGAGAAAACAACATCGCGAATCTTTAAAAATGAAAACAAGATAGCATATTGCTAAAAGTAAATATTATTAATTAAATTGATGGCTATTAATGGGATTATTAAATAGAAATAAAATTTTAAAAGCAAATTAGATTAAATTTTAAATCGGAAATGTTATGGAAAGTTGTTATAACATAACAATATGCATTTAAAAATCAATTATTTTTGGAGTACTATGAGGTGCATATATCATATACAGGGGTGGCTCAAAAGAATTTTGTCACGCTACCAACAACAAGAAGCAAATATTGAAAACAAAGATGATTACTGCTTTGTGCGTTTTTTAAAATGTTTATTTAGATACATCAATTCACTGTATTAAAAAACAAAATTTATCATAAATATTCAGAGTATTATTAATAAAATAGTTTAGTAAGTAATAGTCTAAAAAGCTAACTAAAAGACATTTTAATAACACTACTTAAAAAACTATAATATGACGCAATAATAAAAAAATAGTGACTATATATTTTAGAAGAAAAAAACATTCATACCATATCCAACAGCAGATGATTCTTTTTCTGTAATATATTTATGAAGAACTTTGCATATTGATACTGATTTCATAAGAACAGCCAAAGAAGAATACATAATTAGATTCTGCACATTCTCAGAACATGAAAATGCTTTTGCTGGAAGCTGGAGAAAATCACTCAAGAGTATCAAAGTTTCTGCATGCAATATTTTCACAGACTTGAAACTTTTTTCTAACACAGGGCTTGCTAAGATGTCCCATATAATCTGAAGACCTTCATCAAACTATATTAAAGATTAAATTAGTGAAATAAACAAAATTCACAGATACAATTATATATGAGGACCCCAGAAGCCAAGGGATATAAGTGGCAAAATTGAAAAAAATTAAACTAAATACACAGACGACCTAAAAATATCCTTTTTTTATTTCAGGTAAAGAAATAAGTGATCTTCTTATTATTTGTTGAGTTATAGAGGCAAACCACTTTTTTTGAAAAACAAACAATATTGATTAATTATACATTTAAAGAAAATTGTATTTTATTTTTTAACAGTTATTGAAATAAGAGTTCAAAGACCAGAATGCAACAAGCAGAAATTTCCTATTTCAATCCACTCAATTGTTATTGATGTTCCAATTTAACATCAATTATCTTTAAACTCAATTTACTCCAAATCGAAATTTTGTCACTTGTACCCCTTGGTTTCTGGGGTCCTCATATATAATATATCTTTATATTTTGAAGTGCATTGATAAAATGATAATTAAAAAAGTTTTTAGACAAACAAAATTCAAAATATGGTAGACGTGCCAGTAAAGCGCACTCCTCTTAAGAAATTTCTTAAAAAAATTTTTTTTTAATTAATAGTTATAATTATCATATTCCTGTTTTTTCAATATTATAATAATCTATCAACAATATTTAATCATTCTCATAGTCTCATTTCCCAATATTAATTAAAATTTAATTTAAATAACAGAAATGTATGAAACATCTGAAATCCCATAAAAAAGCAGGGCTTGAAATTCTTTTTTCAGAGGAGGGGAGTCTCCCTCCCAACATTTATAAATGGAGGGAGTTCAGCTGTTTGAGAGGGAGAAAAAAAATCTTTAAAACTTACTGTAATTTTATGTGCTATTTAAAGAATTGGATGAATACAGACATGACAAAATGCCACTAAAGCAATTTTTACCAACAACTCGCAATAATTATGCAAAATGTGTTTTTTATTTAAAAAAGAAACTAAGTCAAGCTTTTATGTAGTCTATTTAGTCTTTACAGGGGGTAATTTCCCACCCTGTGCTAATTACTTTTGTTACAGGTCTAGTAAAATCTGTTTTTGATTCAGGTTGATTTTAGGTTGAGTGTATATTTCTGCAAGTTCGATTCGGGTTAACCTATTTTTTCAAAAATTAGTTCAGTATATATTTTCGATTAAAAATTATACCTATTATAATAATAATAAATGTATATGTTTGTGTGTGTGCTGTTTTCCAAAAAAATAGCTGCTTTTTTTTTTTTTTCTTCGCGATTTTCTGATGAATTTTTTTTTTTTTTTTTTTTGATTTTCTGATGATTTTTTTTTTTTTTTTTTTTTTTTTTTTTTTTTTGTGATTTTGCATTTTTTGGCAGCTTTATGCAGTTTTCTCTTTACACACCTCTGATCCTTTGACTAAATTCGTGTTTATTCAGCAACCTTCTGACAAAATATACATCTTTTTGCGATTCTTCAACGAAATTTGTTTTTTTAGCAGCCCTTTGACTAAATTAGCGTTTATTAATGACCCTTTGACGAAATTCACATTTTTTTTCAGTGATGCATTGTCTAAATTTGTATATTTTTCTTGATATTGTGGCACAATTCGGGTTTATTAAGAGATCCTTTGATGAATTTTGCATTCATTAAGCGATCCAGAGGGGATTATGTTCTGTATTTTTAACAAATTTAAGGTATTCGGTACCGAAAAATTAAAAAAAAAATCGTCATCAACCTGGAAATTCAGACAAAAAACATACTACACATTTTGACAAATTGTTGCCTTTAAAAAAAATCGTGAATTGTTCGCAAAAAATCGTGAATATCGTCAAAGGTTAAAGTTATTAAAAAAATAATAAAAGTTAATTTTTGTTGGTTATTTTTTTTTATGAACAAAAACTATAAAGGGGTGTCCATTAACCCCCTGACCACTGAGCAAAAGGACAAAATTGTAATTTTTTTTTATGTTCAAAGTGTTACAGATTGCTTCAGTTAAGAAAATACTTTCTTAATATGAACAAAAACGATCCTTGAAGAACGATCAGATTGTGTCCAAAAATTTTAAAGTTTATGATTATTTTTTTTTAATCTGTTTTACTTTAATGTTATGTTCAGTAGTTATTTAAGATTTTAGTTATAAAAAAAAACATTTTATTGAAGATAAGCATGATTAAAATTTTTTAATTGTTTTACTTTTTTGTTTCTTTCTGCTCAAGTTAGAAAATATAACAATGGAAATAACGACTTCATGGTTGTAAAAATGATTTAACAAATTAGTAATGTTTAAAAATCTAGTATAGTTAAAAAATTTTAGGTGTTTTTGAAATAATTTCAGTGTCACTTTCATGTATTATGTTATTCAATTATATTTTTAAGTTGTGATACTTTCATTTATAAATGCCATGAGTCAACGAAACTATTCCATCATTAAGGAAGGTGATAAACCAGCTGACAAAACAGGGGACATTTCAGAAAATAAAAATAATGAAGTCTACCAGAATTCTGGAAAATGAAATTAATGCAGCAGCTTTTCAGTCCTCGGTTAAAACTGAAAGAAAATATTAAAAAAATCCTGAAATTGTATCATTTTCTCTGGAATCTAAAATGATGTGGATAACCTGGCTCTGATATTTTGAGGCAATTGTGTTGAGTGAAAAAAATATGATATGCGTATAATTCACAATATTTAAAAGTATCTGAAAGAAACAGCAATCACCTTGTTTATACAACTGCCTCCACACCCAGCATTGGGCAGAGTTGATGTTACTGTTAATTCCAATCTAATTTTGACAACTGACAAAATTCCCAAAGACTGTGGGATTATCAGATTTCTTACCAATCTCCTTAATTTCGAACTTTTGCCCCAAATCAACAAAGAAATTTTTAAAAACCTTTTGACCTACAGAACTAGTTCCAGAAAGACCTATACAGACAGGCTAACAAAGACAAAATATGCATTATTCAGGCCATGTTGCCAGCTAGGGATGCACCGAATAGTGATTTTGGCCGAATGCCGAATATTCGGCCAACAGGTGAACCGAATACCGAATATTCGGCTAGCCGAATAGTAATTGTTGGGCCGAATACCGAATATTCGGCCAGCCGAATAGTTAACTATTCGGCCGAATACCGAATATTCGGCTTTCCAAATACTTTTTATATTTCAAAATTTAAAGGTATTGAAATGTTACTTTTCAAAATAGTTTTACATAATATTTAATAAAAGAAACTTACACTTTGATAAACAAGAGCTTTTTATAAGAGCATTTAGTATTGAAAAAAATCTGCCTTGAGTTATTTAAGAAGCACAATTATGAAACTTTAATTAATAAAATTTTCTATGAATCAAAACAAACATTTTAAAATCAAATAATGAAAAAATGGCTGAAGAAAAATTTTACAGTCCTTTTTAAATAACTCAAGGCAGATTTTTTTCAATGTAAAGTACAAATACTTTCAACTTAATTCTGAATAAAGGTATGTTTGGCTCATAGTTATTTTCTTATGAATGGTGGTATTTTCCACCCTTCCCATCATTTCATATTTTACAGAAATCAAAGCATGTGAGTTGAAAATATGTTATCTTATTTATTGTTAATGTAATAAACGAACACACAAGTTTTGACCTAGAGTGAGATGAAATACAATGTACTTATGACTCAATAAGTTGATTATGATTATGGTTTTATGAACAAAAATTGTCTGCCTTGATAGCTATTACTAATCTCAAAAGTTTTTTTTTTTTTTTTTTTTTTTTTTTTAAAGGACTTTTATTTGGGGGAAAAGCAAGAAACAGATTATTTATTAAACAAAATTTAGAAACTTGTATCAGCACATAATTTATTCCTAAGGAGAATCCTAATAAATCACTATTTTAATCCTTCTCATGGTTAATTTTCTTAAGTTATACTTTACAAACAGCAAATAAATAATGTAAAAACATTCTATTTTATTTAAAAATGATTTTGTTTCTAATTGTTTTAAATATAAATTAAAAAATTTACAGTTAAAAGTAGAAATAGTGAAAATTTTTTAAAAGGTTTTATTAAGTATTGGATTCGGCCGAATACTTTGATATTCGGCCATACCGAATATTCGGCAGGCCAAATAGTTTCATATTCAGGCAAGCCGAATATTCGGCTAAACCGAATAATTTAATATTCGGCCTAACCGAATATTCGGTAACATGGCCGAATACCGAATAGATACCGAATATTGGGTGCATCCCTAGTTGCCACCAACATATGTGCCATGTCTGTCTAAACATGGGCATTCCAAATGCATACTTTTGGATATGAAATTGCCCCTTTCGAAAACAAACTCTAAATGCCACCATTCTAACACAAAATCAAAGTATCCTGACCCAGAATCTTGATCATACAAAAACTGAGTTTCAATCTAATACAGGAGATAAGCAATGACAACTAATTGTACCCGGGTGCATCAAAGAAAACAGATCACCCAAGCAAAAAACAAACAAATGTCAAAAGGTTATTCACATAAAAAATGAAGACTCAATTTGTTTGACTGACACAAGAAGCTGGATTAGTGTGATGCCATATCATTTAGCCCACAAATTTAATCTAAAAATATATAAAGTTCAGAAGAGTATATCAGGCACACAAACACAAGGGGTTCTTGCTTTGAAAGAAAAATGCTTTGTTAATTTGCAACTAGGATGAATCACTCAAGTATAATTAGCCATAATTAGAATCATAAATAGTGTTATTTATTTATTTATTTATTTTTTTTTTGATATATCAATGTAAAACTTCAATATTTTCAAAAAAATGTTATACAGTTATGTTTTATCGATAGTATTATTGCATATTTTGTATTGGAGAATGCTTTATATTTTTGAATATTTTGTATTTTTGACCATGTTTACATTGAAACCTTGTATATTTTCCAGTACATTTATCTTTGAATATTTTAGTATATTATCTAACGTTGCAATTTTATGCAAAACAGGATATTTCCAAAAGACTTTTCGCAAAAACTTTAAACAAATGGAAACATTACAGATATTTCTATTATGGAAAAAATTATTGATATTTTTGGAGATTGTGTTTATTGGGAAAATGTGTATTTTTGAATGTCTTGTCCATTACACAATGTGCTTAGTATTATTATTTTGAATGTTATACATGTTAGATATTTTAACGACCAACTTGTAGCAAAAGTTGATTGTCAATAGGACTTATAAACAACCAGATGACATTTATCCCCCTTGCATACATACATATTTTTTTCAACTACCAATTTTTATTAATGCTGTGTGTAATTCTCAACAATGTCATTTATATATTTGCTGCAACATTGGCATTCATCTTAATATTAATATTTGTTTTACCTAAACTGCAAGATAGCGGCATATATTTTGCAGTAATATGGTATTTTTTTATGTTAAGAACAATATTTTCATGTACACTTCAATATAAACAATGTAAAAACTAGGTCCAGATGGCTTGACATTTTAAAACAGAGAAAGAAAATAAAATTAATAAAAATATAAAAAATAAAATAAAGTTGTCTTAAAATATTTAGTGGAGCAGAGACTCGCAGACCTTGCATGCAAGATTTGTGGCTTTTGTTTTAGTGAGAGGGGAGGATGTTATGAAAGTATAAAGTTAACCTCCTTTTAAAAAGCTAAAAATTAAAATTCCTAAAATAAAAAGTCCCATCTAAATTAAAATTCAAAAGATTAAAATTTAAAGTTTCATCTAATATTCTTTTAACTTTAATTCTGATGTTAAAAAGCAGTTTGCCCCTGATAACTTTATTTTCCAGCTATACACCTTATTACTTTCTAATATCAGTTTGGACACTCTATAAGGTAAAAAAGCCGACCTAATCGCAATTGTCAGTTTTTGTGGTTTAGTGCATAAAACCTCAATAAATGCACATATCTAACGTCACAGTGCTCAAATCCTTTTTAACCAATTAAACCAGATCACCTTCCATTTTTGCAGTGTCGTACGTAACCTTGCAGAAATAATTTGAATTACAGCATTTAAAAAGTGAGGAGCACCAATTTTATGTCGCTTTTTAACCCTAGAACTTGCTAAAGAACGCTATGTCCCTTCATTGAATACTTTCAGTCAAGCAACACGGACCTGGTTTTCAAAAGACATTCTGTATCACAAAAGGACAGTAAACGAGGTCCCCAGAACTGAATGTGTCATTATTGCTTTACACCTTAAACATGATTACACGGAATACACAAATCACAGCAACGGCCGGCCAATGACAAAGTTCTGAGAATGCATTGATGTTCACACAATGTGATGCCTGAAAGCCAATGGGTCACGTTCCCTTACAAATACAGAGGCGATCCTTACATATACGTATGAGGGAATGCAAAAACAAAACAATGCAGTAATAAAAATATGATCCTGTAAAATCCTAAAGTAAAACAATGGATAATTAAAGATCTCAAATAACATATTACTTCTCAGATTTTAATATAATGAACCATAAGATAGAAATAACAATTTATAGCCTTACTTTTTCCATATGAAAGAAATAATAAGACTTTGAAAGCTTGAATTTTATTTCAACATTTTCAAATTCACAGTTCTTCAAACTTTCATCTTTTTCGATTGCTGTCAGAAAGCAGGATGCAAGATTCAAATATCCTAATTTTACAAGGAGATTTACTATTGAAATGCCCGAAATGAGTTCATGATACTTGTTTTTCACAGCAATTGAAACAGAGTGTAGGAGAAGCCATAATTCCATTTCTTTGCACTCCTGGAAAATAAATATTAAAAAAAGCAATTGGTACAAATATATAAATGTAAGTATGAAATATATTATACTTTAATTTCTAAACCACTCCATTTAAGTGATTAACTAAATATGAATGGCTGATTCAATATGATTTTTTGAATTAATTGAATGCAGAACAATAGTTTAGATTTTTATAACTAGATGATGACAATAGTAATTCCCATCCAGACACTACAATCTCTAAAAATATGCTAATTTGCACCGGTTTAAAATGAAATGGCTAAAAATGTAGAAACACAATAATCATATTTATTATTTTAAGAAAAGGACTGAGTGAAATGAGCTTTAACCCTTTATCTACTGAATTATGAAAATTTTACATTCTAAAGCATTTTACATACATTGTTTAAAATAAATTAAACGATTTACATAGTCATTTAATAAATTTTTGAAGGATTTTAGAAGGATTTAGGATTATTTAAATTTACAGGGATTTTCAGCAATATTTATAACCCCACTCAAATCTTTCATTTTAAATTGTTTTCTTAGTATTTTGTAGAATTATAAAATGCGCAAATATGGTGTTCTTACAATATTAGTATAGAAATATTTCCGAATTGAAAAATCCCTATCCCCCTCCCTCAGTGCCAAGAAAGTTACAAAGGCAAAAGAAATCATCCTATTAAAAGTATTTTTGTTTTCTGTAACCAATAATGCTTTTGAACAAAATAAAGTAATGTGTCTCTAACTCATTCTACACAGTATTAAAACTAATTGACGTATTAAAAGAATTTTATTAGTAAGTAATTTTAATGGTACTTATAAGTACCGTCGGTAGATAAAGGGTTAAAAGCACTTTTAATTTAATAAAATATAATTGCTTGCTTCTGCTCACTCTTCTAAAAAAATAAATAATAAATATCTGATTAAAAAAAAAATTAAATAGAAAAGTTTGTGGATTATTTTGTGTAAAAATAAAAAAATAATTAGGTTTTTTCGGTGTTTAATATTTTCACGGGCAGAGGCTTGAAAATGGAACTGATTGTGATTTGCTAAGCACAACTTTCACATATGAAAAACCATATAAGTAATTACATGTTCAAATATAATGCATTGATATTTTTTAAATATATTTACTCTTGCTAAATTTCTTTTAAAAATAAGGTAGCAGGGAAACAAATTGATTAATAAGGTTGAAAATAAAATGAATGTTCAAAATAATCTTTAAAATCAAAATTAGGAAAATAAAATGTCATTTGTTAAACATGGCATTTTTTTTTTTTTTTTTCATTAACTTTTCTTTATGCACTTTATTCGTAACACAAACAAAAGTTGAAAACTCTCGTCCAGCAGTTATCACTCACAGATAATACAGTAACTGAATTCTTCTGTTTGTCTCTGTAAATGAATGATAAATGAAATGCACATTATTTTTTTCACTAAGCAACTTATCACTTCAATAACTCATATAAATTTCCTCATGTTTGAAATAGTGTAATTTCATTAAAATGCACTTCAAATGATACCCTACTCTAATGTAGACCACCATTATGTAAAGGAATTCCTTTGTGTGAGACTTTAAATGAACAAAAAATGATATTCCGCATAAAGCATGTTTTATTGTAGTATCTCAGAATTGCACGACAATATCATTATGCTTGAAATGGTGTATCATGAAACTGTACTTGAAACATTTTTTTCTAATTGAATATAATTCAATGCAATATTTTTGACTGCCTATATAAAGGAACTATTACCCAGTAGAGTGAGCCTTCAGAAGTTTTGTCAACATTTATTTCTTTTTAGACTCTTATTTAACCAGGTTTTAGTAAGTAAATATGGAATTTTATAATTGGTTTTCAATCTACTTCCCAATAGGTTAGAATGATATACAGTAAACTCTCGCTACAACGATATCTGATACAACAATAACTCCCTGTACTACAATAATATTTCTTGGTCCCGGTGAACTTGGATATAAACTAATGTTAACCTCCTCTCAATATTACGATATTCTGTAGAACAATAAACCCCTGTAAAACGATTTTTCTTTTAAAATTTCAATGCTATTTTCTCCCTTTATAACGATATTTTGGTTTTTAAATACTGAGGAAAAAAAAAAAAAACTTTGTCATTCATCATCTTTGTCATTTTTTCGGTCTATTTTGTTACCGGAAGACTCACTTGATTTTCAACATATCTCCATAATGTAAGATTGGTTATTGTTCAGATTTAGATGGTGGGGACCATGTAAAGCCCTTCTTGGAAATGGATAGGGTAAAAACGTAATCCTGGTCACGGAACATGTGTCAAATCATTTGGTTTGTCATCTTCTCATTGCTAGAGGAAGAGGAAAAGTGAGGTATTTATAAGTAACATTCTAAAAAAAAAAAAGAGAGAGAGAAATAATTTGAAAGTTTTAGAAAGAATGGACACTTTTAGAGTCTTTAGTAATTTTAAGCTCTAAATGAAAAATTTAATTTTTGAGTTTCTTTCTTTTCATCAGTGTATTATCCCTTCAGATGGCAGTGCGAAAGCAACTATCCTTTGGAGATAAAATGAATATTATCAACAATATTCATGAGGGAATGAAATAGGTTGATACAGTTAAAAAATACAGATTATCGAGATCTACTATTACAATGTTCCCAAAGAAGAGGAAGCATATCGAAGACATAAGTTCAAATACAATTAATGCACAGCGAAAACGACTGAAAGTTGCGACAAATGAAAACATTGATACTGCTGTTTTAAAATGGTACCAAAATGTGAAGGCAACAACTGTTCCAATAAATGGACCTTTATTATTTGCACGTAAATTTAAGCAACGCTAAGTAAAGAAAATTTTAAAAGTAGTAACAGTTGGCCTATGCGTTTGGGGATCATCACGGAATAATTTTCCAGGAAGTTCACGGACAGAAAAAATCTGCCCCTGATTAATGACGCATGGCAAAACAAGATGAAAAAAATGTTATAAAAAGTATGTTCCAGAAGAAGTTTCTAACGCAGATGAACCTGGGCGGTTTTTTCAACTCCTACCCGATTAGACACAGGTTTTCAAAAGTGAAAAGTGTTATGGGGGGAAGAAATCGAAGCAGAAACTTATTGTTCTTCTCTGTATAAAAAGCACAGGCACACATAGTATCCAAAGTGCTTCAAGAACCTGAAAAGCATTTCCATGGAATATTGCTATATGCTGTATTTGGGGAATCGCTATCCCAGCAATATTTGGCAGCCAGAACTTGTGGGAACGAACAAGTCGGCCCAAAACAATAATATCCCCGGTAAACAACTCCTCAAATACAACTAGCAGCACGTGAACGTAAGTACAAAATTGCGTTGTGCCAAAGAAAAAAAAGTTAAATTAAAATTCTCCAGAATTAAGCCTATCACTTGAGACTGATGAAACTAAAGAAAATAAAAATAAAAGAAACACTCACCCCTCATGAAAACAGACCAGATGAATCAAATTTGAAAGTATTTATTTACCATTGTACTGCAGATAACGTTGGCCAACGATAATATTACAAACTATTAAATAATTTTCTTTTCTATACACATCAGATCTTCCTGTGCACAAAATCAGGAAATTAAACAAAAACATTCATCGAGTATAGTCTGCGTGGATTTGTTTATACTAGAGAAATTTTCGGTCCAATAGTATCTCACTCTTTGGTATTACACTATGCTGTAATCTGTATTCGTTGATGGAGATTGGACTCGTTGATAGAATCTGGAATCGGCGACGGAGTACTTTATGCTGTAACCGGCGATGGAACACTCTCAGGTAGACGGCGATGGAGCACTTTTTAAAGCTGGAATAGGCGATTGAGTACCGGATTCTGGATCCCACCAAGATCATAGGAAGGACTGCTGGCTCACCGAGTGACGGCCGCAAATACAAAATATCTTGATAAGTGTTGCACAAAAGCACGGGAGATTATCCCACATAGCCGATCTTTTTTTTAGAAAGTTGTTGAAACTGACTTAAAGATTTTTAACTAGGATGGAGGCTGGGAGAGTTATTAAAAGATGATTCTCCTGCAAGACCAAAAATTTTATAGTACAAAATTAACCACAAAGACAAGAAAATTACGTTCTCCTCTGCCGTTGAGAACAATCCTCAACTCTCCCGACGCTTACCCCCGAGAGGGCAGCGCCGGGCCTCGGACAACCTTCTCTCACGCTGGTCTCTCTGAAAGTGTCAAATAAATCAGCTAAACTTCCTCCCTCTTGTGGGAGTGCGCGTGCGCTCAGCCAATCAGAGTTTCGCATCACTCGACGCCGCTAGGAAAGATCTGGAAGAAACATGCGTCATCAAGGGCTGGACGCTGATATTTCGGCGGGAAATTTGTTCTAGAATGTCGTAGAACCTTCTAATCCCCGATGACTCATGTCCAGCATCTAGGAAGTTTCAGAAAAAAAAATGGCGATGCTCCAAAACGGAAAAATTAGCTATCGTCACATAAAAATACGGAGATAATCTTAAATTTTGAAATAGCATAAATTACGAATTATACTATTAAAAGACCGGGCGATTATATGAAAATGATCTATATTTAAAATTAAAACTGAATAATATAATTTTAAGAATGAATAAATAATAATAAAATAATTTAGAAAAATATTTTTTTTTTTGTATATTGCTATTATGTCAAATAGGAGAGCTGCGATGTATCAAATGAAAAATTGGATTTATAAGATATATTAATGAAATTATGGAAGATTAAAATTATTTTTTTTTTGAAATGAGTATTAATTAATTAATCTTTCTTAAAATAATGATCTGAATTTTTTATTAGAAAAAAAAATAATCCTGAAAATCATCCCTACATCCTAGCAAATATAAAGTCAATAAAAAGTCTTGGATAAATTATATTTTTTTTTTGAATGGTTACAAAAATTGCAGAAAGAAATGAGGAAGAGAAAGTAAAAATCGTTTTGTTGGTAGATAATTGCTGTGCTCATGCCTCATTTCCAAAATTGAAAAATGTAGAATTTTTTTTTTTTTTTTTCCTTGGCAACTGTATTTTAATTGTGAAGACTTGAGATATGGATATAATTAAGTATTTTAAAGGATATTACAGAAAACGATTGGCAGAGTTGATATTTATACAGTTTGAAAATAAAATAAAAGACCTTTTTAAAGCTGTAAATGTGAAGAAAGCATGTGACAATATTGCTGAAACTTGGTGGGAAGTAACAGAGAAAAACAATCGTAATAGTTAGAAAAAGGTCGGTTTTTGTGATGAAGATAAAAAATCTGTGATGAAAAATTCATTGAATGCGATTTTTCATATGATCAAGAATGTGTTTTGAAAATCCAAAAATCGTTATCCTAAGTTGATAAAAGAAGTGGCAAAAAATCTGGAATTAGTGTGGAAGACTATTAAACAGCAGATGACGACCTTATGGCTTTCACAGGAGATGCTGATGAAGACATTCTTTCTTTGAAACTACTGACAAAATAGAAAACAACAGGATGGTGATAGGAGAGGATAATGATGATGATGATAATGATACGGATCCAACAAAATCCGTATTGTCATCCCAGGAAGCTCTTCAATCTGTGAAGTCTTTACAGACATTTTTTTCAAGCCTTTAATCGACAAATGAAGATCATTTTCGTGTACTAGACTCAATGCATACATTTTCGTTGACTTAATTGTTAAAAGATGAATAAACACACCAAAATATTGGATTATTTTCCATAAAAATAGTTTTCAGGTTGGTGAATATTTCTTTGCTGATTTCCTGAATTTATTTAAATTTATTTTACATTATTTAAATGTTACTATTAACACTCTGCTAACTATTTTCTTCTAAATATAAATATTTAAGTTGTATATACCTTAAAGTAAAAGAAATCCTTATTAAATACCCAAAATTTGAAGGCCCTCAGTATAGCAGTAACCCCTCTAAAACAATATATTTATTTGGTCCCTAAAATATTGTTGTAACGAGGTTTTACTGTATATACAAAAGTGTGTTCCTGATGACAGTAGAACATTTTAATATTTTAGCAAAATTTACAATATTTCCTCTGTGATCATGTGACAATTGAGGAGTAAGAAATGATTGGGGGGAGGGTAGAAAACAAATCTGAAATATAGACTGAAAGAGTCAATTGCAACAACATTTGCATTTAAAGCATGTATTTAAATGCATTTGCAGTCCATAGACTGCTACATTTTGTTGAGTTCATAATTTATTTGAACATTGCTTTTCATTCTGAAATTTATATATTCTCATTATGAAATTCCAATATGCTAAAAATTACTTTTCTAACATAACAAAAAACAAAATTTCTAGAATTATTAATAGTTAAAATAATTCTTTATAACTTATCTTATATTTAAAAAAAAAAAAAAAAAAAAATATTGCAAGAAATTTAAACTTGCAAATGTAATTATCATTAACATAAATAATGTATATGAAAAGAAAATTGTTGATTAACTGAACAGTAAATTTCAATTTTATTAATATCAATGTGAAAAAAAAATAAATCATCAAAATCTATAATGCATTTCTTATAAGGTAAATGCAGAAAATAACACGTAAAAACACCAAAAAATATTTTAAAATCGGACATGATGCAAACAAAATAAATACCTGAACAGCAGTACAAAATGTTTCAGCAGCAGTTTGAATTAAATCTAAAATATTTTCCTCTTTTGTAATGTTTGCAAGTTCTGCCCACTGATTTTCGGGAATATCATGCCACAGTTGAATTGCAAGATCGAGATTTTTGAAAGTTTCAGCTTCAAAAGATACTGAAACAAGTGGATGAGTTGGCTGAATGTCACATGTATCATTTTCTTCCTCAACATCATTCTGCACTGCAGTGACAGGTTTAGGGGTAGGGGGTTTCAATATTTTTTGGGCTTCTTCCTGAAACAATATGCATATATATGTAATAAAATTATTTCTAATTTACACATTTATTTACAATTGATTTCTCTCTCTCATATAGACACACATAAACAAATGAAACTGGAAAATTTCAAAATTTTCTAATACAACAATTTTGTATAGCATTAAGATGATCAATTTTAACAAAAATATGATAATTGCAATGTTTAATTTGATCAATTTATATTATAAAAGTAAAATTGTTTGATAACACAGTCATGGGTGCAAGTGGGAAATTTTGCCAGGACTGAAAATAATTTTGAATCACTGTTTATGAGATGAAACATTACAACAACAACAATCTACAGCTGAAAAGTTACTCAAATTATATTGTACATTCTTATATATGATTTATGCATGTTTCTCACTTGATTTTGATTAACATTAGCAATTTGGCGAATAAGTAAAAAAACAATAGCCAAATGAAAACAAAGCTAGCAAAACAAATTCAGCATGAAACACTGAAAAAATTATCTTTAACTCCTTATTGTATACCTTCCCCCCCCCCCCCCCCACATATTCTATATTGCTATGATATTTTGACTACATCCGAAAGCAAAATTTGCCTGGCCAATTATATTTTGTATACAACTAATGAATGCTATTATTGATAAATACTATATAGTAAATGACTAATTTCAACACTGCATTCTGGCAAAAAAATTTTCTAAGTGGTGCTTGACGCGAGTAACATTTTTTTGCGTTTTTAATTGACGCCAGCGATGCATACACATTGATTAGCAATTAACTGACAACAGAGCAATATTGCATAAACCTTTCTGTATCTTTTGCTATTGAGAAGTTTAATTGGTGTTGAATTAGTATTCTTTAAGTAGAACAGTATAAAGGGCACTGTGCGGTTGAATAATTAAAGTGGCATCATTCCTTCAACAATGCGGATCTCGGCTGTATTGGCATACACAAAAAAAATCAGAAATTAAGCATCCGCAATTTGGCGAGTCTGATCATTCCATTACGCACCTAATGAAACATTTTGTTGCGATTTGGTGCAATGGTGAGCGCAGCGAGAACCCTGGATCTACATATCTGTATGCACACTAAATCTGTATCATTTCTATCATCACCTCTCTGTACACACTCCTGTTTTGGAGGTCTGCATCGGCTGGAATTTCAAGATTTGTGAGACATGAATGAAAGCTATCATGGCTCAGTGTGAAAATTAAATATTCCACCTGAGCCCAGCCCATTTATATCTTTTTAGTTTATGGCCCAGCATGCACAAAAAATTAGTGAAATCAGGCTCGGCCCATGGAAATATCAAACCAGCATGACTTTCTACAAAATCAGATTTTTCTAACTCTTAAAATATTTTTAAAAATATTGCATACATATTTATGGAGGAAATTTACAGAATATTTAAAAATACAGATGCATGGATAAGACAAAAAAAATACCCAATAGCAACATTAATGATTTCTTGGCATCTTTGACATTCAAGTGAGGATTCATAAAAAAAAAAAAAAAAAATTATGTTTATAATTAAAAGAAAAAAATGGAAGATTAAAAACATGATAACCTTTGAAGCTGTACAATAAAAAGTAAATTTGTGAAAATATATCTCTGTAATTTATAAGGATTTTTCTAAAATCCAAAGAGCAAGAAATTCTGTCATGAAAACTGAGTTCAGGTAATGCAATTCCCAAGACTGGCCTCTACTTCTTGTGTGGTCCCAGCATCCAATAATAGTCCTGCATGGGTCAGTCACTATTATGTACCAATCCTTACATTTCGTCAACTGAGAATAATAAGGTTCTATCTGTGTTTTTTGAAAAAAAAAAAAAAAAAAAAAAAAAAAAAAGACATAGATAGTTGTATTTGTATCTATAAAGGCATTTTTGCATCAAAATGAGGTTATATATAATTTACATATGACATTACAATTATATTATGACATTATTTTAATCCAGAAATGTCTTCATAGATACAAAAAGGAACCTTTCTATATATCGATAATCCATTTTTTTCAAAAATGCAGATAGAACCTTATTGTTCTCAGATGACAAATTGTCTAAGTGCTGGGCAAACAACTAACTGTGCTGTTGCAGCACCAATTTAAACACACAAAATATAAAAGTTGCCATTGGTGAAAAAAAAAAAAATATATATATATATATATATATATATATATATATATATATATATCTGACTTATACTTATATTACTATGAACGTCATTATTTAAATAATAAAATACATTTATATCGATATATAGATGATGTAATTTTAATTGATACTGATAACACCTGTATATCTCAATTCCCTGTTGATTATCCTTCTAATCTAGAACTTTCAAAAAACCTACTTTTTAATAATACAATCAATTTCTTAGATATTAAAATTATATTAAAAGAGAAATTTATAACTGATATTTATGACAAAAGGAAAGAATTTAATTTTAAAGTTAATACCTTTACTAATTTTAAATCATGTCTTCATATTTCTGTATATCGTAATATAATACTTAACCATTTATATAGAATAAAATGTCTATGTTCTTCCCATTTAATTAATACTAATATTAAAAAGCTTGTATATGATGCTATAAATAATGGTTATCCTAAAAAATTCATATATTCTTTAATTTATAATTAGATATTACATGATCTTATAATTAATTCTTTGCGTAAAAAATGTATAAAAAAATTATAAAACATAAAAATAATAATAAAAAATTAAAAATGTTAAAAAGTAAAAAAATATATATATAGGTTGGTTGGGTGGGTAGATGTTAGAGTACGGGGGAGGATGGTGTTGTCTGGATAAAAACGCAAAGGTTAATTATTTTAAAAAAAAAATTGAGTGGGTTATTTATTTTAACATACTTTTTTAAACTGTTTAATTTACACCAATATATGGATATTTGTCTAGTTATATCTATAGTTAAATAGCTATATTTTAATTATCAAATTATTTTTGATGTTATTGATATAATTTTTGGTATTATTATTAATAATATTATTACTACTACTATTATTATTTTTTTTATTATTTTTATTCTTTTATTTTTATTTTATTTTATTTTATTTTTTAATTTTTATTATCCTATATTAAGATAATGAGTTTTTACCATGTAAAGTCACAATAAATGTTACTGATTAAAGTAACAATAATGCATTTTAAATTATATGTTAATATGAATGTTATCTCATAATTCTAATTTTAATTATTTTATTAATTTAATTTTATGTTAATATCGATTATTAATTATTTTCTCCGGTTCAATTATATTTCCATTCAGCTTTATCTTTTTTGTTTGTTATGGATAACTATTATTTTTACTTACTTTCAACTCCTTTTTGTAAAATATCTTTGTTCCTTGTTTAATAATTTGGTTTTTGTGTGATGGTAGTCCCAAATTCGTATTGTTTTGCTTTTTCATGGCAAATACGAAGATGAAACCACACACTCCATTTGTAGTTCCAAAGTATTTGGGACCTGAAGATTCTGCTTTGGTTCTACAAATATCATTTGTATTCGTATTATTCTTTTTTCCTTCCATGTTCAATGTGCTATAAGTTATTAAATTCAATGGTTAATTTCAAATGGTTAATATTGTTTACTATAATTCAATTTAATTCTTCGTTTTGGTTTATTGTTTTGTTGATAAAATCCATTGGTGAATCTTGTCTACTTTTAATGGTATTATATATATATATATATATATATATATTTGCATTTGGCTAACATATAAGCACAGAATTTTCATAACTGCATATATCATTGACATTGGCATTTAACTTGAGGTCAACTGGTGCCATCACTGAAGAACTTGGTTTTTGTACGATTACCTCCATGATTGATATTGCGCTTTCAACTGAATTCAACTTCATTTCAACTGAAGTTACAGCAGGAAATATTGAAAATATTGTCATTTGCATATAACTCATCTTTTAAATACTAATTTTTCTGAATGCTGTTTCTAAAAATGTAACTTTTATGTAGTTTTATTTGAAAAAGTAATTGGGATTATAAATTTCTGCCTTGCATATGGAAAGCAAAGTAGTCAATCCGTAACTGTTGACGATAGTCACATTACTTAATCTTTTATTATAGAGATGCCGACCACAAAAACACATATAATGAGATAATCTTCACAACCCGTAAAAGACTTTATATTTTTAAAAGTGAAACCACATGCAGGATTTAAAAAACAAAACATTCAAAATGTTTCATGAAAAAAAATATATATATATACACACTATATTGCCATTGATTATTGGACACTTGCGATTTTAGACATTTTACTAAATATCTAGAAAAATACATAAGGAATCATCTCGAAACTCTTAGTGTATAAATATAATAGTATACGTCATACATCTCCGTGAAGATTTTTTACCGAAACTCCATAGGGGACCGTCAACAAATTAAAAAAGAATGAATATCTTTTGAATAACCCTGTCAAAACTAATGTAGCAAAAGCGCTCAAACTCTAGATTATGATTGAATGCCTTATTGTAATACACTGTGTTCATTTTTATGCAAATAGTATGCATACTCGCAGAGTAATTAAGGTTTTTATAAAAATGGTCACGAATTTTTCCAAGTTTTTTCCTTATAATTTTCAGAGTTCTTAATATAAAATATTTTTTTTCAGAAAATATGACAAACAACATTGCACACAGTACCCTGTAATCAGAATTAGAAAATAATGAAAATTGTATACAAAGTGAGTTGGTTTACTAAATAATTTTTTACTGCGCATGCGTCAACGATATCAAATTTTCATTTGCATATTATGTTAGCTAAATGTATAGAGCAACTTTAGTAAAAGTCACAAAATCATAACTTAAAAATTCTGAAAATAATCGTCAATTGAATAAGTTGAAAATCCGTTATTTTCAAAATGAAGCAAAAACAAGAGAAGTTGTATCCATATATTCATTGATTAGTGTCAATATAGAATACACAATACGGGATGTTACGAATACTTTTGGATAAAATCCCTCATTTTTTTGCTTCATTTTGGAAACAACGGATTTTGTCCTTTTTCTATAGACGATTACTTTCAGAATTTTCAAGCTATAATTTTGAGACTTTTACAAAAGTTGCTCTATACATTTAGCTAACATAATATGCAAATGAAATTTTGATATCTTTGACGCATGCACAGTAAAAAATTATTTAGTAAACCTACTCATTTTTCATACAATTTTTATTATTTTTTAATTCTGATTACAAGGTACTGTGTGCAATGTTGTTTGTCATATTTTCTGAAAAAAATATTTTATATTAAGAACTCTGAAAATTATAAGGGAAAAACTTAGAAAAATTTGGAGCCATCTTTATAAAAACCTTAATTACTCTGCGAGTATGCATGCTATTTGCATAAAATTGAACACAGTGTATTACAATAAGGCATTCAATCATAATCTAGAGTTTGAACGCTTTTGCTACATTAGTTTTGACAGGGTTATTCAAAAGATATTCATTCCTTTTTAATTTGTTGACGGTCCCCTATGGAGTTTCGGTAAAAAATCTTCACGGAGATGTATGACGTATACTATTATATTTATACACTAAGAGTTTCGAGATTATTTCTCATGTATTTTTCTAGATATTTAGTAAAATGTCTAAAATCGCAAGTGTCCCATAATCAATGGCAATATAGTGTATATATATATATACAAATCTTTTTTTTTTTAATTAACAAATTATTTACCTCGAAGCTTTATTTGAATTATTATAAATAAACACATGAAATCATTTCACTGTCATTTCATAAGAAAGAAAAAGCATGCAATAACTGAATAAGATTAAAATGAATCTTACCTTAGCTATTTCATGTATTTTCTTGACATTATTGTGATATAGCCAAAAATATGCAATTGATAAATATAATTTTGAGATATAATCCTCTGGGTTCTGTGCAATAACATTCCTGTACAAAGTTATAGTTTCCATACATATTTCAGAAAGAGATCTGCAAAAGAATTAAAACTATATATTTGTCCACATAGAATATAGCTTTCCAGAAAAATTCAGTAGTACAAATTAAAGTAAAAAATAAAATGAATAATACAGATATTAAAATTATAGCTTTCTTTTAAACTTTCCTCTATCTATTATTTTAAACAAGCATGATTTCAGTTTCCCCAATGGAATCATTCCAGCCTCCTAAAATTGGAATTGTAATCTTAGCTTAAGTAGGATAGTGAGAAAAAATTCAAATGATTTTCATGCAATTACAGTAAAATATTTTAATGTAATGAATAGAAGTGCATACTTTCTGCTGAATATAATGTCAGAGTTATTGGTAGAAGTTTGTACTTAATTACTCAGGTAAAGTAGTCATCTAACATGGGAAAACCATATAATACTTTTTTTATTGAAAGACTGAAATTAGGAGAAGGTAGACTAAAATGATCTCCTTAAGGAAAATACTTGTGTAATATAAATGTGTTTAAATAAAACTTTGGCCCTTTCTTAGTGCTTTTTCAACTAAATTTTGCATTCTAAGCATATTCTAAAGCAGGGCTGGCTTTTTCTCGTCCAAAACTTGTTTTTCCCATCCCACTGGAAAAACTGGGAAATACAGGAAAAAGTGGTAAATACTGGGAAAAAGTGGAAAATACCATGAAAAACTTCCAAATGTTAATGTGTAAAAAATATTTTGGCTTTTTGAATCTGATGTGTAAAATTAGAAATATATAGTTATTATAAACTTCCCCTAAGTTTAAAATTATTCTGTGGGAAAGATATATAAATAAATATCAATTATTGCATAAAATATATATATATACACATATTTTTTTTTTATAATAATGAATTTTCTAAATATATATTTTAGAACACGATAAAATAAAATTATTAAACTTAAAAATATGAATACCATCAAGAAAAGCAAAAATAATTTGTTAAATTTAAATAAAAATTTTATTACTTTTTAAATTGATACATTAAATACATTTTTTTTTTAATTTTTACAATTGTGTTTTTGTATAATATTTACATGCAAAATGTTCTTTTACATCATCAGCATCAGAAGTCCACCTTATTTGTATCGATAGCAAATAAACATACAATTATAGATAAAGAATCTGGTAATAAAAAATAAGCATTCTTTTATAATAAAAAATCTGATAAACCAATAAAAAGCAAGATTATATATCTCATCTGAATATGCACATATGTTTTTTATAGTGCTCAAACTGATAAAATAATAAGGTATATTTCCCAAAATTCCTATAAATAATATTAAAAAAAAAAAAAAGAAAAAAATGCAAATTTAAATATTTGCGCCACTAGTAAGTTTTTTGCAACTTCCTTTTCTGAAGACATTACAAACACTATTTCACCTGCACTATGGCGTAAGAATTTAAATAAAACTGGAATAGATGCAGAATTTCTCCAATTAATGGAAGATCTTCAAAGATGTCCTGCATCATCAATATCTTTGGAGTTTTTTTTTTTTTTCCCTTCCAAAACAAGATTAGATATAGACAGGGCTTACAAAAACATTTCTACATTAATATATATATTGTTATATGATGCTAAAATCCAATGTGAAAGTGGAAGAATATGAATATGATTATGATTGGCAAATGATTAGAAATCTGTATGATGAGAAAATATTTAAATAAATACCCTTTACTGTCCATTTTTGTAGATCTTTATTTTCTCTGTCTCTCTTTTTTATTTTTGTACCTTTCAAACTGTTTACTCAATTTTGACATTTTAGAGATTATTTTGAATTTATATTTACTTTTAATAATAAGTTTTTCCCATGTGGGAAAAACATATGTCCCAGGACGGTATATACCAGTTTTTACCATAGTATTTACCAGAGGTGGGAAAAACCTTGCCGACGCTGTTTTAAAACCAATAGGACAACCAAAGGGCAAAATAATCCTTCATTTAAATTTTTTTTATAATTGTTTATCAGTAAAATAACAGGTATAAATGTATTTCACTTCTAAAAACATACTTTATTAAGTATACAAATTCATATTTCTGTACATAAAAAGACTTTACATCTAAATGGATATGAAAGTTAGTGTTCAACTTGTAACATATGTTATATAACACAATTTTTCAAGGAATTCTGTTTAAACAGGTAATACTGCAATTGCTCCTTCTTTACTTGGCTCGATTAGTTTGTGTTATCCTACTGGATAACACAACTTGTCAGGAAGAAAAAGTATGTGAATCATTTTGCCCACTAGGATCACTTTAGGCCACCTTCCCCTAACCGTCTTTGTTAAAGTTTTAAGACTTGATTTAATGTTTTGGGACAAAAATTCTTAGAGTTTAATTTGGGAAATTTTAAAATTCTTATGTTTTAAAAATGTCTAAAACTTGCAAAATTGTAGATCAAAAGCATTATAACCTCCCATACCCTCAAAAAACTCTACAGATAAATATCCAAAATACAAAACCAAAGATTTATACAGAATTGAAAAACTATGGACCAAGCTACAAGAGCTTGAGACATTCTACCAGCACCATGAGATCCGTCTTGGCATTTATGAGAAAGAGTTACAATGCTTGAAATTTTAAAAACAAAGTAATGTTAAATGAATTTTGATTTAATGTTAATGATAATGTGTTGGAAGACAAAGGTAAATAATAAATAAACAATACACCCTAGTTAAATGTTCAAAAGACTTCTTGCTGATAGGCAAAATGATTATGTAAAATATTCAGAAATTAATGTAGGAAGAATTGCATTACACTATGCAATTGCTACCATGCCAAGAAGTTTTATGTATAGCTAAATTTACCAAATTAATATTAGTAAATGACTTATACAATTTTTTTTTAATTAGATGATACAATAATACATTTCTTTATAGCATTTTAGTTAGAAAATCAAAAACAATTATATTTAGTAGTAAAATATATAGGTATAAATAAATAAAATCATTAATGACAGTAAAAAATAAAAAAATAACTGGCTACTGAATTTAAATATACTCTTGAACAGGGTTGCCAACTCAGCATCAAATTTTAATCGAAACACAAGAAATTTCAAAAGAAAATTTTTTATTTTAAATGACTATTAACTGTTTTTTTTTTTTTTTTTTAATTAAATGAAGCAAAAAATACTACTTTTTATTTTTGGTATGAGCTTGAAATTTCGAAATGAAAAAGGAGGCAGCAATGCTCTAGAAGTCACAAAGATTCACCGACTAGTTTTTTTTTTTTTTTTTTTTTTTTTTTTTTACATTTATTTATGCTGCAAGCACTCATTTGAGCTAAATAAATAAATCAAATAAAAAAACCAAGTTGCAATCCAAGAAATTCGTAGCCATTTAAGAAAAGCTAAGAGGAAATCTTGGAACAGATGACATATAAGCACCATGTTTGCACAAATTTTTTTCTGATGCCAATTTGGCATAAACTTTTTTTTCAAAAACTAGTTAAATATATATTTAATTATTTTCTGTTACTTTAAAAGAAAATAATAAATAAATAAAGTTTAATTAATAATTATAGAACAAAACAATTAATATCATTTTAAAAAAGAAAAATACATTAAAAGATAGCCGGGTTATCATGTGAGACATAAAATCCAATTGTGTTGCAATTGCACCAATGTAATGCATATGACATCTGTGCCAAAATCTGTTTTTAAGTGGTAGCTTTATTTATATAAATTGACAAATAGCATCAATAGAAACATTTTAAAAGCAAACAAAAACTTTATTTGCACATAATTTTATAAGAGCAACACAAAAGATCCAATATTTTACCAACTGCTCACAGAAAACAATGTTTTTATCTAATAATTCACGTCTCATAAGAAATATTTATTAATTTTAAACAACAAAAACTTTTTTATATATTCTAAAGTTTTAATGCAAATGATTTGTCAAATGAGTATTAACACATCTAAATCAATAATAATCTTTCTAACAGACTACATATATATTTAAAAAGGAAATCAACTTCAACAGTGTACAATTTCATATATATTTTTTTTAAATATGGAAAATAGTTCTTTTAAATTTTTTAATAAAACTGAACTGAAATATTAATAACAAACACAAGCTTACCGATTTTTATTCAAATAAAATAAATCAGCATTTGCATAAAAACAAATAAAGCAGGGAAAAAAACTATATACTGAATAAAAGAAATCACTAAAACAGTTTTTTAGCAATTGAAAAAGGGAAACACCAAACTTTACTTACTTTTCCAAAATATCAGATATTTTCTCAGAGAGATTTGTTGGCATAGTTAGAATTTGAAGTAGAACATAAGCTCTAATAGAATCCAAACATGGCATATTTAATATTTTTTGAGACAAAGTAATTATTTCTTTCTCCAAGTTATACCTGAAAAAGAAAATAAATAAATAGATAAATTGCTTTTTATTAACACCAAAACATCTACATGTAGATATAATAACCTGAAATTAAATTATTTTTTTGTTTGCTGCAAAATATTTTTAAATAAAGATTCAATTGAAGCCAATAAAGGTAACCAAATCAACAAACATATTTATAAAATATTATCATTAAACTTATAATAAAATCAACGATATTTACTATTTAAAATAAATCAGTAATGTGGCGCCAATATCATTAGTGTGACATGATGCATGTTGTTTGTCTATCGAAAGTCTCCCATGATTAGGCAATAGACTAGACTATAAATGACCAAATGTAAGTTGTGTAAATGACACCATGCAATCAATTTCTTAGCTTAATTTTAGCATGTTTAATTTTTGAAAAATGTGTTCACATATATACTTACTCTTAAGTATTATTGTGAATTATTCTATTACCAAACTGGAATACATACTTATTACAAGTTCGCTTTTACAGAATTCTAGTAAAGATAACCTGATTTGTTATAACTTTTTATTTATTTATTTAATATTATTTTGATTATTTAATGTTAATTCATTTGTTGATTATAAATTACCTGTTGAACATTAAATACTGATAAAATATATAATGAACCTGTTTCAAATAAAATAGGCTTGCAGACCATACTGATTTAATATTGCTCTAGAAGACTGCAAGCTGGCAATTTGTAGTTATCAACCCACAGGCCATAGATTACAGACACTTGTCATAGAGAGCCATAAGAGACAAATTAATTTGAATAAATAAGGAATTTTTAGAATCATACCAATTAATACACTGAACTATATGCATCAAAATAGACGATAAGGGGGGAAAAAAATTATGAACCCTTTAAGAGTCATATGAAAGATGATTAATAAAGTATATGATTAACAGACCTTAAATAAAAAGTAAAATTAGTAATAAAAAAATTGCATTTGGAGGTCTACAATGTCAGATATTACAACCAATGTTGAAATCTGGATGATGTTATGTGCAGTGCAACAATTGTAGGAAGGAAAAAATTTTCTAGATTAAGCAAATATGCTTTAACCTTTAGCTTATGAGAGGATTACTGTAATCCCAAGAAAAAGTGTTGAAAAATATGGGGTTGGGATTATCATCATACCAAAATTTTCCAACACTCAAAAATTCTGTGCAGGAAATCATTAAGACCATTTCGCTCAATATGGATCTGACTGCATATCGAAGAAGGGAAATTCTGTAAGGAAAATTACTTTGTGAAAAAGTAAATATCGTTTACGCAAACAAGCAAGATTAAGCCGTTTTTACCCCAGTTGCTGCAATTTAGTTAAGATAGCTTTTGCTTGTGAGACATGATAGTGTCTTGTTTGACATGATAATGAATTGATTATTTTTAGCAAACAGTTTTAGTAGTATTGCTAATTTTGGCTAGACTTTTGTCCCCAGAATGTTAAATGAAGCATTATTATTTTTTTCTTACTAAGACACTAGATACTTTAAATTGTGTGCATAATTTTATATACTGAATTGGAAAAATCAAATGTTCATACTTATTGCTATTTTAATATAAAAGCAATGCATTTCATAACAACATATTTAATTAAACAAAAACTAGTTTTTTTTGGGGGGGGGGGGGGTACAGTGAAAGAAAAGAGATTACAAAACTTAAGATTATTCTCAAAATCAAAAAAGCTAGTTTTTGAGGCATTTTTTTAATTCATTTTTGTTCAAAAACATGAAATTGACAGATGTTCTTATTGAAAAATTATATAATAGAATGGCATTTTCAATTTTTTAATAAACACAAAAGCATTTTAGAAAATACTGTCAAAGTTGGCGTTTTGAGCAAAACTTTTGGGTAATACAGCACAGGAAATGTGGAAATTTGTTATTGTGTGATAAAAATAGTAAATCAATAAGTAATTTATTATCAAAAAATGGAAACCTGCATTTGATTCCTAATCCCTTCAAAAGCTCAGGCCTGCCAGCTTTATGCCAAGACATTAAAAATCATTTAGAAAGTTTCCCATAGGAAACCAGCTTAATTCACAATTAATTAAATAATCCTATTTTGTTCCTTGTGTATGCAATTATATACTGCCTGCTTCCAAAAATTAATAATTAGTCAAATTCTAGCATTATTTATTATATGTAAATAATTTATTCACCGTTAAATTCAAATAAAATAACATTTATTTATGCACACCATAATAAAGATTGCATTAATAATTTTTTAGCTGTATTTATCTGACACCAGAAGAAAAGAGTTTCTCAATTTGGCACCTTTTTATTTTTGGTATATTCATGAATTACTTTAAAACTATGTGACCGATTCATGTGACTTTTTCATTTTTCATTGAAAGAGTATACCCTCCAATTGGACATGGATTGGTTTTAAATTTCATGAAAATTGCTGCAGTGTTTTTTAGAAAATAAAAATAAATAATAAATAAATAAAATTTTAACCATTTCAATCAAGTGTCATAACTCTATCTTTTTTTCAAAAAAGTTGCTACCCTGAGTTTTTCCCTCACTTTTTGTACAGTTATAATTTTCGAATTCTTCAAGGAAAAACAAAAAAGTAATGCTTTAATTGCTAAAAACTTTTATGATGTAAATAATTGCCAAAAAATATAGTAATCATAAAATTGTAAAGAGTTTAAATTTACTCAAAATTTTTAAGGTACATTCGCTTAATTTAACGAATTATATTTTTATGGTGGTGAAATTTGTACTCTAATACAGAATGGTTCAAAAGTCTGAATTGTTAAAATAGTAACCAATTTAAATTTGAAAACTTTTTTTTTAATCATGTTTTGATTATTTGCAACTAATTTAGAGTAGAAAGTTCGGAGATAAAAATGACGAGACTCAATATATCACTGATAATTTTTCAGCATGGGTGCAAGAAGTTCATCCAAGCCAAGACTGAAAAATTTTCCCGAGTATTAAAAATAACCAAATGAAAATAAGATAGAAGATTTCTATGGCTAAAATTTGGTCTATTACAATAAAAGAAAGTCATTAAAATTTCTTGATAGTAATATTGCTATTATTTAAATATCTAAAGTTGAATTTATTATCAGTAAAAAAATCTCTTCAAGACTGAAATCAGTCCTGAAACTGAAAGAAAAAAACATCCACATATTTTAATCATTATTGTAACTAGTTATATAGATATTGTAATTGTACCTAATCCTGTAATGATGTTTAAACAATGTTATCTTAAATGGCGTTTAATGTCTGATGAGATAAATTGACCAAATGACACCAATTTCACTTTAATAGGCCTACTGAAGACTGCCCACTCCTCTCACAATTTCTTTTGTCATATTTTTTGTGTTACTTTCATTGTGTGAAGATAGGGTGAGCAGGGTTGGCATTTTTGCCGGCAAAAAGGTATTTTTGCCGAGACAGTGGAAAAAACTGGAAAAAACCAGGGAAAAAATGGAAAAAACCGGCAAAAATGGAAAAAACCTGTCTTTAATGTGTAATAAAATCTGCATGCTAATAAGGATAGTAATGGTATAAACAATTAAATTTAACAGTGTATTATTTAATATTTTAATTTCATTTGCTAATTAATTAATATTAAATATTTTAAATCTTTATAAAATAGGTAGGATTGTCTTACTTAGGAATTTAAGAACAAAATAAAAAATTACATATCTAATTTTTTTTACTTTAAGTCAGGGATATGTTTAGGAAAATTTTAGGTCCTTTAAAGGACCCTTCACAAAATTCTTTAACCTCAAACAGGATTCTTCACAAAATTATTTGTCTCTCAAATCGACATTTCACCTTTAAACTGAACTTTTCACAAATTTAATCATTTTAAAATAAAATCTGGCCTGTTAATAAACATTTGAACTCACCAAAAAATATATTACTTAGCTTCTCTATATGTGCCCAGTAGCAGAAATTTGTGGTTGTGTCTGCGACAGCAATGCAGCAGGATGAAAATTGTCTGCGGAGGGCATGTTATAATTTTTTTTTTTATGTGCATTATAAATAGAGTTCTTACTGATTAATATTACAAAAAGACAACTATATTCTAATTATAATATAACCTGAATAAGTAAATAGTAAAATTTATATTTTTTGAAGAACTAGATTAATAATAAATACATAAAGTGGTTCTTTATATTTGAAGTTAAGGCTAAATCTATTTAAAATTAAACTGAAATACAGTTTACATCTACTGAAAACAATGTAGAGTTTTTTACCTTGCCTAAGTATTCAAATCTACAGAAGAAATAAATACAATGATATTAAAGAAAAAAAAATCGTTTATACTGTCACATGCGAAATAGTGATGAAATGAAGAAAACAATTCCAATTCCATTGAATAGTAGATGCTATACTGCTTCCTTAAATTTTCAAAATATTTGTTTACCTGTTAAATCATAATAAAATGTTAAAATAAAATATGTTATAATAAAATGCTGAAATGTGCTAAATTTTTTTTTTTTCAAAAAAGAGGGCAAAAATCACTTAAAATATTAAAATCTTAAAATTTATTCAAAAAGGCAGCATTGAAAATTTAAAGTTACTATTTCTTAACCATAAAGTATACATATTTTAGTTTTATAGCAGTGATACCTTGAAATACCAAATAAATATTATGAAAAAGAAATAGAAAATTCTGAATGATAATTTTTATAAATAGACTGGATGTGTATCTAAAATTTTGTCAAAATTTGCAGTGCAACTTTATGGTCAAAAAACAAATTTTGGTGCTGAAAAATCTGTTTTTGGAACAGCAAAAGAAAACAATTTTGGGACAGGGAGATCAGTTTTTGGAGCAAGAAAGAGAAAAACAATTTTGTAGCAGAAAAAATACTCAATTTTTTTTTCTTTGTGCCTCTAACGAAATTTACCATTTTTTTGCGATCTTTTGTCAAAATCTGCCGTTTTACCGCAATATTTTGATGAAATCTATCGTTTTTTTACGACCTTTTGTTGAAATCTGCCGTTTTTTATGATTTTTGATAAAATCTATATTTTTTTTGCGATTTTTTAAACGAAATTTGTTTTTTCATGACCTATTGATGAAATCTCTCGTTTTTACGCGATCTCTTGACGAAATCTGTTGTTTTTTAACGATCTTTTGCCAAAAGATTCCGCTTTTTTAAAGATTTTTTAACGAAAGATTCCATTTTACATGCATTTTTTGACGAAATTAGCCATTTTTTCACAATTTTTTAACGAAATTTACCATTTTTTCGTGATTTTTTTTTGACGAAATCCGCCTTTATTAGCGATCTTTTGTCCAAATCTATCAGTTTTCCGCGATATTTTGATGAAATTTATCCTTTTTTTGCGATCTTATGTTGAAACCTGCCGTTTATCCCGATTTTTTGATGAAATCTATCGTTTTTTGCGATCTTTTGATGAAATTTATCGTTTTTTCGCGATATTTTGACGAAATCTGTCGTTTTTTTCGCGATCTTTTAACAAAATATTCCGTTTTTTCAAGATTTTTTGACGAAAGATACCATTTTTTACGCGATCTTTAGCAAAATTAGCCGTTTTTACACGATTTTTTAACGAAATTTACCATTTTTTCGTGATTTTTTGACAAAATCTGCCATTTTTCGCGATCTTTTGTCAGAATCTGCAGTTTTTCACGATATTTTGATGAAATCTTTCGTTTTTCTCGCGATCTTTGGATGAAATTTGCCGTTTTTTCGCGTCCTGTCCACTTTTTTTTTTTTTTTTTTTTTTTTCAGCCAAATAATTAAATATTTTTTCTTTTCCAAGTTGGCAAATTTATCTGCAAGGACAAAAATAAATCTGCGACGCACGTCGCTCGTCACACACTTTCTGCTACCGGGTATATGTGAAGGGTAGAACCTGAAAACCTGATAATTTAAAATTCACAAAACTGTCTAGAATTTTCACAAAGACGAGAAAAGTCTAGACAGACTCCTGTAAGTAAAGTATTTTATCAGTCATTAACATACATATTTTTTTAATTATCAAAAGATTTTCACTTTCAAATATGTCCAGCAAGCAGTGCTGCTATTAAAAGATTTTTTTCAAATTTTTCATTTGTGCAAACTGATATTCGAAATACTTCAACAGATACTCTTTCAAAACTTGTTTACTGTTATGCCATGCTAAAGCAGCAAAATTTAGGTTGCGTGGAAGATATTGCTGAAATATTTGAAATTTAATCGTTTTCTGCTTTAAATATAATTTTATATTAAATTAAATTTAGGTTACTATAACTGTTTCTTCGAATTTCTAACATATATAAACTATAAATATAAATGCTTTACTCAGTCTCAACAGTTCTATTATCTGAATTAATAATTGTATAAACATGAATAAATGAAGTTTCTATTTATTTATATTAAAATTGGTATTTTTTTTTCATTTATAATCTTGTTATAAAAGTTAGTATTCTTTCATAAAGTGCATAATTATACTTATTTAACTTAAAAGTTAAAATAAATTTAGAATAATATTGATTTTTTAATTAAGTATGCAGTTTATTTTTTCTTTTGTGAAATATTTTTCTCTTTCTGGGGAAAAAATTTAAATGGACAGCCTATTTTTGCCACTTCTTTGGCAAAAACCTATTTTTGCCGGGACGGTTTTTACCAGGTTTTTTCCGCGGTTTTTTCCACCTTCGGCAAAAACTCGCCAACCCTGAGGGTGAGGAATTGGGATACATGACATTTCGGTCCTTTGCCATTTCTTTGCCTGAAATCTTATACTTTGTAACTATTTATTATTATTTAACAGAATGAATATTTTAAGTTTTATTATTTATTATTATTAGGTATTTTATATATGCTATAAACTACCATAAATACTTTTTTTTTGCTGTTTTTGTAAATTTTTTTTTAGAAATTTTAAATTATTATTAATTAAATAATAATAAAAAAACTGTGCATATTTTTTTTTCTTCCAATTAGTTTAATGATAAATGTCTTTAATAATTCAATTCAACACTTATAAGCCATTATATGTGTACACTCCTCAAATCAACCCTCAACACCCTCTCTTTTTATTGTTGTCTCTTTTAATAATTTAGAAATGATATATATTTATTGAAGTATGAATATTCAATTTTTCTAATTATTTTTACAATACAAAGTTGCATCTTATAAATTAGTTTTCATAAGTTATTTTACCATTGTAAACATTGGGAAAACAATAATGATTTTGTAATTAGGTGTGCTATAAAAAAATTTTGTTTTTAGAAAACTGTCCCTACCACTTTTTTTTTTAAATTATTGATTGCATTTCCCCCCCCCCCCTCAAGTTTTCTCACCCCATAAAGACAATTTTTGTGACCTAATTTTATTGAAACTTGGCTTATTTCTTTGTAATAAGATGATTATTTTTTAATTTTATGTAATAATGTAATAATTACTAAAATAATAATTCAAATTCTTATTCAAATAAAAAAAAGCTTAGTTTTGTCAATAAAAATTGAAAAAAAAAACTTATTTAAAAATAATTTTATTTTCCATTTTTAACTGACAAAACTAAGCTTTTGTTTATTTGTCATTTATTTATTTATTACTTTCTTCTATCTTTACAATAAAAAAGTATTGGATTCCTGAATTTTTCCAGTTCTGGTTTTTGATTTATTTATACATTTTAGGAGTCATATTCCAAAAAACATGTTTTTTACAAAATCATTTTTCTAAAAACATGTTTTTTGGAAATTCCCAGATTTTCCATGACTCTGGGAACCCTGAAAATGTCTTTCAATTTTGGTGTAAATTGCACAACAGGTGGCACTGCTATGCAACATTAATCATGATTATTGCAATATCTCTATCTCAGGAACTAATGCACATGTTTTCAGCAAACTTCAGATTCAGTTAATCCCAGATATAAATTAATATTCTTTAGTTTTTGGAGTAAATAGCTCAACAGATGGCACTGCTGTGTTGCATTATTCATGATTATCGCTATATCTCTATCTCAGGAACTGATGCACAAATTTTTTTTATCAAACTTTAAATTCAGTTTGTCCCCGATATAAATTAGTATTCTTTAGTTTTTAGAGTAAATAACTGAATACAAATGGAATTTGCAAAAACCAAAGCAGAATCCTTAGGCCCCAAATATATATATATTTGTATTATATAAAGTATATTTTATGCTAATATTTTTCTAAGTGCTTTTTTATTTTATATATATATTTTTTAAAGGTGAAAATTTACTGAAAATACTTTTTCAAGTTTTTTAATCCTATAGAACATTTTTCATTCAAAAAATATATGTATAATTCAATTTATAATTTATAATTTATATTTAAATTAAATGATAATGTTTAATATTTTATAATGGTTATATAAACAAATTGAACCTAATTAAAAAATGTTATCTTTTTTTCTCTTTTCAATTATTAATACATTTCCATTAAATGAATAAGTAAATAATAATACAGTACAAAGACTAAAGTTCCGACACCCAAAGTTCAGACTTTCCAGCAACAGTATTCAAAATAGAGGGAAAAACAAAATTATTGAAACAACTGAAATTTTAACTCATGTCTATGTATAGAATTTAAAAAATATATATAAATAAACAGTCAAGTGGATATAGTACTTGCGCTGAGAGAATTAGATGCAATAAACATATGAATAATAACCTCTTGGAGACAAATGACTTGTATATATGCCACTGAAAATTCTTAGAATCCTTCATTATTCCTTCCAGTTTTTTTTTTTTTTTTTAATTATAAAGTTTATATTATTTAATTTGAGCATTTTCATGATTCAACAGAAAATTGTCTGTTTTGAAAAGCCGGTGGTTAAAGATTAAAAATTAAGCAAAGTGCTCTTGTTGCAAAAGAGTTAACTGTATAATTAAAAGAAAATCACTGCTGAAAGACTAATAAGATTTTGTAAAAAACTATACAAAGTAGAGTTGGTTATAGCTATATATATTTGAAAAGTATGAATGGGTATACCTTAAAAGTTTAAAAAGATATGAAGCCAAAATAACAAAATATTGCTATTCTGTATAACTTTTTTTTTTTTACTTATCCTTATCTATTTATAAGGTATATAACTAAGGTCTCTATAACTTAACTTGGTACTGAGAATAAAAGGTAGTGCATATTAATTAACCTATTTTGGAATTCATAAAACTAAATTCAGTGTAGTTACAAACTTTTCGTTTTACAGTGTAGCTAACACAAAACATTTGTTCAAAGTTTAAACTTCACATTGTGCTAAAGGAGCTTGTGTTGAAAGGCAAATTTGCAAAGCCGATTTGGCCCATGATATGTTTTTCTAGATAAGTTTTTAATTAACTTTTAAAGACAAGAGTCGTAATGAGAGACCCACTCAATGCAAACTAGTCATGAACCCTATATTTGTGCAGCATTTACATGCATAAAGAATTAAAAAAAAAAAAAAAAAAAAAAAAAAAAAAAAAAATAGACGTTTTAGTACTAAAAATTTTTTAACATAGTGGCTACTATCTCTGAAGTAAAGAATATTTTGCATTAAATAAGGCAAATAATACTTTTAAAAAATTCTGGTACTAAATTGGCTCTTTTTTTTTTTTTATGTGTACAAGCCCTGATTAAATTAGTTTGTGTGCAACAATATGAAGTTTATTGCTTTTATACTGCTACTAAGTATTGCAATACACAAATATACTATTGAAAGTTATTTAGGCTTTTAAAGCCGATGGTATGTAGAGTATGCCGCCCCTGCCATTATTTTTGTCCAAACCATCTGTGTCTTTAAGGGCTAATATCTCGGCTAATTGCCATGAATATTTTTCAAAAAACATTCTCAACAATTCTTTTATATTTCTGCTATGACAGGTACCTCCAAATGCTGTTCAACACCTTTGCTCAATGTCCACAAATCAAAATTTGTGTGTAACAGAAAAATTGGCTTTTCTCAAAATCTATGTGATCTACAGTAATCGCTTTAGTTTTCCTACAAGGTAAATAACATATCTAATTTTTTCATAATTTTAGTTACAGAAGATTCGGAATTAGATAGAAGGAAACATATTTTTTCACTATATTTTTGCCAATATCTCAAAATATAATACCTAAAATTAAAAGAAATGTATTTTTGAGTTCAGCATAATGAAAGCTTTCACAAGATATCCCACACATTGTACAATGAAAAGATTTTTTTTTTTTTTTCTCAAGTAACTTAATTAGCTACTGTACCATTCTCTTAAATACATTTGTAAATGTTTAATAATCTGTAAATATGCCAGTAAATAATCTTTATAACTTCTTCCAATTTGAGCTTTCTACGTTTCATAGTTTCTGAATAAGATGGCTGATACAAAAGACAAGCCAGACATGGGAGTGATTTTATAATGGTTCCGTTTTCACTTTTTAAGTACAGAAACCCTAAAAAACCCTTCTTAATGATATATCTAAATCAATAAAGCAACACACATAAACTAAAATGTCCAATAGTTAAAAAAGTTACAATTTCTTCTTAAATTGTATATTTCTTAAATAAATGTTTTTGTTTTACTTATCATTTTGATTTATTTAATGAAAATGATTGTTTAATTTAGCATTAATAGTTGTTATATGCAATTTTTAATAAATTAACGTCATATTTTGCTTTTTTAAGTAGTGAAATATATTTTTCCGTTTAATGAAAAAGCAATATTTTTGATGATCCAGAATTCAGGAAAATCTGAATTTCAGACTTGAAAAAGTCCAATGGATTCTGGATTTTAGACTTTGTATTGTAGTAAAAATAAATCAGAAATGATTTACTTTCAAGAGCTTGAAATATCTTTTTTATAAAAATGTTTAATTTTTCTGTAGTTGGATATCTTTTAAACTTTTCTACTAAGCATTTTAAATAAAAATTCTCTAATGAATAATGCTTAAATATTTCCAGTTATTCATATATAATTGAATATTCAATTTGAAAAATTCAAAATTAAACTATAGACAAAATGCACTTCAAAAGTCATTAGTTATTAAACTCTGTGCTGCATTATATAAATACAATTAAAAAAAAAAAGAAAAGAAAGAAGAAGAAAAGAAAAAAGAAAGAAAAGAATAGTTACAGAATAATTAGATAATATTAAAAAAAAAAAAAAAGTAATGCAAAGCAACTTTAAAAATCTTTTATTAAAATTTTAGTAATCTAAATAATTTGATTTCTAAAGACTAATTTATAGAACATACCTTATGTTAATTATTTTTAGAATGATGGTTTCTAAAACAATTACTTATGCAAAGTCCAACATTGCATTTCACACTAATAACCGATGTTTGATGCTCTTCATTCTTTTCTTGGCAAACAATACAATGCCTAAACCACTTTTTTTTTTTTTTTCTTTTTCTTTTCTTTTTTTGGGCATAGTCAGTGATCATTGTTATCCATTTCTGAAAATAAGCATTCAGATGTACTTGGTGATGTGCATGAAGATGTATGTGTAGAAAAAATTGTTCCATGCAGTATTTGATGGATGAGGTTCATACAAAATGTTTTATACTCAGATTTATGCAAATAAAATTTTTTGAGTATGGATATACCTAATAGGTGAAAAAAAAAGTTTTTTAGTCCACTTTAATGTCCTCCTACCAAATGTGTAACTGTTGGCCATACGATCAATTCAAATCCACATACCCATATGCTTGTTATAATCCTGAATGATTTCTGGTTTGTTATCATTGCTTGCAGAATCATTCGCAGAGATTGGGAGCTTGTGAATATTTGTAAACATGTGGATGTCTCTTTTGTCAGTCCATCTGAATACTATCATTCTGATTCTATCTGCGAATTTTACACAAACCTTTCCCTGAATGCTTCTTTCTAGAAATTTTAGAAAATTTCTTCTATTTGATTTTATAGTGCCACAATTATTTATTTTTCGTTTTTCCAGAAGATATTTAAAAAGATCTGGAAAATTGAAATAGTTATATAGTTTATGTCATTTTCCTGCAACACATTGCGATAATTTCATCACTAAAGCATGGGTAGAGTTTATTTCTTATGGACAGTTGATTTTGTCCCTTCTAAAGTACATTTCAATATGGTAAGTGTAGCCAGATTTATCTGAAATTTAGTACATTTTCATTCTGCACCTTTTATGCTTTTTAGGGATCAACTGACAGAATATAACTTGACCTTTAAACTTCACAATCACTTTATCAATGGCCAATTCTTCGCTTGGGTTATATACTTGTTTAAAATTCAAATTTAGCATATAAAACATTTTTCTAATTTTCCACAGATGGTCATAATTTTCATCATACCTGTCAAGTGCTATACTATTAACTGCAAAATGTAAATATCTGAGAATTCCCATATACCTGTCTCAAGCCATGATTTTATTGATTTTTTTTTTTTTTTTTTTTTTTTTTTTTTTTTAACCAATATTTTAATATGTTACCCTTATCCATATGACCCACCAACAGTTTCACCGACAGAAATTTCTTTAACTCGTCCACTATTGTATTCAACCATTTTGCTGTATGCGAACTACTTGAAATTTCACTTATAAGTTCTTCTAGTTGTCTTGCGTAAATATTTGTTTGAAGAACTAATTCTTCAAATAAATCACTTGAAAGAAATAGATAAAAGAAATTGATTTTTTTAAAATTGCTGGATATTGAAGACTGATACCGCAAACCTGGGGTTCCAGTAAATAGCAGGCTCCATATTATCTCTCGAGCAGTATCTACTTTTAGCTGATCATCGTTTACTGGAATTTGAACAGATTGCACAGTCAGATCTTTTTCTGTATCATCTAGGAAAGATACATTAATTTTGACATTTCCATCACATTTAAAACCTGATTCAGAAAATATTGCACTATCTGGATTTCCCATCAGTTCTTTTATTTCTTGTGGAGTCAAATATTTTGGCCTGGGCTATTTAGACATTTTCATTAAATATAAGAGATGAAAATAAATTAATTTAAAAAAATAAGTATTTATAAAATTAAAATGCTAAAAGGAAAATTGATGGTTCAAAGAATAAATGCAAATGAAAGTAAAACAGTTTTTAAAAAAAAACCTCAAGTACTCCAATTAAAATTGCAAAAATCCCCGTTCCTTATAGTAACATATAAGATAAGGAAGTGACCAAGCATTAAAATCAGCTAATCAAAGTCAAAGCAAAACTACATATCCAAAAGAATAAAATCTCAACATTCACCAATGATTTTTTTTATTATTATTAACCAGTGATTTAAATTATGATTTTAATCACTTCGATTTTAATTGTGATTTTAATCATCTCGACTTAAACCATATATCCTGCTTATGAAAAATTGTAGTGGCATTTCAGATAAAGTAATGTTATGTGGTTTTTGAAGAGCCTATTTTACATCTACTATTACCCTTTCTGAAATAGCAGAAATGGGCATCATTAGAAAGCTATTTAATGGCATAGGTAACTTCAATTTTCTGAAAGATATGATAAAATGTATTATATATATATATATATATATATATATATATATATATATATATATAATTTAAACCTTTTAATTCTAACTTTATGAAACATACGTTTAATCTTAGTTTCGTAATGTATTAATATTTTAACAGCTAAAGTTCTTTTTCTTATTTTCTTTAACTTAGTAATAATCTATTGCTTGTTTCTCAAAAAGAGCAGGAAAACGATTTCGAAATATTCTTTCAATGTACAGGTCTATTTTTTTCCTTTTTAGAATATTTATCGAGATTTTAATTTTATTTTTCATTTGATCGTCTGCCGGTGTGTCACTGTGCATATGTTAACAGGTTAGTCTATTTCCGCGACAGTATGAAGATCTTATGGGAGAACACGCCCCCGTCTGCCAATCAGAGATGGTGATGTCTGACGTCGTAACCTTGAAGTTAATCCTAATTGGATCTTTAATTTGCTGACGCGAACTGGGGAGGGGCTAGTTTTTTCGTGGAGTGTTGGAGTTTCATTCTAGGTTGGAAGAGTGTGCAGAATGCAGCTGACTTTTGAACTAGTAAGATGCCCGTTTAATTTTTCTGATAAATTGAAATATCTAATGATGTAGCTTGGTTCACGAAGGTTGTAATATTCGATGTGTGCAACGATGGAATAACTTTACTTCTTTTATGAGTTCAAACAAATATGAATTCAAAGACTGAGAGACTTAATTTTTTACGGGGAAACACTCAAAGACCCCAATCCATTGCTTGGTAACTTACACTTACGGCTGCTTAAACTGCTAGTAGTGCTTAAGGGAATGGAGATGGAACTTTAGATGGAATACCGCCAATATATTTTTTTTTTTTTTTTTTTTTTTTTTTTTTTCGTTACATCTTTAGTGGTTTAGTTTCAAAAGACAGAAATTTTTACTGAAGAAAAGAAGAGATTATATATATAATAGCACTAAGTGTAAACTAATTCTGGAGTGAACATATCAAGATTCTGATAATCTTTTGTTAAAATCAGCCATTTTATTTTAATTTGCAAAAATTTAATTTTTTCAATAAAGTTGCATAAGATTAACCTTTTTAGAAAGATTATGAAAAACAAAAATAATCTGGGTGATGAGCTACATCAAAATATGCATATTTTTCAATGTATCTTGCATTGAAAATTGTATCATACAGCAAACAGTGATGGAAACAATATGCAATTCATTCCTTTGAAACTCACTAAAATATAGATCATAATAGATACAATAATTTTGCTCACTTTCAATATACAGCATACAAAACTAAAAACATTTTACTTTTGCAATCATTTGAGGAGCTTGCCAGTAAATAATGGTAAGTGACATGTCACTTTTTGAAGAAAAACTTTTATTTACAGGCATTCAGGTACAAATGGCACTACGAGTAACTTGAGATAGAATTGCCATATTTTAAGAGAATAGAGAATGTAGAACTCTTCACTAATTTCTGTAGTAAATTTTAAAAAAACATTTAATTTTATTATTTTGGAAGCTTATCATTATTTACTGCCAAGTCCCTCATTTCAAGATTTCAAAACCAATGTTTAATTCCTTTGAAATTCATTAAAATATTGATCATGTAGCTCATTGGCAATATATCAATCTGAATAAACTCCATGGATTAAAACTTTCTTTAAAAAATGCCAATTTCAGACAAACAAATGTAGGTATTAAATTCAATATTGTTAGAATTTTTATATTCGGTTGTCTTATTTTTTGTTCACAGCTGTGAATGATTTGAGAATGACTCAATTGTTATTCTAAGTAAATATATTTTTTCAAGTGACATTACAAGTGAATGTTTACTATTTAGATTTGATTTTTCAATCTTATAATGTGTGTTCTTTTTTACTATTACCAACAAATTTATTACACATTGACAGTTTTATTATTATTATTTGTAAGAAATTGAAGGTCATAGATTTTCTTAAATGCAATGAACAAAGATGAAAATTTACTGCAAGTAGACAGCGAAGGAATAACGAGCAGAAAGCAAAATGGCTAGTGAGGCAAAGCCAGGAGTTCCCCAATAGAATTCTGGTGGCAAATGCTGCTGCTGTTGCAACTCAGCAAGTAAGAAGAGAAAAATATGCCAAAGCCGTGTAAATGTTGAAGTCGATGAATGTTATTTGCCACTTCTGTGATACTAAAAATTTCAGAGTTGAAATCCAGCTGACAGAAAATTTTAAAGTAGCTGCTGTAAAGGTATGACAGAACTGGAGAAGCCTATAAATCTAAGGGAAATATTCTGTTACATCTTAATTTTTTCTTGAACTTGCCTATGAATCTGAACAATCCTAATTATCAGAACTTTCACGAAAGTATTCGTTCATACAACAGTGTGGTTTCATTTGGATCAATGGAATGAGAACAAAAGTTAACTTTAATGGCATGATTCAATTAATAAATTTCTTGACCCTATTGGTCTGATAACATAAAATTTATCATTTCATAATTCTTTTTTTTTAATGCAATACTATATCATTATTTTAAAAATACAAACACATCATTCTGATGAGCTATATTCTAGTTATAGATACTTACTGACAAAGTAATCAATCTATAACAAAAAATATTTATTGATCCACAGTAATTCCTTGTTACATTGCAGTTAATTACATTGTACATTCTGGTGTATTTCACTTTTTCATGTCTTTCTGAAAAAATTATAATTTTCACTGTACACATTGTTATAAGTAATATATAATTAAATTCAAATGTGTGCAATTATTGTTATTCTATTGAAAAAACTGTAATATCTGTATAAAATAATATTTTGAAGATTTTCTGATTTGTAGATTTTTAATTTTTCCGCCAGGTACAGCATTCCCTTTTGATACCTTCAGACAGATGCACAGTGGGGCAAAATCCGGAAAAGCTGGCCAAAATATGAAAATGTTATTCGAATTGCACGAAAATTCGTATACAGGTGTTTTTGAGGATGCTAAGTAAAAATACAAAATAAAAATTTAAAAAATGGCGGATACAATATCGTGGAACAAAAACTACAATGTCTCGAAAGTTATTCCATTTGTATGAAATTTCGTAAACTTCTCAGGATGCTAATTAAGATTCAAAAGTTAAACTTTAAAAATAAATAAATAAGTAAAATGACAGATTAAAAGTAAAAACAATCTCTATAAATAAAAGGAATTCCGAGGATAATTAATTGAGGCACAGGGGAAAGCAAATCTTGGCAATGCGCCAACTCGGTCCAGAGGAAGCAAATCTTGGCAATGCGCCAACTCGGTCCAGAGGAATATCATTAAGAAATATAAAACAGATAATGTATTTATCACAAAAAATCGTCTGCTAAGAAAATATCAACACTTTAACACGAAACTAACGCAATCGTTGGATACATGTTCCCTCCCGTGTTTCTCATTGCTCATTTTAAGTATTTTTAGAGTTTAATATTAGTTGTTGTTTTTAAAACTGATTTTTCACAAAGTCAGCTGCGACGTATTTCAGACAATGCATTTCTGCATGCTTCCAGTTATTGATAAAATCATACAAATTTCAAGTTCGTTTAATATTGCTAATACGGACCCGGGCAACGCCGGGCGGGTCAGCTAGTTTGATTTAAATAAAATTTAAAATTTCGAGGCTAAACTTAAAAAGGAATTTTCAAGGAACCAAGAGACATTTAATCGAAATTTAAGTACATTAAAGGAAAGTAAAATACTAGACTATTTATTTTTTAGATTATTAAAATAAAAAGAAAATATATTCCAGAAATTCACCTTTAAAATCAATTGTAATATAATAAAAAGATTCTTCAGACGTCAAGGTGTCGAAATAGTTAGCAGAGCTTGTTCGCAGTATTAGAAGATCCTGTGACTCTTAGGATCAATTATTTTTAATTTCTTCTACAAAAATTTACCTAAACTTGAAATGAAATAATCTGATGACATTAAAAGACATAAAATACCTTTCATTTTCTTGCGCTACTGCATGTTTGCGATAAATCTTCTCGATGCCTTTTGATCAGTTTGTTGCATGACTCTTGAGTATCTTAAGGCATTTGGCAAATTGGCAGTAATGAAAATAATGTTATTTCTTTGTCATTAATAAATGGTTTGTGCACTGAAATTCGCATATAGAACCAGGGATGTAGTTTAAATGTACGAGCTGTTTGTTAAGAAAAATCTTCGAAATTGATCAAATAAATGACATGGATACAAGAAATTACTTATGACATAAAATCGTTTTATCAAATATTCGTATAAGCTCGTTATAGAAGCATAAATAGTTGTGTTTTCAAAGAATCGTCGAATTGTATTGCCATCATTTGTGCTTCCAAATCTGTGATTTGGTTTCTTAACAAGAAGTCTTAATTGTAAACGAAATATTTTTTGCATATTTTATTTTGCAATTTCAGTGTTCTTCTTTTCATGCAGAGTACGAGCTTTCCATTTTTTTTTCTATCCAGTTTGTCTGAGAGGTGTAAGCCCTCTCTAAGCACCTTAGCATGTAACGTAGATAGTCTGAATTCTAAATTATCTCAATCCACTTTCAATAAAAAAATGTCAGGTCGATAAGATGCTGTTTTGATGCTGTCTGGCATAGGTAGCAACATTGAGTATAACACTAATTCGTTTTTAACGACTTTTTCTTCTGCATCAATGATTGTATTAAACGAAATAAGTTTATGCTGCTAGTAATTAATGCAATCCCATTCATTGACAGTTGCTTCCGTATTTCTTGAAAAAGAAAAATGGATCTTGATTGGCCCGATAAAATCAGTGAAATGAAGATCTCGATATTTTCAAATTGACGATTCATGAATTATTCACAACATTTATGTATTCTAGTAGCACGGGAGAAGTGAAAAATATATTAGAACCTCCTACCATCTTCATAGCTAAATATTTGTTTAAATGTACTTAGATTAGATGTGTCATCACATCCTCACTTGTAAACCAAATCCAAATTGCTAATGTAGGCGAAAGTCACATTCATAAAGATTTTCACTCGCATTAATGAAATACGCTCAGTAGTTCTTATCATCAAATATAGCCATTGACAAAATAATTCTTCTAATTATAATAGAACAAACAAAATTACTACCTATAAAAATAAGAAAATGTTATTCTACCGGATCAGTAATAGAGAATTATTTTCATTTTTTCATTACTAAGCTTACTTATCAAATTAATGTAATCTTATGATTATATTATTTATTTACAATATAATAGGAAATAAACTATTATAAAATTGAATAATTCAAAAATTTGAAAAATATTTATCAGCTAAATTATGTGAAAAGTAGTCAATTTCAAAATTTTTGAGGCGGCCGTAAAAGTGGCATTTTTACTTGAGGTTACTAAAATATGCGTGAAATGCAGAAAGGCAGTTGGTTTTTTATGAATCAGTAGACAATAGCCCAAGTTATTATTTCCATTAAATTTCGTTGCGGAACACTGTGGAACATTTAAACTTTTTGATGTTTAAAAGCAAAAAAAATAAAATGAATTCTAAAAATTTTTATCAAAAATGACAATGAATTTATTAATTTTTACGTGCTTAACATAAATTTTGTAATACATGCAAATAAAGTACATACTATCATAGTGTAAATCCATTTCAAATCATTAAAATCGGATAATATTATAAAATATAGCACGCGTTTAGAGGAACTGTTGTTTTGCTGTTTTTGTTCGCTCTAAATGATATTCCTTCAAGCATCATTTTTGAAATGATGCTGCTTGTAAGGGCAAAGCAAAAATCTCTTTTTAAATACAGTTTCTAATTCTCCAAACATTATTCTAGCCAACTGTACAATCTAAATTCCCTAAATCGTAACTTCATTTTTCGACTTTTGGCCAGCTTTTTGGGTTTTTGCCCCACTGTGAGATGGGGGCATTTGTTTATGTCTAATAGTGACCTATAACCAACTGCTCTCATCATAGTAACAGATAACATCAGAAGCATTAAATTAATGACTTGCTAAGAAAAAGAAAATTTCACTAGTCCAAAGTAAATATTTTCCTCCTATCAAATTTCATTTTTTAACTATGTACTTTTACAAGAAGTCAACTGCAACTTATTCTTTTATAAAAAGAACGATTTTTAAATGTTTTGGCTATGAAAAAATAATGATAATGCTTCTAGATTTACCATCATTTCGATTTTGCTTAAACTATGTGGTGATTGTACCTTGGGACAGTAAGCTATGTTGATGTGTCCGATGGTATAACAAATGCATGGTTTGCAATAATTTGCATAAATAAAAGTATTTTTTTTACTTATTTTACAGAAAATTCCACAAAACATGTGAAATACAGTAAAGAAAACAATTCAACTAAATTTGAGACTTTGCATAATGTGAATTTGCTAGATCTCGATAAACATTTTTTCCCCTATGTGATGCAATATTCTAGAGAGCACATGTCTTGATGTATTTTTCTGGGTTTTGAATCAATTTTAAAGGCATATTCATGTATTTTACTGTGTTGTTAGTCATGGATGACACAAAAGCCATATTTTGATTCTTACAATAGAGAAATGCAGGGATGTTAAAATTATTTTGTTTACCCAATCCTACCTATTCTTCCATTAAATTACAGCCACTTGAACAGAAAACATATTACAAGTCTTGTTCTAATGAATAGGTGATATCATATCCTGGACAGCCAATCACAATAATGTTGTAGTAGAAGTTGTTGAAAATGTATTTTTAAAAACTTTCACACCATCGAATATTATTAAAGGTTTTAAAGTAACAGGCATTTATTCAATCAATCAAAATTAAAGACGAATTTTTAATAATTGATAGACCACTTTATTCAAATGAAATGTCGAATGAAACAGCTGAATTTATAGCACAAAATGTGTTATCAGATGTATGCATAACAAGTTTACCTTCACATTCTAAAAATGTTACATCCCCAGTAATGACTAGGGTAATTTTTGATAGCTGCAGCTCGTAAAAGCAATGTCTGTAGAAGAAAAAGAAAAACTTGCCTTTTTACAGTTTTTTTTTTTAGTAGAAATCAAAATCGCCAAGCAAAAGACAGCTGTAGAAAGAAAATTAAAAAAATACTTCCAGAACAAAATAGCAATTTTGAATCTGTAATGATAAACTTGTTTTATCTAGTACTAAAGATGGTGACAATATTAATTATGACCATACCACAGACATGTTAGAAGTAAGAAATCAAGAAAGTAGATTACTTTCTTACAAAAGTATCAGGGAAAATTTTTTTCTCTTCCATGGATCTGAAATTAGTTAATGTCTTGCCCATGATGGAAACTTGAATTTTATTCTCTATTTCCTTGGAAAACAAAAATTTTGTTGGAACAAAATTAGTTATTGTTCTTTGACAAAATATTGTATTAGTTATTGTCAAAGGTGGTTAAATACATCATTTTGCTCGCCAGTGGCGAGTAGATTTTCTGGCAAGGCAAGTGCATTTTTAGTTTTCAAAAAACTGTAGACAATAGAGACATTATCAGAGACACTTTTTCAATCTAGATATTTTAACTTTCCAAATTATTACAGTGTAAATATGGTACTAAGTTCTATCTTATATTAAGCTTATCTCTGTTGCATATATTTCTTAATTTTATAGGAAAAAAAGAACTACGAAACTGTATTCTAGTAATAGTAATTTCGTGTGCGATTTTGTCATAACTATTTTCAACTGTGTGTGTGTTGCATCTTGCAGGCTGGTGAAATAAATCCTTGGCAGGTAAGAATTTTGAAAAATTCCCCACTCCTGGTTATTGTGCAAAATTATTAATTAGTTATATGTCTATTGCCTGAATTATGTAGTACGTCCCAAGGTACAACAGGGGGACAGTTTGCCTTCCCTACTTTAAATGAGTGGCAACTTTTTATTTTCAAATTGCCTGAATTTCTAAAAATATAGTATAGAGAAATATGTTGGTGTATTGAAATGCTGCCTTTAAATTTTAAATTGGATTATTATTTCTTTGAAGTAAAAAATTAAAATGTGAAAACTATCCCAAGGTACAACACTCTCCCCTATAAAATAAAATTTACTACCAGTCAAAAAAATCTCTCCATCTCTTGAGCCTGAAGGTCTTGCACCCATGTTCAGATTTATCCTTTTTTCCAGCCATGCTTTCTAGTATGTATGATGATACAGTAAAGGGCTACTGTATATTACAAACTTACATTCACTATCAAATCTTTCAAAATAAATGGAAGACAGATGTAGGTTACTTTAAATGATTAATTTAAAAATAAAAAAAGATTTCAGAAAAAAAAAAGAATAAAAATTACAACCAAATGGAATATTATTACTATCAAACCTTACCTTTCTGATTTGTAGATTTTGAATTCTTCCACCAGGTACATCACCTCCTTTTCAGTATCAATTTTTAAATCCATATTTAATAAAATGTTACTGACAGTCCTGGAAGGAAAATGATATTAAAAAAATTAGATTGCAGCAAATCATTTAAATAAGAGATGAAAAAAAAATTATTTTGAAAAATAAAAGGGAAAAAGATTATGCAAAACCAAACTAAAAAAAATCTATTAAAAGTTATGAAAATAAGTTACAACTTTCTAAAATTTCATTTATTAAACAACACATATTTTTCATGTAAAAAGTAGCCTTAAGATTTGTGAAAAACTTGATCAAATATGTGATTTATGAGAGTTAGAGGATAAAACTAATCAACTAACATCAAAAAATGATAAGAAGCATATACAATTGAAAATTATTATTGAAATCCAAATTGAGGAATAAACAAATCACATTAACTTATTAAAATTTTAAAATATAACTTTAAAATAATTACACATATCAGAATAAGTTTAAGCGCATATTATTTAAGTTTTTAGCATGATTTTACATTATTTTCATAAATACTGGAAACTAAATGCAATTCCACACAGTTACATTGCAAATGATAGTAAAATTAAGAGGACAATTTTTTTTTTCTTTTTATAATTATGTTGGTTGATAAAGCTTGGGCTTTAATATATTTCCCTACCATATATGTAAACAAAATTCCATGACTTTTGCAATAATGGCAGTGAATTTTAATGCTACTAAAAACTTATTTTAATAGTTCTTTTACTGCTGGGTAATTCTCAAAATAGGAGAGAATTTCAGTCTTTCGGTGTACAAAAAAAAAAAAAAAATTGAGAGGTTTTCTGACATGTTTTTATATTTAGATATGTTTGTCTTAATATTATTCATCATTTGCACTTAAGAATTACTCACTTTTTAATTAAAAACACCTTAAAATAACAGAATGAATGTTCAAAATGTCATTAGCATGGATGTCCACAGCAGCTGTGCCTTGTATATGCTAACATTTTTGAAGAGTTAATATCATGTATATAAAATAAAACAAATGTTATTCTTTGTTTAAATTAATCAAGGAGAGGATTTATCCAATAAATTTCTTTTTAAAAATAAAATTATAGTATATTTAAAAAAATTAAAATTTGTCCTCCATATTCTATTTTCAAAACAAGGTCATACTATAACAGCTGGTTATTAATCAAAATTTCATTTTCACATATGACAATAGTTTGAAAATATAAAGTTTCTCCATGGGAACAAGTAACCATTTTATCCCAGCCTGAAAATAGAAGCATGTATGGTATTTTAAGAATAGAAGTTAAATATTAGGCGAGTACATCAATTATATGTCATTAGAATGGATAATAATTTTCATGTTTATTTTATAGTTAAAATTTTTATTTTACTTATTTGCATAGAACTTTTGCGTTTTAAAAAGCCCCAGAAAGGACTATTGCATTGTGATTATATTATGGCTCATAATCTTATTTAAATTAAAGTTTGTCATTAGCATGGTATTTTCTGTCCATGCTAAAGACTCCTATGTGCATAAATGTAACCAGTGCTTATATTGTATCCTTTATAAAGTTTAATTTTACATATAAATTTAGGTATTACATTTATTATCCCTAAAATATTCATTAAATCTGTCAGAAAATCACTAAGACAGCTTCTTACATTGTTAGTGTTAGAATGTTGCTTATGTAAACAAAGTTTGCTCTTTGGTTCACAATGCTGAATTTCTTTAAAATATTCTATAAATATCTATTCATTAATTTAAAAGAACACATTTCTTTTTATATGGAATTTTAATTGGCCCTTGTTCTTTTTTTTTTAAAAATTATCTGAATATGGGGGAAAGTATAACAATAGGCAGAGAGAGAGAGAAAAAAAAAAAACTTACAAGAGTGTGAAAAAAAAGGAGAAAATTAAAAGAAAATACTGATAAACATCAAAAACTTAAACACAGGGATGAGAATGACAAAAAAGTAAAAAATCTGAAAACTGCGCAAACGACATTTGAGCTATAATACTTATGAATTTCAAGCTGAATAAATATTTTAGTTGCTATTAAAATTTATATATTACATACAATTTGGCTTTAAGCAAATTAAAAAGGAACTGTTAGAAAGAATTAGGCAGAAATTATTTACTTACTGAAGTGAAAAGTCTATTTCACCAAGATACAGAGTTTAATAAAACCACTAACATGAATATTTTTTAATTGTAATAAAAAAAAAAAAATAATAATAATAATAGATATTTTTCTTGAAACAGCAAATCACAATAATTGCAACCACATTAAATATATGATAGAACAGAGTTCCTACTCTTTAAAAAATAATAATAAAATAAATAAATAAATAAAATAAATAAATAAATAAAATAAATAAATAAGTTTTTAAGGAATTAAATTGATCATAATTGATTGTTAAAGGTGCAGCAAGCCAACCACTAAGAATGAAGATTTATGGAAAAATAATAAAAATAAATTTTTTAAAGTGTTATTTAAAAGACAAATTAATAATACTATGGAAAACATATTAAAAATTCAGAACATTAAAAGCAATTGAGAAAAAATGGACTAGTATATTAAAGTACAAAAACAAAAGTAAAAAACTAAGGAAAAAATATAAAATTCTCCCAAAAATTTAATTGGTGAAATTTCTTTAAAAATTGAAGGAAAGTCTGAAATTCAGACTAAAGTCTGAAGAATCTCATCCCTGTAAACATCAGATATATATAAAAGCAAAAGAATTGGTACAAATAAAAATAAGAGAACACAGATCACAATGAAAAACTTAGAAATTTAAGGGCATACAATTATTTGTAAAAACAGGGTTTCATCTTTAAAGAGAATAAAAACAGTTGAAAATGGAAACTATTTGCTGAAAAAGAAAGCTAATAAATATGGAAAAAAATATTTAAACAGGAAGAAAATAAAAATTCCTTAATATATTTATTTCATGCAATTTGTTTTGTCATTAGCATGGCTCATAAAATACTAATTTTTTTTTTTTTTTTTTTTTTTTTTTTTTTTTAAGTTAATTTTTAAATATTTAGCTCTGCTGACTACATGTAAAGTATACCTAATACTATATTAACAACACCTATTTTTTTCAGAAATTTTGCTAACAGTAATTTTTTTAAGATTTCACTTTTGAAAAAGTCTCCTATTTTGAGAATCACCCTGCTTCATATGTCCCTTTAAAATTGTTATAACATTAAGGCTTTATAATGTAACTAACTGAAAGCCTATTAAGTATAATGATAATGAATACAAATATAATCATGAACAAAAACTCTTTACATTGCATAATATTCATAAACATTTTACAATATTTATCACTTAAAATGTATTAATGTAACCCGAAAAATACTCAATATTGATGAATATATCTATTTATCTAATATATATATTTGTGAATACTTAATTTGGTTATCTGCAAATTTTTTTTTAAGAAGAATATGTTTATAATAATAAATTTGCTTTGCTTTATTACTTGAATAAACTATTTGACATTGGACAGTTGCATTGTAATGTATGGGCTAAATTTAGAGAACTTCAATTCTTATATTTAGATAAAATATAGATTAGATATATATAGAAGATAGATATAGATTAGATAGATATAGAAACCAAAAGCATGACTTGATGCTAAAAATAAATTCCTAAATTTTCTAAAATTCAACACTTTTATAATTTTCTTACAAAAATTGTATGGGAAATTTTAAAACTTTAACAGAAACGTGTTGATAAAGCAACAAAATGCTATCCTTAACTGTTGAGGACTCTTAAATTTAGAGGAACCTCCAATCTTTCTTTGGAAATACATAAACTAAAGATCAGTTTTTCCAAATAATTGTATATCAACAAATTTTTTCAGCCATCAACTAGCAACTAAATTTTGTACAATATGTTTGTAATTATTTAAATCTACTTACAGCATGTACTTTTAAATACTTGATAAATATATTTTTACACTTTAATTACTTTTTTATCATTAAAATTGAAATCTTAAAAATCTAAACCCCCTTTATGCATGGGAAGACTGTCTTAATATTTGTGATTTTGACATTCACGGAATTTTCTAAAAACCTAATCCTCACAAATGTTAAGGGATTACTATATATGTGTGTGTTAAAAATTAGCTCTTTTTACCAGCAATAGGTTAAGCATATTAAAGCTATATACAAGCATGGTATAAAAAACTTATCTATTTGAAGATTGAAAGAGAAATCCTATGAGTCTGCTTCCTATGAGCAAAAATGAACAAATAAAGGCTATATTTTACACTTCATATTCTACAGCAAGGATCTTTTAGTACACCTGAGTAATAAATATCAGTTACATTACTACTGAAATATTGTAACATCTTTAAGGTATCCTGTTAATTATTTTCTCCATAGTTTGTAATGCAGCAGAGCTCTTTTGTGCTTTTCTGTAAATCAATAATAAATTCTATTCCTTATTCCATAGAAAGAATGTACTGCACCTATCAATGTATATCAATTTCATTATGTTTAAAACAGACGAATTTTATTAAAATGCACTAGAAGCAATCTTTCCTTTATATAACAGAATTCTCTTGTATGTCCTTGTAAATGAACTGTAAATGCTATACACAATTTCAATAGAGAATGATCTGTTGTAAATCTCAATACCATAAACTTAGCTCACAATAAAGTATATTTACCTGAGTTAGAGCAAACCAAAATCAAATACTTCTCAGCTTTGTTGGAGTGTTGAAATGATGATGAAAATGTTAAAAACAATCAAACATGTTTATAATATGAAAGATTTTCATCCTTTTTACAATTACAAAGACAGTATCATAGCTAATGAAGGAAAACATCTGTTCATTTCAAGGTGATTTTCAACAGCAATTAGGTTAAAATTGGATATGAAATCATTTTCTCTCTCAGTGATAATATTTTTACATTACATCAAACTGTAGTAATTTATCAGTATCAGGCAGAGCTTTCAATCACTAAAGAGACCCCCCCCCCCTTCCAAACCTAAGAAAATGTAAAGAAATATTTTTGAGTTCTGGAAAAACATAAAGGCAAGCAAAAGCCACATCTTTGTCAGATTTACAATAGAGCCATAAAAAGGAAAGAGTATAAAAATTGATTTGTTTCTTTCTTTAAATCTGGATTTTGTGCCATATTAACCATTATATCTCTTATTCTGTTGTAAAAATAAAAAGAACACATGAAATCAATAGCTAAAAAATTGCAGTGACTGCAGTAATGTTAGACAAATTTTTCTAAAAAATTTATGTCAGGGCTTGAATTTCAGGGCGGGATGGCGGGATTCGCGGCCAAAATTTTGAAATCCCGCCCAAAAAAATAACGTGGGCGGGAGGCTCCCGCCCAAAAAATTTTGCATTTTGAAACTATGATTAACTCCCACGACCGTTTTGCGAATTTTGTGATATTTTCGTGCGACTAATCGGCACATTTTGCAAGTTTTTTTTTTTTTTTTTTTTTTTTTTTTTTACCGCGAAAGGTCATTTAAAATCACGATCTTTTCCGCGACCGATTGGCAAATTTCACAATTTTTTTCCTGCAATCGATTGACGAGTTTCTATTTTCAGCAGCGAAAAAAGGTCATTCTGTTACGAATTTTCAAAAAATAAAATGAAAATAAAAATGAAATAAATTAAAATAAAAAAATAACGAATTCAATTAAAAAAATTATGAAACATTGATGCCGCGGACGCGCTATAGTGCGTATTACGCAAAAAATCGGAGATGGCACACAAAAAAACAGCTATTATGGGTTCCACAGGCTGAATGATTTCATAAAGGTTTGCGAAAAAAAGGCAAATATTGATAAAAGATCGCGAAAAAACGACTAATTTCCCGCAAATTTCGTCAAAAGATTCGCGAAAGAATGGCTATTTTCGTCACAGAATCCAGTAAAATAACAGTTTTCGCCAAAAAAAGTTGCAAAAAAACGTCAAATTTCGTCCAAAAATCGCGAAAAACGACAAATTTCGACAAAAGATTCACTATAAACGACAAATTTCCTCTAAAGATTCGCGAAAAACGACAATTTTCGTCAAAAAATCACAATAAAACGGCAGATTTCATCAAAAGATCGCGAAAAAACGGCAAATTTCGTCAAAAAATCCCGAAAAAAAAAACGGCAGATTTCCTGAAAAAATCTTTTTAAAAAAAATAACAGATTTTATTAAAAGATAGCGAAAAAATGCAAATTTTGTCAAAGGGAACCCCTTACTCCGACGTCCCCCCAAAAAAAATATTGCCGGAAGTGTATTTTCCTGCTTAAATTTATGTTTTTAATTTATTTCTCTGCTGCTCTAAAATCAGTTTCTGACAGCTTCAAATCTTTCTGAGTTAATGCAAGTCCTAAAAGTAGCCATTCATTAAACAAAAAGTACCCCTTTATTCAATGAAATTATTAGTTTTTTAAGAAAAAGTGTTTTTCGATAAATTTGACTTGCCCCTTTTTAAAAGAAATGCGAACAATAGTGATACTTCTAATCTTATACACTCAAATAAGCATTATTTTATAATTAAATTTGTATCTTGCACATTTAATATTCAGAAATATAATATTGGTTTTAATTATAACAATTAATTATAAATTTATAAATTATAAATTTATTAAAATAATTAGAAGTTTTATTAATTATTATTAAAACAATAATTAGCATTAATTATCATTAAAACAGTAATTAGACCTGTAACAAAAATAATTAGCACCGGGAAAGAATTTACCATCAATAAAAACTAGCAGAATAAAAGTTTTTTTTTTTTTAATACACATTTTGCATAATTATTCTGAATTGCTGTTAAAAATTGCTTCAATGATATTTTGTCATGTCTGTATTCTGGTAATTCTTTAAATAACACATAAAATAACAACGGGTTTTAAACATTTTTTCCCTCCCTCCCAAACAGCTGAACTCCCCTCCATTTATAAATGTTGGTAGGGAGACTCCCCTCCTTTGAAAAATTGAATTTCAAGCCCTGTATGTTATTAAATTAATTTTAGCATTGATAAACCAATTAATAATATGTATGTTTAATTATATGTGTGTTTTTAAGATTTTTATTATCCTCATGAATTATTATAAATATTAGTTAATACAAAGACCTCGATTTCATATTAACTGAGTTCAACTACACATATTTTTTTACTCTTTTTTTAAGCATAAAAAATTTTTTAAATTCCTGTAATATTTGTTTTAAAAATAGAAAAACATTTCCACTCTCTGTAAAAAATGAATTAAACTGCTATTTATAATTATGTCACACACACAAGAGGAAGAATTGAATTTGTTAATGTCTAGAAAATAAAATACACACTAATTTTTTTAAGTTTCAAAAACCCAAAGGTGGGCACTTACTTTGATAGAACTATAAGATTCCCATTCTGATAAGCATCTCTCTTAACTTTTCGCCATAGAGTAAAACATTCTTTTGTCTTATTTTCATGGACTGTAAGAGATTTAACTATGTATTCTAAAGCTCTTTCATGATTCTTTGTTAGGAAACAAACGTAAACAAACAGTTCATGCAATTTCCAGAGAGTAACCTAGATTTTGAGATAAAACAATATTTATTTTCAAAACTACATTTTCCTAATTAATATTTTTAAATGTAAGATTTTAAAAGAAACAGAAGAGGGAGTCATACAAAACTTTATTTAGATACTGTATATATAGGAGAAATAAATTCAAATTATCAAAAAAAAAAAATAAATCATGAAACCTTTATTAATTAAATGACAAATCCATTATTTTGTTATTTTACTTTCAGGAAAATTAATCATACATTAAAAATGAACTATTCTTTTAATGTAAATTTGCAAATAAATAATGATTTTCAAGAATTTAAAAGTCTGAAACAATTACACACACCAAATTTTTCTGCGATCTTCAGACATAAAGTTTTTCCTTAGACAAAATCAGCAATTTATCTGTGATATTTTAGCAAAATTGATGTTTTTTTCAACAATCTTTAGACAAAATTTGTATTTTTATGCGATATTTTCTCAAAAACAGCTTTTTATCCACGATCTTTTGACGAAATCAGCGTTTTTTCCGTGATCTTTTGATAAAATTGGCCTTTTTTTTCCAATGATCTTTTGACAAAATATTTTTAAGCGATCTTACATTGAAAACGGCTGGATTTTTTTTTTTTTTCATGATCTTTAAATGAAATCGACATTATATCCGCAATCTTTACACGAAATCGGCGTTTTCTTGCAGTCTTCAGACGAAATTAGTGTTTTATCTGCGATATTTGGTGAAATTGCCATTTTTCCCTCGATTTGCACAGGAAATTTGCATTTTCCAACGACCTTTTGACAAAGTTCGTAGACAAAAACATCGACAAAATCGTTTTCCCACAAAATATTGACGAAATGTGTGCTTTTTCGGCAATCCTTTCACGAAATTTGCATTTCTCCACGATTGATTTTTTCAGAACGCAAAACAGTACAAGTTGGCAACTATGCGGAACTGATAACCCAATTTCAAATTTTCGGAAGAGGATACTTTAAATATTTGGAAATTTCGGATGAGAATCACCCCCCCCCCCTGATTCTTACAAGAAAAGGTACAGAATTATGATAAACTAGAATCTGGCCCCTCTCCACACACACACACACACACACCATCTTGAAAAAGACTACTGTATTTTACAAGTGTTTGTTATTTGGCCAATTCCAGGAAAGAAGACAATAGCCCTTCTCCCCTCACCAACTATCCCTTCATTATGATAGTGACATTCAGGGTGTACTCAAATCCAAACTGCTTATTTTCTCATTTTTAAATTTTTTTTTTTTTTTTTGTTCTGAAACACATCAAATTGGTAGATTTTCTTATTCAGAAACTATATGATGTGCCATGCTCGTCAGTTTTTTGATAAATGCAAAAAAATAGATGAAATTGGCATTTTGAATCAAATTACCCTAAGCAAGAGAGCTTGGAAAGAAAAAATAATCATACTGAGAAAATAATTGATTATAAATCAATTTCCAATTAATTTAGTCAACAGCTGTGCTGGACACATGACCAGTTTCCTTATTTTTTTCCTTATTTTTGTGCCCATTTTTGTTTTCCCATATATTGGTCTTATATCAGCTGATTTTGGCCAAGTTCTATTTTATTTTCTTGGTTAGATTTTTTTCTTTTTTTTTTTTTTTTTTATTACAAAAAGCACTTTCCCTTAAATTGTTTCCACCAGTGTATATTAGCATAATCTAGTGTTTGTGTATGTAAAATGCATTTGCAAATTTTGATTGTATTGATATATTTAAATAACTATGGGCATAGTTTAACTTTCTACTCTCCTATGTTTAAAGTGACTATACAAACTGATGTTTTTGCAAAGAGCCAAATTTCTCAGTTAGCCTACAACCAGGGTTCTCGCCAGCTTTTAGCCAACATTAGCGATTTGCCGAATAAGAAATAAAAAACAGCTGCCAAATGAAAACAAATGTTAGCAAAATAGATTCGGCGTGAAACACTGAAAAATGTATCTATAATCTCTTATTGTATCCCTTTTTCCAAATGTTCTAAAATAACCCCCCTTTTTTTAGTTGCTTATAAAATATAAATTCGACTATCTGCTAGAAATATTATTATGTAAGTGCATTCAAAACATCTCCCAGTTCTAAATGTGTAAATGCTTCAGACATTCTTTTAGCAAAGCAAATGAAAATCAAAAACAGCTATTATAGATTTACTGTTGTGAAAGTATGCGCTATAAATTGTTATGAGATTTTGATTCAATAGAAAAAATTTCGCAGACCAAAGATTTTTTGTATACTACTAATAAATAGTATGATAAATGGCTAATTTCAACATCGTATTGCAGTAAAACTTTTTTTTATTTTCGGCTTGATTCAAATAATTTTGTTTGTGTTTTTTACGGCACGGCGAAAGTACATAGATAGTGATTAACTGATGATAAATATATATCCCATAATCTTTTCTGTTTTTGGATGTTGCTAAAATAAATTGATGTTAAATAAATTGATGTGTGTCAGTATGTTTATAAATAGAACAATCTAAATGGCATGGTAAAACTGAATGTGTAAAGTGATATCCAATCCTTCAACAGTGCGGATAAGAATCTGTACTGGCTAACGCATGCACATACATACAAATAAAAAGAGAAGAAATTGAGCAATCGCAATTTGGTGAGTCTAATTGTTCTTTTACTCGTCAAATGCAGCATTCTGTCACAATTTGGCACAATGGTGAGTGACAGCGATAACCCTGCCTACGACATATAAATCATTTTTAAAGTAAAGCTAAAATTTTAGAAAACTTACTTGAGTTTCCTCTGTCTTATATTCAGATAATGAAGAACACTTTGTAAATACACAATCAGCAGTTTCAAAGAAAAAGACACTCTCAGAATACCACAGTTCACCTAAACCATATAGTGTCATAGCAATACGAGCAATGCAGGAAGCTACATAAAAATAAAGTTTAACATCAGAAAGAATTCTATAATTTTATATAAAATTAAAATAAAACAAGCTGTTGGTAAATGTTAGATGTAACTAATTCAGCCATTATCTGGTACTAGGCCTTTTTATTGAATATCGGCATAAAAGTGCCAAAACATAAAGCTAAAAAAGAGGGCTTTTAAAAAATATTTTTAAATTATTCATTTCTGTCTAAAGTTTATCCACAAGAGTGGATAAAGAAAAAAAATCTGAAAATATGATTAAGCTCAAATTTTGTAAAAACTAAAAAACACGTTTTTGTAGACAAAGAAAAAATGTATAATAAAAAAGAAAAGTACACAGTTAAACTGTTGGTATTGAGCTCACAAGCTATTAAAACTAACTGTATAATATACTCATATTTCAAAGTGTGAAATACCCATTTAGTTAAATTAAGGGGAGAAAGATTATTCCCCTCACCTGTTTTTCCTTTTTATATTTAATAAATGCATCTCCAAATCTAATCACTGAAGGCCTTATCAGAATAAACCAGTATATCAAATTTGAAGCGAATAGAATATTTCCGCATGGAAAACCCATTTATCTAAATAAAGGAAGGCAGGATTAGCCGCCCTGTTTCCATCTTTCATACTTAACCAATGAATTACCAAAATTAATCAAGGAAGTGCCCTATCAGAATGAAACTAGATACAAAACTTATAGCAAATTGAATGATTCAGTATGAAAATCCATTTATATAAATTAAGGCCAAGGGGAGGGGGGAGGAGTTAGGCCCTTGTTACCTCTTTCATACTTAATGAACCCCAAAACTAATCAGAAAGTACCTTATCATAATAAACCTACATACAAAATTTAAAGCAAATTGAATAATTCTGCATGTAAAACACATCTAAATTGAGGGGGGGAATTAGCCCTTCCCCAATCACCCCCCCCCCCCCCCCGTGTCCAGGAATGAAACTAATCAACGAATTAAACTAGCCACCAAAGCTAATCAGGAAAGTGCCTCAACAGAATGAACATATATACAAAATTTAAAGGAAATCGGTGAGACATGTTTTGTTTTATGCATTTCTTTCATTAAAAAAAAAAAAGAAAAAAAATGTCAAATAATTGATTTCCTAGCCCCCCCCCCCCCCCAGATAAAACTGGAAAATTTCAAATTTATGAAAACTCAATTAAGATAAAAATCTGAAAAATCTCATGCCTGGTTTTATGATTACCTGTTTTTTATGTTACTATTATTATTATTGCACTTTTTGAGTTATAGGGGCTTGTCGAGAAAGAAAAATTTTTTATACAAATATCTTAGGCAACCGATTTACTGTTTTTTTTTTTTTTTGTATGTTTGTTAAAGTAATTTTTTTTTTTTTTTTTTCAATTTATTGGAATTTTTCCTTAAGGGTCATTCCATATCAAATCAACCAAAAAAATTCAATATTCAACCTGATCATTTCTGATTTAAATGAAAGTGCCAGGGATCATTCTCTATGATGATATAAATTAGAGCATATTTTTATTTTTTGTTTATCACTTTAAATATTCATACAGTTAATTATTTAAATTTTAAAAAATCATCATTTTTTTACTTGCATAAATAGTTTCAATTTTGAATTTCTCAAGTTCTATCTATCACACATAGAAAATTTTCTGACCACTCATTTCAAAGAGGAGTTTGTAAGGTTTAATTTGATATGCAAGTTGACTATGTATAGTTAAAATAAATAAAATTTAAAAAATTTTTTAATTTTAAATTTGAAAATTTTTTAGATAGTTATTTTTAAAAATCTCGAAAAAATTGTATGTTTGTTGTAATATTATAAGCTTAAAATTCTGAAATTTTTAGAGTGGTATCTCAATGGGATCAGGAGTTATTAAATAAAAGCTGAAAATTACCATACAAATCATAAATAAATGACAAAATAGGTAGAAATATACTACTATTTTAATGGTAATTTTTGCTTTTATTTAATAATACCTGATCCCATATTGAGATCCCACTCTAAAAATTTCAGAATTTTAAGCTTATAATATGACAACAAACATACAATTTTTTCAAAATTTTTAAAAATGACTATCTAAAAATTTTTTAATTTCAAATTTTAAAAATTTAGAAATTTTATTTATTTTAACTATACATAGTCAACTTGCACATCAAATTAAACTTTATGAACTCCTCTTTGAAATAAGTGGTCAAAAAATTTTCTATGTTTGATAGAACTCGAGAAATTCAAAATTAAAAACATGTAACCAAGCCTAGAGATGGGAATGCTCGGAAAAAAACCAGAAAAATTGGGAAAAAAAAAACAGGTTTTTTGGGGGGTTTTTTCCCCGAAGGCTTATTTTTCAATTTTTCAGAACTGGAAAAATTGAAATTTCAATTATGAAATAATGTAGTTAAAATTTTGTAATAGCTACATTCTCATACTTTTTATTTTATTTATTTTTATGTTGAGTGTCCCACATGAAAACTTTAATGTGGGTAATCTGATCTCTGAGCAGAAATCTGTTTGAGAAGACTTGAAAGGAGCCGTCACACAGGGTTGGCAAGTTTCTTCCGCAGTGGAAAAAACCGAGGAAAAAACCATGGAAAAAACCGTCCGGAAGAAATAGAAGAAACTGTTTTTCTTTAAGAATTTACCAAATATTTTCAATTTTGTAAGATATAATAAATATCTTCTTCCTATAATCTAATATAAATTAATTTCACTCCACCAAAACAAATTTAATTAAGCATATATGCTAAATTAATAATTGCATCAGTTTTTTAACCACGATCACACATAACACTTAGCTAGAGATTTTCAACCATTGGCTAAAAGAAAAGAAATTTTACCCAAAATATACAAAATCAGATAAATGTTATCCATTTCAATTTAACGAACATATTTTATTATTACTTAAATTTCAGAAACTAGTAGTAAATAGTAGAGATTCTTTACTAATGGTAGAATGAAACAGATTTAAATAAAAGCTATTAATTTGCATCAATTTTATTAATGTAAATAATGTATAATAATTACTATATTAAATAGAGATCAATCAAAAATATGGTTAAAGATAAAAAACCAACGATTATAAATGCACAAATAAAGTAAGAAAAGGTAGCAAACAGCCGTTTCGAATCTACTATGGAGATTCTTCATCAGTGCAAAACTCAGCGAGCTAGAAAAAGCAAAACTGAGCTAAGAGACAGAGAGACGCAGGCTTATATACCTGCTACGGAAACGATCCCGCCTAAAGGAAAGCAACCAATGAGAAGAGAGCAGCCTAACAACTGGCTGGACAAGTAGCGACATCTACCGGAGAATAAACAAAACAAAAACTAAAAAACGAGGGGAAAAAAATGGTTTAAATTAAATTAAAGATTAATTTATTAAGCTGGATCTTTAATTTAATTTAAACCATTTTTTTCCCCTCGCTTTTTAGTTTTTGTTTTGTTTATTCTCCGGTAGATGTCGCTACTTGTCCAGCCAGTTGTTAGGCTGCTCTCTTCTCATTGGTTGCTTTCCTTTAGGCGGGATCGTTTCCGTAGCAGGTATATAAGCCTGCGTCTCTCTGTCTCTTAGCTCAGTTTTGCTTTTTCTAGCTCGCTGAGTTTTGCACTGATGAAGAATCTCCATAGTAGATTCGAAACGGCTGTTTGCTACCTTTTCTTACTTTATTTGTGCATTTATAATCGTTGGTTTTTTATCTTTAAACATTTTTGCACAAAGGCTTTATTTGCTATTTTAACAAAAATATGGTTTTGTTTTTGACCCAAAATCCAAATTTTGCCAAAAAAGAGGGCGAAAATTCAGCCAGATCGAAACATTTAGTATTCCAAAACTCTTGTTTCTTCCTTCGGAAATTTTCAATTTTAGTTATTAATTTGAACTGTATGAATTCAAATGAATGTAATGAATGTAAATGAACTTCATTGTTTATAATTATCAGTCATAATTTATCAACTATCTCATAGAAAAATTTTAGTTTAAATTGCATTAGACTTCAAATATTCTTTGAGAAAGTTCTAGAATAACAAATGATCATTTACAAAAATTATTATGGAAAAAAAATCGAGATGTATATACCTAAAACTAAAATATTTTTTAATTAAATGAGATTCGTATAATTAGAAAATATTTCTTTATCATAGATGAATTAATTACATATTATTGTATATGAAAATAAAGTTTTTGGATTATTACCAGTTTTACATAATTAATAAATACTATACATATAATTAATTTCAAGTATGTATATTTAAGTATGTATTAATTACTTTAAAACAACAATTTATTTATTTATTTTTTTTTTTTATGTTATCATTTTCGGCCAAAATGTAGGAAGGTCATCTAAATTTGGTTTTGGCTTTAAAAACCAGTTTCAATCTATCCTCAGTATTAAAAAAAGTCATTAAAATCTTTATTTTTTTTAGTATAATGCAACATAGTATAGCAAAAAAGTTTTTTAGCAGTAGGATGCTGCAATCAATTTCTCAACTTAAATTGGAGGAAAGTAAAAAATGAAGATTTTTTTTTTCTAGTTCTACACTTCAGGATAGTTTAAAAGCATTTTGACATACCCATAGAAATTTTTAGAACACTAATTAATCTTTTAAAATCAGCATTAAAATATTCATGCTAGATGAAAAATATAAAAAATTACAAATTTATTTATTTACTGTGTTGCACAGTTTAAAATACTGCACATTTATATGAAAATAATATATTTTTATATAAAAAATAAACAATTTGTAGGTAGTTCCTTTTTCTTTTTTTATAAATAGAGCAATTAATAAAAAAACCCAACCTCTACAGTATTAAAAATCCATCAACTGAAATATCTGCTTAACCTGAAGTTTGTTATTAAAAAAATAACTTTTTGCAAAAATAATATTTTTAATAATAATTAAATTTTTCAATTTAGATTTCATGTAATTATACTTTAATTCTTTTACATAGTTAATATACTGTAACTTTGAGCATTTGTTTTGGTTTCTGGTGGTTTCTTCCAGTTTTTTCCATTTCTTCCAGTTTCTTCCGGTTTTTTCCAGTTTCTTCCACTGTCCTGGAAGAAATAGGTTTCTTCCGGAAGAAACCCAACCCTGCCGTCACATTTTTTTCTTGTTTGAAACACAAGACCCTTCGCAAAATTTCTCTTGAAAATAGACATTTCAGAAAAAAGTTTATTCTACAAATTGAATCTTTCGCAAATGCAGTGATTGAAGGAAAAAAAAATCTCAAGCCATATAGCAGCTGAATCTTATCAAGTTGTATATATGCATAAATAACCTTATTAAAAATGTCTAAATAGGACTCTAAAAATAGTAATAATTTCTTTTTCACAAATTCTGAATATATTTTGTATAAGTATATATACAAGAAATTCACAATTTCACAAAATCAGGATTACATGAAAAAAATCTAGATATATAATTAAATGCAACTTCTCTTTTTAAAAGTTAATTCATGTGCAAAATTATTTCAGTAATATGCCGATTAATAGATATGGTAAAATTAAAAATTTAACAAAATTTGAAGAATGCATTTATTACTTTTTTCTATCTTTTCAAGAAGTAAGTATTGAATTCGTGAAAATTTTGACTTCCAGTTTTTGGTGTATTTAAACGTTTTAGAAGGGAACACGATTTGATAGTTTTTGGAAAATATCTGTCACTCTGTGAGTCTGTATGGGGCAAAAATTTTATGGGCACTCGATCTCAAGAACTGAATGCACATAATTTCACAAAACTTTAGATTCAGTTACACCTTGATATAAACTCAAGATGTATAGTTATTAGTGCATATCGCCCAACTGATGGCGCTGCTATGCTGCATTATTCATAATTTCCACAATAGTTCTATCTCAAGAATTAATGTATGTATTTTCATAAAACTTCAGATTAAGTTAATCTTTGATATGACTTTGTGCACATTATTTTTTGGTGTAAATCGCTCAACAGATGACGCTGCATTATTCATGATTATCGCAATAGCGCTATCTCAAGGACTAAAAGACGATTTTTTATCAAACTACAGATTCAGACAGTTCCTGATATATATTAATGTTGTTTAATTTTTGGTGTAAATTGCCCTATAGGTGGCACTACTATGCGGCATTTTTTCAAGATTTCGTTATAGCTGATTAATTGAATGTTTTTTCAAGGTATTGAATCTAAAATTGACCTCCATAATGTATAGTAATGTTGCAAAAACATGGGCAGTTTGTATTAGAAAAGTACAACTGCAATGAAAAAAAAACCATATTTTATTACAAGTAACTATGTTCCAAATTATATATTCCCTCTTGATTAAACTTTGAATTTTTGTAGTTTTTTAAAGCACAATAGAAGTTTATCTCTGTATGTAACTGCTTTTGTTAATTCCTCAAATAGCGAGCATTTTCTCTTTGTAGTGTTCTGTTTTAATAACTGTTCCATTCTTAGAAATATGAAATTATAATATGGAAACATTATTGAATATGGTTTCTTACTCAAGAATAGAATACCAGATTTCAAAATAAAAAAAAAAACTTACATTTAATTAAACTTTTAAAAGAAAATATTTTTCTGGTTTCAGTGAGTAAAGATCTAACAGTCAATTAACCCTATGCTATTTTTTAGTTGCAGACCTGAGTAAGCCAAATTAAAACTAGTTTTGTTTGAATTTAGATTATAAAACTAAATCAAAACTTTGAGTTGAGATTGGAAAGCTATACCAAAACTAAACATATTTTTTAAAGGAAATAAAATTATAATTGTAAGAAAAAAGTGTAATAATGTAAAAAAATACATTTTTTTTAAAGAAACAATGGAATTTTTTTAATACTGATATTGATAATAATGACAAAACTGCAACAATTTCTTTAAACTAGTATCATTTACTAAAAAACTGTACTTATGTAAATGGAATGCATAATTTATTTCATTCCAAACTGCAGACATATTGGCTCAGGTTTTTACATTAGGTCAATTGGTAGTTAAACATGTTACTGAAAAATCATTTCAACAGAGATATGATATAACAAACAATAGTGTTTTAAAAATTCTTAGGCTGTTGGGAAAAAAAAAACTAAACTTTTAAAAGCAGGCTTTGCTACTTTCTTTTTATTTTGTAACATAAAGTGAAAATAATTTTCATTTAATACAAATAAATGGGAAAAAATGTTTATTATTTAATATTCTCTAAGAAAATATAATTTATTTGTTATATTTATATTTATTATATTTATTTTATTATAATGAAAAATCAATTTTTCTGTTTTTTTCCGAAAAAAACCCGGTAAAAAACCAGTTTTTTCCACCTCTTATATTTTTCCAGAAAATTTACATCTCTAAGCAAGTAAAAAAATGATGATTTTTCAAAATTTAAATAATTAACTATATGAAATTTTGAAAAGAAAAAAATATTATGGACATATATTCTCATTTATATCATCAGGCAGAACGATTCCTGAGAATTTCATCGAAATCTGAAATGGTCAGGTTGAGACACTAGTTGATTTGGCTTGGAATGACCCTTAAGGAAGCCCCATTTAACAAAGTTTACTACTTATCGAAATTTTCTGCTGAACCTTGACATTGAACATCATTACCATGTAAATTAATCTCCAAATTACTGAAAATTTTTCTATATAGCAAAGTGTCTTACACTTTTGTGTGTATGCAGCATTCAATTTTAGAGGTTGCTGTTGTGATAGATGAATGAATTTATTAATATTTACATTCAAAAAAAAAAAAAAAATTAAATACTTTGATACCATAAAAAAGGGATTTCAGCTTCACAAAAATGCTATAGATAAATTGTTCAAAAACTTACAAAAATATGAAAATTTTTATGTATATATATATATATATATAAGAAACCTGTACAAATAATTACAGACAGTTTTACGAGCATAAATCAAACACTTTGGGTGAATTTTAAAACATAAGTTAAAATCTTTAAACAACATTTCAATGTATAAATATAAACAAAATGACCCCTCCAAAAAAATCACACACAGCAGTTACAAAGTTATTTTGATCCTATTCCTCAGTGTGCGGGATAAAAAAAGAGAGAGAGTGTGAAATAGATTCAATGAACCCCATAATTCTAGCCCTGAGTACTGGCTAACTGATTGAAAAGTTAAAAACAATAATTTATACATCTTAAAGAAATGACGTATTTGACTGGAAATAATTGAAAAAAGGAATCACTTTGCAAGATCCCTGCACAACAGCAAGAGAAAAGGGGTGCTAATCATATCAATTACAAAAGAAGTATGTGTATAAATATAGTAAGCTTCATAAAAATTTATGCGCCAAACTGAACTACATTTAAAAATAACTTTAGCCTCTGGATAATTCAACTAATGGATGAAATTTGAACAACATTTAGCTATTGTAGATTTCTCACATTCCTACTGTATAACGCAATTTTGGTGTTCTTTCAGCCTAATTCTAATAGCACATTTCACCTGTCCAATGTAACAGAGGTTACACTCAAAAAACTTGCAAATGCCTTAGTAATTATGGTTATCAATTTGATCTTTGAGATATGAGAAAGAGACTTTATTGGTTGGAAAGAAAACAACTTTGAAACTAAACCTATTGAGAATATGAGAAATTTGTGTGACTTTAGGAAAATGAGGTAAGACAATAATATTTTTAAATTCTTTATTTGCTGGAACAGAATTAGTCATCGGAGGTTTAGATAAAGTATGGTTAATGATATTCAAGCCAAATCCATGACTGATGGCAACTGCTTGAATATAGCTAATTTCACAATTAAATAACTCAGAATTTTAAAAAATTTCACAGGCACGTACAATATCAGTATTGAAAGCTGCAAATTTTTGATGAAAAGATGATTGGGTCTATAACCTATAGAGACTCCATTAAAATGGATGTCTTGCTTTCTCCTTCTTAAAAATCTATTAAGAAGGAGAAAGCAAATCTTAGTACAGTAGACTACCTTAAATCCGCACAGCTTGGGACCAGAGGTTATGAAGATTTTAGAATTTTGTGAATTTCTGGTCATTGCTTTATTTACATTTTTTTAAAAGTAATTTGAATGTAATTAATAATGCAATCTAAATTCTAATGAATGCTTACAATATATTAAAACATTGAAATAAGTAATAAACTAAAATAATAAAAATTTAGATTTTTTTTTAAATATTAAAAACAAAGGTCTAATTAATAATGTATGATTAAGGCTCCGCTGCACTCAAAAAAAATTCTGTATCTTGTAAAATAAACGTCGTGGAAAGATTTGTGTAGGCGTGAACTATATGCCAATGATTGACAGAAAATCCTCCAACTAAAACAGGGGACTGTCCAGCAGGGTCAGATGAACACCCCCATTGGTCAGGTATCGCTGTGAGGCAGTTGTTATAATTTCGTTTTGAATGCAAGAAAAATCGCCCCTTTCTTCGAGGTCATCTCTTGACCTCAGAAAAAAGGGGGTTCAGGGGAGGTTTGAAAAACGATAAATCTATTTCATCTTGTTCGAAAAAAAGGGTGAGGGTGAGAAAAAGAGTCTAACATATGTTTCTAAATAAGAAAAATTCCATCAATTAGATCACAGAATTTTTAATATTTGACTAATACGCATACATTTTAGAATAGATGGTATTCGATTGTTATTTAATTTTTAAAGAATATAAAGAAATTCACTCTGTATGGGTTTTGTGTTGGAATGCAATTTTCCAGACGAAATGAAACAAATATTTTCGGAGATAAAGTAAAGTTTTAAACAATTTACGACGCTCCCGTGAAATATTCTCCATTCATCAATTAACAGTAGTTATATATTTAATTAATAATTAACAATATTAAATTTAATGACTAACATAATAATTATAAATTTAAATTTATTTAAATGTGTTATTGTAGATATTGGAATAATATATTGGAAATCACTATGTAAAATGAAATGCAGGAAATGATCTACCGCTACAGCATGCAAATATGTGAATATTGTACAATATGTATATTCTTTGTTGTAAGAATAGCGTGTAAATTATAGCGATTTTCTCTGCTCTCAAAACTGGTAGGTGAGAGATGCTGAGTTCGAACTCAACTGCGCTCGTCGGCCCAGTCGTTCGAAGTTTTCAGTGGTTTTCTTCAAGCCTTACATAAATACGTATTAGGACTTCGGAATACCCCCAACGGAAGGCATCTCCCCTCCGGTATCTCTATTCGGGTCTATACCTCTATTGCAGGTAATGGGTTGTCATTACAACACTAACATACTTTTATCATTCAGCTACTTTTAGAGAATTACTAAGTATCAGTTCAATCTATTGCCAATTTAAGGGCATTAGGGAATAAGGTATAAAAGAATTTGTTTCAAACTTTTTAGACCTTGAGGCGGCAACACAGATAATCACCTCATCGAATTCACGAATGAAAATCTAGGATTACTTAAATCTCGATTGTGACTTCCTGCACCCAAAAGTATAAAAACATAGAGGATTTGGAGCAGGAAAACACAGTGGTAAATCTAAGAATCATTCGATAAAATTGGACTTTTATGTGTTTTCCACCAAGACATGATTTGGCAGACTGGTTGCGTTTTAATATGCGAATCAAGATTTAAATAATCCTAGATTTTCATCCTTGATTGCGATGAGATGAGTATATGTGCTGCCGCCTCCCGGTCTATTTAGCCTAATATACTAAATTTTACCATGTATGATTTTTTAATTTTACAAAATCTTCATGCCATGTTCATTGCAATTTTTAGAGATTTCTTGTAGTTCCAAGGCGATTTTTGTAATTCATGAAAGAATTTTGACCAGTGTTTTACCTCGTTTTATTATATTTTCTCTCCTTCGGATTTCGAATATTTAGAGATTTTTAATGTAATTCTACACGTACATTTTTTTTTTTTTTTTTTTTTTTTTTTTTTAAACAGAGATTCTTTGACATCCGGAAAAGAAATTCTTTTTCAAACTAATATTCTAAAACAGTAAATTTTGTTCTTCACAATTTTTGAAGTTTCGAGATTAATAAATATGAAATTCAGTGCGATTTTGAGTAATTTTTCAGAAATTTTAATATAGTTTCTCATCATTTTCTCTATACAGATTTTGTCACGAGCAACTTTAGAATAAATATTTAGCAATTTTGAAAGAATCTGATTTTTGTCTGCTTACGTAATATTTGAACAACTTCCTGGGGGAGAAAGAAAACATGATAACACGCGTATTTATAGATCCGATTTGGAAGTAACTTGGTGTGTACATAGTACATACCTATGTCTGGACCGAGTTTGTTGGTCAGTTTCATCCGCCATATTGTGTCACAATAACGGCCATTTAAACTTAAAAAAAATTAAATTAAAATTAGGTTTAAAAAAGTGAGAAACTGAAAAAGACTTTTTATTCAAGTGTTTGACTTTAATACAAAGAGCATTTTTTGTTTCGTTTATATAAAAAATGGCTGAGTTATAGCACTTTGAATTTCTAGTATGGCTGACATTTTGAAATGATCTGATTTTTGTCACGTGATAATACGCATATTTATGAATCGACTTGGATGTAATTTAGTGTGTACATAGTACATACCAATGCCTGGACCGAGTTCATTGGCTAGTTCCATCCTTCATCTTGTTTTAAAATGGCGGCCATTTAATTTTTTTTAATTAAATTTAAAATTAGGTACAAAATAGTGAGAAATTAAGAAAGATTTTTCTTTCATGTGTTTGACCTTGATGCAAAGATTCCAGAGCATTTTTTGTTTCGCTTATATCTTAAAAAATGGTAGAGTTATAGCACTTTGAATTTCTAGTGTGACCCACATTTTGAAATAATCTTATTTTTGTTACATGATAATACGCGTATGTATGAACCGATTTGGATGTAAATTAGTGTGTACATAGTACATATCAATGTCTGGACTGAGTTCGTTGGCTAGTTTCATCCAGGGTTGCGGAGTCGCAGTTGGAGTCGGAGCCAGTCTCATTTTTGGGCAAAAGAGTCGGAGATGCTAAAAAAGAAGCCAACTCCGACTGCAGTTTTTTTTTTTTTTTTTTTTTTTTTGTTCTTGTTGTTTAGTGGAAAATGAAATTTAACCAATTTTATATAATTTTAAATCTATAAAATGGACTATTGTTGTTTATTTTTCTACTATATCAAGCTATATACACTGGTGTGCAAAATTTAAGAACGAGTACAAAGATGCAAAATTTTCAAAGGATTTTCAAGCGATAATTTTCACGCGAATATTCAAAAGGAAGTAATATAATTCGAATAATTACTATCCCTGCATAACAGCTATTCCATATAACATCGCATTCAGGTCATACATGGTCAGAAGAGTCACAGTCCTAACGGCGAAACAAAAAATAGAAAATTCCATACGTCTTTTTTATGAGTCTCAAATGACTACTATATGTGACTCCAATGACAGGTCACTGCGACTGCTGCTTTGTGTTGAGTCACCAAGCGACTTTACAATGTCGTTTCATTGAGACTCTCATGTAATTGTCATCTGGAAACTCAATTTCAAAGTCATTGTGTATGTTGCATTATGATAAATCACCAAATAATGTCACATTAAAGTCTCATGGTGACTTTCTGTCACAAGACTTTGTCAAATGGTGACAGAGACCCTACTGTGAAGTTACCACTGTGAAAAGTGGTGAAAAGTCATCATGTGACTTTAATTTGACATTATTTGGTAATTTATCATAATGCAACGTTCACAATGACTTTGAAATTGAGTCTCCAGATGAGAGGTCACACGATAGACTCAATGAAACGACATTGTAAAGTAATTTGGTGACTCGCCACAAAGCAGTAGTCACAATGACCTGTCAATTAAGTCACATATAGTGGTCATTAGAGACTCATAAAAGAGACGTATGAAATTTCCTATTTTTTGTTTCGTTGTAGTGACTTTGCCTATTGTGACCATGTGTGACATGAATGAGATGTTATATGGACTAGCTGTTATGCAAGAATAGTAATTTTTAGAAGTATATTAAATCCTTTGGAATATTCGCGGGAAAATTATCGCTTGAAAATACCTTAAAAATTGGCCTTTTGGAACTCGTCCTTAAATTTTGCACACAGTGTATGTTAAAAATGATCAATATACTGTCTGATGTACATAATAGATGAAAACAGTTTTTAATTGAGAACTCTAAATAAACGTCGGATAGTTAGATTGTGTCAGAGCCAGAGTTGATATTTTTCATCAAACTCGGGCCGTGCCGACCCATAAATGCACATAATTATTCACAGGACATGTCGTTCACAATTTATTTTATAAAAATAATAATAGCTTAGCATGAAATTCAGCTAATGGAATGTTTAAAAATGTATTACAGTGACAGAGAAAGAATGGTATTATTATGTAATTAGTTCGATTCTCAAGAATATAAATTTATTTAATTTTATGCGCTCGTTTATTTTAATTATTTTACAACATATTCTGCTATTTTTGGATGCCAACGAACTTGAAATAAATAGCATTGTAACAGAATGTCCGTCTTTTTTTTTTCTTTATTTCTTCGGGTCAGTAAAACTAGAAATAACACCAAAATAATAAATAGCTCCTCCCCTTCTATTAACATGTAAATATATCTCAAAATAATATGAAAATGTAATTCTTTTTTACTGAATCCTCAGTATCCAAAATAACGATAAAATAGGAATTTTTGGATTTTTCCCGACTGCAGAACCTGAAATATATCCAGAATTGTAAAACTAATGCGAGTAATTTTAAATTTTCATTTTTTTCCTTTCGAATTCACTGTGCCTGAATTATTTTCAAAGTAATAAATTTGTCAACTTTATTTTTCATCCTTTCCTATGAAATTTTTCGGACCTGGAGGACATGAAATTGTGGTGATAACAAAACTGTGGCAATTTCGCCTTTTCTTTTCCCAGTCAGTGGATCCCAAACAGTAAAACTTCCGTTTGTTTTCTTCTTTAGATTTCGATAGTTGGATTTTTTGGGTTTGCAGGAAGTAAAATTGTAAAATTAATAAATGGAAAATGTAATATTTTCCCTTTTTTCTTTCAAAACCCTTAGAATAGAATTAATACCGAAATAGTGTAATTTTTACTTTATTTTTTTGAGTTACCTCATAATTTTAATCTACAAACAATACTGGTAGAATATTAGCCAGCCCAGAGTCGGAGTCGTAGCCGTTAAAATTTCCCGCGTCGCAATCGGAGTCGGCCATTTGTGTCACCGACTCCGCAGCCCTGGTTTCATCCCCCCGTCTTGCTTTAAAATGGCGGCCATTTTTTTTTCTTTTTTTTTTTTAAGTTTAGATTTAAAATTAGGTACAGAATAGTGAGAAAGAAATTGAGAAAGATTTTTCTTTCATGTGTTTGACTTTGATGCAAATATTTCAGAGCATTTTTTGTTTCGCTTATATCTTTAAAAAAAATGGCAGAGTTATAGCACTTTGAATTTCTAGTGTGACTGACATTTTGAAATGATCTTAGTTTGTCACCTGATAATACGCGTATTTATGAACCGACTTAGATGTATCTTAGTGTGTACATAGTATATAACAATGCCATGCCCGCACCGGGTTCGTTGGCTAGTTCCATCCTCCATCTTGTTTTAAAATGCAGAGCATTTTTTTTCGTACCTTAAAAAATGGCTGATGCTATAACTCAAGCTATGATTAGTTTCACCCATCATGTTGTTTTAAAATAGCATTTCATAGTATCGCGGAATTTGACGACCTTATAAATGGGTACACGACATTTCGGTCCCGCCGTTTCGGTCCCGAGACATTTCGGTTCCTGGCCATTTCGGTCCCGAGACATTTCGCTCCCGAGACATTTCGGTCCCTGGCCATTTCGGTCCCGAGACATTTCGGTCCCGAGACATTTCGGTCCCTGGCCATTTCGGTCCCGAGACATTTCGGTCCCTTGCCATTTCGGTCCCTTGCTTTTTCTTTACCGGCCACCTTATAACTTGGTTTCTGATTGATGAAGGCCTACTAAACGCTGTAAGCTCAACATTGTTCTGGCTTTTTTTAATATTTTTATTCTCCTGCCCCCCTTCCCTCAAATTTTATACAAAGCTGAATATAATAGTCCAATAAGTTTAATCTATTGTAACTCGTGATAATAAAATCACAGCAAGTTGAAAAATTGATTAAATAATGTTATATAATTTTACACTGTCTTTATTATTATTATTTAACATAATGAATATTTTAAGTTTTATCATATATTCTTTGTATTAGGTATTTTATCTATACAAAAAACTAAAATACATATTTTATTGATTGTTTTAGCACACTTTCTTAGAATCTTTAAATTAGTGATTTCCTAACTAGGCGTGCTACGAAAATTTTTTGTTTAAAAAATAAAAATGCTCCAACGACTTTTTTTATGTAATAATTATTAGTTGCATTTTTTTTTTTTTTTTTTTTTTTTTTTTTTTTTCACAATTTTCACTTCATGAAGACAATTTTTGTGAATTAATTTTATTGAAAGTGGGCTTATTTCTTTGTAATAAAATGATTATTTTTCAATTTTATATAATAATGTAATTATTATTTTAAATAATTTTATTTTCAAATTTTAACTGACAAAACTAAGCTTAATTAATAATTATTGAATTAATAGTTGAATTGAAGTAGTAGCTTGAATTAATAGTTTTAAATTTCAGTAACTTTAAATATAAAATAAATAAACAGGTAAACAATAAGTTTCAGTTTATAACTACTACAAAACATAATGATAAATTGAATATAAAACAGATTATTTATTGAGTTTATTTAAAGTAAAATTCGAAATGCGTATTAATAATTTTATCAATTTAATTAAATAATGATTCATTAAATTAAAAAAACATATATTTAATAAAATATTAATTTGATTTTAATTTTAAAATCACTAACTGTTTTGAGATTTAATTTATTGCAGCATTTATAAATTATTCATCACCATAAGTTTTTATTCAAAAATAATTATTTATTTCAAAAAAGGAAATTATTATTATTATTGAAAAATCAGTAACGGAACGTAATAATTAATTAAACATAATAATGTAACACTGTAACAATGCGTAAAAATATTTCTTAACAGTGTTAGGTAACATTATTATCCAGATGCAGATTTAAATTTTCTAAAACAAAGTTATAGTTTACAGTTCGCAAAAAGCAATCATATATTAATTAATTATTTTTAAAGAGTAAGAAAAATATCATAAACTAACCAATAAATGAATAAATAACATATTTATTTTGAGAATCCTTATAATTTTTATACATCCTAATGAACTTGATAACATTATAGTAGCTGAAATTTAAAAAATATGTTTTTTTATTTTTGCTATAATAAGAGCTATAAACTAGATTTTAAACAAGTAATTGATAAATAAGTCATTTAAACAATTAATAGTTAAAATAATTTTGAATTCTTATTAATAAATATGTTTGATAAAAATAATTTAATTTTTAATTTTTTTTTTTAATTTAACAGCATAATTATTAATGCTTTAAAATTTTCTAAGATTATGTTAATCATTTAATAAAATAATGTATAACATTAAGTAAGAAACAAATCAAAACCGTGTGCCGGGAATTTTTAAACACTTATAATTTTTTATGTTGGTGTTCCTATAAAATTTGAAATATATGCATATAAGTACCAGCTAAGTACTACTATTAACCTCTTTTAAGCAAAAATTCTGCATGTCAATCAATTGTCAACGCCCATCTGAACAAATAGTCATCTTTATACAAGATAGCTAGAAAAGCTAGGTAGTTAGCTTTATTCTACTTATCTTGATCTTTATACACTTGTCAGATGAAATCCTTCATTCTATAATACAATGTCCTTTTTACTCTGGAGTTCAAAAGCGGACGGACCTCCCAGATTTGACTTGTGTTTATTTCGCTCGTAGTTTTTGAATGTAATAATCATAAAAAGTGTTTAATGTATTAAAAAGGATTTGTAATTCCTGCATTGTTATATGTAAAAAGGTTGTTACACGTAAAAAGTTATTTCGTAGCAATAATTGTTATATGTAAAAAGATTAACGCAAACTTTTAAATAGTTTTTTTAATAGCGAAATAAAATAATTATTTAAAAAATAAAATGTTTTAATCAATCCCGATGCAGAACTTAAAAAATAATGTGGCTTTATCACAATTTTATGTTAAAAACCCCTTTAAAAAAATTGTAAAATGCCATAATCTAAAAATGATGTGCCGTTAAATAATAGGATGAAATAAAGATTTCTAAAACTATTTGCAGATTTTTTTTTCATTATTAAACACATATTGTACAAATTATATGCAACTGAAAATGTGTAGGCCATGGACATTTGCTTAAGCAAATTAAATTCGACTTATACGTGTTTTTAAATTACCAGATCTTCATGATTGAGGAACTTCTATATAAATCCACAGAACAATCCTCCCCTCACTCCTGAAAACAATTACTTCTGTCATATGAAATTTGCATGGCGTTTGGATCCGCTGCAATATGTTTGAGTTTGGATCCGAGTTATACGTGTAAGCGGTTTTTGGGTACTTGTTACTTCTAATTAATCGCATTACACTAAAACTTTATGTGGCTTTCAGTTAAAAAAACCAGTGTTGAATTCAGACACTTTTCTCCGGGAGGGACTTCTGTGGCTCAGGGGGGATTCAATAGAGTCCTGGGGGGATTACACTTTTTTACCACTGAAAACACAAAATCTCAAAACTTCCGGGGGGGGGGGGCATTGATAGCTCTGGGGGGAATGACCCGCCCCTGAATTCAACACTCTAAAATGTTCCCTATAAAATTATGTCAGATATTTCCCGTGCACAAAATTTCAGCTTGCTGGAGAAGGGACCGAAATGTCTGAGGACCGAAAAGTCCAGGGACCGAAATGGCCATGGACCGAAATGTCTCGGGACCGAAATGTCTCGGGACCGAAATGTCTCGGGACCGAAATGTCTCGGGACCGAAATGGCCAGGGACCGAAACGTCTCGGGACCGAAACGTCTCGGGACCGAAACGTCTCGGGACCGAAACGGCGGGACCAAAACGTCCTGCTTCCTTATAAATTGCTTTAAATAAAACCAGCTTGAATAAAAGATGATTAATTTCTAAAAATTCCCATTAATATTCAGTATTGACAGAAACTAGTATATTGAACCTTATATAATCGGTTTCCACTAATTTAAGTTGTAATTATCAAGTTTATATAATATAACTTGATTTTAAATAAACAAATAAGAAATATGAAAGCTACTTCTTCCTCCCGGCACTGGCCGGAAGGACTTTAGTAAATTTATTCTATTCTGAGTTAAGTTTATTCTGAGTTCGTGCAATGATTTTTTTTAATTTTTATCGATTTTTTATGGAATTTTTAGAGGATTCCCCCCCCCCCCATTTTTATTTTGTCAGGCCTGAGCAACTCAGAGCAAATTACCTAGTCTAATAACAAGGAAAGACGATGCGTGAGTATGTGTGTTTCTGTGTGTGTGGGGGGGGGGGGGCTATCAAAATGCGTTCTAAATCTATTGCTGCATGTACTACTACAGAATTTTGTAAGAAGATACCTCCATGTATGCAATTATGCACCTCGAAACCCAATTTTGAAAATTTTTATTGCATTTTTTAGATTTTAATTTCTTATGCATTTTTTAAATTTTAATTTTTTATGCAATTTTTAGTATTTTTGCCATTATTCTTTGAGATTTTTTACGGTAGCAAAAGCTACATTAGCAGTTTAATAGCGGATTCAGCCTTTAAATTCAAAATAGTAAATTTAGACTGTTTTTTTTTTTTTTTTTTTTTTTTTGAAAAAAAAATTATTTGAGATTTATACAGCGACTTTTTTTTTAATTCTTCATAAAATTTTCATATTATTTAAATTTTTTTTTGCATTTTTTTTTTTTTTTTTTTTTTTTCGATTTTTGTAGTTTTTTTTTACATTTGAAAAAGAATCTGGCTTCAATCTTTTCCAATCCAATATAGTGAATTTATTCTATTCCCAGTAAAATTTATTTGGAATTCGTGCAATAATTTTTCAGTTTTTCGCAATTTTTTATAAAATGTTAGAGGATTCCCCCCCCCCTTTTTTTTTTTTTTTTTTTTTTTTTTTTTTTTTTGTCAGGCCAGGGCAATTTAGAGCAAATTACCTAATAATAAGGAAAGACGATCTGTGAGTATGTGTGTTTGTGTGTGTATGTGCGTGGGGGGGGGGGATATCAAAATACCTTCTAAAGCGATTGCTGCATCCACAACTACAGACTTTTGTAAGAAGATACCTCATGTATGTAATTATGCACCTCAGAACCTAATTTTGAATTTTTTTATTGCATTTTTTTTATTTTAATTTTTTATGCAACTTTTAGTATTTTTGCCATGTTTCTCAGAGATTTTTCCACAATAGCGCTCCATTAGCAGTTTATTAACGATTTCAACCTTTCAACTCAAAACAGTAAATCGTCTTCTTTAAAAGAAAATTTATTAGAGATTTACACAGCGATTTTTTATTTTAAATTTTTCGCTAAATTTTTATATTATTTTTAGTTTTTTTTTTTTTTTTTTTGCATTTTACAGTTTTTTTTCGCAATTTTCTGCAATTTTTTTTTTTTTTTTTTTTTTTTTTTTTTTTTTTTACGGTAGAAAGTTAGGGGATGGGTTTTTCGACTATTAGAATTTTCAACTTTTACAATATGCAAAACATCAATTCTACCGCAGGATCTTATTTTCTAAAGAAAAAAAATTGTAAAAGAAAAATATATAAGTTTTATATAACAAACAGGTGCGTGTCTTTTATTGAATACTGAAATTCAAAAGAATAATGCAATCAACATATGAAATAATGAAACATTTCTTAGAAAGTCAAACTGAGTTCTAACGAGAATGAATCCGCAATATTATCGTGTTATAACAGAGTTCTATTTCATTGAAGTTTAAAATAAATAAGTAAAAGTTCCGTTATATTATCAAAAGGCAAATTGATTACTGTGATTGATTCTATTTTCTATTTATATATTATTGTTGCCTCCTTAAAAATTATCATTTTTTTTTTTTTTTTATTCTAAATTTATAAACAGAATACATTTCTATAAAATTAATGTAAATTTGGTTAAAAAATTAAAAAGATCTTTTCTTTTCTTTTTTTTTTAATTTTATATCTGTAGCTCTTTATTCTTATTATTATAGTTAAATACTTTATTTAGTAAATGAACATACATCTCAATTGTTTATGTTAAAATATAAAAACCCACATTTATAGAAAAATAAGTTTTTCAATCTTGCATGTGCCAACTACGAAACAAGAAATGATTCTTTCTGACCACTGGGTAAAAGAAAATTCTATTTATAGTAAACAAGACGGGAGAAAAAAGGGGATAAGGGTGTAATAAGACCCCAGCGGTCGGGAGAGGTAGGGGATATGAAGTTTCTCCAAAATCGAAGTTCCATATCACCCCCACCGTTTTCACCCCTCTGACTTCCCCCTAAACTAGCGGAGGCGGACTTTTTATGCAGAACGCTGCTTTTTCACAACATTTTTTTGTATTTTAATGCAAATCACGCTTATTCCAATTTATTGTAAATTAAAAGACAGTTTTATTTAAGTAAGTTGAACTATTTTGAAGTTAAATGCTTTTTTGAAATTCTAAAGATATTTGTTTTACAGCCTCTGTAAAGCCTTTTATGGAAAAGTACCTCAGTTTTTAATGAGCCAGAATTTCATCTCCATTTGCTACTAAATGACAAATCACAGCAAAAAAGTACAAACAGACTTAACTCAGTAAAGGCTTAAAGTATTTTGTGCAGAAAAAAAATTAGAAAAATCTTTAAATGCAAATGAGAGAGAACAATGGGCGTTTTACATTGGATTAACATTGGCTACGAAAGTTCAGAAGCTCTGTGCAGCGGGGCCTTAAGTGTTCATTACAAACATGAAATGTATTTTTCCTGAATTTTTCAATTAAACTTGTCCCATAAATAATGTACAATACTAATTCACATCAAAATAATAAAATAAGGAAGATTTATTCCATGTTTAGCCAGACTTAATAACCAAAAAAGCTTGATTAATACATAAATATATTCGGTAAGACTATGATTATATTAATATCAGCAATATCTTGAATTTTTTCAGAAATAAATTTATTCTTCTTTCAAGAAAAAACATGAAGTTAGTAATAATACGAAAAATTACAAATTAAAATATGTCTGGAATTGATATAAAACTAAAAAAGTCAAAATTTGTCCTTATATCTGAACTGAATGTTTCATTGTTTACATCTGTAAATTATGTGCGGATTTTAGAGAGTTGCAGATTTTAGGTTTGTGGATTTGCTACTGTAATCTTATCTATCTTTAATATGTGAACAGAAGCAAATTATATATAAAAACAGTAATATGTATTACTATACATATAAACAAGCATGAAAGTTAATCAGATTTGCTTACATAATTTGGCACAAATCTCACTTTCTAAAGCTTTTATTTAACCAAGTTTTAAAGGGAAAAAATGCCAAGATCTGGAAAAGTATTTTTTTCCCACAGTGATCTACACATTTCATTTTTATCTACCTATACTAATAAAAAAGTTTTAATAATTTACTTACCATACGCAATTATATGTTTCCCCATACTATCTGTTTCATCTGCAATTATAATTTTGGAAAGAGAAAATTTCACAAAATATTCAGCTTCCTTTATCAATTGTTTTCTTTTTGTGCCTATTTAAAAAAAAATTAGACAAAATTCAGTTAACTAAAATGTTTATAAACTGAAATTTAATAAAAGAAATAGTAAAAATTTAACAGAAGAAATATTTAAACATTTTTCTCGCATGAAAAATAATTCAAACCAAATGACAGGCAAAAAGTTAAAATGATTCAACTTTAAAATTAAAATAAAATATACTTATTGTTAATTTCTTTTCCATATAAAGAATTCTTAATTAAAAAAGTATTTTACTCATTTATAACTAAAGACTATGGATATTCTTTGTTTTTTTTGTTTGTTTACAATTGATATATCTCAAAAAGCAAGCAGAAGCAGCTGGTGAATCATCAAAATGTGGGATCATTAAACGTTAACTATTAGTGATTTTTAAAATTTTCAAATTTAAGGGCATTTTTTTTTTTTTTTTTTTTTATTAACAATACAGTATGTAAGTCTAAAAACTTATATACAAACATTAAAAGACAGCAATTATTCTCAAAAATTAATTATTAAAATTTAATTAGTCAATCTATAGGTGAAAGTTGAGCGTGCTTCTAAGTAAAATTATATTTTTGCAAGTACTAAATATGCTTTATTTACACAAAACACATAATTATTTATGATAAAACATAATAAATATCTTATTATACATTTCAGAACATCAGACCATCTTTAAAAATAAATTTACGGGGAGGAAAAAAAAAAAAAAAAAAAAAATCAGCGTTTGAGAAAGTGCATTTATTTCAAAAAAATGTTACGGAAATACTTATAGATAGTTTCAAATTAAACAAAAATTATTTTAAAGATAGATAAAAGAGATTAAAATACTTGCTTAGCATGTTTTGCATGGAAATAACAGCTTTGTTTCGATTTTTACTTTTGGACATTAGAAAATACAGAAAAAGTCTTTCTAGAAAAGTCCTACTAACTTCAAAAAGCAATAGATTGGTAGTGCCATTTGTTAACAAAATTATAAAACAATCATCCATTTCCTTTATGCATTCGCTGTTTATCATTAGAATCTCCTGGAAACAAGTTAAAACTTTTTTTTTTCTTGGCACATTGGAACAGTTAACGTTATGAATGTCCGAAATTTGCCACTTTAGTCAAATTTTAAAATATTTATACAAAACTTTTACAAGAAATTATATCAATTTTTGTCTCTGAACAGAATTAAGAATTCAGTGAAAACAAAAATTAAAGTCAATGATGATTAAATTTACTTATTCAAAAGCTTAAAGTTATGATGGTGTACAGTGTCCACCTTTTGAGAACGTCCCAGCTACTATTTGTCCACAATATGGTTGGCTTGCGACTTTTAAGAATTCATTGTGCTATAAGCAAAGTGTAATTAAAATAATACATAGATGTTGAAGGAAATATTTAATTTAGTAAAAACAAGGTAATATTAGTTTTCAGTTCTGATAGTCACCAAATAAACTACTGCAGTGGTGTAGCAAGCAGGGGACGGTCCGCCCCAGCTGTCACCCTACACCCAATCTCTTTTGGCAAATCATATATATATAAATATATATATATATAGTCGAGTCTCTCTATAATGAAACTCCATCCAACGAATTTCTCTATTTAACGAATTTTTTACAGGAACAGTTAATTTTTTTTTTCAGGATTACATTAAAAATAATCTCCATACAGCGAAATATATATCTCCATTTAACAAATTTTTTTGAAAATGTTCTATTATAAGCTCAGAAAACACTTCAAATTATTTGTAGAATATTTTTTTTTTTTTTGTTGATTTCTAGTTTATATTTCATAGCTACATTCCTCTATCTTATTCTATCTTTATGTCCAAGAAAGGCATTCAACTTCCCCCCCCCCCAAAAAAAAAAACTTTTTGCATGGTTACAATTGACTCTGTTTTAGCTAAGATGAGCATGCGTTCTTGAAAAAGACTGAAGCATTTGCTTGCTAGTGAAGTAATTTGCAACTATTACAAAGCATCCTAAAAGATAAAATTATTCCATTATTGTCTTGAAAATGGTGTTTGTTTTTTTAGTTTGAATAGTAAGGCAGGAATAAGGAAGGAATAAGGGGGAACTGCAGAAAAGTTCGTTTTTCATCTACCTAAATTATATCTCATTACTTTTAGAGAGGATGTTTGTTGTTTGTGGCGACTCGGAGCATTTTTTTGTAGTGAAAGATCATTTGAATGAAGAATTGTTACTAAATGTCATCTTCGCTGGTGTTATCTTCAACTGCATTTGCATAAAATTGCTTCTAGTTTAAACATAATTCTGTCTGATAAAGTAATAATTTTGAAAATAACCAATAAGACACTGGGGAAAAAAAAAAAGAAAGTGGCGAAAATGTTTGAGATTCTGAAAAAAATTCTGTTAAATATTTCAAAAATTTAATTGAACACCTCAAAAACAATTCTATTTCAAAATTTAAACATTAAATGAAAATTTTTTTGCCATTCTCTATTCAACGAATTTTTTTATATAACGAATTTTTTCTCTAAACGATGGTCGATGGATTTCGTCATATAGAGACTCGACTTTATATATATATATAAAATCTTATAAGATTTTGGAAAAGAATTCTGAAATAAAATGATAATTCTAGCGCATGACACAACAAAGTTTTTCTTTTCTTTGAAAATGTGAAATTTTTCTAAATAAGGTATGCACCAAAGAACAAAAATCAACCCATCCAACAAATGAGTAGCGAAAACAAACTTTAAAAGAAAGACTTATTTTCTACATATAGACACAGCATTGACTTATGCAGATTATGGATAGAATGATAAGTTGCTCCGGTGGATTTTTTTATGCAGGAGGATAAAAGGTAAATAAGAATTGGTATGGTCATTTATTGTAAAAAGCTAGAATGGCAATTGAAAATGGGGCAGGAGTGACATCATTTACATCTGCCCCGGGTGTCACCCATTCAAAAAAACATATGGTCTATGATAATTGCTTTTTTCTTTATGTGTAATTTTCAATTTCTTATAAATTAAAAAATAAATAAATAAAACTTTAATACCTAATTAGTTTGCTAACCATTAGTAAAAAAGGGAAACACATATAAGATTGAAAAATCAAACCTAAACAGTAAACATTCACTTGGGATGTTACTTGAAAGAATTTAATTTTTAGGAATAACAATGGAGTCATTCATGACTGAAAATTAGAGATGAGACGGGCTCAGGCTTTATTCTTATACTAGTCTTAAGGCTCATTTTTTCTGAAATTAGTGGTTTATTCTCTTATTCTAGTTCAAGTCATTTTAATGCTATTTTGGTTTAAAAAAAAAAAAAAAAAAAAAAAATCATATATATATACTTTTATAAATATAACCAAAGTAATTCAGATATTACCATTCAATAAACCAATGAAACCAGTATTTTTACAAGCATCTTATAGAAAACAGTTGAAGTTTGAAGTGTAATAGAAGGCAGATTACATATATATAACATTAGAAGGTTATTTTAAAAGAAAATTTTTGGCATTAGTTTATCTCTTGCATAGACAACGATGAGAATATTGGTTTTATATGGCACCATTAAGAAAATGTTTATATGGAACGTTTATTTATTACTATTTTTTTTTAGAGAACTAATGGGAAATTAATATTTTCTTTTGTTTTCAGCCAACCAGCATTAGCTTAAGGTTTGCAAATTTTTAGATTTGTACCATATGTGAATCATATAGGTGAAAACTGGGAAATTTGATTAGTAGCCAGTGGCCGGTAGACCCAGTTTCATTAGTGGCCACTTTTTAAAAGTTAGTAGCCACTTTTTAAAAATAGGTCAAAATGGCTATATTTTATTTATTTAGTGGCTAGTGAGTTACAAAGTTACACATATTTGGTTAAAAATAAAACTGTCATTCCACTGAATGGAAAAATATGATTTGGTGATTAATATTGTAGATAAAATTATAAGTGATACCCTATATTTAAATATATATTAATACATTGTATAAAACAAACAAGGAAATTGTATTTTTAAATTTTAAATTTAAAAATAATTCCATATCTTTCTTGGATGTTTTATTCTTACTTAAAATTGGTGGTAATTATTAAATTTGGCGAGTGTACTGATAAATATGAATATTCTTTGCTTTGGCTGAGATTTCAAAACTCCAGATGTCTTATTAAGGCAAAATCAGAGAGTGCCAATGTGTTGGTGAGGTGGAGGAAGTCTGCTTGGTAGCAGTAAAGTCAGATGCTAAATTTGCAGTATTATTCGCCTAAGTGGCGAGTGCTAATTTTGTCCTATATTTTTAAAGTAATTGGCTCTAATGTTTCAATATTTCTTGACGCCTACATAAACTTTAATCATAAATTTAAAAAAAAAATTGTACCAGCCAACTATTACTGGTACAATTAATAAGCATATGGCAAAAGTGAAAGATTTAAGATATAGCAATGTCCTTAAAATCTCCTTGCATCCAGAGGTAAAAATGGTATAATGTATTTGAAATGCATGTGGAATTAAAATTGATGACTATATTTTGTAGGAAAAAAAGTATTTCTTGAAAACATAATCCAAATAAAGAGTTCATAGTAAAAAGCCAAAATATAGAAAATACAACAAAGTTGCTAAATATGCTTGCATCCAATAGAAAGAAAGAATTAACCAATTCACTAATTAGATGCAAACAAAGGAGAGATACATATATTCATGAAAAAAGCTGTATTTCACAAAGCAAGTTAATAAGATTTTTTAATCGCCGAGTGGCGACTAGGGTGGCGATCGATGGCCGATTTTTAATTTAAAGAATTAACCAATTCACTAATTAGATGCAAACAAAGTAGAGATGAATGTATCCATGAAAAAATCTGTATATCACAAAGCAAATTAAAAAGATTTTTCAATCGCCGAGTGGCGATCGATGGCCGATTTTTAATTTAAAGAATTAACCAATTCACTAATTAAGTGCAAACAAAGTAGACATGCATATATCCATGAAAAAAGTTGTATTTCACAAAGCAAATTAATAAGATTTTTTAATCGCCGAGTGGCGACTAGGGTGGCGATCGATAGCCGATTTTTAATCGCCACTTTTACAACTTTAATCGCCACGTGGCGAGTGGCGACCTTTAATTTACACCTATAGTGAATCATAATTTTTTTACAAATGAAAATATTAATTTTATATGAAAACAGTATTAAAAGCATTAAACCTTTTAGACAACAGTTTTTTAATTTAAACTGATTTTTAGGAACAAGAGAAAAAAAAAATGATTGTTTTGGGGAAGAAATCAATTATAACTTAAGATGTACATCTTTTATAGTAAATTTAACATCATAGAAACACATTAATAGTTATTTCCCTGTAATAAGTTTTTAAAAAAAAGAAATTTGGAACAACTATTATATTTAAGGATTATGAATTATTTTTTGGTACTGCTTGGCTATCCCGTCGACCAAAAAACTATCGCCAAACTACAAGATTGGCAATAATGGATGATTGTGAATGTCACATTCAATGACATTAGACACGAAATACATGTTTAAAACTTCATCAAGTGATTTTTATTTTGATTTTTTATTTATTTTTTTCATTAATGTTTGACTATTTTATTTGTTCTTTTGTTATTTAAAATAAAAATTTTGTCAATATAAATAATTTGGCTATTAGTTTGGCAATTTGTTTAATTTGGTGAAATTGGTCGATGGGATAACCAAGTAGTACCTTTTTTTTTTTTTTATTGCATACTTTTAGTATCAGGCTCGGGTTCTGATGACATAGAATGTTTCAGGCTTAAGAGGGCCTGGACTCCGAAAAGTGAGTCCGAACTCATCTCTAACTGAACATCACTGGTTTACATTGTTTTGTTACAATTTAGGTAATATGCTTGGATAAATGCTGTATAATATAATTATTTAATTTACACTAAGACTAAAAATAGCATAATACAGAAATGTTTTATAATAGTAATACAATGCTTAAGAGATAAAAGAAAAAAAAAATAGGAACAAGATAAAATAATATCACTCAAAATCTCTTTAATAAAATGCACCAGAAAACTTAAATTTAAATATGCTAAAAATATCTACCTACCATTTTCTTCTTTTTTTAAAAGGATCGTAAGCACATTGATGAATGTGTGAGATGTGGAAAAGCATACATAAACTGGAAGAGTTAAAAGTCTTTGCACAGATGCGTTAGAAAATAAATGTATAAAATGGCAAACTAAGAAAGAACAGCAGCTTATGTTAGATTGCAAAAATGTCAGCTGTGTTTCATTTTCTAAATTTTTTAAAGATCGGAAAAACTTTGCAAAACTAGAATATATTATTCCACAAGTACTAGCAAATATTTTGGCATCTATTTCATTTGACATTTTGGCATCTATTTTTAATTCTTTAAAATATTTACACAAATCTTCATTGTTAGAGCAGTTCTTCTTAAGTTTAACGTTACTGTCTTGAAATAAGAAAAATTGTATACAACTTTTTGATACATTACAACAAGTAGCTAAAATTTTATGTTCTTTTTTCTTGCAAGATTTGGATATATCTTGAAGCCATGTTAAAAAATGCTCGAATATAGTATTTTCAGTTTCATTAAAAAACTTTATTGCAATATCGTACCAAGTTTGAAGAGTTTTATACAAATTCACTTTGTGTTCATAAGTGTCATTACATCTTCCAAGATGAGACCACATATTCTTTAAAAAGTCACCTAATTTTTCTATATCAATGTTAGAATTGCTTTGATAATATCGGAGAAGTGCAATGTTAATTTTTTCATTTGCATTATCGATAAAATTTTCATGTAAAAAAAGAAACTCAATAGACACTGTTCTCAATGTGAGCGCCATATCAAAATCAGTAATCCGGCCACTTGCTTCAAAGTGAAGGGCATCGTTCCAGAATATGATGCTTATATTTTTAATATATGTGATTTTGTCATCAAAGCAATTTTCGGGGTCCTCCAAGAAAGATTTTAAAGTATTTGTGCAAGATAACGCAGCATGATATAACTCCTGCAAATAGATAAGTTTGAATTCAATTTAAAAGCATTGGCAAAATAATAAATATTAAAAAAACAAAACAAATATGATAAAAAATTTAAGTTAAAAAGTATCAAATTTAGAAAATCCATTACATAAAAATAAAAGTTTTTGTCTAAATCAAAAAAATAAGTACTTTCATATCTAAAATTCAGACTGTTTTGCTTCAGAATATTTTTAAAAAGGTACTTTTATAAACATCTTTCTAAATAAATTAAAACATTGTAAGAAACTTTGATATTATATATGCTACCGTTAAAATGCATAATTTGTTATTTTATAAAATTCCTAGTTATTTCATGAAATAAAGTGTGTAAAATTATTAAATTAAACAATTTAACTAGTTATTTTGTAGAATAATGACTGTCTAATCGTTAAAGTATTAAAGATGGCAAGTAAAAGCTGTTTGAGCCGGTTGTTACTAGTTATAGTCAGTTTTGAATGTTTAGTATGCTGCATTTCTTAGACACTTAGACAGTTTTCTTCGTTACTAACTACCTTTGCAAGTACATATTTTGTCAATATGTATATGGAACTTTCATAAACTTGAAAGTGGTGTATTTATGTTAGCGTTTTTCATTTCAAAATTATTCGCAAATTTTGCAAACTTTTTTTTAACAATGAGTTCTACAGGAATGAGGGATCAATCAGTAAATAAGAAATATTTTAATGGAATAGTGGTTAGAATTCTTGTTAAATAAGCGTGAAACAAAGAAAAGTAGTACTAAACTCACTCGTGAAAATTAAATTCGATAGAAGAAATAAATTATGCCAAAACAGCACAGAAAATTACCACATGACTTAATCCATACTTATGATACCTGAGAAGTTCAGGAGATAGAAAAATTAATTTTTGCCTTTAACTAAAACCCGGTGTCATATATATCGTCTGCTTAAATGATTTCACAAAATAAGAATAAATTGTGCATTTGAATTCCTAACACAGAAAAATACTTTTATAATTGAATGTTAATAAGAGAATTTTTAATTCCCGGTAATAAACCCGGTGTCATATTTTACTTCTCAAGAGATATTCTACTCAGTATTTATTATATCTTCTAGATATAGTGATAGAAATAATATGAAGTATAATTGTCATATTACAGCAATCCATAATCTGATAAAAAATAATAAAATAAAGCTATTTCATAAATTTTAAGTTAATATACTCTTGCAATTTTAATTAAAAAAAAAAAAAAAATATATATATATATATAATGTTGTTATTAAATAACATTATTATTCCTGTCAGCATGTGATTTTTTTAACTATATTTTAAAATTATTATTTCTTTTGCAAGTACTATTTATATTATCTGTTTGGGATAAAAATTTACTAATAATTTTTAAACAGCTTAAAATATTTTGCCAACAGGATAAAGTAATCTACTAATTATGTAAATATAAGTTATAAAAATTTAAACATAACTATTCTCGCATTACATTCTGTTATTTTGTATTACTTTTAACTAATAAAAAAATAATATTATATTATATATTCAGTTTTTTATACACCATTTACTAAATCATCTATTCATAAATTGAAATTTATTTTTTGAATGCCTTTAATTATTCATCAACAGTTAATTTATAAAACAATTTTTTTTTCCATGTTAAACTGTTAATTTTAAACTTTAACAGTTAGGCAATCGTTATTCTATAAAATAACTAGTTAAATCATAGATTCCAATAATTTTACACAGTTTAATGGACTTGGTTAGTTATTTTATAAAATGATTGAATTATATGCTTTAAAGGTAACATATATGTATATTTTGACTCTTAGTTGACTTTGGGAAGCTTAAATGTTTTAAGCTTTGAAGATCTGTGAATTTTTTATTATATATACATATACACAATAACATTTTTGAGACAACGAACATGAATGTAAAGAAAAACATACTTTAACAATAAATCTCACAAACATACCATATCTATTTAATCTTAACTATGAATGCTAGACAAGAGATGCAGTGGCGGTATACACCATATACTTTCTGGATTTTTTAAAGGGAGACCGTATACCCTCTGCCTTGAGCATAGAGAGCATATATCCTGTTATTTTTACGACTACATCCCTGATGCTAGATACTTCATTTTCAATAGTGAACATGTCATAACTAGAAATGGAAATGCTCGGAAAAAAACGGGGAAAAAAAGGGAAAAAAACAGGTTTTTTCAGTTTTTTTCCCGAAGGCTTATTTTTCAATTTTTCCGAACTGGAAAAATTGAAATTTCATTTATAAAATAATGCATTGAAAATTTTGTAATAGTTACATTCTCATACTTTTTATTTTATTTATTTTTATGTTGAGTGTCCCACATGAAAATTTTAATGTGGGTAATCTGATCTCTGAACAGAAATCTATTTGAGAAGACTTAAAAGGACCCTTTAAATTTTTTCTACTTTGAAACACAAGACCCTTCACAAAATTTCTCTTGAAAATAGACATTTTAGAAAAAACTTTAAGCTCCAAATTGAATCTTTCAGAAATGCAGTGATTGAAGAAGAAAAATCTCATGCCATATAGCAGTTGAATCTCATCAAGTTGTATATATGTATGAATAATCTTATAAAAAATGTGAAATAGGAACCTAAATATAGGAATAATTTCTAATTCACAAATTCTGATTATATTTTGTACAAGTATGTACAAGAATTTCACAGTTTCACAAAAACAGGATTACATGGGAAAAAAATCTAGATATATAATTAAATGCAACTTCTCTTTTTAAAAATTAATTCATGTGCAAAATTATTTCAATAATATGCCGATTAATAGAAATGATAAAATTAAAAATTTAACATAAAATTTGAAGCATGCACTTATTACTTTTTACTATCTTTACAAGAAGTAAGTATTGAATTCGTGAAAAATTTGACTTCCAGTTTTTGGTGTACTTAAATGTTTTAGAAGGTCCTGAACACGATTTGTTGGTTTTTGGAAAATATCTGTCACTTTGTGTACCTGTAGGTGACAAAAATTTTATGGGCACTCTATCTAAAGAACTGATGCACATAATTTCACAAAACTTTAGATTCAGTTACACCTTGATGTAAACTCGAGATGTTTAGTTATTAATGTATGTCGCCCAACCGATGGTGCTGCTATGCTGCATTATTTATGATTTCCACAATAGTTCTATCTCAAGAACTAATGTATGGATTTTCATAAAACTTTAGATTAAGTTGATCCATGATATAATTTCGTTTTCATTACTTTCCCAGTAGCAGAAATTTGTGGTTGTGTCTGCGACAGCAATGCAGCAGGATGAAAATTGTCTGCGGAGGGCATGTTATAATTTTTTTTTTTATGTGCATTATAAATAGAGTTCTTACTGATTAATATTACAAAAAGACAACTATATTCTAATTATAATATAACCTGAATAAGTAAATAGTAAAATTTATATTTTTTGAAGAACTAGATTAATAATAAATACATAAAGTGGTTCTTTATATTTGAAGTTAAGGCTAAATCTATTTAAAATTAAACTGAAATACAGTTTACATCTACTGAAAACAATGTAGAGTTTTTTACCTTGCCTAAGTATTCAAATCTACAGAAGAAATAAATACAATGATATTAAAGAAAAAAAAATCGTTTATACTGTCACATGCGAAATAGTGATGAAATGAAGAAAACAATTCCAATTCCATTGAATAGTAGATGCTATACTGCTTCCTTAAATTTTCAAAATATTTGTTTACCTGTTAAATCATAATAAAATGTTAAAATAAAATATGTTATAATAAAATGCTGAAATGTGCTAAATTTTTTTTTTCAAAAAAGAGGGCAAAAATCACTTAAAATATTAAAATCTTAAAATTTATTCAAAAAGGCAGCATTGAAAATTTAAAGTTACTATTTCTTAACCATAAAGTATACATATTTTAGTTTTATAGCAGTGATACCTTGAAATACCAAATAAATATTATGAAAAAGAAATAGAAAATTCTGAATGATAATTTTTATAAATAGACTGGATGTGTATCTAAAATTTTGTCAAAATTTGCAGTGCAACTTTATGGTCAAAAAACAAATTTTGGTGCTGAAAAATCTGTTTTTGGAACAGCAAAAGAAAACAATTTTGGGACAGGGAGATCAGTTTTTGGAGCAAGAAAGAGAAAAACAATTTTGTAGCAGAAAAAATACTAAATTTTTTTTTCTTTGTGCCTCTAACGAAATTTACCATTTTTTTGCGATCTTTTGTCAAAATCTGCCGTTTTACCGCAATATTCTGATGAAATCTATCGTTTTTTTACGACCTTTTGTTGAAATCTGCCGTTTTTTATGATTTTTGATAAAATCTATATTTTTTTTGCGATTTTTTAAACGAAATTTGTTTTTTCATGACCTATTGATGAAATCTCTCGTTTTTACGCGATCTCTTGACGAAATCTGTTGTTTTTTAACGATCTTTTGCCAAAAGATTCCGCTTTTTTAAAGATTTTTTAACGAAAGATTCCATTTTACATGCATTTTTTGACGAAATTAGCCATTTTTTCACAATTTTTTAACGAAATTTACCATTTTTTCGTGATTTTTTTTGACGAAATCCGCCTTTATTAGCGATCTTTTGTCCAAATCTATCAGTTTTCCGCGATATTTTGATGAAATTTATCCTTTTTTTGCGATCTTATGTTGAAACCTGCCGTTTATCCCGATTTTTTGATGAAATCTATCGTTTTTTGCGATCTTTTGATGAAATTTATCGTTTTTTCGCGATATTTTGACGAAATCTGTCGTTTTTTCGCGATCTTTTAACAAAATATTCCGTTTTTTCAAGATTTTTTGACGAAAGATACCATTTTTTACGCGATCTTTAGCAAAATTAGCCGTTTTTACACGATTTTTTAACGAAATTTACCATTTTTTCGTGATTTTTTGACAAAATCTGCCATTTTTCGCGATCTTTTGTCAGAATCTGCAGTTTTTCACGATATTTTGATGAAATCTTTCGTTTTTCTCGCGATCTTTGGATGAAATTTGCCGTTTTTTCGCGTCCTGTCCACTTTTTTTTTTTTTTTTTTTTTTTTTTTTTCAGCCAAATAATTAAATATTTTTTCTTTTCCAAGTTGGCAAATTTATCTGCAAGGACAAAAATAAATCTGCGACGCACGTCGCTCGTCACACACTTTCTGCTACCGGGATTACTTTTTTGGTGTAAATTGCTCAACAGATGATGCTGCTATGCTGTATTATTCATGATTATCGCAATAGCTCTATCTCAAGAACTAAAGAACGATTTTTCATCAAACTACAGATTCAGCCAGTTCCTGATATATATTAATATTGTTTAGTTTTTAGTGTAAATTGCACTATAGGTGGGACTACTATGCTGCATTTTTCACGATTTCGTTATAGCTGATTAATTGAATGTTTTTTCAAGGTGTTGAATCTAAAATTGAATTCCATATACAGTAATGTTGCAAAACATGGGCAGTTTGCATTAGAAAAGTACAACTGCGATGAAAAAAAAAAATCCATGCATTATTACAAGTAACTATGTTCCAAAATATACTTTTTCTCTTCATTAAACATCTAATTTTATTAGCTTTCTAAAGTACAGTAGAAGTTTATCTCTGTGTGTAACTACTTTTGTTAATTCCTCAAACAGCGAGCATTTTCTATTTGTAGTGTTCTGTTTTCATAACTTTTGAGTTCCACTCTTAGAAATATGTAATTACCATATGCAGGGCTCCCAACACATTTTAGTCCTCAAAAAGGGGGAAAGGGGACCATTTTTGTTTAAAAAGGGGACTTTGGGGGATCATTTTTGCTTTAAAAAAGGACTTTGGGGGACCATTTTTGCTTAAAAAGAGGACTTTGGGGGACCATTTTTGCTTAAAAAGAGGACTTTGGGGGACCAATTTTATTAAAAACGGAAACCAAATAAGGATCATATGTGTGTAAAAATATAGCACAAATTTTCCTAAATAAGAAAGTAAATTTTTAAAAATACCCCAGAAAATGTATTAGACGGTTATCTTTATAAAATTTCATTAAACAATCTATACAATTTTATTCAAGCCCATTTAAATATCCTACTGAAAAAGTATATAAAGCATTCGATATTTTGGCATTCACCTTGATGATTCTTGTTACAGGTAAAAAATAATAGTGATCAGTTAATAAAAACAAGTAAGTGGGTAAATATGATCACAGATCACTCAGAGTGTTTTATTTTTCAAAACATTCTAAACTTGAATAAATAAACCAAAATTGCTAATAATTAAATTTGTTTAAAATTGTTTATAATGATTAAATCCTTACATAGATGGGGACAATATAAGGCAGTAAGAATGGAGGTAAAGAAAGAGTGAAGAATAACATTATTCATAACCTGACCTTTCATTTAAAATATTACATGACATATTGTAGAATAAATTTGAGAATTTATTTCAATAGCATCCCTTGGCGACAGAAAGGGATGAAAAGATGCTAACCGTTGAAATATGTTGAGCAGATTTTTTTTTTTTTTTCTTAAATTTTTAGAAAATTTATGGAGTGGTAATGAGCACAATTAAACATTAAATCATCTGCTAGTGGTGAAAAAATGAGTTAAGACGGTGGGAAATGGGTGCTTAGGCCAAGAGTTTTAAAAGGGTGTGTGAAAAAAATCAATTTTCTGATTCCACACACATGCGTATGAAGAAATGCCCATAATTGTCTGGGGTCAAAATAGACCCTAGCAAAACGTTGGGTCGATGAGATACCTCCTTCTGTCAACCCTTCAATTGAAATTGAATCTCGCTCTAGTTTAATTAGGGGTTGAGTTAGAAAATTGCGTCTTAAAATACTTAAGTTAGAGCCTTGAGAAGTAAAAAAAAAACTTAGAAATTTAATCCCATTGCTCCCACACCACTTCTTAAAATTTTTTGTGTGTTATAAAAAATATCTGAGATTTTAAAATTGATAACTTGATTACTTTTCTTTTTTTTTTTTGCTAAAATTAATATTTGGATTAGCGCGAACTACTACCACTCATAAATAAAAGGGGCCAATAAGTTTATTTTATATAGCCTATAATAACAAATCAGACATAAAATAAAGATAATTAGTGAAAAAACGCTTAAATAACAAGTCATACAAAAGCATTTCTTTTTAAAAAGCGATATTTGAATAAAATAAAATCTGAATCAATTTTTTATGAAAATTACACATTCAGAATTAGTGTCAAAAAATAGGCATATAGGGACCGTTCAAGTATTACGTAAGCACTAAAGGGGGAGGGGAGGGTCCAGAGTCTGCTTATTTTTTCTGACAAGGGGGAGGTGGGGGTCACGACAATTCTTACGTAAGCATTACCTGTAGGATTAATAATGTATTAATAAGTAGGATTAATAATGATTGGTAACTTTTTATAAATCAAGAAGTATTGATGTATAAACTGTAATAAAATCTTACGTAAGCAAAGGGGGGGGGGTCTAGCATTTGCTTATATTTTCTTATAAAGGGAGGGAGGGGGTACAAAATGACTAAAAGTATGCTTACGTAATACTTGAACGGTCCCATATGCATAAGTTTAAAATCTATAAATGCAGTTAAGAAAATCTGTGCATTAGTTCTTGAGATAGAGCTGTTAATGAAATTGTGAATAATGCAGCATAACAGTGTCACTTGTTGAGCGATATACACTAAAAACTGATCAGCTCTAGTTTATATCAAGGTCTAAGTGAATCTAAAGTTTTGTGCATTAGTTCTTGAGATACAGCGCCCACAAAATTTTTGCCACATACAGACATTTTCTAAAAACCACCAAATCGTGTTCAAGACCTTCTAAAAATGTATAAATCCATCGAAAACTGGAAGTTAAAATTATTTCATGAATTCAGTATTTTCTTTTTGTAAAGATAGAAAAAAGTAAAAATATGTGAAAAGGCATTTTACTCCAACCATTTTTCTTTAATATGATTCAGAATTGTGAACTTTAAATTAATTTGGCTTAGTTTTAATCGTCTGTTTCCACACACTTCAATGATTTTTTCCATTTGAAAAAGCTTCATTTTTTTAGAAAGAGAGGGGGGGGGGGTTGAAGCATGCCAAGGCCCATTATTGAAGACTGGTCAAGCAGTAGCTTAATATAGTAACTTTCGTGTTCTGCAGTTTTTTAATTTTTAAGAATTTTAATGAGATTCTTAAAATATGCCTGTATTCTGTGGTGATTTTTTGACATTTAGATTCATCAAAGAATTTCAGTTACAATGCTTTTTTATACTTTATTATAATGATTTTTTTACATCCACTTTAATAAATTTGTCTTCTTGGACTTTTAAGCTTTTAGTGATTTTCAGAGTTTATTTTTATTTTGCGGCGATTTTTTTCAGACACAGCAAAGGGGACTTGGGGGACCAAAATACAAAAAAGGGGACTAAAGGGGACCTTTTTTTAAAAAGGGGACCATTTGGGAGCCCTGCATATGGAAACATTATTGAATATGGTTTCTTACTCAAGAATGGAATATCAGATTTCATGATAAAAATAAAAAAAAAATGTTTAATTAAACTTTTAAAAAAATATTTTCCTGGTTTCAGTGAGTAAAAATCTAATAGTTAATAAATCCTATGCTGTTTTTTAGTTGCAGACCTGAATAAGCCAAACAAAAACTTAGTTTTGTTTGAATTTAGATTATAAAACTAAATCAAAACTTTTTTGAGTTGAGATTAGCAAGCTATACCAAAACTAAACATATTTTTAAAGGAAATAAAATTGTGATTGTAAGAAAAAAATGTAATATTGTAAAAATGTAAATTTTTTAAACAAACAATGGAATTTTTGAATACATAATAATGACAAAACTGCAATAATTTATTTCATTAAACTAGTATCATTTACTTAAAAACTATACTTATGTAAATGGTATACATAATTTATTTCATTCCAAACTGTAAGCATATTGGCTCAGGTTTTTACATTAGGTCAATTGCTAGTTAAACATGTAATTCAAAAATCATTTCAACAGAGATATGATATAACAAACAATAGCATTTAAAAAATTTTATTAGGCTGTAGGAAAAAAAAAATTAAAACCAGGCTTTGCTTATTTTATTTTGTAATATAAAGTGAAAATAATTTCCTTTTAGCACAAATAAATGGAAAAAAAATGTTTATTATTTAATATTTTCTAAGAAAATATAATTTATTGGGAAGAACAATCATGAAAAATCAATTTTTCCAATTTTTCTATTTTTTTCTGAAAGAAACCGGTAAAAAACCAGTTTTTTTCCAGCACTTATATTTTTCCGGAAAATTTACATCTCTAGTCATAACAAACCTCAATAATGTATAATCTAGCACCAAAGAGAACTGGAAATTTTATTAGTGGCCAGTGCCAGAAGTACCAGTTTTATAAGTGGCCACTTTCTTTAAAATAGTGGCTAATTTTTCATTCAAAAGTATTTAACAGTTAGTTTAATTTGCTAAAATCTCTTTTTATCATTAATCTAAAATTGAATAGCCCAAATAAGTATGTAAATGTATAAATATTGCAAAAAAAAAAAAAAAAAAAAAAAAAAAAAATAGAAGCCTTGATGGAATGCAAAATAATTTGGTACTTTTCTGTTATACGGACATCATTTTTGCCAAGCATAATAGTTGGTGCAATATGAAAACAACATGAATTAAAACATTTGAAAAATAAGAAAGAAACATTGTTAATAATAAAGTGTGCATTTGAAAAATGTAACATTTGAAAATTACAGACTTTTACAAACTATTTTATTAAATCACAAATTTAAATTAAGATAAGTGAACAAATAACTGTTATACAATAAAGTAATAAAACTCATATTATCTGCTGGCATAAAATTAAAAATATCTTTCAGCAATGCAATAAACATTTCAATTTTTTGAATGAAGGCATTGCCACATGAACTTTATGGGATACGACTCTAAATGATGATGAATAGATCCCCAAGTTTTTTGCAGGGATGAGATTGACCAAAAAGCAAAAAAGCTGAAAACTGCGCGAACGACGTTTGAGCAATGACAGGAATTTCAATTGCAACAAATACAATTGCTATTAATAAATATAAATTACATACAATTTAGCTTTGCATAAATAAAAAAGGAATTATTAACATGAAATAGGCAGAAAATATTTGATTATAATATTGAAAATTTATTTTACTAATATCAGGGTTGACTGTGACTCAGAATGAAAAATCCTGAAAATTAAGTGATACAAAGTAGAAAACCCTGATAATTATCAAATGCAAAATATACCAATTTCAAAGGTCCCATTCATTCAAAAAGATTTGAAGCAGAAAAAAAAAAAAAAAAAAATGTGACAATAAAATTAGTTTTTAAAGCAGCAAAAAAGTTTTTGGAACAGAAAATTCCAATCCAGCAATAACCCTTTTTTTTCACAATCTTCTGACGGAATTTGCGGCTTTTCCGCGATCTTTTGACGAAATCGGTCATTTTTCAAGATCTTTTTGCGAAATTGGCTGTCTTTACGCACTTATTTGATGAAAGTTACTGTTTTTACGCGATTTTTTTAATGAAATTTGAAATTTTTTCATGAAATTTGCCGTTTTCCGCTCTTTCATGACGAAATTTGCAGTTTATTTGCGTTTATTTGATGAAAATGGTCGTTTTATCACAATTTTTTGATGAAATAGATAGCTTTTTCTTGATTTTTTTTTTATCGAAATATTGTTTTTCCACGATTTTTCAACAAAATTGATCGTTTTTCACGATTTTTTTTAGAAAAAATTGATCGTTTTTTCACGATTTTTTTTAGACAAAATTGATTGTTTTTTCGCTATATTTTTAGACGAAATTGATCATCTTTCCGCAATTTTTGTTACTACATAATTTGATCGTTTTTCACAATTTTTTGAGGAAATGTAAATTTTTTTATTACGAAATTTGCGTTTTTACCCGCGATTCTATAAAGAAATTAGTTTTTTGCGCGATTTTTTAATTAAATTCGTGGGATTTTTTTTTTTTTTTTTTTTTGCGTGACCCATTAACAAATTTACGTTTTTCAATGACTCTTTGACGATATTTCCGTTTTACCCATGATCTTGTGTCAAAATATACTTTTCTGGCGATTTTCGGACAAAAATTACATTTAACATTTAAAGAATTTTTTTCCACGATCCTTTGTGAAATTTCCGCTTTTTTTTCGCAATCGTTCGACAAAATTATCAATTTCTTTCTGCAAACAATCGACAAATTGATTTTTTTTGGCGACCATGTGTCGAAATTTGTGATATTTTAAAATTAGAATTTTCCACTAAATATAATAATCTCATAAACTCTGAAAAATCGATCAAAAAATCCGGAAATCCGAGGTATGCACGGAACACAATCGCCCATGTTGAAGTCTTCTCTTTTAAGACAATGCCGTTATGTTTTTCAATGAGCATTTGGCAATCGCGATGAAATAAGATAACCACCGCATGCGATAAAAGACCTCTCGTAGTTAAAGTGTTGAAATAGAGGCATATTTTGATGTGGATTAAAATTATTTTACAATTCTTTTTTTGTTTAAACGAATAAAAAAAGGAAATCTGCACAAAATAAATTCTTGAAAACTCAGAAAGTAAAAATTAAAAAAAAAAAAAAAGAAATAGTAAAAAAGGTGAAAATTTCAAAAAAATCAGAAAATCCAAAAAAAGCGGAAATTCAAAAATTACAAAAAAGCTGAAAACCGCAGATCCGCAGAAGAATCTCATCCCTGTTTTTGTTGCTCCATTTTGTGATGCCCATAATCTCTCAACATTTTGATTATAACATCCACTATCAGTGTCGACAAAGTTGTACAGTGTACTCGCTCTATTCTGAACACTCACAAGAGCAGCCAAAAATGTTCAGATTATGGCAATATTCATTATAGAGGGAGAATGGAAATGTATTACTACTACTATATAGGGTGACTCAGCCAGTAGTTGATAAAATAAAATCAGTGCTACAAGATTTTTACTATATTTCCTCCATTTTAAGTTTTAGAAGTAAACTAATATGATTGCTAAAACCCTTAAAGAATGTCCTATCATGGGCAAAAATGAAATCTGCCAAAATTAAATAGCAACAAAATAAGCAAATATTTTCTTTAATTGCCATTTTGCCAATGGTTGATCAATCAAAGAAATCAGCCAAATTCCAAAATTCATCTTTAAAATATGCTTAAGCTGCGGTTAATAATAATTCACATAAAGCTATTATTTGAAATAAGCAAGATGGAAGTGGATTATTTTCAGGGATGCACCGGATATTCGGCTCCTGAAGGATATCCTGCTTATTCGGCACTCAAACTGGATATTCGCTCCAGCCGAATATTTTGATATCCGGTTGCTGGATAGTGAAACATTTAAATTCTGTTTTTTACATTTAAAAAAAAAAAAATGTAAAATAAATTTGCTCCTTGCGAACCTTATCTTAATAAAAAGCAATGTTGACAAAAATAAATACTTGGATGCTCACTTTATTTTTGACAATGATTTTTTCTTATTTTTCAAACGTTTAAATAATTATGAAATTATAATGTTTATATGTAAATAAAGATATATTTAAAATATGACAATATTTTGTCATAACCTATAAAAGCAATTGTAAAACCAAAACTAGAATTTGTATTACAACTTCAATTTTTACTTTCTTCTATCTTTACAAGAAGAAAGTATTGGATTCATGAAAATTTTCGACTTCCGGTTTTCGACGGATTTATACGTTTTAGAAGGTCCTGAACATGTTTTGACTATTTTTAGAAAATGTCTGTCTGTGAGTCTGTCCGTCTGTCTGTGTGTCTGTCTGTGAGTCTGTCTGTCTGTATGTGACAAAAAATTTGTGGGCGCTCTATCTCAAGAACTAATGCTCAAAATTTAATAAAATTTTATATTCTGTTAGATCTTGATATGAATTAGTGCCTATTGGTTTTTGGTGAAATTGGCCTGCAGGTGGCGCTGCTATACTACGTTTTTCATGATTATCAAGATTGCTATATCTCAAGAACTAATGCACAGAATTTTACCAAACTTCAGATTCTGTAACCCCTTAATATAAGTAGACGCTGATTAAGTTTTGGTGTAAATTGGCCAGCAGATAGCGCTGCTATGCCACGTTCTTCATGATTTTCATGATAGCTATATCTCAAGAACTAATGTACAGAATTTCACCAAACTTCAGATTCCGCGATACCTTGAGATACATAGCCGCTGATAAGGTTTTGGTGTGAACTGCCCTATAGGTGGCGCTGCTATGCTACATTTTGCACGATTTTTGCGATAGCTATATCTCAAGAACTAATGCAGAGAACTATATCAAATTTTAGTTTCTTTTACACTAGAATATATAGCATAGTTAGACGCTGATTACATTTTGGTATTAACCTTGCAACAGGTGGAGCAGCTATGCTGCATTTTGCACGATTTTTTCGATAGCTATATCTCAACAACCAACGCACAGAATTTCATCAAACTTCAGATTTTCTTACAAAATGACATATAACATAATTAAACGATGATTACGTTTTGTTATAAATTCTTCAACTGATGGTGCTGCTGTGCTATATTTTACACGCTATTTTTTTGCTATGTGCTATATTTTTTTTAACTAGCTGTATCTCAAGAACTAAAGCACAGAATTTCATCAAACTTCAGATTCTTTTACACCATAACATAATTAGACGCTTTTTTACGTTTTGGCATAAATTGTCCAAGATATAGTGTTGCTGTGCTACATTTTGCAAATTTTTTGTTATAACTATATCTCAAGAACTAATGGACGAAATTCCATCAAATTTCAGATTCTGTTAGGCTTGACATCAATAGATGCTTATTAGGTTTTAGTATAAATTACCCAACATGAGGCACTACTAAGCTCATTTTCTCAGAATATTAATTAAATTTTGCGTTTTAGGCTTTTCGGATACCAGCATCTCATTAGGCTAGGTCAAATGTTTGAGGAAATTCGATAGTGGGTAACTTTGGGGTCACCACGTTCTTTTTTATATAGTAAAATGTACTTATGAGATAGAAGAAAGTTTCGGGATTGACACATCCAACTAGTTTTATTTTTCTTGATTGTTCTTAAATTTCAGTAATGAAGTAATTTTACACCTCTCAAAAGTTTTATTGTAATTTTCACCAGTCAAAATTTAATTGATGTGTTGAATTATTCTGTCATAACTATAACTGTAAAACCTAAACTAGAATATAAACTACAATTTCAACTTTGTTTAGTTTTCAGTTTTTTTAAATTGCAGTAATGAAGTAGTTGATTTTTATAGTTCTTCTCAAGTGTTCTGTTAATGATTTTATTATTAATTTGTATTATGAATATCAACAAAAGAGGAAGATATAAATATCTAATCTGAAAGTTTCATCAAGTTGCTGTTAAAATATAAAAAATTCTGAGTCAGAAATGTGTACAAATGGGGCTATCTTGTAAGTGCTGAAGTACTGAGGATTAAAAACCATGTAGAAAAATGAAGTCTCCAGCAAACTAAAGAGTTTATTTATGAATATTCATACTGCAGATTCAAAGTATGTTTGTTTAGAAAATCAAGAATAAAATGGTGCTGATATTAAAGAAACCATTCAAATTTAGCTAGAACATCAATCACACAAGTTAAGCAGTCAACAGGAGAAAAAATTGTAGCAAAAACAAAAGAAAAAAAAATCATTAAATATACAAATTGCAATTTTTTTTTTAACATTTTAGTAAAAATTTCCAAAGCAATTGAATTACACCTTGTTATAAGTTACCCAGTCATGTTAAAATTGCAAGTGACATTTTAAATAAAGTTCATTCTAAGACTTGCTCTACAATGCAAAAGAGCTTAGAAGGAAAACTAACTCTCACTCAGAGTCAAGAGGAGTAACAAACATAACTATACCATTTTTGTTAATTATGTGTCAACGGGGTAAAAATATTTTTTTTTCTTTTTCTGTTATTTAATCGATACAATGCATCCAAAAAAACATCAAGACACTACCTAAATCTGGTGATAGAGACTAAAGAAAAGGCAGAAAAAAAATATGCCTGTAAAATTTTATAAGTAAAATTGAAAAGGCAAAATAATATTAAATTTCAATATTTAATTATTACTATGCATTTGTTTTTAAGCAACTTTGACTTAATAAGTGAATTAAAATCTATCAATACTTGCATAATATAAAATTACAATATTTATTTTTGTCTAAACAAGCATAAAATTGAAACAATATTAAAATTTAAAATGAGAAATTATTCGGCCGGATACCGCATACATTCGACCGGATACCGCATATATCTGTTATACAGTATCCGGCGCATCTCTAATTATTTTAACTTAATGTAGTTGTCTCCAACTAATCAAAAACTAAATTTTTGCACCTTTTAATAACAAAAATCATAAAATGGCTTCTTTTACAGTAAGCAGCTGACAACAATGTGGCAACAACTGCTCTAAAATTTTAACTGAACTATTGCAACTTCAAGTACATGCTTAAAATCTAACAGCGATTTTGTGTGTTTATTTTTTAATAAGTTTATTGAACTTTTTTTATTCTTCTCTCTTCTGTAACAGTTTCACCAAATTTCCATGATGGGGAAACTCAAATTCTGATTGCAAACACATGTTCAGTTTATGAGGTTGAATAGAAATGGGGACTAAAAGTAGGCATTCAGAAACAAGGTTCATCTTTGGTTAAGTTTATGGAGCTTTACCAGGACCAACAGAATATGTTCATAATACCAAGGTGTTCACACTAGACAGTGTTAAGATAAAGAAAGTCCACTGTATTTGTGATTTACTGAGAAATGATCATAACCAATTTATCTGTTTTATATCCTCTCTAGCAATATGTACAAGCACAAGCTACATTGTTTTCTATTGCCTCAAAGTTTCAGTTGTACGATCCAGAATAGGAATAAGAAAACAATCCTGAGTTTCACACCATAAACCACCTAACACCCATCGAGAATGAAGAGCACGTCCTATGTTGCTTTTTCTTTTGATAAAAAGACTTTCATCTAGCTACTTCTATAATTTTATTAGGTCCACCAAATTTTCTATTTGGTCATGAACATAAAGCAATTGCACAAACTTCACTCAAATAACTATCCCAGTTCACTGTTTAAAATTCACAGATTTAAAAAATATATTTGTGAACTGTGATCTGTCCCTAAATGTTCTGTTCAGAATATAGGTGTAAATTAATGGTCGCCACTCGCCACATGGCAATTAAAGTTGTAAAAATAGTGATTAAATATCGGCGATCGATCGCCACTTGGCGATTAAAAAACTTATTAATTTGCTTTGTGAAATATAGCTTTTTTCATGGATATATACATCTCTACTTTGTTTATATGTAACTAGTGAATTTAATTCTTTCTTTCTATCCGATGCTAGCAGATTTAGCATCTTTGTTGTATTTCCTATATTTTGGCTTTTTACCATGAACTGTTTATTTGGATTATGTTATTGGGAAGGAGATTTTAAGGAAATTGCTGTATCTTATATCCTTCATTCTTGCCATATGTTCACTAATTGTATCAGCTATAGTTGGCTGGTACAAATTTTTTTGTATATTTATGACTAAAGTTTATGTAGATATCAAGAAAGATTGAAACATTATAGCCAATTACTTTAAAATTATAAGACAAAATTAGCACTTGCCACTAGGCGAGTAATACTGCAAATTTAGCATCTGACTTTACTGCCACCAAGTAGTCTTCCTCCACCTCACCAACACATTGGTACTCTGTGATTGCCTTAATAAGACATCAGGAGTTTTGAAATCCAAGCCAAAGCAAAGAATATTTATATTTATCTGTACACTCGCAAAACTTAATAATTATTACTTGCCAATCTCGATGATATTAGATCCTACTAAGCTTTAAGTTAAAATATCCAAGAAAGATGCAAAATTATTTAAAAATACAATTTCCCTGTTTGTTTTATACAATGCATTAATATATATTTAAATATAGTTTATATAATTTTATCTGCAGTGTTAATTACTAATTCATATTTTCCCTTCATTGGAATGCCAGTCTTATTTTTAACCAAATATTTGTAACTTTGTTACTCACTAGCCGCTAAATAAAGAAAAAAAAAAATCATTTTGACCTATATTTAAAAAGTGGCTACTAACTTTTAAAAAGTGGCCACTAATGAAACTGGGTCTACTGGCCACTGGCTACTAATGGAATTTCCCAGTTTTCACCTATAGTTAAGAAGAGTTCCATCTACCAACTTAAGCCCAATTTATAAAAGAAAATATTTTTTTAATTGAAATAAGAAAACAAAACTTTTTATAGACTTACCTAATTAATGCCACTATAGAATGTAATGCTGATATTGTACTTTTAAAAAAATGTCTTGAATGAATTTAATAACTTCAAAAGACTTTTTCTACTTAACCTTTTCTAAAACAAATTACTATAACCAGAAAAAAAAAAGGGCTTATCGTTCTGAAAATTCAGCCAAAAGATTGTACCAGTACTGGTATCTATTTTTGTTTGTTTTTACTTCAGATTAACTAAATAAAATATTTACATGTGCCACACCCTCACTTGTGCCCATGCCCAAACCTTTTCCCTTACATATCACTCAGAGTATATTTTTGAGAGTTAGAGCATGGACAGATGGTAGACACACAAATTGAAATCATAAATACTTTTCCATTACATTAAAAATTTTTAAAAAGATCAATTGGAAAGCAACAAGTACTCTTATTACTCTGTACAACAGATTATGTTATTGAATATTAAGAGAAATATAGGATAAAAAATATATGAAAACAGCAATATGTCCGAAGCCAAAGCAAATAGCACAAATAAGTTTGAATACAGAAATGACAAATTTTTTAGATGCAGTGCACATGGATACGAATAACAAAACTTACAGGATCTAATCTAAAATTAAGTAAGTGAAAATACTTACAACTTTAAGAAAAGTTCTGATAATGTGATAAAGAATGGGGAAGAACTCATTTTTGACTAGGTCAGAACATGAAAAGCTTCTCTGTGCATAATCAATGCATAACTTAAAACAGGGAATCATATCAAACACCACTGATTTAGCTCTTTCCTTTTCCAACTCAACAGATGAAGGCACAACAGCTTGATATAACGCCCTTAGTATGCAGCATATTTCAGAACAGTCAATTATTTTGTCACATGATATCAAAACCTGTAAAATCGAAAATCTCTTCATTAATACCTAGTATATATGTACATGTGACACCAGCATTTACATAAAATGCATTTTAAGAAAAGAAAAAAAACGTTAAATATCAACATATAAAATGTCATGTGACTTAATTGTAAGAAAATTGTTTTAATTAATTAATATTTTAAAAATGCTGTAATTGTGTAATAATATCAAATAAAAATGATTATTTTATTTTTGAACAACTTACAAAGAGTTCTATAATTAAAATTAACAAATCACAATTATTTATGAATGTTCTATAGACTTTAAACATTATATACTTTTCAATCTCTACAGTAGAGTGAGATTTACTATCTAAGTAGATGTCTATTTACATAGTGAGCTGGAACTTTTGGATTCATAAACCCCCAGTTTTATCAAAAGCATGGCTTTTTTTTTTTTTTTTTTTTTTTTTTTTTAATGAAATAATATATTTTAAAGTTTTTATATAAAAACATTTTTCAAAACAAAAAAGCAACAATAAAACTTTTTTTCAGATATGAGCATATATTCATAAGAAATAAATTTTTATTTTGGATGCCATGCTTCCATATTAACTTAAACAAATAAATTCTGCAGTTTCAAGAGTAAGAATAACTTGAAAGCTAAATTTCAAGGGTACTTTTCTGTTATGCAGACACTATGCTAAATATATGCTAATGCATCAATTATTTCAACCCTGGTCGTGAAAAGGATTTTTATTGTGAACTAAGTGCAACATTATAATTTGCTGTTTATGAAACATGAATGATTATTAATTAACCTTAACTTTGGAAAGCTTTTTAATTTGCTATTAGTCAAATTAAAAATACTTTTTTTTATAAAGTTATAATGTACTTTTTATTGCTGAGGCTGAGATGGATTTTACCACTTGGCAATTACCAGATGATGAGAAAATTGCAATAAAACTGTTTCAAGAATTTGGAATTCTGCATAATAAAAGGTTGTGTTCAAAAAACTATGAAATGAAATTGTGGATGAGTTTTGGAAATCCAAAAAGGAACTATAACGTAATAATTATATTTTTCTTTTTTTTTTTTTTTTTTTTAATGCTTACTTTACTATTGACAATATTTTTTATTTTTCAAATGTTACAGTTCACTTGATTTTCATTTTGTGCCAATTATTATGCTTGGCAACAATGGTGTCCAAATAATGCAAAAGTACCATTTCAAGACTGTAAAAAGTACTTCTCCACATAATAGATTCCCTCAATGAAATGAAGTCTTCCTTTTCCCTATTCCCAATATTCACTTTTATTAAAATTTTACTTTCTAATGTTGGCCAGGAATGCTTTATTCAGCCAAATTATATATATAATATGTAAAATTAAAATGGAATCACACGTATGTAAGTATTTAATGAATAATATATATATATAGATACAGAGTTTCCCCCAGGTTTAAAAAGAAGCAGGGCGCTACTTTCTGAAAAGGGCACTTTTTACATTCTTCTGGGCACTTTTTTTATTTTTAAGGGCACTTTTATAGAGTTGAATCTAGAATGTAGATTTTTTAAAAATTAGCTGGTTAGAAAAAAATTAATTTTATTTCTACCTTTTTAAAAAAAAAAAAAAAAGGTTTAAATATATATAACATTAATTGTAAAACATTCATAGCCAGAAGGGCAAACTCGAGTTAAAAATGCACTTTTATTATTTAAATTGCTTGATTAGTTAAGATTTACTAAGGATTTGATCATTCCTCAAAGCCTCGAATATAACATTCTTAAGTAATTTTCTCCATTGATTTCTTTTTATTATGTATGCTAATAAATAATTGGCAGGTTTTTGCTCTGTGTTTATTGGGTTAAGCCTTTGTTTTTCTTGCATTCTTACAATGGGAATGGGGATTTTGGATTATGATTTTATTCTGTTACTAATTGGATTGGCATAATTTAAACCAACTGGTTTTTTAGAAGAAATCTATATAATATTTTCTCATTTTTGTAATTTAAGTGTACTAAATTATTGCATGCAAGTAATTTCTATTTTTAAGTCATCTCAGCAGTCACCATGAGACATAGTGAGTCTGGTCTAGACCATGTTAGTACATATGTAGAATGCAAATTTCATGCAATGATGAACATATCTGAAGCTATAAAGAAAACAAATTATGTTATGTTGGAAAAGACGAAATGGATTAAAAATATGTAATATTTAAAAAAAAAATGTTTTCCTTTGAGAAACGCAGATTTACAGTTAATAACATAAAATGACCTTTAAGATTTCAATCAAACTCTAAAAGAAAATTTTCTTGATTAGGGGTTCAGAGGAGAAATGTCAAACAGCAATACACAATACTTCTTAAAGTGTGTAGACTCTACTGCTAAATTCAAATCATTCTGAAAATTCTTTATAAAAAGCTTTATTTTCAATAAAAGATAATTCATGTAGTCTTCTAACAGAAAAATCAGACATCTCATATAACAAATATTTCAAAGAAATTTTTTTGAATAGCCCTGTGAAAATAATATGTATGAAACTCAGGGTTGGCAAGTTTCTGCCGGGGTGGTTAAAACCAGCGGTAGAAACCGGTTAATAAAGTGGCAAACGTAAGTGGCAAAAACTGACAGAAACTAAGAAACAGTACTAATTAAGAACTTTACTCAGCAATGATTCATAATTCACACTTACATTTGATATGTAAACCATTGAGCTAAAAATTAAAACATAAGATTATGAATGTTATTCAAAGTATCAAAACGTTTAAAAATGATCATATATACATACCTTGCAGAATACCTTGCTTATTTAAAACACTAATTTTCATTCACTTGAAAAACAGAAACTTTCACAACAATAACCTGATACTATACAAGTTTAATTATTAATATTATTGTTTACAGTTGAATTTCTATTTCTTTTAAAAATAAATTTACAAAAAATTCTGATTTAATAACAACTTACTTTTCAGATTATTTTTAAATAAATAACATAATGCAATTTCTTGTGAAAATATATAAGTAAATAATTGAAGCACAAAAAATAACATAGACAAAGAAAATTTAATGAAATATCTTGTACAATTATTTTACAATATTGAAGAAACAAATTACCACTCAAATATACTATTAGTATTTTTTCCACAAAGCATTCCATACATAGGACTAATTTTGCTAATCTTTCTGCCCCCAGATTATTTCTTAATTTGTTGAGTATAAAATATTGAGTTGTATAAAATAATTGTTTAAACATAAATTACATATGCATATGTAACAAAAAAAAAAAAAAAAAAAAAAAAAAAAAAAAAAAAAAAAAAATCTGTTACATTACTCAATTTTTCAAAAATCAAATTTTTTTTAATTAAAACTATCCACAATATTTTATTTGTGTGCATATATTTATTCTGAATTATTTAAGTACTAATTATTTAAGGATGAACTACTTAATAAATTTAATATTACTAAAAAAAAAATCAGAGATTATGTCACAGAATGTCTTTATGCCAGTTGTTGCCAGTTTCTGCCGGTTTAAAACCAGTTATAACCACTTTCTGCCACTGGCATGGCAGAAACCACTTTCTGCCGGCAAAAACCCAACCCTGAAAACTGCATCATATTTATATTCTTCATCATTTATAGTGCTAAAATAATTAAAAGACTGTATATTAGGATTTACAAGGTGTCAAAGTTTCATTATGTAAAACATTTTATTTAAGAAAAAAAAAAAAAAAAAAAAAAAAAGACAGCTTTTTCTAAAAATGTTTAATATTTAAATGATTTCCATTTTCTACATAACTAATTGTACATTAAATTATTACATTGGTTAGAATTACTTTTAAATCAAGTTATTACTTATATATTAAAAAATATTTATTTATTTTTATTGATAAATATGCATGTATATGTAATAGGAAATCATATATATTTTTTTTAAACGGTTTAAACTGAAAAAAAACCATGGTTTTTGGGGGTTTTTTAAAAAAACCAGGATTTTTACCAACCCTGGCTCTAACAGAATACTTAAATACTGTTGATTGATTAATATATTGAAAAATCTGAAATATAATAATAATTATTAATAATAATAAAAATTAAAAGGAATTCCTTAAGGGTGTCTATTACTGGCACATCTACTCTAAATAGCATTGATTTAAAAAAAAAAAAAAAAAAAAAAAAAAAAAAAAAAATCATTGTTTAAAAAATATAAAAATGAATGTTTTCATAAGTAAAATTATTTCAAATGCCAAAATTGTCGCTGAAATAAGTGAAAGCTCTAATGAAACAAATCATTTAATTTAATTTAATCATTTAATTAAAAAAACATTAATTTAATAATAAATAAAGGTTACACTAAGCACACACATGAAATATAAAATACCTGTATGTCATCCAAAATAGAAGAAAAATCTTTCTGTTTCAAACTTTTGACAATTTTACAACTATCCATGGTTCAGACACAATCTCTAAAGCAGAAACAATACATTTTAAACTTTAATTCAAACAACACATTTAACAGATTTAAAAAGAAAAATCTTTACAACACTTAGTTATCAAATTAATTAAAACTTAAAATAATTATTTAAACAACAACATTACAATCAGGATTAGCGATAACATTATCAAGCCCTATAGTAAACAAACTAGTGCTGCTATTATTTTATTGTAATCATTTCACGTGATAAAATACGAAAATTATAAGATAACGGTTTAAATTAAGACATAGATCAAAGACGATATAACAACCTTTACAACATGACAACAAAATTTTCCACAATAAACACTAATTTTTATATTTTACAAACATATTTTGTCTCGAAATTTAAAAAAGGTACATTTTCAATTCAGACTGATGCCAACTTCTTGTGTAAAAAATAATTTTCACACTTGGAAACCAGAGTGTTCTGTTCAAGATGGACGCGCGTGCTCAAGAGACAGGATTATGGAGTGGGTTAGCATTTGACTAGATTTTTCTTTTGGAAAGTTATAACCAAATTTATTTTTAACCTTAAAAAAAATTTTTTTAAGTGTATTCAAGTTTCTAAATAATAGTAAAAAGCTACAAAGAACAAAAAAAGCTATATAACTATACTGATAAAAGAAAGTTTCGCTCTGGAAAGATCGTTCGAAAGATCGATCCAGAGCTGCTAGAGCGTACCAACTTAATGCTGAAATCTGTCGTAAATTAACAAGCTGCGCTAGCTGGTGGCAGGGGTGCAAATGAATGCGCGGGTTTGACGTCATATATGCGCAGATGTTTATTATCTCGGCATCTCTTGCGCATATTTTCCAAATTTTCACTCAACCATGAATGATGAATCTGTTGTTTACCAGATTTAATTCAAAATATTTTTTGTTACAGTTTGTTTTGATAAATATATGCAAATAATATATATATATTCACAATATCATTTTAACTTCGGGAAAAAAAAGTACTTAATGCAGCAAAGACACTGCTTTTTGCCCGAAACAAAAACGACATTGCGACTATTTTTTAAATACACATATTTTTATCAAAACAAGCTGTAACAAAAAATATTTTGAATTAAATCTGGTAAACTACAGATTCATCATTCATGGTTGAGAGAAAATTTGAAATTCATGACTAAAATTTTAACAGGTATTCTCTGAAATGGTTTTGTCTGTTTCTCTTCATATAATTTTGAAATTGTAAATATTGTAGACCTAAATTTCATGAAAGCTATTCAGATTAAAAGGAAAACATTTTAAATATATATGCCTACAGTACTTAAATTTTAATATTCTCAAAATAGCTTTGTCTGTTAAAAAAAAAAAAAAAAAAAAAAAAAAAAAAAAGAGAGAGAGAGAGAGAAAGAGAGTCTAATCTACGATTTTAGGAAAATTATTGTCCAGAACGTTAAATATTTAAACAAATAAATTAACAATATTTCTTTGTTTAACAAAACAACATTTAATACATACATTTAAAATTAAAGTTATTCCGAATGTATGTATGATGAAATAGGTTTTAAATTAAAAGAATGAAATGTTTGCAAGTTAAATAATAAAAGTCGATACGACCAAGAAAACATCGGATTTTTATCGTCTGCCATTGGTAAATGAAAAATGTAAGCTAAAGTTGAATATTTTATTTAGTATTAAAATCTATACATTTCTAAATATTCATAAACATTATATTATCATAGGGAATATAACGGTGTATACTATTTTGTATAATTTAGCTCATCAAAAATTTAGTAAAATGTGACACTATTTCAAAATTTTTCATACTACTTACTAAATTTATTGAGTCATCTTTCATTACATTAAAAACATAATTAAAATCGAACACATTTTAATCAGCGATATTTGTATCGCATAGTTAAATGATATTAATGATCGTCTTAGTATATTTCAGCGCCGAAACTAGCCTGCTTTGCGCCCGGGGCAAACATGGATTTTGGCGCCCCCCCCCCCCCGGCAATTTTATGAAGCAATTTAACTTATGCAGTAATTCTTTTTTTACAGTGTTGTATAATTGAAAAAAAAAACCTTTTAAAAGTAATAAAATTTAAGCAAGAAATTTTAAAAGTATGCTCTTATAGGTTTATTATTAGTTCACGGGTGTTTTCAGAAGAAACTGGAACATTAATGCTAAACCTGTGTCTGCGTTCTTATAGAATTGCTTGGTTGCATTTTAATGTATATATATTTGCTGAGGAGAGGGGGATTAGGATATTTGAAGTTAATCTCTAACCGGTATTGTGTTTGCTTTTTCTATTGTGGTTCCAGACATTTTTTTTTAATTCTAAAATTATTTTCACTTTCGATTCCACAAATAAAAATAACCTCATTAAAAAAAAAAAAAAAAAAAAAAAAAATCTGCAGCCAAAATTGAAAACACATAAACTAACACGTTAAAAATCAATCTCAGTTATCCTAAAGAAAAAAAAAATTAAGTGTCCGCAAGAGATTTGAAAAAAAACGCTCACATAGATCTAACATTAGTTTGTGAGTATCTCCGCTTGATTAGCGTAGGTTCTAAATAACTCAAAAACTTCGGATTTTCTCCAGGAATAAATTTTAAATTCTGAAACCGTGAAATATCTCCATGTGCTGTCTATAGCTGTAGCCCGTTTCATCAAACTATCGATTATACTATTCTTCCTATTAACTGATGTGTTTTAAAGCTTTCTTAAACCTAACGCTAACTGTCAAACTTGTAACAGTGACTTACATTACTACTACATAAAATGCTTGAATCATTACTGAGACAACGACCACAATTAGAAATATTCTAGATCAGATTTTTATTATAGAAATTAAGATTTTTTTTAATAAATGTATTTGCTTAGGGCTCTCACTATTCCGCTTTTTCGAAAACTAGTAAAGTTTAATAAAAAATTCATGATAAGAAAAATGCCTTTCCTAGTAAGTTTCTACGAAAGTTATGAAAAAGATTTTTCTTTGAAGGAAAAAAAACTGGTGTTTAAAGTACGGGCCTAGAGAGAGAGAGAAAGCATGTATTTGCTAATGAAACATTTCAAAAACAAATTTGAAATTTAATGTAGATTATAAGATTAAGATCCTTATAAGATATTGAATAACGAAATTTCTGCTGTAATTGAAGAATTGACTAAAAAAAGAAAAAAAAAATGAATGTCACAAACATAATTTTAAAAACAAATGCAATTTTCTGAGCATGAATTTATATTCAAATTAAATTTATACATTTTTTGTATTTATTTTACATAAAATAGATAATAACATTTAAAATACATATACCTTTGAAATATGATGTTAAAACTTTACTTTTCGAGCTTTTTTTGCTGCAAATACATTGATTATTTCATTATAATCAATGGTTGACGCTCGCTCATGTTCGATTGCTATTATGCTTAAATTAGAAAGCCTCTGTTGCCCCATCGTACTTCTTAAATAAGTTTTAATTTGTTTTAATTTGCTAAAACTTCTTTCGCCGGAGGCAACGGAGACAGGAAGTGTTAGAAATATTTTCAATAAGATAGTTAGATTCGGATATATTTCTTCAAGTTTGTTTTGGTAAATTAATTTTAAAATTTCTCCTGTCTTGGCAGTTTTAAAATTTTTATCTACTGCCATTGCGTGGAACTTGAAACTTTCTATCTCTTCTGCAAATTCTTCTACGTTCAAATCTTCTCTATAAATGATCGCCAGCTCTTTAGCTTTTTCCTTAATATCATTAATATTCGATTTCTCAATTTCTTCGCCATTGATAAAGCTAAATTTAGTATTAATATTTTCGAGAGCTTGGAATCGCGTATTTAATTCTTTTACGATTCTATCGACAATTTCCAATAATGATTTTCTAAATAAATCTTCTCTGGAAAATTTTGTAATTTCATCTTCACAATCTTCATCAAACATTTTCTTTTTTTTCCTTTTTCTAACATCTTTAAAATTTGCAGGTAAATTGTTATCTTCAGCCATTGTTTGGGCCTGGGAAATTGCTTCCAAAACTATATTTTCCCTCGTGGATTTGAAGAAATTCAACAATCCATAAATGTGTTTTACAGATATATCAACTGTTAGATCCTGTTTTTGAAGAATTTTGTTTATGTTATCTATTTTCTTCAGAACTCTATTCCAAAAACATAGAAAAGCGATGAATTCATAATTATTGATATGTTTCTTCACACTCATTGCTTCAATTTTTACCTCTGGAATCGACAAAGAATTGTTAGCAAATTCATCCAATGCCATGTTAATTTTGTCAAAATGTTTGAAGACAACTTCAACAGCTTTAGCTTTCGCTGACCATCTCGTTTTGCTTTGAGATTTTAAAGTAATCGGTAAAAATTGTTTTAAAATGTCCCATCTTGCAGAGGAAGCGCTGAAAAATGAGTATACAGAATGTATAGCTCCAAAAAAATTTTGTGCTTCGATAGATACCTCTGCTGCATGAGTCCCAACTAAATTTAGTGAATGTGCAGCACATGGTACAAAATATGCCAATTCATTTTTGTTCAAAATTCGAGATTGGACTCCTTTATAAATCCCTGCCATATTCGCTCCATTGTCGTAAGACTGTCCTCTGCAATTATTAATGTTTAAACCATCAGATTCTAATTTTTGAAGTATTTCATCCATTAGGCCAAGTCCTGTTTTATCTTTAACGATGAAAAAGTCTATAAAACACTCATTAATTTTGGGACCTTTTTCGTCTACTGTGACATATCTAATTATTTGTGTCATCTGCTCATTTCGACTTATGTCAGGTGTGCAATCGAATATAAGTGAGAAGTACTTTGCTTCAATTACTTCTTTTAGAATTTCTCCTCTCACTTTTCCAGCAATTACTTCAAGAATTTCATCCTGAATTTTTGGGGAAAAATATGATATCTGTCCCTTTTTATGGCGTTCAATATGTTCACGCAGAGAACTTTTGTAATGGGAAATCAATTCGATGGTATTCAGAAATTTACCACTTCTGGGATCCCCAATATGCTTTTCTTTTCCCTCTGATCCTCGTAAGGGACTTGCTTCCTTCGCTAAATACAATATTGCATCAATGATGCATCTTAATACATCTCTCCAGTTGTTTTCCTCTTTAATTATTTGTTCTTGCATTTCTTTATCGATTCCACCGATTCCTAGACTGGTTTCGAGAGTCTTCCAGCTGCAAAAACAAAGTTTATGATTTTGAGAATTTTCATGACTTGGAATTTTTTCATTTAACTTTTTCCAGTTTCGAAAGCCATCTTCTTTGACTAAAGATGACAGATTAGCTTCACAGTTACTTACCGTCTGTAAAAAAAGCCTACAAGGTAAGCAAAATAATGCATTTTTCGATGAGCTATAAACTAACCATGACCTTTTTATTTTATTCCCATTGGGTAATTTTTTGAAGAACCATTCTTTCGTCAAACTTCGAGAATCTCTCATGCTTTGACTTAAATCAGGTTCTTCTTCTCTTCCTGTTCTCATCCTGATTATGAAACATCTTTGTGAATCGGATATTTGTGTTGGCCAGGTACCGGGGTCTAAAAAATCAAAATCATTATTTTCTTGTGACGCAGAAAATGTTACATTTCTCGAATCTTCTGTTTTTTCATTGTAATTTACCTCCTCAACTTCTGTCAAAATGAGTTTATTCTCGGATTCATCAGCACATCCTAAAATGCTGGCATTTGTTTCATTTTCACCTTCCTGTGATGCATTCGAAACATTTTCTAAAATTCTGGTGCATGTTTCTTTTTTGCCTTCCTCTGATGCATTACAAACATTTTCCATATTTCTGTTGTTTATTTCATTTTCAACTTCATCTGATGCATTCGAAATATTTTCTAAAATTCTGGTACATATTTCTTTTCTGCCTTTCTCTGATGCAGTACAAACATTTTCCAAAATTCTGTTGTTTATTTGATTTTCACTTCTCTTCGATCCGTTCAAATCATTTTCAAAAATATTTACATTTATTTCATTTTCATCTGTCTCCAATCCATCTAAAATGTTTTCCTCCTGAATTTGGAGATTCTCTTGAATGCGAGATAAGTTAATTGATTCTGTTTCAAAATTCGATGCTTGAGTAGTGTCAGTAATTCCATCTAAAAAGGCAGGAAGGAGAGGGAAGTGTTAAAAAAAAGAAGGGATAAAAATAAGTCATACTTACATATATACAGGGCCTGATTAATGCATGGGCCTCCAGGGCCTTGGCCCAGGGCCCAACAATTTCAGGATTGTTGCCCCACAAATTATGTGGCTGATTTTTTTCCCTTAATCAAATACTTTTCGAATAACATTGCATTATAAAATATGAAACATAAAATTTAAATATTCTGAATGATTCAATAAAAATTTTAGAACTTTAAACCTAGGCACTTTTCACCCAAACTACTTTGTCAACTCGTCAAATAAACCTTCTTTTTTGTGAAAGTTTCGCCCAAAATGGGTAGGTAGGGGGGGGGGCAACTTTTAACAGGCCCTGGACCCAACTTCAGCTTGATCGGGCTCTGCATATATATATATATATATATATATATATTCTAAGAAGTATCTACATTCAAATAGAAATTATAAATGATTAATACAGCATAATCTCCCCAATAAAACTTGTTTTGTTGAAATATTAAAATTTTTAAGTTCTGAAGCCGAAAAAGAAAAAAAAATTAAAAATAAGTGTGCAACACATTTTGAGAAAAGATTGCGTCCGATTCCTTCCGTCGGTATAAATAGGGAGCAAAAAATCAACATTTCTCGACGTCTTACAAATAATCTACGATCCCATCATAATATCTCTATAACACTTATATTAGGTAAGTAATAAGTAATATTTCCTCTCTGGAGACTTTTAGCAAAAATCACTAAGAAGTTCAGACAGACAGCGTCTCAATTTCAAGTAATGGATAATTTAACATTTTTACAAATGTTAATTATTTTTATAAATTAATTTATCTTAATTGATAATATTTAATTAAGCATTTTCAAACTTTCAAGCTGTATACTGTTACACTGTTTAAAAGGAAAGAAAAAGCGATTTTACGGAGCTTGTACTGGCAATTGAGACGCCATAGTACAATTCACTGTTTAATGGAAAAATTCCTATGAATTCCAGAAAATTTTCTAAAAAAAACGGAAAATTTTTCGTTGAAAAACAGTGAATTGTACTGGCGTTCTGATTGATACTATATCCGTAGAATAGCCCCCTTTTTTTTTTCTCTCTGTGTAATTTAAGTTAATTCTTTAGTATGTAATAGCAGTAAACAGTACATATTTGACTGTTCTAATTTATCATATTTACAAATGAATTTCGGTTTTGTTTTAAATTTGTTTTCAAATTTTACTCTTTAATTTTTTATACAAATACAAATTTATTTTCATATCAACATGCTTTAATAATATTATGTAAATTTTCAGACAGTCTAAGTCACGCTCTGAAAAGAAAAGGGAAACAATTTTGTCCACTTTCATAGAAAAAGTAGAGTACTTTTTAAAAATGATCTTCACTTATCATCTCACTGTGATCAAAGGTATACCGCATTTCATAGGTGCAGAAATCAGTTCCTCGGTTATTTGTAACATGAATGACTGAAATTTTCACGCATAGGATTTAAAATAATTTTACAAATGTGTAAAATAAATTTGTGATTATGATCAAAGCTGAAGCTCACCTGAGAAATCTTTCGACTGATAACAAATTATCACAAGATAAATATACATGGACGCGTAGAATGAAATATAAAAAAATATTATTAAAATTAGGTATAAAATTCAAAAGAAATAAGAAAAAGAAATAACCAAAGTTTTTAATCTTTAATTTCGTTAATACCTGTAATTATAACTATATATGTATTTATATATCTACCAATCATGAATCTAGGGAAAAAAATGACAGGAAAAAAAGTTATCGGAAAAAAAGTGACATAACTACAAAAGTGGAAAAAAAGGGACGCGGAAAAAAGTGACGAGGAAAAAAAGTGACAAGGAAAAAAAGTTACCGGATAAAAGGTGAGAAGGAATTGATTTTGAGGATTCATTGATTGAGTCATTGAGTATGATTGGGGTGATGGGGGGGAGGCTCTTAATTTAGGTAAATGGGTTTTTTATGCTGAATGAACTGTTTTGGTTCAATATTTGGATATATGTTCAGACTGAAAAGACGCTTGCCTGATTAGTTTTGGTAATGCATGAATACCCCCCCCCCCCTAATCTGCCCTAAATTAGATAAATCGGTTTTTATGCAGAATTTTCCGATGTATTTCTAATTTTAAATATAGGTTCTTTCTGATAAGGTAAATCCCTGAATAGTTTTAAGTGTTTAATGGATAATAATAACATTATATATTACAATATATACAATATATATTTTTATATATAATAATTAAAATATTAAGTTAATAATTATAAATAAATATTATGATAAGTAAATTATGAAACCAATAGTTATTATTAAATAATAAATAATTTATAATAAGTTAAAAATGAATTAATAATACATAAATGTAAATAAAATATGTAATTAAATATAAATAAAATTATAAATAAATGTATAAACAAATATAATTAAATATGAAAAATTATGCTGATTATCAAAAATTCATTTAAAAAGTGATAATATTTTATTATCCGCCATTACTTACACTATTGTCATGTACCTCCATCAAACTCGCTACGTATCATTATAATAGTGCTAGTACATGACAATAGTGTCAGTAATAGCGGATAATAAAATATTAACTTTTTAAACAAATTCTTGTTAATGAGTCTAATTTTTAATACTTAATTTAGTTTATTTATACAATTATTTTTATTAATTTTCTATCACTTATATTACCATTTTAAAAATCAATACTTGTTAATGAAACTAATTTTGAATATTTAATTTTATTTATTTGTATATTTATAATAATTGATTCATTATGAATTAATAAAATATTATCAATTTTTAAACAATTCTTGCTGAGGAAATTAATTATTAATATTTTTTATATTTATTTATACATTCATTTTAATTGATTTACTAGAGTTAATAGAATTATTATCATTTTTTAAATAGATATTGCTAATCAGTATAACTTTTAATATTTAATTATATTTATACATTTATTTTTAATTTTTTTATATTTAATTTGCATTATTTATTAATAATAATAATAATTATTATTATTTATTATATTGTATATATTATATAAATGTAAAATTATAAAAAGAAACATTGATAGGTAATGTAATAATTATTATTATTATATAATATTTATTTTACATAATTGAAATTATTAAAAATCCTATTATAAAAAATAATTTTAAAAAATGTGTACATAAAATATAGATTCGGAGTTTGTAGACGGGCCCCCCCCCCCCCCCCCACCACACACACACAAATTGTAGAGGAACAAAAAATAAATATTCATAAAATCTATTTATATAATTTAAGAGGAGTTATCCCTCTCCTTTATATTTAGCCATTAAACTTCATAAACGATTCACAGATTATATCAGAAAGAACCTACATCCAAAATACAAAATTTAAAGCAAAATCAATAATTTTGCATAAAAAACCCATTTATCAAATTTAAGGGGAAGATAATCGACCCTCTCCCCTTTTAATTTGCAAAAAAAACTCTATAAATAATTAGCGATACGCCTAATCACAATGAACCTATATCCAAAATTTGCAGCAAATCGTGCAATTCTGTGTAAAAAGCCATTTATTTAATATAAGAGGGGTTATCCCTCGTCCCTCTTTATACTCAGCCATTAAACCCTTAAAACTATTCAGGGAATCACCTTATAAGAAAGAACCTATGTTTTAAATTTTAATACCATTGGAAAATTCTGCATAAAAACTAATTTTTTTAATTTGAGCGGGGGGATAATCGCCCGTCTACTCCATTTATACATAGCAAAAAAAGAAAAAAATCTTAACTAATCACAGATAAGCCTTATAGTAATGAACGTATATCAAAAATTCGAAGCAAATCGGACAATTCTGCGTAAAAAGCTATTTATTTAATTTTAGAGAGATTATCCCCGTCCCCTCTCTATATTTACCGATTGAACCCTTAAAATTATTCGGCGATTTACTTTATCAGAAAGAACCTATATCCAAATTTTGAAATACATTTTGTAATTTTGCATAAAATACAATTTATCTAATTTAGGGGGGGGGGGGGATAATCATCACCCTTTTTTATCTATTTTATTATTTATAATATTTAACCCATTTATCTAATTTAGAGAGGATTGGGGGGAGGGGTGATCGTTCATTCCCATAACTATTCAGGCAAACATCTTTTTATTATGAACGTGCATTCAAAAATTTAACCAAAATGGTTAATTCAGCATGAAAAACCGATTTACCTAATTGATCAGCCTTCACCCTCCCCCCCCCCCCCCCCCCCCCCCCGATCAATGAATCTCCAAAATCTATTTCTTGTCATTTTTTTTCCGGTAACTTTTTTTCCGTGTCCCTTTTTTCCCGGTAATTTTTTTTTTCCGTGTCACTTTTTTCCGCTTTTGTAGTTTGTGTCACTTTTTTTCCGGTCATTTTTTTTCCGTTTACCACCAATCATACCAGGTATTATAACAGTTTTAAAAAATGGGATTGTTTCTACGTGCTTTTCTTGAAAAAAAAAAAATTAAAAAACTGGTATAAAGCATAAATAATACAGAAAATTATTAGTATTTAAGGTTTATTTTAAAAATCATGCTTAATTTCCTGACTGCAATTTATGTTGTTCCAAAAAAATCCATTGTAATAGGTTAATTTGGTGAGGGTCCCGATTATAGAAAACTCACATCAGTGATTTATGCTTAATATAAAAAGCACAAACTAGTGAAAATTTATTACAACAATTATGATTTTTGTTATTTTTAAAAGATATGCCTGCAGAAATAATCATTATTTAACTATCTAGTATCTATCGAAGACTTAAAAATTTGTTTTCACAACATATAAGGTAAAATCATATTAAATTTAATATTAAGCTATTAATTGATTTATTATTTTAAAAATCAATATTTTACAATTTTTTCAATATTAATATTTATGCATGTATACTTTTATATTATCACATATGTACTTTAACTTATCCATGTAATGTACGGGTACGGATAACACACTGCCAAGTTTGGATTTAAGACAAATCTGCAGTTTTTGTCAGAAATTAAAAGCGTACTTTCTGACTTATTTACAAAATAATTATTATTAATACAAACATAAAAATAAAATTGCAGTATATTTATTAAGCCCTATAAAGTAGAATATAGTTTTTGGGTTTTCTAAGAAACTCCAATTTCTGACATTTTTTAAAAATAACATCAAAGTTTATCTTTAGATTTCTGAATTCGAAGGCTGAAAATAGCAAGATGGATCTCTTAATAATCCGCTTTAAATCAAGCTACTTCGAATTAGGATAAAAGTTTTTAGGATATAATTTTTTTTCGATAGGTTATTAATTTACTAAAGTAAAGGTTATTTATTAACTATCAGGGTGGCGAGTGGTTAGATAAAAACACAATCAATATAGATGATAATAACCAGTATTTTGTTAAAGATAAATTCAGTTTATATTATCTCTTTACATTATTTCAAGTACTTTCTGTAAGAAATTACTGGTAGTTTTCTCTTTTCTTGACTGTGTTTTTCCCGGTTTTCCCTGACCACTCGCCATTAATTAATTTACAATTCTGTATTTTCTTACCTTCTGTTTCATTTTCGTCCTTCTGAAGCCAGACTTTCAGGAATTTAGAAGCATGATTTGCATCGACACATCTCTTCTTACGCAGTTTTCGATAAAAATTGCCGGATTTTTTATTCTTACTTTTGCGTGAGTCATTCATATTCATTCCTCATAAATTAAAAATAAAATAATAAAAACAACAAAATTCATCCAACGAGCACAATTCCATAAATGAAAATGACCAGATCAGAGCTAACCAAGCAGGGCCGGTGAGAGGGGGGGGGGGGGCACAGGAGACAACTGCCCAGGGGCCCGGGTCCAAAGGGGTCCGGTTTCGAATGGAAAAATTACTGAAATTTCATAATGATCCTAATCTTAATTTGGTCGCTCTTTTTTCCCTTTACCAGCTGAAAAACATTTCCCAGAATAGTAATTAAAGTTTTCCAACGAAGTACAGAAAATCTCCCATTTAGACTTCCCCTAGAGTCCGGTAAAAGGTGTGATATAGTTGATAGTGTTACAAATATTCGGAAACTTCCTGTTTTCTCAGACCGCGGACCACCGTGCTTGCCTTTAGACAAAAAAGTGTCGTTCAATGCGACCCTCATATCTCATTCATTGCAACCCCGATGTCACATTGGGCATTGTATTGGTACTAAGGCGTTAATTGATACCAGGCTGTAGGTTTCGTTTAAGTAATTACTTTAGCTAAAATATTACTGTGCAAGTGACAGGGACATACACACTGGGTGATAGGCGATACAGTTGTATTCAGGACCTAGGCTGAAAAGAGCATTGTGAGGACCGATTTTGTGTTAAATACATGCATACATTATATACAGAATATATCTTAGGGCCCATCTCATCTTTTTTCCGAGCCCGTAGCTTTTTTCTTCTAAACCTGATGAGCAAACTTAAATTAAAACCATTAATATGAAAAAAAAAAGAAACAAAAGGAAAAAGGGAAAGAAAAATTTTGAAAACAGAAATACGTTAATATATTTTTATTACTATATTTTAAAATATCAAACTCACTTATAACTTCATTAGGTACGAGATTTAGTATACTAATAAAATATCAAACTCACTTATAACTTCATTAGGTACGAGATTTAGTATACTAAAAATTGTAAATAATATTCAAAATCCACTATCTTCTCTCAAAATTGCTAGTTCCTAGCCGACCTCTCTCAAAATCAGTATCAATGCAGGGGCATGCGGGGCAATTACTCCGGGCCCCCCCGGCTTGAGGGGGCCCCCTAAGGACAGATATAAATTTATGTTTTTCATTAAAAGAGTATCAAATAATAAAAAATGGCCAAAAGTGACCAATTTTTTTTTTTTTTTTTTTTTTTTTTTTTTTTTTTAAAGGGGCTCTGTTTTCTTATCTCCTCTGTTTCCGTGCCCCTTAAGGGTGTATTTCGATCCAAACTGCTTATTTTCCAATTTATTTTTGAATTTATTTTTGCTCTCAAACAAGTTTCATGCTTCTACTTTTAAAAATGTGTCTGAAATTGTATCGGAAAATTTCGAGCTGTTGAAGGTGAAAAATCGTTTTTTCGGATACACCCTTAAGGACTCACATTTATCCTTATATTCCTGTAACTGAAAAAAAACTTGTGTTCTGTAGTTTCTTAAAGTTACTTTCTTCTGCTATTACATATATAGATGTGAAAAGTACTTGGTATGAAATTTATGAACGCATACAATAGGTATGAATTTATATTTTAGTCACTACAGTAAAATTTATGAAAAATTTTAAAACAGAAGCCGCCCCCCCCCCTAATAATGTTTGCCCAAGGGCCCCCGACTGTCAAAGTCGGGCCCTGTGTATACCTGTAAAAGAGGACATACTCCCTATTAACCCATTTCTTTTGTGTATTCTGCAACCGCTGTTTCAGACTTTCAGATCCCCCATGTGTGTAATGCACGAACATGTGTGACTATTATAACTGTTGAATGTTTATTTTATTTGTATTATATCAACCTAAGGCTCACACAAAATTTTATTAAAATCTGTCCAGTAGTCCAGTAGTTCAGGAGATCGTTGATCAAACAGGAAAATTCTCTTAATTTCTTACACCAGTGTATTTCTGGGCGAGGATTTTCTCTTTACCCCAACAAATGATGATACATTCATTTTTTTTTTTTTTTTTTTTTTTTTTTTTTAAATTACTAAATATCTTATTCTGCGTATTTTCAATTCTTTTGTTTTTAGTATTATGAGAAGTCATCCAAGTTCGCCTCCTGGTCGGATGAAAAAATCATTTCGGGCAATAAAGGGGGGGGGGGGTGCTTTACTGGCCATGACGCTCCGTGCAATATTTTTTACTATACCACTAGAAATGCTTATATATATATATATATATATATATATATAATTAAGGGTGTATTTTGTTGACAAATTGTCTTACTTAGAAAGTACAGAAGGTGCGTGATTGGCAATTCTTTGATAAATGCAGAAAATATTGCAAAAAAAGCAATCAAAAACGGCAATTTGAACCGATTTTTCCGAAGCGGGACATTTGTGGACAAAAAAGGGTCATATTTAGAAAATAATTGTTTATAAATCAAATTCTAATGATTCGAGCGTAAAATGACACTATACAGCACCTTATACGTCTCTTCAGAAATGCTCTCAGCAGGTTTCATGTTTCTACTTTTAAAAATGTGTCTGAAATTATATCGGGAAATTTCGAGCTGTTGAGGGTGGAAAAGCGTTTTTTCGAATACATCCTTAAAGGATGTTTAGCAAAGAATTTTCCTTTGCTGCGCATTCCCCCTTCCGTTTGTTTTTATTGTCCTGGAAACCTGACTTCGTATGGTCCATGGGAAGATGAAAATAAAGAAAGGAAACACAACACTGCACAGGGGGGGGGGGGGGGAGGTGGAGCCTTTATGGAGTTTTTTTTATCTAATAGAAAAGTCGGGCGGAGTAGTCATTTGGTATTTATTCGTACACGACACAGTTCAAAGTTCAAAAAATAGACTAACCTTGAAATAAAATACGGTGGTGATTTTCCTATACAAAAAGAGAGACATGATAAAAGGCATGATACATTTGGAATAGGAGGAGAAAATAGCCTAAAAAACAGCTTTGTTTTTCTTATTCATTTGCAGTTTTGTTTTGTAGATGATTTTCTTTTTCGAATTTTTTTATCTATTTGCAAATTTTAATGCATTTTTGTTCAGGTTTCTTTTTAAATTTTCCGACTGCGCAAAACATAAAAAAAATATCGTACATATATGCATTCATCATACCAAACAAATCTTAATTTGGCGCCCCCTTCACCTTCTGTTCTGGTGGCGCCCGGGGCACGTGCCCCCTCTGCCCCCCCCTAGTTTCGGCCCTGGTATATTTTATGTTAATATTTAGTGGTATTACACTTATTTATTCGATATTTATTTACAATATTACAAACTTAAAAATTATTCTACGCAACGTTAAAGTAACATTTTATAGAAACAAAAAAGTTTTGTGGCCATTCACACAAAAGAAACTGCAATCTACTTAATAACCCTCTAGTTATGCACCCCTGCCGCTAGATGGCATATGCCTTGACCCCGCCTTTAATCTTGCGGACAGCTCTTCCATAGAAGTTGGAACGCTTGAAATATATGCAGTTTTGGATCGATATGGAAAAGAAAGTTCGCGACACGGAGTAAGACACAGGAGGGGAAACTTAATGCGCATGACTCTTCGAAAATACAAAGTGAAATTTTGGTAAATAATGAAGGGGCTGTTATAGGTAGTAGGCTGGTTTTTTAGCTGCTGCAATGCTTTTCAGTGGAAAAAATGGTCATTTTTAATTTTTTTTTCACGAAAAACCTGAATTTTTAGAAGGTTGTAAAAATGAAAATCTGGTTAATTGTAGTTTTCTTCACAACATACATATTTTTTTATAGGTATTTGGCGCTTCATTTTCATTTTAAAGCCCTTTAAAATACGAGATCATTCTGACAAAAATCAAAGGGCAGGCCATTTAAAAACAATGAATATCGCGGATTAAAATGACTGTTGTAAATTAGTTGAATATCGCAAAGAAACATACTTATGATTTTTAGAAATTAAGTATTAATCAAATATTTTGGAGTAAATTTTAATTTCGCGTATAGTTTTTATAACCTTAGACCATTTTAATAATCCAAAACTTTGGATATTTACGCAATTAATGCATGTAGAATTAAAGCTAATTTTTATTTTAATTATTTGGAGTAACTGCTTATTCATATTATGGATGTCTTGTGTGTCACCCCCGCCTCTGCCCCCCTCAGGGGGGGGCACATTTTTAATTTCTTTACAACACCAGTCGTGTGACACATCATTTCAAAGGTCTGCAACTGCTTATTCATATTAAGGATGTCTTGTGTGTGCCCCCCACTCTGCCCCCCCAGGGGGGCACATTTTTAATGGAGGATATTCCAAATCTGCGTTTGAGGCTATAAAAAGTCACATGGTACCGGTAATTTACCGAAAGAACTTCTAACTGATAAGCAGGGAGGCTGCAACTGCTTTCCCTATGAACTGTTTCATTGGCTGGTGGGGATTTACATTGCATCTAACGAAGCTTTGTCTTCTTTACACTAGAAGCTTTTGCCTTGACCACGTGATCAAAACGTAAATGGAATATCCTCCATTTCTTTACAACACCAGTCGTGTGACACATCATTTCAAAGGTCTGAAACTGCTTATTCATATTATGGATGTCTTGTGTGTCCCCCCCCACTCTGCCCCCCAGGGGGGCACATTTTTAATTTCTTTACAACACCAGTCGTGTGACACATCATTTCAAAGGTCTGCAACTGCTTATTCATATTATGGATGTCTTGTGTGTCACCCCCGCCTCTGCCCCCCTCAGGGGGGGGCACATTTTTAATTTCTTTACAACACCAGTCGTGTGACACATCATTTCAAAGGTCTGCAACTGCTTATTCATATTAAGGATGTCTTGTGTGTGCCCCCCACTCTGCCCCCCCAGGGGGGCACATTTTTAATTTCTTTACAACACCAGTCGTGTGACACATCATTTCAAAGGTCTGAAACTGCTTATTCATATTATGGATGTCTTGTGTGTCCCCCCCACTCTGCCCCCCAGGGGGGCACATTTTTAATTTCTTTACAACACCAGTCGTGTGACACATCATTTCAAAGGTCTGCAACTGCTTATTCATATTATGGATGTCTTGTGTGTCACCCCCGCCTCTGCCCCCCTCAGGGGGGGCACATTTTTAATTTCTTTACAACACCAGTCGTGTGACACATCATTTCAAAGGTCTGCAACTGCTTATTCATATTAAGGATGTCTTGTGTGTGTCCCCCCACTCTCCCCCCCCCAGGGGGGCACATTTTTAATTTCTTCACAACACCAGTCGTGTGACACATCATTTCAAAGGTCTGCAACTGCTTATTCATATTATGGATGTCTTGTGTGTCACCCCCCACTCTGCCCCCCAGGGGAGGCACATTTTTAATTTCTTTACAACACCAGTCGTGTGACACATCATTTCAAAGGTCTGCAACTGCTTATTCATATTATGGATATCTTGTGTATCCCCCCACTCTGCCCCCCCAGGGGGGCACATTTTTAATTTCTTTACAACACCAGTCGTGTGACACATCATTTGAAATGTCTGCAACTGTTTATTCATATTATACATGTCTTGTGTTACATTCCCCCCAAAGGGGGCACATTTAAGCTGTTGCATAGCTTTTATCGCGGGCTTTGAGCGCGGCGACCGAATCTAGAAATTCCGTAATGAGAAAAAACCTAACACTCCGGCTAACCTCTTTTCATTTCGGCAAATTTCGGCACTTCGGTAGACTTCTCATTTATTCATTAATAGAAAAAAATTGTTTTCTTATCGGTTATCACGCTCAAAAAGTGTAATATTAAATAAGGATAATAATAGTAAAATAAATATTATAAAGTATAAATAATAGTAAATTAATATCAAAGAAGAAGAAAAAACTTGAATTAATATAAAAAAACTGCATAAATAAAAAATAAATAAATAATTATAGTTGCATAAGTTGATAAAAAATGCTATGCAATAGCTTTAGTGCGGCAGTTCCCGGAGTGCCATACGTATTTATATATATTTTTTTAACTTTGCTTCTATCTTTTATTTGTGACTGTGCAGTAAAAATAAATCTATTAATCAAAATTGTTTTTAGCTCATTCAGGAATTTTTGCTTTTAAATCCCCATCTCTTCCATCCGGACATTCAGGCCCATGTGAAAGGCAAGGGGGGGGGGGGAAGCCCCGTCCGAGGAGATTGAGGGAGCAGCATCAAATCTTTTCTACCAGCACCAATTTTTTTTCCTTCTATCTCTGCAAGAAGAAAGTATTGGATTCGTATAAATTTTCGAATTCTGGTTTTCGACGGATTGTACACGTTTTAGGGGTCAGAGATTGCACAAAACATGCTTTTATAAAATATCTGTCTGTGACAGACATTTTGTGGGTTCCCTATCTCAAGAAAAAATTCACGGAATTTAATAAAAATTGATATTTAGGTAAGACCCTGATATAAATTATTGCTGATTAGTTTTTGGCGTAAATCGCTCAACAGGTGTCACTGCTATGCTTCATTTTTTATGATTTACGCAACAGCTGAATCTCAAGAACTAGCGCACGGATTCCAATAAAAATTTAATTTTAGGTAGTCCTTGATATAAATTGATGCTGATCAGTTTTTGGTGTAAATCACTCAACAGGTGGCGCTGTTATGCCGCATTTTTTACGGTTTACGCAACAGCTGTATCTCAAGAACTACGCACGGATTTTAATGAAAATTTATATTTAGGTAGTCCCTGATATAAATTGATGATGATTAGTTTTTGGTGTAAATTGCCTAATATGTGTCGCTGCTATATTGCATTTTTTTTAAGATTTATGCAACAGCTGTATCCCAAAAACTAATGCACAGATTTTAATAAAAAAAAATACGTGTGGCACTCGGGGACTGCCGCGGTAAAGCTATTGCATAGCATTTTTATCAACTTATGCAATTATAATTATATATTTATTTTTTATTTATGCTGTTTTTTTTTTTTTTTTTTTTTTTTTTTTTTTTTTTTTTTTTGTCTTTGATATTAATTCAAGTTACACTTTTTGAGCGTGATGACCGATAAGAAAACAATTTTTTTCTTTTATTGAATAAATGAGAAGTCTGCCGAAATGAAACGACGTTAGTCGGAGTGTTAGGGTTTTTTCTTTATTACGGAATTTCTAGATACGGTCGTCGCGCTCAAAGTCCGCGATAAAAGCTAGCTGAAATGTGTCCCCCTGGGGGGTGACACACAAGACATGCATAATATGAATAAGCAGTTGCAGACCTTTGAAATGATGTGTCACACGACTGGTGTTGTAAAGAAATTAAAAATGTGCCCCCCTGGGGGGGCAGAGTGGGGGTGACACACAAGACATCCATAATATGAATAAGCAGTTGCAGACCTTTGAAATGATGTGTCACACGACTGGTGTTGTAAAGAAATTAAAAATGTGCCCCCCCTGGGGGGCAGAGTGGGGGGTGACACACAAGACATCCATAATATGAATAAGCAGTTGCAGACCTGTGAAATGATGTGTCACAGGACTGGTGTTGTAAATAAATTAAAAATCTACCCTCCCCTGGGGGGGCAGAGTGGGGGGGGGGTGACACACAAGACATCCATAATATGAATAAGCAGTTGCAGACCTTTGAAATGATATGTCACACGACTGGTTTTGTAAAGGAATTAAAAATGTGCCCCCCGGGGGGGGCAGAGTGGGGGTTACACACAAGACATCCATAATATGAATAAGCAGTTGCTCCAAATAATTAAAATAAAAATTAACTTTAATTCTACATGCATTAATTGCATAAATATCCAAAGTTATGAATTATTAAAATGGTGTAATGTTATAAAAACTATACGCGAAATTAAAATTTACTCCAAAATATTTGATTAATACTTAATTTCTAAAAATCATAAGTCTGTTTCTTTGCGATATTCAACTAACTTCCAACAATCATTTTATTCTGCGATATTTAACTAACTTCCAACAATCATTTTAATCTGCGATATTCAATGTTTTTAAATGTCCTACCCTTTGATTTTTGTCAGAATGATCTCGTATTTTAAATGGCTTAAAAACTAAAATGAAGCGACAAATACCTATAAAAAAATATGTATGTTGTGAAGAAAACATCAATTAACCAGATTTTCATTTCTACAACTTTCTAAAAATTAGATTTTTCCTAAAAAAAATTTTGACCATTTTTCCCATTGAAAAGCATTGCAGAAGCATTGATCGACAACCTGCTAGCAGAGGTTTCGCCGTCTATCGTCAAAAAATCCACATGGCAAAATTTTAACACTACTTTCCCCTCCTGCTTCTTACTCCGTGAAGTACATTTTCAAGTCAGACTGATGCCAACTTCTTGTGTAAAAATATTTTTTACCCAGAGTGTTCTGTTCAAGATAGACGCGCGTGCTCAAAAAACAGGATATGGAGTGGGTCATCATTTGACTGGATTTCTATTTTCCAAATTTATTTTTAACCTTAAAAAGATAATTTAAAAAATGAATTCAAGTTTCTAAATAATAATAAAAAGTTACAAAGAACAAAAAAAGCTATATATCTATATTGATAAAAGAAAGTTTCGCTCTGTTTATGTGTGTGAGAATGTGTATGTGTTTGTCTGTGTGTCTTGGATGGCTTAGCGAAAACTACCGTACATAGAAGATTGTAAATTTGGTTGAAGATAGCCCAAGATAGGTCTTAATGCACTTGCGACTCAGATTTTAGTTTTCGTTTAAGGCCGAGGTTTCTTGACCTTTTTAAGTCTTTATGCCCTAAATTATTTAAAAATGCCCCCTCGCCCTTATACTGATCTCCTTCATTTTTTGGGGCACACGCTCCATTCAGTTATTCCCCCATTTTTACATTTCAGTTAAGACCCTCGGACTAGGGTACTTGATGTTTTTTCACCCTAAATTATTTATAAATTGCTGTCTTTTAATCCGATCGTCATTTTGGGAGCCATTTTCCATTTAGTTAATCTTCTGTTTCTGCATCCCAGCTAAAACCCTAGGGCCTGGTCTAGGGTCTCCTTGAACATTTTGTGGGTCATGAATTTTTCAACTGCTAATTTCGTAACCCTTTACGTAACTTTAAAAATTGAGTCTTGGAACCCTTTCCCCGAGTCAACACCTTCCTCTTCCTACTTTTATTGGAGCCCAACACTGCTAAAAATTTAACCCATTTGCTGCAGCATTACTCCACCGCTTTTATAGAAAACGGTTACTTTACTATATTATGGAGCATTCTATAAAAGCTGTGGAGTGAGGTTGCAGCAAATGCATCAAATTTTTCACAGTGAAGGGCACTTTTTAAAGCATTTCGTTCCTTTTTTTTTTTTCAATATTCTTTAAAGTTTTATTCTAATGATTAATTTTTTTCCCGTTGTATAATTTTTACTAATTGGCAGGGGTGTAGTTGTAAAAATAACAGAAAATATACGATCTAAGCAGAGGATATATACGCAAGACAGAAGGAGAAATTTCAAGCACAAAGTGCTAAGACCGTTTAATGTGTTCCTATGCTAGGGCCCTGCTTTTAACTGTCAGTTGGCTCCTTTTAGCTCCTCCCCAATCCCCATTAGAGATCTTTTAAAAATGTTCATGGAACAGATACCCTGACTTCTGCTAGTAGGTTCCGTTTTAGCAGAGATGGGCAAAATACATCAAAAAATCATTTTCAATAAAAAATACATTAGTTTTAGAACCTAAAATACAAAATACAAAATAGTTTTCGATTTGAAAAAGTTCTAAATACAAAATACATGTATTTTCAAAATACATGTATTTTCAAAATACATTTCAAATACAAAGTACATTTGAAAAAAAACATGTGCGTAAGATTAGAGGTTTCTACGGTCGTACCTGACAGAGTCAGCTGCTCAATTTTGATCCATGACACTCGGGTCGGGCCTGACTGGATCTATACTTGAGTCGTTCCGAGCCTATCGGGGCCGGGTATCGGTTTATTTTTCTTCTGAAGGATAGACTCAGATGGGTCTCGTCATCTCTTTTTCGGGTCCAGGGCTTTACTTTTCTCTGCCAACTCGGGTCGCGCCTGACTTATTCCTTTCAGATCGGACCAGAATTGGACTTCATTCTTCCTAAAGAGTTGCACTAGTCAAAAATATTAGTATAAATCCAGTCCAATGGCGGATCTAAGGGGGGGGGGTGGCGATGGCGAGATCGCCCCCACCCTTGAACCCAATGAAGTATCTGCAGAACGACATTAGATGCCTGCACGGAAAAGTTGTTGGCCCTAAACCCAAGACCGGCTAACTTTAATTTATAATACTGGGATTGGGTCAGGTCTTTACACTTTCAGAACCGGGTCGGGTAGGGTCTTATTTTTTTTCTGCAGAGTTGGACCGAGCCACACTGTTTTTTCCAGGTTGGGTCTGGCGTGGACTTCCTTCCTACTATACACTATTTAAAAAATGCCAAAAATTACTACTAGATACTACAAAATACTAGAAGTATTTTGTAGACGGAGCCCAGGGCCCAGGAGCCCAAAGCTCCGTCTTGTATAAAGGCTAAATGCTCGATCTGGGATCGACACAGCCGTATGCTGTGGCGGTTCTAAGGGGCGGGGGGGAGGGGGGGGGCGAAGTCCCCCTTTGGGCTAATAAAGAGTTTACAAAGTGACATTATGCATCCTACGAGAAATAACTTGGGGCGAAGCTTGAGCCCGTCACGGCTTGGCACAGCTTGGCACAGCAAAATCCATTTTATGTCCACGGTGCTCAGACTGAGTAAGGTTTTCCCTGATTTTGAATCAAATCGTGTCCTGATCTTGCTTTTTTTGCAGATTCGGGAGGGGACAGGCTCCATTTTCTTCCAGATCAAGCCTGGTCTGGATTTCTTTTTTCCTAGAAGTTTGCATTGAACAAAATTTCCAAATCGTGGCTCGGCCCAAAATAAAAGCTATATATTCGGTCCGTCTCTGATCTAGATAGTATGATAAATATTATTGGCCCAACCGCGACCCATGCAGCTAAACGTTTGGTACATCTCTGATCTAGATAGTATGATAAAAATTACTGGCCCGACCGAGACCCGTGCACTCCTGTAAATTCTTTCCCACGAGCCCAAGTTCGGTTGAAAACTTTGTTACTTGCTAAAAATTATTAAATAGAGAAAAGGCGAATTTCATCAAATACACTCTCAAAAAAACTTCCGTCTTTTCACAGAAAATGTACTGGCAGCACTGCTGCCAGAAATTGTCTGCAGATTGACGATTTTTCGTTTATTTTTTTCTCCGTCAAAAGAAGAAAAATATCCGTCACTTGAAAAAAGTTTGGAAAAAATCAATGCGGAAGAGGTGGGAATCGAATTCACGATCCCAGGATTACAAGGCCAACGCTCATCCTCGGCGCCACGTTTGCTCATGAAAAATTTGCTTTAAAATAGAAGCGTTCATTTCATATGAGTGTGGTTTGGTGTATTTCGTTAAAAAGCTTTTAATTTTGCAGTTAATCTCGGAAAGATTTCATCTTTAATGAAACTGTGGTTGGTTTTTTTTTTACGTTTAGTATTAATGTAGTATAAAAATGTGAATTTTAAATATATTACGTAGATTGTTAGAGAAAAAACATGGATGTTTTATTTTTATTCGATAAGATTTTTTTTAATAATATCTTTTTTTTTTTGCATTTTGTTTTTTAATTCAAATATTTTTTAAATGTCTTCACTTAAAGTATATTTTATATGCGAATATTTATCATAGAAATAACTTAGTATATTGAACTTTATTCAACTTATCCAACTTTGAATAACAGATTGTGAGAATTTTTGAACGAATAAAGAAAGTAATTGTTATTTATTTTTAAATTCGAAAACATTTTTGTCTTTTAAAACTAAATTAGACATTTTAATCGATAGAATATTTTTGTTTTTCATTTTAAAAATAAATTCGAATTTATTACTAACAGACCCAATGTGCATGCGTGCTAGATATAAACGGAATTGTTTCCTCATTTTTCGACTTTCGGAATGAACTCACAGAACAAATACGTTTTCTGGGAGAACAGAAGTTATTTGTGAAAAAATAACGATAACTTAGTGTATATTGACGAATTTTTCTGACAGTGTAGCTTCAAATAAGGGCAAACTTCATTAAAGAAACGCGAATTTCGTTAGAGGGTTACGAAAGAAACACGAATTTCATCAAAAGGTCGCAAAAAACTCTTAAATTTTGTGAAAGGATCACGGAGAAAACGCGAATTTCTTCAAAGGATTACGTTCACGGATAAAAGCAAATTTCCTCAAAGGATCGCGGAAAAACGCAAATTTCGTCAAAGGATCGCGATCAAAACTGGGTTAACCATTCTCACAAGAGTAAAAACCGAATATGTAATAACTGACTCAAATCTGAAATGTATGACAATCTGTCCCGATGCGCTAGCCGAAACTAAAAAGTCAACCCGACCAATAGCAAAATATAGCTGTTAACCGGATCCAGACTTGACCCGAAGCAAAAAATCAGAAATTAACTTGACCCGCAGCAAACAGTAGAAGTTAACCGGATCCAGACGCGACCCACAACAAAAAGTAAAAAATAACTCGATCAGCAGCAAAAAATAGAAGACAACCGGACATCAAATTTTGTGAAATGATCGCAGAGAAAACAGGAATTTCTTCAAAGGATCGTAAAACAGACGCACATTTCGTCCAAAGATTGCAAAAAAGTACGAAAATTTTATCAATTGACTCATCTTAATCAAAATCGGGTCAATCCGAATCCTTCTCGCAAAAGTAAAAACCAAATCCTAAACTGCCCCCAAATAAGAATTGTATGCCAAACTGTCCCAAATGCACTAAGCACAGTTTTAAAAGTAAAAGTCAAACCGACGAACAGCAAAGTGTAATGGTCGACCGGACCCAAACCCAACCCAAAAGCAAAAAATCAGAAATTAACTCGAACCGCAGCAAAGAGTAGAAGTCAATCGGACTCAAACACGACCCAAGTAGAAATTAACCAGATCAGGAACAAAAAATGGAAACCAACCGGACCCAAACCCGACCCACAGCAAAAAAGTAGATGAAGCACGACCCGCATTAAAAAAATGAGCTCCGACCCGTGCATCAGACTGGAGTTTCCAAAAATCTAAAATCGCCCCCCCCCCCCCTCCTTGAAGACTCTCCAGATCCGCCCTTGATCCAGTCCGTATGGAAATCATTGGCTTATACCGTCTCGGCCGACCTATGGGGAAAATGAATAAAATCTGGCCCGATTTAACAATTTTTTTTTTCCAAAAAATGTATGTATTTTTGAATTACTATAATTTCGCCATTAAAAATCAGAGGCGTGCCGACCCAGTGTGCGGCACACACAGGCGCCGAAGTAGTGAAGGCGCCAAAAGATTTCAGTTGAGGAGCAAATACTTAAAAAAAGAAAAATTCTTAATTTAACTAAACTAAAATGTAGTATATTTTCTTGGCATTTGAATTACCTTTTGTAGATTTACGTTATACAAACTTATTTTTAAATATTCAGTTCATTGTTTAAAAAAATATTTCGTCTTATTCTATTTTATGAGTCCTCTAATAAGTCATTTAGATAAGACCTGACCAACCTTTATAAACAGAGGCGCACATTATAGAGAATAGAGTTGTAAAAAATGAAAGGCGCCGCGCGCCGTAGTTTACACAGCTGAAAATATGCAACACTACTATTATCTCACTGTAGTGGATAAGCATAATATAGAGTATTATTCCCATAAGGGCTAAATTCCACCCTTTTTAAAAAAATAGTAATTGTCATTTTACTTCAGAGTTTGTCATAAATAAGAAGAAAATTACTATTCGGAAATACTGGTTAAAGTTTCTCAGACAGTGTCAGGCCGTGAATAGAGGTAGACTTATATATTAGAAACATCTATGATGCACGCATATCTCACGGTGATAGGTATAAGTCTCCTATGATTCAGAAACTATTTTAAAATAATTTGCAACAATAATTTAATTCAGAATAAATTTAAAACTAGATTTTCAAAGAGGCAATCTGTTTTCATAAGTTTTGTAGATAAAGATGCAAGAAATCTTAATCCTTGAATAGCAACTTAATAGCATTAAATAATTTAACTTATAATTACTTACTTAAAGTCACCGATAACTATTAAAAAACCTATTCGAATACATTTAATTAGAGTTATACGCATTCATAGAAGGAAGTCAAATGGAGAACGTTTTGTTCGTCCTGCATCATTTCTGAGTATTGTTGCAATCCAATCTGCAAATCTCAAAATAATCGGTAAAAGGATATAGTGGAATATTTTAACAAAATTGTGCTTACAAATTCCTTACTTTTGTAAATTTGATTCGATTTTATGTCTTTGGTACCGTCTGGTAACAATAAGTAACAACTGAAACCTATATCAGCACTTCAAAAAGTTCTTACTTCAGTTTAACTTGTTTCTAATCTTCCAATCAACCATATTTACAAAAAAACAGGTACTAAGTTATTAATGAGCGATAGATGACCTTTTTGGAATAAAATATTTATTTCACTAGAAAACAACTTTTATTGAAATTTCTTTATTGTTGTTGTTACTGTTTTGTTTAAGTTAGTTAAGTACATCGGCTGAAATTTTTAAAAAATTCTAAATTGCATAGCTTTGAAATGGATTTAAAATTAGTTATATGGAATATCATATATGAGCTTCTGTAGCTATTAGTAACAATTGAATCAGCACTTTAGAAAAATTCTTAAAAACAATTTTTGTTAAATATTTTTGTTGCTATTGTTGTTTTTAAGTTAAGTAGATCAGCTGAAGTTAAAAAAAAATGCTAAATTCCACGGCCATCCAATATATTTAAAATTAGTTATATGCAATATTATATATAAGCCTCAGTAACTATTAGTAACAATTGAATCAACACTTTAGAAGAGCTTTATAAAACAACTTTTACTGAATATATTTTTTTAAAAGTTATTTAAGTAGGTTAACTGAAATTAAAAAAAAATGATAAATTGCACGGCTTTCAAATAGATTTGAAATTAGTTATATGCTGTGTCATACATGAGCCTCGGTAACTGTTAGTAACAATCGAATCAGCACTTTAGAAAAATTGTTGAAAGCAACTTTTATTGAATAATTTGTGTTGTTGCTGTTGTTTGTTTGTTTAAGTTATATTATTTCAGTAGATCAGCTAAAGTTTAACGAAAGAGTGTTAACAAATTCCTTACTTCTGTAACTTTTATTCAATGTTATGTCTTTGGTACCATCTGGTAACAATAAGTAACAACTGAAACCTATAACAGCATTTCAGAAAATTCTTACTTCAGCTTAACTTGTTTCTAATCATCCAATCAACCATATTTACAAGAAAATAGGCGCTAAGTTACTGATGAGAGTAAGAAAACATTTTCTGGAATAAAAGATTTACTTCACTTGAAAACATTTTTTATTGATTTTATGTTTTGTTTAAGTTAAGTTAGATCAGCTGAAGTTTCTTGAAAGCAACTTTTATTAAATAATTTGTGTTGTTATTGATGTTTAAGTTATTTAAGTAAATCAACTGAAGTTTAAAAGAAAATTGCATGGCAGAGTTTTCAAATAAATTTAAAATTAGTTATATGCAATAGTATAAATGAATCTCAGTGACTGTTTACAACAATTGGACCAGCACTTTAGAGGAATTCTTATTCCAGTTTTACTACCTATTTATCAGTAAACCAAATTTAGAGAAATAATAGTAATGAAAATCTGAGAATGTTGAAGGTAGGATGCCATATTGTACATAAAAGATATTTTCCTCCATAAGAAGAATTATCAAATGATTTACAGGGATATTATTATTATTATTATTATTTAAATAATAACTTTCTTGAAGTGAATAAAAAAGATAAATTAAACATTTTTCCATGATACTCAAAACTATTTTTGTTCATTTTTCATTTTCCTATGGGTATTTAATTTGTTTCGTACTAACCTGACATTATATATATATATATATATATATAAAAAAAACGGAATGAAATTCAGTTTGCGTACATACAAGCATCAGTAATGAATGCACTTGTTCAAATCTATAGAAATCAGATTAAGAAAAATAGCATTTCAACAAAAAACAAGGATATTATTAAAATGATAATTTAATATTTCTTTCACAATGGTTTACATCCATTTAAAATTGCAAACTTAATCCTTTCAGGTCATATGTACTATTAATAGTACATGTCTTTTAATTGTGCATTATTTTGTTTTAAGGGGTCATTACGACTGGTAAAAGTCGAAAATTCATAAAAATTGTATCTTTTTTGATATTCTATATCATGAAAAGTATAAGCTTTAAAATCATAATTTTTTTATGTTAATAGATAAATGTTTTATGTATACACATGTACCTCATTCTTGTTTGAAAGTTAAAAATAATTTGTTTTAGAGATTCATAAATAATAAGCAGTTTGCTGTAAAAAAAAAAAAAAAAAATGGGATATCAAAGATAACGAACTTGAGTTCTCTATATTGAATTTAAAACAAAATTTCTGATTTTTACACATACTACAAAAACTAAAAGTTAACTTGAACCTAAATTTGTGTATTATTTAAACTACATTTCTATTTTTAAAATTAAACTGAAAATAGTGTATTTTTTCCCTTAAAAAAATAAATTTTATCTATGCATAGGAAATATATGTATCATCTGTAAAAATTTCATGCAAAAATATTAATTAGTTTTAGAGATAACATGTGCATTTTGTGAAAAAAACACATTTTGAGGTAAATCACTTTGAAGTATTTTTTTGCTGAAACTTAAAATATTGAATATTCTAGCATACCTATCATAACTTCCGTAATTATGGGAATTTTTTCAAGCGGATTGTCTTAAAATACGCAGAAAAGGCTGATCTTTCATATAACTGTTTTTCAAAAAATCGAATTTTTTTACGGTTTAACAGTCATATGACCACTTAACAAATACTTTTGTTATTGTTTTCATATAGTAATGTTACTATACACTTATGCATTTACTGTATGAGTTCATTAATGTTTAGGCATTTAATAATAACAATAATAATAAACACTTGCTTAATTACCTTTGCACCGTTTGCGATTATTTTATTTTAAACATAAATTTAGCTCTTTAAATTTAAAATAAAAGTTTTTTTACCTGAAAGAACAGGTGTAATGAAACATAAAAAATAATAGTCCAAGAGCCGACCGCACAAAACCCCAAGTCATCGAGCACAAGAAAAAATCCTTTGTATTATGAAAGAGTAGTCAAAGGGAAATCTAATGATCCATGTCTACCGGAAGTAAAGGGGTGCATAAGCCAAAAATTAATATCACTAGTGGTTGACTCGTAGACTTAGCATTATGTTTTCCTGCACCCAGTTTTCCATGTTTTCATACTTTTGATTGTACGGGAAACACAATGCTAAGCCTTCTAAATCAACCACTAGTGGTATTAATTTTTGACTTATGCACCACTTCGCTTCCGGCAGACATGGATCATTAGATTCCCCTATGACTAAGCTTCCATAAAATAAAGGATTTTTTCTTGTGCTCGATGACTTAGGGTTTTGTGCGGTCGGCTCTTGGACTATAATGAAAATTTATAACATCAGTTAAATCTTGTTGTAATATAATATTTTCTAAACATTTACAAAAACTCTTTGTTAGCCTACTGTCATATGAAAAAGGAATTAAAGCAACATTCGTTATATGTCAGACTGAAATTTTCGTTACACTGTAATTAATCAATTTGTATAGCTATCGAAAGTAGAAGTAATTTTTTCTAAAAATTGAAAAAAAAAGGGACCAGAAATAATTAAAATCGTTAATTTAAAACATTTTTTGGACCTTTAAAAAAACAAAATACATTTCTTCTAACAAATCTTCGCAAATGAAAATGAAGACACGTCAAATTTTAAGACTTGGCTATTTCATTCCACAACGCATTGTATCAGATGGAAGTAGTGATAATGACAATCTTGAACAAATTGCAGATTTCTTTGCAGACAAAGGAAATATTCCCGCGCGCTTTACACTAACACTTTTAGATTTTCTTCTATTTCATTTAAAAAAAATTGATTCTGTTTCACTTTTAATAACTAGACATCAGATTACTTCCAAATGGAACAATGATAGGTATAGAATTACTCGTGACACGATCAGAAGTCGATATTGCTATGCCGCTAGCCCTTGTGAATGAAGGAAATGAAAATGTCGAGTTTTGTTATTCTGGCAAACTTTCTTCTTCTACATTTTTTACTGTAAAACCGAGATACAAATAGCAGAGTGTAGGTGTTTTTCCAAGCCTTTACATTGCCGCTTTGGATCACTATTATACCAGTTTTATTTGCAACGATATTAGTATATTATTTCTTATTGAAACGAAAATATACATTTGATAAAATTTCGTTTCACATTGTTGCAGTATTTTTAAGGCAAAATGCAATTGTCAGGCATTCATCACTTTCAGAAAAGTTACTTCTCTGCTCCTGGGTTATTGGAGTTATGTTTCTTTGCCTTTCTTTTGAGTTCGTATTTTCCGCATTTCTTGCAGTTCCGCATGTCAGAGAAATTAAGGACGTTACACAATTAGCAGAAGCTGTAACAAGAGGAGAGTATCACTGCTATGCTTATTTAGAAGCTGTTCATACAAAATTATTGTTAGAGTCAAATGTGGAAAGTCTACGAATAATTGGAGAAGAAATGAAAAACAGAAACGCCTTTATGTAAAAGTAGACTACGAATATCTTTAATTCTTTTTCAGCTCAAAATTATGCCTTTGTAATAGACATAGATATCGCTGACGTGTAAGCAGTTAATACTAACGCTACAAGATCATTCTTATCAGAAGACCATTTCCTTGAATATATGACTGGAATGATGGTACGAAAAGGGTTTTGCTGTAAAAGTCTGTTAGATACATTTGTGCAGCGACTTGTGTCATCTGGACTTTTCTACAAGTTTCAAAGTGACAGGAAGTTTTTTTCCGAAATGTCGCATCAATTGAAACATCCTGAAATGGATGACAATAAAGCAAAATTATAACTCTTGTAGATATTTATTTTGCATTTATTATTCTACTGACTGGCTACCTTATATCTGCTTTAGTTTTCGTTGCAGAAATACTATCAACTCAGAAAATGAAACGAAAGTATTCAAAAAACATTAAAAGTAGAAAGAAGAATAAAATATGTGTGGTGGAAGTTGTTGTTTGATTAGCCATCAAAGGAACTGTTTATTGTCTTATTCTTGCAATTGCAATTACAAAAATTAAGCTTCAATCAGCTGATCACATTGCAATTTTTTTTTTTGTATCATTGCTTAAAATATCACACTACGCACTTTACACTAACACTTATAGATTTTCTTGTATTCCATTCAAAAAAATTTGATTCTGCTTCACTCTTAATAGATCAAAGTAGATTACTACCAAATGGAACACTGTTAGGTATAGAAGGACTCGTGACACGATCAGAAGTCGATCGATATTGCTATGCCGCTAGCCCTTGTGAATGAAGAAAATGAAAATGTTGAATTTTGTTACTATGGTAAACTTTCTTCTGCTACATTTTTTTAAACACTAAAACCAAGACATAAACAGCAGAGTGTAGGCGTTTTAAGTAACTTAAACAGTACACTTCATTTTTCTGCATAATGAATTTTTTTGTTGTATTTCTTATCTTTAAATTATTAAATGTTAAGAATTTTTAAAGAAAAAAAGAACTCGAAACACGTCATTTTTGATTTTTTTCACATTAGTTTTCTTTCGGCAAATTTGAAAAAATATTTACTTTTGAAAACATAATTTTTTGTTAAGTTATATTGTTTTTTCAATAAATATTTTTATTAGTTTTTAAATAAATATTTTTATTAGTTTTTAAATTGATATTTAAGAACAAAAACTCAGGAGCAAAATTAAAATCAATTTTTCAACTTTAATTAAATGGAAAGAAATTGAAATCCGATAAATAATATTACGAGTTATTACGATTTTTAACTATCCCATTTAAACCAGTACTAACCACATGAAACTTTTATAAATTGTATGAGAAATTTTAGAATGCGATTTTCTTAGCAAATTATAAGGCTAACCATCACAAAAAAAAAAAAAAAAAAAAAAAAAATCAAAATTCTAACTCAAAAAATAGATTTTTTACGCGTTTCCTAGAACTGTTAAAGTAACATTGTTTTTTGTATTGCGCACATTTCAATTTGTGTCTAATCCCTTAAAACCTGGTGAATTTTTTAAACGGCTATAACTTTGCGAGCTTTGAAGACATGAAGATGCAACTTTTTGTGTCTTATTCAGGACTGAATAAGGAAAGTTTTCCTAATTGGACTTTTTATCCTACGAGGGCCGTATAAAAATTTAATTTTCGTATTTTTTCAACTAGATCCCCCAAGGAGTCGCAATTTATCTTACCAAAAATTTCACATTTTTTTCTAAAAATTTTTGCAATTGGAAGTATAAGTCTAAGGGCAATATATAAGGAGTTAGCCTATTGTTTCGATATTTATGACTCACCCTGTATTCCTGCAGAGACGTGGCTATTGCCATAAAGTCTATTATGGTTTGTGAACGCCCAGTTTAACTTTACTTAAAGAAATCCCATGATAGTAATGATAATTTTGTGTATGGAGAAGATCGTGAGTGACATTCTGTCATTAACAAAGAGAAATCGAAAGCTTAAGTTGAAGCTAACCCACATACCAAAATCCAAGAGCTTACTGTTGAATTTGGAGAACGCTCTAAAACTGTTTTGAACACCTAAAATAATTTAGTTTCAAAATAAAATAACAGACAACACCGTCATGTTTTACACAACTTAATACTTCCCAAAATGTGCTAATTTATCTATCACAAATAAAATTGTTATAAAAATTTAACAGCCTTAAAGTCGATCATACATCGAAAATCAGATATTGAGGCCGTATATGGCATAAAAAATGATCAAACATCATGAAACCCAGACGAATTATGTCTGTTGCACAGACAGATATATTTTTTATCAAGCCAGGAAGAAGGAGAATTGCAACTACCTTGTATTCTTTGCACAGTGTCAACAATAATCCAGTTCTGAAATATCATACATTCTTTCTTCATCCTTTTTCAGGTTGTGACTTACCATCAGCATGGTTTGGGAAAGACAAAATGTCGTTATAAAAATTTTGGAAAAAGGAAGGAGATTGCAACATACAACCACCTAGCACTTCTAAGAGTGATCGAATATCCCATTTTGAAATATTTGAGGCAGGGAAAACTTTTTCTCTATCTTTATACGGTGGTAGGGCAGAAAATTTCTTGAATAAGCACCATTATATATGTTTTGAGAAAAAAGCTGTTGTTGGTAAAGAAAGAAAAAAAAAACTTTTTATCGTTGCTGCCTACCGAGAATGAAGCTAGATTACGCAGTTTACGCTTTTATCATCAAATACAATAATGGTTGGGCAATAAACTACTTCCTGAGAACTGAGGTGGACAAAACGCCCCAAATTTCCCTCAATTTTACCGCCCGCACCAAAAAATATTATTGAATCCATTTTTTGTACTTACTCCAAAGGATGTGAAAAAAAGTCCGGATAATGAATAACTCGATTGAAATATTCTGATATTTGCGTAAATTGTTGCGTGCGTAAATTGTTGCGGGGTTTCAGATCATATTGCAAGTAAAGTTGAATTTGAAAAACGTCCGGATACTGAATAATTGGATTGAAATTTTTTTTTTTTCGAAAATTGTTCCGGAGTTTCTGTTCATAATGCAAGTAAAGTTGAATTTGAAGACGAGGTGGATATTGACAGTAAATAGCCTACTTACTGCAAGGGAGGAGAGAATCTCTACTCCTCTATTTAGTGATGATATCGAAAGCGAACCAGAAAGTGCTGAAGGCAATATAATTATAAAATAAAGAAATACAGATAAGAGCAAATCTTAATCGAGTGAAGACATTAAAGATGAGCAAACGACTACTAAAGGAATCAAATGGTTGAGATTTGATTAAGCAGTCACTGTAAATGGAATATGCCTGCGGGAGAAACCACAATTGAAAAAAGTGTTAAATTATTTATTACATCAAGGAAACTGCTGAAATAAACATATATCTATAATATTAAAATAGCAAATAAAGCCTTTGTGCAAAAACGTTTAAAGATAGAAAACCAACGATTATAAATGCACAAATAAAGTAAGAAAAGGTAGCAAACAGCCGTTTCGAATCTACTATGGAGATTCTTCATCAGTGGAAAACTCAGCGAGCTAGAAAAAGCAAAACTGAGCAAAGAGACAGAGAAACGCAGGCTTATATACCCGCTACGGAAACGATCCCGCCTAAAGGAAAGCAACCAATGAGAAGAGAGCAGACTAACAACTGGGTGGACAAGTAGCGACATCTACCGGAGAATGAACAAAACAAAAAATAAAAAGCGAGGGGGAAATTTTTTTTAAATTAAATTAAAGATTTCCAAATGCTAGGAAAATAAGGCGTACTTGATAAGTCATTGACTAAAGAGTGAGAATTTTTAATGATGTGGTAAGCTTCCCAAAAATTAAGATCAAGAATGGAAGGACACTTTTGGATGATGGTAGCTGAAGAAAAGTTAAACTTATGTTATAAAGACCAACAATGTTGAGCAATGGAAGAGCGTTTAAGCTCTTGATTTTTGACATACCTTTTATGTTCCGTTAAACGAAATCTGAGAGCACGTTTAGTATGACTAATATAAGAAAGGCCACATTGGCAAGAAATTTGGTAAATACCCCAGTTATCTAAGTGATCAATGGGATGCTTAAGATTTGAAAAGGCAATTTTATTAACAAGAGAAAAAATAACATTGAAATCGAACCTTTTTAAAATTTTAGCAATTTGCTGACTGATTTTGGGGGAAAAAGGCAAAACAACCAAAGTATTGGAATTCGAATTAAAGTTTTTTTTAATTGAATGTAAGAATTCTTACATTCAATTTACTTTTGAAGTTGAATCGAACAATTGCCTTTCTTTTCTTGATGTCCTTGTTATTCGCGATGATGATAATTCTCAGACTACTGTCTTTCGTAAACCTTTTGCGGTCAGTCTTCCACCTCATAGATATTCTTCTCATTCTCCTAACCAGAAAGTTGCGGCTTTTAAAACTTTTGTTTTCCGGGCTTCCAATATTTGTTCAACTCCTCAGTTACTCAGTGATGAACTTAATTATCTTAAAGCTATTGCTGTTGATCGTGGTTATTCCTCTAATATTATAGATTCAATTCATAGAAAATTGACAAAATCCACCCTATCTGAAAGAAAAAACTTTAATTCGAATTCCAATACTTTGGTTGTTTTGCCTTTTTCCCCCAAAATCAGTCAGCAAGTTGCTAAAATTTTAAAAAGGTTCGATTTCAATGTTATTTTTTCTCCTGTTAATAAAATTGCCTTTTCAAATCTTAAGCATCCCATTGATCGCTTAGATAACTGGGGTATTTACCAAATTTCTTGCCAATGTGGCCTTTCTTATATTGGTCAGACTAAACGTGCTCTCAGATTTCGTTTAACGGAACATAAAAGGTATGTCAAAAATCAAGAGCTTAAACGGTCTTTACAACATAAGTTTAACTTTTCTTCAGCTACCATCATCCAAAAGTGTCCTTCCATTCTTGATCTTAATTTTTGGGAAGCTTACCACATCATTAAAAATTCTCACTCCTTAGCCAATGACTTATCAAGTACGCCTTATTTTCCTAGCATTTGGAAATCTTTAATTTAATTTAAAACTTTTTTTTCCCCTCGCTTTTTAGTTTTTGTTTTGTTTATTCTCCCTGTTTATTGTAGATGTCGCTACTTGTCCACCCAGTTGTTAGGCTGCTCTCTTCTTATTGGTTGCTTTCCTTTAGGCGGGATCGTTTCCGTAGCGGGTATATAAGCCTGCGTTTCTCTGTCTCTTTGCTCAGTTTTGCTTTTTCTAGCTCGCTGAGTTTTGCACTGATGAAGAATCTCCATAGTAGATTCGAAACGGCTGTTTGCTACCTTTTCTTACTTTATTTGTGCATTTATAATCGTTGGTTTTCTATCTTTAAAATATATCTATAATATACATTCGATTTCTTCATTCCAAAGTGAGAATTTTATTCTTTGTTAATATAAGCTCTTTAAATGTAGCAGCAGGTTTTTCCTATTTTTATAATTTTTCTTATAAATATGTTCACTTTTTAAAGAGAAGAGTTAATATGACAAACAAATGTTAATGTCACTTTTTGCAGGAAATTAAAAAAATTTACATCTTTGTAATTGATCTTTTTTCTAGATGTCATTGCTTATGAGATATTTCCAGAAAACTGATTTTCAAGCTCATTAGCGCCCCCTGGTGATGAAAACTCATCGGATTGATGGGGACTTTTAGCATGTTAAAAAAAAAAAAAAAAAAAAAAAAAAAAAAAAAAAAATCCTAACTAGCATTTGTGCAAAAACACAAACTGTATCACATAAATTCCATAAAATTCTATACGAACTGTATTACATAAATTCTAATTTTAGAACATTTTAACTTTTGCATCCTTTTGAAATTTCAAATATTTAAAAACTCTTCTGGGTGAGCGTTTGCGTCTCTAAAATAAAAACCATGCCAAATTTTGAAATTTCTAACTTTAACAATTCCAGATAAATTGTAATTTAGAATGTTTACCCGCTCATTTTACATGCGAAATTTCGATTTTTTTAGAAACTATTCATAAGAAATATTTACATCTTAAAAGAAGCCCTCCACAACTAATTTCAAATTTTTAGCTCTGACAATATCACAGAAATTGCAATTTTTGAATGTTTTCTACTCCTGCATCCCCTTTGGGTTGTACAGACATAAAATACAGTCTGTGTTGGAGCGGAGATAGTCAGAATTACTTCGTCAACATTATTTTTGAAATCGGTTTGGCAGTTCCAAAGAGTGTTCTCTCCAAACAAGAAAACAAATGTGTCTTCTTTATAATATTGCAATAGATTATATTTTTATTTACGCTATTTGATAAGAATTTGCATTTTCTTGTTCTACTTTGTTATGTGATGAGTTAGTCAAAGAGCAGACAGCACAAAAACCTAAGGTATCGAGCACAAGAAAAAATTTCATTTTATGGAAAAGTAGTCATAGGGGAATCTAATGATCCATGTTTGCCGGAAGTGAAGTAATGCAGAGGCCAAAAATGAATACCACTAGTGGTTTACCCGTAGGTTTATCATTGTGTTTTCCTGCTCTCAGTTTTCCATGTTTTCATACATTTGACTGTAGGACACGACACCATGATAAACCTCCTACAAGGCAACCACTAGTGATGAAAATGTTGGCTTATGCACCACTTCACTTCAGGCAGACGTGCATCATTAGCTTACCTTATTACTATTCTCCCATTAAATAAAAAAAAAAGGTTTTTGCCATGTGTTCCATACCTTAGGTTTTAATGCTGTCGGCTCTTGGACTATGTGAATGATAGAATAATTTCGAAGCAAGATTCATGAATAAATTATCTTTATTTAAAAATTTATTACACTTATTTACTATGAAAAAGACAGGCAAATTTGTAATAGCATATAAAACCCACACAACACATACGTTCAGATTACATCCAGTTTTCCTCTGTTAATTCCAAAATACGTCTATAGATGTATTTTGGACCTAGCCAGTGAGTTTAAATACGTCCAGAATTTGTTGAATGTTTGACATAGACGTATCTACCAAATATCTACAAAATAAGAATGTCAGTTCAAAAACGTTAATTGTATGAAAATTCGACTAATCCAATTTTGGCTAATTCCGAAACTAAATCTGAACTTATTTGTCCCATTTCTTGACATAAAGTAGATGAAAACGGAACCAATCCAATTTTTGTCATTTTTGGAACAAAATCTTAACGTCCTCGTCTCCATTTTCTATATTTGGAACGTAATTTGGAGGAAAACGGAACGTCATTTGTGTAAGTACCTTCACAAAATCTGGACGAAAATTGAACCTAACAACCGCCATTTTAAACTAGCGGTATTTGTAAAATTCTAAGTGCTTATTTATATTGCATCTCTATTTTGATTTAAAAAATATAATGCAACCAGAATGCGCCTTTATTTACATTTTTTAATTAATAAAATCACTTCGATCTGGATGTATATTAAGCTTGTGCTGTGACGTTTTCTACAGCTAGGCCTAACAGACTTAAACCTAATTTTTACATAGTCGCTCGCAATTTTCAGGACCTGAAGGATTAATTTTTTTTTTTATAAATTAATTATGTAAAATATTAATTATTTTCATCACCGATTAGAAGCGATGCAGCGGAGTATTATGCTCCACATCTGTTAATCCATCAACCGTGTGGAAGACGCGTATCTGGTGGTTTGTTTTGATCGAGGTTTTGATTGTTTTTATGATGGAAATTAGTGAAAATAGGTAAGTACATTTAAGATTTTGTTTTCTACATTTACTGTATTTTATGTATGCTTTACATAAAATATTTCTGTAATGATTTTTTATTTTGTTATTGATTTTATTTATCAATTTTTGATAGGTCGACACTGCAAAACTTATCAAATCGATGCTGCTTTGATGCCCAGCCAGTTAACTGGAAAAACCAGTTATCCGGAATACATCTGACCCCAACCATTCCGTATAAATGGTTCTGTACTGTATGTAATCTTTTTAAACCTGAAAAGTGGCTAAAATATACATTTTATATATTTAAAAAGTCATTTTTATGCTAAAATATCAGAGGAAATACTCCAATTCTTTGCATCAATATATGTAATAACAAGTTATTTCATGCATGTGTATTTCAAAAGGTTACATGGAAAAATGATTTTTTTAATAATTTTTTAAAGAGCACTTTGCAAAATCCTTCGGCCCAGAACATGAAATCAAATTTCTCCGCTCCGTCCTCAGATGCACGTTCTGTCGGGAACGGGTTAAAACACCATCAATTAGAAGATTTTAGCTTTAAAAGCATACATTTGGCTTGTTGATTCCTTTTAAGTTATGCCTTAGAAGTGCATTGCCATAATGGACCAAATGTTTTACAGAAAAACGACCCCTTTTTGAAAATCTATACTAATAAAATAACAAATCGCTCTGTGTGTGTGTGGCTGCGATGACTAGCAAAAATTACGGTACGTACGAGGCTCAAATTTTTTGTGAAGATTGTTCAAAGACTCTGCTAATGTACCTGACCATCAGAATTTTAAAATTCTAATAATTGAGAAATGAATTAAAATTCCTAAATTAGAAGAATGGAAAAGTACTCCTAATTTAATGGAAAAATAGATTTTTATCAAACCTCAGAATATTTCTTCGAAAGCTGGAAAAGAGGGAAAAGGGTTAATGTAAATGGCGGGCTAACATGACTATAAATGTACTCGGTTTTTTTTTTTTTTTTTTTTTTTTTTTTTTTATAGAGGGTTGTGTTTAAAAATCTACCGAGCCTAAAAACTCAAAAATTAGACAGCTAGATCAGAAAAAATTCACCTTTCAGAAATTCTAAAAATTATTTTCCTACTCCTATAAATAGTTGAAAAATTCATTAAAAATCTATTTATAAAATCTCATTTTATTTCCGTTTAAAGAAACAGATTTCTAAGAAATCTAATATAACAAGAGCAGTTGTTCATCGATGACAACTGGGTGCTGGTGGGTACTCGCATTTATAGATGACTTGTAATTTTTTTCATAAATTTAATATTTATATATCCAGATGACAAATTTTTTGCTGATTTCAAATATGTAAATTTTTCACAGTCACTCAGTTACAACCTTAGATATTAATTTTTAATCCGTTACTTAGAGGACTTGCTTCATTTAAAAGCGAGTTTTTAGAAACCATAAACAATTTTTATATAAGGATTCTTTGGCACCGTGTCAAATTTTTAAAAATACATTATTTGGATATTTTAAAGCTATGCACTGAGTAATATCTTTAAACGCTGTTTAATAATATCTAAATTTATAAAAATCCAATTTTTTTTCTTTTTTTTAATCAAAAAACTTTTTTTAAAAAAGGAAAAGAAATGTGGAAACGCTAATTAAAATTCTAAAAAAAAAAAAAAAAAAAAAAAAAAAAAAAGATCAAATAAATTATAATTTATAACACATAGTACGTATTTTAAAGAGTAATGAGCATCAAATAAGGGGTGGGGGGATCTTTTAGGGGCAGCGATCAAATACTTAAAATTGTACTTTTTTCTACAATCTCAAATGTGGACTTTTCACTAAGCTCTGGGATAAATGTTACTTATTTAATATAAAATGTTTAGATAGTTTATAACATATAATATAGATTTTAAAGAGTAGGGGACTTGAAATTATGGGTAGGGACAGGCAATAATTATTTTAGGGAGGGCTTGATCAAATATTTAAATCTGTACTGTTTTAGATGCGGATTTTTCAGAACCCTGGGATAAATAATACTTATTTAATACAAAATTTTAAAAGTGTACCTACCCCTATTTTCAAATAATGATTTCATCAAATATCTTCACAAACAATTTTGTTAAGAAAAAAGTTTGCACCATGGTGGTGGAATATGAAATTAAAAGATTCTAGTCTCCCCACCCCTTTTTTTGTGTGTGTATGCAGAGCTTCTGCTAAACAGTAACATAGGCAGCGAGAATTCGGTTAGAGATTGGATCTTTTAATGAGATTTTGCAGTGTCAATTTCAGTTCATTTAAGAATATCATTACGGGCACGGGCAATGTCAGGCGGCTCAGCTAGTATTTGAATAAACAATTTCATATTACTTGAGAGGTGTAAAAAAAAAATTAAAACATTGACATGAGTCCTATTCTAATAAAAACCATCATAATAAAAATAAAAGCACAAATCTTTTCACAGTCAATACAAACAGCATGCAACAATGAGATGTAAACAAAAAACCATGCACTTTTGAAGAAAGAAAAAAGGTGACTTAAATTATTACATAGGCATGAATAGGAGAAAACTTGGAATTAGAAAAGGTGAACATTAATCTGATTTTAAATTTGGTCATACTAACACTGCTTTATCTGCACTATATTTAGATGGGGAGATAAAAACTCTGTTTAATGTAAGCAAATTATGTTTTGTATCAAATTGTTGTTGTAAATCTATTATAAGGGAGTCCATTAAAATTTAACTGTGTAAAAATTTTGTTAGCAATGATAGTTTTTCTTTTATTACTCCTAAATTATGGTTACAGTTTATAAATAAATTCCTCTTGAAAGCTTGAATAGTATGAACCAAGTTGGAAGTTAATTTTAGATCATGGTCTATTTTTAATTTATTGTTTTTATAATAGAGCATGTGGTTTTTGTTTACATCTCATTGTCGCATGCCATTTGTATTGACCATGAAACAATTTGCATTTTTATTATGACTATGGTTTTTATTTGAATTTGGACCGAAACATGTCAATAATACTATTTGTTTTAATTTTTTGTTACACCTCTCTCAAGTAATATGAAATTGTTTATTCAAATATTTATATTAAAGGTGAAGTTCTTAAAATCTTGTGAGTTAAAAGTCTAATAGATTTAATAAACTTTTTATGATACTTTTTGAAAATATTAAATCCAAACTATGAAAAACACAAAGAATTTAATATATGAAAAAATAGGAAAATTTCTGCTCTTCTTTCAATGCTGCCAAGCAGAAATAATAAATTTCTTATATTAATACTTTTTTTGACATAAAGTCTTTTATTTAAATTTATATATTATTAATTATGTGTTTTATAGTTACTTTTATTTTTTTCTCCTAGCTACTGTTAAGAATCATGTTTTGCAGAGTGGAACATCAGATTGCCGATTGGAAAATTTATAGCAAATGTGTTGCGACATACAAGATTATTATTGTAAATAAAAATTGTAATAAAAGTATTGTAATTGTAAATAAAAATAAATAAAACTTTTTTCCCCACATTTTTATTGTGTGTTTCTCTTTAAAATTGAATGATCTTATACAGTAACTCTTTAAACATTCCTTGACATATATAATATTGATAATCATTATAAGAAATTTATGAAATATATTTTATAATAAATTAGATCTATCCCCATTTTGTACATAATCTAGATTATTAACTAATTATATTGCTCACAATTTGACCATGGCATTGTATTTTTTCAAAATTAATCTAAAATAATTTAAATAGTTTTTTTTTATGTAATAATACCATTTTTACATTTTTTTTTATTTAACTGAAATGTGTGACTATAAATAAGAAACTTAATTTTATAATACCTAAATAATTCACAAGATTTTTTTTCATTCAATTTTGTTGGGAAAAAAAAAAAAGAACTGATGTTAATTAATATGTTGAGTGACACACCAGACACCTGTGTCTAACACTGAATTTTCCCATTTAGGCAGCTTCACTGTAAAATGAGACATAAAGCTACTGATTTTATTTAGAATTTAAAAGAAAAGTCTATTATTCACCAAATGTGAAACCTTTCAGTTGATGATAATGGATAATATAATATATTTTCTAAATACAATTGCAAAATTATGCGAGTTTTAGTCATCTCTAATTTCTTTTTAAAATCCTCACCTTTTTTAATTGCAGATATCGTTTATTAACCCGTTAGAGACGAACGATCAGTATACATGCCCCTTAAATTGCTCAAAATCTTAGCTTATTCTCACCAGTTACTTTTTTATTATAAAATTTACCTTCTATAATCAGAGCATATTCAAGATTCAATTATAGAAAATTTTCTGCATTGAAATACTGGTGGTAAAATATTAAAAATTAAAAGGCTCTTGTCGTGAAAGGATTGCATAAAGCGAAAATTTCTATTAAAAATTAGTGCTAGCTAAAAATCATAGCTGTTGTCTGCTATGTAAATTCGACCTTTTTAGATGAATTATCACCATCAATAATAATATAAATGAAAACTTTTTTTTTTTTTTCAGGAGAAATAGTACAGTTAATCAGAGTAACTTTGGCCAAGAGAAAAAGAAAAATGTTCTATATCACTTGAGTTAATGGCAAAGTTTTGGTCTCAAAATATAGCTACTTGCACTAGTTTGAATTTGGCATCTCATTGGAAATAATTTGTCAAGATTCCATCATGGCAGAATGATCAAAGTTTTGTAAAGGTGGAGCAATGTTACTCTGATTGACTGTATATAAAATAAAAATGTGAAGAAGAGCAAAAATGCATAGATATCTAGAAATGCACAAAGCAAAAACTGGTACGCTGGTAGGTATCTTGCATTTTTTATTTCCTATTTTGTGTAGAGATGAAGGGCAGTAACTAAAGTAGTTTTTTTAAAGATCTTTCAGAATTGAAAGTTTTAAAATGCTAAAAATAAGTTTTATTAACAATATTATCTTTAAATATATATACTTTTAAAAGTCACAAGAAAATTTACTATCCTTTAAATAATTTGTTATTATTTAACAACAACAACAAATTTTTTTTTATATATTATTGAATTAAAAAATTGTTTTATTTATCTAAATATAATGGATGTGAATATATATACATTGGCATTGGCAAGAGAAAAATTTTAACATTTTAGTTAACTATTTTTTTTTTCTAATATGAAATGGAAAAAATATATATATTTTTTAAATTCTAGATATTTTAAATAGTTAAAATGTTTGACTTTATTTGCTTTTCAATATAATGTCATCTTTTTTTTATGTTTTTTTTTTTTTTTTTTTTTTTTAAATCTATAAGCACTCATATTACGACTAAAAGGTGTCTATATTTCGTCTGGATGTCGAAGTTTTTGGGTGTAATATGAATAAATTTTGAACGTAATACGGACAAATTTTTTGGTATATTATATAGACAAATTTTGTACATAGTACGGACGTAATTTTCGACGTAATGAGAACAAATTTTGGACGTCCAATTTACGTAAATTTTATGTTCATTCTATGCTCATTTTGCGGCCCAAAAGACGTAGTTTTTATGTAAAGAGAGGTGACATTTGGACGTAATAAGAATAAATTCTAGATGTAATATGGATAAAGTTTGTACGTAGTATGAACGTAATTTTAGACGTAATAAGAACAAATTTTGGACGTCCAATTTACGTTAATTTTATGTTCATATTATGCTCAATTTGCGGCCCAAAAGACGTACTTTTTACGTAAAGGGAGGTGACATTTGGACGTAATTTTGACTAAATATTGACGAAGTTCGGAGAACTTTTAGACTTAAATTGGACACGTCCATTGATCCAAATTATGTACTTTACACGTAAATTGGACGAATCTGTGTTGTGTGGGAAAATATTCAATACAGTTTAAATGTATCCCCCATTTATCTGACGCAACGGTAGATTAGATCACATAATGGCGAGTGTTGCACAGGGGACGTTAAGTCAGATTAAAAATACATTTTAAAATTTGAAGTCCACGGAAGATCATATAACCATATCTTTTAAGAAAAGCATCGCGCTGTTAAACTTAATCTGCGCTTCATACCTCGCTAATTTCGAGCTAACGCACATGGAACCAGTGATGAATTCAGAAATTTTGATGTTCCAGAGATAAAGTCCCCTACTGCCCAATAAAGGGAAAAAATGGGAAATTTCATTACTGGCCAGTGGCCAGTAGTAGTACTAATTTTAAAAATGTCCACTTTTTCATTTAAAAATACCAAATATTTTTTGAAATTTTTTATTAGTATTTTTTATTTCTATTAGTATTTCTGTTAGTATAGTCTAATTTTAGATTAATACTAATTAATCTGAAATTGAATAGCACAAATAAATATACTAATAAACATATTGCAACCAGAAAAAAAAAAAAAAAAAAAAAAAACATGATGGAATGGAGAAAAAATATGCTCTCGCCTTGTAACAAAGTGGTCGTAAGGTGGCCGCTGACACCAATTTTTTGGTACAGTTAAAACTCGTTAATATGAACACGTTTAACATGAATTATTTTTAACACGAATTGTTTTCACAATCCCCTATAAAGACGAATACAAAGATTTGATACTGATAACATGAACTACTATTAACATAAACAACATTTTGATTCCCATGGAGGTTCATGTTAACGAGGTTCGACTGTACTCACTTTTTCTCATTCACAAGCCCTGTATGGCTGGTTTCAAGTACTAATTTTGTCTCTACCCTCTAAGCCACCCTATCAGTGGAACTTTCACCATCATTTGGCAACGCTGCTATTCAATTAAAAGTATTATCATATCATGACTTAATGACCGCATAGGTATCCACTCGAAAAAATGCTTTTATTTTATTTAATTCAAAATTCTGCGATATATAAAGCATTTTTTTTTTTTTTAAATTTTGTGGAAATTTATCTAGGCGATTATAAGCCTTGACTGTTAGATGATTCTTCTAGATTCTAAGTGTTAGTCATATTTAAACGTTATTATATTTATTGAAATCATATAAAACTTGACAGCAAATGTCGACACAATGCACACACTATATATAACTGCACATTATACACAGTATAATGTGCAGTTTTAAAAATCAAAATGGCACTTCTATATAGAAGTCTCAAAATTTGTAACATATTACACAAAATAATTCATAAGTTGGCAAGACTTGTACAACTTAATAAAGAATATTATTTATTATTAAATACAGTCAAACCTCGTTAAGATGAACACGCTTAACATGAATTTCTTTTAACATGAACTGTTTTCACAGTTCCCTAGAAAGACGAATACAGTTAAACCTCGTTAAGATGAACACGCTTAAAATGAATTACTTTTAACTTGAATTGTTTTTACAATCCCCTAGAAACGAATACAAATATTTGATACTGATAACATGAACAAAATTTTGATTCCCCTTGAGGTTCACGTTAACGAGGTTCGACTGTAGTATACATTCATAAGATTTTTGATAGAGTGTGATTTTTCGTTGCTCTGTTGTTGTTGTAGCCTTCCTCCGTCATGAAAACATAGATTATTATTGCATAAACCACATAAGGTCTGTGTGTGAAAGGAAAGAGGTAAAATACAAGAACTTTTGATCAAATGCATTTCAAAGAACACATTCCACTTGCATTTATGTACATAACGCAGCCACGATATTTATCGAACACAAGAAGCCACTGCCTTCAATGTCAGTCATCAAAAATTAAAAAAAATATTGACTGAAATCTAAAAAAAATTTTTTTTGTCACATTCGTAATTTTTGAGAATGTTTAATCTCATAACCATAACACACACCAATAAATAATATTGAAAATAAAAAATCCTATGGGAAAAATGTATCTGCACTTCCGGTCAATGCTATTGGCAATGTCTTGAGGTGTCATCTTGAATTCGTCCAGTGGCCAGCCGCATTCCATCTGGTTGACACTCTGAAGATCGGACAATGAAGCAAAAGAAAGCGCTTTCTTTGCTGGCATGCCTGATTCTCCAGGTTGGTTTTCGCCCTAGGGAAATTTAAGAAAAAAAAATTACACCACACATATATTTTACAAAATTACTCAACACGCATAATCTTACAGAAAGCATGTAAAATTTCAAGCCCACGATAGAAATTTCAGTTATTTTATGTTCAAAAAATGAATTATCAAAATATAATAGACATATAACAGATATACAGGGTGCTTCGCTACCAGACCGACAAACCCTGAGGGGTGATAGTGGGTATAGGGACAAACATTATTAAATAGGAAACCATGGGGCGCAAACGTCTTCTGTAGGAGCTAGGGGCCATTAAAGTTTGAGGTCCAAAACTTCAAACGATGATAAAAAACGGAGAAAAGCGTCGATTTGTTTGCAGTTTTCACAAAAATCATTCTTTATATCACGATTTGTTTGTAAAAAAATTTTAAAGGTTATGTTCAAAAATTGTCGATAGAGGGCGCTTTAGACTTTAGAGTAACGAACAACTACTTTTTACCGTTATTTTGTGCAAGGAGTTCAGGTTATTCTAAAGTTTAGTCTTTAACTTAAATTTTAAGCCCAAAATCGAAAACATTGGGATCGGATAACTATTGAAAATTGAACTGTGAACAGAGGGGAGAATTTTAAACACTCATAAATATTGGACAAACTAATCGATTTTGTTGCGGTTTGCGTGTAAGTCATTCGATTGGTAATTATTTTATTCAAAATGACGTACAGCTTTGATGTCCACATTTTTGATAGAGGGCGCTTCCGACATATCTCCGACATTTCAATGGCCTTACTCCTAGGTGTTTCACTACCAGAAAAACATACTTCCAGGATGTGTTAGGGATGCAAAGACTATTCGGAATCACATAGGGATGTAACTTTGGAAATGCATTTTTTGGGAGTTACGGTTTAAGGAAACAGAGAAAAAAGCAACAGAAACAGCAGAGAAAGAGCAACCCATTAATGTGAAAGAAAACAGTAAATTTAAAGGTTTTACTAGAAAAGGTGTTCAAAATTACGACCAGAAATACTCCGGTAAGTTTGACAGTGACGGTAGATGGCGCTAAACGGCGCGTGAACAGTAATAATTTTGAAGCTATCATTCGCGAACCGGTTCCAAAGGTAGCAGAAGGAAGTGTTTGAACGATGAACAGCACGATGGGACTCATCCACATTTTACCAATGACGTTTGCTGACACTTCAAAGTAACATATGAATAGCGGTGGATATGTCGTGGCGGCCTGGTTCATTTGACTGCTAGATCGCCAAACCGATCATGTATGGACTTCTTCTGCTGGGATCAAGTAAAAAGTTGGGATATGAGACTTCTGTACCATGAGTTGAAGACCTCACAGCTGATATTTCTGTAGCTGCCAGAAAGCTTTCTGAGATGCCAGGAATCTTTCAAAATGTGAGGAATTCCATACGACGCCGCTATCAAGCATGCCGGACTACTTCTGGTTGTAATTTGGAACACCTTTTCTAGTAAAACATTTAAATAAACTGTTTTCTTTCACATTAACGTGTTGCTCTTTCTCTGCTGTTTCTGTTGCTTTTTTCTCTGTTTCCTTTAACCGTACCTCCCAAAAAATGCATTTCCAAAGTTACATTCTTATGTGATTCCGAGTAGTCTTTGCATCCCTAACACATCCTGGAAGTATGTTGTTCTGGTAGTAAAACATTTAGGAGTAAAGCCATTGAAATGTCGGAGATATGTCGGAAGCGCCCTCTATCAAAAATGTGGACATCAAAGCTGTACGTCATTTTGAATAAAATAATTACCAATCGAATGACTTACACGCAAACCGCAACAAAATCGATTAGTTTGTCCAATATTTATGAGCGTTTAAAATTCTCCCCTCTGTTCACAGTTCAATTTTCACTAGTTATCCGATCCCAATGTTTCCGATTTTGGGCTTAAAATTTAAGTTAAAGACTAAACTTTAGTATAACTTGAACTCCATGCACAAAATAACGGTAAAAAGTAGTTGTTCGTTACTCTAAAGTCTAAAGCGCCCTCTATCGACAATTTTTGAACGTAACCTTTAAAAAAATTTTCTGAAAAAATCGTGATATAAAGAATGATTTCAGTGAAAACCGCAAACAAATCGACGCTTTTCTCCGTTTTTTATCATCGTTTGAAGTTTTGGACCTCAAACTTTAATGGCCCCTAGCTCCTACAGAAGACGTTTGCGCCCCATGGTTTCCTATTTAATAATGTTTGTCTCTATGTCTACTATCACCCCTCAGAGTTTGTCGGTCTGGTAGCGAAACACCCTGTATAATCGTCATTAATCATATAATAGACACTATTTTTGAATTCTCAAAAATAGTCTATTAGTCCGGCAGCCGACTGTCGATTTTCCTATGTATCGAGTACAAGGACCGGACATACATCAAAATGTAGGTTTCAATGTGCACATTAAGAATATCACTGGCTGCCAGGCCCTATCCTGCCGGAACCCAAGGCAGCCGCACTTTTATGACGTCAATTTTGGATGTTTACCTATGTATCGAGTACAAGGACCAGACATACATCAAAATGTAGGTCTCAATGTGCACATTAAGAATATCACTGGCTGCCACATACATCAAAATGTACATTTCAATGTGCACATTAAGAATATCACTCGCTGCCAGGTGTCCTATCCTGCCGGAACCCGGTGGCAGTTGCAATTTTATGACGTCAATTTTGAGTGTTTGCCTGTGTATCGAGTACAAGGGCCGGACATACATCAAAATGTAGGTTTCAATGTGCATATTAATAATATCACTGTTTGCCAGGTCCCATACATAGGTAAACACTCAAAATTGACGAAAAAAATGAGTCTGCCACCTGGTTCCAGCAGAATTGGACATGGTAGACCGTGATATTATTAATGTGCACTTTTAAACCTTCATATTTATTTATATATGGTTCTTAAATTCGATACAAGGTAGACATTCAAAATTGATGTCATAAAAGTGTTGCTGCCACCTGATTCCGGTAAAATTGGACAAAGTAGACCTTTATATTATTAATATGCATTTTCAAACCTACATTTTGATGTATGTCCGGACCTTGAATTCGATACATAGGTAGACACTCAAAATTGACGTCATAAAAGTGCGGCTGCCACCGTGTTCCGGCAGGATAGGACTTGGCAGCCAGGGATATTCTTAATGTGCACATTGAGACCTACATTTTGATGTATGTCCGGTCCTTGTACTCGATACATAGGCAAGTACTCAAAATTGGCGTCATAAAAGTGCGGCTGCCACCGGGTTCCGGCAGGATAGGACCTGGCAGCCAGTGATATTCTTAATGTGCACATTGAAATCTACATTTTGATGTATCTGGCAGCCAGTGATATTCTTAATGTGCACATTGAGACTTACATTTTGATGTATGTCTGGTCCTTGTACTCGAAACATAGGTAAACATTCAAAATTGACGTCATAAAAGTGCGGCTGCCTTGGGTTCCGGCAGGATAGGACCTGGCAGCCAGTGTTATTCTTAATGTGCACATTGAGACCTACATTTTGATGTATGTCTGGTCCTTGTACTCGATACATAGGTAAACATTCAAAATTGACATCATAAAAGTGCGGCTGCCTTGGGTTCCGGCAGGATAGGACCTGGCAGCCAGTGATATTGTTAATGTGCACATTGAAACCTACATTTTGATGTATGTCCGGTTCTTGTACTCGATACATAGGAAAATCGACGGTCGACTCCCGGACTATATTATAAAATGTAATATGAAATTAATTAATGTTATACATTTCTAATTATCGTGAGTGAAATTTTTTCCTAATGAATGCATTTATTCTTCTTTAAACGTTGCGCAAACAAAGCCATTAACTCAAGAGCCGACCACACAAAACCCTATGTCATCGAGCACAAGAAAAAATCCTTTATTTTACGGAAAAATAGTAATAGGGTAATCTAATGATTTATGTTTGCCGGAAGTGAAGGGGTGCATAAGCCAAAAATGAATATCACTAGTGGTTGACTAGTAGGCTTAGCATTGTGTTTTTCTGCACCCAGTTTTCCATGTTTTCCTACTTTTGATTGTACGGCAAACACAATGCTAGTCCTACGAATCAACCACTGGTGGTATAAATTTTCGGCTTATGCACCACTTCTCTTCCGGCAATTTTGGATGATTAGATTCCTCTATTGCTTACTCTTCCATAAAATAAAGGATTTTTTCTTGTGGTTAATGACATAGGGTTTTGTGCGGTCGGCTCTTGGACTATACGGGTAATAGCTCGCCCGGGTGTGTCCAGACTTTTCTCGCAGGATCCTGTCTTTGTGAAATTGTGAAGTTTTACTTATATTTACGAAAATTCTAGTCACAATTTTGTGAATTTCAAATTATCGATGTATTCACAGTCTATCCTTCATATACAAAAAAGCTAAATAATATGTTGTTTGATGAGTTCAATTGCTTATTGAGATGCCAGATTTTATTTTTAAATGTTTAAGTTTGTGAAAAGATCACTTTTAATTTGGAAAAATTCTATGAAAGGTCTCTTCAAGAGACAAATAATTTTGTGAAGGATCCTATTTTCAGATAAAAGGTTTTGTAAAGGTTGGTAATTAAAAAAAAAAAAAAAAAAAAAAAAAAAAAAGTGAAGAGTCTTGTTTGGTAATACAGTCAAACCTCGTTAATATGAACACTCTTAAGATGAATTGTTTTCCCAGCTTCGTATAAAAACGAATACAAAGAATTGACACTGATAACATGAATTACTGTTAACATGAACAAAATTTTTATTCCCCTTGAGATTCACGTTAACGAGGTTCGACTGTTAAAAATATGTGAAGAGTCCTGTTTTAAGATAAATTATTTTGTGAAGGGTTCTCTAAAGGACCCAAAAATTTTTTAAACATACCCCTGGCCAGTTTGACATAAAGAAAATGTTTTTGAAAGAAAAAAATAGTACAAAATTATCTGTCAACTAAGTTCTGTACATAAGTCAACTGTACATAAAGACTGTCAAGTTTGTAATGAGTGATCCAAAAACTAGTACCATTCGATTAATCGTGAAATAGTACATAAAGATGATACTGCATTCAACGTATAATTAAAAAAAAGTTGAGTTTTTTAAAATTGAATTCCTAACCCCCTCCCCCTCCGAAAAAAATAAATAAATATATAAATAAATAAACAAACAAATAAAAAAGCTTTTTTATTTGGAGACTCATCGGGTCTTCATTTCTAGTGGCAAAACAAAGTTATTCCCAAATTTTCGTGATTGGACACCAGTTGTCATTGCCAAATCTTATGCCAAACAATTTTGAGACTCGACAATTACACAAAGATCATGAAAAGCGAGAAATTACAAGTGATAGATGCTTCAAATACATAAGAAAATTTTAAAGCTTTGTTTAAATTTTTGTGGCGCTTAAAGAGTAAAGGCTACAAATCTCGTGCATGAGATCTCATTTTAAGTGATTTCGTGATATACAGAATATTTAAATTGTTAGCAAGATTTTTTTTTCCATATATATATATGTAACTTACTTAAGATCAAAGATCTAGATTTTTGCTAGATTATACCTTTTATGCGGTGAGGCGTTCCCTTAAATATTTGATTTTGTGGGAAGTCTAGAGGTCAGAGGTCACCTTTGGACTTTGTTGGCATATTCTTACCCGACACTTTAATTTACTGATGACCACAGAACGCTTGAAAAAGAAAGCTATAGGAAAAATTTACGCCTTTCGTCGAGAGTTTTTGAAATAAGCACATAATCTTATCTTTGATGCGAATTTTAATTAAAATCTGTATGTATTTTGTTGTATACTCGTAGAAACAGTCTTCGATCATAGAGGACTCATGACTCCCCCACCCTTCCCGTGACCCATCACCTCATGACTCCCCCACCCTCCTCGTGACCCTCCACCTCATGACCCCCTCCCCTTAAATTCGACTTATATTTTATCTTTATTCTTCAATTTATTGTTTTATTTAATTATTTTGTTTCACCATAATATTTGCGCATTCTTAACCTTTTACAGGCCAATGTTCCCACTTGGGAACATAAGTTTAAAAATTTATTAAAAATGAAATTTAATCAAAATTGACTTGAAAAAATTAGAAGAAATAATTAAAATATGACTTGATTTTTAGAAATAGAAGTTACATTCCTATCATTAATGAGGAAATGTACAGAAAATCATAAAAATGACCAATGACCACTGGATCAGTCAACAGATCAATCAGATCAGTTAATAGATCAGTCACAAAAATGATTTTTTGAAATAGATATTTTAAATTAGATAAGATGATTTTTTGAAATAGAACTTACATTCCTATCATTTATGGGGAAATTTACATAAAATCATAAAAATGGCCAATGACCACTGGAAAATGATATTCGAAAGCGACCAATGTTCCCAATTGGGAACATTATGAAAATTGTAAATAAAAATTTTCCCACCATATTAATGACTAATATCCCTTACCTAAAGAATTAGAAGTGACAATGTGCAAAAAAATAATTAAAAATATGCCTGGATCTGAATTTGGCCTATAAAAGGTTAAATCTAAGTATCTTCTGGTTATTTACAAAAGTTAAAAGCAAACGGGGGCACAAATCTACTTACTTTCTTGGCGAAAATTCTAAATGTGGAGTTAGTTTCACTGTCCATGGAGCAAAAAGTCGTCGTGCTTTCAACCCTTCTCATCCCCGCTCGCCTCTTCCTGCTGCGCTTATCTTTATGGTAAATATAATTCACGAGCGCATACTCAATGAGCGATGCGAAAATAAAACCTGAGGAATAAAAAAAATAAAATTATTCAGACGTTTTATTTAACGTCTTTCACTCTGTAGTTAATATAAACGATGATATCTATATGTTTACATAAATTAACAGTAACTATTAAAAATCATGTGTCCAATTCAAATTAGTAATTAGTGGTCACCACAAAGATTCATATATCTATTCTCGACTGAGAACAACAACCCCTTTTCAAATGGTTAAAAAAATCTTCATCTAAGATTATCAGGACGTAATAAGAAGGATGAGTACAATATCTTCAGCATTATTTTAAATATAAGGAATAGGAAATTATTTTATCGAAAAAAAAAAGCATACCTGTGCATACAACATTCCATATATCTAAAGCATGTACGTAGGACACTTTTGGCAATTTTTCGCGAATGGCCTTTTCGCTGGTCACAAGAGTCAGCATGGTGGTCATGCTCAGTGTCACACGGGCTGGAGCGGCCGGTATCTCCACCCAGAAAGATAACCAAGAGGTCACTACGAAAAGGATGCTGGGCACATAAATGTCCAGTAAGAAGTGACCGAATTCTCGTTCAATCTCGAATCGAAGAGTAATCCGACTGAAGTTACCTGGCCAATAGAAAATATTGAACATTAATGATATACATAATTGAAATAATGTTTCATATAAATCATTGCTTAACCCTTTCAGGCGCAGACAGACCGGGAGGCGGCAGCACAGACAATCACCTCATCGAGTTCACGGATAAAAATCTAGGATTAATTAAATCTCGATTCGCATATTAAAATGCAGTCGGTCTGCCAAGGCATATCTCGGTGGAAAACACCTAAAAACCCGACTTTAGTGGTTGACTCATAGATTTACCATTGTGTTTTCCAGCTCCCAATCCTCATGTTGTTTTTTTTTTTTACTTTTGGGTGCAGGAAAGCACAGTGGTAAAGCTATGAGTCGACCGCTAAAATTAAGTTTTTAGTTGTTTTCCACCAAGATGTGCTTTGGCAGATCAATTGCGAGTTAATATGCGAATCGAGATTTAAATAATCCCAGATTTTCATCCGTGAACTGAATGAGGTGATTGTCTGTGCTGCCGCCTCCCGGTCTAAGAGTAATTCTATTCGTAAAATGGTGAAAGGGTTGATTGACACCAGGATTTACAAAAGAAATTTTTAGAAAAAAATTCTAAGCGATCATTATAAAAGCAAGATTTCATTGAAACACAGGGTGTTTCAGCACAGCTGTTACAAAGTTTCAGGAGAGATAGAGTAGACCTTAGAAGATGGGAAATGTTACAGCAATCCATAGTCGGAAGCACTTTTCTGGCGCAGTAGTGGCGACATAGAACACAAGAAAATAAAGACACAAACAGGGTGAGAATTATTCTTAAAACAGGAAAAACTAATAAAGAAGAACAAAAAGAGAGAGACAACGGTCATTATCAAAGGTTTTCGAAATTACAGCCTCAGATTCTGATGCAGATCTCATATCTCCGGCAAGTGGAAGATCTAATACCGGGCATGTCCGAATTACCCCCAGCAACTGCCACAACGCATGCAGCAACTTACTTAGCAGGATCCAGCAGTTTTGCGGTGTTAAGAATAATGAGCATGTTTTCTCAGCCTGTTCGTGTCCTTCCTTTCTGGTGTTTTGTGTCATTACTACCACGCCAGGAAAACGTTTGCGACCATAAATTGCTATATTATGTGATTTACCATCGTCTAGATATACTCTATTGCTCCTGGTACTTTGTAACCACTTTGCTGAAACACTCATATACATGCTGTTTGGTAGTTTGGAATTAAATTAAGTGGAACTTCAAAAAAATTATAGCTCAGAAATTTCCTCAATTGTACGAATTTAAAAATCTTATCACATACATACAGTATCACATGCATAAAATATTTTTTTTTCTTTTCCTCGTTAGTTTTTGGGAATGCTTTTCTACAAATGAAGGAGGATTCGTTTCCTAAATCCAGTATAGCACAGCCATATCGGGAATATAGTAAAATAGCAGTTTCGTGTTATCAGCTAATGTCGGTCAAAACAGAAATGTCTAGTAAATACTACACGAGTCTACATTACCCCCAATATTTGGTGATATCGATTGTTTACTTTGGTTAATATTGCAGTTCGATGTCGACCAAAGACGGATCGGCTAATACAGATCAAAGCTGGCCGACTAATTTTTTCCAAACTAGATTTTTAAATTATTTCTCCCTTTGCTTACATATAGTATGGCAGACTGTGCTATTATATTTTTAGAGTACCTTATGCAGGGCTCCAACTTTTATGTTTGTATTATTATTGTTACTATTATTTTTAAATTAAAATATTTGCCGTAATTAATCGCATAAATGATGCAATTATTTAAATGGAAGATTTCGTTAAGAGATAGTGATAAAAAAAAATATCATTATTACCATATAGCTTTAAAGCAGTTTATTGTTCCAGCTATTGTAGAATTAAAAGTTTCAATCACCCACAAAATGTTTATAATATTTATAATGCCTTATCGATCAATTGTAAAAAACATTATAGCAAAAATTGCATAGCATTTCAGTTTGTTTAATCGATATTTACATGCAAAAGATTTTAATTTAAAATTTTAAATACAAAATCATTTATAAGAAAAGTATTGGGGACGATAATTTTTAATTATAGACCGGTATGCGGCAGCACAGACATCGAGATCACGGACGAAAATCTAGGATTATTTAAATTTCGATTCCCATGTTAAAACGCAATCAGTCTTTCAAGTTCTATTTTGGTGGAAAATGCCTAAAACCGATTTTAGCAATGGACTCATAGTCCAAGCATTTGGTCGAAAATAAATGCAAGTTTTGGTGTAGTTTTGATATTTGGTGCCTTTATGTTTTTTTTGGGTCGCTGAATACGAATCTAGAGTTTGTCAACAAAATTTATCTCGGGAAACACGTTTTTTTGGCAGAGGGGAAAAAAAATGTGCAAAAAACATGACTTTTCTTTGTTTTTTCTAAATAGCTTCAAAATTATGCATTTTACATAAAAGTCGTCAATACATTAATTAAAGAGGACGAAATTTCCTACATTTTATGTATTAAAAGTTTTTTCTCTGATCCACCATGTTTAGCCGTGACCATTCTACGCATATTTTGACCAAATGTAATATTATTGACTATATTTTATAAATCTGATGTTCATTGTTTCCTTCATAACTAAAAAATGAATATCAAAAAAGAAAAATAATGCGTTAAACATAGATTATGAAGCATTTTCCAACACTTCATGAAATCTTTAACAAAACTTTGTTATTTAGGTAAATGGGGTGTACTGTATATTAGCGAAATATCTATTCCAATAATTTTGAACAGCCCTGTATTTGATCTTTCGGTTGATATATATAATATGTAATGGGGAAATTTAGTTTCGCAAGAAAATGCCAAGCAGGTTGAAATTTTTCTTTCAGCAATTTGTACTAATAGATGGAAACATAATTGAATGCTTTTGTTCAGCCCTGTAGTCTACCTTGTCTTTTAGGTTCTAGCTTCCTTCATAACTGAAAAATAAATAAAAATGAGCATATCTATGATCAAAATCTTCATTTGCTATTACAAAATACCCAATGAACCACTGGATACAATGGAAGGGGATGTAGTCATGCCGCAAAGTATCAAATATTTTCGATTAAAAAAACTTTTATTTTATAATATTGGCAATAATAAAAACACCCACTAATCCCATATGTCTATTTTTTATACTTTGTAGATGTCTGTGAAAAGTACGGACCCTCAAGTAAAAGAAAACGCAAATAGTATTTTTTTGTTTTTTTAAGTAAATATACTTACTAATGTACATAATTATTTATAATTAAATAATGATTCATAATAAGTTGTCGTATTTATTGTTAGCAATTTCATAGTAAAATGTAGTCAATCATATAATCTTTAGTATTATTTATAGTCATTCTTTGCGTAAAATAGTCAGTTTTCATGTTAAATTTACGTACACTGCCGTAATTCCTGATTTCCAGAATTTATTGATTTTCACACCCACTTTTGAACATTAAGAACTTTAAGAACTAGAATTGTATCAGCTTTTATCGATTTTAGTTATTTTATTTATGTTATTTAAAAGTCAAGTTAAGAAATGCTTTATGCTTATTATTATTATTTTCTAATCGCAAATGAAGATTTCGATCACAGATATACTCATTTTTAGCATTTTCCAACAAAGTTAAAAATTGTTATTCACGCGGTTTGTCTGTCCGCCTGTCCGCGCTCTAATTCCTTAAATACACTTGGATTGCCCTGAAATTTTTGGACGTTATTGACGTTTACTCCAGCACGAACTCTATTTCAAATGAAGTTTTTAACATGATTAGTTTATTTGCACAGAGGCAGTCAAATGTTTACCGTTACATTACGGCCTCTGGGAAAAAATCGTTTTAAATGAAATTTAAAGATGTTACACCAACACCCTGTCAAACATATTAAAATTTATATGCATTTACAAGGTGCACTAAAATATTCTGTAAAATATGTGGTGAAAAATAGCTGTTATTCATTTACAGGGCTAGACAAAAGAATTCTATTATATAATGGTGAAGGGGGGCATTGTGTGCCACATAAATTTTAATTATATTAAAACTATTTCATATATAATAAAATTGTCGCTGAGTCTTGATATAAATGATACGATACTGTCATGCATAATATGAAGTACATAGCATTTACAGGGACACACAAAATATTTCAAATAGTATATTGTTTGGAAGTACTGTATATGTATCCGAAGACGGCTGATATCCATCAGCCGTGAAAACGAAATGCAATGTATTTAATTCTAATTTCACGAAATCTATGCATATTATGTGGTGGATATAAAAACAATAATTGATATACAGGGCTACCCAAAAGAGCTCACAAACGTTACTGAATATGAGCGTAAATTACTTAAATTTAGTTTTTAAATAAGTGATGCATTTTTATGCTGAATTGCATTTAATTTTCTAAGAAATATTTGCAGAATATAGATAAAATGAAATTGAGGGCCATGCAAAGAATTGGATACATGGACGCGTATGAAGGATAATTTCTGAGAATGTGATTTCTGTAGTTTTAAGAGTGTTTTAGAATAAAATAAATTTCAGCTTAATACTGATGTGTAATAAAAGTACAAGGTAAACTACAGGGTTGATCAAAAATATTCAATTATGTTTCAATCGATTAGTATAAATTGCTGAGAGAGAAATTTCAACATGCTAGACATTTTCTTATTCAACTAAATTTTCTCACTATATAGTATATTTATATAGTATATCAACCAACAGATCAAATACACGGCTGTTCCAAAGTACTGGAATACATATTTGACTATATACAATAACCTTATTTTTCTAAATGACGAAGTTTTGCTAAAGATTTCATGAAGTGTTGGAAAGTGTTTCGTAATCTATGCTTAACGCATGATTTTCCTTTTTTGTCATTTATTTATTTATTTATTTATTTTTTTAGTGATAAAGGAAACAATGAACATCAGATTTATAAAATATAGTCAATAACATATTTGGTACTATTAGGTGGTCAAAATTTGCGTAGAATAGTTGTTTTTCACATTTCATCAACGTATTGCCGTAATTACGGTTTTTCAGAATCTTTTGCTTTTCACACACATTTTTGCGGCACTCGCACTATATCGAATTTTACTATTATTATTATATATTATTACTATTATTATTATACCGGGTGATCCAAAAGTCAGGACGAACTTTAAAAATGAATAACTCGAAAACGAATCAAGATACAAAGATACGGTTTGCACCAAATGGATGGAAAAGAAACCGGATTTCGTGTGACAACAAAAAAATATTGTTCTATTGGCGACCAACGGCATCACTAGCAGCATTGAAAGATGCCATCCGCCAAAACGTGTCTGCCATAAAGCAAGAAATGCTACTAAATGCTGTGAACGGTGTAGTGCCTAGTCTCACAGCTGCACTTATGAATGAGGGACAGCACATTGAACATTTTCTGTTGTACTAATTAACTGTAACTAAGCTGACTTGGAAATTGTCAACATTTTTTCATTTGCAAATCATCTTTTGGTGCAAAAAACACTACCGTGTCATTTTTTGGATGTCAACGGCAAGCTATTTTTTTCGTTGTCACACAAAATCCGGTTTCTTTTCCATCCATTTGGTGCAAACCGTATCTTTGTATCTTGATTCGTTTTCGAGTTATTCATTTTTAAAGTTCGTCCTGACTTTTGGATCACCCGGTATATTATCGGCAATATATCGAATAACAGAAGTATGAGTTGAAAAATACTTTGCATAATATTACCTGTTAACCAGTAAGAGACAACGCTCTCTTCCAGTGAATAGTTTTTAAGAATGAACCCGCTCAAGAAAAAATCTCTATTGAAATCAAAAGTTTTCTTGGTCTCCCATGCCAATTCTAAATCGTCGCTGGACAAGACAGCTAAAAAAAAAAAAAAAGTGAGAAAAATAAATGTTTTGGTGAGAATGCCATTAAAAATGAAATCATAAATATATGAAAAACAAAATGCAACCGAAAAAGATTTCAAATAAAAAATAAATAAATATCAGTATAAATATACAGGTATAAATCATTTTTTTAAACTTACGTAATCTATATATATAAAAGGAATTCTGAGGATAATTGAGGCACAGGCGAAAGCAAATCTTGGCAATGCGCCAACTCGGTCCAGAGGAAGCAAATCTTGGCAATGCGCCAACTCGGTCCAGAGGTATAAAAGCAAGATAGAAAAAAACGCGCAGGTCTGTGCATTCAAGTACAACCACCCATATGTATATGCTGAAAGTTTGTTCTGACGCTCACCCGACGCACGTGGAGTGCCGATGGTCCGGGGAGAGTCACCGGGGGATCCGTCGCGAGCTGAGAGAGAAGCGTACCATACACATAAATTATTAAATAAACCTTCAAATTAAGCCCGGCGAAGCGGGCTGGGTATGCTAGTTTTAATAATCGAAAAAGGCAGCCGTACTCGACCTGAGACACGCGGGCCGCATGTGGCCCGGCAACCTTTTATCTGCGGCCCGAGACATATGCATAAAAAAATATTTTAAGTGCTCCACTGTTGTATACTACATATTTTTATGGCAGGATAAAATCTGTCTGGACATTTATAAGTAACTAGCAGCCTCCGCCCACTACGCTGGTCGGTTTCTCCAAAAGTATCTTGAATCAAATGAAATATGCCTAGATATATCTAACAAACTTTAAAAACTTTTCTTAATATCTATTGCCAAAATATCTAATCAAAAATCAATAATAAAGGTCTCTTCGTATAATCTTTTATTACTTAGTTCAATTCCCAAAATGAAGCAAAAATGTGAGGAGCTGTATCCATTTATCCATTGATTAGTGTTAATATAGCATACACAATATGGCATGTACTATTATATTTGAATATAACCCTTTATTATTTTACTTCATTTTGGGAACAACGTATTTTGAGCTTATTCTATCGACGATCACTTTCAGAATTTTCAAGTTATGATTTTGAGACTTTCATAAAAGTTGCTCTATAGCTAACACAATATTCAAATGAAATTTTGAGAGCGTTCACGCATGCGCAATGAAAAATTAATAAACCTGCTCATTTTTCATACAATTTTTAATATTTTTAAATTCTGATTACAAGATACTGTGCGCAATGTTGTTTGTCATATTTTCGGAAAAGAAAATTGCTTTATTTTAAGAACTCTGCAAATTATAAGCAAAAAAACTTGGAAAAATTTGGGACGTTTTTATAAAAATCTTAATTTCTGTACGAAGTATTTTCTATTCGCATAAAAATGAACACAGGTTATTACAATAAGCTACTTAATCACAATTTACAGTTTGAACGATTTTACTACATTAGTTTTGACAGGGCCATCCAAAAAATATTCGTTTTTTTTTTTTTTTTTTTTTTTTTTAATTTTTTGACAGTTTTCTGTGGAGTTTTGGGATAAAAATCTTCACGGAAATGTATGACTTCAATTGCACTATTATGTTTACACGAGTTTCAGGACAATTCCTCTCGTATTTTTCTAGATATTTAACAAAATGTCTAAAATCGCAAGTGGCCGCTCACCTTTGGGCATATAATGTATTAGTTATGTGTACTCTGCCCTGAGACTTTCTTCTTTGGTTTTTTCATTTAGAAAAGCCTCAATTTCCTTATTCTGCTAATGTTCTAAATGTTGACTCTAATGTGAGATACTTTTTATAGTTATTTTACACTATTCTGATCTCGACACTGTTTTTTTTCGAGGCGGAGAGGGGAGTTCATAATCATGGTTGTCATGTTACGATTCTTCGCTGGGTTTTCGTCATAGTTGGTGTTTGTCATATTGCGATATTTCGCTGGTTTTTTTTTTTTTTTTTTTTGTTTTGAAAAACGATCTAAGGTTCGATTCCCTACTAGGGAATTTTTTTTTCACTCAATTGGAATTATTCAATTCGCATGATAAGGAAATAAAACTCAGTTTCGGGTTGAAAATTTTGTATCGGTCGGATACTGATTTTAATGTCGGTTGTGATCATCCTTCATTTGAATGATATAATATTTTATCGCGCGAGACTGTGTGAACATTTAACAACAGGCATAAAAATGCACCGATAGAATATTAAATACATAAAAACATCTGATTGATCCCCGTGATCGCAGTCTTCTATCGCGCCTGATAGTGAGAATTTAGACATCTGTTTGCCGATTTGAATTTCATAAGATGTTTACGAAGAAAACTACTTAACTATTGGGCAGAATATTGCTTCAAAGTATAAAGCTTTCATCAATAACACTCACAAGGAAGGTCTCCATACTGGGCATAAGTAGTATAGTAGTGGGGGTTCCATGCCACCCGGCGTTCGGCGTTGACCTCTAAGAGGGGTTGAAGGTCATCCGGCGTTCGAGCTGTAAGAGGGGGGTGGGGTGAAGGTCATCGGGCGTCACGCAAGGTTAAGATGACGTCATCTTATAGGATGATTGTGTTTTAGATAAGAATTTTTTTTTTTTAATTTTAAGCGGGAATTTTAGGGAGTTAGAATTTTTTTTCGGCGTACTATAGTACGAGGATGTTTTTTAATTTTAATGCGGGGACTTTAAAATTTTCGGTGCACTTTCGTTTTAGATAAGAATTTTTTTTAATTTTAAGCGGGAATTTCAGGGAGTTAGATTTTTTTTCCGAACTTTAGTACGATGATTTTTTTTTTTTTTTTTTGAAATTTTAATGCGGGGACTTTAAAATTTTCGGCGTGTTACAGTACGTGGGGTATGTTTTTCGATTAAATTTTGCTGTTGTTCATTTAAAAAGGTAATTAAAAAGTAATTAAAAATAAGGAATGAAGAAACTTTTTTTTTTTTTTTTCACCGTGTTCTTTGATGAGGGGTTAAGCGGATATTTTGGGCACATAGAATGTTTTTTTTTTCTGTACTATTGTACGAGCGGTTTTTAATTTTAATGTGGCGACTTAAAATTTTTCAGTGAACTTTAGTTTAAGGATTTATTTTTAGATTTTAAGCAGAAAGTTTGGGGAGATTGATTTTTTTTTTTTTTTTTTTTTTTTTTTTTTTTTCACCGCGTTTTAAATAAGGGGTTAAGCGGATATTTTGGGCACACAGAATGTTTTTTTTTCTGTACTATTGTACGAGTGGTTTTTAATTTTAATGTGGCAACTTAAAAATTTTCAGTTTGGTGTAATTGAAGAGTTTATTTTTTGATTTTAAGCAGAAATTTTGGGGAGTTTGATTTTTTTTTTCCACTGTATTTTTACATGATGAGTTAAGCGGATATTTTGGGGGAAATTATTATTTTAGACTAGTCATATAAGAAGAATATATTTTTTTTTTCGGGGGTTGCTATTTTAATAAAGAACTAATTAAGAAGGGTTCATTCATGGTGAATTAATGAATTATTTTTTTTTTTTTTTGGGGGGGGGGAGTAATTTTGTTAAGATTGAATTATTTTTTCATTTTTTGGAGTTTTAAGCGGATATTAATGTTTAATAGGGGGACTTTAATTTTTTTTGCAATGAAATTGACGTGCGCTCGTCGATCTAACCGTTCGGAGTTTACAGTTTTCTTCAAATCATGTGTGAATATTGGTTTAGAATTTCTTAGAATGACTTCCACCACTTTTATATCTATCCAATATCATAAATAACACATGCTGGTAATGGGAATTTGGGAATAACAATTTTGAATATTTATTGAATGAAGGAACTTTAAAATTATTTCGAGTATTATTTTTAGTCAACTATGTTATACACTTGATATTTTAGAATAGTTAAAAAATAACTTTAAAATTTGAATGAAAAAATATGTTTCAAAATGGGATTTTACGTGCTAGCATTGAATCGCACTCGTCGCCCTAACGGTTTGGAATATGTGGTTTCCTTCGAACCTTGGTGAAAATTTAATTGAATTGATTATTATTATTATTTTGTATGTGTTGTATATATGTGTGCGTATGTATGTTTGTGTGTTGTATGCATGTATGTGTGTGAATATATGTTTGTGTGTTGTATATATGTACGTATGTATGTGTGTTGTATGCATGTATTTGTTGTATGTATGTGCGTGTAATTTTTTGCCGATAGGTGTGATCTTTAGCTGAAAGTGACCTAGGGTCAAAACTTTTACCTAGGAATCGCCACGGGGAGGCAGATCACTTGATTCCCGTATTGCACACATTCACATACATTATTTCGAGCTATATTTTTAGTGAAACATAATATGCAAATGAATTTGTAAAATAATTAAAAAATAACTTTAAAATTTAAATGAAAGAATGTTTTAAAATGTAATTTTACGTACTAACATTTAATCGCGCTCGTTGGTTTTTACTGTTTGGAGTCTGTCATTTTCCTTTAACCTTGGAAAACCTTGCGTCAATAAGGATATTTCAGAAAGACCCCCACTTTGGGTACTCTTTTAAACTAATATTTGTAATGAGATGTGTTCGCGCGCGTCGGCCTAACTGTTTGGAGTATCAACATAAAATCATGAAATTAATACAAAATATTTACCCATGTAAAGAAAAATCAAAGTACAATGATTCACCATTTGTTTGATAAATCTTAAAGCATAATATCTGTCATACAAACAGCATGTTATGTAAAAAATATAAGTAAATATTATTAGTTTTAAAATCATTTATATTCGAATGGGTAGTTCGATGAATTAAGAACATTAGAATTTTATGGATTAAGAAGTAACAATTGAGAAAATAATCATTTCAAAATATTTTTTTTTTTAAACCAACTTTCATGCAATTCAAAAACTTTTAGTATGAAAATTAAATTGTTTTTTCTTAAGAGAAATATTTTATGCGAGTGAAACAAGTGAGAGTCAGTTAATTTATGAATCACTTTAAAATATTACCACGCAATAAATTGTTTTGAAACTATATTCTTAAACATATTAATATTTAAAAGTTAAGTCATTTTATACATTTTATATTCAAATTATACTTACCAACATATGAATTCGCCTTCATTCCGCATTTTCTTGAAGAATAATGTTTAATAAACTCTTATCAACACAGCATGTTGTTGTGAATCACTAGCAAGTTAAGACAGGTATGATATGAGTAATCGTTGGGATTTCCCCAAAGAGGTGAAGTCATTCTTATCAAATCCTATTCTGAATGAGAAATATTTCAATTGCAATTAACTTCAGATTTTGTTATTTAATAATTATTTTTTTAATTTGACAATTTTAATTAATGTTTTAGTGAAATTACCTTTAAGATTTTAATTTTATTCTTAATTAATCTTAATTAAGAATTATCTTAATTCTTAATTAAGAATTATCTTAATTCTTAATTAAGAATTATCTTAATTAATTACCAAACTTCTCATTTTTTTAAACACCACACTAATCATTGCCCCCATTACTTAATCACGTAAATATAATTTATATAGTTTATAATTATCAGTTTTATACTAACATTTGAGACCTATACATATGTGTTGTATTAATTCTTTTAGTTTAATTCATACAAATTTTAACTCAAGCATCCTGTGCTAGTTTTCATACATTTATTATCACATCACGTGATAGAATTTCTTGCGATGTTTTAGAAATAATAGATATTTAATTTTTTTTTTTTAATTAGTTAATAACATGAAAAAAATTTAATTGCTTTTTAACATGAATGTTTTAAGAAAAACATATTTTATTCTGAAAAATTAAATTTAAAAACTAACTCTTAAGAATATGACTTGATGCAATTTACTCATTTTAAACAAGTTAACTTTACTAATTATCGTTAAAATTATTCATTTACCAATGATTTAAACTTCACATTTTAAAGTTATTTATATAATATACTAACATTTAATTATAATAGGTTTAATTTTATTAAAAATTCTGTATAAAATAAAATTTATACTTTAAAAAAAAATTATAACACCATTTAAAAATATTAAACAACAACAACAACAAACTTATAACTAAGAGATGAATAAATATAAATATATGAATCACACAATAATAAAAAGAAATACTTAATCATTCCTAAAAATTCTTCCCTTGAACATTCACACGTATGTTAGTAAAAATATAACACTTAAGTTTTCAAAAAGATTATAAGCGTTTCCAAATCAACAAAGAAAATTGACTATTAAATATCGAATAATGGATATGCACTTTTTACACTCACATCTTACAATGTAATTAGTAACCAAATGTAATGATTTTTAAGCATGTCTTCTTAATTTTTTTTTTTTTTTTTTTTTTTTTTCAATGAAAGACTATCACAGTTGAATATTTAGCTTTCTCTTCATAACTTTATCGAGAAATATATAATGTATACCACACGATTTCATTAAATGAATCACAATACAATTCAAACTTCTCATTTTTAATGTTTTATATATACTAGTGTTTATCAAATAGGTGTTTATTCTGAACAATAATTACTTAGTATATTGATGAAAAGTTTGTGTTGAACGGTTTTTAACTCAAATGGTGTGAGAGAAGGATATATTAGGACAGAAGTTATTAAATATAGAGTCTTTAAAGTTTATACCCGTGCAAGAATTGGCATTTCAAGAAACAAAGTTGTGTTATATTTGAAAGCATTCTTTATATTCGAAACGCACACGCGATCACGATCACATCACTGAAGAGTATAGAGAAGCTGTTTATGTTGTATATAATTTGAATTTTCATTAACACAATATTATAACCGAAGTTTTTCGACAGTTTGAAAAGTTATGATGCACAACGTCTGCACACGTTAACACAGAATAAGATTAGCCTATGCCCTTTCGATGATAAGCGTTATTTGCAGGAAAGATGTATTAACATAACATTTTCTTGGTAATTTTACTCGCAGGTTTCGAAACCATAAACATCTGATCATACTTCTCATTTTTAACACGTGACGCTAACCATTGGGTCATTAAAGCCCGTAATTTAGTAACTAAAAAGTAAGAAAGATCATCGAAAGTGATTACTTCACACATGCAAAAATAATTTTTATTGTGACTTATCAGTTAAAAATCACGAAGAAAAGAAAAAAATCACATATGTTTTGGAATACTTTGAGATTTTATGAGTCACTTCATCAGTTAAATAGACATATCCACTTCTTATGAATCACTACTTATGCTTAAATTTTCAAAGACTTGCTTATATGAAATGTATTATATTTTAGTTTATCAGTGATAGTGTGATTACTTGTTAATAATTTTAACGTTATTAAAAAAATTTAAAAAAAAATCAAATGTTAATAATTAATTAAAAAAAAATACAAGTCACTATTAAAGGTTTGAACAAATTATTAAAATAATTTTACAAAACTTTTCAAATTATTTAAAAATGTTTCACTAATATTTAGTAATCGTCAAATTTTAATGTCGATAATCATTTATGTGACTTAGGTTTTCTGTTTTAACTGTTAAGTTATTAGATTCCCCCTTCAAGTACATCTCACTGATATGTTTTCAACAATCAACCACCCAACTTTTTTTTTTCGTAAACAGCTATTTATTTACCCTAACAACCAACTATTTATTTATCCTAGCAACCAAAAAGCTTTTATCGTCACATGAATAAAATTTTTAAGATGAAAGACTTGTCATTTTTAATCGAAAAAACAATGACTTGTGTAATAAATTTTTTCCTTACTTAAATGAAACCTTCGCATGTGTATGGTAAAACTTGGAAAATTTCATTTAATGCACAAATTTAAAGTTAACAGGCAAGGTCTTCACACATCTTTTAGTATTTTACTAACATTTTACCAAATATCTTTAGAAAACAACAGAATTTTAAATAATTATTTTAATAAAAATTCTCTTTTGTAAGTGGCATTACTAAACTTACTTGAAAAATTAACTTGGCAAAGCAGGTTTTCACTGTTTCAACTTAGTAATATTCATAAGTTTTATATCAAAATCAACTTGTTTGGTTATGTCCCAGCATGGTTTTATAAAATGTATCGAATTAATATTAATGTTTAAAAATATGCAGTTAGTCTTTTAAAGATAAATATTTTCACTTCTTTTATTTAAAAACATTTTTAAATAAAATTATTACAGTTGCCAAATTTTTCTCAGTGTTATGAAATATGCATGCAAAACTTTTAATTATAACTTTCACATTTTAGTATTTCAAATTATTGTTTTCAAGGTGTACTAAAATTTGAAAAAATAAAAAAAATTTTAATTTTCATGCATAATTAAATTAAAATAGTTTAATAATAAAGACACATTTAAACATTCTGTACTCACCTAATCCATCACCATCGCAAAACCACGTCCAACACACTCCAGGGTTTAGGAAGAAATGAAAAAAATTCAAAGTCCTTATCAGAAAATGTTATCAGATATCTTATCTTAAGATGTGTGACGTCACAGAACATGTGTCAACTGATCACGTGATGTATACCACGTGACTAGCGCTTTGTATTCTAGATTGGTTCTTATAAAAATTCATTTATGAAGTAATTTAATCATTCTTATTATTATTAATTTAAACAATTAATTAATCTTATTAATTAGTTTAATTAATTATTTAATTAAACTAATTAATCTTATTAATTAGTTTAATTAATTAGTTAATTAATAATAATAAGAATGATTAAATTACTTCATAAATGAATTTTTATAAGAACCAATCTAGAATACAAAGCGCTAGTCACGTGGTGTACATCACGTGATCAGTTGACACATGTTCTGTGACGTCACATATCTTAAGATAAGATATCTGATAACATTTTCTGATAAGGACTTTGAATTTTTTTCATTTCTTCCTAAACCCTGGAGTGTGTTGGACGTGGTTTTGCAATGGTGATGGATTAGGTGAGTACAGAATGTTTAAATGTGTCTTTATTATTAAACTATTTTAATTTAATTATGCATGAAAATTAAAAAAAAATTTTTTTTTCAAATTTTAGTACACCTTGAAAACAATAATTTGAAATACTAAAATGTGAAAGTTATAATTAAAAGTTTTGCATGCATATTTCATAACACTGAGAAAAATTTGGCAACTGTAATAATTTTATTTAAAAATGTTTTTAAATAAAAGAAGTGAAAATATTTATCTTTAAAAGACTAACTGCATATTTTTAAACATTAATATTAATTCGATACATTTTATAAAACCATGCTGGGACATAACCAAACAAGTTGATTTTGATATAAAACTTATGAATATTACTAAGTTGAAACAGTGAAAACCTGCTTTGCCAAGTTAATTTTTCAAGTAAGTTTAGTAATGCCACTTACAAAAGAGAATTTTTATTAAAATAATTATTTAAAATTCTGTTGTTTTCTAAAGATATTTGGTAAAATGTTAGTAAAATACTAAAAGATGTGTGAAGACCTTGCCTGTTAACTTTAAATTTGTGCATTAAATGAAATTTTCCAAGTTTTACCATACACATGCGAAGGTTTCATTTAAGTAAGGAAAAAATTTATTACACAAGTCATTGTTTTTTCGATTAAAAATGACAAGTCTTTCATCTTAAAAATTTTATTCATGTGACGATAAAAGCTTTTTGGTTGCAAGGATAAATAAATAGTTGGTCGTTAGGGTAAATAAATAGCTGTTTACGAAAAAAAAAAGTTGGGTGGATGATTGTTGAAAACATATCAGTGAGATGTACTTGAAGGGGGAATCTAATAACTTAACAGTTAAAACAGAAAACCTAAGTCACATAAATGATTATCGACATTAAAATTTGACGATTACTAAATATTAGTGAAACATTTTTAAATAATTTGAAAAGTTTTGTAAAATTATTTTAATAATTTGTTCAAACCTTTAATAGTGACTTGTATTTTTTTTTTAATTAATTATTAACATTTGATTTTTTTTAAATTTTTTTAATAACGTTAAAATTATTAACAAGTAATCACACTATCACTGATAAACTAAAATATAATACATTTCATATAAGCAAGTCTTTGAAAATTTAAGCATAAGTAGTGATTCATAAGAAGTGGATATGTCTATTTAACTGATGAAGTGACTCATAAAATCTCAAAGTATTCCAAAACATATGTGATTTTTTTCTTTTCTTCGTGATTTTTAACTGATAAGTCACAATAAAAATTATTTTTGCATGTGTGAAGTAATCACTTTCGATGATCTTTCTTACTTTTTAGTTACTAAATTACGGGCTTTAATGACCCAATGGTTAGCGTCACGTGTTAAAAATGAGAAGTATGATCAGATGTTTATGGTTTCGAAACCTGCGAGTAAAATTACCAAGAAAATGTTATGTTAATACATCTTTCCTGCAAATAACGCTTATCATCGAAAGGGCATAGGCTAATCTTATTCTGTGTTAACGTGTGCAGACGTTGTGCATCATAACTTTTCAAACTGTCGAAAAACTTCGGTTATAATATTGTGTTAATGAAAATTCAAATTATATACAACATAAACAGCTTCTCTATACTCTTCAGTGATGTGATCGTGATCACGTGTGCGTTTCGAATATAAAGAATGCTTTCAAATATAACACAACTTTGTTTCTTGAAATGCCAATTCTTGCACGGGTATAAACTTTAAAGACTCTATATTTAATAACTTCTGTCCTAATATATCCTTCTCTCACACCATTTGAGTTAAAAACCGTTCAACACAAACTTTTCATCAATATACTAAGTAATTATTGTTCAGAATAAACACCTATTTGATAAACACTAGTATATATAAAACATTGAAAATGAGAAGTTTGAATTGTATTGTGATTCATTTAATGAAATCGTGTGGTATACATTATATATTTCTCGATAAAGTTATGAAGAGAAAGCTAAATATTCAACTGTGATAGTCTTTCATTGAAAAAAAAAAAAAAATTAAGAAGACATGCTTAAAAATCATTACATTTGGTTACTAATTACATTGTAAGATGTGAGTGTAAAAAGTGCATATCCATTATTCGATATTTAATACTCAATTTTCTTTGTTGATTTGGAAACGCTTATAATCTTTTTGAAAACTTAAGTGTTATATTTTTACTAACATACGTGTGAATGTTCAAGGGAAGAATTTTTATGAATGATTAAGTATTTCTTTTTATTATTGTGTGATTCATATATTTATATTTATTCATCTCTTAATTATAAGTTTGTTGTTGTTGTTGTTTAATATTTTTAAATGGTGTTATAATTTTTTTTTAAGTATAAATTTTATTTTATACAGAATTTTTAATAAAATTAAACCTATTATAATTAAATGTTAGTATATTATATAAATAACTTTAAAATGTGAAGTTTAAATCATTGGTAAATGAATAATTTTAACGATAATTAGTAAAGTTAACATGTTTAAAATGAGTAAATTGCATCAAGTCATATTCTTAAGAGTTAGTTTTTAAATTTAATTTTTCAGAATAAAATATGTTTTTCTTAAAACATTCATGTTAAAAAGCAATTAAATTTTTTTCATGTTATTAACTAATTAAAAAAAAAAAGTTAAATATCTATTATTTCTAAAACATCGCAAGAAATTCTATCACGTGATGTGATAATAAATGTATGAAAACTAGCACAGGATGCTTGAGTTAAAATTTGTATGAATTAAACTAAAAGAATTAATACATCACATATGTATAGGTCTCAAATGTTAGTATAAAACTGATAATTATAAACTATATAAATTATATTTACGTGATTAAATAATGGGGGCAATGATTAGTGTGGTGTTTAAAAAAATGAGAAGTTTGGTAATTAATTAAGATAATTCCAAAATTGAAAACAACCCACAGAAAGTATGACTCATCAAATCACTAGTTTTAAGTCTTTGCAAAGCAGTTAGATCTTCGACACTTTTTGAAGTCTAAATGAGATAAAAATGAAAGGTTTTAATGCTTTTCCAATACAATGTCTAATTAAAAATAAAAAATCACCCAACGATGTTTTTTATGGTTTTGAATTTTCGAATAAGAACGTATGTGTATGAAATAACATAACCCAATTTTTTTAAAAAAGATTAAAATCTCATATATATTATAAAATATATTATTCATCAAATATATTATTCATTAAATAAGAAGTGTGTTAATGAATATTAAGATATATGTTTGGTAAATTAAAAGATAACAGAATAAATTTTTCTTCGAATATTAATCAGTTTTAAGATGAGATTAATTCTACAGGTCTTCGTCACTTCTTAATATCTAAATAATAATAATAATAAAAGCTAAAAGTTTAAATGATTTTCAAATATAATGTCTAACAATAATAATAATAAAATCATTCAAATATGTTTTTTATGATTTTCTATTTACAAATAGGAATGTACATGTGTGAAATAGTATAAGCATTAAAAAAAATTAAAATCTTAAAGGTAATTTCACTAAAACATTAATTAAAATTGTCAAATTAAAAAAATAATTATTAAATAACAAAATCTGAAGTTAATTGCAATTGAAATATTTCTCATTCAGAATAGGATTTGATAAGAATGACTTCACCTCTTTGGGGAAATCCCAACGATTACTCATATCATACCTGTCTTAACTTGCTAGTGATTCACAACAACATGCTGTGTTGATAAGAGTTTATTAAACATTATTCTTCAAGAAAATGCGGAATGAAGGCGAATTCATATGTTGGTAAGTATAATTTGAATATAAAATGTATAAAATGACTTAACTTTTAAATATTAATATGTTTAAGAATATAGTTTCAAAACAATTTATTGCGTGGTAATATTTTAAAGTGATTCATAAATTAACTGACTCTCACTTGTTTCACTCGCATAAAATATTTCTCTTAAGAAAAAACAATTTAATTTTCATACTAAAAGTTTTTGAATTGCATGAAAGTTGGTTTAAAAAAAAAAAATATTTTGAAATGATTATTTTCTCAATTGTTACTTCTTAATCCATAAAATTCTAATGTTCTTAATTCATCGAACTACCCATTCGAATATAAATGATTTTAAAACTAATAATATTTACTTATATTTTTTACATAACATGCTGTTTGTATGACAGATATTATGCTTTAAGATTTATCAAACAAATGGTGAATCATTGTACTTTGATTTTTCTTTACATGGGTAAATATTTTGTATTAATTTCATGATTATATGTTGATACTCCAAACAGTTAGGCCGACGCGCGCGAACACATCTCATTACAAATATTAGTTTAAAAGAGTACCCAAAGTGGGGGTCTTTCTGAAATATCCTTATTGACGCAAGGTTTTCCAAGGTTAAAGGAAAATGACAGACTCCAAACAGTAAAAACCAACGAGCGCGATTAAATGTTAGTACGTAAAATTACATTTTAAAACATTCTTTCATTTAAATTTTAAAGTTATTTTTTAATTATTTTACAAATTCATTTGCATATTATGTTTCACTAAAAATATAGCTCGAAATAATGTATGTGAATGTGTGCAATACGGGAATCAAGTGATCTGCCTCCCCGTGGCGATTCCTAGGTAAAAGTTTTGACCCTAGGTCACTTTCAGCTAAAGATCACACCTATCGGCAAAAAATTACACGCACATACATACAACAAATACATGCATACAACACACATACATACGTAGATATAAAAGTGGTGGAAGTCATTCTAAGAAATTCTAAACCAATATTCACACATGATTTGAAGAAAACTGTAAACTCCGAACGGTTAGATCGACGAGCGCACGTCAATTTCATTGCAAAAAAAATTAAAGTCCCCCTATTAAACATTAATATCCGCTTAAAACTCCAAAAAATGAAAAAATAATTCAATCTTAACAAAATTACTCCCCCCCCCCAAAAAAAAAAATAATAATTCATTAATTCACCATGAATGAACCCTTCTTAATTAGTTCTTTATTAAAATAGCAATCCCCGAAAAAAAAATATATTCTTCTTATATGACTAGTCTAAAATAATAATTTCCCCCAAAATATCCGCTTAACTCATCATGTAAAAATACAGTGGGAAAAAAAAAAATCAAACTCCCCAAAATTTCTGCTTAAAATCAAAAAATAAACTCTTCAATTACACCAAACTGAAAATTTTTAAGTTGCCACATTAAAATTAAAAACCACTCGTACAATAAATAGTACAGAAAAAAAAAACATTCTATGTGCCCAAAATATCCGCTTAACCCCTTATTTAAAACGCGGTGAAAAAAAAAAAAAAAAAAAAAAAAAATCAATCTTCCCAAACTTTCTGCTTAAAATCTAAAAATAAATCCTTAAACTAAAGTTCACTGAAAAATTTTAAGTCGCCACATTAAAATTAAAAACCGCTCGTACAATAGTACAGAAAAAAAAACATTCTATGTGCCCAAAATATCCGCTTAACCCCTCATCAAAGAACACGGTGAAAAAAAAAAAAAAAAAAAAAAAAAGTCTCTTCATTCCTTATTTTTAATTACTTTTTAATTACATTTTTAAATGAACAACAGCAAAATTTAATCGAAAAACATACCCCACGTACTGAAACACGCCGAAAATTTTAAAGTCCCCGCATTAAAATTAAAAAAAAAAAAAAAAAAATCATCGTACTAAAGTTCGGAAAAAAAATTCTAACTCCCTGAAATTCCCGCTTAAAATTTAAAAAAATTCTTATCTAAAACGAAAGTGCACCGAAAATTTTAAAGTCCCCGCATTAAAATTAAAAAACATCCTCGTACTATAGTACGCCGAAAAAAAATTCTAACTCCCTAAAATTCCCGCTTAAAATTAAAAAAAAAAAATTCTTATCTAAAACACAATCATCCTATAAGATGACGTCATCTTAACCTTGCGTGACGCCCGATGACCTTCACCCCACCCCCCTCTTACAGCTCGAACGCCGGATGACCTTCAACCCCTCTTAGAGGTCAACGCCGAACGCCGGGTGGCATGGAACCCCCACTACTATACTACTGGCATACTCGGATTTTTTTGAAAAAAATTACTAATTAAGCTACCCATGTATGTAATAAAGGATCAGTGAAAATTAGTGGCGGAACTGCAGAAGAAAACATGCAAAAAAAATAAAATACTTTCGAACATTTGGCGTGAAAAGACAAAAGTGTCACACGATTTGGCGAAATGGTGTTTGATGAATTTAAACATAAACAATGAGAGAGTTTAATGTATTTTATACATACATACATATATATATATATATATTATAAAGCAGAAGTTCTGAAACTTCCAAACGAGTGTTTTCAAAAACTACCCGATGGATTTTTTTGCTGATTGTATCATTCGATAGGAAATATTTTTCCGAAGGTTTGTGATTCAAATTTACAGGGATAACTCTGATTTTTCGTAGTAAATTTCGTATTTTTCGGTTATTTTTGACAAAAGGGTTGCCAGTAGCTGTTTTTGGCGAAAAATATAATTGCTAAAAGAATTAAAATGGCTATATCTATTAAAAATATTACACATATCTTGCAAATAATAGCAGAAAATAACTACTGATAATATTAATAATAATAAAGAAAGACCGCTTAAATGAGGCGTAATATTATAAAAATATATTTATGTTGAAAATGAAAAAAATATTTGTAATGATTAAAAAATAAATTAACGCGAAATATAACAATTGGTTCAACTTTTGGCGACTTATCCCTGGTGTTAGAATAAAAACATTAATTTCAGAAATTGATTAAATGAATTTTGAATGATAGTTATTTCCTTTTTTATTACTTTCTTTCTCTTTTTTTATCGAATTTCCGTATAATATAACTTACAGCAGAAAAAAGCAGATCTGATTGTAAAAGACACTGTAAGTTGTGAGTTACTATTCGTTTCTATACCATTTTCATCTTGCTTTTGTCGCCAAAGAATGTGTTTTTAAGCCGAAAATGCACTACTGACTTGATGTCTGACTTAGGTTCTTAATGGTCGCAATAATGTTTTTTTTTTTTTTTTTTTTTTTTTTCTCAAGTGAAGATAATTTTTAGAGTATATTTTAATATTCAATCGTAAATTATATAGATATAACTCTTTTATTTCTTTTTGCAAATGTTTTTATTGTTAATTTAATTTTTCTTGCGCCATTTCGTCAATTTCACTTACAGGAAAAATTTCAGTTTTAAAATTTAAAAACTGAAGAAGGAAAGATTACCCCACCGATTAAAAATCTATTGCCAAATTCCAAGATTAAATGTCAATAATGGATGATCGTAAATGTCACATTCACATTAAGCATAATATAAATATTAATTATGTCATCAAGTGATTTTTAATTCGACATTTTATTTCTGCTTTTATATATGTTCTGTTAATTTGTTTTTCGTTATTTAAATGAAAATTTATGCTAATCTATATAATCTGGCTAATAGTTTGGCGAATCGTATAATTTGCGGAAATTGGTCGACGGTATAACCAAGTAGTACTGAAGGGAAAATTTTGCAACTCAAAGTAAATTTATGCAATTATGCGTTATTACTATAGATAAATTCAACATTTTGAAATAAAAAATTCCCGCTGAATAAAATTTATAAGTCTTTTTTAATTGACCATTTCTTCTTCAATATTTCATCAATCAATATTTCGCTATTCTCTTTCGCGCAGGCTAACAAAAATGTATTTTAAATATTTTATTAGATAAAACGCAAATAACATTTTTCTATTAAAAAAAAAAATATTTTTAAAATCTAATTCTACCATTATGTGTCTTACAGGGCAAAATAGCAGAATTACTTTTAAAAATGGTTTTATCTGTTAATTGTATGTTACTAGGGGGGCCCCGCCCCCCTGCTCGCTATGCTCGCCAACCCCCCGCGTAATCGCTTCGCGATTCCAAATTATTGGCTACCCCTGCGTGCTGCGCTCGCCAATGCCCCATGGTGTGAATAAGCAGTTGCAGACCTTTCAAATGATGTGTCACACGACTGGTGTTGTAAAAAAATTAAAAATGTGCCCCCCTGGGGGCAGAATGGGAGGTGACACATAAGACATCCATAAAATGAATAAACAGTTGCAGACCTTTCAAATGATGTGTCACACAATTGGTGTTGTAAAGAAATTGCAAAATGCGCCCCCTCTGAGGGCAGAGTGGGGGTAACACACAAGACATCCATAATATGAATAAGCAGTTGCAGGCCTTTCAAATCTTGTGTAACACGATTGGTGTTGTAAAGAAAATAAAAATGTGTCCTCCCTGGGGATCAGAATGGGGGATAACACACAAGACATCCATTATATGAATAAGCAGTTGCAAACCTCTCAAATGATGTATCAAACGACTGGTGTTGTAAAGAAATTAAAAATTTGGCGAAAAATTACAGTTATCGCCAAGTTGGCGTCACTTTTAACAACTAATTTTGGTCGCCAAATTTGGCGATATATCGCCAAGTTGGCGACAAACTTGGCGATTGTTGGCGATGGTAACCTTTCCTCTCTTTATGGTAACCCATACGGCGATGCATAGACGGAGCCCTTTCCTCATTGGTCTATTCGACTCATGGAAGGAGTGGACAACCCGGTTTCGTTAGTTCCGGAAATCTTCCACATCAGCATCATTCCAGGAGTCATTCCTTTTAAGGCTAGTTTTTTTTTACTATAGAAGGATTTGTTTATTTGGGTGTTTGAATTTACTTTTGTCATCAAACAATGCGATTTTACATCAAGAAGGCATAAGCTGGAGCGATGTTCACAATTACTAAATTCTCTCACTCTCTTTTAAATGTGTGAGAGCATTTTTAGGATATATTTTTTATGTTTAATTGTAAATATATAAATAGCAGTTATAGCAAAAAAAAAAAAAATGCGTATAAGGTTTAAATTTTAGTATAAATGTCTTCCTCATCCAAACTGTAAAATAATTTAATTGCAACTTTTTAAAGTTTTGGCGCAGACGTCATATACGCACCACAATCGCACGATTGCAAGAAAATGGTGATTTTATGTCTCACGTAAACCGACTATGGTTGTTTATTTATTAATAAACTATTTATTTACTTTCATTTTGTTTTTAAAATAATATAAATCATTTTGTTCTATAGTTATTAATTAAACTTTCTTATTTATTATTGTTTTTCAAATAATATAAAATAATTAAAAAATATTTATGAAATTGGTAATTAAAAACAAAGTTCTCCAAATTGGCTCCAGAAAAAAATTGCGCCAATGTGGTGCATACATAACATTTTTGTCAAAGTTTTTTCACTATACATAAGTAGGGAAAATGCAGTATAAATACCGATTAAAGTTTTTTTTCCAAATATGGAAATTTTGTCACAGATTTGGTCATATACTCATCGAGGTATCTCACTGGCGCCAAAATGGCATTATTTGCCTCATATGGTAACCCAGCTATAGTTGTTTAACTGATGATAAGTTGTTTATTTACTTTCATTTTCTTTTTTGAAATGATATTTGTTGTTTTGTTCTACAGTTACTTTTTTATTTATTGTTAATTGTTGTTTAAAATGATAGAAAATTATAATATATATATAAATATCTTTGGTATTCTAAAACGAGGATTTTGCCTCATTGTAGTTGCACGAAAATCGTGCTAAACCTATTACTAAAAAAAGGTAGTAGTATAGTAATATAGTATAGTCTGTCTCAAAAGTTTAAGCACTCTGCAAATCTCGTTTAAAATAATTGAAGAAGAAAATATTTTATGCTAATTTACAATAAATACTCAACATTTAATCAAAATAAAATAAAATAAGCCATTTTGGTTAGTTAAAATAAAAAATATATTTATTTTTATTTATTTTTCTTTTTTTCTTGAAGAACTGCTGTCTCAAAAGTTTAAGCACTTTATGCAAATTTTTTTAGAAACACGGGATTTGTTTTGTGTAATGACGTTGTATGACATCATATTACACTTTTATACAAGTATAAAAGGTGGAGAAATTTTTTCCTAATGTTTTAAACATGACAAAGGGTAAATAATTCACAAAATGTGAGATTTTGAAAGATTTTAAATCGAAATCTCAAAATAAAACATTTTCTAAAATTGCAAAAGCTTTAAATTGATCAAAGCTATGTATATATCAAGTACTTTCTAGAAATGATAATTTTAAGCTGAAACCAAGATGCAGACGACCACGTATGACGACTGTTCAGATTGATCGGAAAATACGGAGATTGGTATTTAGACAAAATATGTCCCCATACGGCAAATTAAAAATAATTTCAGAGTACAGATGTCCAAAGACACTGTAAATAGACGTATTAAAGCATGTGATTACATCGTGTAAAAGAAATTGGCTCGCAAACCGTCTCTTAAATTACATCACAAACAAGTAAGAATGAACTGGGCTAAAAAACACATGACCTACGGGGACAAATGGCTTACTGTTTTATTCAGCGATGAGAAAAAGTGGAGCTTAGATGGCCCTGATGGTTGGAAGGCGTATTGGCATGAGTTACGCAAGAACCGAAGGACATTTTTCAGCAGGCAGCAAGGTGGTAAATCCGTTATGGTTTAGAGGGCATTTGGGACATTTGCCAGCCCTCTCTAGCTTTTCTAAAAGGAAGAGAAGAGTGAAAAAAGCTTCAAGAGACCCTAAACCACCATTTGCTTCCATTTGGTGACATTTTGGGGGGTTTTGAATGAACTTTTCTGCAAGACAATGCCTCACTCCACGTATCCTATTCTACAAAACTTTGGATTTTTCAGAAAAATGATAAAGTACTTGACTAGCCAGCTTTAAGTCCAGACTTAAACCCGATTGAGAATGTCTGGAATACTTTAATCCGCCCAGTTTAGGCAATGGAAAGCAGTATAACTCTATTGAAGAACGCCAAGAGTCTATTGAGAAAGCATGGTATTTTTTGCCACCAGAAACCCCATAAAAACTAATAATATCGACGAAAGCACGTTTATTTGAGCTAATCCGAAAACATGGAAAAAAAATTGTTACTAAAAGTTCTGTAAAAATTATAAATATGGTTGTTTTTGACATTGTGCATAAACTTTTGAGACAGTTTTTTTATAACTTTTTTTTAAATTGTATTTTTTAAAATTATGTAATTTATTATTTTTTTTATATCGTTTATTTAAATAATATTGCGAAATATGTAAATAAAAAAATGTTATTAATTCTAACTTTTTATAATTCATTAAAAATCGATATTTTATGCTTGTGCTTAAACTTTTGAGACAGACTATATATGGTTTTTTAGTACGAACAGTTTTGGCTCACAAAAGTGTTCGTACACTTAGGAATTTCAATGAAATAGTGCTTTATCCATTAATTAAAATTAATATTTTAGAATAGGTATTTAAGACTAAGATCTATTACTCATTCTTAACAAAACTACATAAAATATTTTAAAAACATAGCAAAACTTTATTTTTTAAAAATCATTAATCAAAAAATAGCAAAAAAGTTACCTTACAAAAGTCTTCGTACACTTTAAAAGAAACGCTGTATATTTGTAAATATTGTAATATTTCGCTAAAGTTGTACTTAATAGAATATTATTTAGCACCCACAACAGTTTTTTAAACACCTGGGAATAGATTTAATTAGTATTTTTATAATTTCTGCATGAAAGTTGATTCCTTCATAGAACATTGCTGTTTTTACTTCGCTTTTTGTTTCAATGCTGTGTCTTCGTATTCTAACTTCCAGTTATCTGCAAATATGTTTTACTGGGTTTAAATTCAGCAATTGAGGTGATATTTTCAGAACTTGCGGACAATTATAAAGATGCCAGAGGCGAACGTTGAGAGCCATGTGCTTTGTATCATTATCCTAATAAAAAACAAAGTTGTTTCTGTTACCCATATTTTGGGCTGATAATTTTAAATTGACTTTTAAAATATTGAACAAAAATCGTGATTTATTAGGCTATCAGTGTATACCAAATTACCTAATTCTTATGCTGCTATGCACCCTCACACAAGGACAGCTCCACTGCCATGCTTAACTGTTGCAATTAAGTTCTTTGAATTAAATTCTTAATTTTTTTTCCATCCTATTATGCACTCATTGGAGCTAAGAATGGCATACTAGTTTTCATCTGTAAATAAAACATTATTCCAATACGATTCGGGTTTATTTATAATTGATTTTGTTAAAGAAAGCCAAAGCTTTCTATTTTTTGCCCTAACAAAAATTTTTCTAAGGGCAGAATGCCTATATAATGCAGCTGGGCTTACTACTCGTCGAACAGTTTCAGGTAAAAATGAAGTAGAAACTCTTTCATTAAATTCTGTAGCAACTTTTATAGCACTTAAACGCGGATTTTTTACAACTTTTCTAATTGTAAGTATTTGATCTCATTGCGTTAACTTAGATTGACGACCTTTTCATACCTAGTTTGCAAACCAATTTTTTTCTATAAAGCCTTTTATCGCATACCTCACCGTAGAATGGAATAAATTAACTACTTTTGCAATATCTCGAATTGATTTACTATTATTATGAAGAAAAATAACTAATTTCGAACACTATTAGTCGTGACATTACATTACAAACCATATTTTATTTAATAAATAGAATATTACAGACTAATTCTGCAAAATATAAAGCCAAGCGATTTTTTAAATGTCAGCACAATGCAAAAATAAAAATAAAGCGACAAACAATATTTTTAATAATGAATTTATCCTAAAATGTTTCTGTGTACGAAGACTTTTGTGGCGTTTTCTTTCTGTGGCATCTTCCGTTTTTATTTTTAGATTTTAAAAAAATCTCTTAATGTTAAACAAAAAGGTTGTGTGTTATTTAGAATAACTTGGAGATAATATAAAAAATTTCTGGACTTCATATACGAATTTAATTTCAGGGAAATTTCTTTTTAATACAAATTTTTAAAGTGTACGAACACTTTTGTAAGCCACTGTATATGATGTCTGTGTAATCTTTTTTGAAATATGAAAAGTGTAAATTGGCTACTACTTGATTATCACATCAACCAATTTTGCCAAATCGTTCGCCAAATTATACAAATTTACATAATTTTATCTTAAATAACTAAAGAGAAAATGCTTAAATACGAAAGAGCAAATAATTTTGTTTTCATTTTTCAGGAGGAAATTTTGCAATAATAAAGTAATTGTTGTAGTGAAAATTTTAATGTTTTTTTTTTTTTTTTTTTTTATCGTTGGCAACTTGATGTAACAAAAAATGTTTATTTTTTCGGAGTATGCCCGTATGGAGACCTTCCTTGTCAGTGGAGCTCACTCTCCAGGCTCTTATTATAGCATGAGCAAATTGGGACTTTGCTCAGGGGGTCCCAGACTTCAAGGGGATAAATAATCCATTGTAATAACTTAGCCCTCAATAGATTATCTGCTAAGAGGTCGGTAGCGTGAGTGCCGCTCGGCGAATAATCAAGGCAAGGATATTTAAAGGAGAATCTATTTATTATTCATAGAACAGAAAAGATCCTCTGGATAAATATTTACAGCATTTTAATTATAATAAAGCACATTGGTTCTTTGACCAACCAGCTTCAACTAAAGTTCAGTTTGAGTTCCTTAAACGCAAAGTTCGTGATTAACGCGAAGTTTCGTTAGCTTACACACCACTTAGAAGTAGGAAAAGTCACAGATAACTGCGTTATCAAACCTCTCAAGACGAGAGTTATCGCTGTCTCTCCTGGCGAGAGTACACTCCGCGATTCTGCACAGGGCTCTGCGATCAGATCACCCTCCAAGATCCTCTGGCGGGATCTGCTTTTCCAGCTCTCAATCCGAGCTGCTTCACTTTATCCGAGAGACTCTGAGCTCACCGCTCTGCTCAACTCTCCTCTCCGAGAACACAATCTGGCTTCCTCCTTTTTTTTCCGATCCAGGTTTTCCTCTAGACCTCCCCTTAGAGGTCACAAACCAATTATGAACATTAATGATCTTTCTCTCATTAAATGAATAGTAAAATCGTGCTACTATTGGCACCTGAGTTCCACTCCCGACCGCCCAGAAACGGCGCCAGACTGTCTGGCCTTCCGGTCGTCTGGTACTTTCGCTTTGTGTCGGAGTGTCATCAAAGGGGCAACGCCGCTGATCGACCCATTCACCCGACTGTCATCCGACTGTCGGTTCCGTTGATCGATAATGATGTAGCGATCCTTTATAATATCGCCGATAGTTTCACTTTCAGAATAAAGGTCACTATGAGTTTACAGTTTCATGGCGAAACCTCTTTCAGAAATAAATGCATATTTCTGCTATTTTGCTTTAAAAAACCTGTGATAATTCTGAATTATCACACCATATATTAAATTATAAAATACTTACTTGCTTTTTAACTCTTTATCTATCGACGGTGCTTATAAGTACCATTAAAATTACTTATTATAAAATTTCTTTTAATACGTATATTAGTTGTAATACTGTTTAGAATGAGTTGCAGATACATCATTTTATTTTGTTCCAAAAGCATTATTGGTTAGACAAAACAAAAATATTTTTAAAAGGATGATTTCTTTCGTTTTTTGCGTCTTTTCAGCTTTTTCAGCGCTGAGGGAGAGGGAGGGGGATTTTTCAATGCGGAAATGTTTCTATATTTATATTGTAAGAACATCCTATTTGTACATTTTATAATTCTACAAAATACTAAGAAAACAATTTAAAATAAAAGATTTGACAAGGGTTATAAATATTGCACAAAATCCCTGTAAATTCAAATTTAATTAATCCTTCTAAATCCTTCAATCCTTCTAAAATCCTTCAAAAATCTATTAAATGGTTATGCAAATCTTTTAATTTAATTTAAACAATTTACGTAAAATGCCTTAGAATGTAAAATTTTCATGAATTCATAATTCGGTAGATAAAGAGTTAAATTCCAATTCTTCCGTAAATTGAAGTTATTAAATTCGTCTTAATGTAATTCAACGAGTTGCTATAAATGAAAAGAGTATTTTTATTTATTAATGTATTTAATTCATAATTGACAGACCTAAGAAATTTCCTCCACTTAAAATCCAATGTGTGAAAATATTGCTTATACATTACACATATACACATATGACTAACCATGAGTTATATTTGAATTTTAATAGCCTTAAAACGTTTCGAATGGGGGGCCCCTAATTTATCTTCGTCCAGAATTAGTCATATTCGTTGCCTGTCACCCTCAGAATGAAATTCAATACCTGTAGTTTTCTACCCTTTCTGTCTATATTAAAAAGAAACAAATAGTAAGTGTGATTGCAGATCACACAGAGTGCTTCATTTAATATTTTTTTCAAAGCAATTTATCTTTAATTAATAAATCCAAATTGTTAATTGATAATTATTAAACTCTTACATAGATGGTAGCACCAATAAATTTAATTTAAAAATAATTATAAAAGGAATATACTTATTTTAATCAAATGAAAAATATTCAAATCAAATTATTTAAATAAAATGCAAAATTCTCAATTTTTGAAAATCCGAAAAACAAAAATAGCGGAGATATAAATAAAATTTTAAATTTCTAAAAGCGAAAGAAATTGTTTAAAATTAAATTTAAAATGTTCAATCATTAATGAACTTCATTCGCAAAACTTTTTTTAAATAGAAAGAAAATTGAATTTCAAAAATATTAGGAACGTCAGATGAACAAAATCCTCATAATATAAACTCTTAACTTGAAAAAATTGCGAAATTTTTTCTTATTAAATTAATCTTAATATGAAAATTTCAAATTCCAGCAAAGGTTTTTGAACTAAGAACCTTTTGTTTACTAGCGAGACGGTCTACCTTTAAGCTATGATGCCTGCACGACAAACGTTGAAATTACGGTTCTCTTTTAAACTTTAAATAGCAAAAAAGAATGGATGACAACGAAATAATTAATTTGATTAAACTAATAAACTTTTTTTTTTCTAATTTATGATTTGCCGTGTGATACGAAGTATTCAGCTATAAGTACACAAAATTTGAAATTTTTGACCTATACATTTTTTATTTTTATTTATTTATTTATTTATTTTTTATACGGTCTTTGTGACGGACAGACAGAGGATAAAGATGAACAGGGTTTTGTCAGATAAACGATACTCTAAAAGCATATAGGGTAACATAACGAAAGATGTTACAGAAAAACATGATAAAAAGAAAACAAAAACCTATTTGAAACGTAATTTTAAAGTTTGAAGGACGATGACCCGAAAGTTATTGTAACACAAACAAAATCGAATAGTTTAGGATTTTCATCCGCTTTGCAAAAATCTGATATTTAAATAAGAATTGTGAACTCACTGCTTTGTATTTCTAAGGTGCACTGTTGCTTGTCCATTGGATATCGGTAAAATTCCATTTTGCATAATGGCCTTAACTTCACCCTGTAAAACAACATTTTTGTTACCAAATTGATGTTACTTCATTATATACAAACAATTATCGAAGTTGAACTTTTAAAATGCACATTATACACTAATTAATGATGACTCTTGTTATAAACCAATATTTAGCTGATTTATTTCCTTGTTATATTCCGGCTGCGAATAGTAAATAGGATTCTGGCCTTGAAAGAGCTCATGAAATTACAAAAAAAAAGGAAGTACAGTCGGCTCTCGTTAATTCGAACCCGTCGGGACCACAAGAAATGTTCGAATTATCCGAAGTTCAAATAATTGAAAATATGAGAGGAAAACAGGCTTAAAATGGTACTATTACAAAAGAATTAATGATATAGTGTTCTTTTCTTTTCTTTTCTTTTTTTTTTAATTTCTTTCGTCTATTATCATTAGAATATGACTTAATACTAAATTAAAATATATAAATACATAAACTAATTAAGGAATTAGAAACAAGCACAATGGGAAAAAATTTTGAGGTGTCACTGTTGGACAAACGGGGCATTAAGAAAATGGAATTTAAATGTATAGGATTACATGCATGCTCATTCGGAACAATTTTCACAAAAATCGAAGAAAGGAAGTTATTCAAAGGATATGAACTCCGTGAGAAAGTAAGGAAAAATGAAAAATCGGAATTCTCAATAGTTCGAATTAAACGAAGTCAAGAGAAATTGAATTTGTATAAATGAAAAATTTTAACGCTACTCTGCCATTGAAAATTTCAGAACTTTATGTTTAGTTCGAATTATGCGAAGATTCGATTTATCCGATTTCGAAATAACGAGAGTCGACTGTAAATCTTTTACTTTTAACGAATACATTTTACGTGTGAAATAAAAACAATTCAAATTTATATAATTTATTTAAGAGTATTTAAACACGATTTAAAACAAATGGGTAAGTATAATCGCAGATCGCACAGAAGATTTCGTTCAATATTTCTTTCAAAACAACTTACCCTTTAATTAATGAATCGAAATTGTTAAACAATTTTAAAATAATAAAAAAAGGAAGTTATTTATTTTAATCAAATTAAAAATGCTCAAATCAAAATATTTAAATAAAATCCAAAATTTCAAATTCCACATTTTTCGAAAATCTAAAATAAAAAAAAATTAGCGGAAACGTAAGTAAAAATTAAAATTTTTAAAAACGAAAAAAAATATTTAAACGTAATTTAAAAAGCTGAATCCTTAATAAATCGCAATACTTTTTAAAATAGAAAGGAAATTGAATTCTAAACAATGTTATGAAAGTCAGATGAACGAAATCCTAACAACATAAATCCTTAAATTGGCAAATAATACGAAATTTCTTTTGATTACATTCATCTTAATGTGACAATTTCAACTTGCAGCACCGGGGATCAAACTAAGAATTTCAAGTTTACTAGCGAGATGCTTTACCTCCAAGCTATGATGTCCACACGCAAAACGTTGAAATTAAGGTTCTATTTTAAAATGCAAATCGCAGAAATGAACGGATGATACTGATAAAATTAATTTAATCTATATTATAAAGGCCAAACGTATCTGTGCGTAACGCATACGTCATTTTGCTAATGGCAACACTTTCCCATGCAATTCGGTTTTGCAATTTTCGGTACTGCAATTTTTATAAATCTAAACATAGCACATTCTCAATTTTTACATCGGCATACCGATAAAAATATGTACTTTTAAATGCAATTTGTGTGAAAGCTGTATCTCAATTTATTTTTGAGATATTAATTTTTTTTAAGTTTTTGTGCGAATTTTGTAATCGCGGCAACAGAAATGCGGCACTTTCTCTTAAAATTGAAAAAAAAAGAGAGAAAAGAAAGTAAAATTTCGTATGTAAATTTTGAGAACATGAAAATGATGACAGGTTTAAATTTCACGTGAAATTTTATGATTGCGTGAAAATTTTTTTTTCATTTTTATCAAGCATAAGAGCTTCAATTGATAACTTCATCATAATAATTTATCTTTATCGTATTTTACTTATTACACATGCGATTGAAGTTTAATTTTAATAATTTGGCCCACTAGAAATTGTATTTTGTTAATTTTAGCTTAAAATAATATTTCTTTTAGAGTTAAACTGACCAATATAAGATGCATTTTTTACTGTAGCTAATTTTGTATATTGTTATAAATCAATGAAACAGTTCCTTCTAAAACATTTTCTTTCGTCGAAGTTCGACGGGTTACGACGACATTCTCGTTAAAATAATAGACTTTTTCAAAATTTTATGATTTGTCGTGTGACGCGAGGTATTCAGCTGCAAGTACACAAAATTTGAAGTCCCTGACTTATACAGTCTTTGTGTACGGATTCTGTGAAAAACGGACAGAGACAAATAGGGTTTCATCAGATGAACGAAACCCTAAAAACAGGTTGAATTAAATAAAAGAGGGTAAAAAAAAAAGAACTAGAATTATTATGGTTAGGTATCACAATAATCTTACCTCCTGCATAGAAGCACTTTTCCGTTATTGGGATCGATGTGCAACAAATCGATCTCCCCTCCGAATGTCCCGACATCTTTGTTGTTGACGGCGTGGATGGAAGGGGTCCATATTTTGCTGGCATGGTTTCCGTCGCCCACAATGGTCGGCACAGCTTCGTTTTTAGGGAGCTTCTTCAATTTCAGGCGATTATCGAACCACGTCTGCCGATACAGAAGCTGCATCGTATAATCCTGTAGCAAAAGGACATATTCCCTCTATTATTAACTAGGTAAAACAATAACAAATAGGACAGATGGTAAACCGGGAGGCGATAGAACAGACAATCACCTCAAATAGTTTACGGATGGAATTCCAGGATTAGTTAGATCCTGATTCGCATATTAAAAAGCAATCGGTTTGTCGAATCATATCTTGGTGGAAGATACCTGAAAATCTGATTTGAGCTGTTGACTCGTAAGTTTCTCATTGTGTTTTCCTGCTCCCATTCCTCCATGTTTTCATTACTTTGGGTGTAGGAAAACACACTAGTAAGCCTAAAAGTCTACCGCTAAAATCGGGTTTTTAGGTATTTTCCACCACGATAGGACTTGGCGAACCGATTGATTTTTAATATGCGAATCAAAATTTGAATGATCCTAGAATTTTGAACTCGAAGAGGTGATTAGCAAATAAATAAGCAAAATTTTATATTCATCTTTTTAAAAACTTAAAACTACACTATGTGTGAATTACTTAAAGATGACAAAAAATATTTTACAAGGTATTAAATTACTTTTAATTAATTTACTGCCGCTCCCTGTCTATAACTTTTATTTTTAAATCTACGTTCTTCATCCTCCGTTCAGACTTCGAACTTTTTTTTAAAAAAATGGCAATGTTTTGAAAAGATTACCCGCGGTTACGAGTGATTCATTGGTATCACGAAGGCGACGATCTTTCGTTAACCGGGTTGCCATGCTTTTTTGTTTAAATGAATCATTTTTCAATTACCATGGCCTCGGTTCACGACAATAACATCCAGAATCGTGGCTGGAAAAGCACTGTGTTTTGAAAATGTCTTATATTTTATGTTTTGTTTCAGTTTTACATAAGCCGGCATTATAGCTTATGCATGACATATTTTTTTCTATTTTAATGTAACGTCGTCGTGCATTTCAGGTTATTTTTAAAATGCAAATTATCTATTTTAATTAACAAGAATATACGAATTTCTAATATTACTTATCGTATAGTAATTCGTATTATAAAATAAATCTAAAATATTTTGCGCATGCATTTACCTGTATTTATGCTGTATCAAGTGATGAAATGCATAAACACACTTTCAAGCTACACTACTTTTACGCCATGCGATTCGATTTTAGACGATTTTTCTCTGAAATGTCGTAGACTCGGCTTATACACGGAAATATACGGTAGTCTTAATACATTTGAAGTAGCGTAATCTCATTAAAGTGTACTCTGAAAATTATTTTCCCCCATATACCCTAATGTAATGCAATAATTTTGAGTGTCTCTGTAAATGAGATATTAATCAAACTTTTCATATACAACACTAAACGGGCTTTGGTGACCCTAAATAAAGTTTATCCATTACATGAATATCTGAACATATTTACGGGAATTAGAGCGTGGACAGACGGACAGACAAAACGAATGCATAAACATTTTTCAACTTTGTTGGAAAGCGTTAACCCTCTTATGCAAAAACTGTTTCTCATTATTCATAAAAAAATCTTTCTTTTTGTGATAAATGAGAACCCATTATAAAATAATTTTATTATTGTGCTGCTAGCTAGCTATTATCTGTCCCCAATTCAAATCGCCATAAATAGATGCTCAATTTTTTTTTTTTTTTTTTCTTAATAATGCAATAATTATCTGCCCTCATATGAGTTCCGTATGCATGAGAGAGCAAAAAAAGCATATTTTTTATGTGCCTTAATTTCTTCAGCTGTTATTCTCATTATGTAAATATTTCCTTACCGTATGCAGATCATCGATGGAGGTCATACTGTGTACGAAAACACTCGTGTTGACTCGAACTGCTGTACCTACAAAGAGGAAAATAAAGATAAGTAAAATTCTACTCATAAAATATTCAGAAGAAATACATTTATGTTGCATTTTAAAGGAACTTTTTTTTTTACTCCTGTAAAGTGACATAGAAGTTTCTCGGCTTAAAAAATGGAAATGCTTTATATATATAAAGTAGACACCCTCATATCCGCACAGCTTGGGGGGGGGGGGGGGGGGGCAGAGGTTGTGCGGATTTCTGGTCATTGTTTTGTTTACTTTTATAAACAATACTTTGAATACAATAATATAATCCGGCGGTTTTAAACCTTTATCGGTATGCGATCCATCTTTAAATAAGTAAATTTTTAAAAAAATCGCGACCCACCTAATGCAAGGGTATGTATCAGTATGGAAATTGTTGTGTAACCTCTATAAGCTATCGGTTATTTTATCCTAAGAAAAAATTATTTTTTCGTAACGATATACTATCAGTGAAAACAAGAATTGGTAATTCCAATGTGTGTAAGTGGATTAATAATAAAATAAATAAAATAAAATAAAATAAAATAAAATAAAATACGCGGAAGATAATTAAAAAAATACGTTTAATTATTCTCAAAAATAATTTTATAATCTGTGAGATTTCTAGCACTGTTGTTTACCGATAATGGCATCATTAAGGTTAAAACTAATTAATTTTAACTTTAAGTCACTTTCTACACGCTGTTTGTCTCTGTATTTGTTTTTCAAAAACATCAAAGTGAAAAAAGCATGTTCACACAAGTATGTCGTGTTGAACTCCAACAAGAATTCAAAGCTGATTTAGATGTTTCTGGATATTCCGTTCGTATTTTCATTTATAAGGAAATTAAGAATTTTCCGTTGAAATGTATTATTCGCTGTTGAAATTATTATAAACAAATGAAATAAAGGCATATTTTTGTAAAAAAAAATCGATTGTTCCGTGACCCATCTAAACACCCACCACGACCCACCAGTGGGTTGCAACCCATAGGTTAAGAACCTCTGGTAATCAATACTATAATGCGTACTTGAAATATTTTAAAATTTGAAAATAATTAAGTAATGTAATAAACTAAAATTATTAGAAGTAAGATAATTTTTTAAAGGGATTGAATTATTAAAAGTAAAAATAGAGTAAATAATTTTAATAATGTATAATGAAATAGGCATAACAAAACTGAGATACATTTTCCTTGAATTTTTCAATAAAATTTTCCACATAAAGCTACACTATTAACTCACATCAAATTCATAAACGAAGTTTTATTTCAGGTTTTGCCAATCATAACGATGAAAAAAGTTTGTTTAATATATATAAATATAACATATTTGGAAAAAAAAAAGGAAAAAATATTATTATCATTGATATTAGCAATATTTTAATTTTTTTCAGAAATAAATTTATATTTCCTTCAAGAAAAACCACGAATTCAATCATATTATCAAGAATTATGTATTAAAATACATACGGATTGATATTAAAATTCCGTAATTTTGCCGCTACTCCTGAATTGAAAGTTTCACTTTTTATATCTCAGATGATAGGCGGATTTTAGACGTTTTAGATTTTCGAATTTGAGAGCTCTGTTTTATATACCGGGTGGGAAAAAAGTCCTAAAAACTTTAAAAATTCTTAACAGCCGGGAAAAATAACCGAAATAAGAAAAAACGGTTTGCATAGTTGACATCTAATAGATCACGGGATTTTTTTTTAAACACAGCAATAAAAATAACTCAAAAAATCTCCAACATATGGCACTGGAAACGTTCGACTTCAATGAAAATATGCAAATAAGGCGGTTATAAGAACTTACGCTGCTAATCAACAATTAGTTCATGGTTGAGAGCCGTGTACTTGATCAAGGATCGGTCGCTGATTCCTGATTCATGTAAAATAACTTCACCAACAAAGCTTTATCTTTGGCTTTCAGCATTCTTCATGAAATACAGGATACTCAACCATTAACTAATTGTGGATTAGCAGAGAAAGTTATTTTAACCGTCTCATTCTGCCGAAGTAAAACGTTTCCAGCGCCATCTGTCGGAGGTCTATTAAATTATTTTTATTGCTGTCTTTGAAAAATTCCCGTGATCTATAGATGCTAACCCAGTAAATCTTTTTTTATTTCGGTTATTTTTCCGATTGTGAATTTTTAAAGTTTTTACGGACTTTTTGTCCACCTGGTATATATAAGATGTTTCATAAAAGATGGACAAAACTTTAAGAAGTGATAGTACACATCAAAAAAGAAAAAAAAAAACTTTCATCAAATCACAAACAGTTTTCATCTTCGACCATAATGAATGGTCGCAAATAAAGCGCAAAAGTGGTGGAACATTCAGAAACTTGGACCTTGCAAATGGCAAAGCTTCATTCCTGTTGCGAGTTATCGGGAAAAGAGTGGCACTAATAGCATGCAAATGTGATATCGGCAAGAAGAAGAACCCCCATGCAAATTTTTGCCTCGATTCATACATAAATACTAGTGATCCGAGTGTGCAACTGTCAATCGCTGTACGAAGTTATTAGAAGATGCGGTTTTTCCCTAATAGGTGAAAAGTTGATATTCATTTTATCTATGGAACTGAAAATAAAAATGGCGCAGAAGCTCAACGACTGTACTTGAATGGTTTCCTACTTTTTTTTTTTCTTTGTCACTAAAGCGTTCTTTGTATCATTTTGCTTCGTATAACAATATTACCTTCGGCACTCTCTAGAACCTTTGCGTTTTAATTCCCCTTAACTGTTAAGTTGAATGAGGTTTTGATAACTTCTTGAGCAGTGTTTGGAAAATATTTGTTTTACTTTGTCCAGTCTTATTCACCTTTTAGGTCGACTTTCTTCTTAGAGAGTTCAAGTGTACAGACGTTTTTGGGAATCTTCATTGTCTTTTCAACGGTAAAAAAAAGTCTCATTATAGGAGCCTTTATAATCTCGAGATCTGTATATGTTACAATTTCTGCATAGCGGGAATACACTAAATGGCTGAAGACGACCGGTCACTTGCTATTTTAGACTTTTGTTAAATATTTAGAAAAATACACGAGTAATTATCCTGAAACTTCAAGCGTGTAAACAGCATAAGTAGACATCCTATATTTGGGATTATTTCTATAAAAATCTTAATTTCTCCACGAGTATCCTCATAAAAACGAACACAAACAAGATGCATCCCGATCTTGTGCTACAGTTTCAATGCTTTTGCGAAATTAGTTTTGACAGGATTATCCGAAAAATATTCGTTTTTCTTAAACATGTTGACGGTTCCCTATGGAGTTGCGAGAAAAAAAAAAAATCGCGGAAATATAGCACATCTACTATGATATTTAGACGTCTAAAGTTTCAGGATAATTCCACGTGTATTTTTCTATCTATTTATCAAATCATTTAAAATCGCAAGTGACCAGCCGTCATTGACCCTATAGTGTATTACAAAAAGATAAAAAAAATAAATGTAAATTTCAAAGACTGACAAAAATTTTACGAATTGTTGCTTCGGAGTGTTGTTTACTTCAAAAAAAAAAAACTTGTAAAATTAAGATTTTTTTTTTTTTTTTTTTTTTTTTTTTGGCAATAAAAGAAAAAAAAATGTCCAAATTTTTTTTATAAATCCTTTCACATATAAATTTATAAAAAAAAAAATATAAATTGCCGTATCGGAACACGGCATGTAATACATATATATATGAATAACACTACGTACCATCTGGAGTCAAGGGTCTCAATCTAGCATTGTACGTTCTTACTAGACTTTCAAATAGCATTTCTTGGTGTTCGAATTTCATTTCTTGTGTCCTAAATTTCATGTCTTGATGTCCAAATTCCGTCATTTCCGTGGCTCTCGAATCAGCATGACTGAAATAAAAGAAAACGAAAATCAAGAAATGTTCGAATTATCGAAAATGCGAATTTTGGAAATTATGAGAGGAAGACATGTTTAACTCTTTCCGGCACGGAGTAAATTTGTTTCAAATAACTAACTTCCACCAGAATTTATATACGAATTTATTAGAAAATAGCAACTTGCTTATTTTCTGGTATGTTGTAAAGGAAAATTTTAATTAAAAATTCCGGAAAGGGTTAAAGGGACACTATTATAAAGGAATTAATGGTATAATATTTTTTTTATTTATTTATTTCGGCCGTTATCATTAGAATACCACTTAATATTAAATCAAAATATATAAATACACAGCTAATTAAGGGATTAGGAACAAGCACAATGGCAGAAGGGTTGCAGGTGTCATTGATGGGCAATTAAATAAACGAGTATCAAATGAATGGAATTGTTTGTATACTAGTTTCTCAACAATTTTGACAAAAATGAAAGATAGAAAGTGATTTTAAGGATCCGAAGTCTATGTAAAAATAAAAGAAAAATGGAAATGTTAAGGTTACTCTACCCTTAAAATTTCGGGACTTCATGTTTAGTTTGAATTAAGGGAAGGTTCGATTTATCCAATTTCGAAACAATTATAAAGCGCACCAAGCAATGTTCTCCCTACACCATTATTTAATAGAATACTTTTGTGTGGCCTTGTAAATCAATAACAAATGTCCTTTGAACCTCAGATTGTGCAAAATGTATATTATAATATGTACTTCATAGATGCATATCAATTTTATTATGCTCGAATGAGTGTAACACCATTAAAATGCATTTGAAACTTTTTTCTCCATTGACCGTAATGTAACGGAATAATTTTGATTGTCCCTGTAACTGATCTATTCAACCGATTTTCATAAAATTTGAAAAAACTCGACAAAATTATGTAATAATTATACATTTTAAAATTCCAAACGATAAAAATGCATTTGAAACTTTTTTCCCCCATTGACCTTTTGATTGTTCCTGTAATTGATCTATGCATCCGATTTTCATAAAATTTGAAATGACTCGACAAAATATTATTTTATAATAATTATATATTTTAAATTTCAAGTGATTCGGTTGGTTAGTTTTGCGTTGTTACATGCGGACAACGGGCTGAACGACAACTATAGATGCTACGGATTTACATAATTACGAACGCATTTAAAACTAGTCGTTGGGGGCCACCGTAATACTTACCATCATGGATATGCATACTATAAAATATGAAAATAAAACGCATGTGAACTATTAGTAGAATGCATCTCAATTCCAAAATAATATTTAAACACATATTTAAATAGTTTTAATATACACAGTAATGCTCTATTAATAAATTGCTGATGAGCCACTTTCTACAAAACGCCAAAATACTCAAGTAGTACTGGATTGCGTAAAAGAAACATCCTTATAACTCCAAAAATAATAATCATATTAACTAACAATTTACTGCTTCGGATTAAACATCTCATTTCCAATTAAAATATATCTTTGAATTGAAATTTGAATGAAATACAGGGTCATGAAAAATCGAAGAATGTGAAAAACAGGATTACACATATCTCGGCAACTAATAATCCGATCAACTTTGTTCTTTATGCAAAATTTGTGTTATTTTATTGCCTTTTACGTCCAACCCTTAAAATAAAAAATAAAAATCGAAAATTTTTGTATTCCTTTCATCAGAACGAATTTTTCGAGAGTCCGAAAAAAATAGTTCCGGATAATCGAGGTTACTGATATTAAATAGGCTTCGTCCCATTCTTACATACTAAGTACATACAAAATTTCAAGTCTCTATCTCAATTTTTTCGGGGGATAGAGCGATTACAGACAGACAGACAGACACACAGACGGACGGACGGCAAAATTTTTTTTCTAAAAATATGTTTTTCGGAATCTCCAGTATCTGAAACGTGTAAATCCGTCAAAAAATTTTTTTCGATTTTCAAAACGATTGCAAGACTTACCCTATACTACGTATGGTGGGTAAGTAAAAGGGCAAAATTTTCAATATATTATGCTTAGGATATCATATTGAACAAATGAACATTTTAAAGAATGTAAATGTGTTATTTCAGCATTACAAGTGTCATTTTAACAACCGGTTAATGGTACTCAACAAAATTCAAGTAATTGTTATACCGAATGGAAGCAAACCGGCTGAATTTCACCACTGTTTGGTTAATACGTCTGAAAAAGAACAATGTGCACATAATTAATAGTAATAAATTAAAAAAATAATGTCGTTCACAATAAATTTGTAAACATCTTTAATTTTATCCTAAAATGAAAATATTTCCATAAAATGTTGATTAACTTTTTTTTAAAAATGGCAATTTTTAAAAAACTTTATATTTTTCCAATGCATTTTTTTTTCAAAAATAAACTTTTTAGTTCACAAGCTATCAAAGCCTGGGAGCTTATGTGCCCGCCCGTTCTGTATGTGTGTATGTGCGTAACGCGATAACTCACGATGAAAACATCCGATTCACTTGAAATTTTGGATATATGTATATTCTGATAAGGCGCTTCCCTGATTAACTTTGGGTGTTCATTCGATATGCATAAGAGGGGGAACGGGGGCTAATGCCCCTCCCCTTAATTTATATAAATGGGTTTTTCATGCAGAATAATCAGTTTTCGTTTAAAATTTAGATATAGGATCTTTCTGATAAGGCACCTCCGTGATTAGTATTAGGTGTTCATTGGATAAGTATAAAGAGGGGGAACGGGGGGCTAATGCCCTTCCCTTTAATTGATATAGATGGGTTTTTCATGCAGATTTATCATTTTTTTTAAAGATGGTAGAGCATATCCGTGATTAGTTTAAGGGATTCAATGATTAAAAATAAAACGGGGATATGGAGGGAGCTTTCCTCCCTCCCTTAATTTGCTTTTCAAAGGGAATTAACCCTTGAAAATATAAGGTTGTCATGTACAATTAGTATGTGTAGCCTGTGAGCTCAATGCCATCAGTTTAGCTGGGCAATATTTTTTTTATTTTCTAATTTTTCAAAAATAAATATAGGGTTGGTTCTAGTTTGAACTTATCTTAAATGCTTTGAAAGCGACTACATTCAGGATTTGTATTTTGAAAGGAAAAACTTTAATAGACCATCATCTCATAGAGTTGAGATTAGAAATTGCAGGATTAGACAAAACTCGATTAAAATATTAAAATGCAACTGCTCTGCCAAATCATATTTAGGTGAAAACAATTTTCAAATCCGATTTTAGTGGTTGATCGGTACGCTTATCATTGTGTTTTATTGTGTCCAAAGGTATGAAAGCGTGGAGGACTGGGAACAAGAAAACACAACGGTAAACATACCAGTCAATCGTTAAAATAGGGTTTGCAGGTGTTTCCCACCCAGATATGACATGGCAGACTAATTGCACATTAATAGCTAATCGAATTTTAATTAATCCGGTAATTTTAGCCGTCAAATCAGTGAGGTTATGTCTGTGCAGCCGTCTACCGTTGTATAAAATTTAACTTGATACTGGGGCTCAATAGTGAAATTTTGCTTAAATGACTTATAATAGTCCAAGAGCCGACAGCAGAAAAAATTAAGGTATCGAACAAAAGAAGAAAAAAACCTTTATTTTATAGAAAATTAGAAATAGGGTAAACTAATGATGTATAGTCCAAGAGCCGACCGCACAAAACCCTAAGTCATCGAGCATACGAAAAATTCCTTTATTTTATGAAAGAGTAGTAATAGAGGAATCTAATGATAAATGTATGCCGAAAGCGAAGGGGCTCATAAGTCAAAAATGAATACCACTAGTGGTTGACTCGTAGGCTTATCATTGTGTTTTCCTGCTCCCAGTCTTCCAAGTTTTCATACTTTAGATTGTACAGCAAACACAATGCTAAGCCTACGAGTCAACCACTAGTGGTATTCATTTTTGACTTATGCACCTCTTCGTTTACGGCAGACACGGATCATTAGATTCCTCTATGACTACTCTTTCATAAAATAAAGGAATTTTTCTTATGCTCGGTGACTTAGGGTTTTGTGGGGTCGGCTCTTGAACTAGTATGTCTGACGGAAGAGAATTGCTGCATAAGCCAAAAATGAATGCAACTAGATATTGACTTGTAAGTTTATCATTGTGTTTGTCCTACAATCAAAAGTACCATGGAAAACTGGGATCAGGAAAAGACAATGATAAACCTACGAGTCAACCAGTATTAATTTTTGGCTTATGCACCACTTCACTTCCGGCTGACATCGAGTATTAGATTCCCCTATTTGTATACTTCCACAAAATAAAGGTTTTCATTTTTTTTTTCCCCTTGTGTTCGATACCTTAGGTTTTTGTGCTGTCGGCTCTTAAATTTATAATAGTGATAAAAATAGAAATTTCTACAAATGCTAAAAGAAAAACAAAATGTTAAACAATTCGAAAGAGTTAGAGAGAGAGAGAAAAAAATATCTGTTTAAAGATACAATAACCCCTTAAATGCTGATGAAAATCTGTGTTTTTCTTTTATATCTTTTATTTACCAAGTTTTTATCACTATTTCAATCGTACGCAAGCTGTTTAGATATCATGATATTTATACTTTTACACTAACTTCAGGTGTCTGCTGGCCTTTAAAAGGGAAATTTCGATAAAAATTTCATTAAAAAAAAAAGTGTGTGAACTTTAAGAGCTTGGAAGTTTTTATTAAACATGCGTATAGTTCTTACAAATTTTATAAAACTAAGTTGAAAGTTGTTTTTTTCCCCCACAAGTGACTTCTTTTGTAAAATAGCATTGGAAAAATTGTCTTAACGCAATAAATAATTGTTCAATGACCACAAAATTTTAAAAAATATACCTTTTAATGGGATCAGGGACACATTTTAAAATTAATTTTTATTTATCGTGTTAAAATTTTGAGATTTTTTGAGATGGTTAACGGTATTATTTGTAAACAAAATAGCATTAATAAAATTTCTCAGATTTTTTTTAAAACTTAACTAGTCGTTGGGGGCCACCGTAATACTTACCCATCATGGACATACAATACACTGTAAAAAAAAATTCAAGAGGTTACTAAAAATTTCTTAGTAAATTTGTATTCCACAGAATTTTTTAGTAACCATTACAAACTTTTTTTTTGCAAGTGAAACAAGCATTTCTTTTGTAAACTGAACAAAAGAATTTTTTGTATAACTAACTTAAAAATTTTTTGTATGAGCCACCAAGCAAATTTTAGTAATAGCTCCAAAATTATTTTTAATAACAATTACGTGCGTCCGAAGGGCAGGAGCTTCCTTCGAGCTACATCCAGACTTCTGAAGCGATAGATTTTCGGCAAAAACGCAATAGATGGCAGCACCAAACATCGCGATCAGCTCCAACAGGAAATTCATAACCCCTTTATTATAGAGTACTTACACTACATACATTCGGGGTGCACTTGGCGCTGTCCAGTTTTGAACCCGGGACCTTTCAGCCTGGAGTCTGTTACTATAACCACTATGCTATCGAGGCCACGCCAAGTGAGTTTTAGTAATAGCTATTAAAAATATAAAACTATTAACTCTATTCGTTGCTAACTTTTTTCTAGTAATTCTTACAGATTTTCTAGTAACCGACTAAGATTACTAAACATTTTTTAGTAATTACAAGGATTACTAAAGTTTTTTTAGTAGATCGACCTTTTTTTTTTTACAGTGTAAAGCATCGTTTATACGACGATCACTTATACGGCGTTTACATTTATACGACGTTTTAATGTGGTCCCGACTCATTCCTGTTCATTTTAATGTAAAAATATATCTTTTATACGACGCCCAAAATCGTTTATACGTCGATTTTTCGATTTTGTGTAGGTTTATTTTTGTTTATTTTTCTTGTGTATTTTACGAACGAGCGGAAGTTGGCAACTATGAATGACACCAAAGAGCGTGTTTAAATGCACTCTACATTATAAAAATGTGGGCTGAGTTCGATTAGTCTGAAAAATCAGCTTACGTGTAACAGATTACACTTGAAGGGGTCATTCTTTTTTCAGGGATAATCACCATTCCCGATCTGTTTTAAGTTGCAAATAAACTATCCTTCTAATTCTTATTAGTATTGACGACTTTTAGTTGGCCACGAGGGGTTTTTGAGCTTTAAATGGAAAAGAAATGATGTACTGCAAATGAGGAACCTTTCGGGGAAACATAAATAAAAGTAAGCACATTTAAATTGCTTTCTAATCCCTTCCCCGTTTTTTTTTTTTTTTTTTTTTTTATTTTACAAATTTATCCAAATCATCACTTTAAACATTAAAATTACTTGAAAGCAAAATTAATTCTAGTTTTGGAAGTGAAAATCGATTATACGTCGTTATCGTTTATACGACGTTTTTCTGTAGTCCATTCGGCGTCGTATAAACGATGCTCCACTGTACATATTATAAAATATGAAAATAAAACGCATGTAAACTATTTATAGAATGCATCGCAATTCCAAAATAAAACTTAAACGTATATTTAAAAACTGTTAATATACATAATAATGCTCTATTAATGAATTGCTGATGAACCCATTTTGACAAATTATGTAACATGCCAATCTACTCAAGTAGTACCGAACTGCGTAAAAGAAACATCCTTATAACTCCAAAAATAATAATCATATTAACTAACAATTTTCTGCGTTAAATTAAGCGCCTCATTTCCAATTAAAATATATCTCTGAATTGAAATTTGAATGAAATACGAGTCATGAAAAATCGAAGAATGTGGAAAACAGGATTACAAATATCTCGGCAACTATTAATCAGATCGACTTCGTTCTTTATGCAAACTTTGTGTTATTTTATTGTCTTTTACGTCCATTCCTTAAAATAAAATATTTCGAAAATTTTTATATACCTTTTATCAGAACGAATAATTCGAGAGTCCGAAAAAAATAGTTCCGGATAATCGTGGTTACTGATATTAAATAGGCTTCGTCTCATTCTTACATACTAAGTACCTACAAAATTTCAAGTCTCTATCTCAATTTGTTCGTGAGATAGAGCGTTTACAGACAGACAGACAGACGGACGGCAATTTTTTCCCCCTAAAAATAAGTTTTTCGTAATTTCCACTTCCTGCAACGTGTAATTCCGTCAAAATTTTTTTTTTCAATTTTCAAAACGATTGCAAGATTTACCCTATACTACGCATGGTGAGTAAGTAAAAATTAAAATTTATAAAAAAAAAAAGTTGGGTCATTTAAAATCCGTATAACTCGAAATATTATTTGTAGAATTTCAAAATTTTTCGTTTAAATAAACAGAAATTTCTAAGTTTTAATTTCGATTCAGCATTTAAAAAAATATTAATTAAAAAAATTTAAAATGTTTAAAGAAAAAAATCTTTAAAAAAAAAGAACTTATGTAACTTTTTATTAAAAAAAAATCATATTTTCAAAAGTAAATACAGTAAAACCTCTAAATAACGGACACCTCGAGAACGCAGAAAATGTCCGCTATTCGGAGGTGTCCGCTATTGGGAAAGGAAAACTTCAGAGATTCAAACAACAGCTAAGAAATGCTTAATGTTTCATTAAGTGACTTTTATATGTCCTAAAACCTATATTGTATGATTAATCAGAAATTAAAATTATTTTTTAAGTAATAAAACCGAAATAAAATTGTGCACACATTTACAAACTTTGCAAACCTTTACACTATTTGCAAACTTCATTTCTTCTAAAATCTGCTACAAAAGTTTACTTTTGCTTGCAATTACATATAATCTGTTTTTCAATGTGACGTTATTGGACTCTATAAAATTCCGGGCGGGAAAGAGGGATTGCACTTTTTGTCTATTAAAAGCATAAAATCTTAAAATCTTCCGGGAGGACAATGCAATGCTGAAGATATCCCTCAAAAACAACCCTGAATTCACACTAAATGTAGAGGGGGAGAGAGATTTTCCCTAGCCCACCATCTACATTTATATGTGATCACAAAATTTGTGACACATTGCTCTGATAAATTTAGAGGCCTTTTTACTCGTTTTTCGTTTTGTTTTATTTTTCTGTTTTATAATTTTTCATCCTTTATCGCCGAAAATAGTGTCCGCTATTCGGAATGTCCGTTATTCGGAGGTTAAACATACAAAAATGTAGGTTTTGGGAGTGGGGATTGGAAAACTGTCCGTTAAATAGAGGTGTCCGCTATTCGGGAGTGTCCGTTATGGAGGTTTTACTGTATATATATTTTTTTAATTTTCTGAATAAAAATTAAAGTTTTTAAAAAATGTAATTTAACAAATACAATGACTGATTTGGAAAATAATATTTTCAAAGACTATAATTTTAGACTTATAAATGATTTCTATATTTAAAAAAATAATAACATCATTTTTACGATCATCAAAAAGTAGCTTATGTAATAACAGGGTTATATTGATATGCTTCGACATTTAAAGTCACGTTTATATTTCTGGACCAATCATAAATTGAATTAAATGAAATTAAGTAAATTTCAATTAAATGAAATTTTAATTTAACAATTTTCGGTACTGTTAATTTTTAAATTTCTAAACATAGCACATTTTCAATTTTTACACCGTCGTATACAGAAAAAAAAATTATTTTTAAATGCAACTTCTGTAAAACCTGTATCTTAATTTGTTATTGAGTTATTAATTTAAATATACTTCAGATTTCTAAATTCTCAACCGAGAACAACTATTTTCCCAAATAGTTAATAACCGAAAAAAAAACGCTATCCAAGTTTAAAACATTTATCGTTTAAAGGTTCTTAAGCTGTCGCGTGCGGGACAGCTTTTCTACATATTTCTGCTATTTTAAAAATGTTATTATATGTGAGAATTTAAAAATTAATTATTTCTCAAATTTAAAAACATGCTAATAAAAAAATCTTTATTATTATTATTATTATTATTATTATTATTATTATTATTTCTAATGTATAGTTTATGTTTAAACCCTTCACTACACGATTTTTTAAATTTTTATGAAAAATATTACTTGAAATCTATATAGATCAGTATAACGATGGAAAAAAAAATAGTAATAAATAAATAAATAAATAAATTTAAAATTTTCAGCTAAAATTTCACTTATGTACTCAATTAGGGTATTGTATATGTGCTCCACTATTTTGTCATTAAATGGGGTTAAATTAATTAATTTTTTTTTATCTGCTTAACACGCTATTAATATTTGTGAGTATTCAATAAAAGTAATAAAAGTAAATTTTGCCTTGATAGCTTAATCGATTTTTTTTTTTTTTTTTTGGGGGGGGGGGGGTCAAATGCAATTATTTGACATGGACAAAATAAGTGCTATTCCATTCTTTGGACTATTCTTGGTCAGTTAGAGCGAGGACCATAGTTAGGGAGTGCTAGGAGTGGCTCCCCCCCCCCCCCTTAAAACATTTTGAGCCTCCCTTGGAAATTTTTTCAATGTCACTAAATGAATTTATATACCAAAAATCCAAATGAAATTCTGTTGAAAAAATCTAATTTAGTTTTGAGCACCTTTCACAGTTTTTCAGAGTAGCTAAAATAAGTGTTTCAACACTCGCTCATCCTATTTGCACACAGGAAGCTAACATGATGTTTAATATTGCACTATAGTTATACACTCGCATTTTTTCATCATCTTATTGTTTTCTTTGCATAAAATGAAGTTATTACAGCGGTATAATAAGAAACATAGTATATTTACAGTGTGAATATGCATCAATTTATCTTTCTGCATCAGAGAGAGAGAGAAAATATGACCCCCCCCCCCCTGTTATTATTCACTCCTAGCTGCGGCCCTGGTTACAGTGATCATATCTGCCAAATTCATGGCACATAATGAGAATGCTTGTGTTTTTAGGTATGTGCCAGATGTGGCACACCATGCAGTGAAGGGTTAATTACTTTTAAATCCATCGATACAAGTATTTATCGCGTGTAACTATTTTGTCATTTTTCCGTGAAATGGCTCTGAAACGGGCACATTACTTATGTTTAGGATTTAAAATGTGGAGATTTTTACTATCTATTATATTTATTATTAAAAACGGGCGACTTAGATCTAGAGTTTAAAATGTGAAGATTTTCAAACCTATTAAAGGACCATTCAATATCACGCGTGAAACTTCTTTCTACCTATTACTGCTTTTTTAACAATGCTAGTGCATCCTCAAATTAAAAGGACTACGCTAATATAAAAATATAGTCTTTTTTTTCTTTTAATGTATAGTTTATGTTTTAATAAGCATAGGTTATTATGTATGTGTCACGTGCGGGACATTTTGTCCGTTTCTCGTGGACTGTTCCATATAGTCCAAGAGCCGACCGCACAAAAACCTATGTTATGGTGCACAAGAAAAAAAAAAACCTTTATTTTGTGGAAGAGTAGTAATAGAGGAATCTAATGATCCATGCCTGCCGGAAGCAAAGTGGTGCATAAGCCAAAAATGAATACCACTAGTGGTTGACTCTTAGGATTAGCATTGTGTTTTCCTTACAATCAAAAGTATGAAATCATGGAAAACTGGGTGCAGGAAAACACAATGATAAGCCTAAGAGTCAACCACTAGTGGTATTCATTTTTGGATTATGCACCCCTTTGCTTCCGGCAGCCATGGATCATTAGATTCCCCTATTACTACTCTTCCATAAAATAAAGTATTTTTTCTTGTGCTCGATGACTTACAAGGAAGGTCTCCATACGGGCATACTCCGAAAAATCGGAAAAAATTACAAAATGTTCTTTTCACGAGGATACATACGTTTATAAAAAAAATTTCGGCGGAACCTCCGTACCTTGCCCATAAAGAAATAATGAAAATTTCGTTATTTGGCGATTTATCGTCGGTTGGCGATGAAAAGCAAATTCAAAAAATGTTTTTAGTGTCAAATGCATTTTAAAGGGGAAAAAAAGTTTCATATTCAACGTGTTTAGATTAAATATCTTTTGTTTTGTCAGCTTTAGTATGTTTTAAGGTATAATTTGGTTATATTGATATTTATATGCATTTATATTCATATTTAACCATCAATATTTGAGATTTAAAACGAAATTTAAATTTAAATTCATTAAAATTGTTTCAACTTCAAAGTCCAGTTGAGCATTGTCAATTCGATTTTGTTGCCATGGGAACATCTGGCTTTTATTTTTGAATACGCTTAAATGTATGAAAATAATTTTACTGAATAGGAATTTTTTCCAGAGGTAAATCAAATAACTACAGCAAAAGTAATACATATGCAACTTTAATATGTATATATATTAAACTCACTCATTGTTTATGTTTAAATTCATTAATGTTTAAATTCATTTATGTTTAAATTCTTTTACACGATTCTAAAAATCCCAGTTTTCAATTGCATTAAAATCGTTTGCTTTTGGCGGAGAAAAGTGCTACTCGCCAAATCGTGTGACAGTTTCGTTTTTTCACGCCAAATATTCGAAAGTATTTTATTTTTTTACATGTTTTCAAATGCAATTCCGCCGCTAATTTTCACTGATCCTTTATTACATACATGAGTAGTTTAATTAGTATTTTTTTTTTTTTCAAAAAAAATCTGAGTATGCCCAGTATGGAGACCTTCCTTGTTAGGATTTTGTGCGGTCGGCTCTTGGACTATATTATTCTTAGCTTTAAAGTTGAATAACTTAAAAAAAAAAAAAATAGCAATTTTATGTCATTTTATTAAACTAAAAAAAGATTGTTAAATTACTTATTTGTGTGATATTTTTATCATAATTACAATTTTTAATTTTAAATTTATAAAAATTTTAAAAAATCGTTTCGAAGACATACACATACTTTGAGAAGAATTTCAATACCGTATATACTCGTGTATCAGTCGAAGAATTTCTGACAATTTTCACCAAGTAATTTAAGGGGGTAGAGACTCATGTATAACTAAATAATGTATAAAATGTATAAATAATAATAACTTATCATTAAAAAAAATTCACAAAATTTTGAATGAAATATTTTCAGTTTTAGATGCTATGTAAGTACATAGTCCCTATAGTTGTCGTTCAATCCGTCTGTCTGTCAACATATAACAACTCAAAAACTACCCGACTGAATCATTTGAAATTAAAAATATATAATTATTACATAATTTTGTCGAGTCATTTCAAGCTCTATGAAAATGTGCAGTTCAATTACAGGGACAATCAAAAGTATTTCGTTTCATGACGATCAATGGGAAAAAATAGTTTCAAGTGCATTTTAATGGTGTTACACTCTTTCGAACATAATAAAATTGATATGAGTCTATGAAGTATATACAATAATATATGTTATTTACAGGGCCACACAAAAGTATTCCATTACTTAATGGTGTAGGAGAACATTGCTTGGAGCGTGTTTTAATTGTATTAAACTATTTCGCATTTTATGAAATTCCTATACATTACTGAGGATTACTACAAGTTATCTCCTTTATAATAGAAAGCAGATAATATTTACAGAGACACACAAAAGATTTCGGCTATTATATTGAATGCGAAATACTGCATACTGTTACACCAAGGTCTGAATATTTTTTAAACTTCGTTATAGTACGAACGCACCTCATTTTCTACTCTTGGCGCGAAATTTCCGACTTGTTTTCATTTACTTGATATTTTTTCACATTGCCAAGTGATATCTTTGGTTTCATTTGGCACAAAAATTGAATTAAAAAGTTAGGGAGTCGACTTCACGAATATATACGGCAATTTTATAATTTTTCTGCAGAAAAAATGCCCAGGAATTTTATGATAATAACTGGTAAAAAGAATACTCACTCAAAGCAAAAAAGAAGGCAGAATGTTGTTAGTAAAATGCTGAACATGGCTGTGGTGTTATTAAACTGAAAATGAAGGAGTGAATGGAGGTAGGTCAGTAGCGTGGGAAATTACAGCTGAAATGAAAGAAAAACTTTTAAAGTTGTCGTAGGTACAATACTTTTTATCTTCTAATATTAAGTCGGCACATTTTTGCGCATGCTTCCCAAAGATTACACAAATCTCTAAGAAAACACAGAGTTGAAGGTTAAAAGATAGAAATTATAAACCTATGCGATTCAAGAAACCTTACTGCTTTCTTCCGAATTCAGTATTTAGGTTGGGGGAGTTTTATGAATGATTATTTCTGGTGCGACCAAAAAATGTATACTGGTTTCGAATTTAGAAAAAAAAAAAAAGAAAAAAAAATAGAATTACATTTAAAAATGCTTTTTTAGGTGCGTTAGTAATTACGTAAATAGGTAGCACCTATTGTCGTCGTTCAGTCCGCCTATCCGTCTGTCCGCATATAACAACGCAAAAACTACTCAACCGAATCATTTGAAATTTAAAATGTATAATTGTTGTATAATTTCGTTGAGTCATTTAAAATTTTATGAAATTTGGATGCATAGTTTAATTATAGGGACAATCAAAAGCATTCCGTTACGTGACGGCCAATAGGGAAAAAAATAGTTTCAAGTGCATTTTAATGCTGTTACACTCTTTCGAACATAAAAAAATTGATATGCATCTATGAAGTATATGCTAAAATATACATTCTGTACAATCTAGGGTGCAAAGAATATTTGTTATTCATTTACAGGGCCACACAGAAGTATTCCATTACATAATGGTAGGGAAACATTGTTTAGGGCGCGTTTTAATTGCATTAAATTATTTCACATTTTATGAAATTGTTATACATTGCTAGGGTTCAGTACAATTTACTTCCTATATAATAGATAGCATATAGTATTTACAGGGACTCACAAAAGATTTCGGCTACTATACTATGTATGAAGTACTGTATACTATTACACCAAAATCTTTTTTAAGCTTCGTTACAGTACGAACGCACCTCATTTGCTACGTTTGACGTGCAATTTCCGACTTGTTAATTCCAGAATAATCGAATAATAAGCATCGACTAGTAGCATCTCTTATAGAACGAATATATTTAAATTCATCTTGAAAAAAATTATCTAACTCATAATGCAAATTTCATCAAAATCCGCCAAGAGAGAATTCTTTAAAAAAAACTAATCTTTCATAACTAGGTTCACTGTGATTACAAACTTTCCCATACAGTTGATCCCTCTTAATTGAATTGTATGCAATTAAGCGAGTATGCAGTTAAGCGAAGACATCAATTAACGTTATGAGTATTATCATTTGATTCCATACCACAGATATGATAAATATTGATGAACAATAACAATTTACACAATAATTTCAAAATTAGCTACTGTAATAATAAATTTAATTTAATTTATTATTACTATATATCTATGGCTTCCGGTAATAACCAGGTAAGGCACATTTTTGAAAAAAAAAATGAGGTAATTTGAGAAAATGTAGCTTTAAAGGAGTATTTTCATGTGCCATAGTACTGAAAAATGAAAATCGAATACTTCCCGTTATAGGGCGACTGTAAATTTTCATTTAAAAATTGAAAAAACAGTAATAATCGGGTAAGTGCATAAGGTAATGGTAATAACCAGATAAGATACTATCTATTTATTTCTTTAAATCGTCTATAATTCTGTGGCTTCTGGCAATAACCAAGTAAGACACATTTTTAGCTCACAGGCTATCATAGCCTGAGAGCTTATGTGCCCGTCCGTTCTGTATGTATGTTCGTATGTACGTAACGCGATAACTCATGATAAAAATATCCGATCCACTTGAAATTTTGTATGTAGGTATATCCTGACAAGGCGCTTCCCTGATTAGTTTTTGGAGTTCATTCGATATGTATAAGAGGAGGAACGGGGGGCTCATGCCCCCCGTTAGTTGATATAGATGGTGTTTAAGTACTTAAAGTGTTTATTCTAAAAACAGTAATATTGATAAACATCAAATTACTTCATATTTCAGAAGTGACATTAATTACATTAACTGTTTACTTTAAAACCATAATATTTATAAACTATAAATTAATCCATTATTCAAAAGTGACATTAATGAAATATTTAATATCATTGTTTATTTAAACATTTCATAAGTGGATGATTGCACAGGATTGCGAAATCATTTGTGTTGATTACTTCAAGGACAACATTTTACTGTGAACGAACTCAGTTCAGTTTCTCTTATGTTTTTGTAAAGCACACACGGTGCTTATATTTCTCTTACTGTGTCGCATACTTGGATATGTTAATCCCGCAACCGCAGCAGGAAACTGCATTCCTGTATCTTGTTTTTTTCAATTTACTAAATGTTTCTTTAAGTTGTTAATATAAAGCAAAAAAGATATATTAGTGCGAATTTATTTTCACTTGACAACACTAAAGAACTGCTTCATGAATCTCGGACACCAACATATGGAGGCACCACCGGCGAGATAACCTGCGCACATCGCTTTTGATGAATTACGCCGTCTCAAAGTCGCCATAAAGGAGTACCATTCATCCCAGCTGTTTCAGATGTACCTGCACACATCGCTTTTTTTGGATTACAACGGTACAAAGTCACCATAAAGGAGTACCCTACAGCCCAGCTGTTTCAGATAAGTACATTTTTGGTTTATTAGCAGTTTGGCTTTGTTTTTTAACTTGGTTCCCTCATTATTTTAATAATGAGTCAAGAAGATTTAGAAAAGACAGCAATAAATTTACGTGGCAGAGCTAAATCTGCATTAACACGTATCACGAACTTCATTGACGCTGATCAAGTTTTTCAAAAGAATGATTTATTGAATAAATTAGAAAAATTAGAAACAGCTTATTTCGATTTTGATAAATATGATGCACAATTACCAGAAGAATCCTCGGAAATGGAGGAATTTGAAACAAAATATTATGAAACCAAAGCCAAACTGCAATTAGAACTTGAAAAATTTTCTATAAATAGTATGAATGCACATTCTCAAGTTGTTAATGAACAATTACCTATAGTTAATACAACTAATAATTTTAAATTACCCAGATTGAATATTGAGCAATTTGATGGTAATTTCAAAAACTGGATGTCATTTAAAGACTTATATTTATCGTTAGTGCATAACAATGCCAGTATAACAAACATTCAAAAATTTCAATACTTAAGAGGTTTGCTCGGTGAAGAGCCATCGTCAATTATAAAACATATTCCCATTTCTGAAACCAGTTATGCAGAAGCATGGGAAAAATTATTGTCAAGATACGACAAAAGAAAACAAATTGTCGCAGCTCTTATCAAAACATTTATGGATATACCTCCCATTATTCATGCTAATGCACTTAACTTACGCAATATATCAGATATCTCTGACGAGGTAATTCGTGCTCTCAAATCAATCGATGTTAAAGCATCAGAGAGAGACATTTGGTTAATTCATATTCTTCTTCAAAAGGTTGATAATAAAACACGTGAAGAATGGGCTCAATATTCATCGAAGGATGATTTTCCTTCTTTTGATCAATTTATTCAGTTCATTAATGACAGATGTTTATCTTTAGAATTGTATAATAATGATTATACAGGGTTACATAAAAAAGAGAAACAATTTAATTTTCACAAAGCTCCCGCCAATAACGTTATCAAATGTTTATTTTGTAAAGCTAATCACTTATTGTACAAATGTATTAAATTCAAGGAATTAAACGTAAGAGATAGAAAACAATTTGTGAGAAAAAACAAATTATGTAGCAACTGTTTATCTGACAGACACTACACATATCAATGTAATTCTACATTTAGCTGTCATCATTGCCAGCTTAAACACCATACGCTATTATGCGAGAATAAACTACAAAATTATGCGATGTCAACTTCACGTTCGAATGAAAAACAGAGTCGGAAAAGCAAATCTGATTCAGAGGACCTTTCGATTCCTGATGATAATAAAAAAGAAGTTTCTCCTTCAATAAATTCTGTTCAAACATCTTTCGCACTTTTGCCCACTGCTACAGTATATATTTATGATTGCATGGGTCAAAAGCATACGTTAAGAATTATGTGTGACAGTGGCTCAGAATCTACGTTCGTTTCAGAATCATGCATGAAAGTGTTAGGATTCAAAAGGAAAAATGCCCGATTTCCCGTGAAAGGTCTTTCTAATTCAAAAATCGCAGTAACAAAGGGTTACGTAATGATTGATCTTATATCAATTCATAATGCTGACAGTAAGTTGTCAGTGAAAGCTTTTATTTTAGACGAATTAACAGCTCCATTACCTTCTGAGAAAATAAGTGAAGAGCATTATTCACACTTAAAAAATGTAAACTTGGCAGATCCACATTTTGGGACTCCAAATAAAATCGATGTTATTTTAGGATCAGATTACTTTTTTTCTATTTTGCTTCCTGGTCAAATAACATGTGCTCAGAGCAGTTTAATTGCACAAAATTCCATCTTTGGCTTTCTCGTATCGGGAAAAATGCCGCATCTTAACACAACTCCTAATTCAATGCATAATTTACATATTTATGAACTTAATATTGATAATGAATTAAAACGATTTTGGGAAATGGAAGAAGTATTCAATAATAATGCTCAAATTCTGTCTCCAGAAGAACAATTTGTTGAATCACATTTTCAGAAAACTTACTCAATTAATTCCGAGGGTCGTTTTGTGGTAAAATTACCTTTTGTTAAACCTACGACAGAATTAGGTAATTCTAGACCTGCCGCAATTTCTCGCTTGTTGGCGATGGAAAGGAAATTTAAAGAAAACACAGAATTCGAAAAGCAATACAAGGATTTTATGCGCGAATATATACAGTTAGGCCATATGGAATTAATAACACAAAATGACATTAACGATTCTGAAAATGAACAATATTTTCTTCCTCATCATGCGGTTATTAAACCTTCTAGTACTACTACCAAGTTGAGAGTTGTGTTTGATGCATCATGTAATACTTCAAAAGGTAATTCCTTGAATTCAATTTTGGGAGTAGGTCCTAAATTACAAAGGGACATATTTGAAATTTTACTTAATTTTCGAGTTCCGAAAATTGTTTTTTGCGCTGACATAGAAAAGATGTACCGCCAGATTTTAGTTTCTGAAGAAGATCAAAATTATCAGAAAATAGTTTGGAGGTTTAACTCTAATGAGGAAATAAAAAATTTCAAATTAAAAACAGTTACTTATGGGCTAGCTCCAGCGTCTTATCTAGCCACTAAATGTCTCAAACAAATTGCTGATGATTATACAAAAAATGCTGTTATTTCTCAAACATTAGAGAAAGATTTCTATATGGATGATCTTCTTTCAGGCTCAAACACTGTTAGCGAGGCAATAGAAACTTGTAAAGAAATTAGCGATGTTTTGCACGCGCATGGTTTCCACTTAAGAAAATGGAATTCAAATTCAAAGGAATTTCTTAGAGAGTTTCAAGATGATTCCAATACCGAATCGAATTTTGAAATAATTCCTAGTGATAACGGAAGCTCTAAAGTTCTAGGATTAAGCTGGAACTCTTCTTCAGATACTTTTATTTTCAAGGTTTCACTAAATCTCACTCCACCTCTTACAAAGAGGCAAATTTTAGCAGAATCGGCTAGAATCTTTGACCCACTGGGTCTAATTTCACCATGCACTGTAACTTTAAAAATATTTTATCAAAAACTGTGGTTGACAAAAGGGGACTGGGACACTATTATTCCAGAACATCTAACTGAGGAATTATTCAAATTTCAAAATTCATTCAATGAAATCAATCAATTTTCGATACCAAGATGTGTTACGCTTTCATCCGAGAATGCCTTCGAATTACACGGATTCTCCGATGCGTCAACACTAGCTTATGCTGCCGCAATTTATTGCCGACAAACTTGCAATGGAAAAACCAATGCTTTTCTTTTGGTTTCTAAAACAAAAGTTGCACCAATCAAGCAAATTTCTGTCCCTAAATTAGAACTTTGCGGTGCTCACTTATTATCTAAATTATTCCGCACAGTTATGGACACACTAAAGAATTACAAGTTCGATATTTTTGCATGGACTGATTCTAAAGTAGTCCTTTCATGGTTATCCGCACACCCCCGCAAGTGGAAAACATTTGTCGCGAACAGAACCTCTCAAATAACAGAAGTTTTACCTACTAAGCACTGGGGACACGTTCCCTCAAAAGATAATCCCGCAGATATCGCTTCTCGCGGTATCGACCCAAAGTGTTTGCCAGAATGCGAGCTATGGTGGAAAGGGCCAGGCTGGCTACTTCTAGACCCATCTAATTGGCCGAAAGATGACTTAAATGTTGATGAATTCGATGAGCAAATCAAATCCGAGCAAAGGTCGGATCCCATTTTTTCATTTCACACGCATGCTTCAAATGATGTACTAGATAATTTGTTTCAAAAGCACTCTTCACTTTCAAAAATTATCCGCATTCTGGCATATTGCATAAGATTCATTAAAAAATGCAAAAATGCTAATGAATATCAAATCCCTTCAACAGTACTTACATTTAACGAAATAAAATCTGCTGAAGAAATGATCGTTCTTTGGATTCAAAATTCTTACTTTAAAGAAGAGTTAAATTGCATCAAAGAACAAAAACCTCTAGCTAAGAAAAGCAAATTACACTCCCTATATCCGTTTATTGATGCTAAGGGTATCTTACGGGTGGGAGGACGCCTGCAAAATTCACAGTTAGCATTTAATCACAAGCATCCGGTAATACTTCCATCACAACATAAAATGAGTGAACTATTGATAATACAACAGCATATTGCCACTTTACATGCTGGACCTTCTCTACTATCGCACATCATAAAACAATCTTTTTGGATAATTGGTGGAAAAAAGCTCATCAACAAATGCATTAATAGATGTTTAAAATGTTTCAGATACAAGAAAGCTATTACAACTCCTCCATTAATGGGGAATTTACCTAAACCTCGAGTAAATCTTGAACGCCCCTTTTTTGCCAGTGGAATTGATTACGCAGGCCCCATATTCATTAAATTTAGCAAGGGTAGGGGTGCAAAAACAACTAAGGGTTACATTGCCTTATTTATTTGTCTTGCTACGAAAGCGGTCCATATAGAAGCTGTAAGTGACCTAACAACTGAAGCATTTATAGCAGCTCTTCGACGTTTTAGTGCAAGAAGAGGTACCCCACGTCACCTTTATAGTGACAACGGGAAGAACTTTGTCGGGGCATCAAGAAAAATCGACCAAATACAGAGGGCATGGTTGTCATTTCCTAAAAATGAAATCATGTCTCTATATTTAACTGAAAAATCCATTGAATGGCATTTTATCCCTCCTTCTTCCCCTCACTTTGGCGGAATTTGGGAGGCTGCGATAAAATCCGCCAAACATCATCTAAAAAGAGTAATAGGAGAGACACTCCTGACATTCGAAGAGCTCGCCACCCTACTTAGCCAAGTCGAAGCCTTGTTAAATTCGCGACCTCTCATACATTTAAATGACAATGATAGTGACTGCATAAATGTTCTCACACCCTCACATTTTCTTACAGGTGATGTAATCTTCTCAATACCGGAGGAGACCTCATCCATCACATGCAACCCTAGAAATCGCTGGGAGCTGCTGCAAAATTTAAAAAGAGGATTCTCACAGCGATTTAAGAAGGAGTATTTGATCTCGCTCCAAAAAAGAAGCAAGTGGAGAGTCGAGCAACGTAATCTTCAACCTGGACAAGTTGTGCTACTCCTTGATGATACCCAGCCACCAGACTCTTGGCCATTGGGCCGGGTAACAGAGGTGCACCCAGGAAAAGACGGACATGTCCGTGTTGTGACCATACAGTGTAGAGGATCGTTTTTGAGACGACCTGTACACAAATTAGCGCTCCTTCCTATATATCAGGACTAAGGCCTGATAGGGTGGGAGTGTGTTTAAGTACTTAAAGTGTTTATTCTAAAAACAGTAATATTGATAAACATCAAATTACTTCATATTTCAGAAGTGACATTAATTACATTAACTGTTTACTTTAAAACCATAATATTTATAAACTATAAATTAATCCATTATTCAAAAGTGACATTAATGAAATATTTAATATCATTGTTTATTTAAACATTTCATAAGTGGATGATTGCACAGGATTGCGAAATCATTTGTGTTGATTACTTCAAGGACAACATTTTACTGTGAACGAACTCAGTTCAGTTTCTCTTATGTTTTTGTAAAGCACACACGGTGCTTATATTTCTCTTACTGTGTCGCATACTTGGATATGTTAATCCCGCAACCGCAGCAGGAAACTGCATTCCTGTATCTTGTTTTTTTCAATTTACTAAATGTTTCTTTAAGTTGTTAATATAAAGCAAAAAAGATATATTAGTGCGAATTTATTTTCACTTGACAACACTAAAGAACTGCTTCATGAATCTCGGACACCAACAGATGGGATTTTCATGCAGAATTAAGTTTTCAAAATTTAGATTAGGATCATTCTGATGAGGCGATTCCGTGACTGTTATTAGGTGTTCATTGAATAAGTATAAATAGGGGGAACAGGGGTTCTAATTCCCCCCCCCCCGTTAGTTGATATAAATGGGATTTTCATGCAGAATTAAGTTTTCGTTCAAAATTTAGATTAGGATCATTCTGATGAGGCGATTCAGTGACTGTTATTAGTTGTTCATTGAATAAGTATAAATAGGGGGAACAGGGGTTCTAATGCCCCCCCCCCCGTTAGTTGATATAAATGGGATTTTAATGCAGAATTAAGTTTTCGTTCAAAATTTAGATTAGGATCATTCTGATGAGGCGATTCCGTGACTGTTATTAGGTGTTCATTGAATAAGTATAAATAGGGGGAACAGGGGTTCTAATGCCCCCCCCCCCGTTAGTTGATATAAATGGGATTTTCATGCAGAATTAAGTTTTCGTTCAAAATTTAGATTAGGATCATTCTGATGAGGCGATTCCGTGACTGTTATTAGGTGTTCATTGAATAAGTATAAATAGGGGGAACAGGGGCTCTAATGCCCCCCCCCCCCGTTAGTTGATATAAATGAGATTTTCATGCAGAATTAATTTTCGTTCAAAATTTAGATTAGGATCATTCTGATGAGGCGATTCCGTGACTGTTATTAGGTGTTCATTGAATAAGTATAAATAAGGGGAACAGGGGTTCTAATGTCCCCCCCCCCCCTTAATTTATATAAATGGGTTTTTCAAGCAGAATTTTCAGGTTTCGTTCAAATCTCTGAATAGTTTTGGAAGTTTAATGGTTAAGTATAAAAGAGGGGCATAACTCTTTTTAAATTATATAAATGCTAAATGGGTTTTTATTAAGAATTATCTAATTTGCTCTGAATTTTGGATATAGATTTTTTATATGATAAAGCATGTCTTTGATAGTATAGGAGGTTCAATGATTAAGTATAAAAAAAGAGAAAAGGGGAGAGCTGTTTCCCCTTCTTAATTTTTTTTTTCGAACGGAATTAACCCTTGAAAATATAAAGCTTTAATGTGCAATTAGTATTTGTAGCCTGTGAGCTCAATGCCTTCAGTTTAACTGGGCAGTATTCTTTATTAATATTTTGATAAGATGTAAATTTATTAACATTTATTTTAATAAATGTACATTATTTTAATAAATACATTTAATAATTACATTATTTTAATAACTGTAAATAAAATTGAAATTTTATTTTATTTACATTTATTAAAAATAAATGTAAAACGGTAAGAACCAGATAAAAGTTACATTTTTAATTGGTTCTCAATTAATAAAAACCATTTTTATATAACTATTTTGGCAAAAAAGAGGTTCTTATATCCTAATTGAATGTACTGAAAATTATTGAGTTCTAATCTCTTTTATAAAAGTAATGTGATAAAAAGACATTTTTGAAAACTTTAAACGTTAATTATTCAAAATATTAAAAATGTGCCTTACCTGGTTATTACCGGAAGATACAGATATATAATGATGTGTATTCCAAACTGTGATCTATTATAATACTATTTACGTTGCATGGTTTAATTTTTCCTTATAATTTATGTGATTTAAGTGAAAATTAATTGAAAACTAAACTAAAAAATTTTTATTTTCGAAATAATATCGCTGGAAATATTAATGAATTTCCATATACATTTATTTAATTTTTCCTTATTTGCCTGTTTATCCTTTATTCGTTGCCTTTAAGGGTGTATTTCGATTCAAACTGCTTATTTTCCGATTTAATTTTGAATTCATTTTTGCTCTCAAATACACGAAACTTTCAAAATCTCTTATTTGGAAAGTACACGAGGTGCCGTGATTGTCGCTACTTTGATAAATGCAGCAATCAAAAACGGCATTTCGAACCGATTTTTCCCACGCGGGAGATCTGGGAACGAAAAAAAAGGGTCATACTGATAAGGTAATTGTTTGTTACTCAAATTCTATTGAATTGAGCATAAAAAGACATCACACGGCACCTCGTACGTCCCTTCAAGAATGCCCTCAGCAAGTTTAATGTTTCTACTTTAAAAAATATGTCTGAAATTGTATCGGAAAATTTCGAGCTGTTGAAGTTGGAAAAGCGTTTTTTGAATTACACCCTTAAGTTTTTTTTTTTTTTTTTTTTTTTTTTTTTTTCCCAACTTTGGACTTTGCATTTCTCTACATCCGGTACTAAATATTGTTCTTCTAATCTCTTGACCGGCCCTATAGTATTTTTCCCAAATTCCAGGATTTTCAAAGAAGTTTCACTGGCATATTGAATGGCTATATGTATAGCCAACAATCATAAGAAAATCATTCCTTTTCAAAATCAACAGTCCCATGCGCTTCCAAAAATTAAGAGAATGAAGTCTATTCTTTCATGGCGATTTCTGCTCTTCGATTTTATAGATGACTAATCTTTATTACAATAGAAAATATTTCTGTTCTTAATTTGTTTCCTATTCACCCAGATTACTAGATTGGGGATATTTTATGCGATTAATCAGGAATTGCTATGCGATAAAACAAGAATTTTTAGAATAAACTTTATTGGGACTGTTTCACTAGCATGACATTCGATGCATATAAACAATTATCCGTCACCCGATTAAGTGGGGCAGATTGCATTTCTATAACTAAGCAACATGAAACATGTGTAAACCATTTTTGGAAATTAAGGTAAATAACAGCGCAAATACTTTAAAAATCCATTCAGCAAAATTCAAGTTATAAGCAGTAGCAGCCGGATTGAAATTGACATTTCTATTTTATGTATTTAATAGAGTAGATGCAACGAAACCGCTTGGATATTTAAGCATTCTCGATGTTGGGCAGAACAAAATCCGGGCAAGATTTTGAACATTTTAGCTTTTAATCCGTATAATATAGACCGTATTTTATAAAACGAACGGATAATATGAATATTAACCCAGCTTTAAGACAACTTTCAAGGAAATTTTTTAAAAAGGCGTTATAAGAAGTATCCACATTAATGTTAAAAACAAATGAAGGCATATATGAATAATTAGTCGATTTTTTTTCTTTTTGTCGAGCTTACGACTTTGCTTTTTGCTGGATTTGTGTGTTATTCCGCGATAATGACACAATATGCATATACAGTCGACCAAGGGCGGATCTGGAGAGTCCTCAAGGGGGGGGCGATTTTAGAAATTTGGAGACTCGACTTTAATGCGTGGGTCGGGGCTAATTTTTTCACTGCTGGTCATGTTGCTTTTATTTTTTGCTGCGGGTCGGGTCTGGGTCCAGTTGACTTCTAGTTTTTGGTGTGGGTCGGGTCTGGGTCCGGTTCACTTCTAATTTTTGCTGTGGGTCGGGTCTGGGTCCGGTTGACTTCTAGTTTTTGCTGTGGGTCGGGTTTGGGTCCGATTCACTTCTAGTTTTTGCTGTGGGTCGGACCTGGGTCCGGTTGACTTCTAGTTTTTGCTGTGGGTCGGGTTTGGGTCCGATTGACTTCTTTTCTTTTGCTGCTGGTCTGGTTTACTAATGTTTATGTTGTGGATCACATTAGCAGGATTAGCAGGTATTTTTATTCAAAAACTATGGCGTAATCCATTTTTTGATAAGCAGCTTAAGAAAATACTGTGAAAATTATCGTTTTGAATAGAATTTCTGGAAGCGACAGCATGAGAAGGTAGAAAAATCCGCAATCATTTGATGTGCGAAGAAAAAACTACGCTCGGGGCAAAGCAAAATGTGGCGCCCCCCCTCCGACCCAACTTTTTATTGTAACAGGCCAAAAATTACGCTGTTAGCATAAATTTGGCGCCCCCTAAATTTCCACGCCCGGGCCGACCGCATCCTTCGCCCCCCCCCCCCCCTTTCGCACGGCACTGCATATTGTCTGTCCTACACATCTTGAGAACAATTAAGTCTAGTTCCAGCCCGGCTCGTCTATATGTAGAAAAACAAAGGAAGCCTGATCTCGGGCCGGTACGAGCCTGCTAAAAAAAAAAAAATAAATAAATATTAAACCCGGGTTACACACAATATAATTCTCCGATGCTGATCTCTACACTGTAAGAGTTATATTTCTGTATTGATGTTGCCAAACTAGTTTCGACTGATGACGCACATTTATACTTATTCTCATTAAACCCATATAACTGAAAATAGCTCATATTTTAACATTCCTGCTTAAATCTTTACAAAAAACCAGTGAGCCCACATTTTTTTTTTTTTTTTTTTTTTTTTTTTTTATGGGCCCGGCCCGTATGGCCTTTTAATTTTTTTGCTGGTTCGTCCCGTTTATTTTGTTTATTGGCCCGGCCTGTTGGAAAAATTATTCTAATTTTGCTGTCCCGTTAGAAAATTCGGAACCATTTCGCCGACTAGGACAAGTCCGGGCACAGGTCGGACACGGACCGAAATTTAACTTTCATTCCGAGCCGAACCCCGACCAGGGAAATTTTGGTCAGTGCGGACTAGAGATAAATTTGGGCTATTATTCCACAGCCCGGTCCCGCCTAAGGCAGAAACATTTTGTGGCATCAAGAGCAAAACCCGATAATGAAATTATACAGTAGAAAAAATTGCATAATACTTATAAAAAATTTTCCCAAAGTAATTATAATTTTAAAGCTATTTTTTATATTAAAAAAAGGATGTTAAACGAAAAATTAAATTTAACATATCAAAAGAACAGTTTGTTGTAAAATAAAATTATACTTTACGCATAAAAGGATTCTCATATGTTGTCTCTGTTTTAGTAAAAAAATATTATGGACAATGGACATGTTAATGAAGTGTGTTTCATGAATAAATGCATGGAACATGTAGAAAATACTGTCTATTATCTGTCAAATCGAACAACAATTTTAAATTTTCTGTAAAAAATGCACATTTTTAGCTATAACCATTTCATTCTTCATAACAATCCTTCATTATAGCATGACCCAAAAAATAACCTCAAATTAAAAATTTTAAAGTTCAACACTTTTTTAGGAACAGAGGAAACACTACTCGATCGCAAGAATATGGTAAATACATTTACTTACCGCTACGGCATCAGCAGAGATCCCAAAAGAAATGATAACAGTTAAAATCTACAGTTATTTCTATATGAAAAGCGATTACGACTTGTATACGTTGCATACACTAGAAATTTAAATTATTCGGTAACCGCAAATTAAAATCAAAAGAAAATATTCTTTTCGTGTTACATGTCTAAATAATAATAATAATAATAAATCCAATTGCAAAATAATCTCTGCCACAAACAAAAATCGAACTAAACACAAATTCATTATTCCCGCCTTTTTTCGTAGGCGCCTTTTTCGTCGGCAATGCTTGAACATAAATCTACAGATGTAGATATGACTAATTGTTTTTTGTTTTTTTAATAGCATTCAAATACTAAAATTAAAAAAAAATTGTGCCTCTTTTTCATTTTTATCAAAATATAGCAAAACATTGATTTGAAAAGGAATAAGTACTAATTTTTAAGAGGAAAAAAAAGTTTAGTACATTTTTCTATTCATCGATAAATAAAATTTTCAGATTTCAGAAAAAATGAGTCCGAATCAGTAGACCAGCATAAAAACAGAGCACGATCTCGGATCGGACACGGACTAAGTCTGAACCTGTGTCATCTCTAATGCAGACATCTAAGAAGAATGACTCCAGGCCAGACTTGATCTGGAAGAAAAATAAGTCAGACCCAATCCAAATCAGCAGAAAAATAATGATCATGATAGTATCAAATAAATGACGACCGAGTTCGGAATGCGGTAAGACCAGGCACAGTCCGAGCCTCGCGAACTTAAAAAGGCGCGGCCCGGGGGGGGGGGGGGCGCTGAATTCTAGTTATGATCGAACTCATTTCTTGCAAGGATGGATGCATTTTGGGAAACATTTATTGCCCAAGAAGTGAAGACGATCGCCCCCTCTGACCCGCCATTTGGCCCGACACAAATCTGCAGAAAAATAATGATCACGATACTGTCCGGTTCTGAAAGCGAGAAGACCTGACCTAGCCCGAGTCTCGCGAAATTAAAAAGGCGCGGCCCGCCCCGGACTCGAGTTAGGCTTCAATTCATTTCCTGCGAGGATGCATGTCTTTTTAGGAAACTTTTATTAGCCCAAGGGGGGGGGGGGAGATCGCCCTTTCGCCTTGAAAAATGCCAAGGCGCATTTTCCTTGAATCCGCCAATGGCGGATCTAAGGGGGGCGGTCGCCCTTTCGCCCCCCATCCCCTAGATCCGCCATTGCTTCTCCTCCCTTATGGTCTGGTTCGATCTTAGACCGAGCGTTTACCTCAAGGAAGAACGAAATCCACGCCAGGCCCGCCCTGGAAAGAAAAGTGTGGCTCGAACCCGCTCTACAGGAAAAAGTAAGACTCGACCCGCCCCGGTTCTGAAAGTGTAAAGACCTGACCCAGTTCCGTGACTTAAAAATGGCGCGGCCCGGGTCGGGCCTCGCCGGTCTCGAGTTTAATCCTTTTTCCGTGCGGGCACCTTTTTCAGACTCTTTACTGGGCTCAAGGGGGGGGCGATCGCCCCATCGCCCCCCCCCCCTTAGATCCGCCATTGCAGTCGACTCTCGTTAATTCGAAATCGGATAATTCGAATCTTCGCTTAATTCGAATTAAACATGAAGTCCCGAAATTTTCAATGGCAGAATATTGTTAAATTTTTCATTAATTCGAACTCATTTTCTCTTGACATCGTTTAATTCGAACTAACGAGAATTCCGATTTTTAATTTTTCCTTTCTTTCTCACGGATCTCAGATATTTTGAATAACTTTCTTTTTTCGGTTTTTGTGAAAATTGTTCCGAACTAGTGTACGTATAATTCCATGCATTTGATATCCACTTTCTAAGTGCCCCGTTTGTCCATCAGCGACGCTTCAAAGTTTTCTTCCATTGTACTTGTTTCCAATTTTTTAGTTAGTTTATGTATTTATACGTTCTAATTTAATATTAAGTTATATTCTGATGATAATAGGCATAATAAATTTTAAAAACACTAACATTAATTCCTTTGTAATAGTACCTTATTAAGCATTTTCTCATTTCATACTTTCCATAATTCGAACCTCGGATAATTCGAACATTTCTTGTGGTCCCGACAAGTTCGAATTAACAAGAGCCGACTGTATTTCTATAGATACTGTTTAAGACTGGATCGTAAATGTAGAAATAAACCACTAGTGGTATTCATTTTTGGCTTATGCACCACTTTACTTCCAGCAGGCATAGCATAGATCATTAGATTCCCCTATTTACTACTCTTCCATAAAATAAAGGCTTTTATTTTTTTATTTATTTTTTATTTTATTTATTTATTTATTTATTTTTGTGCTCGATAATATAGGTTTTTGTGCAGTCGGCTCTTGGACTAAAAGTAGTTATTTCTTAAAAGTTACGAAATTTAAACTTTTATACGGTCCTTGTTTTCTATATATAAGTTATATTTAGGAAAACATAATCCATAATCTAACAAGTAAAAGAGAAAGAACTTCAGTTTTATACGCTGAAACTTACCGCGAATCACGTGGCTAGAAGTGTGGGGGGGGGGGGGGACCACAAACAGACGGACGGCATTTTTTTTATTTATTTTGTTTTTCGGAATCTCCAGTGCCTAAAATGTGTAAAACTGTCAATTTTTTTTTTAAATTTTCAAAACGATTGCAAGACTTACCCTATGCTACCAGAGATATAGTGGAGGCTATAAGGGGGTATACGCCACCTTCTGGATTTTTTAAAGACACACCGTATACCCTCTGTTTCGCAAGAAAGCTATAGTATACACATTCTAGGGTATACCCTCTGCTTATAACATATATCCTCTGTTATTTTTACGACTACACCCCTGTCTACTACGTATGATGGGTAAGTAAAAACAACAGTTTTATACACAAAATCATATGAAGAAGTCATCGTGGTCACCCTTGACCTCCATTCCAGGTTATTTCTTTTTTTGCAGAAGTCACTGTCCTTTTCTTTTTTTACTGTAAAAATATTTTTTGGAGTAATGTTGAAGCTCTTCACAATTTTATTCTTTCTGCGTCAGGGAGCGATAAATAACTACCTAAGTCAACAAACAGACAGCAAAGTATTTGGAAACGAGCATTATCTGGATGATTTACATCTTTATGGCTGTTTCTTTTAAGCAATTGGAAGATTAGAAGCTTTTGCGATGAAACGGAAATATTAGTTCTAAAAAATCCTACCCTCTTTTAAATCTTTATTCTAACCCTTAAAGTTCCGCTATGAAATTAGCAAACTAACAAATGTTAAAACTTTGAACATTTCTTCAGCATTACTGAAAATCATTTCTCATTGCTCAATATAGTATTTTTTATTAAATTTCAAGTATAATATATTTAGAGGTTAAATATTTAAAAATGTTCTCATTTTTTTCCCACTGTTCAAACACTGGAATCTTTCTGATACCTTCATGATGTCTTATTTATATGTATATGCATGAAATTCCCATACATTGTTCCTTTAATTAAGAAGAATTGAATAGCGTTTTCCATTTTGGGGTTGTACATGCATAATATAATCAACTTTTTTGCAATTTTAGATCCGTCCTCTCTTTACGATATCATATTAGACAGGGAGGCGGCAGGATAGACAATTACCTCATCGAGTTCACGGATGAAAATCTAAGATTAGTTAAACCTCAAATCGCATATTAAATCGCAATCGGTCAGCCCAGTCATATCTGGGTGGAAAACATCTAAAAGTCCGATTTTAGCGGTTGACTCATAAGTTTACCATTGTGCTTCCTTTCACCCGAAAGTATGAAAGCATGGAGGATTGAGAATAGGAAAACATAAACATAAACTTACGAGTCAATCGCTAAAATCGGGTTTTTAGGTGTTTTCCACCCAGATATGACTTGGCAGACTGATTGTGTTTTAATATGCGATTCGAGATCTAACTCATCCTAGATTTTCATCCGTGAACTCGATGAGGTGATTGTCTGTGCTGCCGCTTCCCAGTTTATACGCTAACATTCTTCAAACCCACTCCCTATTAATATCGTAACCAGCATCTTTTTTTCTTCCTGCCTTTTTCTTTTTAGATGTACACTGCCAGCCAAAAGTTTGAGACCACACAAAAGAAAATTAGAAAATAAACAAAAACTTCTTATATTTTCGGACAAAAATTAAATCGTCATAAAATATACATCCCGAGAAACGAAATTAATCTAAATACATACAGATAAATTATGATTATTCCTTTTAAAATTAATTTTATATGGTAAAAATTGCTTAATGTGATTTTTCATTGAAAAATTCTCCTTTGCATTTTACACTATCTACCAATAAGTGTTTGAAAAATTTCGATTTTTGACATTTTCTCAAATATTTAAAAATATACTTGTCGGATTCTGTACATGAAAATGCACGAAACGATTTATCGCTGCAGAATACAAATATGTGGATGCTGCACAACATGTACACTGATTTTTGTAAGAATAGCATGTATATTCATGGAGAAAGAGTGATTTTTTAAAAAAAATTCCAAAAATTCTGGTATGTTTTTTGTTTATATCATGCAGGGTTTTTGACCAAATTTAACGGAAATTTCAGAAATATTGGCAAAATCTATTAGAAAAAATACAGCGCAATTGGAATATAAATATATTAAATATTTTATGACATATGAATAGTTTTATGAAATAATTTTTATCTGCGCATGCGCGAACAATAAAAACGATTCTTTTACATCGTTTAATAGTCAATTCTATAAAGTAACTTATAAAAAAAATCCAATCAAATATCATGAAAATTCAAAAAGATATCATTATTATAAGTAAGCTGTTTTTACATTGCTCTCTAAAAACGGCTGAATTATAAGGGATTCTCCACAAATTGACATTTTTTATTAACTGACTTTTAGGAAAAAATTGGTACTATTTAATGAATACAATATCTAATACAATATTGCTTGACACATGTGATAGAAAAGGAAAAGAGCTTTTATTCTTTTCTATCACAGATGTCAAGATACTTATTAACAGAAATATTGTATTAGATATTGTATACATTAAATACTAATTTTTTCCTAAAAGTCAGTCAATAAAAAATGTCAATTTATGGAGAATCCCTTATCTTTCAGCCGTTTTTAGAGAGCAATGTAAAAACAGCTTACTTATAATAATGATATCTTTTTGAATTTTCACGATATTTGATTGGATTTTTTTTATAAGTTACTCCATAGAATTGAATATTAAATGATGTAAAGGAATCGTTTTTATCGTTCGCGCATGCGCAGATAAAAATTATTTCATAAAACTACTCATATTTAATAAAATATTTAATATATTTATATTCCAATTGCGCTATATTTTTTTTTTAATAGATTTTGCCAATATTTCTGAAATTTGCGTTAAATTTGGTCAAAAACCCTGCATGATATAAACAAAAAACATACCAGAATTTTTGAATTTTTTAAAAAAAAATCACTCTTTTTCCATGAATATACATGCTATTCTTACAAAAATCAGTGTACATGTTGTGCAGTATCCACATATTTGTATTCTGCAGCGATAAATCGTTTCGTGCATTTTCATGTATAGGGTGATCCCAAATGTTTCTGTTATTTTTTAATTTTTTGTCGGCCCCCTAATTGCCCTGCTTATCAAATGGATATTAATAAATATGAGATCAGACATAATCTTCATAATCCTGAAGTTTCAGAAGAATCCGACAAGTATATTTTTAAATATTTGAGAAAATGTCAAAAATCGAAATGTTTCAAACACTTATTGGTAGATAGTGTATATCTGATTTTACTAGTATCGGCATATGAGCAATAATTTATCAGTTTTTTCTTATGCTATGTTGTTCCAGCGTTCATTTAAATCCTTCCCCATGTCTATATGTGATAAGGGTCATCAATTACGAATTTCGAACTACGTTTAATGTCGTTAGCGTGTTGCAAAACTATAGAATATAAATTATTTAAACTGGATTAAAAAGTCGGTGATCTTTTGATATGCTTCTATTTTATACTCTTGTTTGTGAAAAGTGCAACACAAGAAACCCTCCGAAATGAATGAAATGAACTTCGCCACTAGCTTTTAACAATATGCTCCGCAGGGGCGTGCGAAGAGAAAACTGCATTTAGGACAAAGTTTCAATTTGGAGCTGCTTTCCCCCAACTTTTTCTTCTGACAGGCCAAAAAATGGTGTTGGTAGTATAAATTTGGGGCCTTTTTAAAATTCCAGGCCGGAGCCGACCGCCCCATTCTACCCCCTACTTTCGCACGGCGCTGATTCTCCAGCTCCCCCAGTTTTTTCAAAGTTCCTACGCCACTGTTGAGCCTATCGCCAAAGAAACTCAAAATTGGCGGTATGGTATTCGTCTTGAGAATTGTTTTACATTGCTCTTTTTTTATAATTCCTTGTATTCATACCAAATTTACAGTTCCAAATCCAGAGAAACTACGTCAGATCATTACACATCTACTGTTGTGCTTTGCAGATGGTACCACACAAATTGACAGCATCTTTTCTCAAACACAAAGTTGAACAAAAATTCACCTTTTTGTTACAAGTATTTCGAACTTGCATTTGTTATCCAAATAATACTTTAAATATCTTTTCCTGTCCGATCTCGATACGTAAAATCCCACTGGATTTATTTCTTCTCATTCTGCGTTTATAATAGTGGTTTTCGGATGGCAGCATGGTCAAACAAATTAGCATCCCTCAATTGTCTTTTTACCAGACGTGGTACAGGCACAGCAAATAAAAAGCTGAACTTTTATGGCCTAACGGACTTGTGATGAAATTTGTATTTCTTTTTGCACCGCTTTGATGAAATTTGTATTTTTTACGTGATCTTTTGACAGAATTTGTATTTTTTACGTGATCTTTTGACAGAATTCGTGTCTTTTTCGCAACCCTCCAACAAAATTCGAGGTCTTGGACAGAATTTTTCGCTAAAATTTGCATATTTTTCCACGATTTTTCACCAAAATTCAAGTGCTTTTCACAATTATTTGACATAATTTGCATTTTTTCTACAAAACTTGTGTATTTTCCACGATCTTTTGACAAAATTCACGTTTTTTCGCGATTGTTTGTCAATATTCGCTTTCTTTCACATTTCTTCAACAGAATACACATTTTTTTCGCGATTCTTTGACAAAATTCACATTTTTTTCAACGATCTTTCAACGAAATTTGTTTATTTTACATGATCTTTCGTCAAATATTGCATATTTTACACGATTTTTCAATTAAAATCCTACATTTTACACGATCGTTTAAAAAATTTGCATTTTTTTACAATTCTTTAACAAAAATCGTACCTTTTTTGTAATCCTACCGAAAAATCATGTACTTTGACGAAAATGTCATTTTCTCAGCGATCCTTTACGGAAACCATTGTTATTCGTTCACAAAAATCGCATTTTTTTTGTGACACTTTGACTATTTTTGTTTTTTTCTGTGATCATTTGAAGAAATTTGCTCAGTTTGGCACAGTTCGTACTTGCATTTCATCTGCTACCACTACCTACGCCCCTCCCTCATTAAAAATGTCATCAAATTTTAATGCAGATTTGTATTGATCTCAGAATTGATAAAATCTAGTGCCAAAAAAGTGGAATTCCGCGTTTACGTGGGAAAGTAACATGTCTGTTTTATTGTAATGAGTGATACGGATTTGGATCGAGATTTCTTTACTTCATCACGAATTTCTGGTACTGTTAGGCCTCTATTGTACTTGCTTGTAACAAAAAGAAATTATCCTCGCTAGAAGTGCTTGCTTTCGGTCTTCCTGAACATGTTCGATTTCGATCCTGATTACTGCCCGTTTCCTTGGACCGAACCGTTGTGCGATGAACAACTGTCTTCGATAATTTTAACTGGAGAACAATCCGACGCCCAGATTTGCCTTCATTATGTATAAAAATGGTGGCAAACTGTGTTTCAATGTTTATTTGCTGTATTTTCCCAATTTTTAAGACGTTTAGACAGAAGTAACCCCAAAATCAAGCTAAAGAAGAAAATGTGTATAGAACTTAAACGAAATGGTGTATCTGAATATAATCTACACAAAAAAGCTAAACAAATAGTTAAATAAGAGACCAATAAAAGTAAAACAGTAGTTTAAATGAACACTGGGAAGCATTAAATAAATAACAATTACTCTACCTGACTTGCTCATACTTGACATTCTTTGATGTTCGAAAATATTGCATTTATTAAATGCTTTCTTGAAAATTAAACATTTTTTTTTCTTTTTGGATATTCCACAAGGGCTATAGAAAATGTACAGGTGCAGTTTTCAATATATTTTCAAATATTTTTCTCGTATTTATAGGTAATAAAAGATTTTCTTGAAGTAGTCTCAAACTTTTGGTTTACAGTATATAAATTGATAAATAGATATGGTTATACATTTATTATTCATATATTTCACTTATTTAATTGAAAATAAGGAGTTAATAAAATATCACTGGTATATATGAAACAACTTGATATCGTTTGTAAAATGCCCAAATATTAAATATCGCCCTATTTCAAATGCCTAAAATAATTAAATTAATACACGTAAAAAAACTTTTAATGGTGAAAATTAGTTGAAATTTAAAAAGCTCAAATAATAATTTTCCCGAACATTTTTTAATCGAATAATATATTTACACGTAAATCTTAAAAGAGAAAAAAAAAACTTTAAAATAATTAAATTATTTAAGCGAAATGCATTTATTAGCGAAAATTACGTCACATATTAAACCAATTCATTTAAAACTATACGAGTCGAAACCCGTTGAATTCGATGAATAAGAATATTTAAAAGAATCTTTTGACTGAATTTATAAGTAAAATAACAAAATTAATTACCATAATAAATCAATATTTAATAAATATTTTTCCAAACTTAATGTCAATTTTGCCAGTTAGAATTTTATATGGAAACTAAATATGCACCGAAGAGTGATTTTGGCCGGATACCGAATATTCGGCCGACAGACAGGTGAACCGAATACTGAATATTCGGCTAGCCGAATAGTAATCGCTGGGCCGAATACCGAATATTCGGCTTTCCAAATACTTTTTATATTTCAAAGTTTAAAGGTATTAAAATGTTACTTTTTAAAACAGTTTTACATAATATTTAATAAAAGAAACTTACATTTTGATAAACAAAAGCTTTTTATAAGAACATTTAGTACTGAAAAAAATCTGCCTTGAATTATTTAAGAAGCACAATTATGAGACTTTTTTAATTAATAAAATTTTAAATTTCATGGTTTCTTCTACGAATTAAAACAAACATCTTAAAATCAAAGAGAAATAATGAAAAAAGGTCGAAGAAAAACTTTACATTCTCATAATCGCCTTTTATAAATAACTCAAGTCAGATTTTTTTTTTTTTTTTTTTTTTTTTTTTTTTCCAATATAAAGTACAAATATTTTCAACTTAGTTCTGAATAAAGGAATGAAATGCTCATAGTTTTTTTTTTTTTTTTTTTTTTTTTTTTTTTTTTTAATGAATGGTGGCATTTTTTACCTTTTTCATCATGTCATATTTTAGAGAAATCAAAGCATGTCAATTAAAAATATAGTTATGGTATCTTAATAATTGTTAATGCAACAAATGAAAACACAAGTTTGACCTAGAGTGAAATGAAATACAATGTACTTATATGACTCAATAAGTTGATTATGATTATGATTTCATGAACAAAAATTGTTTTGCATTGATAGCTATTATTAATTTAAAAAAATTGTCTTTCGTGTTTAAGGACTTTTATTTGGGAAAAGCAAGAAACAGATTATTTACTAAAGAAAATTTAGGAACTGACATCTGCACATCATTTATTCCTAAGGAGAATCCTAATAAATCACTATTTTAATCCTTTTCATGGTTAATTTTATTAAGTTATACTTTACAAAAAGCAAATAAATAATGTAAAAACATTCTATTTTATTTAAATATGATTTTATTTCTAATTATTTTAAATATATTTATAAATTAACAGTTAAAGGTGGAAATTGTGAAAAGTTTTTAAAAATGTATTTTAAAAGATTTTTTTAAGTATTGGTTTCGGCCGAATACTTTGATATTAGGCCAAACCGAATATTCGGCCTAACCGAATACTCGGTAACATGGCCGAATACCGAATAGATACCGAATATTCGGTGCACCCTTAATGGAAATATTAGCGCTCTTTACTTGAAATTCTAATCGGAGTGCAGGCGAAATCCATAAATTTACTTTTAGACGCACTCACAGTAAAATATTTAATTTTAGCGCAGAAAATACCATCACTCGTGTGTAAGTCGAACCACTAACTTTCAAATACAAAATCTAAAAAAGAAAAAAAAAAAAAATGAAAATTTGTATATAAGTTGTTTTTCTAACTCTTTATTTCAATTTTGCACAAAATTAAATCAAAGATGTCACTTGCCAATGCGATAAAGTACTAAGTAAACAAAAACAAATCATTGAAAAATGGTTTAAATGATAAATTATTGTTATTTCTATATTATATATATTATTTTGGTATACATACACATAAAAAGCCACAATTTTGCAGTATTCGAAGTTTTTATATTATTGTTTTCTCCTTTTTTAATTGACTCGTGTATGTGTCGATCCCCCCAATTCGCCAGCCAAAAATTGTCAGAAATTCCCCGACTGATACACGAATCTATATGCCACTTATTTCATTTTCACCCACTGAAGCTGTCAAAGACGAGAGTCTCCATCTCAGCAGTGTTGAATTCAGTCACTTTTCTCCGGAAAGGACTTTCGTAAACCTTCATTTCCGGGGGGGAAGAGGGGACATTATAGAGTTACAGTGGGAAAATTGCAATTTTTGACCATTAAAATAACAAAATCTCAAATTTTCTGGGGGTGACATTTCATTGCTGCGGGGGATGTCCCCCCGAGCTACCCCCTGAATTCAACACTGGTGTTGAATTCAGGCACTCTTCTCCGGGAGGACATTATAGAGTTCCGGTGGGGAGGGGAATTGTACTTTTTGACCATTGAATATGCAAAATTTCAAATTTTTCGGGGGGGGGGGGGTGTCCTCTCCGGGCCACCCTCTCAATTCATCACTGCATCTCAGTATTAACGGAATTAAGAAAAAGAGTCATCTTTCACTTATTCGACATTCAAAGGACTGTAGAGAAAAATTTTATGTAACTGAGAGAGTCGTAAAGTGAGACACCCTCTTATTATACAGCTTTCAAGCTTTATATGCATTGATTATTTTATCTATATTAAACGTTTTGAGTGCTAACAACATATTTTAACAAAATTTATAAAATATATAATTTATTTACCATTATGTTTTGAAAATTTACAGACAGATTTTCTTTTAAAATGAAGTGATATTAGTTTGTCTCTGTCATGGATGAAAATAAAAAGTGTCCTTGTCTAAATCTAATATAAATTTTACGCTACAGAGAAACCTCCCTGAACGACCATTTTTTCATGAAACGAAGTGTATTGTTATAATGCTCAGTATTAATGTTACCTCCTTTCAGAGACCATCCCAGTTGAACTCCCTCCATGAGTGACCAAATTCTTCAAAGAAAATAAAACAAATTAATGTTTTTCCTGGACGTATGAAGAAGGTTTTATAAGAAAAATAATTCAGGAGAGCAAATTATTCATGAAACTTCTAAACTAAGTTTGGATTATTGTTATTCCAGTAACTTTTAAGTGTTTATACCCTTTGTGCCTTTTAAGGCTATAAATTTAACTTTGATGATGAATTAATGACAATCAATAATCTTCCCCACCCTATTCTGTCAAGAAACTCTCAAAGAAATAGATAAAGTAATCAAATCTTCATTATTTGTTCTCATTAAAAAAAAAATAATAATAATAAAAATAAAAAATTGCATTTATTTACTGAATTTTGAAAGGACTTTGAAATAAAACTTATAAAAGATAAAACCGTAAAATCATGCAAACGTCAATGTATTCATTTTTTAAATCCTGCAGTAATTTAGATAATAAGTTGAAACTGGTGTTAATTAATTGAAGAGAAAAAACTTCTTTAAAACACCATAAAATAAACTGCGCAAGACCTTTTAAAAGAATTTTCTTCGTCAGACGCAAAAAGATGTGCGTCTACTAAGAATGTAGCGGCACAACATTCAGAGACCACCTTCCAGAGCGATCAATTTTGAATGAAACGGAACATGGTCGGTTTAAGGAGGTTTTATTGTAATTTGAAAATGATCATTTTGATGGACCTCACCTGTATCTTAATGTATTTAAAGCGGCATTTGCTTCTACAACAGGAACATCATCTCTCATCTTCGTCATCCTCACGTCTGCATTATTGATATCCTCAAAAATTTCTTCAACAGTTCTCTGTTCTAACAGAAGTTTTTCTTAACATTATACAGAGTAACAGGCACAAGGGAGTTCCATTCAACCATCCTCCTTCCGTAAATGTTACTATTAAGGACCCACACTAGTTACTGAAAAAGACCCGGATGACAATGATAAGTCTATGGGGGCGTTTTTTTCAAATGTCTCACTCAAATTGTAATATTTTTACTTTTTTTTTGCATAGGATAGCTAAGGATGAATTACAATCGAAAGGCTAGTTTTTGCTTTTTCGATTTTGGTTATGTAACTTTTATATTAGGATAGTTTCAATTTCAAAACCAGTTTCGAAAGTTAAAGTGATTGTTTTCTTAAATCTGAAACTAAAATCGAAAAAGTAAAAACTAGCCCGGTTGTAGATATTCTGTGCAAAAAGAAAAGAAAAAATCATGTAAAATTATTACAATTTGAGCGAGATTTTTGTAAAGAACGCCCCCATAGACTTATCATTGTCATCTGGGTCTTTTTCAGCGACTAGTCTGGGCTCTTAACACTGTAAACAAAACAGAGGTAGATAAGAAAAGTTAATCATTATTGCAGGGTTCCCAGCAAAACATGACGGACAAATTCCCTGATTTTCCATGATCAAACCTCAAAGAATTCCATGACTTGCCCTGACTAAATTTCAAAAACTTCTTTAACCAAGTGGGAATACAGAAAAATTGCTACTTATTTTCCTAACCCTTTGTCAAAACTAATGTTTCTTTTCCGTCAATTGTTCTTCAAACTTCTAGTTTTTTTTTTTTTTTTGCAACTTTTGATGAATTTTGAGATTTTTTTCCAGAGACTACTTGATGAATTTCGCGTCATTTTTCATTTTCGCCAAGATTTTTCCATGACTTTTTAGAAAATCTTAGTAAAATCCCTGACTTTTCTTATATATTTTGAAATTTCCATGACTTTCTCTGACTACTTTGAAATTCCATGACTTTCCAGATTTTCCCTGATGCTGGGAACCCTGTATTGATAAATACTTTTACAATAGTGAAATAATAAAAGTAAGAAAACGCAAATGATTTGTACTTTTTTTTATTATTATTATTTAGATTACTAAGGGGCTTTGCCCCCTACGAGCTATGCTCGTCAACCCCCTCCCCCTTTTTGGACACCACAAACTCTAAAAACATGCTAATTTGACTGGATTTTATAAGATTTTGAAACATTGATTGATACATATACATACATATATATATATATATATATATTTTAAGGGCGGGAGATATCCTTGTAAACGACTTTCCATTCATTTCCCTTTGATTGGGGAATTTTAAGGTCAAATCAGTTACTGTTAAATATTTACAAATATATATTTTAAGTAAGGCACTTTAAATCTGGTATAACTTAATTGTAACTGTTTTTAATCGTGAATTTTTCTTTCTCTTTTTAATATTCACGTAAAAATACTTTTGTTGTTTGTAAGGAATTATATGTGCCGTCTTAGAATTCACAATAATAATTAAAAAGGTCATATAAAAATATAAAGCAATTGTCTCATCTAAATATTTATAAATTTTAACTGTTTTTCAATATATAACTTGGTCATTTTAAATATGACATAATTTATTTTACTTGCTGCTTTTAACACAAACTCGAAAGATGAAAATGCTTAAAAGAACTTATTGAAAACAAATTGAACTTTATTCCTTACATCATCAGTAATGTGCCATTTAGATAATGAAATTAATAAATTGTTAAATAAGTCTGATTTTTCATTTTATGAAATGAGAAATCATCAAAATTTATGTCACTGACTCAGTTATAATTCAACGAAATCTAAAAATAACATCAATTTCATTGTCGCAAAATATACATGCATACTTTTTATATTCTTTTTCACCATTTTAAATATATTTTAACATGCAATTGATTATTAATAAATATATTCCCATACTTTTTGTAATGTTTGCCAGTTACAATTTTGCATGAAATACAAATTATTTTTACTAGGACATCATTTTCACTTAGTAATGTCTTCTGACATGATCGTCTTAATTTTTGTGTCAGTGGAATGAAAACAATATAATGTAACAGCTTCATGCGTAAAAATGCGTCATTTTAAATTTGACATTTTTTCTTTAGAAGTTTTTAAATGGTTGTTATTAATTGTAATAAGATAATGGCATCCATAACATTTTGATGTCCCATTTTTACTTTTATCTCATAAACAATCAAAGTAACCCAGTTGCCACCTATGTGAAGAAATTTCATAAAACAACTTTTAGAATTAAAACATAACAGTGGGATTGTTTTAAAAAATAGCGAGTATGGGCACATCTGCAAAAAGTGTGCTTTCCATTTAAAAAAATAATTATCCAAATCGATTTAGGTAAAAATTCAGGCCAGATGACTAAAAAACAGGCGTCTTTTAAATAAAGTGTTTGGTATTTTAAATATGACATAATTTGTTTTCCATTTACGGCGGTTAACGCATTTAAATGAATTCATTGTTTTAAAATTATCTTTATCTTTTAATATTCACAAATAAATATAATTTTATGACGTAATTTCCAGTATTTTTCTAACTTTAACTGTTAATTATTTAATTCTCCTTTGAAAGTTATTTTTCCTGTTTGTGACAGTTATGTTAATATTTTTTAATTTTAAAGAAATACTATTCTTTGATCATTTGGCAACAATTTATAATAACCTTTCCTAAAATATGCAAAAAATGTCTCATGCTCAAAATTCGAATTTAAAAGGGAAATAAATCCTCAAAAAATAAGTCGAATTAAAAAAAAAAAAAAAAAAAAAAAAAAAAAATGCAGTCTGCATACTGGGAACTTCTAGTATATAAAATGATCTAAAAATGTTTACATTCCAATCTATAGTTTTTGTTGCTCCTATGAAACTTTTTCAATGGACCGATTTCGACCAAATTTAACATTAAATATCTCTTAAAATAATTATTTGATTTAGAAACTGTTTACATCGGCATGTTTATCAAACAGTTCTCTGTAATACCACTTATTTTCATATTTTTATGCGAGGCAGTTTTCTTAATACTAGCGAAGAAATACCAAAGGTAAAAAAAATGCACTATCAGCAGAAGTTACAGCGCAAGTTACTTTTTTTTAGAATAGAGAACTTAGAAAAAGGAATACTTGAGTGAAAAATGTAAAATCAGATGAACCGTTTAAAGCTTCATATAAGTTAGATAAGAAAGTTTAGCATCAGGGTTGGGTTTCTGACATCAGAAACTGGTTTTTGACATGACAAGTGTCAAAAACTGGTTTAAACCGTCAAAAACGTGTAATGCGCTTTAAACATTTTAAGAACAAGAGAGAAACATTGAGTAATTTTTTATTTAAAATTAATTATACTGTAATTTAATAATTACAAAAAAAATTTAATTACTTTAATTGCAATAAAACATTGTTTTTTAGAATGTTCAAACAAAAGAAAATGATTTTATACAGTTAATAATCTGGATCAATTTTACCCGACAGCATCCTATAGCACTTAACCAATTTAGCACATTTATTTACACCCAAATGGTTTATGAGTTTAGAGTGTATGAAGCCAAAGTTAGAAAGTACTCTCTCAATTGGTGCTGAGCTAGCAGGGTTTGATAGCAGAAGTATTGCTGGTTGAGCAAGTTTGGAGGCTGGCCAAATTTTCAGATTTATGACAAAAAAAAAAAAAAAAAAAAAAAAAAAAAAAATCCAGAAATGATAATATACAATACAATAAAAGTGAATTTTTAATATTACATCTAATGCTTTATATTTGTGACGTGACAGATGTTTAATATGAAATTTTACAGATCAGTGTAATATTTGAGGTTTCTGACGAGGTTTTTGACAGGAGGTTTTAGCCATGATGGTTTAAACCACGGTTTTAACCGGATAAAACCGCTCACTGTCAAAAACTTGCCAACCCTGTTTAGCATTATTTCTCATAAAGGGTGATCGAGACCAAGCGAATTCAGCATTTAACCGAGAGAGTCACACAAGTGAGTTGTTTTCACTGCATAATATTACATATTTTAGGAAAAATTGCAGTAAAACAAAGTCAGTCTCATAATTAGTCGTTTCATCATGATTTTACATATATAAAGTAGATATATTTGTGGATATTCATGAACAATTACTTTTTAGTATAGGTGTCATATATGCACCAGATTAATGCAAGTGCAACAAAATGGCCCTCATATGGTAACCCAGTCATTGTTTATTTATTAATAAACTATTTATTTATTTTATATATTTTTTTTATAAATTGATATAAATTGTTTTGTTTTATAATTATTAATTAAACTTTTGCAGTTTATTATTATTTCCTTTTTAAAATATATACATGTAACAGATCTTTGATAGCGAAGATTTTGCCAAACTGGCTTCAGAGAAAAAATAAATCGCACCAATGTGGTGCGTATATGACATCTGTGAATAGTTATTTTGTGATAACACTGTTTCTGAATCATTAATCTTACTTACCTTAATTGCAAAATTCCATGATTAATTAATGTTAGAATAAGCAAAGATTTCTATTTGGGAGGAATGATAAATTAAAAAGTGGAATAGTTCACAGTTATACATGCAGGTAAATATATTTAAAATTTTATTGTGTTAAAGAAAGAAAAAAAATGCTTTACATTTTGAAAATAATGTATACAAATATGTGGAGTGGAATGATTGTGTGTGTGTTAATGTATACAAATATGTGGAGTGGAATGATTGTGTGTGTGTTAAGGGGAGAACTACAGTTTTAGTACGATAAAATATTTTGGCTCCAATATTTTTTTTAATTTTATTTTTTTTTTCTTTTAGAAATTACACCCTGTATATAACTAAGAAAAACAAACTGATTTATACCTATAGAGACTGAAGTTTCTTCATTCTAACCAGGATATTTTCTTCTTCTACCTTTAAGTCAGACAAAAATTCTTTTAAAAATTGAAACCTGTTCTAGAAATATCAAACCAAGGATTCTAAGTTCCAAAATAAAAGTTTTCTAATCAATAAAAAATCTATCTTTATTCAGAATAACAAATTATTCCATACACCCAGGAGAACTACCCAACTATCAGCTGCAATAAGAAATTAGGAGTTCTGCATTCCCTCTTTTGTCTGTGTGCCAGAAACACTTTGCAATGTATTTTAATGATGTTACATTATTTCAAACATATTGAAATTGATATACATCACTGCTTCGGGGCCATCCATAAATGATGTCACGCTTGAAGGGGAGGAGGAAAGTTCATGAAATTGGGACAGTTTGTGACAAGTGGGTGGGTGGGTGGGGGGTAAGAGAAAATGTGACATCATACATTTTGTTTAAAATAAAAGCATTAAAACTTAGTCGATTAAATTATGAAGCATCGAGCTATTTTAAAATTAAAATATTTTGTGTTGATTAAGATAAGATTTAAAGCCAAATATGTTAAATTTTATTTCAAATTCCAAAATATCACTGTTTTCAATTGCTCTTTCATATTAATATTTTATTACTACTCTATATTATTTATTTTTTTGTAAATATTTTGTTGTAAACGTTATTTCATACAAAATACAAATCATTTTTACTGTTCAGCTCACAAATATCATTAAGTACATAGTTAAAGTTTAAAAATAAAACTTGAAATATGATCTAAAACGTAATGCTTTGTACTGCAAGTATATGTTTATGTAATGTAGCGTGACATGTGACAAAAAGGAGAGGGGTGTCAAAAATTTGAAAAAAAAAGTGTGACATTATTTATGGATGGCCTCTTACTATAGAATAAGTTTTATGTGAATTTTTTCAAGCTTTTTTTAACAACGTAGAGAATTAGTTCTGTGAAAACTGTTATAAAAAGATGAAGCATTTTTTTCCACTCAAATATAACTAGTTGAATGTGGCAATCCCAAAACTTTTTTCTATCTCATACACGTTAATACTTTCAGAAAAATGAAGCATAGCAGTGTCATGAACTGGATGATTTACACGAAAATTAAATTGGCAACAACTTCTGAATCTAAAGTTTGATGAAAATCTGTACGTTAGTTTTTGAGATAGATTCATTGCAGAAATCATAAATAAATCTGGATAGAAGTGCCACATGTTGAGCAATTTACTCCAAAAACTAAAGAATACCAATTTATATCAGGGACTAACTGAATTTGAATTTTGACAAAAGTTCGTGCATTAGTTTCTAAAATAGAGCTATTGCAATAATCATGAATAATGCTGCATAGCAGCACAACCTGTTGGGCAATTTAACCCAAAATATAATCAGCACCATATTGTATTAAAAATTAACAGAATCTGAAGTTTTATGAAAATCCTTTCATTAGCTCTTGAGATAGAGCAATTGCAAAAATTGTGAAAAAGGCAGCATACCAGTGATATCTGTTGGGCAATATACATCAAACATTAATCAACTCCAGTTTATACTAAGGTCTAACTGAATCTAAAGTTTTGTGAAATTCTGTGCATTAGTTCTTGAGATAAAGTGCCCACAGAATTTTAGTCACATGCAGAGTGACAGACATTTTGTAAAATCTTGTTTTTTGGTTTTCTCGACCCCTAAAGCATAAATTTGTTGAAAACCAGAATACAAAAATTTGCAGAAATCCAATACTTTCTTCTTGTAAAGATAGAAGAAAGTAAAAATCAAAGTGATGTCACTTATAGGATTTTGTAGTAACAGAATGTATTCAGAATGTAAAAAAAGAGTAAATACAATTTTAATGGGTTTAATGCACTATTTGAAGAGTCTATGAATGAATTTAAGAAAACAAGTGTTAACTCATTTTCAAAATGTTGTCAGTGAAGGTTTATCTAAAATAAAGTATTTAATTATATGAGATGAAACTGTTCTTTCATATAAAATAAGAAATGAAAAACATTTTTTTTTTTTTTTTTTTTTATAAAAATGTTTTATTAAAAATAAGTAAACATATATGTACACAATAAAATCCTAAAATGTATAAAACGTCTACAAGTTTGTATAACAGACATTCATAAAACTACCAAAAATTTAAAATTTATAAAAAATATACATATTTGTTTTTTTAAGTAATAACAATAAAACAAAACAATAACAAAATTAAGGCCACATTTTTTTTCAGTTTTATAAAAATATGTTTTTCAGCATTGATAGAAAGAACTGTATCAGTTTGATTTTGATGTCTGATGCAATCAACAACATTTATTTACCCTAATTGATGAACACTATAACAAAATATTCTAAAAAACAATGCATAAAATGGAATTAGAAACACATATACAGATAAGTAAAAAAAATGTCTTAGGATTAGGTGGGACTACTTTTAGAAGTACGTAAATACTTGCAACTACATAAAAACAGAAACAGACACACATTTCAAAAAGTAGAAATGTAACCAAATACAACCACATAAAAATTCTTTGAATACTTACTTAAAAAAAAAGCACTAAATAACAATGGCATCACTTACCACACTTGTGAAATTCCTTGAAATTCCCTGAGATACATAACTTTAAATAAAAAAGGGTTTATATGGTTTTAACTTTTGAAATTAGCAACAATTTTTAAGGAACTGCAACAAAAATTGCAAATTGCAAATAAGATATTTTAGAGTTAATATTTTTGTACATAGATATTTTTAAAGTGTTATTACTACATTTATTATTCATACATACAGTGCCTCACATAAGTGATGGAACACTTGTGCTTTACAAAAGGAAACTAATCAAATAAATTAAAAAAACATGTACACATTTTTTTGTGGGTGTGTTTCGTACTTAAATTTAGTAAAGATTATTACATAACATACATTTTGTCAAAATATTAAAATATTAATTTAATAAAAATACAAATGTTTAGAACGGAGCAAAAAATAGCTCACATAAGTGATGGGACACCATTATATATGCAACAAAAATCGTCTGAAACAAGCAATAAAAATATTTTTGGGGGTTTTATGTTTACTTAAAAGCAATTGGCAATAATTTATAAAATCGTCTGCAGTATTTCTCTCCAGTTTGTTTTGGAATTTTTGTGTTTTTTAGTTCTATGTAGCCATGAATGCTAAACGAAAAGAAACTTCGCCTGAAATTCGAAAATTAGTTATTAATTTGCATATTGAACGTGGAAAATCTATTAGAAAAACTGCTGAAACAGTTAACTTGAGTCGTTCAACAGTTTTCAATATCATTAAACGATATAAAAAGAATCATATGATTCAGGATAAAAGAAGACCTGGCCGACCATCAAAGCTATCCAATGGAATAAAGCGAATTATCGTTCGAAATGTTAAAAAAAATCCAAGAAATAGTGCTTCAAAAGTTGCTGCTGATTTACAAGCATTATATGGAATAATTGTTAATCCTGAGACTATTAGAAGGGTAATTCGATCTGCTGGATATCATGGTAGAGTAGCCAGGAAAAAATTCTTCGTAAGTGAAAAGAATAGAAAACTCAGACTAGCTTTCGCAAAATCCAACATAAATAAGAATTCTGATCACTGGAATAAAGTTATATTTGCTGATGAGAGTAAATTTAATATATTTGGTTCTGACGGTAGAATCTTGGTGTGGAGAAAACCCAGGGAAGAACTTCGTAAACAGAACTTGGTACCAACAGTAAAACATGGTGGAGGAAGAGTTATGGTATGGGGGTGTATGTTGTCGGCTGCAGTTGGTAATCTTGTTTTTATTGACAGTATAATGGATCAGTACAAGTATATTGATATTTTAAAGCAAAATTTGAAATCTTCAGCATGAAAATTGAGCCTTCATAACGATTTTAAATTCTACCAGGACAATGACCCCAAGCACACTGCTCTGAACGTTAGACTCTGGCTGCTATATAACTGTCCTGAAATAATAAAAACACCACCACAATCTCCAGACTTAAATCCCATAGAGAATATTTGGCAAGAATTGGAATCAAGAATTCGCAAACACGCCATTTCTTCAAAACAACAACTAAAATCGGTGCTTCAAGAAGAATGGGGTAAAATCACTCCAGAAATCACAAAAAAATTAGTCGAATCCATCCCAAAAAGATTAAATCATGTTTTAAAAGTAAAAGGAAATCCAACAAAATATTAAAACCTTTTAAAAAGTAAAATTTTTGGATAAATACTTGATGGAAAAGTAAGTGTCCCATCACTTATGTGAGCCATTTTTTGCTCCGTTCTGAACAATTGTATTTTTACTAAATTAATATTTTAATATTTTGACAAAATGTATGTTATGTAATAATTGTTACTAACTTTAAATATGAAACACACCCAAAAAATTTTTGCACATGTTTGTTTATTTATTTTATTGCAGTTTTTTTTTTATAAAGCACAAGTGTCCCATCACATTTGTGAGACACTGTATTTATTGATAGTCACAATTATAAATATTCTGTTGATAACAGCTTTTTCTGAATCAAAGTAAATTATCTTTTGACATTCAAACAATTAATCATGGGTCTCAGAAGATTCATTTTGCTCACATGCACATTACATGAGATTACAGTTTACATTTGATAGTTAAGAGATGAGTTTGATTACGTAATGCTGATGTAACAGTGACTGTAATCTTTCTTACAATCATCATTCTGATATAGTTAAAACAAAATATTTTGCCCTTGCCCCCCCCCCCCCCCCCCCAAAAAAAAAAAAAAACATGCATAGGCAGGGCTTGCCACTGGTTCTTATTTTTATATTTTATTTGCACCACTATCTATTATAAAATAAATTTTTTGGTATGTTTTTCTACCACATGCTGTCAAATTACTGTATTTACTCGTGCATTTTTTTCGAAAAATTAGGGGAAAACTCCTAGTTGTGCATTATACACAGAATATTTTTTTGCTGCTGGATGTAATCATACAATATACATATGAATCTAAAGATGTATTCAAAGAAGACATTAAAACTCGGAAAATGTTTTTTAATTGAAGTATTACTGCATCTTTATTTTGCTTATTGAACATTTTTATGCAACAGAACTAGTAACATTATTTAAACGCTAATTAGCAATTCTCATTCACTCCCTACCCGAAATCTAAAAATGTATTTTTTCCTTGTTTTCTGCCTGATGTAATGTTTGTTTCGACTTTCTTTACTGAAATTCATGCAGTCATTCATTCACTTGCATATCAAATTAACAGTGCACATTATATATGAAATTTTAAAAAATGCTATTTATTCTTGTAAAGAAGTGGGTGTGCGTTATACATGTGCGCCCGGTATACATGAGTAAATATGGTATATGCTAAAGCTTTCTGTTTAGAAAAAAATATTATACTGTGAGATAGAATTAAAATATAGTTACCAGTGGCAGACTGCATAATTTTTTTCTGGTGTTATAAATTGTTTAATATATTTAAAAGGGTTCGATTTTAATATCAATTTGTACTATTTATTTAATACAAGGTACATCAAATCCCTTTCTGGAAGTTAGTTCACTTCCTTTATTTCCATCCAAATATATTTTTATTAAAACAGAAAAAAATTGGAGGTAAAAGAAGAAAAGACATCCTACAGATTAAGTTAGATTCATCACAGATACTCGCAATTAATTGCTTTGACTTTGCCAGCTAACTAAAAATCCTGCCTTTGTTTATCATAACCATTAACTACAACAGCGTTCATACACATTCCTTTAATAAAAAATAAACACTTAAGGCTTTTCATCAAGGACCAAAACCAAAAATTTTAAGGATCTACAGATTGAATTGACCTATATGTGACCTATATTTTATTAATAAAGAACTATATTTTTGTAAAAAAAGTATGCAAATGTTAGTAGTGGTTTGACATGTCAAATAGAAATTTAGACTACTATTCCTTATAAATATTTTAAAATAACAAAAACAGCAGAATAAAAAAGGAAATTTAAAGATTGTAAAGTTAGTATGCAGTAGGAAGAGGAAAGGAGAAAGAGGTAGAAAATCCCAGAAAGGAAAATTAAGAGGATTACTTAACTGTCACTTTAACACTTTCTGGCTAGGGCAAATTCTGTTTGTAAAATGAGAAATTATTGACTTTTCCAGAAATTAAAAAGGTCTTAATTCTAGCTTCCATTTTAAAAGCAAAATTTTAGTAAAATATTCATGGTGCTGTTTACAAGTTTGAAATTAAAAGTAGGTGTGCTTGGTGTGGACACACTGTGCTGAAATAAGTTAAAGTAAGGAATTTTTTTTTTTTTTTTTTTTTTGTATGTGTGTGTGTGTGTGTGTGTGTGTGTGTGTGTTGTTATGTAGGGGGGGGGGGAGGGGAGAGGATGGGTAATTAGATGATTATTTATCATTAATTGAGAGAGAAATACAAAAACCTTCGCTGGCTTTTGTTTTAGAAATACATATGTCCAAAGTTAAGTTTAACAAAAATATGCATTTTTAAATTAATATTTAAAAAATTAGGAAATGTAACCTATAATTGTTTTAGATAGAAATTGACTTTGAGAAGCTGCAAATGTGTAAATCTAAAATTACAGCTCATTCCATCAAGTAGTTTTTAAACAATACTTAAAAAAAAAAAAAAATACTGCTTTAAAGTATGTTTTGGAACAATAATATTTAATATTAGGAGCTTTATATGTTACATTTATTTATATATATATATACAAATATATATCTTAGACTAGTTCACCAAATGATTTATTTTCCATTTGACATCATAATCGCTGCAAGAAGCACGTCCAAGACAAGATAAAAAAAATTTCTGATTATTAGGTAAAACAAAATTGAAATGGGCTAAAGGATTTTTCTATCACTTGTATTATGACTATAAAACTAATAGTGGATTTCCATAACCTCTTTGTTAAATGGGTCCACATATGTGAACCTCTATTCTTTTCTTCATAAAAAGTTAAACTTTTTTTTTCATTTGGACTTTTGTGTAGCTAAGAAATTAAGAAATTTTCATAATTATTTAATTTAAATTCTTTACAAAAAATGTTTTGAGGATTTGTGCATCAATTAATTGTTTAAGGACGAATATCACAAAATGGGAGATTTTGATTATCTAAGATATTGAAATTATTCACTGTTAACAATTCACAATTTCAAGAAATAAATTTATTTTATGTTGGAGAGTAAAGAATTTTCCGTGTAAAATTGTTATATTTTGAGGAGTTAAATAATTAGTTAACTTTTATGTAATTAAATGTCCCTTCATGGCAAATGTAAATCAGATTAATGACAATTTCATTCTAAAACATTTACATTCTTGTTTTAAGATCTATCATTTTAATTTTGTTTAAAAGGACATGTTTTGTATATAGTAGCTCAAATTCAATGTAATGATCAGTTTTAATTGTTAAGTTATGGAAGCCAGGAAGATGACATAATAAAAGTGTACGCCATTTTTACACTTCATTTTCAAAGAAATATCTAAAAGATCTTGCTGATAGCTATGATTTCACTGCTTCTGACATGAACTATGCAAAAATAAGAAGAATACTCTGCAGCGCCATATTTATATCCTTGATAAGGAATTAAAGTGAGCAGGCCAGGAAAATGATATTCATTTTCAGTGACAATCATACTTTTAACTGTGGGAAATTATTTATAAGTTCAGAATTTGTTACCTTCCTCATATATGTGTTTTATAAAGTATAAATATTAATTAGAAATTCAAAAAACTAGAAAGAGATATTTGCACAGGACCCTTTATTTTGCACACTTCAGTGTGACATGCTAGGAAAATGACAATCTGAATTTTTAAGTCATTTAATTGCTTTTTTCGGGTTATTAGAATTATAATGTCTCTTTAAAACACTTCTAAGAATACTTTTTGCTAGAACATAAAAAAACAAAGCATGTAACATTTAATGCTATATGATTTTGCTAATGCTAGTTAGTATGCAGTTTTTGTATTTTGTGATATTTTCCCTTAAAAGCCTTAAATTTATGGGTATATGGATTTAAGTAGTAATCCTTAAATATGTATTTTAGGGGAAATTGCAATTTTAGATCCATATTTGTGAATTTAAATTACTAGTTGCCTTAAGTATCAATTTCTGAAAAGTTCTTTTTTCTGTCATCTATGAGAAGTCATTTTGTTCATTTAAAACAAAATGTGTATTTGCTGTTAGCTTTGGCCACAAAGGGGTTAAATATTGGCAAGAGTCTGGAAAACAACAGGAATTGAATATCAATAAGAATTTGGTTAAATTTTATATTGTAATAAGCTATGACTCTGAGTTATCAGTCAACAAACATTATAATAATTTCCACATTAAAAAACAACTTTAATACATAATTAAAAAAAAAAAAAAATTTCATTTAAATAAAATAATGAAGATATATAACAATTTTCTGTATATTTATTTGGCACATAGTTTGGCATTTCTACTGCAAGACATGTTAAAGGCAAAATAACAATTATGCTAGCTGTTATACAGCTGTAAGTTTGGAATAATTTCATAAGTATCACAAAATTTAACTTAAAAACATTTAAGAAACAAAAAATTCTAAAAATAAATGTAAGTAAAATTGAACAAAGAGATAAGATAACAAGATTTAAAATTGGCACAAAAAAATTAACATTATTAATTTGAATTATAAAGTATTTGTAACCTTTCAGCATCAATACTGCTAGAAAAAAAATGCATAAAGACAAAAAAAAAAAAAAAAAAGAAATGGTAGCAATTCACTCAATATTTAAAGTAATGTTACATGGACAAACATTCAGGAATTAAAAAAACTCATATTTAATAGTAATTAATACATCAGACTAAAAAGTTTTTTTGAATAATGAAAAGAGAAATACAAATTCTTAAAATGATGCAATAATGTATTTCATTTTGAAATAAATATAAAATGCTGCTTCAAATATAAAACCATATAAACCCTGCAAACCCTGTGAACTGGTCAAGATTCAGTTGAATAGGAATCTAATTAAATATTTACACAAAATCTTGACCAAATATTTTACAGTTAGTTATAATTTAAAAATATAAATTGTAATTGCAAGTTAAAACAAAACATACAAATTATTCCTGTACAGTTAACTACAATAAAATATAATTACAAGCCACTTGTTGCAAATAATGTAAAAATTGATTATGGATACATATCAATTTAGTTTTTATAAAGAGCTTAGGAATTGGAGAGATTTCCAAAATATTATCTTTCAGTAACATGGCAAAAATAATAATAATAATTCTTATTCATCATCAGAACTGGTTCTTATGCTAACAGACACTGATTGATAAGGGTGTGGAATGATTACATCTTCTTCATCAGAAAATTCATACCTAAAGGAAAAGAAAAAAAAGTAAGATGCTTTGCATTGATAAATATTTTATACAGTAGGCTCTTCAAATCCTCACATCATTACAGATGTAACCAATGAAATTTTTAGTTCAATCAAATATAAGGAAAAAATTACATTTTTAAAAAAATATCATTTCATATTTATTTCAATTTGTAATTCTCATTAATATTACTGAATTCAAGTTTTTTCATGAGGGAAGCTCTGAGTTTCTGAAAAATTTAAAGATATTGCTGCTATCATTGATAATCACATTTTTTTTAAATCAGATATTTATATATTATTATAACAAAATTTATTACATTTAACAACTTTTGTTATTTGCTCGGTAATGTGACAAACTGCTTCTTTTGCTTTGTTTTTTTTAAATTTCTGGCCAATCAATAAACATCCGATTTTTCCAAGATCAATTGATGAAAATTCAATTTTGCTTTAGACAAATCGACGAGAATACCATTTTTCACCTCTGACCTAGCAACAAAATTCACTACAGTTTACTCCCTAAAATTTGCATATTATTGCAGACATGAAACAAAAACTTTCAGCTGAAATAACGGAAAAAAATTCAAGACTTTATTTTTATATCTTTTGGTACACTTTTTTATATGTAATTTTGTTTAATGTGACTGAATCATGTTTTATCATGAAGGAAGTATACATTTATTCAAGGAAAAATTCAAGCTATTAGTGATATTAATGATTAATCATTACTTTTTCACTAAATACATTTATGTATTAATCTTTTTTTAACCGACTTCAAGGAGTAAGTTATGATTTCGACTTGTATGTATTTCTTGTTCACTCATAAATTCTTTAAATATGAATTCGATTTTGATAATTCTTTTTTTGTTTGAAAGTATAAGATACCCATGTGGTCCCATTTTAATTTCATTAAATTCCGATGATTAGAATTTTTTTTAAAGAAAAAATATAGATTTGTTAAAAAAAAAAATAATGATTTGGTGCAAATCATCTTTTATTGTTGCAACCGTTTTCAAATCATAAGCATATTAAAACTATGCATTCATATGCGTTAGTGCCAAGTTGTTGCCAAGCTTGATTCTTTTTTTAAGTCGGTTAGTATTTAAAAAAAAAAAAAAAAAAAAAAAACATTTTATAAAAGATAGAACAATAAAACGCTTTTCTTTTTGATATTTTACTAAGCATTTTCTTTCGTCGAAATTTGACGGGTTCCACCTCGTATTTATATATTTAAAAGACAGGCTGTTTTTTTTTAGTCATTTGGCCTAAGTTTTCTTTTGAGCCAATTTTGATAATTACGGATTATTAAGTCTGACTAAAAACATATATATATATATAAATAAATAAAAATTCAGTATTTTACTATTTTAATGTAAATTAGTGTACTTTTATGAAGCAAGTTTCATTAAATAAAGAAAAATTTAACTCATCATTATTATGCATTATTAATTATTTACTTGAACTTTACTTTTAATATTTTAAACATTTATTAAATTTTAATTTTTCTTATTCTGCTTTACTATCTCATTGTTATTTTATTTAATTATTTTAATATTTTACTATATTGTTTAGCAGACGTTATAATTTCAAACCTATTATTGCATTCAAATTACTGTTTAAAAAACGTGAACAAAATAATCAACAAGAAATCCATAAAATTGTAAAATCTGCACAATCTCTGGTCCCAAGTTATAAAAAAGTTACTATATTTTTAAAAATAGAAAAAAAAAATTCCAATTTCATAATTGTTATGCATATGCGTTTGTACAAAAGCACATCTTCAACATGCCCCTCCCCTTCTCCAGATTATGCATGCATGAATTTCAATATAAATTTGTACTAATCACAGAAATGATTAAATTCAAAGTAAAAAATCAGAAAACTGCATCTCTATGAAAAAATAACATGTTTATCAATATTTTGAATAGGGAATCTCTTGGTGCTGCAATTGCATGTGCTATATCTAATCTGAAAATTGTAAGAAAAAAATGAAAGGTCTCTCTCTGCATAGGCTTGAGCATACACTCTGATCTCAGCTCTGATCTGTTTTTCTACCTACGACAAGGGAGATGTCCCACTTAAAATATTAAATTCTAAATGTTTAAAACAGCAATAATGTACACAAGCATCCATGGATAATGACCAGATTTCAAATTCCGTATCACAACTCAAAGCCCTCCCACCTCCACTCCCACCCTTTTAGAGCTAACAGCCACATCAATCACAGGGCTGCTCCACAACTTATTGGCCTGCTCCACAGGCGACTATTTTTAAATTATATTTTGCACCACTTTTTAAAAACAAAAATCTTTCACATACACTTTGAAAACATCTGTAAGAGAAACATACTACAAAATTTGTATTTTTAAAAAAGTGGTGCAATTTAAATATAAAAATAGCTGCCTGTAACAACACTGCAATCACAAAGATACCGTATTTACTCGTGTATAAGGCGCACTTTTTTTCCAAAATGTTAGGACAAGACTCCTAGGTGAGCCTTATACAGGGAATAATTTTCTACTGTTGGATGCAGTCGAACGATATACATACGAAACAAGATATTATTCAAAGAAGATATTAAAACTCGGAAAATGTTACTTAATTGAAGTATTACTGCATATTAATTTCACTCCTTGCAGTTTTTTTATACAACAGAGCTAGTGACATTATCTAAACGCTATTAGCAATTCTCTTTACCGTCACTCATTCCTATTTCCCGTCATTCTCTTACAACCCGAAGTCTAAAAATGCATTTTCATCTTGTTTTCTGGTTTGGTGTAAATTTTGTTTAGACTTTTTTTTAACTAAAATTCATTTGGTCATTCATCATTAGCGGATCAAATTTATGGTGTGCGTTATACACGAGATTTTGAGAAATCTCTATTTTTACTTGTAAAGTAGGGATGCGCCTTATACACGCGTGCGCCCTATACACGAATAAATATGGTAATATGTTTTCTTGGAATAAATAAATAAATAAAGCAACTATGCTTCAGCCAGAATTCATGTACATTAAGAATGAGTGATCATTTTAAACTATAATATGATTTTCATATATTTTATGATCTTCAAAAGGATGATCGTGCATACACAAACAAAACATCTGTTTATTTCAATACAATTTTTGGTGAACAAATGGGTGGAGTTAGGAAACTAATTCCTTTCGTATTGAAATGTTGTTTTCGCTCAGTCACAATATTTCTACATTGCAATTGTTTGTAAAAATGTAATTATCAGCATTACCAGACCGAATTTCATTCCTTCACCCAAGAAAATGTAAAAGAATGTCCTGAATCCTGAGATCTCGAAAGAATGAATTACATATTACGGAGATAAGGATGTTTCAAATACAGCCTCCTTATAAGATTTGCAATTAAAACACAAAAAGGAAGGAGCATAGGACTCTTTGGCTATATTAACTATTCATTCATGTCCCTTATTGTACTGTTAAAATAAAAAGAATATATAAAATCAATAGTTCAAAAACTGTTTTTCAAAAAGAAGAAGAAAAAAAAAAAGTTACACTACTGCACAATATTTTTGGAATTGTTACTTTTTTAGAGGCTTTAACATTAGTTCTGTGATCTTGTTTTTAAAAATTCACGAAGGTAAGACAAAAAAATCTAACTTTTTATGCTAACATTATGATATCAAATTAATTTTAGCATTGAGATAATTAGAGCAATTGGTTTAATGATGTATATATTTTTAAAGGTTTTTAATGTCATTTAGAGGTCTGCACGGGCCCGTGGCCCGTACCCGGCCCGGCGGAATCGTTTCGAATTTTCTCACGGGCCGGGCCGGCAAAAAAATTGAACGGGCCAGACGGGCTGATAAAAAAAATTTTCGTTCAAATTTCGTTCAAAAAGATCCCGTTCTGAAGATTTATGCAGAAACGATAAAATATGAGCTATTTTCAACGAAAATGGTTCTAACGAGAATAAGTATAGATGTGGCCAGCCACTAGTTTGACAGCATCAATATAAAAATTGCACAGTGTATCGTCATCGGAGAATTACATTATGTGTAACCCGTTTTAATATTTTTTTAGCTGATTCATGCCGATCCGAGATCACGCTTCCACTATTTTTCTACATATAGACTGGCCGGACCGGTACTAGACTTAATTATTGGCAGAAAACATTATTTGTAAAATTATTAACAGCGATAAAGAACTTACGTTAGCTTAGTCTTCGGATATATACTTCTTGATGATTTTTAAACTAATTTCTCAATAATGCGAAAGTTTGACACATTTTCTGATTAATTTTAAATTGTAAAAGTATAAAAGTGATAAGCCTAACTATTGAAGGGATTTGGAATCGAATAGCGTTTTTCATTTTTGGTAAATAAAATACTTGTATAACCTTGTTGAGTTATAATAGTTTCTCAAATGATTCAGGTTTTTCTCCCTTCCCTTGCTATTGCTTCCGGAAATTCTATTCAAAACGCTAATTATCACAGTATTTTATTTGTTTGCAGTATTCTTAAATTGCTTGTATCAAAAAATGGATAACGCCATTCGATTATATAGTTTCTGAATAAAGATATCTGCTAATCTTATGCGTTTCTGAGAAAAAAAAATGAATTTAGAAATGTATCAGAAAGGAGCTTCTTTGAATTTAAGAAAGAATTTAGATTTGAAATCTATAATAAAATGATATAGAAATATATTTATAAATCTTCTTTTATTAAATAGCTTAAAAATTAACCATGTTTTTAGCTTTCTTTCTTTTTTCTTTTATTCTAAGCCATATTAATTTTTTAATGAATCTTTATTCGAATGTTGAAAGCCTAAGAATTTAAGTAATCATTAATGTTGTTAATGTGTATTTGCTGTAAAATATACTGTAAAATCATTCCATAGATATGTATGCAGTATTCTTTAAAGGAATCTTAGTTATATGATAAAAATCTGATTTTTTTAGAAATCGTAGAAATTGTAACGGGCCAAAACGGGCCGGGCCTGTTTTCGCTGATTTTTGTACGGGCCGGGCCTGAAATATAAAAATGTAAACGGGCCGGGCCCGGGCCGAACTTTTGAGTTTTACAACGGGCCGGGCCGGGCCGAAATAACTTTCCTACGGGCCGGGCCTGGAAATTCCGGCCCGTGCAGACCTCTAATGTCTTTACAAATATTACAAGTAATGTTAATGCAAGAACTTTTATAATTGTTTAGGACTGCATATTTATTAATAGGTGAATATCTTACAAATAAATTGATCAAGTAAACATAATAATTCGTACTTTATATGAATTTTTTAAAATTTTATTTAAACAAATATTTATTTATTTAAAAAAAAAATAAACAAAACTATGCTTACCATGGCTTATCAGAATTCATTTTTTTTCCACTTTTCTTTTTATGCTGGAATAAAAGAGGGGAAAAACATCAGATAACCAAATCTAACCACTGTATACAAAAACACATCTTTTTCAGTCATTGGAATGCCAGTCATATTTACTGGGAAAATGCCAAAGGTTAAAACTTCAAGAACGTTTCCTAATGTGCTTTTTCTTTAAGAACTGATATACAATTGTTTTCCGTACATATTTTTAAAAAAATTCAGTGAAACCTTAGTAAAATGAAGTGTAAAAATCTTGTTAACAGACTATCTATTTTAGTGAAAAAATATACAACAGTCTGTAAATAGATGGGAAATTGGAAAATTGTCTCCAAAACTAATATTTGCTTCAGAAGAAAGTTCATATATGAGGTTTCAAGAAGTATTACTTAAGAAAGCAATGTATTTTCCTAAAACAATTAAAATCCTTTTAAATAATCAAAAATTTATTTAAAAGGATTTTCACTGTCAAAATAAAATCAATATGTATTAATTCATAAAATATGCTTTTCTTATGATTTTTTATCTGTACTTTGTATTTAACTAGTAAAATAGCTTTCTTTTTATAAAACTGAGTGTAGCATTAGGCTTACTATTTCTAGTTTGATGTTGTGCTTGTATTTATGCTTGTCACCAACTGGCATCCCAATAACATTTGTAGATTGTTTGTACATTTATTATTATTATTGTGAGACATTGTATAAAAACACGACAGGAATCATTGTAGTAGATAGTACTATAAAATTAGTGCCCAGCTTCAATTGATTTTGATTATCAATTTTAATTTTACATAAATGCAAGCCTGAAGTTGAGCTTACATGAAAGAAGCAAGCAGATCTCAAATCAAAATTTCTTTTAGTGTCAGTTAAGAATCTATAGAAACTCAAATGTGGAGAAAGGAAATCATTTATGATTTTTTTTTTCTTTTCTTTCCAAATTTCAGCCTGTATATCACATCTCACTGACAAAAACTGTGCAGTATGACAACAGGTGCTGCAAATTTTAAATCTTGCAGATTAATTTAACAACTTAATACTATGCTTAAGAGATTGCTTAACATTCACTTTGTCATTGCATTACTGCATGTATTGTATTGTCTCATTGCATTTTCCTTCTAAATGCATTTTTTTTTTTTTTTTTTTTTTTATAGATTATCATAATTTTTAATTTTAATGATAGTAGGTTTGATCTTAACATGTTAAGCATCATGTCAGTCACCAGTGTCTGACACTGAACTTTCCATTTAGAAAACATCGTTCAACAATGACTGACAGTCTAAAATATGACATAAAAATATATATGTATTGTTTTAATCCTCTGAGCAATTTGCCTGCATATTTCCGTTTCCCCAAATCAGCTTTAATCTGTTGTAGACAAAAACATTTTAAAGAGAATTGTGCTTCAAGATGTATATCAAATACAGGGGCATAAAATGTATTTTAGAAAAAGAAAAAAAAAAAAAAAAAAAAAACAGGAGAAGAAAATTTTAATTAATATAATTTTTATAAGCATTTATGGAAATGCAGGAAAGCCCTCAAGACACTTTGAGGGTTAAGTAATTACTGAGAATTTATTTAAAATTCACTTAACTTTTATTTATTACAAGATTATACTTTCTTAAAAGTTACTTAAAACATTGTACATTTTTTTAGCTTTAGTATCAGTCACCGTGGCACTTAATGTGCTATAAGATTGAAATTGATGATAAAAGGAAAAATGGATGATATACTCAATAAGAGAGAACCCCCATTTTAAGCACATTTTAACTTCTGTGAAGCTATTTAATTATTATAAAATAATTTTTTTTTTTAAAGGGAAATCAAGT